>OX336338.1:8024032-10714365 GCA_946902875.1 Nematopogon swammerdamellus
GGTATAAACTTCATTCAGCAGAAAAGTACGGGAGTGGATTCCCAATTTTCAAGAAATTATTGGTACCACATCGCCAATAATATTGGCGATGTGTTTATATTATATAACTTTTGAATTACATGTCTACTTAAATCCATTGTGCAATAAATATATTTGTATTTTTTCATGTTATCAAGAAACCACATTTAGCGAAAAGCTCGACGAATGATAGTGTTTCGTCGTCTCCAAGGGATTATTGTTAACAACTCACATAAAACTGCACTTACACCATTCGCATGCTAACGGTGAATGGTAAATCGAATGCTTTGACAATTAATGTAGTGCGAATTCACTGGAGAGTGAATGAATGAACGAGCATTTTAACTCATACTGAATAATATACACCTTATGGGTGGATCGGCGCCACATGTCGCGCTTTCTATAAGAAAAATGAATTAGTAATTGATATTATTGAAATTAAATGTTTACTGATTTATTTTCCTACTTAACGAACGAAATAGTTATTTGCTATCATAAAGTTTGTTTTCGTATCTGAATTTTATTGGGTCAGTAAATGCCATCAATCAGTCCACAAAATAAAGAAACAACACCCCAAACATCGAACCATATTACTAACAAATGTAAACAATCCCAGCTGTCCAGCGAATCCAACCATACGCGTTCTCGTCACTGGACTGGATGGACTAATTCGCTCGCTCTCATCGCATTCATATTGTTTAGCTGTTTAGCTGCTAGCGCAGAGCGCAGCTAGCACTAGCACAGAACAATATCACATACTTCATTGCTTTGCGTTTATTGCTTAGCGTTAACATTCATTTTTATTCATCAGTGCGCTTAGCAGTGCTAAGCGCTAACGGCGTATGCATTAAGAATTCAATCTGTTAATGCTAAGCATAACATCACTAATTCTTTCATGTTATCAAGTACTTAACCAGCGTCGTTGTTTTCTCGTCTTCAGGAAGTAATTTATCACATCGTGTCACATTCACAAATTGATCACATTTCTTATGCCCTTGTGTTTTTAATTTAATGGTTTAAGTCTGTGGTCTCTCTGTGCTCTGGCGTAAACTTCATTCAGCAGAAAATTACGGGAGTGAATTCCTAATTTTCAAGGAATTATTGGTACCACATCGCTAATATATCACTTTTGAATTACATGTCTTCTTAACTCCATTTTTTTAATAAATATTTGTTGTATTCTTTCATGTTATCAAGAAACAACATTTAGCGAAACACTAGACGAATGCTGGTGTTTCTTCGTCTCCAAGAGATTATTGTTAAACCTCGCAAAGCCGTAGCATTTACTTTACAGTGTATTTATAATTTCATGTAAAGTCCATGTTACCGTTATGAGTTTTGATAAACCTTCACTATTTATTTAGACGAAGAATGCCGTCGTTTTCTTGGTCACCAGCGTCGTTGTTTTCTCATCTTCAAGAACTAATTTGTCACATTGTGTCACAATCACAAATTGAACACATTTCTTATTCCGTTGTGTTTTTAAATTAACGGTTTAAGGCTGTGGTCTCTCTGTGCTCTGGCTTAAACTTCATTAAGCAGAAAAGTACGGGAGTGAATTCCCAATTTTCAAGAAATTATTGGTACCACATCGCCAATAATTTTGGCGATGTGTATACAGGATGTCCCAAAAACCGACGATAATCCTTTGACAGGAGATAGGGCTGCTAATTACCTCTCAGAATATCTAATTTTAGGTCTAGTAAAAATGGCTTAGTTTTTGAGATATTGTCATTTTTGTAAAAATCCAAAATTTTCTGCCTCAGCTCATTTTTTTAAATGCCACAAGCATAAATGTGAGATTTTCTTAAATCTAGTTTTTGTCAAATATTTCTGAAAAGTAACGCTTTCACACGGTATAATTTATTTTTTCATATTTAATCCTGTTTAGCTGAAAAACGACTTAAGAGCCACATGTTAAAAAAAATTTAGCCTCATACCTTGAGTTTGGCCGTTCGCGGTGAAAAAAAAAAATAACTACACTAAAGTGGCATTATGCAACAAAAATACGCCCATCTAATGTAGTTTTTAAAATGGTACATCACTTACCGATTTCCTTAATAATTTATGAGATATTGTTATTTAACTGCAAAAGGACCTCGGAATTTGATAACTGTTCTACCAACTACGAATTGGAATAAAATAAACACTTGAAGTAATTGGTATTTATTAACCTGTTAAAGTAGATGTTCAAATTGTTTACCACTTGCACGAATGCTAGCTCGACATCTTCTCATAAATGCCCGGTTGATGCGTCGAGCAAGCACTCGATGCAAGTGCAGATACGTCCACATATGCTATGTAAATAGTTTGTGTTTTCCGTTCAGTTGACTATAGCCGGCACGACCGAAGGGAAGCACTGACGTGGCACCAAGTTCACCCGGTGTTATGGGCTGACATCACGGATGTTGCAGGTGATGTAGCCAACCATGTCAGTTTACATAAAAAAAAACCTGAGCTACTGCCGTAATTCTTTCTTTGAGCTCTGTCAAGTTTTCCACCGGTTTCCCGTATAGCCCCAATAATAAAAGTCTAACGGATTTAAATCCGGTGATCTAGACGTCCGGGGTCTATCTGTGGTGATACAAGTGGCTAGGAGGCCACAAGACGTCCGTTGAATTGTAGAGACTTTAAACGGGCGAATTATCTTGAGTTTCTGCAACAGGAGCTTCAGAGCCTTTTAGAAGATGTACCATTGGCCATACGGAGGTGGTTGCAAAATGATGGCTGCCCAGCCCATTACGCTAGAGAAGGGCGTAATTTTGTAGATCAAGCATATCCCCACAGGTGGATCGGACGTCTAGGTCACCGGATTTAAATCCGTTAGATTTTTATTATTGGGGCTATTTAAAAGAAAAAGTTTACGGGAAACCGGTGGAAAACTTGATAGAGCTCAAAGAAAGAATTACGACAGTAGCTCAGGTTTTTTTTTATGTAAACTGACATGGTTGGCTACATCACCTACAACATCCGTGATGTCAGCCCATAACACCGGGTGAACTTGGTGCCACGTCAGTGCTTCCCTTCGGTCGTGCCCGCTATAGTCAACTGGACGGAAAACACAAACTATTTACATAGCATAGGTGAAAAAATAAATTATACCATGTGAAAGCCTTCCTTTTCAGGAATATTTGAAAAAACTAGATTTAAGAAATTACATTTGTACTTGTGGCATTTAAAAAAATTAGCTTAGGGAGAAAATTATGGATTTTTACAAAAATGACAATATCTCAAAAACTAAGCCATTTTTACTAAACCTAAAATTATATATTCTGAGAGGTAATTAGCAGCCCTATCTCCTGTCAAAGGATTATCGTCGGTTTTTGGGACATCCTGTATATTATATCATTTTTGAATTACCTGTCTTCTTAATTCCATTGTGCAATAAATATATTTGTATTCCTTCATGTTATCAAGAAACCACATTTAGCGAAAAGCTCGACGAATGATAGTGTTTCTCCGTCTCCAAGGGATTATTGTTAACAACTCGCATAGCGGTAGCATTTACTATACAATATATTTATAATTTCATTTCATGTATAGTTCATGTTCCCGTTCTTGGTTTTGATAACATTTCACTTTACTTTAGAGTTTAGACGAAGAACGCCATCGTTTTCTCATTTTCAAGAAATTATTCGTAGGTACCAGCGTCGTTATTTCCTCATCTTCTAAAAGTAATTGGTCACACAATCACAAATTGATCACATTTTTTTTTTTTTTTTTTTTATTGAAACTGACACGGTTGGCTACATCACCTACAACATCCGTGATGTCAGCCCATAACACCGGGTGAACTTGGTGCCACGTCAGTGCTACCCTTCGGTCGTGCCGGCTACACTGAACTGGACGGAAAACACAAACTATTTACATAGCCGTTTCGACCGACCTTTCATTCAGTGCGGTGGTACCAACCCGGGCGGGTTAAACCCTACCACCTAGTAATATAAGAAGGGAGTCATATCCCTTAGTCGCCTTTTACGACATACACGGGGAGAGATGCAGTGGGGCTATTCTTTTAAAGTACCGGCCCCACACGGTACGGTTTATACCATTGTGTTTTTAATTTAATGGTTTAAGGTTCTAATTTAATGGTTCAAGGATGTGGTCTCACTGTGCTGTGGCTTAAATTTCATTCAGCGGAAAAGACAAGTCCCAGAGTGGATTCCCAATTTTAAGAAATTATTCGTATCACTTATCACGAATCCAAAGGAAGGGTAATATATAGGGTGTTTGGTAATTCGATACATTCCTTCTAAGGGGTCATTCTAGAGCTAATTTGCAACAAATTTGTCCCAATGAACTATGGGTCGAAAATCAATAGTTTTTGAGTTATTTAGGTTTAAAATTTTTTTTTAAATGTTCTGTCTTGTTACCACAAAATTATAATTATAAAATAACTACTCCACCCTGATTACTTAATCAGCTATTTTCTAATAGCTGACGAATGAGAGGCTACTTACAAATGTTGTACACTTGCACACAAGTTACATTTTTTTTATCAGATATCAAGTATCAGACTCGTGCTCAAAATGAACGAAAAATGAAACTTCTGACACAGAGAGAACGTTTACTCGGGATCGGCCGTTTTGTCTCCCGCCAAAATTAGTAAATTAGTAATTAGTAAAACGAATTCCACGTTGTTAATTCCTTGTTGTTGTTCTAAATTGTTCGTTATTTTTGAGTTGTGCCTGCAGTAATGGCTGAATTCACTCGTGAAATCTCGTGGATCTCTTCTGAAAAACTCCAATACTTACTCCTCATCTACAGGCGGAATAACACCTGGTCTGCCAGCATCTGCCTGCCTTCGGTTAATACTGCCGATTTCTCGGAGGCGCCGGTATGTCCCAGAAAACACTCTTACATTAGGTATACGACGATCAGGATAAGGATGCGCGTATTCCCTTTGTGCCGCAGCGTCAACGCCGCGCCGTCGCAAAATCCATAGCAAAACAGAATATCAGCGTATTCTTCACGAGTGAATGCAGCCATTACTGCAGGCAGAACTCAAAAATAACGAACAATTTAGAACAACAACAAGGAATTAACAACGTGGAATTCGTTTTACTAATTACTAATTTACTAATTTTGGCGGGAGACAAAACGGCCGATCCCGAGTAAACGTTCTCTCTGTGTCAGACGTTTCATTTTTCGTTCATTTTGAGCACGAGTCTGATACTTGATATCTGATAAATAAATGTAACTTGTGTGCAAGTGTACAACATTTGTACTGTTTCTTAAAGCTTATGAAATGATGAAGTTATTCCCATAATTTGCATGCCACGTGTAATACATTGTTTTTTGTAATCCTCTTCGATTTAAATAAATTTTGTGGTTTTTTTTGCATAACCTGTGATTATGTAACTACTACTATTAATACCTTTTATTTCTGAGATTACGGATATTTTCGGCGCACATATTTTTTTAAAGTAGTCTCTCATTCGTCAGCTATTAGAAAATAGCTGATTAAGTAATCAGGGTGGAGTAGTTATTTTATAATTATCATTTTTTGGTAACAAGACAGAAAAAAAAAATTAAAACCTAAATAACTCACAAAATATTGATTTTTGACGCATAGTTTATTGGGACAAATTTGTTGCAAATTAGCTCTAGAATGACCCCTTAGAAGGAATGTATCGAATTACCAAACACCCTGTATATAGCTTGAATGTTTGCATGTATGTACACATGTGGGTTTGGATGACTGTAACTCCTAAACGACTCGTTCGATTTTGATAATTCTTTTGTCATTTGGTTTGTGCCAGTTACACAGGTAACGCTGGGGTACCACATTTTCTTATAAAATCGAAATGGCGGCCGCTAGTCGCCATATAGTCCAACTGAAAAAATATTTTCCCCAAAACCAGAACAAGGAAAGTACAGGTAACCAAAATGAGCAAAACAGGTGAACGGAACACATATCCACGTAATGGACAAATTCACACGCCACGGGACCGAAGTCGCAGGCAACAGCTAGTGTACTACATACATTTTGAATAAATTGAATAAACTGTTAGCGGCAGCAGTCAGGGACCGTTTAAATTTAGGATTTAGGCAAAATAAAATAGGGAATATGCGGAGTCCCACAATTAGCAATAAAGGTCCTCGACTGGTGCGGCTAAAAGTGGAGGGGTTTCAAAAAATATAGTGTTCTAGCTTGATTTATTCTTTTTAGTTAGGTTTTTTTACGAAGTCGGGTTTTTAGTTTTATTTTTAATAATATATTTTTTTTCCTCAAGTGATTATTGCAACATTGAAGCACATACCACGTCACCGTGAGATCGCACCCTCAAACGATGTTTTCTATATTTCATGGTTTAAGGTCTGTGGTCTCTCTGTGCTCTGGTTAGAACTTCATTCAGCGGAAAAGACAAACCGGGAGGAGTGAGTTACGAATTTTCAAGAAATTTTTGGCACGACATCACAAATTGATAACTTTTGAATTAGGTTCTTGTGTTTTAACTCCATTGTGAAATAAGTATTTGTTGTCTTCCTTCATTTAACGAAACACTACACATACGTTGGTGTTTCTTCGTTTCCAAGGGGTTACTGTTAACACCTCCCATAATGTAGGCACTTACTTTACAATGTATTTTTGATTTAATTTAGACTTTACCTTTCCGTTCTGGTGGTAAAACTTCACTATTGCTTTCAACTAAGAAAGTCGTTGTGTTCTCTTTAGAATAGAATAGAAATAGATTATCTTCATTAAGAAATTGTTGTGAGGTCACACTATCACAAATTGATAACTTTTGAATTATATGTGTTTTAACTCCATTGTGAAATATGTATTTGTTGTCTTCCTTCATTTTAGCAAAAACTACATTTAGCAAGAAACTCGACGAAGGTGGTCTTTCTTCGGCACTAAGGGATTATTGTTAACACTTCCCATAACGCTAGCATTTACTTTACATTGTGTGTTTAATTTCATGTCGAGTTTATGCTTGCGCTCTGGTTGGTGGTAAAACTTCACTATTGCTTTCAAATAAGAACGTAGTTGTTTTCTCTTTTCGTCAAGAAATTATTGTAAGGTACGACATCACAAATTGATAACTTTTGAATTACATGTGTTTTAACTCCATTGTGAAATATGTATTTGTTCTCTTCCTTCATTTTAGCAAAAACTACATTTAGCGAGATACTCGACGAAGGTGGTGTTTCTTCAGCACTAAGGGATTATTGGTAACACTTCCCATAACGTTAGCATTTACTTTACATTGCATTTTTCATTTCATGTAGAGTTTATGTTTTCGCTCTGGTTGTGGTAACACTTCACTATTGCTTTCAACCTAAAAACGTCGTTGTTTTCTCTTTTCGTCAAGAAATTATTGTAAGGTACGACATCACAAAATGTTACCTTTTGAATTGATGTGTTTTAACTCCATTGTGAAATATTTATTTGTTGTCTTCCTTCATTTTAACAAAAAACTAAATTGTTTTTATGGGAAGGAGGACAAATGGCGCGCGCCAGACTAACGCAGAGGTGTAGTCCGACGGCGCGAATGTTGGTGTTTCTTCGTCTCTAAGGGATTATTGTTAACACCTCGCATATTGGTAGCATTCACTTTACAATGTATTTATAATTTCTTGTAAAGTCTATGCTACTATTATGGGTTTTGATAAACCTTCACTATTTCTTGAGACGAAGAATGCCGTCGTTTTATCATCTTAAAGAAATCATTGGTAACCAGCGTTGTTGTTTCTCATGTTCAAGAAGTAATTTGTCACATCGTGTCACAATCACAAATTGTCACATTTCTTATGCCGTTGTGTTTTTAATTTAATTTAAGGCTGTGGTCTCTCTTTAAGGCTGTGGTCTCTCTGTGCTCTGGCTTAAACTTCATTCAGCAGAAAAGTACGGGTGGATTGCCAATTTTCGAGAAATTATTGATACCACATCGCCAATATATCACTTTTCAATTACATGTCTTCTTAACTCCATTTGTGAAATTAATATTTGTTGTACTATTTCATGTTATCAAGAAACCACATTTAGCGAGACACTCGACGAATGCTGATGTTTCTTCGTCTCCAAGGGATTATTGTTAACACCTCGTAAAGCCGTTTACAGTCTATATATAATTTCATGTAAAGTCCATGTTACCGTTATGGGTTTTGATAAAACTTCACTATTTCTTTAGACGAGGAATGCCGTAGTTTTATCATCTTCAAGAAATTATCGGTAACCAGCGTCGTTGTTTTCTCATCTTCAAGAGGTAATTTGTCACATCGTGCCACAATCACAAATTGATCACATTTCTTATGCCGCTGTGTTTTTAATTTAATCGTTTAAGGCTGGGGTCTCTCTGTGCTCTGGCTTAAAATTCATTCAGCAAATAACTACGGGAGTGGATTCCCAATTTTCAAAAAATCATTGGTCTCATATCGTCAAAATATCACTTTTGAATTACATGGCTTCTTAACTCCATTTGTGAAATAAATATTTGTTTAATTCTTTCATGTTATCAAGAAACCACAGTTAGCAAAACACTCGAGGATTGCTGGAGTTTCTTCGTCTCAAAGGGATTATTGTTGACACCTCGTTAACCGTAGCATTTACTTTACAGTGTATTTATAATTTCATGTAAAGTCCATGTTACTGTTATGGGTTTTCATAAAACTTCACTATTTCTTTAGACGAAGAATGCCGTCGTTTTATCATATTCAAGAAATTATTGGTAACCAGCGTCGTTGTTTTCTCATCTTCAAGAAGTAATTTGTCACATCGTGTCACAATCACAAATTGATCACATTTCTTATGCCGTTGTGTTTTTAATTTAATTTAAGGCTGTGGTCTCTCTTTAAGGCTGTGGTCTCTCTGTGCTCTGGCTTAAACTTCATTCAGCAGAAAAGTACGGGTGGATTGCCAATTTTCAAGAAATTATTGATACCAATCGCCAATATATCACTTTTCAATTACATGTCTTCTTAACTCCATTTGTGAAATTAATATTTGTTGTACCCATTCATGTTATCAAGAATAGACATTTAGCGAGACACTCGACGAATGCTGGTGTTTCTTCGTCTCCAAGGGATTATTGTTAAAACCTCGCAAAGCCGTTTACAGTCTATATATAATTTCATGTAAAGTCCATGTTACCGTTATGGGTTTTGATAAAACTTCACTATTTCTTTAGACGAAGAATGCCGTAGTTTTATCATCTTCAAGAAATTATTGGTAACCAGCGTCGTTGTTTTCTCATCTTCAAGAAGTAATTTGTCACATCGTGCCACAATCACAAATTGATCACATTTCTTATGCCGCTGTGTTTTTAATTTAATCGTTTAAGGCTGGGGTCTCTCTGTGCTCTGGCTTAAAATTCATTCAGCAAAAAACTACGAGAGTGGATTCCCAATTTTCAAATAATCATTGGTCTCATATCGTCAATATATCACTTTTGAATTACATGGCTTCTTAACTCCATTTGTGAAATAAATATTTGTTTTATTATTTCATGTTATCAAGAAACCACAGTTAGCAAAACACTCGAGGATTGCTGGAGTTTCTTCGTCTCAAAGGGATTATTGTTGACACCTCGTTAACCGTAGCATTTACTTTACAGTGTATTTATAATTTCATGTAAAGTCCATGTTACTGTTATGGGTTTTCATAAAACTTCACTATTTCTTTAGACGAAGAATGCCGTCGTTTTATCATATTTAAGAAATTATTGGTAACCAGCGTCGATGTTTTCTCATCTTCAAGAAGTAATTGGTCACATCGTGTCACAATCACAAATTGATCACATTTCTTATGCCGCTGTGTTTTTAATTTAATCGTTTAAGGCTGGGGTCTCTCTGTGCTCTGGCTTAAAATTCATTCAGCAAAAAACTACGGGAGTGGATTCCCAATTTTCAAAGAATCATTGGTCTCATATCGTCAATATATCACTTTTGAATTACATGGCTTCTTAACTCCATTTGTGAAATAAATATTTGTTTTATTATTTCATGTTATCAAGAAACCACAGTTAGCAAAACACTCGAGGATTGCTGGAGTTTCTTCGTCTCAAAGGGATTATTGTTGACACCTCGTTAACCGTAGCATTTACTTTACAGTGTATTTATAATTTCATGTAAAGTCCATGTTACTGTTATGGGTTTTCATAAAACTTCACTATTTCTTTAGACGAAGAATGCCGTCGTTTTATCATATTCAAGAAATTATTGGTAACCAACGTCGATGTTTTCTCATCTTCAAGAAGTAATTGGTCACATCGTGTCACAATCACAAATTGATCACATTTCTTATGCCGCTGTGTTTTTAATTTAATCGTTTAAGGCTGGGGTCTCTCTGTGCTCTGGCTTAAAATTCATTCAGCAAAAAACTACGGGAGTGGATTTCCAATTTTCAAAAAATCATTGGTCTTATATCGTCAATATATCACTTTTGAATTACATGGCTTCTTAACTCCATTTGTGAAATAAAAATTTGTTGTATTCTTTCATGTTACCAAGAAACCACATTTAGCGAACACTCGACGAATCTTGGTGTTTCTTCGTCTCCAAGGGATTATTGTTAACACCTTGCAAAGCCGTTTACAGTCTATATATAATTTCATGTAAAGTCCATGTTACCGTTATGGGTTTTGATAAAACATCACTATTTCTTTAGACGAAGAATGCCGTAGTTTTATCATCTTCAAGAAATTATTGTTTATTGTTTATTGTATAATTTCATCCATTAATAACCTACGCTTGGACATGTCGAAAATTCCGCCAGTTCTAAATTCAATGCGAAGAAGAACTGACAAACAAACTTCGCAAGTCACAATGTTTTGTTAGTACCTTATAAGTATTATATTATAGTAACTTATAAATAATTAACCCATACTACCGCTCACAAGAGCATTCATATTTACAGCATAAACATGAATACTGAAGAATCTGACCACTCTACCTATTATATTATATATCTGGTGTATAGTGCCATCGTCAATTTGATACTTAAATATATCAAGTCAATTCAACAAATATTAGTAAAAGTTTATTACAAAGAAATGTAATAAGTCATGTTAAAAATCTAAAGATACAAAGTGTATCCAATTGTCAAGTTATTTAGTGGGGAAAACAATTTAAAAGTTTATTATCTGTAAAGAATGTATTTAACCGTTTTTCCAATTTTTTTTCAAAGACTTTACTGAAAACTGGCAATATAGAGACAGGACGATAGTTCTCAACATTGTTATGGCATCCCTTTTTATACAAAGGTATGACTTTGGCTACTTTTAATGAATCTGGGAATATGCCATTTTTTAGACAGGCATTTAAAATATCTGTTAGCGGGCCAATGACACTTGTTACAGATTTCAATAATACAGGTGATATACTCCAAAGGTCTAGAGAATGTTTAGATTTCAGGTCCCTAATTATTCTCTTAGTCTCTAGATATGTGACAGATGCAACTTTCGCTGATTCAGAATTCCGAGGGATAAATGATTTGAGGCAGTTTAACGATACTTCTTTGCTAGCCTTTAGACTTTGAGTAGTATTATGGGCTATTGTGGAAAAGAATTTATTCACATGATTGGCAATCGCTGTATTATCCGAAGTAATTTCTGATCCAATTTTTAACTCTAGCTTGGTGTTACAGTCTTCAGATTTGCCAGTTTCTTCTTTAATTATGTTCCAGGCCATTTTGATTTTATTATCCGAATTCATAATTTTGTTTTTAAGGAACAGTTGCTGGGCTTTAATGGTAACTTGTTTAAAGATTTTGCTGTAACGTGTAACATACGATCTAAGATGTGAATTATTGTTAACTTTTAGGAGATCATATAAATGAAATAATTTGTCTTTAGAAATAATAATAGCTGGAGTAGCCCAGTCGGCAAATGTTTTTTTATTACTTACACACATACGTTTTAGTGGCAGATGCTTGTCTAGGTATCTCATAAATATATTGAAGAAGTCTTTAAACTATAAATATTATTACCATCGAATTCATATTGTAAATCTAAGTTTAACGCATTTATCTGGCCCTTGTTTGATATTCGTTTCGATGTCATGTAACGTCGATATGTCGAGTAATTTATAGAAATTAACTGCGCATAATGATCTGACAATATTCCAGCAAATACTTTTGACTCTAGTGGTTTACAATCAGTAAAAATATTATCAATGCACGATGAACATGAATCTGTCACTCTAGTATATTGGAAGATTCTTTGTATAAGCAAAAAACTATCCATTAAATCAGATAGCTCATGTGTCCCTCCTTCTTCTAAGGGAAATTTAATATTAAAGTCTCCGCAAACAATTATTAATTTATTATTATTTGTATTCAATTTACACAGACATTCTTCCTATTTGTTTATAAATGATTGCATATTCCCACATGGTGACCTATATACTGATACTATGAATATTGAGTCCATTTCTATACAACTTATTTCAAACTCTTTTTCTACTGACATTTTTACTACATCTAGTCTGTTCTTAGCTTTGTGACCGTTCTTCACAAGAATTAAAGTACCACCTCTTATAAAGTTTTTTCGATGGCTACTGCTAATAATAGAATAGTTATTAATACATTGAGTGCTTAATTCCTTACAATCTATCCAGGACTCGGTTACGCAGTAAACGTCAATTTTATTTTCTTTTAAAACTAATTCTAATAGTAGATTTTTACCGCGCAGACCCTCTACATTTTGATGACTTATAACTAGCTTATTTTTGCAATTTAACTTATTGTTCAAAAGGTGACAATGTTTAGGAGAATTTAATTTTGTTGCAATTGAATCACGGCCACTAGGAACAAGTTTAACATAAGTTTAGCATAAAAAAGAGTTTGATTCTATTAGCTTATCTTTATCTTTATATTGGTAACCAGCGTCGTTGTTTTCTCATCCTCAAGAAGTAATTTGTTACATCGTGCCACAATCACAAAATGATCACATTTCTTATGCCGTTGTGTTTTTAATTTAATGGTTTAAGGCTGTGGTCTCTCTGTGCTCTGGCTTAAACTTCATTCAGTAGAAAAGTACGGGTGGATTCCCAATTTGCAAGAAATTATTGGTACCACATCGCCAATATATCACTTTTGAATTATATGTCTTTTTAACTCCATTTGTGAAATAAATACTTGTTGTATTCTTTCATATTACGAAGAAACCACATTTAGCGAAACACTCGACGAATGCTGGTGTCTCTTCATCTCCAAGGGATTATTTTTAACACCTCGCAAAGCCGTTTACAGTCTATTTATAAGTACATGTAAAGTCCATGTTACCGTTATGGGTTTTGATAACACTTCACTATTTCTTTAGACGAAGAACGCCATCGTTTTCACATTTTCAAGAAATTATTCGTAGGTACTAGCATCGTTGTTTCCTTATATTCCAAAAGTAATTGGTCACACAATCACAAATTTATCACATTTTTTATACCATTGTGTTTTTAATTTAATGGTTTAAGGATGTGATTCTAATTTAATGGTTCAAGGATGTGGTCTCACTGTGCTTTGGCTTAAATTTCATTCAGCGGAAAAGACAAGCCCCTGAGTGGATTCCCAATTTTAAGAAATTATTCGTATCATATCACAAATTAATTACTTTAGAATTAACTTTGTTTTACCTGCATGCATCGTAAAGTATTTGTTGGACTATGATGAATCCAAAGGGAGGGTAATGTATTTAGCCTGAATGTTTGCATGTATGTACACATGTGGGTTTGAATGACTGTAACTCCTAAACGACTCGTTCGATTTTGAAAATTCTTATGTCATTTCGTTTATCCCAGTCACACGGGTAACGCTGGGGTACCACATTTTCTTATAAAATCGAAATGGCGGTCGCCAGTCGCCATATAGTCCAACTGTAAAAATTCTTTTCCTAAAACCAGAACCAGGAAAGTACAGGCAACCAAAATGTGCAAATGAAAACGGACAGGTGATCGGAACACATATCCACGTAATGGACAAATTCACACGCCACGCGACCGAAATCATACATTTTGAATAAATTGAATAAACTGTTAGCGACAGCAGTCAGTGACCGTTTAAATTTAGGATTTAGGCAAAAAAAAAAAAATAGGGAATATGTTCCAGATTTAGCAATAAAGGTCCTCGACTGGTGCGGCTAAAAGTGGGGGGTTTCAAAAAATATAATGTTCTAACTTGATTTATTCTTTTTAGTATTTTTTTTTTACGAAGTCGGGTTTTTAGATTTATTTTTATTAATATATATGTTTTTCCGCAAGTGATTATTGCAACATCAAAGCACATACCACATCACCGTGAGATCACACCCATAAACGATGTTTTTTACATTTCATGGTTTAAGGTCTGTGGTCTCTCTGTGCTTTGGTTAGAACTTCATTCAGCGAAAAAGACAAACCGGAAGGAGAGAGTTACGAATTTTCAAGAAATTGCTGGCACGAATCACAAATTGATAACTTTTGATTTTTTTTTTTATGTAATCTGGTATGGGTGGCTGTGTCGGAGGGGCCAAAGCATAGCTCTGACTAGCCAATATCACCTCTGAGAAGGTGCCATACCGGAGACTTCCCTGGATTGCTGGCTATACTGGACTAGAGGAGAACGCAGCGCGAGGCTGCTATGCGGCCATCTTACATCCAGTACGGTGGTACCAACCCAATTTGAGCCTACCACCTAGTAAAGGGCAAGGGAAGGGACCTACAGTTTTACACCGGTTCGGAACGGTGAAGCAGCAGGTAATTTTTAATTTTCAGCAGGCACGTAAATTTTTTCGTCAGAAAAAACTCATTTGTACACGCCGACCGGATTCGAACCTCGGACCTCCTGCATGAGAAGCCGATGCTCAAACCACTCGGCCACCCGCCGCTTTATCCGGCCGAATCGCCGGCCCGGCCCGGATCGGCCGACCCGCCGAATTAGATGTGTGGTGTTTCTTCAGCACTAAGGGATTATTGGTAACACTTCCCATAACGTTAGCGTTTACATTACATTGTTTTTTTCATTTCATGTAGAGTTTATTATTCGTAGAAATTATTCGCTCTGGTTGTGGTAAATCTTCACTATTGCTTTCAACTAAGTACGTCATTGTTTTCTCAAGAAATCATTGTAAGGTACGATATCACAAATTGATAACTTTGAATTACATGTGTTTTAACTCCATTGTGAAATATGTATTTGTTGTCTTCCTTCATTTTAACAAAAAACTTTTTTTTTTAAGCACTACAGATGGCGCGCGCCAGACTAACGCAGAGGTGTAGTTCGAGGGCGCGAATGTTGGTGTTTCTTCGTCTCCAAAGGATTATTGTGAACACCTCGCATAGTGGTAGCATTTACTTTACAATCCTTCCTTTCCTCCTTACCTTTAATAAAATCCAACGTCTGCTTTCTGTCTGTATGTCTGTCTGTCTGTCTGTCCGCTTATAACTCAAGAACCACTGAACCGATTTTAATAAAACAAAATTCTACGGATAGCTTGATTCTTCCCATCAAATATAGGCTACTTACTATCACGCTAAATGGCTTATGAGGGTAGCAGTGAAGTGAAATATGAGAGCACTTGGCAATATTTGTATGTAACGGACACGGAATCATTCACCCGAGTAAGAACCGATGACATTACAATATCCTGAAGGGGGAGGGGGGGGGGGGGGGTGGGGGGTAAGTAGAGGCATATAGGGAGGGGGGTGAGGGAGGGGCGAGAGGGGAGGTGGAGGTAGAGCGATGGAATCCCCCTTATCCTTATCCTTTCCTTTCTTCCTTACCTTTAATAAAATCCAACGTCTGCTTTCTGTCTGTCTGTATGTATGTCTGTATGTCTGCTCGGCCTTCGGCCTCGCCCATAGTTACTTACTTTCATCAAGAAGGTTAATCCTCTTCCTTAACGCAGCTCGGCCTTCGGCCTGACCCATGGTTTATCCTCTTCCTAAACGGAGCTCGGCCTTCGGCCTCGCCCTCAGTTACTTACTTTCTTCGAGAAGGTTTATAGTCTTCCTAAACGCAGCTCGGCCTTCAGCCTCGCTCTTTGTTACTTACTTTCATCGAAAAAGTTTATCCTCTTCCTGAACGCAGCTCGGCCTTCGGCCTCGCCCTTAATTACTTTCTTTCGTAGAGATGGTTTATCGTCTTCCTGAACACAGCTCGGCCTTCGGCCTCGCCCTCAGTTACTTACTTTCTTCGAGAAGGTTTATGGTCTTCCTGAACGCAGCTCGGCCTTGGGTCTCGCCCTCAGTTACTTACTTTCTTCGAGAAGGTTTATCCTCTTCCTGAACGCAGCTCGGCCTTCGGCTTCGCCCATAGTTACTTACTGTCTTCGAGAAGGTTTATCGTATTCCTGAACGCAGCTCGGCCTTCGGCTTCGCCGTTTGTTACTTGCTTTCTTCGAGATGGTTTATAGTCTTCCTGAATGTAGCTCGGCCTTCGGCCTCGCCCTTAATTACTTACTTTCTTAGATAAGGTTTATCGTCTTCCTGAACGGAGCTCGGCCTTCGGCCTCGCCCTTTGTTACTTACTTTCTTCAAGAAGGTTTATAGTCTTCTTGAACGAAGCTTGGCCTTCGGCCTCGCTCTTTGTTACTTACTTTCTTCGGGAAGGTTTATAGTTTTCCTCAACGCAGCTCGGCCTTCGGCCTCGCCCTTAATTACTTACTTTCTTAGATAAGGTTTATCGTCTTCCTGAACGCAGCTCGGCCTTCGGCCTCGCCCTTAATTACTTACTTTCTTAGATAAGGTTTATCGTCTTCCTGAATGCAGCTCGGCCTTCGGCCTCGCCCTCAGTTACTTACTGTCTTCTTTGAAATACGAATTTCACGCGAGCGGAGCCGCGGGCTCAGCTAGTATATTTATAATTTCATGTAAAGTTCATGTTCCCGTTCTGTGTTTTGATAAAACTTCACTATTACTTTATACGAAGAACGCCATCGTTTTCTCATTTTCAAGAAATTATTGGTGGGTACCAGCGTCGTTGTTTCCTCATCTTCTAAAAGTAATTGGTCATACAGTCACAAATTGAGCACATTTCTTATGTCATTGTGTTTTTATTTTAATGGTGTAACGCTGTGGACTTAAACTTCATTCAGCAGAAGAGACAAGTCCAATAAATAATAATTATAACAACAATAAAACAAAATATTGATACCACATCACCATTAACTAATATATCACTTTTGAATAATATGTATTTTTAACCCCATTGTGAAATAAGTATTTTGTTGTATTCTTTCTAGTCTTGTAATTAATGCGAAAAGCATTCATTTAATTCACTTGCGAATCTTACACCATTCGCATGCCAACCGTGAATGGTAATGCGAATGCGAAAAATATCGCTTGACAGTTCATGAAATGCAATGAACTCACACTTCATTTTGACAATGAATGTAGTGCGAATTCACTGAAGAGTGAATGAATGAACGAGCATTTTAACTAATACTGAATAATATACACCTTATGGGTGGCTCGGAGCCACATGCCGCGCTTTCTATAAAAAAAAATGAATTAGTAATTAATATTATTGAAATTAAATGTTTACTGATTTATTTTCCTACTTAACGAACGAAATAGTTATTTGTTATGATAAAGTTTGTTTTCGTATCTGAATTTTATTGGGTCACTAAATGCCATCTATCAGTCCACAAAATAAAGAAACAACACCCCAAACATCGAACCATATTACTAACAAATGTAAACAATGCCAGCTGTCCAGCGAATCCAACCATACGCGTTCTCGTCACTGGATGGACTAATTCGCTCGCTCTCATCGCATTCATATTATTTAGCTGTTTAGCTGCTAGCGCAGAGCGCAGCTAGCACTAGCACAGAACAATATCACATACTTCATTGCTTTGCGTTTATTGCTTAGCGTTAACATTCATTTTTATTCATCAGGGCGCTTAACAGTGCTAAGCGCTAACGGCGTATGCATTAAGAATTCATTTTGTTAATGCTAAGCATAACATCACTAATTCTTTCATGTTATCAAGTACTTAACCAGCGTCGTTGTTTTCTCATCTTCAGGAAGTAATTCATCACATCGTGTCACATTCACAAATTGATCACATTTCTTATGCCGTTGTGTTTAATGGTTTAAGGCTGTGATCTCTCTGTACTCTGGCTTAAGCTTCATTCAGCAGAAAAGTACGGGTGGATTGCCAATTTTCAAGAAATTATTGGAACCACATCGCCAATATATCACTTTTGAATTACATGTCTTCTTAACTCCATTGTGAAATAAATATTTGTTGCATTTTTTCATGTTATCAAGAAACAACATTTAGCCGAAACACTCGACGAATGCTGGTGTTTCTTCGTCTCCAAGATATTATTGTTAACACCTCGCAAAGCCGTAGCATTTAATTTACAGTGTATTTATAATTTCATGGTAAGTCCATGCTACCATTGTGCGTTTTGATAAAACTACACTTTTTCATTAGACGAAGAATGCTATCGTTTTATCATCTTCGAGAAATTATTGGTAACCAGCGTCGTTGTTTTCTCATCTTCAAAAAGTAATTTGCCATATTGTGTCACAATCACAAATTGATCACATTTCTTATGCCGTTGTGTTTTTAATTTAATGGTTTAAGGCTGTGGTCTCTCTGTGCTCTGGCTTAAACTTCATTCAGCAGAAAAGTACGGGTGGATTGCCAATTTTCAAGAAATTATTGATACCACATCGCCAATATATCACTTTTGAATTACATGTCTTCTTAACTCCATTGTGAAATAAATATTTCTTGTATTTTTTCATGTTATCAAGAAACCACATTTAGCGAAAAGCTCGACGAATGCTAGTGTTTCTTCGTCTCCAAGGGATTATTGTTAACACCTCGCATAGCGGTAGCATTTACTTTACAATATATTTATAATTTCATGTACCTATAGTTCATGTTCCCGTTCTGGGTTTTGATAACACTTCACTTTACTTTAGACGAAGAACGCCATCGTTTTCTCATTTTCAAGAAATTATTCGTAGGTACCAGCGTCGTTGTTTCCTCATCTTCTAAAAGTAATTTGTCACACAATCACAAAGTGATCACATTTTTTATACCATTGTGTTTTTAATTTATTGGTTTAAGATGTGGTTCTAATTTAATGGTTCAAGGATGTGGTCTCACTGTGTTTTTGCGGAAAAGACAAGTCCCTGAGTGGATTACCAATTTTAAGAAATTATTCGTATCATATCTTAAATAAATTACTTTAGAATTAACTGTGTTACCTGCATGAATCGTAAAATATTTGTTCGTTCTAGGACTATGGCGAATCCAAAGGGAGGGTAATGTATTTAGCCTGAATGTTTCGAGGAATGTTTGCATGTATGTAAATGCAAACATTCACACACACCACATGTCCCATTATCCAAACCCACATGAATACATGTGGGTTTGGATAACTCCTAAACGACTCGTTCGATTTTGATAATTCTTGTGTCATTTGGTTTGTCCCAGTTACACGGGTAACGCTTGGGTACCACATTTTCTTATAAAATCGAAATGGCGGCCGCTAGTCGCCATATAGTCCAACTGAAAAAATACTTTCTCCAAAACCAGAACCAGGAAAGTACAGGTAACCAAAATGTGCAAAACAAAACGGACAGGTGAATGGAACACATATCCACGTAATGGACAAATTGGTCAGCCTCGGTAGCTCTATAGAATCGACGTTCGATTGTGACATTAAGGCCCTTAGATCAGCCAAATCACGTTTCTGTAAAATATTGCAATTTTCAAACGGCTACTTCGTAAATAGTACGAAATATCGAGTTTTTCGTGAAGTGCAAAGGGAAACACATGACATCTAGTTGACAGAGTTGCTTTGTGGTAACATCGCGGGTGTAGGTCATGCAGCCAACCGTATCTAGGTTCCATAAAAATTACCTTACAATTTATGAATGTTAAGAATATTTGTGCAGTCGAAACCGGACTAGGCACTTTAACACTTTCCGGAATAGATAAGTATATGTATGTTTTCGCAAATACGAATAGAAAATAAAAATAATAATATATGTTACGCCACCGTGAATCTACATTATTTGTGTATTGGATTGGATGGACGGAGCTGTGTGTGAATTCAAGGATTGGTTGGTGGCATAGGAGCGAGCGGAGCGGACTCTAGTTGCGTATGCATAGCTCGACTAGGGGTCGGTTTATGCCGCATTTTGTCATCTGCCCACAGAACCCTGTGGACGGAGTGCCCCCGCGCGGCTGCTACGTGACTTGCGTGCAAGAAGCGCTAGCGAGTGTTCGCTGAATATTTGTTAGAATGCAGCAGGTGCATACGTATGGAAGTTGAAACATAGTATGTACCTACGTAGGCGACACTGAAAGTTTTGCATTCCTGGCCGCTCATAAATATTTGAATTTCGAATGTTTTGCTTAAAACATGACGTATATTCTTTATTTATTCTTTATTCTTTATTCATCATTCGTATGGTAGTACACTACGCTTGAATTTGTCCTGTTAGTTTTTACAATCTTAAAGTTTATAGAATGCTCTACTCGAAATATAATGCCCCGTACAGACTGGTGCAATGTAGCACGCATGACGCAAGATGTCATTGAGCCATAGATCGTGCTTCAATAGATACATCCAATTTCTTATTCTTCGCGGAGGCGCGGAGTATGGAAATGTCAACTTCCATTACAGGAGTTCGGCAAAGTGTGCTGGATCACCGGCCCCAGTTCATATGCTATATGTGTTTGTTCTACCTTTGAACTTTTGGACACAAGCACCGCGCTGTTTATTTAAATAACGCGTCAATGAGGGTGGGGCTCTTTTTAAGAATTTTCACTGATCGACCAGACAGTGAACTGTTTTTTTTTAATAAACAGCGCGGTGGCAGTACCCAAAAGTCCAAAGGTAGAACACATAACACGGCTCCTCTCGATACTACGCTCAGAGAGGCGTCAGAGGCTTTAGAAATCTAACCTAAGGCGGAAAAACGGTTCTCGTCTAATTTATTAACACGCCCTTTAAATATGTCCAGGTTATATGTAGGTAGTAGGAGGGAACACGCTCACCGTAGGTCCGACGACATTGCAATACTTTCGTCGGGTAACTGAATTTTAGCTATCAAAGCAAAATAGTTGGTGCCATTGTTACCAACCATTGTCACTGCGAGCGGCATGTGAAGCGAACATGGAACCGAAACCGAATGATGACACCTTTCGGGACGAAACTCCTAAATATCATTACGCCTGTTTCCCAGTCGGATAGTTATGCGGACTTTTATTTAGGATAGTTATATATTATTTAAAAAGTAATAGTAATAGTAAAACCAGCCAAGTGCGAGTCGAACTCGCGCACCGAGGGTTCCGTTTCGCCATGTCATGGTCAGCGCCACTCACGCCATCTATGGCGTGTTTTATGAATTCTTCATATTAGTTAAAATTCATGATTAGTTAAAATGCTTAATTCTCTTTTCGGTAGATGGCGCGCATACACTTTTTAGCTTCTTATATCCCCGTGAATTTTTAATTTTTTTTATTTTTATTATTTAATAACACCTATTCTGTGAAAATTTCAACGGGCTACCTATTACGGTTCAAGAGATACAGCCCTCGGACAGACGGACAGACAGGCAGACAGACAGACAGACAGACGGCGTAGGCTTAGTAATACGGCCCCTTACGGCGGATACGGAACCATAAAAAGTGAAAAACTGGGCGCGCTGCATCGCTGCCCCGCGGGGTGCGGTATAATTTGACATGGTCTCACCTTTACTCAAAACTAATAGTGTGGTCCGAACCATTGCTGTTATCTTTGGATGTACAACTTTCGCATTATTAGTGTGCATATTATATGTTTCCTCATGGATCGAGTAAATAAAACCCATCAGTATGGCCATTTAGAGAGCAAACGACATCAACGTACTCGGAACAGTGGCCACATCGTCTTTAGAGGACGATTTTTAGTATATTAAATGTCAGGTTTATAAGTCCTTAGTGCCTAATATGTTTAGTAGTATCCGTAGTACGTACTCTTTTGTTTTTTGTAGTAATTGCATTTGTAGGCTAATTTTATGTCTAACCACGGACACTGACCGGTTTTACTTGTTTACCAACGTAAATAATTGACAATAAAAAGTATCTGGTTTATTTCTAAAAAAAAAAGGGTGAATATAATTTATTAACAAAAACATTATGATGTTACGTCAAACTTCCTAGTAGTAATTAAACGTGCTATAATTTTAGTTCCCCCGTTTTCGCTTGATTTTGTAAATAAAGTATGACGAACATCATTTGTCATCGTGAAAGCAGTTGCGACGATATTCTGTTTCATACCTTAAAGTCACTTTCGAATAAAGATATGGCGCTATAATTTTTTTTAGTGCTTTTAGTGTAATGAAAGGCCTTAATGTTTCTATGATAAACAAACCTTTAAACAAAAAAACTGGTCCAGTGAACCATGTTAACGTGGCGAGGAGGGTTCCGTCACCGCTGCTTTGCTTTCATCTAATTTTGTTTTCTACGAGGGCGCGGTCAGACTTTGGACGGGTTTGGATGGGATTCCACTTGAAACTGTAATTATTATCCCTTTACCAACTATGAACATTATGTAGGCGGTAGGGCTTAAGTCGTCCGGATTGGTAAAATCGCACTCAACGAAGGTCAGTCGAACGAAACGGTTATAAAAAAAAACGTTTCGTGTTTTCCGTCCAGTTCAAAATAGGCGGCACGACCAAAGGCTTCCTTTTGACTGACATGGCACCTCGCTGACACTGACTGACTGACTAATAATGACTCCGGCATACACTTACATACATAATAAATAGCATCAAGTCGAAGTCTGTATGTTTGTTTGTGCACTCATTCAGTCAGTCAGTCAGCGTGTATGCGTCCATTGTTGGACATACGCCTCTCCAATTTTCCCAAAAAACTAAATATTTATAAAAATTATCTATGCAACCAAATCGTAAAGGCAAAAAAAAATTCCGTACGAAAATTATCAACATGTTAGAACAGTTTTTTTTAAATTTGTGTCTATTTAAGTCTGTACGCCCATCATGCAAAAACTTGCAAAAACCACTAAACGGATGAAACTTTGTACAGTGACAGCGTATATTTCTGAGTATCATAATATATAAATAATATCAAAAGTAAAAGTGAAAGTGGAGTGAAAGTTGGGCATGGCAAACGAAGCATGAAAGCAGGATTAATGCTGTGGAAATGCGCGCGTTGAGGAGTATGTGTGGAGTTACAATGAAAGATAGATTGAGAAATAGTGTAGTGCGAGAGCGCTGTGGGCTGAAAGAAGATATAGGGACAAGGATTGAGAAAGGGATGCTTCGGTGGTTCGCTCATGTTGGAAGAATGGATGGTAGTAGTAGGAGACTAACGAAAGAAATTTATGAAGCAAATGTGAGTGGAAGAGTCAGGAAGGGTCGCCCTAGACGCACGTACCTGGACCAGATCGGGCATTTGCTCAAAAAGGGGCAAGTGCGTACTACCCGTAACCGACGAGCATGCATGAAGAACATTATGGGAGTGGAAGAGGCGGCAGAGGTGTGTCAGGATCGTGGCACGTGGAGATCCGTTGTCTCTGCCTACTCCACCGGGAAACATGCGTGACGCTATGTATGTATGTATGTATCAAAAATAAAAATAGAAAAGTATTAAGTATAAAAATTCTTTGTAGGTATATACATATAAAATCGTAAAGGCATAAAACTCTGAACGTGATGGACGAAACTGCATGACAGCGTAAATCGCGAAGTAATATTTTTTTTGGTTTACATTTCGGGGTACACCCTGTACTTTCCACCTGAATATTAGACACATGTATCTATGGTCTGTCTGCGGGCAACATTCACGTATTTGTGACATCACTTTTATTTGTTACGAAAGAAAGGACAATTTTTAGGTTTTCGCACCCCGTGCGAAAGTCGCATTACTAAGACTACGCCGTCTGTCTGTCTGTCTATCCTACTGCTGTATCTTTGGAACCGTAATAGCTAGCCAGAATAGAAATTATTACAAAGTATGGATATAACAACAAATAATAAAAAATATAAAAAGTTAAGAATTAAGACTTATGGGACCCATATCTACAAATATTTTAATTTTCAGAGGAGCGCCATCCTGAATTATCCGAACAGTTTACCAAAAAGTAGGAACTTTAACCGATAGATGGCGTGATATATTGAGATACGTGCGAGTGCCTCTCTAAAGTAAAATGACAAGTACTGGTAATAAAAACCGACCACTTACGTGGTGGTACGGAAACCTCGGTGCGCGAGTCCGACTCGTACTTGGCTAGTTTTCCTTTTTAGATTTTCCTACCCCGTACGGAAGCCTATTACTAAGCCTACAACGTCTGTCTGTCTGTCCTACTGCTGTATCTTTGGAATAGTAATAGCTAGGCGGTTGAAATTTTCACAGATTACCTATGTGTTATTTTGACGGATATAAAAAAAAATAACAAAAGCATGTAAGAACTAAAAAAAAAGTCAGGGGTCCCCATATAATAAACGTGTTTTTTAAGGTTTTTTTTGTGGTGTTTTTTTCGGTGTGCGAGTTCGACTCGCTCGTGGCCGGTTTTTATTTACTAAGGACTTGAAAACCGCTTCTAATTTCAATGAACATCAAACGGTTTCATGACTAGTATAGAAATAATAATTTGATTAGTTTTGTATGGTTTTACTCACTTGAGTAGCGCGAGAAAAATATAATTGTAATATAAAAGTTTTACTTTATGTTTGAATTTTTTTTCTTTTTAATAATAACGTAATAACGTCAAGCATTTCTTGCTTGACGTTATTACGGCTATACTTAGTTCAATAAGTAAGAAAGTATATCTGTCTTAGAGGTTCATTTTGTGGTGTGTAAAATTTCACATACTTAGGTATAAGGTTAGAGCATGGTGTTAAAGAAACAGAATGTGGCAGGATAGCGCCGCCCTCGTCTTTACCGGGGTGGTGTAGGGGTACGGGGGGTGGGCGACGGGGTTTATTAAAATGATTAACGGTCCATAAGTTTGCGGACGCAATGCTAAACGAGTTGACTACCAATTATTCATAACTTTAGAAAATTGATCGGTTAAGATAATTTTTTCGATGAATTTCTATACAATTACATGGATTTGTGTACGAGTAGAATAGAAACTCTTTATTGAACACAATTTAAAAGTAAATAATTAGGTACATCGAAAGAAAGAAAAATGAAATTAAGAAAGTATCTATAGTATTTTTTAGGTTTCCGTATCTATACGGAAGCCTATTACTAAGCCTACGCCGTCTCTGTTTATCTGTCTGTCCGAAGGCTGTACCTTTCGAACCGTAATAGGTAGCCCGTTGAAATCTGACAGAATATGTGTTATTATGGCGGATATCCTAACCAATAATAAAAAAAAAGAAAAAAATTAAGGAGGTCAAACCAGTTGACCTCGTTGTCGAAAAGTATCCACTTGGAGGAAGGAGAACTTGGTCAACTTCATCGTAGCCAAGACTCAAGCTTGCCCCTTCTCTACTAAGGGTGATCCGTTTCCTCTCCCAGCTACTTTCCAGGGCAGCCAAGTCCTCAATAGTTAGTCTGGACGTCCTGGGTATGGAGGTGTCTAGGGATGTTAAATTTCGATGATTTATTACGCCCAAGGCGATACTAGGGTCCCGAAATTTAGGGATCTTATACTGATGTTAGCGATTTATCAAACCCGTTATATTCCTTACACTTTATAGAGCGCAAGTAAGACCGATGATAGAATATTGTGGTCATCTTTCTGAGGGTTCCCCTGAGTACCTTCATTCAGCCTTTGATTCTATTCAGCGACGTGCTGTCGATTCTCTAAATCGTTCTTGTGTCGAACTGAAAAGGTGTCGAATGGGCTTCCGGAGAATGTATTTCCCATTTCTACAAACGACGGGTCTTCAAATCACGAGCTTATCCCCAGCGACATTAGTCCACCTTCAAACCAGACTGGCACCTCCTCGGGGGAGACATTGGCTGCGCCTGAGGCTCCGACCTCGAGCACAGCCACCCGGTTCAAGGACAATATTTATTTTTTAAGAAGGAACCCATTATTTATCCTCTGTATCACAAACTAAGAGTATAACCTATACCATGTAAGCATCAGCTACCAGCGGCTCCACGGAGGACAGAATAATCAAAATTTAATCAAAATATAATTTATTGAACATCTGTTTAAAAAAAATGTCACAAGAGGCGAGTTATATCTTACGGAATTCTTTACCAACTAACTTTTGGGATGTCAAACAGGTGGCGGGTATCATAGGAGCAGACAACGCAAGCGTAGAAACGATAGTATAGAACTATAAATAGTAACTTTAATAATAATAGGTACATAGGTAATAATAGGTAAAAATGTAAAATTTATATAAAAAGAAATGTGTGAATAAAAATAGGTACATGCTATGCACCAATATAAATATATTATATAAATATATAAATACGCATATGTAGTAAAAACAAAAATACACAAATACATAATGGAGGAGGTGTATCTTATTTATTTAAGGTTTACATTTGTTAATTTTAGATACCTACTTAGTTTTAAGCTATTTTTGCTTTTGTAATATGTACCTACCCACACACAATGAACTTCCAATGACAAGTCAGAGACCATAGAGTAAGTAACAAGGTGATTGATTTTTTTAAAGTTATGAAGTCTAGTGCAGAGTGACTCGTGGAACGAGAAACTATTTTGTAAAATAATAATTAATACCTGTCCTCTTCGGGCGAAATGCTTCACACAATCAGGATGGAACTTCGCTTCAGGTAAGTTCGTTTTATCCTTGAATTATGTATAATAACAATTTAACAGCGTCAAGCATACAGGCTCTAACTACAAAATTCGGTTTAATGCCGAGGCGGCGCGGCGGCGGCGGCGCGGCGTGGGCCAAACATTTTAATTTGTGTTGAAAAAGCGGTAACTCGTCGGGTCCGTGAAACTTTTATAATCTGCAATAATCGCGACGGTCGTCGCGCTTCCGGCGCCGGAGAAAGGGTTCGCTGGTTAATTATTAAAATTAGATTATGTTTTTCGGATTAAGCGGAGCATCCGAGGTAATTAGGGGAAGCAAGTTTCAGGGTTGCTTATATTTATAACTGCGAATAAATTCTCTTGTTCTGACTGCCTTAATATTTATTAGAAAGGGTGCTTAGGTTTTTCGGCACGGATGAAGTAGGTCCACAAAAATTATATAGCATCATTAAAGGGGTTCCGAATCTTCCGATGCCGGTGTGACGGAAGGGCGAACTTTCTACATTTTGGCTGAAGGACGACGTCGCCATCTTTACTACTATAAAACCGGCCAAGTGCGAGTCGAACTCGCGCACTGAGGGTTCCGTATCGCCATGTCATGTTCAGCGCTGCTTCATACTGTTTTCGGTAGATGGCGCACATACACTTTTTAGTTTCTAGTATGTTACGTACGTTCTAGTACCTACGTTTCTTTTTCTAATTTTTATTATTAGACAGACAGACAGACGCCGTAGGCTTAGTAATAAGGTCACGTACGACGGATACGAAACCCTCATAAAAAAGAAACAGCAAGAAAAATCAATGAATGGTTGTATCACCCATCACATCATAGAACGGTTCTACATTTTCAACCGACTTCAAAAGGAGGAGGTTCTCAATTCGAATGTATGTTTTTTTTTTGTATGTTTGTTACGCGATTACTCCGTCTTTGTAATTGCATCTAGTTCCGGCTTGTAGCAGGAGATGTTGACAACTATTTCTGGGTTAAAAAGAAAACAATGTTGAAATTCTTACAGAGCCTTGTCAGGCCACGATTTCGTTTGCACTAAAATATCGCTGTCCTTTTATAATGTGCTTGCGGATGCAAGCTGGGCGGATGTAGATGTTCTGTGACAGTTTCGAGGATAAGCCTTAGCGAGCTTGCAGATCCTGTTTCCTGAACGATAGGGGAGTTCCGGTCAATCACACACTGCATCATCCTTTATTGAATTGTGATTTTGATGAGATTTTTGAGGTTGTGATTTGGCTTTTCCTTTTTTTTTTTGTGAATAAAGAAAATACAACATCGAATCGTGTGATTTATTTCGCCTTTTATTTCGGTTCTGCAGATCTTTCCTCTAGAGAACCGCTGAACTCTGAAACGCTCTCCCTGCCCGTATATTTGACCCCCAAGTACTGTCTCGGGTCCTTCAAGAGGGCCGTGAATGGGCACCTGTCAGGCCGGCATGGCATTCGCAACCACCTAATACGATGGAATGTCCGTGGGCGTCGTTAGACACCTTATGGGTGGCTCGGCGCCATATGTCGGGATTTCAATAAAAAAAATGGAATTATTTAATAAACCACCACAAATTCGACGCTGAAATATTATTATGTACAGGGTTGACAGCAAGTAATTACACTATGTAATAAGTTAAATAATAATATTTTATAATGAAAGTGAAATGAGTAGATGTCGAAGTTTGGAGCCAGCTAGATTAGGCTAATGTTAATGTGGGCGTGCATACCCCTCCCCCCGACCCGCAGCATCCCCCCTCACGCACGCACACGCGCAAACATAAGCACGGTACACAGAGGCGGACTAGCAGCCTTAGCCGCCCTAGGCCGTTTAGTACCAGCCGCCCCAATTCAATGCAGCCGCCCTTATCAAGTTTACAGCATAGATACAAATGTGAAGTTGTATGAAAATCAGTATTGCGTTCGGTTCAACCTGCCAAAAATATATTAGGTATTTCTCGGCTTATTTTACATATAGTAAAAGTATTTTTTACAAGTTTTACGGCAATATTGACCTCATAGTCATAGCAAAATTATTTTTTCCGCGTAAATAGTGCGTCATCACCTCCGCCGCGCTCACCACTCCCGCACGTCGCACGCACTTGCTCCGGCCGGCACCCTTTCTATTCTGTACCTGCGCTCACTGCTTCCAGCAGCAGGTACAGATTGGCCGCCCCTAATATCTGGCCGCCCTAGGCCCGGGCCTAGTCGGCCTATATGGAAAGTCCGCCTCTGACGGTACATGAACTATTCACAACTACAAATATAAACGCAAAATATAAAAATAATTCAGAAATGGAAATGGTCCTGAGTTTCTTCAAATCTTGTTGCTGTCACAAAATTCACGATTATACTATACAACCGTGATAAAGGTAATGTAAATAGGCAAAGTGGTCAGATTCTTCAGTATTCATGCTTATGCTGTAAATATTAATGTTCTTGTGAGCGGTAGTATGGGTAATCAAAGAGTTTGTAATACAAACTCTTTGGGGTTAATTAACTGTGACTATAATTTTTTTTTATGTTATCCGTTATGGGTTTCTGAGTCGGAGGGGACAAAGCGCATGTTCTGACCAGCCAATATCACCTCCGAGAAGGTAGGTTCCATACAGGAGACTTCCCTGGATTGCTTATACATATACGGTACTAACGAAAGAAAACCATCCGCCAGGTGGGACGACGACATCGCGTAAGTTGGCGGAAAGCAGCAGTGTTTTCGTACAGCTGAAGGCCGAGAGGTCTGGAGGGAAATTGAAGAGGCGTATGTCCTCCAGCAATGGACGCTTACACGCTGATTGCCTCACTGACTGACTAAGAAAAGATTGTGACTTGCGAAGTTAGTTTGCCAGTTCTTCTTCGAATTGAATTAGAACTGGTAGAATTTTCGACATGGTCCAAGCATAGGTTACCTACCTGATCATATGGATGAAATTATACAATAAACATTAAACTACACTGAAATGAACTGAAAACACGAACTATTTCTTATATACCTAGTCATTTCGACAAACCTCCATTCATTGCTTTTGATAAATTAATTGCGTTACAATAAACGTTTGCACAGTGAGTTATTGCACAATCAGATAGTACCTCCAGCAGACACGTATCAAGAAGTACCTATCTTTCGACGTGCCTGACTTCAGTCGCCGGAATAAGTCAATAAAACAAGCTAAGATTTCGACATCACTTCTGTTTTTTATATGTTCATGTATGTATGACCTTTCTTTCATGTTCATGTAACTCTGATCACCATGACCATTGTTTTCTTCTACGTTTTTACCAGACTATGTGAAGCAAAAATGAGGATTATTTGTCTATTTATTAACAACTTTTTGTTTACTTAACACATTTTTTGTGGAATGTACAATTTTAGATTTCACAAATAAATAAATCAAATTTGAATTTTATGTATATAAATTTTTGATTTTTCTAAAAGAATATAATAAAATCACACTTCTGATGTTAGAGTGTTCTGGTAGAGAGGTAACATCAAAAGGCAGCGGATCAAAATGCACTTACGCGCAATCGGCAAAGCTTGCCGCCGTGTGGGGTCCAAATCCGCCCCACACAAAGGTACGCTGTGCCCCCCAACCCCTCACCGGGTACCTACTCGTACATTTGCGCCCCCGCCGCGCCGCCGCGCCGGCGCGGAGCATATTCGGTGGCGCCGCCGGTACATTTGCACCCCAATTCTGTGGGTCCCGGGGGTCTGGCTTGTGATGGGATCGCCGGACAGGTACCATCACGCGTGTCAACTGTTAAGGGGTATCTGATCTGTATGAAAAAAAAAATACTGCTGGTGAAACGGTTTCTTTTATTATCGGGACGGGCGGCTGTGTCCAATAGTGGTTCGGAAGAAGACAATCAGGCATAGCCAATAGTACTATACTATAGTTATACTCCTCTCGAAACCAAGCTCAGCGACGTTACAGACCAGCAGCATAATATCTCATCTGTGTCAGCAGGTTTTTAATTAATTTCGGTGTTGATCGAAACATTTTCAAAATAGCCGAATTTTGTTAACTGGAATGTTGTGGTAATATAATTGGCAAAGAAATAATTGTTTTAAATAAGATTTTAAATACGTTTTTAAGATTGACTTTTTTCCAATTGAGAGGAAATGGAGTGAAGGAAAAATTTCATGTTTGACAACTGGTTGTCGAAAATTAACAGATAAAACGCAGATGAATTGAAAAAAAAACCACTTATAAATTGATGTGAACTGTGAATAATATAATTGTTTTAGAAAAGAAGAAAAAACCGTCCAAGTGGGAGCCGAACTCGCGCACCGAGGGTTCCGTATCGCCATGTCACGGCTAGTGCCACTCACGCCATCTGGTGAAATGCTTCATATTAGTTAAATGTCATGATAAGTTAAAATGCTTCATAATCTATTCGGTAGATGGCGCGCGCGCATATACTATTTGGTTTCTTCTATGGGAACCAACGTGATTTTTTTACATTTTCTTATTTTAATTTATTTGTTGTTATATCGGCCATAATAACACATTTTCTGTGAAAATTTCAACGGGCTACCTATTACGGTTCAAGAGATACAGCCCTCGGACAGACGGACGGACGGACCGACAGACAGACGAACGGACATACAGAAAGACAGACAGACAGACGGCGTAGGCTTAGTAATAGGGTCCCGTACCGGATACGGAACCCTAAAAAGAGATGTTCAAAAATACAATTATACAACCTGAAAATACAATATAACGATTCTTTCTTTATAACTTTTAATAATTGCATTCAATAAGTTTTAATACCTATGCTACAGTGCTCGAATTGAACCGGAACGCACCGGAACGCCGTTCCGGTTCGTGAAATCACCGTTCCGTTTCGTAAAAGTTTTCCTCAGTCTTTCCGGCTCGCAAAGATGATTTTATTTACACAGCTTCCGTTTTTCATAACAAAAAAGCTACAATTTGACCAATATGGGTGGTGCTCTTTGCGATAATATAAAATATCGTCATACCTAATTTTATATTATTCGTCACTGCTCTGTCTGTCTTTGATAATTGAGTGTGATGATATTTCGCAAGTGCATCTTCTGGACATTTTTTCATTTATTCATGAAATGTCACGATAATAGAAGCAACGGTTTTAACGTGATACCCAGGCAAACAGACAGACAGGCATACAGATAAAAACATTTTGTGAAAAAGGGAATTTTGTACCTATGTACTTAGTTTCATTGAACCAACCACCAGTGAATGAATTTTCCGAAATTTTCGTTATGTATGTATGACAGACGCATTATTTTTTGTTATTAGAGGTGAGGCTGATTGGTATTATATCAAAGCAAAGAACCTAATTTGGCTGACATCATTTGCTACAGCCCTCGCTTAATCTGACACTACGATCAATTTCTTTCAAGATTCTTTACATTTACGTTTGATGAATGATGAATTACGTATGTTTCAATTTTATTGGGGCTTGGGGGGGGGGGGGGGGGGCGCGTTCCGGTTCGTGAATAAGTCCAATTCGACCACTGCCTATGCACCTTGATTTACATTCTGAAACCAAATGCATATGAAACTGGAGATTCGCCGAACAGTTTCAGCGTCAGCAGGAGCTGCTCATCAATAATAATTAGTGAGACGCACAATCGTGCAGCAAATACTATTATTTCGCAACTCATTAATACGTTTTCAAGTGGGTTTAACCCCAGTGCGCTGCTAATGTGTTCTCTCTCTCGTGCCGCCCTTCTGCTACCCGGCGTGATGTGTGTGCGGCGTCATAAAAGTCGTGTCGCACAACGCAAACCGTAGAGTGGCTAGCGTCGCCTGCTCCAAAATAAACGTAATAATTGTTAGATAGATAGATAGAAAATGCTTTATTGCTCCAAGAAACATTCAACAGAACAAGTACATTAGAAAATTTACATAAGTTTCAAAGACGGACTTATCCCTTACAGAGATTTATTACAGCCAACCTTTGGATGTTTGAGATTCGATTAATATAGTGGAATGTAAGTAGGTAGTAGCAAAAGAGGTGAGCGTGAGAATTGAAGATAAAATAATAATATATATGTAAGTAAATACATGTTAGTTAAATGCAATCCATACTTGTGTAAATACATATAAATGACTAAATATATAGAATATAATATTCAATTGTTAATTTCCCATAATGACATTTTCGTATAAGGGTATCCTTGTTACCAACGTTTTATCAGAATTCAGAACGGACTTCACTTTTAAAGGGTGACATTAGTGTGAAATTACGCAAGTGCTATATTTTGTCATTTCGTCTGTGTGCACTATACTTTCATTTCTTCGGAAATTTTATTCTAAATTTTATTTAGTTAGGTACTATATTCACATATCTAGATGACGACGACGACGTGTCCTTACCTTAACTACGGAACAATAAAAACGCCCTGAATATAACTTTTTTGCGGCTAGGTAGGTATCCTTGGGACGATTGAATTGCTTTTTCCCCGACTACGGAAGAGGTTCCAAAAGGAGGGTTATGGTTTTGGCAGCGTATGTATGTATGTATATTGTATGTATTCATATGATTATGTATGTGTATTCGATTTCAAAATGAGGCATTGCTGGATTCATCTCCATAGTCCGCGCGTCGTAGGATAGATTTGTGAAAATTGGAAAGGGCGCCCCGCGCCGCCGGGCGCCTGTCTGCCATATTGTCAAAACGTTGAAAATTTGTTTTCTCAAAACCCATCAAGTAGGGTATCGTTGTCAAGACCTTGAAAAGCCGATTTAAAAAAATACCACACTTTCTTTTAAATTTTTCATTTTTATATTGGGGAATGCGTCCCACGCCAAGTTCGAACCCCGTCCGCACGTCAAGTTCGAACGCCGCCGTGCGCAAACGGCCGATATTGCCGCGTATGTCATGACTCATGATCGTGGCATCCATCCAATATTTTCAGAAGTTCAGTATATAAAAAAAAATCATGGTAGGTAATTGTATGTACGAGTAAGTAAACTTTTTTTAAATAAAACAAAGAAATCATTGTGTAACTTCGACTCTGTTCGTTCTCTGTTCACGGAGCAGGAAAGGGGGTAGTATTATTTGCGAATTAGCGCATATTGTTGAATATTATTACTACGAGAAGGGTTCCGTCGCTCGCCTCCCCTTCACTGCCTCCTACTCAGGTCTAATCATCTGGGATGCAACTTGTTACAAATATGATTCGCTTGTAGTCGCGTGACGGTGTTAACTGATGTAGGTTTCTGTGTTATCGTTACTGCAATTTGTTGGAACTTGTGTGTGACTTCTATTTATGTTCTTACCAAAGTACGCTGGCTTTCTTATATATGTATGAATATAATTTATTTACTTATTTACTTACGAAAAAAAATTAAATATAATTAATTATTTCTTTATAAAAGTCGGTAGTAGCATATTATATCCTATACAATAATAGTTCAGAAAACTTAAGCAAACCCAATCTTCTTTTACATATAGCAAGACGATCTTACTATATGTAAATTAAATACATAAGAAGTAATTTTTAGGGTTAAAAGCCTACGTCATCTGTCTGTCCAACCGTTGTCCGTGCGTACTACCTTTAAAGGGTTATATATTTTGAACCGTAATAGGTAGCTGGTAAATTTTCACAATATATGTAAATGTGTTATTATGGCAGATATCGTAACAAATAATAATATAAAAAACAAAAGTAAAAAATGTAGTGAGGTCCCCATACAAAAAAGGTGTTTTTTTCAACGTTTTTATTTCTCTATGCTAAAAATAGTATTACATACAATCTTCAAAATTGGTGTGATTATAATGAAAATCTAAAGTAAAACAGTAGATAATAAAAACTGGCCAAATTTGATTCGGTCTCGCGCTAAGGATCCCGAAATGAATTAAATAATTATTTATTAAATAAGAATTTTTTTGTTTTGTAAGTACCTAACACAAATATATTGTGTGGTGTTACGGAACCTTTAATGTAGGGCACAAAGGTAATAAAAACCCTAAACACTAATCTCTTCAAAAAACTGCTTACGAGGACTTGTCCCCTTCGAAATGAACGACAGCAATATTGACGAATAAGATTATAAAAATCTGTTCTCTCGTCCTTCCTAATTCGAGGATCTAAAAATAATTTCCGATAACTTTACGCGACAAAAGTAGAATCAGATGTCCGAAAAGTGGATAACGAAAAAAAATCCATTAAAGTACTCTACATTCATTAAAAAAAATCCTAAATTCGTATCTATTTGCCATTTGAAATAGAGCTTTAGGGTTATCATTATAAGGTATATATTCCCCATGAATGTTTTCATAACAAGTACCTTGTAAAGTCAAAGATAAAATGTGAATAGAGGGGTCACAAAAGATAGGGGGAAGGTCGCGTTATTTGTATCTAATAGCAAAGAACCAACAGATGCACATCATTTCACGGGTATAATAATGCGCTTATCCGGATTCGGTAGCGGACCGACTCCCCTCCATTGTTGATGTGGGAATGACCGTAAGTGCTTTTTAGAGTATTGTCGATACACCGACGGAACCCTATACCGACTCCATTGCAGGCTCATGCGTCACAGGTGTTTTTTGTAATGTCGATTGCTTACAAATTTCCGTAATTTTAAAAGAAATGTAAGCATGGAGCTTGAGGAAATTAATTAAATTAAGAATCTTCTCCACCTTCATGAATGTATGGCAATATTTTTTGTTAAACCTAAAAAATAAAAAAGTTAAGAATTAAGGGTACCAATACAATTAGTACATATTCACGCTACTAAATAATAGACTCCACATAGCCACAATAGGCGCCACAGGTACTTTGCATTGTAGAAAGAAAAAAAATAGATGGATATGGTTTTTTGACACGTATCGTAAAGTTGATCTACGGAGCCCTCCGTGCGTGAGTAAAAATCGCACTTGACCGATGTTTTTAGTTACGTCTTTTTTGTTTTGTTTTGCCATGCTAGCTGTAATAAACTGCTAATCAGTGCTGATCTGGCTCATCCAGGAGGAACAACTCCAACCATCCAAGTAAAGAAGAACACAGAGGAACGGAAATATGATTGTTTATTTACAGATATGTAAGGAATTAACACAGTTTCAATTTAGAGATACTTAAATAATATTCTACGTCTGAAAGTTAGGAACACTCGGCCGACGACTGTGCGAAGGCGGCTGACACCAGTGAGGCTGACTATCGCTGTTCTGTGGTGTACGTATACCTAAAAAGAACAATTCGAATTTTGTATTGTATTGTTTATTGATCATTCATATGGCAGTTAGACTGCGCTCGAACATGTCACAATTTGTTCTATCCGGTTCGATTACACCCACGAAGAAGAACCGACAAGAAACTTCGCAGGGTATTTTTTTTAAAATATTTTTACAAGTATTTAGTGATACCCCCTGGAAGCTGTATGTACCCAATCCTATTTAGTCCAGTGAACAATGGTACATAACGTATGTGCATACGATAAGGTAGTTCTAAGAAGCTACAAGTAGGCGCATGTAATTCGGTCGGCGAGTTTGTATGTTTTGGCCGGACGTCATTGTTGTTACATTATGGTTTATCGTTCCTAGTATCGATTGAGTTTCACATCCAGTCCGATTGTGACTTGCGAATAAGCTCGGTTACGTCACTGGCTACATGTACCTATAACCTTATTTTGAATCGTAGGTAGTACAAAATATATTTTTTTCCATATATTTTTATTAGAAAAATGCAAAGCGAAAATCATTGGAAAAAATACATCCCGGCCAGGATTCCAACCTGGGTCTTTTGGCTTGAGCCGCCAACGCGATAACCAACTACGCCACCGGACCGTTACGTATTATCTCCAAATTTTCAATCTATTGCACCTTCATGATGTCGCATAATATTTGCGAACAGTTAACTTGCACGGTTCAATAGAATGCCCACCAATCGGTTCTGCAGATCTTACCTCTACAGAACCATGTCGTTGACAGAGGCATTGTTTACAAACCAACCTTTTAGGATGTGGGAACAGCGCAGCGGATGGCACGGAGGCGAAGCATGGAGGCGGGTAATGTAAATAAAATGCAAGACCGAAGGGAAGCACTGACATGTCACCTAGTTCACCAAGGTGCTATGGGCTGACATCACGGATGTAGTAGGTGAACCGTGTGAGTTTCCAAAAACTCAAAAATAAAATTAAGACAAATTTTATAAAATGGTCAAAATATACTATAATTTCCCCCCAAGTACAGGCTCGGGTCCTAGAGGGTTGTTAATTAAATAGACACCTGTCAGGTCGGCATGGCATTCACAAGTCTCACATACGACCGAATGTCACTCGTCGTTAGACACCTTATGAACAAAACTTACTTAGTGGCTTTATATTGTTGCACTTTATTTCAATAAAATTATTTGCTTTAAATTCGATTACGACTAAAGCCAACAAACTCACACTGTGTGTGTGTACTCTATACTTATTCGTTGCATTAAAGATCAAAGGTTGGAGAGAAATAGGTACTTAACTACTTTATTATTTAGTAACTAAGAGGTATTTTGATTTTTTTTTATTTGTAACCTAGTTCCCTATACTCCACGATGTTTCTTGCCGGTTCTTCTTCGTGGGTGTAATCGAACCGGATAGAACAAAGTGGCACACTGCCATAAGAATGCTCAATAGACAATAAACCAAAGAGTTTGTATTACGTCGCTGAGCGACGTAATACACTTTTTAGTTTCTTCTATGGGAACCTCCGTGAATTTTTTACTTTTTCTTATTTTTATTATTTCTTTTTTGTGTTATATCGGCCATAATAACACATATCCTGTGAAGATACAGCCCTCGGACAGACGGACGGACAGACAGACGGCGTAGGCTTAGTAATAGGGTCCCGTACCGGATACGGAACCCTAAAAAGAAGAAGGAGTTCTCCTTGAGATGTATGAAATTAATTCACAGCACTTAGTAAGTTCCATAAAAAGTTATTAGTAGCATATTTTGTAGCAAACCCGTAATGGTGGCTCCACACATGGTTATTCGTGTTCGTGATTGTTGCAAACATTTTAGTTTTATCTCACTCTAAACAAGCCATTAAAGGGAGACGAAACGGAAATTTTTGCCAAATATTTGTGTGCATAGAGCCATGTGTGGTGCTAGCATTAGTGTCATTCAGAAACATTCCCTCAAATACGACGTTGCTGCGAGCGGAGCCGCGACAAAAACGATTGCTGAAGTCACGATCATTAGGAAAATGCCTGCCTAGATACTTAAATATAGAGGTAGATCTATAGGTAAACTCAATTTCGCCTCTGGATGTATTTAAGCTCACGATTGTACCGCCTATAAATCCATCCGTATCCCGACTAGGTGTCCAATTATTGTGACAATCCATTGTACCCGGGGCAAATAATAAGTACGTGTAATTTTATCAAAGAAAATAATAAGACCAATAATAAGTTGTGTAATTGAGTTGCTACTACGCATACGAACTTACACGGGACATGAAAATATTTCGTTTTAATATGAGTAGGTATTTCATTTCAATATAAAATTACACCACAACATAGGCATCTAAGAGTGTAATCACATGTATCACCCGGCTAAAGAGACACGGAATCCTAAAAGAGAAATATTCACGAAAGTCTCTAACACTATCAAGTCAAATTATTATGAGAATTTGCAGAAAAATGAGAAAATACGGGCCCAACTTAAATGGGACACCTTATTACTAAATGTGAAATGTAAAATCATTTAGCAGGCTTCGAGCGGCACTTCATAACATGTAATGTTAAGAGGGGCATCGCTACGCTGTGAGCCCTTCAAATAGTGAATAAATTTAGATTCGAAGAAAAAGTAAATTACCTACCCATACTTTAAAATTACAATAAATATTTCAATTAATTTTTTTTATTTCATACAAATTAACGTAACGTGTTCATATGTTTTTCTTTTTTTCTTTTCTTTTCGACGTCGGGAATAATAAATACATAAATCATTATTATATAACCAAAGAAATGTCACGAACAAACGAATACCATAAATTTAACTTTTGTAAAAATATGTTGTAGGTACTTGTACCACAGATGAGATATTAATTTCCTTGCACTTGTTAATTCTCTTGGTGAATATGTATAGGTGAATAACACCGGGACGAATGTTTCGATTAACTAGTTGCTCGCTTAGTTTGTAAACTGTTTGAACATTCTTACAACTTTTAGGAAAAAAGAGAACAAAATATTTATTCTAACTTAACATGTCAATCATCTCATCATATAAAATACTATTATATAATATTACATTTATAACTTCACCGACTGCATTCACTTCCGACCCCACCGCTCAGCTCATACGAATAATGGCGTAGAGCCTATATTATGTTACTCTATTATATTTTACAAACCTTATTTTTTAACTCTTTCCGAATTGGTTGAGTAGATTTTACGTGAGCCGTACACCTACAATACAAGCCATACAAACTTACAAAGAAACAAAAATTCAAAAAATTCACTTAATTATTTCTATTAATTTGTTCTACAATTAATTTGTTTGCTAATATTACAGTTTTATTATATTTTGATTTAAAATACTATACAGTACTTACTACAATCCATAACATAGTAGACAGTTAACTAATAATTTTAGCATGAATGCAGCCGTGGAAAAAAAAAATACAATGAATTCAGGTGTGTAGCTTGGGCCTGTAACCTCGCTCTTAAGCAATGAGTACACTAAACGGAATAGCAAAAATGATAACTAGTGCTGAGGAGCCCAATGTGCCCCTAGGGCCTTAATTAGGTCCGCCAGGTTTCAAGGAACTTGGTGCTAAATGATTAAGGCGTCAAATGCACTTTTACATTCGCAAATAATTCACGAATGAAAGTCTGAACGACGCGACGGTGCATGCTTTTATTCCTTTGCGTAATATCTCACTAACAAGCTGAGCTATGTATTTTTAAGTTTCTTACCTTTGAAAGTGCAATTTAGCTGGATCACAATGAATGGGAACTAAAATTCCATTTGTCTTTTAATTTACCTTGTTAATATGGATGGGTAATAGAAATGTCGGCACACATAGAAGTGAGATCGGGAACATAGAGGTATGAATTTATTTGTGAACTCTTTTTATTGGCAATCCATTACAAACATTCGTCTTTTCTCTTCTCTTAGGTACATAATTTTTTATAATAACTTGAAATGAATAATAACTTTGTATGACTTTGCCGAAAACTAAATATGAATAGACTCTTCATCAAACGGTTCGGGGTCGAGGCAATAACGAGCAGCGCTTTGACTGATTTCAATATGCACGGAACTGTCCCATTTCGCCTTTCATTTATCGGTGATTTTATGGCTAAGTTGGTGCGTGTCCGTTTGTTGGTGTTGCCTAGCGGGCTCAGCTGAGCGGTGCGGCTGGAAAGGCAATTCCAAAATGTTCTGCCGGCACAATGCTGAACGTAAATGCGCACGTGTGTTGGTAGAGCGATTCGCAGAGCCAGAGGTCGCTTTCTGACTAGACGATAACGGTCACGTCACGTCTCAAATTGATTGCAATATTATCGCCATTTTAAGTTATACATAACGTCACACATGTTTCCCAATGGAATAGACAGAGACAATTTAATCTCCAATAGAGTTAAATTTGTTTCAAAATATATGCATGCACATTTATATTTCTGAAGTTTGTATTTTTGGAAAAAATATTTTTTATTTTCGTTGAGAACAACATTGTGTCATGCAACGTCAACTGAAGTATTTCACTTAGTGAATTGTGGACCGATTTTTACACAGTAAGAAACATATCTAAATAAAAAAAAATGTTTTTGAATAAATTATGGTATTACCTATAGGTAGCTAGTCTTCGCCCAAATGACCACTGAGGAGACAATAAAAATATGTTTTGTTGCTATGGTCAAAACATATTTAAATTTTTTTCTCTTAACTATAATCCTACAATTACATAATATAGGTTTTATTATGTCTACTGTTCTAATGTTATATAATACATGATTATAAGATATAAAGTAATTTATTTTAGCAAACATTTCAACGTGACAAACGTACTAAATGCGTTCGACCAAAAATTCTTCCCTTTAGGTCTATAAGGAAATTCGTAACTTAAAGCAATGAAGTACACAAAGTGTTTTATTTTGGCGCTAAACTCGTAGAAAATTCGCAAGATCTAGCGACAACTTCACTAACTCGCCAACGCTGCTGGCGCAAGGTGGGCCCGTGGTCGCTACCGTGCCGTGCCCTGGTCGTGGTCTTGACGTTGTAGTGAGAAAGCGCCCAATAAAGGTAAAACACCTAATATGGAATGGGCATACTGGTTTAGTAGATGAGTTTTACCTTTTGTACTTTGTACTTCAAGATTAAATGGAGTTGAATTATCGTATGGATACGGAATTTCGTTTGTTTTGAGAGATTTGTCGTCTGGATCCGCCGCGCGCGCCATACCTACTCATATTTACTCTAGTTTGCTCTTGGAACCCATCAAACCCAAGAACAAAACGAGACGACAGCACGGTAGCCTTCATTGAAGAGGAACCAGCCCTTGGGGCTTTACGGCAGCTCTCACCACGGCCGGCGTTCTGAGATCTGGTGGTGGTGGCATGCGGGAAGCACTAGGTAACGCAAAGGAGCGTCGGAGAAAGCTAGTGAGTCTGTCCGCAATTACACAGTCCACAATCACCTTTTTACCAATACATACAATTGGACAGGAACATCTTTAGCTCGACGTACTGAATTATATGTATTTGCAGCAATGTTTCGAGAAAATTATGACACTAAATTAGCAAACTTACTAGGTCGTAGGATCAAATTGTAGCCGGCTGGTTTGGTACCACCGTACTGGATGTAATATTGCCGCACAGCAGCTTCGACTGTGTTATCCTCTAGTCCAGTATAGCCAACAATAAAAAGGGAGGTCTCTGGTATGGCACCTATGTTCTCGGAGGTGATATTGGCTCCTCTGACTTAGCCACACATACCGGATTACATAAAACAAATTTAGGCCTATCGAGGTGAAATAAAAGTCACTTTACGCAGTTAAGCGGACAATTCCATTAGGGCGCATAGGATGCTATTCGGTGTTCTGTGGTGCAAGTGCTACCTGGCCTGAAGTAAGTAGGTAGGTACTAGTAAATAGTTAAATAGCACTTTAGCCACCTATAGTTAGTGGGTAAAATGCGGACTGCAGCCAAGAGGCGAGTCTCGTAGGACACCGGGCCTGTTGCCCTAGACCTGCAAGAACATGGATCATTTTTCCTAACTAGTTAGAACAGAATAGAAACTTCATAATTTTGAACATTTTAGTGTAATTCGACGTCATAAGTAAGTCAAAAATGAAAAATAAACCGGCCAAGTGCGAGTTGGTATCGCGCACCGAGGGTTCCGTATCACCACGTAATTGGCCGGTTTTTATTATTTGTTGTTTTACTTTGGAGTGTGCACTTTAATCACATCAAGTTTGACGCTTTTATTACAGGTTTTAAGATAGAGCAAAATAAACAAAAACACGTTGAAAATACACGCTACTTGTATGTGGAGCCCTCTTTATTCCGCCATAAAATCACACATTCACACATAGCTTGGGGCGGCGTCGTGTCTTACAAAATGGTAAATTTTATTATGTTCTGAAATTCAGTGGATACAAATCGGCGTGATCAGTTTTCAATTCAATCTGATCCCGGGATCCGTCGAGACAAGCCTATAAAAAAATATTAATAACTAAATAAGGGTTGTCATACCACACGCTGTATCCCGACAATCGGGGTAAGCAGAGTAATCGGTGTTGTGCTGCAAGTACTCTTGACAAGATAACTATCAAGCAGCAAGTAAGGCACGAAGACCCATCTGCTGCATGAGTCAGTGGATGGACCGTGCCAAGGTGAGAGGTGGTTATCCTATCGCCCTTTAGCACGGCATCTTGTCCTTATGCATTGGTCGCCTTTTACGATATGCGCGGGGAGAGGATGCAGTGGGGCTATTCTTTTATTTTAAGTTAGGTACCGGCCCAACACGGTTACAGTACAGTACCTACTGGTCCCACACGATACTAAAATAATAATATAAATAAATAACAATATATTATTATTTAATTATTGTCTACCTCCGGAGGTATTACCGTTTTTAATTTTTGTATGAATTTTTTTTTATTAATTTTTTGTATAATTTATGTAAAATATATACAATTTTATAATGTGAAATAAAGGATAGAATATATTATATTTAGTTATTTATTAGTATTACTTTTTTATATTTTATGAAAATAAATATGATATACGTAATTAATTATAATAGTTTTAATGGCCTGTGTTGTCAGTCTAATCGCGTCGCATCCGGCTCTGCGGGCGGGACGGCACCACCGCACCGCACCGCACCGGGGCGGCGGAGGCGGCGGCGGCGGCGCGCTGCGTGATGCGGTAGTCGGTACGGGATCCTTGTCCACACCGCGCCTCAGCTGCACAGAGGACTCCGCTGCGTTATGCTAGATGCTCTCCGTTTACGCTGCCAACCACTACCACGCACCCAGTAGTGTATATACACCCCGCCCCGCGCGCCTCCACCTCCCAGCCAACAGTTCGGCCATAAGTAATTATCGAATTAGCCATCGGCACTGATTGAACATTTAGTTCGATGGGAATCGGTAGATACTTGGGTAGATAATTCCCTAATCCTCATTACATTTCTGATGCACCATGCCATGATCAGTTAATGCATTTATTCCAAGACAATGTATCCTTACACATGAACAGTAAAAAAAGTGGCCAATTGCTAGTTGGACTCGCGCACCGAGGGTTCCGTACCATCACCCAATATATTTGTATCACGGATGTTGTAGGCGATGTAGTCAGTTTTTATAAAAAAAAAAAAAAATTGTACAAAAATAATTGTGTTTTGGAAAATCACGAAACGCCTAAATAAAAACTACACCAATGGTTTCACTATCAGGCTTTCGTATAGTTGAAATATACAAAAATATATTTTTAAATGACATAACTTCAAAACAATTTTCGGATTTTTTCTTTACTTTTGTTGTGAGACCTTGCTTCTTGCCAAATTTCATTACTCTAGGTCAACGGGAAGCATCCTGACTGAAGGGTTTGATGTGATTTGAGTGAGTTTGCGAGTATCAAAATCTGATGTAAATGACCGTATCGTTTGATTGAGTTGATTGAAAAGCTTGCATTTACTACACCGCAAAGGGACCGCAGAGTTTATTATTATTTATTTATTTATTAGTTTATTTATTAGTATTTCATATTAATTTCAATTTGATATCTTGACCCGTTCATTAGAAAAAGGATCTTAACATATAAACAATCAAATTTTTTTATGTCATATAAATACAAGTTTACAATTTTCCAATTTTTCCTTTACTTATGCTATGAGACCTTGCTTCTTACCAAATTTCATGATTATAGGTTAACGGGATACCCTATAAGTTTTGATTTGATTTGAGTGAGTTTGCGAGTATCAAATCTGACTTGTATGGCCGTATCTTTTGATTGCGTTGATTTCATTTGAGTTGATTTCATACTTGCATTTTCTACACCTCGAAGGGATCTCAGACCTTAGTATTTCATATTAATTTCAATTTGATATCTTGATCCGTTCCTGAGAAAAATAGTCTTGACATGCAAAACAAACAAAAAAATTTTTATGTCATACTAGCTATAGATTTGGACCTCCAGAATACAGCTCGGCCTTCCGCCTCGCCCTTAGTTACTTATTTTCTTCCAAAAGGTTTATCCGCACTGAATGAAACGTCGGTCGAAACTGCTATGTAAATAGTTCGTGTATTCCGTTCAGTTCAGTGTAGCCGACATGAAATGAAATAGCCAACCGTTTCAGTTTCCATAAAAAAGTTATCCGGTTGAAATTTTCACAGAGTTATTATGGCGGATATAACAGTAAATAAAAAAAGAAAAGAAAAATGAAGCGGTCCCCATACAAGAAACCTGTATTCAATTTTTTTTTTGTGCGGATACCTCGGTGCGCCAATCCGATTCGCACTTGGCCAGTTTTTTTTTGTCACAACCAATTTGACCCCAGTTAGGTCGAGATGACGCTGTCGGGACGCCCTAAATGTAAATTCTTGTTGCAGGGGCCAATTTTAATTGTGCACACGAGCCGGGCCGGGGTCCGCTCCACCCCTCGCGTTCAATTGAGCCTGAAACCACCCCCGTATAAGCTTTTTCAAGTACCCAAAAAGCCTGGGATTGCGGATCTTTTTGGGAGCGGACACAAAAGCGGATGGAACGGCGTTGATGCACTTACCACTGAAAGGGTTTTCGGGGGTTTGAGTGGGGGGAAATACGCGTGAAATTAACATAGTGGAGAGTGGTTAGTTGGTGAGAAATTTTACGCTCGTAGTAACTTATTTAAGTGTATCTACGCGTATACAGGATGCAAGCGACTCGAAATTTAAAGCATGTTCTGTGCGACATTCTGGTACGGAGTCAATGACGTATTAAAATCTCTTTGTACGGAGTAGGCATTAATTAAAATCATTAACATTCATAAAGAAATTACATTGAAATGAGTAAAAAAAAATCTGCCATGTGCAGGTTTTACTCGCGCGCGGAGATTTCCGTATCTATCCGCTATCAATAATATCCGCTTCGAATTTGAATTATCAGACTGATATTTGTTTAATGTTAAGACAGGTCTCCATGTTTGCCCACTGACAGCTGTTACCATAGTAACGTCACTTTATGTTTAAAAGTGATCTGTCAAACATCATATGTCATATTTGAAAATCAAATACGCCAATGTGAAAACTGTCATGAAAAAATAAAAAACCAAAATGAAATTGTCTTTTCAAATTTCGAAAAGTAAATATTCAAGAATATGTTATTATATGCCTATCTTTTGTCTTTCAACCACGCTTTCAACATGCAATGTATAAAGGCCGTTGGCGCCATCTGTTATTCTATAGTGTGACTAATCTATTTTTATTTTGGACGTTAGATGTATGGGAGCCCCCCTTAATTTTTAACTTTTTCTTATTTGTTGTTACATCCGCCATAGCAACACATATATTCTGTAAAAGTTTCAACTGGCTACCTATTACGGTTCAAAAGATACAGCCCTCGGACGGACGGACAGACAGACGGCGGAGGCTTAGTAATAGGCTTCCGTACGGGATACGGAAACCTAAAAATAATTCGAGATATTTAAATAATGATTTAATGATAAAGGGAATACTTAATGGGCGATATTTTATGGATTAAATTATTTATCTTGCGTGTAATGACGTTTTCATGAATTCACTAAGATATAGAGGTACCTATTTATTATTACCTAAGAGCGAATCTATAAAATATTTCTACTACGTCACTACTAATTCCTGCGGCCTTGCTTCCTTGAAAAATATCTTGTAACGATATTTAAATGTGCCGGAATATGTCAGTAAGAACCACATGTGAATCGATTGAGTAGTTCCAGACTTATAAGAGAACAGCGGTTACAGATTTCAGATGTATTTATTACTAGCTGTTGCCCGCGGCTTCGCTCGCATGAATTCGTATTTCAAAGGAAGAAAGTAAGTAACTAAGTGCGAGGCCGAAGGCCGAGCTGCGTTCACGAAGAGCATAAACCTTTTCGAAGAATGTAAGTAACTAAGGGCGAGGCCGAAGGCCGAGCTGCGTTCAAGAAGGAGATAATACCGCATAAACCTTTTCGAAGAAAGTAATTAAGGGCGAGGCCGAAAGCCGAGCTGCGTTCATGAAGAATGTTTTCTAGTTAAATGTATGTATGTATGTATGTCTATTTCTATGGCACGCGCTGTAGCCTAAACGGCTTGATGGATTAATGATGTGACGTTTGTCTTTATTGTGGAAGTGCTTTAAAAATTGTGAAAATTCAAAATGACAGCCGTCTGGCGACATCCTGTCAAACTTTGAAAATAGTTCGAAAAGGCGGTAAAAAACCGCCCCGACTGCTAAATAAAGAAAACAAGGTAGTAGAAAATGCTGCAGTCGGGCGTGTAGTTGGATTCGAATAGACAGATAGCCCGACTACAGCATTTTTTACTGATCTTTCTTTGTTTTCTTAACTTTTTAGCAGTCGGGTTTTATAATATTTTTATTTTTAGGATATCACTTTTAACTATAGATCGGTACCTACAGGTAGCTTTAACTATTTTGCAATTGTGGCAGATGGACATACAATGCAGGGAGACTAATTGAGTTCCTCGTTTCATCTACAGAACCCGAAAAATAGAGTACCTCCGCGATTTTTCCTTTTTCATTGTTTTCTACCACTCAGACTCGCCGAGCTCGAGAACGCTTTGCATGTAGATTTGACAGTCGCTACATTTATAAACAGCTTACATGAACGATACCATAGGAATAAATTTGAGTCGTATGATTGAAGGGATAAGTTCTATATTTAAAATGTACGCATAGTGATTTTTGTCGAAGATTGTTTTTGAGTACATTTATAAAGAACTCATCTACATTTTAAATTCAAAACAAAATGAACCGTATTCTTGAGTTTATTAGTTCGAAATTTACAGTTCTCTTCCAAGCCAGCGGTAGTGACGCGGAGCACAGGATGGTTATGTTTCAGTAGGTACAATTCTCTTCAACAAACAACCTATTGTTGGTTATAAATTATAATGTAGCAACTATGACTAATTCAAGTGTTCCGCAGGTCAGAAAGCATAATAAAAAATTGAGATACATACAAATGAAGCTAATCAGCTAAGATTGTCACTGGCTTGGTCACCGGTGGCTCTGTGAGAAAGCATTTATGCAGACATCATCAATAGCATAATGGATCGTCAGAATCTACGGACGAAATGACGCACCCACGCATTTATATTTCGGCGGTTAGTTCTACGAAGCGGCGTTCATGAGATATGCTCACGATGAGCGTAGCACGATAATATAATAACTGAATCACATTACGCACATAATATTGTTTTTATTGCACACCTATTATATTCGTCCGATACAGATAACATGAGATATTTTGTAGTTACTTTGTTTGGCGCACTGACGCAACACCTTACTACTCTACTATAGGTAAGTATATAATCTTGTCTGAATACTTTGCTAAACGTGGTGGTCAGTATTATGCTGTAATCAGAGTCCTTGCGGTACAACACAGATTACTCTGCTTACCCTAACCCGATAGTCGGGATACCGCGTGTGGTATGTATGTAATAGCATTGAGGATTTGTTTTTTTTTTAAGTTTAATTAATAATTATCTACCGTAATGGATCTACCCTTACGGTATACAATTATTAATTTATTAGTTTGTTTTGTTTTAGTTTAGGTAATTTTAATTTGATAGGTAGTTTTAGTTTCTATTTTAATTTAATTACAGTATTGATATATTGTTATACTACTTGTTATGTACAAATAAATTTATATTTAATATGATCTATTGGAGAACTGATAATTTCTTAGAAGTTTTGAATTCAGTTTTAAATGCCTAGTAGAGAGCGGAGAGAACGCGACGAAACGATTTGTTCTTGAATCCTGTATCTATGACCTCAACGACTTACGAAGAAAACACTCAAATGAAAACATCGCAATGTGTGATGAATTTCCAGCTAAAAATATATTAAAAATATGACGAATCCTGCGTCTTTTATTACGTTTGCATATCATTGCTGGTTTTTCAGTTACTTTCAGTCTGTGTGCGGATAGATACATAGGCTGTTCCGAAAATTGTTAGTGAAATGAAAAATAGTTAGAATATGAAAAAAAAATATTTACAGCTTTTCAAAATATTTACCTCCAATCCCTATGCACTTATGCATTCGGGTGAACCAGGTTTCAAAAAATTTAAAAAACGTATCTTGCGGGAGGTCAAAAATAACCGCCGAAATTCTTGGACGGCCTCGTCTGCAGTGTTGAATTTTCGCCCGCGAAGCATTTTTTTTTACCGTGGGAAGTAAAAAAAAATCGCATGGAGCTAAATCTGGGCTGTACGGAGGATGGGATAACCTTTGTACCGCCGAAGTTGTCAAATAGTCCATGTTTCTACCGGTGTGTGAGCGGGCGCGTTATCTTGGTGAAAAAGAATGCCACGGACGCGGACACCGCTCCTTGGGCGCTCGCTATTCAACTCCTCGAAAGCTTGAGGCAGACAAACTTCGCAATACCAATCTTCAGTTCAGCCTGAATCTTCCGATGTGTAATGTGTCTATTCTCCCGCAATAGCCACTCTACCCTGATGAAGTTTTCATGAGTGACTGCAGTTGATGGTCGGCCGGGTCTGGGGTCATCGTTTAGGTTCTCTCGGCCACGTTTAAATTCACGAAACCAATCAGTAACTGTTGCTAACGCAGGAGCAGACTCCCCAAAAGTAGCTTGCAAATTTTCGTGAGATTCCTTGAAGGTTAACCCTAGTTTATAAGCATAGAAAATCATAAAAGCTTCTCGCGAGACGTCCATTGTTGCAAATAAAATATGAGTGACGGATAACCGTTAAAAATATTTAAAAAAAGTACTACTAAGTGGCCAATAATTTTCATAATCGAGATTTGTATTTAAATTAGCCGTCAAATCAAAATAGTTTCAGGAAATAAAAATTGTATTTATTCTGTGGCTAACAATTTTCGGAACAGCCCACGTATGTAGTGTTTCAGAAATTGACGCAGAAATGTGCAAATATTTTGAGATGTGTCTGTAACTGTCTTGTAATATCGCCTATATTTTATCTAATAATAACACTAGCCTAATAATATGCTACGCAGTATAATCAATAAGTTGATTTCTTCATAGTCATAGGGCACACGCCGCACTGCCTCGCATCACTCAAAGGTTGGAAGAAATCATTTAAAGCGATAAGTCCGCCTTTGTAAGCTATTGTTATCTTGTTTCTGTGTGAATTGTTGTAAACTTCTATTGCTCTTCTGTTTCTGTATCTTTGTTAGTGTTTTTGTGTAAAATAAAGTATTTCTATTCTATTCTTTACTTATTTGAAATACCTACATTACACATTTTCTTGCCCTTAAAGTTTGTTATGAGACCAGCAACAATATTCACTACATTGCCCCTTACGTAACCACATTTGAGATATAGGTAAGCCAAAAGTTCATACTTATTAACAATCCATCTGGTGACAGGGATGCATGAAAAGCGGAGTTTCATGTAAGATGCCACTTTGCTACGCATCCCTAAATAGCGCGCGACCGCGCGTGACGTGATCATGGAGCGCGTTTGGAAGCTGCGTGGGGGAGGGGGATGCCACTTGCCAACGCGCCGCCGCGCCGCCGCCGGGCGCGCGGAGTGTCATCCGAAACGCGTGAGACGAAAACATTTCAACGTTTCCGCGGTGGTATCAATCCGGACAGTTTTAACGCTATCAAGCTAAGGAAACCTATCGACAGTTTTAAATGAATTTATAGCTTATTTAATTTTTTAAATTTTTGAATTATTATTAATTAAAGGTAGCTGTTATGATTTATGTATGAGATAGATAACTTATGAATACATCAGATCATGGTGATCAGAGATGAATACCAATGGACGTACATTTGATACATATCACACACGCTGAATCCCGACAATCGGGGTAAGCAGAGTAATCGGTGTTGTGCTGCAAGAACTCTGGTAAATTACAGCACTACACCGACCACCACGTTTCGCAAAGTATTCGAACAAGAATAATACGATCAAGCAGGAAGTGAGGCACGAAGACCCACCTGCTGCATTATTTATTATATAATACCTTATAATTATAATTATTTATTATATAATATCTAATTGAGGATACATATATGTATCTCTCGCGAATCTTAAATGCTCCCAGTGCTGAAGGCCGAAGCCGAAAACAACACAAAGAACTTACATTACACGTCTTGTGTAACGGCTGACATAAACTCTACAAAGGTATTAGCATTTCATTAATTACAACAATCAAGTATTTAATACATTCTAGCGCATCAAGCGACTTGACATTAGGGCGCGCACACATTCTCCTAAACACTTCACCCCATACACCATACACCATACACCACCCCTCCCAAGCTTGACAGCTTCAATTTGGATGTGCGTGTGTCACTCGGAGACCGACAGTGACGAAAAGGTGTTTAGTGACTTTTTCAGTATCGTGTTGGTGCCTCTTTGTCGTTTCCGTTCAACTGAACCGACGAAGAAAAATTAATCAATGCTGATTTTATTTATTTCTTTAGAGACACCATCGAATAAGAAATAGAATATAGTTACAAAAAATTACTTAATAATACATTGGGTATTGTGCTACCCAGCACATTATCCCACAAATTAAATATAATAAAAGAAAACACGGAAATGTTTCGTTGATATTGTTTAACTGGTAGATATTAATGTTTATTTTCTTTCGATAATTTCTATGAAGTCATACCTAAGGAGGATTTTTTTTTTCAGCTAGTTTTGTGCGTTGCTATTTATTATTAAATGCATTTGTAGCAGATAATTTATTACTCTAAAAAATACTTTTGAAAAAATAGTGAAGAAAGATAAAAAAATCCGAAATTTTTAATTCCTTCTTGAACTTAAATTGTTCAGCTAGAGAGTGTTCGAGTGCTATGTCAGGTGGTTTATGTTTATGTACGTAGGTATCCCTAACTAATGTAATTTAAGCTGTCCAACTATGTCAATAATTCTAAGTAATCGTCAAACTCGATGCAAAACTAGTAATTTAATTGTAAGTTACTGCCTTTAAAAATAATAAACTCATTTACTAACATCGTGCCTACCTTCGAGCCGAGAACAAATTGATATGGAGTAGTAATACGACTTTGATCTAGTTACGTATGCGCACGGGCACGCATGTCGCGTGCCACGTGCCGCGCCGCCACACTCCGGCACGCGGCGAGCATGCGCGCAGGTGTGCGTCGGACGGAACCCTTGCTCCGACACAACCCTGTCCAAATATCTCGACAGCCATAGATGGTCCACAAACATTCGAATGTTTTAAATAATACTTAATAGCTTGAGGGTTTTTGTTTTGTTTTTTTTTTTTATGAAAACTGACACGGTTGGCTACATCACCTACAACATCCGTGATGTCAGCCCATAACACCGAGTGAACTAGGTGCCTCCCTAGTTCATGTCAGTGCTTCCCTTCGATCGTGCCGGCTACACTGAACTGGACGGAAAACACGAACTACTTACATAGCCGTTTCGATCGACGTTTGATTCAGTGTGGTGGTACCAATCCGGGCGGGTTGAACCCTACCACCGAGTAAGGTATGAAGGGAAGGGACCTACAGTTTTACGTGGAATCCGAACCACGGTCAGCAACGTTCAGCACGGAAACCAACGGTCGAGCGGTCACCCATCCAAGTACTGACCGGTACTGAAGGGTTTCAGAACAAAAGTCAGACAAATTTCAATAATATCCTTACGCAATTATTCTTTTCAAGAATTACGCGCAGTATGTTACCAGGGAATAATTACACAGAACAGCGACGACCGTATTTCGCTGTTTTATTTTTATTTATTTTTTAATTTAAACCAAAATGGGTGACCGAGATACCAATGGTGCATTCGACAGAGCCAAAAATCACCTCTCCTCGCGAAACCACGCTCAGTTAGGTGCCATGCCAGCTATGCGCTTTTTCCAGTTTCTTATGGTTTATATTCTAGGCTTAAATTCAGCATCCTAGCCTTGCCGGGCAGGATTATAATCCTGCGCGGCACGGCTAGGTAGGAGCTGAGCCATAATCCTTCTTTCATTCCTATGATTGCGCTTAATTTAATATGTTTTCTGTATTCTGTCATGTATTTTGTAAATCTGTGGATTTGAAAATAAAACATTATATACTTACCTTACTTACTTATGTACCTACCTACCTACACGGTACCTATGTAGGTACGCAACCTATTTAAGTTACAGATTTATTTTATTTTCATTTTTGAACAAATTGACGCTCATACATGCATGACAGAAACATTCCGTTTGTTCCCAACGGACCACCCAATACATATCAACACAAAATATTTTTTTTTACGTACCTAGGTACATAATAGGTAAAAGACAGCATTATTGATTCTAGGGGAATGGTATTTATTTTTTTGATAAATATTTAACTTAAATTGTGTGGCGGTACGGAACCCTCGGTGCGTTATTACGACTCGCACTTGGCCGGTTTTCTGAAGTCCTTATCGTCTATTTCACAGTTTATTCATGCATTGAACATTTCGGCTAATCGTTGTCATAGGTGTGAGTTTCTGTGTCCGTCTTGTTTGTAAGCAGCGGCGCCGCGATTGCACGTTGCACTAATGCTTGGCTAGTGTGCAGGGAGTGGCAACTGAACCCTATATCTTCGCTTGTAATGGGTCTCAAACCCCAGGAATATGGAAGTTCTAATCGAGTACGGAATTTAGCGTGAGCGTGAAATCTTGACTGATCCTCCCCCCCCCCCCCCCCCCCCCTCCGCCCCCACCCCAGTTTCACGTGACATTTCACAAAGTGCGCTGTTTTTAAATGTATTTATATGTGGATTAAGCTATAACGGTTGTATTTTCACTTTTTAATGTGACCAGGCGAATACTGTTTTCCTGAAATTAAACAGTGCCTGCCTGAATGAGTTCTTAGGAAATATTTGCGAGTATGGGACAAAATAATATTGATTGTAATGTAAATGCCACCGATTACACACGGCCGCTTGTTTTTTTAGTCTTTTTAAACTATATTTTGAAATACCTACCACGTGCCAAGGTGAATAACCCCCCTCCCCCTCTTCCCACTGTGAACTACCGTGGTATTTTGACAAACCCCTCGCCCCCAAATCGGTCACGTGGTATGTACGTTCCCTAACCACTATGGCAATGAAGGAAGGGTTCTATCTAGCTAGAACATCACACGGAGGCCAATGCGTAGTCGGAGCAAAAATGATAGGAATTTAGATATTTCAATATTTGTATTAAATAAAATCCAATTTTATTCTAAGGGGGGCGGGGGTGGGCGCTACAAACACTACCCTTAATATACTTACAAACGTCTCATATCTACGTTCTCACTTAGGAAGTATAATAATAGGCTTCCGTACGGGATACGGAAAGCTAAAAATATTACAATACTTTTAAATCTTTTGACCCAGCAAGTCACAATTTTAGACCACAAACAGTCACCATTTTCGTAGAAGAAAAAAACCACAAGAGGCCGGAAGCGGATCGTCATGAACCCACTCCCTTCAATCAATTTGTCGGCCGGCACGCGCCAGTCGACATTCCGACAGTTCACTATTGTTACTTCGTGCAGGGGCAGGGGCTTCCGAATAAATCAAATTTAGGGCTGCCTTTTGAGTTTACTGCACAGTTCACTTAACACTAGTCAGTAGGGGGCGAAAATGTAAGCACAATCGCACAATATTGAAATCCATTCCGCAGCACAATATTTTTTTTTTATATTTGTAGAGGTTAATACGATACGATTTGGAAATTTCGAACGAAATTGAATCAGCAATGTTCGATTTACTTCATCCAGTAATCTGGGTAAAAAAGTACATATATGCATACATATACCATCACAATGTGTCCCGAGAATCGTGGTATGCGGTGTTGTGCTGCAAGAACCCGGTGTTGTAACTGCATACTGCATAATTGTGGAAGGCCCTTGTCAAAGTGAGAGGCGGCTTGCCTGTCGCCCTTCAGCACGTGATCTTATCCTTTTATCCATTAGTCGCCTATAACGACATGCACGACTGATGTAGGTAGTCTATTCTTTTCAAGTATTTTTCGGGCCTCACACGGTAGGTGAAAAGTTAAGAAGGCAATTTTAAAATTATCGTCTCAAATATTAAATGTTGAAGAGCAATCCATTGCAGATAGATACAGCAACACCTCCTTTTAAAGCACATTTTGTAGTGGGTGCTTGAAAACGCTGTCTCCAGCACCGCGAGCGAGCTCTCGCGTTACAATTAGGGGTGCGAGTTGAGAAAGGTTACGAGAAAACAAATTCAATTCGAGAAATATATATAATCAATCACCTCTTCAATACTGTTTGTGAGTCACCCTGGCCTAGGTAAACAAACTTCTCGCAATTTGCCCTCAGGTCTACGACCATTCCCATTCGCCCTTAGGGCCTACATTTCAACCTACATGTCTTGAACCCCCGACGCGCCCTGTTGGTCGAAGCTAAGACAACACAATCACCCCACCCGCCACCAAATTAGCCTGCGCAAACTCCAAACCCAATCGGGATAATCGCGTACAATTGAGCGCATTATTACAGCAAGTCAAACATAATCACTAGTACACAATAGCAGCTCCTGTCTGCGTCGTTAAAAGGGGAAAATCGTAACAGTCAGTCATGGCGGGCTCTTGCCGGATGTGGTGCGCGCCCCGCAATCTCCCCGCGCCCCCACACCCCTCAGCCGCCCCCCTCCGCCGCCGCCGCGGGGCCGGAAACGAAGCCCTCGTCGAATAAACATTCGTGCGCGTTCACCTGCTCTATATGTCAGGTGGTAAGGTCGGCAGCGCGGCGAAGAGCGAGTGTACAATGAGTATACTTCGAAACAGCGAGCGACGAAAACAATTGGCCGAACGAATAAGAAAACACGGGCATTATGTGGCTCTCCTGTCCAGTTTCATACATGATGCAGTTAAAAGTGCTGGACAGAGAAAAACGATCGGCGGTCGTCTTCAAAGAAATGTGTCAATGTATTTATAACAGAACAGCTTTTGCGCGCGTCTTTGCTCGCGGTAGACTCTGTTTAATAGCACATTCGATTTAAACGCAAATAAAATAATAAACTATCGCTTCTCTTATATTCTCTCCCTCTATCTCCAGTCCATACTATACTTTCTTTGATACTGCTCAGCCCTAAGGCTATTTAACGTGATGGTATAATGAACTACGCTTTCCATTGGTGCAAACCGCATCAAAACCTGTTCAGCGGTTCCGGAGTTTACCTAAAATATACATACATACAGACTTACGTTACCTTTTATAAGAAGTAGAGATAACACAATACTTTATTTGAAATATAGTACTTAAAAAAATTGTATCTATACCTAAAAATAACTACATTATCTATAAAAATAAATCTACTTCAAAATATAAATAATCATCCATAGGGATGACTGAAGCTGCGTTCTCCCTATGGATCGCCAGGCTGATCCGCTGCTTGAAATTCGCCCGGGCACGGGGCGGTCCCCAGACGCGTCAATGAGTAGTTTTCCCAGTTTCTTAGAAAAACTGATCATGTACATATTTTTTTTATGGACACGCGAGACACTTGGCGCCGTCAGCATGGATTGTTGAGCCGACGACGCCCAAAAGCATTCGGTTTAGAACGGGGGCTGCGAATGCCGTGCCGGCGTGACAGGTGCCTTTTTATGCTTCTCTTGAAAGATCCTAAGTCATACACTGAAGGAAATACATGGGGAGGAAGTGCATTCCAGAGTTTCGCAGTGCGGAAAATAAAAGAAATACTGGAGCGCTTAGTCCGTACTTTAGGCAGCTCTACAGTGTAGGGATGCATTCACTGTCTGTTACGCGTGGACCTATGGTGAAATGGTGAAGTCGGAATCGTTTCGAACAGCTCCTCAGAGCATTCACCGTTGAACAGTCGATAGAACACACTTAGTGACCCTATGTCTCTACGGAGCTGCAAAGGTGTAATATAATGTGTCAAGTTGAGTGTCTATGCATAATCTTTCAACCTGGGTCATTTCAAGAGTCATATAGGCTAGCCTAGTGAGCCTCGTAAAAGGCCGCCAATCTGACGCATTGCATCTAATTGAGCTTAGTTTGGCGAGGTAAGGTTGGAGCGAATACACAATTAGTATGTGACAGAGAACATACTGGTGTTCATAAAAAAAGTTGATCATCATTTGACACGTTAAACTTGTAAATTTATTAATTTTTTTTTCTATGACGACGACTTATAAAAGTCGAAATATAAGATTTATAATGTGTACTTATATTCTTTTTATAATTTATTGTATACAGAATATACCTATATAAAAATCTAAACAAAAGTGCTAACTTTACTTATTTACTTTACATAATTACTTCTGTCTACCGCCGTGCCATCCGACCGTACAGGCAGCTAAGCGAGCCGGCGCGGCGGCGGCGCGCCCTACGCCGCGGCCTACGCAAGTACCCACCACAGTACGTGGCAGAAATGAATGCGCTAAGCCTCCACAAGACGCAGCCCTTTGTGGAAATGAGCGAAACACATTTTCCGCCTCCGCCGACTCCGCCTAATCATAATTAAACATTATATCAAAAGCAAGCGTTAATCTTTATTAAGGTTTTCACTAAAACAGCCAACCTTAAGCACCAAAAGGGGAGATCACTTCGAGCTTTCGTAACTTTTCCAATGAGAATGAAGGGATAAAAAAAAAATTCGTACATAAATTACCTTAATGAGTTGTTTGATCAATCCCTACATATAATATTATGAGAATCTGCCGTCTGTAAGTATTTGTTCGATTATATATAACTCAAGAACGGTTTAACATAGTCGCTTGCCAGGTTTTCTATGTAATGCGACGTATCTCCGCCAGGTTATTGGCTTTATACCATCACGCCATTATTCATATGAGCTGAGCAGTGGCGTCGGATGTGAACGCAATCGGAAAAAAATTACCAATTCGATTAGCTTTCATTATATTTGCGCGAGAACTACTCAGCCCATTTACATAGGGTTTCCATTAATACGATCTGTGATGTGTGGCTTATTATTGAGATTTATTTAACATTACGCCATATTTGTTAGGGGTTCAGTAGTATAGTCGGAAGTAATATAAAGTTGAGAATCGACTTGTTTCAATGTGATGCTGTGATGAAACTGAAAAATACTCTTCCAATCTAAGTACATGAGGTTTCCATCAATGAGATCTATTCTTATTTATAGAATAGATCTCATTGATAAAGAGGAGGATTTATTCTAATCTCAGTCAGAGAATATAATAAATCAGTCAGTCTGTTTATGTAATTAGTTTGTTTAGTTTTATTTAGGTATGTTTGTTATATAAAGTTAGTTTTATCTTATAAGTAGATTAGTTTAGTATTAATTTAATTTTTAATCAATACTTATGTACAAATTTGAATAAATAAATAATAACAAAAAAATTTTTTTGATCTATGATGTCGCGACATCACGCAAACACTTAGTACCTCGAGTAATCACGAGATTTAACCTACTACGCTACGCTACGCTACGCCGTGTTCTCCGCATCATTTTGTATGGAGAAACGAAGTTCGCAAATCTATCACTAGAGACGCTGCTCCGTTTCTCCATACAAAATGATGCGGAGAACACGGCGTAGCGTAGCGTAGCGTAGCGTAGTAGGTGAAATCTCGTGATTATCAGGTTTACACCAATATGATCTGTGATGTTTGGGAGTTACTTTCATTTCGTCGGCCCCGCCCTTAGTGACCTTGTACGAGGGAACATATCGTAAATCTGAACGCAACTCGGAATTGTTTGTACTATATTTACCTAAAAATAGTGAGAAAGATAGCATTCAAAATTTTAACTCAAACGTATTATTGAGTCCGATCTTAACGCCAATGAAGTCGCGTTTATTGCAAGTAAATAAAAATGAAAATATACTTTCAAAAGTCAAACATCTAAAAAGGTCTGCTTCCCTTTTTGCTTTTCTCTTTACAGTCTAATACATTACCACGAACTATTTTTCTTATTCGCCTGCATAGTACATGTACAGTACCTACTCCCACATCTCAAACGTTAGTTAGAATATAATACCTCGTAGCCTTAAGCTCGCCTTTTGTACCTAATTTGTATAAATTTGTATTCAATAAAGAATATATACCTACATACATACATACATACATACATACATATTACACACGCTGAATCCCGACAATCGGGGTAAGCAGAGTAATCGATGTTGTGCTGCAATAACTCTGGTAAATTACAGCACAACACCGACCACCACGTTTCGCAAAGTATTCGAACAAGATTCAATCGATCAAGCAGCAAGTAAGGCACGAGGACCCACTTGCTGCATGACTCGGTGGAAGTACCGTGCCAAGGTGAGAGGTGGCGATATTGTCGCCCTTTAGCACGGCATCTTGTCCTTATCCCTTAGTCGCCTTTTATGACATGCATGGGGAGAGATGCAGTGGGGCTATTCTTTTTAAGTACCGACCCCACACGGTACATACATACCTACAAATATAGTTGAAATTTGCATGTAATATTCTTCACTTGTATGTGCAACTTAAAAAAAAAAACACAATATTCGTCCACGGTAGCTCCCTTTACGAGACGGACGAACAAAGGACCAAATTGTTACACCAAATTGTATGCAAACGTAAGGGTGTGTACACACGGGCCCGTGGGCCGGGGGATTGTGTGTGCTGATATTACGTAACCTTATGCGAGGGTGACACTGATGATTATAATTTTAATTTAGGCATACGTTTCTAGAGTTTTCTCAACGATAGCTAATCTCTACACTCCGCACTATTATTACTATATAACCTATCGCATGCGCCCCACGATTTTAGGGTTCCGTATCCGATACGGGACTTACTAAGCCTACGCCGTCTATCTGTCTGTCTGTCTGTTTGTAAGAGGGCTGTATCTCTTGAACCGTAATAGGTAGCCCGTTGAAATTTTCACAGGATATGTGCTATTATGGCCGATGTAACAACAAATAAGAAAAAGTAAAATACTAAAAAGTGTATGCGCGCCATCTACCATTATGAAGCATTTTAATTAATCATGAATTTTAACTAATATAAAATTAAACTAATAAATAAATAAAGAAAAACTAAATACTAACATTCAAGATTACTGTAAGTAAAAAACTTCGTCCAATTCCTCCGACTCCGCCACATTACCCAATACGCTGGCTGCGTTGCCCCTTTGAATGGCTAGGCCTATTTGCTGAAAAAAGAAAGACTTGGCGCGTCGGTCACCAGACTTTTCTTAAATAATATTTTTGCAGGTTTAATAATTTAATAGGTTTACAATGAACGGTTTCATTTAAGGTTCCGTAGCCAGTGTCGCAGACAGGGACCCTTATATAATGGGTCATGTGTCTGTCTGTCCGTCGTCGGCCTGTAGCTCCTAAAGGCTTCCAGCTATATTCTTGGAATTTGGAATCTTCATAGATTCCCAGAAATGTTCTTAGAACAATAAATAATAGTTATAACAAGTAATCATCGTTCAAAAATAATGACAAGAAATATTAAAAGTAAAACTGAACTAAATAAACGTAAATTATATGTGTTGGTATACCTATGTGTGTTTTGTATTTGTGCTTTACTTAGAAACTGAGCATTAACCATTTTTCCCGGTACATGTTTCGAGTCGGTGACTTTATATTTTAGCTTACATGCATCCCACCTTGTACCATAATATGAATAAGACGTGATTACACGTCAAAAAATTCATTATGAACCTAGTATAAACTTGCGTAACACTCGCACAGCTCCCCCTGTCCATAGGGATGGCAGGCCAAGTTGTTTTGATCCGTCTGTCGGGGCACAATAGCTCCAACAATAACACATACGCGTAAGGGTGCCCGGAGCCCGTTACCACCGTACGACGAGCTGGTTAGTCAACCGGATGGCCAGTGGTATCGATTTTTGGCCAACTTGTTAACTGTTTAAAGAACTTCAAATATAAAAAAAAAACATTATTGCACTTTAAATCGTACACAGGGTAATAATTAACGCCTAAGGCATTTCTTGCCAGTCTACTCTTTTTTGACATAGACATAGGGTAACATATATTAGATTTAAATATAATATACGGCCATGGCAAGTATAATTAAATAACAATTTAATAAATAAATCCCATATTATAAGATTCAACGTCTGAAGTCTGTTTGAATGTATGTGTGAATGTATGTTCACTTAAACTCATGAACGTCTTAACTTATTCCCTTGCGATTTTTGCATATGTAATGCGAAATATCTCCGAAAGGCTATGATTATACTACTCGTATAAAGAATCACACTATTATTCTTATCAGCTGAGCAGTGTGATTGCAAGTGAACGCAGTCGGAAAAAAATCTTTCAATTCGGTTAGCTTTCATGTGATTTACTCGAAACTACTCAACCGATTTACATAGAGTTTTTACCGACTTTACTGCGAGCGCAGCCTCGAGCACAACTAGTATAATGTATATAAGAAAAGGGCAAGTCCTGACTGACTTACTCACTGACTCATCAACGCCCAGCCCAAACCGCTATACGTAAAAAGTTTAAATTTGGGGAGGGCATCCTTCGATCATAGAATCCCTTTCGCATCGTACGCGATTACTAAGAAGGGATTTATCAAAATTCAACCCCTAAGAGGGTGGAAAACGGGTAAAATGTGTTTTCACGGTTTCCGCAATATCTCCTAGTCACAATGACATTATCGTCTTCATATCCAAATCCAAATCGAAAATATTTATTTCTTAGAAAACATAAAAGAAACGCCGTAACAGAGACAAAATTAATCTAGATAGTAATATAAAAGTTGTTTATGTTTTTTTTTTTTTTTATGGAAACTGACACGGTTGGCTACATCACCTACAACGTCCGTGATGTCAGCCCATAACACCGGGTGAACTAGGTGCCATGTCAGTGCTTCCCCCTTTGATCGTGCCGGTTACACTGAACTGGTCGGAAAACACAAACTATTTACATAGCCGTTTAGACCGACGTTTCATTCAGTGCGGTGGTACCAACCCGGGCGGGTTAAACCCTACCACCAAGTAAGATTAGGAGGGAAGGGACCTACAGTTTTACGAGGAATCCGAACCTCGGTCAGCCTCCAACGGTCAGCGGTCACCCATCCAAGTACTGACCGCACCCAGCGTTGCTTAACATTCAATAGCGACAGTTGACTGTCTGCACCACTGAGCTAACGAGGCTGACGAGATGACGGCTGATGTATTGTTACAATGTAATCGGAGATAGGCACTAGATTTTCATCTGTATTGCCTTACTCCGTTACTTTGGTTTATACGTAGGTACAAAGATTACCTATGTAATGCCTAGAAATTTAATTTAGATACAAACAATCTAATACAATACGAAATAAGACATACAAACAATAATTTGAACCTACCCTGCATTTTCTTAGTCCTATCACCTAAACTAGCCCGGAGGCTGTACTGTAGGTAGACAAGTATGTAAAACATTAAAATTTTTATGTAGGGTTACTCGTCGTGATGTTGTACATACATACATACACAGACATAAAACTAAATAACACCGTGTGGGTTCGGTACTTTAAAAGAATTACCCCACTGCATCTCTCCCCATGCATGTCGTAAAAGGCGACTAAGGAATAAGAACAAGATGCCATGCTAAAGGGCGACAGGCTCGCCACCTCTCACCTTGGCACGGTACTTCCACCGAGTCATGCAGCAGGTGGGTCTTCGTGCCTTACTTGCTGCTTGATCGATTTAATCTTGCTCGAATACTTTGCGAAACGTGGTGGTCGGTGTTGTGCTGTAATTTAACAGAGTTCTTGCAGCACAACACCGATTACTCTGCTTACCCCGATTGTCGGGATTTAGCGTGTGTGATATGTATGTATGTATGTATAGACAACTTAATGTTAAATTATGAACTCGGCTTACCGGTGCGGTGATGGTTATTTATTATGATGATGGCTACGCTGATTATTATGAGCGATGACGGTGCGGGACTAAAAACTAATCAACTGAATGTTGTTTATTGTTGTTGTTTATTGTTATTGCTTATTCTTATGGGCAGTTAGATTGCACACGTAAGTACTTGTCGCAATTTGTTCTATCCGGTTCAATTACACCCACGAAGAAGAACAGATAAGAAACTTCGCAGGATATAATTTGACGTGACCGACAATTACAGTGAACTCAGCTACTCTCAGTGAACTAAGAAGTTGAGATAAGCGCGTCTATAATGCGACAGTTCGCGGAAGTACGAATTATGAGTGTGCACGTAAGTACCTACCTACCTACATAATAAATTAGCTGTCACTCCGGTGAAGAGATATACCGCGAGGAAAGCTGTACTAAGAGAGGAATTTCATTCAGCAATGACTTCTCCTATAGTACAATCACACACGCTGAATCCCGACAATCGTGGTAAGCAGAGCAATCGGTGTTGTGCTGCAAGAACTCTGGTAAATTACAGCATAACACCGACCACCACGTTTCGCAAAGTAATCGAACAAGATTCAATCGATCAAGCGACAAGTAAGGCACGAAGACCCAGCTGCTGCATGACTCGGTGGAAGTACCGTGCCAAGGTGAGAGGTGGCGAGCCTATCGCCTTTTAGCACGCATCTTGTCCTTATCCCTTAGGCGCCTTTTACGACATGCATGGGGAGAGATACAGTGGGGCTATTCTTTTTAAGTTCCGGCCCCACACTGTACTATAGTAATATAAGAAAAGATAAATACAAGAACTTCATTAAAGGGCTTCAATTAATACTTAGGTGCTTTGAGAATACGACTTAGCGCCTTGATTTCTCAGAGCGCGACGTAGGTGGGTGTTGCATCTGAAGAAATAAAAAGTTAAAATTATTTCCTTGACCTTAAGTTTTTTTTTATGTATACTGACTCGGTTGGCTACCTCTGCACTTACAATATCCGTGATGTTAGCCCATAACACCTTGGTGTACTAGGTGCCATGTCAGTGCTTCCTTTCGGTAGTGCCGGCTAGAGTGAACTGGACGGAGAACACGAACTATTTAAATAGCCGTTTCATTCAACCTTTCATTCAGTGCGGTGGTACCAAATCGGACGGGATAAACTCCACCACCTAGTAAGGTAAGAAGGAAAGGAACCTACAGTTTATATCTAGATAGATAGGTGTAGAGATACTCAGGTAGGTACTATAATTTAATTAATGTTACACAACAATATTTTTGTTTACCCACAGAATGAGTATTATAGATCGTTTCCCAATAAAACAACTCGCATGTAACAATAAACAGCCGATGGTCCAGTAGCAATGGAGCCGCGCGCCGAACGCCGCCGCGCCGCCGGTGGGGTTAAGCCTCTGTTTAGCGGGTCCCTGTGGGCCCAAGTCACGATAAAAGCCTAATACATTATGTAAACAGCTCGCTCCCCGGAGATGCGCCGAATTTAAAACACAAATCAAAATTAAAACGAGATTCGCGCACCACATGGCGTGCGAGGCGATATTAGCTCACGTGCGCATGCGTTGAACTCTTCTCTGAGGAATATTATAAACAAGGTAAGTACGGCATGACATACTCTTTCAACTTAATTTTTTATTATTATTTTATTTAATGGCAAGCTCCAAGTACTGGGAGATTAGCGGTAGAGTGATCGACATTCTTTCAAGCTTTTTGTAATGTTTTAGAATAAATATGTAAGCATATATTTATTGAATTTGGACTTACAAATAGTAGTTACTAATTTAGTTTCTGTATAAAGTTGTTTTACTTAAATTAAAGAAGAAAACAATATTTTTTTATTTTTTTTATGGACACGGTTGGTTACATCACCTACAACATCCGTGATGTCAGCCCATAACACCGGGTGAACTAGGTGCCATGTCAGTGCTTCCCTTCGGTCGTGCCGGCTACACTGAACTGGACGGAAAACACAAACTATTTACATAGCCGTTTCGACCGACCTTTCATTCAGTGCGGTGGTACCAACCCGGGCGGCTTAAACCCTACCATCTAGTAATATAAAAAGGGAGTCATATCATATCCCTTAGTCGCCTTTTACGATATACACGGGGAGAGATGCAGTGGGGCTATTCTTTTAAAGTACTGGACCCACACGGTATATTTACTAATGGTAATAGAATGTCGAGCTTTTTTTTATCTAATCCGTTATGGGTGGCTGAGTCAGGGCCAAAGTACATGCTCCGACCAGCCAATATCACCTCCTAGAAGGTAATTGATATACTGGAGACTTCTCGTTGGACTGCTGGCTATGCTGGACTAGAGCTAATAAAAGGTGGATACAAACTTATATTTGACTTATTGAAGATTACCAATTCGAATAATAAATTAACTCAACCTGAGACTATTAAACATATAACAAAATTATTCAAATAGAAATAAATAATTTTTGCTACTAAGATTTAAGTTATTAATAAAACTCAAATAGCAACAACTTATAAATGTTTACTTCAGTCGCGGCCACTGATGACAAGTCATGATGGACGTGTAGTCCATTTATCTTCTTCCTTCCTTACCTATAATAAAATCCAACGTCTGCTTTCTGTCTGAGTGTCTGAGTGTATGTCTGTCTGTCCGCTTATAACTCGAGAACCACTGAACCGATTTTAATAAAAAAAAAATCTACGGATAGCTTGATTCTTCCCATCAACTGTAGGTTACTTACTATCACGCTAAATGGCTTATGAGGTTAGCAGTGAAGTGAAATATGAGAGCGGGCGGAGCCGCGGGCACAGCTTGTAATATAATAAAAGAGCAACTCTCCATATCCAATCCATCCTAAAGTGTACACTTCCTTTTTTAGGGTCTGTACCTGGAAGATGTGAAAACGTAACCTATTACTAAAGCTACGCCATCCGTCTGTCCGTCTGTCCTACCTTTAATATCTTTTGAACCGTAATAGTTAGCTGGTTGATTTTTTTTCAGAATATGTGTTATTACGCCAGATATCCAAACAAATAATATATTTAAAACAAAAAGTAAAAAATTAATGGGGGGTCCCCAGAAGAAGAAATACAAAAATACAAGAAACGTGTTTTTGTTTTTGTTCTATCGTAAAGACGGTACTATACACAAGTGTCAAACTTGGTGTGATTATTATGCAAGACCTAAAGTAAAAAAAATAAAATAATACGTTTAATAAAAACCGGTCAGTTACATGGTGCGAGATTCCGACTCGCACTTGGCTGGCTTTTCTTACAAACGAATTCTATACCACAAACTTGTCAAATATGTGATTTTCGTTTTGAAATCTGGAAGAAAAGTAGGTACTTACCTACTATTATGTCTGTATAGTATTACACTTTTAAATTCTTTAAAATAATAAAAAATATTAACATTCTCATTTCAAAAAACCGTTAAGTGCGAACGTTTTTCTCACCTCTGTGTGTGTGTGTTCCGTAGCGATTTTCTTCTTGCATAACGAGTTCGCGCAGCATTCATGCGGTCGCATGGTGTCGCTGAGCCGCCGCTGTTCACTATAATTACTATACTATACTATTATATATTCAAAATAGTTTTTAAACTACTCTATAATTTTGTTTTTATTTATTGACCTTTACGTTCCAGAGTAATCACCTCGGACTATTCGTGTGACAGACGGACGGACGGACGGAAGGAAGGACACCTGACCGATTTTATAAGGGTCTCAGCCAGCCTCTCTGGGTACGAAATTAAGGTTGGTTACAGAGTGTGCACTTAATGTTTTGTAATTTCAGAAAACATTCACTCGAGGGAAACTTTCAGTTTGTTAGGACCTAGTAGACTCCAACTAAAAGTCTTGATAGCTCAGAAGAAACAGAATCTTCATTGGCTGAAAATATTCACTCAGTCTTATTGAACTCTGTTCTATATATTTTTTTATTTAATGAAAATATTTTGTTTAATAAATTCAATTATTATTTACAATTTACAATTTGTTATTCTTTGGCTGTTCATTTTAAGTTACCTATATTTTTTATTCCATATTTGTATTATCTTCATCTTTTTATCTGTTATTTCGAACGTTTATTAAAAAAACTCATAATCCTTGCTTTTTTTGGCTTCGCCTTAGTCGGGTGAAATTATTTTTATTTGTAATCATATTATTGGTAAGTAGGTAAAAAGATTTTTTGTTATTGTAATCATTAATATTTATAAATATGTTTATTTGTTACACAAGGCGATCGCTGTACGACCAAGTTGGTCCACGCTGTCTACGTCTCGGGCACGAAGATAATTTTATTCGTTTGGTTTGTGTCCTCTGTGAACAATGATCAGAAGCATGGCTTCGTGAACCTAAGGCGAACTCCTCTTCTAAGTTGGCGCGTTGTCTCAACTTGAAGTTGGCGCTCTTCAACTGCTTCTTCTGCATATAACAAGCTTATATTTATTAATAAACCTGCGTATTGTCTTATACATATTCACTCATGTGCGTTTCCTTGGTGAGTTGACTGAGAGAGAACTTGGAAACGCGTCAACAAGAGTGCGACATTCTCTCGGCGACAACGTGACCAAATCGAATCACGTCGTCCACGTGGCTCGGCGGCGCGGCGCGGGAGCGGCGGCACCTGCGGGCGCGGCGGCACCTGCGGGCGCGGCAGCCATCAGTGTCAGCCTCCGCCGCCGCGCCCGCAGGTGCCGCCAGGACGCCGCCCTAATCTAACCTTTTTAGGACCACAGGAAACTACGTGAATCGGCCGGCGATTGCGTGAAAAGGGAATAAAAGTGAAGTGCACGAAAAGTGAATGGGCCAATTAAATAATTCAATAATATGAGGAATCGCGAGTCGCCGGCGACGGCGGCGACGCATCGTCGACGTAAACACGCGGGGGGAGCGAGACGCGCCGAGTGAGAGGGCGCGCGCCCCTGCTGTCCCGGCCGCCCCGGCCGACCAACCCCGTGCGGCACCCCGCCGCCGGCTCCGATGTAAAAAGGTAGTAAGGGCGGTGCGCAGCGAGGGTGGTTAGGCCGTGTTGTGAGCGGGCGCTAGGGGTGCGGAGGCGTGGTCGCGGAGGGGCGTGCTCGTGACGTCACGGCGCGGCGGGGTCGCGTCGCAGCCTCGGCGGCGGCATGCGGCGGCGGGCGGCTCAGTCCGCCGTGCGCTGCCGCTCCGCTCGTCGCCCTAGCTCTCTGCCGGTGGCCAAGCGCCGCCGCCGGGCGCCAGCCGCCCTCGTCTCCACCGCCCGCCCACAACCGGCCTCAAGATTTTCGACCGGCAGTACCATTCACCTTCCAAGGTGCTGAAGCTCGAGGACGACCCGTGGGGGTCCTGCGCCGTCTACTCCCCGGACAAGATGAAGTCCGGTGGGGCGCTGATGGGACCCCCGGGCTGTTTCCCGGGTCGCTACAGCCCGACCTACAGGAGCCCCGACCCGCGCCGCTGCGTGCCCAACCCCTCGGTGAGTCTCAACCGATGATACATCATCACCCTCTAACACCATTTCCATCCAACTTCCAATAATTACGACCTCAACACGTATGTACTTGCATGGGCAGGTACCTACGACACACAGATATTGGAATGGTGGATTACTATCACGTTGCCAACACATACATTTTCTAATTTGAATTAATCATCAAGTTGGCAAATATGTGTGTTTTGGTAATGGTGTAGTTATTTTCCACACGTTGAGTATTCGTTGAATATATATCGATTATACCTACAACATGTGTGTCAACCTAGTCTAACCTTAATCGACAATATTGGTAATTATTTACAGCTAAGCTAAGCTAATAAACTAACATTATTAGCGTGAATTATGTTTACTCAAGAACTTGATAGGAATTGTGAATTAAATTTTTTAAAACGTTTTTAAAACCGGAACAAAATTATGAAAAAAAGAACAAAAACACAGAAACGGCGACGTTGAACAACAGCAAATAATTCAGAATTTCACGAATGAACTTCGTTTTTTTTTTATAAATTACGATTTGTATCACTTATAATTATTAGATTTTATACAACTTTATTTTTCCACTTAAGTTAAAGATGTGAAATGTGAGTATAATAAAAATGTAACTTTATAATAAGTATAGTTTAATAACTTGATGACGTGTTATAGGTAGGTATATGTCTGACAGACATTGTCTGTGGTATGGTATCCAAGGTGAGTTGCTCTGCGAGTGTGCTGGCGTGGAGGCTTCGCTTCGCGACTGCTGGGGCCCCAGTAAGGTTGAATTTTTGAATTGTGCGAATTTTTTTGGTGTTTCCCAGTGTTCGTAATGTTAATCGTTACTGAGAAAGAATTCATTTTTATTTGATTTCTTACTTGTGGTCTAAAATAAACCCATCCAAGACATTCACTGAAGTATTTACGGACTAAAAGAGTAAGGAGATTTACTTTTTTTAATGGTTCCCCTAAAATTATTTAAATATAGCTTCTGTACAAAAGTAATAAAAAGTAAACATATGATTTGTAATACAATATTCAATTCATAACATTTAATGTATAATTCATAAAAAAATTTTAAGTCGATAAAGTTTCTGAATACCTACCTTATAAAATACAATTCTACCTATTAACATAGCAATGAGATCACTAATAAAAAATTGTTGTCTAATTTATTCAAAAACTAAATCTAGAAATGATTTGCTTTAATTGCAATAAACTGGAGCCGGCCGTGGGCGGCTGGGCGGCGGCGGCGGCGGCGGCGGCGGCGTAGCACTCAGCGCCTGTGTCCGTGCTACGTGCCGACGGAGTGCGGTGTGCTGAAGCTAACTACGAGTGCGTGTACTTAAAAACTATAACAACTTTAAAATTCTTTTAATATAATTGAACAATGCGTTATTTCATTTTGTACATAAAAGTAGGAAAAACAAAGTTCATAAATAAAGAAGTAATAAGATAGTTTAAATAAATAAACATTGAAAATAATTTACAAAGCGACTCAATAAAATTATATTTTATAATGATATAACGGGAATAAAACACCTACAATATAATGAAGTAATCATATTATGAAATTAAATTAAACGACAAAATAAAATAAAATATTTAAAATACGAAAATAAAATTAAAGAAATATCTATTATGAAGTAATTAAAATTAAAATCTTAGTTTTATTTTATTATAAAAATTATGTAATAATAAAAAGTAACGATGAACATTATGATGCACTTACTCTTCGGTGTATGTTTTTATAATTGCAGGACCTCCCGGCGCGGCAGTACCAAGAATTCAACAGTATACAATTTTTTAGATGACCTCAATATTACGAAGATTTTTCATTTTCATTTTTATTTTCCATAAACATATATTTTTTAATACTTACTACGTTTATTTTAATTTAATCATTTAGTTTGAAAAATTTCCTTTACATAACCTTTTAAACATAAACTGTAAATTGAAAATGATTTTATGAAAAATTTATACATTTGGATTTTTTCAACAAGAGCTGTAAAACATTTTTACAGTTCAAATTAAAATACTACATAATTATAAATATTACTAACTATTATATATATTAGCATAACTGTATATTTGTTTTTATTACTAGGTATCTGTGAACAATAATAATAATGTACTCTTTATGATACGGCGGGATCAGAGTCATGATGGCTCCTTACGTTACTCAATATTCTCTTCATCTATCACTTTGATCCTTTTCTATCGTCGGAAGACTTAGTTACGAAAATTACATAAGTATCTACTAGCACAGATATCTACTAATGAAGTCAGACTCACACAACGGGAAAGCAACGCAAACTCTACTGCTGTACGGCTACGAATACTGTTTACTTCCGTTTACTTTTCCGTAAGAAAATGCAGTTTTATTTAAATAACATTAAACTTTTGGCGGTTTTCTTTCTCGTAAAAGTGTTTAAAAAAAAGAAACGAATCTACCTATCTATCAGAGTTCCAGATAATATAAGTTTTTGTTTAAATAAATACATTCGGAACTATATTTTATTCAAAGCGGACTCTTACTGAATGTTTTTTTATAGGCTGTTAATGACCTGAATTATGATGAAAAAGTTCAAAAAATTACATATTATTATGTATATTATAATTTGTGTTTATTTAATAAAACATGTTTAAACGCTCCCTACCAACGTACCATTTCGCAAAATAAGTGAAACAGATGCATCCATCACAATCAAAATAATATGATAAAAAGCAATACCTTTTAAGGTAATTATGAAAATAAAGTCAAAGTATGTAGGTACGTCTGCTGTATTATTTTAAACAAATTTGTTCTGCACTTGCAGAATATCTATATAATATTATGTACTATATAGGCAGTGAAAGCATTCAAGGTAACCGGGTAGAACGCGTGCGGGAGCGACAGTTTCCTTTTATTTGTCGTAAAGTGCGCCAGTAACATTGTCAGTAATAACAGAATTACACCCTTAACAAAATGATTGCTACTTCCCGCGAGTTACTGCACAATAACCGCCTTAATGCACTCTTTGTCTTCTCTTTGCCAAATTAGCATTATTGAAGGGAAAGATTTTAAATGGATATAAATTGTTACATCGGAAGGTAAATCCAAATGAGATTTCAGAACGTTATAGCATTTATACATATAAGTAAACTTTTTACCCGAAATGGAGGAGCAAATGTTTAAAAGCTTTTCTTTAAAATTAAGCATTACAAATTATAAATTCGAAAATAACAACTTTTGTTATTGAAATACTTACTTAATCATGGAAACTATTAAAAACGTGACAATTTTGAAATATGTACACAAAGGTGTGAAATGGGTTAACTTACCTTTCGCAATTACTTCCATTAACGTGTTTGACATTATTAGTTATGTTATAAAATATAAAGATACCTTAACTGAGGCGTAATTGTTGGTAATTTTTTATTTATTAATTAATTAATACGCACACAGCAACAAACAAAATAAACAACACGGCTATTTCTTGAACAATTAAAATGTACATGGCCCAACACCTAAACTTAATAAATATACATCCGACATATCAAATAATATCAAATCACGTGTGCATGATAAAAATAAAGTTAATAAAAAAAACACACCACACGCTGTATCCCGACAATCGGGGTAAGCAGAGTAATCGGTATTGTGCTACAAGTATTCTGGTAAATTACAGCACAACACCGACCACCACGTTTAGCAAAGTAATCGGACAAGATAACTCAGATCAGGCAGTAAGTAAAGCATGAAAGCCCGCCTGCTGCAAAAGTTAATGTAGCCCAATATGAATACTGTACATTTCAAATAGTCATACAAATACGAATATAATTGATATGAAAAAGTAATTGAAACGATATCAGAAATGACTCGGTATAACTCGCACTAAGTGGGAAATAACGTGTAAAATTCGCTTAGAGGGTTCAGTTTGCATTATCGATTTATAGGCCGCTTTTACATTGTGCCTTTTCGTGAAACAGCTCTTCGGATAATACCATACAATTGTAAGTAATACCAAAACATACCTTCAGACTGACGGACTGTTTTAACGTAAGAACTCGTAACTTCAGTTAACCTATGTACTTTACTTCACTAATTATAATACTCTACGGTTGACTGGAAGAAATCACTTGCAGTGATAAGTCCACCTTTGCGCACTCCTGTATTTCTTGCTTCTTGTCATGTACTGATCTACTTTCAATTGTGTGCAATAAAGAGTTTCTATTCTATTACATTATACTAACTATACATACACTGCGTGCTTCATTTTGGACTTCCATATATAGAAATGAAACAGAGGCCTTATTAATTTGTAGTTCATTCGATCTTATACAACGTGACAGTTACTTTCTGATTGACCATCACATCGGTAATCGAAAATCATTGTTACTTTCTTATCTAGTCTAGCAAATTATAACGTCGGTATACCTACATAATATGACTATAGGTACATACTCGTATGAGCTTTTCTAACACTGAGTTTGCAAGGAGCAGGTTTATTGTTCCTTGTAACCTCAGTGTTACCAATTAAAACACACATGCATATTATTGCACAAAGACTATATATAATTATTTGTTAATAACCTGTGAAGTCATCCGACGGTCCTTTTAGATGTACGAAAATATGTAGGTAGATACATACATACCAGCGGAAAAACGTTTTTTACATGCTTACCTCCGAGAAGGTCTCCGGGAATGTCTCTGGTACAACACCAGAGACATTTTGCTGGCATGGCACCTAGCTGAGCGTGGATTCGCGAGGTGAGGTGATTTTGGCTCTGTCGACTGCACCATTGGTCTCTCGGCACAGCCACCCAGGCTGGTTTACATAAAAAAAAACCAGAGACATTTCCTTTTATTGCTGGCATACTGGACTAGAGGAGAACACAGCTGAGGAGACCGCCTTTCGTCCAATACGGTGGTATCAATCCAGACAGCTACAATCTAAGCCTGTCACATAGTAAGGTGCAAGAAAACATTTTCAAAATTTGATTTAGAAATTCCAAAACAACATCTGTCTTCAAAACCAACAAAAAAAAGTACAGTTTCTCAATTCGATCCGTGTATTTTCTTCCGTGGAACGTGACGGAGAATTTCATAAAAACAACGAATATAATATCTATCAAAACAAATACGAATCTATTTTAAATTCAGAAATGTACTCTGTTTATTAATTCAGTATTTAAGTATGTGATTTGTCGCTCACGTGTCCGACGTCAACGACTTGAAAACGATACATTCCGTTCCGTCCCTCCGCACGGTAACTGGGCAATGTATGAGTAGTTTTATCAGCTCTACGGTACAAAAAGTTAATTGCAAACGGCACGGTACCATATCACAAACGCTTCTAAGTAGGTTCGATACAGTTGTCAGAATAATTGTGAAGGTGTTCATTATAGCGCTTTAAGTTTTAAAGTGTTGGTGAAGGGACGCTTTCTATTATTTTCTGCATAAATCTGTAACTTAGATACTTGGAATTTTTTAGGATAATATCTGCTTATTATATACCTTTATTCGTGTATATATTTTTTGTTTTTCCAAATGTTATTGGGAAATGTATTTATAATGAAATATTATGGGGCCGTGTGGGGCCGGTACTTAAAAAGAATAGCCCCACTGCATTTCTTCCCGTGCATGTCGTAAAAGGCGACTAAGGGATAAGGACAAGATGCCGTGCATAAGGGCGACAGGCTAGCCACCACTCACCTTGGCACGGCCTTTCCACCGAGTCATGCAGCAGGTGGGTCTTCGTGCCTTACTTGCTGCCTGATAGTTATCTTGTCAGAATACTTTGCTAAACGTGGTGGTCGGTGTTGTGCTGTAATTTATGAGATTACTTGCAGCACAACACCGATTAGTCTGCTTACCCTGATTGTCGGGATATGGCGTGTGGTATGTATGTATGTATGTAATTAATTATTCAACAATATTATAAATGGAATGTGTTAAAAAGTCTTATCTGTACAAACAAACAATGTGACTATTTCTAAAGCATACAGATACAATGTATTCAAATTGATGCTCGCTGAAATAAATATATTTGACTTTTACTTTGACTTTGACTAGAGTACTATGTTCAATGACATAATTTTGAACTTTCTATGGAGGCGTGTAAAAAGTATGAAATAATTTATTTGTTTTTTAAAATTTAGAATCCCCTCATCTAGTATTTTAGTAGGTAGGTGTACTATAGTGCCGTAGTAGAATACCTACGATGTGATTTCAAATTTTATAGAATTACTATTAAAAGAAGCTTACTGTGAACTTCGTGTAACATTTTATAAAATTTAGTAGATAGGTAAATTCATAAAGAACTGAAAATGGTGAAAAAATGTGCAATTTCAGAAAAACAATATACATTTTCATAATAAAACAATGTATATTCTGCATGCATTGTTCCGCTCCTAAAAAAGTAGATCTATAAAAAATACGTAATATTTCAGCGCATACGGTAGCAACATTTCCGGGCATATTTGAGATATACGTAAAGGCTTTATCTGCGGCTCCATCGCACCGTGAAACGTAACTTCATAGGCAAACAGAAACATTTTGTTTGATAAACCTTTTTGTATACGCCAAAAAGCCTACTCGAAACTACTACAGCCTTCGCTATCTACCTAGCATCATATAGTCTGCGGCCCCTGAACGCCGCACCGTGAGGAAGCGTTGCTTTTATTGCATTTCGGCACAAGAACTGATGTGAGGCCGTCTCTTTTGTTTCCGAGCGCTCCGCTGCGACTCAGAGAGAGACAGGTGCACGTCTGTACTTCAGAGTGGCGAGGGAGACCGAGCGAGGATTGCTCGCGAGCGCGAGCGAGACACCTTTACTTTTGGGAATGCGGTGCTCCCAGTGTTGGGTATCTCATTGTTATTAGAGATATACTATAGTAACAATGTCTACAGTCGTAAAAAGGGAAAATAATAATAATAAAAGAAGGAAGGAAAACGCATCCATTGAAGCGTGGAGTTCGAAAATATGTAAACAGAGGTAGAGAGAGAGCCTGCGTGCCTATACATACACACACAGGTAGGTAGGTTTATACCTACCTACAGACAGACCACTGTAGATTATACATACCTATGAAGATATGCACGAAGCAGCTACGTACAACTGGGTGAATAACATAGTTCGGTATGAGAGTATAATTGCAATTGAGAGAGAGATAATTTATTGCAATACGACAAAGCAGATATAATCAGAAGCGAGGCTGGACGGGTCGGGATGCCACCGTATGGGTACGAATTCTTATCGGGTTTGATAAGTCGGGTATGCCTGTGTTAGCCATACCGAGATTGATAAGCAGTCAGAAAAAATAAGTTAATCTGATAATTTATACAACTGAACCAATGCAATAGCCAATAACATTACTTACATTACTTACACAAGACTTACATCGTTTTTATTTTGATTTTGTGTATGTGATCAGGCAATATTAAAACATAAAGAATTCGCCGTGAATTTGATACTCTTGATTGATATTTTTCACATATTTTTCAATATTTTGCACCACAATTTCGAGGGCTTACTTCAAGAATGCATTAAGTCAGAAAAAGTAGTTTTGAGATAATCAAGATTTAAAGTTTACAAAAAATTTATAAAAAATTCTACTTATATTTACATATCAGTATTATGTACCGGGATTTATTATCTATCGAGGTTAAAAATGTTATTAATGAAAAAAATATATGTTCACACAATAGCACTTTTTATTCAAAAGTGTAGGAGAAGGTACTGACTTAGTGTATTTTGTTTGACGGTTAATTTTGCAGTAAAATAAAAATACTGCGTTAAGTCTTATAGTAATTTAATGAAAAAGACAGTTGTGGTTGGTGCTTTGGTTTGGGGTTGGCTCTAGGCCTGCAAACTAGTCCCGCTTGGTTGAGGACCTTCGTGCAAAACCCTGCGATCTCCAGCTACCCCAGCCAGCCTATGTCATGGAAGAAAGGCTTTCATGGAAGAAAGCCACAAGTCGACTGGGGCGTTTGCAGACCTCTGCAACGGAAGATGGAGAACGGACTATGTCCCTTCGTTGGTTGTCAAGCACACTGCACTCCAACAAAACATGCTCGGTCATTTCGTTCGTCGCCAAACATTCCCTGCACAGTGGGCTATTCGTAATAACCACGGTGTGTAGATATTTATTTAGTGAGCAGTGGCCTCTCATAAGATCAACGGGTATTCTCAGCTTAGCCCGGGCCAGATTGATAAGCTTCAGAGCCAGCCTTCGGTCTGGTTTAGGAAGAGCAGCTCTCGATTGTCTGCACTCTGAGAGGCCCTTCCATCTGTCCCTGTGTTTCCGTGATGTCGACGCGTGCAACCAAGTCCAAGTTCAACCAAGTGTTCTGTATGCTTGCTGACGACATTACCACGGGTTCCGCTCCTATGGGTATAGTTCTAGAGCCTCTTCGTTGTAGTGCAGTGTACATGACATACGCCCATCTCAGTCCCAGCGGTTGCCGCTTGTAGTACCCCGATTACTTCCATTTGGAAAACTGTTGAGTGTGCACCAAGTCGTACTGATCTATTAATGTTCAGCTCACATGAGAAAATGCCCGCACCGGTCCAGCTGCTTGTCCTTGACCCGTCTGTGAAGATTCTTAGTTCCGTCTCACTAGATAGGCCGAGGGTTGGTCATTAATAAGGGTAGTTCACTGCACACCGTGTGCAGGACACTTGTGTGCTTTACCGGTTCGTCCCCTTTTCATAATCATAGTGCCTTGAGTCTGAATGCGGACGCCGCTGCCTCCTGTTTGACACATATGTCCAGCGTTGACAGACAGAGTATGGCTTCAATGGTGGTCGTGGGTGTACCGCATACAATCCGTAATATCCTTGGAGGTAATATCTATGCAGGCGAACCTCTAAAGCTTCTCTAATTGCATCGTTGATTAAAAAGACAGTTTTACGGGATTATAATTTTTCAGTGAATTAAAATGGTGGCTGCTACTAAACTAGTTGTGTTGATCTTCACCTATCTATTACGATTACCAGAGAGAAAACGCTTCATCTTGCTAAAAAAAAATTCTTTTTTAACTAGATAACCTCAAATTACAACAGCTCACTAACAAATTCACTCAGCGAATGTTTGAGGTGTCATCCACGGTTCAGTATTGCAAGCACACAATTATAATTTATGTCGACTTAATGCATCGGCCAGTGTAGTTGTTAACAACCACCACTTCAAGTAATATCGCCAAGAATACATTAAGTCCGACTTAGTGCTTTTCGCACTAAGTTTTTGACGACGTTTCTAAAAATCGCGTCTTCGTAAATGCACTAAGTGACATAATGTCTTTTTGAAAATGATTTAATTAAGTCTGAGTAAGCCAAAACCGCAACATGAAATACATTAAGTCACTTAATGCTTTCTTGTAGAATAGTATTCTACCACGAATTATCGAAGTTGTATTTGTGAAATAACACTAAGTAGACTTAATGCATTTCAGAAGAATTACATTTTGCGATTAACCTAAAAAACATTTACAGTAAGGCACTAAATTGTACTTAGTGTATTTACGTTGACTATAATTTCAACAATAATCAGAACTTAGTGCCATTCTATTCGAATCATGTCATTTAGTGCTTTTTGCTTGTACAAAGTAGTTATATTATGACTTAATGCTATAGCTATCTTTGGATCTCGTCAGTGTACGACTTAGTGTGTTTTTGGAGAATGTAGCGCAAGAAATAATGAACAAAACTGTATAATTAAGTCAAAATCGATTTTTTTTGACATAGTGCATTCTTGAAGTAAGCCCTCGATTTGATACCCTGAAGTAGCCATTATTAAAAACAATTATTTATTACACCTATATAATATAGTTATTATATATTATTAATTATGTTTTCGTATAGATTGTACCTATTTCCTTTATACTTTATATTAATACCAATTTAACCAAATTTAACTACAGCGACAATTATCAACCATTCCACATAGATAAATTAACCTATACTACTTCAGCTTAAAACTCTCTACTGTTTTAATTACCAAATTTATTTATATTTTATTGATAACAAAACAGCCACAAATAAAAGTATGAACCAATAAAATATAAATACATAAACATATATTTATCGTTATATCAAGCAAGTAAATACTATGCTATAATCACTCTGTGGTAACAAGATCTAGCATCCGGAAAAATGATTTTGTCAACCCTCGCCTCATCCAATGCTGTTTGCTTTAGTCAGTACCTACCGTCCCATCTCAATATTGCCTCTACCTGTCCTCTCAAAAATCCTGGAACTCATCGTAAAACAGCAACTGTCTGGTTTCCTTTCTCATAACTATCTTTTGAACCCAATGCAATCCGGATTTCGATGAATTCTCTTCATTCACCGTTTTGGACTGATCGGCTTCACAGTGCGCGGTCTCCTATCCTGCTCCCGCCAAGGAGCCTCCAAGGTGAGGAAGCAGGTTGGCAATATTCTTATCTTGAGCTGTGTGAGTCTAGTTCGGTTGTAATTTATTATGTTAAAGTTCTTCGAGTAGGAGAGTTACTTCTTGACGGTATCCTGTCATAAATGTTATTACAATCAGTGATGTTATGGTAGCTTGTGTTATGGAAGCACTCGCGTGGCACCTACTTCCGGCAGTATTGATATCTCCGGTGTAGCTACTTATTATGTGATTTATATGATTATAGGTACAGCCAACCGTGTCAGTTTTCATAAATCAATACAAATTCTAATCACAGAGTTCCAAAAGAAGTTATCTCGAGTTGAACCCGATAGAAGGATAAGCAATAGGATAATCGATAAGTCTGACAAATCTTAGTTGGACGGAGTTGGGAGAGAGCGATCAGTCAACGTCGCGTCGCGTCGGAATCGGGACCGCCGCATCCGCACGAGGCGGCAACTTGTCATGTCGGCTAACAGATTTATCTGGAAAATGTACCTACTCGTATATATTTAGATAATTTTATATTTAAAATTTCATTTTGAAATGAATATACCTATGTACTTGTATTTTTAAAGATTCTTTATCTAACAAGAAAAACCTTATTACATAACTAAATTAGAACGAAAAATAAATAAATATAAGTCTCAGCTAATACTTTTCTAAAATTAAAGTTATATAGAGTTTTGCTTTAATTCAAGATTACGTTTACCTATTTATAGGAAGCCGCAGACTTACCATATGTTATTTTAGCATTTTATCTGCGCCTTCGTGCAAGGCTTTAGTATCTTCGTCCTCCCTTTGTCTTGATTTCCCAGGGTAATTCTTGAGCGCAGCGAAAATGCGATGAGGATATTGTGCTCTCTTTATGACAACATTTACAGAATAGCACTTTTGTGACACTTACTCCCGTATCTAAATATACTTACCTGCGGCTCTAAGGACTGCTTTCGAAATTATTTACATTTTTGTTAATGGGGAAAATTATTATTTTATTAAAATGTAAATTTAAAAAAATTATAGATAATTTGTTTTATTTCTTTAATGTATGATTGTTTTTATCCAATTAAAAATATTGTCAAGTAATTAAAGTATTTCATTTACAAAAATGCTAAAATAAAACCTAAAGTAATTAACTTATATATAAAAAATACTTCCATTTCTGCCGAGGCTGTCATGGTTCCCAGTATGCAAATAGTGTTCCCTGTTTGAACTTGCAGCGTACGAAGAAAACCTTGGCACGCAAGTCACCTGAATAAAAATAAAAATATTCAGAGGGCATAACGATTCAGCGCGAAAGCTGCTCGCGTATTACACCAATTTTTTTTAAATAAAATAAAATAATACATTTAGTTTTTTTTATGGATAGCGCGATATGTGTATATACCTACAAGTAGGTGTCTAACGATGCTCATGGATATTCTGTGATGCACGGGGATTGCGAATGCATGCCGGCCTGACAGGAGCCTTTTCCCTTTTCCCCCAGTTCTTTTGAAAAACCCCAGGCTGTATTTGGGAGGAAATAGATGGGCAGGGAGTGCGTTCCAAATTTTCCCGGTTCTGTGAATAAGAGACCTACAGAACCGGTTGTAGGTCGTAGATCCGTGGTAGGTCGATTGAATTGGCGTGCATCCCCTGCCCAGTACGCGTAGTGCGGAGGTAGAATAGTAACGGAAAAATTGCGTTAAACAGCTCCTCCGAGCACTCCCCATGAAATAGACGATAGAACACATTTAGGGAGCCAACGTCCCTACGGAGTTGCAGTGGTTCTAAGTCGCAGGATACCGCACGGTCACCCACCAGTCGCACGACACGACGCTGGATTGAGTCTAGCGGCGCAAGTTGGTATTTATCTAAGCCACACCACAAGTGCGAGGAGTACTCCAACTAGGACCTAACCTGTGTTTTATGCCATACAGCGTCAGTTTTTGGCCCGGCGTGAAGTACCTCCGCGCCTTGTTCAGTACGCCCAGCTCAGCCACATTGACCTTGCCCTCAATGTGGCGCCGGAAGTTCAAGTCGTGCGACAGTTCGACACCGAGGACCCCGAGGTAGTCGCTTAATTTCAGCGACGTGTTTTGGAAGGAAGGAGCTGGCGTGAACGTGTGTGCGTTCAGTGCGAAGAGACCGTTCTCTTCGCACTGAACGGACACACTTGTGTCTTCGATGCGTTGAACACAACCAAGTTGCTCCGGTCCCATTCGGCAAAGACTGGAGGGTTTCCTCGAGTTCAGACACTCTAGCCTCTTCTCGTTCACAACGTTCCGTCCGGCTGAAGGGTGTCTCCAAATGGTGGTGGACGGCATCCAAATTGGAGTGCAATCTCCGCACATTTGTTACGTCTTCGCTGAAATGTGTGGGTTGTGCTGTGCACCGCTGAGCAAACGTTCATTCTTCTATTTTGTGCTGCCATTATTATTGAAGGGGGGAGAGAAAGCATGGTTTTCGTTCGTTTAATATTGTGATGAATTGAGATCTATACAACAGTTATTTTCGGTATTATTGGAAAAGGGGTACATATTTGGTTCGTAATCACAAAAATCACTAAGAATATTATTATAATAATTTATATATTTCAAATATGAGTATTTTCACAGGTGGTGGATGTTACGGAAGAAAGGATGTACAAGCGGGATTTAGGAAGGGTATATGATGCACGGATCAGGTCTTTTCCCAACGGTGCATAGCCAAAAAATATCTGACGAAAACCAGAAGGTCTTTTATGCGTTCGTAGATCTGGAAAAGGCCTATGACAAAGTGATAAGGAACGAGTTGTGGGCAGTGTTGTCCGAGTGTGGACACCAATCTTTGAGCACGAGCGAAATCTCTCAATGGATCCCCAGGGCTAGCTTCAGAATAAACGTACTGGTTTGGCATCTCTAGAGGGGTCAGACAAGGTTGTATGCCGTCACCTTGGCGGATCAATCTATTTTTTGACAGCTGATTGGCTTATTTTTTTTTTTTTTTTTTATGGAAACTGACTTTGTTGGCTACATCACCTACAACATCCGTGATGTCAGCCCACAACAAGGAGAATACCCTACGGGAGACGCAACGCTACTGAGTTTGTATCGGAGCACGGCTAGCCAAAAATCCCTACTACTACGAAAATCGAAATCGCAATTTAATCTTTTATGACGTGACTTGTCTATCTCCGTTACCCATATCGCGCCCCGCGATATGGAGAGAGACAGAGTGAGCAAGGCGAGCGACAGGTTTGTTATCGCTGGCTTGGCTCGGGTATCTGGTAGTAAGAGCCGACCGTCCGACCAATCGGAAGCCTTGCTTGACGGCAACTTGACGGGATCACTACGAATGCCAGTCTGACGGACAATGATGGTACGGTATATTTGTGAATTTTGAAATTGTTATTTGTAATATTATTTCAAATAGTTTTTACTGAACGAATATTATTGTTTGAATCCAAAAAAAATATTGAAAAATTAAACAAGACTGTTGTATTAATAATTTTTAAAAAGTTGTACTAATAATCAGTGATAGGAATAAGTAGGGCTTATTTACCTAAATTTCGAGGAACAGAGTAAAAGATTGGAGACTTCCTTAAGACAATATTTTTTTCCGGTTTAATAATATTCATGGTGTTTTAATTTCGCGATTTGAAAAAAGTGGCCATCATTTTGAACTTTTTAGTTACTGGACCGATTGCTTTCAAAATCGATATCTGGGTGTCAGTGTGGGCTCTGAATACGAATCTGTAGTAAAAATTTTAAAAAGTGGCCGCCATTTTGAACTTTTTAGTTAGTGGACCGATTTCTTTCAAATCGATATATGGGCGTCTGTGTGGACTCTGGATACGAATCTATAGTCAAAATAAAAAAAAAAAAGTGGCCGCCATTTTGAACTTTTTAGATAGTGGACCGATTGCTTTCAAAATCGATATCTGGGTGTCTGTGTGGGCTCTGAATACGAATCTGTAGTCAAAATTTAAAAAAAGTGGCCGCCATTTTGAACTTTTTCGTTACTGGACCGATTGCTTTCAAAATCGATATCTGGGTGTCTGTGTGGGCTCTGAATACGAATCCGTTGTCAAAATGTAAAAAAAGTGGCCGCCATTTTGAAATTTTTAGTTACTGTACCGATTGCTTTCAAAATCGATATCTGGGTGTATGTGTGGGCTCTGAATACGAATCTGTAGTAAAAATAAAAAAAAAGTGGCCGCCATTTTGAACTTTTTAGTTACTGGACCGATTGCTTTCAAAATCGATATCTGGGTGTATGTGTGGGCTCTGAATACGAATCTGTAGTCAAAATTTAAAAAAAGTGGCCGCCATTTCGAACTTTTTAGTTACTGGACCGATTGCTTTCAAAATCGATATCTGGGTGTCTGTGTAGGCTCTGAATACGAATCCGTTGTCAAAATGTAAAAAAAGTGGCCGCCATTTTGAACTTTTTAGTTACTGGACCGATTGCTTTCAAAATCGATATCTGGGTGTCTGTGTGGGCTCTGAATACGAATCCGTTGTCAAAATGTAAAAAAAGTGGCCGCCATTTTTAACTTTTTAGTTACTGGACCGATTGCTTTCAAAATCGATATCTGGGTGTATGTGTGGGCTCTGAATACGAATCTGTAGTAAAAATTTAAAAAAAGTGGCCGCCATTTTGAACTTTTTAGTTACTGGACCGATTGCTTTCAAAATCGCTATCTGGGTGTATGTGTGGGCTCTGAATACGAATCTGTAGTCAAAATTTAAAAAAAGTGGCCGCCATTTTGAACTTTTTAGTTACTGGACCGATTGCTTTCAAAATCGATATCTGGGTGTCTGTATGGGCTCTGAATACGAATCCGTTGTCAAAATGTAAAAAAGTGGCCGCCATTTTGAACTTTTTAGTTACTGGACCGATTGCTTTCAAAATCGATATCTGGGTGTATGTGTGGGCTCTGAATACGAATCTGTAGCAAAAATTTAAAAAAAGTGGCCGCCATTTTGAACTTTTTAGTTACTGGACCGATTGCTTTCAAAATCGATATCTGGGTGTCTGTGTGGGCTCTGAATACGAATCCGTTGTCAAAATGTAAAAAAAGTGCCGCCATTTTGAACTTTTTAGTTACTGGACCGATTGCTTTCAAAATCGATATCTGGGTGTATGTGTGGGCTCTGAATACGAATCTGTAGTAAAAATAAAAAAAAAGTGGCCGCCATTTTGAACTTTTTAGTTACTGGACCGATTGCTTTCAAAATCGATATCTGGGTGTCTGTGTGGGTTCTGAATAAGAATCTGTAGTGAACATTTAAAAAATCGGCCCCGTAACTAAAAAGTTCAAAATGGCGGTCACTTTTTTAAATTTTGACAACGGGTTCGTATTCAGAGCCCACACGGACACCCAGATATCGATTTTGAAAGCAATCGGTCCAGTAACTAAAAAGTTCAAAATGGCGGCCACTTTTTTAAATTTTGACAACGGATTCGTATTCAGAGCCCACACGGACACTCAGATATCGATTTTGAAAGCAATCGGTCCAGTAACTAAAAAGTTCAAAATGGCGGCCACTTTTTTAAAATTTTGACAACGGATTCGTATTCAGAGCCCACACGGACACCCAGATATCGATTTTGAAAGCAATCGGTCCAGTAACTAAAAAGTTCAAAATGGCGGCCACTTTTTTAAATTTTGACAACGGATTCGTATTCAGAGCCCACACGGACACTCAGATATCGATTTTGAAAGCAATCGGCCCAGTAACTAAAAAGTTCAAAATGGCGGCCACTTTTTTAAAATTTTGACAACGGATTCGTATTCAGAGCCCACACGGACACCCAGATATCGATATTGAAAGCAATCGGTCCAGTAACTAAAAAGTTCAAAATGGCGGCCACTTTTATAAAATTTTGACAACGGATTCGTATTCAGAGCCCACACAGACACCCAGATATCGATTTTGAAAGCAATCGGCCCAGTAACTAAAAAGTTCAAAATGGCGGCCACTTTTATAAAATTTTGACAACGGATTCGTATTCAGAGCCCACACGGACACCCAGATATCGATTTTGAAAGCAATCGGTCCAGTAACTAAAAAGATCAAAATGGCGGCCACGTTTTTAAATTTTGACAACGGATTCGTATTCAGAGCCCACACGGACACCCAGATATCGATTTTGAAAGCAATCGGTCCAGTAACTAAAAAGTTCAAAATGGCGACCACTTTTATAAAATTTTGACAACGGATTCGTATTCAGAGCCCACACAGACACCCAGATATCGATTTTGAAAGCAATCGGTCCAGTAACTAAAAAGTTCAAAATGGCGGCCACTTTTTTTTAATTTTGACAACGGATTCGTATTCAGGGCCCACACAGACACTTTTATTATAAAATAACCGTCGGAGGACCTTGGTTGAAAATTGTAAAATTTAGTAGAACGGACAGACATGCATTTGTTACAAAACCCTACATTCATTTTGAAATAAATGTTAAATTTTGTAGAACGGACAGACATGCATTTGTTACGGAACCCTACATTCATTTTGCAGAACTTATTAGTAGAATGGACAGACATAAACGTGTTACGGAACCCTACTTTTATTATAAAATAACCGTCCGAGGACCTTGGTTGAAAACTGTAAAATTTAGTAGAACGGACAGACATGCATTTGTTACGGAACCCTACATTCATTTTGAAATAAATGTTAAATTTTGTAGAACGGACAGACATGCATTTGTTACGTAACCCTACATTCATTTTGCAGAACTTAGTAGAATGGACAGACATAAACCTGTTACCGAACCCTACTTAACAGTTGCACTCCGGGTGTGCCGGCAGATCCCGTGCCACTCTAACTTAACCCTTAATGCAATGACTTAAGGTTTCGTTTTATAAATGACGCTGACGCGATGTCGCGATGTCGCAATTTCGAGTTATAAATTTTATACCCACCTAAAAAAGTGCCAAGCACCGCTAAAGAAATTTTCACTTAAAAAAAAACAAGCAAACAAATAAACAAACAAATATACTTTCGCATTTATGATAAACAACATGATAGCAAACAAATAAACAAACAAACATACTTTCGCATTTATGATAAACAACATCGCATTTATTATAAACAACATCCCCGTATACAATAATTGATTTCAAATTTCTTTTCAGTCTGTCAAATTTGCCTATCATGTGTACGCGCCCGGTATGGCGCGCAGTCGTGCTCCTAACTCGCGGAATTATTGTATTTTTCACGTTTTAAGCGTTGTATTATCATTAAAATGACTTACCTATGAAAGGTTACGCCATCTTTTGTTATTCCTGATGATCTGGAGCTCTTTCGACACGTACGAACTGCACAACTCGCCATTTTGTGTAGTGCACATATACGTGTTCTTTGTCCCCAAGTCACATGTGCACTGACGTTCGATCCCGCAGACTATTATATTGTAAGAGCATAAGCACTAAGACGCGGCTAATTTTCCCATATAATAGCGCTCGACGGTTGCCACTCCCGTAGGGTATTCTCGGTGGCCCACAACACTTGAACTTGGTGCCACGTCAGTGCTTCCCTTCGGTCGTGCCGGCTACACTAAACTGGACGGAAAACACAAACTTTTTACATAACCGTTTCGACCGACCTTTCATTCAGTGCGGTGGTACCAACCCGGGCGGGTTAGACCCTACCACCTAGTAATATAAGAAGGGAGTCACATCCCCTAGTCGCTGATCTGAAAGGATGTGATTGTGGATTAAGAATTGATGAAGTTAGGTTGTGTAATGTCTCTTGTATAGGTACGCCGACCATCAAGTGATTCTTGCATCGGCAGTGGACGAGTTGCAGGACATGGTCACTGTTATGGTTGAAGCATTTCAAAGTAAGTAAATGAAAGTTAATGTAAACGAGAACAGAGTAATGGTAGTGGAGAGGAATGAAATAGTGCCCGAATGAAGAGTAATGATTGGGGGTGAGAGGCTGGAACAAGTGAACGACTTCGTGTACCTATCTGAGAATATGTTCACACGATATGGAAAATGTGAAAGAGGTGTGGAAAAGAGAATGAAAGCTAGTAATCAAGTGAATGGGGCGTTTCACGCTATTATGAGCAGCAAATATTTCTCCACTAGGGCACATTTAAGTGTTCATGTGTTAAAGTTGGGCATGGCAGATAAAACATGAAAGCAGGATAAATGCTGTGGAAATGCGCGCGTTGAGAAGTATGTGTGTGTGAAGTTACAATGAAAGATAGATTGACAAATAGTATAGTGCAAGAGCCATGTGGTCTGAAGGAATATTTAGTGACAAGAATTGAGAAAGGAACCCTTTAGCCGCCAGTCACGAGAATCAGGGGACTGGTTGCACGCTCTTCCCTCCCGTACAATCGGCACGCTTCTGCGACCGGTTTCTCTCAGAATAAGAATGGCACTCATGATGGGCTGCCATATTTACGAATGCTACCAATGTGTTTGCGGCAAAACAGCAGACGCCCAGGGTCAACACGGACTAAGCTGTAACAAAAAAGCTTAGGCAGATTTTCCAGACTTCACACGCTCAACGACCTATTTAAAAGATCTAATAGAGCCGCCGGGCCTGTGTAGAGATGGTGGAAAAAGACCCGACGAAATGACGATTCTGCCGTGGAAGCACGGTCGTGTTCTGGTGTGGGAAGTAAGAAGAAAGTAAGTAACTAAGGGCAATATTAACGTTATTACAAAGTTTCATGTATCTTCACTTGTTATTTTATTACAAGCTTTTATTTAAGTTCACTTGTTAGTATGGGTCAAATCTTGCAACTGAATTTTAAACCTGCACTCAACCGATTGAGCTGAGCTGAAATGTATCACAGACTTTTGGTTATGGCGACAATGTAATCTAGTGTACACAAAATAGCAAAAAAAAAAAACCAATACAAAATTACAAGATTTTATTTATCTTTAAATTGTCCAATCTTGCAACTAAATTTTAGACCAGTTACATCTAACGGATTGAGACGAAATTTTTCACATCCCTTTGGTTGTTGTGACAACGATCAAGGATACTCGAAATTGTAAAAAAAAATTGTTTACGTGTACTTATGTACGCGCGTGAGAACTTATACTTCTTTCGTGTGATAAAAAAAAACCTCCTGCTTCAACCCCTCCGACCCCTCCCACAGGTTCGACCCCTTCGGTCTCCCTTCGACCCCTCCGATCCTTCGACCCCTCGACCCCTCGACCTCCCGACCCTCCGAACGACCTTTAATATAAAAAAAACTTCAAAATCTAAACTTATTTCTTTCTTATTTTTTGTAAAAGCTTGTTTTAAAAGTTTTTTTTAAAATATGATTTAGTAGCATATACATACTGGTTCCCCACAGCGCTTTGCTACACCGGAGTGATGAGTAGCTTATGGGAACAAAAAAAAGGAATGTTTATTAATGTATTTAAATAGGTACCTACTGCGGTTATCCAAAAAAGGTAGTCTTATAAAAATATAAATAGGTGTAAATAACATACGCATACGCTATATATATAGTCATAGGTCGACACGGCGATGTCGGGTCAACTGTCTGTGACTACCCTCAAATTGAGAGAATTAACATTTAAAATTACGCCAGGCGCCGCCCCGCCGCCCGCCGGCTACAAAGCTGTCATCCGTCCGCTTTGTGGCCTTAAGCGAAGCGAGCGGTGGCCGTGTTTTCACGGACAGGATTATCTAGACCACAGAACAACGATTTGTGGCCGTCTTCTCCCAGCCGGCCGCGTTTTCTTGCTCTGTGACCATCGTTTCTCATTTTTTTTCAGTGTCGCGACGACGATACGCCCTGGCCCTGAAAGACAAAATATAAAGTAAATAGCCGCACCACCCCTTAATAATTAATTAAGGCATAATTAGACTGGTATTTCACCGTTTAGGAAGCAGAATTTTGAGTAATAATATTGGTGCTGAGTGAATTAATACATTCACCTCAACTGTGTTCCTTGTTTGTATTCATTCATACATACTTTGGAGTTAGCTGGTGTTAACAGGGAAACTGAGTGAGGGAAGACCAAGAACCGCCAGGTAGGACGACTGTATTACGTCGGGGAGTGAAATGGTTGCAGACCGCTGAAGGCCCGATGCCATATCGACTTGGTTTCTCGTCACAAGTAATAGGTTTTCATTTACTTAATTAAGAATTTTTCGAAATTCGTCCCTTAAGGAGATGACTTCGGGTACAATGTTTTCACAAATTCTTCAATAGCTCTTTGGCGCGATGCCATATCGACTTGAATTTCCTTACAATGATTCTACAGAGCATTGTATAATATATAGATAATTTAGAATGTCTGGAAATTTGACCCTTAAGGGGAAGAAATTAGGTAAAATGTGTTTTCACAACTTCGCCAATACCCCATTGACCCGATGCGATATCGACTTGCTGTTTAATTACAATGATTGTATTCATATCTAAAACGCAAAATCAAGATGTTTCAAAAATTTTGCTTATGAGGATGACATTGGGTGATGTTTTTTTTACATTAGAGAAACAAAACTAAGATAAGCTAAAATGTTCAAAGCTTGGGCCTAGCCCTAAGTGACTTACTTTCAACGAGAAAGTAGATCGTTTACCTAAAAGAAGCTCGGCCTTCGGCCTGGCACTTAATGACTTACTTTCTTCTAGAAATATTACAAACATATTATTTATCTGGACGCAGCTCGACCTTCGGCCTCGCTCATAAATACTTGCTTTCTTCGAGAAAGAATATCGTTAACCTAAACGCAGCTCACTCTTCCGCCTCGCTCTTAGTTCATTACTTCGAGAAGGTTTATCACTTACCTGAACGCAGCTCGCCCTTTAGGCTCGCCTTGCTTACTTTCTTCAAGAATGTTTATTGCTTACCTGGACGCAGCTCGCTCGGCCTTCGGCCTCGCCGTTATTGGGCAATTTTCTTGTTTTGAAATTATAATTTCTCGCTAACGAAACCGCGGCAAAAAGTTCGTAAAGTATGTACGATAATAATAATTATGTAGGTAATTGTAATTTTTTTATAAACTGCAATTTGTTGGACTTCCAAACGACCTTTCCCTTTCCGCAAGGACGACTGGAACCAGGTTGTATTTGACGTTCTTCCCGTCTCGTACGCTACAATTTTACGAGTAGTCTTCGCGGTACACAGAATACAATTCATGGAGTAGGTACGTAGTACCTATTTTACTGCACGCTGTCGCGATGTGGATTTATTTCCGAATGTTAGCGGGCGACAAGAACGCAGAATAAACCTCGCAAGCAATCGATAGAGCGGCGCAAGCTTTAACCCAGCCGGTATCCATCGCGTCGGGAAAATGCCTTCAGGCAGACCCCAAGTTTTACCTCGCAGCTTCACATGCCTATATATAAATATATCGGGTGTGGGTAAACATATATCCATTACGCGAGCTCGGGTACAAACTATTCTGCCAATTTAAGCAACTTTAAGCCACATTCGTAAGAAAATACGATCGCTTTTGGCAGTAAACTCCTCGCTGAAAGACGGTTTGGAGGCGTGTCGAGCGAACGAAGGCCTTAGCTGGCAGGTAATAAAGACGTCTACTGAACAATGCCTAGACGCGGGTAGAGCTTTTGTCTGGGTTCTGTATTGTGCCTGTCGGCTGTCGGTCAGGTGAGTAGCGGCGGTTAAGTTATATAATACCTACATATCTATATACTCATATAATATGGTACGTTGGTATAAGTACCTATATACATATAAACACGATACGTGGGTATATTTCGTAACTCTAAGTGAAAACATGGATCCGTGTGGGTTAGTTTCCGGTTGTTTCAGTTGTTGGGTTTTCAGAACACTTTCATTCTGTTTGATCTGTATCACAGCTAGAGTAAGATCGTACCTTGGTACAATTAGTTGAGTTGATTTAGCGTATACCTACCTGATTAATTATTATTTATAGCTTATTATTTCATTATTATATATTCATTTATTTATAAAAAAAAATTTTATATTAATTTTACAAATAAAACCTAAATCTAAAATTAATACAAAATAACAACATGGAATTTCCACCACCGGCGGCGGGGCGAACCCAGGCTACCGATGGTCGGACCCGAGAGAGAGAAACCTCCGGACATATATTCATTATTATATTATATATTATTATTTCAATGACGCTGATTATCTAACTTGATACATCATTTGATTATTAAAGTATTTTTTTTTCCTTTACTGCTGAATTGTAATTTACCCCGACACGATAACGTAGGCAGATTGTTTTCAATATTACAAACTTTTTATTGTCATTTAACTGCTATATTTAAAGTTACCCCGATACCATAACGTAGGCAAATTGTTTTCATTATTATAACCTTTTATTTTTTATTTAACTGCTGAATTCTAATTTACCCCGACACGATAACGTAGGCAAATTGTTTTCATCATCGAAACCAGTTAATGGCATTTTGCAGAAGGTACTCGAAACGAAACTAGAAAAGTTTTGTTTCTCAAGCACAAACTGTTCCTCATCCATCCCCAATGAATAACTTCACTAGATTCTGAGCGGAATTTTAATTTATTCCTAAAATCGTGCATTTTTCTGTACTGAACACGTAGGTATAGCAACATGTATTATGGTGGTGATAAATATATGTACAGGTAGGTAAGCGTTGATAAGTATCACTTAACTCAACGCTAGCTTTCAAATGGGATAGGCAGAGACAATGAATCTCCACGTGCCATTTTCCTGACGCCTCTTCCGCTCTCATATTGACCATATTTTCTTGTATCTATCTATCTCTCTGGTATCTATCATCGTTCACTAATACGTAGGAAATTCAATCTGAGCCTATAATAGAGTTACACGATAGTGATAATTAGGGCTCCGCATTTCGTCTCCCGATACAGACACGACATTTACATCTTCGAAATGTCGCGACGATAGTGGTATCGTGTCGTCCGGTGTAGGAAGCTGTCCTGTGATGTGCTGTGTAGTTAAGTTATCTGGTTAGAATCCTGGTTACTGCTACGTTTTCTCCGTTATTCTATATGGAAAGGCAAGCTGTGCCCGCGGCTCCGCCCGCTCTCATATTTCACTTCACTGCTAACCTCATAAGCTATTTAGCGTGATAGTAAGTAGCCTATAGTTGATGGGAAGAATCAAGCTATCCGTAGAATTTTGTTTTATTAAAATCGGTTCAGTGGTTCTCGAGTTATAAGCGGACAGACAAACACTCAGACAGAAAGCAGACGTTGGATTTTATTATAGGTAAGCCTATCAGCCTTCATCGACTATCACCTTCAACCTTTAGTTAAAATCCTTTCATCACATGTCCGCGACACATATCACTTTCTGGAAATACTTAAAAACACAGTTCTACCACCAACACCAAGTGAAATTATATCAGTAACCATAGATGTCGTATCTCTCTACACAAATATACCACATGAGGGAGGCATAAGCGCTATGGAGTCATTCTTATCTAGCAGACAACAGCAAATTCCGTCAACAAAATTTCTATGTGAGTTGGCCAACTTTGTCCTTAAGAATAACTATTTTAATTTCGAAAACAAATTTTATCACCAAATAAAAGGCACTGCGATGGGGACAAGAATGGCTCCAGCCTACGCAAACCTATATATGGGAAAACTGGAAACAGATTTCCTACAAAATACCCCACTTAAACCACTGATCTGGCTGCGGTTTATAGATGACATTTTCATGATTTGGAATAACCCTATAGAAACCCTGAACACATTCCTAACAGACTTGAATAATTTTAGCACACTAAATTTTACACATTGCATTTCTGAAAAATCAATCACATTTCTTGATGTCGACATCACCCTCACAAATAACCAAATTTACACTTCAGTTCACTTCAAATCCACCAATAAACTCCAATACCTACAATACACCAGCTGTCATCCATCACACATTAAACGATCCATTCCATATTCGCTATCCATCAGAGGTCGGCGCATCTGCAATAACCAAGAATCACACACACAATATTACAATACCATAAAGAATGCCCTCCTACAAAGAAATTATCCAGAATCTACCATCCTCAAACAAATGAACAAACCTACATACTCTCCATCGAACAAAACCACAGAACCTGACACATTACGATTCATAACATCATACTTTCACGGAGCACATAAAATAAAACAACTCATCAAAGACAATCTTCCAATCCTCCAGACCAGCAACGAAACTAAACACCTTTTACCAAAACCACCTAACGTGGTTTTTAAACAAAAACCGAACCTGCGCAGCATACTTTCAAAAAATAAACCACCCCAAGAAAACACAAACTCATGCACATCATCATCATCCGGTACCACACCCTGCAACCACAAACGCTGTAAAACCTGTGATCTCATCAACACCAACACTATCATTCATCCAACAAACTCTACACAATCATACAAGACCCAGCCATACTCAACCTGCAAAACCTCTTCATGTGTATACATCTTGGAATGCCGTCATTGCACCTCATACTACATAGGCTCAACCATCAACCCAATACACATTAGGATCAATCACCACAGGTTCACATCCACCTCAGTAAACTCGCCTCTTCCCATCCCAACACACTGCCGTAACCATCAAATTTCATTTAATCAATGCTTCACCGTCCGCATCATTAAATCATTCAGTCCACCACTTAAAGAAATAGATTTAAGAACTTGGGAATCATCATTCATATGGAACCTAGGCGCGCATCATACCCCGGGACTAAATATCGTTCATTAAAAAAAAAAAAAAAAAAAAAACCCATATCAACCACTCATGTCATAAATATCAACACCATACCAATGACGTATCATTTTGCACCATACATAATATGTTATATTTTTCACTGATGACGACAACACAGTCGAAATATCTATTAATTGTGTAATTTTATAAATAATATTAATATATAAAAATTCATTATAGGTAAGGAAGTTAGAACTCGAAATGTAGATATATATATATATATATAGAAGAATAATTTTATGTGAACCCAATGCGAAGTGAATTTTTTTATGTAATCCGACCTGGAAGCCATCCAGGTTGTGCCGAGAGACCAATGGTGCAGTCGATAAAGCCAAAATCACCTGTAATCGCGAAAACATGCTTAGTTAGGCGCAATGCCATCAGATTTGCTGATATGACGTTTGAAGACAACCAGGTTAAAGGATTCGTGAAACACACTGCCTGGAAGAAAGTTCCGATGACGTGGATACAAAAAAAAACGGCGAAGTGTGAGTCGACCTCGCGCACTTTATAGACCACCAGTAGGCAGACAACTTCTTCACACCGCTACAATGCCTGTCCTAAGCGAAAATACCTTCTTTTAAATCGCTTGTGGGTATTAGGTATGTAGATGCATAGTTTGTGAATGGCTCAAAAAATAACTGTAAAGTGAAACTATTGTCCAAATTAAAGCTTAACCCTTTAACAGGCACGGGTCGAAATCTTGCCACCAACATTGACACACACATTCTCAGCTATGTATAAATCGCAGCAGTATCCATGCACTTGTTTTGAGCGCCATCTATTGAATGTAGGGTGGTGGCACACACAGTGCCACTGCCCGTGTAGGGCTGGGAAGTGGCAAGATTCATACCAATGCCCGTGTGTGGCAAGAATATGGAAATGTGTAATACTTTTGTAAATGTTTATTTATCAATATTTTTTGCGTGTTTCTGTTTCTATTTATATTCATTTTCTTTGGTATTTTTATATATTTTCAGATGAATAGGGTGGACCGCATTGGCTTACATGTTGCCACCCATTCCCAGTCATACACGGGCAGTGGTAAACTGTTTGCCATCCCTGAAATTTCTACTGAAAACTATTTTTCAGTATTTCGTTGCAGTAATCATACAAAATAAGTTTAAATACTAAATGTTTAAAAAAAAAATGTAACTTTTCCAGTTTTCTCTGCCCTATAAAGGGTTAACCGATAAGCCACGTCATACATAATATTGTATCAGTGCCAAATGATAACCCTCATTGAGTTCAACATAACCGGATCATAGTAACTAGGCAATAGTCCTTCAATCACTTCAACTCAGTAATAAATCACTCAGTGATGAAATGAAGAATCACCGTAACTTCATTCATTAACGACTTTATCTTTCAATAACCGCAAATTCGACGTACCATATCTAAGACCCTAAGTCCTTCTGTGAGCTATCAAAACAAACGAAAATGTCATACTGTCTCCGCGACCGTCGGCGCTCTGAATTTACAATTGAATTATATACCTTATTGCATGCGTAGTTAATTTGGGTTTCTCAAACTTTCTTTAACTCAACTCTATGAGAAATCCCATTTTATACCACACGTAAATGCTAACCGAGACTTAATTGGTAGTGGTGAAATTCAGGTGAGACCGTATTATACAATCACTTCATCTGTCTTTTATATCAACCTACCTGCGATCACTTGGCAATCGGATAAAATAATCACCTCAACTTCACCAATGGCTGACCGACCAACGACTTATTCGTTAAAAAATCACAATAGCCTGCCCAAACACTCCGCCAGTGATTAACTTAGGAGTCGATCGGCTAAGAAATCGCTCCCAAGACGACTTGTCGCCGGACTCTAATAAAGAATGCATGTCGCAGAGGTAACGCGCCCGTTGACAGCGCCCGCTCTCTCCTGGACCGCCGCCGCCCGCCCCGAGCCCCCAGCTCTTCAGGAGTGAGGGGGCGGGGTGGTTTGTCAACAAGTGAGCCTGCACTAACGTCTGTGTTTCCCGTTTGCAACATTGATGAGGGCGGCCACGAGGCGAAGCGAAGAGACGACGTCACGTATCTGATGCGAGGACGTCCGGCCGTGTGACGACTTTTGCAGCGGGTGGCGCCGCGGTGGCTGGCGTTGCAGGCGGAAATGCAAAAAGCTGTAAAAAAAAACATCGAGCAGACTTAAAAAATTCACAGATCTCATGCATTACATGACCTTCGGGTACATTGAAAATGACTTTTAGGGCGTATTCAAATATAAGAAATGTGTCAATTTTGAAAAATTTACAAAAATTGTCAAAAATAAAATAAAATTCTTAATTTTCAAGTAGGTATACACGAAAACCATTTTAACTACTCACACTGCAAGATGAAGACGACTCGTAAATCGCGTAACGGAAAATTGAAAAAAAAAAATCATAACTCCCAAATTTTTCACTTTTTTCAAACAATCAAAAAGACATCCCTAGATATTGAAATATATATAATGTTTAAAATATATATTTAGAAATATGTTTCAAAGTGCCCTTTTAAACCCCCTAAAAAGGGCTATTTTAAAAGGTTTTTGCGATTTGCTCAAAAACTCTTAAACTTTTTTAATTTTGATAATCACCATCTCGTAGCTCTTAACACGTCATTTGACACCCTAGATATTCACGTATCCTTTAAACTCACGACACCAGGGTGAATTCGTACTCTCGCTGGAAATCGGGGACTATACTGAAGCGATGGACAAGATAACTATCAGGCAGCAAGAAAGGCACGAAGGCCCACCTGCTGCATGATTCGGTGGAAAGACCGCGCCAAGGTGATAGGTGGCTAGTCTGTCGCCCTTATGCACGGCATCATGTCCTTATCCCTTAGTAACCTTTTACGACATGCATGGGGAGAGATGCAGCGGGGCTATTCTTTTTTAAGTACCGACCCCACACGATGTTGGCCCCTATGACCCCGAACTCTTCCAAACTGTTTGGCATTCAATTCGGAAAAAGTCCTGTTATAAAGAATTACATACATATCTATAGATTAAAGCAAAATTACAGAGACAATTTGTTTCACATTCCATTTTGAGGTATAGCGGAAAATTTAATAAAGAAAAAACTAATTTCGTGATTTCGAAACGGAGACAAGAGGGGTCAAGGTCATTGGGGTCAAGATATAGATAGGCAACATCTGCTATGTCTTATTTGAATAATCGATGATGGTATAACCAACTTAGGCCCAATAATAGAATAGAAATAGAATATAATAGAAACACAAATTGAAGGAAGAACAGTACACGACAAGAAACAAGAAAAACAGGAGTGCGCAAAGGCGGACTTATCACTACAAGTGATTTCTTCCAGTCAACCTTTGGGTGATGAGGAATAAAATAAAGAGAAAGAAATATAAAGAAAAATAATACTTAGTTTCTGATTACAAAATTGTGACAAGATCAACCATCGTATTAACTGAACAGACAGCCGCAAACAGTCTGCAATTCTACTGGCATGGCACCTTACTGATCGTGATTTCGCGACGAGTGATGAATTTCGCTCTGCCGACCACTGCTCCCTCGGCATAGCTAGAAATACTGTTTATCATAAAAACAGATGTCACCAGTATTTGGATGGGTGACCGCTCGACCGTTGGAGGCTGACCGTGGTTCGGATTCCACGTTAAACTGTAGGTTTAACCCTTCTTACCTTACTAGGTGGTAGCGTTATCCTGGCCGCATTGGTATCACCGCACTGAACGAAACGTCAGCCGAAACGGCTATTTAAATAGTTCGTATTTTCCGTTCAGTTCAGTGTTAGCCGACATTAAATGAAGGGAAGCACTGACATGAAACCTAGTTCACCCGGTGTTATGGGCTGACATCACGGATGTTGTAGGTGAAGTAGTCAACCGTGTCAGTTTCCATAAAAAAAATGTCATAAAAATCTATATGAACATTTTCCTTGAAACACTTGTAATGTAGGCAACTAATAGGATGGGCGGAGACAACATTATTATGAGTGTCCAAGTGTAACGTATTACCTACCAATTGGATCAATAAAGAAAGAAACTAACACAAAGACAGACGGCTAGCTGACCGGCTATAGAGCCGCCCCTCTCGTGTGGGGTAAAACCCAGGTGTTCAAAATTTTACACTCTAGTGAAGGAAAAGACCGCGACGTATGCCGTACATTGGTAACGTCAAAGTGTGTAGTGAGATATAAATAAATAGTAAGATTTTAATTAGACTATTGTGTTTTAACATGTCCTCATCTGCAGAAAAATTTAATATAAGTAATGCAAATTAAAATACAAATTACGTGAATTTGCGTTGAAATCTTTTGTATCGACAACTCTGGCTGAGTTTGGCGTATTTGGCAATAGTTTGAATAAATATCAAAATGAAACAATCATTTGATAGGTAGTTTTATTTATATAGTTTGTTGTTATTTTTAGCCTTAATTGTTTCTTTAACAATAAATAAATTCATTCAGTTAGTACATAAATATATCCTTACAAAATCTTTCATATACTGAAATAAGGAATTAGCATAAATATACGACCACATAAACTCTGGGGGTTGTTTGTTGTTGTTTGCTGCCCAGCCTCTTGGGAAGGCGGGTGGGTCATTCTCCGCACTGAGACCTCAATATGGTCCATTGTACGTTGGCGCCCGGGTAGTGCTACTCCAGCCACCCGAGCTCTTTCATGAAGTGGAGCACTCTCCTCGGTCGCTCCCACACTCCATGTGCAGTTCCCACGTTCCCAAGAAACTGCAGTTGTTCTTCCGTCACCACCGCGCACTCCAGGAGCACGTGGGTGGCTGTTTCGTCCTCCGCCATGCAGCCTTTGCATAGGGGGTTGTCGGTGACACCTATAATGAACAAGTGCCTGCAGAGTGGGCAGTGACCTTTAAGAAGTCCCACCGCTACACGGAGTTGACCCCTGTGGAGTTTTAGCAGGCGCTGAGGGGGGTAACGTTGTTCGCGTCCGTGACACACGAAGATCCTCAAGTGACACGTGCCTCCTGGGGGGAGCCAAATCAACAACAAATGGTTTGCAGCCGTCGTGGCCGTCTTTTTGCCTTCATGGAGGACATGGGCTGGTTGGGGTGGCTGGTTTCGCATACGAAGTCCAAGAGGGACTTCTCAGGCTTAGAGCAACACCTACTACAACAACGACGTACGCAATTATAAACAGCTGTAATGATTCTTAAAAAAGCTGTTTTAAAAAAACATTGAATCGACTTCAAATCTTAAAAAGTATTAAATAATAATTTGATCTTGAGTAGAAGGCGGTACAAAAGCACAAAAGGGTTCATCAATACATTTTCAGATGTGCTTTTGTACCGCCTTCTACTCAAGATAAAAATATTATTTAATACTTTTTAGGGTTTCAATGTTTTTTTAAAACAGTTTTTTTATTTAACTCTTTTTAGTAATATCACATAATATTAAAATGGGTTGACGGGAAGTGGGTGATTGAAAAAATCCTTAGTGTGAAAGTCTTCATCTATCAATCCCTTAGGGGCGGTATTCTTTCATAAAGTTTATGAAAAGACAACTACTGAAATATATATACCCTACTCATAAAAAAAAATCTGTTGAGAATTGGCGGAGAAATCGAGCAACATACACACAAAAAAAAAATTGAGAACCTCCTCCTTTTTGGAAGTCGGTTGAAAATAAAGTTAATACTGAGGTAAAATATAAATAAAGTTTGTACGTTTGTATGGTTCGTATATATTTGGTAAAACGAAATCATAGAGAAGAAAACGCGCCGGGGCGGCCGGATGGAGAAAGACGGCCGCCGAACTCTGTTCTGTTTGCGAGACTGAGTAAGATGATTGCTTGTACATACGGAAATCTAAAATCGAAAAAATATTTTCTTGGTTTTCGGTCCGTAAAACACCAAGCTGCGTGGGTAATACGCGCCTTGCAAATCCTCACAGTTTACTGCGTGTAAAACCCTATAATTAGCATAACATCGAACCCCACAGCCGGGAAGGGGTGAGCAGAGCGAACCACCGACAGATAGCCACTTTGCCACCCCCGGCCATGCGGCATTATCGTTAAGTCCTCATACACCTGTAGTGTTGTCATTAGCAAGCAAAGTACATACACGTAAATACAAGAAAATATAGAATGGTTTTCCTGAGACCTAGATCGTATAACATGGGGGTATTTTTCAAAAGGCGTGTCAATAAATTGCACCTCACTGAGCGTGATTTTGCCATGAGTGGTGTTATCGGCTGTGTCTGATTGTCCGGTGAACTCGTGCAATGGGCACAGGCATCGTGCCAGTCTTGATATAAAAAACTAAATTTTTTTGACAAACGGAATCAATGCAATAGTCACCTAGTGTTAATTCAAATAATATTTCGTACTTATCTATACATATAATAAAATCGTAGAGGTAAGAAAGTCTGTACATTGAATGTATTCGGAAAAAAACTAACCAGGGTGGCTTAAAATGAGATACTGAACATGTTAGAACAGTTTTTAAAATTTTTGTTTGTTTGTTTGTTTGTTTGTCTGTACGCGCATCACGCAAAAACCACTGAACGGAATTAGACGAAACTTTGTATAGTGGCAGTTTATATGCCGGGTTAACATAATACTTAAAAAAAAATTAACAAAAATAAAAAAAAATTAACAATTATAAACATTATTGCGCGTTTAAAATCACGTAGTCCAAAGTAAAGGTAAAAACAATTTTAAATGTCATGTTGACAACGGAGAACTGTCATCTCGACGTGAGCTGGCCGGTGACAAATTGTTTCATTATATAAAAATAATAATTGAAAGTCGAAGTTATGTCGCTGTCATTGGTGCAATAAAATTTATATATCTGTTGCCCGCGGCTTCGCTCGCGTGAAAATCGTATTTAAAAAAAAGAAAGTAAGTAACTAAAGATAGGCCCGAAGGCGGAACTGCGCTCACGTAAACGATATTCTTTCTCGATGAAAGTAACTAAGGGCGAGGCGAAAGGCGGAGCTGATTTCAGGAAGAAGAAAAACATTCTTGAAGAAAATAAGTAACTAAGGGCGAGGCCGAAGGCCAAGCTCTATTCTGGAAGACCATAAACCTTCTCGAAGAAAGTAAGTAACTATGGGCGAGGCCGCAGGCCGAGCTGCGTTCAGGAAGAAGCTAAACCATCTTGAAGAAAGTAAGTAACTAATGCGAGGCCGAAGGCCGAGCTACGTTCGGATAATTGAAAACCCATCTCGAAGAAAGCAAGTAACTAAGGGCGAGGCCGAAGGCCGAGCTGCGTTCAGGAAGAAGCTAAACCATCATGAAGAAAGTAAGCAACTAAGGCGAGGCCGAAGGCCGAGCTACGTTCTGACAAATGATAAACCATCTCGAAGAAAGCAAGTAACTAAGGGCGAGGCCGAAGGCCGAGCTGCGTTCAGGAAGAAGCTACACCATCTCGAATAAAGTTAATTAATATTAAGATTGAGTTAATTTAATTTAAATTTTATTATAAAGTCCACGCTTCTAACGGCAAATATACCGTGCATCCTAGAACCTCGCGGTTATTCCCGGCTGGATGGCAAGAGGCCCGATGCTAGAGACCTTAGTGCCATGGACTAAGGGTAGTTCTGTGATGTGGGACGCCACTTTTGTTCTCACATTGGCTCCAAGTCACGTTAGGACATCTTCAAGAGCGGCTGGCGCGGCCGAGGCTGGGGCGGAGAGCCTCCAACGCAGCAAATATAGAAATATAATTCAAGATTTCGAATTTGTTGCGTTTGCGGTTGAAACCCTCGGTCTGTGGAGCAGTGAAGCCAAAAGAGGCTTGAGCTGGTTGACGCAACTGGTGTCCCGTCATCAAGGGCTTATGTACTTCATTCAAAGGGTAAGCCTTGCCATCCAGCGGGGTAATGCCGCAAGTGCTCTAAGAACATTTGAAAATGCCTGTTTGTATAGTTATTTTAATGTTTGTTAGGTAGGTTTAATTATTTAGTTATTAATATTACTTTTTTATTTATATGAAATAAATAGATTGAGTAAACGATAATATATTCTATCGAAGAAAGGAAGTCTTTAAGGGCGAGGCCCGAAGGCGGAAGAGGATTTTTGGTTTACCTGAACGCAGCTCGGCCTTCGGCCTCGCACTTAGTTCCTTCCTTTCTTCCAGAAGGTTTGTCGTCTTCCTGAACGCAGCTCGGCCTTCGGCCTCGCCCTTACTTCCTTTATTTGAGAAAGGTTTATCGTTTACCTGAAAGCAGCTCGGCCTTCGGCCTCGCCCTTAGTTAGTTACTTTCTTTAAGAAGGTTTATCGATTACCTGAAGGCAGCTCGGCCTTCGGCCTCGCCCTTAGTTACTTACATTCTTCTTTGGAATACGAATTTCACGCGAGCGGAGCCGCGGGCTCAGCTAGTATGGAGAATAATAATTAAAATGCATGGGTACATTAAAATATGAGACGTCGTCAATATGTGCAGGTTATATGTACCTACTTTTTTAAATTAAAACATTGAAATATTTGAGATCATAAAAGTTCTTACTCTGCAACCATTTTATTAGTTTGATCTTGAATACATTTTTATTTTCAACCCCTCGTATTTCTTCCGGCAATTTATTAAATATGTTCACGCTGTTGAAATATACACATTTTTTATATTTTTCTCTTGAAGGACCAGAGACTGTACTTGTAATTGTATATTTTTTCATGCTATATTGTTCCTAACAATGTATGTACATTATTTTCGCTTTCAACTCAAGAACGGTTTCACCAATTTACATAATTAATTTTCTTCAATGCATCCGGAATTTAGATGCGGTGTTCGCCAATGCCGTCAGAACGCGAGCGGAGCCGCATAGCTACTCACAGATAATACACAACCACACCAATATTGATCGTGCCGAGACTCCGTAGTGGGGCCAGACGCTCCGCGGAGTGCGGACATATGTTCAACAAAACAGGTGTCTCAAATGTCCCTCGATCGAGGAGATACTAGTAGAATGGGGTGCGGCGACACTCAGGAAGTCTGGCCACTTTAGCGAAAGCAACACCGGGCGGAAAATTATTGTTACTAAGAAATTGTTGTAAAGATTTTTTTTAACCAATAGCTTTAAGAATCCTACCCGGGTTAATTCACTATGGAATTTTTATGATTTTCTTAACATTCTTTGAGTTTGTATACCTCTTAGGTATACCAGTTAGGTATACCTTTTTTATACATGTCCAAATTACACGCGTGGTTTTATGTGTTGGGCAAATAAAATAAATATTATTATTATGCTAAATTGATAAATAAGTCCTTTTGAATTAGAAAAATATAAATATGCGCATAATCAATTTATAGAATCTTTGTTGATCGAAAAAAAAAGTTTTTACACCTTCGCTTACAGAGATACAATTATTATAAATTGTTTTTATTGAAAGCGCGACGATATGGCTACTAGCCACCCATAAGGCGACTAACGACGCCCAAGGACATTCGGTCGTATGCGGGGGTTGCGAATGCCATGCCGGCCTGACAGGTGCCCATTCACGCACCTCTTGAAGGATCCGAGACTATTATGTCGCAGTTACAAACAGTATAGAGAAATAGATAGAAAATGCTTTATTGCTCCAGTAAACATTAAACAGTAATAAGTACATTAGAAAATTTACATAAGGTGCAAAGGCGGACTTATCCCCCACAGAGATTTCTTACAGTCAACCTTTGGATGTTTGAGATATGATAATATAGTGGAATGTAAGTAGGTAGTAGTAGTAGTAGTAGTAGTAGTAGAAATACTTATAACACATTTCTATTTCAGCAGCAAAGCAATATATAATATTAAGGGGGGGTACTAGGCAAAACATCACATCATAATATCCTAACTATAGCCATACTTCAATAGATATAACTATAATTTATATGCTTATAGTTAGGTAAAGATTCAAGGTATAATGTGTGATGGATTAGTGTAATATAATCTTGTAAATTCTCTGAAAAATAAGTGGTTGAAAAGTGGTAAAAACGTTCGAAAATGCATTTGCTAGATTCGTTACAAATACGCCCATAAAAAAACGCTCGCGCACGGCAACGGCCCAAAATTTTGAATGTTCAAAGATAGTTCATTGAAAAACCATTTATTCTGTAAGCGTTTGAATTTATTTAGATGATTCTTAGTCTTATTGACTCTAAGCTCAATGAAGCATTTTTCGTATTAGATGGGTTTGTAAAAAATGGCAAGGGAAATAGCAGGGGCATTTTTTAACGATTTTACCACTTTTCAACCACATATTTTTAAGGGAATTTATAAGATTAAATTAAAAATAATGTATTCACGTTATACGAGTACCTTGAATCTTTACCTAACTATAGCCATATAAGTTATAGTTAAATCACTTGAAATATGGGTATGGTTAGGGAAATACGGAGTGCTTTTGCCTAGTACCCCCCCTTAAGGAAATAACTGGGCAAGCTAGATATTATCATAACTGTCACGAGACAAGCTAAATAACAGTCGCGCCGTATGAAGCGGAGCCTTCACTTTAAGCTTGACAGCTTCTTTGAGCATTTATAATGTCACGAGAAAAAGGCTGTCATCAGTCCTACCATTCTCTCTTTGCTATTCCTCGGTCCCTACACCACCGGTCGAGGAAAATATCACGAGGAAAACCTGTACACTAACAATATTATGTTGCTATACTAGGTTGAAGGGAATTAATTTCATTCTGAAATATTTCCGCCTTCTACACCGCAGAAAGGTGTAATGTATCACGTATTTCCAGACAGATAGATAGAAAATATTGTATTGCTAGAAAAAAAAACATTTAACAGAGATAAGCACATTAGAATATTTATATGAGGTGCAAAAGCGAACTTATCCGTTACAGATATTCCTTCCAGTCAAGCTTTGGATGTTTGAGAGTCGATTAATATAGTGAAATAAGTAAGTATGTAGTAGCAAAATAGTTGAGTGAGAGAATTGAAAATAAAATATTTAATAAAAACAATGCTTATTAATATACATGTGAGAACATCCTATTTTAATAAAAGCTATACTTATGTGAAATATAATATATAATAATATTTCATTTTGAACACACTTCAAGAGACTCGTGATCGGGCACCTGTCAGGCTGACATGGCATTCGCAAGCCCCGCATTCTACGAACGTCCATGGACGTGGTTAGACACCTTATGGGTGGATAGCGCCAAATGTCGCGCTTTTTGGTAAAAAAAAATTTGAAGATATTATAATTCTAGGCGTGATTATACAAAGCTGTTCCTTAGTAGGCATGACTAGACATTGATGGAGGCTGTGATGGAGGTGACGGGCGTACGGCGTACCTAAGTCAAAGGGTTGCTTTAACCAGCAGGACAGCATTGCCATCCAAAGGTACAGTGTCGGTTCCTTCAAGAGTGGCGGAATGGGCACCTCTCAGGTTGGCATGGCATTCGCAGCCCCCGCAAACGACCTAATGTCCATGGGCGCCGTTAGACACCTTATATCATCAGCCTCCCATATATCGCGCTTTCAATAAAAAAAAGTGAAACGCCGCCAGCGTTCTCGGGAGCTTTAAGTTTTCTAATAGAGATAATTATTTCAATTTATTTTATTTTAAATTATATTGGTTTAAATAATGTTTATTATCTCAAAGAACGTGTGAATTCGCCAGCAGAGATTATTATAAGTTGTTACAAAGCAATATTTTTTTTTATGGAAACTGACACTGTTGGCTACATCACCTACAACATCCGTGATGTCAGCCCCATAACACCAGCTGAACTTGGTGCCACGTCAGTGCTTCTCTTCGGTCGTGCCGGCTACACTGAACTGGACGGAAAACACAACCTATTTACATAGCCGTTTCGACCGACCTTTCATTCAGTGCGGTGGTACCAACACGGGCGGGTTAAACCCTACCAACTAGCAATATAAGAAGGGAGTCATATCCCTTAGTCGCCTTTTACGACATACACGGGGAGAGATGCAGTGTGGCTATTATTTTGAAGGACCGGCCCCACACGGTGCAAATACTTCAAATTAAATTTATCATCTTAATAAGCTTGTTTTGAATAAATTTAATTAATTTAACAGCTGCAATTCAATCGTTATCACGTAATGTTATCACGTATGTACCGATGTGCATAACTTACATTGAGCGTGTTTTGACCAATTCCACATGAGCGATAAGAGGTCACGATACAAGAGGCAATACACAGAAGTACATAGTTGAAACTAGCAACGTCCCCAAAAAGGGTCGCACTGAAGTAGATATTAAGGGCTAGTTAAGTGTGGTCGTGCCAAGTCCAAATTGGCCGGTGTATTATTTCATGATTATTACTATCATTCGGTTTCCGGTCGTCTTCGTCCCCGCTATGGCGGACACGTGTGCCGTTTCTCAGGGGGTGGTCACGCGAGCCACTCACCGCGCCCCCCTCCGAACCCCCTACCGTCCCTCTATACCGCCACTGTCACCTCGGAAGCGTGTCATTTCGAAACACCGTCCGTGTGACGGTTTAAACATTCTTAATTTTTTATTTTCACATATCTTGGCATTTTAGGATCGTTTCAATAAATTGAATTCAACGGGTGACTAAAATAGGTAACCGCCCGTGTATCTTATTTCGAAGTACTCTTTGTACATTATATGTATTTGTATAGATACCTATATGAAGCGTAGTACCCGCAACCGACGAGCATGCATGAAGAACAAATTATGAGAGTGGAAGAGGCGGCAGAGGTGTGTCAGGCAGGATCGTGGCACGTGGTGGAGATCCGTTGTCTCTGCCTACCTCATCGGGAAACAGGCTATGTATGTATATATGATGGTGTTTCACAGGGTGTTTCAGGATAGGGTTTCGTAACTTCAGGGTTCGAAAGGGGTCCATATTTGAAAACAAAAAGCTCTGAAACTTTTTCCCAAATTTGATCATTTTGGTACATTAGTACTTTTTGGTGAAAATCGTTTCATCGAGCTTTCATGGACGGTTAACGTTCACCTTTATTAAATAAACATAAAATGACTAACTTACATGCTACTAGTAGTATGTAACTTCATGTAGGTAATTTTCAAACACTTTTTGAATGACATCAAAAGAAAAAGGGGACTGGCTAGGGCACTCCCTAGACCTAGACAGCACTGTTGCCAAATATCACTGTCCAACAAGTTTTTATTAAAATTTTCAATTTTTGTATGAAAAAAAAACTACGGAATTTCGATTTGAGTGATAAGGATTTTTTTCTTCTTCTAATAATTAGTACTTTCTATTCCTGAAGTTTCTCAAGCCTATCCTGAAACAACCTGTATATACAAACATAGAACATTTTTGAGGAAAATGTGATGCGGAAGTGGAAGGGTCACCCTAGCTAAACGCAAGTATCTACTAGACCTGACACGCCATTCAACCAGATGGTAGACGAAATCGATGATCGTCTACGGAAATCAGTAAATGTTGGATATTCGGATTTCCTATCGGGAAACATGTAAGTGTAACGTTAATGTTCGTACGTACCAAGGTTGCTAATTTATCGCAAATGCAGCAAAACTTAACACCGTGTCGTGCAACATTATGCACTTTAGCCACTTCTTCGTTCTCAATAAAACGAAATGCAGAAATTCCAATTATTTCTACTAAAACATTCTACATACAACAGTTGGCGCGTTCAGACGCACTGAAGAGAGCTAATATAATTTGGCTAAGTGAATATGTCAAATAACGGCGAAAAATTTTATGTTTCAAATAAATCTAAAAAAGTGACTGCATCAATTAGATCACAAATAGTGAATTTGTCGATTAAAAAAGCGACGAAACCAATCTTGGTGTGTGTCTGTTCGAATTGTCGCCTAGAGAAAAGAAACGTAAGTACAATCAAATTAATTAATTAATGATAATAAATAAATCAAATTAAAAAACTATAGCTGCACTAACACTATAGGTGTAAAACTGTAGGTCTCTTCCCTTACCTCTTACTAGGTGGTAGGCTCAAATTGTAGCCGACTGGGTTGGTACTACCGTACTGGATGTAAGATGGCCGCATAGCAGCCTCGATTGTGTTCTCCTCTAGTCCAGTATAGCCAGCAATCCAGGGAAGTCTCCGGTGTGGCACCTACCTTCTCGGAGGTGATATTGGCTGGTCGGAGCATGTGTTTTGGCCCCTCCGACTCAGCCACCCATACAGGATTACATAAAAAAAATTGCTAGTGGCTAGCCAGAAAAACGTTGTGTTTTTTTTTTATGGAAACTGACACGGTTGGCTACATCACCTACCACGTCCGTGATGTCAGCCCATAACACCGGGTGAACTAGGTGCCATGTCAGTGCTTCCCCCTTTGATCGTGCCGGCTACACTGAACTGGTCGGAAAACACAAACTATTTACATAGCCGTTTAGACCGACGTTTCATTCAGTGCGGTGGTACCAACCTCAACCTGGTTTTCTCATTAAATATTTAATTACTAACTAAGGGCGAGGCTGAAGGCCAAACTGCGTTGATCTTAACAATATATTCCCGCTAATAAAGTCACTAAGGTCGAGGCCAAACGATATGCTTTCCCGAAGTAACCAAGTCACTCGGGGCGAGGCCGAGCTGCATTTACGTAAGCCAACGTAAGCGATAAACTTTGTCTAAAACAGCAAGTAACTAATTGCAAGGCCGGAGGCCGAGCTGCGTTTGCGTGAACCATAATATTCTCAAAAAAACTGCGACCTAAGAAGATTTATTTTGATCTCTAAAACGTGTATAGCTCACGATCAAGTCAGATTTCCGCTATGAACTGGAATTGAGTGCCTTTAGGGGAGAGTGTATTTGGCCCTAGTTAAAAATATAACCCCCAAGAATACGCTTCTACTGTGAATGAGTAGTTTACATTCACAAACGATGTGTATGGGCATTTCGTCCTCTTTTATAGAGAACCTGCACACCAGTGTGTCGCTCGTGTCCTGATAAAGTCCTTATTATGACCATTTAGTCGTTCCGGTTTCGATTTAATACCTTGAATGGAAGTGAATTTGTGTAACACTGTGTGGGGTCGGTACTTAATAAGAATAGTCCCACTGCATCTCTCCCTGTGCATGTCGTAAAAGGCGAATAACTTTACTTGCTGCCTGATAGTTATCTTGTCCGAATACTTTTCTAAACGTGGCGGTCGGTGTTGTGCTGTAATTTACCAGAGTACTTGCAGCACTTGTATCAAGAAAGTAGTGGCTTCCGCGTGCTTCTGCCCGGGCATATGGAAACAGTGCTGCTTGCTTTGGTTGTGTGCGCAGGACAGTACCTAGATATTTCTTGCCGGTATGTCAGTCAGTCAGTCAGTCAGCGTGTAAGTGTCCACTGCTGGACATAACCTCTCCAATTTTCGTTCAGTCCTCCCGGCCTTCAGCGGAACAGAACAACTGCTTTCCGCCGACGTACTTGATGTCGTCGTCCCACGTGGCGGGTGGTCTTCCCACACTTCGTTTTCCTGTCCATGGCTCTCAGTGTACGCGGTTACTGCAACGGTCGCCGTCTCTTCGGCTGACGTGTCCAGCCCACTGCCAATTGAGCTTAGCCACCCGGTGTCCAATATCAACTACTTTGCCGGTATGTGCTTTTTGGTATTCCAAGTATTGGCTCTGGGCCGATGGGTGGATTTTCAGCTCCTTTCTTTCTTTTGAAATTATACTCCCTCACCCTGAAGTCGTGCTCGATTAAGGCATGATAAGAGGTTTCTAAGATTCAAATAGGTAATTATTAATTTTATAAGTTTTGTGGTCATCTGACCTTGTCAACTGACAAATTTAAATCTTTGGTCTTCTAGTGCGCTTGTAAATTCACGAACGAAATCATATTTTGCGATTCGTAGACGTGGAACACTGAACCAGCTAGTGTTAGGTTGACTTAGAAGGCAGACGTGCTGAGTGGCAAGTTAATAGCCTTCCAGGGACGGTCATGTGCAAGTCTAATTTACACAATCTACTTGGAAAGTGTGTATGTATGTGCCTCAGAACTGTAGACTCAATAGCATAATTATCTATTTTCCTTGCCCCTAATACAAAACAACTGGACAAGTTCTAACTTCAACAGTTCAACGTGGTATTCGGAATCCATAGCACACATAGAAAAAAAATCGATAGATGCAGTATCACTCGTCATGCTGATTAAAAGTCACATGTTTGACCTTGAAGAAAAAATCAATAGAGGCAAGGTCGCATTAAAAATATCAACAAATTTTAATACACTGAATTGGTACCAGCCACACAAAACTGGTGTATTTAAGTGTGACAATTATTTGCGGTAACACTTACTTGCGACTAATTTGATAGCCTAACCCGTCCTCAAATTTTTTTATGTAATCCGGTATGCGTGGCTGTGTCGGAGGGGCCAAAGGACATGCTCCGACCAGCCAATATCACCTCCAAGAAGGTAGGTGCCATACCGGAGACTTCCCTGGATTGCTGGCTATACTGGACTAGAGGAGAACAGAACTGAGGCTGCTAATGCGGCCATCTTACATCAGTTTATTTTAGCCTCGAAGTGTTTGACGTAAATTTGAAATTAAAAATATAAATATCACACCTTGTGGGTTTCAGCATATCTTTATGAACACCAGTGCTACGAGCCGTCTGAAAAAAGTTAATAGTAGATATATAGGGTGCCCTTTCATGAACTGCAAATATTTTGGGAGGGTTACATAACCACCATAATAGTATGCACGTTTAGCAAAAAATATCCTTCCTTACCTATAATAAAATCCAACGTCTGCTTTCTGTCTGAGTGTCTGTCTGTCCGCTTATAACTCGAGAACCACTGAACCAATTTTAATAAAACAAAATTCTACGGATAGCTTGATTCTTCCCATCAACTATAGGCTACTTACTATCACGCTAAATAGCTTATGAGGTTAGCAGTGAAGTGAAATATGAGAGCGGGCGGAGCCGCGGGCACAGCTTGTATAATATAATATGATTGTAGAATTCTTTTTCGAGAAATTTAACAAAACATGTTTGTGTTTTACATCAATCAAAACGTGCAACTAGGTATCTAAACAGCTGATTATTTGAGGTCATTGGCTCTTACTAGAGCGCGCGATCCGACGCGGCCGCGGCCCGTCCAGGAGAGTCAACGACCTCAAATCAGTTGCGCGGGCGTGGCTATTTGCATTTAATTTGCAGCTAATTAAGAGGCACCTTAAATACCTAGTGCACAGCTCTAAAGTCCCTAAATCCTCTTGAACACTCTTAATTACTTGATCCACTGTATTAGTCTCCCTACAATGTGCTCGTTCGTTTGCCAGCTTGCATGTATGTCCGCATGTCTGTTTGCTCGTCTTGTGTGCCTGTTGCAGAACTCTGCTTGCTTGAAACACCATTTATTTAATCCAACCGTACCAACGTTTTGTATAACGTATTCCGAGTTCATATACATATGTTTGTTCTTTCGCCATAATTAACAGCGTAACGCTTTTAATCCCGAACCTAGACAAGACTCGTCAAGCTCTTTAAACATTAATTCTGGAAAGGTTTTTGTGAATAGCGAATATTATTACCATTTATAACGACTAAGGCTTTAACCTCGGCCTCGCGCGAGACACGAAAGTTTCGGTACGCCTTCAAAGTATGCTAATTTCAACTGAAGACGCGACGTCCATTTCCTAGGGCTCCGTAATTCACGACTGATTGCTCCCTTACTTGTACCTTGTCGCCTTAATTATTAATGGATTAACTTAACCCTTTGCCGGGTGCGTCTGTCGTAAATTGCGCGTCTAAAGAAGCGCCGGGTGTGAGAGATCCGGGGAGCAGGCGGCGGGGGGCCACTGTTTTTCAGAACACAAATTAACTGAGCTGTATTTTGAAATTTGTATATGATGATGGTTTTTAGGGTAACGTGCAAGCCTAAGCCGTTTGTCCGTCTCTCCTATTTTTGAAGGGCTATATATTTTCAACCGTATACATAGGTAGCCAGTTGAAATTTTTATATTTTCAAATTATGTAAGTATACCATTATGGGAGATATTCTAAAAAATAAAAATAAAAGAAATTAAGTAAAAAATTAAGGGGGACCCCATACAAGAAACGCGTTTTTTCCATTATTTTTTCTTATGTCGTAAAAAACGCTAATATCTCGTGCAAACTCTAAAGTAAAAAAACAAGATCTATTAAAAACCGGGTCGGGCTGGGGGCGCTAAGAATCCCGAGCTGAAGGAAAGAAAACACTTTTTTTTAAATACACAGTCGTGTCGTGGTACGGAACCCTCGGTGCGCGAGTGCGACTTGCACTTGGCCGGTTATGTTTATTCAACAACTTTCAATTTTTGACTGAAATAAAGCTATGATTTGCAAAAAAAAGTCATTGGAGAGGCAATTTTGCGTATAAACAGCCACTGTTGCTATTTTAAACTTGTCAATAATCATGAATGACCGATGAACTTTAACCTTGATGATGATGAACCTTATTCCTTGTCATCCAACCTATCTACGCAGCACTTGCCGCAGAGAAACTGAGCACACTTTTGTTGTTGACATTGGGCTTTTGAGAACCCATCGGTTCTAATCGTTTCTTTGTTGCACCGTTTGGGTATGGAACTGTCTTTCGGCGAATGTAGTTCCCGAATCTTTTAATCTGTGTGTCTTCAAACGTCTATCAACGGGCTAGACAGCCTAGCAACAGTTTGCAAATCTGCTGGCATGGCCTTACTGAGCGTGGTTTGGCGAGGAGAGGTGTTTCTGTCGACTGTGCCATTGGTCCCACGACATGTTGGTGTACATAAAAAAAAAATATATATATCAAAGGTTTGGCGCATACGCCCTTCTATGTTTACTTCGTCGAATTATTTCTTTAGGTCCTGTGACCAAGTAATTAGAAATTTGATGAATTTCTCATCGTATGTAAGCTATCGTGTGGTGTATGCTCGTTTAGTTATTATAAAACAGTATATTTATTATTTTTCTCAGTTTACTTGTCAGTGTTCCATTGAGTATTTCAAATGTTCCAAGTTTATTTCCTGCACAGTTTTAATTACTAATGTAAAACAAGAAATAATACAAATCGGTCAAGTGCGAGTTTTACTCGCAGCACGGAGGGTTCCGTAAATCCGCTATACCATACCTGTAAAAAAAACCCATAGACGTATCTCTATGAAAAAACCATATTCGTCTATATTTAGTATTTTTATAATGCAAAATATAAATACATGTGGAGCCATCTAATTATTCAGTAGCGTGAATATGTACTAATCGATTCTTAGCACGTTTATTGTAAGGTAACACGATTTTTTTTTACTTTTTGCTTTTCAGACAGACAGACAGACGAAGACGTGGGCTTAGTAATAGGTTTCAGTATGGATAGGGAACCCTAAAAAAACGGCCAGTTACGTGGTGGTACGGTACCCTCGGTGCGCGAGTTCGACTCGCGCTTGGCCGGTTTTTTAGAACGCACATTCAATTCGTGTGGTTGTAGGCGATACGCCATGTTTATGTTGAATATTTAATGAAACAATGATTGACAAGTTGTATATAAGGGGTACCGGCCGATGGGTTTTTCAAGATCGTTGTGCCTTTTTATTATTATTCTGGCAAGCGTTTCACTCGGAAATGTTTTCACTCTTTGACTTAACTAACGTTTTCAGTGGCTCTGCTCGTGGCATTGTCGGATTGAAGGCTTATGAACTACGCCTAGACGTTATAGATCTATACTACGTCGATTTGTCAGTTTGGGGAAAACGGTGGTTTTTTTTTTCGAGCGCGATTTCGACTCGCACTTGGCCGGTTTTTTGTATGCAGTTATATTTTTTCCGCTCCTCTAGGGGTTTCATCCACTGCTCAGGCTATAAGTAATTGTCGGAAGTATACACCTACCTACAAGATTGCATCAGTATAAGATTTCAGATTCCATAGTAATTCGATTCGGTCGTTTTTCAGGCTTCTCGATATAGATAAACTGACAGACGTTTCATTTTATAATATCTAGTAGTACCTATCTATTTCGTAGGTAATAAAATAATCATTCAGTAACGAAGCGAGCGAATTCAAGGAGGTACTTAAATATTTTGCCTCCTCCCGCTCCATACAAAGCAAGTTTCTGATAGGCGATAAGTTGCCGAAAGTTAGCACCTGCCAGATTAAGCGGCACTTCGCTCTTCGCTGTCACGCGCCCTGTCAATTGACTGGCTGTCATCTGTCAAACGTGTCAACCGAGTTCGCAGAGACGAGGCGGAGTCACTGTGCTGGACGACGGTCAATAGTTCCTTGAGGAGTATGTGTGGAGTTACAGTTAAATTAGGTTGAGAAACAGTGTACTTAAGAGCGAGAGCATTGTGGTCGGAAAGAAGATGTGGGGCCGCTTTCAGAAAGAAGGCGCCTTAAAATGCGTCGCTTCGTCTATGCTTTGCGAAGATGCAATTAGTTAAGAAAAATCGGTCAAATGCAAAGTTGCATTTTAGGTTTCCGTATCCCGTACGGAAGCCTATCACTAAGCCTGTCTGTCTGTCTGTCTTACCGTAATAGGTGGCCGGTTGAAATGTTCACAGAATATGTGTTATTATGGCGGATGTAACAGTAAATAATAAAAAATAGAAAAAGTAAAAATTTAAGGGGGGTTCCCATCCAATTTTTTCAATGTTTTTTTTTGTGGTGCGGAAACTTCGGTGCGCGAGTCCGACTCGCAGGCCGTTTTTTACTTTTTATAATACAAACGAACTTGTACACATACGTACCTACTACAGAAACATCACCCCGCGGATTGTGGCCGAGTGGTCTGGGCGTGGGTTTCTCGTGCGAGGTTCGAATCCGGTCGGCGTGTACCAATTGAGTTTTTTTCTGACGAAAAAAATTACATACATCTGGGCTCCGAGCCTGTAGCACAGACGAGACCTGTGGTCTCTAGCATGAGATAAACCGAGGACGTCCAGGCTATAGGTAGGTGGGTACCTTACTTAGCAGATTAATATTCTCACCGAGGTCATCAACCCGCGCGCTACGATTAAACTCGCCTGTCTTGTTTCATGTTACCACCTCGCTATTGCAGATTCAGTTATATATATTTACTTTTACTCTCTCATCTACCTACATAATATGTTTGTAACTGCGCAACCCTGCAAGTTTATTTAATTTTATGAAGCAATGTTTCTGCCTTTCCATAAGTGCGTGCGTACGTGTTGTAGGATGTAGTTTCGAAACTCCCCTCAATTCAGCTGGGGAGGTACTGCAGCTAACATTACAAACATATTTCCCAATTGTGTCTGCTCGATATGAAACGGCGCTGTTCCCACACGTAGAAAGTACAAAGCATTAGATGCTTTATTAGCGATATCTGAAGTAGCATTTTCGCTTGTAACGCTAGAATGCAAAGCGGATGCCCCCCCCCCCCCCCCCCCCCCCCCCCACGCACACACTTTGACCCACGTATGTACAACTTGAGACTCCCCCAGGCAGTACATGTCCCGCGAGACTTAAGTTAATCTTAAGTTTTCAAATGTCTCCTGCAGCCAGGTTCTGGCTGAGCGCGGGTCCGAGGTGAGAGCAGCTTTAGTTATTAAAACCCCTCGAGTAATGGAGTATGGTTACGAGTTTAGTGGTAAAAGTGATTACAACTACGCTCGCTAACTTCGCAGGCTCATTCCGGGCCAGTAATGGTGTGGCGGTTATGCTCACGTGATTTCGCGATGTTGATGAATAAGCAAATATAGAAAGTTGTAGAGTGACGAATGTCTATCAAGGAGGAGTTTCATTAAAATCATCCAAATAGACGTGACCTGTTTTTTTAATGAATAAACATGGTAATACATTTATATCAGTGGTGCCCAATCTTTTTTCTATGAAGATAAAAATTTAAGGTAAAAAATTAAGGTTGTGAGATCAACACTTAAATCAAAAGTTTTCGTTGTTCAATAATGTATAGTAATTTTTGTTAGGCTAATTATATTTTGTTTTTTTACGGTAAATAAACGGTGCGTACACATATGTATTGTTTCTAAATTACAATTTTTTTTTTTTATAACATATGTCAATGCATTCTCCAATAAGTTCGCATTCTGCCTGCCTCGCAGATGAACTTAATAATGCACATTCATTGACTTATTAGTCGGTACATTCAGTACATTCAACAGTCAGTCAGAATAAAATCTTATAGGCTCTCATAATAGGCGGATTAGACTTCCGTAACATTGGTTATGAGACTGCGCAGGCACTACGATGTGTTAGCGCGGCTGGCACCAACCTTGGCTGACATGCAGGTGGTTTCGACCAAATATGAAATAAATAAAAACAATTAAATGTTTAAGTAATTAATTATCACTGCACTATGCATCGACACCTCTTTATAATCGATAATAATAATCGATATCCATTTACGATGAACAAGCGTAATATCATAATATATTACGACTCAGAGCAATAGCAATTCCGCTGCATATAATATACAGTTTGGGAACACGCGGCACGTGAGCCGCGGATGGAAGAAGCTGCATCAAACATATCTACGAGTACCCCTATATCCTTTGAAAATCACGTATTGCTTTTCATCATGTGGAAAGGAGTAAATATCTCAAATATCCCCATAAGTAATATAGCATCCGAACCCCCGGTCCCTCGCCTTTACGATCCGCGCTCAGGTTTATTGGCATATTTATGAAGAATATCATTTTTATGGACATGCAGATAGGGGTCGAAATCTGTATGCAACTCGATCGTTGCGATAGGGTAGCGGGATGTCAATTCCTTCCTCAATGTCTCTGCGTATGCATATACGAGTTTACCATCAGTGACTTCTTTTTTTGTTTCAAACTAATACATATTTTGGATAAAAATGCTGTGGATCTTTATTGATATACAAAGTGGAAGTTCTGCCATTTATGAATTAAAAATAATATCCTTCAAATGTTCACCACGATCACGCCTTAATACTTAGATTCTTTTGTAAAAAAAATTCAATCACATTTTGGGATTACTGATGCTCTGCCTCACGAATGACACGTTCAATGTTGTCTTTCAAGGCCTCAATGGTTTGGGGATTTCGGAATGGCACCTACCTTCTCGCAGGTGATATTGGCTGGTCGGAGCATGTGCTTTGGCCCCTCCGACTCAGCCATCCATACCGGATTACATAAAAAAGGGGATTATTCGCATAGGCTTGATCTTGCACATAACCCTACGAGAAATAGTCCCACGGTGTTCAATAAAATAATATAATTATGATAATGGCGTAAGTACCAATTAAGTCCTCCTTATGTTAATCTGTTTATGTATTATGTTAATTATTATAAACAACTTATGTTGTGACCTGAAGATACAAACAAAATATGTTTAGTTTAAGAGACAACAGCCTGTACTGTAATATATAAAATGTAAAGTTTATCAAAATATAAAATATATACCTATCGTACAGTAAAATAATGAACCAGAAAATATTTTATTCATCTATCTTTCCGTTCAACTGCTTGGTAACTTCTACTGACCCGCCATTTGTTGCCTTAAAGTACGGCAAACTATCGATTGAAACTAGAAAAATTGCCGACTTGTAATTTTGAGATGCCTAAACACTTTAATCTTTTATTTATTTCTACCATGTAGGTCTTTCGCTACAAATTGCAACTACATTGTGCGAAAAGCTTCATACTGGGCAACATATAGGTAACCAGTAAGGATAATTTTATTGGAGAAATATTGTAGAGTTACTACTCCAACAGAGGACGTATAGTAACGCTGACTGTGTCCTAAGTGAGTCTACAAAATATGACATGCAGGGTTAAATACAAGGCTGAAGGAAGAGATAATACTTGCTCTTAATATTATGAAATAGACTGGTCACTGGACTAAATTCTTTTAAAAGTAAATTAAAAAAAACAGTGATATCCAGAAATAAATTGTTGTTATAACCCAAATGCCAAAATGTTGAACACTAGTTTGAATAAGAAAGAAAGAAATTAATGATTCATTCGTCAGAAAAAATTAACAAAAACAATTTAACATATAAATAAACATATGCATGTAACGAAAAGGGAGCCCACTGGGCTTTCGTACACATCAACTCGATATCGTACAAGTCGACATCAACTGGTGGTAAATTGATTAAAATTTAATGTTTGCGACAAAGGTATATTTGAAGGTTTGAAATTTGAATAAACAAACGAAGGTATCTTTGATTGATATTCTGAATTAAAATGTTCATAGCAAGTACTTACTACCTAAATTTACCAATGCTTAATGAATATTGCTTCAGATCGCACTACACGTTTTGAATGCCGAATATCAAGATTATAATAGACTGATTCAACCACAATGGACGCGTCTCATAACCTGGAGGCGGAGGGGGCGCGGGGGAGGGAAAGTGGGGGCAGGGGCAGGGGAGGGAGAGTGTAGGGTGGGGGGCGGGGGGTTCACACAATGAAGCTCGCTCAAACGCCATACATGATTACGTGAATATTTAAACTCTAGTTAGGCTCAGCGCCGACTCGGTAACTGCACGTGCTTAGTGTTTATTAAGTGAGTAATAACAGCGTTACGGAGGTGTTGTGCTGAATTAGGGTTCGCTAACACGCGTTGTCGGCGGTGGCGCGGCGGATGCTCTACGCTGCCGTGCGTGCCTCAACTTTTTAGTTTTTTTTTCTTATTTTTTTGCGAAAAAGTTACCAAAATCAAACACTCTTCACCTATAGGTATACGTAGATATGAGTTCTTTATATAGCGTAGGTGAGCGTTTATATAGAAGGTTAAATAGGGAATTGTATTGAAGTTCATCATTTTTGAAGTTAGAAATATGGGAATTGGTGTTTAGGCTTCTGTTTATAAATAAAAGGCAGTTGTATCAGCTTTTTTGAAAATTAATCGCTTATATAGGGAAGGAGGGAAGGAGGAAGGGAGAGAGAGATGGATAGAGAGAGAGAGAGAGAGAGAGAGAGAGAGTCCGTGGGCAAAACGATAGTTTTACAATAACCTACCATCAGCTCGTGTTAAAGTTTGTCTATTTAACAGCCAATATCACCGCTCCTCACGAAACCACGCTCAGAGAGGCATCCTGAAGCACTGAAGTCGCAGCGTGACCGCATTGTTAAAATCGGATTACGGGTTCTGGAGTTCATTGTGAACCGACTGTCTTCTCTACCTGGTATAGGTACAACGTCTGTCGTGTGCCTTTCTGTATGTATATTGTTACATAGTAATATCTTCTATCGTTAAGGTCTGTAGATATACTCTTTGGAATAGCTTACCTTGGAGGATGTCGACCATTTCCATAGACAAAAATGCTTTTGTCGAAGTCCATAATATGTGCGGCGGCGTCGCCGTCGTGTCGTGATGAAACGTTAGTTTGCTGTATGGTCGACATGAAGCACAATGGGGCTTCTAGTGCGACTTGTGTCTTAATTTTTTAGGACTTCCGGTAAATAACCTTTCGTATATAATATAACAAAGAATTCACATTACGTCGATTTTGTAACGGTACTGCGACTGTATGACCAGAGCGAGAAAAAAACTATTTATTTCTTTTGAATGCTTCAATGAATGATAGGCACACTTTCGTCGGTTTGTGTTCGCCTTCAAATACCCAATGCATAGACTGTTGTTCACAGCTACATATCTACGGCTCATCTCGCAAAAAACGCTTAAAATAGCTGTTTTCAGGGGGCTTAAAAAGGGCACTTTTAAACATATTTGTAAATATATATTTAAAATTTTTATATTTTTATATTGTAGATTGACTCAATATCTGCGCATGTTTTTTTTTAAATTTTTTGAAAAAAACGAAAAATTTGGGAGTTATGATTTTTTTCCGTTACGCGAGTTAAGAGTTGTTTTTATTTTTGCAGTGTGAGGAGTTAAAATGATTTTCGTGTATGCATATACTTGAAAATTAAGAATTTTAATTTTTCAAATTGATAATTTTTTTTTATTTTTGACAATTTTTGTAAATTTTTCAAAATTAACATATTTCTTATATTTGAATACGTCCTAAAAGTTATTTTCATTGTACCCGAAGGTCATGTAATGCGTGAGATCTGTGAATTTTTTTTATGGAATACAATGTTGAAAGGCATTTGTTCGACGATGGATAATTTTATATGATTTTTTACTAAGCTAATTTCAACTTGATACCTCTACGCGGGTAGAGTCATGAAAAAAAGGGTGGTGACAGACGGACGGACGGACAACAAAGTGATCCTACAAGGGTTTAGTTTTTTCCTTTACAGACACGGAACCATAAAAATTGCAATTGGCCGCTTTTTTCAGTATAGAAACCACGAAATTCGAATATTGCAGGCCTAGGTCATTGTACTCGCATGCAGTTGTACATAAGCACCTACCTCACTTCACGCGCAGTAAATTGGAATTAGTAGGGACGGAACTGTAAAATTAAATGTTTTCGAAGTCGGAGAAAAATCTAAGTCAGATTTATGGTTAACGCGAGCGGCACAGCGGGAGCATTTAAACAATGCATGTATTTATTTATTAAATTATCATTAGTAAAGACACCAACAGTCCAACAGGTTTCACAAAATCCCTGCAAATAAATTCAGTTATTTTCTATTGTGAACCCTGATACAGGTGAACACAACAAGCACCATGTAGGTACATAATTATCTATTTTTACAGAACTAATCTCAATAGAATAACAAATAAAAAAAATTGCATAATAATAAAATGTGAATAAAAAAAAACACATTAAACAAAGCCGTAAACCAATGCCAATAGATAAATTTAACAATTACTTATTAATTTTAAACTAAGCACTGAAACTTTGCAAAAGAAGTAAAACCGTTATGAAAAGATAATTGGAATAATTATTTTTAGGCTAAGTGCCTAAAAATCCTAGAACGTTACAATATCTCATCTACTATAAATTACACAATATTTTCTTAATTAGTCTTGTCATTTATACTTTTAATTAACAGCAATTACTCATCCATTGCTCATGCTGCACAAACAGATGCGCCCCAAAACTGTCCTTGAAATCACAAATGCATTCGACCGCGACGAAACCCTAAAGGGATAAAAAGAGCCGGTAGTTCCATAATAGGCGGTAATGATAACAAACTCGTGTGGAGTGCGGTTAGGGTCCCCGCACACTCGCACGCGATTTCATTAATTTTTCGACATTTACGGCAAGTGGACAATCAATAGCCGACACACTGCGCGCGCAGACACGCCAAACCTTTGGGTGAACTTTTAATTTAATACCAGGAAAAAATTGTTGTTGGGGAAACGTTTTATTTTTTATTTTCATTTAGTTTTTAATGAACGTAAGTAAGTTGAATGTTATTTACCTATATTAACCATTTTATATATAGTATAGGTACTTATTTAACACCCCCTATTTTGAAAAAGATTTTTATAACAAATTCGATGATAAACATCTTCATATGATTGAAGAAGTTTTAACTTTGTAAACTATGTTTAAGTACAAACAATTATCTAATTGCTTGTTTATTTTTACGAATCTTAACCTTTCACCTGAACACCTATGAAATATTAAATTGAAAATCGCTTATAAATATATATATATTTTTTTAATTTAAATAAAATACTATTTTGGTGTTTCGATAAATACATATAATGTGTGATTTTTTAGAGGCATAGAACTTTAAAATGAAATATCATTGGCATAATGGCATTTGTGCTTAAATATGATTTCGGGCATGTGGACGCCGCGGTTGGTTCGAACTTCGAATAGAGCGCAATGGATCAAATTTTTGACAACTTTTTGAGAAGTTGGGGCCGTATATCGGTAACAACGTGGCGAATGTTGGCTTCCAAATCGTCCATCGTCTCTGGTTGATCGACGTAGACTAACGATCTTGAAGGCCAATTTACAGGCCTCTTACGCGAAATTATGTGCTCTCATCGAATGTTTCTTTCAATAAATTGATTGTGTCGCATGCACAATTATTGTGTGTGGCGTATAATACGGCGCAATAATTGCGCCGTCATTTGATGGTCAAACTGCTTAAATTTTTGTACGAGCTGGATTTTGAAACTTTGTAAACGAAGATCTTTCCAAAAAGTATTCCAATAAGTGCTTGGACACAGTTCCAACTGGTATACACGACGGCGAATCGACTGCTTCGCGTCCTCAAATACTACGCCCCACAGCTTCTTTGGTGCGCACTGTATGACGTCTCAGCGGATATGTATTATCCGTCAGAGTATGCGTGGTGCAAAAGCGATGTTCAAATTACTTGCTCGGATACACGATTATGTCGAGTGTAAAATGGGCGTAGCTCAGGGTAACTTTCGCCAGTTAAACCAAGATTTTCTAAATTAATTTGCACAATTTGCAAGCGTTATTCTGGCATAAAGTCTATTCGTGATAAAATGGCAAACCAAGCTGAGCACAAATCGACTGTCAGCTGTAAAATTGGTTGTCGCTGGAAAAAGTGTTGCCGATACGAAAAACAAACACCGAAAAAAAAACACCCACATATATACTTAATTTTTTTACATGACTAATTGAATTATCAAACGACAAAATACCTATTCCAAAAATCGAATGTAAAGAGTAAAGTCACAATAAAATGTACTTAAAGAGTAAAGTAAAGAATGTAGGTTCAAAATGAAAAAAAAAAGTTATTACCTGCACGAGTGACATTTTTTCATCCCAAGCGCTCCCCGCGTGCCCTCTCCATCCACAACTTGCTCCGTTGCTTGAGGTTTAGTTTCCAAAGAAAATATTTTGCCACGGGAAAAGTAGGGGGATTTCCCGACCGGAGACCGGAGGGGAGGGCTGAGCTAGCAGATCTTGAGGGATTTTGTCGTGTTGCGTTTCTTTTTATCCTTTACCTCGAAACCAGTCTCTTAACATGTCGTTGGGTGATACTTAAAGTTTTTTGAGTCTCTTTCAGTTGTGTTGAACTGTTTTGGGTGACTTTTAAGTTGATAGTACCTACAGGAAATATTGATATTAGTATGTTCAATATAAAATAAATAATGCTTTGTAATTGTCGGCCACTTGCCTAAGTCATAAAAGAATACCTAAAAAACAATTTATATGTCTTATTTTGTTGTTCTCATATCGTCATAAAATTATAATTCTAGGTATGCTATTATCATCACACTCACTTTCATCACTAGGTGCCCGGCCAGTAGCAGCAATACCGCAGAGTTGCGGGCAAATTTTACATGAGGTTAAAAGGTAAATATTGTTTTAAATTAAAAGTTGTTTCAATACGATGCAAAATCGAAATTGTATGAAATTACTCGTACTCCGGATCCGAGAAAATTAGCATCAGCTAACATCTCGAGGCAACCTTTGACACCGCTTAGAGTCACCGCTTGCCCATTTCACGCGCCCATATTAACGCTCGGCCTCCGGCTGACCTCCGCGTCATAAATAAATAAATTCATAAATAATTCACGAAATCAAAAGCCGCGCAAAAAGGTTGACGGCATCTGTCGGCCGGGCGGAAGGATGTGAGCTTTCGTGTCGTACCGGAAGGGGGGTGTAATTTCTGGGGGAGGCGTTTTGGGTTGTTGGGGTTGTATGGCGGAAGGTGCGTCGGGGGTGTAGGGGGGTGTAGTGAAGGGGTCAAGATGGCGACCGCATTCTGACCGGAAACGTGGCACGTGTGTCACGTGATTATATTATCGGAGATTCACGGTGCGTTGTCGGTGAGCTGTGGGGTAGGTAGTGCGGTGACAGACGGCTGACTATCTGCATTCTGCTACTTGTGCTTGTAGCAATCCGGCTTGCAATCTGGATAGTTAATAAATATTATTTGATCTTTACATATAGGTGTTATTGTTTAACAAACAAATTTCATTTAAATCGTTAGAGCCGTTTTCGAGTAACATATTATTATATATATAATATAGCTAAACTTATCATCACTATTACACTTTATGTTCAACTTTGGTCTTTGATCTTATCGAATGCATGAATAACGTTTGGTATTTCAAAAATAGTGTTACTGGTTTATTATTTGTTTTTTTTTACTAAATTACCCACAATAGGCACCACAAACTTCATATTTATTTCCCAGCATTTGAACTGTCGGCGTCGAGTAACAGCCATTATGTAATAACGACTATTGATCCTATTTTCTCGTATTTTCAATTACGCAAGACTATTTCTGTAAAATAGTCGTTTGCAATAAGTCTGGATTACGTTACCGTCTCCTCTGCAGATGGAAACAAGTTCGTTCCCAAAGGATATACCTAGCTAGGGTTTCGCGAGTCAGGATCCCTTAGACCTATTCACATTAGCTAGACAAGCACGGCCGACTGTTGAACGTGAACAAACTCGACAGCCACCTGACAACGCGCATAAAAAGCGCGCAAGAACACTCACACCTTCACAGTGCCTTATTTAGGGGTTTTTGACGTGTTGTGGGAGCAACAATGAGTTGTTGAGAGAGCAATTTACACATGATGACCTTTGACATAGAATTTAACTCTTTTTATGAAAAGCGCGACATGTGGCATCGTTACACGTACAAGTAGGTGTCTAATAGTGCCCATAAATATCATAATAAAAACAAAAACTTGAAGACAATTTGGTCTTGATCAAGGTAAAGTACTTGATCAGTAACTTGGACCAAGTAATAATTGTTTGTACAAAATTGTGCTGTTCATCAAAGCTTTGCCAAGTCATTAGGGTTGATTCTCTCTGACAGTGAATTTTAAATTTTAAATCGCCGACCCAAATACGCTACTGCCCCTTCGTTTCCTATAGGTACACTCTGCGCGCGCTACCAGATTTTAGCGTGATTACGTCACTCAAATTTTCTCTGCTTCTGCGGAAAAAATGTCCGGGGAAATGGCAGAGGTGAAAATTTACTCATTCGCGGAGTAAAAACGTATTGCTTAATGCGATTATGTAGTTTAGGCATCACAGTGTACCGAGTGCAACGCCGCTGGTCGAGTAAAGTGCTAGTCCGTTCGCCACACGTGGAAACAACAAGTATAACATACTACCTTTGCTGTAGTTAAAATTCGTTATAAAGGCTTCAAATATACTTTATTGTACACCATAAAACATGAAACACACAATTTCGGGTTTAATGCAATACAACATTCTTTACAAACTACCCTTTGGGGTGTGGAGATGAGCATGCGGGACAAATAAATAAATCTCTTACTGGCACTTTGAAAAGTGTTTTAACACACTGATGTACCTTGAATGGCAAGTATTTTTGGAAAATTTTAAAACAGACATATATTTATATGGGTTTTTTAATTACCGTAGTTGATATACTGTCGAGAACTGTTCTCTACCAATCATTTCCCCGGCAGAGTGCTCATGAGGATGGGATGGGCCATAAATTTTCCCAGAAATGTCAAGCCACACAGTTCGGAAAACGATTTTTTAAAATCATCTATATTCGTTTAATTTTGGATATAATTTTTCAATATCAATAAATCAATAAAACATTATTTATCAAAATCTCTACTTACTTTTATAAAAATAAAGAATTTGACAAGTTTATGAGTACTTAGTCTACAACTACTCATACGTTTGAGTGCTAAATACCACAGAGTTTTGAAATTTAGCTGTCTCCACCAACACGGGACGCGCGCGAAGCAATCAGCCGATCTTTGGTAGGTCTTCGGTCTCGCCCTTACAGATTTACTTTCTTCAAGGAAATATATCGTTTACGCGAAAACGCCGAGCTGTGTTCGGCTTCGGAAGGCGACAGCGGGTAAAAGCTATACAGAAGCGATCATTTATTATTTATATTTGCGTTTAAATCTATTTCATGGGGAGTGTTCGGAGGAGCTGATTAACGCGATTCCGCCGTCCCCATTCCACCTCCGCACTACGCGTACCGGGCAGGGGATGCACCCCTATTCAATTGACCTACCACGGATGCGCACCAACCGGTTCTGTAGGTCTTTTATTCACAGAACCGGAAAAATTTGGAACGCACTCCCTGCGCATATTTCCTCCCAAGTACAGCCTGGGGTTTTTCAAAAGGGGCGTGAAAAGGCTCCTGTCAGGCCGGGATGGCATTCACAATCCCCGTGCATCACAGAATGTCCATGGGCATCGTTAGACATCTATTTGTAAGTGAAACGATGCCACATGTAGCGCTACGCATAAAAAAATACGATTTGCTATTAAACCGACTTTACCGTGAGCGGAGCCGCGGGCACATTTAGTTATACTAATAAGCGAGCTATCATCACATTTGAACCAGCTGTGAAACTATAGGAAGACCCTCGTCCGCCGCCGCCGGCGCCGCGGCGCCGGCGGCGGCGCGCCGTCAGACTTCGTCGTTAATGGACGTCTCGCAGTCTAAATGAAAGGGTAACGATGACTCTGACGGCCTAGTACTGAGTCCAGGGTTCGATTTAATTAGAAAATTAGTGCACCATTTGGGGGGACCATAATGTTAACACACACGTATACATGAAAAAAAAACTTAATTAAGTACTTACCTATATTTGAAAATTAATGAAAAGTAATATTAAATACAAAAAGCGGTCAAGTGCGATTCGAACTCGCGTGGCAATGGTACCGTACCATTCCGGTTTCCGTGAGAACTTTAAGACTTAGGATTTTCGTTTAGGTTTTCCTGTAAGCTATAAGAAAGGCCCTACCTTCCCTATTTTTTCGAAATAGTAGATTCAGTATCTAGTTTCGGAGATAAATTGCCCGATTTTTGTCCTTAGTTACTTACATTATTATTTGAAATACGAATTTCACGCGAGCGAAGCCGCGGGCAACAGCTAGTATATAAATATATTTCTAATTTGTCCCCCAAAATTGCCCCTTAAAATCGAAATTCGCTCATTTACGCTATAGGTACGTCGGTGATTGGGTCATCAAATTCTATATATTATGTACCAAATTTAACCTTTTTTTGTCCAGTAGATTCGGAGAAAATAAGCTTTGACAGACAGACAGACAAGAGTGATCCTTATAGCATCAATAAGGGTTCCGTGCTTTCTTCTTTTCAGGTACGGAACCTTAAAAACGGTTAGATAATACTTTTGCACAAGTCATTATACATAATATACGGGCATAGAAACACAAATCTGCTGCGTATTTTCTAAGATATTTATTTGAAATCTGAGGATTGAATTAAAATTGTAAGTACATACTTAAATTGGCAATTTGGGATATTAGATAAATTTAATTCTTCATTAAAGACAATAACTATGACACGCGTGGTCGCAATTTTTGTTATTTATAAATTAGTGAATAAACCTACTATACAGTTAGCATCAAACAGGTCGCTTGCAGTGGAGCTATAGCGGACAGAGTAGCCGTCACGTCAATGCGCAAAGTGTGCGCTATCTAACCAGACCGCTGTCCACTGCGAGCGTCCCCATCCCTCCACCACCACCGCCGTACTTCGCTCTACTCCCATGACCATACTCACATATGCATTGCAGCGTCAAACGTTGGTGTTGGTTCATGTGCATTAGGGTTCGTTCGATAGAATGGTTTAGATCAGATCCAAATATCTTTTTTTAAGGAATTTTAACCCTATTCTCCTACGGAGCGGCCGATATCGGCCGCTTTATACATTATTATTTTTTTGGAAACTGACACCGTAATGTCAGCATAACGCACGTTGCTCCTGGAACTACATATAATAGGTCAGCGGTTCTATTTCTATGGTCTACACTGAAGTGGACTGACAGCATTAACTATTTTCATGGCCGCCGTTTCGACCGACCTTCATTCGGTGGCGGTTGTTATAAATCCAGAAAACTTGATGTTGTGAGTGAGGATAATCTGATATTTTCCACTGAACTTGGCCACTTCGCCGTAAAACCTTCTTCATTGGTTCTGAAATAACAAAACACTGGATTCAATTGTAAGAAAAAACCATTTCAAAGATCACCAACCTAGTCGGAAAATTTGGTATATTTTTCGTATTGAACTTTATCTGCACATGTATAAACATAAAATTTGACCTAACTAACGCTGACAACGTGATACGAGCGCTGACACGCTGTATAGTGTATACCTAGGTAGTGACGAAGTGTCACGGAGACACCCAGCAAAGCGGCCTGAGCGCCGCCGGCGCCGCCGCCGCCGCCGCGGAGGTGACGGCGGGGGCGCGTTGTCGCGGCAGTGGCAGTGCGGGGCGGCGGCGCTCGCGCGTCGCGGCTCGACGCAACGGCGCGCCGGGCGCCCGAATCCGTCAATCAATTAAAACACCGACAGTAGAAATCACGAGGACAGGTAGGTTGGGGGAGGCGACGCACATGCGCGTCAAAATAACCGAACGTTCGAATTTTGAAATCTCGAACGGCTGAATCCACTTAGAGTTAGCTCCCCCTGCGGCGACCACGCCCCCTTCATATCGATCGTCGCTTCTGCCTCCCCGAGCCGAGAAGCCTGCGACGGCGGCGGCGGCACGTCGGCGTCGTCGTCGCCGCGACGACGCCGTGTAATCGTCGCGGTCACGCAACCAACGACGCGACGCCGCCGCCGCTGGCCGGTGCTACGGGCGCACGGGTAAATAGCCCGGAGTAAACAACGCGATGGTCTCCTATAACAACCAACACCGGGCTCTATGCATATTATGGCCGCCGCAGCCGCGAGACGCAACTTCACGCCACCTCCACTCCGTGGACATCGCTTGCGAACGCTATGAGCGCTACGACATCTATAGCGCCGAAAATTTGAAGTTAATAAACATAACTCATTCTTGAACAGCCGGACGAACAAATAAAAGATGTGACGAAAGCGGAATCTGACGGACGTGTACTAGATCGAACAAATCAGGGAGCTTGAAGTTATGTAAATGAATCTCGATTAAATTATTATGTCACTCTTATATAAGAAAACGACACAAGGAAACCTATGCACTAGCTAAAGTTTGGTTGTGTACAATGACGATAGGAGTCAATTAACGTTCTACAATATGTACTCGTAGATATGTGTACTCTACGAGTACGTCGATGAACTTGATATAAATAATATATGATCTCGATATATGAATGTTATGTTACCTTAGGGAGTAGGGATTAAGTTTATTGGAAGTAAACATTTTATGCGATCGAAAAGTTTCAAATAATAGTTTGATATCGCAAACAATCCTAAAATTTTCATAAGTTGCAAAGCCGGACTTAACACTTACAGATATACTTATAAATATTCATACCCACTCGAAAATATTTATACTTTGATTTGTTTGGCGTCTATGCACAATGCAATAATTTACGAAGCGATTGAGTTTATTAAAATGCTCGATATGACAAATTCTGATTACTTACTTAAAGCAAGCGACGACCGTTCAGAGTCGGTACCTTTTTTTATTATACTCAATTATTTACCTTCGCCGAGTTGAGCGTTGAATATTGATAAAACCGGTAAATAAATACCCAGAACCGGCATTTTTATACATTTCATACATTTTACCTTCTTGCCAACATTTGGTAGGCACGCACACAATTTGCAGCCAGCAGACACAAGATACGCGAGTGGAAAAATTGTGCAAAGATAGACTTAATACATTTTAATTATGTGTTTGTGCACTTTTTTATTTACACGATTTGGTGGCCCTTCTAGATATTTTTATTTCCATGCCAACAGCGGCCCGTTACATTTTTATTATATGAATGGTTTGATTTCGTAAGCACAAGTCACTATCAACTAGTCGCAATAGCTGATGAAAACTATGAGATGTTTTCGTGCTTGGAGCTATTTATGTTATTATTCATTTATAGCACGAATAAATCAATAAAAAAATCGTCTACCTCATAATAAAAAAAAAATTTATGATGCGATTTCCAGATACGTCAAGGACGCTGAATGCTTACTCCATTCAAATCAATTGTGATATTTTTAACACTATCAAACGCTATTAAAAAAAGGAGCAGTTGATATACTGTGATGAAATACTTTGAGGTATTTACAAAACTAAAGATATTTTCCTATTTTGGATGTTGACTGATAAAATATAGTATCCACTGCTATATTTCTAATGAAGGTACTACATTCCTATGAATTTACATCTACCTACACACTTATGTGAGATATGATTTTCCGAATTGACTGCCATACAAACAAAATATCGCGTAAGAATACGCATAGAACATGACTTCAGTATGAATATTTTCTAGTACATCGCCAAGTTAAAAATCTATGTTTTAACTATAGGCACAACACAAGGTTCACACTACTTTTGTACGTAATTTTCTTTATTGAATGCACTGTTAAATTGTTTGCCTTTTTGTTTAAAAGGCACACAGCCGATGCAATTCGCGATACTATTATTGTGGTGATGAACATGCTTCTCGCATAAACATATAGGTTCAGCAGTTTCGACAATGAATAACGATCGACCTTAGTTTACGTAGTAAGCTCGTGAGGAAACGAAGTCGCCTGCATACTTTCAGAGTTTTTATTTTTCATAGCTGTCGCTCACAGGTATAAAAAGCCGAGTAGTAATTTTTTACCTATTAGCATTAAAATTTAATTTAATTTAATTTATAAGTTTATTTGCGGCCCGATTCGATACGCGCGCAGAGCAATGACTGGTCAGATGCGCAATACAACGACTGCCTTCTCTTTATGTAGGTATCCTTAAAACTCGAGAAGGGCGAAACTAATTTATATGTGGTTTCATCTATAATATCTCCGTAAGGATTATACTTACTATGATACACCGTCACACTTTCGTAACTATTAATTGAGAAGTTGTATGGGAAAAAAATATTAAATCAGATTTTCTTTTGAATGCGCGCTGAGCCGCGGTACCATATATAGGACTATAGCTTCTTTTTCACTTTCCTTTAAATATTTTGTCGACGAAGATAAAATTTATCGTAACTCAAGGTAACATTTATCGTAACTATGTGATTCGCGTATATAGGTACAAATATGTAAACTCATTTGTATTTCCTTAAGTACTAGGGGTGAAATGGAAAGCCCAATAATTGTTACGCGCCGCCCTCACCCCATGAAAATGCTTTTCTCTTAGCCCCATGAAAGCCCTTCCTCTACTTAGTAGGCGTTTGTTAAGACTGCACTAAATTTACATACTTACCTCTGTATGTGTATATGTATTTATGTATGCATATTAAATTATATCTGTACATATAAAATGCTATATTTTAAACAATAATTTTTTTTTTCAGAATAATGGTAGATATATTTTTATACAAGCTATTGTTTCAGTTCATCTGTTAGTAGGTTATATTATATTATGTCGTCACGTCTTCCACGCAACTGAATTTTAAACCAGTTCCACCCAAACGATTGAGCTGAAATTTTGGATATACTTTTGGTGCTGGTGACAATACAATCACCGTATACTCAGAATAAAATAATAATTACAAAAAATCACAAAATAAAATAATAAATAAATAACCTTTTTAATGACCAACTTTTATTTAAACCATTTTCGAAAAGGAATATAATAAGTCTTGTCACGTAATGTTGATAAAAGTAGGTACCAATTAATTCTCTTATCATCATAATTCATAATATTTTGATAAGCAAGTAGGTACTTGCCGAAGTATGTATTTTCTTCACAACTCGCGCGACAAGCTTTTTGAAAACAAATCGAAAACTTATTTTATTCATTTAAGTACATGGCTTAATTAAAAGCTTTTATATTATAATTTTTAAATATAGAAAAAGAAGAAGAAGAAATATGTTTTTTTTTATTCCAGTCAACAAAATATGATATACCTAGCTTATAAAAGAATTACAATTTCAAAATATAAATATTATGTTACACTTAGTACCTCCCTATATATAGTTTGCTACTTCACATCCTGCTTCCACAAATTTTGCAAACCAAAATTTTGGACTCTCAGAAAGTATAAAATTTGTAGAACGCTTGATTTTAACTGTTGACCAAACCAGGAATGTCGTATTGATATTACTTAGGAGAATTAAAACGGATAAGGAAACATGTAGGTGTAGCCCTCGGACAGACAGACAAACAGACAGACGGCGTAGGCTTAGTAATAGGGTCCCGTACCAGATACAGAACCCTAAAAGTCATCAAAATGAATTCTCTAAAAAAATACCAACCTATTGGAACAGAAGAGACTTGTGTGTGTATCTCGTTCGTGGTCCACGGCTGTGTCAGCCGTTATAATTAGCCATTACTGGTTCAAGCTAACGGTTATTAGCTGAAAGCAAGCGGGAACTGCCGCTAAAGGCAACTATAGCTACGGTACGGTTATTGTTACTGCCACCGACGGGATAATAGCAGGAGGGGGTCAATTATCTACAGGGTGGCGGGAAGGCCCTTCACTGCAGTTGGCTTTACAGGATGTGCCTTCGGTCATTATGCCTTGATGTTTGAGGGGATTTCAGTGAATTTCATATTATATATTTAGCCTTTTTCCGATGTCTTCCCATTCATGTTAAATATATAACAGCTAAAATGAAAACATACATACGTATTATTAAACTGAAGATTAAGTTACATAGGTACATGAGCAAAGAAGTACCGTTTACATATGTAATGACGTCGTATTTCTTAAAATACCTCGTAAAGTATATCTGCTTTATTGAATCTTTATACCATATCAAAGAAAGAACGTTATAAATATTCGATTATAGAGATAGGTAGGTAGGTGCTTACATTATACTATGCGGTTACCAGCAAGTAAGGTAATACAATTTGAAACTATTAATAAAACAAAATTATTGTAGGCGCAATAGACAAGGCTAATTACATACACATTCACTACACACATACACATAGCATCACGTCTGTTTCCCAGTGCGGTAGGCAGAGACAACGGATCTCCACGTGCCACGATCCTGACACACCTCTGCCGCCTCTTCCGCTCTCATAATCTTCTTCATACATGCTCGCCGGTTATGTCCACTACGCACTTGAATCTTTTTGACGTGCTTTTTGAGCACATGCCCGATCTGGTCTAGGCGTCTAGGGCGACCCTTCGCGACTCTTCATAAATTTATTTCGTTAGTATCGTCAGTTCTTCCAATTATACATTTCTGAAAACATAAATTATCATTGATAATAATAAATTTGTAAGGGATGGTCTGGTCTGGAAGGGAGTTAGTTACTTTGTTTTATGAGATATTGCGTTTGTAGACTCTATGTATGATACTAAAACTCAATTGACTACATATTTTATAAATATTTTCTTTGTGTATGTATGTTCCTTCATAACTCTTAAACCGTTCATCCGAATTCGATGAAACTTAGTATAAGCACATTTTAACTATACGTGACACGGGATAGGCTAAATAAAATTTAGTTCCGGTCACGCTAAGATGTGGCTCTGGAAATAAACTTACGGTGCGGGCTTACTTACTTTCTTCTTTTTTTAAATACGAATTTCACGCGAGCGTAGCCAGCGCAGCGGGCAAAAACTAGTAACGTATATAAAAGTGCATGCTATTAGTTAGGTACATGCCACGAAAGGCCCCTTCAAACTTTTCGCATTGCCTCTCTAAAACGAATTAATCAAGAACACTGCGACAAAATATATAATGCAAATTGAAGGTAGGTAGGTATTAGATGCCTTCTACACGTGTTGTTTATCGTTCTTGGTCGCATAGTCGTCGACGGAGGCAGTCTGATTCTCGGAATGCCGACGCAACGCAACATTGTCAAATGCCCGTCATAAGAATCGTGTTACAGCGGCCACATATCCCAGAACTACAATCGGAGACAAAAGCACATTAGTCAAAACAGCCGCAGTAGTGAGAACGATAAATTGAATGACGCATTATTTAAGTGTTTTCATTCCGATTATGTAAATTAATTTAAATCCTTAGCAAAATAATTCAATCCACAATATAATCTAAGCAATAAGCATACATATAATTTTACTAGCTTTTATCCGCGGCTTCGCTCGCTGTAGAATCTGTTTAATAGCAAATCCGATTTAAACACAAAATATAATATAATAAACGATCGCTTCTCTTATATTCTTTTTCTCTATAACGTCCATATTATACTTTATTTGATACTGCTCATCCCTAAGGCTATTTAGCGTGATGATGGTATATAGGTAGCCTATAGTGAGCTACAAGAACTACTCTTTACTAATGGTGTAAACCGCATCAAATTTGTTCCGTGGTTCCGGAGTTTACCTTAAACATACATACATACATACAGACAGATGTTCCCTTTTATAAGAAGTAGAGAGTAGAGATAGAGATAGAGAAGATAGAGAGTAGAGATAGAGATAGAGATAAGTAGGTATAAATGAATCAATTAAACATATATACCAAACGCTGTATCCCGACAATCGTGGTAAGAAGAGTAATCGGTGTTGTGCTGCAATTAATATTGTAAATTACAGTACAACCACGTACAACACCGACCACGTTTAGCAATGTAAAATTATCAAGATAATACTATCAAGCAGCAAGTGAGGCACGAAGACTGCATGACTCGGTGAAAGGACCGTGCCAAGCCAAGGTGAGAGGTGGCTATCCTGTCGCCCTTTTTAGCACGGCACCTTTTCCTTATGCCTCAGTCGCCTTTTACGACATACACGGGGGGAGAATGCAGTGGGTTTATTCTTTTTAAGTACCAGCTCCACATGGTACGGTGGAATCAATGAAAATAACGTTGAAATTGTTTAGAATATTTTTATTAATCGTTCTTTCGTCAAGTGTTGCCATATTCAATAAATAGATAGATTATAAGGCTATCCAGCAGGTAACTGAGTTTTTTTAGATGTATAGCTTAGTTATTTAAAGAAAAGGATTGAAAATGGCGGCGCTTTAAACAGCTGTACAGTCGGCATGCAATTTTTTTTTTCATAGTATATTTTTTTATTTGCAAAATTTTTTCTTAGAACAATTGCTTTATTTTCTTTAGACGGCAATACTGTGTGAGGGAGAGGGAAATAGGAGCGCCGCCATTTTCAATCCCTTTCTTTAAATAAGCAGGCTATACATCTAAAAAAATTTACCCGGTTATAAAATGTTGTATCAATGAATTTGAATTCATGAATCGATTCTGCTCACAACGATCTTTCGTAGTCCGATTAATCAAACCTTCGATTGATCGATTAACTATTATTTATTCATCGACTAATCGACAGATCGATTACAATCGGAAACCCCAATAAGTATTTAGTGTTTACGTTGCAATGTAAGTATGGCTTGCTTTTCTATGACTAGATTGGGAGTTATGAAGACTAATTAATTGGTTAACGATCTGTATTGGGTATTACTGAGCAATTTAATTAAGAATAGACCCACTGAATTTCTACCCGTACATGTCCGAGAAGGCTACTAAGAGATAAGGTCAAGATGCCGTGCTAAAAGGGCAACAGGCTAGCCACCTATCATCTTGGCACGGTCCTTCCACAGTCATGCACTGGGTAGCTGCGCCGCTGTTGTGACTTCTTGCTCCTTGATAATTGTTTTGTCCTAATATTTTGCTAAACGTGGTGATCGGTGTGGAAATTAACCAGCGTGATGGTATGTAATGTATGTACCTATGTATTGAGCAATTCATTGGGAAAATGCTTATCACCATTTAATTTCATTCAATGGAACAAATGGTTAATGCAGGTTTTACTGAAATCAAAGTGCAATAATGTGAACTTATGTTAACCTTAGAAGAGAATAATTTTTCATCCAGGCATAATGTGTTTTTAGACGGATTTTTTATGTTTATTTGTCTAAAACTACATTTTTCGGTCTTACTCTTCACCACAATTCGTTTTAATAAATAAGTACAAGAGATAAGTCGATGTCTTCATTCATATCCATATCCAGCGCTTTGCGGATCCTTCACAAACGCGAAGGAATACGGCTCTAGAAATTAAAAGTCCTAAAGCTTGAATCCAAAAAAAGATCTGTCACTCCCGATTTCCCTTTGACTGAGCCACGGTCGCGAGGCAGACCCTCAATAAAATCCGTCTTTATATTTACAGATCTTCCCCTTTCCCCTTTTTATCTCTTCCCCCTCCCCCCCCCCCTCCCTCTCCCCGCGCCGCCGCCGCCCCATCCCTCGCACTCAGCCATTCCCCTCGATCTAACAGCATTACTCGGAAACATTAAGTACAATATCTCTAAATTGCTCTTAAGTACCAACCCTCTGCTTATTTTTATTTACATAGATAAGCCTGTTCCCGTCCCTCCCGCACGCGTGCGCGCCGCGTCGCGCCATCTCTGTCCGCGGAAGTCTTAACTGGAAGGCGGAATTTAAACTCATTGGATAATGATTTAGAATGTTTCAACTCTCCCCAGAGCGAGATGTCCGCTCTCGTTTTCTGTTTCGTTGTAACTTTCGTGAAGGGTTCGCGGGAAGGGAGCGGCACAACGCACTCGTCTGTCCGTCGACAATTTTTAGACTTTGATTGAACAGGTAAAAATGTATCTGATGATGATATTGTGGACTAAAATTTTTAAGATATCTATTTACGTATCTTACCTTACGTTACTTTTAATTACATTGGTACTACAAGTATTGTACTACATCTAAGTAAAAACAAATATAACAATTTAGGTTACGTACTATGATTCATCCAAAAGAGAAATTAAATAGGTAGGTACAGAAGAATCTATCGTTCAGTGAAAAAAATTATAAAACATCTTTGTCCTATTAATAAACTTTTAGAATTATTTATTACAGAGAAAAAAACTTAAGACTTAAACAGTATATATGTAAAGAGTTGTAAATGATGTATGTATTTATTATCTGAGGGTGGATGCACAATGCACATATACCTATACATATGTATAAAAATATATCAAACTAAATTAAATTTATATAAACATCCTTCCATTCGACTATATTTATTGAATCTGTAACATCCAAAGGTTGACTGTAAAAAATCTCTGTAAGGGATAAGTCCTCCTTTTCACCATATGTAAATGTTCTAATATGCTTGTTAGAGTTGAATGTTCCTTGGAGCAATAAAGTATTTTCTATAGGTATATAATTTTTTTTATGGAAACTGACACGGTTGTCTAGATCGCCTACAACATCCGTGATGTCAGCCCATAACACCGGGTGAACTAGGTGCCATGTCAGTGCTTCCCTCCGGTCGTGTCTATTATATTCTAACATCGAAAAAAACGCAGCTTGGCCTTCTGTTTCTCCCTTACAGACTTACATTATTCGAGAAACTATATCGTAATGTTCTTGTATAATATCGTTTACTTGAACGAAATTCGCTCAGAATAAAAAAAAAACGACATCGATGCGAAACGTGGACCGACGACGCGACGGTCCCTGGCGGCGTCCAAAAGTAGGTACCTACCTAGTCATCGCAAAGAGTTTTTGCTTACAAAACTGGTGAACGACCGAGTTAGGTAAGAACCTAACCCGCAATTCCTACTACGTCATTATGCATAAGAGCCGATTTGTCATGTTCTACCTAGTTATAATGAAATTGTAAAGATATTAGTACCTACTGTGATGGTTTGATGGATGAAAGTATGATGTTTCGTTGGGGTAAAATATACTAACGACTTTGGTAAACACTAACGGACGTAGCGCCTATACCTTCAACCTACAATTAGGGACGGGCGGCCAGTTGATCGAGACGGCTAAATTGTTAGTTTCTTGCCAGTCTTACTCGTAGGTGCCGAATTAGTATACTATAACTCAATTCAATTCACTATTTTACTGAATAGTCTGCGAGAGTAAGTCGTAAGCCATATCGTTTTTCTTCTTCTAGATACTTCTCTAAAAAGTGTTTAAAAAAGAAATAACCAACTTAAGTACGAACATAAATAAACATACGGGTAGAACTGAGAAAAACTCCTTCTTTTAAAGTCGGGTAAATTTTTTTAATTTTTTGGGTGTTTTCCACATTTTCTCCGAAATCACACAAGCACCCAAATTCTTGACATTAGTTTCAAGGTCAAGATACAATTCATTAAAAAAATTATGTATTAATTAATAATTCTGAAATATTAATATCTAAGTAAAAATGAAGGCCCAAAAGGCCACGATCTGTGCCTAGTGCCTACCGTACAAAATTAACGAATTAAATTGAAATAAATTCGGTACGGACTGATGATGTTTCGTTCGTTTGACTCGTACCAATCCGTCCATTTTTCCATTTTCATTCATTTATGGTTCGGTTAAAGAGTTTAAAAAAGTAGGTATTTTAAGAAAAATATATTATGAATGAAATCACAGCACAGTACAGTGGCAGTAAGGCTGCTGCAGCCTTACTGCCTATATACAAATAAATATATATATTTTTTCGTTTTCATTCATTTTATAACAATAGGTACTAAAGAATATAAACATATTATGATAGGTACATGCCCGTTAAACACCTTGGCTGTAATTATTATATAATAAGTAAATAAATAAATAATTAAATAAATAAAAGCATTTTGGTCAAAGGTGATTTGTATGTACGTTACCAGCTATCAATGGCCAGTTTAGGTGGGAGTGATTATTATCTGTCTATCTACAACAAGTTACACTTTTGAAAAAATTTTGAATATTGTAATGTAATGTTTTAGAAATTAATAATAAAAAAACTTTTACTTTTTACTTTACTTTATTTTAAAGTGTAACATTTTTATTTTTATTTACATAATATATAAAATGGGTGTTGTTTCTATGTATAAAGCAATGTTGAATATATTGTACTAGCACCAAATATATATATTTACATATCTAAATATATAGTGGTCGTCCATCATCCCCTACCTCTCCACTGCCACGCATTGCAATAAGTATGACCGTCCATAGATATATTATAATCAATTCAGTCATCTTACTTCCAGAGTCGCATCTTGGAAGAGACGTCCTTGATGTGCAACTCCTGGTCGCCGCGTCACAATGTGAGTATGAAAAAAAAAAGATCACTATGGACCACTTGTTCGCATGGTATTTTGTAGTTTCCTCTCTCCTTAAATGTTTACCTAAAAGCGAGAGGAAACTACAGTTCATGCAAAATAAAAGGGTAAGATTAATTTTTACATTACAAAACAGGCACTGCGAAATCATGCTAGTTTTAGAAATAATTTGGTTAACTAGTACGTAACAGCTTGCGTTTTGTCTTTGGCCAAAGACTTTCGATTAAGTTGTGTTCATGTGTTTTTATATAAGTAACGTATAAACGTTAGATAATAATGCATTGCTATTTTGATGTTTGCTGTGGTTGTCACATATTTAGAATATATTATGTTGACTTTAGTAAATATTAGCGCTAAACAAAACAGATCGGGGCAGCCGGACGAATGGTGGAAAAATGTCTTGAAATTGGTGACTATCCGGACACGGTATAGACATATTCCTGCATTTTATTGAGATCCGGCTTACCCGGTAAATTTTCCGGTTAATAGTTTATTGGCATCACATCAATATCGTAAACTTAGCAGCCGCTCACGTGCTTATGTGCACTTTTCTTACGTAGATGCATCATTGAGCTTAAAAAATTCACGAACATTCAACCGAACTGTCTCCATTAAATATAACAGTACCTGGGCGACCGAGCTTCGCTCGGCGTCTACATCTATGTGCGTCTAAATGTGAATTCTTTTTTATCTAAATACAAAATTTCATCCAAATCGATAGAGCCGTTTCCGAGAAACCAATTTTAGCTCACTTAAAGTAATAGGATCTAATATAACACCTACCTACAATATTTACTCACACACTCAAACTTACTTTGCCAAAATAATGTCCGTATATAGCTGATAACTAAAGTTTCCGACCAAGTTCAGAGTGTTTAGTTCTGTTTCAAAATTTATGAGTAGATAAGTAACGAACGAGAATGAACGGTTCAATTCATTTAAAAATGGAACTTCGAAATAATAACCCATTGTAATTGTAAGCGGCCCACATCGACCGGTGTCTCTTTCCGTTTTCCTGGTAGCTGATATTCGAATCAATCCGTGGTGTAATAAATATCAAATTTAATATTAAAAACAAATTTCCGTTAGTTACTTAAAGGAATCGGAGTAAGTAAATACCCGCGCAGCTCTGAGCTTTTATATTTTATTTATTTAGCGGTCCCCCGACTCCTTAATTAACTAAGCGGAAATTATTTTTGACTTTTTAAGGGGTCGGGGGTTTTTAAATTTGTAATTTAACTTTTATATCTAACTTTTTCTGATTACTTACTTCATAATTCCTCGATTGCTAACACAGCTAAGAACCATCCCGGTTAAACCATCTAATAAAAACAACCAATCCAAATCGGCCCATCCGTTTGGTAGCGGACAGACAGACGGATATCAGACTTATAAAAAAACATAATAGCACCCCTCTTTTTCGTCGAGGGTTAAAAATGAAATATAAAACTGTAACTTCATGATATAATCGAAGCTTTGTGGTCGGTCGAACAGTAACCGGGCGTACCTCACAGACGTGCCTCTTTTTATTTCTTTTCGATAGCCATTCTAACTTCCGGTGGCTAAGTGATACGTTGACATATCACGTAGAGGCACTTCGCAGGTTGGCCACTGCCGCTGGCCATCCAATTTAACTTTCATAGAGTTTTCACCAGCAACTAATTAGTTTTGTACCGCTGGAGGGGAAAGGGGTGCACAGTGGGATATAAAGGTTACAGTGGAGCGAGGCCGACGTTACGCTGTAGCTGTACCTTGTACCTGTGCGGTAAGAAAGGAACACGAGCCTTTAGTTATGGTCTCGGTTACCTATGTGTTTCGTTTAGAATATAAATACATTTTTTTCGTAGACCGATCCTTTGACAATGCTGTTCGCTAGCAGGTAGGTAACTATTAGCGTAACTAACAGCGTACGACCGAATGTCCATGGGCGTCGTTAGACACCTTATGTATGGGTGGCTCGGCGCCACATGTCGCGCTTTCAATAAAAAAAAGGTACGCAGTAGAACGAGAACAGTACCCTAATCACGAGATTTAACCTACACCGCGTACTACGCTACGCCGTGTTCTCCGCATCATTTTGTATGGAGAAACGGAGTTCGTAAACCTATCACTGGAGACGCTGCGTCGTTTCTCCATACAAAATGATGCGGAGAACACGGTGGCGTAGCGTAGTACGCGGCGTTGCGGCGTAGATTAAATCTCGTGATTAAGGTACAGAACTTGTCACATAGCGACTAGCTATATCAATCGAGGAGTTAATATAGCATAGGAGGAAGTATGCTATATAGCCAAACGACTCGCTCAGACTGTTAGTTTAGCAGAACAATGGTCACACACCCGCCGCCGTGCGCCGCGCCGCGCCGTTTGGAAGTTTGGAACAAAGAGTTTGTAAATAAATACAAACTCTTTGGTTTGGAACATGAATTGAGAAAAGGTTATTTTAAAATTGGAGAATAAAAAAAAATGCGAGTCGTAGTCGCGTGGAAAGGGTTCCGTTTTCCGTGAGAACTTTAGGACTTTTCGTTTAGGACTTTAGCATTTTCGTTTATCATTTCTTGTCAAATATAACTTATATGAGAGGCACAATATTAAGTTTTTTTTTCTTCAAAATTTTAGACTCAGAAGTTTCTGAGATTAAGAGGGAAGGGGGAAGAGGGGAAGAGAGGGATTCTCGACTTACGTATATTTTTAACAAAAAAAAAATTTACTTTCTGATTTCTCCCCCGAAATTGACCCTCAAAATCTAAAGTTCTTCATTTACGCTATACGTCCCTGATTGGGTCATCAAATCAAACTCTAGATGTATAATAATGTACCATATTTATTTTTTGAAACTTTTTAAGCTGTGACAGACAGATAGACAGAAGACATACAGATACGCGAGTAATCCTATAAGGGTTCCGTCTTTTCATATTTTCATGTACGGAACCCTAAAAACCAATAGCTTGCCAGTTCCAAGCTTTTCACATCAAGGATCGAGGTACTGTACTACTAGATCATATTCCACTAGGATTAATTTATAAATGTAGATGGTATCATGATTTCTTTTTAATTGTCCATTTTAAAAGCTCTTCGGTAAATTATTTCCGCCATAGTGAACATTTAAACTCCACGTCTCTTCGGCGGCCATTGCTAATTACAAATTCGATTTACTTGACATCTCTTAATAACTTTATTGCCTCATCGAAAATGAACAAAAAAAAAAAGAAATATTTAGGTATCAACTTTAGAGTTCAACGCCGTACATGTACATGTACGGTACACGGGGGCTAATAGTTTTTGCATTTGGGAAATTAACAGGCGTCAAACATCGATGGCGTCAAACGGCAAACTGTGTGGTTTGCGGTAATAGGTATATTTTTGATTAAAGTACCGCGGACATGTAAAGTCGATTAAATTATACGTGTAATCCGAAATAGGCTTGACGTTTGAAATTTACTATGCACGTATGCACCTACGTACATAGTATGTACATCCTATTTCGGTTCATCCATTATACATATGTACATACGTATGTGTGATAGAATATCGACGACCACTCTAATCCTGTGCTTCCACTAAGAACGATGAGCTATCAGCTATCACAAAATCGCATACAAAAATTAACTAATCGATTGGTACGAATTAGTTCATTTAAGTCACGTGATTACATTTACTCCCTTAGAACGTGTGTACAGTAGCAACCAATCGCGAAAAAACAATCGACGGTGTCTCCTACTATACCTATAAGGTCTTTCTTTAGTAGGTAACGATACGCTAAGGGGTGTATGTGTATCAGATACTGATCACGTTCCCATACCAATTTTTTTTACGATATAAAAAACGTACTTATTAAGGTGAAATACGCGCACTTCACGTATTAAATTTGAGGAGTGAGAGGTTTTTTATATCGTAAAAACAAATGGTATGGGAACGTGATTAGTAGGTATCTGATACACATACACCCCTTAGCGTATCGTTACCTACTAAAGAAAGACCTTATACATATATACGCTTCACAGGTCACCGCTCGGTTGTTGGGAAGAACCATGCGATCATCTCACTACAAATGCTATAAGTACTATATTTTTTATAGTAAGCGCGACGTATGGCAACTATTACCTAATCTGTGATATGGCGCCGAGCTAGCCATAAGGTGTCTAACGACGCCCATGGACATGCGGTCGCATACGGGGGTTGCAAATGCCATGCCGGCCTGACAGGCGACTATTCATGCCTCTCTTGATTAACACAGTGGAGTGGAAATCCAAGAAAGCAGATGTTGCTTCATAGCTCAAAATTTCCTACTCTGTATTAGTTGATATTTTTAATCTATTACTGAATCCTAGCAGCTCTACAATGATACCACTCGCTAGCTACTGTAATTTAAGTACTAGTCAGAAGCTAACGAGTACCCAATCGTTATTTCTGTTTTAACACACACATGGTACTTACTTCCTACATATATATATATACTGCTTTTGAGCGATAAAACATCCAGGCAGATACTCGCCAATCGCTTCTCGCCGTAGAAAGGTAGACTAGTACCTAGGTATTGTATGGAGGTAGGCACGTCCTACGCACGCGAATCAAACTAGCCGAACAGTAGGGTGAATACCGTGACGGGCGAGGTACTGGCGGCTACAAGTATGATTGTAGGTTCGCGTGTCTTTCATTTTAGCAATTTTCCTGTTTATGTCAAAAGGACAAGTACTTTACGGCCAAACGCGCCATTATGTTCGATCCATGAAATGGGCGTAGGCAGCTCTTATCGATCTAAATATTGAAGGGTTGATGCGTCACGTTTTCAATTATCTTGAACATGGTTTGTCGTTTGTTAACCTAATTGAAGGTTTCTCTAAGAAGTAGTAAGCTCCAATGTTGAAAAAAAAAACCGGCCAAGTGCGAGTCGAACTCGCGCACCGAGGGTTCCGTATCGCCATGTCATGGTCAGCGCCACTCACGCCATCTATGGCGTGTTTTATGAAATGCTTCATATTGGTTAAAATTCATGATTAGTTAAAATGCTTTATACTCTTTTCGGTAGATCGCGCGCATACACATTTTAGTTTCTTGTATGGGGACCCCGTGATTTTTTTACTATTTCGGACCGACAGACAGACTGACGGCGCGCGTAGGCTTAGTAATAGGCTTCCGTATGGATACGGAGCCCTAAAAAAAACTAGCCCAACTTATTTATACTTAATGAAAACAATTTAAAAAAAGATAACTTTTTGCATTTAACCTAATCAAACTAATTACGATCGTGAATGCAAATACTAAATATCAGGTTGTCCAAATAGCATAGGTACCTACCTACCTTTTTTATGGAAACTGACACTATTGGCTACATCACCTACAAGATCCGTGATGTCAGCCCATAACACCGGGTTAAATAGGTGCCATGTCAGTGCTTCCATTCATTTCATGTCGGCTACACTGAACTGAATTAATGTTTAGACAAATAGTTTGGTTCTTAAGGGCTAAGATAAAAAATTTTATTAAACGTAAAGTTGCAGTGAATATCTAATCGCGTGATCAATTTGGGAATAACCCTAAAAAATCACGACAAAATTACTAAAATGGCACTTCAGACGACTCCAGACCGTTGCTCCAGACTATATAAATGAGGATTGAGCTTGTCTTCAACGGTCCACTTCATTTCTTCATCTTTATCTTGCTTTACAAAATACCTCCATAACAGTGGACCCAAAACTGGCCACAAAACCGAGAACTCCGGTTAAGTGCGTCGGGGGCGAAATGGGTCCCCAGAGAAGCGTTTTTATTACCTAATGCACAAAATATTTCAAATTTAATTTAGCGAAGTAGGTAACAGGTGTAGGGCAGGAAGATTTCGCGGCCAAAAATGCTCTCGAAATAAAAGAACATAGGCTGTAATAAAAATATATCGCGACAATGGAGAAGGGAGGAAGGGGCGGCGCTCGATTATGCGGAATTTAGATATCAATTATCCGGACCGCCCCCGATTAACCGAATGGTGAAGGCGTTCATTGAGTTAGAGACGGGTCGGACTGTTATGTGTGAGGGAATCTCGCTAGCTCGTACGTACACTACCCACACGTGTCACATGAGACGCGTGTGATGCTGTGTGGGCAATTATTGTTCGGATCATTTTTACTGTTATCTTAATTGCACATTTTTTTTTAAATCACTTATTATGTGGTGCTTTTGAAGCTACGAGAAGGTAGGCAAGATACGAAATTAGTAGTAAACAAGTATTTGCGTACAATTAACGCATCGTTAGTACACAACAAATAAATCCATGCAAAAGACTTCAAATAATTGGCACGATATGAATTAATATGCCACAGACGTAAAGAAATTTTCCCCGCACGATAAATTCCACTCGATCGTTCGGGAGCTAGATACTCGCACATTGTAGGCACAAAGAACGTTAAAAACGTGTTATTGTTCTCAGAAGAAAATAAATAAAATACAAATTGTTCGACTCCAATCTAGATCCATCAATGCAACATAACGATTGTGTTCTCTGAAACATGAGTCTGCTCGTAAGTCTCTCCGAGATCGAGGGTTCCGCAGGGGTAGAGCAACAATAAAATTATTGTTCGAATACAATTGAATTAGTTGGAAGTGGCGCGTGTCACGGACCTCCGTTGCAATTCGGGCTGATTGCCTGCGCTAGGGGGTCGGGCTGCGATGATTTTTAAACTAAAACAAATCCCTCTGGACCTGCCAGCGATAAATTCATTACTTAGATCCGCTTTGGATCACCTAATGCATTATATGCAGCCGGTTGACCTATAAATACATTATCACCTATCTTTCTGTAATACAATAAAACTTCAAGGTCTATTTTGATATTTTATACGTGTCTTAAAATTAATTAAGGCTTAGTAAGTCTTTATGAAGTAAGAGCAACAATGTTACACAAAAATAGATAGGTACTCACTATTTAATATAAAACCGACGTTAACTCGGGCGTAACAACAGCGACCTCTAAATATAGTAAACTGTGGTATAAATCTTATAAGGTACATGCTTGTTAACGTGGTGTGATAATTGTGTATTTTCTTACAGTTTTTAAAAAAGAAAATCTCTACCCCGTACACCAGACAGATAAGTTAAAAAAAGATTACGCACCCTTATTTACTGCCTTATCGCGATATAGTTTAAAACACTCTAACCTAGATAGGATTACGTTCATTCAAAAGCGCAAACCCCCGATTTGGCAAAAACCTCCTTAAAAAAGGCATGGTTGAAAAAAAAACGGCACTATTTAAAGAGTCCACGGTCGCGCCGGCCATCTGTCGAGCAAATGAGGACTTACGAGCGAGCGGGAGCCAGAGAACTCATAAATAATGTATTGCTATGAGAAAAAGTGAGCCCTCCTTGTTCCTTTCGTCCGTGGACCCTTCTACACGGCTAGGGAATACAAGCGCGTGCATCCAGAGCCGATTTGGCTTTTTATTTTGTGCCACTTTTTTACATCTATGCATTCGTCCATTGATGACTTTGTGCCACAGCACGGTGCATATAGTTATGAGTTTATGCCACAACAGAACGCGTGCATCCAGTGATGGCTATATACCACAACACAAGCGTGCATCCTGTGATGACTTTATGCCACAACACAACGCGTGCATCCAGTGATGGCTTTATGCAACAACACAACGCGTGCATGCAGTGATGGTTTTATACCAAAACACAACGCGTGCATTGCATCCAGTGATGGCTTTATGACACAACACAACCAGTGCATCCAGTGATGGCTATATACCACAACACAGCGCGTACACCTCTGATGGCTATACCACAACACAATACGTACATCCCGTGATGGCTATACCACAACTCAACGCGTGGATCCCGCGATGGCTATATACCACAACTCAACGCGTGCATCCCGCGATGGCTATATACCACAACACAACGCGTGCATGCAGTGATGGTTTTATGCCACATCACAACGCGTGCATCTCGTGATGACTTTATGCTACAACAAAACGGGTGCATGCAGTGATGGTTTTATACCACAACACAACGCGTGCATCCAGTGATGGCTTTATGCCACAACACACCACGTGCATGCAGTGATGGTTTTCTTCCACTACACAACGCGTGCATCCAGTGATGGCTTTATGCCACGGCACAACGCGTGCATCCCGTGATGAGTTTATGCAACAACACAACGCGTGCATGCAGTGATGGTTTTATACCACAACACAACGCGTGCATCCCGCGATGGCTATATACCACAACTCAACGCGTGCATCCCGCGACGGCTATATGCCACAACTCAACGCGTGCATCCCGCGATGGCTATATACCACAACACAACGCGTGCATGCAGTGATGGCTTTATGCCACAACAAAACGCGTGCATGCAGTGATAGCTTTATGCCACAACACAACGCATGCATCACGTGATGACTTTATGCCACAACACCTGTATTTATACTACAACGCCTGCATTCAACCTCAGCTTATGCTTCAACACGTCGTGCATTGCATTTAATCATATTTCTACATACCTACTTGCATACCGTCACGATCTTGTGATGTTTTTTGTTCCGACAGGCGTGAGCTGTCAGCTGAACGTACTTGAATACTGACTGCAGTTAAAGTGAGACAAATATATTTTGTAGACACATATAATCAAAAGGACATAAAAAACTAATATCAAATATAAGCTATTACAAGGGCCCATTTGTCATCCACCAGTCGTACCGCCTAGGTACTATTTATAACCGGATACAAAATAGTGTTAATTTATTACATTGAAAATACGATTTAGGATTACTTAGCTAGACTTACCACGGATGCGTACCAATCGGTTCTGCAGATCATTCCTCCACAAAACTGGTAAATTCTGGAACGCTCTCACTGCCCACATATATCCCCCCAAGTATAGTCTTGGGTCCTTCAAGAGAGGCCTGAATAGGTACCTATCAGGGCGGCATGGCATTCGCAACCCCCGCGTACGACCGAATGTCCATGGGCGTCGTTAGATACCTTATAGGTGGAACGGCCCCACATGTCACGCTTTCTAAAAAAAAAAACTTAGCTCGTACGGCGTTGAAGACCGAACCTAGGACATTTTGTGAGAAGTTCTAATTTCCTCCAAACATTTGACGTAATAGAGTAGGTATTGACTCTTCTTCTTCTATTAAGATCAGTAAATCTATAGGAGAAGATCCTAAACAGTTATATGAAGAAAAACAATTTATCTGCGAAGCGCGTCTGGGCGGAAACACGCTCAACTTGCCAGTTTACGGCTAGGTAAAGAAAATCTAGAGCAAGCTACTCGGGATTCATATGAAACAACACGTATATAATCACAAAATTCAAGTAAGAACTTGAATTTGAGAATCTGGAGATATTGTAATCAGTGAATAGGCCAAGCTTGTAAAAAAATCAAATATAGGTATACTTATAATATAGAAATGTTACCGGAACTTTTATATAATCTTATTCTCTGTAACTCGATGTGCAAACAATGTTCTTTATAACCATGAATAAATCAAACAGTTTGAGAACTTCTAAATTTTTCATACATTAACACTCTTACTTATTGGTATGATGACATACTCTACGTCATTACCAGAGCCTTTGCTTGACATATCGCAAGCGCCACTCACTAGATTCTATACTACTTGCATTTATTCTTGATGAGCCTCCGTTTTTAGGGTTCCGTATCCATACGGAAACCTATTTCTAAACCTACGTCGCCTGTCTGTCTATCCGTCCGTCCGTCCGTTCTAGGGCTGTATCTTTTGAACCGTGATAGGTAGCCAGTTGAAATTTTCACAGAATATGTGTCATTATGGCGTATATGTCAAATAATAATAAAAAAAGTAAAAAAATAAGGGGTCCTCATACAAGAAACGTGCTAGGAATAAATTAGTGCATGTTCACGCTACTAAATCATAGATGGCACCACAGGTAGTTTGTATCGTAGGCAGACAAAAAATAGACGGATATGGTTCTCTGACAGGTATGGTATAGCGGCTCTACAGAACCCTCCGTGCGTGAATAAAACTCACGCTTTAACAATGTTTTATCTGATCGGACAATTTTTCATGTAACCTTGTAATTTTTGAGGAATTCTTTACCAACTAACTTTGGGAATTCAAAGAACCTACTAATATCATGCTTTATTGCAAAATCATTGGACGAATAATGCAGTATATTATAACTGTGTACTTAGCGTATCCCTACTCCTACCAATATTCCGCTACGATACCTAGTTTGCTCGCCGTGCGGGTAGCTTCGAAAGAAGAGACGCAGACGAAGGGAAAAAACTGTACGGCGTGAGTTAACGAACGACCACGCGAGCGCGAGCCACGTCGAGCACGGAAGGAACGAAATAAGGGATTTTATAAGGGTTGGAAGGGAGTTACGGACAGGAGTGTATGTGTTGGTTAGCGTGATTGCGACAGTGACGTTTATAGTGATAAGTATAAGTTAAGTCGTGTGGAGTCGGACGCTGCAGAGCACGCCGGCTCTGCAGTCCCTGCGGTGGTGCACATCCGGCCGTCTGCGAGGATTCTGGAGACCTACTTCGTTCGGTGAGTGAGCAAATTACCTACCTTTTCTCTCCCTGCGCTAAGTACACGTTACAATTGGTGGAGGCGCTAAAAATAAAATAAAATAAAGTGCCTACTACCGCTACTCATTCACTTAGTACTATTAGGAACATTCACCTAGGTAATTAGCTGCTAATGTGTCGATCGAAATCTCATTAGGTATTTTAGAATGGAACAAAACGAGGGCCCGATCGGTAGTGCAATAAATAGTCAGCCGGACCTCGTAGACGTAGTAGGGCGACTAACATCGCGAATATCTACGCAAAACGATATAATGCGCGGTGTTCTCGAACGTATCACGTCGGTGGAGGAAAGAATAGCTGGTTTCGAAACTAAGAAAGAGAATACGTCATACGCGAGCCCGCGCGCCAGCGGCTCCGGTGCGAGCGCTAGCGGCGGCGGCGGCGCCGACGCGACACCGGCCGCTCCCACGCCACGCCCCGCGCGCGCCGCCGAGAGCAGTGGCGCGACCGTGCAATGCAATGACTATCTGGAGAAGGAAAATTTCAAAATAGCAAAACAGATGATAGAAGTAATCGGATTTTGCGACGGGACTGATGCAAATAAATTTATAGAATTTATAATACAACTGGAAAGAATATTTAAATTAAATTTAGTACGCGCCGACAGACTGATTCCGCTGATAATGCTAAAATTACGAGAACCGCTGAGTTCATGGTGGTTCGATCGGTTAGACTGTGCGTACACGGAATGGGACAACATTAAAAGGGCTCTTTTAAATTATCTCAGCCCGATTCATAGAGAAACGTTAAAACAAGAACTAATATTCAGGTTTCAAAAGCAAAACGAGACATTAAGAGAATTCGTGCAGAAGGTGAAGTCTACCTCGAGAGCGCTGGACTGCGGTTTTACGGAATCAGAACTAGTGAACATTATAATTTCACACATATCACCTGACACGTTCAAATACCTACGACCGATCCGGCCCGTCGATAGTGTGGAATACCTACTTCAACTGGGAAGTGAAATAGAGGGAGCAATGCTACGAGATTCACAATATCAGGCAGCCGCGCCCGCCCGCGCCCCTCACCCGCTCTCGCTCACACCGGCGCCGGCGCGGGCGACTGCGCCGCCCTCGCCCCCCCCGCACGCGGCGGCGGCCCCCGCGCGACACGCCGCGCCCGCCGCGCCGCCTCCGTCGAGAACGTACGCCACAAGCGCGCGCGGCAACCAATATACAAACGATAATATGCAAAATTATACCAATGCTTTCGTAGACCGGGAGCCGTTCAGATGTTACGAGTGTAATCAGCCAGGACACTTAGCAAGAAACTGTGAAGTACGGAGGCAAAGGTACAATAATAGGCAATATGGGTACAGCAACCAGGGAAACTAGAGGACGCGCGACACTCATCACGCCGAGAGTTCGCGCATAACGGAGGCGTACAATGCAACGGGGTCAATAAAAAAATCGATAATAAACAAGAGTCGCTCGTTATACCTACGGTCGAGGTGTGTATAGGGAAGTCGTGTAGGACCACCGCGCTCATCGATAGTGGCGCACTTAGGTCATTTTGTAGGTACGATATCTTGAACGAAATAAAAAATAATAAAAAAGTGAAAGTGAACGAAATAAATATGGAATGTACCACGGCAGATGTACGAACGTTTCGTGCTACAAAAATTGTATCTGCACTGATTTCGATAGATACCTACACCTGGAGACATGAGTTCATAGTAACTCAAAACTTAGTCAGTCCCATCATACTAGGTTATGATTTTATCAAAAGGTCTCAACTCGTGTTACACCCAAAGAATGACTATATTATATTCATGTTCAATCCCACAAAACATGTTTATCTCAAAAAATATTCAAACGATTCAGTACAGTGTGCAAACGTATCCGCAGATAATAAGAACGTCGGGCTATACAAAAAGGAAAAGGTTAGACTAGATAACTTACTGAGTAGTTATGAAGATGTCATAAACAAAAATTTAGGAAAAACCAATATTCTAAAATATAAGATTAACCTTTCAGATAACGTACCGGTTCGAATGAGGTTTTATCCACTATCGCCACCAAAAGCCGAAGAAATGAAAAAACACACGGACGAATTGTTAGAGAAGGGAATAATCGAGAAATCAGTATCACCATACGCGGCCCCAGCATTTCTCATTGACAAAAAAAATGGAAAAAAGAGACTGTGCTGCGATTATAGGGCAATAAATAAAAAAATTATATACGACTCATATCCTATGACATCAGTAGAGACGGTATTTCAGGCCCTAGGCAATGCAAAAGTGTTTTCAATAATCGATCTTAACAGTGCGTTCCACCAAATACCGTTATATGAGCAAGACAAAGAAAAAACGGCATTTATTACTCCAAATGGGCTATTCCAGTACAAATATGTTCCCTTTGGGTTATGTGTGAGTCCACAAGCTTTAAATAGGGTAGTCGATCACGTTTTCGGTGACGTGAAATTCAAATTCATCATGCCTTTTGTTGACGACATAATCATTTTTTCCAAAGACGTCGAGAGTCATTTCACCCACCTGAACGAAGTACTGTCAAGGCTACGCGGGGCCGGACTGACGGTGAACCCGGAGAAGATACAACTGTTTCAATCGGAAGTTAGATTTTTAGGTCATATTGTAAACGGGAAAGGGTTACAAGTGGATCCCACAAGAACGGAGGTAATCTCGGATTACCCAAAACCGAAAACGCTCAAACAAATTAAATCATTTCTTGGCATGTCAGGATTTTATGCAAAATTTATTAAAAATTATGCTCAAATATCGGAAGCACTAAATAAATTAAAGCGTAAAGATGAACCGTTTAGGTGGGGAAAAGAACAAGAAGAGGCATTCGTAAATATAAAAAACGCATTAATAACACCTCCGGTGTTGAGATTTCCGGACTTTTCAAAACCATTCGTTTTGCAAGTTGACGCAAGCGGGAATGCCTTGGGAGCCGTACTGCAGCAAGAAATAGACGGCCAACTCGCAGCCGTTGCTTATGCGAGTCGACTTCTGAGTGCAGCTGAACGTCGGCGGGCGACGTACGAACTTGAGTGTGCGGCAGCGGTATTCGGGGTTACAAAATTTAAAACTTATCTCGAACTAGCGGAATTCGAGCTACACACCGACAACGCCGCACTTTCTTGGCTCTTCTCTCATCCTAAACAAACCGGGAAAATTGGTAGATGGGTTTTAAGCTTGTCGAGGTTTAAATTTAAAATAAAGCACATACGGGGCTGCGACAATAATGTTGCAGACTGCTTGAGCCGAATGTACGACAAAGAGGTAACCAGTACAACTTGCTCAGCGTTAACGAATTACTCCGATTTCAACCAGTCTCTCAGATTGCATCAACGCAATGATCAAGAGCTTAACTCACTGATAGAGAAGTTGGAAAAAGGCGAAAAGGTTAAAAATTATAAGATGTCAAACGATTATTTGTGTAGGAAAATATCGAGGGGTAACAAATGGCGCATAGTCATACCAGAGGGAATAGTAAAATCGATCATGCATTATTATCATGACCAAGACATCGCGGGTCATTTGGGAATTACAAAAACACACAATAGAATAGCGAAGTATTATTGGTGGTACGGCATGTATACCAATATAAAAAATTATGTTAGATCGTGCAAAGAGTGTCAGATCGCAAAACCGAGCAATCAGCTTCAAGCAGGATTCATGAACTCAGAAAATCCAAAATATGCATGGGAGACGGTCTACGTAGACTACAAAGGTCCCTTACCTCGGTCTAAGGCAGGATATCAGTATGTTCTGGTTTTGATAGATGCTTACTCAAAATGGGTAGAGCTGATACCGTCACGAGCGGCAAATATGAAAAATACGGTAAAAGCTCTGAGTAACTCTATATGGTCTAGATACGGGCCACCTAAAGCCCTGATATCGGACAATGGCACACATTTCACCGGAAACAGCGTCCAAGAAATGTGCCAAGCGTGGGGAATAAAGCGAATCAACATCAGTCCACACTATCCTCAGGCGAACATGGTCGAACGAGTAAATAGGAATTTGAACTCTATGTTGAAAATATATTGTCAGCGTGAACACGACTTATGGGACGTATCTCTACCGAATTTACAACTAGCCTTGAACTCAGCCGTTCACGAAAGCACGGGCACCACGGCCGCGCAACTGTTTCTCGGTCGGGACATTACGATGCCACTAGAGAACATATGGTCGGTAAAGGAAATTGACGGCAACGCTACCTTACTTCCACCGACGAAAGACGACGTTGGAAGGAACCTCCAAAGCGCATGGGAACATAGAGCTAAATATTATAATATGAGGCGTAGACAAAACGATTACCACGTAGGCCAGCAAGTGTTGCTGAAAAATTTTCCTATAAGTAACAAACTGAAAGGAATTACGAAAACATTTTGCCCCAGATGGCTAGGCCCCTTCGAAATCGGGACTTTGAGAGATGGTAGAGTCACCCTTGTAAAGCCAGGCTCGGATAGCGTTGTTACCACTACTAACGTAGCATTATTAAAACCCTATTGGGTGAGATAAGGGAGGGGGGTTATAACTGTGTACTTAGCGTATCCCTACTCCTACCAATATTCCGCTACGATACCTAGTTTGCTCGCCGTGCGGGTAGCTTCGAAAGAAGAGACGCAGACGAAGGGAAAAAACTGTACGGCGTGAGTTAACGAACGACCACGCGAGCGCGAGCCACGTCGAGCACGGAAGGAACGAAATAAGGGATTTTATAAGGGTTGGAAGGGAGTTACGGACAGGAGTGTATGTGTTAGTTAGCGTGATTGCGACAGTGACGTTTATAGTGATAAGTATAAGTTAAGTCGTGTGGAGTCGGACGCTGCAGAGCACGCCGGCTCTGCAGTCCCTGCGGTGGTGCACATCCGGCCGTCTGCGAGGATTCTGGAGACCTACTTCGTTCGGTGAGTGAGCAAATTACCTACCTTTTCTCTCCCTGCGCTAAGTACACGTTACAATATGGAAAAAAGTATTCTGATTCGAAAATAACCACTATTTTCGACATTATGTACGGTACGAGTATCATTAAATTTAATGCAAATACTCGGCTAGATTGGCTAGTGAAGAGTGGCTATGGTGGTCATCCCGGCGAATGTTCGTGTGGTTGAATTTTTAACGAGAACACGAGTCGGGATGCACGCCGTGTCACTAAATGCTTTCCTCTGACTAAACTGATATCTTTTTACTTAGCCACCTGGCTACAAGCGTAGTGGAATGGTGGACTTCTTGGCGTGTCTGTGTCGGTACCATTTTTCTAACGGGACCATAATGCACCAAGTTAGACCTATAGGTCTACTTAAACAATGGTATCAGACTTATTGATGTCGTAATTTTTTTCCGAACTACGAGCGTTTTATGCAGTAGTTAACATAACAACCGAAGGGAAGCACTTACATGACACCTAGTTCACCAAGGTGTTATGGGCTGACATCACGGATGTAGTAGGTGAATATTTGACACGGTTGGCTATATAGCCAACCGTGTCAGTTTCCATTAAGAAAAAAAAGTTTATTTGTCTCAATGTTACAACCATGCTACAACTTATTATCACGAAGTAGGTATATTATGTAAGTGAAGTAGCAAAAAGTAGACGGAAAAAATAATAAGAATGAAAGTAGCCAAAGAATAAAGAAGATTTGTATTTGCTAGATTGAGAATGGCACAGAGAGAAGTCTATGCGCGCACGTTCGCGGCGCAAGTAGCCGATCTCTGTTCTGTGGAGATAACAAATAAATGAACCCTAAAATATTCGTACCATCATTTATTTAATTAATAATTTATTATCTTTCAACGTAATCCTTATAAATGAAGCCGAAAATATTAAGTATCTATGTATGTATGGTATGCGCCGTCACCAATCGATGTTTGCTTATAAGTCGAGAACTACTCAATCAATACACATGGGGTTTTCACTGGCGTATTTTGGCACGTCCATATTTCCGCAAAGTGATGCCGCGGGATAAGATATCAATTAATAAACCCAAAAATAAATCAAACTAAGCACGCATTTAAAGATCTAGAGACACTATCTAATTAAGCGCCTAAAATAAACATTTGTCACTGAAATCAGCGATAAATCCATAGACACGGCTCAGCGAGCGTATGCTACACAGTGACCTACATAGCTGCAGGATCGGCTGCGGTGGTTATCAGATTTCGCCAATCACAAAAAAAAAATAATCCCCAGCCTCTAAAGCGTATGTGTTGCTTCAAAAAGTGTCCGCTTTCAGGGCGACCTGTTCGGTGGACTAAACGATGGACTGCTGAGCCGCGCGGAGGCTTTGGCCGCAGTCGACATAGGAAAGCACCAGGGCGGACCGCAGCCGGGGCCGCCACTGCCGCAGCTCAAACATGACATGGTGTACCACCACGGTGTCGGGGGCCCGCCGCCGCACAACGCACGCCCGCATCAGGTAACAACATAATTATTATTTTTAAAAACAAAACAGCTTTACTCACGGTTTTAACCGAGCTATGTGGCTAAAACCATAATAAAAAATGTCTAACAACCACGGTAATTTAAAAACCAACATATTATTAGTTATTTATTACTTATCTATTACATTTTAGTCCCTTTCCTCACCTTAATAGATTGTAGGGTTCAACCAGTCCATAGTTCCTAAAATATAGTACAGATCCAAAAATAGTCGGAACACAAGATAAAATATTCTTACTTATGAATACATGTTGTGATTCCATTTCAACTCAGGAAAAATGTAGTAGGTATTTTTTCGCAGCAAATATATTTTCCTCTAAGTGTATTGCAATAATTCGCTAGGGATCGCCCCAGGCAGGAGTGCATCCTTTAAGTAGACAATAAGGGGCACTACGGCGCTCCTCAAAATAATTCCAGGAACAATAGACGCTTTTATATCTTCAAAGTCGCATAAAAACACGTGTCCGGGGATTCCTCCACTTCGGTTTTTTCAATTCTTTTTTAATTTCGCCGCTTCACCGGTAGCGCTATAAAAAAAGCGTTTTGCGCGCAAATTGGTGATCTAGAGTGCCCGTGCAGTGCCGTCTTACGGCCCGAGCAATTCCGGTGGGGAGGAGATCTCATTTGCCCCTCGCCGCCCGCCCGCCCCCGGTCCGCCCTCGCCCGCCCGGGAGGTCTCTCGCAGCCGTAAAAGAAACTCCTCGCCCGAAAGAGGCCCGTAAAAGACGCCACAATTCGCTGTCGTGGGTACATAAACATAAAATTATATCGATCCGAGAAAAGACGGGGTGGATTCGGGATTTCAAGGGGTTGTCCTTCCCCTTCTGTGGTGCAGTTGTAGTTGGGATTCAGGTGGGCCTCTGGGGTCGCATTCGTCGAGTATTGGAGCGATATTGCACGTGAACCGCCATTTTTTTCTGCCGCTTCAGCCGCAGGAGTATTTCGTTATAGGCGTTAATTTAGAAAATTATGTACTCCTAAAAGTACTGTATACATCTCAGATCAACGTGTAGATTAAGTTATGTACTCCTAAAAGTACTGTTTAGATCTCAGATCAGTGTGTAGATAAAGTTATGTACTCCTAAAAGTACTGTTTAGGTCTCAGATCAGAGTGCAGATGAAGTTATGTAGGTACTGCTAAAAGTTGTGTGGTAGCTCTGCTGAAGTCTTGTCCTTAATTGGTTCTTAGTAGGTAAAGGTAATTTCAATATACATTTATTAATCCTATGTCCTCAATCATATTCAGGGTCAACGAAACCAAAAAAGGGTTGGATACGTAATTTAAAAGTACATACGTATACCCTTTGTTTTTTCTTTCTTTGTGTAATGTATTACTAAAGAATCTACACACACACCTGCATCAGTAGGTATCAGATTTTTAGGGTTCCGTATCTGGTACGGGACCCTATTAATAAGCCTACGCCGTCTGTCTGTCTGTCCATCCGTCTGTCCGAGGGCTGTATCTCTTGAACCGTAATAGGTAGCCGATATAACAACAAATAATAAAAATAAGAAAAAGTAAAAAAATCACAGGGTTCCCATAGAAGAAACCAAAAAGTGTATGCGCGCGCGCCATCTACCGAATAGAGTATGAAGCATTTTAAGTAATCATGACATTTAACTAATATGAAGCATTTAATAACACGCTATAGATGGCGTGAGTGGCGCTAACCATGACATGACAACCCTCGGTGCGCAAGTTCGACTTGCACTTGGCCGGTTTTTTTTACTTTATCTGACTGACGACATACATTATATCAACAGTTCTATCTAAAGAATGACAACGGTGAGTCAATTAAAGAGACAATTTCAAACTATGCGACCGTGGGTGTCGTGATAGAGGGGGTAACGAACGTCACTGCAATAAAAATAATTCAAAACAATTTGCTCGCAGGGGGTGAAGTGCGACATCAAATTACATTGAAAAGAGCAATACTATATACCCCTTTCACTAAAAGACTGTAAAACGTGTAAGGACAGTGTACGGTAAGGCATAGATGCTATAATGCGAATAGATTGAGTAGTTTTCGACTTGTAAGCCAACATAGGTGATGACGGCGCCTACATACATACATTGAAAGTTACAGATTGCCCGCCTTATTTATAAGGATTACAATTAAATATTAAATGTATGTAAATATAATATAAGTATTAACTACAGTATATTTTAAGATTGACTAGAAGAAATCTCTGTAAGGGATAGTCGTCCTTTGCACCTCATGTAAATATTATATTGTATAAATTTAAATTAAAATTTAAATTATTTTCTATCTATTGTGTATATTTTCCAATCCAGCGTATCTACATAAATTTGATATATTTCATTGAGAAATAATATTTTTTGATAATAATACTACTCATAAATTTTACTCAATTGTTTTTAGGTACGCGTACTACGCGTACGCTGCCGTCTGTCTGTCTGTCTCTCGGTGTGTCTGTCTGCTGCTGTGTCTTTGGAAACGTAATAGCTAGCCGTTTTAAATTTTCACAAAATATGACGTGTAATTATGGCGGATTTAACAACAAATAATAAAAATAAGAAAAAGTAAAAAATTCACGGGGGTTCCCATAGAAGAAACTAAAAAGTGTATGCGAGCGCGCCATCTACCGAACAGAGTATGAATGAAGCATATTAACTAATCATGAATTTGAACTAATATGATAAAATTAAAATTATTATGTTAAAATTAATATGACTAAATTAAGGGGGTCCCCATACACGAACGTGTTTTTCCAACTTATTGTTTGTGGTTCCTTGATGCGCGAGTCTGACTCGCACTTGACCGGTTTTTTGTATCTGGTACGATCACACCAGCGAAGAAGACGAAGTAGCGGCAAGAAATTACGCGGGGTTTTCTTTTTATAGCTTTACATAAAATGAAATACTTTTTGAAAGTACAAACATAGTACTTAACATCATTTATTTAAGACCATCGATACCTATATTTCGGCATATTTTAAGCTCCTTATGACCGTATGAATTATTATATTTATTATAATTTCAGGAAATTTTGTTGCCTTGAAGATAGCGCAAGCTTCTCAGGAGCTACAGGCTGTGACTTCAGTGAAATCGAACCGAATTCTAAAGGAAAAACTCGACATGTCCTTGAGTAAATAAATAAATAAGTAATTTATTTTTAATGCATTAAAAATGTGAACAGATCACACTGGAACGATCGGCCGAGCAATAGAGCGCAGATCGTTGTGTTATTTAATGCTTTGTATGTTTTGAATAATCGAAATAGGTTTAACAAATTTCTCCATCCCCTGTCGAGGGGCGCCTACTGACAGGGGCGAGGTTGACAGACATTGTATGAAGCGCGACTGTCACGTGCGCGTGTGTTTGAACAGACAGCGACGTGTGCGCAGTGTGAGATTGGATTGACTAAAGAGCTGATAAAAATAGCATGATGGAATAAGAGAGAGAGTGAGAGAGGGGGATAGAAACAGAAGGGGGGTGGGAGAGAAAGGCAGGGTTTATCACCTTGGACAGAGCAAATTATAAACATTCAACAAAACTTTATATACCTTATATTAAAAAATTATTAAGATTTTAATGCCTGTTCAAACAATATTTGCATTAACTTAGTTTCTGCCTTATAAATGTTATAATATTATTCACAATTTATAAATAAAAAAATTATTAAATAAACTATAACTACCTATCAAATAAAATTAATTAAATTAATAATTTAATTATTCTGCCTTATTAAATATTATAACACTCCAAGGCTGTGACAGACAGACGAACGAACGAACGGACGGACACACAAGACATAGGGCCGATTTTATAAGGGTTCCGCAAGCGTCGCTTGCCGCGAAACCCTATTGATGGTCACAATTAAACGACACTCTAGGTGAACCTACGACAAAATATTATCCGTAATTAAATGCAAGTTGGACCATTAGAAGCGGTCATACCGAAAGTCATTAATCCTGTAATTCGACTAAGCCGAAAGCAATCGTTAATAAACTTCACAAATGAAATATGAGCGAAGTAGGGAAGAGTTTCCCATACGGTGGCCACTTGTAGGAAATCATAACGGCATGATACAAATCATTATTAACGAAAAAGTAATGTGTTTAGGGGCTCACGCACGCCCCCCCCCCCCCCCCCTCCCCTTCCCCTCGCTACGCACCGCACCGACTAGGCTTACACTGGCTATAATACAGTGCGGTGGGGAGGAGGGGTCTAAGCGATACAACTTTGATGGGGGAGCGATCAGTCGGATCCAGTGCTGCTCTCGTTCTAAAATACCGGTCAAATGCGAACGTTATTTAGACGAAGAGAGTTCCGTACTAATTCCTTTCATAACAACTGTTAATACGACGTTTGAAGACACCCAGGTTAAAAGATTCGGGAAACACATTCGCCGGATGACAGTTCCGGTGAATGTGTTTCCAACAACAAAAGGGTGTTGAGATAGGACGGGTGGCAGGGAATAAGGGATGCTGGTTCCATAGAGCAGCGTTCGTGACAGTATCTGTAAAACAGACTAAGCGAACCTACATATGGCCTGTGACTCAGAGACTGCAGACCATCTGTAAGTTTCGGGTCACCAACAAGACGGATGGCTCGGCGCTGTATCGAGTCCGAGAACGCAACATATATTGGGGACTACCCTCCCAGATGTGACTGCAGTGCTCCATCACCGGCCTAATCCATGTTTTGTACAAAAGGAATAGTTGTGCCGATGAGAAGAAACGCCGATTGCGGAAAAGTATTCCCAATTTTATGGATGCCTTAGACTCGATTAGTTGTCGGAAACCTACGTCTTTGGAAATGGTAGTGCTCTGGAGGTCCAGGTGCTCCGGGACAGGTACGACGCTGCCTTGGAAAATAGCTTGGAAAGGGAAGGGATCGACCTTAGCAGATAATGCGCAGCACTGAGTCTTGACAACGTTGAAAGCGACAAGGTTCTCCTGGCCCAATATAGATACTTTTTCGAGAACGTTATCGACCTTATCAACCACTGAACGTTAAGCCTCACTATGCCGCGAATCTCTACTCTTCCAGTCCTAAACACAGCCCTCGTGCTCCGTGCTGTCGTCTGAATAGCTGTGTATCATGCCAAAGGACAGTATCGTTTATAAAGATTAGGAATGGCGTAAGCGAGAGCACAGAGCCCTGCGGACCACCAGAGCGGTTGGAAAGTCGCCCGATTTCGAGCCATCGATGGTAACTTTAAAATAGAGAGAAACGGGAACGCAGCTAATCATTTTAATTATGTTAATCTAGTTTAATTGCAAGTAATGTTATTTAATTTTCTTTCTACTACGTAGTTCTGTTCAGTCATAACTATTTATTGGTTTCCGTCCGTGTATGCATTTAGAGAGAAAAAATAATTTGAAGGTAGGCACTCATGAACGAAACTAACCATAGACTATTCCTTCTTGCATATACCTAATTTTTTTTCTGTTGACTGTTGACGAACTGAAAGACAATTGTATCGTAAGAGCGTGTTTTCAATTAAAATTCGTGATGTCATCGTGTAAGTTGAAACATTATCGAACGTGAGAACAGCCTTTCATGTCGAAAGCAAAAATTATTGCACGACTCTGTTTGGAGACACATTGGAACGATTGTCCGGTGTCGTTTTGAGTATCGGTGCAATGGCTTGCGATTTTAATCGCTCTACTAAAAATTGGCCGACTGACTTACCTCGTGAGACCGTGGCTTATTGTGGTATGAAACGTATATCATAATCGTGCGTTAGTTTGTTTCTATGATAGCATCAAAGTTTCACTAGTCGTAGAACAACTAAGAAAATTAGATATCGTGGCACCTCATTACTAGGTATCTCATGTCACTCAATGTCAGTCAGGTAAAGAGCCGCCCTGAACCTAGAACACAGAAGAAGCCTGTCTGTTAAGAAATAATTATACAGTATGTTTCAAGATACTTTTTCGAGGTGCTCGGAACAAGTTCAACTTATATTTCCATTTTTACGTAATTCGATATGGGTAGCTAAGTCAGAAGGACCAGAGCACATGCTCTGCCAGCCAATATCACCTCCGAGAAGGTGCCATACTGAAGGCTTCCTTTATTTTTAATTGGGGTTCCGTACCTCAAAAGAGGAAAAGATCAATCTCGTGTCTGTCGTCTGTTCGTCTGTCACAGCTTATGTTCTCCGAATCAAAGTTGACATTTGGTACATATCGTGTACATATTATTATAATATAGAGTTTGATGACCCAATCACGGGCGTATAGCGTAAATGAGCGAATTTTGATTAAGCCTCAATTTTGGGGGACATAATTAAGAAAGATAAAAAAATTAAGCGCATCATTTGACATATCAATGAAAAGGTCTCCAGGTTATAAGAAATATATATATTTTTTAAATTTTAAAACGCATAGTTTACCAGATATAAAAAATAAATATTAAAAAAATCGAGCATCCCCATTATCTCCGAAAATAATGAGTTTAAATTAAAAAAGGAGTAGGGAAAATAGGGTCTCTATCTCGCATTTGACTGCTTTTTTAGGGCTTTACCATACGAGCTTTTCTATCTCAGCTCCACAGTACATACATATCGAAAAATCACTGTTCATGTAGAGTCAGCGACTGCTTGAAGAACTTTGTTTTGATTTGACTTTTTTGTAATGCGCCCGAAAATTACTATTAAAAAACTTAGCTGAACGTTTTTCAGTGTGGTTTTTACTTCAAATAGCCATAATTCCTAGATAATAATTAGGAAAACGTGTTGTCTTGTTGTGAGGTCACCCACCGCGGTAATTGTTCAACTCGGTCGAGACCTTTAACTGCACAGCATATTAAGGTTTTAACTTAATTTATTTACATAAATAAGTAGATACATCGACTCCAAAAAAAGAAAACCGTCGTAAGAGAACCTGCATACAACCCTAAATTGCTGCTTTGTACAATGTAAGGTTTCCTAGAAAGATAAAGCATTCTCGAAATTCGCTTCTATAGTTCGCTTTCTGCTCCGCATGAATGTGTAATTTAATACCTAAGCCATTTAGTACTGTTTATTGTTTGTTGATCAATTTGATCATTCATTCAGACCGCTCGAAACCGGTGTAAAACTGTAGGTCCCTTCCCTTGCCCCTTACTAGGTGATAGGCTCAAATTGTAGCCGACTGGGTTGGTACCACCGTACTAGATGTAAGATGGCCGCATAGCAACCTCGGTTGTGTTCTCCTCTAGTGCAGTATAGCCAGAAATCCAGGGAAGTCTCCGGTATGGCACCTACCTTCTCGGAGGTGATATTGGCTGGTCGGGCCATGCACTTTGGCCCCCCGACACAGCCACCTATACCGGATTACATTAAAAAAATCATATAGAAACTGCACTCAGACTTGTCACAATTTGTTCTACCCGGTTAGATTAGACCCACAAAAAAGAACCGGTAAGATTTCTTACCGGTTCTTTTTGTCCGGAAATGTCTTCTATTTACTATTATTATGTCCTATAGTCAGTTAATTACGGTGTAAGCTTTCATTGTTGGACATACGCCTCTTCAATTTTCCTCCAGTCCTCCCGGTCTACAGCGGTATGGAACCCCTGCTTTGCTTACGACGTCCTCGACTTCTACAAGTAATTCCAAATTGGTACCCGCGCCGCACAAATAGATCTCGCTCGACTGAGTATAGAAACAGTAAAGTCTGATAAAGACCTACTTAGTGTTGTCTTTACACACTGTTTTTCTCGAACGCTTCTATAGTTCTCATCGCAGTCACTTTTCAAGCGGACCTCAAACCGCGGTCCTCACATTGAAAATACCTACCCGCACCAGCATTCTGCCGCCGCCGCCCGTTGTAAAGCAAACAAAGCAGCAGAGCTTGCTCGCTGGCGCATTGTGCGGAGTAGGTAGAGTGGCGTCACGAGCGCGGCATAACAGTGTAATAATGGTGAAATACGGGCCCCCAGGGATGAAGCCCCGGCCTCCGAGGTGGCGTTCCGGCTAGGCACGGAGATACACAGCGATAAATAAATACAAGCGCTTGTTTGAAACGGCATAGCGTCCGAAACGCGCGACTGCTCCAGCCATACCTACGCTTTTATAAATTCTCAAACGCTTACGAAATAGCGACTCTATACTGTATGCTGAAACATTTTTAGGGGTCCGTATCTATACGGAAGCCTAAGCCTACGCCGTCTGTCTGTACGTCCGTCCGTCCGAGGGTTGTATCTGTTGAAGGTAATGTAAGGTAGCCGTTTGACATTTTCACCGAATATGTGTTATTAATAGGGCGGATGTGCCAAGAAATCATAAAAAAAAACATAAAAAAACACGTTTCTTGTATGGGAACCGTCGTTCAAATCCACGGCACCGTAGCACGGACCTTTGTATTTGATATTATTTTCAACTTGATACCATGTAGAGACCCGTTCCTGAGTACCTAGAAGGGTGGTGACAGACGGACAGACGGACTAACAACAACGTAATCCCATAAGGTTCTTTTTTTCCTTTTGATGTACGAAACCCTAAAAACCATTTCTAAATGTAAATAGGTACTCATATTTTATACTGTATTTTATAATGTGTGACCTAGTTTGATATGGGTTCCAAACATTGAACTAATTTGCAAGGTATAGTATTATTTTCATGTTCACTGCTTCATTTGCGTCAAGGCAAAATATTCATTCATCATTTCGTTCATTCATTGAGCTCGCAACTTAAAATAATAAACCACGGTTTGCCTCGAACAAAGGCGTATTAATACTAAATAAATAACCCTACTACTAACTAACTAACTTTGGCCATAAGACCATAATAATAATATGATCGAATGCAAAACAATGGTTATGCGATAAGAAATACGTCTTGGAATTAGTGAGATAAGCTTTCGGGTGAGACTTGTTGGCAAGCTGCGAGCAACCGGAAATCACGTGCCTTTTTTCGTATTGCAAAGACAAAACACTCGGTTACCCCGAAGAGGAGAGTCCACGGAAGCGAGTTGGTCTACATCCGCTTTCCATGCTTCATGATATCCTCGGTGCTCAGTACGTACGACCGGTTTCTGCCAGTTCTTTATTTCCATACCCAGAACACCTTAAACGCTGGTGACGACATCGCGCTGCATCTCACACACATCAGTCTTTTCCAGAAAGTTCTGGTTTCATACCTCGCGGTTTTGTAGGTTCTTGGCCACACTTCCGCGGGATACACAACCTCATGATCATGACCAATGATCGTGGCCGTGGGTGATGCATCCGGGACGTCGTCTTCAGCGTCCTGACCTTTCTGTTTAGCGCGTCCATAGCCGGTGCAGATATGACTCAACCGTTATAATAGGCTCTATTTTTATTGCCGCCTGACAAAAGACTTTTTAGCACTTTTGTAAGGCGATGAAAAAACAAATTTCTTAAACTGTCATGTCCGTTGTCATGTGTTTCATGTCCGTTTCCCATAATAAATGTACACAACATTTCTTAAAAAATATTGGCACATGAGGCGAGCTTAATGCCATAAGCCATTAAACTCGCTGTTTCTAGCTGACCTTCAGGATGAGTGATGCATGTAGGCGAACATGAGGTATGGTAAAAATTATTTAAGAAAGCAAGCCAATAAGGGCGAGGCCATAAGCCGAGCTGATGCGGTCAGGTAAACGATATTGTTTCTCAAAAATGGTACGTCGACGTACTTACGTAGAGGCCGGTACCTAAAGGCCAAGCCAATCGTCACAATAAACACTATTGTAGCGCCTCTCCGGTCGCTCTAGGCCTGAAGAATCCCACGCCACACCTCCATTATTAAAAATATGCTTGTTTATTCCGTACGAAGTACGATGGCGATGTTTGCGAAACACAGCAAAGGACCGACGCATTAAGTCAAGTACCATCCGAGAGGAGTGCTCCATTGTCGAGGCGCCCCGAGACAGGCCCCCACGGCATTACTTACTATTTACAATATGATATCCTATTAAACTTGAATAGAAATAACAATAAGGCGAGCGATGCGAAAAATAATGAGGTGCTCCCCTGATCGAGCGATGTTTGCACACATGAGCGTGAGGGTCGCTCGCGAGACTCGCGAGCATGGTTGCCAGACGTCCGGTTTTGGACCGGACAGTCCGGTTTTTGAGGCTTGTGTCCGGTATCCAAAATAATGAAAAACTGGACACCAAAAACGTCCGGTTTTTCCTTCATTTAAATATATATATATATATATTTTTTTTATGGAAACTGACACGGTTGGCTACATCACCTACAACATCCGCGATGTCAGCCCATAACACCGGGTGAACTTGGTGCCACGTCAGTGCTTCCCTTCATATATATATATTTTTTGTTCAGATTATTGCATATATATATTTTGTTCAGAACATCTCAGTTCATAAATACATACAAATACTAATCTTTCTTCAATATTGCAAACGCTTCGATCAATTCCATCATAATACTCTCAATACTAGCTGGCTGCCTTATTTATTACCCTTTCATTTTCGATATAAGTATTAAAGATCATGAAACATTTTGTACTTCAAAATCAAAGGCCATTTGATGAAAAATGTCCGGCTTTTTCAACTGAACCATCTGGCAACGCTACTCGCGAGACTCGCAAGCGCTACCAGATGGGAGGGTTCTTCCTATCGGATATTTTTTTGTTTCCTAAAATGTTAGTGCTCTGAACGATATGTACTAGATTGATGCTAGAAATAAAGCTGTATGTAATGGCCTACAGATAAGTCGCGGGTGGTCGGCGCGGCCTTGGCTCGGATTCATCTCAAGGTCCGAAGTTCGAATCCGGTCGAAATGCACCAATGAGTTTTTCTGAGGGAAATATTTAGATGTACCTGCTGCATCACCGTTCGGAGCCGGTGTAAAACTACATCTCCCTATTCCCTCACTAGGTGGTAGGCTCAAATCGTAGACGACTTTGTTGGTATCACCGTACTGGATGTGAGATGGTCCCATAGCAGCCTCGGCCAGGCCTCACGCACTCTATGTACTTGCGCGCGCTAACTACCTACCGCCCGGTGGACCGCCGCCGGCCTGTCTAATTCAGTGGAAATTCGTCAGCCGCCCGAAGCATACCTACCCGCTCGCCCACGCAACTGCGCGCAGCTGCAAAGCAATAATCACTTTACACTCGATCGTTTAGGTACCTACATTTTTCCACGCAGCGATTGGCGACGTGAAGCATTAGGCTATTAAAGCCGTAGGTATGGAACTTTTTCTATGGATTGATTTATCCGTTACGAAGTAACTATATGTAATCTGTGCCTCGGATATGTTCTCCTCTAGTCCAATATATTGAACAATCCAAAGGGAAGACTCCGGTATGGCACGCTGCCTTCTCGGAGGTGAAATATTCTGTCTACGCGCGCATCACGCAAAAACAACTGAAGGATTTAGACGAAACGTTGTATAGTGACAGTGCATATCCCGAATAACATAATATAAAAAAAATTCTTCTCGAAAAAAGTATCTAGGTAATTAAGCGCTGAAATGGAAACTGAAACCGCGGTTGGCTACATCACCTACAACATCCGTGATGTCAGCCCATAACACCGGTTGAACTTGGTGCCACGTCAGTGCTTCCCTTCGGTCGTGCCGGCTACACTAAACTTGACGGAAAACACAAACTATTTACATAGCCGTTTCGACCGACCTTTCATTAAGTGCGGTGGTACCAATCCGGGCGGGTTAAACCCTACCATCTAGTTATATAAGAAGGGAGTCATATGGCTCCCTTCTTCTTCCCTTCCCTTAGTCGCCTTTTACGACGTACACGGGGAGAGATGCAGTGGGGCTATTCTTTTAAAGTACTGGCCCCACACGGTACCTACACATGAATATCAATGAAATTAAAATAATGCCGATTGTCACGAACCTTCGTGGGCGGTAAAGTAGTATAAATGAGCGCCTGCTACCTTCATACCGTATGTACCTACGTGGTACCTACGTACAAACAGTAGGTACCAGAATTACAAAGTAATTCGTTCTTCAACATACAATTTCTCAATGTTTACCTTCCTAGTTAAGCGGCCAATCGAATTACAGAACAGCGTGGTGGAGCGGGTGCGGCTCGCGGGTGCTACCGAAGAGCTTTGGGGAAAGATGTTCGGAACTCAGGAATCTAATTTACTTACTATGTCCGGTTGGAATACTGGCGCGGGGTTGGAATTGAACAAGGTGTTAGACAAAGTTTAATACAACGAATACCTAGGTTATATATAATAGCTGGCTGAGAGACAAACACCTGCGTCCTTTTTTAACCCCCGACGAAAAAACGGAGGGGTGTTATAAGTTTGACGTGTGTGTGTGTGTGAGTGTGTGTGTGTGTGTGTGTGCGTGTCTGTCTGTGGCATCGTAGCTCCCAAACGGATGGACCGATTTGGATGCGTTTTTTTTTATTAGGTAGCTTGTTTAATCGGGATGGTTCTTAGCTATGTTTGTAATCAAGTAATAAAGTAATTAACTAATAAAAAAAAATATCTTAAAAAGTGGACCAATTTGCATGCGGGTTTTTTTAAAAAGCTTGAAATAAAAGTTAAATTACAAATTTAAAAAACCCCCGACTCTTAAAAAGTCAAAAATAATTTCCGTTTACTTACTTAAAGGAGTCGGGGGACCGCTAAGTAAATTAAATATAAAGACTCAAGAGTTGCGCGGGAATTTACTTAGCGGTCCACCGACTCCTTTAAGTAAGTAAACGGAAATGATTTTTGACTTTTTAAGAGTCGGGGGTTTTTTAAATTTGTAATTGTAACATTTAATTGATGATTGCAACGTTTTTATCTACAATATTATAGTCGCCAGTAGCACGTATTACTCATATAATAAAACAAATTTATGTATGTACCTACCTACTTATATAATACGAGTATATCTATATAAGTACTGAGTAGCACATGTACTAATATCGGTGTTCGTCCACAGATGGGTCACCACGGGATGGAGGGTCTGGATATGCTGGACCCGCTCACGTCGTCGTCGATGACGACGCTCGCGCCGATGGGCGAGGCTGCGCCGCCCCACCACCAGCTGCACGGCTACGGCATGAACCACGTGATGAATCACCACCACCACCACGGCGGCGGGCTGGCGCACGCGCCGCCCTCCCACCTCGGCCACCCAGCGGCCGCCCTCCACCCGGACACGGACACGGACCCGCGCGAGCTCGAGGCCTTCGCGGAGCGCTTCAAGCAGCGGCGCATCAAGCTCGGCGTGACGCAGGCGGACGTGGGCAAGGCTCTCGCCAACCTCAAGCTGCCCGGCGTCGGCGCACTCTCCCAGAGCACCATCTGCCGCTTCGAGAGCCTCACGCTCAGCCACAACAACATGATAGCGCTCAAGCCCATCCTGCAGGCGTGGCTCGAGGAGGCCGAGGCGCAAGCCAAGAACAAGCGGAGGGACCCCGACGCGCCCAGCGTTCTGCCAGCCGGCGAGAAGAAGCGCAAGCGCACTTCGATCGCCGCGCCCGAGAAGCGCAGCCTCGAGGCCTACTTCGCCGTGCAGCCCCGCCCCTCCGGCGAGAAGATCGCCGCCATCGCCGAGAAGCTCGACCTCAAGAAGAACGTGGTGCGAGTGTGGTTTTGCAATCAGCGGCAAAAACAGAAGCGGATGAAGTTCGCGGCGCAACACTGACCGGGCGGCGGCGGGGGGGCGCTGCTGTACCCCGCCGCGGGGTACGGCTACTGAGCCGTCCCCCGCCGCAACCGCCCCGCGCCCCCCTGCGCCGCCGTCGCCGTCGCGGCTCAGCGCCGCCGCGACCGCGCGCCAGCATACGTGCAATAACAAACATTTTGTAAATAACTTACTGAACATAGTTTACAGTTTTCACAGACGTATCGTAATTATAGGGTTCTAAACTCGAGCGAGTACTTTTAAATAGGAAAGTTTGTAAGTTTAGTTCATAGAGATGTCGAGACGGCAATGTTCGTGAGCAATAACGATTTAGTAGTGGGGCTGTTCCGTATATTCTCTGAAACTCGGCTTGGACATGCTACCGGGCGGCGGCGCCTCCGCGTCGTCGCTTCTCGCCGCGCCGCGCGAAGCGACACCGGTAGAACGCTTGCTAGTACTCAATTATTTATGTTCGCCATCGTCTGCGACTGAAATGTTATGACGAATAGTATCCTAGGGGGCGCTTCGAACACATTTCAACGTTCAATGTAAAACGTTAAGTTTTTCAATAATTTTACTGAAGCATGAAAAGTGGTTAAAATGTTTACAAACCTTCTGAGCATCCAATTATGTTATGAAAAGTAACTGAAATATTATGTAATGAGAATTGTTCAACAGATTTAAATTAAATTTGAAAAGACAAATCCGTACCGTCCATACTCACCATGTAACAGCGTCACTCGCGCTCCGAGATCACTTCACAACAATTTCTTTCGAAAAGCCCTTCAGTGAACTAAACGAAAAAAAAAACAGGGAGCAGATAATTTCGTTTTCTTTTAGTACCTACTACTTACTTGGAATATTTTCCGGATTTAAGCTTTTTTTTTCATTTCCCTTTACGACTGTGATATTATTACAGTCCTGTATAATTGGTTTGATGAATGAACATTGAATTGAATGTACATTCTGTGTAGTTTTGGTTGTGATATTTTTGTACAAATGTATGTACGTAAGATTTTTGGACAAGAGCTTTCCTTCAATATTGATTTTGTTTTGTTTAGGTTACATGAGATGGTTATGTTTCGGTTGACTGTTAGTTGTCTATACATTATAAATTGATTAATATATAATATGTCAACGATTTATGATTGGTCGTCCTATGTTTTTGAATAATATTTATCCAAAATTGTAAAGTTATCTGGTTAAAATTTCAAATTATTAAAATGAAAATATCTACGCTACATTGAAATATTCTCTTAGCGGGATCATTTGTCATTTTGCTCCCAGTGGTTTCTGGGTCTGTATAGAAATAATATGTTTCTCGTTCGCAGTAACACGAACGCACATCGCTTGGAACAGTTGGAATGTAGGTACACTCGTGTATGTAGTAGAGAGAGAACTACCGATTTATTTAGGTTAGCGGAACTCAATAAGCTCAATCAATTTAATGAATATTATATTAACTTCATATATTATAGAAAGAAAAAAAAAATGTTGGTTCGAAGGTAATCACTCCTCACTAACATAGGGCGACCAGTTAAATAATCTCACGACCTGTGTAAAAATAGTTGCTAAGGATATCGTTATGGTAAATATGCAAAATTTGTAAATTAAAACGGATCGCCTTTAATAAAACATTGTTAAGTGAAACAATTTGTAAGTATATCTAATAAAATGTACATATTATCAAAAATAATTAGCACCTAGAACGATTTCTAAGCGTTAACGGGAAACATAGGTTGAGATTGTTAGTTTGTATGATTAATTTTAATTTACATTCTTGCGAAGCTCTCGATAAACTTCAACTACCTTTGGCCATATTAGTTAGAAGGCTTGGAAGGAAAATAGATAAATAATGAAACTGACTAACAAACCATGTACGATAGAAAACCCTTTACGAGAATTTTAAATTTAAACTGCAGATTTAACTTTTTTTAATTTTGAAATTAATAACGCCAAAAAGTATATTTTTATAAAAAACTTTGAGCAGCTTAAATACAAATTTACATTATTTAAATGTAAACCTCAGTAAAAGTAAACCACATACGACAACAATATTTCAAGGACTTAATAAGAAATGAAATATTCATTTGACTTCATAACATTTAAGTTTTTAAAAATTATTTGAAAGATAATTTATGTGTATTTGTTATACTAAATGTATTTTGTACTTACCTAGTTCGTATTTCTCTGCGATAACAAATTTGAATCACAGACGTTTGATTTATTACCCATGCAAGAACACGAATGTTCTGAACAGACTAAACACGTCATTTCATTACATAATAAAATAACAAATAAAAAATCTTTTTAATAACAATCTTTTATTTAAGCCATATAAAAAAACGAATAAAATAAATTTAGGTGTACGATTTGTTTTCAAAAAACATATCGCACAAATTGAAAGAAAATACATACATACTTCAGAAAGTACTTGCTTATCAACCAATCATAAGAACATTTCGCGAAAACCTTTTTGAAAACAAATCGAAAACCTAAATTTATTTTATTCGTTTTAGTACATGGCTTAAATAAAAGGTTGCTTTTAAAATGGTTTTTATTTTGAGTATACTGGTTGTATTTTCAGCAGCACGAAAAGTTTGTGCAAAATTTCAGCTCAATCAGTTGGGTGGAACTTGTTTAAAATTCAGTTGCAAGATTTGACGAAATACTAACAGAGGTGGAGTTAAATAGAAGCTTGTAAAAAATAGCAGCTTGTAGATCTACAATAAACTTTATTTTCATTTCGGACATAGCGATATGAGAATGAAAAACGTTTTTGCTGATTTTGTATCTAGAACCTAAAGAAAATTATGTTTGTTATAAAACTAAGCTTCAAACTAAATATCGGTGAGTAAAAATTCGCGTGCGTTTGCACTGTCATCGAACGCGATAATCTGCACAACTTGAACTCGTATAGGTTTAGGCTAATAGGCGTAGTAAAAAGAACTGAAGCTTCAATGTATTTCAAGATTAACTTTTTTTATTTACTGTGTTTTTTTTTCGGATTAGTTTTGCTCTTAGAAAGATAATTTGACCACACTTTGTGCAATACCAATATTTTTTGTATTTTCACATAATCCACAAAATTCCATATTCGCACCTATATAACCAAGTATAGATGCGCTATGAGATTTGGCGCGACATTGTGGCATAGATACTGCAAAATCATACAAATAACGTTTTCTTCTTCCTGCTATGTAAAATGAATTATAATATTATTTTATAAAGAAGAGCACGATATTTAAAAATTTTAATATGTATCTACTGATAAGATCTCCTTCGGGATTCCACATTATTATACTACAAAATATATACTTCATTATTATCAATTAGACCCTACAGCAAAGGCAGGTTTACATTGAGCAAGCCACTGACGTCAGCTCATTGACGAGTCAGTGCTGACGCGGCACTGCTAATCGAGTAAACTGTTATAGCAATATGCAAAGACGTTTGACGCTGAAGCTTCTGGCTTGTTCAACGTTGATACACCGAAGTACGACTTACTGAAAATACGTAAACAAAGAGCGTCTGTGACTTACTCAATGTGAATATGCCTTAAGTCGGACGAGAAAAACGGAAGGTATTATACGTGTATAATATCCGGTTTATTGTTTATCTCCACTCTACAATAGACTGTAAGGAGTGGACACACTTGTGCACCTTGTCACATGCGCTAGTGGAAAGTTGTAAGACGATCAAAAAGTCAATATATTAAAATTATTTCTTCCTGACCCTTGACGCGATAAACTTCACTACAAGAGACAGCTAGTCTTATGGCTCAGACCCATTGTCTTCAGCGGGAAATGGTCGGAATGATTTATGACTAGATGGCTCAGGACGGTTTAACTTTACTATAGTTGTGACGCGACGTGGGGACAGGGTTTGGCGTGGCGCTGTACCTACATATCTACTCGTATAATTTCAGAGCCAACTTTGATCAAACAATACATAGTGGTGAAGCCAGGTCAAGCTGCAGCGGATTTGTTACCGACGTCTGTCTGATATATGATTTTATTTATTTTTGAAACGGCAAAATCGTAATTTATACTATAATTTATTTAGACATTACGATATATTTACATACGATATTATGTTGGAATGTAACAATGTGATCAATACCCGCGTTACAATATTTGATTTTTTATTTTTAAGTTTTAATTATTTTACAATGCCTACTTTACCGATAAATTTAATGGCTCCAATTGGAAAATTTGCATAATAAACTTCACTATCATCGTTACGTATCGCAATAGCAATAATTTGTTGTGAAATAATATGTACAGTTTTTATCTTAAAATTGACTGCGACAAAATTATTGAGTGATTTTATTCTTTAGTTTGTTCGACTACTTACTTCGTTAGTCTGCGATTGGTTCTTAATTTAAAGAATTCAGGCATCTAGGTTTTTCTTGTATGGTTTATATTTTTCAATCTTTTTTATATTATATTCTACAATTAATTACTTATCGATTTTGAATGTCATTTTAGACAATATTCATGCATTACATTATAATGTCACATGTACCTATTCAAACGGACACTAGACACACAAAAGAATTGATTAAAAATTGTTATACTAAGCATTATTATTGCCTACAGTTCACCTTCATTATTGTTATCACTTATAGTTTCTCATCAGTAATTTTAATGTAGACATTAGACATTTTCTTATAAATTAATTACTTAATGAAAAAAAAAAACGGAGCATTCTCATTTCGAAGATCAATAAACAATAAACGAAATAGAATTATTAGAAACTTGTGTGTTTTATTTGACTTTTTGGCGCTGAGAGCGGAGAAGATACAGTTCTCTAGGTCATATAGTTATCACGAAGAAGCCTGAAACCGGAAACACGCATACATTGCATTGCAACCATGCCACAGGAACAAATTCTGTGAAGACTGTGAAATAATTTCAAAACTTGGTTCCATATTTAATTAATAAGTAATTACTAAATTATGAAATTAAATCTTAAGTAGTGGCAGAAACCCATACAAACATATCCAGGCAGGCTCTAAGCAAACTTTGAGCACCGTCACTGCTGTCCACGGGACAGATCGCACTTTATTTCTGGCGCGGACAGCTAGGATGCTATTGTAAAAATATAATATATAAGTTTAGTATTTTAGTAGTTCATTGTCAGCCCCTACGCGTTTTCCAAAACCAAAAGGTTAGTTCGTAAAGAATGCCGCAAGGCATTAAACGCGCCTTTTGTTACGCTTTTTTATGGTGTACAATAAAGTATATTTTCATGTCATTAATTGCTTGACTTTGTAAGTTTTTGACAGAATTAACATCTTTACGCAACACACAGCCTGTGTAATGAATGAGTTTGTATGAAGACAGTGTGCCAATGTTTTCTCCACTACGCCAATGTAGGTTTTGTTTTGAGCGGCGCGTGATCGGCGCGGTCTTAGCTTGGATCTCAGGGCTCGAGGTTCTAAACCGGCTTACATGCACCACGTGCATACCCACACCTGATGGTTCACCCTGAACCGTTATAAAACTGTAAGTACAACTTCCCTTGTAACTTCCCTTGCCCCTTACTAGGTTGTAGGTTTAAATTGTAGCCTACAACCTAAGTGAGGCCTACAACCTAACTGGGGTTTACCACACCACCGTACTGGATGGAAGATGGCCGCATAGCAGCATCGCCTGTGTTCTCCTCTAGTCCAGAATAGCCAGCAATCCAAAGGAAAGTCTCCGACATGGCTCCTACTCGGAAGTGATTTTGATTGGTCGGAGGATGTACTCTGGCCTCTCTTGCTCAGTCTGCATTAGATAAAAAAGGCAGGTGATTTTTTATTTTATTTTTATAGGTACCTACCAATTAGGTATGGAAATTTCCTTACTGAATGGTAGAGTTTAATCCATCCGTTCGGATCGGTACCAAATCACTGAATCACCGCTCACTGCTCACCGAGGTGTAATGGGCCGACATCGCGGATTGTAGGTAAGTGTGTACATAGCTGGTCAAAACAGTGGCAGGCTTCAAAAAATATAACAAAAATGTGTACTAATAAAATACCTACATGTAAGTGGATATCAACCAACATATTCAAGCACATCTGAAAACATCTAAGTATTATTTATTACCACAGAGCAAGAAACATGACGCACGCTCTCACCTTAGGGGTGGCCGGTTAGGGGAAGACTGTTCCTAATTACTAATACCTACCAAATGATTTTTTTTTAATTACTGCATACAACAAAATTAGAAGCATACAAAAGCTAGTCACGAATTTGATACAAAAACGACTGTCGCGAGAGTGCTAGTCAATAATCAGACTAGTGTAGACTAGTCAGTCAGCCAGTCAGCGTGTATGCGTCCACTGCTGAACATAGGCCTCTCCAATTTTCCTCCAGTCCTCCCGACCTTCAGCGGTACGGAACCTCTATGCTTCCCGCCGAGACGTACTTGATGTCGTCGTCCCACCTGTGTCGGGTGGTATCGGTGGCGGTGGATTATGACGATGAATTATGAGATACTCCAATATTGTTGTCATCATAGAGATATTATACGTCTATGATTGTCATCTTTAAATGAAAATAAAATCAATTCCAATATATTATGTCCTTCAAGAGGGGCGTGAGTAGGCACCTTTTTTTTTTTTTTGTCCGGCCTGCATGACATTCGCAACCCCCGCATACGTCCGAATGTCCATGGGCGTCGTTAGACACCTTATGGATGGCCCGGGGCCACATGTCGCGATTTAAATAAATAAATTGTTATTATCTGTAAATATTAAAAAAATTACAAACTACGCAGTAAAAGTGCTGTCCAAGTAAAATTGTACGGCCCTTTGTGTTGAAATAATGTTGCGACCACTTGCGACCCCCTGCGAAGGCTATAAGTGCGCGTATGCACAAAGCTTCCCAGTCTCCCGTTCCGAGCGGTGCAACAAGAGTCCATATATCCTGACAGAGAAGCCGCCAGCACTAGCCTTCTTTAATTTAATTCATTTCAGCTGGACAATAAAATATATGGGCGGCCGGCTCGGGCCGGTGGCGGCCACGTTTACACGGGCCCGCCGTCGGTAAGGGTACAACGTACTTACTCCGCGCAAAGCCCCCTAGGGACCGGCCGGTCAGGCCCCGGTGATATACGGAGTTGGGTGGCCATTACTCACCTTACGTAGCCCCTCCGCCCCCGCCCGCCCGCTCCCGCTACGCGACTCCACTGCCTTGCAAGAAACTATCTAGGCGGCCCTAGTCCGTATGTAACCTTACTCTAGTAGGGGAACCTACACACCTGTCCTATGTCCTGTACTATGGCGACGATAATAACATTAAAATTCATTTCTCTATCGAAAAAAAATATTATAGAAACTGAACCGGTTGGCTACATCACCTACTACAACCGTGATGTAGGTCCCATGTCAGTGCTTCCCTTCTGTCTTGCCGACTATAAGAACTATTTACATAGCCGTTTCAACCGACCTTACATTCAAGGACAAGGAATACATTAATACCAATTTCGTCAGCCTCGAACTATTGTAAAATTAGGCACAGAGACAGAACAGAACGACAAAATTAGGGATAATATTTTGCAAGAGTGCCCGCGCGACCGGTACATATTCTAAATTTGAAAATACTCCCGAAAAAGCTCTCAATACGGGAAGTGAGTGCCCGTGTTGTCGTTCTGTTCTGTCTCTGTGCCTAATTTTGACCACATAGTGAATTACTTGTATGACATGTGGTATACCGTCGGAAAGGGCGTAAACTAGCAAAATTTTTAAAATAAAATGAAGCGCTCAACTGCTGTCGATTTTTTTTATGAATATAGAAATTAAGATTCTGTCACATTTTTACTCATTCTCGGGACTTTGGGAGGTCATAAACCCTTTTAATGGTATTAACTTCATCAATTTTTTTTCCAGAACAAGGATAAATCGTAAAATTCAATAAAGTTTATTTCGTTCGGATACAATTATAAACAAAAACGTTACAAAGGTTTAAAGCTGAGATTTTGGTAATTTTCAAAAATAAAGAAAAAAAAATCATATCTTTATACCACGTGACATCTGACAAAAGCTATCATGGGTCAAAACGTTGCAAATGACCCCACTTACCTACAAAAAAAATTTGTCGGTCGATATGCCGAACACCCTGTATACTAGACTACCCGACACTTCCTTGAAAAACGATGCCAGAAAAGAAGATGTGAGCTAAAGGTTATACATTCACTTTGAAGCAAACTATTACGCGCCTGCACACCAACCAACTGCTGTTGCTAAAAATATTTACAAAGGAAATAGCTTGGTGAACATGTAAAATTTTACTTACTCTTGTCTGTGGCTCCGCTCACGACATTATAGTTGCTGGCGAGCTGGCGACCAAAATTTCTATACGAACGACGAAAATTTAAATTCTATACGACGTAACAGTAAGGACCACTTCTGCCACCATAGTAGCGCTGAAATACCGGCCAAGTGCGAGTCGCACTCGCGCACCGAGGTTTTCGCACCACAAAAAAAACATTGAAAAAAACACGTTTCTTGTATGGGAACCCCTTAATTTTTTACTTTTTCAATTTTTAATTATTTGTTGTTATATCCGCCATAATAACACATATTCTGTGAAAATTTCAACGAGCTACCTATTACGGTTCAAGAGATACAGCCCTCGGACAGACAGACGGACGGACGGACAGACGGACGGACGGACGGACGGACAGACGGCGTAGGCTTAGTAATAGGCTTCCGTACGGGATACGGAAACCTAAATGTGTGCATGTGAAATGGGAAGCACTGACATGGCACCTAGTTCACCCTGTGTTATGGGCTGACATCACGGATGTTGTAGGTGATGTAGCCAACCGTGTCAGGTTCCATAAAAAAAAAAAATGTGTGGTGTGATGCACTGACATGGCACCTAGTTCACCCGGTGTTATGGGCTGACATCACGGACGTTGTAGGTGATGTAGCCAACCGTGTCAGTTTCCATAAAAAAAATATTTTTTTTTTATATTTTTCTTGAAAAACGCGATCTTTCGTACCTATTCAGGGAAGGGAGTCATCATGAATCGAACGGACGCAACTAGAACCATGAGCAAATTACTTTAGTAGAGCGTTTTTTTTTACATTTTTACAAGTAAGTCCCGTGATATTGCAAAGCCCTAGCTGGTTATCTGCCTCATGAATTTTAATCGTTCTCAGGATGTTTTTGACCCATGAGGGCTGACGATTTTAGTACAGTGTGGGGGTGGTACTTCAAAAGAATAGGCCCACTGCATATTTCCCCGCGCATCTCGTAACAGGCGACAATGGATTAGGAGAAGATGCCGTGCTCAAGGGCAACAGGATAGCCACCTCTCACCTTAGCACGGCCCTTCATCGATTCATGCAGCAGGTGAGTCTTCGTGCCTTACTTGCTGCTTGATAGTTATCTTATCCGATTAGGTACCTACTGCGTGCAGAACGTGGTAGTCGATGTTGTCCTGTAATTTACCAGGGTCCTTGTAGCACAACTCCGATTACTCTGCTTACCCTATATTCATTGTTATTTCCATCGTTTTTCCTAGTCGGGTTTTATATTTAAAAAAAAATATTCCATTTAGTTTGAAATCGCCTTTTCAGGCTCTTGATCATTTATACCTACCCCATCCACTGTATGAGGTTTGAAAAAAAATCAATGTTTAACAATATGGTGCCTGGCGCGTGAGTGTCATACATAATGTTAGGTTTAAAAAATGTCTGACACACGGACTACTAGCAAGCCGAATCGAACAATGCCTCATATTTTCAAATCGGTTAACAATTTTAGGCTGTGATTAATGAACACATTAAACACATGCATACGCTGCCAAAATCAACTGTCCGTTTAGCTTCGCCGTAGTCGGCCAAAAAAAGTTAAATGTCAATATTTGAAAAAAAAAATATTGGGGCAGAGAGTCAACATCACTAGCGAAACCCCTTGAAGGCACCCACTTACTTACCTACATGTTACAACGAATTTACGAAAATTACATCAGTAATCAAATAGTAATTTATTCGTCATGATGATAAGATTTAACTCATAATAATACTTATTCATACATTAGTTAAGTGCCATATCAGTGCTTCCCTTTGGTAGTGATCCGGCTTAGAGACACTGGGTTGGACTGAAAACGCGAAATAGGAATATTCAGTCCGACGATACCAACGCGACTACCACCCAGTAAGGTAAAAAGAGAACGGTAGTGCTTGAACAATAACATTCGAACGCGATAATTTCCCTAAAATTAGAATAAATGTTAGATAAAAAAAAATGGTTTTACATAACTTCTAAAAAATGGTTTAACTTTGAACTTAACTTTGAAGCATTTTTTTTTAAGTTTAATAGCCACATCTGTTTCGCTGAGTTTTCTGGTCTGAATTGGCCCAACACGGACCCACCCCGGGCCCACCTTTAGAATAAGAGCGGTATTCGGATGCATCCCAGCGGCACCCCTTCCCAAGTTTATGTTATAGCCTCACGTGCCAATATAAGCGGTTTGTAAAGGCGTAAACTTCCGACACCAATAAATATGATCCAATATAAAGGCTATAATCGTAATTTTAGAAGTGGAACTTGCGCGTGTGGACGCTAACATCCCGGTGGACCTTACTAGTATGAAAAGGTATGAAATATTGTGGTACCTAATTTGCACTATGCCATAAATTATTGTATTACCTTGCTAGAGGTTAACTTAGCGGTGCAAATTTATTATCGTTATAATTTTTGTGTAGGCAAATTCTCATAGTTTTTATTTTTGTTAATAAGTCAATGAATTGTATTTTTTTTTCAATGTTTGATACAAAGATTGCAAGATCTCTAGATATTCTAAGCGTTGTGCTTTAAACCTTAAACTTATTTTTAGGGCTTCTCAAAATGAGGAGCGGTTGTATTAGCCCCGGGTTATGTATTTCGAAATAGCTTATTCTTCTAATTACAAATTTTCCCGGCCAAATATTGACTCGCTACGAATAGGTATGTACCTACTGGTACGGGTAAGTCAGTACGTCCTTACATTTTTGCCAGCGCACTTTAATCTGCTGGGCCAACATCAATCCTGCGACTTGTGTAAAGAGCCCGGAGCTGTTTATGGGCGAACCCCAATGTACATACGTGCAGCCTCGGGCCTCAATTTCCATTATGCCGAATACTGCAACGTCGTTGCTCCTTCGCAGGCGCCCCGTGAACTATCACAAACTATGGCTCGTTGGGAAATTATATAGACAGGTTCCAATAGCCAGTATTTCGATAAAGCATTAGTTGCAATTAAAATAATACATTTTAATAAATTTTGTAATTTTTTTTTAATTATCTATATATAAGTAAGTTTAAAGTTTTTCCTAGAGCGATTTGAAAGTCGACCTAAATGGGCTTAGTAAGTCTAAATTTATTTAAGACCTTTTGCAATATTTTTAATATTTTAGCGTATAGTTACATGCGAGTATCTCCAAAAGCATATACCTAAGCATGTGCTCTTATATATGTACTTTTGTTAATAAATAATTGACCTATAGAAAGAATGTCAAATATCTTTTGTTAACAACACCTTACCGAACGTTTGAAAAATTATTATCGTGTAGGTAAATTATTAAAAATTATTATTACAAAATTAAAATCAAGGTAGAGAGCAATGTAAAAAGATTTAAAATAACTCATTCTGTAGTTAAATAATTTTTTTTCTCGTCTGCAAGTTAGATTATATTTCTTTTTCGAGAAATTTTAATTTCTCTTCGTGGACGATTTTTTCGTCCCTTTCCCTTCCGTATCTCCCCCTCCTACATCTGGCCAGCCTCCCCCGGTTCTAAGGAGCCCCTTTACGCTCCGCCGACACTTGTCGAAGTCCGTTTGGGCGAAAAAAAATTAATTAGTCGCCAGTGGACCGCGTAGGCGTGCCTCGGTAACGAAATCGTAAAAAGTGAAAATTATAACTTGTGAAAAAATCTCATAAAATGGGAAAATGACTAACTTCGTGAAATTAATGACGCCCTAATAAGCCGGGGTGGAAAATGAGGGTAAATTTTAATCTAGGTATCTACTCGAAAACACCGCAGGGTGGCAAACGAAACCCGCTACAAACTTACATAAGTATATAGGTACTTATCCAAAGGAAAATTCTCGCTTTCTATATAAATTGGTCTCTATATAATATATTGTACCTACATACTGTAAATGGGAGGTTTTTTCTAACATTCACATGATATTTACAAAATTGAAAATTTCTAAATTTCTTTACTATTAAAAACACATACCTATACGAGTAGGTACCTACCTAAGAAAAACGCAAAACTAGGTAATAACAATATTTTATGAAAATACTAGTAAAATAAGATTAAAATAGTGAAATAGGTAAGTTAATTTTATAGGTTGTGGTTTCATCATCAGGAACCACGGGTATTCCAGGAGCCGATGATGTCCGGTCATTATGTAGTCCGGTGTCCGTTGTTTTTAAAATAAATACAATTTATGAACAGTGCAAACTTAAAAACAAGAAAAATGTAAATGGAATCGGTAGTACCTATAGGTACAAGCTGTATCCAAAAATCGGGGTAAGCAGAGTAATCGGTGTGGTGCTGCAAGAACACCGATAAATTTACCGCACAGCATCGAGCAATCACGTTCAGCAATATATTAGGACAAGTAAATTATATAATTAAATAGGATATCTGATTAAATTGATTATGTTATGATTACTAAATCATACTAAAGCAGCTGTTAGCCGCCACAATGTAAATATGATTTTGTAAAATTACGTATTACAAGTTTACAAGTAGCATTTTGTTAAATCAAACGAAAATAGCTATAGTTCCATGTTACACCATAAAGCTCAAAATGTTGGACAATTTATAGACAGAAATCGAAATGAAAGTGGTCCCAATGTTACTACATATCATAATCATAATATATGTTTATAATATTATATACTAGCTTTTGCCCGCGGTTTCGTACCACACATGTATATGTACCTATGTATATCTGTAACAAAAAAATGCCAAAACAGCAGGAACTATTTGGATACCGTTTTCACTGTCTAGCATGCTGTTTTGTCAGCCTCGGTAGCTCAGTGGTGTGGTCGAGCGCGGTCAGTACTTGGATGGTTGACCGCTCGACCGTCGGAGGTAAGGCTAAGGTTAAGGCGTGGTTCGGATTCCACGTAAAACTGTAGGTCCCTTCCCTTCTAGATGGTAGGATTTATCCCGCCCGGGTTGGTACCACCGCACTGAATGAAACGTCTGTCGAAACGGCTATGTAAATAGAACGGGTTGTCCGTCCAGTTCAGTGTAGCCGACATGAAATGAAGGGAAGCACTGACATGGCACCTAGTTCACCCGGTATTATGGGCTGACATCACGTATATTTTAGGTGATGTAGCCAACCGTGTCAGTTTCCATAAAAAAAAATGCTCCGCGCTCCAGTAACTACTCCGAGCACTGATCAAGCATGCGTGCGACAAAGTTCCAAAGTTCAAAGTTCACTTGTGAATATCTACAATTACAGACGCGAGCGGACCCAAGGAACAGTAATGTGCATTGTAGTCTGTCTCGATTCATATTTCTTTGAACTGGCTAAAGACAAAGCGATAAGAAAATAAAATGTCGACGATATCATGCGACCGCCGCCGCCTCCGCCGCTATCGATTAGCAAAGCCAAATTCTTAGAACTCGTACCTAATAGCATTGAATAAATAACACATTGTATGAGACATTGTATGAAACGCGTAACATGAGCAATACTCGTTAATCTGGAATGGGAGAATTTTTTTTTTATTTTATTTTATTTTTTATTGACCGCGCGACATATTATGGCGCCAAGCAACCCATAAGGTGTCTAACGACGCCCGTGGACATTCGGTCGTATGTTGGGGTTGCGAATGCCATGCCGGACTCACAGGTGCCCATTAACGGCCCTCTTGAATGACCCGAGACTGTACTTGGGGTGAAATTTATGGGCAGGGAGAGCGCTCCAGAGTTTACCGGTTTTGTAGAAGAAAGATCTGCAGAACCGTTTGGTACGCATCCGCGGTAAGTCCAGCGTGTAGGGATGCAATCCTTGTCCGGTGCGCGTGGTGCGGAGGTGGAAAGGGGACGGCGGGATCGCGTTAAACAGCTCCTCAGACCACTCACCATTGTACTTGTACGTCTAGATCAAGAAGAATCTGTAGTGAACGAATGGGGGAAATTTTGTTTCTGAAATAAATCTGCCTTCTGCTGCAAATACAATACCTACTACTAATAAAACATGAGAAATTAATAATAATTATTTAGTTACACAGATGACCTAAAAAAGGTAGCCGGGAGTGGATGGATGAGAAGAGCGGAAGACGGAGCGTGTGTTGGTGCGCCTTGGGAGAGGTCTATGTCCAGCAGTGGACCGATACAGGTTGATGATTGATTTATTGATTGAGTACCCAAATATTTAACTTTTAACATAACTAAGCCTCTTAGAACTAAGTAATAAAATAAATAAGGCTATAATTACAAAAAAAAAAAATCGTTCCATACTAGGATCTCAGACCAATGAGAATAGCATTTACATTTGCCACAAGTTAAAACTTGACAGATGTACTTCTGATCTACATCAAAACGCAACCAGAACAAACACGTAAAAGGCGACAAAGGTATAAGGATTGCTAAAGGGCGACTGACTAGGCACCTCTCATCTCACATTGGCACGTTCCTTCCACCGAGTAATGCAGCAGTTGGGTCTTCGTGCCTTACTGGCTCTTTGATAGTTATCTTAATACTTTGCTAAAAGGGGTGGTCGGTGTTGTGCTATCATTTACAAGAGTCCTTGCAGCATAACAGCGGTTAACAGGCGACTAAGGTATAAGGATTGCTAAAAGGCGACTGACTAGGCACCTCTCACATTGGCACGTTCCTTCCACCGAGTAATGCAGCAGTTGGGTCTTCGTGCCTTACTGGCTCTTTGATAGTTATCTTAATACTTTGCTAAAAGGGATGGTCGGTGTTGAGCTACCATTTACAAGAGTCCTTGCAGCACAACAGCGGTTACTCTGCTCACCGCGATTTTCGGGATACAGCGTGTGGTATGTATGTAAAATTATTTTAGACCCATTGAGTCGCCTCTACCTACTTACACATAATAACATAATATAAACTGTGTAGATACAATAGCGTGCGATGTCGGGGAGGAAGTGTGAATCTCCAGAACAATAAGAAGGTGAAAAGAGCTCTGAAAGAGCGCTACAGTGGGTAGATATATTCAGGTGGCTGGTAATTGAAGATGGAATGGCGCACCTACTTTATAAGGCTCGGGATTTAGGTACCGATGAAAAGAATCCTGCCATCCGTCGGTACGGTCTCGGAGGAGAAGGTAATAGCTGAGATTAGATACTTCGGTTTTACTTCGGGCCAGTCATTATAATTAAATAATAAGCGGCGTGCGGCCGAGTGGTTTGGGCATTCGCTTCTCATGCAATAGGTCCGCGGTTCGAATCCGGTCGGCGTGTACCAATGAGTTTTTTCTGACGAAAAAATTTACGTGCATACCTACACCTGCTGCTTCTCCGTTCGGAACCGGTGTAAAACTGTAGGTTCCTTCCCTTGCCCCTTACTAGGTGGTAGGCTCAAATTGTAGCCGACTGGATTGGTACCACCGTACTGGATGTAAGATGACCGCATAGCAGCCTCGGTTGTGTTCTCCTCTAGTCCAGTATAGCCAGCAATCCAGGGAAGTCTCCGGTATGGCACCTACCTTCTCGGAGGTGATATTGGCAGGTATGCGCTTTGGCCCCTCCGACTCAATCACCAATAACGGATTATATAATTATTTTTTGTTTTTAATTTGATATTTAATTCGAAATCTAAAAGGATTATTTATTTTGTAAATACTCTTTATAAGCATTGCACTAAAATTAAGCCAATAAATAAATAAAAACTAAATACTTATATGTATGTAAGTCTTACTGTAAGTAAAAAATTTCGCTAAAATTCATTTGTAACCTTGTGTTATTCAGACCATTTCTGCATCTGAAATTTTGCACGAGATAGCTCATGTACTGGCTTAACTAACTAGTACGTACTTACGAGTATATGTAGTATAATTATAGTTTATTAATAGTTATATTCCTTATATTATATTTTATATTCCCACACTCAAGTTTTTTGCTACTACCTACTTATACCTATTACACAACATACGACTTTCAAACATTGAAAGGTGGACTGGAAAAATCCCTCTGTAAGGGATAAGTCCGCCTTTGCCCCTTATTTAAATTACTTACCTACTTATCGATTGATTCTGTAAATTTCTGTGTGTTTCTTTTTTTTTGAGGAATTTGAGGAATTCTTTTTGAGGAATAAAGTATTTCTATCTATCTATCTATCTTTACACGCGAGGGAAACCGCGGAAAAAAATTCGCCTAAGAAAATCTACGATGCAACAATTAAAGATATGCAGAACAGAACCGGATTATAAGTATGGTTATTGGATGCATGGGTGACCGCTCGACCGTTGGGCTGACCGTGGTTCGGATTCCACGTAAAACTGTAGGTCCCTTCCCTTCTTACCTTACTTGGCGGTAGGGTTTAATAACCCACCCGGATTGATATCACCGCACTGAATGAAAGGTCGGTAGAAACGGCTATTTAAATAGTTCGTGTTTTCCGTCCAGTTCAGTGTAGCCGGCACGACCGAAGGAAAGCACTGAAACGACACCTAGTTCACCAAGTTGTGCATCATGAATGTAGTGGGTGATTTAGTCAACCGTGTCAGATAAAAAAAAAATTCTCATTATGCATATACTAATTGCAGTTAAGATTTTCTCTACCAGCAGTGTGGTGTTCTAAGACAGGTGTGTATACGACCTACCTACTACTCGGCTGGAGTGGATGTAGCGGGAGGAAAGTGTGCGAGCGCGAGAGGGACGGCAACATGTCGGACTTCCCGCTTTCGTCCTTAGTATGAAAGTTTTATCAGAGAGCCTCATTACTGGTTTTTTTCCCTTGAATAGTTTATGAATTAAGCCCGTGATTTTTCCGGCCGTTTTGCGGACAGATTCTTAGCTTTCGTGCGGTCTAATGGGATCAGCAGCTGCGTGCTTGTGTCGCTGGTTAATCGCTCGCTACGTAATAGGTCTGTCTCTGTATGTATGTGGAGAAAGATAGAGAGATAGACAGAGAGAGGACTTATATATTTCTTTAGATATTAACATTAGGTCGACATTATCGCTAATATTTTATTCAGATTCTTATGAGATTCTAGTGAGATCGTGTTGAGATAATATTTTATGTACTTACCTATAATTTAAGTATGACATATTATGTTTCTTCTTCTTTTCTGGAAGAGTCGGGAAGGGTCGCCCTAGATGCAAGTACCTGGACCAAATCGGGCATGTGCTCAAATAGGGTCAGGTGCGTAGTACTCGTAACCGACGAGCATGCACGAAGAACATTATGGGAGTGGAAGAGGCGGCAGAGGTGTGTCAGGATCGTGGCACGTAGAGATCCGTTGTCTCTGCCTACCCCGCCGGGAAACACGCGTGACGCTATTTAGTATCTATGTATATTTTTCTTGAAAAATGAAAAGGCCTATTTATTTTACTACTTTCTATGATAAATACATATACCGGTTTTTATACTGGACGCGACATGCGTTCCACCCATTTATTAAGTGCTAGCTAACGGTGTTGGTCAGTGGACATTTTGGACTTTTTTTAATTTATGGAAATTTGAAACTGTAGGTCCCTTCTGTCTTACCACAGTTCGTGTTTTCCATCCAGTGCAGCCGGTACGACCTTTGACATGACACCTAGGCCACCAAGGTGTTAAAGGCTGATATTTAGGCAAGATTAAAAACTTCAGAATAAATAATCAAATAAGACTATTTTTCTCTTTATAAGTGCTTATTACAGCTAAATGAAAAAATTAAATTTTCCAGATGACGTAAATAGATTAAACTAAATTAGGTAAATAAACATATTCATGCATCAGGAGACTAACGAAAGGAATTTATAGAGCGAATGTGAGTGGAAGAGTCGGGGAGGGTCGTCTTAGCTAGACGCACGTACCTCGACCAGATCGGGGATGTGATCAAAAAGGGTAAAGTGCGTGGTACTCGTAACTGATGAGCATGTATGAAGAACATTTTAGAGTGGAAGAGGCTGCAGAGGTGTATCAGGATAGCGGCGCGTGGAGATCCGTTGTCTCTGTCTACCCCACTGGCGTGAGTGACGTATGTATGCATATATTCATGCATCCTCGGTACATCACGCATTCTCTCTAGGACAACTATTTAGGCACCTACAATAAACTTACTACGTCAAAGTGAACTAAACGTTCAGTCACTGAAAAAGTAAAAATGTGAATATAAATAAAGCGCAGTTTTCTTGCATTTTCTCGACGTTTTATAATTATAAAAATAAAAAACGATAGTAGTGTAAAATAAGTTAAGAATTAGAAAACATTGTGTGATGGTTTTATTGTATTGTATCTTGTCTGCCACCGAAAGGGTGTTATTACTTCTAAGTAGCTAATTTTGCAGGTACACGATGACATTTTATGAAAACTAACATCTGAAGTTTCATGCCGTGCCGGCTCTTCGTACCTACATGTAGCGGCTGGCAGGCACGAGACTAGTCTCGCCATCTACCGAAGCGTTACAGAAATTATTAAATGTAAAATGTACTCAAAATTGCTTATATCGGTACTAGAAAAAAAAAGTTTTTACAATTCTGTTTTAAAATAAATAATGGCAACATTGGTTTTAAATGTTTCCTTATTTTTTAATATTTACTAAATAAATCTTACGAGCCTACTAGCGCCATCTATCCCATTAATGAGGAGAAATGTAGAACGTGAAGATAGCTACGTACGGCGCTCCTTCCTTCCTTTCCTTACTCCCCGGTTCCGACTGTATAGCCATCTGTAGAGTTTTAAAAGAATCAAATTGCATTTGAATTTGGAAATCAACGCGTGAACAAAATATCAAGAAGGATATAAATCAGCCCAAAATCACGTTTATCAGTTTATGTTCAGTTTTAGTTTTAGGTTTGTTCTATAATTACCTATACTATACTTATTTATATATAACATTTAAATTAGCTTTTGCCTATGGCTTCGCTCGCGTGCAGTTTGAAAGAGAAACGCTTATTAGCTAATTCAGAACTTGCGCTTTCCCCGGTTGACATTTCAGGCCCAGGAATTAGACAGACAGAGGTTAAATACCAATATTCAAAAGTTTGTATTACGTCGCTGTGCTCGTGCAAAGGACGATGATATAAAGAAGCGCAGCGACGTAATACAAACTCTTTGACCAATATTATAATAATTGTACTTATATAGTAGAGACTGCAGGTAATTTCAGTTTCTACGTGCTTATTTTTAGGATTCTGCAGCTAATAAATCAAAGAAAAAAGAAATTATAAAGTAGTCCATTTAGTCCTTCCGGCGCGTATTTACGTTCTATACAAGCCCATTACGCAAGGGTATGTAATTTATCGAGTATAGTTAGGAATACAAATTTCTCATTGCAGTCTTCCAATCTATACACCGCCATTACGCAAAAATCGTGTATATTTTGGAGTGATCTACGCAAATTATGCCGATTCCGTAACATACAGCGCCAGTACGCAATGTGGAATAATCGTGTATACATCGGAACTGCTCAGTCGTTCCAAAATATACGCGATAAGTTGCAGCTCGCCATTTTATTTTGTTGATCTCTCTTTCTATTCCATGTTGTTCATATCTATCTATATTTTTCTAAACATTACATGATCATTTGACGAGTGCCTTTGTTCTTATTATCAGTTTTTGGTTGTTTCCACACAAATAATAAGTTGCTGTGCTAAACTGTCTTTAGTGATCATTTTCTTCACTTTTCTAAGCTACTTTAATGTCATAGCTTAGCTAAGTGAAGAAAATGATCACTAAAGACAGTTTAGCACAGCAACTTGTCCTTGACCCTTAGTCGTCTTTTACGACATGCGCGGGGAGAGATGCAGTGGGGCTATTATTTTTATGTACCGGCCCCACACAGTACTTATTTATTAGTATTCTTTCACAAATAAATAAATAAGTATTACCTACCAAACGAAGTCATATGCATGGCACCTATGTACGACAGAAAAATATGCTATGGTCTTGCCTTCGTTCAGTGCTGGTTTACCAATCCGAACAGGGGATTACCAGCTAAATGTACACAGAAAGATAAACGGATGAAACTACAGTTTCAAGTGAAATCCGAACCACGGCCAACTTGAAAGGTCGTACGGCCACCCATCCAAAGCCTGACCTGTAGAAATTATGAACTATAAACAATTTACCTGGCAATTTACCCTAGTAGAGAATATGATTAGATGAAAGAGAAGCAGCAGTTACGGGACCCTCGACGCGTGAACGTGGTACACTTGACCACTTTTTTTTGTAGGGGATTAATAAAAAATTACGTTAGTAGGTTTTAAATTTGCATGGTCCATGTTTTCAAAATTAAGTCGGCCTTTTGCTCAGCAAAATTCATTTCCTTTTTTTTATATTCTAAAATATTTTTATGAAACGGCTTAGAGTAATGGCTTGTGTATGAGCGAAGAAACGCCGTGCAAAAAATAAAATATAAACATGGATTTCGCTTTCATTCACTACAAACTATACACGACCAGTACGCAAAAATCGTGTATATATTGTAATCGAATATGTGGAAAAATAGCATTCCAAAATATACACGACGATTTACCTATGGCTGCGTAATGGCGTTGTATAGAATGGAAAGACGCCCTTCCGGCATGAAAACTATTTAGAAGTTTATTGAGAAAATAGCATTCTAGTGGACTTCGGCGCGGTGGCGGGGGAGGAGGCGCCGCGCGCTAGGCTAGAAGGAAATAGCTACAGAACCCTCTGTGTGTGAATATTGTACCCACTTAACAGGATTTTCAACTATGTTGCAACGCTTTTTTCCATTACATTCTAGGAGAACATGTTTAAAAAAAATCACGGTTTGTTTCGTTAGATAAGTTGCTCATCTACACAATTCACTGCTGCTGCATGATATTTTTAAATTCACTCTGTATAATATAATAGGTCAAACATATTGTTGATGTGATGACATATTATGATTGTTCCTGAGTTTTAACACCATCTCATTGTGTTTTTAAATTTTCATATAAGAGATTACCACCAGAGCCTAAACAAATAGATAATTAAAAAATTAACGAAAAACACTAATTATGCATGCACTCATAATTTCACGCTTAATACCTATAATTTTCAGTAAGGCATTGTGGAGGTAAACAAGCCGTAGTGAAAATTATAATTTTAACTGTTTTTGAGCCGCTAATCACCTTCCCTCTCCCCCGTCCCCGGTGTCTACTGTGCGAAGGGGTGGTGGTGGTACCATCACGGCGGCATGGGCTCTCGGAAGGGGTAAGACTACCCTACACTGGTTTATTATGATTGCGTACATGAATATTTCATAGCTCATTATCTACGCAGCTCGTGGATGGAGGGACCATAGACTAAACACGCTATACATCCGACTTGAGTTTAGAGTAATGTACAATATGGATTAAGAGGTGCGTATGAGCTAAAATGTTCAGGGCAAAATTAATGTAAAAATGTACCTATACATATTTTTTAAATCCTAAAATGTAACTATGATTTCAATGCATAAAAATATGTTTTGCTATTGCATATCATAATATGAAATCTACGGCTAGCTTGAGTGATTTCCATTGAAAACCAGGCACTCACCAATTTTCTCTACTTCTTATAAAAGGGAAAGTGTCTGTATGTATGTATGAGGTAAACTCCGGAACCACTGAACATATTTTGATAGGGTTTGTACCAGTGGAAAGAGTAGTTCTTGAGACTCACTAGTAGATAAGATAGGATAGTATGAACGGAACGCTCACACAGTATTGCCGTCTGAAGAAAATAAAGCAATTTTGTCAGCCTCGGTAGCTCAGTGGTGCGGTCGGTCGACTGTTGTTAAGCAACCCTGAGCGCGGTCAGTACCTACTTGGATGGTTGACCGCTCGACCGTCGGAGGCTGACCGTGGTTCGGATTCTACGTTAAACTGTAGGTCCCTTTCTTTCTTACCTTACTAAGTTGGTAGGGTTTATCCTGGCCGGGTTGGTATCATCGTACTGAGCGACACGTCGTCGGTCGAAACTGCTATGTAAATAAATCGTGTTTTCCGTCCAGTTCAGTGTAGCCGACATGAAATGAAGGGAAGCACTGACATGGCACCTAGTTAACCCGGTGTTATGGGCTGACATCACGGATGTGATGTGACGTGATGTAGCCAACCGTGTTAGTTTCGTTAAAAACAGTGTCAGTTAAAAAAAAATATTCCAAGACAAAAGTTAGAACATAAAAAAATATACTATGCAAAAAAACAAAAAAAAAATGCACGCCGACTGTACAGCTGTAAAACGCCGCCATTTTCAATGCCTTTCTTTAGGTAGAAAGAGATCATAATACTCCGTTTATTGAATTTTTTTTTTCATAAAGATCTTTTCATCCTTATACACACACTGCAGCTTCCTTCCACACTCATCAATGCTAGCATGCAATATGAAGCGTCCATAGATTCCGCTGTCTATGGGCGATATCTGTTCGCTAAGAGGGGGTTAGCTGTTAGCTGAAGGGGCAAGGTAGCTAGCGGGGCAGGTGCCGTGCTTTGTCACTTTGCTACGGAGACGGACAGAGCGTCTGGCGAGAGTAAACCTAATTCATGAATTTCGATAATGTTAATATTATTGTAGCTCGATTCTTGAACGCGCTATATACAGGGTGTATCAGGATGGGTTTTCGAAACTTCAGGGTTCGAAAGGGGCCCATATTTGAAGACGAAAAGCTCTGAAACTTTTTCCCAGATTCGATAATTTTACATTACTTTTTGGTGAAAATCTATTCTTCAAGATTTGGTGGATGGTTAACGTCCGCCTTTATGAAATAAAAAATAAATTCTAACTCATGAATGAAAATGGGTAGGTTGCATACATAACTAGTAGAATTGAACTGCGTGTAGGTAAATTCCAAACACTGAAAGTTCAATGACCTCAAAAGAAAAAGAGGACTGAATTAGTTCACTGCACTTTCCAGTCTCACTGTCCATCGAGTTTTTATTACAATTTCCAACTTTTGTATGACCAAAAAAACAACGGAATTTCGATTTGAGTGATAAGGGTTTTTTTCTTCTAATGATGAGTACTTTCTATTCCTGAAGTTTCTCAAACCTATCCTGATACACCCTGTATAAGGTCTTTCAATAGTAGGTAACGATACGCTAAGGGGTGTATGTGTATCAGATACTGATCACGTTCCCATACCAATTTTTTTTTACGATATAAAAACATACTTATTAAGGTGAAATACGCGCACTTCACGTATTAAATTTGAGGAGTGAGTAGGTTTTTTATATCGTAAAAAAAAATTGGTATGGGAACGTGATCAGTATCTGATACACATACACCTCTTAGCGTATAGATACCTATTAATGAAAGACCTTCTAAACATACCATCACACTTTATCCCGACAATCGGGGTAAGCAGAGTATTAGCTAAAAGTGCTGCAAGAAGTGTGGTGGTCGGTGTTGTGCTGTAATTTACCAGAGTTCTTGCAGCACAACACCGATTACTCTGCTTACCCCGATTGTCAGCGTGTGTGATATGTATGTATGTATGCTGCAAGAACTCGGGTCAATTAGGCGCACAACACCGACCACCAACGTTTAGTATTAGGACAAAATAACTACTAAGCAGCAAGTATAAGGCACGAATACTTACATACTTGTATGTATAATTTGGTGGACGGACGCGACGGTGCCAAGGTGAAAGCTGTTGAACGCACTTATAGTAAGTACATACCTACCTAAAACTGAAAAATTATGTCCCACGCTACGTTCGCTTGTGCGTGACCTCCATTCCAGCACCCATCTACCCCAGCGGTTGTCGGGTCTGCGACTGATGTGCCCAGTCCACTGCCACTTCAGCACGCTTATTTTCTAAGCAATGTCGACTGCCTTGTTTCTTTGCCGTGTGTATGTGGTCAATGTTGATCAATGTTGTCCATTAGACGAAATTAATTAGGGATGTTTACCGATTACATTCCATAAAAAAAAAAAATGCATTCCTACACTAGGTACAATACATCACTCCTCTACATCGTCTACTATACGGGTGATGTGATGTCAGGCAATATAAACGATTTACAAAAGGCAACTTTGATGACGTACGGCATTCTTTATAAACTAACCTTTGGAATATTATTATGGGAGTGTAACGATATGGAGTTTGTTTGTAATTGCACATACAAAAACTTTAAAGACAAACTTCGCACATTGATCGAGCATAATAAAAATAAATGTTGCCATTCAGCGATAGATAATTGTTTTCAGTCTTTATAAAAAGTTAAACATAATTTCCGTTTAGATACTTACTTATAGGACTCGGAGGACCACTAAGTATATTCCAGCGCAGCTCTGAGTTTTTATATTTTATTTACTTAGCGGTCCCCCGAATTTAAGATAATTTTTTTTTATTAGGTACTTAATTACTTGATTACAAACATAGCTAAGAACTATCCCAATTAAACCAGCTTTCTAATAAAAAAAACCGCATCCAAATCGGTCCATCCATTTGGGAGCTACGTTGCCACAACGATAACACCCCTCTTTTTGCGTCGGGGGTAACAATGGTAAGGTCGGAAGGGCGAACCGTTTATCCCAATATCAATTACGAACCCAATTCCTGATTATTGTTACCAATTTTTTTTTTTTCAATGATAATGATTTAATTTTATAATAAAGGATAGATAAACCATTTTGTTTTAATAAAATCCCTTTGTAAACAACACATCAAGGGTTCTTGACCTCTACTAACCTGTAGCTGGTGAGATGTTTACCTATGAGCTAATTGCAGTGTACTTACATACCGCATCCTTCTTGCATCTCAGTAAAAGACATATTCTCAGATAAAGTGTTTTTATTTTTATTTTTTTTTATGGAACCTGACACGGTTGGCTACATCACCTACAACATCCGTGTTGTCAGCCCATAACACCGCGTGAACTGGGTGCCATGTCAGTGCTTCCCTTCGGTCGTGCCGGCTACACTGAACTGGGCGGAAAACACAAACTATTTACATTGCTGTTTCGAGCGACGTTTCATTCAGTGCGGTGGTACCAAACCGAGCGGGTTGAACCCTACCACCTGTAAGGTAAGAAGGGAAGGGACCTACAGTTTTACGTGGAATCCGAACCACGGTCAGCCTCCAACGGTCGAGCGGTCACCCATCCAAAAACTGACCGCGCCCAGCGTTGCTTAACAATAAATAGCAACAGTCGGCTGTCTGCACCACTGAGCTATCGGGGCTGACAAATTATACCTTGTTATTTCCTTCGTTTTTCGTAGTCGGGTTTTATATACAATTTGTTTCACAAAAATATTCTTCAAATGCCAGGTATCCTGTCCAAGTCAGAGCTAATCTTACTAGTTGGTAATGAAGTGTTAATAAATGATAGGGCGTGGTAAGGACTTACCCCTCCCCCTCCCCATTACACGTTCTAGCCTACCCTTAACCCCACCCACCCCTATGTCTCTGGTGCCACAGTATTACAAACTGACGTGCCGCTATTTGACACTGTCTCAAGACTATAATATTGTCGAGTGACATCGCAGAGTGGTATGGTAATATGAGTTGTGGCACAGTTGTGTCAGAAAGCGGATGTTTACATTTGGAACCTTGTCAAGGACGTGCCTGCTAACGGTAACAATTTGTTGGTAAAATGTCTTCCAGCAGCGGGAGCACAAATGCGTCGATAAGCCTATATCGATCGATAAACATCTATTCGTCTTCTTCTATTCTACTTCGTCGAACGAAGCAAATAGATGTTTATCGATCGATATAGGCTTATCGACGCATTTGTGCTCCCGCTGCAGGTAGCCTTGCTTACCGTCTCAACCTTGTCGTTTAGCAGTGTTTTTCTTCACCGGAGCCACACACATTCTTGGGAAATCTAAAACCAATCTGAATAGCCCTAACCTCTACATCTTTTTTATAGAAAGCGCGACATGTGGCTCCGAGCCACTCGTAAGGTGTCTAACGTCGCCTATGGGCATTCGGTCGTATGCGAGGGTTGCGAATGCCATGCCGGCCTGATATGTGCCTATTCACTTCCTCTTGTAGGACCCGAGACTGTACTTGGGGGGAAACGTATGGTCAGGTAGAGCGTTCCAGAGTTTACCGGTTCTGTAGAGGATGAAGATGTCGACCTGCTGAACTGAACTGAAAATTAAGTTTATTTATACGTTCGACTAATCATCTTAAATTATTGCGGTTGTACCCGATCATTTTGCAAGGTAATAATGGACCTAGCATATAGTATCTAACTGAATGGACCTACGAATTTATACATGGAACTTTAACCTTATGTCGTGTCCGGAAATTAGGATAAAATTGCCACCCTCTTTATAACATACATACTTCTAGTTTACTATTTTAATAGGTAGGTCTGAGTGTGCTTGAGAGTGTTGTGAATGCCTTATGGCATTAAGCACGCATATTGTATTAATATTTTTCAATTAGGTATAAGTAATATGGATATATGTTTTTTTTTAGAAAAAGTGCTGCGATTTTAAAAGACACGCAGCTCTAAACATTATACATATTAATTTATTTTTGCATTTCATAATTTTAAATTTAGCGCTTGCGGTGACGACGCCTCCGAGGACTTGCATGGTTGCGCACATGCGCAGATAGAACGGGCGTCCTTGCGCAGATGCAAGGCCGGGAGTAGTGCAGGGCGCACCTTGGGTGCAACAATTTATATAAACTTTCTACATAACTATGTCACAGGTCACTAGGGCCGTGGTGATGAGAGGTGAACAGGCCGTGATTTTTGTGGCCTGCAATAATTTCTAATCTACCTATCGTTGAAAGTGTGTCTCACTATTTCTGTAACTTTCCATTTTCAAATATAAGCTAAAATACGAACGAAATCCTTATAAATTTTTTTTAACGACAGACTATAATGGAAAACCGAAAATTCAAAATCACCACGATTTATAGGGAAAAGTTTAATTTCAGACAGTTTGTTCAACACGATTTCCTGCGCACGCGTAGGTAATTAGAAGTAGGCCTACCTACCTACAAATCTACAAATCAGTTAATTTCGTTGAACTGACTGACCCTCGTTTTTAGGGTTCCGTATCAGGTACGGGACCCTATTATTACCATCTCCGGTGTCAAGTCTAACAGATGTCATTTGTTAGTTATAGTTACATTTCTCATAGGTAGATTTGACAAGGAGTTATCCGTCGGCTACATTGTATCCGGAGATGATGAAAGGTGTCATGAGAAAATATTACCTTGTTTTCTTCATTTTAGTGATCCGTACAAATATTCTGAACGTGTAATCCATTGATATTATATATATTCAAAATCGGTAGATGTGTTGTCTGAGCTCCGCAAGTGGTATATTAAAACCAGGGCAAATGCCCCGCCTGAACATTACTTGTCTCTTTTTTAGTCTCAACAACAGACAGACATGGCGCCATACTTCCTCTTGTAGGTAATATTGTGACGCTCGAGGTCGTACCATTTGTAAATACCGAATGTCGTATAGACAACGTATTTACTTAGCCCTTTTGAACATAAATAAATCGGCGGGTGGCCGAGTGGTTTGGGCATCGGCTTCTCATGCGAGTGGTCCGAGGTTCGAATCCGTTCGGCGTTTAGTAATGAGTTTTTTCTGACGAAAAATTTACGTGCATACCTACACCTTCTTCACTGTTCTGCTTCACCGTTCGGAAACGGTGTAAAACTGCCCTTGCCCCTTACTAGGTGGTAGGCTCAAATTGTAGCCGACTGGGTTGTTACCACCGAACTGGATGTTAGATGGCCGCATAGCAGCCTCGGTTGTGTTCTCCTCTAGTCCAGTATAGCCAGCAATCCAGGGAAGTCTCCGGTATGGCACCTACCTTCTCGCTGGTGATATTGGCTGGTCGGAGCATGTGCTTTGGCCCCTCCGACTGAGTCACCCATACCGGATTACATAAAAAAAAAATTGCTTTAACTTAAATTTTCTTCATTAATTATCTCACGAACTATGGTTTACCATAATACCAAAGAGTTTGTATTACGTCGCAACTCTTTGGTAAATAATTAACCCTTCATCACTGGAGCGGGCAATATTGCCCGCCGAGCATTTATACCGTCATCTATGGAGCGGTCAATATTAACCCGCCACCGCTCCAAACCGCTGCATGGGCCGAAAAATAATTTTTCCCTACACAATCTACTATTATAGTATTAGTACAAAGAGACATACTATAAAGTTCTAGGTTACGTCTGCATACCGGAAGGTAGATAGGTGGGTAAAAATTCTTTCCGAAATAATTATCCTTTTTATTCTGTGGTAATTACTCATTAATTACCATATTTTTATTGTGAAAAATAAACGTTTTATTTTTTCTTTCATTCAAATTACGAGCATTTACATGTAGGTACGTTTTATGCAAAATATAGGTATTGTTTGTTTGTTTCCCTTGTAATATTTTAATAATAATTGTAATGGTTAAGAAAAAGAAGAAAAGCTGTCAGACTGACAGGGTGGAAAACATTTCTCTGTAAAAATGAAAATTTTATAAAAACCAGTCGCCGACAGCCTCGGCAGTGGACTACCGGCGACACCGCCTCAGCGCCTCACCACCCCGCTGTGTCAGAGGAGGGACAAGTGATGCAACGCGTCCAAGTCAACAGCGCCTCGCCCGAGGCCTCGCCCTCCTCGCGGTGTGGCCGGAGGATCCAGTGACAAGACCTGCCGCTTCTTTCAACACCAGCAGCGCACCCAATCCACCACGGTTTGCTACTCCATCGCCCGCATCTGCCGGTGAGGATGGCGAACCAGGGACGCGCCCCGCCACACCAGCTACGACGGGATGAAGTCCGCCGCCACCGGTTAGCTTGAGGCTATCGCGGCCCTGTGTCCCGCTTGCAGCCTCCGCTACCGGTGAGCGCCGTGCGCCACCCACAGCGACGCACGCGAGAGGCCTGACAAGAATAGAAGAGCTGCGTAACGTCGCCCCGCAGTCCGACGGATACGGAGCTCTCCGAGATGGGGGTGGTGGTGGCCTACGTGTCTAGTACCACCACCTATCGCTCGTAGCTTGCCTCGCGTCGTCCCGGAGAGCTCCGTAGCCACGACCTGCACCCGCCGGCGTGCTTGGGGCTTGTCTCCCGCCGTCGGCGGAACTTTACCGTTTTCTATTTTTTTATTTGTCGGTTTGTATTAATTTTGTATGTATTTTTAAAATTGTATAGAATTAATATAAATATGTACACTATTAGATATAAGAAAACGTGAAAATAAATACATGAAATTGTAATGGAAACCTTTCAAGACGTAAAAGTTTTCTTCGCGTCACGTGGTCAGATCGAGCTCCCTCCCGCAGGAGAGCACATCACTTCATGTCCACACAGGTGGAGATACTACAAACTAACTAGCGAATTGAAGCCTTACTATTATAACACTACGGTCTAAATTCGAATACTACTCGAGCCATACAGTAATATAGAACTGTCTGAGCTTTGTGGTCAAACCAATGTTCGCCATACGCTATCGATGAAATAGGAGTAAATTTTGCTTGAAAACGTGCACCACAGTCAACAGGTCAATCAATCAATACTCAATTTGACATTCTTTTATTTTGTCGTGCGCGCGCACGTCTTGCCAAGTATGAGATTGTCTCGTGTTGCGCCGTGCTGTCTTTTGTCCTGAGTTGGCGAAGGGACCGGACGCGTGTGAGGAGTCTGCGTTCGTTCGCCTTCCGTCGAGCGCCGAGGGGCACCAGTGAGTATCAATCTCCTCCCTCTATACAGGGATGTTTCAGGATAGGGTTTCGTAACTTCAGGGTTCGAAAGGGGTCCATATTTGAAAACGAAAAGCCCTGAAACTTTTTCCCAGATTCGGTCATTTTATAGTACTTTTTGGTGAAAATCGTTTCATCGAGATTTGGTGGACGGTTAACATCCGCCTTTATTAAATAAAAATAATGACTAAATACCAATTTTTTTAACTAGTAGAATTGAACTGCATGTAGGTAAATTCCAAACACTTAAATTCAAATGACATCAAAATAAAAAGGGGACTGGAATAGGTTATTGCACTCCCTAGACCTAGACAGCACCTCCCCATACTCACTGCACAGTTTTTATAACAATTTTCAATTTTTGTTTGAAAAAAAAATACGGAATTTCGATTTGAGTGATAAGGATTTTTTTCTTCTAATAATGAGTACTTTCTATTCCTGAAGTTTCTCAAGCCTTTCCTGAAACACCCTGTATATACCTCACCTCCCGCGCAGTGAGCAACCAGCACGCCAGCATAAACCAGAACCTTCTCTTTTCTCACAATACGTCTGTCTGCTCTGCGCGCAAACTTTTTAACTGTCACTTTTCTTTTCACAGCGCGCTGCAGCTTCCGTGCGTCCGTCAGGGATGTATCGACGGAGAGAAGCTGGGCATAGTCGAAAGTAAAGCTTACCATTGTTCAGTGTGTTGCAAATAATCGCATTGAGCATTGTAAGCTAAGCATTCGCTTTTGTCAGCCTCATCATCAGTCATCTCGTATAGAGAGGAACACAACATAAAGATTGTCATCACTAGAAGATACTCCATATCTATGTTTGACGTCTGCTCTTTGTTTACAGAAAGCACAATTTTCAGGCTACAAGGAAGCCGTTTCGGACAAAGTTTAGTCATAATATGGTGCTGAAATTTTTAAGGGATTAAATTTCCAGATGTTCTATAACCGAGTCACACTTAGAAGACAAGTTTAGGTATTGGTGTGATGCATGTAAATAAATCTAAAGGAACCCCTTTATTTTGTATAAAAGGGAATAATAATTGTCTGAATTAAAAAAAATAAAACTAAATATTTATACTTTGAATCACCACATTTAATAAGAACAAATGCCGCAACTGGATTTAAAGATAGCAATAAAATTTAACAAACTTTCAGTTTACACATAAAATATTAAATCCAAAGCATCAAAATTGTTTTTTTTTTTGTCCATACATTCTCTTTGGTGTAAATTAAAACTATTCTTACGATGATAAAAATGCATATTTTTATTGTACTTTAAATAAAGAGCAGGAAAACGGAGATATTATTGTATTAATAGTTAAGTCTAAATCAGGGTTGTCCAAGTAAACTTTGCTTCTTTTTTAGGGTCGCATCGCAAAATTATTTTAGAAAAACTGCAGCCATCAATATTATGTATGTAGGTACATTGGACACCCCTGCTCAAAGCACACAATGATAATGTTTAGTACCATTTCTAAAACTCGTTAAGACAACATCATTAGAACGTCTAGAATTTTTTTTATGTATTGCAGGCTACAGGTCGGTTAACCAAAGCTGGCGCGTGCACAGTACTCAGACCAATGCAATTGTGCAAGTGCGAGTGAGACAGATTGGGGCATACGCATCACGAAAACCCGATCTGTCTCACTCGCACTTGCACAATTGCATTGGTGTGAGTACTGTGCACGCGCCAGCTTTGGTTAACCGACCTGTATGTCATTGGTACTCTATATAATATCATCTAAGATTGAAGCAAATATTTAGTTTTACGACGTAAGTTGTTAATAAAATGTCTTATTTATTAAGTCAGTGCAGGAAAGATCCGAAGTAAATGGGCTCGAAATTATGTTTTCCTAAAGATATTATCGTTGTTACGGGCTAAACACTTTAAATATTAATGATAATCTAGTAAAACGTTTAAAAAGGTGTACAACTAGGTGCGTGTTCTATAAGCAATATCGTACTAAACTTACGTTCAAAGTCTTATCAGTTACGAGAGTGTAAAAGAACATACACACATATAAATGCACTTAATAAAGTCCGCTGTTCTCAATGAAACTTAAGTTTTAGATTATTCTCTCGTTCAAGGCTTCATTGGCAGTCTGCAGCGCAGCGGTGGCACAAATTGTATCTTTAGTTTAGTACGAATATAATAATGTAGGTAATATTATTAGTTTAGTTTAGAATTAAATCATTTAACCATTATTAAAGTCAACAGTTAATAGGTAAACAAAAACTATGAAAAGCAGTTTAACTAAATATAAAGTAAAAAAAAATCGTAAATAAAAGCTTGGAAACAAGAATGCAAGACATTCTGAGAGGTTAGTTGAAAGTAAAAAATTAAAAGTGGCCGCTCTTATAATGTAAAATTTATCTATAAATTGTGAGTCTAACTATTATAAAATCAATGAAATATATGTAATGATTTACAATTTATCCGTATAATATAAACTATTTAGATTTAAATGTAAAAGACAAATTGTAAGTAACTTTCAATTAAATGTCACAATTTTAATGTAGATACCTACTCGTCAGTGATATAAACGCACACCGCACAATGTATAACTATCATTATACCTAGTTTGTTAAAATTATAATTTTCTGAAATGTTTAATCTATGGCAATTTATTAAATTATTCTATTCTTATTCTATGTGTTGAGTATTGCCAATCTCTGTGTTCAATCCGTATGAATACCTGTATTGGATAATCTTTCTTAGATTGTTCGATAAAAATTCAATAATTACTGGTTATTCTATCCTGAAATGTATCAGTGCAGTGTAGTGTTTTATTTAATTTTTTATTAATAGGTAGCAACTCTTAATGATTTTAGCAGTCATCGAGAGATGATCCGGAGCCTCGCCTCACCAGTCACACCCGAAGTGTTCTCAGCCTCAAAACTACGATAGTGACCTTAAGCAGGATCCACAAGTAAGGCAAACATTTGACATTTTTATCTCATTCTAACTAATCCGTGAATCATCAATTACATGTAGATGAAACTTAAAACATTTCACCAACATGCGGAGACAGTCTGGATCCGGCTTTATGCTGAAACTTCACGCCGAATAAGACACGACATTTCAATTCCATCTTCTTTTAATTGATTAGTTGGAGTGAGATGAAACAAAATGTTTGCCTATAATATAGTTTGTATAAATTACGTATCTATACTGCCACGTTTAGTACAATCATGGAACCCGACATTTCTAAAATTCACTCCTGCTGCTGAATTCGTTATATAGTACGTTATATTCGTAAATTCCTCCGGCTTTATAGTTAATATCTACCTAGTAAACAGTGATTAAAAAAACATTTAAAGACGAAAGATCGAATATTGAAAGATGAACAAATATGACATTGGGATTGTCAAAGACACGAATATCGTTTACCTAATTGTAAATTCGATTTAAGTTACATCGAGACATTAAGTGCACGTAATTTGGCAATATCGGAATTGGAGAGCTATGCAGATTGATAGGATTTAAATGGGTTCGAGGACGACTTTCTTGAAGCACCCTATAGGTAGAGCATCCATGATCTCCTTCACGTTATTCACTTGGGCTTCCAGCTTGCCCGCCTCCGCCTCGTAATCGTTGATCCAGCTGCAAACAGATCAAAATGAACCTTAAAAAAGCAGATATTGAATAGAAACTTTTCCTATATACATACCTATATTTTCATTGCATGTATTTTAGTACAGTAGAAAAATGCGAAAAAGGGACCATTGTGGGATCAATCTGTTATCTGTCTGTCTGACTGTCTAACTCCTAAACGTCACAGAATACATTGGTGGAAACCCTATGTAAATTGGTTGGGTGTTTTTTTTTTCAATAATCACATTATGTAAATATGCATAGGTATGTTTATCAGAATGGGGTCCACGTACCTGAGATGAGCCTTCTTGGCAGCCTTCAGCTTCTCAATCTTGGCGGCGAGGTCGGCAGTGGACAATTCATGATCAGCGCGGTCCAGGTTTGCTTCTGCACACAATTTTATATTGGCACGTATTAGATGGCCGTTAACTGTCTCCGTCCAGTGTAGCCGGCACGACCGAAGGGAAGCACTGACATGACACCTAGTTCACCCGGTGTTATGGGCTGACATCACGGATGTTGAAGGTGATATAGCCAACAGTGTCAGATTTATTTTTTTCATGGGTTCTAACGCCAACATAATGTTTCCCACATGGAACATACATAATACCTATATTTGCTGTTACAAGTCTGTTGTATGCACCGCATGTAAATCGGTAGACCTGAGTTATAGTATATAAGTGAACATACATACGACACATGTTGCATTGCATAATATGTGCTCTGGCAGTAGACTGGGCACGCCTGTCGCAGACTCTACTTTACATAATCTATAAAACAGGCTAAGGGAAGCAATTGCTCGCCTGTGTTGCAATGATTCAAGTCCCTCCCCGTGAGCTTGGGATCACCAATAGGCATTATCTGTCTCATTGTTTTATGTGATCTCAGCAATATGAGGTGAACTTACGCAGATTGTCTAGTTCGGTGTCGTTGAGAGCTTGAACATTGTTCAGCTCGTCCATTATGTACTCGAGGTCTTTCTTGGCCTGTTCTACCAGGCGCTCCGCCTCACCAGCATCTGTTTTCGCCTGCGCCACCTGTAGGGGGAAATATTAACTATAATTATATATTAATGTATACAGGGTGTATCAGGATAGGTTTGAGAAACTTCAGGAATAGAAAGTACTCATTATTAGAAGAAAAAAATCCTTATCACTCAAATCGAAATTCCGTTGTTTTTTTTGTCATACAAAAGTTGGAAATTGTAATAAAAACTCGATGGACAGTGAGACTGGAGAGTGCAGTGAACTAATTCAGTCTTCTTTTTCTTTTGAGGTCATTGAACTTTCAGTGTTTGGAATTTACCTACACGCAGTTCAATTGTACTAGTTATGTATGCAACCTACCATTGATTTTATAACCCTGTCGGGACAGATAGACCACTCCATATAACAAATTTGGTAACGTTGTAAATCGTAAAACCAACAGAGGGCGTTAATAATTTTTCTTGATGTTGTCGTAAAACAAACAGGTGGCGTTAATGTTTGTTAATACTTCTATACTAAGGGCGCTATCTAGTTGAAATACAACATGTATCTAGGTACCTTTAATTGTCACTAGGCTGTAGAATTACTGCTACTAGACAAAAGATGGCGCTTTCATTTATATTTATAAAGAACATTATTTATGTAAATTCCAAAATTTTTAATTATATTTGAATAATAAAATTATGACAATTTACAATTAAACTAACACTTCTTATCAAATTAAATAAAATAAAAAAATGTTTTGAAAATTATTTGGTATACGGAACAAAATATTATTATGATTGTAATTTCCTGTTTGTGCGCTTTTAATAGATAGATCCACACAGAGCACGGAATACCTCCGCGCGCGCGCGCGCGCGGTATTCCGTGCTCTGTGGATAGAACGTATTTATTTAGTTGAACAGTTAAACAAATACTCGTCACTCTTCATTCTAATAATGTCAGCATTGTATGTAAAAAAAAAAAATATGAAAACTGCCTTAAAAAATTTATGAAATTAAAAAAATCGAACCCTAGAGTTGAAGGCGGTGCTAAAGAAGGCTACACAAATCACAAAGGATATCATCCACGCATGTTTTCTTTCATGTATCATTTTTGCTTGCTTTAGCACCGCCTTCAACTCTAGGGTTCGATTTTTTTTATTTCATACATTTTTGAAGGCGGTTTTTATATATTTTTTTAAATAGTTTTTTATTTCACAGTTTTTTTTGGAATTTTTTGCTATTAATGTACTCGGCGGAATCGCTCGACCTTCGGCCTCGCGATTCCGCCTCGCTTTCCAATCTGATCTCGACCAAATTAAAATGGAACCACGTCATGGTTATCCCCTTTCAAACAAAAAAAAAGAATTTTCAAAATCGGCCCACAATAATTGACGGAGTAATCGCGTAACAAACATCCAAAAAAAGAAAACATACCGTCGAATTGAGAATCTCCTAGGTCTAAAGTAAATTGCTCGTGATGACAAATTCAACGAGCCCAAACACGATGGGTTTATCATGTGTAGTTTAGGAGTTCCTATGGCCACCTTCCGTCTCCATCATCAGACCAGCTCGATGGTACTCGTACTCGTATTATAATATATTAAACGCATCTGGCCGGTCGGAAAAGATTTCAAATTTAGAATATTCATGAAACAAGGGTCCGAATATGAATGACAATATCGATTCATGTATTTCAATACAATGACAGAGAAAATTTCAAAATATTAGGTACCTATTCTACCTATTTAATACTTTTTAGTTCTAGTTTATTTTGGCCCGTGGCCCAAACGGAAATACTGGATTTTTCATGTGGCGTTGAACGTGTAAGATTGTAATTTCCTGTTTGCGGTTTTACTCCGGTCCAAAGAATTTACAAACTCTTTGGTTGTACTTGGGTTGTACCTAGCTCCGCTTATTTGTTGTTATATCCGCTATAGTAACACATATTCTGTGAAAATTTCAACGGGCTTCCTATTACGGTTCAAGAGATACAGCCCTCGGACAGACAAACGGACGGACGGACAGACAGACTGCGGAGGCTTAGTAATAGGCTTCCGTACAGGGATACGGAAACCTAAAAATAAGGGGTGAAATAGGGGTGAAAGTTTTTGTATGGGGAATCCATGATTTCTCTAGGTAAGGATATGAAAATTTATTATCTAGGCTTTTGGCACAGATTACTCAATAGTTACTGCTTTTGGTAAGAAATAATGTATAATGGTCAGGAAGAGGAAGGGGGAGAGAAAAGAAGGGGGAGTGGGTGGGAGGTACGTTTGTCAGCCTCGGTAGCTCAGTGGTGCAGGCAACCCTGGGCGCGGTCAACACTTGGATGGGTGACCGCTCGACCATTTGAGGCTGACCGTGGTTCGGATTCCACGTAAAACTGTAGCACCCTTCCCTTCTTACCTTACTAGGGATGGTACCACCGCACTGAATAAAACGTATGTCGAAACGGCTATGTAAATCAAAGAGATTTGATGTAAATAGTTTTTCGTTTTTTTCCGTCCAGTTCAGTATAGCCGGCACGACATGTCCGACATCACGGATGTTGTAGGTGATGTATCCAACCATGTCAGTTTCCATAAAAAAAAGAAGAAGAGGAGGAGAGGTATGGAGGGAGGAAGGGTTAGTGAATGAGGGTAGGTGTGGGGGAGGGAGGTAGTAGAGGGAACGAGGAGGAATGGATATCGAGGGAGTGAGAGGTTGAAAGGGGGAAGGGGCGGGGTAAGAGGGGGTTGCGGACAGGATGAGGGGTAGTAGGGGAGGAATGGAATGCGAGGGTGATGGGAAGGAGGGGCGACATGAGGGGAGGAAGGGAAGTAGGGAGAGAGGGAGGGAATGGGCGAAAGGGAAGGTGGCAAAGAGGGGGTCCGTGAAGGGTGAGGGGAAGGAGGGGAGGAAGGCGGGATCGAGGAGAGAAGACCGGGAGAGAGGTGAGTGAGAGATGGGCGAGGAAGGAATCCCTTCCTTCCTCCCGAAAAAGATAGAGAATATAAGAGAAGCGATGGTTTATTATCAATTTTGCATTTAAATCAGATTTACTATTTTTTTATTTTATTCGTCGTCGTGTCATCGTCGGTAAAATCTACAATTTTACAATTTTATATAAAATATCATTGACTTATATATTCTGTAAAGCTTATCACAAATACATTAAACCCACCCTCTTTTAATCTCTTTGGTATAACACCACCAGCAGCATCGTAGATGGAAAAAATAGCCCTGGACTCAACTTTTTTTAATTCGGTGCCTGGACTCCCTACTTCATACTCAAAGACATTTTGTTCATACTTCAACTATTTATTACTAAAACGAGACACCGCGATTATGGTAGTGTGCGTATCGCGTGAATACAGAACCGACCGTCTCAAGAGATCGCATCGATATTGTGTCATCCTTTTTCCACGCGCAGTAACCCGTATCGCTTGCCTGCACGCTCCACGCAAACATTTGCGTGTTCCAAAACAAGCGAACGTCGCGCGTCGATCGATAAATTGCCGCAACGGCTAAAAACTATGGAGGTGGCTTTTTACTTTCGAGCGACTGTAAGGAGAAAGGAAGTATTGTGATCGTCCAAAATGTCGAAGTTGAGAATGCGACTGATTTTTTTTTTTTTTATTGAAACTGACACGGTTGGCTACATCACCTACAACATCCGTGATGTCAGCCCATAACACCGGGTGAACTTGGTGCCACGTCAGTGCTTCCCTTCGGTCGTGCCGACTACACTGAACTGGACGGAAAACACAAACTATTTACATAGCCGTTTGGACCGACCTTTCATTCAGTGCGGTGGTACCAACCCGGGCGGGTTAAACCCTACCACCTAGTAATATAAGAAGGGGGTCATATCCCTTAGTCGCCTTTTACGACATACACGGGGAGAGATGCAGTGGGGCTATTCTTTTAAAGTACCGGCCCCACACAGTACAGATTTGGGCTATATATCTGTCAACGATCCCAAAAAAGTGGTTTTGAGAAACATGTATGTGTGTGTGTGTGGGTGTGTCCGTCCAGCGACCTTGTGCCTAAACTGCTCAACCGATTTCGTTCAAAATTCGTATTTAGTAGTTTGAAATGATAATCTAGGGGTACCTTTTTTAGTTTTTTTTAATTAAAAAAAATAAGGGTAGCTGTCATACAAATTATTTCGTTGAGGTCGATTTTCTTATAAATGGCTAACGATTTTTATTATTATTATTATATTTAATCCATCGTGTTTGTTTCCGTTTTCAAAGGTGGTGAGGTAAAAAAATATAATTTTAAAGAAGGTATCTCCACTTTATCCTAACCGCACGCGCGTATTTGAATTGCACGCAGGTTTGGTTGGTGGGTATTTCGCAACTAAAAATATAATAAGAAATAGGCATGCCATCTATAGACAAATAGGACAACTTAACTTTGGTCTGACATCTATGATGCAGAAGCGGCGAAATTATACATTTTATCCGCCAAGCTCACGGACTGACAAAACATGAAAATATTTATTGGAAAAATTATGAAAACCTTAAAATACACTATTTTGAAATTTCTACTTAATATAAAATAATCTTTAAATTTAACTATGCTGTTCCCACTTAGCATCGTTCTATAATTAGCAGATTTAAAAATATAATAATTATTTAATTCAAATTCGATACTCCTGGCGCCATCTTAGGACATAAATAAAGACTAATTTCATGTTACCTTTAAAACATCGCTGACGGTACATCTGACTCCCCCTATAAAATCAATGAACCTACCCATTTTTATTCATGGTTACAATTTATTTTTTATTTAATAAATGCGGACGTTAACCATCCACCAAATCTTAAAGAATAGATTTTCACCAAAAAGTACTGTAAAATGATCGAATCTGGGAAAAAGTTTCAGAGCTTTTCGTCTTCAAATATGGTCCTGATACACCCTGTATATGCAAGCAGCAAGTAAGGCACGAAGGCCCACCTGCTGCATGACTTGCTGGAAGGACCGCATCAAAGTGAGAGGTGACTACCCTGTCGCCCTTTAGCACGGCATCTCGCCCTTATTTACAACCGGAGAGACTTGCAGTGTGGCTATTCTTTTCAAGTACCGGCCCCACACGGTAAACATAATTTATATGTATAATCATATTATTATATATAAATATTATTTAGGTATAGGGAGCTATCCAAGCTGTTGATACTGTGTCTGGAGACTCCCAGAGTGAAATTTTGTGGAAACACTTGCCGGTAGACGTAGGCGTCCACGCTCTAAGCATGCGACAAAGAAATGAATTCAAGAATCTATAAAAGTAATTAATTAAATTAATTTAATTAACACAATACACAATATATATTTGCTAGTTATCTAAGATTGCGATGAAGAAAAATAATAAAGTTTACCTTAATTTTGGCGTCGTTCGTGAATTGAGAGTTCTCTTGGGCCGTTTTGTTGAGTGCATCAATGTTTCGGCCCGTCTCGCTCACACGGCCTGCGATGCGGTAAAAGCACATCATAACACATAATAAGTATATTGACGACGGAACAAACCTTAATTCAGATGGTTTTGTTCCTTCACTGACGAAAACTACCGCGGAAGCCGTAGAGACATACACATGTATTAGTCTACATGTGCATATGATAATTCAATTCAAATAAATTTATTATCTTTAGGTAACAAGGTTACACTTAGGTTCGTCAACATAGAAGGTACTTAAATCTTCATAGTTGTATGTTATGGTCAACGCAAGAAATAGGCCATCGTCAATCAACTAAACCAGGTACATTAAGACAACACAACTTTTGCGATCAAGTTTGTTATCACAATTGAAATAAGAAAAATTTTTTTTTATTAATCTTCAGAATAGAAACTCAATAACAATAACAGTCAGAATAACGGCAAAGTCTAAAATAAAACAAAAAATTCATATTAATATTAATAATAAAATATTTCTCGAAAATTGTAAATAATAAAGATTAAAATAAAATAAAATACAGGAAATACAAATTGTCAAATGATCTTGTGAAATATAATTATTTAAATATAAAAACAATAAATAACAAACAATTCAAATCAGTTGTCTAAAAAATATATATATATACTAATATTTCGATTTCTGCCTACCTACTACCTACCACCTACTAACCTATCCTAACCGCTTGCCCATCTCACACCCCTCTGAGCGATACGAGTTCACTGGCGAAGGTGCGTCTCTGTCTAGCAATATGAAAAAGACAAGGGCATGTCTTCAACAGAGCACGCATAAAGTACGGGTTGCTGAAAAGCTGCGAATATTGCAGAGTAGTACCTGATAATTTGTCGGCCTCGTCCCTCAGTTTGGCAGCTTCGGTGCGAGTTGAGGAGGCCTTCTTTCGCAGCTCAGAAGCGGCCTGCCGACCAGTCACAAGTTACATTCTATACAAAAACTCTATACAGGGTGTTGTAACGGTGACATTAATTTCATTGTTTTTACGAGACAAAAAGTTAATAAAGTTTTTCTCTAAAGTGTCTAGTTTTCGAGATATAAATTTTTTAAGTTTATGTTTTCGTCCAGTGTAATTTGACGCGCGCGGGGGGAGGGTGCTGGCGCGGGAACGGTCGGGGTCGAATAACTCACGCCGTGCCCCCCGCCTCGCATCTCCGCACTCCACGCACTTCTTTCATTCGAACGTTCGTGGGGAATATTAGATCCTTTTTACACTAAATTAATCAATTAGTTTGTATGAAAACTGTAACTTTTTATTTAAAGGGAATTAAAAAAAAGGTATTTGACTTTTTTGTTACTATTGATCCCAATAATCATTTCCTAAATTTAATGTAGTGGCCGTTACAACACCCTGTTTAAGGTATTTCCTATAAGGTGTTTCCATACTAACTGCAAATATTTTGGGAGGGACACAATCCCATAAACATGTATAGCAATAAATATAATAATTACATTTTTAGCATTAGTTTTCGAGAAATTTAATATTTTTTTTTTTTTTTATATATTTTGACTATCTGCGATCAGTCTCTAGACTATAAGCAGGTGTGTGAGATGGTTAAGGCTTGGTGAGTGCACCCTCCATCGAAGATGCCTCGATTATATAGCTGGGTTGTTGAACTTCATGTCACAACTCCAGGATGTCTTGTCTCTTGAGCCTTTTCTCATACGGGAGTGTAGTAAGCTGTCCTGCCAGCTGGTTGGGGTGTTTTATGAGCCTTTGTTTATAGGCTTTGGTGACAGAAGCTATTTCTTCGTAGACTGTCGATATTTCGAGAAGCTGGTGTATTTCCGTGGTAGTTATGAACCACGGTGCGTTGGCTAGGCTTTTAAGAATCCCATTTTGAAGCCGCTGGATAATGCCCACATTGGATGTGCTGGCACTGCCCCACAGCTGAAGTCCATAGGTCCAGATAGGTTTTATTACAATTTTATACACTAGCATTTTGTTTTCCAGCGAAAGTTTGGAATTTCTGCCAATCAGCCAATAGAGATTTCTATATCGTATGTTTGCTTCGTCTCTTTTGGCTTTTATGTGTTTTTTCCATATTAGCTTTCTATCGAGGTGTATGCCTAGGTATTTAACACTATCTTCGTGGGGCAGCTCGTGTTCGCCCAGCTTTACTGGGGGGCAGTTCCCTTGCCTCAGAGTAAATGTGATCTGCACCGACTTTGTAGCACTGGCTGCAATTCTCCATTTCTGGAGCCATTCGTGGACTGCTTTTAGGCATAACTGCAGCTCCTGAGAGGCTATTGTGCGATCTGGGCTACTGGCAAGGATTGCCGTGTCGTCTGCAAAGGTAGCCATAGTGGCCTCTGAGGTGCTTGGCAAGTCCGCCGTGAATAGAGTGTAAAGCACTGGTCCTAGAACCGAGCCCTGTGGGACGCCGGCTTCAATGACATGAAATGGCGAGGTGCAGTCTCCTTCCTTGACCTGGAACAATCTCTCCATCAGGTAGGATTCCAAGATGGAGAAGAAGGAGTGTGGGAGGAACAACTTTATCTTGTAGAGTAGACCCTTGTGCCATACTCTGTCAAAGGCCTGTTGGATGTCAAGGAAGGCAGCAGCGCAGTACTGTTTTTCCTCAAAAGATTTCCTTATCTTATTGCACTCTGTGGACCTGTTCTATTGTGGAATGCTGCTGTCTAAATCCAAACTGGTGATATGGGATAATCTGTTGGGCAGTCAGTATTGGGTTGAGGCGAATCAGCAAGACCCTTTCGAACAATTTGGAGAGAATTGGCAGCAGATTAATTGGTCGGTATGAGGTCACTAGATTTTCAGGTTTTCCCGGCTTGTGTACCATTATTATTTGTGACACCTTCCAAAGAGCTGGGAAGTAGGATACTCTAAGCATCGCATTGTACAGGGTAGTCAAGAAGGTCAGAGCTTTTCTTGGCAGGTTCTTCAACACCTTAGCAGTGATCAGATCGAACCCTGGTGCCTTCTTGTCCTCCAGCTTGAAGATGTCTCTTAATTTCTTGAGGGGTTACAAGTTTCAGTGGGAGGTCCAGTTGGAAGTCTTGATTTAGGAGAGAGTCTATGTCCCCTTCGTCTGCATCTGGTGCCGGTTCGTTCGGTTTGAAGACTCTTTCCAGGTGTTGGCCAAACAGATTTGCCTTCTCTTGACTAGTTCTAGCCCACTTATCGTCATTCTGCTTCAGCGGAGGCTTAATGGTTTGGGGCTGGTTGAGAGATTTGGTGATCTTCCATAAGGAGTAGTTAGTGGCTGGCGTCGCAGAGAGTGATTCTAACTGGGATTGTAGTGTTTTGTCGTTAACTTCTTTAATCATCGCCTTCAATTCGGCACAAGATTTGTTGAAGGCAGTTTTATCTAGTCGGTGTCTACTGTAGTGCCATACTCTGCGAAGTCTTCTTTTTTCAGCAATTTTCTCCCGGACTGCCAGACACATGTTTTGGATAGCTGATTTCGGAGCACGGGCTGGGGGCGTGCTTCTCCAGCATGCTTCTTGGATCAGGGTGGTAATATATCTGGTTGCGTTATCAATGTCTTCATCTGTTTTAAGGGGCATTCGGAGGTTTACACTGTCTTGGAGATAGGCACTAAATGTGTTCCAATCTGTCCGATGATTATAGAGTCTTTCTTTCTTTTCAATGTTTATAATGGTGGTACTTGCTGTCAAGAGGACCGGTGTATGATCAGAGCTGCTATCCAAGCAGGACTCCGTTTGAAAGTAGTGCCGTGACATACCTTTGACTATAAAGAAATCAAGTAAATCAGGAATTTTGTTTGCATCTGTGGGCCAGTATGTCGGTTCTCCAGTAGACAAGGCCAGTATATTGTTGTTTTCCATGCTCTTGTTCAGTTCTCTGCCTCTTGTTGTCACGAGTCTAGAGCCCCAGTGAGTGTGTTTGGAGCTCCAGTCTCCACCAGCCACGAACCGACCTCCAAGAGTTGTGAAGTACTCTGTGAACTTTGACTCATCTATTTTGTGCTTGGGTGGGCAATAGACAGATGATATGTTAAAGTATCCCAACTTGTCTTCCACTGCTATTGTAGTTACTTGGATGTGCTCGGTGCTAAAGTTTGGTAGCGAATGGTGTTTTAAGGTTTTTTTAACTATGACTGCTGTGCCTCCGTGAGCCGTTCCATCAGGATGGTTAGTTTTGTAGACGTCAAACCCTTTAATCCGTATATCGGTTTTATGGTTGCAGTGGGATTCTGAGATTAGAACTATGTCTAGTTTATGGATGTTAATTAGCATTGCCACTTCTGCTTGGTTTGGAGCCAAGCCATTTATATTCCACGTAGCTATACGTAGGGAAGTCACGGTGCCAGCTTGTCAACTATTTTAACTATAAGGCTCATGAGAGTGCTTATCTGTTGGAGTAATATATCTAGTTTTTCAGACTGTTTTGTAAATAGGTCTAGCATGACCTGTGTTGGATCAACACTGCTCTGTTGTGTGTTTGATCTAAGTACTTCAGAGTAGGTTTTGTTTGAGTCAACTTTATCTCCTCGGTTGTATTGTCGTTCGTTGCCGCGCTTGTCCTTGGCTTCACTTTTTTCAGGAGCTGTCTTTGGTTGAGGGATGAGTTTTTGTTTTTTATTGATTTTTCTGTCTAAAATTTCTTTGTAGACCTCACATCCTTTGTAGTTAGCGGGATGGCTGCCCAGGCATGACGTGCCACACCATGAGAACGTGCCACTAGGTACCTAAACAGCTGATTTATTTGAGGTCATTCACTCTCATTACTGCGCGTAGCGAGCGCGGCGCCCCGTGCGCTAAAGGAGAGTCGATAACATTGAGGTCATGGAGCGCACCACGAGAGTCAATTAAAATGGTAGACTAGAAGAAATCATTATCTGATAGATAAGTCAGACTATGAGATCTGTCGTCCTCTTTTTTATTTCTTTATATTTCAATTGTTCTTTTTTTATTTTATGGAAACTGACACGGTTGGTGGCTACATCACCTACAACATCCGCGATGTCAGCCCCTAACACCGGGTGAACTAGGTGCCATGTCAGTGCTTCTCTGTGCGTTTCTTCTTCTTGTCTTGCGGTTTCGCTATTGGTGTGCAATAAAGTATTTCTATTGTATTCTATTATTCTATTGTATTTTATTATTTATAATTGACATGAATTGATAGGATATGTGTCAACAATTTCTGACAAAGGCTCTGTACAGCTGATTTTATTTATACTTTTACTTTTAGTTTTGATATTATGTGGTCAAAATTATCAAGCCTAAATTATAGTTATTCTAGCTCTCAAACTGTATCTTAACACTGTAGGCGGTGTCTATTGTGTAGCTAGTCACAATGTCTTGTAATCGAAGACGTTAAAAAAAGAACCCTCGCAGGGTTTCTTGCCGGCTCTTCTTTGTGGGTGTAATCGAACCGGATTGTAAAAACTAAACAGGACAAATTCAAGCGTAGTGTACTACCATACGAATGATGAATAAAGAATAAAGAATAAAGAATATTCTAAGAACAATACAAACCTCCGATGTTTTAGCCGCATAAACATTCTCGGCTTGAAGGGCGATGTCCCTCGCCTGATTGGCCGTGTCGTTCGCGCGCGCCAGCTCGCCCCGCAGCTCGCTCCTAAGCTGGTTCACCTTAACCAGCTTCTCTTCTATGTCGGGGATGCGCTGCCTTTCCGCTTCCGCCGCGCGGCGAGATTCGTGCATCTGGTTGCTGTAATCTAGATGAAAAAAAAAGAACATATTTTATACTACCACCGCACTGAATGAAAGGTCGATCTATCACCAAAAAATACCATCACCGTCGCGTCATCGTTAACTTTTTCGTATAGAAACCTGTGCTGCGAGATAGATAAGCTGTAATTTGTTTAGTCGTTGTCATCTTTTTATTAGGTTTCCGTATCCCGTACGGAAGCCTATTACTAAGGCTACGCCGTCTGTCTGTCCGTCCGTCTGTCTGTCTGTCTGTCCGAGGGCTGTATCTCTTAAACCGTAATAGGTAAAAGCACTGACGTGGCACCAAGTTCACCCGGTGTTATGGGCTGACATCAAGGATGTTGTAGGTGATGTAGCCAACCGTGTCAGTTTCCATAAAAAAAAAAAAAAAAAGGTAGCCCGTTGAAATTTTCACGAATATGTGTTAATAGTGAGGATTTAACAACAAATAATAATAGAAAAAGTAAAAAATTAAGGGGGGTTCCCATACAAGAAACGTGTTTTTTTCAATGTTTTTTTTTTGTGGTGCGGAAACCTCGGAGCGCGAGTCCGACTCGAACTTGGCCGGTTTGTATTATTTTATTTCAATCAATTATTATTAGTATGCAAATTAAGATTTTTTTAATTATATAATTACGCCAAAGAAGTATAACTTCCAAAACGCGCTCGACGTTTTGTGGACTTTTATAAGCGGGCATACATACATACATACATCCGGTTGTGCTTTCGATGCTTAACGGGTTAATGACGGCTTACTCTTGAGTGTGCTGTGCATTTTGTAGGCGTCTTGTAGATTTCCGTTGGTCTCGCTGACAAGCTCCACCGCTCGTCCCTTGATGTCATCCAGCCTCGCGATGATGTCCTGGATGTCAGCCTCTCGGTCCTGAACGAATGCAGTCAACCACCGGTTCATTTTTTGTATTCGATAAAAACAATAAAACTGTTTAAGAACACAATAATGATTTTTCATTTCAATAACAATATGAAAGTAAGAGAGGTACAGATATTAATTCTGTTCGTATTAGTTCTAGGAGAAAATAAATAGGGGGAGGGTTAGGTTAAGTTGTCACAAAAAAGTGTTACCACTTATACTCCATGCCATGTCAGTTCAGTAGGGTTTTTAATTATTTTGTATGAGAATTTGCCTATTTATTTCTTCCACGAAGGCGCCGACTGAAAAGGTCGGCCGGAAGAAATAAATTATAATAACAAGTTCGCCTTTCTGCAGTCCGTGCAGTACTCTACTTCTTAAAAATGTTTAATGTGAGCGTAGTAAATAGTTTCTATTATATTCTAATATATAATTTTTTTATATTTTTAGTCGATCTATTTAATCTGTCACCTCAAATCAAAGAGTTGGAATACGTAGCTACGCCTCAAATTGATTCCGGCTGCATAGTCCATACGGCAGTTTTGAATGTAATGTAGCCGATGTTAACACTTGTGCCTGAATTTATAAGGCTACACCGCGTAACTTTTTAGGTTTCCGTACCCCGTACGGAAGCCTTTTTCTAAGCCTACGCCGTCTCTCTGTCTGTCCTACTGCTGTATCTTTGGAACTTTAATAGGTAGCCGTTTGAAATTTTCAGAGAATATGTGTTATTATGGCGGATATAACAACAAATAATAAATAAAAAATAGAAAAAGTAAAAAAATTAAGGGGGGTTCCCATACAAGAAACGTGTTTACAATTTTGTTTTTGTGGTGCGGAAACCTCGGTGCGCGAGTCCGACTCGCACTTGGCCGGTTTTGATTTCAATGATCTCAGTAAGGAGACTTAGAACAGGAGCGTACCTGTCCTTGATCCTTGAGTTCTCGCCCCCTCTTGAGCTGTTCGTCTAGTTCCCCGAGTATTTCGTCATATAGCTCCGACATTTCATCTATCATGTGCTGAAGTTCCTTTGCCTGAAATTTAAAAACAGTATATAATTCCATAATATGTGGTCGATATGAACAGCATGAAACTAATAAATACTATATCGGTACTATGTCGAACAGAATCAGACAATTCAACATCCAGAGACGACAGCTTAACCTGGCTATTATTATTAATTTAATTATCCCTACGTAAACATAGTTGTTGTTAAGCAAACCTGGGCACGGTCAGTAATTTGATGGGTGACCGCTAGACCGTTGGAGGCTGACCGTGGTTCGGATTCCTTGCCACTTACTAAGTGGTAGGCTCAAATTGTAGCATGCTGGGTTGATACCACCGTACTGGACGTAAGATGCCCGCATAGCAGTGTTCTGTGTTCTCCTCTAGTCCAGTATAGCCAGCAATCCAGGGAAGTCTTCGGTATGGCGCCTACCTTCTCGGTGGTGATATTGGCTGGTCGGAGCATTTGCTTTGGCCCCCTCAATTCAGCCACCCATACCGGATTCCATAAAAAAAAGGTATGCAAGGGTAATAGTATGATAAACATATTTTTAAGTGTTAGACATATTTTTACCTTTTTAATAAGTTCGGTGGCGTTGTTCTGAAGAGCCTTAGCATCTATGACGGGCATCTGAGTGGAGTTGACATTGACGTAAGCGTCGAGAGCTTTGTCGTACACCTCCTTCGAGCGGTTTAGCGCTTGGCCGGCGATCTCCTGAACGTTCTTAAGACTTCCGTTTGCTGCGCTCATCTCGCTCGATAGGATTTGAAGCTCGGCGCTATATCAAATTTGTTAGTTCAAATCAAAATTCACTTGAGACAGGTACCACCACTGCCCCCAGAGAAACAGGTTTAATCTATTTCGCTGCACGTGTCTAATTCTGAACTAAAGGTTCAACACGGCACTACGCTAATGCCAATATGAAGCGCTCTACGATAAAGCTTCAACTTATCAGCACCAAGTATGTTCTTGTAAAGGACTGGCAAGTGTTGATGGACACGCATGAGAAGCATTACGAAACATCTTCAGAAATCAATACCACGAGCATACAGACCGGACATACTCATATTCTCAAAAGCGACAAAGCATGTTGAACTTATAGTTCCATGTGAAAGTAAACAAGTACTTAGTAGACCGGATAGTTGAGAAACGGATTCAAGACTGATCCCTTCGCTATGGAATTCGGAGCAAGTGGACTACCAGCGAAGTCACTCTACAGTCTCTTCAAAAATCTAGGCCTGCCAAGATCGACGCTAAGCTCGGAGATACCTTCGAAAGCGTCATTGGAGGCATCCTAACGAAAATGGATATGTAGAGAGAGGGAGGTCGAGAGCGGGACTGGTGGTTCTCCGCGTCCTAGTCAACGCAGACTAGCTGAGAGCTTGCCGCGAGCCGACACGTAATGCATGCTGAGGAATTACACAGAGTTGCAACTCGCTAGTCCGGACCTCGATTGACACCCTCCTCTGGTGTCAATGGGCCCAGATAATATCTGGGCCCATTGACACCGTGGGCTTCACCGAACATAATTATGTTCGGTGAAGCCATCGCAAGCTCAGTTCAACACCTTCCTATGGACCAAATAGTTTGTATAGAACTGATGACAGCAATATTAAATGTGGCTTGAGATACTATTCACGACTGAAGTTTTTTGGGAACATTTTTGAGAGATTTTGTTCATTTCTGGCAGCAAGCGAAAGTGTTACGAAACGACAGCAGCCATGTTTACCTGATGTTGTTTTGTTTGTTAATGCCATCTTTGGCAAGTTTGTTGGCACCGAGCGACGTATTGTATGCAGACTCAGCAATCTCCTTGATCTTCTTGGCATCCTTCTCCAGTTTATCTGCGTGGAGGCGTGACTCCTGAGCGATGAGCGACATCTGCGTCGACTGCTGCCCGAACTGATCGGAGCGGTTCTGCGCCTTGGCTAAAGCCGCCGCGCCTTCCCCCTCTAAATAGTCAGCGGCGCTCTGCAAAAAACAATATTGATTTTATTATATTGGGTGATAAATTATTGTTATGTAGGGCTTATTCTCTACACTGAGACTATATGATGTCTAATCTGGGGAGACCGACAAGCAAGTATACTATGGATGGAAGAATACAAGCATGAATTAGCCTGAATTGATACACTTGAGTAAATTTTTTTATGTTTTTTTTAGTTTGTTTTTGCTCTATCGTAAAAACTAATAGTAGAGTGTTTTCATTTTACGAAGGCACGAGGGGTATGAGATAGGAAGTGGTGTGAGACCGCGCGGAGCTCAGTAGGGAACGACTCGGTTCGACGGAGCGACGCGGAGATGTGTAGAATGTGTGTACCGACCTCGCACCGAGTTCGTTCACTAATGAGCTCCGCGCGGTCACCTCTCGCACCACTTCCTACCTCGTACCCCTCTTCGTAAAATGAAAACACTCTACATACAAGCACCGAACTTGGTGTGATTATAGTGCTCTCAACTCTAAATTGAAAAAACCACTAATAATAAAAAAAATCAGCAAATCACACGGTGGTACGGCACCCTCGGTGCTCGGGTCCGACTCGCACTTGGCCGGTTTTTCTAGCAACAATAAAGCGACTCACGCTAAGCTCCTTGCGCGCTGCCTCGCTGATCCTCTCCGCTTGCTTGATGCTAGCCTCGCTGTCTTCGGTCGACTGCTCAGCCGTCTGACTCGACTCTTCCACGTTGCTCAGCAAGACCCTGAGAGAAGAGTTGTGTCTCACTCAACACTCATTCCCATGGACTGAACTGAATGCATGAAGAACATTATGGGAGTGGAAGAGGCGGCAGAGGTCTGTCAGGATCGTGGCACGTGGAGATCCGTTGTCTCTGCCTACCCCACCGGGAAACAGGCGTGACGCTATGTATGTATGAACTGAATGTGAACACATGCTTAACTAATATTCAACATTAAAATATACAAGATGCAAATAATTAAAATAATCAAATAAAATTCATTACAGCGCATCCTAAAACACGTGAAACTATTAGGCATACACTAACGTACATTTTAAATTAACTCAAACTTACCTTTATTCTGTTAATTTGTGTTAAAATGCGACTAAAGGATAAGGAGGAGATGCCGTGCTAAAGGGCGACAGGCCAGCCACCTCTCGCCTTGGCACGGTCGTTCCACCGACTCATGAAGCAGGTGGATTTTACTAATCTATTAATCTAATTACCAATTTTATTTACTCGTAAATAAATATTAACCTTACACGTTATTTTATCATATGTATGTAAATGCATACTTTTACTTAATCATTGCATTAGATTGTTATTTTTCCACCAATCTAGCATTAAAATTATTTCTCTTTCTTGCAATGCAACTCAAATGTTCTCCGTTTATACCATATACAAACTGTGCCCGCGGCTCCGCCCGCTCTCATATTTCACTTCACTGCTAACCTCATAAGCTATTTAGCGTGATAGTAAGTAGCCTATAGTTGATGGGAAGAATCAAGCTATCCGTAGAATTTTGTCTTATTAAAATCGGTTCAGTGGTTCTCGAGTTATAAGCGGACAGACAGACACTCAGACAGAAAGCAGACGTTGGATTTTATTATAGGTATATATCAATATTGCTTGAATCTGTTATTGTCTTTAATATTGTACAAGTTTTTACTACTTAATTGATGTAACTGTAAAGATGTTGATTCTATAATAAATAAATAAAATAAAATACCTACAATCAAAGGTATTTAATTAACACAAAATCTGCACCTAAAAGCAAATGGAGCTTAGCGATACAGGTGCGAGCCTAGTGCCTGGCTCTGAGCACACATATTGTAGTAAAAGATTGTATCTTGCTCAATAAATTATTTTCAACAATATATTATTTGTTTGTTTGGTTGGTAGGATCTGTTTTTTGTTTTTTTCTTGTTTTTTTTTCCAACTCATTTCTATCGTGCTATGAGCTGAACATACCTGATATGCGCGAGTCGATCACCCAGGTCCTTGAGGTGTTGAGGCAGTGCCTTGCCGCCGACCGCGCCGGCCGTCTCCGCCGCCTCCGCCGACAGCCGCACCAGCTCCGCCTTCACCTGCGCCAGCTCACCGTCGAAGTCGGCGCCCTCCACCACGGTCGGCTCCTTCGAGATGTTGCTCAGCATCTGGGCCACAATCATACGAATCCTGAGTGCGATCTTTTTTTTTAAAAGGTCTTTCGACCGACCTTTCTTTCAGTGCGGTGGTATCAACCCGGGCGGGTTAAACCCTACCACCCAGTAATATAAGAAGGGAGTCATATCCCTTAGTCGCCTTTTACGACATACACGGGGAGAGATGCAGTGGGGCTATTGTTTTAAAGTACCGGCCCCACACGGTACAACATCTAAACATCTCTCATCTAACATCCATTCACTGCTGCAGTCAATATACTAAACTCACTCATCAAATGTGACGTGACATATATTCGTGACAAAGATGTATAACTTTATTTGACCAGTGCATTTGTAGAGAAACGAGAATGGCCCGTTTTAGGATGCAATTGTTGAATATTATACAATACATACCACATGCTCTATTCCTACAATTGGGGTAAGTAGAGTAATCGGTGTTGTGCTGCAAGAACTACATCACAGCACAACGTCGACAAGCATGTTAAGCAAAGTATTAGGACAAAATAACTATCAAGCAGCAAGTAAGCACGAATACTCACCTGCTGCATGACCCGGTGAACCGTGCCAAGGCGAGAGGTGGCTGACCTGTCGCCCTTCAGCACGGCACCCGTCCTTATCCTTTAGTCACCTTTAACAACACTCACGAGGAGAGATGCAGTGAGGCTATTCTGCTTAAGCACCTTCCCCTCAGAGTATTTTAAGTACAGTTACAGCAGTTGAATATTATACCTACTTATATTGTTCATTGAGCGTTCATATGTTAGCTGAACTAGTCTCGAACTTGTCACAATATGTTATTTGATACCCAGTTCAAATAGCGGCACTATCTATCAGCGTACCTAATACGTAATGATGCCATCTTACGGTGGTCTTTCACAGAAGTATGTCTCACCAGGTTGAGTTGTTCCAGATCACGGCGGTGCTGGTTGACCGCATCCTGCACCAGATTGTAGCACGGCGGGCAGTCCTGACAGCCAGATTGGTCTCCGCGGCGCTGCTTGTTTTCCATACAACTGTAGAAATACATAAATCATTATTTCAAATAATATAAAAATCTAAATATATTTATTGCACTTAATATAAAAAATACAAAAAGTACAGCTTAACGCCGTAGGCATTCTCCTCCAGCCCACCTTTGGGTTATCATGAAAGAGTGTGGAGTGGCAGAGAACAAATAACGAGATGATGAAGATAGATATAAAATTTCAACAAATAAAAAACCCTAATAAAAATAAATAGATAAATATATACAAATATAAACATACATAGGTATTATAGGTATAATATATAGGTATTACACTAATAAGATAAACAGAGAAAAGTAACATTAGGCTCTAAATAATTTATTTTATTTTGAGATATAATACTCTTTTTAACCATTCAGGTGTCGCCGGAATGAAGTCGTCCCAGCGACACCTTGATTCACACAACCTCAGAGCCTTGTTCAGGCTCCAGTACCTGTACCTCAAGAACGCACCGTGGAAAGCGTTCATCTGCAGAAAAGGGTCGTTGGGGAAGCATGTTAATGACATTCGAACGATACTCAACATCATCCAGAACGCGAACAAGCAAAGAATTTCGTCATCATACCAATGAGCACGAAATACTGCATTGCCATTTGAGATCATTGCAGCACACGAGTTCATCTGTGCTACAATGTAGCTGACTGACTCAACATCCCAAATGACATGCAATGCTTCGTACCCGGTTCGGAAGCTGTGGGTAGGCCCAGTTTCTAAAAATCAGAAACTCCTTCTTTGCGCCCTGGAAAGTATCCATAGGCTCCTCTGTGCTACAATGTAGCTGACTGTTTCAACATCCCAAGTGACACGCAATGCTTCGTACCCGGTTTGGAAGCTGTGGGTAGGCCCAGTTTCTAAAAATCAGGAACTCCTTCTTTGCGCCCTGGAAAGTATCCATAGGCTCCTCTGTGCTACAATGTAGCTGACTGTTTCAACATCCCAAGTGACACGCAATGCCTCATACCCGGTTCGGAGGCTGTGGGTAGGCCCAGTTTCTAAAAATCAGGAACTCCTTCTTTGCGCCCTGGAAAGTATACATAGGCTCCTCTGTGCTACAATGTAGCTGACTGTTTCAACATCCCAAGTGACACGCAATGCTTCTACCCGGTTCGGAAGCTGTGGGTAGGCCCAGTTTCTAAACATCAGGAACTCCTTCTTTGCGCCCTGGTAAGTATCCATCCAAACCTCGAGACATTCTCATTTGGACAGAAACTGTTCTATTCAATTGGCTGTGTCTGAACTCACTCTGAATTGGGCACAGCCGGAAACAACTCACCGGTCGCAACGTCTGCCTTCCACATTCTCCTGGCAGGAGCACTGCCCGTATGGATCACACTGATAGTTGGTGGATCCACTCTCGTCACAGTCGCAGTACTCGCAGCCGTCGTCGGAGAAGCCGTAATGGTACGGCTTGCATTGGTCGCATTGTTTGCTGAAACAACACGGCAGATGAGACTCAAAGTGCAGACTACACAAAGAAAAAAAAAACAGTTTACTTTAATCAAGAAAATTGTTAGGAAGACTGAAATTGTCTTGACATCAAAGTAACAATTTTCTTGAACCTAGAAAATTTTCTTAGCTTAAGAAAATGTTTCGGTACTTCGTCCAAGATCATTTTGATGCTCCTCAATATTTTTTCTTGAATCAAGAATATTTTATACAACAGCCAAGAATTTCTTATTTCTGTGTATTAAAATTTTTAATACTGTCTTATATATTCGGATTTAAAATAACCACTGACACAATGTCAACATAAATGTAGAATACAAGACATGCTTAACTAACGTAAAATATTATTTTATTTTTTTAACTAAAACTCGAAAACCTTACCGAAGCACTTCACAACGTATAACTCTTCAATCCCGAGCAGCATAACAATAAAAGTTCATGTATAGTCTACGTAATAATATTGTCTTTTCAAACCACGCTACTCTTGTAAACCCCATAAAATCCCCAGTTGTGTTACCACTAGCAGGAGAAGCATCGACGCGATCTCATTACAACATGTGACCATGAAATGGAAACTCTTGCAATTACTTTGAAAGTGGACCATGAAACCATTGATCATTTTCAAAATATACAATTATTAAAATACAAAGTAATTAAAAAAATCTGTTAAGTGCGAGTTTTACTCGCGCACGGAGGTTTCCGTATCTATCCGCTATTATCCGCCTATCTTTTGTCTTTCAAAGATGCAATGTATACAAGCCTGTGGCGCCATCTATTATTCAGTAGTGTGATTAATAAATTTTTCGGACGTTTGTTGTATGGGAGCCCCCCTTAATTTTTAACATTTTCTTTTTTTTACTATTTGTTGTTATATCCACCATAGTAACACATATTCTGTAAAAATTTCAACGGGCTACCTATTACGGTTCAAAAGATACAGCCCTCGGACACACGGACGGCGGAGGCTTAGTAATAGGCTTCCGTACAGGATACGGAAACCTAAAAATCAAACACTAACCCATCGACTCCCGGTTTGCAATAGCACTGGCCCGAAACCAGATGGCAGGTGTTGTTGTAGCTGCCCTCGGCATTGCAGCCGCAGGGTGCGCATCCGTCCCCGGACATGATGTTGAAGTAGCCCGGCTGGCACTGGTCACAGTTGCGCCCGGTGACGTGCTGGCGGCAAGCGCAGTAGCCTGTGAGCTGGTTGCACTGCGGGGGTCCCTCCTCTGTCTCCAGCGTTCCGACCGGGTAGCACTCGCAAGGGCGGCATTCACCCTTCGTGGGGGCCAGCGCGTCGCCGTAGTAGCCTTAGAGATTTTCAAAATGAATGTCAGATTACCATGTTTATTGCTTATGTACCTACAATGTAAAAGTAAACGGACCATAGGGTTGTTTCAACTATAATTTACTCTTGAGCTTTTTCTTATAGCGAAACTGGCACAGTGGCTGCGCCCATCAGACAAGCAGACACAGCCAATAACACCAGAGAAACCACGCTCAGTGAGGTCCCCTGGCAATGATAAGACGGTCAACCAGACGGTCAAAAAGTTTGTTGTTGATTTTATTAACATGGCTTTTGACAATAAGCAGATTTTCTGTGTGATGTTGGTCGTGTGAGTCGAGTCTGTCATTTATAATAACCCTCCTCGTATGTCTGGTCCTCTACGTGCTTATTTATGTCCTAATTCTCCAGTGCAAGGATGCGATAGATACACCTACTTTATTGAAGTGCTTGCTTTCTTAAATTTCGTCATAGGTGCACTAACAAAGGTATTACCGTTGAGGCAGCGGTCGCAGAGTTCCCCGTCGGTGTTGTAGATGCACTTGAGGCATTCGCCGGTGGTGCGGTTGCAGTTGCCGACAGCGTTGGGGTCAACGTTGCCGTTGCAGTTGCAGGGCGTGCAGGGCGTAGGCGCACCGTAGCGGCCAGTCGGGTCACCGAAGTTGCCGTCCGAGCAGAGATCGCACTTTATGCCTATTCAATCAATAAAATATATTTTTACTTTTTCTTTCATCCACAAAATCTTTACATCTTATAAAACTGGATTTTTGTGTGTGGAACAACGATGAAACCTCATGTAGATACTTGAGAACAGCAACATGCCACCGCGCACCACACCAATTATGCTCAGGACTCAGTTTTCAATAGAATTGTACGTAACTTCAATGATCTATTTGCTGATACTGACATCTTTCACCTATCTAGATCAAAATTCAGAATTGAGATTATAAAGTTATTGATGAGCGAATAACTATCACCCACACATGCATTCATAACCACAGTTTATTTTTATTTTATTTTATTTTTTCTTATATTTCCATATGTTATGTTTCCTAGCCCGTAATTTAATGTAATCCCTTATGGAAATCTTTAATAGGCCATCGTAAGTGTTCATTCTAAATGTATAATTTCTATAACTTGTGCTGTTGATTTCCTGAAAAATAAAGAAAAAAAAAACATGGACATTAAAATTAATTTCACCGCCAGCCTCAACTGTCAAACGGTCAACCATCCAAGTTCTGGCCGCGCCCGGGTGTGCTTAACTTCGCGATCGAACGTCGACCCGTAGCACCACCGAGCAACCGAGGCTCATGAACGAAATTGGTTTTTATTTAATAAATGTCTACATACCAGCATATCCAGCAGGACACTCAGTGCAAACAATGGTCTGGTCCATCATCTGGATGCAGGCGCTGTGGTCGGGGCAGGGGCACGGCGTGCAGTCCTCGGGGGTGCCCGTGATGGCGTTGCCGTAGTATCCTTTCGCGCACAACTCGCAGTTGTCACCCGCGGTGTTGTCCTTACAGATGCACAGACCTGGGGGCACATTAGTCATTGGAATGAGAGTTTTTTCGGAGATTTCACAATGTCGAAGAGCGGTGGGTAGCCCAGTGGTAAGGGGATGAACTCACATTCGAAAGGCCTAAGGTTAAAACCTGGAGTATAACTACAAACATACCTACCAAGGATTTCGAAATACAACAAATTTAAAATTGCTTACACCCGAATCTTTTTTTTCACGTGAATTTGATGAAACGTCTTTGGGCTCGGGTAAGGGGGTGCGACTAAAAAAATTAAGACTTTTTTGTACTACATTTTTATTTTGTCATTCCATCCCTTCTGGCCCAAATCAGCCCTTCAAGTTGGCATGTTTTGAAAAAGGCGAAAACACGCAAACTTCAAACACCTCTCGTGCTTTAGTCGTTAACGCTGCATAATCGAGACAAACTCTAACGAACAGACAAAGGTTTTAACTTTATTCAATACTTCAAACAAAGCCTTGTATGTGGTGGTGGTATAGGTGGGGCAATATGGGCGATCAAAGTTGAAAATTTTTCTTACAAAAATTTTTTTTTCAAACTTCGCAAACATCAAATTCACGAACTAAGTTTGACGGCTTCATGTGTACATGCAGACTCCCACGATTATTTTTTCATTGGTGAAATGAAATACACTTCGAAACAATACACCCTGCTCCGTGTGGGGCCGGTACTTTAAAAGAATAGCCCCACTGCATCTCTCCCCGTGTATGTCGTAAAAGGCGACTAAGGGATATGACTCCCTTCTTATATTACTAGGTGGTAGGGTTTATCCCGCCCGGGTTGGTACTACGGCACTGAATGAAAGGTCGGTCGAAACGGCTATGTAAATAGTTTGTGTTCTCCGTCCAGTTCAGTGTAGCCGGCACGACCGAAGGGAAGCACTGATGTGGCACCAAGTTCACCCGGTGTTATGGGCTGACATCACGGATGTTGTAGGTGATGTAGCCAACAACCGTGTCAGTTTCCATAAAAAAAAAACACACACACCAGTCTCTGAATCGCATATCTGGGCGTGATGATTGCAGTCGCACGGAATGCACATCATGAACGGTCCCCCGTTCGCGGGCGAGTGCCTGAAGCCAGGGGCGCAGGACTCGCAGAACTGGCCGACGTAGCCCTCGGGGCACGAGCACATCTCCACCCAGAGGGCCGGGTAACCGGCGACGCCCCGCTGCGCCGTTTGCAGACGGAAGTTGTCCAGGTAGCCCACGCCGTTGCGGTTGTAGGTTCCGCGGATCTTGATCGCCGTCAGGTTTGCCAGGATGGACATGTAGTCGATCGTCGATAGGGTCGGCGTCCATCCGTAGCTGGGAGACTCGTGCAGTCTGAACGTGTACTCTACTCCCTATAACAGAATCATCAATCAATACTAATATTAAATCTGTAAGGGATGGTCATGGAGTAATTTACTTTGTTTTATGAGATACTGCTAGTGTGTATGATACTAAAACGAAATTGACGATTTTTAGAAATATTTTCGGTATGTATGTTCCTCCATAACTCTTAAACCGATCATCCGAATTACTTGAAACTTAGTACAGGCACATTTAACTATACGTGACAGTTGCGGTTACGCTAAGATATGGCTCTCATACAAACCGAATTGTTTCGCGCGCCGAAATACATAAATGTACTGTAGCGGGCTTACTTACTTTCTTATTTTTAAATAAGAATTTCACGCGAGCGAAGCCGCAGGCTAAAGCTAGTTTATTATAATAAATTATTACATATTCTATGTGAGTAAGTTTTTTAATGAAAATTGGTGTGTTGTGTAAAATGAAACTTGTGGTTGCTGCTGTGTCGACGGACCAATGGGGTTCTGAATGCCATGATTGCTTGACAGGGGCCTCTTTGTTTACTTTAATCTCTTTTCAAGGACGGGTTACTACCTATATTGGGGGGAAATATGATAGCCGTTCAAGTTGAGAGTACTTATATTATTTACTTTTATGGTACGAAACGATAAAAACAAAATATATTGTAATTTCAAAATTTAAAAAGTTTTCATTTTGACGTACTCGAACTTTCATGGTAGTTACTGCAATGTTGCATATCATCCTCACTGTTCAACTGTTTATTACCCTAGTACAGTTTTTTTTTTTCAAGAATATTTTAATATTTTCGCACTGAATGAAAGATCAAAGCGGCTATGTCAATAGTTCGTATTTTCTGTCCAATGCAGAGTGGGTAACCGGCACGACCAAAGGGAAGCACTGACATTGCACCTAGTACACCAAGGTGTTGGTGGGCTGATAGTGAAGGTTGACACAGCTGAAACCATGTCTATTTTTTTTATAAAAAGAATTGGGTGTCGGAAATAGTCAGAATACTGCACAAGCGTAGGACCCTTGGTGTGCTTGATTGCCACATTTCGTTTAGTTTCCTTACTTCATATTATCTGCGAAAATAATTTTATCTTTTATCCATCTTAGGCTTCTTCTTGGTTTGTTATTTCCATTGATGTTCGAAAATTGTACCTACGCCAGCTACAAATCACCCAAAATACCACAATACTGCAAGCACTAAGACCTTCGCTTCACCCACATAATTACATAGACTTGTCTTTCAGTTTCCAAAAGTTTTATCTGCTAAAAGTGGCTAGAAACTTATTATTATATTATTATTAATAGGCTAACAGCTATTAGGTGATGTGCCCGCGACTTCGTCCGCGTGGACTTATCACCACGCCATATACCGGGTTCAATTGTATTTTCAAACCTTCCAAAGACCCACAAATATACACACAAAATTTTATCCAAATCGATCCAGCCGTTTAGGCGGAGTTAGGTGACAAACACACGCACAGAAGAATTATATTATATATATAAGGGTATTTTAGTTTTTGTTTTATATTATTGTCCAGTTTGTTTTTAAAAGTATTCACGGAGACAGCATTTAGAACTTCACTGGGTAGACTGTTCCAAGATTCTACTACTGTTGGTGGGAAAGTGTCGTCGAGGGTTCTTTCAACCTTGAATTATGCTCAGCCTATAATTTCATCTTCTAATTTGTTTTTTACTTTCGATATATGTATATTAGAAAATTTGGTGTCAGTTAGAAATCTTCAGAATTTGTTGTCATTATCCTTCGCTTCACCCAATGACATTTTGCCTTAAATTTTTTTTTTAATTTTATCTGTTTCTACTTTTTAAATACGCCAAGCCTAGTATGCAAATATGCCAGCCACAATAATATTATATTATAATATACAGGGTGTCCAAGGTTCGGTCAGGAATATCGAAATGAGCTATTGTATAAGAACACACAACATTAACAACGTATGGTTCGTCATCATTTTTGTTTATAATCTAACAAACACATTACAAAAAGAAAAAAAAGGTCCTACCTATACTAGTTTTCGAGATTTGAATTTTCAAAGTTGAAATTTTACTAAATCTATGCATGCTCAAAGTGATGCGCACCGCATCACGAAGGCGCAAGCGGCACAGTGGAGGCAGCGGGGTGGGGTAAGCGTAGCCCTGCACGGCCGCGCGCGAGAATAGAGCGCGCTCATACTGTCGTATGCAATTACTTTGTTAGAAAATGGTAAAATTGTAAATAATTGAGATAAAAAAAAATATTTCATCACTGCACTATACAAACGATACATATCATAATCCTTCGATATTCATGACCCAACCTTGGACAACCTGTATTATATTATCAGCATGTCGATCACGAGCTGTTGTTTTCTACTGTTGTTCCATGATAGACCAAACGAAAAAAATATAGTATAGAAACGATGCAAGCGCCACTAGCGAGAGATTTAAACACTAAAATTGGTCAAATAATTATTTCGTTCGGATTATCATGGAACGGGTAAAAACAAATTTATAATCGACATGCAGAACACGCAAGCACTGTAGATCCTTTATAATATTCTTAAGATATTTGAAAAATTTGTTTAAGCTACATATCACCTGATTCGTCAGAATACTGTAAGCACACACGCCATATGCTGTATCTCGACTATCGGGGTAAGCAAGGTGTTGTGCTGCAAGTACTCTGGTAAAATTGCAGCACAACACTGACCATCACGTTTTTTTTCAAGTTGTGGTTTTTCAAATTCCAAACTCAAATTCAAATTGTTTAGCAAAGGGTGCTTTACTGCAAGCAATCAAGCGTAAAGGATGTCCTTTGATTCAACTTAATGTAACCAAATCCTAGCATTGATCCTAAAGTTAATAACTACCTTTTGAGAATGAACTTTATATTAGTTAGATAGATAGATATACTTTCATAACATATTTTCTACCAAAACTATAGAAATTAATACCACTGTTTGTATTCGTACCGCTGTTCGTATTAACAAACATTCCACAGGTTTTTTTATCAAAAGAATTATGGTAATAATGAAAGAAAAAAACAACCGGCCAAGTGCGAGTCGAACACGCGCACCGAGGGTTCCGTATCGCCATGTCATGGTCAGATCAGAACCACTCACACAATCTATGTATTAGTTAAAATGCTTCATACTCTTTTCGGCAGATGGCGCGAGTAAAAAAAGTAAAAAATACGGTGAGCCCGTGAATTTTTTACTTTTTCTTATTTTTCTTATTTGTTGTTATATTGGCCATAATAACACGTATTCTGTGAAAATTTCAATAGGCTACAGACAGACATAAGTAATAGGGCCCCGTACGACGGATATGGAACACTAAAAACAAAGAAATAAATGAGGACTATTCACATTATTGTTAGGCGGCTGGTTATTCTGCCCGAAGAGGTTGATGCTGATGTATTTGCCGTTGCCTTCCAACACGAGATCCGCCTGCGAGGGATAGCCGTCCGGTTCAGCCAGCCGCAGGTTAAACAGCAGGTCGTGGTTGTAGGAAGCGCGCTGGTCGCCCAGGAAGCGATCCGGAGCGATGAAGTATAGCGGCTCAGCTCCAGTCGATGTCAGAGCTGCAAATGTGTCATTCGATTTGTTCAATGACGTATGCGTAACAATGACGGAACGCTCTGAAGTGGACTAATAATTAAGGAACCAAGGAACATGAGCGCATCCCAGAGCACCCGTCTTTGCGATATGGAGACCTGGTGCGCAAAAAATCAAGTGTGTGCAAGTATGAGAGTCGGGGAGAGAGAGATAGTCAATCGAACGCAGGCGTTCAGCGGCGCGCGTCTGAAGTAATCACAAGGATCGTTTAGTCCATGCATATTCTACGGTGTTCAAAGACAGCAGGTCATTATAGCCCGTCCATATATTAGTCATACATTTTTGCCAATTTTCGACGCCCCGTCTCGCAAAACTGACGCTATTTCTATTAAATTTACGTACCTTTGCATAACCTGTAGTTTACGCGAACAAAATCGCGAGCACAGCTAGTTATTATGTAATATTTTGGGGTCATCCGTATTTGCAACAATTACCATCATCCGGAGACCAGACCCCCCTAATTTCAAATGACATAATATATGGATAGCCCCCTACAATAATATTATATGCGGTACCTAATAGCAGATTCTTGAAAGGGATCGCAACGGAAAACACGAAAAATATGTGGATAACTATTATTCACACATCAACCATGACAACAGACACATAGGGAAAAAAGAGGGTGATACGGGGGAAGGAAACCTTATTTTACTTTAAATGGGCTAAAAATTATGTATACACTTCGGCTACATTGCGGCCCATATGGTCAAGAGCCCGCTACGCCACACGGTCTACACTAATAATTTTTTTTGTTCTATCTCACTTAGTAGTGATTATTTGAAACAGACAAATTATAATGTACAATAATTTAGTTACACATCAGTACCAGTAACACGATGTGCTAGAGCCAACAAGATAAATGAAAACTCAATCGTTAGCACTAACCGATGTTCTGAACATTCGAGTTATACTGAAGCGGCACAACGCGATGCGCGTTGTCGTGCGCGGTCCAGCGCTCGCTGCTCCTCACGAACTGCGACTCGAGTGTAACCTGAGTGTAGTACGGCGCCGAGTCACACTGCGACGAGTGGCCGTAGCAGAAGCAAGGCGTGCAGCCGAACTCGTTGCTCGCGTCCAGGTTGAAAAATCCTGGCTTGCACCTGCACGTTGAAATTTTGTTGATACAGTTAATAAAATATAAACAAGCGTTAACGAAACCGGCACAGATTCGTACCACAAAGAGACCATTTTACTAGGTTAGAAAGTGTAAAACTAACTTGCCGTGCCGCATTTTAAGATTAATTTCCAATGCATCACTTTATAGTCTGTGCAATGCATGCAATGCAATAAATATACACTACAACACTTCAGGTACATAATATGTAAACACTAACAGTTGAAAACGGACTATAGGTTAGTTAGCCAGTTGACTGACACTGACAGGCACCAAAGAAAGAATATAGTTTTTTTTTGGGCTTTTTTATCCTCACGGAAAGGCGAAGGTTGTTTGACCGTGCAGCCAAGTCTTTTGTAAAAATCAAAGAATATAGACTGGCACTTTGGATGGTAACAAACAAAAAACAATCAAGAACACTATAAAGATGCTACGTGAATGTGCCCCTAGTGCGAAAGAGACAAGTTAGATAGAGGTAGTCTAGCTAAAGTTTATTTTTGACATGGAATCAAATGACCTAAGTCTCACCCGCACAAGTGGCGAGGTTCTCACTGAAACTTCATTAACCTTTGTACATGTCACATTAACTATTATACGAATTCCTAGTTTTTGGATCTGGCAACACTGAGTGCACTAATTCAAACCACTTCCGCTTTCGCCAGCCTCCCGTGTCAATAAGAGATTTTGGTATGGTCGCAATAGTTACATTCAAATTTCATTCAGGCTTTCCCAGCCTGGTGGCTTCATCGCTCTAGGATTTGACCCGCATTTGAAGGAGTGACCATAGTACTTAGTTAGCTACTACTTAAGATCTTCTTTCGAAGAATAACCAAAGTTATAATGTTCTGTGCGCTGTTCCAATACTATTTATCTGCAGAACAGCACACGTTTTTAAGTTACATATATTAATAAATGTGAATATAATACAGGTAAACACGTGGCCTTCGTGTGATAGATATATGACAGCGAAGAGCTGTCGATCCGGTTATGTATGGTCTGCAACCGCCCTGGTAGTCTTGCTTGTGGTCTTCATGGAGGACATAGGCTGTCTGGGGTGAAGGGGTTTTGCACCAGCATCCAGTAGCGTGAATATGTACAAACAATAAATGTATAAATTTTTTACATTTTTCATTATTTGTTGTCACATCCGCCATAATAATGCGTATTCTGTGAACATTTCAACAAACTGAGTAACTGACAGACACAGGGGCAGGCGGCGGCGCCGCGGCGGAGTAGGCTTGCTAAGACTTCCGTACGGGGTATAATGGAAACCTAAAAACAAAAACCGACCAAGTGCGAGTCGAACTCGCGCACCAAGGGTTCCGTATTGCCATGTCATGGTCAACGCCACTCACGCCATCTATGGCATCTTTATGAAATGCTTCATATTAGTTTAAATTCATGATTAGTTTAATATGCTTCATACTCTGTTCGGTAGGTAGCGCGCGCGCATACACTTTTTAGTTTCTTGGGAACCCCCGTGAATTTTTTACTCTTTCTTATTTTTATTATTTGTTGTTATATCGGCCATAATAACACATATTCAGTGAAAATTTTAACGGCCGGTTCAAGAGATACAGCCCTCGGGCAGACGGACGGACAGACAGACAGACAGACAGCAGACGGCGTAGGTTTAGTACTAGAACGATAAAAAGGTATGCACGCCGGACTGTCAAATGCTTGTATGAGAACTAGCGTCGCCGAGTTGCGGGGAGCGGAGTGTACTTACCGATGATAAGATATTCCACTATTGTGCACACTAAACTTGGCTGTAGTGTTTTTACACGTAAACACAGAGCATGCGGGCATTTTAAACATGTTTTTACGAACGCAGCCGATGAAAGACTGACGGGCCAGCGCGCGACCGTCCTTAAAAAACAAGCATGCTTTTGCTTATATCGTGTTACGCTGGCGAGGATAGGGTTCGGGGTCCATACCTTTTTTATCGTTCTAGGTTTAGTAATAGGGTTCCGTACTGGATACGGAACCCTAAAAAAAATGTACTCACTGCCCGCAGCGCTTGCCCTCCACGTGTTCCTTGCAGAGGCAGACTCCGGTGGCGGGGTCGCAGGTGGGGGTGTTGGCGTACGATCCCTGCTCGGTGCAGCCGCACGGCTTGCAGCCCTGCGCCGTGAAGTCGTAGAAGTTGGCCGCGCAGGCGTTGCACTTGTCACCGGTCACGCCGGGCTTGCACTGACACATGCCGGCGGTGTTGCATTGCAGCGAGCGCGCTCCTGCCGTTTACACGTTTTCCGTTTTTTAACTCGCTCTTGCAGCCGGGTTTGGCCCATTATTCTAGCGTGGTAATATTTCACAGAATGGCACATTTGCAAAATCAGGTCCTTCCGGTCTGTTAGGACAGATGTGGGGGTGGGGTCACTCACCCACCAGAAAGTGCTTTCTGGTCGGTCAACCCATGCTGATAGAATGTTTCATTTTAATGTTTTTACTTAATATGTTTTTAAATTTGTTTTGTGCTTTTTATTACTCATTTTAAAGCCTTTAATAATATTGGTACCTATTGGTTTTAATGTTTTAAGTCCGAAGAGACCTAACCATTGTTCAAAAGCTACCACACCCACATTTCTATTCCAGACTAGGTTCGGGCTCAAAAATCATCAAAGCAGACAGATTCGGTCGTTTGGTCAAGGGAATAAAAACAAATATTCGTAACATTCATCAACTAAACTAACTAACTAAATCATAGAGGAAACCCTCAAAAAATGCCGCGTGTAATTTAAACAAGATGGAAGTGCGCACAACAATGAAAACCGCCCACCTGTAGCGTCGCAGTTGCAGGCCACGCACGAACCATCCTCGCGTTGGTAATAATTCTCCTTGCAGCGCTCGCAGTTGGGCCCGTCGCGGTTTTCCATGCAGTCGATGCAATGCCCGCCGTGACCTGTCCTCTCGTACAGCTCCTTGTCGAAGTAGCAGCGGTTGGAGAAACCGTTGCAGTTGCACGCTGCAACAGATTAGAATACGCATGAGCACGAAATTAGAACGAAACATCGATTATTACCGGGCGCGTGAGCTGGAGTGTTCGTGCAGAGTCGGCCACGTGTCGCGAGGTGTTCTGCGCATGCTCTGCTCGACATCGAATGCCGGCGGCATAAGTACAACGATCGTGGCCTATCCGGTCGTCGTTCCGGAACCGGGCTGGATGAGCCTCACGTCCGGCCGGTCGATACTCTTCCGGTTTACCTTGCACAGTAGCTCGCTCGAATGAAAAGTTACTTAGGCCAAAATTAATTGATGAAGTGGAAATGTTATTATCAAGTTTAGATGCATTCAGAGTCGCTCAGGGAGCTACGGAAAGAGCAATGCTCGAATTTTTTTGATCGATAAAATCCGTAAAGACGAAATATGACCAAGAATAGTAGTCGAAATTGTTAAGAAAATTAGCAAGCCCCGATGTGGCAATGGCGCGGGGTAGAAGCTGGGGTAGAAGGGTGCTCGAATGGAGGCCGCGTACAATTAAACGTATAGCGTGAACGTCCCCCGGATAGGTGCACAGACGACCTAAAAAAGGTAGCCGGAAGTGGATGGACGAGAAGAGCGAAGAACCGCGTGTGGTGAGGTGCCTTGGGAGAGGCATATCTCCAGGCTGCAGCAGTGGATCGATACAGGCTGTCGACTGATAAACAAGTATTACAAATCGTGCCGCACCACCGCGTTTTGTTGTACCCACAGACCATGGTCTACCGGACTAACCGATCGCACTCTTATCCGGATATCTGTAACAGTTTAAGAATGTATCTATGAAGAGTGCGCGCCATCCGGTTCCCGGACCGCCGCCGCCGCCGCACCGGTAAATTACAGCACAACACCAACCGCCATCTTTAGCAATGTATTAGGACAAGATAACTGTCAAGTAGAAGTAGGTAGCAATTAAGAGCATTATGAATGTTACGAAATTGCGCGCCGCCCCACACAAAATGGTCGCCGCCACTGACCGGTCGGGTTTGGTTAGCCAACGCCAAGATAGCACAGCCTGCAAAGCGATAGGTATAGTAATTGAGGGTAGTCTGGCGTCTAGCAGGTATTTTAATTATATATTTTTTTACAGCTAATGTTAATATTTAATAGTTATTATTACTTGACTTTCTGTGGAGCGCACGCGCACAAATGAAATATTCATAATGGTTACTACGAATCTGAAAAAATAATTTTATTATCGCGGATAATCTAGGTAATTATTAAGGTCCGGCTACACGCTCAATCTTACATGCATTAAGCGTGCATGTACCTACGTTAACACGGCAAACCGGTATACCGCGCAAATGGATTGCACACACTATAATTTACTCAAACTAAACTTGCACAAGCAAGTAACTAAGACCGCATAACTGCATAATTCGCAAATGGTTTGCATACACTTGATATATTATGATTGCGACGGGTTTGCTTGCACCAACCGGTTTGTACAGGTAATCTTGCGCGAATGGACGGGGGCGGGACTGTTTGCGCATGCAAATATCTATCGTGTGGACGCCGCACAGCACGCACCACGTTCTTTGCGCAAACTTTTGCACAAACTGTTTGAGCATGCAAGACGCTGCGTGTGGCCGGGCCTTTATAGGTACATCGCATCATAGGATGCATAGATCCATAAAATTATAGTCTTGGGTAGTTTTCCAATAGAACCAAGTCAGCTACGGCCCAATTTAAATCATACCTATACGTGGCCTCCCGCATCTCCGAAATTGCCGTACACAGTGCTTTTATTGAAACGAGGATAGTGGTAAGGTGAGATTTAACCGGCTAAAGGTTGATTGTAGAGTTCAGCATTGTTAGGTTATTTGGATAATATTTAAAAATCAACATATCTACAGCATTAGCCGGGTAAACGCTAGGTGCGTTGCCCATATGAGTTAGCCATTTAAATTATGTAGTTTTTTAAGTCAATGGCTTTTACCATAAAATATTCGCAAGCACGCTCAGTTGACGCACAGCTTAGGTACTTCAGAGTGGCAAAAGTGTCAACTGTTAATAATATAAAAAAAAGAAATTAAAAAGTAAACTTACTAGTGCCAGAATACCACGGAGTCATTCCATCCCATTGCGCTTTAGCACCTATCGTAAAACTAGTTAATTTAATTATTATTATAACTACAAACACAGAAGTTATGCAAGCGCGCATTGTGCAAGCTTAATATTTTCACATAATATTCTCTTTTATAAGTTGTCTCCAAAATGTTACATCGTTAAAGGTCACAACCACACACCGCACTTTCACGCGTTCCATTATTGAAATTTAAAATTAACGTAAAATTTTAACTCAATTCTTTTTATTGCTTCCTAATTGAACTCTCCTAGGCGATTATATTTACTACGACATTTAATACTATGTATAAAGTTAAAAAAATATATAAATGTTGCAGAAAATTCGCTAACAAGCGGCTCAGGTGAGCTCGGCTTCTGAACTAAGTAGGTACGTGTTTTTGCTCAGTCAGTTGGAAAGGCTGTACTCAAGCCGCCGTGCCTTAACCGCAAACAGGGATTACCATTTTAGTCTGCGTACCTTGTGGACAGGTCTATTCCATCTGCAAGTTTGCCAGTGGGTATAATGATGTAGAATCCCATGCGCTATGAAAGATCAAACATTACAATAATAGCCTTGCTATTAAGTGTTGCCCTTAATAGGAAACCCTGCCCGGATTCTTTTATTTTCTTCCTATCTATGTTTCGTTATAGGTGTTTTTTTTTATGAGAAGTGAAAATGTTTGCTGTAAATAATGTTTTTGTTACAATAAACGTTTGTGTGAATGTAAAATGTACGATTATTGAGATATAGTGCATAAGTTCGCTAAAATATAACTTTTTTTCTAATAAAAGACCACAGTACAAGAAACCGCGGCGGCCGGCTGGGTGAAGACGGCCGCCGATCGCTGTTCTGTAGAGTAGACAGACTGCCAAATTTAATGGATAGTTTTATTTTCGTCCCGCGATTTAAAACCACTGCAACCTGCAACTCCTTAGAGATGTCGGCTCCCCAAGTGTTCTATCGTTTATTCCATGGAGAGTACTCGGAGGAGCTGTTTGATTCCGCCGTACATCTGCAGATCTATTTCTCCACAGAACTGGTAAAGCCTGGAACGCTCTCAAATACAATATCGGGTCCTTCAAGCGGAGCGGGAATAAACTCATGCATGAATAAACTCATACAACTCCCTCATGCATGAGACAAAATGTACATACATAAGTATGTGTCGTAAAAAAACGGTCGCGCTTACTATGAAATATAAATTTTGGCTTATTCACATTCTGTCTCATACATAATTCGTAAACTTGTAAAAATTTTATAAAATACCACAATTGGATTTGCCCGAGTTGTTCGCGGGCCCCAGCTTGTAAAGCTGCGTTCTGTGGGCTCACAGAGTATTTATAAAGCTTCATGCGCGCTCGCACCTACATACCTAACTACAAATATACATGTATTGATACTATACATATACGTGAGGGAGAAACAGAGTAGTGTGAGATGAGAAGTGCAATGGATCTGTGTTGTTATGGGACTATACTTCGGTATTTACCTAGAATGAAAAATGCGATTCAGATATACAATACCTATAGATTAGGTATATTTACAACACTGTTGAAAAGGCGCCCACAGACTGTGCACATGTGTTACGCTGCTGGATCGAGTCGAAAGCATTTAATACCTCGGCATAATAGTTTGAATTGGAACTTTTGTAAACGTAACGTAAATTGAAAAAAAAAACGTACAAAACACTTTTAAGAATGCCATGTCGACCTGACAGATGCACCCGACTGATGAACCCGCGACTGTACTTGGGGGAAAATATATGGGCAGGGAGAGCGCTCCAGAGTTCACCGGTTGTGTAGAGGAAAGATCTGCAGAACCTTTTCTTCTAAAGTTTCTTTTTTTTATTGCTTCCGACCTGGGTGGCTGTGGCCGAGGTCGAAGTCCGGCTTAAAGGCTGAATAATGCGGCTGGGAAAAGGGTATTAACCCGCGATTTGAAGATTCATTGATTGTAGGAATAGGAAAAGATATTCCCCGGAAGCCCGTTCCACACCTTTGCATTGCGAAACAAGAACGATTTAGAGAATATATACCTACCTATATCGAATTGTTTGGATTTAATGTAATATTAGTAATGGAATAAAAAAAAAATTTGTTTTTATTTAAATTAGAATAGTAGGTAGGTATGTATGTATAAGTGTAATTATTTCACTATACAAATAAGTCTAATATTGAAATATTTACACAGATAACAGACCAGTGTTAAATAGTAAGCACTTCTCATCCGTTTGATTCTATGTAGAAGGGAAAGGAAGGACGACGCTGTGTGTGCCGCGAGCTATGGTGTACATACATATATATGTAACTATCACCTAACTAACCTATCATCCATTCTAGGTGCATACATGCCTATGTAGGTAGACACGGTTGATTCTAAATGCAGAGTTTGCTTTTTTCTATCAGACTTCATAAAAAGTGGACCGATTTTATTAGAAAGGGTGTACCTTAAGGGTGGCCCCATATAAATTTGTTCAAGTTCTGATGATAGGGTTCATGCGCAAAAAATCAAATTCTTAAATTTTCATATGCATGTGCGTGCATGCCAAATGGAAATAATTCTATACCACGCCAGCTGATTTCTTTGATTCTTTTTATGCTTGACTTCAGGGATTGAAGTAGGTTTTTATCTGAAAAGAGTTATTATAAACAGCCAGCACGGGTGACTGTGCCCGAAATCCGACTGAAGATCAGACACAGCCAATAACACCGCACTCTTTCCGAAACCACGCTCAGCGAGACGCTATGCTAGGCGGACGGACTAAAAGGTCGTCGTCTAATTTATTGACATGCCTCTTGAAGATCCTCAGATTATAGGTTAGTAGAGAACATACTCACCGGAAGAACATTTCATATTTTTTCGCCGAACGACACAGGGACGATGTACGTCAGTGGCGGTGCATGAACTTAATTTGATGCGGGCAAGGAAAATTTTGCGAGGCCCTCTCAATTTTGCCAATACTCAATACATTCAACAACATCATCAAATCGCAATAATACAGCCACTATTATGTAATATTCACTGCCTCTGTCCTGATTTCCCATCTTGTGTCTGATAAAGGAAGTAAGTTTTAGTTTGCCTATGATTAAGTCTAAACATCTTTTTACTCGGGGTCTCGTTTAATAGATTTAGCTGAATATTTTTCATGAATCAAAGCTGCATGAACTTTCGAGGCGCGAGGCCCTCGGGCCGCGAGGCCGTGGGCGGTCGCCCACGTCGCCCAAACCTTGCGCCGCTTCTGGATGTACCTAAACTTTACTATGCATTTCCTTCTGGTTCGTTGGTAGTTGCGTACAAAATGGTTTGTTTTAGGGTTCCATATTCACACGGGTTTTGGTAATCTTCAAACGGCGGCGCGCCAATAAATACGACGATGACCTTTTTCCTTGTACTCCTAAAAGTAGCTCAAACGGCGTCTCAGTGAATGTGTCCGATCTCCCGGTTATTGTGCACAAGAACCAGTTTGAAACAACTCTTGTCGGACTGAAAATTACCTATAGTGAATGTAAAAATCATAGTATGCATTAGGGCTGTATGTACAGAGCGGGCTGAGATGCGACCCGGCCGGCTGGTACAACACTATCTGGGTTCATGTGGAAACAGGAAGTTTCGATAGCGCTTTATCTACTACCCAACATTTGGATATATCTCTCGAACGAGCAACGTTTTCTACATTCTGTGTGAAATATTAAATAATTTCACCTAAATTATTAGGTGACTAAACTAAAATAAAAGGTAAAAAAAATTTTTTATAAAAAAATACATCTCATAAGTATATTGAACATATAATTATAATATGTATATACATAGTGAATCCCTCTTCCATATAATTGACACTACCTAAGGGAATCGGAGACATAGCACCTAAATCATACAGGAACCAGATAATACATGGGCTAACTCCTGCGATGTAACAGGTAAGAATCATGTCAGATTCCATATACAAATTATAGTTATGGTGCAAATAGACATTGTACAAAATTATTCTAAAAAAACCATTATTGTCAATGTCTCCATTTACAAAGTTCTGACGAATGTTAAAACTGGTGAATTTCGCAGATCGCATGACCGTGGTCGTGGAACAATCGATCACATTGCCAGACAGTGATTAAATGTGGATACCTAGATACCTGCTTAAATTATTAGGCGGTAACATAAAAATAAATGATGCTTTAAAACTGGTTAATTACGCAGAACGCGAGCCGTAGAAAGGTTCAGATTGCAGTATCATTGCTGGAAGAGAGGAGAACCACAGCTGTTGAAGATACGTGGAAATGAAGGAGTAAAAACACACATTGAGCAAACCTGTACTGCACAATGCTAATGCGTACAAGGTTGACTGAACAAAAATACATTTTTAAATAATTTCGCTTTATAGACCTTGTACAATCTTAATTATGCCATACTAATTAGGGTAGCTACTTCAATATTATACTGGGTGACAAAGCGCAAAGCACGAGGCAAAGCATAGAAAGGAAAGACAGAGCGCAAAGCATAGAAAAGCAATGAACATACTTATTTAAGCGTGTTTTTACCCAGATAGGAAGAAAAGGCACCCGCGATCACTTTTATGTGATTTCACCCATATCGTAGCGTAGAGCAGGATATTATGAGGTGATTAGATTATTTTAACCGATGGAGGCTGGATAGAGCAAGCCGAGAGGACGCAACACTGGAAAGCTTACATCCAGAAGTGGAAAAATGAGTTGAGAAAATATTACTTACGTTTACATTCGTGCACGTTGGTCTGAGAAGCGCGTCCCCACGGTGCGTCGTTGTAGAAGTCTTCACAAAGCTCGCAGTCACGACCGGCAGTTCTGTGCTCACATCTACCGGTAATATTCAAAGATGAAGACAGGTTTTATCCCAATGTTGTCCAAGCCCCTCCACACTTACTAAGCTATTACCTACTGGAAAGTTACAATGTCTTAGGACACTCATGTCAGGATGAACAGCAGATATTCTGGATGGGCTTCCTTGCTCAATATACAACTTCGGCCTATATATCCATGCATTATTCCTAGGACCTGAACGTCTTATTCACAAGCAAGCACAGTGATCGAGGCGGTCGTTTTGGTTACAGGCGAATGCTGTGTTTTGAATCAATCACCATCTTCGAGTGCTTCACCGTTGGCCAAGCGATGGTTTGACTTGCGAACAACAGTATAGTACGATTTATTGCCGCCAAGATCGGTGCATAGCTTGTCAGACACACAGATGGAAGGTTTAAACAAGGTTGAAAGATACTCATGATCGTTTAGAGTACTTTGATCATGTCTCTGTAGATAACTCACTTGCAGACTCTCCTGCGCTCTCTATTCTCGTCGTATTCGTTCTCGCAGCGCGAGGCGTGACCGTTGCACTTGCAGCGGGCTCCCACTGCCACATCCGCGATGGCGTACCAATAGGACCTGAGCACCTGCTCGTCCCGGAAGATCTCGTCTCCGAACGTGTTTAGTCGGTTGAGCGATATGCGAATGTCGGTGGCCGTCACCCAATCCTGTAATGAGCCACTGGGTTAAAGCTTTGGTCACAGTGATGTGTAGAGCGCTTCCTAAGGAAATATATTGATGAAACCACAGAACAAGAAATTGCGCCGCGGCTGGCGGGGGAAGAAGGGGCCCGCTGATCTGTGCATGAAACCGATAATAATATAAGTTCGTTAGGAAAGAATGCGTTAATCTGAAAATATCAGCTTGAAAACTTTACCGAGTACATTGTTATTTTTAAAGCTCACGATTTTACTTGCATTCCGATTATTTCTGATTTGAATGTTTTGATTCCTAAGGGACAGTTGATCATTCTTCTGGCTTATAAGCATTTTAACCTCGCGTAACATAATTTTGTAAAATATCAAAGACATCACCTGAAGTTCAGGACTTGAATCGAAGGAGAATGCCGAGGGACGCCCCTGGAGCGTGGAGAATAGGACGTTGCCGCCCTTTAGCGGCGAAATGTCGGAGTACTCGCTGGTGCAGAGCGAACGAGTCTCCTTCGTTCTGTCCGCTGACTTTGATTCCGGAAGGCCGTATGTCTCGCGACACGACTGACTGCCAAATTAAGAGTTTTGTTCCAGCAATATTGTACTTTACAATCTTCTGTTATTATATATGTATTAGCTTCGAAATTACATTTGTTTATGTAAGCACATATGACTTAAACGACTTATATGACGACGGTAAACGGTATTATACTCTCCGACAGAAAGTAAGTCACTAAGGGCGAGGTCGAAGGCCGAGCTGCGTTCTGGTTAACGTTTTACTTTCTCGAAAACATTAAAATTTGTTTAAAAAAAAATTGCAAAAAAATGTGTAGTAGACAAACATTTACCTGTAATACTGATACGGCACCCACTCCGAATTTTCGCTGACGCGTTTGTAAATTACAAAGCTTTGAGGTCGAGGGGAATAGAACACTATTCGGATGTATGTGATGTCGTGCGCCTTGCCTGTTGACAAACAAGCATAAGTTATACTTTTTAGGGTTCCGTATCCATACGGAAACCTATTACTAAGCCTACGACGTCTGTCTGTCCGTCCGGGGGCTGTATCTTTTGAAACCGTAATCACAGATTACTTAATAGTTACCTCGTAACAGATATTAATCACTCCATAGAAAAAGTTCCATACCTTCGGCTTTAATAGCATAATGTTTTACGTCGCCAATCACTGCGTGCGAAAATATACCTAAACGATCGAGTGTAAAGAGATTATTTCTTTGCAGCTGCGCGCAGTTGCGTGGGCGAGCGTGTAGGTATGCTTCGCGCGGCTGACGAATTTCCACTGAATTAGATCGCCGGCCGTCCACCAGGCGGTAGGTAGTTAGCGCGCGCGAGTACATAGAGTGCGTGAGGCCTGCCGTAATAGGTAGCCGGTTGAATTTTTCACAAAATATGTGTTATTATGGCGGATATACCAACCAAAAAAAGAAAAAAGCAAAAAGTAACCAATTTAGGAGGCCCCCATAGTAGTAAAATACATTATGCAAGTATTATATGCGGAAGAGCGCCATCTACTGAATGATCAAACATTTTAATTACAAAAATAGATGATCACACGTGCTAGAAGGAACATTTGGGTACGGAACTATCTGCGCGTGAACAACGTTCTCACTTAACAGGGCCTTTTATTAAAATTTTAGGGATTTGCTACTTGTGGCTACATAATTTACATTATATTATTTACTTCTGGACCTGGGTGAAATGTCTTGCAGGAATGACATGCACTGACATGGCACCTAGTTCACCCGGTGTTATGGGCTGACATCACGGATGTTGTAGGTGATGTAGCCAACCGTGTCAGTTTCCATAAAAATAAAAAATAAATAAAAAATAAGGATCTACTCTGTTTTTCCGTAAGAAATATGTGACAATGTTGAAGTCTTTACCTAAATGCAGCGTGAGGTTGACCGAGGTTGGGTACTGTATCCTTTCGTACATGGTGTCGGACTGCCACCAGGTCTGGTTCTCCGACTCGTGGTGGAGATCAGTGAGGAAGTAACTGGAGAACTGCCCTCGCTGGCACTCATCGCAGATCCTGTGGTAACCGTTTTGGATTAAATTACTTTGTCGAATGGCCGCCGCTCAAAGATGGCGGATAACCTTTTTAGGGTTCCGTACCTTAAAAGATGAAAAAACGGAACCCCTATAGGATCACTCTTGTGTTTGTCGGTCTGTCTGTCTGTCCGTCTGTCACAGCTTATTTTCTCCGAATCTACTGTACGGAAAAAGTTTAAATTTGGTACATAATTATAGTATAGAGTTGGAGAAGAAGAAGGTGTGGAACTAAGCTTGCGATGGCTTCACCGAACATATCCGGGCCCATCGGCAGTAGAGGAGGGTGTTAATCGAGGTCGGGACTAGCGAGTGGCCACTCAAAATTTCCCGCGCATGCTTCACGTTTCGGCTCGCATCAATCCCTCGTCAGCTAGTCTGCGTTGACTAGGCCGCGGGGAAACCACCAGTCCCGCTCTCGATCCCTCTCTCTACCTATCCATATTCTGTAGGATGCTTCCAGTGATGTTTTCGAAGCTCTCTCCATACATGAGCTTAGCGTCGATCTTGGCAGCCCTAGATTCTTGAAGAGACTGTAGAGCGATTTCACTGGTAGTCCTCTTGCCCCGACTTCCACAGCGAAGAGATCAGTCTTGAATCCGTTTCTCACAATCCGGTCTACTAAGTTGCAGTACTTGTTAAGTTTGATGTTGTGGTCCTTCGGTATGTTACTTTCCCATGGAACTGTAAGTGCAAAAAGTACTACATGCTTTGTCGCTTTTGAGAATATGAGTATATCCGGTCTTAATGCTGTGGTACAGATTTCCGAAGGCATTTGGTAATGCTTCTCATGTGTGTCCATCAACAATTCCAATCCTTTGCTGATCCCAAAATTTAAGAAGGTTTAGTCCTATCTTTGGGCAGCTTATTGGCTCCAGGTTTCACAAAGTTGACCTTCTGGAAGCCGCTACTGGTTTGCCCTTTCCTGGTCCGTGCAATTGACAGGTTGATGGCCTCTCTGATGATTTGGAGGACTTTATCATGCCGGTAGGAATACTGGCCTCGCTCAAGTAGTTATTTTGCATCCGCACAACAAATGTTTGGCCGTGCCTACGAACTCCTTACATGACGGGCATAGTCTATTTGTAGATTTCCCCCATCTAACTAGGTTACTCGGGTCGGGGAGAGTAAGCTGAAATGCATTTAAGTAGAACTTAAGCAGCTCAGGGGACCAGTTGTATATTATGAATTTCCACTTCAATGCAGGAGGGATGCAGAAGTCGCCCACTCTTAGCCAATCATTCTGCATTTCTAGGTTTAAGGCGTGAAGTTTGAAACCTTGTTCCATGTCCTCCTGAGCAAAACCTTTCAGTATTTCTTTATCAGACTTTGCTGTTTCTATGCCCAGTCTATATTGGTGCATGTACCAACTTGGAATGATTTGTAGAAGTCGAGTCTTGATTCCAGTTCATCTGATAGCGATGTGTTGGGTAAGGCTTGAATAGCGCTATCATATCATATCAGTATACATCGTTTGGCTATTCTCGCCTTTTGATAAAATTTCGAAGATTTCTTAATGTTCAGTCCAAAGTTATTGTGAGATCTGTACAGCGTTGACGAGTCCGCCGGGTGAGCCAGTCCAAACCATGACTTCAGGAATCTGGTCACATAGGAGTCTAATTTAGTCAGGTTTTGCTTTGTGAAGTCGTAGACGAGAAATGGCCATGAAAGTTTTGATGTCAGATAGTTATCGTAAATCCATGCCTTTTGTGTACCCAGGAGGGGAAGATTGTCAGTTTGGCGCAGGCTCTCTTCGAAAAGTTGGACAATTTCATCAGTAGGATGCTCCTTTCCTCTGCTGGTGATCCTTTTGCCCAAGAATTTAAAAGGGGCTTCATCAGCCACGGTTGCCATTGGTTTTCCGGCTACTGTCAGACCTGGATTGCTCGAGATAAACTTTGAACCATTCCTGGTTAAGCTCAAACAGTAGCACTTCGCTGGTTTTATCTTCATCCCTTTGGTCCATTCACAATAGTCATCTACCACCTTAAGAAGCGCCTGACCAAATCACGGAAGTATAGCGTAAATGAACGAATTTAAATTTGGGGGGTAAGTTTTGGGGGTCAAATTAGAAAGTAAAAAAAAAGTGCAAGTTTTTTGAGTGCATCATGTGGCATATCGTTGTAAAGGGCTCGTTATCAGGAATTCCAATAAATTTTTTTATAATTTTAAAATGCATAGTTTAAAGCTATTAAAGAAAATATTCAAAAATCTAAACTAATGAGTCTAAAAAAATAAAAAAAAGGAAATATAGGGTCTCTCTTATAGTTTACAGGAAAACCTAAGCGAAAATTATATGTTTTCAATTTCTCAAGGAAAACGGTTCGGCACGGAACCCTCTCCAAGCGAGTTCAACTCGATTGACCGTTTTTTTTTTGTACTTTATTTTTAGTTTGAATCAAATATATATGTTAGACTACCTTTCATCGGTGCCTGCAGAGGTTTGGATGCAGTAGCGAGTGGTACCGTTGTCTCCGCAAGTGTTGGTCGCCTCCATCTGCACTCCGAACGCTGCATTCTCGAACTCTGGTATACATCTCTGAGGCCAAAGAGACATAAAGCATAATGCCAGTGGAACTTCGGTGTTACAAGTTACAATGCGTAACATTCAAGTTTACCTGTCTGTCGCATGTAATTACGCTCTATCGCCACAGTGACGTCACAGCGCCAGCGGCAAACCTGAGTGAGACGTGTTGTACAATAGAAAAATGCACAGATTTTGTGCGTCACACGACTATCGAGCACATTGGAAATTAATCTACGGAATTCGAAAAAAATGTCGTTCTGACTTTTTGACTTTTTTGGAAAAGGTTAGGCTACAGGGCCAACCCTTAACCCGATCGTCTTTGTTTTAGGCTTAAATTGTAGCTGACTAAATTGTCCAGAGGATTTTTTCTCAAATGTTTGATATCATTATTCGTTTCCAAAATATCCGCCAAAAATCGCCAATAAGCGCCAAAAATCAAAAATTCGGAAAAAAAATTTTTTATTTCACTATTTCGGCCATAACTTTTTTCGTTTTTTACTTTCTTGAATAAATCTTTTTGCACCTTACATCATGAATACGCGTCTTTTGAGCCTTTTTTGAATATCATATCGTCACAACTCTCCGAGATATAAGGGGATCGCACTTTTTCGTGAAATCGGAGCCTACACTGGAGCGAACGAAAAGACATTTCCAATGTCAAAAGTTCTTAAAGGTACTTCAGAGACAGTAGTAGATTTGAAATAATAATTTCAATAGTGCCCTTCCGGTTATGACGTACGAGTGTTGTGTGTGGCCACTCGCTGACCGACCGGATGTGTTCGGCGAAGTGCTATGTTCGGACCAACGATTCTCGAGATAAGACCAAAACAAATGATCATGTGGCATATGAGTAGATCTCATCGAGACGTCTAGTTTGAGCACCAACATGATAGGTTTAGGACAAGCGGTTCTAGAGATACCTATGACCAAAACAAACGTTAAGGTGACAGATGAGTAGATTCTTATCGAGACGTTCAGTTTGAGTAGAAACGTGATGGGTCTAGGACAGGGTTTCTCAAACTTATGATGCCACGTACCCTTAGTAAAGTTTTCAAACAACTGCGAACCCCTGCCCTAACGCAACTCCCCCCACACAAAAGGAAAGGAAAATAAGAAATATGAATTCTAGTTTATAAGGTTTTTTAATTTAATAAAAAAGTTTTTCTTGCCGCAAATTGAGTCGATTTTCGGTGCAATTTTGGACAATTTGAATTTTGATTCTCACTCAACATCAAGTCGATTTTTATATTTGGTTTTTATCATTACCAGGTGTGAAAACCCACTCTCACAAAGGTGTGTTGTTGCGAAAGGTGAAGGGAAATTCACGGCTTTGCGTGAGAGCTCGGAATATTCTTCCTGTCTAGCTGCCCAAAAATAAATTAAAGACATCTTTTTGTAGTAATGTAGTCGCGAACCCCATACCATCAAATGGCGAACCCCTGGGGGTTCGCGTACCACACTTTGAGTAGCACTGGTCTAGGACCAGGGGTTCCCGAGTCCGACATTCGCTCGTATGCAGGGGTTGCGAATGCCATGCCTGCCTGACAGGTGCCAATTCACGCCCCTCTTGAAGGACCCGAAACTGTACTTTTGGAAATATATGGACAGGGAGAGCGTATAACACTAAAATACCTTATTGCCAAACATACCTTCTGTCTGCCTAAAGCAATTTTGTGTAGAAACCTTACTGGTACTGTATTAGTACGTACAACCCGAACAAAGTTTTAATACAGGCAGGACGATCGCGATTATAGTTTTATTCATCCGTTACACTGCGGTGATAAAACTAGTGTAGGCCGTAAATTGTAATTATAACATTATATTTTAATACTGGTGGGTATATAAATACACTAGCTATAACTTCTAGCAGACACTAAATATTATTATGTCGATTAGCGTCATAGGTTCACAATCGACACGGCTTCTGGGCTATGGTAACCAACCGGAAGTCCGCTCCGACGCGACGACCGCGTCGGAGCGGCCAAGTGCGAGACGAACTCCGAGGGTTCCGTATCGCCATGTCATGGTCAGCGCTACTCACACAATCTATGAATTAGTTAAAATGCTTCATACTGTTTTCGGTAGATGACGCCCTTACAATTTTTAGTTTCTTGTATGGGAACGGGAACCCCGTGAATTTTTTACTTTTTCTTATTTTTATTATTTGTTGTTATATCGGCCATAATAACACATATTCTGTGAAAATTTCAACGGGCCACCTATTACGGTTCGAGGCATACAGCTCTCGGTCAGACAGACAGGCAGACAGACGGCGTAGGTTTAATAATAGGGTCCAGTACGACGGATACGGAAACCTAAAAATGATTTACTTAGCTGATCACACTCATTGCAAATACGTTTTTAATTTGACGTGAATTCGATGAACGTCTTACGATTCGCAACAAGGGGGGTATTCAGAAAGTTGACGACATAATGTATGTACTTTCGATGGCTTCGTGCTGCCAAACTATACAACCTACAAACGTGAACGCTACCACGCCTTAAATACCGTGTGGGGTCGGTACTTAAAAAGAATAGCCCCACTGCATCTCTCCCCGTCACATGTCGTAAAAGTCGACTAAGGGATAAGAAAATTCGTCAGCCTCGGTAGCTCAGTGGCGCGGTTGGTTAGTCAACTGTTATTAAGCAACGCTGAGCGCGGTCAGTGTTTGGATGGGTGACCGCTCGACCGTTGGAGGCTGACCATGGTTCGGATTCCACGTTAAACTGTAGGTCCCTTCCCTTCTTACCTTACTAGGTGGTAGGGTTTATCCCGGCCGGGTTGGTACCACCGCACTGAACGAAACGTCGGTCGAAACGGCTATGTAAATAGTTCGTGTTTTCCGTCCAGTTTAGTGTAGCCGACATGAAATGAAGGGAAGCACTGACATGGCACCTAGTTCACCCTGTGTTATGGGCTGACATCACGGATGTTGTAGGTGATGTAGCCAACCGTGTCAGGTTCCATAAAAAAAATTAAAAAAAAGACCCATCCGGCGACTACACAAAACCGTGCACTCAACCTGCTCCCCACCACCGATGATTTCACCACCATCTCACTCCTCACCAAGTGTGCTCTCGCGCTCAGTACAGCTGAGATAGCGTCAAAATTACTCGTCCGATTTTCACCAAATAAACTCTCACGGACAGATTCAGGCTTAACATACATTTTGGTCCAAAAATATAATAATTTATCGAACTTGAAAGCACACGGGGAACGGCGGCGGCTTTATGGAAACTGACACGGTTGGCTCCATCCGTGATGTCAGCCCATAACATCTTGGTGAACTAGGCGCTATGTCAGTACTTCCCTTCGGTTGTGCCGGCTACCACTGAACTGGACGGAAAACACGAACTTATATTTACATAGCCGTTTCAAGAGCCACCTACTAAGGTCTTCTTAACTTACGGAAGGGACGTACATTTTTACGTGGAATCATACTTGCTGAATAACTTTTTGGACCCGTGATTCAGCCTAAAAATTACAAATTGTCCTGTTTGAACTCGGTGTTAGGTCAGTAGTTAGTTCAGATTTAGATTCAGATTTCCGTCGATATTTTCGTCGTACATAAAAAATAAAGGTGACGTGTCGTGGGATATTCAACAGAAGCGAAGCTTTTTACGCTTTGTATTTAAAATCCAATTATTAATTTAATTTCGATCCTGAGAGCGCCGCCGTCTATACGATTTTCCTTTCAACTTATACAATGGTTCGACTCCAAAAATCTCTTAAAGATGGCGTTGGGCACCGCAGCCATCGCTCCTCATTGGCTGGGTAGCGCGTAGCAACTTCCGTTCGTATTTTCGTGACGTTTTACTTTTTCTGAGTTAGGCTTAGGTCCAAAAAGTTGCACTTCAACCAATTCCTTATCCCATTTTATTGACTTGCTTGCCCTCCGTATGTTTAGTGTCAAACTGTTCGAATATGGGAGTAAGTATTTAACGACTACCTACTCATAGTACCTAGTCGGTAGCTTGTCGAGTTTGTCGGATGCGACGGCTGCGCGGAATTTGTTCAGGAAGCAATTGACCGATAAAGAGATGCTGGCGCGCAGCGACAAGCATGCATACTGAGAAATTTATAGTGTCCTCTTTCATGTGAACATACCCATATGATATTATGGCGGCCTCAGTGGCTCGATGGTGCAATGTACGTACTTATACATTATGTCGTATTATAAAGTATATTATATTTATATTAAAATGTAAAATTATTTTGTAAAATATTTTTGGAGCAATAAATTATATTTTCTATCAAATCTTACTTGTTCGTATCCCTGGTCTAGAATTAACTGCAGTACCAATACCAGGCCGAATAACAGGTATCTAGGCAATCAACTAGATTTATATACTATGATGTAGTAATCAAGTAATTAAGGAATAAAAAAAAAAATTATCTTAAAAAGTAGACCGATTTGCATGTGGTTTAATTTTAAAAAGCTTTAAATAAAAGTTAGATTACAAATTTAAAAAACCCCGGACCCTTAAAAAGTAAACAAATAATTTACTTACTTAAATCCATTTACTTACTTAAAGGAGTTAGGGGACCGCCAAGTAAATAAAATATAAAAACTCACATATGCGCGGGTATATACTTAGCGGAAATTATTTTTAAGGGTCGGGGTTTTGATAGGTTACTTCCCACAGGACAAAGTTTAGTGTGGGAAGTGACATAAATGTAAAATATAAAACATTTTTATATAATAAATACATTTAATTGAAAACAAAAATTACCTATTACTAATATGTAGAGTAAGAAGATGCACTTAAGCTTCAATTATCTATCACACAATCTGATCTTTATAGAAGTCTCATACATAACGAAATGTAGTTAAATTAATAATAATATCTATAAGAGCTGCGTGACGTCGCCCCGCAGCCCGGCGGATACGGAGCCCTCCGAGATGGGGGTGGTGGTGGCCTACGTGTCTAGTACCACCACCTATCGCTCGTAGCTTGCCTCGCGTCGTCTCGGAGAGCTCCGTAGCCACGGCCTGCACCCGCCGGCGTGCTTGGAGGCCTGCCTCCCGCCGCCGCCGGATATTTACCGTTTTTATTTAGATTTTTATTAATTTTGTGTATTTTTATAAGTTTTTGTATAATATTATAAAATACGTAAAATTAATATAAATATGGTAAAAATGTGAAAATAAATAAATAATATCTATAAAATATACACTAGAACCTAAATTCCATTCGAATAATAAGGAGATGCTACATACAAAAAACTGCCGAAATCGTCACATTTCATTCGAGAAAGTGTCCCGCCACGAATAGCGGTGTAACAAAAATAAAGTCCTATCCCTTCATAAGAAGAGGAAACGAGACAACATGGTCCACACAATCCCTAAATATACATGTTTAATAACGCTCTGTGAGTGAAAGTACTAAAGCGAATCGGCGGCGACGCACAGTGGATCGACTCCATACAACCGATCGGACATAGGATTCTAAAAACATGAATTCATTATTTTTCAAAAACAAATGATGCCAATGTATTCTAATAAATTATTCACGTCGAAAACATTCTTACTCATTTTGCGATTAAACTTAAGTTTTGAAAGATATTTGAAGAAAACTGATTTCATTGTATGGAAAAATATTTAAAAAAATTATTTCTCGCGATTTTCGCCTATTTTCAAAATTTAATGACAATTATAATTTTTAATGAGATATTTTCTAAATATCACCCAAACATACTTACTACGCCAACCAACGCCCTTTGGAGTTACGAGGCAGAATATGGGTTTTCCTTATGTAATGTTTTATTTTTCGATGTCGCACTGCCACAAAACGTGAACAAACACCACATACTTAGGCAGAATGTGCACCTACAGATACCTCATCATCACCCCCCTCCCCCTCCCCCTCCACCCACGTACCTACAACTTGCGTAAAACGCTGTGGAGTGTGAAGTCTCGCTCTTCCCATCGCACGTAACGTACCTACCGCTTCTTAGTCGCGCAGTGAGCTCTGTCACGCGCGCACGCGCATTTCGTGTTTCCGTTCGGATTGAGTTGTGTTTATTATGGCATTCCGCAGCTTTGTAACTTACTTGGACCTTTATGTTGCTTTACGCAACCATGGAGATACCAGCGATTACCAACATTTGTGCAGTGTTTGCAAAATCAGATTTGAATTTGAACCTAAGTGAAAGTTTCGAGCAACATGAGTTCGAAAAATGGTGTCGTAATTTCTGCTACCGCGTGTGTTCAAAATGGAGAGCTTCGGGTAACAGTGCAGAGAAATTCAAACAGGAGAATTCTTCGTGGCTAGCTAGAGTCTGAAACCACGAAGTCACAGATTACTTACTACAGATAAATCACTCCATAGAAAAAGTTCCATACCTACGGCTTTAATAGCCTACAGTTTTACGTCGCCAGTCGCTGCGTGCGAAAAAGTACCTAAACGAAAGAGCGTAAAGTGATTATTGCTTTGCAGCCGCGTGGCCTTGAAGCAAACTCGGTGACGCTAGGGCTGCTACTTTCGATAAAAATATAAATTCATTACACAATATAATATTATAATAAAGAGGAAATATGTGTGAATGTTTGTTCGTGAGTTACACCACATATTTAAAAATGTTTTTTACTGTTAGATAGGTACCTATATTTTTTTTGGTTTAACATATAGGCTACTTACTAGCTTTTGCCCGCGGCATCGCCCTCGTTAAAGTATATTAGAGGAAGAAATTAGTTCGGCCCGAAAATGCTTCAGGTAATCCTACCTACTATCCCTATAATGTTATAAAATTTTTATCAGTGATAGGAATAGGTAGGGCTTCTAACTTCGAGGAACAGAGTAAAAGATTGGAGACTTCCTTACGACGAAATTAAAATATTATTTTCGTTCCTGGGTACGAAAATAATATTCATGGTGTTTTAATTGCGCGATTTAAAAAAAGTGGCCGCCATTTTGAACTTTTTAGTTACTGGACCGATTGCTTTCAAAATCGATATCTGGGTGTCTGTGTGGGCTCTGAATACCAATCCGTTGTAAAAATTTAAAAAAAGTGGCCGGCATTTTGAACTTTTTAGTTACCGGACAGATTGTTTTCAAAATCGATATCTGAGTGTCTGTGTGTCTCTGATTACGAATCCGTTGTCAAAATAAAAAAAGTGGCCGCCATTTTGAACTTTTTAGTTACACCATGAATATTATTTTCGTACCCAGGAACGAAAATAATATTTTTATTTCGTCGTAAGCAAGTCTCCAATCTTTTACTCTGTTCCTCGAAGTTAGAAGCCCTACCTATTCCTATCACTGATAAAAATTTAATAACATTATAGGGATAGTAGGTAGGATTACCTGAAGCATTTTCGGGCCGAACTAATTTCTTCCTCTAATATACTTTACTGACACCGCGGGCAAAAGCTAGTAAGTAGCCTATATGTTAAACCAAAAAAAAATATAGGTACCTATCTAACAGTAAAAAACATTTTTAAATATGTGCTGTAGCTCACGAACAAACATTCACACATATTTCCTCTTTATTATAATATTATATTGTGTAATGAATTTATATTTTTATCGAAAGTAGCAGCCCTAGCGTCACCGAGGTTGCTTCAAGGCCACGCGGCTGCAAAGCAATAATCACTTTACGCTCTTTCGTTTAGGTACTTTTTCGCACGCAGCGACTGGCGACGTAAAACTGTAGGCTATTAAAGCCGTAGGTATGGAACTTTTTCTATGGAGTGATTTATCTGTATTAAGTAATCTGTGACTTCGTGGTTTCAGACTCTAGCTAGCCACGAAGAATTCTCCTGTTTGAATTTCTCTGCACTGTTACCCGAAGCTCTCCATTTTGAACACACGCGGTAGCAGAAATTACGACACCATTTTTCGAAGTCATGTTGCTCGAAACTTTCACTTAGGTTCAAGTTCAAATCTAATTTTGCAAACACTGCACAAATGTTGGTAATCGCTGGTATCTCCATGGTTGCGTAAAGCAACATAAAGGTCCAAGTAAGTTACAAAGCTGCGGAATGCCATAATAAACACAACTCAATCCGAACGGAAACACGAAATGCGCGTGCGCGCGTGACAGAGCTCACTGCGCGACTAAGAAGCGGTAGGTACGTTACGTGCGATGGGAAGAGCGAGACTTCACACTCCACAGCGTTTTGCGCAAGTTGTAGGTACGTGGGTGGAGGGGGGGGGGGGGGGGGGGGGGGGTGATGAGGTACCTGTATGTGCACATTCTGCCTAAGTATGTGGTGTTTGTTCACGTTTTGTGGCAGTGCGACATCGAAAAATAAAACATTACATAAGGAAAACCCATATTCTGCCTCGTAACTCCAAAGGGCGTTGGTTGGCGTAGTAAGTATGTTTGGGTGATATTTAGAAAATATCTCATTAAAAATGATAATTGTCATTAAATTTTGAAAATAGGCGAAAATCGCGAGAAATAATTTTTTTAAATATTTTTCCATACAATGAAATCAGTTTTCTTCAAATATCTTTCAAAACTTAAGTTTAATCGCAAAATGAGTAAGAATGTTTTCGACGTGAATAATTTATTAGAATACATTGGCATCATTTGTTTATGAAAAATAATGAATTCATGTTTTTAGAATCCTATGTCCGATCGGTTGTATGGAGTCGATCCACTGTGCGACGGGGCGGAAGAACCGAGCTGTACAGAAATAGCTTGAACGGTAAAAGTAACCAGCGCCATCTGTGAGCTGACCGCATCACGTCGCGATGGAAGATTCATACTTGACTGTTTTGGCGTCTTCCGGGTGATGTTTTACAGAGGATACCCGTTTCAGATAATTATATTTTACCACTCATAATTATCCAACCAACCCATTGCTAGAGTCCTTTCCAGATTCTCGTCATCTGACCTCGTTAGTCTCGGGAGCTTAGTGGTGCGGTCGGTCGACTGTCGGTCGTGCGTGATTATAAGCACACCTGCGCCCTAATCACGAGATTACACCTACTACGCTACGCACGCTACACCGTGTTCTCCCACAGAGCATCAAATGCGCGCGCCCGGGTAGGTATTTGATGCTCTGTGGTGTTCTCCGCATCATTTTGTATCGAGAAACGGAGCAGCGCCTCTAGTGATACATTTGCGAACACGGCGTAGCGTGCGTAGCGTAGTAGGTGTAATCTTGTGATTAGGGTACTGGGCGCGGTCAGTACTTGGATGGGTGACCGTTCCACCGTTGGAGGCTGACCGTTGTTCGGATTCCACGTAAAACTTAGGTCCCTTCCCTTCTTACCGTACTATATGGTAGGGTTTAACCCGCCCGGGTTGATACCACCGCACTGAATGAAAGATCGGTTGAAACGACTATGTAATTAGTTCGTGTTTTCCGTTCAGTTCAGTGTAGCCAGTACGGCCGAAGGTAAGCACTGACATGACACCGAGTTCACAGATGTGTTTTGGTGGGCTTCACGGATGTTGTAGTGTAGGTGATGTAGCCAACCGTATTAGTTTTATAGTGTTCATCATCATCATCATCATCATCATCATCATCATCAGCCTGTATCGGTCCACTGCTGGACATAGGCCTCTCCCAAGGCACGCCACCACACGCGGTCTTCCGCTCTTCTCATCCGTCCATTCCCGGCTACCTTTTTTAACTGTACCTAAGTTATTCGAGCTTTAGAAAGAGAGAAATAGTATGTTAATTATATTTATAGTGTTAGTAGTTCATAAATGTGGGTTGTGTCACCCAGCTTCCTCCATTTGGCTGGTGTTCATTCTAACACACTGCTACCCCTACCGTTGACTGGGAGTCATCGTGGACTCAAAGTGGGAACAACTCTTAAACTAAACTTCTAATGAATAATATCACGTTATTCAAAAAAATTTAATACAGTTCCCGCAGAAAATTATGCGTGTCGAGCTTTATGTTATGTCGAGTGTATGTTAATATGTCCAAAACAACTTAAACAAGGCGAACTACCACTTCATCGCATTCGCTGTCGAGACTTTTGGTCCGTGGTGCGGCGATACAAAGAAATTTATTGGCAACTTATCAAAAAAATTAATAGAAAAAGCAAATGACAAACGCGCTGGTGAATACTTCAGGCAGAGAGTCAGCCTGGCGATCCAGCGTGGGAATGCAGCAGGTGTAATGGGCTCGCTTCGCGGACAGGACACGGAGGACGGGCTGGACGAAATATTTTATATTTTTTAGGTTAGTTTTAATTTTAGGTTAATTTTAGTTTTTAACTTAGTTATATTTTATATTAGTTTAGCTTAGATAATTAGTTTAATTTTTATTGTATCTTAATTTTTTGGTTGTTTAATAAATACTCTATTGACTTAAACAATTTATGCATTGGCATCTGAAAAACATATTATTACACACGGAGTAAAGAAAGTACGCAGATACTTGCAGATTATAGCAAGCAGCCCATAACACCGGGTGAACTTGGTGCCACGTCAGTGCTTCCCTTCGTTCGTGCCGGCTACACTGAACTGGACGGAAAACACAAACTATTTACATAGCGGTTAAACCCTACCACCTATAATATAAGAAGGGAGTCATATCCCTTAGTCGCCTTTTACGACATACACGGGGAGAGATGCAGTGGGGCTATACTTTTAAAGTACCGGCCCCACACGGTACAGTACCGGCCCCACACGGTACTAACGGTCCTAATCCCTTAGTCGCCTTTTACGACATGCATGGGGAGAGATGCAGCGGGGCTATTCTTTTTAAGTACCGGCCTCACACGGTATACTTAAAAAGAATAGCCATAGAATACATTCTGTATGTTAATTTATATAATTTAATATTTATTATTGTTACACTGAACTCTATATTTTTATAAATGAGATGTTGATTATGTAATCATACAATTTGACGATTTCGATATCATTGGGTCCATAAGGATAAAAAAATGCTCAATGAAATAAAAATGTTTTTTTTATGTAATCCGGTATGTATGGCTGAGTCGGAGGGGCCATATACAATATCACCTCCGAGAAGGTAGGTGCCATACCGGAGACTTCCCTGGATTGCTGGCTATACTGGACTAGAGGAGAACACAGCCGAGGCTGCTATGCGGTCATCTTACACCCAGTACGGTGGTACCAACCCAGTCGGCTACAATTTGAGCCTACCACCTAGTAAGGGGCAAGGGAAGGGACCTACAGTTTTACACCGGTTCCGAACAATGAAGCAGCAGGTGTAGGTATGCACGTAAATTTTTTCGTTAGAAAAACTCATTTGTACTCTCCGCCGGACCTCGGACCTCTCGCATGAGAAGCCGATGCCCAAACCACTCGGCCGCCCGCCGATTAGACTTAATTGACTTTGACTTTAGAAAGAGACAATGTCGTCCCTGTCGCACGGAGACGTGCGAGTACGTGCGACAGGGACGACGCTCTACAAGCGGATTGTCTCTTTCTAAAGCTCGACACGCATTATTTTTTGCCGGTAGCTGTACCTATGACTTTTGCACGGTCACACATCCAAGGCACATATGGAACGATACTTAATTCTAGACGATGATGTCATTATTAATGACATTAATGTCATATCACTAAAAAAAGTGAACCTTGCTCATCATCAGGCTGTCTCGGTTTAAACATAGTTTTGGCTTTGTAGCTATTAACTAACACATGCATAAGTCTAGGTATTCATTATTAGGTATATATATTTGACCGAATTTTTACACAGTATATGTATGTAATATTGTAATTGTTTTTTATGTAATTCGATATGTTTTGCTAAGTCGGAGGGGCCAAAGCACATGCTCCGACAAGCCAATATCACCTCCGAGAAGGTAGGTGCCATACCGGAGACTTCCCTGGATTGCTGGCTATACTGGACTGGAGAACATACAGCCTAGGGTGATATGCGGCCATCTTAGCATTTATTCGCTAGTACAATGAAATCCTGGTAATCGTGTGAGAGTTTTCGTTGACTTAGTACCTACATACATATGTACCTAGACAGTTATTCGTGCTTTAGAAAGAGAGAAATAGTATGTTAATTATAGTTCACATAATAAAAACGTCATTTATTTATTTATTTATTTATTTATCTCTTTATTTCAGCCAACTAGGGCCATATTGAAAATACATAATATGTACCTAAGTTACACTTAAAAAAGCTCTATAATAATAATATTTTAAATTTATTTAATCTTTTAATTTTGTAATTTTCTATCGTTTTTATTTACCATTTTTTATCAAATGCCTGTAAACCGGAGGAATTCTATTCTTGGCTATTAAGTTTTATATTGTTCATTTTTAAATTTGTTGTATTAATATAAGCTGTGGAATTCTCTAATATATAAATAAATAAATAAATAAATAAATAAATAAGGTTTCTTATCCGCTTCTTCCTTTTGAAAATACATAATATGTACCTAAGTTACACTTAAAAAAGCTCTATAAGGTTTCTTAGCCGCTTCTTCCTTTTAGATTGCATTGGTGAACGGGATATGACCAAAAAGAACTGGACAAGTGCGAGTCGGACTCGCGCACCGAGGTTTCGACATCACAAAAAAAAAATCTTGTATGGAAGCCCCCCTGAATTTTTTACTTTTTCTATTTTTTATTATTTGTTGTTATATCCGCCATAATAAATAACACATATTCTGTGAAAATTTCAACCGGCTATCTATTACAGTTCCAAAGATACAGTAGTAGGCCAGACATACAGACAGACAGACGGCGTAGGCTTAGTAAGTTAGTACTCGTAATAGGCTTCCGTACGGGATACGGAAACCTAAAAACGATGACGAACCTTAGTGAATATTGTGCATACGTCTCAATGAAATATTGTTAATCTCTTCTTTCTTCTTTATGGCGAAATAAATATCTGAATCTGAAAACCACATTCACGTCATCCATGGTTTGTTTTGGAAGTCAACGATCAGCGAACTTGGGGTCATGAGCCACCGCAGACAAGCGTGCGAAGTGGCGAGCAACCCGACGACGCGACGGTTCGACGGTAGAGTTCAGATATTATGTGAGGGTGGCCTAAGGGCCACTTAGGCTCTGCTTGCTACCTGGTATTTATACCAGGTACCAAGCAGAGCAGGTAGCGTCTTTGAGCATTTTAGCGGGGCTGAGGAGTTCCGGAGAAGTCCTCAACCGCGACCTACACCCACCGGCGCGTTGGAGACAATATGCAAAATAAGATTAATTTTGCATATTGTCTCCAAAGGCAATATTTTCTTTATATTAAAGGCCCGACATGTGACGCCGAGTCACCCATAAGGTGTCTAAGGATGCCCATGGACATTCGGCCGTATGCGGGGGTTGCGAATGCCATGCCGGACTAGCCCCTCGTGAAAGACCCGACACTACTTGGGGGGAAATATATGGGCACGGAGAGCGTACCTGCAGACCCGTTAGGTGCGCATCCGCGGTAAGTCCAGCGTGTTGGGATGCAGTCCCTGCCCGGTGCGCGTGGTGCGGAGGTGAAAAAGGGACGGCGGAGGGATCGCGTTAAACGGTTCCTCCGAGCACTCCCCATGGAATAAGCGATATAACATATTCAGTGAGCCGACATCTCTGCGGAGTTGCAGTGTATATATAGGTACCTATATTATAGCAAAATATCTATAGGTAAATATTATAGCAAATAAATCAAATGTTTTAGGTTACCATTAACACAATCAAGAAAAGTTAGAATATCTCGTAGCACACATAGATAAGTTTGAACTCTGCCAAATTGTGTCAGATATACGAGTAGGTACCTAAGCGCCCCGGCCGGACGGGCTAGAAGTGGTAACAAAACTTTAGTGTTATCTTGAAGTTATTGACCGATGTCGTCAGTACGTTGAGTAATCTTTGTTGCTTTTATTAAGATATCATTAACATGCCTATCTTTATGAACGGGGAATATGTTCTCATTTACGATTAATAGATACGTTCTTGTGAGAAAGCGGCAAATTTTTGAGTGAGTCTGGTCCCTTTTTACGGTTCCGTAGAGAGATCCGTATAAAATCTGTCCGTCCGTCTGTCTCTCACAGCCTGTGTAGCTCCTAAACGGCTTCAGCGATTCTCTTCAAACTTGGACAGTTTATAGATTCCCGGAAATCTATAAACTTCTCCCGGAAGGCAACAAAACTTAAGGGGCAGGCGTTCTCATCTATACCTATAGATATTAGGGACCAAAAAAATATAGTTATACAATTTTTTTTTTCCTAATAGGTCGACTTGTATATTGTTGAAAAGGTCTTATATAACCTAGGTTAGTGCAATGTTTTAATTAAAAATATATATATAAAAAGTTACAGGTTATATGAAAACTATTTTGAAGTTTGTAGGAAATAGTTACGAAGCCCTCGATGTGCGAACGACGTTTGCACTTAAGAGGATTTGTTATTTTATTTTTGAATTGTTGTGGCTGTGACAAAAGTAATTATTTTACTTTTCCACTATTTTTTCGTCTACTATTAGTCGTCATCTCAATCAAAAACAAAATAAATAACTAAGCATATTTATTAATTTTGTCAGGATATCTTTCGAACGGAATGGATCGAATGTCGTCAGGCAAAACTTGACCTGCATTTTCGACTATTTTGGACGTAGAAAGAACCAACCAAATACCAGAATGCTTAAATTTTATAGGATTTTATCTAATGTTTGTATTTTTTGAAAGTGTGAAAAAATGTAAACCTATAGTTTCTCAGAGAACCAAGAATAAACCCTGTTTGTCTGTGCTCGTATGTTGACTCCTACCGAATTCAATAGAACATTGTCGTGCGCTCTTCCCTTCATGTCATAAGACTCAACATATTTTGCCGTATGTTATAGCCATGAACATATGTATGCATGTATGTATATATGTTCACTTTTAACTCAAGAACGATTCAAAATAATCGCTTGCGGGATTTTTCTGTGCAATGCGAAATATTTCCGCCACGTTATAGGCTGTATAGCATCACGTCATTTTCATACGAGCTGATCAGAGTATCGAAAGCATACGATTTACTCGAAAAGTACTCAAACCGAATTAAATGTTTACGAACGAGCATTTTTGCCGCGACATGTTTACCGCGAGCGGAGCCGCGGGTACAACTAGAATCTAATGAATGGATGACGTCAGTATCTTCTGCTGCAGCTGCTGTGATTCCACTTTGAACGAGAACTAACAACTCAACAGAGAATTAATAACTCGCTAATGAGGCCATAGTTTGCGGCATCGCGATAAAGCTTTCGGTCTGTGTTCACGTCAAAACAGTAAACATGGAAGCTTCGCGTGGTCGTTACGCGCCACGAACTTACCTGCGGCTGTCTGAACTCATTGTAGCACTCCGCCGGCGGCCCCTTGGCTCCGACGACCGGCGTCTGAGAGTAGAAGTCGTGGCCCGAAGCCGACGACGACACAATTACAAGAAGGTAGAGTAGTATTGTCCGTGCCATAACTGCTATTTATACTAAACACTGACGCGAGTGTAGAGCGGCGCGAGTCGGCGCGCACGCTCGCGAAGTTGACTCGCTCTCGACTGCGTCGGCGGCGCGGCGCGGTGCGGAGCGGAGCGGCAACACTCGGCGGGAGACGAGGAGTGGATGGAGCGCCGGCGGCGGCAGTTCGTCAAACTCTACGTTACGTTTCACAACGCATTCATGTAAATGCGCCACATCCCGGTAGCCTCGGACTAGCGTCTCAGTTCACAGAATTTGGCAGTAACAACTTGACAATAGAGACTGATGGCTCCATGCTGCACCTACCTGGCTGAACCTTTTTTTTTATCGATATGACTGACGAAGTTAAATTTAATAATTTGAGACTTTACTTATGTGGTTCTAATAAATCGTTTGGTAGTTAAACCACACTTCAAAGTCATCTTAGTTCATCTGTAGCGATTTACTAACCACACACAAAATCCACCTACAACTGGCCTGCGGCGGCGTTTAAGAAGCCGACTTCACAGGCATCGATTTAAAGTGCCGTATCTCTCTTTCTAACAGCAGAGCTTCCGAGTTCTCGAAAAAGGACACATATACAGCGGCGCGTACGGCTTTTATGGATGCTGTGTTTTTTTGTTTGTGTATCCCTTTTATTCCTCCGGGAATGTGCACGTCCCGTGTCCCCGTCCCCTTGTGGAATACCATGTGTTTAGCATATGGCGATATTATCTTCTATAAAATAATGTACTTGTGTAAGTTCTATACCACCTATACGTTTGTTTGGATCTTAGCCTAGTTTTCTCACTAGACAATTAGTTTCTTCTAATAGTATGTCCCTGTCTCTATCATCATCATCAGTGAAGTTGGTTACAGCCGTAGGATTTAAAGATATAACGTCTAGCACCTTATGATTCAGTGCTAGCTCGTAAACTATAACTAAGCGGCATTCAGAAAGCTAGGGAGTGTAACAAAAGGTTCTACATGTGCACACGGTTTGAGATTTAAAGATTTCTCGGAATCACATTAGTATCAAATTTACAGTGCCTTAAAGTATATTTTCGTAGTTACTCGGTACTTACTGGTACTAGGTTTGTAAGTGCATATCTAAAACTCGTCTTGCTTTTATCATCATAAAGTTTATCGTCATAAAGTTTGTCATTCCAATGAAAAAAAAAAGCGGTCAAGTGCGAGTGGAACTCGCATGGAGTGGGTTCCGTATCATTCCATTTTTCGTGAGAACTTTAAGACTTTAAGAAGAATTTTCGTTTACGTTTCCCCGAAACTCTAAGAGAGAGAGACCATATCGTCGTTGCGCCGACCAAACCTGTTATGTGTACTTTTTTGAGAAAACCACTTTTTGATACAGAATGATGGACAAACCTGCTATGCGTCGACTGGCAAATTTCTGTTATGTTCTGATGGGTCAAAATCATGCCATAGCACTACAACCAAACCTGCCATCTGCACTGGGCCAGATAAAATCTGCTATGTGTTCTATGTAATCTATATTTTATGCCACATAGCAGGTTTGGCATGACATATTTTTGGAACAATTTTAAACATATAGCAGTTTTTAAAAACATATGAAATCAGTGTTTCCAATGGTTTCGCCATTGCAACACAAAATTTTGTATGGCAGTTCTAAAGTTCCCTTAGTTAGCAACATGAATAGTGTTGTGATGAGTATCTCTTTCTAATTACTTAAACTATTTTTTTTTATTTTTCCATTAGTCACATGTTTTAGTGATCCTAATGAAAATATAGATAAGGTAGCCATGCATCACTGTTAAAAATAATAAAGCAATGAATCATTCAAACAAAAAAATATACGGTTTTTATTGTGTCCTGTAAAATTTAAAAAAGTACACAAAGCAGGTCTGTTCGGCGCAACGACGATATAGGTATTCCCAACTTTTTTTTTTCAAAATTTAGAAACAGTAGTTTCGAAGATAATGGGCGTGGGTGGGGGGGGGGGGGGGGGGGGGAATGTCAATAGGTAGGTATTGACATTCCAAATGGATATTTTCTGCAATTTATTTTTTTGGAATGTCCCTTTAGATTTAACTGTCAAAAGAATGGACGGCAAGACAATGAATTTAATCCATTACAGAATCCTAAAATACAACTTTTAAACGGTTTTATTTATCAACGCATTCATACTCGATACTCGTTGGTCGGCCGCGGCGGCGCGGCCGCGTAGCGTAGCGTCGTCGTCGGCAACACAGGGGTCGCACTGATAACCTCGAATGCTAAGTTTGAACCTCTATCTGCTCCTGATATTCTCTCTCATGAATGGACATTTCGGACCTTTGCTAAACGTTGACCGCGATAACATACCTATGTATGTACATGTACACAACCTATCCTTTAATTCAAGAAGGAAAATAGACAGCGCAGCAGTATTTTAGAATTTGTAACTTTCCAATGGTGTCTAGAAACTGAAAGTTATACAAAACTGTTAGGCCTACCTTATACTTTATAACTAATTAAGTTGATTTTTTATGTATCTAAATACCTCTTTTCCAGGAAATACAAATTGAGAATTGGGCACTTACTTTTGATACTTGTATGTGCTAAATATGTGCATGGTGTAGTTTCTCTACTACGGACTCTGGGCCCTAAGGGGTAGAGAAGATAAGTCTAATGGGGCTGTTATTGGCAAAACCCGTAAAAATACATAAAATTAAAAAACATACCTACATTCATTAACAAAAAACAGCTACTTTTTCAAATTATTTTCTTTCGCAATCTGTCTGCTCTAATTTTCGAATCTTCAATCAATCTGTACCTGATGTTAGTAAATGGGTGGATCAACGTAAAAACCAGCTGCAAAATCAAATTAAAGAAAAAGTTTATTACAATTTATTAGGTACTTAGTTGAAAAGAATCATTGGTCAACTCAGCCAACAGCCCACTCAGCCCGCGGGCTCAAATGACCACTATGAAATATGTATTTATTTTTTCATAGTCAACTCAGCCCGCGGACCCAGTTGACCACTTTGAAAACTAAGCCCGCGGGCCCAGTTGACCACTTTGAAACTCTAACTTAGCCCACAGCCTACTCAGCCCGCAGGTTCAAATAACGACTTTTAAATATGTTTTTTTAATAGTCAACTCAGCTATATATATATATATACTGATTCATATTGATATACAATTTAAAACTCAACATAACACATTGAAGTCATCGTTTTTCTGTTATTGCTGCCCAACTGGGTTGCTGTGCTCGAGGTCGGAGCCTCTGGCGCGGCCAATTTCACCCCCGAGGAGGTGCCAGACCGGCTTGAAGGCAGACTAATGTCGATGGGGAAATGCTGTTTAACCCGTGATTTGAAGATGGATGGAAGGTTAGAATGGCGAAAGACATTCCCTGGAAGCCCGTTCCACACCTTTGCAGTGCGACACAAGAACTATTTAGAGAATAGTGCAGTTCGACGAACTATTCTGTCGACTACAAAGGGGTGTTACGCGTGAGTGTAGGTAGCGGGTTTGGCGAAGGCGAACAGGAGGAGGAGGGATGAGGGAAGTGAGATCGTCAGAGCAGCGGCCATAGTAGTACCAATAAAACCAACAATGCATCTGTGCTTTAGAGGTTGAAGGTCATTTGTGAGTACACAGTCGCCAATGGGACGAATGGCTCGTCGCTGAATATATACCAAGGCTGAAAGAAGGTATAAATCGTTATCGAAGATACGCTAATACAAATAAAAAAAAATCATTCTAAATGTTCTCTACTGTAAATAGGAATGCTATAAATAAAGTTTCGGAAATTAAAGACAAAGCAGGTACAGTTTTATTATAAGAATATACATATATATATTAGAGATAAAGTGTACAGTTAAATTGCAGCAAATTTGATGAAATACACATAAACAATATACCATAATAATAACACAACACTTACGAACCAATCACGCGTTAATTTAAACATTTATAAGTTCATACAGTCAGTCAGCGTGTATGCGTCAACTGCGGACATACGCCTTTTCAATTTTCCTTCACTGCTTTCCGCCGACGTACTTGATGCCGTATATCTGACGGGTAGTCTTCCTACACTCCGTTTTCTAGTCCACGGCCGTCAGTGTATGATGCGGTTACTCCAACGGTAGTGGTCTCTTCGGCTGACGTGCCCAGCCCACTGCCGCTTGAGCTCAGCTACCCAGTGTCCAGTATCGACTACTTTGGTGCGTCGGCAGATTGCCTCGTTACACACCATATCAAGCAGCGATATTCCCAGCATGAATCGCTGGACAACGTACACAAGTTACGAATAAATTAATTGATTAATTAACAATAGTCCTTTAAGTAAATTACGTATGTATAACAGGTATTTAATCAAAATATCAACATGGAACTAGAATCCTATTGTTTCAAAGAACTACAACGAATATTGAAATTTATGACCTTCATCTGCTCTTTTATCTTTACTGCCTTTCTGTTCTTTAATGCTGTCCACACTACTCTGTCGCCGCAATGACTTTAGGTTTGAAGCACTTCTCTTCAGCGTCTTTGAAGGACCTGCCACAGGTTCCGGTTTAACTTCCTTGAATCGATGACTTGGAGCCTTGTGCAAAATTACTTCAGCCTCGCGCCTAACACCAGATGATCCATCATCTCGCAGCATATCGTCATCACTCTCAGTTTTGCTTATCGTGATGACAGGTATAACTGACCCTATTGAATCTGATTGCCTCGATTGCGTACTTGATTCTGACACTTGTTTTAATTTAATCTTTTTGTCTGTCATCTTGCTGGTACTTTCTTCCCGTGCTATTTCGCGTGTTGCACTCGCTTCTTTGTTTTTATCTTGATCAGCTCTCTTCTTAGATTCTGCTATAATTTTAGCCTTGATTAAATCTCTAGTTTTAAATTTCGCCGGCGTTCTCTGCTTAATGTCAGCGTAAGATATTTCACTAACGCCACTTTCTTCGCGCCTTCTCAAACCAGAGGTATCAGTTTTTTTCGATAACAACGTTTTTATTTTATGTTTTAATATCGGGTTAACTATTTCTTCTTTGATTTTACCTTCGCTTGTTGTCACAAATTCAACGTTCGCTCTTTTCTTTACTGATTCCACGTTAGGAACAATCCTTATATTTTTACTTTGCAAAACATCTTCTGGTAGAGATTCATGGAATTCTGTGTCAGTTTCATCGTCGGCTATTGGTGTGTCCAGGGTTTTTACTTCTGTCATCTTCTCTTCGGGTACTGGTCGTCGCAATGCCATACTGACAATTTTAGCAAAAATATCGCCTGCAAATAGAAACATTAAATTATGTAAGGTCGTATCCACCTAATAAATTTTTACTGATACCTATGTATACATCTACTGCTTAAATAACAACCTTTCTTTTTAATCGGTATCTTGTAATCACCGTCAGTAGACTCTCTCCTTTCATCTGAATCGATGGATTTTGCTGGTGGAAGATTCGGTAGAATTTTCTTCCACTTTTCAAATGGTGTACTCTCCATTTCCGCTGATCCAACTCGTCTCCTCCGATCGGCCAGTTGGAACATTTTTCGCCTTTCCTCTGTTCTTTCCCTTCTAAGTTGACCCTGAGGATGAAAGAAGTGTAAAATTTGTTTATCGTTTAGGGAATAATAGACATTGTAAGAATGTCAAATAATAAATAAATAGCCAGCTTTGGTAGCTTAGTGGTGCGATGCTGCGCGTCTGATTGCCATAAATAGGCAACGTCGAGCGAGGCGAACTTTAGATGGGTGACAGTCCGACCGGCCGGTCGTGGTTCGGAGTCCACGAAAACTGTAAGTCCATTACCTTATCTTTCTAGGTGGTTGATTCGGACCCGGCCCGAACCGTTCGGGATCGGTATTGGCAGCATCGCACTGAATGAAGGTCGTACGAAGTGGCTATGAAAAAAGCAGGTGTTTTCCGTTCAGTTCAGAGTAGCCGGCACGACCAAATGGGGAATGGGGGTGTTGTAGCCAATCATTCAGGTTACATGAAAAACATAATAATAATTGTGTCAAATGTTACCTTCAAGTCGTTGTTGGCTTCCCTCAAAGAGTTTGTTAGAGACATTAAATAATAGATTACTAATATCAGTAATACAAGTAGAGGTATGACAATACCGGGTGAAGCTATATAATCTGAAATTTTTTTCAATTTGTCCGGCAGTTTTTCATTTAAATTACTAGTGAAAATATGATAGATTCTATCATACTCTGAAAAGGGACCGCAGTGCCATGACGGTCTCACCCAGACAATAGCATAGCCGACAGGCAACACACAGAGGAACAACATTATCAGCAGGAGCCCGAGGTAAAAATTATTGCTTCTCGATGCTCTGAAAACAATTTCGTGCGGGACATTGCAGGTCATTACGGCCCAGGATCGTAAGTACATCATAATTACAAGTTTCACTAAATTGAGTACTGCTAATCCCGGCGAAAAAAATAAGCCCATCCAGACCATTCCTTGATTGTTAACAAGATGCAAAATATTTTCGGCAATCTTGAAATCTCCATATTGAGGAAACTTTTTTTCTAAATCCCAACACCAGCATCGGTTCATGTACCGTACAAATACTGCTCTGTAAAAGTCTACAAACAAGGTTCCCAGTATACACAGTACCTGAAAATAAAATAAGTGGTTTTACAACATGCTTTCAAATAAAACTATAAGAAACATATTTCATGATTGTCTACTTGATATAATAATTATTTATATAATTACGTTTAGGTATAGTTTCATCATTTCATATAGTTTTCGTCATTTTATATATAGATTATATAAAATTGCTATACCGTTCATTGCATCTAATATTGTTTGACTTATATTACTTAATCGAAATATTCATTTCCTACAATTTTCATGAGGCATAATTTTCCATTATAATATTCATTTGATATAATAATCATTTCGGCTAATTTCTTGTGAATTTCTTTTGGTTTAAAGCGTGTGTGTGTATGTCTATATAAGAGTGGTATAATTTTCTGTGTTTATTTTTAACATACAATATTACAAATTATTATTATATTACCCCAAGCCCCAAAAGAGTAACTTACACCAGTAAGTTGAGTGTTCTTAAAAAAAATAATAAAACCTATTTCACTGCTATATAATACATTATACAGAGCTAAATGAGTATTAATTCCAATAGTTTAGGTAGTTAAGAAAAATAACCTAAACATATTTCACTATTACCCTAAATAAATATTAGGTCCTTACATATGAAATTGGCGTTTTTTCGAACTGGCCACTTTGATCACAAATATCTGGCGTTTGGTTAGGAGTTCCAAATTCAAATTTATTTCAAACTTAGGCTTGTGTATTTGAGTTTCGAATTTAGTGATTAATTTGTTTTCGCGCCATTTAACTTTTCTTTGAAATCCTTCTGTTTACAATATGGAAAACTTAAAATATCGCGTTATTTACGAATACGAGTTCTACCGTGGCACCAGCACTGCAGAAACAGCTCGAAGGATTAATGTTGTGTATGGGGAAGCTACTGTAAAAGAAAACACGGTACGTTTTTGGTTCCAACGTTTTCGTTCTGGAAATTTTGACTTACAGAACAAACCCCGTGGACGGCCGGAGACCCTGGTTGGCAATGAAGAATTAAAAGTGATTGTGGAAGCGGATCCATCGCAAACCACGTCAGAGTTAGCGGCAGGCTTTGGTGTGCGTGATAAAACAATTTTAATTCACTTGAAACAAATTGGAAAAGTGAAAAAGCTCGAAAAGTGGGTACCACATGAATTGAGTGAAGCAAACCAACAAACACGCGTCGAGTGCTGCTTTACATTACTCAACCGTCACAATAACGAAGGGATTTTGAATCGTATCGTTACATGTGATGAAAAATGGATCCTGTACGATAATTGGAAACGCTCATCACAATGGTTGAACCCCGCTGAACCGGCCAAATCTTGCCCCAAGCGAAAGTTGACTCAGAAAAAGGTACTGGTGAGTGTCTGGTGGACCAGTGCTGGTGTCATACACTACAGCTTCCTAAGATCTGGTCAGACGATTACGGCAGATCTGTATTGTCAGCAAATGCAAACCATGATGGAAAAGCTAGCGGTTAAACAACCGAGACTGGTCAATTGCTCTAGCCCACTGTTGCTTCAGGACAACGCTAGACCACACACTGCACAACAAACGGTCGCTAAATTAGAGGAACTGCGATTGGAATGTCTCCACCACCCACCATACTCCCCGGACCTTGCTCCAACAGATTACTACTTTTTCAGGAATTTGGACAATTTCTTGCAATGAAAAAAATTCAATTCCGATGAGGCAGTCCAAACCGCCTTCAAAGATTTTATTGATTCTCGCTCCCACAATTTTTTCAGCAAAGGAATCAATGAACTACCTATAAAATGGCGAAAGTGCATAGAAAAAAATTGTTTTACTTCTTCCATATAAAACGCCAATTTCATATGTAAGGACCATATAAGGCTAGTCGTTTGGGTGATAAATGATAATACAAAAATGTTTGAACCTTAGTAATTTAAAATTGCACTAAACGACTACCTAAATTATTACAGTAGTCACACAAAAAATTACCTAATGGCCGTGCAATTTTTTTAAATTTATTTTTAATTTATGGAACCTGACACAATTGGCTACATCACCTACAAGATTCGTGATGTCAGATCATAACACCTGGTGAACTAGGTGCCATGTCAGTGCTTCCCTTCATTTCATGTCGGCTGCACTGAACTGGACGGAAAACACGAACTACCTATTTACATAGCCCTTTTCACCGACATTTCATTCAGTGCGGTGGTATCAACCCGGGTGGGATAAACACTACCACCTAATAAGGTAAGAAGGGAAGGGAGGGACCAACAGTTTTACGTAGAACTGAACCACGGTCAGCCTCCTACGGTCAAGCGGTCACCCATCCAATTACTGAACGCGAACAGTCGACCGACCGCACCACTGAGCTACCGACGCTGACAAGTAACTTTTGACTCTAAAATTAAAACATGATAAGTAATCAGAAATGGTTGATCGAATGAGAAATTAATGGACAAGCATACACAGCTTTTTAATACAGATGGTGATTCAAAGTAAAAAAAAATGTAGATTCGTTAAGTTAATATACAATTCTTTATTTATAAATTTATTTTTTATGGAAAGTGCGACATGTGGCTTCCTTTCACCTACGTAGATGTCTAACGATGATTTATTCAAGAAAATATAAAAAAATCCGCCAAGCGCGACGGACTCGCGCACCGAGGGTTCCGTACCACCACACATTATATTTGTGTGTGTTTAACAAAATAATTGTGTTAAAATTGCGAAACGCCTAAATATAAACTACAGCAATGGTTTGACTAATTGCAAAAACCATTGCTTCTTCTAGTTACAATATGAAAATACTTTTTTTCCGTCGAAAAACCTGCAGTTTTCCTGAAATCTGTGGCTTAATATCTACTAACCCTATTAAAATCAAAATTTTAGCTTAAGAAACCTAGGAGATCAGGGAACGGTCATGTTTTACAAATTTTTAGCTGGGCTTAAAATAGTAAAAGACAATATTTTTAGAATTCTTACGGTTAGTTCTTTCAAATGATACCCCACATGATCATAGCTTAATTAAAAAAAATATATTGGTACCAAACTGACTATCCACAATAATTGATGACGCGCACTATGCCAAATTTCAAGTTTCTACGTTACTTCGTTTTTGAGAAAAACCTCTGTGACGATGGGCGGACACGGGATATTATAAGAGTTCCGTTTTCACCATTTAAGGTATAGAACCCTAAAATGCAATACGAATAAATAAAAACTACCTAACAAACATTTAATTACATTCATTAATTATAAAAGGTGCTTTAGTTAAAATGTGTTTTATGTATATAAAGTTAGTAATATATCTAATTATAGTACCTATGCAAATACTATTTTAATTAAATATTGTGAAAACTGAAAATTACACGATATTATAAAAAACAAATATTATAGAAAAGTATATTTAGAACACACAACATTGTATGAAAATATTTTATAGGAACTGACAGACAACCTTCATACATACCATGTCCATCATCGTCAGTTTTACCAGTTCTTGTCCAAACATTGTTTCCCAACATAGGCTTAGAAGTTTTCTTTTTGTTTTCATAGATAAATTGTAGCGTTGGTGATTGTGATGATCTTCTATAATGAAGTCTCTTGAATCCTTTGTAGACACAGTCGCATTAGTATCATTATTATGTTGAGAGTCAGCCTTTTTCCTGATACATTTTAGTTTATAATAAGTTTCACCATCTGTCACAGTTTGTACGTCCAAATCAATGGAAGGGGTTGGTTTTGAGATATTAGATGTATCTACATCTTCATTTGTAACATTCGATGTCTTAGTTGGAGAAGTGGAGCTCTCTGAACCTGTATTGTAGTTTTCATTTTTTATATTTGTAGCAGATCCATTTCGAATTGGTGAGACACTAATCGAAGATGTGGTTCCGGTACTGTTTAATGTTATTTTATTAACAGTCTCTGCTGACTCTTGTTCAGTAATTATTGTTGAACCTACGTTTGTATGCCCAGTCGTATTCTCTGAAATGTCAGTTTCATTGAAATTGTCAATACTCTCAACAGAGGCTGTTGTAAATTCGTCAGCACCATATCTGGTTGATATTTCTGTTATAAAATCGTATTCATCGTGAACTTCCGAATCCACTACCGTCGTAGTTACTATAGTAGAGGAGCTTCCATACGTAATTGTATTTTTATTTAGACCTACATTTTTGTCATAATTGTCAGTTACAGACTTAACATCTAAACTTGAATTATGTTCTTCATTAAAATTATTCATGCTTGGTGTTGTGATATTAGCTTCGGTTTCGATAGTCACTGTTTTGTCTAAATAATTGTAATCGTCGTCGTTATAATCATGTGTTTCATCTAAACTTTCATATATATCAGAATGAGTGGTATTTCGTACAATAGAAGATATCCAAGCTTTAAAAAATTTTAAATCCAATTTAGTTGTCATAGTAGATATCACCAATTTTGGATCAGGCGATATCGAGTTAGTTCTTGTAGTTTTCTGTGAAGATAAACTATAGAAATCGTCTGCCGATATGCTATTGCTTGAAATATCAGTAAAATGTTGTTCCTCAAGGGGTCCTTGGCTGGTGGATATAGACTGTGTAGGTTTTGGATCATATTTTAAGTAAGATAATGTGCTACTTTTTGAATGTTCTGGGTCAATTCTCCTTTCCAAATAACTTGGACTAAATGCCTTAATATTAATTGCTGTGCCAGTTGTAGATCGTTTCCTGAAAGCAGCAGGTGAAATATCTGGACTGTCATATGTAATCGTTCTCTTAGTATTAGGTGTTGGATTCGTTTTGAAAGAAAATTCACATTTTTTGCACTCAGTAAGGGTTCCGTAACAGGTATGGGTCTCATTTTCATGTAATAATGTTAGTAAATTGGTAATATTCGAATTGAAGTTAATGTGTTGCGTCTCATTGAAAAAACTGGCGTTTCCCTTTGGCTTAAGATTTTCTAATTCGGCAGTCATTCCCTCTATTTTGCTGAACAGCGCAAATATAAGTGAATATATATTTAATAAGTTGAGCAGCATTATTCTGAAATATTCAAAACAGAAGGTAAGCATAAAAGTAAAGTAAGAAAACATATTATTTTAATATTGGTTTTAGTTTCTTTTGAATCTTTAGTTTTAATGGTGTAACGCAATAAAGTATGTAATCTATTTGAGATAAAAATAAAAAATTCTAAGCGTAAGCAGTAAATTAAATTTTATTCATACCTGCCAAGTTGGATACGCAACTGTTTTCGCGGATGGTAATGCTCAAGCATTCCTAATATTTCAAAAAATATGGGAAACATGTTTGAGATCATAGACATGACTATAGTTATTTCGTTTTGTCTCCACCAGTGGCTAGATTTTTCGTTGGATCTCTCGACTACTTTCACGACGGCAAAGGCGGAGACCGCAAGTAGAATAACGACGCACACATTTACTAATACTCTTAGAGATATTATTCTCCAACTGCAAACATAAACATCAAATATTTCAAAAACTTTCAGACATGAAATGAAATATTGCAATTTGATTACTCTATTAGACTAACTTCCTGGGATCTTTCTTCTTCTCTTCTTCTTCAAGAAGAGCTTCCTTAAAACTCAAGATTATAGAAGCGCTTCTGTTATGCGCAGTCTCAGCGTTGCCGATCATAAAGTCCCACCCAGTGAAGAGCTTCCATGAAAATATACATTCGTCCTCTTTTTCCGAAAGTTTAGACATTCTTGAATTTTCTGCCATTCTGAAAAGAAAAATACTATTAAAACGATATGAAAGGAATTCGAGAAAAGTACAATTAGTGTAAGAAGCTCTAAGCGTGTATATAGAGTAATAAGGGTTTTGTCCCATGTATGAAGTCTCTAAAAAGTAAATACGATTTCAAGACATTTATAGACAGTCATCGAAGAACTAATAAGAAAAATTATATATTCTTATCAAACTCGTTATACCTACTTTTTAAGGGTGGCTACGAAGCTGTAGACGTACACAGCCAAACCGGTCATGAAGTAAGCGAGGGGCAATCTGTAGTCACCGGAGTCCACGTTCGTGTAGTATCCGTAGAATATGGGAGAACACTTAAATACTCCTTCGAATTCCCATAGAATCAGAAGATTAGTGGAGGAATTCTTATTTTCATCGTAAATTACTTTTCTTTCACCAGCGAGCTCAACATCTGCTGTTAGCATCTGGAACATTCAATGTATTTCTTTAATCATAAAGCTACAAGGTTAATACATTTCAGATGCTTCTGTTACATCTTTAGGGTGATACTTTTTTATGGAATCTGCCATGGTTGCTACATACATCATCTGCTCCGTGATGTAAGCCTTGAATTACCTGCATCTTGTTCCTATGTGAACTAGGTCAGTACTTCCCTTTGGTGATTTTATTTTTTATTTTATTTTATTGGAAGTACAAACAGGAGCACAACATTATATAATATACACATTAAACATACAGTAGATGTATATGCGCCCCCAGCACCGCGCTTCCCAAATAGGAACATCATAGTATTGGCAAGATACAGAAGCAGCATAAAAAGAATAGGTAAATACGATTTGAAGAGAAGAAGAAACGAAGAAACACAAAGATAAACTTATATACAACGAGAACTACCTACACCCTACCTATGTAAGTTTAAATTTATCCATTAATACACTAAATACCTACTAAGTAAAACAATAACATAATTAACAGTTGAGAAGTGTGCACTTGTGCTACAAACACATATACACACACATACATATATACATACACATATATATGTCAATCCACTTTAAGAATGAAAAATGCAATACAAAGAATACATTAAATCAAACTAGATTATGAATTAAGATAATTCCAGTTTTTTCAATACTTCCTTTTTGAATGTGAATGGACTCACGAAGAAAATGTCAATATCACTACAAGTGTCATTGAACGACTGGCATAACCGTCTGAGGGGAGCACGCACGCCCGCATTGGTACGACAGAGGCCTACGTAAAAGAGTTGCGTAGTCCTGGTCGCACGAGATGGTACACGCAGACCGATTTGGCTGAGCAAAGCCGGACAGTCAAAACTAGAGCGCATAATTTTATATAGTGTGGACATATCCAACAAAATACGACGCTTATGGAGTGTTATCTGAGAAAACTTCTCTAGGTGGGCAGAATAAGACAGCGGTGCACCACACAAGCGTCGATGAACAGTTTTTAGGAACTTACGCTGAATCATTTCTATTGACTGGGAATATTTTTCATACAGCGGATTCCACACCGATACCGCATATTCCAACTGAGATTTAATCAAGGATCTGTAGAGCAACATATATGTGGATATACGCTTAAATTGACAAGTCGACCGGAGTACAAATCCCATCATTTGGTAGGCACGATTGATGATGGTTTCCACGTGCTTATCAAAATGAAGTTTTGAGTCAAATATTACTCCCAGATCGCGATATACACAATTACAAAAAAGCCTGTTAAGTGCGAACCTTGTTCACACACAGAAGGTTCTGTAACAATTTTCTTCCTGCACGCGTAACGAGTGCGCGCAGCTATCATTGTATCGCACAGTGCCACTCGCCACCGCACCGAACCGCAGTCTACTAAAATGTTATACAGCGAGGTCAAAAATACCCTGAGTTGCTTCGAGAAAATGATGGTACGGCCGTGTTTGCTCGACTTGGCGGATTTTTCTCAGTAACCCTATAAGATATAAATTTCGAAACCATTTTCATGCCGTAAGGACTAAATGGACCACTTTATAATTTTTTATTTTTTGGACTTATCAAGCTTCACATTATGGAGTAATCACTAATCACCTCAGACAGCGATAGTGACAGACAGACGGGCGGGCGGACTTACGGATGGACGTATGAACGAATAGATACCTTATCGATTTCATAAGTTCTCTGTTCGCTGGCTACGGAACCCTAAAAACGAAACAACGAAAATTTGAAGAATAACGCAGGTGGCATAAGTACCTCGGGAACAATGACGAAGACGACCAGGATGAAACTTATGACTAAATTAACCCAGAATAGCCAGCGGAGGAAAGTAAAGTAAGAAGCGACGACGGATCCGAAGTGGGACTCGATCTCCTTTATCCTTAGCTCCCACGGGATCATGATGTTCGAGATATTTGCTGCTTCTCTCTTCATGTGTTGCCATTTCTGGAAAGATATTATATTATTTTGTATTTTCTTAAAGTACCGTTAACATTCATACCATTGATAAAATCGTTTTAACATTCAAACAAGAAAGATAGATAGAAAATACTTTATTGCTACAAAACCATTTTACATACAAAGCACAATGTAAAATTTACATGAGGTGCAAAGGTGCACTTTACCCTGACAGATTTTCTGCAGTCAACCTTTGGATGTTTGAGGGTCGATTAATATAACATAACCATTATGGGTGGCATTTATATTATTTCTCAGTTTACGTAACGCCAACTTCTGGATCCTGTTTAGCTTTGGACTCGCGAGGAGTGGGGTTATTGGCTGTGTCTTAATCGTTCTTTGAACTTTTGGGCACAGCCACCCGTGCCGGTAGCCTTTAAAAAAAAAAAAAAACTAATTGCGAAAACCTACGTCTTTGGAAATGTTCGTGCTTAGTATGCCCAGGCAGACAATCTAGTGCACGAAGAGCTCTCACGAAGGTGAGCCATACGTGTGGTTCGATGGATTATTGTCTTATTATTTTTACAATATCGTAGCATAAACAATTATAGGTGGGATAAGGGAGAGGTTTCGGAGGTTCAAACGCAAGCCCGACCCGAAAAAAATTTTTTTTTTACTTTAACCTATTCATTATATTTTATTTTTTGCACGCTATCTAGGGATGCAATAGTTCAAACACCTAGAAAATGTTCTAGGCTCGTTCCAGTATTTGAAATAACTTTGATTTAATCTGAAAACTCCATAGAAGCAAATTCCTGGGCACTCCCGTGCAAACTTTATTGTTAGTATTCAGAGGCAATGGCAAGTAGTTGTTGCATACGTACCGCAGCTAATAGGATATTGCATTTGGCCATGATGTCGCGAGTGTTCTTGGATTGAGCGAGCCTCTCCTGAAGTTGGCCTTCGTTGCTTTTGATGTAAGATTTCGCCTGTAAATTCATATAATTGTTAAAATGACTTCGCATTAATGTAATGTATTCAGGGTCATTGTTATTGTTATTGTTTAAAAATCCTATAAAAAGGCTGGGTCATACTCTGAATAGTGTGCTTTAGTGAGTAGTAGAGATCGCAAGATACTACTGTGTCATATACTAATTAGACCCAAAGTCGCACTGACTGTTCTATAATTTGTTGAGTCTAGTTTAGTGCCTCCATTTTGTCTTAAATCTCTGAAAACAATATCTATGTAAGCCTTAATTATATTTTATTATATTTGACCTGGCAATGAATTGCTTTCTCGGAAACGGCTCTAACAATTTGAATGAAATTTTGTATTTAGATAGTGTTATTTTTTTAAGTTTAGATACGTGAAGACGGCGAGCGAAGCTCGATAATTAAAAGATACCATTAATTAATTCCACGAATTAAATTTTAGACCTGTTTTCAAATAAAATTTCAATAAACAAAAGTCAAGATTTAAATTAAATGAAAAGCAAATATACTCGTACTTAATTTTTCACCAGTAGGTAAATAAAAGGATCACAAAAGGCGGTTTTAATGCAATGCGGCATTGTATACAAACTAACCTTTGGGATATGGAAAAGCGCGTGGGGGCGGGCAATTCAGTACTAAAGAAACCATCATTGTATTAAATTAAAGGCAGTGTGGCGTTGTTCACAGACAGAGGGCTCCGTAGCCATCACCTTCCTGAAGGCATAGCGCGGTCGTTCTGTACCGCGTCGCGTGTCTTGTCGCCGCTGTCCACAAGAATGCAATTGTTTTTTGTTCTAAACTTCATAATAGTTTTCATGCCCTACGAACTAACATACCTAATACCTACTTAAATTTTTTTTAGGTTTACGTTCCCGATTAACCACCGACGGACGGACAGACGGACGGACGGACACTTGCCCGATTTTATATATTCCTGTCAGAGTCACTGACTACGGAACCCTAATAAATGCATAACAAATGGACACATTGTACATATTATACAAATGTTCGAACCAAAATTGCCTTCGATTGTATACGAGTACAATTACCTGACGCACAAGTTTTAATTTCTTCCTCATTGTAAGATGTTCCTGTTTAACGACGCTGATGAACTCTTTGTGAAGACGAATACTTTCGAAAATTTGTTCCTGCGACACAGCACCCGTCTGAGCCTGTCCTTCTTCCATTGAGACTGCAGAACTGTAAGAAATAATAATATATATTCCATAGGTACCTAAATTATTTAATTACAGGTACTATATTATTTAATTAATAATTTTTGTTAAAATAATGTTCCTCATAAGTCTTTAAACTTATTCTCTGTTTCAGATTATTTTTTTAAAACTATCTGTTGCCCGCGGCTTCGCTCGCGTGAAATTCGTGTTTCAAAAGAACAAAGTAAATAATTAAGGGCGAGGCCGTAGGCCGAGCGATAAACCTTCTCGAAGAAAGTAAGTAACTAAAGGCGAGGCCGAATGCGGAGCTGCGTCCATGTAAACGAATTCTTTCTCGACGAAAGTAACCAACTAAGGGCGAGGCCAAAGGCCGAAGGATATGAAAAATATCCTTTCCCTGATGCATACACGCTGACTGATTGACCGACTGACTGTTTATGTTTCAAGTACTTACTCTCCAGAGCTGGTGGTGAGAACGGAAGGTCGCCTATAGGAAGGAATGACCTCTCCTTCTGAGACGAAGGGAGAGGAAGGCCTCCTGCCGCGCCCCTTGCGGGACCGCCTCGTGCTCTCTCGCCTCGTCATGAAGGCACTGATGCTGGCCGAGTAGTACTCCTCTTCGGAACCTTCTTCCGTATGCACTGCGCATCGAAAGATCGGATTATTTAACAATCTTGTAAGACCACACCACACAAGAGTGTGATTTTTAAGGCAAGGTAGATAATTAGATATATTATCATAATATGTTGGATGTTACATATTAAACAAATTACTCACATCGCTTAGAGCTTACATGCAATCTTGTACATTTCCCGAATAAATTCCAATATTTTAACAATATAATTTCAATGTAGCTAAGAAGGAACAGTGATATAAGCTTCAGAAAAGTCTTACACTGTTTCCTATGTCTCGTAATTTTCGAGTAAATCAAGGAAGGGCTCACCAAAACGTTATCCTCATCGGAGATATTATTTTTGTTCGCAACTGGTGAATTAATTGAAGACGTGAGTGGACGATGGTACTATGTAACATTTTTTTAAAAATGCATTTTTTACCGTAAATGAAGGTGTTATGTGCCGAGTAATCAAGTGACACTGACAGAAAATCCGAAATCACGATGGAAATAAGAGTTATTCAAGTGGTGAAGGTGTTATGTACACGAAATTGTAGGTTTTTCCGTGGAAGAAGGAGTCATGGTCATATAACACCTTATTCCAGTTTGATCATCTCCAAAGAGCATCTCATAAATTGAATTTTTTGTTCATGATGAAAGAGCCATGTGTACAAAACACCTTCATCCACAAAGCAAAAAAAAAACATAATACATGGTTTTGTACGCTTTTCATGTTTAGGTACCTATACAAAGTAAACTTGGTCAGTTAGTTATCAGGAATAGAGAAAAATCAATTCAAAAGTCCTAAATTAAAAAGTTATGAGCCATAAACTTTGACCTAATTTTTCTCAGCTTTTTGTTTTTGTTACAAAGCACCTTTGTCACCTGATGTCTTCAATTATTTTTAATTTTTTTAACGTCCGTCGTTGGAAACCAGAAGATCTTCAATCAGTATACTACTAATAAATCTGTAAGGGAGGCTCATGGAGTAAGTTACTTTGTTTTATGAGATACTGCGTTTGTAGACTCCATGTATGATGCTAAAACTAAATTGACGATTTTTAGAAATATTTTCTGTGTAAATGTATGTTCCTCCATAACTCTTAAACCGATCATCCGAATTAGATGAAACTTAGAACAAGCACATTTGATTATACGTTACACAGGATACAATTCAGTTCCGGTTACGCTAAGATGTGGCTCTCATACAAACCGAATTGTTCCGCGTGCCGAAATAAAGGTAACGCAGGAACTCGATCGGCCATCTTACTTACTTACTTTCTACTTTTTAAATACGAATTTCACGCGAGCGAAGTCGCGGACAAAAGTTAGTATATTAAAATATAGACATAAAACCTCGGTTATCTAAAAATTTACGTGACGATTAAATGGAAGAGAGCTTTTTTTAAAGTTTATTTAATGAGGAATCTGGTGGTGTTTAGCAAATTAGGTCGAACTTGGACACCCTATAGCAGTGATGGGTCTTTCCCGTAATGAAATTTTTATACTGAGCACTTTTAATAGTTAAGCTAGAGCTGAATTTAAATTGTGGGTGAAACATTATTATTGTATAACATTATTATTCATAACATTATTTGTGGTACCCTAATAATTAGGTCATTCGTTTTCGTGTGACTCATCGGTAAATGTACCTCATGGGAAGTATAGGTACTTATCAATAACCTCTAACACACATCGCAATAGATAAAATACCAGCAATAAAAATATGTAATTGAATTCGCCAGAAGTAATAAGAACATTCGCAGATGCATGACCAAAACTTACTTGCTAATAAGTACGAGCGCCTATAGTATGCAATATCATCTTTCTTAGCTATCAAATAATCGTAAAACAAAATGAGTATATGCCACTTATTATTTGCAGAAATGTCATCGCTTTCATACTTATATCTATAGAAAATGAGATAATGCGATATATAGAAAAACATTTGTTTATGTACATACATACATAGCGTCACACCTGTTTCTCATTGGGGTAGGCAGAGACAACGGATCTCCACGAGCCACGATCCTGACATACCTCTGCCGCCTCTTCCCCTCTCATAATGTTCTTCGTCGGTTACGGCTACTACGCACTTGACCCTTTTTGAGCACATGCCCGATCTAGTCTAGGTGCGTGCGTCTAGGGCCGCCGCCACGGCCCTTCCCGACGTATTTTTTTTAAATTTAAATAACAGTAACATTTATTAAAAAAAATGGAAATCATATCGAAATATAATGAAATGATATGAAAAAGAAATAAAATTATTTAGTTTTTATTTTCTCGTAGCCTGATGACTACAAAAGAGTAACCTTATAAAATAATTTTGTAAAAGGATTTCTTTGCACCATATTGGTACGGAACCTTTAAAATGGTCATAGCATGACTCCTCACATTTCTAGAAGACTACTCATATTTGCAATGTACAATAGCTGTGACAATAGCGTAGTTTCGTATAGTGCGATGAAATAATTTCTAGTTGTTAAAAAATCCTTAATTCCTCGCGTTCCAAAAATTTGGAATGCGTTGAGGAATTAAGGCGGAAATAAGACTCAAAAGGTCAACTTTAAACAAAATTATTGAGCGATTGGTAAAGATATAAAATCTGTAAAAAAATATGTGTTATGTATTGATCATTAATTAACAAACATAGCGAAAAAAAAATTATTTTGCTACTTTGGAAAGGTGTTAAATAAATCTCCCTACAATTGTAGCGAAAAAATATTGTTTTCCATCTTTCCAACACGTGAAATTTAATATATAGGTAGTGTGATTTTCGCGCAAACGTTCTTCGTCGACGCGACGTATCAGCCACCGCACGAGTAGAACGAATCTCGCACCTATTACATCTGCATAGGGTTCGTGTTTCAATCATCAGTGCTCGGGTAGCACGGTTTGAGTCTTATTTCCGCCTTAAGGCAATTCCACAGAGCTATGCAAGTGAGGTAGGTACCTGTTGCAATGTTACACACAAAACAATTGGCTAACCGAGTGCGGGCGGGAACCGGTCCGTGCCCGAGTGCGGAGCGGGGTCGTCCATGTGGAGCGGGTTGAGCTTGGCGGAGGCGGAGCTGACGGAGAGCTCCGGCTCTGCCCACGTGACCGAGAGCCGGTCCACGGACGGCTGCGGAGACACTGGCGGCGGACCCCTCTCGCGCGACTGTCACAATAAACAACATTTTTAGGGTTCCGTATCCGCTAAGCCTACGCCGTCTGTCTGTCCGTCCGCCTGTCCGTCCGAGGGCTGATCTCTTGAACCGTAATCGGTAGCCCGTTGACATTTTCACAGAATAATTGTAATTGTGTGGTGGCGTGCCTTCGGAGAGGCCTATGTCCAGCAGTGGACCGATACAGGCTGATGATGATGATGAATTGTAATTATGGCCGATATAAAAACAAATAATAAAAATAACAAAAAGTAAAAAATTCACGGGGGTCCCATAGAAGAAACTAAAAAAGTGTATGCGCGCGCGCCATCTACCGAATAGAGCGTGAAGCATTTTAACTAATCATGACATTTAACTAATGTGAAGCATTTCATAACACGCCATAGGAACTCTCGGTGCGCGAGTTCGACTCGCACTTGGCCGTTTTTTTTATAGAAACCAAAACAGTTGGCCCTGGTAACACCGGGTGAGCTAGGTGCCATGTCAGTGCTTCCCTTCATTTCATGTCGGCTACACTGAACTGGGACGGAAAACACGAACTATTTATTACATAGTCGTTTCGACCGACGACGTTTCATTCAGTGCGGTCATGCGGTGGTATAATCCCGGGCGGGATAAACCCTACCACCTTGTAAGTTAAGAAGGGAAGGGACCTACAGTTTTACGTGGACATATTAATGTAATGATAATATTTTAATTTGATTTCGTCAGCCAGAGTAGTAAGCGCCCGGGTTTCTCTTGTTAAATCTGAACTTTGTTGTTGAAATGTACATTTTATATATAGTTTTTTTTTTCAGTTTATATTGGTTCTTTTTTCTTCTAGTCGATGTTTTTTCAAGCAGTTTTATTTATCTTTATTTTTATGACTTAATCTATTTGAAACTATATAATTGTAAGTTATTCACATGCGCACCGCAGTGCGTAATGTTGAGGATGGTCGTTTGGCGTTTAGCTGCGCTCATTGTTCTAGTTCTCTCTGATTGATGTGATGATGAAAATGATTCGCATCGATGAAGAACCTTGTTACACAACGTAATATTGATTCAGTCTGCCAATATAGATGGCAGGTCTTATAACTTTGCTTGTTAACAAAATAAACATATTTTCTTTACTACAGCCAGCGAATGAGAATCGACAAAAAAGTAAAAAAAAAAATTGCTGCGTGTACTTATGTACACGCGTCAGAAGTTATACTTTACCCCTCGACCCATCTTGATCAACGACAGAGCCGCTCAATACCTACATACAAATAATTTTTATGCGGTTACGATGATTGTGACGATGACGGTGACGTGACATACAAATGTTTTATTACAAAAGAAAATTGCCAATGACACCATGTAACGTCACCTAGGGCAGATATTTACCCATGACCATGTCCCTCGACACTACAGAACCACTTCCGGCAGAGTTCGTCAAATTATTTTTTTATTGTTGGAACCTGACGTGGTTGGCTTCATCCATCACACCTTGTTCCTGTCGGAAATGGTTGCGGTGCCAGTGTTCCCTTTCCTCATCCTATCGCCATAGACAAATAACGTACTCAAATACCGTATGCATCACTTAGGCAACACCTGCCTACACTACCAGCCCACAATTGACCAGGGCTTACCAAAAATATCAAGAGCAAATACCATATTACCAAGGTCTTATGGGCTGACATCACGGAAGGAAGGTGTGGAACTAAGCTTGCGATGGCTTCACCGAACATATCCGGGCCCATCGGCAGTAGACGAGGGTGTTAATCGAGGTCGGGACTAGCGAGTGGCCACTCTAAATTTCCCGCGCATGCTTCACGTTTCGGCTCGCATCAAGCCCTCGTCAGCTAGTCTGCGTTGACTAGGATTTGAGGCGTTGAGTAGTTGATGTAGCCAACCGTGTCAGTTTCGATAAAAAGAAAGGCACATGTCTTATCACCAAAGGTCCTATGTACCCACCGCGACACTACAAAGAGCACAGCCCACAGCATTTGCCGAAAATGCAGCCGACTAATGACAAATAGCCTTATCGTGTTATCACCAGTGTACCTTGTTAGCGTAGAGCGGCTGCCTCGCTCAGTGAAAGTCGATGCCGCACTGCCCGGCGCGGCGTGACACACAGACTGACCAGCAAACGTGCAGGAGAGCTCGTAACGGGCGATTGATATCGCACGAGACGTCTACATAAACTCGAAGACCCTATTGCTACGCGCTGGGCTGACATGACTACTAACTACTACTAATAAAGACACAGAATATTTATACAGAGGGAAGGTGAATATATTTTTGACATGGAATCCGTATGTAATGTCTTATCCGTGCATTTGCAAAAATCGACCATCATTTTTAATGTACTTTCAGCATACCACTATCTCACGAACCGATCAACCAATCCCAGCAAAACAGGTGTCAGGTGATAGAGTCACTCGACCGCCTTCCACCTATGGCCACATCATTGAATAATATGTACAATTGATGACGTCATAGCCTATACATAAAAGGCTTCGAAAATCAATAAATGCCTATAACTCCTAAAGTACTGGTCAGATCGACTTGAAATTTGTATCCTTCCGTAAAAATAATTCTATTTCTGAAATAATATTTCTTTTTAAATCGGTTCAACAGTTTCGAAAAAAAAGGAAAAACACTTTGAGAGGGCATATCTCGGAAACTTCTGATCCCAGACTACTCATCCGCTGGAGAAAATGGTAGGTCTCGACAAGAGTTTTTTTTAAATTTCTTTTTATTATTACCATTTTTTTTTTCCATTTGCACTTGCGCGATTATTATATGTCTGCCTAAGATTTCATGTCTATGTCTACCGGTAGTCCCACGACTACCAGGGCATTTTTTTATATGAAACGTGAAATTGTTGACTACATCACCGTATTATATACCCGTGATGTCAGCCAATTACGACATCAGTGCTTCGCTTTAATAATAAAAAAAACTTCCGATTCTTCCTTTCTCTATTTCCTCCCTGTCTCTATCCCAATCCCTTCCCTATTCCCTAACAAATATTCCTACATAATATAATAAGATGGTGACTTACTTTCTTCGAGAAGGTTTATCGTCTTCCAGAATACAGCTCGGTCTTCGGCCTCGGCCTTAATTACTTACTTTCGATATGATTTATTGAATGCAGTTCAGCCTTCGCCTCGCCACGAGTGGCCTCGCCCTTACTTAATTACTTTCTTCTTTTGAAATACGAATTTCACGCGAGCGAAGCCATGGGAAACAGCTAGTAAAACATATTTCGAGAAAATCTCAACCGGCTTACGGTTCAAAAGATACAGCCCTAGGACGGGCGGACGGACGATGGACGGACAGACAGACAGACAGACGGCGTAGGCTTAGTAATAGGCTTCCGTATGAACACGGAACCCTAAAACACGAGAACTGTCATTTTCGTTGTATCGACATAATTTTAAATCTCGAATGAGTATTTTATTCAAATTTTATTTGCTGCCAGTTCTCAAGAAACATGTACTTGCGACTAAATGATTTTAAACGCGCATATGTATATGTATATAAACCGTATAACATAAAATAAAAATTATATGATATTCCGGCATATACACTATCACTATACAACATGTCGTCAAAATTCGTTCAGTGGTTTTTGCATGATGCGCGTACAGACAGGCAGATAACAATCTTAAAAACTTCAGTTTCTCATTTTACGTCGCCCTGGTTTTCTTCCGAATATATTCAATGTACATATTTTTTTGCCTTTTCGATTTTGTATAGATGTTTTTAAATTAAGAAAATCAACATTGAAAGTAAAGGATTTGCGTTTTACTACGAAAACGGACGGTGAATTTTGTTCAATCATGTCACCCGCATCACCACGAAGTGACGTCATGTTCGTCAACAGAACCATTTCTCAAAATTGACAAAATTACACGCATGGTACCAATAAGTTGGATGGAAATTAATGTAACCTTAATATGGTTAGCTACATCATCCGTCAGATTTATGATTTAGCCTTTAATACGTCATAGCTAGGTGCCATATACTACAAATTTTCTTTTTCTTACGGTATGTTGCCTTGGCTGACCGAAAATTGTACTGTCCCCTACAAAAGCCCTGAACCTTGAAGAAGCATTTAGACGATGAAACATTTAGAAAAAAAATATCGATAAAAACATTTGCGATTCAGATGTCATGTAAGCCTTAGTCGCGCAAGGGGATTGATGTTGATGCCCTATAAGGCGTGGTATAAAAGTTTCTCAGTGAAAGCTGTCGCGTACATTCAGCGGAAAAACTTGGAAAATTACTGACCGCACTGCACCTTGACATGGCCTGGTGAACGATGTAGCCGTGTTTGTACACTACACGCCTTCTATTGTTTGTGCAATGCTTGTGTACTTTTAAACGCTTAATTATGTAACGATACTAGCAACTCACTGCCTTCCAACTAGAGCAGAACGAATGCTTATTTTTCGCTAACTTAAATATATGTTCATTAAATTAGTTTAATTGTTTATGATTTTTTCGTATTTATTATTTACATTCTTAATTAAAATAACACATATTTTTTTATAATATTTCGACATTATTGTCGTCGTCAGATAAAATTGTTTATCTGACGAAGACAATATATGTCGAAATATTAGTGAGATAGATAGATAGAAAATTCTTTATTGCTCCAGTAAACATTAAACAGTAACAAATACATTAGAAAATTTACATAAGGTGCAAAGGCGGACTTATCCCTTACAGAGACAATATTATAAAAAACATATGTGTTTTTTTAATTAAGAATGTAAATAATATATATATTAACAATAACTCAAAACCAAATATTGGTATAAAAAAGTATTTAATTCATATAATTTTTCTGCGAATTTTTCTTTTTGCATTTTCCTAAGAAATTGTTTTTTCTTAAGTGTGATATGAAAATAAAACTAAATAAATAAATCTTAGTACAAGGAAAGTATTTACTTACAATATAATGGACTGCAAATTTGTATTTTTGAAGTAAGAATTATATGTAACTGACGAATTGTATGTTAAATTGTAGGTACCTATATTAATAAAGAAATTTGATTTGATTTGATTAGATTTGAATAACAAAACTAATATTTCGAATTAGACTGTACTAATGAAAGTACTCTCTTGGTAAGATGAAAAATGATTGTCTGTCACGTAATCATCCACCTCCGACAGTGCCCTCTGAGGCGGGGGTGTATGGGCGGCGCGCGCGACCACTCCCTGTTCTCAGAGATAGAGCGGTCAATTGAAACTATCAAATTGGCTATAATGGGGGTGCGTTAATAATCTAGTGTGAGCAACATCGATACAAAGGAATAAAACGCTGCTCCCCTCTTCTCTCTCTCTCTCCAGGTATTCTTATTTATCACCCTCCTATTAACTTTCACGGAAATCATGCTTGTCATATAGGTAGGTACCATAATTTATGAATTCTCATTGGATCATAAATCAATGCATTATTTCAAATATGACTAAAGTAAATTATTCTTAATAACACTGTCAGAAATACGTACATATTTGGCTGGACAAGCCTACATTTCGCGTACAAAACACAAAGAAACGATGACGTCACGCCTTCCGACGTCCCCCCCACAACAATCACGTGACCAAGGCTTATCATTCTTCGCGCCATCTAACGGCGCCTTTGATAAATGTCAATTTGTAATGCTGATGAAGTACCTATGGGCTGCTTTAGGGTTGACAAAATAATTTAAAATATGTCAAGTAAGTACGAGGACGTTCAAATAAAAGTGAGAATGAGTTGCATGCTCCTTGAAACTTAAAAAAATAAATACTGGAAGGCCTAGGTAAGACGTCGTTTACGAAAGTAAAAAATTGGTTGTCTGTATAGTCGGTTTACGGACGATAGTTTTACGTGATAACGTCATGCCGATTGTGCCTCTCTATCGCTTGTTACGCGCTCTCGCTTGCACACAGTCTCAGATGGAACGGGAAACTTTTTCGTGCGTGCAGCCGGTGTTCATCACGTGACGTTATCACGTCAAAAATTAAGGGGTCCCCTTACAAATATCTCCATTTTCAGAAGAGCGCCATGTACCGATATCTAAACATTTTAACAACCAACGTATGAACTTTTATTGATAGACTAGCTGAGCCCGCGGCTCCGCTCGCGTGAAATTCGTATTCCAAAGAAGAATGTAAGTAACTAAGGGCGAGGCCGAAGGCCGAGCTGCGTTCAGGTAATCGATAAACCTTCTTAAAGAAAGTAACTAACTAAGGGCGAGGCCGAAGGCCGAGCTGCTTTCAGGTAAACGATAAACCTTTCTCAAATAAAGGAAGTAAGTAAGGGCGAGGCCGAAGGCCGAGCTGCGTTCAGGAAGACGATAAACCTTCTGGAAGAAAAGAAGGAACTAAGTGCGAGGCCGAAGCGAGCTGCGTTCAGGTAAACCAAAAACCCTCTTCCGCCTTCGGGCCTCGCCCTTAAAGACTTCCTTTCTTCGATAGAATATAATATCGTTTACTCAATCTATTTATTTCATAAAAATAAAAAAGTAATATTAATTACTAAAGAATTAAACCTACCTAACAAACATTAAAATAACTATCAAAACGGGCATTTTCAAATGTTCTTAGAGCACTTGCGGCATTACCCCGCTGGATGGCAAGGCTTACCCTTTGAATGAAGTACATAAGCCCTTGATGGCAGGACACCAGTTGCGTCAACCAGCTCAAGCCTCTTTTGGCTTCACTGCTCCACGGACCGAGGGTTTCAACCGCAAACGCAACAAATTCGAAATCTTGAATTATATTTCTATATTTGCTGCGTTTGAGGCTCTCCGCCCCAGCCTCGGCCGCGCCAGCCGCTCTTGAAGATGTCCTAACGTGACTTGGAGCCAATGTGAGAACAGAAGTGGCGTCCCACATCAAAGAACTACCCTTAGTCCATGGCACTAAGGTGATAGCATCGGGCCTCTTGCCATCCAGCCGGGAATAACCGCGAGGTTCTAGGATTCACGGTATATTTGCCGTTAGAAGCGTGGACTTTATAATAAAATTTAAATTAAATTAACTCAATCTTAATATTAATTAACTTTATTCGAGATGGTTTAGCTTCTTCCTGAACGCAACTCGGCCTTCGGCCTCGCCCTTAGTTACTTGCTTTCTTCGAGATGGTTTATCATTTGTCAGAACGTAGCTCGGCCTTCGGCCTCGCCTTAGTTGCTTACTTTCTTCAAGATGGTTTAGCTTCTTCCTGAACGCAGCTCGGCCTTCGGCCTCGCCCTTAGTTACTTGCTTTCTTCGAGATGGTTTTTCAATTATCCGAACGTAGCTCGGCCTTCGGCCTCGCCTCAGTTACTTACTTTCTTCAAGATGGTTTAGCTTCTTCCTGAACGCAGCTCGGCCTTCGGCCTCGCCCTTAGTTACTTGCTTTCTTCGAGATGGTTTATCATTTGTCAGAACGTAGCTCGGCCTTCGGCCTCGCCTTAGTTGCTTACTTTCTTCAAGATGGTTTAGCTTCTTCCTGAACGCAGCTCGGCCTTCGGCCTCGCCCTTAGTTACTTGCTTTCTTCGAGATGGTTTTTCAATTATCCGAACGTAGCTCGGCCTTCGGCCTCGCCTTAGTTACTTACTTTCTTCAAGATGGTTTAGCTTCTTCCTGAACGCAGCTCGGCCTGCGGCCTCGCCCATAGTTACTTACTTTCTTCGAGAAGGTTTATGGTCTTCCAGAATAGAGCTCGGCCTTCGGCCTCGCCCTTAGTTACTTACTTTCTTCAAGAATGTTTTTCTTCTTCCTGAACTCAGCTCCGCCTTCCGCCTCGCCCTTAGTTACTTTCATCGAGAAAGAATATCGTTTACGTGAGCGCAGATCCGCCTTCGGGCCCGCCTTTAGTTACTTACTTTCTTTTTTTTAAATACGAATTTCACGCGAGCGAAGCCGCGGGCAACAGATATATAAATTTTATTGCACCAATGACAGCGACATAACTTCGACTTTCAATTATTATTTTTATTTATCAAACAATTTGTCACCGGCCAGCTCACGTCGAGATGACAGTTCTTCGTTGTCAACATGACATTTAAAATTGTTTTTTACCTTTACTTTGGATTACATGATTTTTATTATATTTTTTAATTATTATTTTCATCCGGGATATATACTGCCACTATAAAAAGTTTGGTAAAATTCCGTTCAGTGGTTTTTGCGAGATGCGCGTACAAATAGACATTTTTGCATTTACGATTTTATGATATGTATAGAAAGAATAGATATGTATAGATTATTGTGTTCAAGTTATAAAAAAGAACTGTCATTTTCGTTGTATCTACTTATTTTTAAATTTCGAATGAATATTTTATTCAAATTGTATTTGCTGCCAGTTCTCAAGATATAATTATGTACTTTGGACTACGTGATTTTAAACGCGCAATAATGTTTATAATTGTAATTTCTTTTTTATTTTTGTTATTTTTTTTACGTATTATGTTAACCCGGCATATAAACTGCCACTATACAAAGTTTCGTCTAATTCCGTTCAGTGGTTTTTGCGTGATGCGCGTACAGACAAACAAACAAACAAACAAAAATTTTAAAAACTGTTCTAACATGTTCAGTATCTCATTTTAAGCCACCCTGGTTAGTTTTTTTCCGAATACATTCAATGTACAGACTTTCTTACCTCTACGATTTTATTATATGTATAGATGGCGTGATACTAATATAAAGTAAAATAACAAATAATAAAAAAAAAAACCGTCGGAGTTGGAATTGCGCACCGAGATTTCCGCACCACAAAAAAAACCTTGAAAAACTCATTTCTTGTATGGGCACCACCCCCCCCCCCCCCCCCCCCATCACTTAATACTTAACTTTTAATTTTTTTTTATTTCTTATTATATCCGCCAAAATAAAACTTATTCGTGAAAATTTCAACTGGCTAGCTATTACGGTTCCAAAGATGCAGCCATCGGACGGACGGACAGACAGACTTTTTTTGAGATTTTTTTTTTTAAATACGTTTGAGCTTGATTTATTTACAGAACTATATGGAAAGTCTCAGAAGTATTCACAGTTCCTAATAATAATAAAAAGAGTCTTGACGTAGGTAGACTGTTCAGACAGAAATACGTTGTCCCATAACATTGCAAAGGTAAAGTGCACAGTCACAAAAATAACCCCATCAAAACTTCAAACAGGTCATCAGCTCAGCAAACTGTAACACGAGTTGGCAACCCTGGAGGTCCATTATAGCCGAACCTATCGGCCCAGCTGGCCCCGGTCACCCTCCCCTTCGCTGTTACGCCGTATCAGGGTCGATATCTAATTAGTGACAGATACGATGTATATGAAGTAAAATAGATATAATATAAACTATACACGGTGTTGCAGTTGCCCCCGTAATATTTTTAACTGACATAAGGGGGTTATTCTATATGTGAAACTAAACAACTTCTGTGGCGAAAAAAATATTTTTGAAACAAAAAAAAAATAGTTTTTCCATACAAATTTTAAATACCTATTCTCAAAATGTACGGAGAAAAAAAATATTTTTTCTTCAAATTAAAAAGTCATAGCCCATAGCACAAAAGTTGTTCTATTTCACGCACAGAATCAGCCCCTTTTACGGTTGGGGTTGCAACACCGTGTTTAACACCTGGAATTTAAGATGTTTTTATGCAAGATTTGAGGATCTAGAGACATAGGAAATACAGTTCTGCTGAGTTCAACGACATTTTCTACTCAGTAAATACGGGTCATACGGTTTTTTTTTTATGGAAACTGACACTGTTGGCTACATCACCTACAACATCCGTGATGGCAGCCCATAACACCGGGTGATGCCACGTCAGTGCTTCCCTTCGGTCGTGCCGGCTACACTGAACTGGACGGAAAACACAAACTATTTACATAGCCGTTTCGACCGACCTTTCATTCAGTGCGGTGGTACCAACCCGGGCGGGTTAAACCCTACCACCTAATGATATAAGAAGGGAGTCATATCCCTTAGTCGCCTTTTACGACATACACGGGGAGAGATGCAGTGGGGCTATTCTTTTAAAGTACCGGCCCCACACGGTACTTGTTGTTGGTACGGTACGGTGTTTTTCTTTAATACAATTTAGTTTTTTTGAATTTAGCTTTCAATTTGCTACCTACATATTTTAGTTCATATTTTAAAGCCTTCAATTCGTCTAAATCAAATCAAATCAAATCATTTATTGTGCACAAAAGAACAATCACGTTAAGATACATAAACAAAAACAAGTTTCACATAAATTTACATTTTTGAGATGCTTCGAGAGTATCTTAACCTATTTTAGCGACATTCGAGACAAAACACTAGACTTGCGTCTGTTTTGTTTTGTTCGGTTTGAGGTTTGGCATGAGTTTTCTGCGCCTGTTTATTACCTAATCGTTTTATGCGCTGTGTATATGTGTGTGTAGGATATACTTATGTATGTAATTTTTTTTATTTTTTATGAATGTTTGAATTTAAATTTAAATGGTTTGAACAAACTATAAAAATAAGAAATAAAAGTATTATAATTAGTATAAATTAGTATAAATATTTAAGGTGAGATAAAGTAATTTTTTTAATGTTGATCACACTGTTGGGTACTCTAAATAAATAAAATAAATAAAAATAAAGTAAAATACAAGTGTTGGTAGTAGTAAAGTTAAAGCAAATACACCTATTTGATTTGTTGACGTACTTGTGCTTGTATAAATAATGCGTGTGAATGACTTAATTATATGTGTAGGTATGTATATGTGTATTTTATTTCGGCAGAAAAGTGAGCATGTGCTCACATTCCATTTGTGATTTGGACAATAGCCACTGCTTGATTTTTGATTTAAACATACTGGTGGCTCTAATTAATTTAAGATCATTTGGTATTTTATTGTAAATATTAGGTCCCAAAAATGTAGACGTGCGTGTGTAAAAAGTTGTACTATGGTTTGTTCTTATGAGTAGTCGCTGAACGTTGGCACGCGTCTTAATTTTATGAGACGGTCCTACCTGAAGTTTCTTGTGAGAGTGATAATAGGTACAGAGTTTTAACATATATGTTTGACGGACATTGAGAAGTTTACACTCTAAGTATAAAGTGTCAGTCGGATACCGGAAAGGTTTGTGATGCATTACCTTGAGTACCGAACGCTGTGCTCTTTCGGCTGTTATCAAAGAGGACTTCGCTAAACCTCCCCAGGCCATTATGCCATAATTGATTAGAGAACCACAAAGACCATGATAAACATTCTTGAGAAGGTCAGAATCAGCAATGTGACGAATTTCACTAAAAAAATACACCAGTTTTTTTAGTCTTGCTGATAGATGTTCGATGTGTGTTTTCCAACTTAAGTATTTATCTATGACTAATCCCAAATACCTAATGCTGTTGACTCTTTCTAGGGATGGGCATGTACATACGATTGAATTCATGCACGAGGGCGAATGCGCTATTATACGAGTATCATCATGTGGTTGACCCTTAATTGTAATAGAAAAGGTCATGTATTTCGTTTTAGTGCAATTAACCGAGAGGACATTGTTCATAAGCCAATTGAGAGTAATATTTAAACCTGTTTGTGCCCTTTCAGCTACTTGCTCCCAAGTCGATCCTTTGAATAATATGACAGTATCGTCATAGTCATCGTCAGTATCGTCAGATATTTTTATATGACAAAAATGTATTTTTTGTTTAGGTATAGTATTAAATGATATTAGTTTTAAGAATGGAAATAAAAATAAAATATATACTTGTACATGTTTATGGCTGAATTTATGCATTATGTTTTTATTAACACTAATTATAAATAGTTCGTGATAAGTTTTATTCAAACATATTGTTTTAGCAATAGATTTAGTTCTTCGTGATTTTGTTGTGTAGTATTTTATATTAAACGAAACATGGCATGAATAATGAGTTTTTACAGATTGAAATACTAGCAGAACGAGTCATAGTTTATTAAGTTGCTCTTCATTAAATACTCTGATAGTCTTGTCGTCCTTAGCAGCACTCTTGCAGATGTAGATGCGTCCCGATTTTGTCCAGATGTATTTATAACCGGCTTGATTCGCCGCGTTGCGAGTAAGCGCTAGTAATCTCTTGGTCCGCGGTGTGAGGCTCTCCGATATGTATATAAGGCTCCCGCCGGCTGAAGCGAGCGGGCGGCTGGCGGAGATGGCTGGGCCAGCGGCGGCGGCGGGGGCGGGGGTAAGAGCGACGCGCTCCGCCGCATTGAGTGGTGGCAAGTCTAGCTCCTCGCAGTTCAGTCTCACGCGTTTTTGTTCAAAGCGAGTTTTGTTCAGCATCCTTGCGGCCTCCAGGAAGTTATCACGAGCGGCCACAGTGGCGAATTCCACAAGTATGGGACGTGGAGCTCCGATTTTTTTAGGTGTCGGCCCTCGGCGTATTTGAACGATGTCTGATACAGAGAAGTCGACACCGATGAGTGCTTTTAGTTTGAGCAAAATGGTTTGAAGGTTCTCGCTCGATCTGTACGGAATACCTCTTATTTCGCATTCCCGGCTTAATAATTTTTGCTCCAACTCTTCGTATCTTGATTCCATTACTTGGGTTTTTACAGTTAGTTGTGAGTTTTTTATTTCCAGGTCGTCGATACGTTTGTGCAGCTGCGTAGTATTCTTCAGCTCGTTATTTATTTGGTCGTAGGCGAGGGAATATTTTTGCACGGTATCAATAAGGTTGTCGTACTTTTCACATAGCTCGACGTGTTTGTCGAGGTATGTTTTCAGTTGATTTGCGGTGGTGCTTTGGTGCTCTGTCAGCCTTTTGTCGATGAACGTCTGCAGGCAGGCGAATAGCAAACGGTTTTTTTCGTCCAATTGTGAAGTGAGTTCAGCTATTTCGAAGTCTTTAGAGACAGTATAGGTGTTATTGAGAGTACCACTTTTCCCTTTGCGTTCAGTCGCATCTCTGGTGCTGCTGATGACCCGTTCTAGAGCACGGTTCTTTGGCTGTTGGAATGTTAATTCGTAGGCTACCGGATCGTTGCCAGGCAGCGGCGTCGTTGAATTTCCCGCTGAAGGTTGCGCGGGCGGCGGCGGCGGCAGGGCGGGTGCGGGCAGGGGCGAGTGCTGAGCGAGCGCGGTCGGTACAGCAGCAGCGTCACGTGTGACGTCATTAGTGGCGTCGATAGGAGTGACGTCAGTCAGGGCGGCTGCTTTACCGACTGAGTCAGTGTCTGAGTTTGTTGGCGTCGGTAGCGGTGAATTTGTTTGATTTGTTTTACAAGACAAGCACGCAAAGAGGTTTCTCGTTTTACGGGTCATTTTTCGAAATTTCAACTCGTCTGCTATCCCTGCGCATGTGAAGTGAAAGTCGTTGAGACATTTCCTGCATTGTATGCCATCCGTGTCCAGTATAACTTCATTGCAGCCTTGGCAGTTCATAGTGAAGCGATAAATGAACGTATCGTAGTGAGATGAGAGTGAAGGAAAATTGTAAATCTCCGACCTGAATTTCGCAGCACACTGGATCACGTCAGCAAGTACTTTTGATGTTTTCCGACAGGTAAACTGTTTGATTGATTCGTCACGATAATATTAATATAATTTGCGTTGATTAAATAAGTTTTAAAACAATTTCTTTAGCAAGCGCGCGAAGGTTGATGTGTTGGCTCGGTGTTGCCAGAACCTACTCCTTTGAAGACTTTTTTGTTACTCTTTTTTGTTACTGTCTAAGCTTTGTAAGTTTATTAGGTATGCAAGTAAAAGTACCAACCGTGTGGGGCCGGTACTTAAAAAGAATAGCCCCATATCTCTCCGTGCATGTCGTAAAAGGCGACTAAGGGATAAGGACAAGATGCCGTGCTAAAGGGCGGCAGAATAGCAACCTCTCACCTTGGTACGGTCCTTCCACCGAGTCATGCAGCAGGTGGGTCTTCGTGGCTTACTTGCTGCTTGATAGTTATCTTGCTACCTAATACATTGCTGAACGTGGTGGTCGGTTTGGTGCTGTAATTTACAAGGAATACTTGCAGGACAACACCGATTACTCTGTTTGCCCCGATTGTCGGGATACAGCGTGTGGTATGTATGTTATGCAAGTAAATGTTTCTGTTTTCGAATAAAGCAAGTCACTAAGGGCGAGGCCGAGATTATCGAAGAAAGTAACTCCAAAACATCACAGTTCTCATTGGTGTATAGCTGTAAATCACACAAAAGCAAACCTTATGTCAAAATTCAATTACATTTGACTTTACTACTCGGTCCCCATAAGTGATGGCGTGATGTTACAACATCATATATCACATTGTTGAAACCCCTGTGTAAATTACTACGACCGAAGGGAAGCACTGACATGGCACCTAGTTCACCCGGTGTTATAGGCTGACATCACGAATGTTGTAGGTGATGTAGCCAACCGTGTCAGTTTCCATAAATATAATTTTTTTTGAGTATTTTTCTAATAAACTACATTAAAGGAAACCGATTCTCAAATTTCTATTACTGCCGATTCGACTATACTACTCCCATCCCTATAAGGCGTGATGTTACACAAATGTCAATAATACCAAATAATCACAAATCAAGTGCCGAGTGGTCTGGGCGTTGACTTCTCGGTCCGAGTTTCGAATCCGGTCGGCGTGTACCAAAGAGTTTTTTCTGACGGAAAAATCAATCAATAACACCGGGTGAATTAGGTGCCATGTCAGTGCTTCCCTTCATTTCATGTCGGCTACGCAGCCGTATTTATTTACGCCGCTTGTTGGCGGCGGCTGTAATCGCTGCACCCCCAGCTGAACGGGAGCAGAGTGGAATGTGGGTCGCTGCTAGCGTGTCGGTCGACGCATGTTGCATCCCACACGGGCGCATTTCCCTGTTGCCACGGAACCAAGGTAAACGTCAGGTCTCTTACCTTCAGGCCGGCTGATCCCTTGTGGCTCCAGTAAAGTACGGAAGTCTGCTCAAGCCAGAGCTAAATTGATTAACGCTATCTGATAGTATAAGATTATAGGATACGATAGGATTTCATTCCTTTCATGTTTCTAAGTATGATTTTTTTTATAGAAATCGCGACATGTGACTCCGAACCGAAGGTGTCTAACGAAGCCCATGGACATTCGGTCGAATACGGGAGTTTTTGAGACTTTATAAGTTTTCGGTAACATATAAAGTTATCGAAACTACTCGCATAATAAACCACGGATTAACAATAAATTAATGCCCAACATATTGATTTTGCAAAATTATTTTTTGTACTTTGGGGAAACATGAGAATTGCCCAAAAATCTATACCAACGAATGGTGTTTTTTGGTAAAAATTTTAGTGCAACAATTCTATCAAGTCTATTATTATGTACACGTACCTACAGACTATGAAAATGTGAATAGGTACCTACCTATTTATGTAGTTCCGAATAAGTAAAGTAATGTTAAAATTAAAAAGTGTAGGATAATTTGCTCAACATTGCTTTCAGTTTTGATTGGGTGAAGCTTTTAACCCAATTACAAGAACTAATTGGTTCATGCTACTCCTGTTACATGTTGACCTTAATTTGTAGGTACGCGTCTGAAGGACAGATTTTAGCTTGTTTGGCAAAGGTTGGCTGGGAGAAATCTGTGTAAGTCACGTAAATGTTTGTGGCGCAAAAAAAAAACATTTCTATCTATATCCGCTTGGCCGTCCGTTTGTGTGACACTCGGAAAAACAAATTCACTTTAATTAAGTTACACATCTCTTTCAGCACGAAGAATTTATAAAATGTAATTTATTTTATTTACGCATTAAGTTTCAGCCAGTACCAAAAACGGTTTCTCTCGATTTACCTATGTTTCTCGTAAACCACCGTGAGTTTGATGAAACATATATTATGGCTTTCTACAAAAAATACAACATCACAAGAAACCTAAAATGCAATTGGATCTATTGGACTCGATAGAAAACAATTGCAAAGTATGCTCTCGAAAATTCGGAAAACCATTGGTTTTCCGAATTTTCGAGTAGACACGCAATTTTGCGAGTATCAAATCTGATATTAATGGCCGTATCTTTTGACTGCGTTGATTTAGAAGCTTACATTTTCCATACCTCGAAGAGATTGCACACTTTAGTATTTCGTATTAATTTCAATTTGATATCTTGATCCGATTCTGAGAAAAGGCGTCTTGACATACAAAACAAAAAAATTTTTTTTATGTCAAATAACTACAAATTTCCAATTTTTTCCTTTACTTGTGCTGTATGACCTTGCTTCTTACCAAATTGTATGATTCTAGGTTGACGGGAAATACTGTATAGGTTTTGATTTGTTTTGAGTGAGTTTGTGAGTATGAAATCTGACATAGATGGGTGTACCTTTTGATCGCGTTGATTTAAAAGCTTGCATTTTTTACACCTTAAACAGATCGTGGATCTTAGTATTTAATATTAATTTCAATTTAATATCTTCATCCATTCCTGAGAAAAAGGGTCCTTGACAACCAAAACCAACAAAACATTGTTTTAATGTCATTATAACCACAAATTTACAATTTTCGGATTTTTTCCTTTACTTGTGCTATGAGACCTTGGTTCTTACCAGATTTCATGATTCTAGGTTAACGGGAAGTACTTACTCTATAAGTTTTGATCTGATTTGCCAGTAGCAAAATATGTGACTTAAATTGCTGTATCTAGTGATTGCGTTGAATTAGAAGCTTACATTTTTACACCTCGAAGGGACCGTAGATCTTAGTATGTGATATTAATTTCAACTTGGTACCTGTACCCGTTCCTGAGAAAAAAGTTCGACAGACGGACAACAAAGTGATCGTATAACGGTTCAGTTTTTTCCTCCTTTGAGGTACGGAACCGTAAAAATACAATACTTCTTTCCATCAATAAGAGTATTATTAATTTTATAAAAATATTATGCCTACAATTACATTTTTATTGATTCTTCACTTACGTCCTCCAAACTCACAGTGCTTTACAAGAAACATCAATCGGGAGACACCGATCTTTGGTACCGCTGTGTCTTACATAACATATCGTCCAAAATGTACACCAGAAGCAATAGTCATGAATGTGTTTTTATGTTGGTATGTATTTTGTATATTTTCTAATTAATTATGTGTGCATCCGAAGGTCGAACAAGGTATTTATACATTGAATTTTTTACACCCTCTATACCTGCAACACCCCACCTGTGATGTCAGTGTTTCCCTTTGGCTGTTTAGCCCTTCAAATATCACCTCAATTAAATGCTCTTCCCTTCATAAATTTCACTCGTTTTCGGCCCTCCAAGGCCGCGACCGCCGACCTTGACAAAAACTCAAATATTTCGTGAAATACTAAAGCTAGATCAATAAACTCTTTTTATCCATAAAGTCAATAAAATTGTCTATAGATCAATGTCAAACAAATGAGGGCTTACTTGTTTAGAAGTACCAGATATACAACTATACAACTACAAAATGCGTTTCCCCCATAAAATTAAATAGATATGGTAAACGTTACGCCTGTTTGCCAATGTAGTTTGCGATTCTCCTGAAAGGTTGTTGATTTCACCCACCTGCGCGAGCAACTCCTGCGCATCTCTGTTGTCCAAAGATCCCGAACCGGACTGTTGCGCGCGCAGCTTGTCCAACTTGAGGATACCGCTCTTGCCCTCTTTACCCTGTAAATCCGTTATTATTATACCCACAGAATATACGAGTAGAAATAGCGCTATAACTTTAGACCACAAATTGTCTAATTTATATTATACAGCATGAAACTCAGTGTAGCCAAAATCCCATACAAACAATTTGTGATTTGTGATAGTTACATCCAAATTATAATTCACCACAGAAAAATTCTTCATTGCCTACTTTCACTTGATTACCTGGGTAAGAAAATAAAACAAAAATACAAACATAGTGAATAATCCGGAATAATGCAAAAATATTTGAACTCTTGTTTACTCTGTACAATTTTTCGACGATATCATTCCGATAATGGTTCAAAAGCTAATATGGGTAGTTAGAATAAAAAAAAATTACCATTTTCCCGCCATCCATTTTCGCCACAGACGTCTGCTCGTCTACTAGCCCATAACCCGAAACTGCCTGATGCTAACCCTCTCGCTCACCGACTGAGGCCAGTCTATGATGCTTGCCACGATATTATGCAGACGGGGGGTAAATGCTCACTATTTTACGCCATGACTTACTCGCCCTACTTTGGGGTATTTTTTAATTTTTTGTTGTTTTTTAGCTCGCCGTGCCTCAAGAGGAAACAACCTGGATCCTTATAAGATAACTTTGTTTTCCGTCCGTCTGTCCTCTGTCAAGACCCTTTTTTAAAGGAAGGGATAGAGTTATCAAAATTAATCTCAAATACTAAGAGTTAAGGTCCCTTAGAGATGTAAAAATGCAAACTTCTAAGTCAATGCAATAAAAAAATACGGTCATTTATGTCAGATTTTGATACACGCAAACTCAATTAAATCAAAACAAAACCTACATGGTACTTCCCTCCTATTAACCTAGAATAATGAAATTTGGCAAGAAGTAAGGTCTTATAGAACAAGTACTTAAAGAAAATATCCGAAAATTTAAAGTTTCTAGTAATATCGATGTTTTTTGTCTAAGACCATTTTTTCAGGAACGGGTAAATAACGCAATCAGAAGATACAGTCATTTATTTTACATAATTTTTACACACGCAAACTTACTCTACGAAACGAAAACGAAAGCGTATTGGCCCACTAGTGGAACTATGTGTGCATGTGTGAATGAGTTCCCAACGAAAGTGGGGACAAAAGTATTCACAAATCCTAATAGTTCCACTCATGTCAAGCAGTGGAGGCATAAGTAGGTACTTGGAAATCCTACTGGCCCCACTATTCAGGGGATAAATTCAGTGGAACCAACAGTCCGAAAGGTATCGCGCGCTCGCTCCGTAGTTAAACATTGGAACTAGTGAATTGCGTTTCATTGAAGTCTATTATAGGAACATATTTTATCAAAAACCTACTCATACTATGAAAAACTTAAAATTTTTAATAGCATAATTTTAGTTATTTTTGGTACATACTTACCTTTTCGTAAAGCGCTAAGTAGTTTTTCATAAAAATGCTCTTGGTAAACATTTTAAATCCCAAGTGTTACTAACTCTGGGCACGGCTCTGGGTCTATGATGTACATATAATAGCGCTGATGTACATATAATTGTGTGCTGTGGTGTTTGTATATAGTGTGCACCCTTTTATCGCACTTTAATATGCCAGACAATCTACTGCCTTAGTTCAAGTAAAATTTTCTGCAAACTACATTACCTATAAATTTTCATAATATGAACAAACACACAATGAAACACAATTTTTACCTGAGTACGTCGAAGCGAAAAGGAGGGTGTTGTTTGTTTTTAGGGTTCCGTATCCGTCGTACGGGACCCTATTACTAAGCTTACGCCTTCTGTCTGTCTGTCCGTCTGTCCGAGGGCTGTATCTCTTGAACCGTGCTAGGTAGGCCGTTGAAATTTTCACAGAATATGTGTTATTATGGCCGATATAACAACAAATAAAATAAAAATAAGAAAAAGTAAAAAAGTCACGGGGTCCCCGAATACAAGAAACTAAAAGTGTATGCGCGCCATCTACCGAAAAGAGTATGACGCATTTTAACACCTAAATAGATGGGGTGAGTGGCGCTGACCATGACATGGCGATACGGAACCCTCGGTGCGCGAGTTGGACTCGCACTTGGCCGGTTTTTTGTAGTATTTATGTATGTATATACCTATGTATGTATGTATTCATATTCATCCTTCCCCTGTGGAGCTCAAGTCCCTGTGGAACCGATTTCAACAAATGAGGTCGTTAGATTCGCGGATTCGTGGTAGTCCGTGACATTACAAAAAAAAAATCAATATGGCGGACGTAAGCCGCCATACCTATTGTCTAAGCCGATTTCTTTGCATCCCTACAATACAGAGGGTTCCGTAACCATATGCTCCTTCTTGTTGTACGTATACGTCACCTCGCACGTATCTCGCGTTGGGTACAGCTTATTTTGTATTGATTGATTGAGCCCTTTGTATCACTGACCCCAACTGTCTGTGCATTCTGTATGTTACTGCGTTTCGATTCTGAGGTAGTTTGTATGAGTCGTTTTCACCCCAGGAAGCCAGTTGGACCGTAAATAAAACATTTATCAATGTACTGAAAAAACATGTTTTAATTTGAAAAAAAAAAACATTATTTGCAGTATTTTCTTATAAAATACCTAAGTAATTTTCTTGATCGATAGATAACTTTCCTAACACATTAATTTTAATCAGTCGGCTTAAAAAAGCGTCGCTCTTAAATTAATATACTAAAATTAAATTGTTCATTGTAATGATCTGGAAAAAAATTGTACTACTTATTTACTACCTAAATACATAAGTATACTACGATATTATAATATTGAATGGCAACTTCAATGCTCTACAACACTACTCTACTACAATGAATTTACGTATGTTTTTATTTTACCTTTGATTTTTTTTTTGTTACATTTCAAGGAATCAGTCAAAAGGTAATCCATTAATATGATAATAAATTTTGAATTTTGGACAATCCAAGGTCACATTTCATGGCACTTATTTTTAGATAAGTAGGTAATTAAGGATTAATTTAATACGATATTATTAATACTAGGAAACACACGATTACAAATTGCAATATCTACTTATTTGAAAAACTCCTTATCCGGCGACAAGTAGACAGTCTGTAAAATGTAAATCCCTCCCTCAGAAAGTGTCCAGGCTCTAACATGGGCTAATGACCTAGCTTACATATCACCTCAGCTGATCCCACTCATCTAATGATGTATTTATTACAGACACAACACAATTGGTGTGCAATAAGGTCATTGGGCCATATTCTTACCTTCTTAAATGTACCTAATATATAATATTACATATAATATATATAGTAGATACAAACGAAACGAAAACACATACGCCAGTAGGTATAAAATTTGTTTCGGATTAGTTTGGCATAAGATTCCGATTTCATTCGGATTTGATTCGATTTGATTCGGACTTGGGCGATAGTTTCGAGACGAAAACCTAGACGTCAGTAGTTATAAAATTTTATTCGGATTTTATTTGTATTTCATTCGACGATAATTTCGAATTGAAAACGTAGACGCCAGTAGGTGTAAACTAAACAAAAACCTAGACGCCAGTAGGTACATGCAGTAGGTAGGTACCTAATATTTTTAACTTAACATTAAGTACTAATAGGTAAGCTTACATTAATTTTGTGAACGAATTGAGACATAATTAACATTTGACTTCTATTTAATGCCAGTCTATATATTATAGATTAATCAAATTAATTATAAATTAACTTCAAAATATGGCCTTATTAAATCTTATGTTTTTATAGCAAAATTAGCGTCATACATATAATAATACTATGTTCACGTATTGATACATGAATAATAATAAATAGGTAATGATGTCACAAGATTAGGTGCATACCATTATACATTATGTAATTATAACGATTCAGTCGCTTCACAATTTTTTTCCAAATAGATTTCCGCCGTTTACGTCAAGGCGTCACCGTTAACCCTAGAACGGTACACTTATTTATATGGCTTCTTTTTGTATATAGGGGTTCGACACGGCCCCAAACATTTTTAAGGATTTAATATTGTTTTAGAAACTACAGCGCAGAGCGTAAGCAAAGAAAAATGATGTAACAATGTCCTTTTTCGTTTCGCGCCTAAATTCGAACGCAAAACAGCAATCTTCAAGGTACGAGATACCGATTGTTTTTAAAATTTGGCAACGTACGCTTCTACATAATTTATTGGCAAACATGATGATGAGTCATTCGTCTTTCGATAATACAATTTTCTTAAAATAACTCTGCTGTTGTTCCTAATTTGAAATTATCTAAACACTGGAAGTGTATTCAATTAAAATGATAGCAGTACTATATGTGGACCTATGTATGTTCTTTGGTAATAAATACTTTTTAACATCGTCTGTAGTTCTTAAAGGTAAAAACGGAAAAAAAATGAACTATGAACTTGTAAGATCACTTCCGTGTTTGTCCGTCCGTCACAGATGTTTTTTTTTTATATGTGATAATTTCCCTAATTTATACTGTAACTCATAGTATTGTCACTCTTATTTGTTTATTCAAATGGAAATGTAGATTTATTTGCTGGCTATCTTTATTAAACGGCATTAAAATAAACAAAGCGTTTTCTTTGTCATTATGAACACCACTACACTTAGAAAATATTGTTTAAATTAAACAAAATTACTACTTAACCCGACAAAGATTACTCTTCGAAGTATACGTCTATCGTTTGTCGGTAGATTTCGGTCGTTTTCGGTATGAGATCACGATTCTGAAAGTTCGATTAAAAGTTAACATTGCCGCCCTATACAGACTTGTTCTTACGTCCTAAAATATAGGAACAAGAACACACGAGTTTAAACTCACAGTTCAGAAAGCTACGTAGATAATTTTCACTCTCTGGTGTCGTCGATATTGTAATAAGGCTCCACATAGGTGAGTTATAAGTTATAACGGTCGATATTATCGCAATGCGTTATTGCCATATCTGTTTTCAGTACATATTGTATGTGGACGCATGCGATCATATACACTGTTGCGATAATATCGACGGAACGCAGCGTTATTGCATTATTCCGATATTTGTTCTTAGTACATTTTGTATTAGGACGCATACGATATTGCACACAGCTGCGTTAATAACGCTGGTAGGAGTAGTCGGCTGGTAAAAACTCAGTTGTGTGGCAATAATGCGTGACGCATTAACGCAATATTGCGATAATATCGACCGATAATAACGCACCTGTGTGGGGGAGTCTTTATGATTCCTCAAATGCATTGTCAAATTCGCCGCGGGTACTGATGGTCTGACTTTTTTTAAGTCTAATCTTATTATCTACTAACTTTTGCCCGCGGCTTCCTTGCGGTAGAATCGATTTAATAGCAAATCCGACTTACACGCAAATATGATATATAAACGATGGCTTCTCTTATATTCTCTCTCTCCCGTCCAAACTAACTTTATTTGTTCAGCCCTCAACACTGCGTGATGGTAAATAGAAAGAAGCCTCATGAACTACTCTTTCCCTTGGTGCACTCTTACCGTACCAAAATCTGTAAAGTGGTTCCGGAGTTTACCTCAAACATACATAAAGACACGTTCCCTTTTATATAAGAAGTAGAGATCGACGTGTTCTGTGGTCTGACTACGTGACCAGGCCACGGATTCGGCCACGGGCCGTGTTCCACAACATATGTGGCCAATACTTCGTGCGTCATTGTACCGGTTATCCGGGTACAATGACGCACTCTAGTCAGCAGCACTAACAAAGCTAACTTTTCGCCGACACAATCTACGTAAATAACTACAAAAGTGAAATAAAAGAAAATGCACCTTGTAAAATTAAACCACCCAGGATGACCAGATAAAAAAATTGTATGCAGATCCAAATATTTCAGCACCTTTGAGACATATTTCTTAATTTCGTATGACAAAATTGTTAAAACGAGAGGAAACTGAAATATTGGAGATGGCTCGATTACTGCATGAAAACAACACTCATTTTCGCCATTAAATAATAGTGTGTTTGTTGACAGAAATCTTGCGCCTGCCGAACTTGAGACCCAGGATGCGTCGTTTCTTCTTCGTTCCGAGCCGCAGCAGCAGACTCTTCGCCTCGGCCAGTGTGGTGGCGTCGTGGAAGGCGAAGGAGCTCTCGGGGCCGCCGGACACGAAGCCACTCTCCGGCCGAGACAACGCTGGAGCCGGCGGCAGTAGAGAAAACCAGCGATCGATCTTGGCACTCGACGACAGCTGAAACACACACGGTTTTCGTCTTCTAGTCTAGCAAACAGGCTTTGGATCTATTGCTCATTGCTATCTCCACGATTAAGTATAAGTGAATTTACGTTGTCATTCTCGTTATCACGACCTTCGCCTTGACGTGTCCTGTGTAACCAGCATTTAATTCAAACAACTCTGGGGGAAGGACTTGCGCAGCCAGCCTTCGAGGAAAACAGGAGCAATGTTGTAACATGTGCACGCACAAGTACAATATTCTGCATATATTAGTGTTAAATTTAAAAACGGACTTGTCGAAAGTACCTGTAGAGTCTCATTTTCGATACAAAACGGCAAGAACATCTTGAACCAAAAATTCAATTAATTATTATCTTACTAGGATCCTGGGTGATTTTGTTACCATGCCGGATCTTTCAGGGGGTTAATTTATATTGAAATCCAAGTAGATTCCAAAAAAAGAACGGTAACAAAAATGGAAAGAAAAAAATTGAGTACTCCATACGTTCTGAGGTTTGGTATTTACGAAAATGTATGGACAACTCAAAAATTGTTTTTCAAATTTCGTCACCGTTCTTTTTTTAGAATATCCTTATTTACTTAGTTTTTGATACATAATAACTCCCTGAAATATTCAGCATGGTAGCAAAATCACTCTGTATAATGTACATAAGATTATTAAACAATTTTATCTGACTACGACAATAATATGTCGAAATATTATAAAAAATGTGTGTTTTTTAATTCGGAATGCAAATTATATATATAAAAATAACTAAAAACCAAATATTGGTATAAAAAAGTATTTAGTACATAGATGTCGTGAGAGTGACTTGCAAAGTTTGTTTGTCAGTTCTTCTTCGCAATGCATTTAGAACTGGCGGAATTCTCGACATGTCCAAACGTAGGTTACCTACATCTATGTAGATGAAAACATACAATAAACAATGAACAGTGGTTGCCTTTGAACAAATTTAACTCACCTGAGTATCGTGTCGAGAGGATGCGGCAGCATGGTTTGCTTTTGTTTGTTGATTGACTGATTGAAGCCTCCACCATAATATGCATATGTAGGTATCTACTATAACCCAGCCACCAGTATTTCTTAGGCCCAATTGTGGAAAGGAGCATTATCCTCTGATTGTTGTTTAATAGTTTCGCTAATCTTAGGAGTTTTCATGGAAACAGAGAGAATTTGGATTAAAGCAGAATATATTACATTTATACATTTATGAAATGAGACGATAATCCTGAACATTGTCGTAAGTCGAGGAAATAAATACCTAAAAGAGACATCAACCAACATGTACCTAATAACTCCTTTTCCCTGAAGGACCAAATTGCGGTTGGGCTCTCCTATGAATAGAGCCATATAATAAACAAAAGTGAAATCGACATAACCAGAGTTTGACCTATTTAGCAATAGTTGAAATAAATACAAGAATTATATAGTCATATACTCAAATAAGGAATTAGCATAAATAATAATGTATAAGTCGTTAGGTTAAGTCTGTAATGTTTCTTAGATTTATAGCAAATCAATAAATAATAAAATAAATATCTCCGGAGGTGAAAATGATACAAATATAATATAATATGTATGTCTCTGTCACACTTGTTTATGCGCGTATCTTCTGTGTTCGTCGTATGGAGTGCATGCCGACCAATTGTTGGTAACAAATTAAAATGTACGGACGCACGACAATGCCGGTTCTGCTTATTTATTTGTACGGGTTCACTCTTTAAACATTGCGGTTTCTGTCCAGTTACTACTAAGTGCGATTACTCCAAACTTTATATTGTTATTTCTGAGTTAAATCACCGTTCGGAACCGGTGTAAAAGTGTAGGTCCCTTTCCTTGCCCCTTACTAGGTGGTGGGCTCAAATTGTAGCCGACTGGGTTGGTACCACCGTACTGGATGTAAGATGGCCGCATAGCAGCCTTGGTTGTGTTCTCCTCTAGTCCAATATAGCCAGCAATCCAGGGAAGTCTCCGGTATGGCACCTACCTTCTCGGAGGTGATATTGGCTAGTCAGAGCATGTGCTTTGGCCCCTCTGACTCAACCACCCATACCGGATTACATAAAAAAAATTATATATAATGTTTTAATATAAGGTGTAGCAACAAATAATTCTGAAGGGAGGAAGGAGAATCAACTCGAGCTGGGGAACAGTGTGAGGTGAGTGACAAAGACGAGAAATTACAAATACAGATTTGCGCATTTTTATCAACATGTGTGTTATGTATGTATGAGCCGTGTGATGCGAATTGTGTGACAAATTAACCTTTACAAAATTCGCAGTCTTGGGGGACAAAATATACAATTGTATAAGATAACAGTTTCACTGTTAAATTCTTTGCATGCCAATAAAAAGCGAGCTTTGAAAATTTCTTTTATTGTGACGTTGTTGGGAATACAACTGGTTTGTATATGTAAGTATATAACAGTTCTAGTTACCTAAAGCAAATCAAATGGTGACAAGTTTCTCCATCACACTTACATAATATGTATTACAGCGGCTAAGTAGATACATATTACATATGTACCTACATGCGAAGTTAAAATTCTGCAAACTATAGTAGGTAGTTATTGCCAATGTATAGATATTTATCTAAAAACGGTTGCTAACTAACGCTGAGTTACATTGTTGTGCTTTTGAAAAAGAGTAAATATTACTGCCGTCGATTCAACAAATTCAAGTAAATGTAACAATTAGAGAATTATTGGTTTATTTACCTATTACGTATTGTTTTAGTGTCAAATTCAAATATGCAAAGGTTTACTTGAAGATATGTTTTAAAAAATATAAGTTTTTTGCATGTCACGTACGTATACCATTCTGCTGTTTGTTCCTGGAACAATAAAGTAGGTACCTTTGTCATAATTAGAATTACATATTGATGTATTTATGACATTTGTTAAAAAACCGGCCAAGTAGGAGTTGAACTCGCGCACCGAGGGTTCCGTATCGCTATGTCATGGTCAGCGCCACTCACGCCATCTATGGCGTGTTTTTTGAAATGCTTCATATTAGTTTAGTTAAAATGTTTCATACTCTTTTCGGTAGATGGCGCGCATATGTACACTTTTTAGTTTCTTATATGGGGACCCCCGTGAAATTTTAACGTTTTCTTATTTTTATTATTTGTTATATCGGCCATAATAACACATATTCTGTGATAATTTCAACAGTCTACCTATTACGGTTCAAGGGATACAGCCCTCGAACAGACAGACAGACACGACGGATACGGAACCTGAAAAATACATAAAATTAACTGGTAGTTATTTTGTTTAAACTATGAGCGTTAGTTTTCTTTAACATTTATGTATAAATATCTATACAATGCAAGCACCGTACGTAATATACTCAAAGCTGGTAACGATGAAAACAATTATCTTTTTAGACATATGCACATGTCTACTGACATGGTGTGTGCGTTCTAATCTCAGTAAAGTTGTTATGATGTATTTGTACCGGCTGAAATTTTTCTTTCATCTCTCTCAGTTTTAAGAATGAACCTTGCATATTATAAGTACCTACCTACGTATGCTTCTCCATAACATTAATCAATGTTATTATTTTCTTTAATTATATGAATAACAACGTAATCGTGATGATCTATTCGTTTATTTTTGCTTTTCATTCATATCGGAAATCGTAAAACGGCTGTGGTTTGAGCAAACAATTTATGCATATAAAGCAATTTTATTACATTTTATCAAAACAACTGCCAAATTAATAAAAGGGTCACCATTGTTTTTGGTTTATTCACATGTACCGCCTTTGATAAAATATTTTAATTTCCTAATCTTTCAGCCTTTTCGTTCCATAGTTTTTGATATGGACCGTAGATAATAGTATAAAAGGGGATATGTCCAAAATTATTTTTAAACACAAAATTTGATCTTAAAAGCTATTACCTATTATTGTAGGCGTGAGCTGAGTGGACGAAAATATTTTATTCTCGTAGTTATGAATATATAAATAAGAGATGAATAAGAAACTCCAAATGTAAAATCTGTAATATACCTAAAATAATAACGTACTTGGCTTACAGCGCGCGGCAGGTAACTTGGCCTCTGTGCGAGAGGGACGACGTTATACGCATGCGATCGTTGGTATAACGCTGTCCCGCTCGCACAGCGGCCAAGTTACGTGCCGCGTACTCTACCATGGTTGAAATTCGCGGTCATATATTAGGGCCGACCACAGAGCATCGAATACCGCGCGCGCCCCCTCCTAGAGACGCCCTAAGCGATAATATTTGAAACCCAATAACTACACGCAGTGCTGCTAGCGCTTCGTATGTGTGTGTGTGTGTTAGTATCGACACTACACACAAAGAGGAGCAAGTTAGGCACACGCACAAAACAAATGCACACGCACAACACACATATGTAAGTCATAGGCCACGCCCACAGGCTTCAACGGCATTGTAGGGAAATCGCGCTCAGGGCGCCTCTAGGAGGGGCGCGCGCGGTCGGTATTCGAAGCTCTGTGGGGCCGACGTTTCGGACTGGAGCGTGCAGTCCATCCTCAGGCTGCACGCGGCAGTCCGAAACGTCGGCCATAATAACCGCGAATTTCAACCATGGTAAGCCAAACACCAACCATATGAATATCCATGGTAGACTAAAAGAAGTTACCTATCTATCTCCTAAAAACTTTCACCTGGGCTTAACAAAAAACTATTATGAACTTATCATTAAAACAATATGATACAGCAATAAGACTTTTCGAATCATTCATTATTCACAATGAATGATATTGTGAATAATGGTTAATCTGCAACACACTTTATTATAATAACTACATAATTTTCATAATACTTTAGCTAATTTTAGGACCATGGTACAATCTTTTACTAACCTATCCTTTGTTAAAAAATCCGTGTAACTATAAACTAACATAGATCGCCTTTGGCACAGCTCACAAATGTTGACTAGTTATATTTAGCCTAAATTATGAAAGATCCCTTATACGCTTCGTCGCGTAATAAGAAGAAAAAGGAAATTAATTTTGTTTTTTGTGGCCCCTCCGCACCGATAAAAGTTCAGATAATTTATTTAATCATTGATCACGAACAGATATGATGATTTTAAATGTACTTTTTCATTAATCTACACAGTGCCGTCGTTCTATGTAATTGGATGTCCAAGGCATTCTTCACGTTTAAATAGGTACTTAGGTAGGTATTGAAACTGGAGTAGTATTTTATGCGAAGCGTATAAAGGTCACTTTGTAATAATTTTTAAACATTTCGGCATCATATAAATCTTCATATCTACTTCAGTTGACATCACAATAAATTTCTCTGTATATCCGTACCTACACATAACCTAATTCCTACATTAATTAATTACCTTCATTTACAGGGATATTTCTTATTGAATCTGCAACAATACACTAAAATTTGACACATTCAGTCACACATCCGTGTACGTTGGCAACTATTAATTCTGCTATAACACTGTGGGTATATTTACAAAGATTTAAACTATTCAGTATTTATTAACGATCGAAAAAATTCAAAAGTTGGGTCCGTAAATATGTATTATAATTTTGTAACACTATTTACAATATGTATAAACTGTGATATATAACTTGCCAGCTATTTTGGTTAGTAGTAGATTTTAAATAAAATACAATGAAGTAATAGGAATGAGGACCTGCAAGCTGTGAGTACCTTGACCGGGTGCAAATAGATTAGACCTCCAGGCTGCGTTCACACAACGGTGTTCCAATCAAATACATTTAAAAGAATAGAACTTTTATTTTTATAAGTACATTGCATTTAATACGTCCCCAATATCCATAAATGTACTCAACTTGCATCAAACTACATTCATACATTTATAATAACGTCTTCGTGTCACACACGTTTAAATACGCAAGACTCATTGAATAGAATGCGTAAACTTAATGACTTCAGCTGTTCGACGGCCGATATCTCTATCCTTTTGAATTTTTTGTTCCAACAAATAAATGTATGGACGTTCTGTCTAAACGCCCGGTTAACCATTCCTACGATTTTTCGGGTACCCTGATGTATGTACCTACCTACATAGTGCACATGCATCCCTATATCAGTCGCTAAACCACTATAACAGGGTAGACGTAAACGTAAATTATCTAGAAAAAGACTTTTGATTATTATTTTATCAGTGGGTTCTGTATAATATTATGTTGCTCTCACATACAATGTTAAATATTAAATAAATATTATATCCTTTAACGAATGCAAAGTCCAAGTCATCCATACAATGTAGAATCTTAACATATGTAGGTAGCGGTCGGTGGTATGGTTTTAAATTAGCAGGAATGTTGCCAGCCGTATTTAGTTAAGATTTACTTCAAAGTTAATTTTTATGACAAGAAAATTATATTATTCCATGACATGTTTTTTTCAAAGGAAAATCATTAACTACTTCGATACCTTGGGGACACATGCATTGCGACACAAACAATAAATATAGAATTTTCCTTCATGGAATATCCTTTCACAACTGTCCAAAATTATGAAATTACATGTTTTTGAAGCACGTCGCATTTTAAATCACGTCCACACGTGCAAATGTGAAACTCGACAAGGTCGTGAGCTATCAAAATTGCCAATTTTGTTATTTCCATCCACTTCTTGCCTTGCCCAAAAAAAGTAGGTACTCCTTATTTTAGTATCTTGTCACTTGGTATGTCTCGGACACTCACGTGGATGGAATGGAGGTCTAAAGAAAACATCAATAACTGGACCGTCGGTTTTCATTATAATAACTCAAATGATTCATTTAACTTGCAGGAATTATTATTTATATTTTTTACTGTGACGTTACTACAAACAGTGTTTCTTACAAATGCTTATAACAGTCGTACAGGACACTTGGACAGTTATCTGATAAAAATTGTATTGAGTATAGGATAAGCTCGTTTATTTGGTTGTGTGGCGAGTCCACTGCGCGCGCATTGTGGCCATCATCTCGCTCCTGTTCGGTACTTTCTCGCTGGTGGTGCGAGTGATGGGAGGCGCGGCAGGCAGCGCTCGTCGCGTGTTGCCGCTCTCATCCGTGATGTCGAGAGTGACCATGGAGACGTTGTCTCTCGGTCGCGGTTCGTTCGTGCTATGCACCATCTCGCCAAAATCCGAAGTGCTGCCCGACGGACTAACCGGCACGATGAGCCGGACTCGCCCGTCCGTATCGGTTGTGGTCAACGTCGCCGTATGCGACAGTGGCATTATGAAGGAGGCGGCATCGTCAGAGCTCAGGCCGTCTGGCGTGGAGTCCTTGGAAGTTGGGCCCGGGCTCGGCGTGAAGAGCGAACTCTGGGAGATGGAGCTGTTCGGCGACTGCGCCCTCTGGTGGTTGCCGAGCGACTGCAGATTCATGTCGGATCTGGTGAATACCCGGTTCTGCTGGATGAGGGTCTCGAGATCTAGATTGTTGTAGTGGTTCACCAGCGGCGGGATGTTCGGAAAAGCGTTGCAGTTCTGAAAGTACTGCCTGTTGCAGTTGAGCGGGTTCACCTTCGCAACGTTGCCCATATTCTGGAACTGCGTGATGAGTTGCTCGGTGAGTAGGTTGTTGTTGTAGTTGTTGTTATTGTTGAATGGGAATGTTTGTCCGTTGACGGGAGTGGACGGAAGCACCGGGGTTCCGACCAGGGACGACAGCTGCACGTTGTTGTTGTGAAGGTTCTGCGCGCTGGCTCTGAGCTGTGAGTTTTGGGCGAAGAGATCCAAGATAACCGCGTTGTCGTTGGCCATGTGGTTGGCGAGCACGGAGCCTGGAGCAACCTGCGGTGCCGTGGCGGTCACCTGCTCCGGTCAGCGTGAACAAACCAATTTCCCAATATACATTTATATTTCGAATAAATTCATAGATACTAACTCCTAAATAACATCGTCAATACGTGCAAACTATAATATAAACAAATCAAAAGCTGGCCAAAGTGTACAACAATAAAAATTACACTTGATCATGCAGGAATATATAAAAATTACAAAAAACAAGAAAAACAAGAAAATTAGATCACCCTCTATTTATTTAGGGTGTATGACAGTACACAAAATGCAAATGAAATGGCAAAACCTACATCACACATATTGACATGTAAATGATAACGATTGATTTACTCGTACAGATAATATTTGATCCTTTTAAGCTCTATATATAATTCACAACATAAAATGTTGTATGCAATGTAACGCAGTAAAATGACATTAGCATAATAGTTACGTAAGCTAGAGATCGCAACGGCCACTTACCAACAAAATCTTACTATTTGGAAGCATTAACAAAATAAGACAAGTTAGAAAAATTATGAAAAATATGTTCTTCATGATGATGCGAAGTCGGCATGACGAAGCATGAACAAAATAAAACATAAAAAAATAACCATCAAAGTGCAACAAAAGCAAACCATGCTGTGGAAAAATTCAAGCGGTCAAACACAACAACACAGTAAATAAGAACAAAATCACAATAGCCGTAATTAAAACATTTAATGCATAATATGAATATAATCAAACACAAAATAATCTTAAACTTAATTAAATAGAAAATATTGTGGCCATTAATTACAAGTCAAGTAAAGTAAACTAAAGGAGGTTCGGAGTCAAGACCAAATTCTTTTCCAAATTTGGTTTGTATTATACATAACTTTGGATTTTAGGTACGCTGTGGGCAGGTAATGGGCTACGAATGGGTACTTATATTTTATAATAAAGATAATTAAGAAATCATATAATACATCGAAATGTCCCATAGGAAACAAATAATTTGTAGGAGGGGCTAAGATTAAGCTAATTCATGTAATAATATTACTTTCTTTAGGGAATATCCCTCACACGACTTTAATTTGTATTCCTGGCACGGACGAAATGACTCGGCAAGGCCTTGACAAAAGCCTGATTATATGGGAATAGCCTTATAAGGTGATCAGAACCCGTGGAAAAGTTTCGGCACAGTTGAAACAGGAATGGAGCATACCTGAGGTACCATCGTGAGCTGCTGTACGCTGATGGGCGTGGGCCGGGAGCCGCGTTCGCGCTCTTGCAGATGCGCCACCAGGGCCGTGATATGGTCCAATAGTTCCTTGTTGTGCACCAGTAACTGATGGGTGCGTGCCTGCAATGGAAAGCAAATTATCTTTTGAGACCTTGGACGCTCTTAGACAGTCGATATTGTGTTATGTTGTGGATGCTTTAAGACTACCTACAAATACATATTAAAGTTTCTTTCAAAAGTTTGGATTTATTAAGTTTTATGATGGTTAAATTAGGTAAGGCTACCAAACCTAACGTAACCTAAGGTTGTAAAGCGCCACCCTGCTACAAAGGTGGCAAAAATTTTTTGTCTAATTTATTGACAACACACATTGACATTTTCGCCAAGGACGTGCGAGGGATCTCGAAATCGATGGGTTCTCAGAAGTTGGATGTGTACAACATACCTGCGCCTCACACCTGGCCGCTTGCTCTGCGGCCAACTGGTCTCTCAGCAACAGAAGCTGCGCCACAGCGGCCCGCGTCTGCTGACTCTGCTGCTCCAGCCTCTCCTATAATATTTATTTATTAATTTTTAGGGTTCCGTATCCGGTACGGGACCCTATTACTAAGCCTACGCCGTCTATCTGTCTGTCTATCCGAGGGCTGTATCTCTTGAACCGTAATAGGTAGCCCGTTGAAATTTTCACAGAGTATGTTTTATTATGGCCGATATAACAACAAATAAGAAAAATAAGAAAAAGTAAAAAAATCACAGGGGTCCCCATAGAAAAAACTAAAAAGTGTATGCGCGCCATCTACCAAGAATATGGAGCATTTTAACTAATCGTGAATTTGAACTAATATTACCTACTCTTTTCTATTCTGTGCTAATATGAAGCATTTCATAATACACGCCATAGATGGCGTGCGTGAGTGGCGCTGACCATGACAGGGCGATACGGAACCCTCAGTGCGCGAGTTCGACTCGCACTTGACCGGTTTTTTCATATTAACCAGAGTGGGTGACTAAGTTCAAGGTGGCCTTAGGCGCAGCTCAGCCAATTCAACCACCGAGAGGACCAGCTCGGCTTATCTACAGGAGGATTGAAATCTTCCGCGAAAGGCCATTTATCCGCGATTTTAAGATGCGTGAACTGTAGGATTTATGCAGTAGACTGCATTCACTCTGTTAAGACTAAGAGGCGCCGATTTACATACATAATACCTATAAAAAACCTTATGACGTTTTCCAGACAATTAAATGTTTCACCTTGAGCAGTTGCAGCTCGTGCTGAGCGCTCAGCGGCGTAGTGGACGAGAGCGAGCTGCCAGTGCCGTCAGCGCTCGAAGCGGCCGGCAGCGGATCCACGTTTGTCACGCATTCGGGCAGCTCCGGAATGTTGAGGGAAGGAGTCGGAATCGTGCGCTGGAACGATTAAAATATTTGATTACATTTTTTAAATATTTTACACACACTGAAAAACGGAAAATCATGTTAGGAGTTTAACCATGACAAAGGAGAAATACCTACATTCAAAATGTATCGTCTAGCATAACAGGAATAATTATCACGAATAACTTAGGAAGAGTAAGACAATTTTACACTAATTGCAGATACAACTTTTGACTTTTTAGTTAATCTACATGGCACGCTTGCTATTTTTAACTCATTTCTAGTATTTGATCTATGATTCAGAGGTATCTCAGGCATTTTCTAAATTCTCGATGGTGTTATAACGTGCATAAATGTAACAAATTTACGTTTAAAAGCGCCATCTACAAATATGTCCGCCAATTACATTGCGTTACAGTGTGCGTTGGTAAATAAGTAAGTACCCAGCAGCCCAGAGCCCAGAGCCAGCCCAGCGCCCAGCCAGCGCGCATAGTCGAAATCGCAAAGTTGTTTCGCAGTAAGAAAGCTCAACCACCCTACAGTTTACGCAACCCTATAACAGATGGCGCTCCTTTTATACGTCTTGTCTTAGTTTCCTGAATACCACCATGTAGTCTAATAAATTTAGATATAGGATTGGAGTTATTATTTTTTTTTTTGGTAAAGAAGTTGTTCGAGGTGGTCTCATTGGATCTCGAAAGGTCAGGTCCACCGCATTGAAGCGGCTAATTATTGTTTCTGTCCATTTCACAATAGTGACCACCACTAAAGGGAAGCACCCACATGGCACCTAGTTCATCAAGGTGTGATGAGCTGACATCACAGGTGTTGCAGGTTATGTAAATAATCGTGTCATGTTAGATAAGTAAAAAGTAAATAATACAATTTCTACTTCAGACATTTAACCACCATGGTCAAAATAATCTAAAATTACTATGAATGTATGATCGCTTATAATTCAAGAACGGCTCAACCTGTTCGCTTCCAGTTTTGCCTATGTAATGCGATGCGATCTATCTCCGCCAGGTTACATACTATGCAGCATTATACCATTATTCATATCAGCTGAACAGTAAGGACGAAAGTCAACATAGTCGGAAAAAATCTTCCAATCCGGTTAGCTTTCATTTGATTTACATAGAGCTTCCACCGACTTTACCGCGAGCGGAGCCGCGAGCACAACTAATGTTTTGTATATTTCTTAAGTTTCTAATACACATTTTATTTTTGGGATTTCAGAAGGTAAAAACTTTACTTGCTATCCTAATAAAAACATATTTTTGAAATTGATTTAAAACTATTTTTGTGTCACGCTCCTGGTTGCGTTTTATAATTATATCAATTATATGTTTATTGTTGTGTACTTATCTACATTTTTAGGGATTTAGGTCGACTGAAATATTATCCTAAAGCGACTTCCGAGATAATCCAAGAGAAGTAATTATACGTGAACAAAGCTTTCCTCTCGAAAAGTTTACAGATCTAAATCCTTAATTGTACAAAACAAACGTATTTATGCAAATTGTTTATGGAAATACTTCAGAAAATTGAGCAAAATCACGAAGTATGAAGAATGGCGTGATGCTGTATAGCCTGTATCCTCTGGGAAGTATATGTCGTATTATGTAAGCATAACCGTAAGCGAATAGGTTGATCCGTTTTTGAGTTATAAGCGAACATAAGTATTACAAACATACACACAGACGGCAGACGTTCTAATAACTGCCACTATAATATGTATGTATATTATGTGAAATTATGAGATTAATTTAACTGCCTTCTAAATTAAATACCTACAATTATTTAGTCGATTCCATCCACCTAATGACGGTGCTCCGACCCTCTTGTTGAACCCTCAAATCAAAACTTTGGGCTTTATTAATCTGGGACTTTGACAATTAAATAATATGGCAAAGTGGTAGGCCAAACCAATTATTAACTAAGATAATTCAGTAAGTGACATAACCAGTTTTGAATCTGAAGTCAAGGTCGTAGTTACCCGAAAAGTATGAGACGAGTGTGGTTAATGAGGGCAAGTAAAATTGGGACTAAATCGCCTATAAAGGATTATGGAGGGATGTACCTAATACCATCTACTTAGTCTATATCTATGCTATTCTTCTCATCTTTGCTGCATACTCCAAATTTCCCAGTTTGTTTCCTCCGTAAGTATTTAAGTATTTTGATAAACCTTGAATCTCTCCAAACAGGACTGGCGCTTTTGTGCCAACTCAGCAAGTCAGGTCCCTTTTTATATTAAAAAAAGGAATCAGAGCAATGAAGTGTTCATTCAATCCTTTTACGGACCCTTGGATTGGGCTCCGGCGGCACGGGCGTCAGCTCTGTAATTACTGTGAACATTTTAAATTCGAAATAAATCTAATTCCACCAGATGTCGAGATTTTCTACTCCGATTCAAGATTAAAGTACCTAAGGTATGTTTGATTTGTTATTTTCATAGTCGGGAATTGTTGAGTTTAGATTTTACGTTTCACGTGAACGAATCATATAATTTCTAATTAGCTTTTGCCCGTGGCTTTGCTCGCATTTAATTAGAATTTCAAAAGAAGAAAGTCACTCGGCATAGGCGAGACCGAAGGTCGAGCTGCGTTTAGGTAAACCATAAACCTACCGGGAGAAAGCAAGTAACTAAGGGCGAGGAAGAGGACAGAGCTGCGTTCAGGGAAACGATGTATATTTTATGGAAGAAACTATGTAACTCAGGGCGAGGCTGAGGGCCGAGCTTCCTTCAGGTAAGTGATAAGCCTTCGAAGAAAGTAACTAAAACATTCCTTCTCGAAGAAAGCAAGTGATTAAGATGGAAGCCTAAGGACGATTATAAATTTCTAAATAAAGTAAGCCACTAAGGTTGAGACCGAACGCCAGGGCTATGTGCAAGTTAACGATAAACTTACTCGAAGACAGCTGCGTTCACGTAAACAATAAATTATACTCTTTTGAAGAAAGTATTCTTTATTCATCGTTCGTATGGTAGTACACTACGCTTGGATTTGTCCTGTTTAGTTTTTACAATCCGGTTCGCTAGTGAATCACTATGGGCGAGTTCGAAAGCTCGGCCTCAGGCCTTGCCCTTAGTGGATTACTTTCTTCGAGAGAATAGACGGTTTACGCGAACGCAGCTCGGCCTTTGGTCGAAAATTTAAATCTCTTTGGCTAAAACATTGGTTGACTGGAAGAAACTCAAATCAATTAGGGTTCGCAATACGTTCGCCGTTCCGATTGCGCAATTGTATTGTAGGTGCAGGGCCCGCCACACTAAAAGAATATGTATAATAAAAGAGATATCTCTCGTAAATAAATATACAATTTATACACACGATTAGATACACCGTGAATCTTTCAATACTCGACGCTGCTGGCAGTAATGAATGAGGGTGCCATTTTCGTCGTACTTTGTATTTTATATTTCAAATGAATGTTTTATTTAAATTTAATTTGCTGCCAGTTTCCCATTGACAATGAAGACAGAGATAAAAAGGGTTACGAAAATCACACCTTAAATTAATTTCGACCACTTAGTGGTTTCCGATTAGGAAAAAATTCTGAATTCAATTTCTAGGGCTTAATATGGGTAAATTGTTTACGTATAAATCAATACTATGTGTCCTCGTACCTAAGAGATATTGAGGAACTCGTGAAAACGAATTTTACAACCTTTGGGATTCAATTTCGGAAAATCCTTTCTTTAATGACGCCTACACTTTGAACTGAATAACCAACCTCCCCAAAATTCAAGTTTCTAGGCCCAGCGGTTTGGGCTGAGCGTTGATGAGTTAGTGTGGGAAATCGACCTTTTTAGGGTTCCGTGTCTCAAAAGAGGAAAAAAAGTGAACCCGTATTAGGATCACTCGCGTGTCTGTGTACCTGTCTGTCCGACTGTCACAGCTTATTTTCTCCGAAACGACTGGAAGAACAAAGTTTAAATGTGGTACATTTATAGAGTTCGATGACCTAATCACGGACGTATAGCGTAAATGAACGAATTTCGATATTGGGGTTCATTTTGGGTGACAAATTAGATTTTTTTTTTTCAATTGCATTATGTAACTTTCTAATGGACCACACCGCGTAACCACATAAAGGGAGTATATAAAAAACACCGTTAAAGAAAAGTTAGACAAAGCTAGCTAAGATTAGATTAACTGCGAAGACAAAGAAACCTGCCTCTGTTTGATGAATAAAATTTATCGGGCCTCGAATGATAAGCCAATATTAGCCTTTGATTCAGCTAAAAAGATTGACGATAAAAATGCTATTACTCTTCGCGCAGAATTAAAAATTCGAAAAACGTCCTGCCCAAATTTTATTACTATTTTGTTATCTTGAGAAGGCTGAAATGCCTCCCCTCTTCTATTCAATTAATATGGGTATCGCGATTTCACGAAATTCCTCTGTGCCTTTGCTATTTATTCTGATATCGAGGGACCCGCTTCTTGGTCGAGAGAGGTCTAATTCTTTTTTGTGTATTTTTTTGAACCATTGCCTGAAACAACTCTATTCTTTCGTAATACTTGCGCAACCTTTAGTAAATTTTTAACATTATGTGTTTATAAATTACACGTGGTTCCCTTTCAGGCCAAATTTACTGCCCCTCCGAGCACTCTGCCCCAGAGATCGTTCTATGCGTCTCAGGGAGGCTAACGTTTTGTAAGACGTGCAAGATAAAGCGAGCGAGGAGCTCGACGAGTCACTTCCAGCTATGATGAATGATCACGATGAAGGCTGCGACAGATACGTTGACGAACGATTCGGTCAGGCTTTTTGGGCATTGTACGTACGAGGGTACCTACTGCTATTGGGGGCTGGGGGAGTCTGAACACAGCAGTAGGGTTAAGGGGAGGGTATGAACGGGGATAGGGTAGTTCAGGGGACGACAGAAATATCGTCTTTATTGTAAGTGGCAGGTAGTCTCATCCCTTATTATTTTCGAAGATAGAAAAGAATACAATAGAAAGTCTATGCATTTGACAGGTATTTCGGTAGAAAAAGTATAATGAAATATTATTGGTATCTAAGTGAAATAAATAAATATCCGAATATCCGTGGGCGCCGTCGGACTACACCTCTGCGTTAGTTTGGCTCATGATATATGTTGTGCTTACCATAAAAAAATGTTTAACAGTAGTGGATGATAACATTATGACTTCACTACAATACTTACAATTGACGATATAGAACTTCAAATTGTAAAAATATGTTTTGAATCCTTCCTCTTTCAAATGATATCCCACACAATATGTAAATTTAAACTTTTTTTATAGATACAAAACTGACCCCCATATTAATCTAAAATAAATTTTTATCAAGTTATTGATTGTGGTCAAGGTATGCCAAATTTCAAGTTTTTGCGTTACTTAGTTTTCGAGAAAGAGAGACTCTAAGACAACCCTACGGACGAAGTATCTTATAAAGGTTCCGTTTTTTTGCTGAGATACTTCGGAAAACTTCATCGACTTATATTTTAATTGCATGTTAAAAATAATATTTTAAAATTCAGAGCTTGAAGCACACAAAGGCGTTGTAGAGAGGACTTTAGGCTAATACACACAAGAACAGTAGTATCTACACTCTGGTTCCCGAGGGATCGGTGGAGACGCAAGGAAGCGGTGGAGGAGGAAAGGGTGCACGGCTGTTCCGGTTCTAATTACATAATTATGAAATATTTAATTACTTATCTGACTCTCGCATTTTCAAACAAGCAAATTGCAAATGTCTACACTAGCTGGCTAAATAACTTCTCGGTATTGTCTGATGGTCCGATCAGTGTACTCTGGCCCCTCTGACTCAGCCACCCATTCCGGGTTGGTTTTAAAAATAAAACCTCTTATGTGAGAATGTTGTTCACACACAGAGGGTTCCGTAGCCATATTACGGTATTTCTTCGTCGGAGGTTCAAGGGTCGGAGGTTTTTTAAATTTGTAATTTAAATTTTATTTTGTGTTCATATATTGGATCCTGTTAGTTGGGAACTGTTATAGTGTCAACTGTCACAGTCAGCAAAAGTTTATTGTTCTTTGCGTTATCTTTAAGGTAGGTACCTAGATCAAATTTTTTAAGAACTTTTCCTAGCTCTGACTACGGCTGTATTTTTCGTTCGTATGATCAAATCAGATTATGTTCAAGTATATAATTATAATCGATACCTACTGCTATATTTTCAGAACCAAATATCCGACTGCCGAAGTTGTTCTAACTAGTACATATTCTAAACTGCACTTTGCCTAAATTTTAATTATTTATACATTGCTGTAACCACCTCATCGGCATGACAATATTTTATACATTAAGTATATGTAAACACAGTCTTACAAAGCATTTATCAACAAATTTATAAAACTCAGGAAAAAAAGTGAAAATTCATAATATCAAATTGGAAAATACATTAGGCTGTAAAAATTAAAGCAACTAATTAATTTATTTTATAATTACCTTAACTTAAAATACATAGAATATTGCTAAATGCTTTTAATAACTAATAAATAACATGTTCGTTGGTTTATGTATGCCTTCTTTAAAATTTTTAATAATATTTTTTAAACCATATACATAGGTAGATACGTATCACTTGAACTATTTCAAAAGTATGTTTATTTTCAACTTGGTTTTGCGGTCCATTTTATACATATTTGAGGACGCCGGACGTTGCATAACCTTCAATGTTGTTACCTCCCGGATATCCATACACATTCCAAGTTTCATGAAGATCGCTCAAGTCGTTTAGGAGGTACAGGCTGTAGACAGACAGACAGACACCTCACCAATTTCATATGGGTCTCTACCAGCGTAGCTGGCTATGCAAAAATAATAAAAAAAAATCCGTGATTATCCAAAATGCTAAAGCTACCTTATTGCAGTTTAAAGAACGGAAGTATTTTGAATCTGTATATGGTGATAAACCTCTGGGTTAAGGCAAAATAAATATTTAAGTTTTCGTATGAAAAACCGAAAAAACCTTATTATTTTTGCAATTCAATGTAATCATTTGTCTGTCTGTTCGTTTACCGCTAGGGTAAAATCGCCTTTACGAAACAGTCCGACTACTGCACAATAACCTATTTAAATCTTCCAAATTACAGCCCATTCTCACTACGATTAAAGCACCAAAATAGCTCCCATTTAGTTAATAATAGTAGAAATGTAGCCCATTCGTACTCCAGCTGTTAGCCCTAAAATATGACACAAACGATGTTAGTGTTCGGTTTGCTAATAGCCAATAAAAAATTGTTTTAAAAACCATTTTTAGATATGCAAATAATGATTTTAAACTACACTCCGTAAGTAACATGCAATAATTACGTTAAATATTAAAATACATCTTATCCCGTATTTTTAGAAATCTTAAACTAATTACCGATCATTAAAATTGGTTTGGACACTTTATCGTAAGTGGTCCCCAAAAATAAAATTTATGAGGTAATGAAAAACACTGTTTCTTAATAGAATATTTCTTTCAGCATGTTTTGAATAGTTTTTTTAATATTCTTATAAACTAAAACTGAATAAAAATTAAAAATAACATAAAATTGGGGAGGGGCAAATTTTCCAGAGGCAGGCGTAATTGTACTTACAATATGTACCTATAAACAAAATGTGCATTACATTTTCTTCGCCCTTAAACTCTATCTCTACTTCTTATATAAAAGGTAATGTGGCTGTATGTATGTTTGAGGTAAACTACGGAACCACTAAACAGATTTTGATGCGGTTTTCACCAAAAGAAAGAGTAGTTCTTGAGGCTCGCTTTAAGCTACTATCACGCTAATAAATAGCCTTAGTACTGAGCCGTATCAAAAAAAGTATAGTAATGACGAGAGAGAGAGAGAGAGAGAGAGAGAGAGAGAGAGAGAGAGAGAGAGAGAGAGAGAAAAGCAGCGAGCGAAGCCACGGGTAAAAGCTAGTATAATATAGAAACCCACACAATTTGTATTGAACGGTTCGTAACACGCATTATCAGGCAGATGCCTACCTGAGTTTACAACTGACTTAGCATATTCGTAATTTAGTTTTTGTGCAGGGACAAGTATAGTTACCTAAATTTGTTCACGTGTTCGAAAAGTCGCACTCGACTTTTATAATTCGACAATTATTTTGAAGCATTACTTATTCCAGCGCGCAGGGCAAATAACAATTTATTCGCCCAAAACACTCTTCTAAATCGTTCCTAACAAGAATGGCACCCGTCTATAACAATGCATCTAAATGCGTACTAATTACCAAGCGACGGAACAGGACATATCTGCTGTTTTCACCCACCTTTACTTTAACGGTTGACCTTACTCCAAACGACCTTAATTACCCGCCCTCCCCCCCCCCCCCCCTGTCCTTTAATTCCGTTCCTCTAGATCAGCGGTGTTCAACCGGTAGTACGCGGGCCGAGACGGTAGCATGCGGCCTTATTTTTAGACACAGACGTTCCAATATACATAAATCAATACTAATAATAAATCGGTAAGGGATGGTCGTGGCGTGGAGTAAGTTATTTTGTTTTATGATATAGTGCGTTTGTAGACTCTATTTATGAGCGAGAAACCGCACCAAAAAGCCCGGTAACGGTGTAAAAGTCTTACGACTAATACCTTTTTTACAGATGCAGATTCTTCTAATAAAACTAAATTGACAATTTTTAGAAATATTTTCTGTATGTATGCATCTTCCTCCATAACTCTTAAAACGATCAACCGAATTCGATCAAACTTAGCACAAACGATACACACGATAGGCTAAATAGAATTAAGTAGCGGTTACGCTAAGGTGTGAAACCGAATTGTTCCGCGCGCCGAAATAAAGGTACGGTAGCGGACTTTCTTACTTTCTTCTTTTTAAATACGAATTACACGCGGGCGAAGCCGCGGGCAAAAGACAGTATTGAAACAAAATCGCGACAATTTTTTTTATAAAAAATATATTTTGAAGAAGGTACGTTGACTCCAGAACATGTTAAAAATTGCCTAATGCTGTCATACTGTCATAATATGGGTTATATAGCAGATCTTGTAAATTTGTCTGCAAGCAAAAATAGCCAGGTATCCCATTAACATTTAGAGGTAAACGTCATAAATATGTTGGTACTGACCCTACTTGAAGGTTCCCGCCGGGCATGACAGAAATAAGGAAGTAGCTCTTAAGGCGAAACAAGTTGGACACCACTGCTCTAGGTTTAAGGGTGGAAAAGGGGCGAACTCGTCTCATTTCTAGAAGATCGTAAGTTTGCATTACCACCTAGCCCTGTCACAAATAACGTCCACCCTCCGCGTACTGTGTTTTACCGAGACGCACGGGACGTTACAGTGAAAATGTTATTAAGGTGGTACTCAATGCACTTACGAACCCGACCGTACTATCGTACGTAACCTTTTCGTTAGCAAGTTGATGGCGTTCTTACGTGGCGGTTATAGCAGGATCTTAAAAAAATTTGATAAACATTAATAAACTTTTGCTTGCTAGCTAGATGTTTTAAATTGTTTTGTAAATAAATAACGGTTCCGTTTTTTCCTCTTTTGAGGTCCGGAACCCTAAAAATTAGGTTACATTATCAATTGTCATACCCACTTCTGCACTGTCAAAAGTTATTGGTTTTAAGACTTATTATATATTATTATTTTTTTAATAAATGCATAATCGTCATTACCATTGAACTTGTTAACATTTATCAGAATTAATAACTCTTATCAAACGAGTAAATTTTAATTGAAAATTCCAAAGCGACGTGGCCACAAATTGGAAGTATTTTAAAATTATGTGCATAAAATTAATTCCTTACTGTAAGGCAACTGGAAAATATAATTAATATTTAATTATATACTCAACACGCTTTCACCCTGGCCGGACTATCCTGAAACTTAGTGTAAAAAAAGCTTAAAACTATTTCAACTGCTTTAAAAACGTAGGAACACGTATGAAATATAAATTTTGATAACCATCGACCCCCATCGACATAATTCTTATTTTATTCGACGTTGATACCTTAACATTTCTATTCATATCTGGATCATTTTTAATTATAACGGAAACTCAGGCGTTTGCCTATCCCTTAGACATTGTTTTTGTTTTTATGTTTGTTTATTGTTTATTGATAATTCATATGGCAGTAAAACTCAAAGTCACAATGTATTCTATCCGGTTCGATTACACCCACCAAGAAGAACCGGTAAGAAACTTCGCATGGTATTTATTTACGTATTATTACAAGTATTTTAGTGACTAGTCACATGATAACATCGACTACAGTCTATCGAAAACACAGCATAAGAACAAAATTAAAAATTTTACTGAGAGTTGCCTACCGAAATCTATAAACTTTAAGAAGATCGCTCAAGCTGTGGGGCTACGGCTAGGTTAACGCAAGGTTGGCAGGCCGTGCTCTATCACTTGGAAGGTAAGTATTGAAGGCACGGGACGCGGCACAGTCGGGTATGAAACCCTTGGTGGAGGCCCTGTACACTAATATAAACAAGTGGCTCATTCATTACTTTGTCGGCTCGTCGCTTTTACGAAATTATTCGCTTTTAATTTAACAACCGCCTGGGGATTAATATCTTGGTAGTTAGGGAATATCAAACCGCTGCCAAGCCACGCGCGCGCCGCTCCATACTAATAGCTACAAAATATGTGTTACACATTGAGGTGAAATGAAATAAAAAATTACAGGATTATTTTTACTTTACATCTAGTGAAAACGTACTCATGACATTATTATTACTGGAATCATATTATCTAAGATATATACAGATGCAATGCTACAAATTGTGATTAAAGTTGAATATAAGGAAAATAGTCTCAGCAATGATTCGAAATCATCCTCTATTCAATTCGATTCGAAATCGGAATAGTCCATTCGAAATCGAATCGACTGGTGCCGCGCTGGGACGAAGTGACAATAGATATCAATTATTTAAAACTAGCTATTGCCCGCGGCTTCGCTCGCGTGAAATTCGTATTTCAAAGAAGAATGTAAGTAACTGAGGGCGAGGCCGAAGACCGAGCTGGGTACAGGTAAACGATAAACCTTCTCAAAGAAAGTAACTAACTAAGGGTGAGGCCGAAGGCAGAGCTGCGTTCAGATAAACGATAAACCTTCTCAAATAAACTAAGTAACTAACGGCGAGGCCGAAGACCCAGCTGCATCCTGGAAGAAAATAAACCTTCGCGAAGAAAGTAAGTAACTAAGGGCGAGGCCGAAGGCCGAGCTTCGTTCAGGAAGACGATAAACCTTCTCGAAGAAGGTAAGCAATTAAGGGCGAGGCCGAAGGCCGAGCTGCATTCAAGAAGAAGATAAACCTTCTCGAAGAAAGTAAGGGCGAGGCCGAAGGCCGAGCTGCGTTTAGGAAGACGATAAACCTTCTCGAAGAGAGTAAGTAATTAAGGGCGAGGCCGTAGGCCGAGCTGCGTTCAGGAAGGCGATAAACCTTCTGGAAGAAAGGAAGTAACTAAGTGCGAGGCCGAAGGCCGAGCTGCGTTCAGGTAAACCATAAACCCGCTTCCGCCTTCGGGCCTCGCCCTTAATGACTTGCTTTCTTCGATAGAATTATCGTTTACTCAATCTAAATATCGCTTAGTTGCTTACTTTCTTCGAGAAGGTTTATTGTTTACCTGAACGTAGCTCGGTCTTCGGCCTCGCCTTAGTTACTTAATTTCTTCAAGATGATTTAGCTTCTTCCTGAACGCAGCTTGGCCTTCGGCCTCGCCCTTAGTTAATTACTTTCTTCGAGATGTTTTATCATTTATCAGAACGTAGCTCGGTCTTCGGCCTCGCCTAAGTTACTTACTTTCTTCAAGATGGTTTAGCTTCTTCCTGAACGCAGCTCGGCCTTCGGCCTCGCCCTTAGTTACTTGCTTTCTTCGAGATGGTTTATCGTTTATCAGAACGTAGCTCGGCCTTCGGCCTCGCCTTAGTTACTTACTTTCTTCAAGATGGTTTATCTTCTTCCTGAACGCAGCTCGGCCTGCGGCCTCGCCCTTAGTTACTTGCTTTCTTCGATATGGTTTATCATTTATCAGAACGTAGCTTGGCCTTCGGCCTCGCCTTAGTTACTTGCTTTCTTCCAGATGGGTTAACTTCTTCCTGAACGGAGCTCGGCCTTCGGCCTCGCCCTTAGTTACTTGCTTTCTTCGAGATGGTTTATTATTTATCAGAACGTAGCTCGGCCTTCGGCGTCGCCTTAGTTGCGTACTTTCTTCAAGAAGGTTTATCTTCTTCCTGAACGCAGCTCGGCCTGCGGCCTCGCCCTTAGTTACTTGCTTTCTTCGAGATGGTTTATGGTCTTCCAGAATACAGCTTTGCCTTTGGCCTCGCCCTTAGTTACTTACTTTCTTCAAGAATGTTTTTCTTCTTCCAGAACTCAGATCCGCCTTCCGCCTCGCCCTTAGTTACTTTCATCGAGAAAGAATATCGTATACGTGAGCGCAGATCCGCCTTCGACCCCGCCTTTAGTTACTTACTTTTTTTTTAAATACGAATTTCACGCGAGCGAAGCCGCGGGGAACAGAAATAAAAATTGCACCAATGACAGCGACATAACTTCAAAATTTTTTTTTTATTTATAAAATAATTCGTTACCGGCCAGCTCACGTCGAGATGACAGTTCTCCGTTGTCAACTTGACATTTGAAATTGTTTTGCATTCGATGAATCCACACGAGATGAATCAAATAATCAAGAAACCTTTACTTTGGACTACGTGATTTCAAATGCACAATGATATTTTTAATAATTTAAATTTTTATTATATTTATTTATTTATTATGTCATTCCGGCATATAAACTGCCACTATACAAAGTTTCGTCAAATACAGTTCAGTGGTTTTTGCGTGATGCGCGTACAGACAAACAAACAAACAAAAATTTAAAAAACTGTTCTAACATGTTCAGTATCTCATTTTAAGCCACCCTGGTTAGTTTTTTTCCGAATACATTCAATGTACAGACTTTCTTACCTTTACGATTTTATTATATGTATAGATAGATAACAAGATGATCCATCGATCGACAGCAGCGGTCTGTATGAGACTAAGAGCAAAGATGCTATAGAGTGGAAATCGAAACTGAGAAAATGGCATACCCTTTGTAAAATTTAAGGGGTAACTTATTTTAAAAGCGTTTTTGCTAAGAAAAACCTATGTATAAAATAAAAAATATAAATGAAGGGTATCTATAAAGAGAAAAAGCCTTAGAATAATTACTGGCGAAAACATGATACGTAAAAGATTACCGATAGAAAAAAAATTTTAACTCATGTACCTCTCTTAAAATCGCATTTTTTATTTTGTGCCTAAGTCTAATTTTAAAAATAATAGATAATAGGTTTCAGTTTAAAAACAATAATACATATTAAGTATTTATAAATTATTAATAACATAGTATAAACATAATACATTATTTGTACCACTTATCGAATGAAGGATATGTTTTCTGCATACTTTTCGCCCCTAATCCCACAAATTTAGCACCGTTTGTGCGGCGTGTGGCCGATTGGTCTGGCCGTCTGCTTCTCTTGCGAGAGGCCGGAGGTTCGAATCCCGTCGGTGTGCACCAAAGAGTTTTTATCTAACGGAAAAAAATACGTGCATACCTACACCTACAGCTCCACCGTTCGGAACCGGTGTAAAACTGTAAGTCCCTTCCCTTGCCCCTTACTAACTGGTAGGCTCAATTTTAGCCGACTGAGTTGGTACCACCGTACTGAATGTAAGATGGTCGCATAGCATACTCGGCTGTGTTCTCCTCTAGTCCAGAATATCCAGCAATCCAAAAGGAAATCTACGGTATGGCACCTACCTTCTGGGAGATGATATCTGCTGGTTGGAACATGTGCTTTGACCCCTCTGACTCAGACACCCACACCGGATTACATAAAAAAAAACACACACAGACGATGCGATGGCGCAAAGGTGTCGGCATCCCCTGGCGTATGGCTAGTATTGACCACATCTAGTCGCATCGACATGGTCTTACTTGCCTGACACGCGCCTCTGCTCTGAAGTATCTTCCACACAGTACTACGCTATCCAAGAACTCTCTAGGCACTTCAGGGAATGCGCTTTTCAATATTGCATTATACACCCTCCAGGCGGATCTTGGGGAATATTAAAAAAAAAAAAAAGAATCATCGGGAAAAGAACACGCAAAAAAAGGAAAAAAATCCGTTTAAGAGCGAACCTTGTTCACTGGCAGAGGGCTCCGTAGTCTTTTCCTACTTGTGCATTACCGCTACCGGTCCTCCCCGCATCGCATCTCTAGCGCTACCGTAACCTTTTGAGATACATTCTTCAAAATAGTTTTTATACCGCAAGCACAAAATTTTATAATATACACTATATATATTTTTTTATTATTTATTGAACATTTTGTTTTGGCATAATCGCCTCGGAGAGAGCAAATTTGATATATTTCAACCTAAAAATAATTATAGCAGTAATCTAGGCTATAAGACCTTTTATATTATGTACAACTCGACCTATTAGAAAAATATTTTATTTAATTTTCAACTTGATTTTACGACCGCAATTAAATAGTTGAGAACCCTCTGACTTTCCTTACCGCTTACATTTTGTTGCCTTTCGGAAATCTATACACATTAAAAAAAAATTTAAGATTCAGTTTTGTATTTAACATCAAAGCGTTTAGGAGCTATGCCAGACATATACCTGACCAATTTTATAAGGTTTCCTGCCAGCGACGCTGGATACGGAACCCTAAAAAAGATCGTTAATAAAATAGAAGGTGTTAGGTTAGGGTCTGCTTCCAGGAATATGCTTTTTTTTTCCTAACAACATCGGCCACGGCTTCGATCAAATACACACTTTTATGATCCTCCCGGGATAAGGAATTCGGGCGGGTAACGCGCCTGCTAAAATTTGCGGGTGAAATTTCGCGCAGGTGACGGCGTGGAGTTATATACAATTTCCTCACTGTATTTGTGCTAAACAAACATGCAGCGTTTTTAAATTCTCCGTTTATCGTGTTTCGATCTTTACATAAGTTAAAAGCGCTTAAAGCGTTAGTTAAAAAACCGGCCAAGTGCGAGACGAACTCGCGCACCGAGGGTTCCGTATCGCCATGTCATGGTCAACGCCACTCACGCCATCTATGGCGTGTTTATTAAATGCTTCATATTAGTTAAAATTCATGATTAGTTAAAAGGCTTCATACCCTTTTCGGTAGATGGCGGCGCGCATACACTTTTTAGTTTCTTCTATGGGATTTTTTTTTATTTTTCTTATTTTTATTATTTGTTTGTTATTTCGGCCATAATAAGACATATTCCGTGAAAATTTCAACGGGCTTCCTATTACGGTTCAAGATATACAGCTCTCGGACCATAGAGAACGGACGGACAGACAGATAGACAGACAGACGGCGTAGGCTTAATAATAGGGTCCCGTACCGGATACTGAACCCTAAAAAACACGCCGGTATAGGTAGATATATTATTTTCTAATTATCACTATGAATATTTCATTTGTGGAACTGACCTTTTTCACCTCTACATACGGGACGTCAGCCAGTTACTCCAAGTTCCTGTCAGGGCTAGGTACAATGCCGTCTGCAGTTGCCGTTTGGTCTTGCTGGCTACTCTAAATTTTAAACACAGCCATTTCGCTGACATTTATTTATAAGTACACAGTACCAATCCGGGCGGGTTTGGTACTATCGTAAATCGTAAACAAGGGATGAACAGCATTAACTTTGTTTTTTGATATTTCCGTACATCCTACGGAAGCCTAATTACTAAGCCTACGCCGTCTGTCTGTCTGTCCGCCCGTCCGTCCATTCGAAGGCTGTATCTTTGGAACCGTAATAGCTAGCCAGTTGAAATTTTCACAGAATATGGTGTTATTTTGGCGGATATAAAACAATTTAAAGAAATTAAAAAGTAAAAATTAAGAGGGGCTCCCATACAAGAAACGTGTTTTTTTTGTGCTTTTAATAATAACGGAGATTTAAGAAAAAGTGAGAATTGGGTTACAATATGGTCTAACATTTAGATTAGCCTCAAGTTAGACCAACCGAAACTATAAAGCGGAGCCTGCAATCTGAATTGATAATCCCAAGCTAGATGCCGGTCTTAAGATTATCAATTCAGATTCTCTCCAACACTTTGCGGGCGTCTCGTCGGCAACGAGTTGGAGCGGCGGCGGAAGAGCGCTAAGCGAAGGACAGGGTGAGCGGTAAGCTGAGGTCTGGTCGTCTTTGCTCCGCGAACGAGGTCTCGTTCGGAGCTTTCAGACGCGGAACATTTTAACATAAATTACCAGAAGACGTATCCCAGTTTATGAACCCTCCGTAGAAAACTGACTTTATGGAATTTGAGATATCAATAGCTAAGTAAGTTTATCATGTGTGATATGATAAATAATACTTCCATGTACGAATATGTATATAAGTAAACAGGATGTCCCAGAACGAATGCATAATATTACCACCACGGGATTCCCTAGCTCAACCTACAAAAATGGTTATAATGTTTTTTTTTCATGCGGCTTACAGTTTCCCAGCTTTTCAGAATTAAATGCGACAATGTGTGGTGACAACAGCGCTCTGTCGTAAATTTAGTTTTTTTTTCAAATGCTACTGAACGTAACTCAAACCTTGGCTATGAACTAAGGAATTGCGTATTGGTAATATTATGCAGTCGATCTGCGACACCCTGTATATTTTATATGTAGGTAACTATGTGCCTGTAAGTATTTATGTTATGAATGTATTTATATGTGTGTCAAATATTTACTTTTATTATTTGTACTTCTGTTAATTTTGCACTATCCATCAACCTTACGCACAATCCCCAAGCATGACTGTTGGAAAATGCATTTAGACTTTAAGTCCGCTTTTTGTAATCGTTTTATTGTGCAATAAGGTATGCATATTTTTAGTTCATTTCATTTAATTGCTACCCTTTGGTCGTGCCGACTACACTGAAATAAATTCACGACTGCTTTCCAGTGGGGTATGAAGAGACAATGGATCTCCACGTGTCACGGTCTGACACAATTCCGCAGCCTTTTTCACTTTTTTTATTATGGCAGGTACAACAAACAAGGACCTACCTACTTTCAATATTTAGCTGGAAGATATCTAAGCAAAGTGTTTCATGTAGGTATCAAGAATTTATAATATTTTCATACATCTAAGTATAGGCTCGCGCAGTTATATCGAGATAAATTTTTTATACGCGAGAGAATGATGTTAAAAGCATCTTGAATTATTAACTGAAAAAAGCTCACTCAGCGAATGGAAGCCCGTGAAATGGTTTTCAAACAGAAAATGGGGCATATTTTAAATATTAACTGTAAAAACACACATTTTATTTTAACAGATATTTCGATAGTCGTGATCAGTACTAAGTTTATAATAAAGATATTTACAAAGTTATGTTTACAAAACATCAAAGTCAAATATTGGTAGTTTGACAGCGCGCTTTTGTGAGGTGATTTTTTTTTTTTTTTTTTTATGGAACCTGACACGGTTGGCTACATCACCTACAACATCCGTGATGTCAGCCCATAACACAGGGTGAACTAGGTGCCATGTCAGTGTTTCCCTTCATTTCATGTCGGCTACACTAAACTGGACGGAGAACACGAATTATTTACATAGCCGTTTCGACCGACGTTTCGTTCAGTGCGGTGGTACGAACCCGGCCTGGATAAACCCTACCACCTAGTAAGGTAAGAAGGGAAGGGACCTACAGTTTAACGTGGAATCCGAACCACTGTCAGCCTCCAACGGTCGAGCGGTCACCCATCCAATAACTGACCGCGCTCAGCGTTGCTTAATAACAGTTGACTAACCAACCGCGCCACTGAGCTACCGAGGCTGACGAATTTTCTTATCCCTTAGTCGACTTTTACGACATGCGACGGGGAGAGATGCAGTGGGGCTATTCTTTTTAAGTACCGACCCCACACGGTACAAAAGGTTTCTCAAGTGAGGTGTGTTTTTTTGTGGGAATTACGGCGAATTGCATCGAAAATGTGAGTAAATTATCTTATTTATGTGTTTTCCTATCTATAGAAGCTTTAGTACGACTTCGATTGGCGATAAAAGTCAACTATTTCTTCACTTCACAAAATATTCCGCGACCACCCACGCCGACTTACATTCCGCCGTTTGTTGTGCTCTGTGTTCAGTAAATAATTGTTCCCCTTATAGAAGTAGACATTATTTAGGTGCTAAAGCTAGTGCTTTTCATGTTTTTCACATAAATTACGCATGGTATTGCGAAATTATTGTATTTTTTTTATTTACGATATTCATTTTGGACTTCAAATTTACCGATTTCTATAAAAAAAATGTATATTTTACTTACTTTACTATTCCTAAAAGTAGATTTCTTTACGAGTATACTTATATAAATATTGTATAGGCATGTTTTCAATTTATACTAAGATTTTTTAAAATTTATTTTCGGTAATTTTTAAATAAAATATCTAGTACTTCTAAACTAGTAAGCCCCACTTGCTATGTATAAATTTTTAGGAAATTTTATTAACTTTATCTGGCAAAAGAGTTTATTGATCTAACTTTATAAGTTTGCGAATTATTTGAGTTTATGTCAAGACGGACGCTCGCGGCGGGTCCGCGCGGGCACCCCTGGGAGTCAACGGCGGTAGCATGTTTTAGTAAGGTTGAGAGCCAAAGGGTTATAATAAATAATTTATTCACAAATAATATCTGTGCAATTATTGTTTGGCTGGTTTTTTTATTATTACATACCTCTTATAAAATACTAAAAATACGCAGAGTTGAAGTCTGAAATATTAAGTTACCGAAGCTTGGAGAACCACTTTTACTTGAATATTCAGACAATGTGTTAGAAAAAAAATTTTAGATAATGAAACGTGTTAGTTACAACGAAAAGTGTACCTCTAACGTTTGAACCATGATAGGACAATATATTCAACATAGAGATTCAGGAAAAAAACCGGTCAAGTGGGAGGTGGACTCACGCACGTTTTGCTGAGTGAGTTAGCGAGTATCAAAATATGTGACATATATGGCCGTATCTTTTGATTGCATTGACTCAGAAGCTAGAATTTTGAACACTCTAAGGAATCGTAAACCTTAAGTATTTGATATTAATTTGAACTCGATACCTCTATCCGTTCCTGAGAAAAATGGTTTTGACCGACGGACGGACAGACGGTCGAAAGGACAACAAAGTGATCCTACAAGGATTCCGTTTTTTTTCCTCTCAAGGCACTGAACCCTAAAATCGTTCAAGACTATTATTATTTTTGTATAATATTTCCAAAATGTATTTGTAATAAAATTGTTATCTACAAAGTATTTATAGATACCAGTGGCATTCCCAAAATAAGGTATCACACAACAATATTTAAATTTTACCAATAGAGGAAGTTGGTCCGGAGGCTAACGCATTAAAATATAAGTAGATATCTTGCATCACTTTCTGACGCACTACAATCTAAGTGTTTTACTACGAGTAGGTATTATGGAATTCTCAAAATTGAACGTGTGTGTTCTTACCTGCGGGGAGCGCCGGCTCTCCTTCCTGGGCGGCGGAGGCAGGAGGTCCAGCTTCTGAGGCCGGACAGCCTTCTCCTGGGTGCCGCTGGTCGAAGGCACCGCAGACGCCGAGGAGCCTCCAGCATCCGAGCCTCCACTCTCTGAAACCGCTTCTACAGAGAGCCACCATTGAATCCGAATCCAATAAATCGTATATGAAAATTCGATAATGAGAACCATTGACTGTATACAGATCTGACAAAAAATAAAAGGAACAATTATTTTGATACATACAGAGTGTATTAAGGTCGGTCAGAGAACTTTCATAGTGCCCTAGAAAATCCAAAACTTCTTCACTGTTTTTTTTTCGAATGCTTGAAAACATTTTCACCGCACCCATACACTGGGTAGCAAGTATTTTTTAACAAAAACATTTTACAAAAATGTATGAAGACGGTGACAGTTGTTGGTTACAGTTTACAAAAAGCAAAAGGAGTTGTTAATGTTTTTTTCCAGAATCATCGTCAGAAGTTTCTCTGATCATACTCGACATAATGACGGGATACCGATCTATAGATGTATTTTGGGCATGCAATCAAACATGCCATATTTCGGATATTTGGAAATAAACATGAATGCTAGATCAAAATAAAATTTTCTTTTCTTTTTCAGTCGAGAACAGAATGTATGGGTGAAACGTAAAGCCTCTTGGGAGGTAAAAGAGCAAACCATTGTATTTTTCGTCCAAGATTGGACTTTCGCTGAGAGGGAAAAGCGTGATTTAGATTGTGCGAGCGAGATACAACTAGAAATCTAGTAGACGCAGAGCTGTGGTAAGTACACGGATCATGTGGGTAAGTACGATGTGTTCTCACACGATTTAAATGAAAACTTATTCATATTTCATTTCACTTTCAGTTCGTTTCGTTATTGATAAAGATATAACGGTAATATGATGGGATGAATATGAGGGGCATGAATATGTTTTCACGCAAGAAATAGAAAAAAAAAACCGGCAACCGGATCTTTTGCTAAGAAAATATTGTGACGTTATCGGATAAACAACTAAGATTGAAAATATTCAGGTACAAGTTCGATTTCAGAGCGCTTACTGTCTGTTGATCAGGTAACTCCTACCTATCAGTTTCATATTTTTTATTAAATCAACCTGTTAGTTTTTTTTTGTACCTCGTTTCTTTGTAATATTTAAATCTCTTATGTATAACCATATGATTTCTTAAAACCCCATCCATACATCCAGGTATGTCGTTGTCAAAAGCTTGAAAAACTATTTCAAGTATATACTTATAACGATACTAATAACTTAACTAATGGTTAAAAAATAAAAGGAACTAAATAAAAAATTAAATGAAAATTGAAAAAAAAAAACATAAAAATGAAAAAGTCCTCTTAGTAGTAGGTATGTAAGGATGACTTCATCCACAAATTCACATAAGGCGTCACGTACATTTGTGGGTAACCACTTTACGCTTCATTCAACGCCTTTACACAATATTCAATCAGTTGCCACATCGTTACCCCAGCCCGCGAGCCCTCCCCTTCGAGCCCTTATTAAGTAAGCCCCAATCGGATAAAACTGACAAGGTCAAGCTCAGTTTTGGACATAGAGGCTTTTGTAGAAAATTATTCAAGAAGAAAATACTCTTTATCAATATTAAGTATATTCCCCCCCAAGTACAGACTCGGATCCTTCGAGAGGGGCCTGAATGGGCACCTGTCAGGCCGGCATGGCATTCGCAACCCCCGCATACGACCGAATGTCCATGGGCGTCGTTAGACACTTTATGGGTGGCTCGGCGCCATATGTCACGCTTTAAATAAAAAAAAGTATGCAAAGCGAAGATTCTACGATTTGGAAAAGTTAAAGTATTCTATCTAAGGCGATTTACGCCATTATATACAGACTTATGGTATGGTATGGTACATACATACATACCACATGCTGTATTCCGACAATCGGGGTCAGCAGAGTCATCGGTGTTATACTGCAAGTACTCTTGTAAATATTACAGCACCACACCTACCACCACGTTTAGCCATGGATAAGGGATAACCTATCAAGAAGCAAGTAAGGCACGAAGACCCAGCTGCTGCATGACTCGGTGGAATGACCGTGCCAAACGTGAGAGGTGGCCATCCTGTCGCACTTTAGCACGGCACCTTGTCCTTATCCCTTAGTCGTCTTTTACGACATGCATGGGTAGAGATGCAGTGTGGCTATTCTTTTTTCTAACAATGACTCATTGACGTTTACACCTTGTGAAAAACGTAACTTTCATAACGAGCAATTTTTTTTTGTTTCATAATAGCTTCTACAGATCTTTGCTCTACAGAACCGGTAAACTCTGGAACGCTCTCCCTGCCCATATGTTTCCTCCCAAGTACAGTTTCGGGTCCTCCAATAGGGGCGTGAATGGGCATCTGTCAGGCCAGCATGGCATTTGCAACCCCCGCATATACGAAGAGAAGCACTGATATGGCATCTAGTTCACCCAGGGTTGACATCACGGACGTGTAGGTGATGTAGCCATCAGTGTCAGTTTCCATAAAAATAAAAAACTACCGAATGTCCATGGGCGCGTTAGACACCTTATGGGTGCCTCGGGGCCATATTATGTCGCGGTTTCTATAAAACAAAAAACAAAAAAACGAGCCAGCGATTCGTGCTACGTGATCAGCTAATTCGTGGCTGTTGAAGCTCGGCATATTGAAGATAGTCGTATCGTAGGGAGAGAATATGCGACCGAATATGTAATGTACCGCGCCGCGCCGCCGCCCGCCTTGAATAGAATCCTATTCAATTATTACTTTTGTAGAGGCGAAAATCCGGTTTTGTACTGTGGAATTACTTTCTGACACACTGTCTGAATACGACACACTACTCTTAGGCCAGTTACACTCGGGATTACTTGAATTCCAACGGTTTTCATTAATGGATTACTTAATTCAGCTCAACTGTTCTGGAATCAGTGGGATGCGCAAGGATGGTACGTAATATTTTTTGAATCCCTATATCTCTCAGTTCAGTGTAGCCCACATGAAATTAAGGGAAGCACTGACATGGCACCTAGTTCATCCGGTGTTATGGGCTCACATCACGGTTGTTGTAGGTGATGTAGCAAAACGTGTCAGTTTTCATAAAAAAAGAAGTAAAAAAACATTATATAAGATCCAACATAATATATATATTTTCGTTTTTTTTTTTAATTCTCAAGATTTTTATTGAACACACAACATTAACAGAAATAATTAAATGTAGACCTAAAAATAACTTAATTAACTATAAAAATAAATCTAACTATAAATAAAAATAGTCTTCCATAGGGACGAGAGGCATGGTCCCGATGATGGGAGCAGCGTTCCCCCTCTGCATCGCCAGGCTGATCCGCTGGTTGAAATACGCCCGGGCACGGCGGCGGTCACCAGACGCGTCAATGAGTTATAACTCACGAAAAGCTCAACCTATTTACTTTCCGTGTTTGCTGATGCAATGCGTCGTAACTCCGCCAGATTATAGGCTATATTCTTATGAGCCGATGCATGCATTATGCACTTCTTCCTCTTGCTGAATGGTCGTATAGACAATCCATCTGTCCTCGATGATGTCGCTGCATGTCCCGAATAAATATCTGCGTGCACGGAGTCACTTGCTGTTTGCGGAACGTCCGTCACGGACGTTCCACTATGGGCAGACTCCAATTCAACGGGCACTGGCCGCACTCAACCGAAGTTTGGTCATGTTTCTGGATCTAGACGTCTTCCACTGCAATACTAAAGTCTTTCAAAAGTACGCGGTGAGATACGTTGAGCTAACTATGAAATAGATTCTACATTGTAAAATTTTGGGGCTTTCTCTGTAGTAACAATGTAAAATATAAATAAATAAATAAATAAATCATGCCTTTATTCATAATGAGCTGAGCAGTGAGCTGAAAGAAGCCCTTATCCTGCTCTCACGTTATTGGAAGTATTTTACATAGTTCCCATGCGGTGGATACTACAGAAATAAAATATATCAAAACGGAAAAATAGAAAAAGAGTCGGTACTCACAGCGGCCCTTACAACGTAGTGTCAATGGTAAGAAGGTATTGCAGTTTTTAGTATAGTCGTCATAAAAAAAACCGGCCAAGTGCGAGTCGGACTCCGCACCACAAAAAAAAAACATCAAAACATTTTTACTTTTTCTATTTTTTATTATTTGTTGTTATATCCGCCATAATAACACATATTCTGTGAAAATTAAAACGGGCTACCTATTACGGTTCAAGAGATACAGCCCTCGGACACACGGATGGACGGACGGACAGACAGACGGCGTAGGCTTAGTAATAGGCTTCCGTACGGGATACAGAAACCTAATAAGTGTCAATTCAAATTGTATTCAACGAGTTATCGTGTTTGTACTTCCAAGGAGTAGTTTATGATTTTCTCCTCGTTCTAAATCGCGGTGGAAGACAATTTGTTCCTCAAGAGCGACACATCGGCTTGCTTGACAAACCAAGACGTTACATAACTATCCCGCCATTTCTCGCTTTTCCACACGCGCATATTTCTCGGTTAACTTGTGTCTGTAACTGCCGTGGACGAATGCAGCTCCGCTCGCGGCATTGCCGGATTTGATAAAAGGTTTCTGAACTAACTCAGAAGTTATCTGACTACGAAAGAACTCTGAACTGGCGGTTTTTTTTTCAAGAAACATTGCCACAAAATATTCTACTTCGTCTGCATGTATGTACTTCTCCCACATTACAAAGGATACTAAGAATAGAATGCCTCACGGCAATGCTCGCTTATTGTACATAATTTGTATAAATATGTTTTTAATAAAGAAGACATATGAATACTAATAATAAATCCGTAAGGGATGGTCATGGAGTAAGTTACTTTGTTTTATGAGATATTGCGTTTGTAGACTCTATGTGTGTGATATTAAAACTAAATTGACGATTTTTAGAAATCTTTTCTGTATGTATTGCATGTATGCATCTTCGTCCATAACTCTTAAACCGATCATCCTAATTCTATTAAACTTAGTACAAGCACATTTAACTATACGGGACACAGGATAGCCTAAATAAAATTCAGTACAAACCGAATTGTTCCGCGCTCCGAAATAAAGGTACGATAGCGGGCTTACTTGCTTTCTTCTTTTTTAATACGAATTTCAAGTGAGCGAAGCCGCAGGCAAAAGCTAGTAATATATACTTATATTTACATACATAAATCTCTAATTATTTATAATATGCGTTCATCTTTTTAACGCGCTCCTGGGCAGATTTATCGTTCACTGCTCAGCCCCTCAAAGAAATACTGTGAGGTGGCGTCAGGCGTGTAATTATCGCGTGATATTCGAGGTTTCTATTTTACTCTTTACAAACGGGCAGACGGACAGACGACGCATTTTATAATAGTAGCGAAGCTATCGATAGCTGAAGGTCATAAAGCAATTCGCTACGTTTACTGAACTGGAAACATCACATCTCGAGGGATTTCTAGGGTTGCGCTGTTCCGTTCTAGAAAACATTCCCCTGCGCGAGTCCCTCTCGCGCCGAGCGCTGGACAGACACGTTCGCAGATTGTGTCCGACATTCGACCTACATGCCCGGTTCGACGGGTCCCTAACCACCAGGCAATTTACAGGACGTCACGCCGTGGATGCGGGACTCCGACACCTCCGATGCTTTTACGGAAAGCGCAAACCGCAAGGGTTTCCGCTTTTCGTGGCATGTTACTCAGTGAACACGTTGTTATATTTTTTTAAACAAGATTTGTTTTATCTTTTGGGGCCGGTACTTAAAAATATTAGCCCCACTGCATCGTATGCGGGGGTTGCGAATGCCATGCCGGCCTGACAGGTGCCCATTCACGCACCTATTGAAGGACCCGAAACTGTACTTGGGAGGAAACATATGGGCAGGGAGAGCGTTCCAGAGTTTACCGGTTCTGTAGAGCAAAGATCTGCAGAAGCTATTATGAAACAAAAAAAAAATTGCTCGTTATGAAAGTTACGTTTTTCACAAGGTGTAAACGCCAATGAGTCATTGTTAGAAAAAAGAATAGCCCCACTGCATCTCTACCCATGGATGTCGTAAAAGGCGACTAAGCCATAAGGACAAGATGTCATGCTAAAGGGCGACAGGTCAGCTACTTCTCACCTTGTTACAGTTCTTCCATCGAGTCATGCAGCAGGTGGGTTTTCGTGCCTTACTTGCTGCTTGATAGTTATCTTGTCCTAATACTTTGCTGGTGGTCGGTGTTGTTCTGTAATTTGCAAGAGTAATTGCAGCAAATCACCGATTACGCCGCTTACCTCGAGTATCGGGATACAGCGTGTGGTGTGAATATATGCATTTTTTTTATATGAGCTCTTAACATCGATCGATTAAATGTTTCGTACGATTTTAAACGTCTAAACTATATTTTTAATAATTAGAATTATCTATCACTATCACTCATTACCTATCTAGCATTAAATGCAACTGTCTGGCTGTCTGAATTTATGTTCGATTTATTACTCGTAAACTGATTACCCGATTTACATGCAACAATTTGGACAATGCGCAAATTTCGATTTATAAACGACAAAAGTTGCATTTTACACTATGTAGAGTACTAGACGATAGAAGAGTACAAGAACGTTCAGCTGAATGAATGAAGACGTACTTAAAAATGACGTTGTAGCCTTAGTAAGTCAAAATATTTCATGCACCTATCTAAAGATAAATCATGTCTACCGCAGCATGTCGCGTCCCATTCATATTATGAAATGGAATAACATTAAAAAAAGAAATGTTTTATTTGAATAAAATATTTTTCATCGTGTTTCCCGATTAAGTATTAGAGATTTTATTATAATTCAAGAGGCTCGTGAAATGCGATGTGTTATCACGAGAGCAGAGAGGAATTATGTCGGATATTTTATTTCAATTCGTTCATGATAATATCTCGTGCAGGTGTTAAGTGGGCGATTGTGAATTTATTAAAAATTTTAATTAATATTTGTGCAGTGGAATGGATGCGCATGCGATTGTGATCTATTGATTAGTTCAGTTCGTTTATTAATCCAATAGTTTATTGTTTATTGAGCAATCTTAATGCAGTATTACATATAAACTATATATATATAATATAATACATAGTATAACACTACATTCGAAATTGTCACAATGTGTTCTATCCGGTTCGATTGCAACTATGAAGAAGAGCCGGCAAGAACTTCGCAAAGTATTTTCTGTTTTTAAATTTAATTTATTATTTATTTTTTTATTTATTTTATTTATTTTAATTTTTAGCGGGGTAATGCAGCAAGTGTTCTAGGAACATTTGAAAATGCCCCTTTTGATAGTTATTTTAATGTTTGTTAGGTAGGTTTATTTCTTTAGTTATTAGTATTACTTTTTTGTTATTTATTAAATAAATATTCTTAGCTATTTAAATGTATAGTTGAAAAGATATTTAAATTTTGTTACAAATAATTTTGTGATTATCGCTTATAGTGTTATCATAATACACCTCGAAAGCAAAATTAACCATTTTACTGAGAGTTCTGACCACAAATACTTAGGTGTAACTGGATAATTGGTAATTATAACTCTTGGACGTGTAAAAAAAAATAATATTTTAGCCCCTCATTCTATTGATTCCACGAGAATCTTGCCTGCAATTGGCATTTTTAAGCAATTTCAAGCGATGGTCATTATGCATTCTATGCTACATTGAGTCCGCTAAGAGTCGCCACGTTCAACCAGCTGAAGTAAAACATCGCATTGAATTAGGAGAAAAAAAAAACAAATAAGAAATCTAGACAAGTCAGCCTTCGACCTCCCGCTGGGTGAAATGGGGTTTATTTGCAATTAAGAACGGAAATGTCACATTTTTGGGGTTTCAGAATTTGTGTGCGAGACCCTTTTTTGTCCGTCGGCCTGCGGATGACATTTTGTAGAGAAGGTAAGTACGCACTTCTTTGTTGGGTGGCTTCGTTCGGAAAATCAAGATCTGAAATTCTCGAGGAAGTATTTTGGAAGAAAAAAAAACCACCCACGTATGGCAGCTAACTTTACTAACAGCTTTTAACTTTTATTTTGTTCGTTTGCGTTTTTCGACAATGACTTACATGGTACTTATGAGTTCAATGGTTTAATTAAGATTAATTTGACAATATATTTTTTAATCGGTCTTGCAGCACAACACCGATTATTCTGCTTACCCCGATTGTCGGGATTCAGAGTGTGTGATATGTATGTATGTATAATTTGACAATACATATAGGAACATTTGTACGTAGTTATATGTGCGTTTTGTGTTTTTTTATTATAATAATTATTCAGTAACAAGCTTAAATTAATACATATTAATATATAATTAAATCAAACACTCTTTGTCTCGGAAGAGCCACTATTTCTCTCAAAAATGTATAAGGAAGCTGTGACTGCAATACCTCGGGACCTTTATTTTATACGGACCGAATCACAATAACCTTTAAAATCTTAACTGATTATGTGGAACGTGCGAATGATTAACTTCACAATTATTTTCAACAAGATCTACGAGTATAGTAAACGTTATAAGTAATTATTTCTTGATTAAGACTTCACCCTCAGCGATTAGGAAAATAAAATAGTGGTATAGAATTATTGTAGGGGCAATTTTTGTACCTACATCTCAGCTGAACTACATAGCCTCACAGCGAGCGACAATAGATAATCGTCGTCAATATGTACATGCCTATACATACATAAGTAGGGTACATAAGCAATCTCATTATAAAGATACTTAGCAAATATACTTTAAACCGGTGAGTAATTCAAATTAATTAAACCAGAGGTTACGAAATATTTCGTTATTTACATAAATATGTTGTTGTGGCATGAAAATCTCAGAACAATAACAAACGAACAATGGCGGTTTGTTTCGGGTACGTTCTGGAACAATAGATAAATGTAGGGGCCAAAAACAACGGATGTACATTAATTAAAAAAAAACGGTCAAGTGCGAGTCGAAATCGCGTGGAGAGGGTTCAGTACAATACCGTTTCCCGTGAGAACTTTAAGACTTAGGTTTTCGTGTAGGTTTTTCTGTAAACTTTATGAGAGGTCGTATATTCTAAATTGTTTTCGAAATTTTTGACTCCGCAGTTTTGGAGATAAGGATGCTCGATTTTTGAATATTTTCTTTAATATTAAACTATGCGTTCTAAAATAAAATAAAAAATATATTATAACGAGCCCTTTCATCTATTTGCCACACGACGCACCTAAAATATTTTATTTTATTTTTCTCTTAATTTGTAAACCAAAATTTACCCCAAAAATCTAAGTTCGTTCATTTATAATACGTCCGTGATTGGGTCGTCAAACTCTATATATTTACAAAATTTAAGTAAACTTTTTTGGTCCAGTAGATTCGCAGAAATTAAGCTGTGACATACGGACAGACAGACAGACACAAGAGTGATTCTATAAGGGTTCCTTTGTTTTCCTCTTTTGAAGTACGGAACCCTAAAAATAGAGGAATATTTCGTTGATGCACGAACAAAGGATGCCGTCGTCGGTTCATCCTGAATACAGGACTAATTGCCCGTCTAATTACGTAAGAGAAAACCATTAATTTAAAGTAGAAAATACATTCTTCCTTCCTGCGAGCTGGATGCCCTCATTCCCCGTCGGCAGTTTTCTTCCATTATAAAAATGAGCTTACTTATTATTTTTGTCTGAAAAGATTTCTCACTTTGTAATGTACAAAAATATATATGCTTTAAGTAAGTACCTATGTAGCTAAATCTCTCCCTAAGCATTACATTGATGTAAATGTAAAGTGTTTAACATTAAATAAAACTGTAAAATAATTTATTTCAATACCTAATTACGTCGTTATTTTTAGGTGCAATTTCGATTGAATATTCATTACTCGCTTTGTGTATTTGCGTCTTTTGATGTTTTTTTTTGTGAACACTGATTTTCTCAGGTAGGTATGTCACCGATCTAGATAAACTTTAAAAGTAGGTAAAACATTATGTAAATAAAAAATGTCATCAAAATCATTAGACCCGTTTCCGGGAAACCATTTCCGGGAATATATATATAAATTGACTAACTTCAAGTAATAGGATAACTAGAAAAGTAGGTATTATGCGCGCAAGTACTTTATATCAAATATTGAAATTCACTTGTAAATCAAATATAGAAGGCGTACGATATAAATACAATAAATATCTAATATTAGCTATAAATAAAGTAACGTTGAAGTATTTCATCCTAGCTCTCCAGTTTGGAACAATCAACGCTTCGGCTAAAATGGCTAATTGACTTTAATACTTGGTGAAGAGCGATCGAAGTAAAATTAAATCTGTTGCGTCTCGGCGAGAGATCTTGCTATAATAATATCCGACTTGAAAATAAGTTTTAGCCGCGCGGCTTATTAAATTATCAATTTCGAAGCATAAATTTCAAAGTACCTATTTCTGAATGGTTCCTTTCTATTTTCCAGTTAATTTAAACTAAGTCTTCTGTTCGGGATTGGTGTAAGACTGTAGGTTCCTTCCCTTTCTAGGCGGTAGGCTCAAATTTAAGCCGACGACCGGTTGGTACCAACGGTACTGGACGTAAGATGGCCACACATCAGCCACCGCTGTGCTCACCTTGAGTCCAGTATAGCCATCAATGCAAAGGGAACCCTGCGATATGGCACCTTCTTGCAGTTGATATTGGCTGGTGGGAGCATATGCTCTGGCCACTCTGAGACAGCCACACACACATTCGGTACATAGGCGTCGTTAGACATCTACTCGTAGGTGAAACAATGCCACATGTCGAGCTTTCCATAAAAAAAAAATAATACTTAAGTAGGTATATCGGAGAATAAACGAGTGAAATAATACCTACCGCACAAGCACGTGAGTGGGTACATGGGGTTAGCAGAAAATCTTATAAATAAGGTCGACAAAATAAATTATACCTAAGCACGGACGACGATGGATATAAATTATATAATATAACATTATTATCTCGAGATAGTCCTGCCTGCTAGTCGCAAAGGTGAGTACTTGAATGCTTGACGGCCAGAAACCCCACTTTATGTTCTTCTTTTCACTTTAACTTCTTTTTTGTTGCATCGATATAAACTCAAATTACAAGTTGCTTAGGGTCCTTCAAAGGAGCCGTGAATAGGTACTTGTTAGGCCGGTATGGCATTCGCCACCGCGCATGCGACCGAATGTCCATGGGCGTCGTTAGACATCTTGTGGCTCGGCGCCACTATAAAAAAACCTCATAGCTAATTATTATTAATAACACATTCTAGCCCGAGTACCTACGTAAATCCAGATCTAAACCTTCATGTCACTTCTCCACGTCACCAAATGGTCCGACAGTCATGAATTGGGTCCTCGGTTGGGTCGTTTGCCAAATTCCAAAATACACATTCCGGGAAATCTCTCCGATTTGTTTCCCTCGTCGCCACGAGCAGACAAGTATAAATAATTCAATTTTTATTTTTTATTTATTTTTTATTGATAGCGCGATATGCAGCGCCGAGCCACCTATAAGGTATCTAACGACGTCCACGGACATTCGGTCGCATGCGTTTCGACATTATTACCTATTGTATTGTATTGTTTAATAAGCATTCATTAGACAGCATGACTGTAATCGAATTTGTTACAATTTGTTCTATCCGGTTCGATTACACCCACGAAGAAGAACCGGTAAGAAACTTCGCAGGGCTTTTTTTCATAATAATTTTTACAAGCATTTAGTGACTACTGACTAGTTAAAAACTTCATGGCGCTATCTCCTTTATGATAATTATTAAATTATTAATACAGGAAATTGTGAGCATGTCGAGACGGATCAAACGAGCGTGGCCGAAGCCCGAGGCCTCTCCACGCAAGTACAGTCGGCGCCGACATTGGAAAATGGAAATACAATTCAACATTGCTAGACCCGCTTGGGGTTGGCAGAGTCGAGAAGCAGACTTAGATTCCACGCGATGTCTGTACCTACTTGTATGTACACACATATACTTGTGCAGGAGAGTAACTTATTCGTAAGTTATGATATGATCAATCATTAACCTTAAAATGTTTGTATACACAATACAAGTAGTCGTCTAACCCTACTTACATACATTGAAAATGGAAAAAAAAATACCACCGAGGTATTTCCAGAACGATTTTAGTGAAACCCCGGTAAAATCGATGATGCCGTCCTCGAGTTAATGGTGTACATACAAAGTGAAAACGTGATGAAATATCACCAACCGTGTACTTTGAATTGCAGACCTGTGTGCTCATCATCATACCTAGTACGTTTTAAAAGTCAAGTGCGAGCCGGACTCGCGCACCTCCTCTCTCCCTAAAAGATCTATACGATCTATGCTTTTCGAATACTTAATGTGTAGATCATGCTATCTTCGAGAACATGAAAAGTAGATTTTTATTTGTTTGTGAACTTATGAAAGGACTGTCAGACAGCTGGTACACTAATATCATCGTGACTAAAATTATGTACTTTGACTATTTACAATAAACAAAACCGCCCTTTTTAAATTCGTTCAAATTAACATTACGAGTTTATTGTTTATTGTTGTTTATTGTTTATTTAGCATCTATTGGCAGTACACTGCGCTCAGATTTGTCATATTTACATTGTAACATTCCGCCAGTTCGATTATCACAGCGAAGAAGAACTGACAAGAAACTTCACTGGAAATGTTTTCAATGTCCCACTTAGTCTATACAAAAATGTTTGCCGCTGCATAGATAGTGACAGATGCAGCAATTCATGACAAAGTGAAAACATTTTTACTATGAAATACAAATTGCTAAATACGGTTAAATACAAATTGAATGAACGTTCCTAGTTCACCCGGTGTTATGGGCTGACATCACGGATGTTGTAGGTGATGAAGCCAACCGTGTCAGTAGTCTCCATAAAAAAAATACGTTCTTTTCACGATTATATGGATGAACCGTTTCAGCCAAATCACCGACTAATGCTTACTCAAACGTAATTTTCGCAGAATCGATTACCTACATATTTTCATAAGAAATTCAGCAATTGAGGAAGTATAATAGGTATAATATTATATCTATCGACTTTATTTTTAAGCAGAAATACATCGAAGCGCTCTTTCCTAGAACTTGTATCTGAAACTGAACAAAAGAAAAATTTAGGTGAAGCTTTCTTTGAAAAATGTATAGTTCATCAACTCCTTTTAAATTAAAAAGGTTTTTCTGTTTCATCTCAATGGAAGTTTTATTTAAACACAATGTATTATCCCAGCGGCAGTAAATAAAACAAAATTCGCGTAGCTTGATATTAGTTAGCAGCTTAGGTATATATGCACGAAATTGTTAAAATAAACTTAATTACAATTTTAATCAAAAAGATCGATCTTTTCTTTATGCCAGCTACATGGTTTACGAGGATTATTACACATCTGAAAAACATTATGTAACATTTAAGCTTGAATTTAAAGCATCGTATTAAATTTATTTATCGCATCCTTGTAAACCAAGACTTAAGTACAATATTGAAGGATACATTTACTCGTATTATTGGTGCGTGCGAATAATTTACATAATAATGCAGGGAAGTATAACGTTATTCCACCATAATTATTCTAATAATATATTAACCGCATATATTCTGCGCCAGTTCACATCACATGTTTTCTAAACATTTCATGTAACGAGATTTATTACATCAACTTCAGTTTGCAGTGCCTACCTCATTCAGTATTTCAGCACATAGTCCACAATTTCTGAAAAATTTAAGTAGCCGCCTGTGTATTTTAATTGTGATAATAATGTGATATTTCATCGATTTTGTTAACCACACAAATAGGTACGAGTAACTGATCGGTAAAGGATAAACATTTCTGGAAATCCAATTATCGCGATCACGTAGTTTTACGCTTTATCGTTATCGTTGAATTTACAGATGTTTTTTTTCTTCAAAGAAGGAAGCATGCATAAATCAGTGGCGCGTTGAATTCAAACCAAACTCACAAGAGTAAAATTTGTTTGTATCACCAAATTTTACTCTTGTGAGGTTGTATTTCTTGGATCACCAAGACAAACTGGTAAGAGTTACTTTTGATAGAGTGTGTACCAATGTGTGTCTTAAATCTCCAAGACAAGTTGGTATGACAGTTACCTTTTTTGGGCGGCTCGCTGGGCGCCTCGGAGACGGAGGCGGCGCCCTCATCGGCGGCGGAGCCCGAGGCGGCCGGCTCGGGCGTGTTGGCGGACAGCTTGTGGCACACCTCGAACGCTTGACCCACTGTGCGCACTATGCGCATCGCTTGACTCTGTGGACATATTATTTTCGTCAATTATTTTAAAGACTGAAATGAAAAATCTACCCGTAAAGCGTTCAGGTTTTTTTTTTATAGAAACTGACAGTGTTGGCTACATCACCTACTACATCCGTGATGTCAGCCCATAACACCTTTGTGAACTAGGCGCCATGTCAGTGCTTCCCTTGGATCGTGCCGGCTACACAGAACTGGACGAAAAACATGAACTATTTACATAGTCGTTTCAAACGACCTTCCATTCAGTGAAGTGGTATTAACCCGGGCGGGTTAAAACCTACCACCTAGTAAGGTAAGAAGAGAAGGCACTTCAGTTTTACGTTGAATTCGAACCACGGTCAGCCTCCAACGGTCGAGCGGTCACCCAGTTTACCCTTTATGTTACATGTTAACGAATACGAATATTTTGATGAACCTGATATGGTTGGCTGCATTACTCGCTAGACTGCAGACGACAGTCCTTTACAACATGTTATGTCGCAATTAGGTATCATGCTAGTGCATATATAAAGTTACGATGTGGGAGAAGATCAAATGGTTTTAAACTAAAGCTATTCAGCTTTTTTTTTTATTTTATTTCATCATTTCTTTATCTCTAAATCCATCCACACATTAGATACAATAACTATTAGAGTTCAGTATCACGACTCACGATGTTATAGGTTTAGTGTTCACTAGCTTTTGCCCGCGGCTTCGCTCGCGTGAAATTTGTATTTAAAAATAAGAAAGCGCTGAACAATTCGGTTTGTATGAGAGCCACATCTTAGCGTAACCGGATGTGAATTTTAGTTAGCCTATCCTGTGTCTTGTATAGGTAAATGTGCTTGTACGAAGTTTCATAGAATTCAGAAGATCGGTTTAAGAGTTATGTCGGACCATACATACAGAAAATATTTCTAAAATACTTCCCTTCTTACCTTACTAGGTGATAAGTTTTAACCTGTCCGGATTAGTACCACCGCACTGAATGAAAGGTCGGTTGAAACGGCTATGTCAATAGTTCGTGTTTTCCGACCAGTTCAGTTTAGCCGGCACGACCGAAGCACTGCCACGGCGCCTAGTTTATCAAGGTGTTATGGGCTGGCATCACGGATGTTGTAGGTGATGTAGCCAACCGTGTCAGTTTCCATAAAAAAATAAACAAAAACACACAAACATACTGACCGCACTCGGTTAGACAAGGCACGAATTAGTTTTGGCAGTTCCTGGAAACTTCTAGCAATTTCAAATGGCATATTGAATGTCACAATAAATTCAAGGAAGCACGCACGCCATTTCGGCGTATTAAAATGAATAATGGTCGTTCACATTTAGAGCTATTTTCAGTTCAAGTGGTCCAAACAACATTTTGACCTAGTGCGCCGAAAATAGCCCAAACGTATTATTTTCATCCCGGTCAGTTCTTTCTGCAGATGAAGCTACTGTGTTGTACAAAAATACGGTGTGCACGGTCAACGACGACACGTCATACGCACAAGGTCGAAATCACCTTATCTTTTGCCAAAACGCCAGTACGCTGGCGTTTTGGCGAGTAAAAGAGAGAGAAAATTGGTGTGTTGTGAGAAAACTTGTGGGTTTTCGACGGTGCGTCGCGTCATCGAGATTTCTGACATGGCATCTCTTATTTTTACGCGTCTTGTGTTGAGGTCTTTATAAACCGAGCTTATTGTGCTTTTAGAAACTAATGTGATCTAGAAAAGTCAAGTGCATAGTATCCCACGAGGCCGACGTATCTGAGGTTTGCAGCACCGTGGCACGTGGAGATCGATTGTCTCTGCCCACCCCAATGAGATACAGGCGCGGCGTTATGATTGTGTGGCGACACCTAGCCACTGTAAATGAAAGCTCGATGACCGCTTACGACACTACACCCCAAAGAGACAAAACAAAGTTTCATACAAATGATGGCAGATGGCGCTGACGACCAAAACGTCAGATGCAATACGTTTCTACAACACATTCTCGAAATAATAAATACGCTCTGTATACATTCAATTCCCTTCATTGCACCTAGTCATGTCAGCAGTGTTGCCAACTTAGTGCTAGCGCCACTAGATCTGGTGGTTTGGAATCCCGTCTGGTGGCCAAATTTGCGATCTAGGGTCTAGTGCTGAGTATGGTGGTTTGATCAGATTTTTTTAGTGGTTGTGCAAAAAATTTAGTGTTTATAGCGATGAATGTGGCGAATTAAATAAACAATCTAGTTTAGCCAAAGAGAAAGAATCAATGGTTCTCGGTATGGACGTACACATTCCCCAAGGAACTGTTAAAACAAAATTGGAACCAAATGTGTTTATGCTGCACCCATTCCATGCGAAGAAGCTGAGACGCTTTCTTTTCTTCTTCAGAAGAAGACTAATCTCAAGTGTTATTTTAGTAATAATATTTTGTATGTAACCATCCGTCCTGTGATTGCAGTGATAATAATTAATAAGTATACTGTATAAATATTGATTTGTTTGGAAATGATCGTACCTACTCTTTTATTTGAAGATCCTGAAAAGGACGTTTGTCCGGTTTTTCATTAATCTGAAGACCAGCCTCAAAAACCGGACTGTCCGCTCCAAAAACGGACATCGGCAACCCTCCATGGTACATACTTATGTCATGTTTATTGGTCTAAAAATATTTTTTTTAGGTTATGTTCCCTTTTTTAAACGGTGCTTTCTGCTCTGTCCATAAACAAATTCTATTTTTATAAATTTATTTTTTATTTTTGAGTATTTTTTAAAATCTGGGGAAATTCTGGTGGTTTCGACTGGCGCATCTGGTGGGCGAGCTGGAAAATAGTTGGCAACACTGCATGTCAGGCACCATTGCCTGACATGACACCTAGTTCACCCGGTGTTATGGGCTGACATCATGGATGTTGTAGGTGATGTAGCCAACCGTGTCAGTTTCATAAAAAAAAAAAATCTGTTAAGTGCGAATTTTACTCGCGCACGGAGGTTTCCGTATCTATCCGCTATTATCCGCCTATCTTTTGTCTTTCAACATTGCAATGTATAAAAGGCTGTGGCGCCATCTATTATTCAATAGTGTGACTAATCGATTTTTCGGACGTTTGTTGTATGGGAGCCCGCTTAATTTTTAACATTTTCTTATTTTTTTCCTATTTGTTGTTATATCCGCCATAGTAACACATATTCTGTGAAAATTTCAACGGGCTACCTTTTACGGTTCAAGAGATACAGCCCTCGGACAGAGGGACGGACGGACGGCGGAGGCTTAGTAATAGGCTTCCGTACGGGATACGGAAACCTAAAAAATTAAAAAATCGGGCAGTAGCCCACCCAGCAGCAAGCAGCGCAGCTAACCCGTGGAGACAGTGGACGCTGACATGTCTCCACGCTTTTATCATCATACGGTACATATGTATATTCTTTACATACAAGTCACAACATACGCAGACACAACAAGCAAGCACTCGGTTGTGACTCGGTTGCTACATAGTTTCTGTGTATTATTAGGTCCTGTCAGCGCCTGATCCGCCACTGACGCGGTCGGCTCGTACCTGCCAATCGTTTCGCGGATGGCGCGGCGGCGGCGGGCGGCGCACTCTGGTTCGAAAACGACAAATAGCGGACTTTCAATTTTTTTCCAAATTTTTCTCGAATCTTGATGTTTTTTTTGCAGGATCGTATTTATCGACTAATTATAATACACTTTTATTCTTGCACGTTTTTCGCTAATGTCGATATTTCCGGAGAAAAAAAATACAATATTTTTTTTTGTATGGGACTAAATATGTTTTCATAAATTTATCAAAACGATTGCACTTGTTAGAGCTAATGTATATATATCCTTAAGCTATGAGTGAATCCGAACGTGATTGTGAAAAGACCCCGTCCCACTTCGTCCCCCCATCCATACTCAAGGTTAGATTTTAACTTTTGTGTTACACTAATTGAAGAGAGGTAAGTATTTCTTAGCTAATAAATTATTGGTTATATATATATCAATATATAATGACAGTTTACACTAACTTTTGTCCGCGGCTTTGCTCGCGTTAGTGTCGGACTTTAATGTTTCGCATAAAAAATAATTATATTAGTATGGGAGCCCTACTTCAACGGATGCAGAGCCGAATAATTGGTAGCTTAACCATCGCGTTGAGATGTCCTACAAATGTGTGTGCTTCAGAGATCTTACAAGCGTGTAGTACGTAAGTAAGTGTAGAGAGCTAAGGTTTCAGAGCAAACTGGCCATATTGCGACATCGTGGCTAACGGTTGCAGCGCGGAACGGCAACATGGCACCATGTTGCCGTTCCGCGCTGCAACCGTTACCATTACACATTCCTATGCAACTGCGTGGCTATCGAGTTCGCTTAAGATAAAATATAATATGTCAAAAACTAATATTCTGGAAGAATAACTAGACATAAAGAGGTCGAGATTTGATACAACGCTTGCCATGTTTACACAAAATCGACAATACTATACAAGACACCATAAGAGAGCGAACGCACACACAAGCAAAGAGCACGCGCGAAAATCGCGATGGTGGACGTAAAAGCGTACGTTCGTAAGTGAGAGCACAGAAAGCACTACGGATAGATCCTTAGCGTGGAATTGTCTGCGATAGACTGAATTGTCCAGCACTTCATAGTATTGCACTGTGTATGCGTCAGTTCATGCTATGTTGCCGTTTTGGGCTGCATCCGTTAGCCAATGGCTGACAGCTATACGGTCGCATCGTTGCCAATTCGCTCTAAAACCTGTTTAACTCTTAATCGTATTGTTCGTTAATTAGTGTCGCGCGAGCGAGAGAGACTGGTCGCGGTCAAGTCTTCGCTAGCTAACACGCTCTGAAACCTGTTTTCAGTTCACTTGTATTATTGTTATTCGCGAAATCTCGTGGTAACGTTGTTGTCTCTTTGCTTCGAAACTTGTTTATTGTTCGATCGTATTACTGCACTTTGCTAAACATGGTAGTCGATGTTGTGTTGTAAATTTACCTACGAACAGAGAATGAACGAAGAACAAGGAATGTCAGTCAAACATAAATTCGAGAAAATCTAATTTTAAAGTTTAAGATTGAGTGATGCAACCATTTTAAGACTAAGAGCAATAGTCTGTTCTGAAAATTGGTTTTAAATGTATCTGTGGTTCATTTAAAAGTATAAAAAAAATTTTTTTAAACAAATTTGTATAAAAAATGGCACAGAAAGGAAAAGTGGCATTTTAAAAATTTACAAAAACGAGGGATGTCAGTGACATTCCTTGTTTATGTTATGTTAATTGTAAGATCAGTAAATTTAGGCTTTGACAAGGGTACAAGACCTGAAAAATTAAAATAATTAATGAATAATGTAGTTGGAATATAAGCAAGATTTTTTTTTATTGAAACTGACACACAACATTCGTGATGTCAGCCCATAACACCGGGTGAACTAAGTGCCATGGCAGTGCTGCCCTTTGTTTATGACGATACACTGAACTGGACGGAAAACACGAACTAGTTACATAGTTGTTTCGACCAACGTTTCATTCAGTGCGGTGGTACCAACCCGGGCGAGTTAAACCCTACCACCTAGTCCTAGAAAGGTAAGAAGGGAAATTATACATCTTTAAAAAAAATAACACCAATTAACTGCAAAACTCAAAACTAACCTTAAAATGACATAAAATGTTCGCCAACTGGTGTCAACTGACTGATGTTTGACAGCACAAACAGCGCGACCTAGGTCGCAATGTGCTGACATCTCTTGTTCTTGTGAATTACGCGCGGAAATTCCCGATTATTCCCGCGTACGCCTAAATTTCAACTGGATTTTTAGCTATGACAGGGCTTGTTTTTGCCGAACCTAAATATTACATCAAATAGCCCACCCATTTCTCTACAAGATGGCGTTATTAGTTCAGTTTCGGAAAAAATATGACATTCCTGGTTTTTCCCCCGTGCTCTTCAGTAAGTACTACACCGATGCTTACCTAGATTTGCAGGATACATCGTATTTGGTGTGTATGTCACTGTATAACAACAGTAGATTCATTAATTTCCATATGTTAGTACTCAATGAGTAAATGATTACAACACTCGATAGGCACGCAATTGTATAGCATTATCTAATGTTTGTCGCCATGTTGCCGTTCCGCACTGCACCCGTTAGCCACGATGTCGTATTGTCGGATAGCGCTCTTGCGTGGAGTACGTTGCCAGTTCGCTCTGAAACCTTAGCTCGCTACACTTATGTATTTAACACAAGCTTGCACTATTACTGAAACAGTTTAAAAAATTGCAACATGTTCCACCGATCAAATATATTTGACAGGTGACGGTGGGTCATTATAACGAGTTTTATTAAATTACTTCACTACTAATAATAAAAATCTAAGTAATGCAGGTTACGTTGTTCCTCCATAACTTTTAGAATGGTTAATAAACTTGAATACAATGTTGTACACATATGTAGGACACAACACGATGGTTAGGCTACCAATTACCTTCCTCCGCTTCCGTTAAAATAGGGCTCCCATACAAATTTAATGTTTTTTTATGCGAAACATTGAAGTCCGACACTAACGCGAGCAAAGCCGCGGACAAAAGTTAGTGTAAACTGTAATTATATATGTATATATATATAACCAATAATTTATTAGCTAAGAAATACTTACCTCTTTTCAATTAGTGTAACACAAAAGTTAAAATCTAACCTTGAGTATGGATGGGGGGACGAAGTGGGACGGGGTCTTTTCACAATCACGTTCGGATTCACTCATAGCTTAAGGATATATATACCTTAGCTCTAACAAGTGCAATCGTTTTGATACATTTATGAAAACATATTTTGTCCCATACAAAAAAAAATATTGTATTTTTTTTCTCCGGAAATATCGACTTTAGCGAAAAACGTGCAAGAATAAAAGTGTATTATAATTAGTCGATAAATACGATTCCGCAAAAACAACATCAAGATTCGAGAAAAAAAATGAAAGTCCACTATTTGTCGTTTTCGAACCAGAGTGCGGCGGCGGCGTCAATTTTCCCAGCCTTGGACTCAAGCCAGTAATGCCTGCGATACCGTCCGCACTCCGGCCGCTGCTGTCCCTTTCTGGATACTATGCTATATTTTTACGTGACGGGAGTCTAATCATACGTATGTATAGGTACTATGCCTGTTATGCGTCGTAGAGGTCGAGGGACCGAAAATGTGTCCTTGTTAAAAATCGCGAGGAAAGCTGAAAATTAACAAAGAGTGTTGTTCCGCTGTATTGTTGTGTACAAGGGCTGAAACGGGATTTTTTTTTTGCAATAATGTAAATTATTGCTCACCTTTCAGAGTTGTAGCTATGTTTAGTCGTCATGGCATTAATGAAGGTCAATGCGCAGTGTTGTAGCAGCAGTTGTTGTGTATTACTTGGAATTATAATTTTTTACATAAATTGAATGTTAGGAAACTTATATTTTTTTAACCATTTTAAATTAAAAAAAATATGTTTTAGAACCCGACTACCAAAAATGATAGAAGTAACAAGGAAAGTTGACCGAAAATGCATCGTTGCACATACCCGACCGAATACAGTTTTCAATTAACTTTCCTTGTTATTTCTTTACGTTTTTCGTAGTCGGGTTTTGCAAAATTTTTTCGAGTCGATGTATACACTGAGTGTCTAGTGTCTGGTGTCGTCGTGTATACTGAGCATTAAATCTCTAAACCATTAAGTGTGGCATATACATACATAGGTACTTGAAATGGCCTTTTCAACAATCGAACGCTCCTTTATAAAGGCGGGGTGTGAAGAAACATTTTTGTCAAAGTTTAACAATATGACGCCTGACGCCCGCCATTTCGAATTTTTCATCAAATCTTAATATCGAGACGAATCGCTGCCATAATCACGCTGGCAAAATCATAACCCTCATTTTTGTTTCGTCGTAGTCAGGTAAAAAGGTCTATAAGCATTCGGACCGTGAAGGCAGCACAGGTGTGTATTTCTAAAAAGAGATTCTCTTATGATTTTGCCGCATTCATTATTTACGGCCGCGGATTGTTTGAAAGTTTTTTCTTGAGCTAAATTTATTTACACTCGCACTCTGTTGCAGTGAGGCTCACTTCAAAGCACGAACACACTCCGCCACCGGCGCCGGCGCCCCGGCGCACTCTGGTTCGAAAACGACAAATAGTGGACTTTCATTTTTTTTCTCGAATCTTGATGTTGTTTTTGCGGAATCGTATTTATCGACTAATTATAATACACTTTTATTCTTGCACGTTTTTCGCTAAAGTCGATATTTCCGGAGAAAAAAAATACAATATTTTTTTTTGTATGGGACAAAATATGTTTTCATAAATGTATCAAAACGATTGCACTTGTTAGAGCTAAGGTATATATATCCTTAAGCTATGAGTGAATCCGAACGTGATTGTGAAAAGACCCCGTCCCACTTCGTCCCCCCATCCATACTCAAGGTTAGATTTTAACTTTTGTGTTACACTAATTGAAAAGAGGTAAGTATTTCTTAGCTAATAAATTATTGGTTATATATATATACATATATAATTACAGTTTACACTAACTTTTGTCCGCGGCTTTGCTCGCGTTAGTGTCGGACTTCAATGTTTCGCATAAAAAAACATTAAATTTGTATGGGAGCCCTATTTTAACGGAAGCGGAGGAAGGTAATTGGTAGCCTAACCATCGTGTTGTGTCCTACATATGTGTACAACATTGTATTCAAGTTTATTAACCATTCTAAAAGTTATGGAGGAACAACGTAACCTGCATTACTTAGATTTTTATTATTAGTAGTGAAGTAATTTAATAAAACTCGTTATAATGACCCACCGTCACCTGTCAAATATATTTGATCGGTGGAACATGTTGCAATTTTTTAAACTGTTTCAGTAATAGTGCAAGCTTGTGTTAAATACATAAGTGTAGCGAGCTAAGGTTTCAGAGCGAACTGGCAACGTACTCCACGCAAGAGCGCTATCCGACAATACGACATCGTGGCTAACGGGTGCAGTGCGGAACGGCAACATGGCGACAAACATTAGATAATGCTATACAATTGCGTGCCTATCGAGTGTTGTAATCATTTACTCATTGAGTACTAACATATGGAAATTAATGAATCTACTGTTGTTATACAGTGACATACACACCAAATACGATGTATCCTGCAAATCTAGGTAAGCATCGGTGTAGTACTTACTGAAGAGCACGGGGGAAAACCAGGAATGTCATATTTTTTCCGAAACTGAACTAATAACGCCATCTTGTAGAGAAATGGGTGGGCTATTTGATGTAATATTTAGGTTCGGCAAAAACAAGCCCTGTCATAGCTAAAAATCCAGTTGAAATTTAGGCGTACGCGGGAATAATCGGGAATTTCCGCACGTAATTCACAAGAACAAGAGATGTCAGCACATTGCGACCTAGGTCGCGCTGTTTGTGCTGTCAAACATCAGTCAGTTGACACCAGTTGGCGAACATTTTATGTCATTTTAAGGTTAGTTTTGAGTTTTGCAGTTAATTGGTGTTATTTTTTTTAAAGATGTATAATTTCCCTTCTTACCTTTCTAGGACTAGGTGGTAGGGTTTAACTCGCCCGGGTTGGTACCACCGCACTGAATGAAACGTTGGTCGAAACAACTATGTAACTAGTTCGTGTTTTCCGTCCAGTTCAGTGTATCGTCATAAACAAAGGGCAGCACTGCCATGGCACTTAGTTCACCCGGTGTTATGGGCTGACATCACGAATGTTGTGTGTCAGTTTCAATAAAAAAAAATCTTGCTTATATTCCAACTACATTATTCATTAATTATTTTAATTTTTCAGGTCTTGTACCCTTGTCAAAGCCTAAATTTACTGATCTTACAATTAACATAACATAAACAAGGAATGTCACTGACATCCCTCGTTTTTGTAAATTTTTAAAATGCCACTTTTCCTTTCTGTGCCATTTTTTATACAAATTTGTTTAAAAAAAATTTTTTTATACTTTTAAATGAACCACAGATACATTTAAAACCAATTTTCAGAACAGACTATTGCTCTTAGTCTTAAAATGGTTGCATCACTCAATCTTAAACTTTAAAATTAGATTTTCTCGAATTTATGTTTGACTGACATTCCTTGTTCTTCGTTCATTCTCTGTTCGTAGGTAAATTTACAACACAACATCGACTACCATGTTTAGCAAAGTGCAGTAATACGATCGAACAATAAACAAGTTTCGAAGCAAAGAGACAACAACGTTACCACGAGATTTCGCGAATAACAATAATACAAGTGAACTGAAAACAGGTTTCAGAGCGTGTTAGCTAGCGAAGACTTGACCGCGACCAGTCTCTCTCGCTCGCGCGACACTAATTAACGAACAATACGATTAAGAGTTAAACAGGTTTTAGAGCGAATTGGCAACGATGCGACCGTATAGCTGTCAGCCATTGGCTAACGGATGCAGCCCAAAACGGCAACATAGCATGAACTGACGCATACACAGTGCAATACTATGAAGTGCTGGACAATTCAGTCTATCGCAGACAATTCCACGCTAAGGATCTATCCGTAGTGCTTTCTGTGCTCTCACTTACGAACGTACGCTTTTACGTCCACCATCGCGATTTTCGCGCGTGCTCTTTGCTTGTGTGTGCGTTCGCTCTCTTATGGTGTCTTGTATAGTATTGTCGATTTTGTGTAAACATGGCAAGCGTTGTATCAAATCTCGACCTCTTTATGTCTAGTTATTCTTCCAGAATATTAGTTTTTGACATATTATATTTTATCTTAAGCGAACTCGATAGCCACGCAGTTGCATAGGAATGTGTAATGGTAACGGTTGCAGCGCGGAACGGCAACATGGTGCCATGTTGCCGTTCCGCGCTGCAACCGTTAGCCACGATGTCGCAATATGGCCAGTTTGCTCTGAAACCTTAGCTCTCTACACTTACTTACGTACTACACGCTTGTAAGATCTCTGAAGCACACACATTTGTAGGACATCTCAACGCGATGGTTAAGCTACCAATTATTCGGCTCTGCATCCGTTGAAGTAGGGCTCCCATACTAATATAATTATTTTTTATGCGAAACATTAAAGTCCGACACTAACGCGAGCAAAGCCGCGGACAAAAGTTAGTGTAAACTGTCATTATATATTGATATATATATAACCAATAATTTATTAGCTAAGAAATACTTACCTCTCTTCAATTAGTGTAACACAAAAGTTAAAATCTAACCTTGAGTATGGATGGGGGGACGAAGTGGGACGGGGTCTTTTCACAATCACGTTCGGATTCACTCATAGCTTAAGGATATATATACATTAGCTCTAACAAGTGCAATCGTTTTGATAAATTTATGAAAACATATTTAGTCCCATACAAAAAAAAATATTGTATTTTTTTTCTCCGGAAATATCGACATTAGCGAAAAACGTGCAAGAATAAAAGTGTATTATAATTAGTCGATAAATACGATCCTGCAAAAAAAACATCAAGATTCGAGAAAAATTTGGAAAAAAATTGAAAGTCCGCTATTTGTCGTTTTCGAACCAGAGTGCGGCGGCGACGCGGACGGACGCACCGATAAGAGACGTAGGAAACATTGGGTTTCAGAGAAAGCCGTAGGTAGGTACGTTCGTGGTTTAATCAATGGAAGTTTTTCCATTCGGAAGATTCCAGTATAAGTCGTTATATCTTTAGTTTATTTACAACGGGAGGAATATTTCCGATATTTTTTTAAATATTTTAACACATCAAATTTCTTATTTAGGGTTCCGTATCCACACGGAAGCCTACTACTAAGCCTACGTCATTTGTCTGTCCGTCCGTCTGAGTGCTGTATCTGTTGAACGGTAATAGGTAACCGATTTTACACATATTATGTTTAAATTTCACATAGTACATACTATGTGAAATTTAAACATAATATGTGTAACATTTATTATGGCGAATATACCAACAATTAATAAAAAAAGCAAAAATAAAAAAAAAAATCACCTCACAATATAAACGATTAGTCAAGCTACTAAATAATAGCGAATAATAATAGCTACTAAATAATAGCGGCGCCACAGATAATAGTTTGCATTTATATCTGGACGTAACTGAATCAAATATTCGTCTCATCATCATCGCCATGAGCCTAGCGGTAGAATGTATATAATTTTGATCCGACGGTCGTGGGTTCAAATCCCACTTGTGCAAATGTTTTTTTTTCTTTTTCTTGATTTTTTTTTAGCGTATAGTTATTATGTTTGTTTTTGCTCTATCGTGAAAGGGGCATCAAGCATCAGACGTGGTGTGATTATAGTACAAACTCTAAAGTAAAAAAACAAAATAATAAAAACTAGCCCCGCTTACGCGACTGTACGGAACCCTCGGTGCGCGAGTCCGACTCGCACTTGCCGGTTTTTTTTTTCTTTTAAATTTGAAAGGCTATTTGTAGTTACGTGTTCTGAATATGGATAGCTCCACCACCGTACATTGACAAAATATTCTCTGGAAGTAGGTACAGTTCAGTATTCAGAGAGAGAGGGAAATGTGAACAGGAAATAGGAAATAATATTCGTCGTCGTTTCGTTGCACTAGGCGGGCTTAATCCTGTGGACTTAATGTGCGGTAAGTAGGTACCTAAGTCACGAGTTAAAGCCGCAGGTAAAATATAATAATAGATATGAGTAGATATATAATGTAGGTATTATATGAAGCTAACTTGCACTATATTGAAAAACGCAAAGTTATTTATTTACTAGTTATCGAGCAATCCGATTTTTTATAGAAATAATTTGTAGGAACAAAACTCAGTATTATTTTTTTCAACTAGAAAACTATTTATAAAATGTTAATTACGGAAAAAATTGTTTTATCGTAAAATCAGCCACTCCGGTGAAGGAAAACGCGATGAGAAGACTTATACCTGAGATATCTTCTACGTCGCAGTAAAGTCATGCAGATTGTAATTTCATAACACTAATCTTAACACTTGCCTATTTAAACTAAATGTCAATCGTTGCCTAATACCTAAAGTTAAATTAATCTTACGTATTGTAGCAAATACATGTTTAAATGTAAATAAGATTATTACCAAAACCGACTTTTTATAATGCAGGTACCTACTAGTCGTTCCCGCTGCATTGCGTGGTGGCGCATGCCGTAACCATCCTAAGGCTCACTTGCACCAACACGAGTTTAAAGTTAAGTAGCGAGTTATGGATTTAAACGCGGTTCACACGTACAACGGGTGCTAGTTTAACGAGTTAAACTGGTTTATATATTAAATTTGTGTTGGTGCAAGTGGGCCTAAGTGTTCCAGAAACGTATTTGAAAAACCCAAAGTTATTTATTTACTAGTTGTCGAGCAATCCATTTTTAACCGACTTCTTCAAAAAAACGGAGATTATTATAGGAATAATTTGTAGGAACAAAACTCATCATTATTTCTTTTAACTAGAAAACTATTTATTCATATTTATAGGTTAGGTTAGGCTACCTAAATTAATTTGAGGAAATAAATTTAATTATCACAATAACTTATCCACTTTGTCAGTACAAATTAGGCATATATACCTAAACCTACTAGCTACTACTATACTAATATAGTAGACGCTAAGTTACGGTAGTCAGGATGAAATTTTTCTTCCAACTTTATTTCGCTAACATTATAATTTCGCGTTTTTTATTTGCCAAAGCCCAAATTACAGCGAACTTAATTCGGAAAACATGTTTACAGTAAATATACACGAGAATAAAAGAGAGCGTAATTTCGTAATATTTCTAATAACGGGACGTCAGTTTATAAAAATAAAAGAAAAACATGGAGTCGCTACTGAAATATTTTTTTAGGGTTCCGTACAAGCAATCCCTTATTGTTCTACTTTACATAATATGTTCGTCTACATTTTAAAAATCCTATAATATGGAACATTTGCAACGTTGTAAACCAGGGGACAAAGGAATAGTATGGGACGGAATTACGCGACGTAACTGGTACGTACGTACAACGTAACGTCTACCACGTTACGTCGTGTGTCGTGTCAACTTCACTGTCTCAATATATAAAATAAATTAATAATAAAAACGATGGGGGTGGTGGTGGCCTACGTGTCTAGTACCACCACCTATCGCTCGTAGCTTGCCTCGCGTCGTCTCGGAGAGCTCCGTAGCCACGGCCTGCACCCGCCGGTGTGCTTGGAGGCTTGCCTCCCGCCGCCGACGGTATTCCGTTTATTATTTTTATATTAATTTTGAGTATATGTGGTGTATTTATATAATCTGTATATTTAAAATTAATGTAAATATGTGAATGTGATAATAAATAGATAAAAACGACAGGTAGAGAAAATCACGTTTTTTTATGGATTCGCTGTTTAAAACACAATATAAAATAAACTAAATTAAAATATTATGTATCTAAATTATCCACAATATGGGGGTGTTTTCCGGCTACCTGTTGGGTAAAGTAGGCCTTCGCTTTGGATATGCCCGTCGATTGAGTCGAGCCTTCTCGGAATGCGTCAGCAAGGTTTAGCAATAAAACCAAACTTATAAGAGGCCAATTTGTGAGATAAACCCATATTAATTTATTCTTGAACGAATCAAGAGTACTTACTAGTTGTCAATACGATCATAACTTGAGTAGGTGTTTCGGTTACAATGCGGATCAACAAGATATATACTGCTGCAGGCATTTTTTTTTATATCGTAAGCGCGATCTGTGGCGCCGAGCCACCCATACGGTCTCTAGCGACGCCCATATGGACATTCGAACGCATGCGGAGGCTACGAATGCCATGCCGGCCTGACGGGTGCCCATTCACGCCTCTCTTGAAGGACCCGAGACTGTACTAGGTTATTATCTAACGTTTTAAGGCCAAAGAAACCCTGATTGATGCCGTACATCTTGGCTGAATAACCTGCGCTGGGCTGTACAACCGCAACACGCGTATTTTTTTTCGGACTGCAGTCTCGAAGATGAAGATCGCTCTAATGATAGCGAACCCTCGTTAGAAGCTAACCAAATACGGAGCCCTCGAAGCGTAGGTTGATCTTTTGCCCCCCCGCCGCCGCCAGTCCCCATGCCGACCTCGCCCCCGCCACCACCCGTCAGCCGAATAACGCCGAAACTCGAATCTACAAAAACTAATTTCGCTGAAAACTGCCGAAAGTCATGCCGCGGGTAACGCTCACGTACCTAGTATACAATACAACTATAGATAGATGGAATATATTCATGATTTATTCGTATTTCTGGCTCTTGTGAAATGTTTTCCATTGTTGTTTTCCATTGTTTTTCTCATATCTCTCAAGGGTATTGAAAAAAAAAATGTTAACTGTAGTCTAGCTAAATTGTTTTTTAAGTAGTAATAATTTATATGAATACTAGCGACACCACCCAGCTTTGTAGGGATGGATGGGTACCTACAATAGCCTAAAGCGGTGACTAAGAACCAAGCTATCCAGTAGAGCAGACCCCATTTGGTACATTCAGTGCCGAAGCAACGGGGGCAAAAGGAATTTGAAGTTAAACATACCTACCTATATCATTATCTTTTATATATCAGTTTTTTTTGTGGTGCGGAAACCTCGGTGCGCAAGCCCGACTCGCACTTGGCCGGTTTTTTATTTGTTGTTTTGCTCATCATACCAAGTTTGACGCTTATTACACTAGTCAACCAGGAGTTTTGATGTATGGAGACCCATACATTAATTCCTCAGTCAATGAAACTTTGATAATATCTTGGAGTAATGTTCGGAATTACGACTGACAAATAATCCAACATTTTTTTTTACGGGAAGTTGGGTATATTCGAAGAAAAGTGAAAATTTAATATAACTCCTATAGACAAATTGCTCCGTCCAAAGTTACTTCGCCATAGGGTAGGTATTATTTATATGAATGAGTACGTAAATAAATCCAACATTTTTTGTATATGGAAATAGTGAATTAAAAACAAAATGTGTTTTTTTACTATATTTTTCTCGGCAAAATTGCTCAGTCGGTTCTTTAATCTGAATATACCTTAGTATTATTATGTACATCAATAAGCATAAGAATCCAACAACTTTTTTATTTGCATCATTTTTTTTTTCAAGGTGACGACCGAAACTCTGTTCCGCAAAATTCCTCCGTCCGTTTTTATTGTTCAATTATGATTAAGAATTTTGAAGAAAATTATTTGCAAAAGAATCCAACAAAAAATCCATCGGCAAGTTTAAAAAACAAGCGGGCCAAGACGGGCGCGGTGCGCAGAGGAGCGGCCGGCCGCGGGAGGCGAGAGACGCGGCATTTTCCCCTCCTCTGCGCCCATGCCGCGCCGCGCCGCCCCTGGCGCGCCGTTACCTATTTTTTTTCATTCGTGGTCATTGTGGCAAAATCTAACATTGTTTACCTTTTATTTTTTTATTTGTTAGTACTAAGCATGTACCTTGCTTTTTTATGTCTTGACTACATAAATACAAAGCCGAAAAATGAATGGAAAAGATATATCCCGACCAGGACTCGAACCTGGAACTCTGGCTTGAGCCACCATCATCATCATCATCAGTCCGTGTCGGTCCACTGCTGGACATAGGCCTATCCCAAGGCACGCCACCACACGCGGTCTTCCGCTCTTCGCATCCACCCACTCCCAGCTACCTTTTTAAGGTCGTCTGTCTACCTAGCCGGGGGCGTCCCACACTACGTTTGCTTGTACGTGGCCTCCATTCGGGCACTCGCCTACCATTGAGCCGCCAGCGCGTTGCCAATTTCGCTATAGGGTCGTGATTTATCTTTCTCCAAATCTCGAGCTGTTTCGGCTTCTATGTAGTAGGACGCATTCACCTGCGTTCAACGCACGCTGTTGGCAACGCGCTGGCAGGTCAAGCCAGAGTTCCAGGTTCGAGTCCTGGTCGGGATATATCTTTTTCCATTTATTTTTCGGCTTTGTATTTATGTAGTGAAGAAATATATAAAAAGCAAGGTACATGCTTAGTTCTAACAAATAAAAATAAAATGTTAAAAATCCCCAGTCAACTTCTAGTGTCCGATGCCAAATACGAATTTGGCGACGACAGCATAAGATTCAATATGGAATCATGCAAGTTGACTGAATGCAGGTAAATGCGTCATACCTACTACTACATAGAAGCCGAAACAGTTCGAGATTTGGAGAAAGATACATCACGACCCGATAGCGAAATTAGCAACGCGCTGGCGGCGGCTCAAGCCGGAGTTCCAGGTTCGAGTCCAAATCGAGATATTTTTTTTTAATGACAGCGCGACATATTGCGCCGAGCCACCCATAAGGTGTCTAACGACGCCCATGGATATTCGGTCGTATGCGGGGGTTGCGAATGCCATGCCGGCCTGACTGGTGCCCATTCACGGCCCTCTTGAGGACCCGAGACTGTACTTGGGGGGAAATATATGGGCAGGGAGAGCGTTCCAGAGTTTACCGGTTCTGTAGAGGAAAAATCTGCAGAATCGATTGGTACGCATCCGCGGTAAGTCCAGCGTGTAGGAATGCAATCCCTGCCCAGTGCGCATGGTGCAAAGGTGGAAAGAGGACGGCGGGATCGCAAAGAGCTCCTCCAAGCACTCCCCATGGAATAAGCGATAGAACACACTTAGGGAGCCGACATCCCTGCGGTGTTGCAGTGGTTCTAGATCGCAGGACACTTCGGGGTCACCACTAGTCGCACGGCTCGACGCTGGATTGAGTCCAGAGGCGCAAGCTAGTATTTGGCAGGGCCATCCCACAGGTGCGAGCAGTACCTGATCTGCGATTTATACAGAAGCAGCTTTTGGTCCGGCGTGAAGTACCGCCGCACCTTATTTATTGAGTACGCCCAGCTTTTTAGAAGCCAGCTTGGCCTTCCCCTCGGTATGGCGACGAAAGTTCAGGTCGTGCGACATTTGGTCTCTGAGGAACCCGAGGTGTTCGCTTAATTTAAGTGACGTGCCCTGGAATGAAGGAGCCGGTGCGAACGCCGCTCTCTTCGCACTGAACGCGCAAACTTGTGTCTTGGAAGCGTTGAACTCGACCAAATTACTACGGCCCCATTCGGAAATAGAGCCGAGTGTGTGTTCGAGCTCAGACACAATTCTTCGCCTCTTCTCATCCACAACATCCCGACTGGCTGAAGGGTGACTGGTGTCGGATCCGTGTGCCGTACTGTCACCTGCATAAAATTGTATGTTGCCCAGAGACAGCATATCATTGACATGCAGAAGAAACAGCGTGGGTGACAACACAGATCCTTGTGGTACGTCGGCGTTCACTGGAAAAGGAAAGGACTTCTGTCCTGCCCTGGCACACGCTGAGCCGATTGGCCAATTTTGCATAAATTAAGAATTGTATATAAAATGTAAATAGGTTAAGTTAGTTATTATGCAAAATAAACGATTATCTTATCTTATCACTGACATGGCGTCCGACGAGCAACCGTAGTGGACGTTTGCTAAATGTATGCTACGTCCATGTAGGAAGTCGGTGACCCAGTTACAGAGGCCAGAAGGAAGTCCGTAAGCCGGCAATTTGCCCAAGAGCGACTTGCGCCAAACCTGGTCAAATGCCTTGGCAATATCAAGGCCAATTGCCAAGGATTCACCATGACCTTCAAGCGATTCCCCACTAAAGGTGAGTGACGTACGCTAGGAGATCACCAGCAGATCGTTTTTTCCGGAAGCCGTAGTGCCGATCGTTGATGAGGACATTCGTCTCTAGGTACTTCATGAGCTGCGCATTGATAATGCGCTCCATCACCTTACAGAGAAGGGAGGTAATCGCTATAGGTCGATAGTTTGACGGGTTTGAGCGGTCACCCTTTTTGGGGACACCCCTACACCACTATTTAGCGTCGACTCGACCAACGTGCGGGGTTTGCACACCAATCTTAATGCCGTCCATCACCACCTGGAGACGATGAAGCCGGCCTTGCTTTTTCGATGAAAACGCAAATATCTCGCCCTGCCGTCACTTCTTACCTGCACCACCCTAGCTACACCCTGGAAGAAGCGTTTGTCAGGGCGGATATTTGTTATCGTCGCCTGCGCTGCATTGAGGCTCTCAATACTCTGGGCCCACGTGGATCTGGGAACGGTGTCGCGGGTGCACGCCTGTCTACAGGTCGCACTCTGGCAATTCGGAGACAGCTCGGTTATTCGAGTACCTGAGTGGAGCGGTAGACAAAGTCCAAGAGCGGTTCCCCACCGCGGATTTGGTTCTCCTTGGAGACTTCAATGCCAATCACGAGGCATGGCTAGGCTCCAGGAGGACTGACGCCTCTCCGAAGTCTCCCCGCAAAGTCAGTTCTCCTGGAGCCTAGCCATGCCTCGTGGTGGGCATTGAAGTCTCCAAGGAAACCCAAATCCGCGGTGGGGAACCGCTCTTGGACTTTGTCTACCGCTCCACTCAGGTACTCGAATAACCGAGCTGTCTCCGCATTGCCAGAGTGCGACCTATTGGGACCCGCGACACCGTTCCCAGATCCACGTGGGGCCAGAGTATTGAGAGCTCGGAGTCCTCAATGCAGCGCAGGCGACGACAGGAAATATCAGCGCTGACAAACAGGCAGACTCCGGCTTGCCAGCGGAAGGCTTCATCCAGGGTGTAGCCGGGGTGGTGCAGGTAAGAAGTGTCGGCAGGGCGAGATATTTGCGTTTTCGTCGAAAAAGCAAGGCCGGCTTCATCGTCTTCACGTGGTGATTGACGGCATTAAGATTGGTGTGCAACCCCCGCATGTTGGTCAAGTCAACGCTAAATAGTGGTGTAGCGGTGTGCACAGCTGATTGAAAGTTGTTCTTTCTTTGTACTGCCATGGTTGTAGTAAGAGGGGGGGAAAGAGCGTGAAGGGTGGCTGTGGTGATTCACGGGCAAAGCGTGGACCCTAGCTTATTCGCTTACTGCTCAGGTTAGTGGTGCGCCGACACGGAAGACGGAAGGGCCCCCGGTCCCCCCCCCCCCTCCCCCGGAAGTGGCCCCCGGTCCCCCCCCCCCCTCCCCCCGGAAGTGGCCGCCGGGACCCCTACTCCGTTCACCAACCGGCACGACGGACCACTCCGGGATTATGCGCCGGTTGACCAGGGCAGCCTCTCGCGTTGGTTAGACGCGATTGGGCCCCTGTACCACCGGCGGGCGGCCAGCGTAATAACCGTCTCACCGAGTCTCCCTGTCAACCGTGTCGATGCATCACGTCGGAACAGCGAATCCGCGTCGGGATTACTGACCTACTCCTCACCACAGCCATCCCCACCTGCTTTTGGGTCCCCGGGAGGTGCACCGGAACACAGTGAACTGTTATGGCGGTATAATAGTACTGAGCTAGCATCGGTCGGCGACGGACGCGCACACGATGCACTCTAGACGCACCTGCGAAGTAAGCGAAAATGGCGTGCGATAAATGCAATGTGGTTGTGAACGAAGTACTAGCCTTCATAAACCATAAAGCGGACGTCTTTGATGAAGTCAGCATCATCCGGATTTGTGAGTTCGCCTTCACCGAAGATGACGTTGAGACCGCGAAAGTTCTGCTTTGTGCGTGCATTCCGTCAAGAAGGCCGACTCGCAAGGGAGAAAATCGGAAGAAGAAGACTATTCAGGACATCATCACCATCTTAAAGGAGACAGACCCCGACGACGTGCCAAGGTTCGTGGCGTACGACCTCAATAAGTTGCCGCCTGTGTCCTTCGACCACGTCGACGTTACGGCCTTCCTGAAAGATTTGGTTATCATAAAAGCGGACATAGCTCAACTGAAGGTAAACTGTGGAGCGACAGCGGCTCAGGAGCCAACATCTCTCGTCCCGGAAGTTCAACAGCTGAAACAGGCAGTTGAGAAATTGTCATGTTCCGAGTCACTCCGGCTGATAACCCCGTCTCTGCAGCCTGATCGCATTCCGCAAGTGGGAACACCGAACGAAACGCTGAGTGTGCGTAACATCAATATGCGCAGGCGAGGTGCTCAAGTGTCGTCACCCAGCGATTGCACATCGACGCCGGTATGCTACGTAAGCGCTGATGGTGCTGTTGATGCCTCGACTTCTACACTGCGCACCCCTCCCGCTCCTCCCCCCACCCGCCCCGTTGCCGCTCGCCCGAAAAGGCGACGCGGATCTATGACGAAGCGCATCAGTAAAACAGTGGAGAAAACAACAATGGTATCCCCGCGCTTGGAACCGCGTCCCGACTGTCGGCAGGAGGCTGCAGGTATGCTGAGGCCGCGCCGGAGCTGTCTACAACTGCCGTCCTGCACATTCAGGAGACGCAACCCGCGCCGCCGCCGACGACGCCCGCGCCGCTGCCGACGCCCGCGCCGCTGCCGACGCCCGCGCCGCTGCCGACGCCCGTGCCGCGGACGCAATCTGCGGCCACTCTACGCGCACCTGATTCACCGCGTCAGCAGACTAATATGACGCATACGGGTCTCTATTGGGACCCGTACAGACACAAGTGGAGAAAAAGTAATTTTAGTTCTTAGGTTAAGACATTTAATATGTATTATCAATATGGCCCTAGTTGGCTGAAATAAAGAGATAAATAAAAATAAAATAAAAACAAAATAAATAATTGGTTCTCCCAGGGTGTGGTGGCGAACCCAGTCGATCCGAAGATCTCCCACACGCTAACTGCTGTTCATTTGGCACCACCCAGGAGGCACGTGTGACTTAAGGACCATGAGGTGTCACAGACGCGAACAGCTTTAACTCCCTATATAAGGTGCTTCGTTATTTATGTCAATAACTTCGGGAAGGTTACATACGCGCTCAAACAAACAGATTCAGATTCAGATATTTATTTCGCCATAAAGAACACACAACAATAACAATATTTCATTGAGACATATGCATATTCAGTATGGTTCGTCATTATCATTATCATTATTATTATTTTTTTTTTGTCATGTCCTGCTCAGCTCAACACTTTACGCAAAAAAAAAACATGTTTATATGAGCATTGTTTCTCCTAACATCTAACAAAAAAATTAAATCAAATAGCTGTAAAAACCAATCAAGGCTATAGACCCTTGCAAACAAGAAACGTAGGCACACACACCGCACACGTAGGTAGGTAGGTAGGTAGGTAGCTAGTTTTAGAGTAGCGGCGGCCTAGTGACCTTGTGACTTACTTACAACAATAGCTGTTCTGCGTTTGAACATAGTACGGTCATTGACCCCGTACAATGCAAGCTACCTACTGTTACACACAGGTCTAGTTACCTTGTGACGTACTTACAACAAACAGCTGTTCTGCGTTTGGACATACAACGGTCATTGACCCCGTACAATGCAAGCTACCTACTGTTACACACAGGTCTAGTGACCTTGTGACTTACTTGCAATAAACAGCTGTTCTGCGTTTGAAAATTTCTCGAAAAATTATGCTAAAAACATATATTTATTTTTTTGCGTAACGTGTTTACTTGAGATGAATAACGAAGCACCTTATGTCTTTCAAAATTAGTTAATAGTACGCTAAGAGAGGGTTCTGTATCGGAAATAGATCACTTTTGAAGAACAAATAATTTTTGTTTGCACAAAAACATTTTTTCTATGTAAAATGTAAAAAAAAAATTCTTAATCATTTCAGTTTCATGCCAGGAACAAAAAAGTCTTCCAACACATAGATCCCTTTCTTTCAGAAATTGTGAAAAACCACAATTTTAATTTTATTAGTATGGAATAGAAAGAATTTGATTTTTTTTACCAACTTACACGTGTTATGTCATAATGATAATTAAGACTTTTTTGTTACTGTTATGAAACTGAATCGATTAGGCTATAAAAATCAACCACCTATTTTTTTATTTTATTAAATACATAAAACAACAATATTTTACATTAAAAAAGAAGCCCAAAGTCCAAAAAAAATTATATAGGTTTCCACCCCATTTCGTACCCTGCTGCGAACCGGTTAATATTAGAGGTCCAAACCGGTTCTGAACCGGTTTTTAGGCTTCAGGTTCGGGTTTTTTTAACCGGTTCGCGACCAAACTGGTTCGCTCGTTAAAAAGGTTCTTCGAACCGGTTCGGAGAACCCGAACCCCATTTCGAACCGGTTTTCAGTCCCTGGTTAGCACACACCGCACGCGAACTTCAGCGGCGCGCCAGGGGCGGCGCGGCGCAGCATGGACGCAGAGGAGGGGAAAATGCCGCGTCTCTCGCCTCCCGCGGCCGGCCGCTCCTCTGCGCACCGCGCCCGTCTTGGCCCGCTTGTTTTTTAAACTTGCCGATGGATTTTTTGTTGGATTCTTTTGCAAATAATTTTCTTCAAAATTCTTAATCATAATTGAACAATAAAAACGGACGGAGGAATTTTGCGGAACAGAGTTTCGGTCGTCACCTTGAAAAAAAATGATGCAAATAAAAAAGTTGTTGGATTCTTATGCTTATTGATGTATATAATAATACTAAGGTATATTCAGATTAAAGAACCGACTGAGCAATTTTGCCGAGAAAAATATAGTAAAAAAACACATTTTATTTTTAATTCACTATTTCCATATACAAAAAATGTTGGATTTTTTTACGTACGTATTCATATAAATAATACCTACCCTATGGCGAAGTAACTTTGGACGGAGCAATTTGTCTATAGGAGTTATATTAAATTTTCACTTTTCTTTGAATATACCAAACTTCCCGTAAAAAAAAATGTTGGATTATTTGTCAGTCGTAATTCCGAACATTACTCCAAGATATTATCAAAGTTTCATTGACTGAGGAATTAATGTATGGGTCCAAATCCTCGTTGACTACATTATATATAATATTACCGTTTTCACGATAGAGCAAAAACAAAACAAGTGTTTAAAACACCTTTCTTGTATGGGGACACCACTTAATTAATAAAACATTTGATTTTATTATTTGTTAGGACATCCGCCATAAATTTTTTTTTATGGAAACTGACACGTTTGGCTACATCACCTACACTACAACATCCGTGATGTCAGCCCATAACACCGGATGAACTTGGTGCCACGTCAGTGCTTCCCTTCGGTCGTGCCGGCTACACTGAACTGGATGGAAAATACAAACTATTAACATAGTCGTTTTGACCGACCTTTCATTCAGTGCGGTGGTACCAACCAAGGCGGGTTAAACCCTACCACCTAATAATATAACCCAAATTCTGTGAAAATTTCAACCGGCCACCTATTACAGTTCAAAAGATGCAGTCCTTTAAAGGTAAGGACAGAAGGACGAACAGACGGACAGACGGGCAGACAGACGGACGAATGGACAGACGCACAGAAAGGCAGATGAACGGCGTAGGCTTAGTAGTAGGCCTCCTTACGGATACGGAAACCTAAAATGGCTAGAAATTTATTTTTGAACACCTCGGGGGCGAGCGCGATTGCGCGAAACGCTGGACAAACGCGCCATATTGCGCGAAACTCGGTGGACGGTCCAGCGGTTAATGGGAGTGTCAGGAGTATAATTTTCATAATGAAATTATAGCTTTTAAAAGCCCCTTCCAGATTCACGATTACGAATAACACAAAGAAATAGGCCGGCCCCATTAACGCTAATTTATATTTTAACGGAGACTCTCATTTGCATTATCATTTAGCGTGAAAATAATGAATTCAGTTTAAACTTAGTTTGCGATGATTACGCTCTTTGAATTTGCAATAACTTGCAGATTTTCTTTCTTCGTTGAAAAAAAAAGATTACTTTCTTCGTAAATTACCTGACTAGACTACTTGCAAAAATATAAAAATTTCATCATGTTTCTATATTAGGTACGTAGTTATCAATTTTACATACATAAATACATACCACACGCTGTATCCCGACAATCAGGATTAGCAGAGGAATCTGGGTTGTGCTGCAAGAACTGCGGTAAATTACAGCACAACACCGACCACCACGCTTAGCAAAGTATTCGGACAAGATAACTACATCAAGCAGCAAGTAAGGCACGAAGACCCACCTGCTTCATGACTCGGTGGAAGGACCGTGCCAAGGTGAGAGGTGCCCATCCTATCGTTCTTTAGCACGTCATTGCGTCCTTATCCTTTAGTCACCTTTTACGACACGCACGGGGAGAGATGCAATTTATCAGTTAGGTATATCTATCTTTTTAAATCTCTTTATTCACGTTTTTAAACTTTCATATTAATTTTACATACATTTTACAAAAAGTAATAAAAATACACAAAATTAATACAAAATCAAAATAAAAACGGTAATTTCCGCCGGCGGCGGGAGACAAGCCTCCAAGCACGCCGGCGGGTGCAGGCCGTGGCTACGGAGCTCTCCGAGACGACGCGAGGCAAGCTACGAGCGATAGGTGGTGGTACTAGACACGTAGGCCACCACCACCCCCATCTCGGAGAGCTCCGTATCCGCCGGTCTGCGTGGCGAACGTCACGCAGCTCTTTGAAGTCTTAATCTTCGCGCGCGCGTCGCCTCGTGGTCGCACGCACCACCGGTAGCGGGGGCACTAGACGGGACGTGAAGTCCCGATGACCCCAAGCTGGCCGATGGTGGTTAAATATTATTAGTTTTAGAGTATTCGGAAGATTGTTCTACGAGTAGATAGTTTAAATACTTCAGTTTTTATTATAAGCTTTTTCCCGCAGACTCGTTCGCATGAAATTCGAAAAGGTTAAAATAAGTCACTAAGGGCGACTATCATAAAGAAAGTAAGTCGTCAAGTGCGAGGCCGAAGCCCGAGCTGCGTTCAGGTAAACGATTATACTCTCTCGAAGAAAGTAAGTCACCAAGGGCGATGCCGAAGGCCGAAATGCGTTCAGGTAAACGATAAACTGTCGCGAAGATAGTAGGTCACTAAGAGCGAGGCCGAAGGCTGAGCTGCGTTTTTTCAGGTAAGATAACTTTAAGCAACTGGAGACAGGTACATACAAGTACCTATTGTTCTACAGTAAATCAGCGGCCTCAGCACCATAGAGATAAGTATATATATGCTATGTAAAATGCATCCATATTTATGCATTGCTTGACAGTTTTTTTTACAGACGATCGGCACGGGTGGCTGTGCCAAAAGTTCAAAGGACGATTAAGACACAGCCAATAACACCACTCCTCGCGAAACCACGCTCAGAGAGGCGCCATGCATGGCATGCCAGCTGGCATGCCAGCTACAAGGCGGACAAAGAGGTCGTTGTCTAATTTATTAACACGCCTTTTGAAGATTCCCAGGTTAAGTAGAAGCTATTATGGCTTAGTGACTTAAATGACTTAGAAACGAATAGAATAGATTACCATATCGTTTATTTCCTCATTCACACAATAAGATACAGAACATTAGATCAACATAAATAAGGAGGAAAAGGGACTCCGCTCAGCTAATGTGTTACAGCTACCTCGCGATGAGCGCGCTGCAGCGCTGGTCTTCCGCTGCTCCCAACACATGTAAGTATTTAAAAAAATGAAAATAATATCAGCTTAGAACCACTTAGAATCACACGCACATGAGACACAGAAACCAAACACGAAGAGAACAGGTGAAAAAAAAACACGTATATACAAACATAACATTTATAAAACTACCAAATTTTTTTCACTACTTACTTCTTCTAGCTTCGCTTAAATGAAAGCAACCCGGCTTTCGGCCTCGCTCTTAGTGACTTACTTCTTCTTGATGAGTTTACAATATTATTATTAGTTTTAATTAATTATATTTCTAATATTTTATTTTTTCCTACAGTGCTTTTCTACGTTACTGTGGAGTGTGGACTAAGCTAAAATACATAATATGTATAGCGAGGAGCATTGTGTAATGTTTCACATCAGAAACGAATCCTTAAAAAGTCAAATACATAAATAACGGAGTAGCTCGATTAGGTAGATTGAGGGGAGAGCATGAGGTATTCTAAAGTTGTTTTACATTAGACGAATATATTTATGAGATAGCTATTTCCCTGTACTGTTTCAGCCATTAAAGAATGTTGTAAGTTTTTATCACTCGGAAATGTAATTGCTCATTATTTTTATCCCCTCAGCCGACACCCGTAGCCTCCGCCGCGGTATGCGCTACTTCTGGATAAAAGTCGTTCTAGGAGCTTCCACTTCCACTCCAGTGAATTTCGCCGCAAATAATTTACAAGAACACAATAAAATTGTTTTCGTTGGACCGAAATCAACGAAAAGAATAAGTGCCGAACGACTGTTGCGGTCAGCTTGTAAATTTCCGCGTTGGATGGATGTCAGATTTGTGCGTGATGAAGTGAATGTTCTAGACTTTCTCGTAAATTATCCACTTCCATTCGAGTGGACGTTGCGTTGTATTTTACCGCACCGAGTTCCGAATTTTTTGGTACAGTAGGCGGACTTATTGAAAATATAATTTCTTTCTGTTAAGTTTAGTTTCCGTGCAACAACATTTGCTAGCTGCTGCTTTTCTCGCGTTCGCCGGATCTGACGTTCATCCGAAATGATACAACCAATTATAATTCACTACGCACAACAAAATACAAGTATTCGAGGAAAATTAGATTAGATCAGTTTTAATATTCGCACGAAGGGACCTCTATCCTTGTGATCTATGTTGTAGATTAAAGGGCCTCGTTAAATCGATAACATTCTCCTTTTCAGGTTTCATCTGAAAAATGCCCACGCAAAACGAGATACAAAGAAATAATAATTTCCTTCATTTCGTGCTGACTCCGAAAAAGATTATGTCTAGATTCTGTTTTAGCGTACAATCTTCTCATACTACATTACTTGGATCGTCGTAACGAAAGAATGATGCTTTAGAAAAAAAAAAAAATGGAATCTTTGCAGAAAAGTAAAAATAAGTTTAACATCCCATTGCCGTGCTTGTGCTACGAGTATACTGACTTTCTTCACGTCAAAAGAGCAATTTTCGAACTTTACTTGTCGCTTAAAAGTCACGCCCATCGCGCCCCGCTACCACCGCACCGTCACCGCCCCGCTGACATGTCGTAGGAGCAACGAGGGAATAATTTCTCTGTTTATATTAGCTCCTTGCATATATTACTTTTCCTGCGTAACTTAGGGCGTAGATATGCCTCTGAGGAGCAATTTATTAAAATTGTGTAATGTTTCATATGATAAAAAGAAAACCCCTAAAACGAAAATTGTGCCAATACTTACTGAGATTTTTTTCAGACCATTGTTTAAACCATTTATGGATATAAAACTGTCTAGATTTTCGCCATCTTGTTCAGCATTAGGTCAGCTACATCCAGACCCTACACGCATTGTTCAGGTTGTAGCCTTTGTTACTTTGCTGGTGGATTTTTGTGCCAGCATGTCGCCGCTCGTTTAGCATTACTTAGGGCGCAAGTTGCCCACGCCATGTTCGAGCGCCGGCACCCACTGGCATAGTGCGCCAGTGGGTGCCGGCGCTCGATATCGCTCCTTTAATTAATGGGACCATTTCGACGAATTTTAACCCCTCCCCCCCCCCCCCCCCCCTCCCGTACAATTGCAGTGGAGGGGGCCAGTTCCTTTTCCCAACGATTGTCGTTCCTTTCGGCAATACCTGCTCACTCTGACAATATCGTCGTTTACTAGCAAATAATGTAATTAATATCTGAATAGTGCCTGTTGATTTATAGGGTTACGTACGGGACCCTATTACTAAGCATTATACGCTGTCTGTCCTACCTTTAAAGGGCTGTATAATATCTTTTGAACCGTAGTAATAGGTAGGCGGTTGTAATTTTCACAAAATATTTGTTATTATGGCGGATAATATACTAACAAATAATAATAAAAAAAAAAACAAAAGTAAAAAATTAATGGAGTCCCCAACGTGTTTTTTTTTCAACGTTTAGTTGTTTTAAAACGTCGTAAACTGTCGTAAATGCGAGTCGGGCTCGCGCTAAGGATCCCGAATGAAATAAAATATTTTTTTCTTTATTTTCAGTAAGAAATTACTCATAGGTACCAACAGTTCCTGAATAGCACAGAATCACTCCCAAGACGACTTGTACTCGTAGGTCGGTAAGTAAATCAAGATTTACAGTAAGCGTGTACCTAACCGCGTAATAGTACATTACTCTCACCTAAAGGAGGAGCCTACACGAACGCAAAACTAGACCGCTAAGAAAATCGCGGAAAAATTCATTCATGCTTTCTTTCGAATGGAGATGTCGCGTTACCGGAAAGGACCGAAATGCGCGCAAAATGCCCAAATTTTCCCGGAATGTAGAACGAATTAAACGGCCCACCCGCAGCTGCGGCAGAAACTTTGCGGCCATCATTAATTGATTAGCCAAGGCCGGGAAAAACATTATTAATGAATTCTGAGGGACTGTTCCATGGGTTTATAGGCTTCCTCGCCCAGAGTGCAGGATACTAGTTGACTAGTGACTTGTAACTAACTAATTACCTTTAATAGTACTAAACCTAAGATAACTGGTAGGTGCTTGTATACGTATCTCGGAGTTTCTTAATCATATATCATATCATATATTACTTTAAGTGAGCTATTCTTGTATGTATATATGTGTATTTAAAATTGGTTTCTCGGAAACGGCTCTAACGATTTCGATGAAATTTTGTATTTAGATGTTTTATTTTCCAAGTTTATCTAGATAGGTCATCTCTGAGAAAATACGTTTTCACACAAAAAAATAAAAAAGTTATGTATTGCCATCTGTTGATGGCGAGCAAAGCTCTGTCGCCCAGGTCTTTATTGAAGTACCTCGCGCTACTGTGATCGCGTTAACCGTGCGCAGATAAACTTAAGTAATAGTTCAACTCAATTGTGTGTCGTACCCGACTGCGCGAAGCAAAAGAGGGTAATGTTTTTACAGAACATTATTTACCCATATACATTTTATACTCAATGCCAACTGTTTATATACATACCATCACGATGTATCCTGACAATCGGGGTAAGCAGAGTACCGAATTGGAATTGTGCTGTAAGGACACAGGTTATGATATTTATATTTCAATTAAGAAAAATTGAGATTCGTACAGATATAAATAAATAAAAGTTCTAAAATAGTGCCTTCAAGTTGAGTCTATCAATTAACTTCTACCGAATAAATAGACATTGGAACTATTGATGCGATAATTTATAAAATTCACTCCAACATTATTTTTGCCATCCATTAAATAATATCAAGACTGAGACGGGACCTATTACAAATCATAAGGTCAACTCTTGGGCGTAAACAGACATTTACAGAGTAAGACCCCTTATTGGTTTCTCTCTACATTATAAGCATTATCTATAATCGTATTTTGATGAAAAGGTGTTTTTGAACTGTACCTAATTATTTTCATAAAAATGTGTTCATAGCGATACCTATTCATAATGGAAAGTTAAGTATTTAACTCAAACATATAAGGCAAAAAAAATATCACTGTGTGAGTGTTTGTACTTTGTACATACGCAGAGGTAATGCGACGACAAACAGTTGGAAGGGCGGCCATTTGTAAAGTTGTATTGGTATGATCAATCTTCGTCCATCCGTTTTAGTGACATATCTGTCGATTTCGTATGTCGCGGTGAAAGAAAGGATTCGCCCTAGAATCTACTGTGATTTATCGTTTAGCTTCGATGTCTTCTCAAAGTCCCCGCATTAATAAAGCTTAGTGTCCCTAAGAGAGCACCCTGAGGGAGGCTTTGAGTAGTAGGACGAGATCCATTGTAGGTTACTCAATAAAGAAAACGACTTTATCGCTACGGCCAGCCAGCACTTTATGCGGAAATATTTTGGCAATTTTCAGGACACGTGCCAGAAATAGTATAAAAGGAACCCTTCATGATTAGCCTTCTTTATTAGATCCACAGAATATATAATATAGCACGATTAGTGGTAGTTTATTGCAATTTGACATACATTCGATAATTAATGTCACAAATGTTTCATCTCTCTTTATATAAATAAAAAATGTTAACATCCTCCGATGTGACTCAGCAGACAACACAACAGCTTAAAAATAATTTTATGTTATTAATGAACTATCAACTAGCATTATATCCCAACCAAGGTACAGTATGTGGAGCATTAAGCAGTTTCGTACGTAAGGCTACTTAGGAAAGAGGATATGACGTCATTCATTCAAAGCTGCCATCTATGAAAGTAAAATCTGTAAATAGCCTCATTGGCGGAAGTTCCGACCTTCAAAAGATCGATGAAAATAAAATATTAGCCCGGTTAATTTATCTTTGTCACACGAGAGCCAATATTTCCTCCTCGCGCCAACTTTGCTTCAAGGGAAGATAAACAAGAAATAACATTACCGGACACTTATCGTCATTAATCACCCAGTTACTGCCCTAAGAGTGAGAAAGCAGCTTACAATTTATTTTACGTTATAAGCCCATTCAACTTATACTAATACCACACCACAGTCAATAAATACATTATTGTATATACTCACGTGCATTGTGCAATGTATATACTTTTTTCATACCCATTCACTATAATACACCTACATACCTCAAGGTCAGAGTCCGTATTGTCGTAACCGGCGATAGGCTCCGGAGGCAGGGAGAAACGGTTTGTGCTGCGCGAGAGGCTGTTGACTCCCATATGCTTCAGGTTACGTCCGAGGGTAGCGCTGCCGGTCGCCGCGGGCCGCCCGCCCACTATCTCCGGCTCTCGGAACGAGAGCTTCTTTCGAGGTCTCTCACTACCGTCGATACTGTCCGCACCTCCGAGGCTGTCACTCTGAATGGGAAGCACTAGCCGAGGATGAAGGTATTCCATGCCCTCGATCGAGTCGTAACGCCGCGGGTACTCGAAACTGTCGTCGTTGTAGCTTCCAGGCGCAAACCTATCTTCGTCGTACTCGACGCTCCGCCGCGGAGAAGGTCCCACCGACATCGGTCTAGGTCTCCTGTATTCTTTCTCTTCTCTCGTGGGGGTCCGACTCTTCCGTTGCTGCTTTCGGTCTTCCTGGAATTCCGGCTCTGACTTGCTCGTTTTTAGTCGGTCGCTCCTGGACTTCGGTTTCTGTTTCACGTCCAGGGTGTGTTGTTTTTGCTTCTGCTTCGCATACGGTCCGTCGCTCGGGCGCGACTTGAGCGCGCCTCCGAGTGAGAAGAGGGTGCTTCTTGCTCGGAGCAGTACATCTGCGGGGATCTGGCGGAGCGGATTCTCACTCTTTTTGATGACTGGCCCTGGACTTACGTTTCTCTCCTTCTGCTTCATTGTTGGCATTCTGTGTTAAATACGCGGGAACATTTTAAGCACAATATTCCGTTATGTGTGGCACTCGATGATTGGAAAAATTATTTGTGTTTTAGTTTAACACAAAATCGATCTAGCCGCGTGGTGGCGGCGGCGTGCACGGTGCGTGCGCGCAGTGTTGGGCACGACGCTACTCTCGCGCAGCTCTATCGGGATACTGAGTGAGCTTTCGCAGCCAGCCGCCCAATCGGAGCGGCGGCGCGGCAGCCGGCGGTGGCAGCGGCGCGGCGGGCGGCTCGACGTAGCGTCGCCGACGACGCCTTGCGCTTTTACCAATCGAAATAAACACGTCAGTCGGACGCTAACGCCGAATCGTTTTACCTAATGCTCTGGAAGCGTGTTAGACAATAACTCCCTTTATATATTACCTGATGAGCGCGATGCTCTTTGTAAATCGAACACTCCTGCATCGGAACGTAGTTGCCGTCACAACGATGCGAATGTTTTCTTGGAAGCGTGTGGAGATAAATAAGAAGCAATCGCAAAACTTACAAATCGAAATATTTCAATAATTCGATTAGTGAAATGTTTATTAAAGGTACCCTAGCACACAATATAAAACCAAAAAATTAAGTTGATGTATTGCAAAGTGCAATTCTATGTTATTTAATTTGGTGTAGTAAAGTACATGGGTCTTTCTCCGCAGTCGCAATATTTCGATGACTTCGGTGGCACTTTTTTTTTTCTTTGAATTTAGACATTCTCACAGGCAAAAGATAATTTAGAATTAATTTAGAATCGAACGGTAGTGGAGGGAACAAAATTGATTGAACGGTTATGAAGTTATTGAATTTAAAAAATATGATGTCCACCGAAATCAATATTTAAGTCACCGAAATCAAATCGTGTAATTACTTTATAACTTAACACTTTATGCAACTGTGCAAAAGAACAAACAATACCGACTACAATTGTGTGCAATTTCGATATGAGTAGGTATTGAGCAGATTTATATTGTAAAAAAATTTTTTGTGATATTGCCGGTCTCTTTCCTTGTTAAGTGCATAAAGTATGGGGTCGCTTTTATTTCTAGCTTTTCTAAGTCCTTCAGCCACTCTTTTTTTAGCTAAGCGTTCCTCTTTTGAATTCGCTATCACGGCAAAGCTCACACGTAATACTATACCTAATAATAAATCGACCACCGATACGTCGAGATACTCCAAAACTTGTATCGGTAAACGGCGGTGACTGTGAGGCTCCATGAAAATACCCGCCCCATCCAATGATATTCTGCTAAGTACTCGGCAACATACATTTTTATGCGGACAAAAGTAGGTACACGGATCCTACACCAGTCACCCTTCAGCCAGACGGGACGTTGTGGATGAGAAGAGGCGAAGACTGTCTGAACTCGAACAAACGCTTCGGTCTATTTCCGAATGGGGCCGTACTAATTTGCTCGAGTTTAACGCTTCCAAGACATAAGTCTGCGCGTTCAGTGCGAAAAGAACGGCGTTCACACCCGCTCCTTCCTTCCAGGTCCCGTCGCTAAAATTAAGCGATCACCTCGGGGTCCTCAGAGTCGAACTGTCGCACGACCTAAACTTTCGGCGCCATAATCTAGTGCAAGGCCAAGCTAGTTTCTAAAAAGTTGGGCGTACTCAATAAGGTGCGACGGTACTTCACGCCGGGCCAAAGGCTGCTTTTGTATAGCACAGATTTGGTCCTGCTTGGGGTACTGCTCGCACTTGTGGGTTGGCTCAGCTAAATACCAGCTTGCGCCTTTGGATTCGATCCAGAGTCGAGCCCTGCGACTAGTGGATGACCCCAACGTGTACCGCGATCTAGAACCACTGCAACTCCGTAGGGATGTCGGCGACATAAGTGTGTTCTATCGCTTATTCAATCCATGGTGAATGCTCGGAGGAGCTGTTTAACGTGATCCTTCCGTCCCCTTTCCACCTCCGCACAACGCGCACTCGACAGGGATTGCATCCCTATACGCTGGACCTATACGGGTGAGTACCAATCGGTACTGCAGGCCTCCACAGAACTGGTAAACTCTGGAACGCTCTCCCTGCCCACGTATTTCCCCCCAAGTATCGTCTCGGGTCCTTCAAGAGAGGCGTGAATAGCACCTGTCAGGCCGGCATGGCATTCGAAAGCCCAGCGTACGACCGAATTTCCATGGGCGTCATTAGGCACCTTATTGGTGGCTCGTCGTCTCATGTCGCGCTTTTTATTTAAAAAAAATGCTCCTTGGTAAGGGAGTGAGGCAAGGGGACGTGATCTCACCCAAGCTCCTTACAAAAGCACTTGAAGACGTGTTCAAGACGCTTGAGTGGGAGAACATTGGAATAAATGTCAATGGGGGGTTTCTCAGTCATATCCGTTTCGCGGATAACATTGTCCTCCTCGCCCATACCCGGGTTCAGCTTCAAGAGACGCTCAGCGACCTTTACGAGGTCTCACTGAACGTCGGCCTGAGGTTGAACCTGGATTTTTTTTATTGCTTCTGAACTGGGTGGCTCTACCCGAGGTCGAAGCTTCAGGCGCAACCAATTTCACCGCCGAGGAGGTGCCAGTCCGGCTTGGAGGTGGACTAATGTCGCTGGGGAAAGGCTATTAACCCGCGATTTGAAGATCCGTGGATTGTAGGAGTGGGGAAAGATATTCCCTGGGAGCCCGTTCCACACCTTTGGAGTCCGGCCCAAGAACGATTTAGAGAATCGTGCAGTTCGAAGAACTCTTCTGTCGACTACAAAGGGGTGTTTCGAGAACCTGGTCAACCCGAGCAACAGTTTCGCGTCTCGCGTTTGCTGCTGAGGCTTCTCTACCCTTCCAGTCCTTGATGAACCCTTCGTGCACCGTGCTGTCCTCCACGTAACAATGTATTTCGCCGAGCGAGAGCATGTCGTTGATGAATAATAGAAACAGCGTAGGCGACATCACGGATCCTTGTGGAACACCAGCATTGATTGAGTAGTCGGCCGAGCAGGCACCATCTAGGGTGACAAAGATCGACCGACCACTCAAAAAGCTAGAGATCCAAGTGCACAGTTTTGTAGGGACACCGTAAGCTTTCTTAACAGTCCCCGGTGCCAGACGCGATCGAATGCTTTGGATATGTCCAGATCCAGAGCGACCGCCAGCGATTCCCCAAAACCATCGAGCCTTTCAGCCTACAAATGAGTGACGTACGCAAGAAGATCTCCAGTCGACCTTTGCTTGCGGAAGCCGTATTGCTTGTCATCGAGAAGTTTACAGTCTTCTAGATACGTCAGAGCGCTGAGTTGACAATACGCTCCATAACCTTACTCAAAAGTAAGGTTAGGGATAAAACCAAAATCATGACGATGAAGGTTATGGGTGAGGGGATATTCTGATCGACGGTGAAATGATCGAACAAGTGGAGGAATACGTATATTTCGGACAAATATTTCGGCTAGGTAGGTCGACAAGGCCTACTCAAGGAGGTAGAGAGACACATTCAACTGGGTTGGGCTGCCTTCGGAAAGCTGAAGTTTGTCCTAAAATCTGATCTACCGTAAGGCAAAACATATTTAATAAGAAATATATACTAGTCTCAAAAGTTATTTAGTTAATACAGTGTAAACGGCATAATCTATACATATAATAAAATCGTAGAGGTAAGAAAGTCTGTACATTGAATGTATTCGGAAAAAAACTAACCAGGGTGGCTTAAAATGAGATACTGAACATGTTAGAACAGTTTTTAAAATTTTTGTTTGTTTGTTTGTTTGTCTGTACGCGCATCACGCAAAAACAACTGAACGGAATTAGACGAAACTTTGTATAGTGGCAGTTTATATGCCGGGTTAACATAATACGTAAAAAAAATTAACAAAAATAAAAAAAAAATAACAATTATAAACATTATTGCGCGTTTAAAATCACGTAGTCCAAAGTAAAGGTAAAAACAATTTTAAATGTCATGTTGACAACGGAGAACTGTCATCTCGACGTGAGCTGGCCGGTGACAAATTGTTTGATAAATAAAAATAATAATTGAAAGTCGAAGTTATGTCGCTGTCATTGGTGCAATAAAATTTATATATCTGTTGCCCGCGGCTTCGCTCGCGTGAAATTCTTATTTAAAAAAAAGAAAGTAAGTAACTAAAGACGGGCCCGAAGGCGGATCTGCGCTCACGTAAACGATATTCTTTCTCGATGAAAGTAACTAAGGGCGAGGCGAAAGGCGGAGCTGATTTCAGGAAGAAGAAAAACATTCTCGAAGAAAGTAAGTAACTATGGGCGAGGCCGCAGGCCGAGCTGCGTTCAGGAAGAAGCTAAACCATCTTGAAGAAAGTAAGTAACTAAGGCGAGGCCGAAGGCCGAGCTACGTTCGGATAATTGAAAAACCATCTCGAAGAAAGCAAGTAACTAAGGGCGAGGCCGAAGGCCGAGCTGCGTTCAGGAAGAAGCTAAACCATCTTGAAGAAAGTAAGCAACTAAGGCGAGGCCGAAGGCCGAGCTACGTTCTGACAAATGATAAGCCATCTCGAAGAAAGCAAGTAACTAAGGGCGAGGCCTAAGGCCGAGCTGCGTTCAGGAAGAAGCTAAACCATCTCGAATAAAGTTAATTAATATTAAGATTGAGTTAATTTAAATTTTATTATAAAGTCCATGCTTCTAACGGCAAATATACCGTGCATCCTAGAACCTCGCGGTTATTCCCGGCTGGATGGCAAGAGGCCCGATGCTAGAGACCTTAGTGCCATGGACTAAGGGTAGTTCTTTGATGTGGGACGCCATTTTTGTTCTCAATTGGCTCCAAGTCACGTTAGGACATCTTCAAGAGCGGCTGGCGCGGCCGAGGCTGGGGCGGAGAGCCTCCAACGCAGCAAATATAGAAATATAATTCAAGATTTCGAATTTGTTGCGTTTGCGGTTGAAACCCTCGGTCCGTGGAGCAGTGAAGCCAAAAGAGGCTTCAGCTGGTTGACGCAACTGGTGTCCCGTCATCGAGGGCTTATGTACTTCATTCAAAGGGTAAGCCTTGCCATCCAGCGGGGTAATGCCGCAAGTGCTCTAAGAACATTTGAAAATGCCCGTTTTGATAGTTATTTTAATGTTTGTTCGGTAGGTTTAATTCTTTAGTTATTAATATTACTTTTTTATTTATATGAAATAAATAGATTGAGTAAACGATATTATATTCTATCGAAGAAAGGAAGTCTTTAAGGGCGAGACCCGAAGGCGGAAGAGGGTTTTTGGTTTACCTGAACGCAGCTCGGCCTTCGGCCTCGCACTTAGTTCCTTCCTTTCTTCCAGAAGGTTTGTCGTCTTCCTGAACGCAGCTCGGCCTTCGGCCTCGCCCTTACTTACTTCCTTTATTTGAGAAAGGTTTATCGTTTACCTGAAAGCAGCTCGGCCTTCGGCTTCGCCCTTAGTTAGTTACTTTCTTTAAGAAGGTTTATCGATTACCTGAACGCAGCTCGGCCTTCGGCCTCGCCCTTAGTTACTTACATTCTTCTTTGGAATACGAATTTCACGCGAGCGGAGCCGCGGGCTCAGCTAGTACTATATAACTTCGATTAAAAGAAAAACTGTTGTTTTTTTTTGTACTTCATTCGACGAAAAATCTCAATGACGCAATAGAATACAGTAAGTTAGGTTTTGCTACGTAGAGATTGCAGTCTTTAATGTTTTTAACTTTATGTGAATTTAATTTTTTTTTTCATTTCTAAACCTCAAATACATAATTTATCCTGTTTATAAGTTATAATAGGCATGCTATTTAATTAAAAAATATGTTTCTTGCTTTCGGTGGTTTTGAAATTGACTTCGGTGCACCTATTTCCACCGAAAACACCGAAGTCATTGACACTGAAATCAAAAAAGTAAGGAAAATCTAAAATATTTGCAAATATAATCTATATATACAGTATTGCTCTCTAAGTTGGAGATCTAGGACTAATAAGACAATCTCTAATTAAAATATAATAGTAATATGTCAAATAAATAACGAGAAAATTGGTTCAGCGAAATCAATTTTATAGGTTACCAAACCACCGAAAACGATTACATACCTTAATAACACGGCCGCACAGGAACGCACAGACGTGTTGTCCTCGCCACAGAAGCGGCGCGACTGATATTTTATTTCGCTTTAACAGCTATGCACGCAGCTACAATAATATAGGATCTATGAGCGTATTCGTGCGCGCCACCGATATCAAAGCAAACTAGCGGACGCAGATAAAATAATTCATATTTCGTCTTCTAAAGCGTATTCATGCTTAGTAAAAATATAAGGTAAAGCATAACTAACTAAGTTTTAGAGAACATATACAAAGTAGCGTAATTCCTTATAGATGATAAGAAAAAAAATGTTTTCTACCGCAAACTGTAGTCCGGACGCGCCAGTGAAGTCAAGATTTCAGCAGTTAGAATTTTTTTTATCGCATTTCTAATTAATGAATTAAAAAAAGGACACAGGCCCCCCCTAGTATTTTAATCATATCTACAATATAAAAAAATATAAAAGTATTATGAATCCATTTTATAAGACTTTTCGATCCGGACTCGCTTATTCTGCCCATCCGGAGAAAGACCCACATTTCATATAGCACACAATTAAATAAAGTCGGCAATCTAAATAAAGGTAAACCAAGGCGTATTCAATGCGCGTAAGTCTGTCGGTTGTTAATTAATCGTAAACGTCAATAGGTAGCGTTTGAATCGATTTATAGTAAACACGTTCGAGATAGTTTTGAGAGAGATAGAAATAACGTTCAGACTCCTTCGGATGAATCAATGAAATCAATATTCCGTGTCTCCACAACCGAGCCCCTTCAGATGCTTTGATCAAATGCGACGTCCGCGGAAAAATCTCATTTGGCGTCATAGCGAGGCGCGCCGGAGAGGGGCTTCGTAAAGAGGGAATTGTGTTTGATCGCAGGTGATCGTTGGGTACTCAGTGAACAAATATAAATCGACGATATCAAATATTAAGTAAGCTACACATCACGAATCGTTCATCAAATAGGTACATTTTTACCAAAATTCGAGGTAGTTGTAACTTCAGGTGTAGTTACAACGAACGTTTTCAGAGTGGAGATCGTTCCACGGGAATACAGGAGACAATTTTTAGATTGCACATTTAATTATGCATTATAGCCGGAAACGGCGGCGTACATTTGTTAATTCTTATTTTACTTAGATAGTATTAAAATACGACATATATAGAGACCGTAGAGGACTACACACTGTTAATGACCAACCACTAACTAGTCGCGCGGCGGCTATCGGAGACGCGGGTGATCGGGGGCGCGGCCGGCTACTACAGCACAACTTTGTTCGGCCAACTCCAGCACTGCCGCGTCGATTACCCTCCACCAATGCGACCACTTCCCCCCGCCCAAAACTTGTGCCAACTTCAAGAAAAACAGAATCTTCCTCGCATTGTGCTTGAAAACTTCCACCCGCTTCGAGAGTTGTTTTCCTTTCGCCAGGCGTTTTCTTTGCCCCATTTCTAGACACTGTTTATTTTACTGGAATGAGTTTTGTGTGAATAAGCTCCTATTTCACATTCAATGATCCGTTCGATTCTGGGATACCATGTTACACAAATAATGGCGTATTCTATTCCCGTGTCTGTTCTAATTTGAATTCGTCCGTATCAGGAACAGATGCTTTCATTTGAAAACGCTTTGACAAAATAAAATTTGTTAGACATATGTACGTAATCAGTATGCCTGTTTTATGTGTATGTCAGTTAGACATTCCCACGGCTTCGCTTCGCGGTGGCAGATATCCTAAAACAATTCATACATGTGCCTGGAAATATCAGTGAAACCTCCATGTGAACTGTTAAAGTAGTTCTCGACTTTATAAACGAGCATACAATCGATGACGACGCATGGGCGCAACGTCACAGAATTTCCGCTTTATTACTTAAGAAGGATTACCAATTATTTAAAATTTTAACAAAAATTGAATATCCACCTTAGGGTTTTGCGGTGAGCACTTGCATTTGCCAAACTATCCGAGTCACGCTTCTTTAGCTCATTTCAAGGGAACACGGCCGTACTCTGCCAACAGCCGTCAGAGGGGCCGTAAAACTACGCAATCGCGCGCAAATTTAGCCCATAATCCATTAACCGGCCAAGTTATGAGCGTTCGAGTATATTTACCTACACAATTAGCGATAGTCGGATCTTGGTCACTCACGTGTGTGTTCGTCGCGCGGATAAAAAACGCATTATTTTTATTTATGTCAGCGCTCGCGCGGAGTCGGGTCGGGAGCGCCACCACCGGTGGAAATAGACAAGGGCGTAGCCTGACTACGACAGTGTCGAGGAATACTTAAATAGATAAAAATTCATTTTCAGTGGATTCGACGAAACGCATACGTCGCCACTATTTCAGACAATTTACCATATTATTATTCTAATGTGATCTAGTATATTATTATATTACTTTTACGTCAATTTAATCTCTTTTTAACCGACTTCCAAAAAAGGAGGAGGTTCTCAATTCGTCTGTATGTTTTTTTTTTTTATTTTTTTTTTTATTTTTATTTTTTTGTATGTTTGTAACACGATTTCTCCGTCAATTGAGGGCCGATTTAGAAAATTCTTTTTTTGTTAGTTAGGTCATACTTCCGAGGTGGTCCCATTTCAATTTTATCGAAATTGGTTCAGTGGTTTTCGAAAAATCAGCATAATACTATGGTGTGTGGTTACCTTCAGCAAAACTTGTGATGTGGTCGTTTTCGGCAATTTTCAGTTTGATAAATTAGTATGGTGTGTGGTTACCTTCAGCAAAACATTTGTGATGTGGACTTATTCAGCAATTTGCAGTCTGACACATATGGCGAATAATTCTGTACCACTTCAATCGATTTCGATTATTCGATTTCGATTATTCTTTTTTATGTAATATTACTAAAAAGAATGAAATAAAAACTGTTTTAAAAAATATTAAACCGATTTCCAAAAAACAAAAAAAAAAAAAACTAAAAAGTATTAAATACCTAATATTTTGAAATTTTCTCTGTCCTGTTGAAATACATGAATCGATATAATAGTGATACATATTCGGACCCTTGTTTCATGAATATTCTAAATTTGAAATTTTTTTATCTTTTCCGACCGGCGCTTAATTTATTATGGTACCTGGCCAGTACCTACTGTACCGAGTACCATCGAGCTGGTTTGATGATGGAGACAGAAGGTGGCCATAGGAACTCCTAAACTACACATGATAAACCCATCGTGTTTGGGCTCGTTGCATTTGTCTTCACGAGAAATTTACTTTAGACCTAAAAGATTCTCAATTCGACGGTATGTTTTCTTTTTTTGGATGTTTGTTACGCGATTACTCCGTCAATTGTGGGCCGATTTTGAAAATTCTTTTTTTTTTTATTTGAAAGGGGATAACCCTGAGGTTTTTGAAGTGAAAACTTCTTTAGCGGCTCTTGGCACTTTTTTAGGTGGGTAAAAATGTATAACTCGCGACATCGCGTCAGCGTCATTTTTAAAATGAAACCTTAAGTCATTGCGTTAAGGGTTAAGTTAGAGTGGCACGGGATCTGCCGGCACTCCCGGAGTGCAACTGTTAAGTAGGGTTCCGTAACACGTTTATGTCTGTCCATTCTACTAAGTTCTGCAAAATGAATGTAGGGTTCCGTAACATATGCATGTCTATCCGTTCTACTAAATTTTACAATTTTCAACCAAGGTCCTCCGACGGTTATTTTATAATAAAAGTAGGCTTCCGTAACACGTTTATGTCTGTCCATTCTACTAAGTTCTGCAACATCACCTACAACGTCCGTGATGTCAGCCCATAACACCAGTGCCATGTCAGTGCTTCCCCCTTTGATCGTGCTGACTACACTGAACTGGTCGGAAAACACAAACTATTTACATAGCCGTTTCGACCGACGTTTAATTCAGTGCGGTGGTACCAACCCGGGAAGGTTAAACCCTACCACCAAGTAAAATTACGAGGGAAGGGACTTACAGTTTTACGAGGAATCCGAACCTTGGTCAGCCTCCAACGGTCAGCGGTCACCCATCTAAGCACTGACCGCACCCAGCGTTGCTTAAAATTCAATAGCGACAGTTGACTGTCTGCACCACTGAGCTATCGAAGCTGACGTGGTCCTATTTTAATTGGGTCAAGATCGGATTGGAAAGCGAGTACATCAATAGCAAAAAATAACTAAAAAAAAACTGTGAAATAAAAAAAAAAGTTTTAAAAAACATAAAACCGACTTCCTAAAAAAAGTAAAACTAAAAAACTATTTAAAATAAAAATATAAAAACCGCCTTCAAAAATATATGAAATAAAAACCTAAAAAAAAAAACGAACCCTAGAGTTGAAGGCGGTGCTAAAGCAAGCAAAATGATGCATGAAAGAAAACATGAGCGGATGATAATATCCTTTGTGATTTGTGTAGCCTTTTTAGCACCGCCTTCAACTCTAGGGTTCGTTTTTTTTTTTAGGTTTTTATTTCATATATTTTTGAAGGCGGTTTTTATATTTTTATTTTAAATAGTTTTTTAGTTTTACTTTTTTTAGGAAGTCGGTTTTATGTTTTTTAAAACTTTTTATTGACTGCAAATTGTATCTATTAACTGTTAGGAAATAGAATGAAATAGAAATTAATACATTATCGTGGAATAGTGGTCAATTTCGAAAACACATTATAAATAAATAAATCTCTAATATAATTATGGTTGTCACTCACTACCCTGGCAATTTTTTTACGAGCCGACGTAAATAAGTTCTAGTCTAAAGAACTAGTTTAGTCTGATGTCGTCTATGTGACAAAGAGGCGGTTCACCATAACACATAGTTAATTTGGTTCTTTCAAAGAACAATCCATCATATCTCGTTTAATTTTTATTATCCCATTACTATATGAGTATCTCATCTCAGTACACTTTACTTAATATAGTAAAAAAAAAAATTCTGCAAAAATGAAACATCTACAAAGCTGATCCCACGCTCGTGCGCGACTGTACACAAGCTCCCACTACAAACTTCTCCACTGGAAAGTGACAAACATATCAAAGCTTGCTAATAGTGATGATAATATCATTATGTTGGCTTTTATTTCTTAAAAAAAAAACTATAGAAATAAATATTTAGGTATGGTTGGCTTCGCTTAACAAAAACAATGTTTTTGATTCTGCGAACCGGCAAGTAGTCTTACATTTCAAATTTAATTTGGCCCGTCTGCTGAAAATACAACTTTTGGTCTAGTACTTTTTTAAATTGATTGGTCAGTGCTAGCTTTGTTAAATATTTAACGTGCTAAATGTATTTATAATATTCGATTGACATCCGAAAATCCCTATCGAATCGACGCGAAACTAAACTTAGCTCACGTTAAGTATTCAAGTGTTTTACTAGCGCATTACATTTTATCCTCTAAATCCATCTGTGATAGAGTATACATTGGATATTTCGTAAAAGCTATGACGCTGATACAAGATTACGCTGGCAGGAACCGGAGTTTTGACATCAGCATTACTTGCGTCTTCACATTGCGAAACTTCTCGATATGAGTTATAGTTGGGCTATTCTCATCTGTTGCTGCACTTTAGAGAGTAAGGGCATTTCGTTTTTAAGATTAGTGGCATCTTCTTAACTTCGTTAGACTGCGAAAAGATTTCATACTATCGGTTTCAGCAGCACATGTGCTGGGTCTCGTCATTCTTATCGCTATACATTGTCGATCCGTTCCCTACTATTTATTTGAGACTAGCTGTGCGTGTAGCTGTGAATCGACGACGATGCGTCGGCTCGGCGCACCGTTAACATATTTTGCTCTTTATTAGTTAAGATTTCTTCAGTTCTAAGTTTCATAAGTACATTGTATCATAGTTCATAGTTAGTTATAGTTCATTTATTTCATCTTTGGACAAAACTGCCGCTCAGACATTTCACACATTACATTTCATATAATATATTACTTTACATTTCATTTCATTTGTAGCACACTTAAAAAAGATGAAAAATTCCGAAAAAAAAAAACAGTTTTGTGCATGAAAAGGCCATTAGACGCACGTACCTGGACCAGATCGGGCATGTGCTCAAAAAGGGGAACGTGCGTAGTACCCGTAACCGACGAGCATGCATGAAGAACATTATGGGAGTGGAAGAGGCGGCAGAGGTGTGTCAGGATCGTGGCACGTAGAGATCCGTTGTCTCTGCCTACCCTACCGGGATACAGGCGTGACGCTATGTATGTATGTATGTATGTAAGGCCATTAGAACTAGAGCAAAATTACAATAAAACATTAAAATACCTCGCGTCAATAGAATTGTCAAATGTTAAAAATACAAATAAGTCAATATAAAAAAATTCAAAAAGCTAGCATCAATAGAATTGTCGTCATTTAATTAAACAGACTCTTTTAGAAAACAACAAAAGGCAGAAATGGTGGGCACTATAACTGCACATGCGAGGGCTATTCATAATATTATTCTCGGTATCAGAATATTATCAGGCTAATCATACTGGGGCGGAATTAATAACTGTCTTTATAGACACTATTTAAGAACAGAAGAATGGAATAGAATTTAATATAGTTTATTTCCTCATTCACACAATAAAATACAGAAGATGTAACAACGTAGAGCTATACTCTGTTCGGTCAGTGTAGACAGTAGCTCGTCGCAAAAAAATTAACGTTTACATAGAGGCAGATTCTCTGAACCGGTCCTAACTGAATAAAGTTGTGTTGTCAGAGCTAATCCTTTTGAATGTTAAATTAAGGTAATAAAGTGTGTAAAGAAATAATTAAATACCTCAAATTGAATGATAGAAAAACTTACCGAGATTCGTATTATTCTACAAACATTTTAAAATATAAAAAAAATATTCAAAATTATTACACATTCAACACAATGTTTATTCTTTATAGACGACCACGTAATGTTCACTGAACTCATCGTACACAGTTACGCAGTACCTACAAATGCATACGTTCGTATCGAGTGACTTCCAAATGCAGACTGAGCTATGTAAACGCCATATTATTTCTCTATGGTAAACGCCCATTCACCCCCCGGGGGTAATCTGTGATGGGACACTGTCAAAACTGGCCGGAAAGAGTATAGGAGGAAAAAGTGGCCACAGCTCCCTTGCGGTGAGAGCGCGGCGGCGCGCGGCGCTGATCTTACAGAGAGAATAACAAATGTGAACAATTCACAAAATAAAACTTTTTTTTTGCAATTCGCCCTACAGAACCTACGAAATGAGTGGCCCCGGAAAATTCACGAAACTGAAAGCACAATTTCGACTGTTGGCGCGAGTTTTTCAAGCTCTGTGGAGAAAATAGAATAGAATAGAAATACTCTATTGGACACAAAAAAACACTAACAAAGGTACAGAATAATAATGATATGATAACACACAGAAGAGCAATGTAATTTTTTTAGAAGAGCAAGAGAACCAGTGAAATTTTAAGGCTCCAGACAAGGCAAGCAAGCAGGAGATCGATACGGCGTTTTTCTGATTGGAGTCACCCTACTGACACATCGCACTGAAATTCTTAGCGTACATAAATGAAAATATAATTTTTATTTTTGTTTAATGCAAAACTATTAATTCAAACAAAAAAATACAAAGTTACCGACATAGATATTTAATCGACGAACAAAACGTATTTTTTTCCAAAACCTTGCTTTTTCATGTTTTTTTATCAACCGAATTTAATCAAATCGTGTTTTAAATTTTAAAAAAGCCACCAATCTGCCCTTATAGAACTTTATCTATTATGTATGGCAGATCGGTAGCTTTTTGAAAACACGATTTGATTTAATTTTTTCTTCTCTTCTCTTCTCTTATACCTTTCGAGAGACCATTTTATCGTCCGGAGTCTACGAAGAAGCTCTGCATTCTGCATCTGTAGTATTGGGTAGGAGAAAAGAAATAAAGGAATATAAATAGGGGAAGAGAAGAGTGTGTGTATGAGAGGGTTGGTTGGGCAAAGAAGGAGTGAAGGATTATGAGAAAGAGAGGGAGAGAAGTGAAAAAATTAGGGTAGAAAAGAAAGTTGAAAAGTCAGTTGGAAATAGGGGGAGGGTAGGAGGGAATATCTATAAACAAGTAGCTGTGTTGATGGTCAGCTCATTGTGAGAACTGAACTCACTCAGTCAGCTTATTGTGAGAAATGAGGCAATATCTCGAGAACCGGTAATCAAAACAATTTATTCCTCAATTTATAAGCTTTCCCCAAAAATTGGCGTCCGAGATCTTGACCGCCGCGGTGCGCCGGCGGCGGCGGCGCGGTGCGGCGGGAATCTGTAATACGTCTGTCGGCTACTTTGATGTCTCGTTTACGACTGGGAAGTGTATCTCGAAGTTGGATAAATAAATACGTGATACTTGCGTCACGCCTGCGAACGACATCTACGTGGGCAAATTGCGGCCTGTAGACATTTACCGTCCGTGCAACCATATCGCATTCACATAATTTCGCGGAGGCAGTGTGGGATTAAAATAGGCATTTTAAGTTTAGCAAGAATTTTTACTAAGAAGTTAGAAAGTAAAAAAAAAAATATTTTTTTTATGAATAGCGCGACATGTGTCATTGGTTCACCTACAAGTAGGTTTCTAACAATGCCTTATCATAAGTAATGTAAATTTTTGTATGGTCAGTACATACATTTTCAAAAATGTTTTCAAATTTTCTGAAGCGTTCTACAACACTTTTTCACTGACAAGAATATCGTAGTAAAGATAAGCAGAACTTCCGTGATTTCGATTATTTCCAGTTTCATAGTATTCGGTATTAAAATATGTAAGTATTTATACCTATGTGAAAAATAAATTTATGATTGCAGTGGGTAATAATCGCACAATGAATTCACTTTCGTCCGCAAGTAGTTGCCCCATTGTACAGATTTATTTGAAGCACGGATAAAGAACGAGATACAAAGAGCCGGAGCGACAACATCTGACGTGTTCAGTGGCGCAGCGGTTACGGAGCTTAGTGTACAAGAACTATCAACAGAGCGAAGGAAATCAGCGAAGGAAAACACTGGAAATAACAAAGACTTAAAATTACTTCAATGGTAAAGAAACATCTACAAATAACTAACCTGTAACTAAAACAATGTTGTATGTATGAATTATACTGTAGGTACTAACAATTCTGAAAAACAAAATTACAACGTTGACTGGACAAAGCTACATTACGGGATAAGTCCGCTCTCTGTATTACAGTAAATTATAATAACGTATACAGACCAACAAATATTAATAACAATTAACTAGGATTTTTTAACTTCAGAAAAATTACTAAGAATTTAGTAAAATTGTAATTATGTTACCTCCTCCATTAGAGAATCAGTTATAAATAAATATTAGGTCCTTACCTATGAAATTGGCGTTTTATATAGAAAAAATAAAAAAATTTTTTTTTATGAAAAATAAATTTTTTTTTAATCGAAGTATTGGCCATTATTATCAATGCACTTTTGCCATTTTACTGAAAGTTCATTGATGCCTCTGCTATAGAAATCCTGGGGATGGGAATAGGTTAACTCTTTAAAGGCGTTTTTCACTGCCTCATCGGATTTGAAATTTTTCCCCTGTAAAAAGTTATCCGAATTTCGAAAAAAAAAATGGAAACCAGTTGGAGCAAGGTCTGGTGAATATGGTGGGTGACGGAAAGTTTGCAGTCGTAAGTCCCGTAGTTTTGAGAGGGTCCATTGTGCGGTGTGTGGGCGAGCTTTGTCGTGAAGAAGGAGTGGACCAGAGCAATTGGCAAGTCTCGGTTGTTTGACAGCGAGCTTATCCATCATTATTTTCAATTCTTCACAGTACACATCTACAGTAATTGTTGCGCGAGGTATCAAGAAGCTGTAAAAATAATGCCGGCACAGGTCCGCCATACACTGACAAGCAACTTCTTTTGACTCAATTTGCGTTTGGGACATGGTTTGGCTGCCTCCCCTGTGTCCAACCAGTATGACGGACGTTTTCGATTGTCATCCAGGATCCACTTTTCATCACAAGTGACGATCCGATTCAGAATCCCCTCATTTCTGTGCCTATTCAACAAGTTAAGACAAGCTTCGACGCGATTTTGTTGTTGTTGTTCAGTGAGTTCATACGGTACCCACTTTCCGAGCTTTTTTATCTTTCCAATTTAACGTAAATCAATCAGTATCGTTTTATCTCTTACATTGAAGGCTGTTGCTAATTCAGACGTGGTTTGTGATGAATATGCTTCAACTATGGCTTTCAATTCATCGTTATCGACTTTCGTCTCCGGTCGGCCACGGCGCTCATCATTGAGATGAAAATTTCCAGAACGAAAGCGATCAAACCAAAAAGGCACAGTGCGTTCACTTGCGGTACCTGGTCCATACACGTCGATTATATTGCGTGCCGTCTGTGCTGCGTTGGCACCGAATATACATGCTTTGGTGCCGCGACGGAATTCATATTCGAAAATAACACACAATTTAGATTTTTCCATGGTCACAGAATCAGCGATGTAAAAAAAAAACCGAACGGTGGGAAAACAAACGAACAACTGATTTTGGAAAAAGAATAATTTGCCTTTATAACAGAAAATATTTGAATTTGGAATTCCTACGCAAAAAAGAGTTAGCCACGTTCAAAGTGGCCAGTTTGTAGAAACGCCAATTTCATAGGTAAGCACCTAATATATAGTAATAGAAAATTAATTAAATATTTTTACGAGACTACGACTATGATTGATTTGTTGAAAGCAAGTGCCTGCAACTGAAAAGGCTTGTAGATTTTTTTAATTTTATATATATATATATACCTACCTATACTATTGACGTGAACTCGATGAACTTCTTACGTTTGGTTCGGGGTTATTTCAGAATAATTACATAACGAAAAACGTGTACTTTTGAAAGCTTCGTGCTACTAAAGTTTATAAATTACAAAAGTGCCAGAAATATAATTTTGAAGACCCATCTGGCGGCTACACAAATATATATACTTTCCAATAAATTATATTAATAACCAATGATGTCACACCCTGTGGAAGATTGCCCTAAAAAAAATTCGAGACGCGGCGCGGTCGCCGCTCACTAAGAATTGAGCAAGCGAGCAAATTACTTGTCCGTTAGGAACAAATTAAACTGTATCTTATAGACAAGAGTTTAGCCGATACTGTAATATAAAAAAAAATTTAAGCAACTTTGCATCGACGATTGGAAAATAAAGTACCGAGACCGTAAACAAGGAAGAGCAAAATAAAAATATGCGACTGATCAAAACTACTCTCGGGTCCTGAGAGGTAGCGGCGATCCCTCCGCTACCGTATAAAGAAGAAAGAAGCCGAAGAAAATAAAACCAGCTCGAATCATCTCGAACTAAATGTTCATCGCTGACTAGGAAATTCGACGTCTTCAAACTCGCAGCCCTCTAGCTCGGCTCAGACGCTTCATATCGGCTCGAATGTGGCACCAATGGACGAGGACGACCGTAAGGAGACAGACAAGTGCCAAAACCGACAGTGAGGGCAATATAGGCCCGTCCATGTCGTCGAGTTCGAATTCACGAAATATCTAGCGGTAGTAGCCCGACTTCTACCCTCCCCGACTTTTTTCTGTTACATATCGTGGATATTATATAATTCAAATGGAAGTGACATAAAAATACACACAATGTAAATCTGTAATTGTTTGCACAATTTCAAAAAATAATTATTGAGATTTAAAACTGATGAACATCTTTTTCTGAGATATATTCTGTACGTAAATATATTTTAGAACAGTAATTTAAAACATGTGGGTGCTGTGACGCCTGTGTGACGTAACGTGTTTATTTGAGTGGGTATGTAACAACAGAACAACGATCGGTCCACACCGCCCTGGGCAAGACTGGTCTGGTTCAAAGCTCCTTGGTATGTAACCCTCAACTTGTGGGTATGTAACTTGCGGACGAAAGTTAATTTATTGTGCGATTATTACGCACTGCAATCATACATTTGGCTTTCACATAGGTATACAAACGAACATCTTATAAAGTTCTCACGGAAAACGGAATCCTCTCCACGTGAGCTCGACTCGCACTTGACGGTTTTTTTATTATACGTATAAAGTATTTGAATAAGTGTCCTTAAATATTTTCTTAGTTTATTTCTTTTTTTAAACTGAATTAAAGTAGATATCATTAAGAACAATAGGTTTACAGCTAGAACTTAGAAAGTAACTTCTACTTCATATTTTTGTTTTTTTCTACTTACTCCTACTAACTAAGTAGGTACAATAGAATCAAAACAAACTAACGAACTCTTACCTTACTGAAATGTCGTAAAGATGGAACATCCGCTTACCTGCCATAAACACCTAATTCCCCAGCAAGATGCCAGGCTTAGAGGGAAACGTTTAATTAAGGAGATGATTTATGTAATCTTGATATCACCTTCTCTGGCCTATAGAGGGTGTCGCAAAAATCTGTATAATAAGCACGTGGGTATTACAAAATTCAAATGTAAGTGACATAAAAATACACACGATGTAAACAATTTTATAAAAAAAAAAAAAAATTAGGATTTAAAACTGATGGTGAATACACTTAAAAGGATATTTTAATTTGAAATTGGTTAAAATACAATTTTTTTTTATAAATTCTTCGTATCAAACATCTAGATCGACACTCGTACGTAACAATACGTCTGTGAGTTTCAAGTGCAAAGTGCATCCACTCGCGTTAAGGTAGGGCTTACAAACGTGAATTGTTTTCATTAAAACAATTTCAATGAAATGAATGAATGAAGGTGTAGACACTGCATGGTTTTTCTAATTCAGTAGATTCGATTGTCACCTGGCTCGACTCGTGTTAAGGTAGATTTCCAATAAAGTACCGTGAGTCTGCGTGCGAAGCGCACGTGTCGCCCGTGGGAGATGGATGTAATATCAAGATAAGAAACTACGTTACAAGAACGAAGCACAATAGGAACTGCGGTACCTAAAGCTAGTAAATTCAATAAAATGACTACGGCCCTACGTAGCTCCGCGCCCCGTCCGCCGCGCCGCCGCCGGTCGCTGCTGCTGCCGCCGCCACCGCCGCGCGCCGCCCCGCCCTACGCAGGCGACAAGGGCAATAACATTATCTTTGCGCGTTCGCATTTGAAAGCGTTCGATAACTGTTTAGGTGAAATCTCGGACCTCTCTGCTGACGGATATTGGAGAAAGTAAATACCGCAGGACAGGGATCGGCGGCCGTCGACGCGGTTTCTTGCTCAGACTCTTGTGGTAAAGAAAGACCAAGAAAATTCTGCTGCATCCAGAGAGTGTATCAGTTCAGAGTATCTTAGGTAGCATCTGTTCAAAATTAGGTGCGTAATTCATACTAATCAGAGAAACATGTAATTGGCCGTACTCTAGCCCAGGGCTTTTCAACCTTTTTTGTTTAACTGGCACAATGTTTCATCTATGAAAATTTTACGACACACCACATTTATTACCTTCGTACGTAATGTACGCTGTATGTGTAATTTATTAGTGAAAACTCTCATTTTATCCGAGGTGTCAAAATGTTCTCATTACTTCCTTGCGAACTCGCATTTAATTTGTTGAGGTGTTAATCTATCTATATAGATAGACGAAAAATTATGCTTGCTCTTTTCTTCCGCTGTTTTCGTGCAAATTTTGAATGAGTTAGAATCGCGGCACACCTGGATGTCACTCACTCACGGCACACCGGTGGTGTGCGTGTCGTGGCATACCGGTTGAAAACCCCTGCTCTAGTCATAAAAAAGAGTATATACATCAGTGAATGGCTGTATGTTTTCATATATAAATCCCCTGAGGTTTTTCTAAATTTATTTTATATAAACTGACACGGTTGGCTACATAACCTACACTACATCCGTGATGTCAGCCCATAACACCTTGGTGAACTAGGTGCCATGTCAGTGCTTCCCTTTGGTCGTGAAGTCTAAACATCTTGCGTTTCAGAGGCTACAGACTCTTTCACTGGATGAGCTGCAAGTGCCTCAACTCGATCGTTTGAAGGGTGTGTAGAACCGAAACACGAACACCATTATAGTGACGATATTAGATGCATTCTGCGAGCAAGCTGAATGGCCATAAGCGGCACTCCAACGATCGTAAAAGTTCCGAGCTGAGTTTTACGGACATTCTGGCAGGCCATAAAGACGGGGAGCAACAGAAATACTACTTACATTGTATTTACGGGCAACGATTGTTTACTCCTGCCGCTCGATTGTGCTAGAGAGTTATTCTGTTTGATATTACCTAGCTCCCTTGAGATGTTTACGATCGAGGTGTGGCCCCGTCTGCCGGAGTCGCTGTCGACTTCGGTGCTGTGAGCTGAGGTAAAAATATGCGTTTTTGCCCGACTGCGCGAAGCAAAAAGGAGGGTAATGTTTTTCTAGTGTATGTATGTATATTCCTATGGCACGCGCTGCAGCCTAAACGACTTGATTGATTTTAACATATGAGGTGTCGTTAGATTCGTCTTCATTGTGGAAGTGCTATATAGGCTATAAAAATAATGTGAAAAAGAGTTCGAAAATGCGATTTCAAAAAAAAATATATAACACCCGACTGCTAAAGAAATTAAGGAAACAACATTTTCTACTGTTTCCTACTTGTTTTTAGCTGTCCGGTTTTATATTTTTTTTTTATTTGGTTTAATTGTAGGAAAACCTAACTTAGCGGGAGTGCTAATTCTGACTAAACATTGGCAGTCTTTTTTTTTAATATAATTGCTGATCATTCTAAAATTTATTTTATGCAATATTAAAAAAAATCCTTGCAACATGAGACTCTTCAAAGACCGAATAATAATCCTGTCCCGAAAATATTCCACTACATTAGCTAACGATACGCTTGAAGTAGAATGTTGTGCGGCTGAGTTCGGTCAAGATCGAGAGCCCTCCGGCGGTCGCGTAAGTAATCATGAAAAACGTATTATACTAACCGCCTATTTCAAATAAAGGTAGCTAAGCACAAGCATATTAAACGCACACAAAAAGCCCGCGGTTCATAAAATTTCTGAAGAAATCTAATATTCACTTAACGCCGTAAGGTCTCGAGGCCTAAGGGACAAAAGAATCACTAACACTCGCCGCGACTGCCGGTTACGACTACCAGCCCTTTTCTTCGAGTTACAAGTTCAGATTTTCTTCGCGAAAATAAAACTTTTACTGCTACTAACGTTTTTAAATTCCTGATGGAGTGCGGACGCCTTTTGTGCCTCGGCCGACGCAGCGCATCGGCACGATAGCTCGACGTCCGCGCGGGTGTGTTGAAGTTTACATGGGAGTGTAGTGTACCTACTTACGCACTCCGTCTATGTCTGAACCGCAGTGATAGACTGAGACTCCTCGTCGACACTCATCGTTCGTATTTAGTACAGGAGTGGCAGATAGGCACGAGGAAATCAATCAATCAATATACTAATAATAAATCTGTAAGGGATGGTCATGGAGTTAGATCATTTTATGAGATATTGCTTTTGTAGACTCTATATATGATACTAAAACTAAATTTACGATTTTTAGAATTCTTTTTTGTACATAATTATGAAGAAGAGCGGAAGACCGCGTGTGGTGGCGTGCCTTGGGAGAGGCCTATGTCCAGCAGTGGACCGATACAGGCTGATGATGATGATGATGACATAATTATGTATGTATGTATGATCCTCCATAACTCTTAAACCGATCATCCGAATTCGATTAAACTTATTACAAGCATATGTGAATATACAGGACACAGGATAGGCTAAATAAAATTCAGTTCCGGTTACGCTAAGATGTGACAGATGATACAAACCGAATTGTTCCGCCCGCCGAAATAAAGGTACGGTAGTGGGCTTACATACTTTCTTCTTTTTAAATACGAATTTCACACGGGCGAAGCCGCGGGCAAAAGCTAGTATTACATAAAATCATTATTTTGTAACAGTATTGTATGTAGCTACATGACGAAAAATGTCACCATTTTGGGTGAGGTTCGAAATGAGTGTTAGAATTTAAAACTAAGATAAAAAAAATTTGGAATTAGTAATTGCCTGAGGTCAAATTAGAATTAAAAGATCACTGTTAAATGCTACCTTCTCCTGTATAGAACTCTCCGTAGCCACTCGGGACACTATCCTTTATAATGAATAATTATATAATTGCTTAAAATTTGTTTAATATCTACCTTCTATATCCTGCGTTTCAGAGGCTACAGACCTTTCATTGGATGAGCCGCGAACTTACAATATTCTGTGACCCATTGGTACCTATCCTATTGTTGGTCTACAGCTATTGAGAAACATGAGGCACACTTTGGCCGAAATTATGAGAAATTAATAACACAGTAAGATGTTGAAGAGTTCTCAACATTTCTCGAAAGCATTCTTCGGTGGAAAGTTGCGAGAGCCCGAGAGAACTTCTTGACCGTGAAAATATAAATTTACGTTCTTATAACTCTTGAGAGTTGATTTTAATAATGCCTTAGGTTTTGTCGAAATACGATTTTGTGGAAGGTGATTTTGTAATTTTGAAGTTTGCGAATTTAGAACGAAAATTGTTTGGAAAAACGTTTATTATTGAAATATTTTTAATAACAAACTACATTAATCGTACCTTACTGTTCTTTGAAAGTCTGTAGCGATTTAATGTAGGTACCAGTTTAATCAATCATGTGGCATTATTATTTCTGATATGTCGTGTTTCAGAGATTTACTTAGTCGGATAATTGTTTTTCTCGGGTCACAAACAGCGCTGAAAACGCGTATGACACCCAAATACCAGAATTGAATTTTTGGAGTTAGTGTTCGGTCGTATTCGAACAAGAAGGCCCAGCTCAATGCTATATCAAAGCCGAATCCTGGGTATAAGCCTCTCAACCAGTTCGTCATATAGCTCGGCATTTAGCGAGCTGCCTTCAGTCTAGAGTCTAGACCAGAAATTCTTTTTATTAGAGGTTCATATCGCACATGTATATTCTTTTAGATTTATTCGTTTTTAGATTGTTTTATTTTTAGAATTATCGCCTCGGACGGAGCAAATTAGAATTATTCAACCTATAAAACTTTAATTATCTATTAAATAACAATAAAAAAAAACGTTTTTTTAATGATAGTAATCTAGGCAATTTAAGACCTTTTCTTCGATATGCAACTTGACTAATAGAAAAATAATTTCTTCGACTAGATTTTACACACCTGACTTTGCTTACTCCTTACATTCTGTTGCCTACCGAAACTCTATAAACATTCCAAGTTTCAAGAAAATCGCCTATGCCGTTTATGATCCACATTCCGTGACAGACGGACGGACCGGCAGACAGCGTCCTTAAAAATAAACCGAAAAATCGACCTTCAGCGAGTGTTATCACATTTTTTGTCCACACTCCCGCTGAATTTCTGTTTCGCTTTTTCTTGTGGCGGAAACCCGCGAAAGCGACTTTTATCTCGCGTGCTTTTGTTTTGGTTACACTTTCTTTAGATTTCGGCACACCACGTCGACCCTTGTTTTAAGATAACATTGTGTCATTCATTTTAGAGGAGTCGGAATTTTATTTGCGAAGGAACGCACGCGATAGCTGAAAAAAAAAAGGTTTATTTGTACTATTTACCTACCTACCTATGTATGCATGTAGATACAAACATGTGTACATGTATATGTACCTGCGACGCATGTTTTCTTATCATGAAATATGTTACGAGAGCTATCTGTACTATTTGTTCGCGAGCGTACCTACTTGCAAATTTATTTTCGCTCCGGAGAAAATAGTTTTGCCTACCAACACGCTCGTTCTTTAGCTAACTTAAACGAAACGAACCAAAAAAAATCTGTTAAGTGCGAGTTTCACTCGCGCACGGAGGTTTCCGCATCTATCCGCTATTATCCGCCTATCTATTGTCTTTCAACAATGCAATGTATAAAAGCCTGTGGCGCCATCTATTATTCAATAGTGTGACTAATCGATTTTTCGGACGTTTGTTGTATGGAAGCCCCCTTAATTTTTTAACATTTTCTTATTTTTCTTATTTGTTGTTATATCCGCCATAGTAACACATATTTTGTGAAAATTTCAACGGGCTACCTATTACGGTTCAAGAGACGGACAGACGGACGGACGGACGGACAGACAGACGGCGGAGGCTTAGTTTTTTTTTTTTTTTTTTTAGTAATAGGCTTCAGTACGAGTTACGGAAACCTAAAAATCATCTTTAAACTAACAAAAAAAAACTTATTTGTAAATGGCTAAAAATTACGAGCAGGCCTCTTCATCACATCATTAGGTAGTATGAGTGATAAAACGTCTACCTGCGGGTGTGTTGCCTGCAAATTTCAACCTGGAATTCTTCAATGGTTTGTACCGACAGGCTGGACAGCTACGTGATTCATCAATTTTCTTTCATGGTACCCACTTTGCTCATCACTAATGTGGTTTCGTGTGGTGTATCTGTTTTTAGGGTTCCGTATCCGTCGTACGGAAGCCTATTACTAAGCCAACGCCGTCTGTCTGTCTGTCCGTCCATCTGTCTGTCCGAGGGCTGTTATCTCTTGAACATTACCGAATAGGTAGTCCGTTGAAATTTTCACAGAATGTGTGTTATTATTGCCGATATTGTAAAACAAATTGTGACAAGTTCGAGAGCAGTCTAACTGCCATATGAATGATCAATAAACAATACAATACATTACAATATAACAACAAATATTAAAAAGCAAAAAATTCACGGGAGTCCCCATACAAGAAACTAAAAAGTATATGCGCACCATCTACCTAAAACAGTATGAAGTGCCTATTTACATCCCTCTTGAAGTACCCGAGACTGTACTTGGTTGCGTCGAATGTGTCATTGGTCCATTGGCACAACCGCCTATTAAAGAAGTGTTGTTAAAAACGTATCTAGAGAAATTAATCCAAGCCAGTAGGTAACCAACCTTTTTGTTGCTCTTGAAGACGTTACATCTGAAGAGGTTGGTGGCGCCGTCTCTCGCGATGTACGAGAATATCTTGAGATCCGAAGAGTCGTGTGATACGTAGAAGATTCGGTAGATGGGGTGGTGGAGCAACTCCTGCGCACGTCCGCTAGTGCCCGCGTCCGCGTCGTTGTTGGCCGCGTGTTTGCTGGAACCGCCAAACAGTTTGGAACCCTCCTTTTTCTGAAAGAAAGCGTTTCAATATTAATTTCAACATTCATAATATTATCAAACCACAATACCGTTGTCCTGCTGGAACAAAGCGACAAGTCCGACCTGGACTTCGAACGACCCTCCCTATTGCGTTGGTATAAATAAAACCTGATGCTCATAAGTGTGGTTATTTCAACTTCTTACTCAGGGTAAATTTCACCACCTTTACCTAAAATGTAGCTGCTGGTTACAATTATGCCAAATTCACCTTCAGCTAAAATTTACCTGCGGGTTAACTTCTGCCAGCTGAATGAGAAATTTCACTTTAGACAACAGATAACTGTTAGCCGAGACTTAACCAAAGTTGGTGAAATCGGCCATTAGTATTAGAAGGAATGTAAATGTGACAGATTCTGCATAATAATATAGGTAGGTAAATTTATATTATAACTACTATGCATAATTAGATTTTTGAATTTTCATAAAACTAAACAAATATAAAAAAATCAAAAACCTAAGGTTGCACTCCGGGAGTGCCGGCAGAAGTGAAAACTTAAACATCAACGTTGTGCATTTTTGAATATTTTGGAATGGTTAGGGAATAATTTCGCACAAATTGTTTTATTTATCAGTAAAAGTACTATCATTTATGTGGTAAAATACAATATTCATTTATTGCGCTATCGTAGACAAACATGACAATTTATATTACATAAAAAATTTAACACTACAGAATTATTATAATTATTTTACATCAAAAAGTTTATTTCTCAGAAAAATAAACTTTCATCCATAATTTAAACGAATCTTACGCTTTTTCGATCAGGCTACGGATCTGACGCGAATTTAACATTTTTTACCCATCTAAAAAATGTGCCAAGCGCCGCTAAAGAAGTTTCGAATATTACGCTTTTTCGATCAGGCTACGGATCTGACGCGAGTTTAACATTTTTTACCCATCTAAAAAAAGTGCCAAGCGCCGCTAAAGAAGTTTTCACTTCAAAAAGAAAAAAAAACCATAGTGGTACAGTTAAAAAAATCCTACAATCGACCGTCGCGTCGTCTCCCCAGCGGTACCCAGCACACTGGCTGCGTTGCCCCTCTGAATTTCGAGTCTAATTCGCCGTACGAGATGAGAGATTATACGTCTTCCTTCCTTATCCTTACCTATAATAAAATCCAACGTCTGCTTTCTGTCTGAGTGTCTGTCTGTCCGCTTATAACTCGAGAACCACTGAACCGATTTTAATAAAACCAAATTCTACAGATAGTTTGATTCTTCCCATCTACTATAGGCTACTTAATATCACGCTAAATAGCTTATGAGGTTAGCAGTGAAGTGAAATATGAGAGCGGGCGGAGCCGCGGGCACAGCTTGTGTAATATAATATTAATATATCACTATCGTTATTCACAACACTAAGTGGGAGTTGAAATATCGGTAGGTATATAAAATTACCTATAGATTTATTTATGAAAAATTCGAATGATGGAGACACGTGTTTATGAAATAAATTCACTTTTTCTTATGGTTAGGGCGACATGTGGCATCGTTTCACCTACAAGTAGATGTCTAACGATTCCCATGGGCATTCTGTGATGCACGGGGATTGCAAATGCCATGCCGGCCAGACAGGAGCGCTTTAAAATAAATCTCTGAAAAAGAAAGAAGGTCAAAAATATTATGAGTGCGGAAGAGGTATCAAAGGTGTGTCGGAATCGTGGCACGTGGACTTCGCTATCTCTGCCTACCCCGTTAGGAGAACGGCGTGAAGTTATTAACATGTTCTCTATTCTGAAACGAACTGGAATTGGAACGCACACACACAACTGGTGCCCTGAACTTGTTATCACCAGAACAGAAGAATCATGAGTACGAATCAGAGTAGAAATATTTTTCTTTAGCGATCTCTGGCTCCGCTTGCGCCCCGCGTCGCGTCTCGCACTGCTCCACATCAGTTCGGATCAAGTTGGCGTAACGAACTGAAAAAGCAACACAAACGGAAAACTTTGCCCTGTAAGAACTCAAGGGCTAACGTTGCTAAGCGTACAACAGGGTATGATGTACAAGCAACCGTGTCATTGAGCCTGTGTGCAATTATTTGTGTATATTTTGTTATAATTATAGATTTATGTAAGATTTTATATTACTTAATGTTAATTGTTAACCAATGTTTATGTAACTTTAGAGTCTCCAATCAAATTGTCAAGTGATTATCGAAAACTAGTGCAATAGTGATACAACTACAGTCTCGGGTCCTTCAAGAGAAGCGTGAATAGGCACCCGACAGGCCTGCATTGTATTCGCAATGCCCGCATGCGACAGAATGTCCATGGGCATTGTTGGACAATTTATGGGTGGCTCGGCGTTGCGTGTCGCGTTTTCTATAAAATGGTTAAATAATAAAAAAAAAAAAAAAATTTACAATCAACATACAATACACAACATATACCTATAATAAAATCCAACGTCTGCTTTCTGTCTGAGTGTCTGTCTGTCCGCTTATCAGTGAAGTGAAATATGAGAGCGGGCGGAGCCGCGGGCACAGCTTGTCAATCTATACATATAATAAAATCGTAAAGGTAAGAAAGTCTGTACATTGAATGTATTCGGAAAAAAACTAACCAGGGTGGCTTAAAAAGAGATACTGAACATGTTAGAACAGTTTTTAAAATTTTTGTTTGTTTGTTTGTCTGTACGCGCATCACGCAAAAACCACTGAACTGTATTTGACGAAACTTTGTATAGTGGCAGTTTATATGCCGGAATGACATAATAAATAAAAAAATATAATAAAAATTAAAATTATTAAAAATATCATTGTCCATTTGAAATCACGTAGTCCAAAGTAAAGGTTTCTTGATTATTTGATTCATCTCGTGTGGATTCATCGAATGCAAAACAATTTTAAATGTCAAGTTCACAACGGAGAACTGTCATCTCGACGTGAGCTGGCCGGTAACGAATTATTTTATAAATAAATTTTTTTTTTTGAAGTTATGTCGCTGTCATTGGTGCAATTTTTATTTCTGTTCCCCGCGGCTTCGCTCGCGTGAAATTCGTATTTTAAAAAAAGTAAGTAACTAAAGGCGGGGCCGAAGGCGGATCTGCGCTCACGTATACGATATTCTTTCTCGATGAAAGTAACTAAGGGCGAGGCGGAAGGCGGATCTGAGTTCTAGAAGAAGAAAAACATTCTTGAAGAAAGTAAGTAACTAAGGGCGAGGCCAAAGGCTAAGCTGTATTCTGGAAGACCATAAACCATCTCGAAGAAAGCAAGTAACTAAGGGCGAGGCCGCAGGCCGAACTGCGTTCAGGAAGAAGATAAACCTTCTTGAAGAAAGTACGCAACTAAGGCGAGGCCGAAGGCCGAGCTACGTTCTGATAAATAATAAACCATCTCGAAGAAAGCAAGTAACTAAGGGCGAGGCCGAAGGCCGAGCTGCGTTCAGGAAGAAGTTAACCCATCTGGAAGAAAGCAAGTAACTAAGGCGAGGCCGAAGGCCAAGCTACGTTCTGATAAATGATAAACCATATCGAAGAAAGCAAGTAACTAAGGGCGAGGCCGAAGGCCGAGCTGCGTTCAGGAAGAAGATAAACCATCTTGAAGAAAGTAAGTAACTAAGGCGAGGCCGAAGGCCGAGCTACGTTCTGATAAACGATAAACCATCTCGAAGAAAGCAAGTAACTAAGGGCGAGGCCGAAGGCCGAGCTGCGTTCAGGAAGAAGCTAAACAATCTTGAAGAAAGTAAGTAACTTAGGCGAGGCCGAAGACCGAGCTACGTTCTGATAAATGATAAAAAATCTCGAAGAAAGTAAGTAACTAAGGGCGAGGCCGAAGGCCAAGCTGCGTTCAGGAAGAAGCTGAATCATCTTGAAGAAATTAAGTAACTAAGGCGAGGCCGAAGACCGAGCTACGTTCAGGTAAACAATAAACCTTCTCGAAGAAAGTAAGTAACTAAGCGATATTTAGATTGAGTAAACGATAATTCTATCGAAGAAAGCAAGTCATTAAGGGCGAGGCCCGAAGGCGGAAGCAGGTTTATGGTTTACCTGAACGCAGCTCGGCCTTCGGCCTCGCACTTAGTTACTTCCTTTCTTCCAGAAGGTTTATCGCCTTCCTGAACGCAGCTCGGCCTACGGCCTCGCCCTTACTTACTTACTCTCTTCGAGAAGGTTTATCGTCTTCCTAAACGCAGCTCGGCCTTTGGCCTCGCCCTTACTTTCTTCGAGAAGGTTTATCTTCTTCTTGAATGCAGCTCGGCCTTCGGCCTCGCCCTTAATTGCTTACCTTCTTCGAGAAGGTTTATCATCTTCCTGAACGAAGCTCGGCCTTCGGCCTCGCCCTTAGTTACTTACTTTCTTCGCGAAGGTTTATTTTCTTCCAGGATGCAGCTGGGTCTTCGGCCTCGCCGTTAGTTACTTAGTTTATTTGAGAAGGTTTATCGTTTATCTGAACGCAGCTCTGCCTTCGGCCTCACCCTTAGTTAGTTACTTTCTTTGAGAAGGTTTATCGTTTACCTGTACCCAGCTCGGTCTTCGGCCACGCCCTCAGTTACTTACATTCTTCTTTGAAATACGAATTTCACGCGAGCGAAGCCGCGGGCAACAGCTAGTAATATAATAAAAACTAAAATATCTTTAGAATTGCACTGAGCACTCTAAAACTAAAAAAATAATTTTATTGATGTCAATGAGGAACCAAGGTAGTCAAAAAATTACACATACAAATAACTCCTCTGCTTGCTTCTGTTGTTAACAATACTTACTGTATTTTATCTTTTCCACCGAAATACCTACCATATACACAGACACCTTCAAAGTCCGCCCGTTGTGTATTTTGTATTACTGGTTTGTAATGAAGAATATCTATTTTATTCTATTCTGTTTTCTAGAATAATTCTGTATTCTATTCATATTTTGTTATGTTAGAACTTTATCAAATTTTGTGTAAATTATTACGATTGAAAACATAGATAAACATATTTCGGCATAATTATTAAACGTATTTCCATATTTAGACGCGTTCAAATATATGCGATAGTCGCAATTTTCAAATTTGAAATTTGAAAATTTTAATATTTTAAATATGGAATGCTTGTTCTCAATAAACACACTCAACTCATACTTTTCGGCTACCTACGAGTAGGTTATGGTTCTAAACTCGGCGTGTGAAACTCACATGCTCGTAAATGCTCCATGGCTGCCAGCCGCCAGCCGCCCCGCCTCCGCCCCCGCCGCCGCCGCGCGCGTAAAATGTACATTAGGGTTACGTAGTCAGCGACGCCGGCAGGAACCTTTTATTAGGTTATCGTTTTTTTTAGGGTTCCGTATCCACACGGGACCCTATTACTAAGCCTAAACAGTCTGTCTGTACGTCCATCTGTCCTACCTTTAAAGGGCTGTATCTTTTGAACCTTAATAGGCAGCCGGTTGAAATTTTCACAAAATATGGCGGATATACTAAGTAGGGCCTAAAGGTAGTATACTCAGTCGGCATTGCCGTTAGTTACTTATTTTCTTTTTCCGAAAAACTAATTTCACGCGAGCGAAGACGCGGGCAACCGCTAGTCATTTATTATTATTATTACTTTTTAATGTATATTAATCTACTCTCAAACATTCCAACGTTGACTGGAAGTATCTCTGCAAGAAATAAGTCAGCATTTTCATCTCATGTAAATTTTATTATTGTGCTTGTTCTGCAAAATGTTGTTTTTGTAGTAATAAAACATTGTCTATCCATCTATCTAACTATGTATTTTGAAGTTTATTGAGAGAAATAGCAATCGATATATTTGGACTACAGGGCGGGGCAGCAACGTAAAACACGCCGCGAGCGCGTGATCGCATTACTCCGAAACCCACTGTGCGTGAACAGAGTTCGCACTTACTCGTATTTTCAGTGAAATTTAAACACTTAAGGCGACGTAGCGCACGAGGGCAAAATTCGCGAGGGCATTTTAGATAATAGCGCCTCCGAGCGAAGCCTCTAAATTAATACAAGAGCGACACGCGTCGGAACAATTATGCGAATTGTGCAATTACTTGATCCGTGAATTAAGAGGATGAACGTCTGTCGGCGCACGAGACGAGCTCTGAAAGCTCTTGTAATCTTCATGTGTTCATTTGTAATCGTCGGATACCCGATACCTACATGTGAAATCTTCATAGTCATTGTACACGTCGGAAGTTTATTCCGATGCGGAAGCTATAAATGAGCACTTGTTACAATTACTGCGCGAAGAACCTATAAAAAAAAAAAAACAGGCCAAGCGCGAGTTGAACTTGCGCACCGAGGTTTCCGTATCGCCTTGTCATGGTCAGCGCCACTCACGCCATCTATGGCGTCTTTTATGGTATGCTTCATATTAGTTAAAATTAATGATAAGTTAAAATGCGTCATACTGTTTTCGGTTGATGGCGAACATTAACTTTTTAGTTCCTTATATGGGGACCCCCGTGAATTTTTTATTTTTTCTTTTTTATTATTTCTTGTTATATCGGCCATAATAACACATATTCTGTGAAAATTTCAACGGGCTACCTAATACGGTTCAAGAGATACAGCCCTCGGACAAACAGACGGGCAGACAGACAGACAGACAGAAAGACAGACGGCATAGGCTTAGTAATTAGGTATTCTTATAATACAATCAAGCCCTGAAATCAGACCCAAACGCATAGCTCATGACTTCGTATCGTAGTAAATAAAGAAAAGTTTCTATGGGCGACCGACCGTGTAACTTACGTCAATATATGAATACCTACTTTATAACTCGAGAAGCATTTTATCGATTTACATACGGTTTTCACTGTTACATTCTGTCCGTTTTCAAGATGGTTTTAATGACGCAACGTCATCGGCGGCCTGAGCTTTGAGCAAAAAGTCGCGCGAAGCGAAGCTGTAGGCAAAAGCTAGAATATAGCTAGCTTTCAGTGAATAGATTAGAGTTTACCTACCTACCTGAAATATATAATTAACTTACCAAAAATTTACTTATAAACCACATTCGTAATATTCACGATTATCTGATTATTGTAATCGAATTTGGTAGAAATCGTTACAAAATACCCAGACATTTTTGAGATTAAATTACAGATCTGATAACAATCACAATTCGGCTAGGCTACATGTACGAGTAATGTTCCTCCCATATGTCTTTCCAGAAAACCAAAGGGCACGCGACCGAATATCGAGCCTTATTGTTGAAGGAGGACGATTCAAACTGCATTGGGCGGGGCAGCCGAGAGATAAATGAAGAGAAGTGACAGTTTCCATTAGGGCGTCGGGTGATTGATGGAAAAGCGACAAAAATCAAAAATGCTATTTTCTCTCTCTTATCCACCCCCCTTCCGTTCACTGCGCGAGGTCGAAAATGTTTCGTAAATTCTGCAAATTAGAAGCTGGAAAATTTAAGAAATATTTTAAGTTCGAAAATCCTCAAATTTACCCAGATATACAAACATCATAAACATACATTATACATGGAATATAAATACAAAACAATAGTAAAAAATAAATAAAACACATTAACAAAAAAATTAAATAAAATAAATAAACAAAAACAAAGCAAAAAGTTAGGTAAGGTAAAATTTCTAATTTAATGTGTGGGAGTGCAAAATTAGGCAGCAAGTTCAATGGACAAGCAAAGTGGACAGTAAATGAATCGGTGTAAAAACCAGAAGAATGGCGAGTAATCTCTAGGATGTTCACTCTTCACTAGAGCGAAGAAGAAGATCGTGCGAGGAGAGGAGAGCTGAAGAGAGGAGAGCTGAGGAGAGGAAGCGAGAGCGAAGGTAATCATACCCTAAGCACACATACCGAACGATATTTTGAGAAGTTGCTTCTTGATACTTAGAAAAAAATATGCACCTTCAAGGTCATTTGCTTGCTATACGCCGATCACAAATTGATTTTCCAAATGGAAATCTTCACTTTTATCCGTAATTCGAGGCAAAATTTAAATGGATGGTATTAATAATTCAGGAACTGGATCCCTCCTCGTTAGACATTCATTTGAAAGAAACTTTCATATTTGCAAGTCATTGACATTTTTGTTTCAAGCCGGAAATCCATCGGCCCGTGAGTTTTTTCATTGAATATATGAATATTTTGGGGTAAGGGAGAAATTGTTTCCCTAATAATCATATTTTGAGTGAACGTAAACAAAACATTCAGCTCAGCCAGGCTAAGCTCGTTATATGAAAATTATTACATACATACCACACGCTGAATCCCAACAAACGGGGTAACCAGAGTAATCGGTGTTGTGCTGCAAGGACTCTTGTAAATTACAGCACAACACCGACCATCACTTTTAACAAAATTAAAATTATTCTTTATGTATAAGGTAAAGGACGAATATTTAGCATGTTTCGGGCATTAATATCCCACTATTGGAGTTTCCCTCATCAGATTCAGATTCAGATATTTATTTCTCCATAAAGAATACACAACATTAACAATATTTCATTGAGATATATGCATATTCAGTATGGTTCGTCAAAAAAATGTTTTTTTGTCATGTCCCGTTCAGCAGTGCAATCCTTTTACCTTTAATAAAATCCAACGTCTGCTTTCTGTGTTTATGTATGTATGTCTGTCTGTCCGCTTATAACTCGAGAACCACTGAACCGATTTTAATAAAAAAAAGTTCTACGGATAGCTTGATTCTTCCCATCAACTATAGGCTACTTACTATTACGCTAAATGGCTTATGAGGTTAGCAGAGAAGTCAAATATGAGAGCGGGCGGAGCCGCGGGCACAGCTAGTCTACATATAAGGAAGAATCGGGTAGGAAACCTTACAGAGTTTTTTTGTCAATACAACTTAAATACTAAGTTTTAATTACGTTAAATATAACACACTACGTCTAAGTAACTAAGAAAATAAAAGATAATAAAAACCTTATGAGGACTGTTAGTTACATACTACGACCGACTTCAGCCAGCATCGGCTTCGTCTATACACAAATACCTTTCAAGTAACTACTTACTTACCCTTCTTGAGGGCACTTCAAATTTTCTCATTAGGTAGGTTGTAGGTACGTGCTTACAAATTACTATGACCCTTGACCTCGACAATCTAACCACGAACTCACAACTTAATATTTAGGCCCAGTGGTTTCCATTGAAGAAGAACAAAAGATTTCTCAGATATTTTGAGAACATATTTCCAGAATTTATCAGCAAGTATTTATGTGACACTAGCGACCTTTTACTGGTAAAACTATTAGGTACCTGTAAATGCTGGGTGTATAAAGTATAAGAAAAAGCTCTATCGCCGCCTGGTGTCGACACCTTTAAGCGTTGAGCTACCTTGCAAAATAACGTGGCACACGAAGCACCGTCTATATCTTTCTTTGTACCTGCCGGAAACACCGCGCCGCAAGAAACCACTCCGAGGTAGTAGTAACTCGCGAAGCCTAGTTAGTACTGCGGTAAGCCAGTGTGAGAGAGCTCCTCAGGTCAAACACTACATATTTTTTTATGGATAGCGCGACATGTGGCTTCGTTTCACCTACAAGTATATGTCTAACGATGCTCACGGACATTCTGCGATGCACGGGGATTGCGAATGCTATGCCGGCCTGACAGGAGCCTTTTGAAAAACCCCAGGCATTACTTGGGAGGAAATAGATGGGAAGGGAGTGCGTTCTACATTTTCCCGATTCTGTGGTGGTGGCATTTTCAAGCCACCGGCAAAGCAAGGCAAGGCTCTTACTGTGTCTGTCCCGTCTTAGGCGGTTAATTCATAAGCCTAGGACGCGACAGCTGTTGTCGGCAGTGAACTGCACAATTGCGGTACGTTTGTCAATGAAGCGTCGTCGTCGCCGTCCTTGACCGATTTAATAAAAAAAGGAAACTTGAGGATTTCAGTCACATAATGTGGAGCGACAAAGACCGACTGCTGCAAGTTTATTATCCAGCGGAAGATCCAAGACCTGGAAGACGTCGTACATCTTGGTGGAAGATCCCGCCCCAATGCAGTGGTACAACCGCAGCACGTCTTTTTTTCCGGAGTGCAGTCTCTAAGCTGGAAATCGCCCTAAGGGTAAGCCAAGCTTCCTTAGTAGAACGGCATAGCACTATAGGAAGAAGAAGACATAATACTACTTTTACCAGCGCCCAGTGCCAGATTTGTGACTCCTTTTACCAGTTTATTTATTCACACCCTTTTTGAAGCAGCTATAAATTCGTCCAGTCCGTCTATTTCTCAAGCCACTTAACTCTCTGAGTACCTACTAAAAATCGCAACCTAAGCCGTGATGTAATTTTCCACGTCGCCAAATGGTCCGACGGTTATGCTGTGATCCCGTGGTTGGTTCCTTTGCCAAATTCCAAAATACACACTTCATAAAATATTTCCCATTTGTTTCCCGAATCGCCGCGAGCCGACAAGTCTAAGTAATTCAATTTTAATATTATCACCTACTAGCTATAAACTTTAGATCTATCTCCTAAATAATTATTAAATTATTAATATTAAATACAGGAAATTGTGAGCATGGCGAGACGGATCAAACGAGCGTGGCCGTAGCCCGAGGCCTCTCCACGCAAGTACAGTCGGCTTGTTCGCTAAAGCCCTTAAAATAAAATTAATAAAAAAAAGTACATTCGGCGCCGACTAGAGGCGGCGTAAGGCGTGGGCGACGTGGGCGACCGCCCACGGCCTCGCGGCCCGAGGGGCCTCGCGCCTCGAAAGTTCATGCAGCTTTGATTCATGAAAAATATTCAGCTAGATATATTAAAAGAGACCCCGAGTAAACATGTTTAGACTTAACCAAAGGCAAACTAAAGCATACTGTAAAGCCTTTATCAGACACAAGATGGGATAGCAGGACAGAGGCAGTGAAGGCTGTATTATTGCAATTTGATCATGTTTACGTTTATCGACGAAAGGTATGCTGACAAAAATGTTTGATATGATCGGCATACCGGAAATCCATTTCAACAGTGAAAGTCTATAAAATCCATCCTCTAGTGCCACCAGAGAGGGCCTCGGAAAATATATCTTGCCCACATCAAATTTAGGTCTTGCCCCGCCTCTGACGCCGACATTGGAAAACTTTGCTCGCGTATTTGCTGGACTTGCTTGGGTTTGCGTGCGAGAGGCGCGCAGCAAGCTATCTAAACACTACAAATGTGTTAAATATAATTCTGTGGCTACAGTTGTAAAACTATAGTACATACTTGTACTATACATATATTATATTTTAAGTTATTTTTAATTAAACCTAACAACACTCAAGCCTACCCATACATGCATTACAAATAACAAAAGAAAACCCAGGAATTCAAAGAATTATTTTACGGAAAATCGGCTAAATTAAAGTTAATGGCGTAGATATAAAAAGGTGGTTAATTGCCAAAATTGTAGGTTAATTTAGAGTTGGAAATATTTTCTTTCAACATTCCAAAGGTGTACAATTAATTACAAAATATGTTCGAAAGACCTCAATCAGAGGAAGTAACCACAGAACTTCCTAGCTAGAAGGACTAGAAGTGCCCCGTGAGTCACTAAGCCGTGCCACTTTTTTACTCACTCCCATGTAGATTGGCCCAAACGAACAACATGCAATGTGGATTTACTTTAGTTGCTAAAACTTTTTAGCAAGGGAAAATATTATAATTAAATATGGTCGTTAGTTGTCTTAGAGTCCTTCGTTGACTTTCATTAGGTTAATTAGGTTAATAAAATTAGGGAAGAGAAAAAAATGTGTATTATAATTAAAATCGGCTTTCTCGCAGATATACATATAATACCTACATACACACATAGCGTCACACGTATGTCTCAATAGGGTAGGCAGATGCAACGGATCTGCAGATCCACGGATATGTCCAATATTCAGTGGTAGGTAGGAAGGCTCCCCCCCTCCCCGCCCTCCCCTCCCCCCACTATAGACCCGAGGAGCTTGGGGAGGGTTAGCCGGCGGCGCCACATTTTACAAATAGCTTCATAAACAGAGCCGTAAGAATAGCTCTCTGAGAAACTCCGATCAAATAGTCAGTAAAACTATTTGATTTAGTTAAGTATGTCTACGCATTCTCAATTGTTTTTATTCTGTTCATATAGGTACAAGGAAATCTCTAGAGGCTCAGCTTTTAGCAAAATTAATTTTCGACATACCTAATTAAAAAGCGTCCAAGTGCGAGTTGAACTCGCGCACCGAGGGTTCCGTATCGCCATGTCAAGGTTAGTGCCACCCACGCCATCTATGGCGTGTTTATGAACTGCTTCATATTAGTTAAAATTCATGATTAGTTAAAATGCTTCAACTCTATTCGATAGATGGCGCGCGCGCATACACTTTTTAGTCTTTTCTATGGGAACCCCCGTGAATTTTTTACTTTTTCTTATTTGAATTATTTGTTGTTATATCGACCATAATAAATAACACATATTCTGTGAAAATTTCAACGGGCTACCTATTACGGTTCAAGAGATACATCCCTCGGACAGACGGACGGACGGACGGACAGACAAACAGACAGACGGCGTAGGCTTAGTAATAGGGTCCCATATCGGATATGGAACCCTAAAAATGACCTAATAAGGTAAATACGTAAACGATTATACGTTTTCTCTTTACTTTCTCTAAAGCCTTTCTAGATAGGTGAAATGAAATGAAATGAAAATATACTTTATTGCACAAAAAGTGACAAAAGGCGGACTTAAAGCCTAAGGGCATTATCTGCCAGTCATACCTGGGATTGTGAGTAGGGTAGATGGGTAGTGCGGAAAATTAAATGAGATAATTTTTTTTTTTTAAGCTTACAAAACTAAACAATAAAACATAGATAATAGTAATAACATACAACTAAATACATTCGTGATTTACATACATACAAGTTCAAAAGTACATATACATATACGCAATATAAACAAATACATACATACATACCTAATGCAGTTTCTAAACAAGCGATAACACACATGGAAACATTAAGGGTTTGAAAACATATGTTCCCTCAAACGGGATTTGAAAATATTGTGGGAAGCGGAAGTACGGAGAGTGGCAGGGAGTTGGTTCCAGAGACGAGCTGATTCAACAGCAAAAGAATGGGTATAGAATGAACTGGAATGAATCGGGATACAAAGAAGGTTTCCATCCATGGACCTCAAAGAAGCACCATGACTCGAAAGAAATTGGAATTTCGAACGGAGATATTCTGGAGCACGGGGATCGAACAAAACGGAATATAGAAGGGAAAGAATGTGAGTTTTCCTACGCGCTCGTACTGTAGGCCACTTCAACTTGGTGCGCTATTCAGTTATGTGGTCATATTTTCTGAGGTTGAAGATATACCTGACGCACGTATTTTGTAGGCGCTCGAGTTTATCGAGTAATGCCTCATTTAGATCTAGGAAGCAGACGTCAGCATAGTCAATAATAGAGAGTAGAAAAGATTGTGCTAGGGCCGTTTTAGTATGTTCCGGAAGAAAATTTTGAAGACGCTTTAGCGAGTGTAATGAACCATAGACCTTCCGACAAATTGTACCAACCTGAGGAGACCACGAAAGAGTTTGGTCGAACAATATACCGAGGTTTTTAACAGTTTTGCAATAATTGATAACTGTGCCATTAAAAATTACCTTGGGTATATTGTCGGCGTCGATCTTCGCAAGCTGGCGCGAGCTCCCAATGATGATGGCCTGGGACTTAAGTGGATTGACTGCTAGGCCAAAACGCTCACTCCATGCCCGAATTATCTCGAGGTCGTAATTTAGCGAAGCTACAGCCCTAAAAATTAGTTCCGGGCTAGAGCTAGGTAATTATTATTAGCCAATAAATATAATTTTGTTTCTAGTAATTAATTTATGATGAAACTACGTAAGTGTGTACGTTCACACATTATGAAATATATAAGTATATTATTTTATTTTAGTCATTGTATTTATGGGTAAAGCAACAGTGTATACAGGCAAATAGAAAAAAAACTGTTAAGTGCGAGTTTTACTCGCGCAAGGAGGTTTCCGTATCTATCCGCTATGAATAACCGCTCAATCGGAGAGAAGCCTCAATGAGGTCGATCGCAATTTACGGTGGGGAAATGACAGCACCTCACATTGGAATGTATAAAAGCCTGTGGCGCCATCTATTATTCAATAGTGTGACTAATCTATTTTATTGTATGTTTCTTGTATGCCCCCCCCCCCCCCCCCCCCCTTAATTTTTTACATTTTCTTATTTTTCTTATTTGTTGTTATATCCGCACTAGTAACGCATATTCTGTGAAAGTTTCAACGGGCTACATAGTACGGTTCGAGAGATACAGCCCTCGGACAGACGGACAGACGGACGGACGGACGGACGGGCGGACGGACAGACGGCGGAGGCTTAGTAATAGGCTTCCGTACGGAATACGGAAACCTAAAAATACTTAATATTGGTCCAGTACTGCACCATATAAAAAAAACATAATGGAATAAAAACATTATATGAAAATAACAAAATTGTAATATTGGATTAAAAGCTGTACTAATTGTAATAATATTATAATGAAGTATGATCCCAGTTTCCTGAATAATTTCAGTATGAGTCCGCTAGACATACAGAGGTACTACTACATTGTAGCGTCGTCTTAGCTTCATTGTTAGGCCTACTTGTGTAGTCGTAATTTAATTTGCTAACTTCCGTTTTGCCTCTTTCAGCGTTTATTGGGTTGCTCGCCCTAGAGGGAAGGCTCCGCCGCCGCCGCCACCGCGCGCTCCCGGTCGGTATTCCCGGTTCGCCCGTAGATTTTAATTCTATGACTTCAAGAAATTACAAAATAAATATTTCAACCGTAGAAAAAAGAGCGGTTGTTTTTTTTTATGGTAACTAACACGGTTGGCTCCATGACCTACAACAGGGATGTCAGCCCATACCATAACACCGGGTGAACTAGGTACCATACCATGTCAGTGCTTCCCTTCATTTCATGTCGGCTACACAAAACTGGACGGAAAACACGAATTATTTACATAGCCGTTTCGACCGACGTTTCGTTCAGTGCGGTGGTACCAATCCGGTCGGGATAAACCCTACCACCTAGTAAGGTAAGAAGGGAAGGGACCTACAGTTTAACTTGGAATCCGAACCACGGGAATTGATACCGAACGAACCGGGCGAGTTGTCTTGCCCGCTCTTTCTCGCCTAGCGAAAATAGATTACTTGCATGTGAACAAATAAAGAAACTGAAATACCAAATTGTAAAATACATATCATTAAAGTAAAACTACGCATTACCTATCAACGTTTGGGCTTGGACAAGGAATTGTTGTGCGTAACTCACTGAAACTCATGTGTGAAACTATAAAACCCTGCAAGCAATCGCTAGCGTATATACTTAGCGTCACACCTATTTCCCAGTGGGGTAGGCAGAGACAACGGATCTCCACGTGCCACGATCCTGACACACCTCTGCCGCCTCTTCCACTCTCATAATGTTCTTCATGCATGCTCGTCGGTTATGGGTACTACGCACTTGACACTTTTTGGGCACATGCCCGATTTGGTCCAGCTACATGCGTCTAGGGCGACCCATCCCGACTCTTCCACTCGCTAAATGTTAAAAACCGGCCAAGTGCGAGTCGGACTCGCGCACAGAGGGTTCCGCACCACAAAAAAAAAAACATTAAAAAAACACATTTCTTGTACTGGAACCACCTTAATTTTTTACTGTTTCTATATTTTATTATTTGTTATATCCGCCATAATAACAGATTCTGTGAAAGTTTCAACCGGCTATCTATTATGGTTCCCCAGATACAACAGTAGGACAGACAGACAGACGCTGTAGTCTTAGTAATAGGCTTCCGTACGGGATACGGAAACTTACAAAATTGTGTTTAAAGCATTTTTGAACCCGAGACTTATGGACAGCAACGCAATTCTACCCATTCGTCGTACCACACATTGACTTCAACTTCAACTTCAAATGTATCACATATGTATTGTATAGACCCGTCCTTACGCCCCTCATCTCAATTTCCTATTCCGTTCTTAACCCGTGCGGTATCTCTAAGCAAATGAATCATAATTAGGGAAGCGGCGGCGTAAGACGCGGACGACTTTAATGAAGGTAGCTATATCAGACGACAGCTAGTACTAATCTTGCGCGACAGCCGACAACAGTCTGGCAACGTGACAGTGGATTTTGGTGAAAACACCCACCGCGGAAAACGTGCGTTTCACAAATTGAAAATAAACAAATTACGGCGAAGCACGAATGCGATATTAATGTACCTACAGTCTTTGAATGATTTATGGAATGAAATGTATTTAAAAGCATCGACGTTTTAAAAGTAATATTGGGAAGATGCTGGGAATACTGAATGAAACGTAGTCAGTCGAAACGGCTATGTAAAAAGTTCCAGCGTCCAGATCAGTGTAGTCGACATGAAATGAAGGGAAGCACTGACATGGCACCTAGTTCACGCGGTGTTGTAGGTGATGTAGCCAACCGTGTCAGTTTCCATAAAAAATAAAAAAGAATATCGCTACGTGATATGGTGCGTAACGAGGCAATCCGCGCACGCACTAAAGTAGTTGACATTGGACACCGGATGGCTAAGCTCTAGTGGCAGTGGGCTGGGCACATCAGCAGAAGAGACGATGACCGTTGAAGTGACCGTGTCCAACACTGGCGGCCGTGGACAGGAAGAAGCAGTGTGGGAAGACCACCCGCCAGGTGGGAGGACATAAAGTACTTGCGTAGCAGTACCTCTGACGGCCGAGACGACCGGAGGAAAATTGGAGAGGCGTATGCCCAGCCACTGATTGACAAAAGTATTTTTTTTTGCAGAGGGGCTATTCTTTTTAATTGTACCGACGACCCCACACGGCACTCCTCCGGACCTCCTCGCTATTATACTTTATGAAATATAGCAATTCTACCGGAACACGTTTTCGTTAGGTACGCTCAAGTTTCAGTGATTGATTACCTACTTACCTAATTGGTATCTAATTTCATTCCATGTCAAAGAATTTTTTGCATCCACCATGTGTTTGTTCGAAGTCGTATTTCATTTGCACATACCTGACCATTGATGAAATTCTCATAACCTTTCTTTAGATCACCTAAACAACCTATTCAGCGCCTGATCAAAAGTAATAGCAAGCGACGTGTTGTCTGGCGAAGTGCTCCGACCGAAACCGTCAGGCGCTTTTGCATCATGATTTGTTTTCAGAAATTTCGTATGCAAAAGAAACTAGCGTTTCCGTGGTTTTGTAAATTTCCACGAGTTTAAATCTCCCCTAGACTAACTATATTTAAACTCATATTTTGAATGTTATCGAAAAATAAAGCTTTTTTAATTATTTATAAATTGTTTATTTATAACTAGCTGTGCACGCGGCTCCGCTCGCGGTAAAGTCGACCTAATTAATATCTATTTGGATTTTTGCAATAGCAATCAGATTTAAACGCAAATATGATAAGAAACTCTTCTTTATAGTTTTTCCCGTCGCTGCCTCAGTTCCACTGAGGGCGAGGGCAAAGGCTGAGCTGCGTTTTTATACAAATGCATTTCACATCCCTCTTCTCAACGACCTCTAAGGCCCTTTAAGTCGTTATATACTTCAGCTTGTTAATTTTCTTAAAAATGTCGACTACCTTGATTCTTTGTCGTACTTATTTCGTCATTACGGATTTTATCTCATCAAAGAAATGCTGAGCAATTGCTCTTTCAGCAACCGTCAGGGTCCACGTTTCAGCCCCGTACATCATTACTGGCACACAATATTTAATGACTGTGGGATGGAGGATGAGAAGATGTGACCGCCCTAACTAAAATTTTAACGAACTAAAAAATGTGTATGTCCTTAATTCGACATTTCAGTTTGTATTCATAATTTAAAAAAAGAGTTTGGAATATGAAGTTTCATTAAAATTATAAAATATTTAAAATCGTGTTTGGCTTAAACTGTGAGATGAATAAATATATGTATATGTACGTGCTTGTTCTTCTTAAGACCTTCGCGAATTTAAATGTAGTACCTAAGAGAGATTCGGGTCGTGACCGGAAGTCCTCCCCCTTCCCGTGAAAGCTGACAAGTGTAATAAAAGCGAGGTTAATGGTCCGTACATTTCATTCTACGTTCCGTTCTAAAAATGAATGTTTTTACAATTTAAATAAGCCTGCTTCGGAGAGAATTCTCGTGATAATGGTTAAAAATGTAACAATGCATACTTGTTCGTATTTTATTATTAGATTTTAGATAGCTTTCGTTTTAGACACTTGTATGTTACATCCTGGATGCTTATAAAGTATATTATACATATATTCTAGGATTAAATATGTAATCAATACTAATAATAAACCTGGGAAAACGATAAACCTTCTCGAAGAAAGGAAGTAACTAAATGCGAGGCCGAAGGCCGAGCTGCGCTCATGTAAACAATAATCCTTCTCGAAGAAACGAAGTAACTAAGTGCGAGGCCGAAATCCGAGCTGCGGTAAACAATAAACCCTCTTCCGCCCTAACTTATTAATATCTTGATTATAAGAATCTAAGTATCTAGCCAGATGAGACTCACCTTAGTGACTTTTTTCGTGCGCACGGAAACCCTCACTCCGTCTATGGATACTTCCACGGTAACCTTTTTCTTCTTCACGCCTTTCGCCTTGAACTCATACTGAAACAAAAGTAAACAAAAATATTAATTATAACATAATTAGTCCTCTTCATTTATGCCGTAAAGTTGAAAATAAACGAGATGATGAAAATATTTTGAATTTGTCGCTTTTTTTCAAATTTAATTTCCAAAATATCGATCCTAGAAGAAAAATTGTGAGGACCAAACTTGTAGAGAATCAAATTTCCTACAATTTTTGTCCTCGCGGTTTTACTGTAAAATCAAAAATGGCCGAGTTATTCGAGAAAAACCGTTTTTCGAATATACACAGGAGCCTGATTCAGTCTACTTTTTGAATTTACACTCCCAGTGACCCAGCCGAGGGACCTACGAAAAAAAATCCAAGAACTGATTATTCACTGGTCAAAATCTATAATGTAATGACTGAACTACGAGATTCGTTGTCTCTCAACCTACGTATGTATGTATGTATATTTATGTATAATATTCTATATATTTAGTAATTTATATGTATTAACACATAAATGGCTTGTATTTAACTAGCATGTACTTATATGTATTGTTAATAAGTATTCTTATTATTATTTTATCTTCAATTCTCACGCTCAACTCTTTTGCTACTACCTACTTACATTCTACTATATCATCGAATCTCAAACATCCTAAGGTTGACTGTAAGAAAACTCTGTAAGGGACAAATCCGCCTTTGCACCTTATGTAAATTTTCTAATGTACTTGTTACTGTTTAATGTTTACTGCAGCAATAAAGCATTTACTATCTATCTATCTATCTACCCCATTGGGAAAAATGTGTGACTTTATATATGTATGTATGAACGGGTCGCCTAAATCTTTTTGTTTTATGGAAACTGACACAGTTGGCTACATCACCTACAACATCCGTGATGTCATCCCATAACACCGGGTGAACTTGGTGCCACGTCAGTGCTTCCCTTCGGTCGTGCCGGCTACACTGAACTGGACGGAAAACGCCAACTATTTACATAGCCGTTTCGACCGACCTTTCATTCAGTGCGGTGGTATCAACCCGGGCGGGTTAAACCCTACCACCTAGTAATATAAGAAGGGAGTCATATCCCTTAGTCGCCTTTTACGACATACACGGGGAGAGATGCATTGGGGCTATTCTTTTAAAGTACCGGCCCCACACGGTACGAAATCTAGAGCGACTGCACTAAAATCAAAACAAACAGAGAAGTAGCATCCACAACGTTTGCATAATGTGAGCCCCACACTCATTTGCCCTATCCAGAAAATGTTTTACGAAAACATTTGCGCTGCCCAGAGGGCTTATTAAGGCTCACTTTTTGTTAACAAGATTTCCTTGGAGTCTGCTTTTCCCTTCCTCCTCCCAAGCTCTTAGTGACAATGGATCCGTCTGGGGCTATTGCCAAACTAAATTATGGCGACAAGCTCAGGGGTTATAGCTTAGGCGTTAGGGTTTCAAGCGGTGTCAGAATCAATTTTGTTGTGGTAAGTGGGTACAGGAAATCGAAATGTTTTATTTATTTTTGGGACATGCTTTGGTTTGTTACGTCACCTGCTAAGTAGTCACCCGTGCAGTCAGTCCGTCACACCTTTCCGATAACATACACTCTCACACACACACACACACCCTCTCACAAAATATGCTACACGTAATGCAGTCTTATTTTATTTAAAACTAGCTGAGCCCGCGGCTCCGCTCGCGTGAAATTCGTATTCCAAAGAAGAATGTAAGTAACTAAGGGCGAGGCCGAAGGCCGAGCTGCGTTCAGGTAATCGATAAACCTTCTTAAAGAAAGTAACTAACTAAGGGCGAGGCCGAAGGCCGAGCTGCTTTCAGGTAAACGATAAACCTTTCTCAAATAAAGGAAGTAAGTAAGGGCGAGGCCGAAGGCCGAGCTGCGTTCAGGAAGACGATAAACCTTCTGGAAGAAAGGAAGGAACTAAGTGCGAGGCCGAAGCGAGCTGCGTTCAGGTAAACCAAAAACCCTCTTCCGCCTTCGGGCCTCGCCCTTAAAGACTTCCTTTCTTCGATAGAATATAATATCGTTTACTCAATCTATTTATTTCATAAAAATAAAAAAGTAATATTAATTACTAAAGAATTAAACCTACCTAACAAACATTAAAATAACTATCAAAACGGGCATTTTCAAATGTTCTTAGAGCACTTGCGGCATTACCCCGCTGGATGGCAAGGCTTACCCTTTGAATGAAGTACATAAGCCCTTGATGGCAGGACACCAGTTGCGTCAACCAGCTCAAGCCTCTTTTGGCTTCACTGCTCCACGGACCGAGGGTTTCAACCGCAAACGCAACAAATTCGAAATCTTGAATTATATTTCTATATTTGCTGCGTTTGAGGCTCTCCGCCCCAGCCTCGGCCGCGCCAGCCGCTCTTGAAGATGTCCTAACGTGACTTGGAGCCAATGTGAGAACAGAAGTGGCGTCCCACATCAAAGAACTACCCTTAGTCCATGGCACTAAGGTGATAGCATCGGGCCTCTTGCCATCCAGCCGGGAATAACCGCGAGGTTCTAGGATTCACGGTATATTTGCCGTTAGAAGCGTGGACTTTATAATAAAATTTAAATTAAATTAACTCAATCTTAATATTAATTAACTTTATTCGAGATGGTTTAGCTTCTTCCTGAACGCAACTCGGCCTTCGGCCTCGCCCTTAGTTACTTGCTTTCTTCGAGATGGTTTATCATTTGTCAGAACGTAGCTCGGCCTTCGGCCTCGCCTTAGTTGCTTACTTTCTTCAAGATGGTTTAGCTTCTTCCTGAACGCAGCTCGGCCTTCGGCCTCGCCCTTAGTTACTTGCTTTCTTCGAGATGGTTTTTCAATTATCCGAACGTAGCTCGGCCTTCGGCCTCGCCTCAGTTACTTACTTTCTTCAAGATGGTTTAGCTTCTTCCTGAACGCAGCTCGGCCTTCGGCCTCGCCCTTAGTTACTTGCTTTCTTCGAGATGGTTTATCATTTGTCAGAACGTAGCTCGGCCTTCGGCCTCGCCTTAGTTGCTTACTTTCTTCAAGATGGTTTAGCTTCTTCCTGAACGCAGCTCGGCCTTCGGCCTCGCCCTTAGTTACTTGCTTTCTTCGAGATGGTTTTTCAATTATCCGAACGTAGCTCGGCCTTCGGCCTCGCCTTAGTTACTTACTTTCTTCAAGATGGTTTAGCTTCTTCCTGAACGCAGCTCGGCCTGCGGCCTCGCCCATAGTTACTTACTTTCTTCGAGAAGGTTTATGGTCTTCCAGAATAGAGCTCGGCCTTCGGCCTCGCCCTTAGTTACTTACTTTCTTCAAGAATGTTTTTCTTCTTCCTGAACTCAGCTCCGCCTTCCGCCTCGCCCTTAGTTACTTTCATCGAGAAAGAATATCGTTTACGTGAGCGCAGATCCGCCTTCGGGCCCGCCTTTAGTTACTTACTTTCTTTTTTTTAAATACGAATTTCACGCGAGCGAAGCCGCGGGCAACAGATATATAAATTTTATTGCACCAATGACAGCGACATAACTTCGACTTTCAATTATTATTTTTATTTATCAAACAATTTGTCACCGGCCAGCTCACGTCGAGATGACAGTTCTTCGTTGTCAACATGACATTTAAAATTGTTTTTTACCTTTACTTTGGATTACATGATTTTTATTATATTTTTTAATTATTATTTTCATCCGGGATATATACTGCCACTATAAAAAGTTTGGTAAAATTCCGTTCAGTGGTTTTTGCGAGATGCGCGTACAAATAGACATTTTTGCATTTACGATTTTATGATATGTATAGAAAGAATAGATATGTATAGATTATTGTGTTCAAGTTATAAAAAAGAACTGTCATTTTCGTTGTATCTACTTATTTTTAAATTTCGAATGAATATTTTATTCAAATTGTATTTTCTGCCAGTTCTCAAGATATAATTATGTACTTTGGACTACGTGATTTTAAACGCGCAATAATGTTTATAATTGTAATTTATTTTTTATTTTTGTTATTTTTTTTACGTATTATGTTAACCCGGCATATAAACTGCCACTATACAAAGTTTCGTCTAATTCCGTTCAGTGGTTTTTGCGTGATGCGCGTACAGACAAACAAACAAACAAACAAAAATTTTAAAAACTGTTCTAACATGTTCAGTATCTCATTTTAAGCCACCCTGGTTAGTTTTTTTCCGAATACATTCAATGTACAGACTTTCTTACCTCTACGATTTTATTATATGTATAGATTAGCTTTCTTTATATTTTTAAACTAGCATTTGCCCGCGGCTTCGCTCGCCTGAAATTCGTATTTAAAAAAGAAGAAAGTAAGTAAGCCCGCTGCCGTCAAAGAGATTTTATGTATAGAGTGAGCACTACGAAGAAAGAATACAGAGAAATGACGGCCAATAACTGAGGTATGAGGTAAGGTAGCGGGGTGGCGGAACGCTGAGCTGCGCGGGGCGGGAAGCGAGCGGGAGAGGGGCTAGCTAGCGAGCGACTAGCGGCTAGCGGCCCGGCCGGCCCGGCCGGTCAGTCAACACGTGCATTGGAATACGTAGGGTTGTCACTTAGTCTACCAAAAATATATTTTTCGATTTATTATTTTACGAGTAGGTATTATGGTTAATTGTGCCCGTAGTCTAGTGGTAACGCTTCTCAATGCAGAAGTTGCGGGTTCAAATCCCGGGCACTAACTAATGTTCTTATTTATTTCCTTGATAAAAATTGATATACGTGCATTTCATAACGAATAGGTACGATCGCTCCGGTGAAGAAAAATAAAGTTAGGTAACTAGTGCACACTGGTCTATGAAAGGTATTTTTGTGTAAACTGCTTCTGATTTCCACTGGTCACCATGTACGAGTAATCGAACCGGATATAACAAATTGTGACAAGTTCGAGTGCAATATGACTGCCATAAGAATTCAATAAACAATAAAACAACAACAATAAAAACAATACCTCCTATGTCAGTGAGCAGAGTCCGTGCCTAGCAGTGGGACGTTTTAAAGGATTATAGAAGAAAACAGATAGTGAATTTTATCGAAAAAAACGTTTTTATGTATTTAAACTTAAAATACAGAACTATAATAACTTGAAATACATACCTAAAGTTATATGGGTTTTTAAATTACCGTGGTTATTTGACATTTTAAGAAGTAACAACGGCTTTACTCACTATCGAAATACGAGCTGTGTGGCTCGACATTTCGGCCAGAGTGCTCATGATGATGGGCCATACGTTTGGCCCGAAACGTCGAGCCACACAGCTCATATTTCGACCGCGAGTAAAGCCGTTTTGTATTCTTATAATACCTACACTTAATAACTAGAATAATATCTAAAAAACTAAACTTAATAATAAAGAATTCATAACTGCGGTCTTGGCCTTGGACTAAACTTAAAATCTCCAAACCAAACATACATAAAATAAAGAGTGCAGCATTTATATATATATATATATATATATATATATATATATATATATATATATATAACTAAAAAAACCATTAGGTATACTTTGGACTACACACACAAACACAACTAAAATAACTCTTCCTCTGTACTTAAACAAAATAATTTAAATTTCACTTTACACAAATTTAAATTTTCACTTTCCATTAAACAATGTATCATCTTGGACTATTTTTATCCATCTTTCTCGTATTGATCCCTTAGAAGGATGTGGAAACCTTGTAAAAAAAAATTTTTCTTGAAAATTTCTCAATTACTTACTAATTAAAAAAAAATAAAAGAATAGCGACAACCCTAATTAGCGGTCAATTCACTCTCGTATTTTAACGTGGTTTAATAAATATTTATTTACTTTCATACATGATATCCCAGAACTCTATTTCTAATCATTCATATGTGGCAGCCCTAATGAGCGCGTTCAATTTATTTGTTTAATTAAATAATGCTTATGTTATTGCAATGCGATATCAATACATAAAATGTACACAATTTTCAAATTGAAGTAGCGTTGTGACAGCCCTAATTGGCCAGTTGAACCAAATATTTCTAAGCACATGGAAAACAAGATATTATATATAAGGTCTTCCAAAATTAGTTAATAGTACGCTAAGGGGGGGTTCTGTATCGTAAATAAATCACTTTTGAGGAACAAAGATTTTTTTTTACAAAAAAAAAATTTGTAATAATGTAAAATGTAAAAAAAAAATCTTTTCTTAATCGTTTCAGTTTCATGCCAGGAACAAAAAAGTCTTCCAACACATAGATCTCTTTCTTTCAGAAATTGTGAAAACCACAATTTTAGTTTTATTAGTATGGAATAGAAAGAATTTGATTTTTTTTACCAACTTACACGTGTTACATCAAAATGGTAATGAATACTTTTTTGTTACTGTTATGAAAATGAATCGATTAGGCTATAAAAATCAACCACATATTTTTTTATTTAAATACATACAAAACATTTTACATAAAAAAAGGCCAAGGTCCAAAAAATTTTATATAGGTTTTACTCCCTATATGATGCAGAACCCCCCCTTAGCGTACTATTAACTAATTTTGAAAGACCTTATATATTAAGATCACAATGAAGTGATACTTACCTATGAAATGAGATGCCATCAGTTTTCCCAATATTTTTTGCAATATCGCAATTCGCAACACACAACCGGGCATAATGACTGGCGCGATGCGAGCCGCAGACGGACGGCAGCGAGCGCGCGGACAGCGCGTCCGCCGCGTTCGGTCGCTCGCGAGCTACTAGTCTCAAGAGGGTCCCTCCGCGTAATGGTTACTCCACCGCGGTGGAGCGAAGGCTGTTGCCCGGGTAAGAGGTCTAGTAGAATACATGATACGTCATTGGCTGCCGTACCTTTATTTTACCGGGAGGAACAATTTCGGTTTGTATGAGAGCCACATCTTAGCGTAACCAGAATAAAATTTTATTTAGCCTATCCTGTGTCCCGTTTAGTTAAATGTGTTTGTATTAAGTTTAATCGAATTTAGATCTTCGGTTTAAGAGTTATGGAGGAACATACATACAGAAAAGATTTCTAGAAATCTTCAATTTAGTTTTAGTATCATACATACAGGCTACAAACGTAGTATTTCACAAAATAAAGTAACTTACTCCATGACCATCATAAAAAATTGGCACATCTTATCTTCCATTCACACATTCGTCGATATGTAGGTGAAGAAAAAAAAAAACGCTTTTCCCCGGAACATGTCGCCGAGTTCGACGGTAACAAATAATATTTTATTTGTGTTTTTTTTTCTTTTTTTTTAGATTCTTTTTTTTTCACAGCTGGATGCAGTGTCAAATTGTATGCGCACAATTTTTTTGTCGATAAATTACTGAACAAAATCAATATCGTAAAATTATATTAAGTGCGAACCTTGCGAACACACAGAGGGTTTCGTAGCTATTTCCTTCTTGTACGCATGCGCAGTGATCACGCGGTACCGCCGCACCGCAGTCAACTAGAATAATATATTCTCAATAACCGTATAAGATATAAACTTCAAAATAGTTTACATGGCGTAAGGACCATTTAATCCATTTAGAACTACTTTATTTTATTTTTTATTTTAGATTTATTGAGCTTCACGCTCCGATATAGGTAATAACCTCGGCTGTGCGTGTTGAAGACAGATGGACGGACGAACGGACAGACACCTGACCGATACAAGGGTCCTTGTCAGCGACGTTGTCTACGGAACCCTAAAAAGAGCAAACTTCATCGTGTAATATGATATAATTTCCGGTGTGCTCCTTATTATTAAGCCCATTGTAAAGCAATAGCTATCTATTATATTCCTACGTCCTATATGTAGATCTGTACATATTGTTCAGCACAAATCCCATCTCGTAGGATGCTGAGCTCTCATTGTCTCTGGGCCAGCCTCAGAACAAGATGTTATCTCGGCAACGCACCGGAGGGCAGCTGAAGTTACTGAAGGTCGACGAGCTTTTATTATTTTAATAACCGGCCAAGTGCGAGTCGAACTCGCGCACCGAGGGTTCCGTATCGTCATGTCATGGTCAGCGCGGTTTCATATTGTTTGCGGTAGATGGCGCGCATGACACTTCTTAGTTTCTTGTATGGGGACCCCTGTGAATTTTTTACTTTTTCTAATTTTTATTATTTGTTGTTATATCGGCCATAATAACACATATATTTATTTCGGCGCGCGGAACAATTCGGTTTGTATGAGAGCCACATCTTAGCGTAACCGGAACTGAATTTCTGTGTCTCGTATAGGTAAATGTCCTTGTAAGTTTAATCAAATTCGGATGATCGGTTTAAGAGTTATGGAGGAACATACATACAGAAAATATTTCTAAAAATTATCAATTTAGTTTTAGTATTATTATGTTGGCCAAATACGTTCATGCACCCAAATACTACGTCAATAGTGCGTCGGAAGAGGAAAGTAGTATAAACCTTATCACCGGAGGCGGCCGCGGTTTAAAGGAATATTGGAGAGGTGTATGTCTAGAAGTGGACCCAAAAATGACTGGCTGACCCAAACAGGATATATTGGTACGTATAGATTACACAAACATTTCACATAAAATACAGTGAAAAGAATAACATATGCTGCAAAGGAGGACTTATCTCAGATTCTTCCTGACTGGATGAACATTGGAGGCGGATACACAAAGCTCAGAGTATTTCTTCTGAGGCACAAAGTCGACAGTCAGTATGAATCCCGCGGAAACAAACCCTCAGAGAAGGAGCTTTCGAAGTGCCACCCGAGTCACAAAACGCTTATAAATAAACATGGTCGGCCTTTGTTGACGGAGATACCTCATTCCGAGGGGCCGCTGAAGAAAAAGCTAATTTTCTGAAGGACTATAAGATTAACTCGAGGCGGGCCGCTCGTCCTCAGTGGAAACGATCAGGTATTTTTTTTTTATATCAGCCAAGTATACTTCGAAGGAATCATTTTAAGTGCTTATGTAAAGCAAACTTGTATCTTAGGAGGATTGTTATAATACGAGAAGGTGTACTGTATGAAATGAAACAAAAATTAAAATAAAGTTCTCATAAATAAAACAAGTTTTCTACGGGCGACCGTGTAACGAACTTCAATATATGAATATCCACAGAGCACGGAAGTGAATATCCTTATATCTCGTGAACCACTTCATAGATTTACATACGGTTTTCACTTTTGCATCCTGTCACTTCTTAATGAATGTAGTTTAAGGCTATAAATCATAACGCTGGGTCATTGGCGGCCTGAGCTGTGAGCAAATAGGTAAAACTCTAAACACGCGAAGCGAGGCGCGGGCAAAAGCAAGTAAATAATAATGACAAGTCAAGAACATTATGACAAGTAATGAGAGATATATCATTTTCAGGGTTCCGTATCCGGTACGGGACCCTATTACTAAGCCTACGCCGTCTGTCTGTCTGTCTATCCGCCCGTCCGTCCGTCTGTCTGTCTGTCTGTCCGAGGGCTGTAACTCTTGAACCGTAATAGGTAGCCCGTTGAAATTTTCACAGAATATGTGTTATTTTATTATGGCCGATATAACAACAAATAAGGAAAAGTAAAACATTCACGGGGTTCCAATAGAAGTAACCAAAAAGTGTATGCGCGCGCGCTTTCTACCGAATAGAGTGTGAAGCATTTTAACTAATCATGACATTTAATATGAAGCATTTCATAACACGCCATAGATGGCGAGAGTGGCGTTAACCATGGCGATATGGAAACCTCGGTGCGCGAGTTCGACTCGCATTTGGCCGGTTTAATTAAAGGGAAAAATGTATATATAAGAAAATACCTAAGGGTAGCGGTTACCTGCACTGATGCTGACGAGGCGCCACGCCGCTGCTCACCACGCGTTAGTGGGGCCCCACCCACATGTTGATGGTAAGCAGTCAGCGGTGATGCCGAGAAATTGTAATTGTTGGGGTATATATGTAACGAACGAAAAAATTACGACTAATACAATAACGACATTGTTGAGCCAAATTGAAAAGTGTAACTCGCTTAGTTTAGCCGAAAAGAAAATGAAAGAGGTAGCTCGAGAAACTTTACAAGAAACAAAAAATGGGCATATTGGCTAGAGGCTCAGTTACCTTTCGTAACTTGTCAAACAATATTTTGGAGGTGAAATATTCATGTAACGGTTAGATGAATATTTAGTTTTTCGAATATTAAGTTTTCGTTTAGTTTGAATAATTTTATTCTTTAGCTAAACGAAAACTGAACAACGACAATTTTTCATACGAGAAAAATTTGAAAATTTTCTGGAAAATATTAAGGCCAAGATTCTGTGTTAAACGACAGGTTAGCCACAGACAGCCAGCCAATTCAATCAATTCAAAGCGTGTTAATAGATTAGACAACGACCTCTTTGTCCGCCTTGTAGCTGGCACAGCTGGGCGCCTCTCTGAGCGTGGTTTCGCTAGGAGTGGTGTTATTGGCTGTCTCTTAATCTTCCTTTGAACTTTTGGGCACAGGCATCCGCGCCGGTCGTCCGTAAAAAAAATCTATTCACAGCCATTCCTCGCAAAAACACGCTCAGTGAGGCGCCATGACAGCTATTATTCATGCTATATGAGACAAAAAAAAAAGTAGCCATCTAATTTATTGACACGCCTCTTGAATATTGGGATTGTAAGCTAAATTGATTGGGAGCTGCAATTCCAAAATATAATTGATGTTAGATTTCGAACCGCAGACTTATCGCATGCGTGCGTGACCGTGATTATGCCCTAATAAAAAACCTGCCAAGTGCGAGTCGGACGCGCGCACCGAGGTTTCCATGTAATTGGTCGGTTTTTACCCGACTGCGCGAAGCAAAAAGGAGTGTGAATATTCTGAAGGAATACATATTCTGTACACGAACATGCACGCTGAAATTTTCAAACCTTTAGTTAGGTATGATTTGTTTTCTACGGATTCACAATTTAAAAAATATATTTCCGAAATAAATTATGCACACATTATTCTTACAGTATTGAGCCTGCCGGACAAGTCCACCCTTTTCCCGGCTAGTCTTTATCGTTTTTATTTGTCACCAAGGGTTTTAGGAGAGTACAATGTAAGATACCCACAAATTATATTTACATACGTATGTTTTTTTTTTATTTAATTCGGTATGGGTGGCTGAGTCGGAGGGGCCAAAGCGCTTGCTCCGACCAGTCAATATCACTTCCGAGAAGGTAGGTGCCATACCGGAGACTTTCCTGGATTGCTGGCTATACTGGACTAGAGGAAAACACAAACGAGGCTGCTATGCGGCCATCTTAAATCCAGTACGGTGGTACCAACCCAGTCGGCTACAATTTGAGTCTACCACCGCAGTAAGGGGCAAGGGAAGGGACCGACAGTTTTACACCGGTTCCGAACGGTGAAGCAGCAGGTGTAGGTATGCACGTAAATTTTTTCGTCAGAAAAAACTCATTGGTACACGACGGCCGGATTCGAACCGAAGACCTCTCGCATGAGAAGCCGATGCCCAAACCACTCGGCCACCCGCCGCTTAAATGTGTAGGTATATTTTATTAACCCCCGACGCAAAAGAAGGGGTGTTATAAGTTTATTAACCCCCACCGCCTCCGTTTGTCTGTCTTGTGGCGTCGTAGCTTCCAACGGATGGACCGATTTCGATGCGTTTCTTTTTTATTAGAAAACTAGTTTAACCGGAGTGCTTCTTAACCACGTTTGTACTAAAGTAATCAAAAAATCACGTCTTAAGGACGAGCCGATTTGGATTCGTTTTTATTTATTAGAAAGCTAGTTTAACCGGGTTGGTTCTTAGCTATGTTTGTTATCAAGTACCTAATTAAGTAATTACCAAGTAGGTAATAAAAAAAATCGTTTCACGGATGGACGGAATTGGATGCGTTTTTTTTTATTTTATTAGAAAGCTGGTTTTACCGTGATGATTCTTAGCTATGTTTGTAATCGAGTAGGTAATAAATAATACATCTCTTAAAAAGCTTGAAATAAAGGTTAATATAAAAAACGGACGGGTTGCACTCCGGGAGTGCCGGCAGAAGTGAAAACTTAAACATCAACGCTGTGCATTTTTGAATATTTTGGAATGGTTAGGGAATAATTTCGCACGATTTTTTTTATTTATCAGTATAAAAGTACTATCATTTATGTGGTAAAATATAATATTCATTTATTGCGCTATCGTAGACAAACATGACAATTTATATTACATAAAAAATTTAACACTACAGAACTATTATAATTATTTTACATCAAAAAGTTTATTTCTCAGAAAAATCAACTTTCATCCATAATTTCAACGAATCTTACGCTTTTTCGATCAGGCTACGGATCTGACGCGAGTTCAAAATTTTTTACCCATCTAAAAAAAGTGCCAAGCGCCGCTAACTAAAGAAGTTTCGAATCTTACGCTTTTTCGATCAGGCTACGGATCTGACGCGAGTTCTGACGCGAGTTAAAATTTTTTTACCCATCTAAAAAAAGTGCCAAGCGCCGCTAAAGAAGTTTTCACTTCAAAAACCAGGATGGATCTTAGCTATGTTTGTAATCAAGTAATCAAAAGATTAGGTACGCATAATTAAAAGCTTGTAAAATAAGTAAAATTACAAATTAAAAAAATCCCGGCCCCTTAAAAAGTCAAAAATTATTTCTGTTTAGTTATTTCATTGACGCACTTTCCATACAATCCCTTATTTTAACCCCTTAGGGTATGTATTTCCTAAAACGCAGATTCAACTGACTTTTATTTATAAACTGAAGCCTTCACACATATTATTTCTGTAACGTCAATACAAATTTTAAAGGATGGATTGTCAAAAATCCTTTCTTACTGCTTACCTAAGAAACTCAATTCAAAATGTCATGCTTCTAGACCTAGGCTGTGCGTTGTCTGCCAATCAATCAGTTAAGAATAATTATTTTAAATTAAATAAATAAATAATATTCAATAACATTATTTTATGAAGTAGATTTATTGAATCAATTATTTTATACCTTAAATAGGTAATATGTACCAGGGTAGTGGGGCATATTATTGGACTTTTTGGCCTTTATCCACGTTTCTCACATACATTTCTCTCAAATTTGTCGAAATGTTCCACCGTTTGCACACCTGTCACGGCTGTCAGGTGGTATGAAATAGGGCTCCTCCGCCCGAGCTGAGTCATGCAAAAGCGATACCTTTACGAGAAATAAACGTTATGATAATCGAGAAAATTTTCAGGCCCCCGCGGCGAAGGAATTTCATGAAAAAAGGAAATTTTCATGAAAATAGGATAACGTTTCTCGCATGGGAAAATGAAAATATTATCATTCGCTCCGCATGCTGAGGCGAGAGAGAGTTAGTGTTATAGCCTTCCTCAGGACTGCCGAAGATTGTTTCTACACGTAAATATCTTTTTATAAGCTCTAACGCAAATACTGTTCGCGGCGAAATAAACATTCATTTAAGTGTAATGGAGCTAAAATTGTCATATATTGTAATAGATAGACCATCAAAAATACATTACCCTCCTTTTCGCTTCACGCAGTCGGGTAAAAACGAAGAAGTTTTTTTCATAAAAAATATTTATTAAAGTTATCCATCCCTATATATTATAAGTATTTATAAGTTTAAACGTCTGTCGGCTGTGTTTGTATGCACAATGTATTAAAATTTGTGTATGTATGTATGTTTGCTTATTATAATTCAAGAACAGCTCAGGACCGCGCCGAGGGGAGAAGTAGCTAGGTAGGTGTTTAGCAAAGTATTAGTGCGATAACTTATCAAGCCGCAAGTCAGGTACTTTAAGGCACGCATTAATTACTTGCTTTAAATTATTGCTGATTTAATTAACACACTTTGCAAAGATTGACCTGACGTATTTCTATGAGCTGGTATTGTAGGCCGGTCAAAATCGACACAAAAAATCGCTAAATTCGCAAAGCATGATGTATCTCTGATTTTTTAGTATGTTGTTTGAACCCATTAGGGCTAATGTATACCCAAGAATGCAATTCTCAAAAAGTTGTGGAAAAATTTTTACACACCAAAAACCGCGAAATTTTTGGCATTGTTTCAGATTCTGCTCTATATCTCCCAATCCATGCATTTTGCGTCGAAAGCTCTTTATACGTTGTTAAGAACATTTAATTTGTGATAAATTAAGCCCAACCGGAGCTCTGTACGTCAATTGATTATCGAATTACGGCACTTTGAAAATATGCAATTTTTACCAAAAATTCAAAATGTTAGTTTTTGACCTTCTTTGGACTTCCTTGGTCTTCCACTATTGGTGGGTCGCCGTCTTCGTCCCCTATAGGTAGGTACTCCAGTATTGGTGGATCGTCAGGGTTGTCTTGAGGCTCGTCATCGTCGTCCTCTTCAATGATGATAAGGGCAGCGTTCTGGCACGTTCCCCCAGAGCAGGTAGCACACATTACAGAACATCTGAACCCTGCTTTCAGGCAAGTGCAGCCACCTCTGCACCCCTTCTTGCGTTTGCAAGAGAGGAGTTTTAGGAGCTCATCGGGGGCAGGAGCCTGCCGACTGGTAATGGGGATGAGTCCAGCCGAGGTCAATTCCCAACCCCAGTCGGTGGCCTCTTTCTCCACCCCCAACCACTTTTGAACCTGGTGGTATGTGCGGTAGTGGTGATACGACGCAGCCTCTGTGGTTGGGGGCAAACGGGCCAGATTTACTTTGGCGTTGGCCGCTGTCTTCACAAAAGTACGGAACCGTACATCGTTGAGGGTGTCTTTCGTTTCGTTTCCTCCATATAGGGCAACTAGGCACTTGTCACCGGCTGCTGCGACATGTTGGTGTGTGGCATCTGTCTGGGGGAACCCTTGCTTGGTCCACTAGGGCTTCATTTTGTCTGAAGTGACCACACATTTTCATCTTCCCCTACCAGAAGAGGGCACAGGTGGTGTAGCACCCAGTAAATGCGTGGATGAAAAGTTCAAATTCAGGTGTTTGCTCCATTTCCCCTTGCTTGAATGAGCTGGTGGAGAATTGGACGCAACCCGCCTCACCTTTGGCATTCTACCAATAGTGGAAGACCTATCTATTGAAGAGAGCAACGAAAGTGACATCAAAAACAAGGCGACGAGTTTGACTATGTGTCAAATTTGATTGACTGATTGTTTGATTAAGTTACTGTACTTTTGATTACTTATGTTTATATTAAAATACATTTCACTGTTTTTTTTTATGATTTCATGCTTTCTTTTTCATTACCAAAACAAAAAACAAAAGATGGGAAAGGTTATGGAACATTTCTGGAAAAATTCGATTTTACCTTATATGGTTTTTTGGAGATTTTGAGAGAACTACGAGGCTTACAGACCCCCCGCTGCGCTTCATTTAATGCTAATTAAATTCTCTACAAATTATATTCTCATATCTACTCGTAGGATCAATGGTTTCGACGTAGTTTCGGTCCAAAGAAGGTCTAAAACTAAAATTTGCTATTTTTGGTAAAACTGGCATATTTTTAAGGTTTTTTTTTTGTTTTTTATTGAAACTGACACGGTTGGCTACATCACCTACAACATCCGTGATGTCAGCCCATAACACCGGGTGAACTTGGTGCCACGTCAGTGCTTCCCTTCGTCCGTGCCGGCTACACTGAACTGGACGGAAAACACAAACTATTTACATAGCCGTTTCGACCGACCTTTCATTCAGTGCGGTGGTACCAACAAGGGTGGGTTAAACCCTACCACCTAGTAATATAAGAAGGGAGTCATATCCCTTAGTCGCCTTTTACGACATGCACGGTGAGAGATGCAGTGGGGCTATTCTCTTAAAGTACCGGCCCCACACGGAAAAAGTACCGTAATTCGGTAACCAATTGACCTAAAGAGCTTCAGTAAGGCTTAATTTGTCACAAATTTAATGTTCTTAAAAACGTATAAAGTAGCTTTTGACGAAAAATTAATGGATTAGGAGATATAGAGCAGAATCTAAAACAAGGCCAAAAATTTCGCCGTTTTTGGTGTGTAAAAGTTTTTCCACAACTTTTTGGGAATTGCAAACTTCGGTATATATAGCCCTAATGGGTCCGAACAACATACTAAAAAATCAGAGATACATCATGTTTTGTTAATTTTTTGTCGATTTTGACCGGCCTATTGGTCGGCCGCCGGCTCATGCAGACTTACATATGACAGATTTGTATAGGGAAAATAAAAAAAATATCTGTCCACCGAGCACGTCCCGATAGAGCCAACAAAACGCCCAGCGAACAGTTTCTAGAGGCATTTCCGGCGGGTCGGACAGGGGGCTGATTGGAATCGTCCTATCATGTCCGGTTTCCGGTGCTCTGTCTCCCCCCACCCCCACCCCTCCTCCCCCCACCCCTGCCCCCCTAGTCCATCGGACGGCGCGTGACGCGCGTGCCCTGCCACCGCCGCACCGCCGTTCCACCTTCTGCTGCTATTGAAGAGAAGCCTTTTTATTCGCTAATGGTTTTGTAGAATGAAAGCGACATTTTTTGCAATTTAGTTTTTGGAGCGACTTTGTGTCTGTGTGTCTAATGGAAAATCATAGTTTTAATACTACTAAGTATATATTTAGGTATTATATCTTATATAAACTGTAATTAATATGTATTCATGTATGCTTTTTAAATAACTAGTACGTACTTATATTTAGTATATCTAGTCTTTTGCTACTACTTATATTTCACAACATACGACTATCAAACATCCAAAGGTTGAATCCAAGAAGACTAACATTAAACTCCGTAGCGTGCTTTTTTCTGTAAAATATTTTATCTATCTACCAAGGAGTGGTGGAAATGCCAGCTGAGTGAACCCCACGTCATAGATAACGATATAACGCCAAAATTATTTGGGAACTACTTATACATGCAGATTATGCTCTCCCCAAATAATAGACCATATACCACATACATGAAAAAAATTCAAAATGAGACATTCGATTGACGCCACAGTATCATCAGAATACAATTTAATAAGAAGAATAAAATAGAAAAACTGACAAAATATCACGCGCTGAAAAATTTAAGTTGGACGATTATGGAAAACGGAGACAAAAATAATACCCGTAGTCCTTGGCTGAAATGGAGTAGTGGCCAACAATTTGAATATATTTGTCATCAAATTGGAAGCAGAAGTAAAAATTTAAATTCTCCAGAAGCTAGCTGCCATAAATACCTCCCTAATTGTAACAAACTTTATGACAGGATACATAGAAGAACTACACAAAACTACAGGTCAAGATAAGAAGATAACCAATGTGCTCCCTCTCATAGGGGGCTCCTGGAAGGAAGCAAGATGGGAGACTGACACTTAGACCTTGAATTGCAAAGCGGGGTTAAAACCTCCCTCAAACTAAGCCATATAACAAATGACAAAATGGTTGCCCCACCAGATCCTGAGAATGTTTTGTTTATTTTTTGACGTCTTATAAATTGATGAACACCGGCTGCACGCACGAAAAAATGTCACGTTCCATCTGAGCCTGTGTGTGCAAGCGAGAGCGCGTAACAAGCGATAGAGAGGCACAATCGGCCCAAGCCTAAAGCGAACCAAGGGAATCCCATATTCGTTTGGTCGTTTATGTGATTTCGTGGCTCAGTGGTAAGAGTGTAGGATTTGTATTTTTTGACCATGGGTTCGAATCCCTCAAATTTTTTTTTGTTTTTTTTTTTTTTTCTTTTTTAAGCAATGTTACGGTGTTTAAATTTTTTTAGGGTGTTTAGTTTTTTTTATAACCACCTAAGAATTATTTTCGGAAATACAAACGTAACAAAAACGACATCCGTAGTCTTACCACTTTATGACGTTATCACGTAAAACTATCGTTCGTAAACCGACTTTACAGACAACCAATTTTTTTCAGTAAATTTAAAGATCACTTGAACTTTTCTTAAAGGCTGCAACAAATCAAGTACCACTTCCTGATATTGACTTCAGCTCGGGCGCAGACGATGTAAATCATGAGGCTGGCCATACGCTCGTATTAAATGGGCCAGGGAGCGGCGGAGATTTATGGGGTGACTCGTGCGTGGATGCGACGCCGCTTTTCAGTCTAATACATCGAAGAATTGTAAAGGATACTTAAACCCACGGTTCTCGTACAATTCACACAAAACTGTAGGTTCCTTCCATTAATTTATAGCTAGGAAGCTGTCGAGCATTTTGGTATAAGATTTGTTCATCGATTGGAATTAAAGTTTAGATCAATACGAATCGATTTGGTCCAGTCAGTTAAGGTCCTCGCAGAAGGCGTAAATATTGATTAAACATTTTCCTTCTGAAATGTGTTTGGCCTGTGTTCTGTGGAAGTACTGAAAGTGTTTCAAAGCATAATAATCTAGTCGTAGAATCTAAATCTGTTCATTTTCATGAATAACATCAAGAATCAGTAGAAGTTCTTTCGGGTCCTACTACCGCCTATTCCGACGACTATACCGACGTGGCTGTCGTCTTTGAGAATGAAGTACAATACGCTCGTGTTCGTTCCCCTCTAATTATGTGAACCCTTTTATTTTTGAGAGGGCGTCGTTTATAATAAGAGCGCGGGACCTTCTCGCAAAATGTGAACGCGGCGTCACCCTAATGAGGCTCTTTTGATAACCGACCTTTCGGAGTATGTTTAGCGTTTACTTAATTATCGAAAGGTCACACTTTTCTGAATCAGTGTTTTGAACTAAAAATTTAATACTACATGGTGGTACTTTTTTGTCACCTGTCCGTCTATTTCCCACCGTCCACTTGGCTCCCTTGGTAGGATCCATCAATGGATCGAAGTGGACTTTCTAGTGTACTTGAATCCCCTGTGGATGGATTATAAATTGTTTGGCATAGGATCTCATTCGTTTGTTCACTATTCAATTCGATTATTTTACCATATTTAGTCGGTATCTGGACGTCGAAGGGGGCGCACCGCACGTGTTCATATGGTTTAATAAATTGTCTGCGGTGCCGTTATCGTGCAGTGCGAGTCGAAGTGGAGAATCGAAGATTCCGCACCACAAAAAGAAACTTTTAAAAATACTATTCTTGTATGGGGCCCCCATAATTTTCAATTTTATCTTTTTTATTATCTGTTATATCCTCCAAAATAACACATGTTTTGTGATTTCAACAGGATAGCTATTACAGTTTCAAAGATACAGCAGTATGACGGACGGACTGACAGACGGACAGATAGACAGATAGACAGACATACAGACAGATAGACAGAAAGACAGATAGACTGACAGACATACAGGGATACGTTGTAGGTTTAGTAATAGGCTTCCGTACAGGGTACGGAAACCTAAAATCATGTTAGACGAACCTTCCAGCACTGGCTGCGCAGGTACAAGTCTGTGTACGCTAGCTGTGCGTGCGAAGGTATCGACTCGACGACGACGTAAGAAATCACTAAAGGCGACATATTATTGTATCTTTTGCCTTAACCTCAACTTGTAATGTAAATAGTTCGTATTTTCCGTCCAGTTCAGTGTAGCCGACATGAAATAAAGGAAGCACTGACATGGCACATAGTTGACCCGGTGTTATGGGCTGACATCACGAATGTTGTAGGTGTTGCCAACGGTGTCAGTTGAAAAAAATATTTTTTTGGTAAAGTTTTTGAGGGCCGCATGAAAATTCATGGAGGCCGCCCGCAGCCCGCTGACCGCATCTTGTTTAGCGGTGATCTACCTTGACCAAAAAGTTACGAAAACCGAGATGAAAACAATAAATTTCTAGCTTGAAAGTATTTGTCATATTCTGGAGGGAAGCTAGTACATTATCATGTTTACAATGTACATTCACTTAACTGCAGCCTATTTCTAAAGTGGATGATTTTGTTGAATTTATGTACCTACCTACGTAAAACGCTTAAGTTGTGAAACAAATCCCCGCAGGGCCAGATTAATTAAAAGTGACACCGGCCGTCCGGACTAATCCGGGCCGAGATGTTTACCGTTCCGGACAAGTACGCTCGTTTTCAGCTCTAGCATTTTATTTACAGTTTAGGAAAGTATTTAAGGAATACGCCACCGCCGGCGCCGTCGCGTAGGAGGGAGGGCCATTCATCGGTGGGAGATTCTCCTCGGGCTACCCAGACGAGGGTACACTAATAAATTAATTGTCACCGCCGCCGCCGCCGGAGACAGCCCTGACTACGCTAAGCCAATGGAAATATATAAATAGAAGGGACATGACTTGTCGAAGAGGTGAAAGGAAAGTGCAGAAGACATTTAAAAACGTGCCTATAACTGTAAGTTGTTTTTTTTATGTAAACTGACACGGTTGGCTACATCACCTACAACATCCGTGATGTCAGTCCATAACACCGGGTGAACTTGGTGTCACGTCAGTGCCTCCCTTAGGTCGTGCTGGCTACACTTAACTGGACGGAAAACACAAACTATTTACATAGCCGTTTTCACCGACCTTTCATTCAGTGCGGTGGTACCAACCGGGGCGGGTTAAACCCTACCACCTAGTAATATAAGAAGGGAGTCATGTCCCTTAGTCGCCTTTTACGACATGCACGGGGAAAGATGCAGTGGGGCTATTCTTTTAAAGTACCGGCCCCACACGGTACTAAGTAAGTACGAGTAATCTGACCGTTGAGACTGACCGAGTTACGAATTCTACATAAAACTGAAGGTAGTAGGGTTTAAACCGACCCCGGATTGGTACCATCGCACTGAATGAGAGATGAATCGAAGCGGCCATAGTTCATATTTTCCCTTCCGGCCGCGAGGTTCGATCGCGTAGTTCGATTGATCGAACCACGCGGAACTTAAGTCCTGATGTTTCGATCAATCGAACAGCGAGGAATCTTTATTCTTCGTAGTTCGGTCAATTTCAGCTAATCGAACCTGAAGGAAATGTAGGTCATGATGGTTCGATTGGAGGAGGATGCTTAGAAAAACGAGAAAGAGAAGCACGCAGACGCAATCAATTTATAATTAGAACAAACATGATGCTTAATCATGGTTTGCAAGTGGGGGTTTTCCTGGAACGTGTGGCATGCATGGAAGGGTTCTTTATTTCAATTATATTTTTTCAAGTAATTCAAAGAGAGAAAATTTAAGTTAAACTAAGGAAAAAGAGTTTTGTTAAATACATAAGGTTATTCATTTGTTTATTGCAAATTATATGCAATTTTTTTAGGATACCTACTTGCCGAAAACATTAGTGCATGTTAGAAAAAAAGTTATTTTCGAGAAAATAACTAGAATAACAAAATTATTAGAACCAAAATAATATACCATAATAATAATAACCAATGTGGTTCGATCAATCGAACCATGAGCACTTAAATACTAAGGCTCAGCTTAGTTCGCTTACACAATCGAACCACAAAGAATTTATGATCCGCGCGGTTCGATCAATCGAACTACGCGATCGAACCTCGCGGCCGGAAGGATATTTTCCGACCAGTTAAGCGTAGCCGGCACGACCAAAGGGTCGTGTGGGAGTGTGTAACGAGACGCCCATGGTATGTATGATAATATAAGGTGTTTCGCTGAACATGTCATTAACTTCGGGAGGGTTACATACACACTCAAATAAACACTTTACGTAAGAAAAAAACATATGTTTATAGGAGCATTTTTTCTCCTAACAAAAAAATTAAATAAAATAAGTAGCTGTAAAAACCAATCATAGTGACCTTGTGACTTACTTACAACAAACAGCTGTTCTGCATTTGAACATAGTACGGTCATTGACCCGTACAATGCAAGTTACCTGCTGTTACACACAGGTTCATGTTTAGGTAACAAACATGTTTTGTTAAATTTCGCGAAAAGTAATGCTAAAAACATTTTATTTTTTTTGCCTAACGTGTTTATTTGAGTGTCTATGTAACCCTCCCGAAGTTAATGACATGGTCAGCGTAACACCCTATATATAATGGTATGCATGGTATCAGTCTTATGCGGTGGTTGCGAATGTTCTGCAAATTTTAGTACTAATCCTAGACACACTAAAATTTAGTTATATTATTCAGTGAATAATATAACTAAATAAAATATAATGCCGGGAGTGGATGGATGAGAAGAGCGGAAGACCGCGTGTGGTGGTGGCGTGCCTTGGGAGAGGCCTATGTCCAGCAGTGGACCGATACAGGCTGATGATGATGATGATGATGATGATTCAGTGAAGTATCATAAGTAAAAGTCTTTAGTTTTGACTTTAGATTCAGATTCCGCTTAGAATTTAATAAATTTTTTGTATAAATTATAATTAAAATTTTTTATCCTCCAATGTTCATTTCCAACCGCGGTCAATCAAAATTCCCAACGTAGTATAAGTCATGCGGCCGTTCAGTTATTTATGACATGTTTATAAGGAAAGGTTGCGCGGTCAGGTTGTTTCTTTCCCGAAATATTCCACAAAAACACCAACACTGTACATCCATCGATCAAGGAAGGAGCTTGCCGAGGATGAAGACAGGGAGGAGACTCGCATCCATCATCCGGCCGCCACTGAGCAGCGGGAGAGAGGAGAGAAGGGGAAGGACGCTGAGATTACAGACAGGACTTCACTTTACCAAAAAAAAAAAAAAGAACTAAGACAAAAATTCTTTATACCTTCACGAACATTTTACAGAGACCACGTTTAAAATCAGAATTTCTTCGGACGAACTGACGTGATGGTAAGGAAAGTTTGTGGTTTGATCTACGTGCGAGTTACAAACAAAATCGTTGTTTTACCAATAATTTTATATCCACGAAGCCCAAAATGAGAAATCTACAAATACAGACTTATTTTCGATTCCAATATTTATGCTCAATGAAAAAACACAAAATCCAAAAACACGTTAAACGCGATCGGTGTTAACACGCGCACAGAGGGTTGCGTAGTCATTCCCATATCATCATAAATTAATTAAAACCTTGTTATTGAAAGTTTTATAAAATGCTTACTTACCCGAATTCTGCGCATGGCCGCAACTATCTCGACCCGGCTGGTGGGACGGGGCACATCCATCGTACCAATGTACTGCAACAAGTAGATATCACGTCTCAATACACACCAATTCATTAATGTTATTTATTAAATTAAAAACAAACTATGAAGATCATTATTAAATTGGAAGAGGCGGCAGAGGTATGTCACGATTGTGGCACGTGGAGATCTTTTGTCTCTGCCTACCCCACTGCGGGAAACAGGCGTTACGATATGTATGTATGTGAAAGCAAATTCAATCATAAAGGTTTGTTTGTTTTAAAACAGAGGTAGGCACATGTACATACAGAAAATATAAACAATACAACATATATAAATAATACCTGACTTTTAATATAGTCCTCATACACTTTAAACTACATTCATAGAAGACACATTATATGGGTATGCAAAGGCCAAAGAGTTTGTATTACGTCGCTGACAAACTCTTTGGCAAAGGCATACAGACTCGTGCCAATTCATATTTAATAGTTTTTAGCATTTTTCCCGTTCTAGTTATCTTAATATCTTACAATATTATAATGTTGACCTTTGATAAACCCACGCAAGCACTAGGCATGCTAAATGCAAGTTAATATAAAACGATATTTATTTGTACGTATGTATGTCTGTCGTTACAATTACCCAAAAACTACAAAACTAATAATTGCACCTAAAAAAATATTTTTTTTCTCATTTAATCCGGTATATTTGGCTGCGTCGGAGGGGCCAAAGCACATGCTCCGAACAGCCAATATCACCTCCGAGAAGGTAGGTGCCACACCGGAGACTTCCCTGGATTGCTGGCTATACTGGACTAGATGAGAACACCTCTAGCGCCCAAAATTTGCATGTGCTCTGGTTCGCCTCACAATGACAGTAATGTTCAAAATTTTTTAAGTTGAGATTTTGAAGGACTGAACCTAAATACAGCGCTGAATCTAGGTGAAATATTCAATAGATTTAGCACGGGGCTGCATCCAGCTTCTTCTTTTTACCCGACTGCACGGAGCAAAAAGAAAGGTTAGGTTTTTTACGCAGACGGATTTTTGTTTTATTTTTAGGGTTCGTACCTTAAAAGGCAAAAACGGCCCTCCTGTCACTCCCGCGTCTGTCCGTCTGACACAGAGGTTTTTCTCGAAAACTTAAAATTTGGCATACTAATAGATTTCGAAGACGCGCACATAATATATTGATCGGCAATAACTAAATAAACATTTATTTTAGATAGCTATTACCCGCGGATTCGCTCGCGTGAAATTCTTATTTCAAAAGAAGAGAGGCCGAGCTGGGTTCGGGCAAACGATAAATTGCGAAGAAAGTAAGTAACTAAAGTCGAGGCCGAGTTCCGTGATTCCGTGGATCCGTCAACGTTCGACACTGGCAGTAATGAGGCAGAGTTATAAAAAAACAACTTAAATTTACGTCGTACCTAAGTAGTTTCGAATGAATTTCTTATTCAAATTTAATGCCAATATTTTGCTGCCACTTCTCAATTGACAATAGCGCACACAGATGATAGGAAGGATAACGAAAATCATCCCTTAAATTAATTTCGACCACTTTTTTTGCGTGTGGCACCTCATCCGCTAAAGGAGAATCAATGACCTTGAATACACGGGGCGCACCGCGGTGCGGCGCGCGATTATGACAGTTATTGAACTTAAATAATCAGCTGTTTAGATACCTAGTGGCACGCTTTCGTCGTTAGAACATAGACATACTTTGTTCAATTTCTCGAAAACGAATGTTAATTTTATTTTTTTTTTGCTTAACCTCTTTATTATGGGGCGTGTGTGTCCCTCCCAAAATATTTGCCTTTAGTATGGAAACACCTTATAAATACTATATATAGTGTGTGCCAAGTATATAGTATAATAGTATGGATGTTCCATATTAAAACAAAAAAGGGTCAGTTTATAATAAGAGATGTGGAAGCGACATGCACATTTATTATTTCTTTATAATAACGTAAATCAGTCACATAATTGTCAATATTGGCCAAGTCCAACATCAACGCGGGCGGAGATTATAGCGTAAGCCGATAAACACGTATGCTTATAATAGGGCAATAAATGAAACGGTTTAGCATTCAATCAGTATGTCCGTAACTGTTCGGTGCGTTATCGCTGCGTTGCTCTCTACGGCGGGGGCCAGCAGCGGCGAGGAAACGCACTCAGACCACGTCGACAAGACCACATGTGAAGAGTTCCGAAGCGGATACTTCACGTACTTCAATCCTTACGCCTATATAGGCCACTGGAACACGGTATACGTGTGGACTGACAATACGCTAGACAACACAACCGATTCGTCCGACTTGGTCCGTGTGTCAAGAGAGGAACAGGAACAATATCGGGACATACTGGGGAACTATCCGACGGAGGCCATCAAGTTAAAATACGTGAGCAAATTTATATTAGGGTGGTCGCAGGCCGTCAAGACCACGCTGCTGGTGATACTGCAGGTAGGCTACGGGGATGTGGCAGCAATCGACTTGTACGTAGACACGAATGGGAGCCGATACACATATCGACATCACGAGCCGTACGCAGTGAAGTTAAAGAAATTTAATAACCTCCTCCTAATGATGATATGTCGCAGTTATACGATATACGCTATGTCCAGAACCTTCTCCATCGAGGAACGGAAGCTGCGGGGCATGTTGCGTTGGGAGGGAATCCGTGGCATTCCAGGAGGAAGAAAGTACATTTACTATTAATGCATTATTTGAATCGGTTGTTTCAGAAACAACACACACGCCATTTTTTTCGAAATTGACTTAATTATGCCATCTTGTTTTTTTAACGAAGACGCATGTTCTGTGCAGAAACCACACAAATCTGAGCATTGGTGAATTTACTGTAAGCAGTCAAAATTTGCGTATTTTTTAGAAAGAACACACCTCCATTTTTGTGTTGTTTCTCAAAAAAATCACTTGGAAACACTGACATTCCGCCTTTTGTTATTGACGAAAATGGAGCCTGGAAAATGAAGGCGGGTGGCCGAGCGGGCGGGCGTCGGCTTCTCATGCGAGAGGTCCGACGTTCGAATCCGCTCGGCGTGTACCAATGAGTTTTTTCTGACGAAAAAATTTACGTGTATACCTACCTACACCTGCTGCTTCCCTGTCACCTGTCCCTTCCCTTGCCCCTTACTAAGTGGTAGGCTGTAATTGGAGCCGACTGGGTTGATACCACCGTACTGGATGTAAGATGGCCGCATAGCAGCCTCGGCTGTGTTCTCCTCTGGTCCAAGTATAGCCAGCAATCTAAAGGGAAGTCTCTGACCTACCTTCTAGGAGGTGAAATTGGCTGGTTGGAGCATGTGCCACTCAGCCACCCATATCGGATTACATAAAAGATCTTTAAAATATTTCATTATGTTTATTTAGTTTAGTTTTCTATTGATATTCTACCATGCCTGTATCAAAATATTTGCCATAAAAAAATTATTGTTTAATATAAGTGAAGTGTCTCTTGAATATAATATGTCAATAAAACATTATAGTATCATAAAGGTGATTAATTTAAAAAATATATTTTACATTTAATGTATGACAGACATTTTAAAAACAGCACATATCCAAACCATTTTTTTTAGAAATGGCACACATCCTATTTTTTTTTAGTAACAACACACATCCATGTTAAAAAAAAATTAATAGGTCTCTATTGCCAGCTTCAAATAAATACAAAATACACAGTAAATGTGTATTTTATTATCTATGACTAGTGTGTATTGAGAAGACAACACTCATCTTAGGAAAATTTTGTACCAGACAGTTTTTTGTCCTGTAAAGTTGATGTTTGTGGATGTGTGTTGTTTCAGTAAAAGCCGATTCATTTATACTTACAGCTTTGGGCGGTGCTGCTTATTCCAGATGTTGTTTTTCTTATTATTGTTAAAAATGTTATATACTTTTTCTTAGTTTACTTAAGATTGGTATTTACTTTTAGTTTTAATTTCTGTATTAACTGTAGGTCCCTTCCTTTCTTACCTTACACTATAGTGTAACCCGCCCGGATTGATGTCACCGCAATGAATGAAAGGTCGGTTGAAACGGTTATGCAAATAGTTCGAGTTTTCCGTCTAGTTCCGTGTAGCCGGCTCGACCGAAGGGATGCACTGACATGACACCTAGTTCACCAAGGTTTTATGGTGTCACGGATATAGTAGGTGATGTAAACCAACCCATGTAGGTGGGTCAAGCAAACCATATCAGTTTCCATAAAAAAAAATATTGCACCACTTTTCCTATACCTATACCTACCTTTTTTTTTCTTTTTTTTTTATATACCTACGTATAATTTGTGAATTGCACATTATAAACACTTGTATGCACTAGTTGTATTAATACTCGTACATACCTACCTACATAGGTATGCTGATTTATATAAGAAAATAATTATTTTTGTTAACGATTTACCTGCACAGCCATAATACTGTTTGGTTTTTTGTAAACCCTCGCGAGGCATTGTATACCTATAATTGGTATAAAAATTAACAAAAATTGTATAATCATAATATAAAAATAATAGGTTTAGTATCAAATTGTAGATTAAAGGAAGTGAAGGTTTTCGAAGAAAAGGTAAAAAATAATTATAATATAGACTTTAAAATTGTTTGATACAACTATTTCAAATTACCTATTTATTTTAAAAAATATGTAAAATTTTTAAGAATATAATAACGTTAATATTTTTAAGAATATAAATACGTTATAAGTTAATACGTATTAACCATGTAATTCCATTGTTTTGAATATTATTTTGAACAAAACATATTTTAAATATATTTTAAACGCAATCCGATCGACTTTAAAAGTATAAAAATACACCTATAGATAGAAGTAACTACATATTATGTAGTTGGAACGTAAATTCACATTAAGTTTCTTAGTAAATGTTTGCATGCACGTAACTACACACCTACATGAATTTAAAAATACAATTTTCCAAAATAACGCTTGACTTAGCAAAATAGCAGGTACAACGAGTGTCTCGGGCCCAATTCTCCGTCTCTCACTGACAGTTGGTAATCCTAAGGAAGCTTTATTTTCGGAAACTTTGAGTGGTATGAACCCAGAATGATGTTTTGGTGGTTTAAAAAAAAATAACCTAAAGAAAGAAAGCATAAAGAAACCATAAAGTAGAAAAAAAAACAGAAAAAACCATAAAGAAGATGCGCGACGCATCTTCTTTATATTAACCCTAACCTAATGTTGAGGCGGCGCATGTCGTTTTTGTTACGTTTGTATTTCCGAAAATAATTCTTAGGTGGTTATAAAAAAAAACTAAACACCCTAAAAAAATTTAAACACTGTAACATTGCTTAAACAAGAAAAAAAAACAAAAACATTTTGAAGGATTCGAACCCATGGTCAAAAAATACAAATCCTACACCCTTACCACTGGGCCACGAAATCACATAAGCGACCAAACGAATATCGGATTCCCTTGGTTCCCTTTCGACTTTCTTAGGAGGACAACTGTCACTGAGAGACGGAGAATTGGGCCTGAGACACTCGTCAGGTACAACTTACCATGCGCTTTTCCGCGGTGCAAAAGTCAAATGTATTTCAGTCAATTCAGTCAACCTTGTACAAAACAACACATTATTAATGTTATTGTCAGACAGGTTTCTTGCGGGGTTTTTGTTCATGGGATTGCTAAGTGGCTAAATGTAGATACATGATACGTCATTGAGGAGGTGGCTAAATTTATGTAGGTACATACATTGTTGAAACTTTAAATAGCATGTAGATAAACCCTTACGCCAATTAGCTTTGGCTGACTTTTTTACTTGAATCAACATGGTTAACTTCCTGTCGTATAAATCCTGAATATAGGTGCCCTTGAACACTCGAGATTCCAAGCTCCCATACCGTGTATTATTTCTCTATGGAAGCTCCGAACTCTCGAATGAGAGGCCTGTCTCGACAGGTCTACCCGCCATTATAAACATACCTACATACAGAGTTTCAAACAAACAAAAAATGGAATAAATAATATTGAATCTGGAATCGTATTGTTTGTAATAAACATCCTACCACCAAACTGGACGCACGATGACCGCACAGCAGCCTCGGCTGTATACTCTCCTCTAGTTCAGTATAGCCAGCAATCCAAAGGGAACCCTCCGGTATGGCACCTACTACGGTGGTGATATTGGCTGGTCGTAGCATGTGCTCTGATTGAGCCACCCATATCGGAATACATTAAAAACAACAGTCACAAGTAAAAATATAAATTAATTAATATGTATGTATGTCCTACTAATATTATAAACGCGAAAGTTTGTGAGGATGGATGGATGTATGGATCTTCTATCTGGATATATTAATGTATCATCTTCATCCCACTTTCACATACTTATCCTCAATGAAACATCGAGGGAACAGATCGGTTTTTCTATCACATTGTTCTAATACCTGTATAGATATGTTTGTCTCGATATTATGTATAAACTCAGATATTAACCTAAATAATTGTATAATACTTTTAATCATAAAGTGTTCAGTAGGTTATATTTATAACGATATTCAAAATTATTTAGTCTAAGGAAACCTGTAATCGGCATTATTTTTAGCTAGATATAATTTGCTTGTTGTGTTTCCAGTTCTTCTTCACTGTGATAATCGAACTGGCGGACATGATTTTCCTTCTTGCACCATCGCCCCGGCAGCCGCCGGTGCCGATGTCGAGCGAGGAGGCCAACCGACAATCGCCGATTCATTCGCTGTTCTCCTCACCACAGGCAGCTGCAGCAGTCGAGAGACTGCAGAACGTGCCAGCAGCAGTAGCGGCTTCGATGCCGCTCGCCCCTAGCCAGCAGTCGGTCACGGCGACGACCCCCCTATAGGGAGGACAAAGTGACCGACCATTACAACGCCAGCCAGCCGCCCACGGGCGGCGACCGCGCTATTTTACATAGAGCGGACAAAGTGACGGCAGGCCTCGCGCGGAAACCGCGCAAAAAGACCGGTAACGGTGTAAAAGTTGTATGACTAATACCTTTTTTACAGATGCAGATTACTACTACTTCTTAAAACATTAAAATAAAATAAAATAAAATAAAATAAAATCTTTGTTCCTCTTTCACACAAAAACTACTAAATGGATTTTGATGAGGCTTTACAGTACTATAGCTTATACATCAGAATAACATATAGGCTATATACCATCACGCTAAATAACCTTAGGGCTAAGCAGTATCAAATAAGGTATAGTATGGACGGGAGAGAGAGAGAATATAAAAGACAAGAAAAACAAAAACCTATCAACGTCACATAAAAACTTCAATTTCGAATTCGGTTCTTTTTTTAAAATCTACGCGGACGAAGTCGCGGGTAAAAGCTACCTAGTATTTAATACTAGCTATTGCCCGCGGCTTCGCTCGCGTGAAATTCGTATTTCAAAGAAGAATGTAAGTAACTGAGGGCGAGGCCGAAGACCGAGCTGGGTACAGGTAAACGATAAACCTTCTCAAAGAAAGTAACTAACTAAGGGTGAGGCCGAAGGCAGAGCTGCGTTCAGATAAACGATAAACCTTCTCAAATAAACTAAGTAACTAACGGCGAGGCCGAAGACCCAGCTGCATCCTGGAAGAAAATAAACCTTCGCGAAGAAAGTAAGTAACTAAGGGCGAGGCCGAAGGCCGAGCTTCGTTCAGGAAGACGATAAACCTTCTCGAAGAAGGTAAGCAATTAAGGGCGAGGCCGAAGGCCGAGCTGCATTCAAGAAGAAGATAAACCTTCTCGAAGAAAGTAAGGGCGAGGCCGAAGGCCGAGCTGCGTTTAGGAAGACGATAAACCTTCTCGAAGAGAGTAAGTAATTAAGGGCGAGGCCGTAGGCCGAGCTGCGTTCAGGAAGGCGATAAACCTTCTGGAAGAAAGGAAGTAACTAAGTGCGAGGCCGAAGGCCGAGCTGCGTTCAGGTAAACCATAAACCCGCTTCCGCCTTCGGGCCTCGCCCTTAATGACTTGCTTTCTTCGATAGAATTATCGTTTACTCAATCTAAATATCGCTTAGTTGCTTACTTTCTTCGAGAAGGTTTATTGTTTACCTGAACGTAGCTCGGTCTTCGGCCTCGCCTTAGTTACTTAATTTCTTCAAGATGATTTAGCTTCTTCCTGAACGCAGCTTGGCCTTCGGCCTCGCCCTTAGTTAATTACTTTCTTCGAGATGTTTTATCATTTATCAGAACGTAGCTCGGTCTTCGGCCTCGCCTAAGTTACTTACTTTCTTCAAGATGGTTTAGCTTCTTCCTGAACGCAGCTCGGCCTTCGGCCTCGCCCTTAGTTACTTGCTTTCTTCGAGATGGTTTATCGTTTATCAGAACGTAGCTCGGCCTTCGGCCTCGCCTTAGTTACTTACTTTCTTCAAGATGGTTTATCTTCTTCCTGAACGCAGCTCGGCCTGCGGCCTCGCCCTTAGTTACTTGCTTTCTTCGATATGGTTTATCATTTATCAGAACGTAGCTTGGCCTTCGGCCTCGCCTTAGTTACTTGCTTTCTTCCAGATGGGTTAACTTCTTCCTGAACGCAGCTCGGCCTTCGGCCTCGCCCTTAGTTACTTGCTTTCTTCGAGATGGTTTATTATTTATCAGAACGTAGCTCGGCCTTCGGCGTCGCCTTAGTTGCGTACTTTCTTCAAGAAGGTTTATCTTCTTCCTGAACGCAGCTCGGCCTGCGGCCTCGCCCTTAGTTACTTGCTTTCTTCGAGATGGTTTATGGTCTTCCAGAATACAGCTTTGCCTTTGGCCTCGCCCTTAGTTACTTACTTTCTTCAAGAATGTTTTTCTTCTTCCAGAACTCAGATCCGCCTTCCGCCTCGCCCTTAGTTACTTTCATCGAGAAAGAATATCGTATACGTGAGCGCAGATCCGCCTTCGACCCCGCCTTTAGTTACTTACTTTTTTTTTAAATACGAATTTCACGCGAGCGAAGCCGCGGGGAACAGAAATAAAAATTGCACCAATGACAGCGACATAACTTCAAAATTTTTTTTTTATTTATAAAATAATTCGTTACCGGCCAGCTCACGTCGAGATGACAGTTCTCCGTTGTCAACTTGACATTTAAAATTGTTTTGCATTCGATGAATCCACACGAGATGAATCAAATAATCAAGAAACCTTTACTTTGGACTACGTGATTTCAAATGCACAATGATATTTTTAATAATTTAAATTTTTATTATATTTATTTATTTATTATGTCATTCCGGCATATAAACTGCCACTATACAAAGTTTCGTCAAATACAGTTCAGTGGTTTTTGCGTGATGCGCGTACAGACAAACAAACAAACAAAAATTTTAAAAACTGTTCTAACATGTTCAGTATCTCTTTTTAAGCCACCCTGGTTAGTTTTTTTCCGAATACATTCAATGTACAGACTTTCTTACCTTTACGATTTTATTATATGTATAGATAGGAACCATTTATAACGGTTTCCATGTAGGTACAACAGTTAAGCTAGGGGTATCTACGCTGCCCGGAGTTAGGAATCATGTTCAGTTTTTTTTTTTTTATGGAAACTGACACGGTTGACTACTTCACCTACAACGTCCGTGATGTCAGCCCATAACACTGGGTGAACTAGGTGCCATGTCAGCGCTTCCCCCTTTGATCGTGCCGGCTACACTGAACTGGTCGGAAAACACAAACTATTTACTTAGCCGTTTCAACCGACGTTTCATTCAGTGCGGTGGTACCAACCCGGGCGGGTTAAACCCTACCACCAAGTAAGATTAGGAGGGAAGGGACCTACAGCTCTCACTCTGTATATGATTGCCTCCATTGAAATAAATACCTAGACGAGGCATTTTATATAAACTTAACGAAGAACTATGTGAGACATTGTATGACTTGGAAAATGTGTAATAAAATAACACATTAATATTATTTATTACTATTAACCCAATTATGCAGACTTTACTTGAACTAAATTAAACGACTATCTAACTTTATGTTCGCCTTATAGCTGGCAAGGCATCGTCAGTCTGAGCGTGGTTTCGCGAGGAGTGGTGTTATTGGCTGTCTCTGATCTTCAATTGAATTTGCATTGGGCAGAGCCACCCGTAACGGCTATCTATAAAAATTATTTTGAAAGGTATTGAATAGGCACTTATGCCTATTAAATATGCTGCAAACTTCGAAAAGGAATCGCATGCCGACCGAACGTTGATAAAAATAGTATGAAAAAGTTAAATTAGAAATTTAAAAAACCCCGACCCTTAAAAAGTCAAAAATAATTTCCGTTTACTTATTGAAAGGAGTCGGAGGACCGCTAAGTAAATACCTGCAGAGCCAGCTTGAGTTTTTATATTTTATTTACTTAGCGGTCCCCCGACTCCTTTAAGTAAACGGAAATTATTTTTTACATTTTAAGGGTCGGGGGTTTTTTAAATGTGTAGTTTAGCGTTTATTTCAAAAAACCGCATTCAAATCAGTTCACTTTTAAGAGATTGTTTTTTTTACTTAATTGCCTACTTGATTAGTTGATTCCAAAATAGCTAAGAACCATCCCGATCAAACCAGCGTTCTAATAAAAAAATCGCACCCAAATCGGTCCATCCGTTTGGGAGCTACGATGCCACAGACCCGTACACACATACACACACACACACGTTAAACTTATAACACCCAATTTTTTTTCGTCGGGGATTAAAATGATATGCAATGTGAGAAAATGTCGATTCTGGAACTTTATTTCCATGACACGCCGCCGCGGCCGCAGTGCTCTGCCCACTTCTTGAACAACTTTGTCGGCGATATATCACGCAAGTTGGACTCTCCGTGTCGGCACTCAGTCAAGTTCTTATTTTAGAAACGTATATAGGTACCTACGTGATCTAAATCTACCTAAAAAAACACATTATAACCGGACTATGGCATCTAAAATTTTTTTTTTTATAGAAAGCGCGACATGTGGCTCCCAACGTGGCCCAACCATCCATAAGGTGTCTAAGGACGCCCGTGGACATTCGGTCGTACGCGGGGGTTGCGAATACCATGACGGCCTGATGTGCCATTCACGCCTCTCTTGAAGGACCCAAGACTATAGACTATACTTGGAGGGAAATAGGTGGGCAGGTAGAGCGTTCCACATTTTAACAGTTCTGTGGAGGAAAGATCTGCAGAACCGACACACATTCGCGGTAAGTCCAGCGTATAGGGATCCAATCCATGCCCAGTGCACGTTGTGCGGAGGTGGAAAGGGGATGGCGGCGGAATCGTGTCTAACAGCTACCATGTTTCAGGCTTAATAAGAGTAATGAATATTCTTGTATTTGTTATGGGTTTGTTATGGGCACATCTTTCGTCCAGTATGAGATACTATCAACCCAGTCGGCTACAATACAAACCTAACAAAGGAATGGAATAGCGTTTTATACCGGTCCTGATAGGTGAAGCAACAGAGGTAGGCTTGCTTGCATTAGATTTTATTTATAAATTATTTTGACTTCAATTGATTTCCTTTGCCATTCAGAAAATGACATTGGTGCACTTTGGCCGGATTCGAACCACGGAAATTAAGAGTTCGACGGCAAGACTTCTCGGACAACATTTATTTTAAGATTTTTGAGCTTCACTTTCCTCGAACTTCGCTATTGACAGACAGAATGACGAACCGACAGACACCTCACTTTCTCCTTGTTAAGTATCCGGTTTCTTGCAATTTCGAGGGAGATTCCCTCGGTCATCTTGAGATCGTTACAAAATTTCACGAGGCCGTCTTTCTTTTATTATGGCATGAAGCCAAGCTACCTTGGCTTTTTCTGTAAATTTTTTTTGAACGAATGTATTAGGAAAGTTTTTAAATTAAAATCCATCTTAGATAAGTTTCGCCTACAAGCCGGACAGGCAGCTCTTCGGGGGCGAAATTGGCAGTGTCTATGAAACTACTCTTTAAGATGAAACAATAAAAAATAACATTAAGTCCCAGCGACGCTTGGAGCGTGAAGCAAGCAACTTAATTTCTAAGCAAATAGGAAAACCGGGGACCGTCCGTCGTCGGGCCGGCACGTAAGTAGTACTTCAAGCAGCGAATTAGAATTGCCAACGCTGCGTTGGTCGTGGGTACCATGCCGTTGATCCACATGATGGATTTTGTTTATAGGTAAATTTACTTAACATAATTTTACTTAAGTCTTTCCCTGTAAAATATTTTCTGTATGTTACTTGTATCTAGGTGCATATTCAAAAAGTCCCAAGCAAATATAAAATGTGAATACAATTTTATCAAGACATACGAATGGCCAAGTTCTAGATTTCTATTTTGACCTATGTATATTGTATTGGCAATACCAGGTTAATCTATTTTTCTTTCATACTGTCTACTCCAAAATAGGTATATTATAAAGACTACTTAGTAGTATCCAACTAAGTGTCCTGGTCTCAAACTTGTTAAGATACGTACTTAGTCCAGTGTGTTTGTAAGTGATGCTCTAAGTCTATAAAAACCCCATTGCCTTTAAGACTTAAAAACATAAACATTATAAAAAAATAACTGTTTCGATATTTTGTTATGTTTTATTTGTAATATCATGTAAATTTTTTATTTACATCAGTTAAGCGACAAAAGACATTACTTGGCCTGTGTGACAGTTGCTATAAATTTAGTACATATATACATACATAATATTCCAATAACAAATATAAACCTATTAATCATTTAAATTTTCATAAGCATTTCAATTTCCTTTCACTTCTTAAAATATATTAATTTAACAGCTTACTAATGCCATCCTTCAGCTGAGAATGCTCGGCGTATTCCTCGCCTTTATGCTTCAGATTTTTTTTTTTCGAGACTGTTCATTAATTTACCTACCTCCTCGGTATCCCGGACCCGGTGCCTCGACCTTCCTCATCAACGTGGACTAACGAAAGTATTTGTGGAGAAGCAAGCCCCTTGGACTAGAAAAAAGTAAGTTTTTTTTATGGAAACTAACACGGTTGGCTACATCACGTACAACATCCGTGATGTTAGCCCATAACACCGGGTGAACTAGGTGCCATGTCAGTGCTTCCCTTTCATGTCGGCTACACTGAACTGGACGGAAAACACGAACTATTTACATAGCCGTTTCGACCGACGGTTCGTTCAATGTGGTGGTACCAACCCGTTTGGGATAAACCCTACCACCTAGTAAGGTAAGAAGGGAAAGAATCTGCAGTTTAACGTGAAATCCGAACCACGGTCAGCCACGGTCGAGCGGTCACCCACCCAAGCACCGACCGCGCTCAGCGTTGCTTAACAACAGTCGACTGACCGCACCCCTGATCCACCGAGGCTGACGAATTTCCTTATCGCTTAGTCGATTTTTACGACATGCGACGGAGAGAGATGCAGTGGGGCTATTCTTTTTAAGTACCGGCCCCACACGGCACAAGTACCAGCCCCACACGGTACAGTATTTTATTTAGTAGATTAATATTACCTGAGAGCGGTCAGAACTTGAATGGGTTGTTCGATTCCACGTAAAGCTGGTAGGTTCCTTCCTTTCTTACCTTACTGGGTGGTCTACACTGAATGAAACGTCGGTCGAAGGGGCTATAAAAACGAATTCGTGTTTTCTGTCCACTTCAGTTTAGCCGGCACGACTAAAGCGAAGCACTGACATGGCACCTTGTTCACCAAGGTGTTATGGGCTCACATCACGGATATTGTAGGTGATTTAGACATGACAGTTTCCATACATATAAATGAAAATAAAAAAGGTTTGAGCCAAGATTCTAAAATAATGAGACAGAAAAGTTGAACAGGTACCTACTATAATAATATGTCCAACACTGAAAACAAAAATACTTATCTACGTATTCGGATGTTTATTTCGTCACAAAAATACTGTGTCGACTTCACTCACATTCCCAGGTATGACTGATACATAAAGGTTTTGGACATTAAAACCGCCTTTCCTGCAGAATTGTTCCTAGTGTCAGATACATTATGTAATCGTATCATTTCATTTCATTTCCATTCAAGACTTTATATTCTGCCTTTTATGTTTTTTTTTTTTTATGGAAACTGACACGGTTGGCTACATCATCTACAACGTCCGTGATGTCAGCCCATAACACCGGGTGAACTAGGTGCATGTCAGTGCTTCCCCCTTTGATCGTGCCGGCTACACTGAACTGGTCGGAAAACACAAACTATTTACATAGCCGTTTAGACCGACGTTTCATTCAGTGCGGTGGTACCAACCCGGGCGGGTTAAACCCTACCACCAAGTAAGATTAGGAGGGAAGGGACCTACAGTTTTACGAGGAATACCTCGGTCAGCCTCCAACGGTCAGCGGTCACCCATCCAAGTACTGACCGCACCCAGCGTTGCTTAACATTCAATAGCGACAGTTAACTGTCTGCACCACTGAGCTATCGAGGCTGACGTAAACTATTTTATTTATATTTTTTATTTTTATTGTCAGCTCGACATAATAAATTACTGTGGTTGTTAAACATTATTAAAGATTTAACGGCTTTACTAATGGTCGTCCTCCAGCTATGTGGATCGAAGTTTTGGGCCTAACGCATGGCCCACCTTCATGAGCACTCTTCTGTTTGTGTGTGCCTGCACTTCTGAGCACAGGCGTGTAGTTTACACACCTGTGCCAAAATTATTGCGATTGCTTCTGATGAACCTGTCCATTGCTCCATGTTGTGCCCATAATGCGGCAAACGCTCTAGTGCGGCTAATTTAACATTTATTTAGGAAACGCCGCAAGAATTCTTAAAGCTGACCACTTCGTTGAGAGCTCGGTGCTCGGACCAGACTTGACTACATACGAAATTAAATGCAGCACCCGGGTAGTTTTTGACTAAGTCGGAATAAGACAATTGCATTACTTCTTACGAATTACGACCGAAGGGAAGCACTGACGTGGCACCAAGTTCACCCGGTGTTATGGGCTGACATCACGGATGTAGTAGGTGATGTAGCCAACCGTGTCAGTTTCCATAAAAAAAAAAAAAAACTTCTTCTGTGAAATGGGGTATATGTAGTTATCACGTAATAAATACTCTATGGCATAGAGTACATACATACATATCACACACGCTGAATCCCGACAATCGGGGTAAGCAGAGTAATTGGTGTTGTGCTGCAAGAACTCTGGTAAATTACAGCACAACACCGACCACCACGTTTCGCAAAGTATTCGAACAAGATTCAATCAATCAAGCAGCAAGTAAGGCACGAAGACCCACCTGCTGCATGACTCGGTGGAAGTACCGTGCCAAGGTGAGAGGTGGCGAGCCCGTCGGCCTTTAGCACGACATCTCGTCCTTATCCCTTAGTCGCCTTTTACGACATGCATGGGGAGAGATGCAGTGGGGCTATTCTTTTTAAGTACCGGCCCCACACGGTCTATGCTTAAATTGGACGAAAAATATAAACAGAAAAATGTAGGTATATTAAAAAACCGACTACTAATAAAAATAAAAGGAAAAACCTAACGAAAAAGAAGAAAAACAAGCTAGAAAATTATATTTTATGAAACCCCTCCACTGTTAGCTGCAGCAGTCGGGGACCGTTATTGCCACATTTCAATTGCTTCTGTGACTCCGCATATTCCCTTTTTTACATGAAGCCTAAATATTTTTAAAAAGGGATCCCCGACTGCTGTACTTAACAGTGGAGGGGTTTCATAAAATATAATTTTCTATCTTGTTTTTTAGGTTTCCGTAGGTACCCCGAAAGAGCGACAGAATTGTATTTATGAAACAGAAGCAGTCGGGGACCATTTTTTATTTTTATATATATTATACGTGGCATACAAGCTGCTAAAACTGTGTATTATGCTTACTTCGATAGTCTTATGTCTTATGGATTATTATTTTGGGGAAACGCGGCGGAATCTAATAGAATATTTATTCTTCAAAAAAGAGCACTGCGTTGTATACTCAGTATGAGGGCGAGGGACTCTTGTAGAAATGTATTTGATAAAATAGGAATTATGACATTACCCAGCGCTTATATTTATCAAAATATCTGCTATGCTAGGAAATATATACAGGATGCTACGCTTCACTCTGATATGCACCAGCATGATACTAGGCATAAAAATAATGTTCTAATTACGAGGCACAGGTCATCTAAAATGTCGAAAAGTTTTGTTTGCAACAGTGTCAGATTGTATAATAAAATACCAGAAGAGGTAAAAAATCTAAATGATACTTTGTTTAAGAAACATATAAAATCAACTCTTGTAAAGAAAGGCTACTATACTGTAAAAGAGGCATTAGTCGACAGGACTATATCTTGAGGTTCTGACTGCATAATTAGTTAGCGCATGACTAGGTACTATTTGTACTCAAATTTATTTACTAACCGATTGACAACTTGATACTTCAAGTATCTTAATATTTTTATTATAATATAATTTTTTTTTTTTTATTATTTGACAATACTACGTTGTAGTATGTATACTTATTATGACTAGGTACTATTTGTACTCAAATTTATTTACTCACCGATTGACAACTTGATACTTCAAGTATCTTAATATTTTTATTATAATTTTTTTTATTTTTTTTTATTATTATTTGACAATACTACGTTGTAGTATGTATACTTATTACTAACATTATTGAGTTGATACAAATGACGTATCAAAAATTTGACAAAGGCTCTTTACACCTGATCCACTAAATTAAGTCCTTGCAGTCAGAACTTCAAAAACAAAACAAAAATCTGTTTTTGATCTTGCTCTCAAGCTGTATTTTCAATCGACTGTAGGCGGTGTTATTATGTGGATAGTCACTAAATGCTTGTAAAAATTATTATGAAAAAAAAACCCCTGCGAAGTTTCTTACCGGTTCTTCTTCGTGGGTGTAATCGAATCGGATAGAACAAATTGTGACAAATTCGAGTACAGTCATGCTGTCTAATGAATGCTTAATAAACAATATACAACAACAATATAGGCTTTAGGCAAAATGAAATAGGGTATTTGAAATGTAGTGGTAATAAATATCCCCGACTGCTGCAGCTAACAGTGAAGTTGTTTCATAAAATATAATTTGCTAGCTTGTTTTACTTCTTTTTAGTTAGGTTTTTTTACGCAGTCGGATTCAGTCGGGCAGTTCAATTAACTTTAATTGCATAGGTTTTGAAAATTTAAATTTTTTTTATTATGAACAAATCTTCGAATCCTTCTACAAGCACGACTACCTACATCATTTTTAACCGACTTCCAAAAATGAGGAGGTTCTCAATTCGTCTGTATGTTTTTTTTTTTTTTATTTTTTTTTTATTTTTTTTTTTATTTATTTTTTTTTTTTTTTGTATGTTTGTAACACGATTTCTCCGTCAATTGAGGGCCGATTTAGAAAATTCTTTTTTTGTTAGTTAGGTCATACTTCCGAGGTGGTCCCATTTCAATTTTATCGAAATTGGTTCAGTGGTTTTCGAAAAATCAGCATAATACTATGGTGTGTGGTTACCTTCAGCAAAACTTGTGATGTGGTCGTTTTCGGCAATTTTCAGTTTGATAAATTAGTATGGTGTGTGGTTACCTTCAGCAAAACATTTGTGATGTGGACTTATTCAGCAATTTGCAGTCTGACACATATGGCGAATAATTCTGTACCACTTCAATCGATTTCGATTATTCGATTTCGATTATTCTTTTTTATGTAATATTACTAAAAAGAATGAAATAAAAACTGTTTTAAAAAATATTAAACCGATTTCCAAAAAACAAAAAAAAAAAAACTAAAAAAGTATTAAATACCTAATATTTTGAAATTTTCTCTGTCCTGTTGAAATACATGAATCGATATACTAGTGATACATATTCGGACCCTTGTTTCATGAATATTCTAAATTTGAAATTTTTTATCTTTTCCGACCGGCGCTTAATTTATTATGGTACCTGGCCAGTACCTACTGTACCGAGTACCATCGAGCTGGTTTGATGATGGAGACAGAAGGTGGCCATAGGAACTCCTAAACTACACATGATAAACCCATCGTGTTTGGGCTCGTTGCATTTGTCTTCACGAGAAATTTACTTTAGACCTAAAAGATTCTCAATTCGACGGTATGTTTTCTTTTTTTGGATGTTTGTTACGCGATTACTCCGTCAATTGTGGGCCGATTTTGAAAATTCTTTTTTTTTATTTGAAAGGGGATAACCCTGAGGTTTTTGAAGTGAAAACTTCTTTAGCGGCTCTTGGCACTTTTTTAGGTGGGTAAAAATGTATAACTCGCGACATCGCGTCAGCGTCATTTTTAAAATGAAACCTTAAGTCATTGCGTTAAGGGTTAAGTTAGAGTGGCACGGGATCTGCCGGCACTCCCGGAGTGCAACTGTTAAGTAGGGTTCCGTAACACGTTTATGTCTGTCCATTCTACTAAGTTCTGCAAAATGAATGTAGGGTTCCGTAACATATGCATGTCTATCCGTTCTACTAAATTTTACAATTTTCAACCAAGGTCCTCCGACGGTTATTTTATAATAAAAGTAGGCTTTCGTAACACGTTTATGTCTGTCCATTCTACTAAGTTCTGCAACATCACCTACAACGTCCGTGATGTCAGCCCATAACACCAGTGCCATGTCAGTGCTTCCCCCTTTGATCGTGCTGACTACACTGAACTGGTCGGAAAACACAAACTATTTACATAGCCGTTTCGACCGACGTTTAATTCAGTGCGGTGGTACCAACCCGGGAAGGTTAAACCCTACCACCAAGTAAGATTACGAGGGAAGGGACTTACAGTTTTACGAGGAATCCGAACCTTGGTCAGCCTCCAACGGTCAGCGGTCACCCATCTAAGTACTGACCGCACCCAGCGTTGCTTAAAATTCAATAGCGACAGTTGACTGTCTGCACCCCTGAGCTATCGAAGCTGACGTGGTCCTATTTTAATTGGGTCAAGATCGGATTGGAAAGCGAGGCGGAATCGCGAGGCCGAAGGCCGAGCGATTCCGCCGAGTACATTAATAGCAAAAATTACTAAAAAAAACTGTGAAATAAAAAAAAAGTTTTAAAAAACATAAAACCGACTTCCTAAAAAAAGTAGAACTAAAAAACTATTTAAAATAAAAATATAAAAACCGCCTTCAAAAATATATGAAATAAAAACCTAAAAAAAAAAAAACGAACCCTAGAGTTGAAGGCGGTGCTAAAGCAAGCAAAAATGATGCATGAAAGAAAACATGAGCGGATGATAATATCCTTTGTGATTTGTGTAGCCTTTTTAGCACCGCATTCAACTCTAGGGTTCGTTTTTTTTTTTTAGGTTTTTATTTCATATATTTTTGAAGGCGGTTTTTATATTTTTATTTTAAATAGTTTTTTAGTTCTACTTTTTTTAGGAAGTCGGTTTTATGTTTTCTACTACTCTTTACTTTTTTATTTTATAATATTATGTTTAATCAAAATCATGACACAATCATACAATCTATACATATAATAAAATCGTAGGGGTAAGAAAGTCTGTACATTGAATGTATTCGGAAAAAAACTAACCAGGGTGGCTTAAAATAAGATACTGAACATGTTAGAACAGTTTTTAAAATTTTTGTTTGTTTGTTTGTTTGTCTGTACGCGCATCACGCAAAAACCACTGAACGGAATTAGACGAAACTTTGTATAGTGGCAGTTTATATGCCGGGTTAACATAATACGTAAAAAAAATTAACAAAAATAAAAAAAAATAACAATTATAAACATTATTGCGCGTTTAAAATCACGTAGTCCAAAGTAAAGGTAAAAACATCTATACATATAATAAAATCGTAGGGGTAAGAAAGTCTGTACATTGAATGTATTCGGAAAAAAACTAACCAGGGTGGCTTAAAATAAGATACTGAACATGTTAGAACAGTTTTTAAAATTTTTGTTTGTTTGTTTGTTTGTCTGTACGCGCATCACGCAAAAACCACTGAACGGAATTAGACGAAACTTTGTATAGTGGCAGTTTATATGCCGGGTTAACATAATACGTAAAAAAAATTAACAAAAATAAAAAAAAATAACAATTATAAACATTATTGCGCGTTTAAAATCACGTAGTCCAAAGTAAAGGTAAAAACAATTTTAAATGTCATGTTGACAACGGAGAACTGTCATCTCCACGTGAGCTGGCCGGTGACAAATTGTTTGATAAATAAAAATAATAATTGAAAGTCGAAGTTATGTCGCTGTCATTGGTGCAATAAAATTTATATATCTGTTGCCCGCGGCTTCGCTCGCGTGAAATTCGTATTTAAAAAAAGAAAGTAAGTAACTAAAGAAGGGCCCGAAGGCGGATCTGCGCTCACGTAAACGATATTCTTTCTCGATGAAAGTAACTAAGGGCGAGGCGAAAGGCGGAGCTGATTTCAGGAAGAAGAAAAACATTCTTGAAGAAAATAAGTAACTAAGGGCGAGGCCGAAGGCCAAGCTCTATTCTGGAAGACCATAAACCTTCTCGAAGAAAGTAAGTAACTATGGGCGAGGCCGCAGGCCGAGCTGCGTTCTGGAAGAAGCTAAACCATCTTGAAGAAAGTAAGTAACTAAGGCGAGGCCGAAGGCCGAGCTACGTTCGGACAATTGAAAAAACATCTCGAAGAAAGCTAGTAACTAAGGGCGAGGCCGAAGGCCGAGCTGCGTTCAGGAAGAAGCTAAACCATCTTGAAGAAAGTAAGCAACTAAGGCGAGGCCGAAGGCCGAGCTACGTTCTGACAAATGATAAACCATCTCGAAGAAAGCAAGTAACTAAGGGCGAGGCCGAAGGCCGAGCTGCGTTCAGGAAGAAGCTAAACCATCTCGAATAAAGTTAATTAATATTAAGATTGAGTTAATTTAATTTAAATTTTATTATAAAGTCCACGCTTCTAACGGCAAATATACCGTGCATCCTAGAACCTCGCGGTTATTCCCGGCTGGATGGCAAGAGGCCCGATGCTAGAGACCTTAGTGCCATGGACTAAGGGTAGTTCTTTGATGTGGGACGCCACTTTTGTTCTCACATTGGCTCCAAGTCACGTTAGGACATCTTCAAGAGCGGCTGGCGCGGCCGAGGCTGGGGCGGAGAGCCTCCAACGCAGCAAATATAGAAATATAATTCAAGATTTCGAATTTGTTGCGTTTGCGTTTGAAACCCTCGGTCCGTGGAGCAGTGAAGCCAAAAGAGGCTTGAGCTGGTTGACGCAACTGGTGTCCCGTCATCAAGGGCTTATGTACTTCATTCAAAGGGTAAGCCTTGCCATCCAGCGGGGTAATGCCGCAAGTGCTCTAAGAACATTTGAAAATGCCCGTTTTGATAGTTATTTTAATGTTTGTTAGGTAGGTTTAATTCTTTAGTTATTAATATTACTTTTTTATTTTTTTATGAAATAAATAGATTGAGTAAACGATATTATATTCTATCGAAGAAAGGAAGTCTTTAAGGGCGAGGCCCGAAGGCGGAAGAGGGTTTTTGGTTTACCTGAACGCAGCTCGGCCTTCGGCCTCGCACTTAGTTCCTTCCTTTCTTCCAGAAGGTTTGTCGTCTTCCTGAACGCAGCTCGGCCTTCGGCCTCGCCCTTACTTACTTCCTTTATTTGAGAAAGGTTTATCGATTACCTGAACGCAGCTCGGCCTTCGGCCTCGCCCTTAGTTACTTACATTCTTCTTTGGAATACGAATTTCACGCGAGCGGAGCCGCGGGCTCAGCTAGTATAACAATAAAATTAAACTAAAATTAAGAAATATGAAAAACTAAACTAAAATAATTTATAAACTAAACCTAAAAAAAATAAATTTAAACTACCTATAAATAATATATTTCATTTAACTCTTTACTTGTTTCCTTAATGTTTAATTGCAATCGTATAAACAAAAACAAGTATATTAAACCATAGTAAACTGTATAATAAAACTGCACAACCCTATACGTGTAAAACGGGCTTCACGTGCTATCCTTTTTATTTAACGCCTCGACGACGAAGACGCGACGCGACGCGTGTAAATAGCCTTAACCCGAGACACTTTCATTTACTACTGATAGAAACGTAGGCTTCCGTGTGTCGCGCTTAAGCTACATATTATATTGTCTTCGCTCAAGGTTTTACCCGACTCCTGCGAATGATTTTCTGTTTATGGGCAATGTAGGATGTATGACATTTTACATCATTACATTTTACATTGAATACAACCGAAAAAAAACGGATCGAGGCATCACGAACGCAAGTCCGGTATCTCGACCCGAAACAACAAACAAAAATTTAAACTATCCTTTAAAGGGAACATTGTTACTCTAGTTTTCTTCTTTAGTACCAGGTTGCTTTTTTTATCAATAAAATACATATTTTAATTTAAATATGCTTGTATATTAGACCCACTTTCCAGTGCGTATACCCTTTCGGCTCATAAGGACCACTTCCCAAAACGTCCACTTCCCAAAACGTCCACTTCCCAAAACGTCCAATTCCCAAAACGTCACTAGACCACAGAGACGGTTCTATCACTTCAATTGTCTCTGTTTCTAAATACGTAGGTATGCAATGCATGTATGTATTACATATCCGCGGCGGCGCCATAATTATGAAAACGAGCGCTAATTTCTTAGAAATATGTGACAATTATGTATGATAAAATGGTGCCACCAAGCTAATTCAGATTCACTCGGAGAAAATAATTTTCATTAATTTTTTCTTACCTTCGATTCGTATCTGAGGTTTCTATTTAACAAAATAGAAATAGAAACAAAATTGCATTCGTTTTAAAAACAAATGTTTAGTATCTCTACCTATAACGTTTTTAGAAAAGGAGTGCTCCAGCATTGTGTAATTTAAAACGATGTGTTCCCAGGTAAAATTAATATAAAAAAAAAACAAAAGTATTTACTTAAATTCAATGCTTACGACAGCCTCGAGTAAGGACGTCCACAGTACACACTTTACCTTATTTACCCCATGTTTTCCACATTACATCTCGCGGCAGAAACTCTTTTTAGCGTTCAGTACGTACAACCAGGAACGCAGTACGTACGTGTCTCCATATAATGTCCGTCTGTCGGTCTGTCTGTCTGTGCCGTAGACAGACAGTTCTTTGGTTACCTGTCAAATAATTGCAGCTATTTTTAGACATGTTTAACATATTCCACCAAAACATATACGTAAAAGGCTATTAAGTGTGAACGATTTTCACACATAGAGGGTTCCGTAGTCATTTTCCTGCTTCACCGTCGCGTGACCGTGAGATGTTTCATCGCTCATAAAAATACGATTTTCTCTATAACCGTTTAAGTTACACACTTTAAAATAGCCGAGCCACCCATGAGGTGTCTAACGACGCCCACTGACATTCGGTCGTATGCGAGGGTTGCGAATGCCATGCTTAGTATCTGCAGACTATGACAGATAACGGACGGACGGACAGACGCCTGACCACAGATCATAGATTTTATAAAATATAAAATACACGCCTCTCTGAGCAAGGAGAGGTTTTTGGCTGTGTCGACTGTTTGACCATTGGTCCTTCGGCACAGCTACCTCTAATGGTTTACATACAAAAATATACATAGTATCCTAAATAAAGAAATAGGTCAAATTCTCGTTAGAACTGTTAAAGTAGAACTGAAATTGTTAAAGTAATATTTTGAAAGTATTATTACGCTATTTAGTCTTATCGGAGACCCGGTATATTAGGTACTAGACTAGGGCATAATGTCGAATACTATTCGAAAAAAAAAATTTTTTTTTATTCAATTTAAGAATATTTTCACAGAACCCTCTACGCACGAACGTACTCGTAGTTTATACTTGACAGTTTTTCGTTTCTTTTAATAAATGTGACGTTGGAGGGTGACGTGGGATTTTCTTATTTGTTCTATTTGAATAAACGAATCCGCTGCTTTCTTTGAACCTTTTGATCTACGAGTGCTATTTTTGCGGGCGGTAAATTGTATAAATTTTCTCTGTTTGCTTTCATTATAGTCGACTCGTCCTACTTATGTAGATACGTAAATTGGTTCAATAAGATCAATTTGTTAGTTTACAATTAAGTATTTCAGTACAATTTCACTTAGTAAGTTTAGTTAGCGTTTTGATCCGAATATAATTCACTCTTTAATAAATAACAGATGCCCGATTGGGAACACCACGCACTCACTGAATGAAGGTCGGTCGAAGCGGAAATAAACAATAATTAAAACATAATTATTTTATAATATATCTATCTATATGTGTGTATAAATATTCTTAAGTAATTAACTGACGTAAAAAAAGGTTGCGTGTATGTACGCGCGTTAGTTGTACTTCTTTCTCTCTCTACCTGTACCTCCACCATTACCTCTACCTCTTTCTCTCCGCTTGTCTATCGAGCAGCACAGCACAAAACTTTTATAGTGATTTCTTTTTATATTTGGGAGTATTTTTGAGGGGCCCGGATCCCTTAGGGCGGTCGCCCTATCGACCTTTCGACCTGTCGGCCTGTAGAATACCTGAACACTAATTATTTGTATGCTGTGTCACCGTGAACACTGTCACAGGCACTGCATACAAATTGCGGTTACAGATGCAGATGCATACAAATTGAGGGGAGTTAAGACAATATAGTATATGCAATAGGTATAAATGTATTTACTTTAGTAAGGATAGGAAAGGATTCTTAATTTTGTTCTTAAATACAATCAATACATCGGCATAATCCAGAATGGGCCAAAAGTGAGATTGAGCGATCGTAATGTTGTGCCGGGAATACGATTTGGAAAACACTTGAGAGAGTACATACTCCAGAAGACCTTTCGACTGACCTCGTGAACATGCACACTCCATATAAGGGATTCGTCGATCATAATAAGCCCTAAAATTTTAACGGGCTTGCTATGCCATTGAAGGCAACGGCACGGCGAGTACCCCTGTCCAACTTTGCCAACAATTTAGGTGATCCGATGATTATAACTTTGTGTCTTAACAGGATTAACGAGCAGTCCGAACCGCACAGCCCAATAGAGTGCAGACTCAAGGTCTATTAATATTTATGAGACCCTCGAGACGGTAGTGACGGTAAAGCTGCAAATCGTCAGCATTTATATTAAAAACACATAAGAGAGACAACAATGTTGTTGATGTTTGAAAAGAGTAATGGAAAGAGCACACCACCTTGTGGTAGGTTAAACAATGTTGCCGCACCACTTAGAAGTGGCTTTGTCGACAGTGACTCACTGGCGAAGATCATTAAGATAGGAAAAGAACCAATGGAGCACTGATTGTGAAATGTTCAAGGAACGAAGGATAGCAAGAAGGACTTCGAAATCAACAGTGTTGAAAGGACTGCTGAAATCAAGTAGAAAAGTTTAAGTTAAGAACAGATTAAGTTGCCGATTGTCCATTGCAATAGCCGATGATGGATATACGTCATCGGGTTTTTTGACAAGTGCAGAGACTGTTTTGTGGGGTGGTCGAAATCCCGAATGATATCGATTTACAAACCAGCTTGTAGGAAGGTACATGGAAATTTGAGAGTGTATCGCCCGTTCAAGTACTTTAGATAAGAAAGGAAGTATGGAAATAGGACGATATCCTTGAATTGAGTGGGGGGACGGAAGTGAGTGGTATCATATAGGCCTTCTTCCACAATTAAGGAAAAGTTTCCGACATTAGCGAATCGTTAATTATAAGGGTGAATATGTGTTCAACATTCTCTAATATCGGCAAAAACAGTTCCAGACTTGTGTCATCAGGACCTACGGCCTTGCTCTTAATAGAGAGGATGATACGTTTTATTTCACAGCCAGTGACTCGGCTGAAACCAAATAGATCGGAGTCGAAACCTAAGACTAAATTCAACTGCCTAATTGTGTGAGCCTTAACAGATGGGTCCATAACTATAGGAGAAGAGGAAAGTGTCGGTTTAAGCCATAGAGATTAATAAATTGATTAATCTCAGATGATGACTTGACGACATTTCCTTCTTATTTGCTGTGATAATTGAACTGGTCACAAACAGCCCATTCCGTAGTAGTAGAATTTCCTACTTCGCCGCTGCCGATACTTCGGCGCGTCATACGCACCGCGGGCCCATGAATTTTAAATAGTTTCAAGCCGCAAGTACTTTTTTTACTTCAAAATTTTATTATTTTATCAATTTACCTATTTACAGATTTTAAAAATAATAAAATAAACCTAAAGGTATTAACATATCAATAAAACATTTCTTCCATTTCTGCCGAGGCAGCCATGATCCCTAGGACGCTTGTAGCTGCTTATATCATCCCCTACAGTGCAGTCTCCTCTTTCCATTTATATGTCATATGAAGAAAGAGTTGGCCCGCACGTCACCAGACTTATCCACTAGCAATTCATCGATGATTTCGACAAAAGCTAGTGCCTCCAGTGACCATGCACCAAGAGTTTCCGTCGCAAATCCTAGAAACTCAGAGGATTTTTAGGGTCCCATATTTTACATACACAAAGCCAGGCGGAAGAAGTTGAATGTTATAATATTTTTGGAGTATATGGACATTAAATTATTATTAATATATATACTTAATTTTTTTTATATTTATTGAACTTCACTTTCCGGAGTAATCACCTGGGAAAGTGCATGTAAGAGACGAATGGACGTAGAGGCAGACACGTGACCGATTTTATAAGGGTCCCTGCCAGCATCACTTGCTATGCGTAAATAAGCCTGCCTCTGGAAGCTCTCGCTTGTTCTCGTGGCGCTATTTGCTTTCATTTTGATTTTATGAAGTGAGAGAGGCGCCATAATAGCCAAACTTAAAACTCACAAACTCAATGAAGTCCACACTTAATATTTAACGCACTTTCCCCCAACTCCGGGCCACAATTTCACTTTATTACAGTTGTTTATACAATGACCCCAGAGCGAGATTCACGAATACTTTGGTGGAAACGCCACATTTTATATTTAAGTTGACTTGTTGCGAAAACGTTAGCAACTTCCTTCCCAAATTGTCCCTAAGGAAGCTTTGAATTATGTGACGTCTGCGAAAGCGGGTTCCTTCTGTCATATTATCTATTTAACACATTTTATAAGCAACGGGCGATAGAAAGAAGATAAAAACTTCGATCATAAAAAGAAAATATCGGTCAAGTAGTCGGGAAGAACGTTCATGGTTAAAATACAAAAAAAATTGGTTGTCTGTAAAGTCGGTTTACGGACGATAGTTTTACGTGATAACGTCATAAAGAAACACAGCTATAAGAATTACGGCATTTCTTCGTACGGCACCCCTATCACTGATTACCGTACGATATGGCAATTACCGCACGTTTGGCAACACTGCCGCTTGGGCCGAAGACGTTTCCATGGTAACTTTGAATATCAACGTGAATATCAACGTATTGGTAATCTGTGATCAAGGTGACGCAACGTGACCTGTGATCAACGTGACGCAACGTGACGTGATATTCGTGCGTGCAGCCCGTGTTTCATCAATTTATAAGACGTTATCACGTCAATAAATTCGATGCACGCTCCAAAAATCAAAACACGACCGAGCCACCGGAATCAAATGTTTCACCCAATTCCAGCAAGTAGCCATTTTGTGTCTCTCGCGAAAAAATATAACACTTATCTCTACTCGCAGTACTATTTTTGACGTGATAACGTCTTATAAATTGATGAAACACGGGCTGCACGCACGAATATCACGTCACGTTGCGTCACGTTGATCACAGGTCACGTTGCGTCACGTTGATCACAGATTACCAATACGTTGATATTCACGTTGATATTCAAAGTTAGCATGGAAACGTCCTCGGCCCAAGCGGCAGTGTTGCCAAACGTACGGTAATTGCCGTATCGTACGGTAATCAGTGATAGGGGTGCCGTACGAAAAAATACCGTAATTCTTATAGCTGTGTTTCTTTATGACGTTATCACGTAAAACTATCGCCCGTAAACCGACTTTACAGACAACCACAATTTTTTTTTTTTTTATTTTATTCAAAATTCTAAATTTAAATTTTACGACGTGCCAGTAATTTTGCAACGTGACAGCTGCAGCACTGTAAAACGCACACGTTTTACGAATTTAGAAGCGTATATCTCACCAAAATTTTTAAACTTTTTTGTATTTTTTTAATTCCTAACGATACCCAAACTTACAGATGGGCTGAAGTCTCTGAGTCAGACTATTTGTGGGTTCGCTTAGTCTATTGTACAGGTTCATCACTTATTTCCTGTCATTCGTCCTATCTCCGAAGCACTCGTCGCAGAGAGACTCAGCGCCCTTTTGTTGTTGACATTGGGCTTTTGATAACCCATCGGTTTTCAAGATCGTTTCTTTGTCGCACCGCTAAGGTGTGGAACTGTCTTCCGGGGAGTGTTTAAATCCTTTAACCTAGGTGTCTTCAAACGTCTAGACAGCCTAGCAACAGTCCGTAAATCTGCTGGCATGGCGCCGGGGTGATTTTGGCTCTGTCGACTTCTCCATTGGTCTGTCGTCACAGCCACCCATGTTACATGATACTTCAACATAGTATTCGTGCAGTAATAACAATATTGACTACTTATTATATATATACATACATAAATTTCATATTTCTTGGGCCTTACGTTCTGCAGTGTAACAATTGCCTCGGAAAGAGCAAAATGCCCAAATTTTTTTTTTATTTTTTATTTTTCTTAATATTGTGATTGCGTTGACTTAGAAGCTTATTTTTTTTCATCTCGAGGAAACGTAGATCTTAGTATTTGGAATTAATTTCAACTTGATACGTCTACCCATTCATGAGAAAAACGATCTTAACAGACCGAAAGATAGATGGACAACGAAGTGATCCTATAACTTTCCTATAAGGGTTCCGTTTTTTCCTCTTTTGAAGTACGGAACCCTAAAAAACCAACTTTGTTCGACTTTTTTTTGTTTAATAAAAATATGGCCTTTATTTGAATCGACTCTATGTGAGAGTTGCTTGGCAACACGGCCCCATACAACCACTCATAGGGGTTGGCAGAGAGACAGACCCGCATCGTGATCCAGCTTATGATGCACACCTTTGATGCCTCTTTCACACTTGTAAGGAAAGCGCGACAAAGCAACATCAGTATCTGTGAGTAAACACAACCTTCTAAATTAAAATTCTCATAGGACCACGCCGATGAGGCTTTTACGGAACTAAACCAATTTGTCCGTCTCGCGAGGTTCACCTTTTTATATTCCGGCTGATTACTTTTGAGGGGTACGCAGAAAATACTAAACTCGACGCAGTTAAGTTTGGTATGCGATAACTTTTTGTAATATCTCGAGAGCGAAGAAAAGTTTAGGAGACTCCGTTCTGTATTCAGGGCTTCGGGCTCTTTCCATCTTCAGATTTTTTTAATTTCAGTAGTTTCGGCAAGTTGGAAAAGCTGTGTCGTGACTTTTTGCGAACTCATTTTTAAGCACACGAAATGACCTAGCAGTTTTGACTATACATTTTTATTCAGTGCTTGACGATATATAAAGGTGCTGATAAGAATAAAAACACTAAAGTTTCATAATTGGAAATATTAAGATTTTGGCGTCCAAGTAGGTATAAGGCTTGAATTTTTTTTATTGCTTCCGAACTGGGTGGCTCTACCCGAGGTCGAAGCCTCAGGCGCAGCCAATTTCACCGCCGAGGAGGTGCCAGTCCGGCTTGGAGGTGGACTAATGTCGCTGTGGAAAGGCTATTAACCCGCGATTTGAAGATCCGTGGATTGTAGGAGTGGGGAAATATATTCCCTGGGAGCCCGTTTCACACCTTTGCAGTGCGGCACAAGGACGATTTAGAGAATTGTGCAGTTCGAAGAACTCTTCTGTCGACTATAAAGGGGTGTTCTGCGACAGTATGGTGGGTTTGGCGAAAGCGAACAGGAGGAGGAGGGATAAAGGAAGCAAGTTCGTCAGAGCAGCGGCCATAGCAGTACCGGTAAAACAGGCTCAATGACCAACGATCTGTGCTTTAGAGGTTGAAGGTCCTTTGTGGGTACAGAGTCACCAATGAGGCGAATGGTTCGTCACCAAGGCAGAAAGAAGGTACTCAAGGGATCCCTCTCAAAGATTCAGATTCAGATTCAGATATTTATTTCGCCATAAAGAACACACAACAATAACAATATTTCATTGAGACATATGCATATTCAGTATGGTTCGTCATCATTTTTTATGATGTCCCGTTCAGTAGTGCAATCTATAAGGAAGAACCGGGTAAGAAACCTTACACAGCTTTTTTTAAATATAACTTACATACTAAGTTTTCATTATGTTAAATATAACATACTATATCTAAGCAAAAAATTAAAAATACTAAGTCAAAAATATACTCATTAAAAAAGATAATAAAATACAAAACAAAGAACATAGGGTTCAGTCAAGTTATTAATAAAATTTGTGTTTATGCATTTAAACAATTTGAATTATCAAAGTCAGCAGAATTTTTTTTTCAGAATTTATTTACAGTATGAAAAAAATTCACTTAACATATAAAATGGATTGTCTAAGAGAAATATTTTCAGCTGACTCTGGAACACATTGTCACTAATATTCCATCACCGGTCTCACTTGTGCTTTATAAAGTGTATGCAGGTGGACCGGCGTGAAATGCAAAGACCAAATAATAAGGTAAGCCATTTAGTTACATCTTCCTTTAATTGCTTAGTTGGAGTGAGATAAAACTAAAATGTTTGTCAAATATTTGTATACGTCATGTGAAGTGCCAGAATAAGAGTAACAAAAAGACGAGAGACCGTCGACATCATATTTTTATGGTTCCGTACCTCAAAAGGAAAAAAATTATTAAACCCTTTAAGATCACTTTCTTGTTCGTCACCACCCTTTTTCTCAGGAACTGTAATATTAAATACCCTTGAAAATTCCCTTGGAGGTCTAAAAATGCAAGCTTCTAAGTCAACTCAATCAAAAGATACGGCCATTTATGTTACATATCGCAAACTCACTCAAATAAAATTAACACCTATCGGGTACTTCCCGTTGAACTAGAATCATGAAATTTGGCAAAAAGCCAGTCATCATAGTACAAGTAAAGGAAAAAATACGAATCTAATAAATTTTTAATTATATCACAAAAAAATATTTACTTTTGATTGTCAAGACCCTTTTTCTCAGGGATGGGCATCAAGATGAAAGTTGGTGTGATTATAGTCTGTTCGGTATTTTGCGATCACTTACATATACACAAAACACGATAGGTACACGTGCCTCCATTCTCTTCGCCTCAAGACTCTACCTGCAGCGGTCTTCATGCAAGAAGCACACAGCGCCTCCTGGCGGAAAGGAGAAAAGTCCGGTTGCCTAGGCGACGGGCTGTTGTTATCGGTCACGTCCGAAATTACAAGCGGCAGCGGGCGGTTTTATTCAAACATTTGCTCTGAAAAAGACAATATTCACCCTGATCGAGCGCGGCGCGGGCTCTCAGGGCTGGTTGACCTAATACGGTATATATTGAGTGTAGTTCCGAAAGTGTGTGCGTAGCTGGGCCCAGCAGATCCTCGGACACCAGGACGTTTCCGTGCCGGGATCACTACCTGAAGGACTGAGCTATCGAAGGTGCGGCTGCGGGCGAAGACATCACATCACATCCAGGTAGGAGGCACCACACCACCACACACTTTGCGCTACATAGTCAATGTTCTAAAGTAAAACAACAAATAATAAAATAGGTACCGGCTAACTACGTGGTGCTACGGAACCCTCGGTTTTCGAGTCTGATTCGCACTTGGCCGCTTTTTTTATATATATATATATTTTTTTATGTAATCCGGTATGGGTGGCTGAGTCAGAGGGGCCAAAGCACATGCTCTGACTAGCCAATATCACCTTCGAGAAGGTAGGTGCCATACCGGAGACTTCCCTGGATTGCTGGCTATACTGGACTAGAGGAGAACACAACCGAGGCTGCTATGCGGCCATCTTACATCCAGTACGGTGGTATCAACCCAGTCGGCTACATTTTGAGCCTACCGCCTAGTAAGGGGCAAGGGAAGGGACCTACAGTTTTACACCGGTTTCGAACGGTGAAGTAGCAGGTGTAGGTATGCACGTAAATTTTTTCGTCAGAATAATCTCATTGGTACACGCCGACCGGATTCGAACCTCGGACCTCCCGCATGAGAAGCCTATGCCCAAACCACTCGGCCACCCGCCGCTTAGATATGTTCAGATATATATGTTCAAATATGAAAATATATTTAAAATGTAAAAAAATCTCTTTTATCCTTGGAAACCTGCTTCGAAGTAGAAAACCGATAACGACATCAGATGCTAGGCTTGAAAGTCTGAAAGGAACATAGAAAGTGTGGACACCCGCCCCGCGATGAAGTCGCAAAATATTTTAATTAATTAATTAAACTTTTCGATAATATTGTTATCGGGAAGTAATCAGATTGTACTAAGTTATTCCATCAGCCATTGCGGCGTTCGAAAAAGACGAGAAGCCAGGTCTAAAATCAGTATACCTAAAATTAGACCTACGAATGCCAGAGTTGTGAAAAGAACTAGATCAAATAAAAATTTCCAGAATCGTCAGAGTTTCAACTGTCAGTTAACGTCGTCAGTCACAAGCAATGACGTATCATGTATCACAAGCATGTCACAAGATAGTTTTCAAATGGATGAAATAAATAAATAACACGGCTGTCGTACAAGTTCATTCCGTTCTATATATCCGTCGATGGATATTATGTCCTAGGAATAGCGGTATTCCTAGGATATAGCTCAATGAATGTAGGGTTCGAGGTTACATTGATTCATAATAAAATTTTCTTTTTAGGGTTCCGTACCTCAAAAAGAAAAATGGAACTATTATAGAGTCACTTAGTCGTCCGTCTGTTCGTCTGTGCGACCCTTTTTCTCAGGAATAGGTAGAGAGAGAGATATCAAGTTAAAGTTAATATTACATACTAAGGTCTACGGTCCCTTGGAGGTGTAAAAAATTAAGCTTCTAAGTCAACGCAATCAAAAGATACGACCATTAATGTCACATATTTTGACACTCGCACATCAAATCAACACCTATTATGGTACTTCCCGTCGTCCTAGCTAGTATCTCCAAAGTTCAAATGTGCATTTTTTTTTAAGCGAAACTTTTTAACGCACGTTTGGGACGGGGGCCTAACTGAGAAAAAGTGAAACGTCATGAAAGTACGAACGGAATTTGCAGCGCTCCGCATTGGCTGGGCAGCGCGTATGCTGTGGATTTGAATTTTAAAAACAAATCGTAAGAAGCTTCGCTTCTGTCGTGTGTCCCAGGACACCTCACCTTTTTTTTCAGCGCGAAGCCCAGATACTACCTACTGAATAAATAAAAAATGATTCCTGAAATTTAATAAAAATACAAATGTCTTTCTTTTATAAGTTTATTTCGATAAAAAGTCAGAATGAATGATGCCTTCATTCATCTCAAATAATTTAAATAAATACATTTTACTTAACATATTTTAGAATTAGTTCACATAATTGTTTATGAATCCTGACATGGTTGGCTACACCGGACTAGATTTTCTACAGCAGGCAAAGCGCGATGTAAACTTGTTCTTGCTCTCAAACTATATCTTAACACTGTTAAGCGGTGTCTATTGTGTAGCTAGTCACAATGTATTGTAATTGAAGACGTTAAAAAAAGAACCCTGCGAAGTTTCTTGCCGGCTCTTCTTTGTGGGTGTTAATCGAACCGGATTGTAAAAACTAAACAGGACAAATTCAAGCGTAGTGTTCTACCATAAAAATGATGAATAAAGAATAAAGAAAGAATAAACAAATGTGTGTGCCTTCACATTCACATGCAATTGTGATCACGAATACATTCAACTGATCATGTTAAAAAGCATCTCATGCTAGCTATGATGCGCTAATGCTCCTTGCTCCCGTATTTACGGGCACGAGACGATAGGATAAGTTCTATATGTTCATTATTTGGTACGATACAAAACAAAAAACCTATAACCTATACAAAACCTAATAACCCAGGTGCCTAAGATACAGAACGATGTGGCCTAAATCTACATATCTTGAGAAGCGGCAGAATGGTAACAGTGAAAAACGAATGTTTTTTTTAATATTTTTTATGGAAACTGACACGGTTGGCTACATCACCTACAACATCCGTGATGTCAGCACATAACATGGGATGAACTTGGTGCCACGTCAGTGCTCCCCTTCGGTCGTGCCGGCTACACTGAACTGGGCGGAAAACACAAACTATTTACATAGCCGTTTCGACCGACCTTTCATTCAGTGCGGTGATACCAACCCGGGCGGGTTAAACCCTACCACCTAGTAATATAAGAAGGGAGTCATATCCCATATGTAAATTGACAAAGTGGTTTTCGAGTTATAAGTATATTCATATATTGACGTACGTTACACGGCCGCCGGTCGACCGTAGAAACTTCGCATTACATATTATGATATACATCAGGTTCATCATCAAAGAAAATCGAATTAATATAACCTGAATAAATATTCAAAAACATACAGAACACTGAGAAGCAGCGAGAATATAATCGTGCGAGAATGTTCGCTCCTTGTACTAGTACATCTCTGAAGCCGATGCACAACTGACGTAGCCGCGTCCACACGAGGATATTTCTTCGGATGATACTTGGTGCGGCTCTTCGGTTGGAAAAGCTCAAAGCCAAGGCCCTCACGTCCACCTGTAATAATTGTTATGTTGTTAATTTCCCTTAGTCTCCCAGAATCATTTCATTCAAAGAAAGACCACCCCCACTGTCGGATCGTAATTCTCGCAATATGGGCCGTGTTTTTGGCGCAATTTTGAAGCAGTTTGGCGCAACCGCGCTCGCTCTACCCCGAGGCGTTCAACATTATATTTTTACAATTTTTAGCGTTCCGTATCCATGCGTATCCATCCATATTACTAAGTCTACGCGGTCTGTCCGTCCATCTGTATGTATGTCTGACTGTCCTACATTTATGTTGTGTATCTTTTGATCCGTAATAGGTAGCCGGCTGAAATTTTCACAGAATATGTATTATTGTGGCGGATATAACAAATAAAAATAAAGTAAAATTAAGAGGGTTCCCATACAAGAACTTTCAAAGTTTTTAGGGTTCCGTAACTCAAAAGAGAAAAAAACGGAAGCCTTATTTTATTATTTTCTCTATCGTAAAAACGGTAATATATACGAGCGTCAAACTTGGTGTGACTGTAGTGAAACACACAACAAATAAAACAGGTGAGGTGTCGGCTAAATACGTGGGGTACGGAACCCACGACCGACTTTTTTTCTATGAAAAATGTGTCAAAAGCATGCTTTTTCGAGAAAATTGTAATTAATTATTTATTGAAACTTCAAACATTTTACCGTATTTTATTTAATTTAGATTAGTTGTTTATTAATTGATAATACACAATTAAATTTACTTAATTTATAAAATTTATATATTTTTGTTATAAAAATATTTTAATTAAATAATAATATTTTAAATGTATAATAAAAATTACATCAGATCAAAATATAGTTTATAATTAATAATATTACAATAAAATTATTTAAATTAATAACACATTGTAATTTTTTTTTTTTTTTTTATTTAAAAGTAGGTACCTACATTTACTGGGCATTGCATTCTCCAAACAGTCTAGCAAAAGTCCGCAAATCTGCTGGCATGCGACCACGCCTAACTGAGCGTGGTTTCGCGAGGAGGGGTGATTTTAGCGCTGGCAACTGCACCATTGTTCTCTCGATACCGATACCCATGTTGGTTTGTATAAAAAAAAATGCATTCTTTTGGTACGCAATAACGAATTAAATACTAGGTCTAAGACGTGGAACAAAAGAATGACTACCACCTCGTACTAATTCACATTTACTAACGATTTAATCGAAATGTTGCGTCTAGTACATTTAAAACTTTTTTTTTCACAAAAAAAACACATTTTTATGAATTTAAGAAATCACATTTTTTCATTACTTTTTTTACCATAGTAATTAAAAATCTTTTAAAAATACTGAAGAAAAGAAGTAGGTACTCACATCATTGAGTTGGTTAAGACTGGTGTATTGTATTCGGCGGCGCCAGTCACAGTAGGTGTCGAGACGACGGGCGCGATCGCGGAATGTCATCTTCGGAGTATGCGTCTGGTTACTGGTTCGGTGCAACGACTGTAAAGCCGTCTTATAGTTCCAATGTCTTGACAGTACGTGCCGTTCTTCGGTTTGAGCTGAACAAACTTATGCTGAATAACATGTACGCCCATAATGCATACCTGATTGATACTCGTACATACGTACTGTACGCAGCTTATCTAACAGACCGAATCTCTGATAATTCCTCTAATAACTCCGCAAGAGAATGTGAACTTCTTTGGTCGATAAAATCCGAAATCATGAAATACGACAAAGAACTAAGGTAATCGACATTGCTAAGAAAAAATTTGCAAGCTGAAGTGGCATTGGGCTGGGCACATCTGCCGCAGACCCGACAAACGCCGCTCGAATGGAGGCCACGTAAAAGCAAACGTAGCGTGGGACGCCCCCCGGTTAGGTGGACAAACCACCTAAAAAGGGGGCCGGGAGTGGATGGTTGAGAAGGCGTGAGGTGGCGTGGCTTGAGAGAGGCCATGTCCAGGAGTGGGCCGATACGGGCTGATGATGATATGACGATGATGAGAATGTGAGCTGGGTGACTAAAAATTCATATAATTTAAATTTGGAATTATTTTTAGGGGCATTTCGTGGGGCATTTCAAAGTTTTACACCCTTTAGAAATAACAAGAATGTAATGTTTTACTTTTCCTTTTTGCCAAGCTGTTGGTATGTACGGAACCCCAAAACCGCATAATTTCATGTCTGCGTCGCTAATTCCTAAATTGCTCGATTTGAGCTTTATGCCGCAGCACGAGTATACAGTTTACAGACAGCCGCATGTCACTGATCGACTTTGGGCCTTACGCTCTTGTCATAAGGGTGAATATGCTATAACTTTAGGAAGGATGGAAATATGATTTGTGTACTTGCAAAGCGTTCAATATTTGTGTTCCTACTCAGCCGAAACTCTGACAGATTGGAGAGGAATCCCTGGTCAAGGGGTGTGGGGGGTGGGGGGAGGCGTGAGGATGGTTAGGGGGGCGCGGGGGTGACGTTATTGAAATAAAGGTTATGTGTGACGTCAGAGCTGACAGCAATCCTCTGTCAAAACGAATGGAAAATAAACAAAGATGACTGAGAACGGCTCTCTGACCCGCGCGCCGGCCGCGCGGGTGAAATATTTTTAATGTCGGTGGAATGTGATGCGAATACCTTTCTTTGTTTATATTTACCTGAGTATTTATTATTTATACCACAGGTGTACAGTCTCTTCCTGTATCATATTGTTATAATTTCATCCATAGGTAGGTAACATAGACTTGGACATGAACAAACAACTTCGTAAGTCACAACGTTTTGTTAGTGCCTTATAATAAATATATTATAGTAACTTACAAATAATTAACCCATACTATCGCCACAGAATAGAAAAGAGTACTCCGTACAGAAGCTGCTCTGTACAAACACTCACAAAGAAATAGCTACTCTGCGACGACGCGATAAAGTACAAATTGACTCGCACAGAGCTGCATGCCTAAACACGATAACTGCCTACATTTCGCTTCTCTTTCTGTCGTGTAACTCTATCTCGAAAGCGCGTCGTTCAGCGCGTCTAAGGGCTGTGTCTTTGTGCTGTCTTATTGTGAGGAATAAAATGAAGATGATACCTACCAACTTTTATCGTTCTAGCTACCAACGATACGATATTTAGGTACGGCAAATTCATGCGAACAAATTCATGCATGCGTTAGCGTCACAATTAGTTTCTCACATCGAAGCGTGCATTGCGTGCAACCTTCCAGTGATGTTTTGTTTGATCAATAAATTTAATGATCAATGATCATCTACAATGTACCTATTATCCTTATACAAATTAGGCCATACATACCACGCTGTTCGGCGTCATCTAACTAATGTTATTGGCAATATGACATTATTTTTAAATCTATGACCTCCTACTAATATGAATAAATAAATTACTAGAAATAAATCAAAATGCTACTAAACAAAACACTTACCTTTCTTCGTCTCTCGGCAATGAAAAAAAAGACAAGTTTTCATTTGTCTTTTGACTTTTGCACCCGTCCACTGCACAATAATTACGTGATTTCGACATTTTCTAAATTCGAAAGCGCCACGCGCCCGGTCTGGCTGGATAGCAGCAGCCCACTGTTAAATTGTAGATTAGTCGGTACGCCAAGCGGTAGGCATTTAACTCGCGACCTTGAGCGAGTGACGAAGGCCTGCTATCGCTCACAAGAACATTTACAGCATACACATGAATACTTATGAATCTGACCACTCTGCCTATTTGCATTACCTACATCTGGTGTATAGTGCCATCGTCAATTTTTAATTAGTCCATAATAGTCCCAGTCCATGTTACAGGATATTATCCTGTGTATTGGTCCGACAACAAAATTATTTCTTTCATGGCAAATACAGTTGCATGGAATCAGGTTAGGGAAAATTATTATTTAGTTAGATCATATACTGAACTTAAATCAACGGTTAAATCAAACCAAACAAATTTTTGTAAATATTATTAGATAAAATGGTTTTTCATGTAAAACCAAAGATTTAGTAAACTACAAACTGTGCGACAAGGTCGTCGTCCGTGCGTGCATCAGACAGGATACGTACAGTTTATTGCTCAAAATCATCAGGTTCAAGAGCCCGGCATAATCTTTGCACACCAACGAAATATATATTCAGAAATGTTATTGCTTAATTTTCCCTTGTTAAAAATTTGGTCGGCGCGCACTCCATTTGCATAGATGTCAGTAGATGTTTGAGTACCAAGCAAGTGTGATTGATATAGGTATTCATCATTAGATACAATACGCATCGTCCCTTCCCGTCAAAGCCGAAATGACCGGAACCGGACCGGAATGACCGAATGAACGCGTGCTATTCGCTGTCGCACAAGATGAACTGAGATCACGCGGGCGGCGGCGGCGGCCAATAGGTACGCATTGAAGGCGGGAAGAAAGTCGATTCCTATTGGTCACGCCGCCGTAAGCTACTCAGTGTATCTAACCTTTGAGTTGTGTCGCACTGTACAATATTATAATTTCGTCTTCGTTATTGCTCTTTTCTTTTATCTTACAATCATTTGGATGCCTCTTCTAGGTTTTTGACGTGATGACGTCACGTCTTATACATTGATGAACACCGGCTGCACACACGAAAAAGTGTCACGTTCCATCTGAGCCTGTGTGTGCAAGCGAGAGCGCGTAACAAGCGATAGAGAGGCACAATCGGTATAGTTAAAGTTACCATGGAAACGTCTTAAGAAGTAAAACTGTCAAGATCAGACAACAGAAGTTTATTGATGGCCAGTCACAAGATGATTAATCTTTCTACTGGAAATATAATTACTGATCTTTGCTCTATGTACTACGATTATTCCAAGTCATTACGTAAAACTATCGTCCGTAAGCCGACTTTACAGACAACCAATTTTTTTAATTTCCAATTCGAAACGTGGAACATAGATAATTATAATTTCGTAATTTTGTGTTTGTAAACTTTTCTTATATGTCATCTACATATTGATGGGTGCTCACTTTTCTTACATGCCATCTACATATTGATGGGCGCTCTGTTGTTTTTAATATTTTGATGCCCATGCGGGCCCCTCGCCTCCACTCCCTCTCATTCACCTTCCAAACACGAAGGTTGGATGGAAGCGAAGCACTACGCACGAGTAGAAACTACCCCACGGAAATAATGCGGATGTTCTCTTACTTTCGGAACATCCGGTAGCAGATCCTGTTGCGCTAGTACATTCGTTTTTGCCTTCTAACGGAACTGAAAGTTAGCCAGTTACTAGCTAGATAACCAGGAAATTTTGCCGAAAGTCATACCTAGTACCGCTAACTCACAGGAGTTTGCATGAAATAATCGAATTTCAGTTAGTTCTAGCTATCACTTTTCTGCGTCATAAGTAGTACCTATTGATATACTATCGGTGACGCACAATATTTTGGGTGTCATACCCAGTGACGCTGGCAGATGTCCTCATAAAATCGGGCAGGTATCCGTCTGTCCGCCTGTCCGTCTGTCGGTCCTACTTTTAAAGGGCTGTATCTTTTGATCCGTAATAGGGAGCCGGTTGAAATTATCACAGAATTATAATGGTGTATACATAATATACTAAGGGGCCGTCCATATTATATAGCCGTCCACGTCATAGATTTTTGCCGATTTTCGACCAGGTTAAAAAAATGCTTTGTTTTAGTTTTTCACTTCACACTGTCGGAAATAATAGTTTTAGGGGTTTTTTGAAAAACGGAATTGATTTGCAGTTTCGCTTAAGTATCGACGTTAGAGAATGTGAAAGTGAAAGAGCATGTAGTCTAAATAATAATTTCGGAGACCCTCAGCGCGTCGTATAATACACTTATGACGAAAAATTTTTCATCATATTATTTTTCCCCTCCGAGCTGAACTGCCTGAGTCAGGGTTGTGTTGTATCCATCGTCGCTATAAATAACAGCGGGTTACAAAAACGGGTCCCCGCGGAGAAGTCAATTAAAACTGTTCCAGTTCGCTGGCAAAAAGCAGGCTTTCGGAGCAGGCGACTTAAGAGCTTAGTGGACACCTTCTATCGATTTATTTTTCAGAGTAAAATGTTTTTTATAAAACCTAGTGCATTTGTGGTTCCAAGCCGAAATGAACACTAAAGACTTTTTGTTTTAGAAAATATACCTATTTACTTGTAAGAGTACCCACACCACCCTAGCGTCCAAGTGCCCTGACCAATATCTCATATGTGCCTGAGCGTCTGAGTTTTGAGCGATTCACATGCATAAAGACTAATTTTGCTCTATGGTAAAAGCTACGAAAACTAATTTTATATGTATGAACACTAACATTTACCCCCTTAAAGGTAATCTTTGTCAAATCCCTAATGTTGACAAAATTGTCTGCAAAGTTATGTATATAACTTTGTTTTGATTCCAAATTGTGAGTTGAACATTGCCCTTCACAAATAAAGTGACTTCATGTTTCATTTCGATTTTACACACGGGCGAATAGTTAAACCCTCCAATAATAAAATATTCACTTCAGAAATGTTATATTATTTTGAATTTATACACAAACATAACAAACGAATGACAAAAAAAAATTAAAAATATATTATATATTTATATGCGGCGGCGGCGGCGGCGGCGCGCAAAAACCGCGTGCGCTTCGCGACCTTTCGAGAACTGGAAAATTATTTTATTATTTCTTCAAAGTTGGCAACAAAGTGAATGAGATCAATAATTATTAGGGTTTACTTTCACCTTCTTTCAGAACTAAAATTGAGGCCTATGCTTATAGTAAAATAGCCTATATTTCAATGGCGACCGTCGGAGTACCGCTGACAAGTAGGCCTTGCCAGCGACGTTTTGGTCCCTTTTTGGGCGCGTCAAGTAGGTCTTGCCATCGATTCTTCAGACGATGACCTAGTCAAGGAAACAACTATAAGAAGTAATGCTGGCAAGGGCAAGTATTATTTTGTACAAGATTACCTGGAAGAATTCGCAACCTGCATTATAAACTCCCTTCTCCATTCTACATCACTAAGGCCCACTTGCACCAACACCAGTTTAGAGTTAAGTATCGAGTTATGGATTTAAACGCGGTTCCCACAGTCAACACGGGTGCTAGCTTAACGAGTTAAACTGGTTTATATCTTAAATTCGTGTTGGTGCAAGTGGGCCTTAATATTAAAATACAACGTAAGGCAGCTTTAGGAAATGGTTAATGGCCTCAAAACAAGTATTTTCAAAATGTGGATGCTTGAAAAAAATATTTTGATTTATTTTAATAACGCCCAATTTCACCACCTTCAGCTCAATGTAGCTGCCAGTTACCTTATAAAATTTATGTTATGAGAAATGTTACTTCAACCGACAAATAACGGTTAGAGGCGACCTAGCCGGGGCGGTGGTAAAAACTGCCTTAAGTAATTTTTTTTTCACAATAATTTGTAAGGTCTCTATTTACGAGCACATCGTGTAATTAATTCACTTAGATCGCTCCTAAGTCTCTGCTAGTTCTTTCAATGAAGCCTCTCCACTGCTTCGCACATTATTAACACTCCGCAGCCGCAGGGATTCGGTCACCCTTTTATTGACAGTCTCGTAGCTCGGAACACCTTGAGCGAGCGACACTTGGAGACGAAATGAGATATCTAACTCAGGATCTGTTTGGGACGACACTGTTTAAGGCGCCAGGACCAGCCAAAACCACGTATCTTCAAACAAATTAGATGTTTCGCACTATTTGCGAAGTAGCACTTTCAAAAGACTGTGATCGATAGATATAACGAATTGGGATATTTACTCGACTACGGCGAATCCAAAAGGATAATGTCTTTGGCCTGAATGTTTGTTTGTATGTATGTAATTGTGTTAGGGCCACTCATGCGCCTAAACGACTCGTCCGATTTTGACAATTCTGGTGTCATTCTGTTTGCCTTAATTACGTGGGTAACACTGCGCACCAATTTTTTTAGAACATTCAAAATGGCAATTGAAAATCCAAATGTCGATTTTTTTTTGCAGATACGCGTGTCTGGCTGGTCTTAATGAAATTCTTTGACGTCGTCTTGATGAAAATCTTTGAAACTAAAACAAAGACTAGTACTAAAATACTGGGCTTCATTTTATTGGTGAATTAATTAGATCAAGTTGAATTAAACAACATAAGGCTACTAGCTCTATAGGATTTCTATAGAAATGATCATAATATTGTGACGCGGAACTAAGTTGTACCTACTATAAAAAGTAAATAATAACATAAGCAACGGCGTAAGGTCGTCGTTTTGACTAAAATATGCTTCGACCGCCTGAAGACGCAGGGGAAAATACGTAGCATTTCTGAGAGTATTTTCTTTACAGGGTGTTGCAAAAGTCACTATACTTACTTGAGAAGACTTCGTATTTGTCTGAAAGAAAAAATTACAATGGAAAGTATGTAGGTACATATATTTAAAGTGTCTATTTTCCGGGATAACTTGCTTTATTTGATAAACACATTACATTACAGTAACTGAATATAACATAATCTAAATATATATATGTATATAATTTATTATTGTTTAAATTAAATTTATTAAATAAAGTATAACTAACAATCAAATAAAATTTACCTACAAATATAACTAATTAAAAAAATTGGTTGTCTGTAAAGTCGGTTTACGGACGATAGTTTTACGTGATGACGTGGAATAATCGTAGTACATAGAGCAAAGATCAGTAATTATATTTCCAGTAGAAAGATTAATCATCTTGTGACTGCCCTTCAATAAACTTCTGTTGTCTGATCTTGACAGTTTTACTTCTTAAGGCCGTGACAAACGCCAACGACCTTGAGCATTCGGGAATTCTACATAATGTACCATGCGGCTGCTAATTTCGCTTCGCACGTTCAAGTCACATTTAGCGTAGTTTGTCGCTATCAGCCTAAAGAGTTGATGGTTCGGGGTTCCAATCCCACTTTCGTATGTTTTTTTTTTTTTTGCTTTTTTATTATTTTAATTATTAAAATGATTGTGGCTTATGTAACTGATGCGTGATTCTATTTTTTTATTTTTTATTATTTTACCTAAATAACATTTTATTGTAATTTCTTCCAAATTATTTTAGTTCATGTACTTACCACTTTTTATAAACCTCTAAATAGACTATCGATGAAAACTAAAATAAAAATAGGTAGGTAGGTAATAGGTAGATAGGCATTTAGGTATGTATGGCAAATATCATAGCAACATAGGTACCGGCATTCGGGAATTCTACATAATGTACCATGCGACTGCTAATTTCGCTACGCACGTTCAAGTCACATTTAGCGTAGTTTGTCGCTATCAGCCTAAAGAGTTGATGGTTCGGGGTTCGAATCCCACTTTCGTATGTTTTTTTTTTTTGCTTTTTTATTATTTTAATTATTAAAATGATTGTGGCTTATGTAACTGATGCGTGATTCTAATTTTTGATTTTTTATTATTTTACCTAAATAACATTTTATTGTAATTTCTTCCAAATTATTTTAGTTCATGTACTTACCACTTTTTATAAACCTCTAAATAGACTATCGATGAAAACTAAAATAAAAATAGGTAGGTAGGTAATAGGTAGATAGGCATTTAGGTATGTATGGCAAATATCATAGCAACATAGGTACCGGCCGGCGCGCGCGGCGCGCGCGGCGGCAGCATGGCACGGTGCGGTGGGGTGCGGTGCGGTGCGGTAACTCAGTAGCAGCGTGCGGTGCGGAGGCGGCACGGCGGCGGCGGCGGCGGAGGCGGCGGCGGCGGCGGCGCGGTGGAGGCGCGGGAGGCGCAGACAGCGTTATACCACAGTACCTATTAGTTATTCTGTGGTTATACCAACGAAAGCCATGCGTATAACGCCCCGTCAAGTTACGTACCGGAGCGTATACTGATAGATACCACAGAAGAGAGATATTACTGATACGGTCGTACTGTATACTGGTACGGAAAATGACACGGTGGCAACATCACCTACAATACAACATCCGAGATGTCAGCTCGTAACAACTGGTGAAGTAGGTGCTATGTCAGTGCTTTTCTTCGGTCGTACCGGCTTCACTGAACTGGACGGAAAAAAAGAAGGGAGTCATATCCCGAAATAGTTTGTATTTTCCGTCCAGTTTAGTGTAGCCGGCACGACCAAAGGGAAGCACTGACATGGCACCTAAGTTCACCCGGTGTTATGGGCTGACATCACGGATGTTATAGGTGATATAGCAAACTGTGTCAGTTTACATAAAAAAATCCCTCAGTCGCCTTTTACGACATGCACGGGGAGAGATGCAGTGGGGCTATTATTTTAAATTACCATCCCACACGGTACAAATATACCTAACTTTTCTCCATTCGATCTTTCTTCCATTCGATCCAAACACAGAAGACAGAAATGACGACCGACACGCGGGCGCAGCAGGGCAGGAGCGAGCAAGCGAGCCCGGAACTAAAATTGTATCTAGTATTGAAGTGCCTGCTAAATTGACGAAGGCAAAAATTTTACCCTTCCGACTGAAGAATTACGTCAATAATTTCATGTAGGCGTTTTTTGTTTTTTATTTTTATCTCCTTTCGTGGATAAAATAATAAAAAAAATTGAATAGAGTTTTCTCAGAGCTTTGTGACCTTTGAATCGGTGGTATTGTAAAATTGTAATAATACACACATACTCAGATTTTCAAAAATTCATGCTTTTTTTATATATTTTTAATTTTATGTTTATTACTTACTTTTACTCATTATTAAAAAAACCAGCAATGCACTTTGTTGGTAAGGAACCAAAATATAGGTTGGTATTTTTTTAATTTTCTGAATGTGTGTCAATTGGTCAGTTTTGGACCTTCTTTGTCGCACTTTTTGCATGTTTTGCGTATTTGGCGTTTGTCACCGCCTTAAGACGTTTCCATGGTAACTTTGACTATACTGATTGTGCCTCTCTATCGCTTGTTACGCGCTCTCGCTTGCACACACAGGCTCAGATGGAACGTGACATTTTTTCGTGCGTGCAGCCGGTGTTCATCAATTTATAAGACGTGACGTCATCACGTCAAAACTACAATGGAAAGTATGTGGCACCAAGTTCACCCGGTGTTATGGGCTGACATCACGGATGTAGGTGATGAAGCCAACCCAAAAAAAAACACTATACCTAACTAAACACTAACTTATAAACTTATAAGTTACCTATAGATTTTCTCAAGGGGCGTCGTCCCCGGGATGGTTCCCAGGATGGCGGCCGCGTTGCCCTTCTGTATCCCCAGACTAACTCGTTGCCGGAGATACGAGAGGCAACACGGGTTTCCATTAGCGGTCGCCATCCTGGAACCCACCTCAAGGACAAAAGCCTTGGCCTCCTCCGACCACGTCCCAAATGTCTCGACGGTAAGGGCCAAGAACCAGTAGTTGCACCTAATATCTACGTATTTTTTGTGCTTCCTACTGGCCGCGCGGCTTTCGCCGCCGCACCCACACGCGAGCAGGACAGCTTGATGTTGCTCGCACAGACGGTCCACAGTCCACACAGTCCACACACGTTGCGCCCCACAAAGGGTTGCCAGATTTTCGCCATTAAAAAAACGGACAACCAAAAACTCAATTATTAAAGAATTGTATTTATATTTTTAAAGTAAAACAAATGAAATGTTAAGAAAGAAAGTTTTATTCATACTTAAGTCACAACACAAACAAGTCATCATAGTACAAACAAATCAATATACCTTTTAGGACCCGCCGCCCGCCTCCCGTCTGCCCCGCTACCTTCCTTCCCCCAAAGCGTGCGCGTGCCTAGCAATAGCTTATGTATGGCGGGAATAGAAATATTGCAGTATTACCGGGCGGGAAATTTAAAAACCGCACAAAACCTGGTCATATTTTTTTACCGGGCAGGGGCTTCGAAAACCGGACTGTCCGGGCCAAAACCGGACATCTTGCAACCCTAGTCCCACACCAGAGCGAGAAACATTTAAATGTTTCCGAGATATATATTTATAAAATGTACGCTATCGTCTAATGTAAAAATCTTCTGACGATGGAAAACCACCATGCATGACCTACTTCAACGCAGTCGGTCGCACGTATAACGTGCGCGTGCACCGCCGTGCACGTGACTTATCTAGGCGTTGTAATATCGCATTAGAACGTAATATTGCTTGTGCATTAAGATAAATCACGCGCAGGCGGAAAGGACAGAAATAATATTACCTACATGTTTTATTTAGAACTAGCTGTGCCCGCGGCTCCGCCCGCTCTCATATTTGACTTCTCTGCTAACCTCATAAGCCGTTTAGCGTGATAGTAAGTAGCATATAGTTGATGGGAAGAATCAAGCTATCCGTCGATTTTTTTTTTATTAAAATCGGTTCAGTGGTTCTCCAGTTATAAGCGTACAGACAGATAGAAAGCAGACGTTGGGTTTTATCAAAAGGTAAGGAAAAGGAAAGTACTAAAATCGTACATAGAATTCTTACATAATAAATAGGTTAGGTTAGGTTAGTAGGTATGTGTGATTGGTTGCATAATATTCCCTAACAGGCTCTCTGGGTACGTTCCCGTATCGGGCATGGTCGTGCCAGCAGTGTGTTTCTTCTAAATACTTGTCAAGCCTATTTTTGAATATGTTTGTGGTGGGTACTTCAATAACTTCCTCTTTATTAATAAATTAATAAAGCGGAAGAGAATAAATATATTGATTTATCGTGACATTATTACCTAATCTTGTATTGTATTCGTTTAAATGTTCTTTTTTTTAGTTGTTCGTTTAAGTTTCTGTGTTTTAGTAGCACGCGACATAGTCGAAATAATATTTATTTCCTACGAATAGGAACATCCACCACATGTGCTCCATATACAAGAATTTATGTAAACATTTTCAGTACTCTTGCGGGACATACATTTATTTTCTATAAATAAGGTCTTTCATTAGTAGGTAACTTAACGCTAAGGGCTGTATGTGTATCAGATACTGATCACGTTCCCATACCCATTTATTTTTTTACGATATAAAAAACCTACCCATGCTATGAAATAATTGTTCAATAAACTATTATTTTAGTAGGATGGCTAGGCATTTGATATCCGAAAAAATAAATTGGTATGGGGAACTTGATCGGTATCTGATACACATACATACACCCCTTCGCGTAAAGTTACCTACTAATGAAATACCTTATTTATAGAAAATAAATGTATGTCTCGCAAGAGTACTGAAAATGTTTACATAAATTCTTTGTATGTGGTGCACATGTGGTGAATGTTCCTTAGCGTAACATACACCCCTTCGCGTAAAGTTACCTACTAATGAAATATATTGTAAGGAAGAAGAGCGCCGCACCTAGATGATGGCCGCCAGTTGGTTAAAAATATACTCGTTATGTAAAGATTTAAAAATGTATTACGTAGCTAATATAAATTATTTGTATGCACTCTGCTATATATTCAGCGTATATACATATAGGTAAGAGTATAAACTTAGTAGGTTTCTGCTATATCGCAAAGACGATATGCAGCCGATTTTCCAAGCCAACGCTCTCGCAGAGTATCAATAACATATTGAACCGCTCTTGGGAGGTGGAGCGGAGACGGCAAGGCTGCGGAGGCGACGGCGGCGCGGCGGCGCGGCATCGTATCTACAGAATCAATTTCAGATGGTTCGTATTGGGTGTGCAATCTTCAGAAGAGAGCATTCTCTGTACGAAAATTACATACATATATATCCGACAAAGGGTGGGGGCATCTTCATTATGAGGTGCAAATTATGAGTGGCCCATTAGGGAAGATCATTTTTTTGTTCGTGTCTTCGGTTGTTTTACATTTATAATAATGAGTAAATAAAAAAAAAATCGTTATACTTATAGGAATCTACTTACTTAAACGTACAATACGCGAGTAAACCAAGTAAGTACAACAAGTAAGTACAGTAAGTAAGTACATCAAGTAAGTACACTAAGCAATTATACTAAGTAATTACGCCAAGTAAGTACACTAAGCAATTACACTAAGTAATTACACCAAGTAAGTACAGTAAGCAATTACAATAAGTAATTACACCAAGTAAGTACAGTAAGTAAGTAGACCGAGTAAGTACACTAAGTAATTTACCAAGTAAGTACAGCAAGCAATTACACTAAGTAATTACACCAAGTAAGTATACCAAGTAAGTACACCAAGTAAGTACACCACGTAAGTACACCAATTAAGTACCTACACCAACATCGAAATGGATTTGTTCTCTAGAATGTTCAATATTAGTCTTTTGAGCACATGCTAACCACTAACTTTGACGATACATAGATACTGAATTATTATATCAAATGTGGTAATGTTTATGACGAGAGATTTCAAAATATACGCTTGATAAAAATCAATAGTTAGGAATTCTAACTTGACCACTTTTCAAGCTAGTTCTACTAGGTTATCAGCGTTTCAATCACTTTGTCAAATATAATTACTTGACCAAATGTAATGTGGACCAATAACAGTTGAATAAATTTTTTTTTATTAAAAACAAAAAAAGAACCGACTACGAAAAACATAACTGAAACGCATTTGAGTGTACTGATTTGATTTGAGGCAGCGCTCTTGTTTCAATAGGTGTATGCCAAGATGCGGTCCACTATATTCATCTATGTATACTTATAGACACTCCGAGACATCGTCAGGGCATCGTCTTTGTGCGCGCACACGGACGATATTTGATTCAGTTTCCGTTCAGGGATTTACTGAGTAAGTAAACGAATATCGAATAGTTTGGCCGGATCGTCTTTTTTCCCGGCCAGCCTTAATGGGCTTAGCCTCAATGTTTTGTATGGACGTGGATTCATACTATATAGTCCAAGACAATATACGTTGGCTTTCAATGGCTGAAATTTAATTATTGCTATAATTTTTTTCTTGAAATGAAATATTTCTCTCTCTGTACAACGCAACGTCTGGCTGTTTATTTCGAAAACTAAGTTAAAGTGCTTTCTGCTAAATTCGCATTAGTAGGTTCATAAGACATAATTATATATTATTTATTACTGCCCACATATCTTCCCCCAAGTACAATATCGGGTACTTCAAGAGAGGCGTGAATAGGTACCTGTCAGTATGGTATGGCATTCGCAATCCCCGCGTGCGACTGGATGTCCATGGGCGTCGTTAGACACCTTATGGGTGGCTCGGCGCCATATATGTATATACCTTATCCTAACAAATAAATATAACAATCTTTAACGATCGACGGACGCACCATTATCGATTCCATGTTCGACTATAAGTTAAAAACTACTCAATCAATTCACATGGAGTCATCACTGACGTTCTCTGGCACACCTAAGTATTGTAATACATTTTGCCTCAAACCGAAGCCGCAGGAAACACTTTTTTTTTTATGTAATCCGGTATGTGTTGCTGAGTCGGAGGGGACAAAGCGCATGCTCCGACCAGCCAATATCACCTCCGAGAAGGTAGGTGCCACACCGGAGACTTCCCTGGATTGATGGCTATACTGGACTTGACGAGAACACAGCCGAGCCTGCTATGCGGCCATCTTACATCCAGCACGGTGGTACCAACCCAGTCGGCTACAATTTGAGCCTAGCACCTAGTAAGGGGCGAGGAAAGGGACCTACAGTTTTACACCGGTTCCGAACGGTGAAGCAGCAGGTGTAGGTATGCACGTAAATTTTTTCGTCAGAAAAACTCATTGGCACACGCCGACGGGATTCGAACCTCGGACCTGTCGCACGAGAAGCCGATGCCCAAACCACTCGGCCACCCGCCGCTTATAACTAATAAATAGATAAATAATTTTGAAAAAGATTGTTTCCGCTCGCAAAACTAGGTAAGTGAAAAATTTAAAATAAATACAATTTATTCCTGAGCTTCTTTCAAATTCCACTCTGCGCGAAACTTGAGGCAGATATATTGCATTGTCGCCACACAAAGTGTCGGTTTGGGTTGAACATATGCATCCCACGCCCGCTGTTTGCCTCGCTCGGAAAGTGTCGCTTCTGCGAGTATAGTCGAATGAAAGTTTGGATTCGTTTCAGCGAACTTTCCAAGTGTTTTCCTTTGAGCCACACCGCTAGCGGGGCGAGTTGAATTCTAATAAAATATCAGTGAAAACACCGACCGACGACCGCCCACTCTATGTACGATTTTCCGCATAGGTAGAGATTTGAAGTAGGTAGCAAATGCGCAAGTGTTTTTTTTAAGTTGAAACCCCCATGTCAATTGATTGAGTAGTTCACGACTTTATACGCGAACATAGAATTGACGACGGTGGCGCACGCATGTTTTTAGGGTTCCGTATCCCGGATACGGTATCCGGTACGGGACCCTATTACTAAGCCTACGCCGTCCGTCTGTCCGAGGGCTGTATCTCTTGAACCGTAATAGGTAGCCCGTTGAAAGTTTCACAGAATATATGTTATTATGGCCGATATTACAAGAAATAATAAAAATAAGAAAAAGTTAAAAATTCACGGGGCTTCCCATCCCATAGAAGAAACCAAAACGTGTATGCGCTCGCGCCATCTACCGAATAGAGTGTGAAGCATTTTAACTAATCATGACATTTAACTAATATGAAGCATTTCATAACACGCCATAGATGGCGTGAGTGGCACTAACCATGACATGGCGATACGGAACCCTCGGTGCGCGAGTTCGACTCGCACTTGGCCGGTTTTTTTTTAATAGATAGCGCGACATGTGGCTTCGTTTCACCTACAAGTAGGTGTCTAACGATGCCCATAGATATTCTGTCATGCATGGGGATGGCGAATGCCATGCCGGCCTGACAGGAGCCTTTTCACACCCCTTTTGGAAACCCCTAGGCTGTACTTGGGAGGAAATAGATAGGCATGTCGTTACAGATTTTCCGCTTTAATAGTTAGAATGTGAATAACATATTTGGAGTTTGTTTTATTGCCGTTTAATTAGATATTATTTATATAATAACGACAGAATATATAGGTATTCGTGAAATATGTGAAAATTGGCTTCCGGAAAATATTTTTCCCTACTCCTATACAATCCACTAATAGGTATACATACATACACAGCAGCCTCGGTTGTGTTCTTCTCTAGTCCATTACAGCCAGCAATCCTAACGGAAGTCTCAGGTATGGCACCTACCTTCTCGGAGGTGATATTGGCTGGTCGGAGCATGTGCTCTGGCCCCTCCGACTCAGCCACCCATACCGGATTACATAAAAAAAATACGCTCCATACAAAAATGCGTTGCAAATTGATACAAGCAAGATGACGACACGCCTTCTTAGGGTTGCGTACGGAACCCTATACTAAGCCTACGCCGCCGTCTGGTCGTCCGTCTGTCCTATCTTTAAAGGGTGTATTTTGATCTTTTGAACTGTAATAGGTAACCGGTTGAATTTTTTTCAGAATATGTCTTATTATGACGTTATATCCGTCATTGATTTATTTATAAATAAGTAAAATAAATAAATACACCACGGATATCAAAACAACAACAAAATAAAGGGGGGGGGGGGGGGGGGCTTTATTTTTTACAAGAAATGTTTCATGCTATATAACATCCTATTACTTTATGTGAGCTAAACTTATAAACCTATTTTTTTATGTAAACTGACACGGTTGGTTACATCACCTACAGCATCCATTATGTCAGCCCATAAGACCGGGAGAACTAAGTGTCATGTAAGTGCTTCCCTTCATTTCATGTCGGCTACACTGAACTGGACGGAAAACACGAAATTTTCGCCGTTTCGACCGACATTTCGTTCAGTGCGGTGGTACCAACCCGGCCGGGATAAACCCTTTTTATACATATACATATCATTTTCTTTCTCTGACATGGCTCTAACAATTTAGATGAAAATTTGTATTTAGATAATTCTTAATACACAGTACTTCTATATCATGTGCGCCAAGCTGATTCATCTATTCTGACTTCACATGAACGTGAAAATGTTTGTGCGAGTTCTAAATACTTTACGCTTGTGATAAATGAAAGTTTACACGGAATTCAATACAAGTCCGTCGTCGTTCGTGTCCCAAATCGCAGCCGCTACGGGTTAACTCGTCCATACAATAAATTGGAATCAATCAGTTTAATGAGCGGCACTTGGAATTGATTCGTCCGTACCGAAACGGTTACTGCGAACGAACGCTTAATTGGAAATGATCTAATCATTTTATGGCCGATGTAAAATACCTACAGAATATTAATTTATTTAATTTGATGGTGGCTTCCGCGTTTTCCCGATAGATAGGATAAGATTAAAGGTTCAAATGGTTCAAACAGTGAAAATATAATATCAAAATAGAGAATCAATTACCGAAACCATTTGTCAGTCTCGGTAGCTCAGCAGCGGTGCGATCGATCGACCGCCGCCGTTCGTAATCACCTAAGCACACATAGGCGCGGTTGAAACTTGAAAGGCTGACTGTGGTTCAGATTTCATATGAAACTGTAGGTCCCTTCGATTCCTCTGCGATATTACTAGGTGGTAGGTTTTAATCCGCCCGAGTTGATACCACTGAATGAGAATGGGTCAGAACACCACGAGATCGAACGATCGAAGCGGCTATGTAATCAGTTCAAAGACAAAATGGTAGCACCGACATGGAACCTATGTAACCAAGGTGTTATTGGCTGACATCACGGATGTTTAGGTGTCAGTCTCCATAAAAAATCGACGGACTGGCGCACTGATTTCTGCACCACCACGAGATTTCTCGATTTTTATTATTTGTTGTTTTTTTTTTTCAGAGTCTGCACTATAATCAAACCAAGTTTGACGCTTGCATGTGTAACCGTTTTTACGACAGAGTTTTTTTTAGGTTAGATTAGATTAGAGATATTTTTATTATTTTGTTGGCTTCAAAACAGATTCACCGATGCCCAAAAACAAACTTTCAGATCCTACCGTTCCAAAATGTTATCGTATGCATGACAACACAAAACGACCTGCATACTCCATCTATCACACGTCACCACCGACAATCAGCCAATCAGGACGCCCAATATCCCTCGCCTACGTTTATCGCTTTCAGGAATAATAGCCCAGTTAACGCCTTAGAGCTTGCGCTTAAACTAGAATTGTCAAGCAAAAGCATCATTTTAGGGTTCCGTAGCCAGCGACGACTCCGTCGTTTAAACTTATAGTAAATTAAAAAATACACAAATTATAGGTACATCTTCTCTTCTTATATTTCGACTTACATATAAGTATGCGTCAGAGAACAAAGAATAAAGTTACATACATACATATATATACATAGCGTCACGCCTGTTTGTTTCCCGGTGGGGTAGGCAGAGACAACGGATCTCTACGTGCTCACAGCTCGGGCCACCGATGACGACGTAGCGTTATGATTTAAAGCCTAAAACCATCTTGAAGAAGTGACAGAATGTAATAGTGAAAACCGTATGTAAATCTTTAAAGTAGTTCTCTAGTTACAAGGATATTCATATATTGACACTAATGGCAAATTGACAATAACTTATTCGGGTCCTTCAAGAGAGGCGTGAATTGGCACATGTCAGGCCGGCATGACATTCGCAGCCCCGCGTGCGACCAAATGTCCATGGGCGTCGCTAGACACTTTATGGGTGGCTCGGCTCCACATGTCGCGCTTAATATAAAAAAAATTACGTACGTTACAAGGCCGAAGTAACCTAGCTACTGAACCTCGTGTCTGATGAAATAATTTTTATTTTATTTTATGGAAACTGACACGGTTGGCTACATCACCTACAACATCCGTGATGTCAGCCCATAATACCGGGTGAACTAGGTGCCATGTCAGTGCTTCCGTTCGGGCGTGCCGGCTACACTGAACTGAACGGAAAACACAAACTATTTACATAGCCGTTTCGACCGACCTTTCATTCATTGCGGTCAACATTATATATTTGATTTGAATTGATTAACACGAGATAATATATATATGGAGTAAACGAGAGCCACGAAGCGTGGGCGCCATAGCTAAAGGCCTTCATCTGGACCAGATACCGTCATATAATTCTAAGTGTCAAGTATACTGTAGGTACACCAGCTGATTCCTTCTGTGTTCTATGCGCTCTGTTCTGGAATAGTCTGCGGCACAATGGAGGAGATTTCATATGCAAATCGGGCGTTCGCTGTATCGCCCGTTCGAGCACAGATTGACCGGAATCTGGCAAAATGTAATCAAAGACCCCGCTCTCCGACGTTTGCCGTTAAACGTAGAGTGTTTTTTATTGATTTACAGTTTTTTTGTTATTATGCTCCTGGGGCACAGAAAAAATATTGCCTACGGCGGAGGCGGCGAAGCCAGAAGGTATATTGATGTATTTACATATTCTTTATTGACTTTAAATGTACTTCGTATTCAATTTAATTTTAGTTGTATTTATTTTTTTATTTATTGTTATGGTATGTTTGTTTAGTTTTTGATATTGAAGTTACTCACGTTAAATTTAAAGAACACGGACAAAATAGTATGCATACATACATATCACTCGCTGCATCCCGACAATCAGGGTAAGCAAGTAATCGGTGTTGTGCTGCAAGAACTCTGGTAAATTACAGCACAACACCGACCACCACATTTAGCAAAGTATTAGGACAAGACAACTATCAAGCAGCAATAGCATGACTCGGTGAAAGAACGGCGTCAAGCCTAAATAAGCACGGCATCTTGTCCTTATCCCTTAGTCCCCTCTTACGACATGCATGGGGAGAGATGCAGTGGCGCTATTCTTTATAAGTACCGGCCCAACACGGTACTATCTAAAATAGACAAAACGATATATAAAAAAATTTAAAGTGATTTTATTTAACAAATAAAACGTGAAAGTTTGAAAGAATGATGAATGTACACATACATTCCACAAGATGTATCGCGACAATCGGGGTACCTAAGCTGAGTATTCGATGTTGTGCTGCAAGGGCTCTGGTAAATTACAGCATAACGCCGACCACCATGTTTTGCAAAGTATTCAGGCAAGATAACATTTTTATCACATGTGCCTATGCAATCATAAATGAGAAATAACAAATAAAGAATTAAAACATTATGAAACGTTGATTGTTGTAAACATATTTGAAATTAAATAACAGAAGTTTATGTTAGTTTTATTTATAAATCGACGCCAAATATTTACAGCGTTCCGCACTGTCTACCTATTTATCAGGGAGGTTAGGTAAACTGATTGTATTGTTTTGGCCTGCGTAAGCCTAAAATCATGTTATGAGATATTCAATATTATTTTAGCTCTATCTCGGTCTTATACTCTATTCGGGGAAGACGAAGAAAGAGCCAATTATTTAGAGATTGAAAATATTTTCTCGTGCTCCTGGAGGCGGGGGCGGTTCCACCCCCATTCGAAGCCATCCCCTGTCGGGACATAGGATAAGATATAGATATATATATTTATGATAAGAAGTAATAATATCTGTGAAACAAAGGTTGAAAAGAATGAAATCTTTATATTCGTATGAACGCTCTTGGCAAAATTAATTGCCATGCCTGTAGGTACATACTTACTTTGATTTTATATACCGTTTGTACTTCTATTGTATATCCTCTTCGAGGTATCCCTCGGCTTATACGTCTGTAAAGATGTCATATAAAAAAAAATTTATGAACATTTTATGGAACCGAACTACAAAAAAAGACGAAGGAAACAATGAATGTTAGTCTCAAAGAAAAATAGAAAATGCTGTAGTCGGGCAAGTCAGACATTACACCATTATTAACCGACTTTTAAAAAAAAGGAGGTTATAATTTTTTTTTTTATGGAAACTGACGCGGTTGGCTACATCACCTACAACATCCGTGATGTCCGTGAAGGTTCACGAGGACACGGGCCTCGTATCGCACACGAGCCATTTTTCCACTTTACCGTTTTCGTGCTCACGCTGCGATCATCTTTGATTGGGAGCTTACCTGCAACAAAAGGATTTATGTGTGCAATATTGAATATTATTTAAAATCGATGGATACAATAATATTATAGTAGGTTTTGATTTGGGAAACATGTAATTGACCATAATGTATGTGTAGAAATAATGTACGTGGAAAATATTATTCTGAATAGTTTCAAAATATTTATTTGCCTATTGAATTTTCTTCATTAGGCAAATAAAATAAAAAAATTATTCACGCCACATTATATGATTAATTCATTGCCATTTTTCCGTGTCAGTTATTCTAAACATAAGCTAGATAATTTCAGAAACAAGGTTATTACTATTATCTAAATAAAATTAAACAAAATTAAAATAGTTTATGATAGATCAAAACGTTTGACAGAAACAAACCATGTGTAATTTATATCAGGGGCAAAGGCAGACTTATCCCTTATTTGGATTTCTCGCAGTCAACCTTTAGACGTTTGTAAACAATAAGTAGGTACTAGTAAAAGACTTCAGTGTGGGAATGTAAAATATAATATAAATATAATATACCTACCCGCTATATAATATAGGTACTAAATGTAAGTACGTACTAGTTAATTAAAGAAATAAATTTATTAACGGAATAAAATTAAAGGATAATCTTTACTTATATGTATTTTGTTTTTTTTTTTAAGTAAGTTATAGGTGCTACCACACGTGCTAGGTACATAATTATTTTACATTCAACGCTAAGTACAACTAAATAGTCGCCTTCGTGCACCATCAATTAATATCATCACGATCAATCATTTGGGAGGAATAATGATCAGTTGCATTCATGTTGATGCTTAATGATAATTCTTGAAAAATTTTTGATTGTCCGTATGTATGTATAACGCTTGGTATTGTTTGGCCACAACATCACATTACCAACGTCTATTTTCTATATAACCAAATTCAGATGCAGTTTTCAGAAAAATAAACCAAATTCAGATGCAGTTTTCAGAAAAATACCGAGTTCACTCTAGGAGTAACAATAATAGGATATAATAATTATCGCATCATTTAAATGTGAGGTCGGAAGTGATGGAACACAGTCGGAGAAATTATATTTCTTTTTATTTCCTTACAATCAATTATTTCTTGGAATTTATAGGTATTCATTTTCAATTGAATGTGCAATCTATTTCATTAAAATGTTACAGTCAAACAAGAAATCGACGCGAGCGGAGCCACAGGCTCATTTAGTTAACCATATATTTTTGAAAGTGCATGAAATGTGATGTGAAATAAATAAAACTCTTCGGCAGTGCTTTCTATGTAAATGCCGCGAACATTACGATACGAGCAGCGCAGGACATTTCATTTTATTAGATGGTTCAGTTTGGCCTCGGCAACGCGACACGCGTGACGCGCACTGCGTTTTCATATGTAATAGGGCTTCCCATTATGAAAACGCAACTTCAGAAATATTTATTTATATTACTAAATTTCCAAGTTTTGGCTTCACACATTTTCAATATACCTGGGTAGGTTACCTATGTTTGTTTATGTATCCAATTTTAGTACCTATATCATTTTTATGAAAACATATTCTTGTTTTCAAAATTCTCCAAAATTTTCGTTATATGTAGTAGGTACATCCAGAATCCATGAGCTTGTAGGTAGGTACGAATTTGCTTATTACAATTTACTAACTCAATGAAAAAAAAAGTCAATCTATAATAGATTATTTTATTGATGTTTCACCATCGGTGACGGACAAAGTTCTTCTAACTTGGCACTGGTAGTAATTGCGGTGGTCCCACCCCGCCTCTGCTGCGTAACTTATCTTTCATTTTCTTCGGCGGGGAGTAGAAAAGTTTGGAGTGAGGTGGTTTCCGGGATATTAAAAATATTTTATTAGATTTTCAGGATAGCTGGTCACGATGATTTCGCGTGGTTATGAAATAAAATATTAAAACGGCGCTGTATGAAAATCGTCTTAATACGCTCCTTTGTTTTACCTATTTTATTGACTTTGTACAAACGTATACCTACTTCTTACCTATTGCCAAACGAAAAGTAGTGTATGCGCCATTTTGGGCCGATAATAGGTTAATAATATGATATCGGTCAGAAAAATTTACATAATTTATTAGGAAAACGAGCTTTTGCCCACGGCTTCGCTCGCGTGAAATTCGTATTTAAAAAGAAGAAAGTTAGTAAACCCGCTACCGTACCTTTATTTCGACGCGCGCTACAATTCGGTTTGTATGAGATCCACATCTTAGCGTAACCCGACTGTACTAAGTTTAATCGATTCGGATGATCGATTTAAGAGTTATATAGGAACATACACACATACAGAAAATATTTCTAATAAAAATCGCCAATTTAGTTTTAGTATCATACATAGAGACCACAAACGCAATATCTCATAAAATAAATAACTTACTCCATGACCATCCCTTAGAGATTTATTATTAGTACTGATAACAAAATTTAAAACACTCACAATGTGAACACATCAATTTACGATGTTATCGTCGAAGAGTAAATCCTTGATAATTTAATTGAGGTATAGCTTATTTATTATATCTATATTGTTTTAAGCTATCGTGAACGCTTTATTTAGACTGCAGTCACGGGTGTCTATGCCCAAAATTTGAACGGAAGATCAGACACAGCCAATTACACCACAAATCGAGAATCATAATTTAAGTAGATCTAGATTCATTCAGTACATAGATTTTTCACTGTTTGTGGCTATTAGTTTCTAGTTATGTTCTACCTACACGGTGAATAATGAAAGTCTTTACTTTACTACTTTAATGAAGTTGTCAGGCGTTCTACATTGAACTCCCCATCAATTTCATCTCCGCTCTGCAAATGCTCGCGGCCCACACCTTCATAGTTTCCAAACATATTTTCTCTCTTACTTTCCTTAAGGATTTTAATTAATGAACTTGTCCAAACTTTTGCCCCCTTAGTCTCGGCGACAACCCTCCCCAATTCTCCCTCTTTTCCTTCCTACCTCACCCGTAGTGCCAATAAGTTTGTAATCTCGGACGGAGTCCCCTGTTCGGGATTTCCGGAAAACTTGGATATAATTTCTATTAGTCTATTGAGGGTTTCCGATCTGTCATTGGATCTAATGAAAGTTTCCCTACGGTTTTTAGTTACATAAAGAATAGTTTAAAAATATAAAATAAAAACTGTTCACGTTACATACATACCACACGCTGTTTCCCGACAATCGGGGTAAGCAGAGTAATCGGTGTTGTGCTGCAAGTACACTTACAAAGTTACAGCAAAACACCGTCCACCACGTTATTCATATTTTCATTATATTATATTGTTATAATTTTGAAGAAATCTAAAGCGAGTGCATGCATAGGTGTAAAACTGTAGGTCCCTTCCCTTGCCCCTTACTAGGTGGTAGGCTCAAATTGTAGCCCACTGGGTTGGTACCACCGTACTGGATGTAAGATGGCCGCATAGCAACCTCGGTTGTGTTCTCCTCTAGTCCAGTATAGCCAACAATCCAGGGAAGTCTCCGGTATGGCACCTACCTTCTCGGAGGTGATATTGGCTATTCAGAGCATGTGCTTTGGCCCCTCTAACTCAGCCACCCATACCGGATTACATAAAAAATAAAAAATAAAAAAAATGCTTAGCACTAACATATAAAAAATAAAATATTGTTAAAATTATTTATTTTATTATTCTAACAACTCGCTCAGCCTGTTTATAGTTATGCACTGACTAACCGCTGTCTACATAGTTTCGTACACTATAATAATACTCGTACATAGACAATAAACAAATATTAAAACCAGTAATAAATGGTTATAAAGCTGCTTGAATGTGGACGAAGTCGCTTAATCTACTATAATAGAAACAACAATAGTAAATTAAATTAATTAATAATCTGCTGGCGGCTGATCAATATTTAGTTTCCACTTGAAAAACGTCAACACGACTAACAATCTAGGACTAAATTGATTTTGGAGATTACGCAAGTTTGTACCGTTTAATTAAACACGTTACATATTAGATACTTTAGTTAGAAACGTATTAATTACGTAAACGCCCACATTACGCAAATTGAGCCTGAAACTTTAAACTCTCAAAACTATTGATGTAGATATTAGAAAATTTTGCACATAAATGTAATAATTTATAGAAAGGGATAATAGTTATCTACTGCTAAACTAGCAAGTACAAATATTCACAGTTCAATAAATATTTTCCACGAATCATTTGCGCCCGAGTAACTCTATATAAGAAAAATAAAAAAGTACCTTTTTTATATCAAAAAGGTTATTAACGCATTATAATTTATTATATCGTTTAAATTTTGTGTTTCTGGTTTTTAGGGTTCGGTATCTAAACGGTATCCTTTTAAGTTCTTCCTTTTAAATTCGGCGTAAGCCTACGCCGCCGTCTGTTTGTCTGTCTGTCTGTCTGTCTGTCCGTTAACATTACGCAATGAGCATTAATGAAGATTACATATAATTGGGAAAATACTTTATAGTAAAATTGTGCACAACGGCAGGTGGCCAAGTGATCTGGGGCATCGGCTTTTTTTGCGAGAGGTCCAAGGTTCGAATCCTCACTTATTAAATTTTCAGAAAGTACCTGTTTGCATTTAATATAATTTCATAATATTATATTTTCATAACTTGCGTAAAGAAGTATTACTTCAAAAAAGCGGGGCAATAAAACGGCTAATAATGAAGATAATTTTTTTCCTTAAACCTCCTCCCTTTAAAATTATTTATTTCTACCAAGAGCGACAGACCAGGTGTCTTCTCTCAAACTGGCTAATTTGATGTAAAATGTAGGTCGGAGTCGCGCCGCGCGGGCGCCGCGCCGCCACCGCCTCACAGCGGAAGCAATTATGTTAACAATATGGTGTCCCGGAATGTAATTACTTGCTTCACACTATCACCTGTGATGCTCTTCCTACCCCTACCGCACGTAGCTCCGCGCTAAGGGCGCTTCAAACCGGGGATGGCAAGCCTCGATAGAGAAAAATTGTGGCAATTTCATAAACGCCTCTTGGGCAAGCGGCTAAGGCTTTGCCTAGTTTTCGAAAGGCAGTAAGTGCACGAATTGTGCTCGATGCTCGTCACACTTTCTTTCTATTTTTTTACAACCATTTATTTAACTTCACTTGTTAGTATGGGTCAAATCTTGCAACTGAATTTTAAACAAGTTCCACTCGTTTGAGCTGAAATGTTGCACATACTTTTAGTTCAGGCGACAATGCAATCTAGTATACTCAAAATTGTAAAAAAAAACGAAAAAAAATTACAGCCGTCTATTCAATTTTAACTTGTCAAATCTTGCAACTAAATTTTGCAACCCAACCTATTGAGCTGAAATTTTTCAAACCCTTTTGGTTCGAGTAACAATACAATCTAGTATACTCAATATTGCAAAAAAAAAATTGAAATTCAGAACTTCAAATAGATATATTTCGAAACCTAAATGCATAACACCCCTTTTTTATATCTAAATGTATCAACATGCATCGTCTTTCAAAGAAACTAATAAACAAGATGTACGTTCTAGTCGAGTTCATGGAGACAAGACCTAATTTCACCTACCATAATTTGATAGACCATTGCAGATCGATTCGTGCTCTTTTTCTCTTTATCTCTTAACGATGTCAAAAGTATATTAGTACGGCTTACCAAACTCATCGTATAAAATCAAGTCATTATTGGCACAAGGGCGCGTGAGGTTGGAAAGAAAGTAGAAAATAATCCTAAACATGATGCACGAAATTTAGAATTCTCAGTGAAGCCAAGTTGTCCAGGACCATTTCACACATATCCACGGGTTTTCTTATGCAAATACTAAAGTAGTTCAATTGTGTCTCAACATTGCTCCGCCGCGCCGCCCTGTCGCGTCGCTTTGTGTCGCGTCGTCGTCGCGCCTAGCCTCTTAGTACGGCGGCCAGTATATTTTACTTCAATAAAAAAATTAAATCTTTTAAAACGTGAAATTTTCCCCGGAACCTTCCTTTCCTTCAGAACATGGCCACAATTTTATAATTTTCACAAAAACATTTCGTTACAGATTTTTGCTCAATTTGGTTTGGTTTTCTTAAGTTTGCGCTACTTTTTAGCATGGTAATTTGAATGTTTTAGTCGTTGAATGCAATAATACTTTTAAAAAATCAAATAATAATTTAATATTATTTAAATAAAAATTAATAAAATCTATAAATGATTAAAACAATTGATATTAAGTATAATCAAAATTAAATCTTCAATTCTCACGCTCAACTATTTGCTACTACCTACTTACATTCCACTATATTAATCGAATCTCAAACATCCAAAGGTTGACTGTAAGAAATCTATGTAAGGGATAAGTCCGCCTTTGCGCATTATGTAAATTTTCTAATGTACCTGTCACTGTTGATGTTTCTTGGAGCAATAAAGCATTTACTATCTATCTATCTAGATAAGCTCATTAAGTTAAGTTACCTACTGCGTCACTTTGGAAGAGCTGTGGCAAGGTTAAAATTATAACCTAAAACTAAATCTCCCACAATAAAGAGAACGTGTTATCTTAATTTGTAATTTGATTCACGCTGGTAGTCGTACTATCTGATTTATTCTCTTGCCTTGTATCACATGCCACGTTAAGCACCTGTATGTATGCAGGATCAAAATACTTGTGCGAGAAAGGTTTTTACTCGAAAAAATAAAGGAATAGGGAAATGCGATGGACCGCTTATATTCGGGATTCACATTTGAATAATATAAATAAATGAAACAAAAAAGGTGAGGTGTTGTGGGGAACCCGACAGAAGTTATTAATTTAATTTCGATCGCGATAGAGCCATCTATGCGATATTCCTTTCAACTTATACAATGGTTCGACTTCAAAAGGCTCTCATGGATGGTGCTCTGCCAGAACTTTGCAACTTCCTTTCGTACTTTCGTGACGTTTCACTTTTCCTGAGTTAGGTCCCCATTCCAAACGTGCGTTAAAAACCTCCGCTTCAAAAGAAGTTCATTTCCTCTTTAAAATAGCGAAACATAAAGGACAATGCATTTTCACTATGGGCATGAAAACCGCTTCTAACTTCTAGTTAGGTTTCATAGCTCATATTTAAAGAAATTTCACGGTATTTCATGCGCCAGGTGCCTTACCGGACCTTACTTGCTGCTTGATAGTTATCTTGTCCGAATACTTTGCGAAACGTGGTGGTCAGTGTTGTGTTGTAATTTACCAGAGTCCAGGAGTTCAGGTCCAGAGTGCAGCACAACGCCGATTACTCTACTTTTAGCCAAGGAAGATTGATTTTTTTTATTTGTGCCAGTCAGTGTGTGTGGATAAGAATTAGAATGGGCATCACTACAACTGGAGAAGCCATCGGTAGTTTTGAAAACCAAGTTAAAAATGGCTACATATATCTTTATGTAATTCAAACACACCTACCTATACCTATACCTAGGTAGTTCAATTATGAAAACGAACTAAATGTTATTATTGCTTCTGTAAATATCTTGAAAATGTTATAAATATGCGGTGACTTTTAATATGAAATACGACTTGAGAATACAATATATTAAGTTCTTTTTTATTATGAAAAATATTTAATATTAATTCTACCTTGAGTAATACATGCACGTCTTCAATCTAGGTTCTATTCAGTGAAAAAAAAAAATAGTACTTTTTGAAGGAACGCTGCATAATTTAAAAATAAATTGATTTGTACTCAACGAATAAATCTGCATTTGAAAGTGCGCGTCGGTTAGATGGCTTGAGCTAGACTTGGGTAGCATGCCTACGTAGGTATATCGGGAACGAATCAATCCAACTTGACAGATAATTCGTCAGACGCCACCATTATGTCGATCTTCCGCCTTACACCTTTTCCTAATGCGAAATGGCGCGTCATTTACCAATTCTCTTCTATTTAGCACTTTATTTGTTTATTTATTTGTTCACTTTTGTAACACCGTCAGGTTTAAAGTACATTTTAATTATTCAAGTTCACATTTTCGTAGCCTAACATAACATGACAATATAACATTACTTAACATAACATAATATCTATTTTTCTTTTAATTGCCAAATTAATTTAAATTTCTATTATAGTTTCATAGCAACACACACATAATCTAAAACTTAAAAAGGCTTCTAAAATCCAGTTAAATAAACAATTATACAAACAATAAAAAAATATAAAATATGTTAAAAACTACTATTTCCTAAAATATCGCAAATTGATTTATCACAGTTTAAGTTAAAATAAGTTTATAGAATAAAAGCCATAAGATAAAATAAAATAATAGTAACGGAATAAAATTCGTAAAATTCATAAAACACATAACAACAACAGCACAGCGGATTCATTTATTCAATCGTCAAGAAAATATTCTTTCAGCGTATAGAATGATTTATTAATTAAAAAATGTCTTAGTTCGTTCTTAAATTTAGTTACAGTTTCCTTGGTCTTTATGTTGTTAGGCAATTTATTGAATAATTTAAGAGACATGTAGTTAAAGCTGTGTTGCTTTAATTTTGATTGAACTGGTGGTAATTTTAACTTATTTCGATCTCGCAATGCATATTTAGTTTGTTGATCACCCTGCTTAATATGATTGTTAATGTTTTTATACGTTTCAACACACAGAATAAATATGTATAGACTTGTCACTGTCAGTATTTTTAATTCCTTGAATAATAGCCGACAAGTTGCATCCCATTTGGAAGATGTAATAATTCTAATGGCCTTTTTTTGTAATTTCAGTATTTCAGTATTTTTTGTGTATTAGTGCTGGCTCCCCAGACTTCTATACCGTACCTCAATATGGACTCAATATATGCAAAGTAAACCGCCTTTAGTGTGTCAATATTTGTAAATTGTTTTATAGTTTTTAAAGCATAGCACGCATTTGAGAGTTTGTTGCACATTTTTTCAACTTGTGATTTCCAATTGAGGTTACTGTCTACAATAACTCCTAAGAATGTTACTTCATTCGTCATCTCCAGGGGAAAGTTTGTTATGTTGACATCGCTGTTTGGTAATTTATTTATATTTCTATATACAATGTATTGACTTTTATCTTTGTTTAGTTTTAAATTATTATGATGAAACCATTCAGATAGTTCATTTAGTGTAGTTTTCATATTCTCTCCTAAATTACTAGGGTTGTTTCCATTTACTGTGCAGCTTGTATCGTCTGCAAATATATAAACATTACACTTTGTGAGGTGATTTGGCAAGTCATTAATAAATATTAAGAAGAGTAGTGGTCCTAGAACTGAGCCTTGCGGGACTCCGTATTTGATCATTTTCTTTTCAGACGTAATTTTTATTTTAGTTCCTTCGTTTGTGTAGTGGCTAATCTCCACATATTGTTGCCTGTCTGTTAGATATGACTTGAGCAAGGCCAAAGGTAGACCTCTTACACCATAGTATTCTAATTTTTTTAGTAGTATGGTGTGGCTCACACAGTCGAAGGCCTTGCTCAGATCACAAAACAAACCGGCACATTTCGTTTTAGAGTCTAAGTGCTCAATTACATTACTAATCAGATCTTTTATAGCCTTGGTGGTGGATTTGTTCCTTCTGTAGGCATACTGTTTAATCGTCAAAATATTGTTTTTTTCTAGGTAATTTAGCAATTTATTTGATATAATTTTCTCAAATATTTTAGTGATCGGGGACAGTATTGATAGTGGCCTATAGTTGGTTTCATCATTTTTGTTGCCTTTTTTAAAAACTGGCATAATTTTAGCAACTTTCAAAACATCTGGATATATTCCTTTGTCTATACATGCATTAAATATATTGGTGAGCGGTTTGCATAATATTACTGCATTTTCTTTTAATATATCTGTGCGTAGCCCGTCAATTCCTACACTCGTACTATTTTTTAATCTTTTTATTGTTTTCAATACCTCTATTTCTGTAAAATAATCTAGATAAAATGATTTTGTTACACTCATATTACTTTTTTTTAATAAATTTAGGTATCCTGAGTCCAAATTTTCATTTTTTGGTTTTCCCACATTAACATAAAAATTATTAAATAGTTCTGCAACTGTTTTTGGATCAGTTATTTTTCTATTATTTTTTATTAACATAATATTTTGAATTTTTTCAACTTTGACTTTGTTAGTTCTTTTCTTTATAACATTCCACGTAGCTTTTGATTTGTTTTTAGATTTAGTAATCTCTTCCCTATCTGTAATTTTCTTAGGATTAGCGAACAGAAAGTTATATCATACGATCTCTACGCCTGCGAAAAAGGTACGTATAAATTCATCTGTATCGCTCAACCGTCCCTCGGGGTACTTATTTAGGTCTCTGTGGGTCCCCATTTTCAGTCGGCTAAGGTATCTATATCCGTCTAATAAATGAGAGACTTCAATATTTGAATAACGAATGATTTTAAATTGTATTTTACACCGTCGCTGTTCACAATAGATGACGCCCTGAGGACGCCCTCGTCGTGTCGGGCGATGTCGACACGACGAGGGAAACTGAATAGGAAAGCCCCTCGAGACCTACTCGGGCAGTAGAAAACTGCAGGAAAAGAATAAAGGAAGTGTCAGTGGACACTTACCGCGCACGACTCCCCCAAATCACTTATCAACTGCTAAATGTCAAGATTACAGTAATAAAAGACATAAAAAAAAATTGGAAAATGTCTACGCCTATTTCGACGTATAGCCATGTCTCCTGCTCCAGAGAATCTCTGTCTCGCAGGTATATATTTTTACACATTCGAATAGACTGGAATATAGATGATATATATAAAGAACATTTTTCCCGCGGCGTCGCGCGCATGAATTTCGAAAAGGAAAAATTAAGTCTCTTTACTATTGTATGTATTGGCTACTGTCACAATTAAAGCAACTGCTCAGTACCTCAAGTAGATAGCGTAATGATATTTTACCTATATCTTAAAACGATTTCAAAGAGCTTCTGAATCTAATGGAATAATCGGCATGCAATTCTGATGAATAAAGGCTCCCCCACATAGGTGAGTTAATATAAGTAACGGTCGATATTATCGCAATGCGTTATTGCGATATCTGTTTTCAGTACATATTGTAGGTTTGTGGATGCATGCTATCTTACACACTGCTGCGATAATATCGCCGGAACGCAGCGTTATTGCATTAATGCGATATTGCGATATTTGTTCTTAGTACATTTTGTACTAGGACGCATACGATCTTGCACACAGTTGCGTTAAATAACGCTGGTAGGAGTAGTACGATAAAAACGCAGCTGTGTGGAATGAACGCGTAACGCATTGCGATAATATCGGCCGATGATAATTGATGATAACGCACCTGTGCGGGGGAGCCTAACTAACTCTTAAACCTATCATCCGAATTCGATGAAACTTAGTACAAGCACATTTAACTATAAGGGACACAGGATAGGCTAAACAAAATTCACTTCCGGTTACGCTAAGATGTGGCTCTCATACAAACCGAATTGTTCCGCGCGCCGAAATAAAGTTTGTACCTTACTTACTTTCTTCTTTTTAAATACGAATTTCACGCGAGCGAAGCCGCGGGCAGAAGCTAGTAAAGCTATAAAATTCGAAACTAAGCAAAAAGTTCTACATTGTGTTGCACAAAAATCCCTAGTACGCTTATAGATAATAATACCCTTTATAGCGATCGAGGTTAGAGCAACGACAAAAAAGCCATAATCCAAGGGACGACCTACGAAGGGTTCTATGTGCGTAAAATCATCTACATGGATGAGATCTAAGCGAATATTAGGACCTCAAAGGAGCTGAATTCGGGTCAGTAGATAGTGCCTGCGCTATAAAATTACCTACATCAAAACTACCTACCCCCCTTTCTATCTTCCCTCTGCTTTGTAATTCGGTGCTAAATATGTAATTTTGTTTTATAGTAGGCCCGACATTCAGCAAAATGTGTCAATTCGTTGCAATAGATATCTATCGATCCAACTCTTTTGAAAATGCTAATTCGTAAATAGTGCAAAAATTTAAGAAATTTTATTATTAATATTTTTTCATTATATTTTGTTAAAATCGTTTGTGCCCGTGGCTGCGCTCGCGGTAAACTCTCCTAAAAACCCTGTGTAAATCGGTTGAATAGGTAGTTTTCGAGTAAATCACATGAAAGCTAACCGATGTGGTAGATATTTCTTTTTGACTGCTTTCGCTTTCGATCCCACTGTGCAGCCCATATGAATAATGGCGCGATGCTATACAGCCTATAACCTGGTCGAGTTATGTCGCATTACATACATATGAAGGCAAAAACAGCAAGTGAATAAGTTGAGCCGTTCTTGAGTTAAAAGCGAACATACTTTTATACATGCATGTACACAGACGACAGAATGTTGAATCTTATAATATGTAGGGAGCAGAGGCGTCGCAAGGCGTGGGCGACGTGGGCGACAGCCCACGGCCTCGCGGCCCGAGGGGCCTCGCGCCTCGAAAGTTCATGCAGTTTTGATTCATGAAAAATATTCAGCTAGATCTATTAAAAGAGACCCCAAGTAAACATGTTTAGACTTAAATCAAAGGCAAACTAAAGCTTACTATAAAGCCTTTATCAGACACAAGATGGGAAGGCAGGATAGACAGAGGCAGTGAAGGCTGTATTATTGCAATTTGATTGTTTACTTTTATCGACGAAAGGTATGCTGAAAAAAATGTTAGATTTGATTAGTATACCGGAAATCCATTTCAACAGTGAAAATTCATAAAATCCATGTCACCAGAGAGGACATCGCAAAATATATCTTGCCCACATCAAATTTAGGTCTTGCGCCGCCACTGGTAGAGGGACTAGCTTTTGTCGGCGGCTTCGCTTCGCGGTTTTACCTTTTTGCTCACAGCTCAGGCCGCCTATGACGTAGCGTTATTGTTTATAGCCTAAAACCATATTGACACGTGACATAATGTAACAATGAAACCGTATGTAATAAGAATATTCGTGTATTGACATAATATCCCCCCCCCCCCCCCCCCCCAAGTACAGTCTCGGCGGGTGTCGATTGTCGTTAGCTACGCGTGCGACTGGCGTACATCCGATATCGGACGTCATGCAGCATCCGACTGCAAGGTGACAAAGTGACAGCTGCGGCTAAGAGCGATCAATCACACACAGCTGACATCGTTGCAGCATCGATCGATGAATCATTCATTCGTGAATGAGTAGAATTTCTTGATTGCACACAGTTTAAGAACAAAGCAATAAATAACAAGTCCGAGTCGGACTCGCGCACCGAGGGTTCCGTACCGAAAAAAAAACTACTTACGCGGGGTATTTTTTATTTTCTTTTATTTAAGTAGCTTGATTAAGTACGTGTATTCTTATCAGACTGCTGGCGGGTGTTTGTTGAACATGTACTTTGTTCTTTTATTCAGTAATCCATTTATTATACTGTTTTATTTATTCCTAGATCTACTCCCACAATATTATAACCACCTTAGTATGATTACCTATTATATATTTAACAGACCTAATTCCTTATCGTTATCTTAACACTATTAATGTCTAATACATAATTTATATTTACTATTACGTTGTATTAGTTACATAAATATAACAATATTTTGCAGATTTTCATAATATGTATATAGTTACTTATATTTTTTAGTCTCAACTTATCTTTGCCTACCTTCCTTTATCTACACATTTTACACACCTAAAGGTTGGCTGTAAGAAATTTCTTCAAGGGATAAGTCCACCTTTACACCACATGTATCTGTATCCATTGTGTTATTTTTATTATTGTAAAAAAAATTGTGGAGCAATAAATACTCTTCTATCCATCTAATTAATCACAGTAATATCAACAAGTCAAATAACAAGAGATAGAGGTAGAGAGTGAGAGAAAGAAGAATTACCATTGTGTTGAACCAAAGTGTGAATTACCAAAGTGTTGAAGTTATAAGATTAAAAACATAAACCATTGTAAATTTTTTGTAGTTCCTGTTTAGTAGTAATTTAAATACATGACGTAGTTGTAAGCTACGGGTTACATAACTCACGCTTTTGTATCCCGACAATCAGGGTAAGCAGAGTAATCGGTGTTGTGCTATAAGTTCATACATACATACATACATATACATACATAACGTCACGCCTGCCTGCCTCCCAGTGGGGCAGGCAAAGACAACGGACCCAACCCACGCAAACAACCCAACCGCCACGCGCCACGATCCTGACACACTTTTGCCGCCTCTTCCACTCTCATAATTTTCTTCATACATGCTCGTCGGTTACGGGTACTACGCACCTGACCCTTTTCGAGCACATGCCCGATCTGGTCCAGGTACGTGCGTCTAGGGCGACCCTACTCGACTCTTCCACTAACATTCGCTCCATAGATTTCTTTCATTAGTCTCCTATCATCCATTCTACAGACACACATACTCCTACTATTCCACACATACTCCTCTCAACGCGCGCATTTCGACATCATTTATCCTGCTCTCATGCTTCGCCTGCCATACCCAACTTTCACTCCCATAAGTACTCTGGTAAATTAAAGCACAACACCGACCACCACGTTTAGCACAGTATACGGACAAGATAACTATCAAGCAGCAAGTGAGGCACGAAGACCCACCTACTGCATGACAAGGTGGAAGGACCGCGCCAAGGTGAGAGGTGGCTAGCCTTTCGCCCTTTAGCGCGACATCTTGTCCTTATCCCTTAGTCGCCTTTTATGACATGCACGGGGAGATATGCAGGGGAGCTACGGGTTGTAAGTGATAAATCAATGAAACATTCTCAACTTTGTTATGTGCAGTAGAGTGTATATAAAATTAATTAGTTTCTTATCGATGCATAGCACACTGTTCCGTCTCCAATGCAAAATATAATTAGATAAGTATTAGACCAATAAAGTGGCAAGTTAATATTAAGTTAAGTTTATATTTTAATTGATGACAGAGAGTGTATGTGTAAAGTTAATATTATATATATAAACACCATACTTAACTAACAGATCATTCTAGAGCGGCGTGATATCAACTAATTAGCCAAGTGACTTTGAACGCATTTCTTGGAAGCAACACACCAGATTGATAATTTGAAGGGATGGAACATTTGTACGTATATGCAATAAGTAATGTATTATGATTTTAACGAATTATAGTTTCAACAATTCAGATGAAGAACTTTACAATAACAATAAATAAATAAATGAATACAATCCAAAATTATATTTCGTCCAGTCAACTTTGTACGTAACAATTCTTCGGCACAGTGGTTATTTTTCACCGCAACTTCGAGAGATATTTCTTTAAAGAACCATATATATTTGAAGAAGAAAGAAAGGAGCATCTCTCCCCATGCATGTCGTAAAAGGCGACTAAGGGATAAGGACAAGATGCCGTGCTAAAGGGCGACAGGGTCGCCACCTCTCACCTTGGCACGGTACTTCCACCGAGTCATGCAGCAGGTGGGTCTTCGTGCCTTACTTGCTGCTTGATCGATTGAATCTTGTTCCAATACTTTGCGAAAAGTGGTGGTCGGTGTTGTGCTGTAATTTACCAGAGTTCTTGCAGCACAACACCGATTATTCTGCTTACCCCGATTTACCGGGATTCAGCGTGTGTGATATGTATGTATATGTATGTAAGAAAGAAAGTAGAAGAGCGAAGAAGATAACAAATAATAAAAGATAACAAAAAAATAAATAAATAAGAAATAACAAAAAAGAAGAAGAAGAAAGAAGGAATTGTCTACGGTACCTGCTGCTCCGCGTCCTATGTCAGCCCATTACCTACACCATCCTTTCGAGATTCGTTCGGATCGTAGGTGTACCTTACTTACGATCACACTGATTCCTTTTGATTGTGTCAGACAAACTGAACTGTATAATTATGTAAAACACGAAAAATGTTTAACCGACTTCGTAGACCTTCCAACAAAGCGACCTTAATTCAGTGTAGTGGTACCAATACCGGCGGATTGAACTCTGGCACCAAGAACAATAAGGAAAAGGGATCATAAGTTATTTTTACCCGACTGCGCGAAGCAAAAAGGAGGATTATTAAAACAACGTATAGGAACTGCGAAGACCTATATACAGAGTGTCCCCGGACCTACGCTTTGTAATAAACATAATTAGTAAGTAGGGTTCTAGGTACGCCCGTTGCAGAGATATAATTTGTTTAATTTATTAATGTAGTGTAATGTTGTAATGCTCTAATCGGGCGCACGCGGGGCGCGGGGCAGCGGGCAGCGGGAATACGAACGGACGCGACGCGAGTGAACGCAAAAGATAGCCCGCCCCGCCCGCGCCCCGCCGCGCCGCCCGCCGCCGGCTGCTCCGCCCGCGTACCGCCCGCGCCCCGCCGCGCCGCTAAAGGCGCCCACACATTGTAGTACGCATTTAGTTTGTTAGGAAATTCAAAAATTTTAATGAAAGCACATATCGAAAAAAATCTTTTACCAGTGCTTTTGTTACAAGGCGTAGAATAGCCTCCTTAAAGGAACTACACCAGTCCGGGGACAGCCTGTATACTGCTCGTTGAAATCATCGAGCCCACGGCGCGGTCTATTCCCGGCGTGTCCCGGAGAGTCACTCGTGCGTAGTCACACGCGCGTGTTCCGCGGCCGATCTAGTCGCCGCCGAGTGTGGCAGGCGTGATCGGCATTCGCGACGCGCGCGGGGCGGCACAAGCACGCGTGAACAAATATTACACGAGTACCTATGTAGGTATACCTATTCTCAAATCAAAACAGACGTGCAGTTGGCATAATAAAGTTTTATGGCTTAGTGAAGGGAATCTCCCTTCACTAAGCCATAAAATTTTGATTTGCGAGCTGCACGTTTGTTTTCATTTGAGAATAGTCCCACAGCACGCGCACACAATCTCGTGGCTGGCTTCTGAACTGGCTGGGGTCTGTGGCCTAGCCGCACCGCCGCGCCGCCGCCCTCTTATGGTTCTAGGAAAAAGTAAATTTAATTTTAACATTGAAAATGTTTTTTTCGATCGCTTCAGTATTAATAGCCACACGTATAGCCCCCCATTTTCGCTGAGTAGTTGCCTTACCGGAGACGGAGACTTCCCTGGATTGCTGGCTATACTGAACTAGAGGAGAACACAACCGAGGCTGCTATGCGGCCATCTTACATCCAGTACTGTGGTACCAACCCAGTCGGCTACCATTTGAGCCTACCACTAAGGGGCAAGGGAAGGGACCTACAGTTTTACACCGGTTCCATATGGTGAAGCAGTAGGTGTAGGTATGCACGTAAATTTTTTCGTCAGAAAAAACTCATTGGTACACGCCGACCGGATTCGAACCTCGGACCTCTCGCATGAGAAGCCGATGCCCAAACCACTCGGCCGCCCGCCACTTAGGTAAATAAATAGTAAATAGTAGGTAGAGTACGCGACAGTAAATAATGCACATCGGACTTTAGAAAGAGACAACCCGGTTGTGTCCCTGTCGCACTAACTCGCACGTCTCTGTGCGACAGAGATGACGCTCTACAGCCGTATTGTCTCTTTCTAAAGTCCGATGTGCATTATTTACTGCCGCGTACTGTACCTACGTCCTTCAACAACGTTATGTGTTGATATACTAAGACAGAGCAGACGCGTGTAGAACCATTGCAGAGCGCAGATGGCGCGGGGTCATCGTGAGTGCACTGAAGTAAACATTGTTATGTGCCATAGATAACCAATATCACACGATCGAAAAATTGTATGGAAACCTACCTTAGATGTTTTTGTTTTGTTTTTTTTTTTAACACTTCATTATTGATTTATTCTCAGTAGAAATTATAAATAATTAAATCTAGACCTAAAAATAATTAAATTAACTATTACACGCTTATTAGATGTTGCTTTGAAAATATTTCTCTTAGTATGGAGAACAAGCTATGAAATTAATTTATGGAAAGTTGGAACCTACCTTACACCGGCCGGCGGGCGTCTCGTGTGAGGTTTGAACGTCAGGTGCACCGTGCACCTAAGAGTTTTTATTTTTTATTTTCGTAAAATTTGTTTGAAACTGAAATAGTGTAAGTAGACATTCAGCATTAAGTTTTAACGAAGATATAAGAATAAAATGTTTTCTTGTAAAGCTGAATACCATAATTCCCGGATATAATTATGGAGAATCAATGCTCTATATCAAATTATGAATGAGAACAAGTCGACCGAATGAAAAAACGAAAATGTCTTTGAACATTTATTTTGCATAGTTGAAGCTCTTCAATGTTATTATGATAGTTAATCTTTTCTCAATGCAATAATACATTTTTTAATTTCTTGTTGAGGAGGAGGAGGAGGGGGAGGGGAGTACTTGTGTGGGGCCGGTACTTAAAAAGAATAGCACACTGGATAAGAAATATATGCTAAAGGGCGACAGAGTAACCACCTCTCACCTTGGCACGGTCCTTCCACGAAGTCATGCAGCAGGAGGGTATTCGTGTCTTACTTGCTGCTTGATAGTTATTATGTCCTAATACTTTGATATTAACCATGGTGGTCGGTATTGTGCCGTAATTTACAACACAACACCGATTATTCTGCTTATCCCGATTGTCAGGTTAGACGGTGTGGTATTTATATAATTGTTTTTTTCATTTCTTCAATTTTCCCTACAATCCAATACCTGTATAATAGTATTATATTTTGTATATGTCTATAAAATGTTTCATGAAATGCGGTCTTGATCCATATTTTTACTGTGTTTATTATTATGTTATTTCGTTTTAGCACATAGCACTGGCGGGCATAGACAATGCAACGACTGTCCCACAGTGAACTTATTTACTTATTTCAGTTTTCATAAGTATTAAGTGAAAACAAACACAAGTTAATTTGATAAGATACTTTCAAAGGCGCACAGAGGTGAGCATACGAACATACGCTGACCGAGTTTCATTGATCACGTAAACTGTCGGAGGTGAGGGCCGAGTTACACGGGTTGTCAAGTGTTCCGATAATCCGGATGCGCTGTCAGCTTCATACGTCATTATCAGATCGCACGAGCTCCCAGTCAGCAATTCCGGGACTTTCGCAAGGGCATGTCCCTAAAGTCAGAGCCGGTTTCAGCATATTTAGGGAGCTTAATATATGTTTTGAGATATACGCTAATTCGCCCGTCCACGAAATGTTTCCACGAAAAGTGCGAGTTGGACTCGCGCACCGAGGGTTCCGTGCGCCATCAATCACACAATATATTTGTACTATGTATGTAAGTACAAAAATAATTGTGTTTTGGAAAATCACGAAACGCCTAAATAAAGACTACGGCAATAGTTTGACTGTCAGCCATTCGTGTAGACGAAATATGCAAAAATATTTTTTTTATATGACATAACTACAAAACAATTTTCGGATTTTCTGTTGCCTGTGCTGTGAGACCTTGCTTCTTGCCAAATTTCATTACTCTAGCTAGGTCAACGGGAAGTACCCTATAGGTTTTGATTTGATTTGATTAAGTTTGCGAGTACTAAAATTTGACACACATGTCCGTATCTTTTGATTGCGTTCATTTAGAAGCTTGCATTTTCTATACATCAAAGGGATAGCAGACCTTAGTATTTTCATATTAATTTTAATTTGATATCTTGGTCCGTTCTAAAAGGATATTGACATACAATACAATACATTTTTTTTAATGTCATACTACCACAAGTTTATAATGTTCGCATTTTTTCCTTCACTTGTATTGTAAGACCTTGCTTTTTACCAAATTTCATTATTCTAGATTAACGGGAAGTACTCTATAGGTATTGATTTGATTTGCCAGTTGCAAAATATGTGACATAAATGGCCGTATCTTGCGTGTGCGTTGACCTAGATAGAAGCTTATACATTTTTACAAGCTCCGAGGAAACTTAGATATTAGTATTTGATATTAATTTCAACTTGATACCTCTACCCGTATCTGTTCCTGAGAAAAGGGGTATTGACAGATAGACAGACAGACAGACAGAAAGACAGACGGACAACAAAGTGATCCTATAAGGGTTCCGTGTTTTCCTCCTTTGAGGTACGGAACCCTAAAAATATTGTTGACAGTTATTTTTTATCGATCATTTTAATCAACAATTTTATTCGATTATCCGATCTTTTTCAAAAGAGTCATCCTATTGTTTTTAATTTATTAAATTATTTTAAATCGATTGAGTCGATTTCAAGTTTTTCCGTTGCAGGCAACCGGTAAGGCAGACATTGCATTCAGTATTGTAGAAAAGATAAAAAGCCTTGGCGAAAGGACACGGATAATAGCCGGAGGCGGCCTGTATCACACTACGTACTAAATCTCCACTAAGCTAGGACAGTTTCCATTCCCTCATTGCGAATATTATCTTTCCACTTAAGACTTTGCCGCTCTCTTTTCTCTCTCCCCATCTGTTTTCATAAAAATTATTATATAATTATCTAATACCTGCATCAATATTTCCAAGTCCGGCTCTTCGCAAGCGTAAGCTTATTTTCTGGAAGATTCCAACGAAAACACGACGAAAACATGAGGAAAGCATTTGCTTATCGAAAAGTAATCATTGCATCGGGTCATAGTGGCCAACGCAATTAAATTTTTCCTAGTCAGCGATATGCAGCGTATAAAAGGGGATCTTAGCTACCGGCGGCGCGGTGTTGGTATTTCTAAGTAGAGACCAGTAGACAAACTACTGACAATGAAGTCACATATTCTGCACGCCTTACTGGGTAAGAAAAAATTTTAAAATATTAGTTCCATCTCTAAGTTCCAAATTTGAACCGCGACGAAAACTACTACATATTTCTCGTAACTATTAAGCAAGGGTTGTGACGTTTGATAGAGATGTATATATATATACCTCGCGCTCGCGAACATGACATTTTATGTTCTACCCACGAGCAAAATGGGGTGCCAAACTAAATAATTATTGTTATTGTCAAATTATTGAAAAGTATTATCTTGTAGTTGAATTTTCTTTCTTCAATGTATTTGCTTACCTATATGTAAATGTGTATTGTGCCTGCATAGATTTTGCGGGCAATAGGTAGTTTAATAATAGAACAAGGAAAAATTTATTTAGACAAAAATTTTTAATCATTACCTATAACTAAAATTTAAATAACCTACTCAACTAAAATTAAAAACTATCTACTAAAATTTACACTCCTACACAAACGTAGGTAGTAGCATACTGATTGGGGTATCAATGGTTGTAAAATCTACCGTAGGTACTTTTATACTTACCGTATTTTTCATTCATCGCGTATCCGAACTTAAACCATCCGGACGGATTAAACCCTACCACCTAGCAGATAAGGGAAGGGACCTACAGTTTTACGTGGAATCCGAACTACGGGCGGCCTCAGTGGTCGGACGGACATCTATCCAAACTGTGATCGCGCGCCGGTGTGCTTAACCTCGATTATCGAACACCGAAGCATGGCACCATCGAGCTACCGAAGCTGACAAATTGTTAATAACATTATCTGCAGAAATATTGTTAAAAAAACACGAAATGTCCGCTTCAGCTCGCACAAGGGCCAACCGTCATTACAGAATGCGCATTTGGTTGGAAAGAGGAGGTTCTGAGCCACGCACTGATCCCGCCATGTCCGCCAGCGTTCAGCGACGATTGAGCCGCATTCTAGAACGTCGCAATTTGAAATCGGGGCGCGCGATGAGCGACGCCGAGGGCGCCTCCACCACCTGCGCCGCGCCCACCGCCGCGCCCCCGCCCTCACTGCCGCCGCCGCCGCACAAGCGATGGACGTAGCGCGCGACGAGACGCGGGCCAGCGGCGCGTAAACCAACGAACGTACGCCCGCACACAGCTCACCGCAACCGCATCATATTTTTTTTTATGTTTCTATTGTAATCTTCGTACTATTTCCAAGCTCGCTTAAGCGAACTAATGCAAAAATGTTCTCTATATCACGAAGCAATATTTCATGCCGTAGCAGAATTATTTATTGTGTTGGCACAGTTACTTAGTAATTCTATGTTCGTTGTTTATTTCAATCAATAAAATAATTTTAAAAATATTATTAATTATTTTATTGTTAATAATACTTTTTTGGGTTCCGTAGGTACCAATAAACCAGTCAGGCGTCTGTCTGTTTCTGTTTTTGACACAGCATGTATGTAGATATTAAACGGGTTGAGCTATCTACTTGTAGCTCCTAAACGGGTTGAGCAATCTACTTGTAGCTCCTAAACGGGTAGAGCTATCTTCATAAAACGATGGATGTTTATATAGATATGTGGACAGGAAAACGGAGTATGGAAAGACCACCCGCCAGTAGGGATGACGACATCAAATACGCCAGCATAAAGCAGTCGTATAATATTAATTAAAAATATTCAAGATTGCAGCATTTCATCAAGTTTTGTTTTATTTTTTTATTGCTTGATAATAAAGCTGATTGAAAATATATTATTTAAGATATTCTGCAATATCTAGTTAAATAGCTGATTTTTATTTTTGTGACAGCTTTGGTAGTCGCTTGCTCGGCCACCAAGATGGACGCTTACTTGGAGCGCAGAACGCCTACCGTAATGCGACAGGCTGGACCCTTAGTTTACAATCTACGAATGCGCAATTACAAGGACTTATCGTCATTGGCTTGTTTCTCAGCCATCGGCGAAAATGAACATAGCCAACCGAAGCGTAGAAACCGGCGTTGGACTATACCTGAGAACTTGATGGATGGGATGCCGAAGCAAAGCTTTAATATAAAGAGAGAGATTAATGAACAATCTAGTTCGTCCAGCTCACCTTCTAGCTCATGTGCCGGATCGTCCTCCAGTTCACATTCCTTGAACGAGTTTGAGTCTTCACCTACGAAGAACGACCCTCCTGTTATCGCCATTCATCTGCGAGGTCAGGCAGGAAAAGGTAACAATGTCGAAAGAGTAAAAATAATGGCTGAAGAGATCTCACAAGATATTGACAATATCAATATCTCGCCATCGTTCGAAGTCCTTTCTAGATTTAATAAATTAGTTACGCTCATCGCCACCATGAACAGCGAAGAAATTCAAATTGCTAGCAAGAACTTAGAAAGTGAAATCAATACCGAGAGCGCTGCTAAATTTAATGCTTGGAAAATATACCGCGACGCTGTAGTACAAGCAGGAACCATACCCGCATTTGAGCAGATCAAGATATGGATCCGAACTATGCGGCTTCATGGTGAAGAAGCGGCTGCTGTAATTGCAATGCTCGCCAATACGCTCCGTTATCCCACCAGGGAAGTCATGACCGAATTCTTTCAAATGGCAATGTGCCCTCAGATCAGTAACCAGGAGTCACTCAATACTACAGCTCTGTTGGCAGCCACTAGCTTTATCTACATGGGCCACATAAATAATGAGGCTGCTTTTCGTAACTACCCCACTTATACTTATGGCCGTCTCGCCGATAAAGACTTCAATATAGTGCATCAAGAAATAATACCAACTCTTAAGCGGAAATTGCGGGATTCTGTTGAACGCGGAGACAGCCATAAGGCACAGGTTTACATTAAGGCTATCGGAAACTTGGGTCACGAATCCATTCTTGGAGCGTTCGCACCTTACCTCGAAGGCAAATACAAGGTCACATCGTACCTGAGAGCTGAGATTGTCCACAACATGAAACGACTGGCTCGCCAGCATCCGCATCTGATGCGTAATGTTCTCTTCAACATCTACAAGAACACTGGTGAAGATTACCAGGTGCGTGTGGCTGCTGTTTTTACATTGATGGAAGCAAACCCCACGTCACTCATGATGCAAGAGATGGCTTCCGCTACTAATCGTGATCGCAGCATCCACGTTCGTTCCGCTATCAAGAGCGCCATAAAATTCGCCGCCAAATTGGATATGCCGCGATACAAATCCCTGTAAGTAAGTTCAATCATTTTGTAACAGTTAATATGGAATCGTTCATAAATTACTTGACATGGCCAGGAGAGTTGTAGTATGTTAACCTTAAAGAGAGGGTTTAAATAATGAAAAGACGATCACGTGGTTTCTGGACGCGTTGTGTGTACTAATAAGTTATTTAGTGTTGATGTTCTAAATAATTAGATGAAAAAAGTGTAAATTGTTCTAATAATATTTTCAGAGCTCACACTGCTCAGTCGGCGATGGGATTGTTGACTCTGGACGACTTCGGTGTGCAATACTCTGCCAAGTATGTCTATGATTACCTCAGCTCAGAATATAATCCCGACAGAAGCTACTTTCAGTCTCTCACTTTCACCGGAAGTAAAGACAGTTTGTTTCCGAAGAAAATTTCATATTCAAGTAAAATGAAAATAGGAGGGTGGCTGAAGTCCAATAAGGTAAATAAAATGTCGTGAATTCAACTAAGTAAGTCCCATTTAACTTTGATCTAATCTGATGATTACTATGTCTACCTATAGAATTAGTTTTTATCCAATTAATATTTACCATTGCTCGACATATTAGTGTGTGAAACAAAATGAATTTACTTTATTGACAAGTGTATAAGTACAGCATATTGACAAAATATTGAAATGTTTATTGCAGATCTCAATGTCACTTTCGAGTGTAAGCCAGATGGTCGACATAATTCGATATTACATTCAGCATAAGCAGTATGAAAGTCCTGCGGACGATTCGGAAAGCTCGGAAAATCCCCAAATCTCAGCTAAGATGATCGCTGAAATTCTCCAATTACGAAGTGATTTCTCTATTCCGCTAGAAGGTAACTTCTTGATAGATGTTTTAAACCAGCAGAGATTCATAGCCTTCGGCGAAGAGGATGTCCACCAGATCCCCAGACTCATCGAATCCGCTTTGATGAAACTAAAGACGGGAATGAACTATCGTTACACGAAAATATACAACACTGCACAAGTCTCGATCATGTTCCCGCTAGCTATGGGTATGCCCTTCATATATGAATACAGGGAGCCTACTCTATTCCACTTGAAAGGAAACATGAAAGCTGAACTGCAAGCGGAACCCAAGACAAACAAGTTTGTCCTCCCGACTTCCGCTACCCTCAACGCCGATGTCCACTTTAAATATGCTCAAAACTATGACGGTAGCGTTGGCTTCGTAGATACCCTGTCGGACCGAGTCGCTACCTCGGGTATTGTCGCAAAGTTCGAGGTGAACGTCCCAATCAAGGTAAACGTCAATTTTAATGAGCAAAAGGTGCGAATTAAATTATCTAAGCTGCACAACTCTGAAGAGAGCGCAACAATTTTCCACTATAGTGTGCGGCCGTATACTTCCAATCAGAAGAGAGATTCAGAGAAACCCGTGTACATTGATTCCGACACCAAGATTATCAAGTTTGAGCAGGACACGATAAAAATCAATGAACAGTTCGGCCTCACAGGTTCGGATTTTGAAATTGAAGGTCACTCCGATTCGCCAGTCTATCGAGATGCCCTGATTTTGAAAGACGTTTTCGCTCTTAACCTTGGTCTACGGCCCAACCGTATCACTAACACTAATTTCAACGTTAAGATGATGGAACAGCAATCGGTGGTGCAGAGCTACATCTTTACCATCGCACACGGTGAGTTTATTATAAATTAAAAGAATTGAATTGCACAAAGAACGCTGAATCATTGAAGTTACAGGTATACATCATACGCTTTTTCTCTTGACATATTTATTTAATAAATATCTACCCTTTGTTTTTCTTACAGACAAACTATTCATTGGAAAGTCATCTGTCAAGGCATCGTGGAGCTCGGTCAAGGCAACGACACCTACAGACGTCTCCCCTGATAGCGAAATACGTCGCAATGAGATGCTTAGGAAGGTGGCCGCTGGAATTAATTTGTCCAACGCTCAAGTAGTGGACATATCATTCATCGCGTCGACAGATCAACCGATATATGAACTGGCCACCAGCCTGGCCGTTGCACAAAGCCCTGCTGACCCGAAATCTCAGAGTATTTTCTTTTTTAGTAAAAAATGTAAGTACAACGGTCAATTCCAAATATTTGCCTCTTCTGCCATGAACATTCCAAGTTCATCCGCGTTTGACTTCCTCAAAATTTTGAAAGAGGAACAGACGGGAACAAAGACTTTCCAGCTGGATCTCAAATACGGCGAACAGGCTATATCAGGCGCTCGTATCTACATCGACGGCAAGATGAGTCAAAGTCAAGAGTACAGCAATACATTGTACAACCTTTATAGGGCAAAAAAATGCAGGGAAGATATGGAACAAGGAAACTACTATATCCCTGCCTGCCGCTACATGATCGAGCGAGCCCGTGCCTCTGACGAACTTCAAGCAAAGATGACATATAAGAACGTTGGACCCGCTGCTAAAAATGTCATCTTCGCAATGTATACCTTCGCATATCCCCAGTACATTCAAGAGAACTTCGTTAACAATAAGGCCTTGATCGGACAGGTTCAATTTAATATGAAAGTTTCACATTTGGAAAATACATTCAAAATGCTCATCAACAGCGAGAATCGCGAAATTCACTTTACTGATGTCCCGTTACCTTGGATGACAAAGGAGATGATAACCAATCCACAGTTCTTCCCTACCAGGTTCGCTAATTACATCACCCACGACCAATTTCAACGTGAGTATGATTTATCCATCCATTAATGTTTATTCTAACAACCTTCCTTTAGTGTTCTCACATTAAAGCGCGTCACAGACGATGAAGATACTATAATATTTTATTTCAAGAAGCCTAAGATGAAAATATTCGATAGTATCTTCATACACACGGCTAAGATAACATAATATGAAATTAAACCTTATTCAGTACCACAGGATTGATGCGGACCTATAAGAAGTTATGCTACGCAACCTTTCTGATCTGATCTGGTTTTTTAATCTCTAGTGATCATCTCTAGTGAACACCAAAGCTGAAAAGCAAATTGTTTAACTTAGCTTTCCCTGCCCATCTACTACCTCCCAAGTACAACCTGGGTTTTTCATAAGAGGCGTGAAAATGCTTTTGTCAAGCCGGCATGCCATTCGTGATCCCCGTGCATTACAGGATGTCCATAGGCAACGTTAGACACCTATTTGTAGGTGAAAAGATGCCACATGTCACTATCGATAAAAAAAAAGCTCTAAGAAAGTTATAAAATTAACATTTTTCATACTAATTAGATAAAATATTATAGTACCTTCATCGTCTGTGACGCGCTATGTGTCAGACTATATGTACAAGCTATAATATTACAGCGCGGTGCACCATTGACCAGATCAAGATCAACACGTTCAGTAATAAAATATATGACTACCAACTCAGCGATGCGATGCATGTTATCGTTCAGAACGGTTCTACGCAGGATGCACAGCAGCAGCTGGTAGTGTTGGCAAAAAAACCCAACAAGCATCAACTGGAAGTCTACATTTTATATACGTAAGTCATGTTTACGAGATTTATATAATATAACTTGCTTCTAACTTGGGCTGTAATTAAATTGTAGTTACTATATAAAGCTAGAAAATTTTTCATACAAACAAAACCAAAACGCACAAATGTATTTAATTCCGTAGGTCCGAGAACGGTGAGCAACTCACCATAAAGCTCCAGCCACTAAGCAGCACCGAGCCCTCTACCAAGGACTACAAGTCCGGATTTATTATGGGCATAAATGGAAAAGAAAAGGTGCCATCCCAGAGCCAGCCAGTCTTCATGTGGAGCGCAATGAAGGCGGTCCCTGTAATTGAAGCCTACGTACTGCCAGATGGAGCTGTGGTAGTAGACATCCAGCGCGGTCGCATACGTGCAATCTACGATGGTCGCCGTTTGATGGTTGAGGCGAGCGACCTGTACCGCAACACTACCCGCGGCCTGTGCGGCGTGCTCTCCGGTGAGCCCGGCGAAGACTTCACCGTCCCGAACGACGCAATCTTCCCGGACTCGCTCGCTAAGAAGTTCGCTTCCACCTACGCAATCCAGCCTACAGATCCGCGAACTGTGAATCTCCAGCGCGAGGCTCACAGCCTCAGGCTCGCCCCACCGCAGTTGCAATATACCGTTATTCACGGTACTGAACAGCATGAAGACGACAGCTCCTTCAGCTCCTCCAGCTCTTCAAGCTCCTCCTCATCATCCAGCTCCTCTTCATCGGATGAGACCGGCTACGGTACGTCGAGCGGAGAAAGTGCGTCGTCATCCAGCAGCGAAAACTCGTCGTCCGAGGAGGAATTCGGTGCGAGGGCGACTAGTTCTTACGGCGATTATGGCCCTTGCGTTCTGAAACGTCAGGTTCAGTTCGTCAAGAAGCGCGGCCAGATCTGCGTGTCAGTGAATGCGCTCCCTGCCTGCGGGTTTCACTGCAAGGCCCTCAACTACTCGACTCAAGACGTGGATATGACCTGCCAACCGAGCACGGACATGGAGTACCGCTTGGCTCGCGAGCTCATACAACGAGGAGGAAGTCCTCAAGTAAGGTTAGGGGATACGCAAGTGAGCAAATACTATATTCCCACCTCGTGTGCTCCTTACGCGGACGATTAACCAATAACTGATCACGACAATATCATGGATATGAGTCAATAATACGACCATGACGATGTATATGAGACCAGCGGGTCTACCGGCGACTCGCTTAACTCGCTCGCTAACTCACAAAATATAATCGCAGATCTCAACAAATGGCCGGGCCGGGTGCTTTACCGAACGCTCTCAGATTGGTTGAGTGGCATTAATAATTTCTCATACTCACATCGGCGAGTTGATAACGCCGGTACAGAGACTGCAGGGTAGGGTAGTGTCATTTGTTATTGTATAATTAAATACGTAATAAAATAATTTAAAACTGTTGTTATAATGTAAATAAGGTTTTGGCTCGTGGTTGTTATAATGTAAATTAGGTTAGGTAGGCCATTAATAATATATGTGAGATTTGGGACGCCCACCACCAGGACAGCCTGTTTCGGAAAGTTAGCCGAGAGTAGATGGTTTAGAAGACCGGAAAACCGCCTGAGGTTACTTAAAGTGCAGCGGCATGCCTTGGGAGAGCCCTTTTCTTATGCAAACTGGCATGCTTGTCACCCAAAACTTACCTCCGAAATCGAATACATGATTGGGCTATCAAACTCTATGTGTATATTACCAAATTTTTTTCGTCCAGTGGATTCGGAGAAAATAAGCTGTGACAGACGGACAGACAGACACCAAAGTGATCGTAAAGGGGCTCCGTTTTTTTTTTTCCTCTTACATATATATTTATATATAATATTCATAATAATAATTAGTATAGGTATACTATATATAGGTTGCTAATTTCGAGAAAATGAATTATTATACCTGAACCGTAAGCATTCACGGTTCATGTAAACGGTATAGTTATCTACTCTCTCGCAGTAAGTTTGTCACCAATAAGGGAGCAGCCAAAGGCCGACCTGCTTCACGTAAAGTTTACTTAAGTTTTTAGTTAAGTTAAATTAACTTTCTTTTACTTACTTTGTAAACGATATACGATATCTTGGTATAGCTCGGCCTTCGGTCTCACAGGTCTCACCCTTAGTGACGTACTTTCTTAGAGGAACTGTATCGTTTAAGCGGAACTATATCGCAGCTCGTTCTTCGGATACGCCCTTTAATATAACCTACCATTTTAGAGAAAAGGAGATTTATTTGATATAAAATGAATACAAAATTAAAATGCTAAACAAACTACTTACATAACTATATAAAATATTTCACTGAAATTTTGCTTCGGGATGGAGCTGAAGAATGAGCTGAATGGAGTTTAGAGAATGTTTATCGATTACCTGAACTAGCTCGGCCTTCGACCTTCGTGACTTCATTTTTGCGCTTAAATTTGAGTCGCTTTATCGCGATTTAACAGCGAGCGGAGCCGCGGGCTCACCTAAGTGTTAAATAAAACAATTTGGCAAAACGATTTCTATATAGGTACGTAATACTAATGGCGGGCTAACCGCAAGAAGTACCTCTCGGGCGAACCTGTTGAGTCCACTTCGCCGTGACACTAATGGAAGCGTGCCCAAATATTTGCACGGCGGCGGACCCAGTATCTACTGGATCATACCAACTTCATTTATGGCAGCATCTCAATGGAGATAATATAACAAGTTTCTACTACAAAACATAACAATCACATTATGTTCATCGAATTCAGCGTAGGAAAATGAGCTGTAACCTGAGTTTGAATAAATAAAAGTTAACTTACAAATTAAAAAAAAAAAACAACCCATAGAACTCTTAAAAAGTCAAAAATAATTTCCTTTTAGTTAGGCGTCAGCGGACCGCTTATTAAATAAAATTAAACTCAAAAATTACTAGTACCTACTCTGTACTAGCCATACAAATCCAATTCCTAAGTAATTTACTCAGAAAATTTTGTAAAATGTTCACAACCGTCAACGACGTATGCCCTCACGCATCTGGCCGCGTTCTGTACCCTAATCACGAGATTACGCCGTGTTCTCCGCATCATTTTGTATGTAGAAACGAAGTTCGCAAATCTATCACTAGAGGCGCTGATCCGTTTCTCCATACAAAATGATGCGGAGAACACGGCGCGCGGCGGCGCGGCGTAGCGTAGCGTAGCGTAGTAGGTTAAATCTCGTGACTGGTCGCTCACTCGGTAACGTCGTCGCTTCCCCCGAACCGCGCAGCTCTGAGTTTCATTTTGTTTCGGATCGATGTTTCCGTTTAATAATATTATGCAGGTAAATCGAAATCTCCTCAACTACGGTTGTTTCTGATAACGTTCGCACTTGGCCGGCTTTTTGCACTTTCCTTTTTGTAAATAGCGTCATTGAACGGAGGCGAGATCTCAGGCAGAGGCCGCAGACTGAAATAGTCGCTCATGAAAGCCTTTCAATATTCAGCGAAGACGTCGTCGTTCAGCGGCGTCGTGTTTAGTGGATAGCGGAGTCGCGTGCCGGGCGAAATGTCACCAAATTTCATGTCCCTCCCTCGAGACTTATCAGTCGCGCTCCGCTCCGCTGGTTGGGCCGTTGTGAAGTTTCAGCGTAAATTTCCAGTTGAATTTACCAAACAAACGTCTCGTGTAAAATGTCTTTCTACTATACATATAATAAATTCGTAAAGGCAAAAAAAAATCTGTACGTTGAATATATTCGGAAAAAAAAAACAACCAGGGCGACCTAAAATGAGAAAGTGAACATCGTTTATCTGAACCTGAACACAGCTCGGCCTTCGCGCTTCGGCCTCGTTTTACTTACTTTCTTCTTTTGAAATACGATCATTATGCAAGCGAATTCGCGGGCAACAACTGTTCCTGAGAAAAACGGTATTGACAGACAGACGGACAACGAAGTGATCCTATAAGGGTTCCGTTTTTTCCTCTTTTGAGGTATGGAACCCAAAAAAAACGGCCGCGTACCCGTCATCGTCACGCGCATCGTCATCGCATAAGCATTATTTGTATGTTGTATGTTGTATGTAGGTATCGTGCGGTGCTATCTTTGAGGGGGTCGAGGGATCGATAACTATAACTATAACTATAGCTATAACTATAACTATAACTATAATTTATAACTATAACGTAGACATTAGTATAACTCTAACACGTACGTAAGTACACGTACCCTTTTATTTTGCAATATTTTCGCGTATATTTGAATAGCAATGCGTTTTTCTGTCGAAATAGGTTTGAATTTTATCCTATGCGGCGATTTGTCATTGTAAGTAGGTACATTATCTCCTTTCCTCCCACGCTTTTAGCCGTACGCACCGAGGGGCCCTCATCTATTGGCGGAAGAAGGCGGCGAGATGTGGAGGGTAGGGGGAATGCGGACGAACGTTCGCGAGAATGTTGGAGCATAATTTAAATAGCGAACACGGAGACGAGATCATCCAGCGGATTCCTGCACGTCACTGGCGATGCTTTCAGAGGCGGGCGCTGGGATCAGGGAGGGCGGGCGCCGGAAGTAGAGTTACCTTAGTTAAGGCCTTAGCTTCACAATCAGACTCTATTTCCGCACCCGTTCTTATTTGGGATTTATTTGAGAAGGAACTATTTCAAATGGGTAGTTACCTATATACTACATACCATGCATAAAGGTAAATACTAACATTAATAAAAGTGCAGGTATAGATACCTACATACTCTTATCCTCCTATTCGCCTATATATATCACATTACTTTAAGTTACCATTACATTGCTTTAATTAAGCGATCCATACTGGAAATATAACTACGTGATATGATGTAATCCGCCGACGCACCAAAGTAGTTGATATTGGCCGGTGGCTAAGCTCAAGTGGCAGTGGGCTGGGCACGTTAGCCGAAGAGACGACGACCGTTGGAGTAACCGTGTCCTACACTGGCGGCCATGGAAAGGAAAACGGAGTGTGGGAAGATAACCCGCCAGGTGGGACGACGACATCAAGTACGTCGGCGGAAAGCAGTTGTTTCGTACCGCTGAAGGCCGGGAGGACTTGAGGAAAATTGGAGATGCGTATGTCCAGCAGTGGACGCTTACACGCTAACTGACTGACGTTAAGTGAGCTATTCTTGTATCAATACTAATTATCTATATATCTATACATATAATAAAATCATAAAGGGAAAAACTGTACATTGAATATATTTGAAAAAAAACATCCAGGGCGACTTAAAATGAGAATCTGAACCGTTTCTAAAATTGTTGTCTGTCTGTACGCGCATCACGCATAAACGGTATACCCATCCTATCATCTGCGACTCCACTGTCAATTGAGAACCAGCAGCAAATACAATTAGAAATTATTTTATTTTAAAAGAAGAAAGTAAGTTACCCTTCCTTCCCACAGTGTCACCCTTCGGTCAAGTGATGACAATATCCCAGCCATCTCCACTCATAAAACTGGTTTTTACACAAACAAATTTTCTATCTCGGCTGTGGAATTTACTACCTCACTCTATGTTGCACTGCAAATGGCTTCCGTTATTCAAAAGCCGTCAAGTGCGAGACGGACTCGCGCACCGAGGGTTCCGTACCAACACACAATATATTTGTGTTATGTGTTAAGACACAATATTACAGCACTGGATTAACCAATTTTGCAAAACCGTTGTTTCCTCTAAAATATTTTTTTTTGCTGTGCTGTGTATTCCAATACATTGGAATACAATGAATACACAAAATAACATATTGAGCCATAGATTACAGTTTCCCTGTAATCTATGGCTTAATACTACTAACTAACCCTATTAAAATCAAAATTATAGCTTTAGAAACCTAAGAGAACGAGGTGGCGGAGGGGATTAACGGTTATTTTGTACACATTGCTAAATCATAAATACTCTACATTTCAGTAGATATTCTGTAATTCAATTTTCCCATGGAGCCTCTATTATAAAAGTGAGCTACTATATGGAAGGGACCTATTTTATGCCCTTTTTTCTGTACATCGTAAGTACGCGTAAAAACGTCGTAAAAATACGAACTTTTATCGTAGAGCCTCCATCACTTCTCGGGCTCTCCTACGTCACGCGTGACGGCGGCAGGGTGAGGGCCTAAAAAGCTAATTTTCTTATGAGACAACACACAAGCGATTTCACGTCAAGATTTCCACCATACACAATTACGAAGGTAGGTCTTAGGTACATAATATTACACAATATTGTCCTTGTTGAGGTCCTCAACTTAAATTAATATGGGCCACGAAATCTAAGTTGAAACATTTACTTATAGTATTGAGTTGAAAATAATAATATTTTTTAATCGACGAGTAGTAATAGATGAAAAGATTTTTCAAAGCCTAGATTACCTACTACTATTTGTTGGTTTTAATATTATGTTGTATTGTATAAAAAGTTATAGTAAGTAGAAATGTGCACAATTTGCTCTGTCTGGAGGCTATTATTTAAAAACGAAAGCCTTGATACTCGTAAATCAAAAATTAAATATTGAAATAGTATTTAGTGCTTACGGCATGAAACTATTTTGTACTTTGAACAGAGAGTTTGTTACAGAGAAAATCGCATTCTTCTAAACCTAAAAATTTAAACGGAAATAATTTTTTACTTTTTAAGGGTCGGGGATTTTTAAAATTTGAGTAATTTAACTTTTATTTCCTTATCCTTATACAAATCGGTCCATCCGTGAGACGTAATTTTTTATTACTTTTTAATTACCTTATTACCTGATTACTAAGAACCATCCGGGTTAAACCAGCTTTCCAGTAAAAAAGAACGCATCCAAATCGGTCCATTCATTTCGAAGCTATTCATTTGGGAGCTACGATGCCACAGACACACACGCAGCCAGACAGACACACACAAACAGACAGACCGAGGTGTCAAACTTATAACACCCCTCCTTTTGCGTCGGGTTGACTCGCAGTACAATAGTTTGCTCGATTTTAGGCCCGTAGCCTACGTTTTTTTATTTTTTTATTTTTAAACTGACACGGTTGGCTACATTACCTACAACATCCGTGATGTCAGCCCATAACAGAGGCTGACCTACGTCCCAAATAAGTTTGTTCGGCTTAAAACAGAACGAATAAAACGCCGCGGCGTTATAATAGGTCTTGGTATTTCGCTCGGAGGCAGATTGCTCGCGGAGTCGCTCGTGTGACAGAGCCCACGGTAAGGAGTGCAGAATGTAATTAAGCAGCGTAATGAGTTTTATGACGATCTTAACTTGAAGCAATTCGCGAGCCCATTGTATCGTATGAATTATGTGACATTTCAACGTGAGCATGTACACTATATACATACTTAGGTATATACGTATAAGTACATGTTTTTAGTTTAAATATATCGTTTCTCAACATTTATCTCGAATCTTATATTTAACTTACGTACATATTTTATTTATAAACTAAACTGTATTATTATTAAGATGCACAGATAGCAAAAAGAAATCGATAAACGCAATAATTGAATTAAAACTAATAAAACAACTCTAAACATGAGTATGAAATATTTAAATGAAAAAATAAACGAATTCCATTGGGACTAGTTTCATTGTCCAAGATATTGACACTGAAAATAGGGGAAAGTCTTCGATCCGTCCACGAAAGCAAATAAAATTATTTCGGTATGATCAAGTGGAGAGTTTTCTATATAACGAACTATTTCAAGAATATTAAAACGTTCCTACTTTAATTCTCTGTCAGGTACTACTGTCTCATCTCATTCGAACCGTTGAATACCTGAAACAAGTAAAAAGAATTAATTTATTAAACACAAAAGACGTCGAGAAAAGCACAGATGGATAAGCAATTCAATTATCAAGACATCATCAAATAAAGGAGTTAGTGCATTAGAAACGTTAAAGGAATTTCTCCTTTTTTAAGTTGTTCCTAAGTTGCTAGATTAGAGAGAGTCATCGCCTCTCATCATGAAGAGGTAGAAATTGCCAAAATATAAATTTATATTTTCAAGTAATTTATCTAAGGGTAGCCGCTAGCCGGTTATTTCACAGAATATGTGTTATTATTATTTTTATTTTTTTTAATGGAAACTGACATGCTTGGCTACATCACCTACAACATCCATGATGGCAGCCCATAACACCGGGTGAACTTGGTGCCACGTCAGTGCTTCCCTTAGGTCGTGCCGGCTACACTCAATTTCGTAGTAATTTCGAAGTAAGTTCGCGTCGCTCGTCCCGAGCGGACGTCTCCATCGGCATAAGTGGAGCACGTGTGGCGTTTCATCGACGCCAGGAAAACAAAAAATAATTTTAAATTCGAAACTAAAAATAAATGTAGTTCCAATAAAAGTTACAACAAGTGCGATAAAGACGGCTCACCCTCCCACTCGCGCACACAGTGAATCCATCAAAAGTGCATGCACATGTGGCGTCGGCCTTGCAGCATCGAAGGACAGTCATTATAAAACAAAAAATATGTCATCGAGCCAGACAAAAGCGCAGCGGGTCACCCGGGCCAAGCCAGCGCCGCCGGGGACAGAGACCGTATCATTAGAGTTGCTACTTGAAAAAATTACGACACTCGAGCAGAATGCCAAAATTAAAGAAGAGGAACTTCTCAAGAAAATAAGAACTCTCGAAACGAAATTCGAGGAGAGTACTCAAGAAATACAGCTGTTAAAGCTGGAGTTAAATGAGCTGAAGAGTGCTCCTCCTCAGCACCACCGAGGACAGCCCTTATCAGAAAAAGCGAAAGGGTTGGAGGCTAGCACCATCTCACGCTCCCATCACCAGCAAACTCGCGGGGCGACACCGATCCCGGAAGGAACCGTCGTACCAGCGACTGTGGCGGACGTGGCGGCGGCGGTAGTGGCAACACCAGGGACTTCCCCGTTAAACTATGCGGAGGCTATCCGTCGGGGTCCAACGCGTCCAGCTACCCACGCTTATAACCGGCGAGAAAATAATTCAAAAGACGAGACAGGGGAAGCAGAATCCGGAGGTTGGACGACGGTGGTGGGGAAACATCAGCGTCATCGCCGTTCTGGTGTCATCCGCGGAACGGCGACGCCGACGGAGGAAATAGGGGCGGCAACGAGAACGAAATATTTTCACGTTTGGTGGCTACGAGTGGACACCCAAGAAGATCACCTGATGGGTTTCCTGAAAAAAATTGACGCAGAAGCTAACATCACCCTCAAAAGGTTAGAGGGGAAAAGAACGGGAGAATACGCCTCCTTTAAAATTGGAGTGAATGAGGAGGCGTATAAAAAGTTTCAGAACCCGGAGGTTTGGCCGGCCCGCGCCTGCGTCGAGCCATGGAGAGAAGTGCGGAGATTTCGCACGAACCAATCGGCGCCAACAACCGTGCAGTTCGATAGCTAAACTGTACTACCAAAATGTTAGAGGTCTGCGAACGAAACTATCGTCAGTAAGAAATATTATTAATACGCTAGACGCGCAAGTGATAGCCCTAACAGAAACGTATTTAGATGACACTATTACGGACAATGAAATATTTGGTGCAAGAGACTACGAAACAATGCGATGTGACCGAGCCGCCGGGCGGCGGGGAGGCGGGGTGCTGGCGGCCGCGCGCGGCGGCTACCGGCTGCAAGGCGCGGCCGGCGCCCCCAACCTCCCGGGGTGCGAGTGTGTATATGCTACGTTAAGTAAGAGCTCTTTTAAATTGTTTTTGTGTGTAGTATATTTAGCCCCTAGCATAAGTGCAGATAATTATATAAAATTTTTAAGTATTACAGAAGAGTATATATTAAGTCATAGTTTCTCTAATATTTTAATTGTAGGAGATTTCAACACACATTCTATGCCGCAACACGTGAAAATCCAATTGGAGTGTTTTAAGTCTTTTTGTGGTCTCGAGCAGCACAATTGTGTACCAAACGTATACGGCAGGATGTTGGATCTGGTTCTGTCGAACTTTTCAGAGGAGAACATAGCTGTGGAGGCAGCCGATGAGGAGTTGGTAAAGCAAGATCTCTACCATCCTCCGCTCTATATAACGCTGAAGCACAACTTAGAGAAAAGTAGTAACAAGGAGGACAATACCCAGGAATGGAATTTCTACAAAACAGATTTTCCTAGATTGCGCGACTGTCTGAGCGCGGTCGACTGGTCAAGCGTTTACACTTCATCTGATGTAGATGAAGGGGTAAACGTATTCTATGCAAAGCTACAAGAGTGTATAGATGATTGTGTGCCTAAGAAAAAGCGATGTGGAGCTAATCAACAATCAAGGTTTTCGTATCCTACTTGGTTTGACGCTGAACTGATTCGCGACATTGGCAGCAAAGCTTTCTTCCACAGGCGGTATAAGCAAACCAAACAAGAGTGTGACCGGGAAACGTTTAGTCAATTGCGCAGTAAGGTTAGGTATCGATCGAGAGAATTATATAATACATACATGCGAACGATCGAGAGCAGTATAAAAGAGGATTGCAAACAGTTTTGGAAGTTCATAAGGGCGAGTAAACGGAAAGTTTCTCTCCCCGATGAGGTTACCTACAATGGAGTAAAATATACTGAAAAAGATATCGCAAACGCCTTTGCGGAGTATTTTGAGTCCGTGTACAACAATACAGCACCGGTGCTCGATCCTATGGCGGCCGGCTGTAGAGGCAAAACCAACTCTGACCAGGTAGCTATCGGAGAAGTAACATACGGGGACTTAAAAAATGCCTTCAAACAACTAAAACCTAAGCATTCCTTTGGACCGGACGGCTTACCGCCGTCGGTGATAAAGATGTGTGGAGGCTTTGTAGCGGAGCCACTACTTCACATTATTAACACATCACTTAAAACGCAGAAATATCCAGTAGTTTGGAAGGACAGTAGAGTGGTACCGATACACAAGAAGGGAGCTAAGTCGGATGTTTCTAACTACAGACCAGTGGCGGTCCTAAACACATTCGCGAAGGTCTTCGAAACAGTACTCCAAAAGCAAATATACAATCAGGTAAAACATCGCCTCTCAAATGAACAGCATGGCTTTAGACCGGAGCGCTCCACCACTTCAAATCTGGTGTGTCTAAGTACCTACTTAATAGAAAAAATGGACGAGGGTCATCAGGTGGATGTAGCCTACTTTGACTTCAGAAAGGCCTTTGATCAGGTGGACAATGATGTTCTTCTAGAAAAAATGGCAGACTTTGGGTTTACATCCAAACTGCTTACTTTTTTTGCTGATTATATGCGAGATAGAAGGCAGTACGTGCAATACAAAAGTACCATGTCAAAATCGTACTACACCAGGTCAGGGGTCAGTCAGGGGTCAAATCTGGGACCACTGGAGTTTCTCCTGATGATAAACGACCTTCCGTTTGTGATTAGGGTTGCGCTGTGTTTGTTGTTCGCGGATGATTTAAAAATATTCACGGAAGTTCGAAGCCGGGCCGACTGCCTGGCTCTCCAACGGGACATAGATGAAGTAAATTATTGGAGTCTAGCTAACAAGCTGCATTTCAATGTAGATAAGTGCATGATTGTTAGTTTCTCGAGGAAAAATGCTCCAACACTACACAATTACCAACTAGGTGGAGTATCATTGAGGCGCGATACGCAGGTCAAGGACTTGGGGGTTATTTTTGATGACAAATTGACGTTTCACGATCACATTGAGGGAGTGTGTAAAGCCGCCAGTAGAACATTGGGGGTAGTGTTGCGTCAATCGAGAGATTTTCACAATGCTGACTCCATAAAGCTGCTGTTTAATTCATTCGTACGAAGTAAACTGGAAAGCAACGCAATCATCTGGACGCCACATGAGTTTAATTACAAACTGATATTGGAAAAAGTTCAAAAAAAGTTCATTAGAATGCTTTATTACAAAACGTATAATTATTACCCGTACCTCTTCCCAACTAAATACATATTAGGCATGGTGGGCTACAATTCTATAGAATGGAGAAGAGATTTAGCCCTCATGTCGTATGTTTACCGCATACTGAATGGCAAAATAAGCAACCCAGACTTTTTACATAGATTTAAGCTTTACTCACCAGACAATTACTTAAGAGCCAGAACCCACGACCTAATGCAACCAATTCCCTCGAGGACCAACTTGCAGTTGTATTCACCTCTGAATAGAGCTATAAATATAATAAATAAAATTAATTCGACAGAACCAGAGTTCGACCTATTTAGCAATAGTTTGAATAAATACAAGAGTTATATAGTAATGTACTTAAATAAGGAATTAGCATAAATACATGTTATGTAGAAGACGTAAGCTAGGGAACGCATTAGGTTAAGCCTGTAATGTTTCTTAGATTTAAAATAAGGTAAATAAATAAATAAATAAATAAATAAATAAATAAATAAATAAATAAATACACTCAACTGGACGGAAAACACAAACTATTTACATAGCCCGTTTCGACCGACCTTTCATTCAGTGCGGTGATACCAACCCGGGCGGGTTAAACCCTACCACCTAGTAATATAAGAAGGAAGTCATATCCCTTAGTCGCCTTTTACGCCACACACGGGGACGGGGGAGATGCAGTGGGGCTATTCTTTTAAAGTACCGGCCCCACACGGTACAATATATGGCGGATATCCGAACAAAAATAATAAAAAAAAAATCGATCAAGCGCGAGTTTTACTCACGCACAGAGGGTTCCGTAGATGCGCTATACCATATCTGTCAAAAAACCATATCCGCCTATCTTTGGTACCGTCGTCAGTTTAATATGGCAGATGCCATACCAAACTGCCTGTCGAGCCATCTATCATTGAGTAGCGTAAACACTATTAATTGTAAGCACGTTTCTTGTATAGCGAACCCTTATTTCTTTTTTCTTTTTACTTTTTTTATTATTTGTTGGCATATCATCCATAATAACATTAATAACACATAATCTGTGGAAATATCAACCGGCTACCTATTACGGTTCAAAAGATACATCCCTAGGACGGACGGACAGACGGACGGACAGACAGACAGACGGACAGACAGACGTTATAGACTTAGTAATGTATGGATACGGACCCCAAGGCGAAATAAGTAATGACGAGTTTTTTTACGTTTTTTACAAGTTTACTCCTTATTTTCAGAAGTTCAATTTATTTCATAATGTCCGTAAAGAAGTATAAATTGAATAAAAAACTCATAAATATACATAACCTGTCGATCAAAGTGCATTCTTCACTTGTTTTGCTGCAAGCGCGTGACAAGACGCTACGAATGTCACCGATGCCGTCACTACACCATATGACAACAGTGTAGTTCAAGTTCAGCGCGCGCGCAGGGCCAAGGCCAGGCGCACGTCACGAGCGAGGTTCTGCGCAGCCGCAAAGGAAATCAAGAGTGGACTACTTCTCAACGGCCTGCATGCATTATTCTCGCCGGCTAGATACAAACTGGTTTCCAAGTCATTCATATACGCATTTTTTCCGATAAGGTAATGATAAGTTGAACCACTATTGTAATGTTAACTAAATACTAGAAACTACAGTAGAACACTAGCTGTATAATTCGGCTCTCGTTACAGTCGGACAAATAGCAAACCTGACTCAGATTGTTCTACGACTTTCCATCCTATTACTCAACCACTATTTAAGTTAGCGTGGTGTCATTATAGAAAACCACCCCGAACTGCAGAGCTTTTAAATTTTCTGATTAAGTAAATGGAAAACCTTCAAAATCCGACGTCTATTATATTACAGATACTTACATACTTAGAAATTTATACTTTACCGGTATTTTTACGATAAAATATAGAATAAGCACTAAAATTTTATCACAAGTACTTCGTAGGCGCAATCAAGGCTTTATTAAAAAAAGAAGGCGGGTTTTTATTACAGCGATAATCCTTTACGTTTGTAAAACGAAATCTCTTTGAGCCTAAATAATGTACTTGGTATAAGTAACCTGAAGATCGTTTTATTTATTTGTCCTAATCCCAAAGTATTTACATTTAGCAATCAGAGCGAATCAATGGCTTGGAAGGATAGATTAAAACTTCGCCAATCCTGCCTCTCCCTACACAAAGTTCACTCCCTCTTCGCCCGGTTTTCCGCTACGGTACGACTTTCGGCACAGTAGCAGGAAATTAAGCGTTAGCCTGAATTCCTCAAGATTCCTTCCTATGAACATCTTTTTAGTTTATAGGAAGACAATCTCCGTAAGTCATATACCGCAGTATTATACTCAGTAGGTATGTTTAAGAGTTTATACCAGCAGCACTACCGGTGGTGTTAACTCGCTTGCTAACTCACACAAATACTCGCAGATTTCAACCAATTGCCGGGCCGGGTGCAATAGCGAACGCTTTCTGATTGATTGAGATCAAACATTAATTTTTCATACTCATATCGGCGAGTTTGTAACGCCGGTACAGGGATAGACAAAAGACGGCCCGCGGTGGAAAAAATCTGTTTAATCCGTTCGGTTCACGACTAACTTGAGCGAGAGCATTAAATTCGGCCCGCAGAAAAGTTGAGAGAGAGAGAGAGATTATTCGTGTTTTTTTTTCATGTTTTTTTAGCATTCGCTTTGAGAAATATTTTCTTGATCGATATGCGATCTATTTTAGAAGCTTCCTTTTAAGGAATAAAAGTTGATAAGGAATGACCTTATGTAATAATGTCTAGGAGACAATAACAACATGTTTCTTCTTTTGATTTGATCCTCCTTTATATGAATCTCCCCATCTCAGGTTTAGACCATCATAGTCCGCAGGTTTTAAAACTGTTCCCTATTCTTCTTAATGTAGGGGGCATTGTTCATGTTGATGAATTTCATTTTTAACCCCCGACGAAAAAAACGGAGGGGTGTTATAAGTTTGACGTGTGTGTGTGTGTGTGTGTGTGTGTGTGTGTGTGTCTGTCTGTGGCATCGTAGCTCCCAAACGGACGGACCGATTTGGATGCGGTTTTTTTTATTAGGAAGCTTGTTTAATCGGGATGGTTCTTAGCTATGTTTGTAATCAAGTAATCAAGTAATTAAGTAATAAAAAAATTAATTATGTTAAAAAGTGGACCGATTTTCATGCGGTTTTTTTAAAAAAGCTTTAAATAAAAGTTAAATTACAAATTTAAAAAACCCCCGACCCTTAAAAAGTCAAAAATAATTTTCGTTTACTCACTTAAAGGAGTCGGGGGACCGCTAAGTAAATAAAATATAATAACTCCGAGCTGCGCGGGAATTTACTTAGCGGTCTACCGACTCCTTTAAGTGAGTAAACGAAAATTATTTTTGACTTTTTAATATAGAAATGCATCTTCTATCTATATGGGGCTCATCTCTATTCCCACTGTTACAAAATTCATCTGTTTATATTATCGAAAGCGGCTTATCATTTATTAATTAAGAAAGTTTTTAACGAGAACAACCAAGTTATATGAAAGTGCGATCTAAGAGAGCCTTCGGTGAGAAATGAATTCACACTTGACCAGTATTTATAAAGCAATATTTCATTACGTGTCTTTGTCACAGTATATATCTGTAGAAAGTAAGGGGGTTGGGAGTTAACATTTGAGGACCCCCCGATTCAAGCACAGCCCTGGCGAAATGGTTATTCGCTTTGTAGTTGGCTGGCTTCGAGCAAACTGAAGATCCATCGTCGGGAAAGTTCCTCGAGCCATTATTGAAGCCTTTGAAGTTTCTAACGAATGATTGATTGCTAGGAGTTACTACACCCTTTTATTGTCAATAATATTTGTTATTTACAATATTACTTTCGTGTTTGCTACTTGAGCGCTCCTCGTGGCTCGGTGGTTGAAGACCTCAGCTATTAGGGCGCGAATAACATCTCATTAATTTGAAACAAAAGGGACTGCTTGAATGATGTTGTGTTCTCTTTCAACAATAAATATTTTTAAGTTTGAAAATTAAATAAATATCAATGGAATTTAACCATGCTTCCGTTGGAAAACTAATATGATATTTGTTTATTTTTTTCCATAATTTCTTAATTCTATAGAAACCCGGTTGGTTTCTGCGTTCGTATACCACGTAGTCAAGTTATTAATGACTATTCATTGTTTAGTACCTGGGCGACCGAGCTTAGCTCGGCGTATGATATTAGCTACTCAACATGTTCAAGCGTATGTTACCTACCTATGGATGAAATTATACAATAAACAACAAACAACAACAGATAACCACTACCTACATGACATTTTCAAATACATAGGTACAAAATGTCATCCAAATGTTTGTGTGTTCCGTGTGAAGAAGCTTCGGAAGTATCACACACGCTGAATCCCGACAATCGGGGTAAGCAGAGTAATCGGTGTTGTGCTGCAAGAACTCTGGTAAATTACAGCACAACACCGACCATCACGTTTCGCAAAGTATTCGAACAAGATTCAATCGATCAAGCAGCAAGTAAGACACGAAGACCCACCTTCTGCATGACTCGGTGGAAGTACCCTGCCAAGGTGAGAGGTGGCGAACCTGTCGCCCTTTAACATGGCACATTGTCCTTATCCCTTAGTCGCCTTTTACGACATGCATGGGGAGAGATGCAGTGGGGCTATTCTTTTTAAGTACCGCTCCCACACGTTTTCCGCGTTAATCGTGGAAAGCCTTGCGAGTGCGACAATATTGTAAGTATTACATACAAGGTCACAGAGATCAGTATGTTCACTTTCAGAGCTCATTGCCCTGGTTCGTTATACACACGGTAGAAATGCAGATAACCCATTCCTCAAGTTCATCGTTAATGAAGGCATCCGCGATTCGAGCCTGGCTCGTCGGGCTCACATTAACACAAGCTTTTGACAGGCTGTTGTTCATTTCTAGTATGTATAGGAACATGCTAAGATAAAGTAAACTGATGCCAGCAGGATTAAGTCAGCTGGAGAGATCTCACGCCGCCGCTGACGACGCGGGCGCGTGTTGCTTTTAACAGAGCAGCAATGTCGGGGAATACATAGGGGTTAATGGGTCCGCTCAGATGAATTGGAGTCATCTCCCATGAGGATAGATGCGATGAAGTAGTGGAAATATAATATCAGTCCATTGTTAGAACGAAAGAAATATGCCAAGCGCCGCCGGCGCGCTGCGCCGCGCCGCTGCCGCGCCCCGCTGCGCCGCTGCCGCCCCGCTGCGCCGCCGCCGCACCGTCGTCGTCGCGACTCTCCGGCGAAGCGCAGTCATAATTTTTTTTGTTGTTATTTTTACAAGAAAAATAATATTTTACTTTTTATTTAGTTATAGGTTTTAGTTATCGTTCCAATTAATGTGTACGATTGTTTTATTACCGAAGAAATTTTTCGAACACACAAAAGACAAAATAAGATTAATAGTAAGTATTAAAATATTATATTATGAGTTTTTATGTAAATGTCTTAAAATATTTCTATCTTACATAAACAATGATCAAATCAACAATAATTTCAATATTTTTTGGTACGGAACCCTAAAAAACGACCAAGTCTATGTTGAATTGAGTGAACGACCAACAGCCATAAGTTAAGCCAGGTTTATTTGGGATCTGGTCTAGATTTCCTACGTGTGGTACAGGAGAAAGCAATTCAGCAACAATTTTAAATTTAAATCTGGTCACAAATTTTAACTGCATATTGCATGCAGCTATCGTAGAGCTGGAACATCTGCGGCGGTAAATATCGAGCAAAAACAAGCGAGATTCAGCTGCAGCACCACAGAATAACGATCGGCCGCCGTCTTCTCTCAGCCGGCTGGTTTCTTGCTCTGTATGTAGCACCGTCCAGCCATTCTGAGGATTTGAGTGAATAGTCAAAGCAGCTATGAAATAGTTCAAACTGCTTTACGAATAATATGAAGATCAAATCAATAAAGATACATTAGCGCTGCAATCTGCATCGTGCAATCCTAAGGGGCATATGGGTGGCTCGGTGCCACACGTCGCGCTTTCAATAAATAAAAACACTCCGATGTAAAACTCAAGAAATTATCAATTACTCCCAGCATTTCACTTTTTTGTTCAAGACAGACACCTGACCGATTTTATAATGATTCCTGCCAGTGTCGCTGACTACGGAACCCTAACAGTACAGCAAACAAGGAAAGAGCAGTAGAAAATATTCGAATCCTCCTAAAAGCCCGACTATGGCATTTATTACTTTTCTCTCCTTGTTTCCTTCATATTTTATTAGCAGTCGAGCTTTTTAGTTCGGATTGGTATTTTTTGTTACTAATCATAATGCGTATTATATTTTCGTAATCGTCTTTACAAGTTGCCTAGAAGCAACGACACCCCAATATTAAGACATATCGTTGGACACCTCATTTATACAAATTCATTCAGTAATTTTGGAGTTACGAGGAAATAAATCATATCAAACCACTCAATTAACCACATAAAAAGATACATATTATACATCACAGTGAAACATTACCCTCGAGGATGTGAAAGTGACAAAACAAAGTGACAAATCACGTGTGTTTAGGAATACGCTGGTTAAGAGCGATCTGATGATAAAAAGAAATAAATAACTAAACTTGATACTTCAAGTATCTAATATTTTTTTTTACAATAAAATTATACTACGTCGTTGTATGTGTGATGTACTAACTTATTAATACTAGAGTTTAGTAGTACTAATTATTAAGTTTATACAAATTACGTATCTTGAAATTTAACAAAGGCTTAGCTTAGCTTAAAAACCTTATACGCTTAATTAATAAGTGTTTGTAGTCAGAACTCTCAGTAAAATAGTTAATCTTGCTCTAAAGGTGTATTTTCGATAAACTGTATCCTATCTTATCCTTTGACTACTTATCTACTTATATTTCACTACATGCGACTCTTAAACATCCAAAGGTTGCCTGGAAGAAAAATCTGTAAAGGATAAGTTCGCCTTTGCACCCCATTTAAATCATACATTATGCTTGTTTCTGTAAAAAGTTTTCGGAACAATAAATTATTTCTAGCTACGTATTTATATTTTTATTTGGGTGATAAACAAATTAAACACTTTAACATTCTTATCTACATGTGCGAACATCCCCTGCATTATGTAGGGGCTGGCAAAAGCCTCGTTCGACATATGTGGCAGACGGAGGCTTTAGCGATACATAAAGCCTCATCGAGAACACCGACCCTACCGCGGCACTGCCAACAGCGAGTAATGGTCGACATTATGGCTAAACAATTCGCAGTATTGTGCCACGCATATTTGCGGAATCCATATCCGTTTGTTTGTGATTCGAAAACACATAGGGGAACAAATTCTGCCACGATTGTTTCTTGATCTGTCATAGGAACCTTTCTCTGCTCGTGTCTCTAATTTTATTGCAACGCGAAAGTCTGGGCGCGGTCACGCGCGGTGCTGGGGACCGCGTTTTTCAAGTAGGCGTTTATATTTTCAGTTAATTGTGAATTTTTTTTATGGGATCCACGACATGTCTGACGGCGGCGCCCACGGGTATTCGGATATTTACGCGGGCTGCGTATACCCTGTCGGCCGGCTAGGTCCACCTTCACATTATGTTTGAAGGGCTGTTCACTAGACTGGAAATTATACCAAATTTAATATTTATACACATTATTTATACAAATCGCTTCAATTGTCCAAAAAAAAAACACCTAAAACTAAATTAGCTCCGACAGGATTAAGTGGAAACCTAAAAAAATCAACTTGTTTTCATACCTGGATGACCATATTCATTAATTGGAAAACAAAAAAAACTGCTTTTTTCATACTTGGATGACCCTATCCAGGTATGAAAAAAACTAGTTTTTTTTAGTTTTAGGTGTTTTTTTGGACAATGGAAGCGATTTGCGGTGTATAAATATTAAATTTGGTTGGTCCTTTTTTATAGCATAGCGGGCTGAGCTTAATTGGCCTGCTATTTTATCTATATGAGCCTTCCAGGTAAATCCATTATCAAATATTAGGCCCATAAATGTTATTTAATTAGTTATTTAGAGGGATAATTCATTTAAAGTGTTCACGATGTCATCGTGTAAGCGTCACCGATTACCTCGTAGTTCATTACATTAGTCTTATTTACATTCAATATTGAACTAATAGATTGAAACCATGCCATTGTAGTGAATTTATTTATTACTATTATAAATGACTTCTAATCGCGAAGATAGTTCGTCGGCAAAAAAATAATATAGCGATAGAACACTTCGTTCACGATAGGTCCGTTGGTAGACAAGGTACTCGTTTGTTGATATTCTGCCAATAGATATGGAAGGTGGAACCCTAAGTAGAAGTGGAGTGGAAAATTTATTGTAGCGAATTTTGATAACTTCATACTTCGTAAATACCAATTTATGTAAAGGCCAATTTCAACAAAGCAACTTCGGACCTAATAACAAAGTTATATTAATCTAGGTTAAATTAAATTAAGTTAAATTAATTGTATCGTTGAATCTGACCTCCCCGGGGATTTTCGACTAAGAATATATATTTTAAGAATTTTTTTTATGAAACTTTTTTTTTTGTGATCCATTTTAGGCTACATCGCCTTACTTACTCTTTCACTGTACACTCTGAAGGTCTATGGAACTCATTATCGTACCGCGTTCATCAATATTGTCACTTTAAAATGTTGTCTTAGTATGTACTTGCTCTGTGTGTTTTCCTTCTGGTATTATGGTTTTGTAATTAGTGTGAAATTAAATATTTCCGTTCTATTCTATCCTACAGATGATTCAGCAATGACTACCAACATTTTAAGGTGTGATTCTGGAGCTCAAATAAACAGCTTTCAATTCATAGACAACATCCTTTTTTGTGGCGGTGATTTAAAAAAAAATATACGGAGATCATTATTTCTTTTTTAAATAATTTCAAAAAACTATAATGTAAAAAGTAATTAATTTTAGCTAAAGAATCACTCCTCAAAACTCCTGGTTTTGTTGAATCAGCCTGTATACTTCCATGATCATCGCGTCAACCTGTCCTTATTAAATATCAAAAAGTAGATGTGTGCTTAGCGGTAATGAATAATTAACATCGGACTTTAGAAAGAGACAATCCGGTTGTAGATTGTCGACGTCCCTGTCGCACATAGATGTGCGAGTTCGTGATGTGTTCGAGCATAAACATGAATACTTAACAATCTGACTACTCAGCCTATTTACCTTACTTATATCTGGTGTATAGTGCGATCGTTAATGTTGATACCTAAACATATCAAGTCAAATCAACAATCACGAAGAAGAAGATGAACCATGAACCAACAAGAAACTCGTGTTGAAGAAATAAACTTATCAAACACGGAAAGAGAAAGAAAACGGTGTTCAGTCAATGGGGATGGAACCTAACTATAAGCAGACGTGATGTGAACTCGATAACAATTCACTCGAACCCGACCCATCATTGCGCAATGGTACTTAACACCGTGACATTTTAAAGTAGATGAAGTTTAGCGGGAACTCGCGCTGTTCACATATTCATCGCAATCTGAGCGGTGAAAAGGTTTAATGTGCCCTGAATAATGTATGGAGGTAGCTTTTTCAGAGGCCGGGGCAGTGGGAGGGGGCCGGGGGCGGGTGGAGAGGGGTGAATTCTAGTACCGCCTGCATTCAACGACGACTAAGCGCACCACTGCTCTGATTCGCTGAATCTAAACTCATTTACAGCCGCGTTTTGTAAACCCTCCCTGTGAAAAAAGCAATTAATTTATGTATTTCATTGCTGAAACTGAAAAACGTTGGAAAATGGAAATAGGTAAAATGTAATCCAGTTTGACTTAAGAATTGGAATGTTTTTGAAGCAAATGAAAAATAAGAGCTTAGACTGCTCAAACTTGATACAAAATATTGAATCTTTTTTATGTTAAAAGTAAAAATTCATTCAAATATTTTCAAACACTAATGTTTTTAATTGTTATACGAACACAACACTGAAATATTACGCAATTGAACTTTCAATTTAATTTCAATTTATTTATTTATACACATAAAACATACACTTTGTTTCAGGAATACCTACGAATGGCGTATTTGTTACTAGTTTGGCGTTGCAAATTAAAATTTCGCTACTTACAGCAAAGCGCAATCTACTGAGCCATAAGATCAAATAAACTGGTGCTATGTAGGCAATATAGGCGTTTTATATAGGTGTTATCTGGAGGGGAGGAAATATAATGGAAGGGATATCAAGATAAAAATACAAAAAATATATAACAGTAGGTACAGATGAATTACGAATATAGGCCGATAAATAAATTTAATGAAAATTTTCAAATTGAATGTAATAAACCAAATTGATGAAATCACTCAGATTTTATCTTAAAATTCGCTTTTGCCCGTGGCTTTACTTGCATGAAATGCGAATTTTAAAAAGAAGAAAGTCACTGTGACCTTAACCCCGATGAAAAAGAGGGGTGTTATAGGTTTTACGCCTCCGTCTGTTGTGTATATGTGTGTGTGTGTGTGTCTGTGGCATCGTAGCTCCCAAACGGTGGGCCGATTTGGATGTGTTTTTTTTTATTAGAATGCTGGTTTAACTGGGATGGTTCTTACCTGGTCTTAGTAATCAAGTAATAATGAAGTAATCAAAAATTACGTCTCACGGATGGACCGATTTGGATGCGGTTTTAAAAAAAGGTCGAGGCCGAAGCCCGAACAACGTTCAGAGGTAAACAATAAGCCTTCTCTAAGAAAGTAAGCAACTAAGGGCAAGGCCCAAGCCCGAACTACGTTCAGGTAAACATTAAACCTTCTCGAAGAAAGTAACTAAGTGTGAGACCGAACGCCGAACTGCGTTCAAGTGCGCGCGTGCAATGCGTAGTGGCAGAAATATTTGAAAAGGGGCCCCGACTGCCGCGGCTAAGAGAGGGGTTTCATGAAATATAACTTGCCAGCTTGTTTTTTTCTCTTCAGTTATGTTTTGTTTGCAGTCGGCTGTTTTGTTTTATTTTTAATTTTGAAAACACGTCTTGGTATTTTACAATTTCGTCGTATATGAAGTGAAAATATGATGCAAAACAGGGAAAACTTGATCAGACATTTCTAAGGCCTTCTTTGGCCGACGTATGTTATTTAGTGGTGTATTTAGTAGACCGCAAGTTTACCTAGAGGCATAGTATGAGTCCACAGACTTGCGACACGAATGCGAATTCCCCGCGTCGTTGTCGGATTGGAACATGAACAGCGTCAAATTGGCAGAAGGCACTCGACGAAGGCAGTCTGCGTGATGAAGTACCGTTGGAGGCACTCACGCCACCGCCCCGCTCTCGCTTTGAGGCATGGTATGGAGGTTGAGGCAGTCAGTATGCAGATGGAAGTACCAGTTGAGTTCGTTAAGCTATACGGTATACGAAGTCAATCTTGTAGATAATTCTGCGTTTTGTACTCGTTAAATTTGTTCCATCCACATACATACGCGTATATATGGGTGGATCAACTTTTTCTCGTAACGTAAAAACCAGCTGCAAAGTCAAATAAAAAAAAGTTTATTACAATTTATTACTTAGTTTAAAATCAATAAATATGAAATACTTAGGTTTATAGGCAATTGAAAAAAAGTAGAGAACTATTTAAAATAAAAAAATTACCAAATTTTAAGGGGTGACCCGGGGGATAATTTTGTCCGCAGTTTTGTATGGAAAAGAGGGTTTGTCTTCAGGATAACCAATATTAAAAAAAAATTACTAAAAATTATTTGTGCAGGTTCTTTCTTAAATCAATTACTTATTTGAGAGTTGCTGTAACTATTAAAATAAGGTGAATTTATCAAGATAATATTCTTATTTTTAAAAACAAAACACCTTTACTCACGGTTTTATCCGAGCTATGTGGCTCGACGTTTCGGGCCAAGCGTATGGCCCATCATCATGAGTTCTCTGCCAACCGTCGCTCTAGGCAGAGTGCTCATGATGATGGGCCATACGCTTGGCCCAAACGTCGAGCCACATAGCTCGGAAAAAACCGTGAGTAAAGCTGTTTTGTTTTTAAAAATAATGTCTAACAACCGCGGTAATTTAAAAACCCATAGATAATATTCTGTTTTCAGACAGATACAAAAAGCAAGAAAATGTTGATCCACCCTATATGAGTAGATGGCGCGTTGTGTTAATGCAATTTTTAAAGAACTTGCAATATGTACCTATGATTCTTTGACTTCACCCTAAAAACCGGCTAAGTTTGAGCCGGACTCGAACACCTAAGGTTCCGTACCACCACGTAATTGGCCGGTTTGTGATTTGGTTGGGTTAGGTTAGGTTAAGTTAGGTTAGGTTAGGACAGCAATTATTTGTGTCTCGACCTTCAGGCCTCTATCGAAAGCGAAGCTGCCACATTTTAAGCACACCCATCGCCGACAGACAAGCATCAGCGGTCTGTCCATGAATTGTAGACGGAAGCGTACATTGCAAGCATAGAAATCAATGATTGTAAGCAATCCAGTCAATTGAATTAGCTTTGTCACTCGACTAAAACTCAAATCGACGTGTCAAACTGCTTTGTGACAACGAGAAAATTGCACAACACGTGTTGTAACCAGGGTTGCCAGGTGTCCACCATTATCGTGGACAGTCCACGTTTTCAATGTTCTGCCCACGGTAAAAAATATAAGCAACGTAGACTACCTATGAAGTGACCTTGAGGTCTACTCGGAGTTTCGATTGCGATATATTCGGATAGATCCGAATATATCGGATGTATCTCGGGATGTGTCTAACTCATACAAATATCCCACTCTAACCAAATGTTCGGTCGGTCGGAAGAAGTGACATATCGAAAGCATAGACAAAAAGTTTTGTTTTTCTCGCAATCATAAACAAGCGATTTGTGTCCAAGGCCAAAATAAAAGTTGGTGTGGTCAAATTTGTGTATAGATAGTCTGTGGTGGGTAGGTGTGGCGCGCATTTGATGCTTTGTGGATGGATGCATATATATTGGGAGTGGCGGACGGCGCAAGTTTGTCGCGTCGTCGTTGTAATTAAATATATATATTTTTGTGGTTCTCGCCGTCTCGCACCTTATACAAAAGCATATATATTGGTATAGTAGAATTATATTCTTTGTATTGGTAATCTGTGGATGGATGGATGAAGGCGGGGCGGACGGAGCGGCCGGCTGTAGCCGGCCGGACTCGGAGCCGGAGCCGCGCGCTCGCGGCTCCGGCTCGACCGCCAGCCATTCGCCGTAGCGCTGCCCGCCCCACAGCCCCGCCGCACCGCAATCGACATGACCGTCGCTCGGCGGTCATGTCTCGAAACTAGGTATGTACCGTGTAGGGCCGGTACTAAGAATAGCCCCACTCCATCTCTCCCCGTGCATGTCGTAAAAGGCGCACTAAGGGATATGACTCCCTTCATATATTACTAGGTGGTAGGGTTTAACCCGCCCGGATTGGTACCACCGCACTGAATGAAAGGTCGGTCGAAATGGCTATGTAAATAGTTTGTGTTTTCGGTCCAGTTCAGTGTAGCCGGCACGACCGAAGGGAAGCACTGACGTGGCACCAAGTTCACCCGGTGTTATGGGCTGACATCACGGATGTTGTAGGTGATGTAGCCAACCGTGTCAGTTTCAATACAATACAATAAAACTCGCGCTCGCGGGCCGGCTCGACCGCCAGTCATTCGCCGCCGTAGCCGCCGCCGCCCGTCACTCAACCCAGTCAGTCATGCATGTCATGACTTCACACAGATAAATAAAATAATGTATATACTAAATAATATATAAATAAATAATATATAGTAAATAATATATATACTTCATGACCGCCGCGACGATCCCGCTGAGTCCTCTAATTTTTTTGATATTTTCCAAGCGTAGGTAGCAACTTATGGATGAAATTATACAATAAACAAAAAACGTAAACAAATCTCAAATCACCAATGCACACATAGATAGGTACTCGTAAATCGTGTGTAAGTCAATGAACGCAATACATACACCAAACGACAACCTCTTCTTTTTTGTTAATAGTGGCAACAAAACGACAATCTCAACGAGAGCTCATGAGGTGTCGTTGGAATTATCGAAAATTGTCGTTTGCTCATTGGTCAAATTCAAATGTTCGTTCGGTTCATTTGAACCTAAGAGTAGGGTTACGACACGACAATGACAATGCCATTTTTTTACTATGTAGTTCTAAAAACGATATATCGAAACGATGTCAATTAGAGTAGGTTACGACACGACAAATGGCACGATGCATCGTTTTTACAACTCCGAGTAGACCTCCTGGTTTATGAATTTTGTCGCGCAAACTCAAGCGATTGTTCAAATTGTTGAAAGCATTTGCAGTTTTTTTTTTATGGAAACTGACACGGTTAGCTACATCGCCTACAACATCCGTGATGTCAGCCCATAACACCGGATGAACTAGGTGCCATGTCAGGTGCTTCCCTTCATTTCATGCCTGCTACACTGAACTGGACGGAAAACACTAACCTATTTACATAGCCGTTTCGACAGACGTTTCATTCAGTACGGTGGTATAAACTCGGGCGGGATTAACCCTGCCATTTATAAGGTAAGATAAGCAGATGATTTAAAATTAAAAAAAATATATATTTGACATACTATGTCTATAAATTTATTTATCCCCTATTTCCTTTCCCCAGAAAGTCAAAGGAATTTTTCGAATTTTTTCCACTTTATTCATCTGGGTCACTGGCAACCCTAGTTGTAACGTCACGCCGCGGATAACACATTATCCAATTGATGCAACCGTGCAACACATGCAACTGCTCATAGTTTGATTCAGGCTCGTTGGTCTAGAATGGGACCTAATCGGCGCTCACTCGAGACAGTTGAACTGCGCGAGGATATCGTCCTGTGACTAATAGTTGAAAAGAGCGAAACAATACCACCATGACCGAGCTGTGACCTATCAGTCCAGCACACAGAAGAATTTATTTTATTTATTTATAGAGTTGCACTTATTCTTGCAGAAGTAACACACTTTTAATTTATGTTAATTGCCAAGGTTAATGCTTGGAATCCTATTAATTTAAGTGAGCTAAACTTGTATATATATATATATATATGTATATATATAATCGGTTTCTCGAAAACGGCTCTAACGATTTGAATGAAATTTAGTATTTAGATAATGTAATTTTTTTCAAGTTTATTTAGATAGGTGTAGACGCCGAGCGAAGCTCGGTCGCCCAGGTACTGGTTAATTAATTTAATAAATACCAAAGAAGTAATTTTGTCAAATTCATTTATTTACTTTTATTAGTAGCCAGGAATACATTTACCTATATGATTATCTTTGATATTCGAACTCCTCTTGATTTATAACTCAGTTTATATTTAGATATAAACTACATGGACAAACCGCTATAATTTTTTTCGAATCCAACAAGTTATACTGAGCAGTATAACAAATTTGATTTGTTTTTTGTCGATTCTGTTATATCGTATAACTAATAGTATAACTGGATGGACTAACCCCTATAAGCCACCGACCACTCAGCTTGGTGTGCATAATGAAGCGAAGAGTCGGAGACGAGGCCATCAGAGCGACGACGACGACGACGGCCAATCGAACCCTGTGCTCAGCGTCGCCGGCGCGTGTTCATCATGGTTACGTTGCGTTTTATGCTCAAGTACTTAGACAATATAAGCATAGAGCAAATTGAAAATTTGCTCACGAAAAAGAAATAAAATATCAGCATTTTAGTATTTTAGTTCATGTTTTCAGTTCAGTTCAGTGTAGCCGGCACGACCGACGGGAAGCACTGACATGGCACCTAATTCATCAAGGTGTCATGGGCTGATATGACGGATGTAGTAGATGATGTAGCCATAAAAATGTAGTGCATGTAGTTTCCATAAAAAAAAAAGAAGTTTGAGCTGAAGCCTTCACGATCAAATATGAATTATTATTTCCCTACTATTATACAATGTTGTATGTCTGTCTTTCTGTTTGTTACTTTTAAAGGCTATCCAGGTCACACTTGGACTTCCAATTTTGTATTTTCGGCGCTGGCGCTCCGAATTAGCGGATAGGCCTGAAGTGCGGTCTTTTCAAATAAACTTCACACGAGTGAAGCCTATGGCATGTATGTACCTATGGCAAAAAATGTCACACCAATAAAGTGAAAATCCAGTAAGAGTCACCTACAGCAAAGGAGCCCTAACATAACACACCCCAAGTTGACCCTCACGGAGGCAAAATGGGCGGAAAAGGAGGAAACGGCGGAAGCGGAAATGGAACGACGACATTTAGGATTTGACCTGCTTGACATTGGAATACGTAATAAACGCAGTCAGCGAATGTAAACTGGAACCTCTGATAAGTTAAAGGAACCTTTTCATCACGAGGTTTTTTTATTTTGACACATACATAACGTTACGCCTGTTTGCCAGTGGGGTAAGCAGATACAGCGTACCTCCAGTTAAGCTCGCCTATTGTATCTAATTTGTACAAATTGGTGTTCAATAAAGAATAAACTATATCCATACTTGCCACGGTCCTGATCGCTGACGCCTCTTTCGTACTCATAATGCGATCACGGCCTTAAATTTAAATGAATGCTTATCCTATTGCACGTACCTACCCCTCTTTTTAGGGTTCCGTATCTATACAGAATCATACTAAGCCTACGCCGCCGTCCGTCCGTCCGTCCAAGGGCTGTATCTTTTGAACGTGATAGGTAGCCGGTTGAAATTTTTACATTATAAGACTTATTATGTGAAAATTGCAACCCTTACAAATAGTGTTATCACAACACTTAGTATTATTATGGCGGATATGCTAACAAATAACAGAACAATGAAAAGTTAAAAATCAAGGGCCCCAATACTAGAAACGTGCTAAGAATCAATTAGTACCCCCCTAAATAATAGATGGCGCCACAGGTAGTTTGCATTTCAGGCAGACAAAAGAGAGGATATGGTATTTTGACAGGTATGGTATAGCGGATCTACGGAACCCTCCGTGCATGAGTAAAACTCGCGCTTCTTTTTGTTGTTCCTAAATACACCACTAAGTTAGGACTTAAAATATTGATTTTATTTTCAACGTTCTTTACAAGTAGGTACAAAATGCCCCTTTGAATTTCGAACGATTTTTAACGTTTATATTATGTAATAGTGTACATACACACCACACGCTGTATCCCGACAATCAGGGTAAGCAGAGTAATGGGTGTTGTGCTGCAAGTACTCTGGTAAATTACAGCACAACACCGACCAGCGCGTTTAGCAAAGTATTCGGACAAGATAACTATGAAGCAGCAAGTAAGGCACGAATGCTCACCCGCTGCATGACTCGGTGGTGGTACTCGTGATGTTTGTAAAATTATGTTTTTATATAAATAGAGATATGAACTCAGAAGGACGGACGCAGGAAGACAGAAGACAGAGCTTGTAATGAGACAACCAGGGTACCGTATCATTGTATGTTATATTATTTCGTACAGAGCCCTAAAACGTAGCCCGAATCTAGGTCGTTCGGGAAAGCGACTATGCAATAAGGTTATCCCCAGCAATCTCCGTTTGTGGGACGAAGAGACCTAAAGTACAGTCAACTCTGAAAGTCACGATCTGCTTGTAGAATCATACCTATGTGATTTTTATAGAACCCGAAATGTTTGGCTACATTACCTATTACAACCGCGATGTCTTCCCATCCCAACCTCATGAAGTAGGTGTCATATCAGTGCCACCGGTGGACGCGCCGGCTATACCAGAACTGGAACCAATTTATAATCGGCATGCACTCCATTCGCATGAGACAGAAGACAAGTGATGAGTAACCAACCAAGTGTGACGGAGATAGACATACGTACTGTAATTTTACCTAGTCTTTGCGCCTTTTATTTCATTTATTTATTTATTTATTTATCTTAAGTACTTAGACAGAGAAGTTGACACGACTTACGACTTTTGTACAACATTTCAAGATCAGTCAACTCTTAAAAATTTTAAGTACACGTATATTATATTGGAATTTGTTAAAAAAATTTATATTGACTATAAAATATTCTAAGTATAAAATTAAAGCTACTACTAATAAATACTAAAAATACCGAGCTAACTCAGAATTTTTATAAATAAATATACTATCAGAAAACTTCAACAGAGTCAGATAGCTAAGACTTTTTTCACACTGAAAAGAGCTACAGAGCAATGATATATAATTAGGTATTATAGTAAACAGTAATGATATTATCTTGACAAGCATATTATATCCCCTTCTTCGAGGTATTTATTTCTTTGACCATACTACATTCATCATACAAAATGATATCACAATGGACATATACTTGCCCCGTAACAAACTCAGCTTAGAACGAAACACTATAAAGCGCCGTTGACAAAGTTCTATAGAATATATCCAATCCAATCCAACCCGCACCAAGCAGGCTGAAGTCGAATATATATATTGATCTACATTCGAGCTGGAATAAGCCAGACGACTGGAAGGTCAAGGGTAGAGTTATTCTGAATACAGCCTTCAACCGGTGCAGGCAGTGGTTTACAACCGTAACGGTTTGTTATAATATGGGTGTATAAAATACATTTAAAATATAGGTAAGGTTTTGAAGCAACGTAAACATCCAGACAAGTGCGAGTCGGACTCGCGCACCGAGAGTTCCGTACCACCGCATAAGCGCCTAGTTTAAAAGAAAACGAAAAAAAAGAACAAGTGGAATTCGAACACACGACCATCGGTTCAAATCTTCATACAAAGTCTGTTTAATAGCAAATCAGCGTTCGGGTGAACCACCACATTCTCAGAAAAAATAACGTTCACCAAGGGTGGGTCCGAGCGTCGAGCTGGGTTCAGGTAAACGATATGTTATGCTCTCTCGAAGAAAGTAACTCCCAATAAAAAAATCACAGATCATATTGGTGGGAACCTGTAAACATAGGGATAAGCCGCAAGCAACTATGTATGTTGAGCCATTCTTTAGTTATATATAAGCGAGCATACACACACATATACATAATTTTTTTATGTAAACCAACATGGGTGGCTGTGCCGGGGGACCAATGGTGCAGTCGACAGAGCCTAAATCACCTCCCCTCTCGAGACCACGCTCAGTTATGCGCCATGCCAGCAGATTTGCGGACTGTTGCTATAGGCTGTCTAGCCTATCAATAGGACACCCAGGTTAAAGGATTCGGGAAACACACTCGCCGGGAGATAGTTCCACACCCTAGCGGCTGCGACAAAGAAACTATTTTGAAAACCGATGGGTTCTACATATGGCATACATAAATACATATATATACATACATACATACATACATACACACACCCTTCCATACATACATACATACACACATACATACGTACATACACACAGATAACAGACTTTGAATCTTATAATTTGCAGGGATAGGGATGTATAATATTATGATATGTAAAATGGTACTCGCACATTTATTTGTTCAAGAGTTGGGTATGCACACAGATCAGCGGGTGTGTCAGACTAATGAGCTGAATTATTAACTTGAAAAAAAGTTTAGAACCCCCGATTTATAGCAGTTTGGTCAGCGCCGCGGCCGCCGCGCCGCCCGCCGAGAAAAGCTACGATGCTGAAATACCTACAAATAATATGAATGCAAAGTTAATATCTGAAATGGACATTTTGCCTGCATAAGTACATATGTTTTTATATACCTACCTAACTGTTGTATGTAACTGTAGTATTTTTAGTTCTATTATGTGGAAGGCATTTTATATGAGAAGTGTCTTCATTGAGAAAAAGTTAATTTATTTCACAAAACAATATTTAAGAAATTTACAAAAAATGTTTAACTAAATGACTACGGAACCCTAATAAAAAAGATATTAAAAACAATAATTCCTCCATTGGGACGACTGCCATCGTCCCACCCACTCCCACCCAAGTAGTTACCAACTTATAAAGAAAACAATTTGGCCCAACATTTTCACCTTCTATAAATTTTGTTGTGCCATCATAATACTTTGAAACATATTTCCTTACGTCTCGTCGTGTTCAGAATGACGAACAGATCATATTTCCATATGTTAATAACACTGAAGTTACAGTAAGTACATAATTGTATTCTGAAAATATGTTTTCAATGTTTCAAGGGTTATCTATCACGCTGCAGGATCACGACTCGCTTGCCAAACTATACACAAATACATGAATAAAACATGCGCAAACGTCGCATAGAAACGTTGAATAGGCGAAGAGATGTGTGCAAATAGAACGTTAACGCGAGTAAATAATATTTGCAAATTCGATGTTGATCTAATTCTGCACCTCCGCAGGAAATGACAGAATTTCCCACGAGGCGTCACGTTACGTGAAATTCTCCGAAAACTGAAATTTTCATGAATATATTAACTTTGTAAGTCCATTAGATGGGAGCCGAGGTGAAATTTAATGTCGTTTTGAGATCGCTGCGCTGCCTGAGGCCTTTTATTTACAGATAGCTCAGCGACAGCAAGGGATGAGGCGGATTCAGGGAGCGGGCCGTGTGTGTATCTGGCTCGTTGTCCCACAATAAAGTATACCTAAATATGCTAACGTGCACACATAATATGATTACAAACATACATACATAATGTCCCGCCTGTATTCCGCTGTGGTGAGAGAATGGTTCTCCCTCCACGTGCCACGCTCCTGACCTGTCACGCGCGACGTACCTACCTACGAGTGCCTCTTCCGCACACTTAATTATATTTTTGACGTGATGATGTCACGTCTTATAAATTGATGAACACCGGCTGCACGCACGAAGAAGTGTAACGTTCCATCTAAATCTGTGTGTGCAAGCGAGAGCGCGATAGAGACCTGTGTGTGCAAGCGAGAGCGCGATAGAGAGGCATATACAATAGTAGAAAATACAAAATATATTTCTCCGTCTTTTGCGAGCCTCGAGGCTCGAACCCGCGGTCCCTCCCACCATCACTGACCAGACGTGTTATCCACGCAGGCTATCGACCGTGTACTTATCGCTGCAAATTTTCTCAACAGTATGTACTTGAATTTCATGGAGCGACATCTAGCGTCAATATTAAATTAAATACTTCAGCCAGCGGTATACTTGATTTAGCAGTTAGGTAATTGTTGCAACGTTGAACATGTAGGTTTTTTATATATAAATTAAACAAAAATTAATAGTCGTTATTTTCTCATATTTTTTATTAGTTATTATCACATCTTTATCATGTACTTAAATTAATTTTACATGGTAAATATCCGCCGGAACTGATTTACTTTATGACATCATCACGTAAAACTATCGTCCGTAAACCAACTTTATAGACAACCAATTTTTTTTTTCATACAGTTTGATCGTCGGCTTTGAGAAATACGCACTTTACCTCCTCAGAGTACATGCCCGATCTGGTTTAGGTTACTTATACAACCTGTATACAAACGTGCTGTGGACGTCGCACCAGCCTGTTTGGAGAGAAAAATGTAAATGCAAATTTTCTCTAATCTGCGAAAAATCATCGGAGAGAACATTTTTATTTTAAATTTGTTATTAGATTAGCGGCACGGTAAATTATAAATAACATCAAAGCTGAATTGTCGATCTTCTAGATTTCATATATCTATATATTCTTGTCGGAGTAAGTTGCCACACCCATTTCATTTATCTTTAGGGTTTACGGTCTGTCCGTCTTTAGTCTTTATCTTTTGAACAGTAATAGGTAGCCGGTTGAAATTTTCACAGGCCAGGTGGGACGGCGACATCAAGTGCGTCGGCGGAAAGCAGTGGTTTCGTACCGCTGAAGGCCGGGAGGACTGGAGAAAAATTGGAGAGGCTATGCCCAGCAGTGAACGCCGACACGCTGACTGACTGACTGAAATTTTGTATGAATATGTGTTAATATTACGGCGGATATACTAACACATAATAAAAAAAGAAAAACGCTTTGTTGTTTTTAGGTTTCCGTATCCCGTACGGAAGCCTATTACTAAGCCTACGCCGTCTGTCCGTCCGTCCGTCCGTCTGTCCTAGGGCTGTATCTCTTGAACCGTAATAGGTAGCCTGTTGAAATGTTCACAGAATATATGTTACTATGGCGGATATAACAAATAATAAAAAAAAGAAATGTTGAAAATTAAGGGGGGCTCCCATACAACAAACATGCGAAAAATCGATTAGTCACGCTACTGAATAATAGATGGCGCTACAGGCTTTTATACATTGCATTGTTGAAAGACAAAAGATAAGCAGATATTATTGATAGCGGATAGATACGGAAACCTCCATGCGCGAGTAAAACTCGCACTTGACAGATTTTTTCTCTATCGTAAGAACGGTAGATAATACATACAAGCGTCATACATAATTAATAATTGTTCTGATTATAGCGCACATTCTAAAGTAAAACAATAAATCATCGAAAAAAAGTCGGTACGCGAGTGCGACTCGCACTTGGCTGATTTTTTCTAGCCGATTAGGCCTTAGTTGTTCAATCAGTGAACCGATTTCCATCGAGGTCAAAACATAGAGGCTCTTCTATAGAATTGTTCGAGTTCACGAATGGGCCAAGTTCAGTTGTGTGCAATGCCTCATGCAGGTAATATCAACCTGTTTGAAGAAAATTATTTTAATTATCCTGTTTTTCAAAAATATTTTTTATTTGCATCCTTCACCTTCGTATGTATAACTATGTATGTATAACTATTTAAAGGCTGCACAGATTTCAATAAATAGTTTTCGCTTTTCCAACTAAGATTTGGCTACCATCATATCCATTTCCTTTCGCGTTAAAGTAGTGCTTCCATACAAATATAGCCGACATTAAATGAAGGGAAGCACTGACATGGCACCTAGTTCGCCCGGTGTTATGGGCTGACATCACGGATCTTGTAAGTGATGAAGCCAACCCTGTCAGTTTCCATAAAAAAAACACAAATATTTTGCATACATGATACATTCATTTAGCCACCTTTAGGCATAGGCGCCAATACTTGGAACTAATCCCCTGTTCCAGCGTAAAACTGGGCGTTCAGGAAATTGGAAACGGCATACGAAGCTTCAGGCGGCATAAGCCAACCACGTGACGTAACAATTTATATACTTCATCGCCAAGTACAACGTAATCGAATTAACTGAGTAGGTACCTTCGTACAGAGAAAATATGCTTGATCCAAGTAAATCAATTCGATAGAAGAGGGATCAAGTCAACACGTCGAGCGGGCGAAACAATTATAAATGATGTGACACCAAATCTGAAGTGTCACAGAGATAGTCAGCGTGTGGCCGAGCGGTCTGGGCGTCGGCTCGTCTTCCGAGAAGTCCGAGGTTCGAATCCGGTCCGCGCGAACCAATGAGATTCGGAACTTTTTTTTTTTTATTGCTACCGAACTGGCTGGCTCTGTCCGAGGTCGCAACCTCAGGCGCAGCCAATTTCACCCCCAGGAGGTGCCAGTCCGGCTTGGAGGTGGACTAATGTTGCTGGGGAAAGGCTATTAACCCGCGATTTCAAGATCCGTGGATTGTAGGAGTGGGGGAAGCTTCTGTCGACTACAAAGGGGTGTTCCGCGAGAGTATGGCGGGTTTGGCGTAGGCGAACAGGAGGAGGAGGGATAAGGGAAGCAAGTTCGTCAGCAGCAGGAACTGGTGTAAAACTGTAGGTCCCTTCCCTTGCAGCCGACGACTTGGTACCACTGTACTGGATGCAAGACGGTCGCATAGCAGCCTCGACTGTGTTCTCCTTAAGTCCAGTATAGCCAGCAGGGAATAAAGGAGAAAGTTAGGTGCCATACCTAAGGGAAGTCTTAGGTATGGCACCTATCATATGGGAGATTGGCTGGTCGGAGCATGTGCTTGGCCCCTTTGGCTCGGCCACCCATACCGAATTACATAAAAATAACTTGTGGTAGTCCACGCTACGTATCATTATCAATCAACACTCGTGTCAGTCAGTAAGTCGGTCAGCGTGTATGCTCCTGCCGCTGCTGGACATACCCCTCTCCAATCTTTCTCCAGTCCTTCCGGCCTCTGCTTTCCGCCGATCGACGTACTTGATGATGTTGTCATCCCACCGGTCTTACCTCCCACACTCTGTTTTGCGGCGATTTTTGGCGATGGCGATGTAATCAACCGTGTTTGATTACATAAAAAACCGCCCAAGTCGGATTCGAGCACCGAGGCTTTCGTACCACTACGTAAATGATCGGTTTTTATTATTATTTGTATAATGAGTAGCACTCGCACGTATCGCGCCATCTATCGGTGAAATTGCACTCCTTTGTTGTTAAAATGTTTGGATAAATTCGGTAGATGGCGCTCTTGTGAAGGTCTTTGTATGGGAACCCCCGTAATTTACTATAATTTTTTTAAATTATTTGTTGTTATATCGGCCATACTTCATTTTACCGACTTGCTATACGGTTCTAACGATACAGCAGCAGGACAGACAGACAGACGGCGGAACCTTAGTAATAGGCTTCCGTACTGGCCGTGGAAACCTAAAAAAGGAATATTGGGAACGAAATAAATTATATGCAATGTGTGAGTAATGAATGACAATAGAAGTTCTGCTTTTTTTAATTCTTCTGCTTGATCCGATTAGGTCGTTTAGAGCCTACTTCGCGTCGCATTACATAGTTTGCTACAGGATTCGGTTTGTTTGGGTTCGGCTTACAATATCCTTGGGACAATTCATTTCAATTACTTCCAAATTGTTCTTGGGCACTAATTAAGAGCTATTTCGTCCGAGATATTATTAGACACTCGTGGTGCATACAAGCGTAGAGTGACAGAGATGATCGTTGATCACAGTCGGTCTCTCTTTATGCCTGAATTTTTGTATACGAATTATTAAAATATTCTCTAGAAATAATATATTTATATATGTACGTACTTATTAGTAGATAACTAGTGAAAGTAAAATTTAATGAAAAAAAAAATATATATATACATACATTGCATACCACACGCTGTATCCTAACAATCGGGGTAAGCAGAATAATCGATGTTGTGCTGCAAATACAGCACAATATCGATCACCACGTAGCAATGTATTAGGACTAAGAAGATAACCATAAGCAAAGCAAGTATGACATGAAGACCCACCCGCTGCATGACTCAGTGAAAGGACCGTGCCAAGGTGAGAGGTGGCTAACCTTTCGAACTTTAGCACTACGGACGAACGGACGGAAGTTGGCGAGTAGTATCCCCAATTTTTCGCCAGTCTCCCGGTCTTCAGCAGTACGGAATCACTGATTGCCTGCTACGTACTTAACATCGTGGTTCCACCTGGCGGGTGGTCTACCCACACTTCGTTTCCGTGACCACAGCCACCAGTATAGGACCCTTTTGCTTGAATGGTCTTTGCTTCGTCGACTGACATGCCCAGCCCACTGCCATTTGAGCTTAGCCTTTGGTGCGTCGACGCCCAACTAACATTATGGTGTTAATGCAGGCGTTATAAGAGCTATTTAATAGAGGCCCATTCTTATACAGGTGAAGGTTCTTTAGTGACTTTACAATAGCGTAAGTGCTATAAGGGTGGGACAAGAGCTCTACAGTAGTGACGCGTTATATTAATCCAATATACCACTTTATGATTTAAAACAACCTGCCGTTAGCACCAATTTGATTGTTAAGCGGATTGCCTCGATACATACCATCGATCGCGTAACGATATTCCCAACCAAGTTCCCAACGCTGGGCAACTTTCAGCATCTTAACGACAGTTTCTTTACTTCTTTAAGCCACCTAATGTAGTATTAAAAATGTTATTACGGAAAATTTTATTATTTACAAAATTTTTTATAAACCATTTTTTTTTACTGTATTTCCAGTTCCGTTGTATAAAACGAAAGTTTCTTTAAAATGTTTTTTTTTTAATTTAATTCTCCAATTAAGTAATTCAACAATATTGTTTATTATTTTGTGTAAGAATTTCAATCTACGTAAGAATGTAACGTCCGAAATGTGTCTTCTCAGCGAGAGTGGAGCTAATGTAAATGAAAATTCTTATATTATTATTATATATTACGTATTACTCTTATATATGATATATTATTATATTATATATATTCTTGCATTTATTTACAATTTGTTTACCTTACACTGTGTTTTTATTCCCTCAAAGATATCGTCAAAGAGCCAATGTGCCAAGTCATAAAGAATGCTTATAAACCGCCCGGACAAACCGTACCCGCTTTCGTCCTCAAACGGCCTGGCCCGTAAATCTATGATAGCCGCAGTAAAATATCAGGCAAACAGATTCCTCACCTCGACCGCAATATTCCGCAAATGATTGCCCGCGCCGTTCTCAGCCGCAATCTCGGGGTAATCGTGTCTCGCAACTCCTCAGGCTCAAAATTATCACCACAGAAGACAGAGGCGTATTTAGGCCGTAAGGTCCGGAATCCGGAATTCAATCGAAACGATTAAGTTGTCAAGAAAATCTTAGTTCATACTGTTTTAGTTCTTATTAGTGGTTTTTTAATTCGATTCAATATTTTGTTTAATAGTTTTTTTTTTTCATTTTGACTACTCCGACCGGCGAACTGTCTTAAACTTATATTACTTAGATACCTACTTATACACTACACATTCTCATATAAAATTATAGGGAAGAAGAATAATATAACTATAGAAAGTAGTCCTAAAATGGTCTGCACTTATTTCGTATAGTTGTTTCATTTGCCACTATGCGACTGAGAGCGAATTAAGACGTTGTATTGAGTTTTGCCTTCATTTAACAGCTCCGTTTTTCTAGTGGCGATTGTGGATCTATAAAGTAGATATATAGATGGTCTTACACATTTCTCATTTCTCAGCCGATAAAGTTTGGAAACCTCTGATCTAAACTGATCATGCGAAGTGATCCAGACATAATTTACACAAACAAAATGCACATGGATAACACGTGATTGTTACAAGAGACTTTATTCCGTTGCATGATTAATATGGTAGGTAACATAATAATGTTGAATGTTGAAATGTTGTTGTTGAAATGTTCAGTCAAAATTTTCAACAATAAGTAATTAATTAAAATACAATCAAATTATCAATATTTCAATAAGCCGTGGAGGGCCTAGTGCTGGGTTTATGATAAATACGGCCTTTGTGGTGTCACAATAATAACGAAAGACGGAGAAGGAGGTACATTCTCCGAGACGCTCACTGAAGAGAGACAAAAAATACAACACTACTCGTACCTCATCACGTTAGCGTCAGTCGCACGCCACTGCTAAATAATAGTACATCACAGCAGTACAGCGATATTTCAATTTTAGAACTAAAATGTTTCAATGTTTTTTATGAATTTTTTTGTTTAATAGTAGACAGTACACCACTATATTTAAACAATATTTTTATTATACGTTGCTAATACACCATTTCGTAGTACAAGGTACATTGTAATACCTGAGTATTGCCTGCGCTGCGCAGTTTTCAAGTGAGGCACCCCTGCTTACTGCGATATTCCAGGCCTATAAATAGAAAAATGACATGGAATCTGTGCTTCAACAATTGACAAGTAACAGAGAGACAATGATATGTCGCATTATATGAATGTGGAAAATGATTTACTCACAAACCTGAAACCAGCACTTGCAACTATCGAGAGCGATCGTCATCTTACGCTATCCTCCTCCCGTCCCATAAGCAAAGACTTCGCAATAAAAATGCAAGCAAACCTGAACTCTAGCTTTCCGCAAATAAGACTCAATTTTGCCCGGTGGTCCGGGTCCCAGGACCAACGAACGGAGTGAAAAAAGAAAAAATAAAGATGAGACCGAGTGCGTATCCCTGTTCCTCTGACCATTTAGGACACGATAGTGACTTTTTATTGCGCAGTACGTGCCCTCGCAAACCGCAAAAGTGGTCTAGGAAATTGTCTCCCGAAACACTCGCGTGCGGACTTCTGTCCCTTTGTCTTTATCTACACTGTTCAGAATAATAATTTATTCACAAAACATTGAGAAAAGGTTGGAGAGGGAGAAGAGCTTGGAACACTTTCTGTTGCGACTTTCCATCGGAGTAACATTTTTTAATCATGTTCACATAAAACTTGACTAACAGTTACCGATTCGTGTTTACTGTTATACTTCATAAAAAGTCATATGTACCTTAAATATTATCACTGGGGCTTGTTGTCGCTGTTGTTGATTTGGTTTGGGGTTGGCTCTAGGCCTGCAAACTAATCCTGCTTGGTTGGGGACCTTCGTGCAAAATCCCGCAATTTCCAGCTACCCCTACAGCCAGCCTATGTCTTCCATGAAAGCCACAAGTCAACCGGGGTGTCTGCAGACCGCTGCAACGGAAGATGGAGAACGGAGTATATCCCTTCGTTGTTGTCAAGCACACTGCACTCCGACAAAACATGCTCGGCCGTTTCATCCGTTGGCTTGGCAACGGATGAAACGGCCGAGCATGTTGCTGCAGCATCCTCTGCATAGTGGACTATCCGTAATACCCATGGTGTGTAGATGTTTATTTAGTGAGCAGTGGCCGCTCATCAGACCAACGGCTACTTAGCTTAGCCCGGGCCAGGTTGATAAGCTTCCGAGGCAACCTTCGGTTTGGTTTAGGAAGAGCAGCTCTCGACTGTCTGCACTCTGAGAGGCCCTTCCATTTGTCCCTGTGTTTCCGTGATATCGACGCGTGCAACCAAGTTCTCTGGGGCTCAAATCATTTCACAAATCGCTAACAGGGACGATCATTTACCGCATTTGAATTTCGTATATTAGTAATTACTACGGAAACTTTTTACCTGACTATGGCTTCCTTTCTTTGTCTTAGTAAATTTTTATGAATTTTTTAGTTACAATGTTCTATTTTTATTTCTTTTAAAGCAGGCAAAATAAGACTATAAACTTAGTCCTCGCGCCTTTAGGTATTTTTGCTACTGTAGTAAGTGCATGGGTAGCAGTATGCAACCTAATACTACATAATATTATGTACTGGTGTACTTTATTAGTTTTGTGGAATTCTACTAATCCTAAAAAGGGTTTGCCCTCATTGGTTTTGGTTAGGTTAGGATAGGTTATAGCAATGCTGCAGCGACAAGGCTTAATAATGTGGAGGATGATGTTAAAGTGTGGAGAGATGTCAGCATCCTCTGTCTCCGCGTGTGTCTCGTGTGCAGAGCGTCGAAAAAATTATGTGAATGTGTTGTAGTCAAATATGGCATCTGACATTTTAGTCGTTAGCGCCATCTCACGGCATTGGTATGAAACTTCGTAAAGTGCGAAGCGTTGTAAGTGGTTATCGATTTTCCATGCTTTGGCTAAGAGTTCGCCACACTACCAGAAACAAACAAAAAATATAGAAAATAATCGCTCGCCCTAATAAATATATTTTCACGTAACATAAAAAATTGAGTTAGAATCAGAGGCAGGATCGTCGTACGAAAGGTGTCCATTTCGAGTGGAACATAATTTACTTAAGATATCGCCGAAAAAACGTTGCATTATGTAGCAGCTTGATTATATTCCGATTTATTCCAGCCGGCTATAATTTCCTAAGGAAGTGCGTGCAAACGAGGCTCGCCCGCCGCGGCGGAGGCGTCGGCCCCAGCGCCCCCCGCCCTCACACACCGCATACAAATGAGACACTAAATATACGAATATCAAGCCACGACGGCCCCTCACAGCAACACAGACGAACCCGTGATGCTATGATGAAGACGAGATGTATAAAACGAAAACTAAAAAATTTATATTTGAAAGTATTTGCTACTGCTAGCGAACAGCGTCCATTGACTCACAGTATTATCTACTGTCTATCAATATTAAAAATACAAATGGTAGCTCTTCAATGGAGAGCGTAGAGGTAAATGAACGCAGTAAGCACTGAACAAAAAAAAAACACTAGCATTTTTACCCGACTGCGTTGAAATTTCTTTATTCTCTCGCAACTCCAAAATGATTATTTTAGTGGTATTATAATTATATTCGAATATATTATATAGGTACGTATGTCAAGTGCGCAATTTCTTTTACAAAGAGTAAAAACTACCCAACTGCCAACAAAAAAAGTAGCGAGCAGTAAGTATAAAAAAAATGACACATCTTCAGTTGTAAGAGGTCCTTGACGAATATCAAACGAGCCACGTGAATTCGTAGTAGGTATAAGTTATATTCGTGAAAAGCATCTGTCGGTTCTCACGCCCGCGCAGGCGGCGCGGAGGGGTGGCGGCGGAGCGGGGTCGGAGGCCGAAGGCTCGGGCGCGCTCAATGGGTAGGTAGCTTGCAAGTCAAAATATAGGAATTACTGAATAGCTTTTATCCACAGCTCGGTATGTGCCATTATAGAACAGTTGAGAAGAAAGCATTACGTAATGTGAGAAAATGATAATGTCTAAACATGTTTACCAGTAAGTAGATAAATATCAAATCCGAAAATAATATAATAGAAATACTTTATTGCACACAAAACACTAACAAAGATACAGAAGACAGAAGATAACATACAGAAGAGCATAGACATTTACAATAATTCACACAGAAACAAGAGAACAGTAGCGTGCAAAGGCGGACTTATTGGTTATTTAACAAAAAAATATATTTTTAGATGCGGTCCTTTCACACCAATCAACAATAACAAAATTTGTTATTGTTGATCATATTTAAATGAATTATTCGAAAATTATAAAGTTATTAAAACTTTTAACAATGTCATCCTCTCAACGGAAAACTCGGTAAGAAAATGTCTCTTCCAATCTCCTCCTTCCAAAATCCAAGCCGATTACATTTTATGCAATCGGCTTGGATTAAAAGAGTATTTAGCATAGTATTATGTATGCATTACATCACTTAATTGTATTCACAGTCACGAGGTCACACAAACGCATTCCGACTCAACTTCGTTATTCAGTTCATTGGCCTGTTTGGAGAAATAACCGTACCGGTTATAGCTGCAGTTCCCCGTAATAAAATATGATCGTTAATTTGTAACTGTCATAACTTACGTTTCGTTCAGGATGACAACTAAAGATTTATATAAGAAGCAGTTAGCGTTCGAGAAACCAAGTTATATATGTTTTGAAGCCGAAGAAATTAATAGGTACTATACGGGTCATTAACTTGTCCAGAAGGGAAAATGAAAATGCACACTGAGGTAGGTACTTACTGGTTCAAAATGTTACGCGAATTTCGACCTGATGGCGGCGCGCCGCCGCCATCAGGTCGAAATTCGCTCTCTTATTTCACTTCACTGCTAACCTCATAAGCCATTTAGCGTGATATAAGCGGACAGATAGACATACACTCAGACACTCAGACAGAAAGCAGACGTTGGATTTTATTATAGGTAAGGATTATCAAATGTTTTCACTGTAAGTACATATTTATATTATTTATTATACATATAGTTAAAAATGTAAATTAATACAACACACAATCAACACAAATATACTGTGGTACCAAATAGGGTGTACAGCTCTCAGAACTCTACTAATTCTTTGTCCTATGCCTTTGCCATCTGTTTTACATCTATTGAGCTTGCTATGAGCTCGGTAGAGTTCATAGCAAGAAGTAAAAACTCATGGGTCGCGAGGCCCGAGAGAAATCTTTAGTGAAATAAAATAACTAGAGCTAATACATGTTTATGATTTGTGTGTCGATAACCCAATCCGTCAAATAATTTTTCCGCTTACATGTTTACTTAAATATTCTAGAACCAACACACATCGATTGTTTAGTAGGATTCTGATGACATTCAAATGATTTAAATAAAAAAAAACAATGCAAAAGCTTGATTCACACTTTAAGCCAGTGCAATATATAGATATTATAATGTTCTTTCTTTTAGTTCACCCGGTGATATGGGCTGACATCACGGATGTTGTAGGTGATGTAGCCAACCGTGTCAGTTTCCATAAAAAAAATAATTACTTTTACTTATTTGTTTACCTATGTACGTTAAAAAAACGATTTCCTGTAAATATGTTTTTTCAAATAACTGTCGATTCTGTCGCAGAGAATCATTTGTTAAGCATTCAGTTTACCATTTGTACGATTTTTAAGTGCAATAAACTTTGGTCCGTTTACTTATATAATACGTATCTTCTACCTCATGCAATGAGTGAAAAAATATTTTAACAAGATAACATGATGCAAACTTATGGCAATGCATTCTCGGTATGATTTTTTTGTTTGTGGTGTAATAAATAAGATGATTGTACGAACACGTTGGCAATTCGCAATTACGGATATGTACCTACACGGTGCGTAAATAAATTAAATGATAACATTTTTGTCCGTCTCACACATCGTATGTGTTTGGATGTGGAACTGTCAACGGATCTTTGGAAATAAAAAAACCAAGCAATAACATGAATACCAGTATAAACCAGAGTTATATTTTGAACCAGTGTGCACCTATTTTTATTTTGCCTCCTGCACAAGATAACATGCACATGTGGAATTCACTCCCACCTGCATCCTTTCCTCTAATGTACAGTCTGGGGTCCTTCAAACACGTCACATTATGAAGGTGCAACTAGCCGGCCGACATGATATTCGCAGCCACCGTAATTAACCGAATGCCCGTGGGCGCCGTCGGACTACACCTCTGCGTTAGTCTGGCGCGCGCCAGAGCTGCGCTTCGTGCGCACGAAACGAATGAAAGCGGTCGTCTCGGCCGGCCGAGCACGCCGCGCCGTGCGATGGACTAGCTTGGACACATGTGCAGAGTCGTGCGGCATGGACATTTCGTACAAGTCGGCGCCGACTTGCACGAGTGCACGAAATCGGTGAATGGATGTTGTAATGTAATGCAGAGAATTTAAAATTTTTAACTATACTTCTCTATACAAATATTTACGTTGATGGCTACTATTATATTATAGAGTAGAAAAAAATTAAATTAAAAAAAATTTTTTTTTTTCTTACAATTTTTAAGTACCTATCGTGTACCTATTCTCAAAATGTATGGAGAAAAATATTTTTTTTCTTCAAATAAAAAAGTCGTAGAACAAAAGTTGTTCCATTTCATGTACAGAATCACCCCCTTTCGGGTTTAATGGTTGGGGTTGCAACACCGTGTACATATAGGTACCTACCCTACCATGCTCTATCATTTTGAAATTTAAAAAAATGGATACAGTCACGCATGTTAGTTCCTATAAATAAATAAACATATTTTTCCTTTAAACCGCGGAGGAAAGGATAGGTAGAACGCGCGCGGGGCGGCGCGACGTACCACCGCTGCTACGCCACGCCACGCACGATGGCCATTGGCCGCGCGCGCGCCTTTGATCTGTGTCGAAAACCCGACAAGCGATGGGTCGCCCTCGCCCGCCCGGTCGGTATCGTTAGAGCACTTGCCGCCGCGCGCCTGCCGCGTGTCGGCTCGACTGTCGGCACGGCTTTCATGTCTCTTTGTTCATACCGCCAAGCCGCGCCGCCGCCCGCTACCGAAGAGTGCGCTGCTTGCTTATATGAATATTTTGCCAGGCAATTTTTAATTTTACATTTTGAACTTAAGGTTAAAATTTGAACCTTACAATCTCTACTGTGCTGTGCTGTGCATTGTGAGTGCTGCATGCTTCACTCGTCCTTGGCGCGTGTCGGCAAAGTGCGCCTTCTGCATCGCAGTAAAGTCTATAATATTTATTTACCTAGGTACTTATTCATTTAAAATGTCTGGCAAAGATTATTTTAATCTTAGACATTGAGGGATACATACATACTTTAGTTGAAGATCTTATAAAATAATAAAGTGAAATATACATAAATGTACCGTGTGGGGCCGGTACTTTAAAAGATTAGCCCCACTGCATCTCTCCCCGTGTATGTCGTAAAAGGCGACTAAGGGATATGACTCCCTTCTTATATTACTAGGTGGTAGGGTGTAACCCGCCCGGGTTGGTACCACCGCACTGAATGAAAGTTCGGTCGAAACGGCTATGTAAATAGTTTGTGTTTTCCGTCCAGTTCAGTGTAGCCGGCACGACCGAAGGGAAGCACTGACGTGGCACCAATTCACCCGGTGTTATGGGCTGACATCACGGATGTTGTAGGTGATGTAGGCAACCGTGTCAGTTTCCATAAAAAAAAAAAAAATACAATCACGTTGAATTAAAACCAAGACAGTTTGCATAATGCAGTCAAAACGTGCAAGTTTGTGCTACTTCGTGCGCGTTGGACAATCGTGACACGAACTGCACGAGACTGTCCATCGTGCGAGCACAGCACAGCAGTACAGAGATGTGCGCTGTACGAAATCGTGACACAAACCGGCACAAAAGCGCACCTCTGGCGCGCGCCATATGTCGTGCTTCCCATAAAAAAAATCACTTACAGTAGTTGATTCCACTTCTTTAGCAGGTCTACACCAAGGAGAACCAATAGGTAACTTACCTGAAACGAAAGAAACCATCAAATATTAGAAACATCATTGAGGAACAATACAATTTCATTTCCATGCTATAGAATTAAATGGAAGAAATTACATCGAACAATAAGTCCTCCTTCTAAGCCGCAGAATAGTAGAATACAATAAAACATGCCTAATGCTCCATTCTGATCACTAAAACAATCTACAACCTATGTAATGCCCTGTCAGATAAGTAGGTATTCGGAATATTCCATCTCCTTTTTCTTCACTACCATTATAAAATACAACGTGTGTCTGTCTGTAAACGGTAAACTCGAAAACGGCTAACCGAATGTATACGTGCAGTTTGCGTGAGAAAATACAATTTCTAAGAGATATAAATGAAATTGGTGTCGAAATATAACAATTAGTCAATTGTATAAAAAAATCGGCCGAGTGCAGCTTTGTCCACGCACAGTGAACGGTTCCGTAGTCGGGTAGAACGTTCACGGTGTTAAAGAAAATATCCCATATCTCAAAAGCTATACACCACATAATATATTTTATTCAAACCAATTTTCGTTGAGAGCGTTTTTTTGTTCTACTTACCACCTTAATTTTTTTCAGAATTTCCCACCGTATAGTTGAAAAATTACGGGGGGGGGGGGGGGGGGGCACACTGTTTACGACTTTAGAAGCGCATATCACTCACCAACTATTGTGTGGGATGGCTGTAAAATACCAGCTTGCGCCTCTTGGCTCGATCCAGTCCAGTGTCGACTAGTGGGTGACCCCGAAGTGTCCAGCGATCTAGAACCACTGCAACTAACCTTCAAGAGGGGCGTGAATGGGCACCTGTCAGGCCGGCATGGCATTCGCAACCCCCGCATACGACCGAATGTCCATGGGCGTCGTTAGACACCTTATAGGTGGCTCGGCGCCATATGTCGCGTTGTCAATAAAAAGAAAAAAAAAGAAAAAAAAACTAAGTAGGGATGTCGGTTCCCTAAGTGTGTTCTATCGTTTATTCATTGGGGAGTACTCGGAGGAGCTGTTTAACGCGATCCCGGCGTCCCCTTTCCATCTCCTCACCACGCGCACTGGGTAGGGATTGCATCCATAAACGCCTGACTTACCGCCGATGCGTTCCAATTGGTTCTACAGATATTTCCTTTACAGAACCGGCGTTAAAATCTGGAACACTCTCCCTGCCCATGTATTTCCCCCCAAGTACAGTCTCGAGTCCTTCCAAGGAACGTGAATAGGCACCTGTCAGGCCGGCATGGCATTCGCAACTCCCGCCTTATACGAGAGAACGTCCATGGGTGTCGTTAGACACCTTTTTTTTATGAAATCCAGTATGGGTGGCTGAATCGGAGGGGCCAAAGCACATGCTCCGACCAGCCAATATCACCTGCGAGAAGGTAGGTGCCATACCGGAATCTTCCCTGGATTGCTGGCTATACTGGACTAGAGGAGAACACAACCGAGGCTGCTATGCGGCTATATTACATGTAGTACTAATAGTAACCGTCGTCGGCTACAATTTGTACACCTTGTACCCTTGTACTCGCCCAGGTACTATTACTTTAACTGTCCAACCCGACGACTACGAAGACGCGAGCGGAGCTGCAGACATCCGCTGCTTCTGTATATCCCGCGTTTACTTTTCCACCGCCATCGTTCAAGCAAGCGTCGCACGTCAGTCAGCGGACCCCGTGAATGGGATACGGAGGCAGCAATCCGACAGCGGAGGCCGGAGGAGGGCACTTACTTACTTTTTTTCCGGACAGAATTTCCCTGGGCGCGCGGCAACTTTGCCGAGCCAAATTTAACAAAAAAAGACTTAGGGGCCTCACAACATTTGGCAGCAGAGGCAACTCGTTACAGAACTTGTATTGAGTTTGTGGAGGCAATCTAAGGTGTGCCCCGCTCGAGCGTCCCGACATACTTACTTAGGGATTTCGGATGAAAGAATTGCAGCTGCGCTGATCTTATCGAGTTTTGTATGTATGTAAGACATAATTTTTTTAAGGGAAGCACGAGGTGTTGTCCGACGGCGCCCACGGGCATTCGGATATATACTCAGCATCGCGCCGTACATATCCCGATAATCGGGGTAAACAGAGTAATCGGTGTTGCGGTGCATAAGCTCGTTTTAAAGGAAACACGACTCGCTTATGGCGCGCGCCAGACTAACGCAGAGGTGTAGTCCGACGGCGCCCACGGGCATTCGGATATATACTCAGCATTGCTCCGTACATATCCCGATAATCGGGGTAACCAGTGTAATCGGTGTTGCGGTGCAAAAGCTCGTTTTAAGGAAAAGACGACTCACTTATGGCGCGCGCCAGACTAACGCAGAGGTGTAGTCCGATGGCGCCCACGGGCATTCGGATATATACTCAGCATCGCGCCGACATATCCCGATAATCGGGGTAAGCAGAGTAATGTGTAAATTATAGCACAACGCCGATCAGGATTATACGTTTAGCAAGTATTAGGACAAGGTTATAAGCACGAGTCAGTAAGCCTTACTGAGTTAAGTAAGGCTTACTGACTCGTGGTTATATTATAAGGCACGAATACAATTACCTAGCTAGAGCATGACTGTGAAGGGACCGTACCGATATGAGAAGTATCTGCCAGTGCCCTGTCGTTTTAGCATGGCATCTTGTGAGGGAAGAAAACAATTGTTTGGGTTAGGTTAGGTTAGGTTGGGTTGAAAAAAAAAAATGTGTTCTTAAGTGAATTTTTTTTCTTTTATTTCAAAAGTTTTTTTTTAAGTATCTGGGTAATATATTTCTTACGATAAAGTGCATGCTATTTCTTTAAAATACAGGATTAATTAGCTAAAATAAGAAATAAAAAAAGTCTAAGTTCCGGGACTCAAATCCCAAAATTCTCAGCGTCACTGTGTGCATATAGTTGTTTATGGAGTTACTTCACGGGTCGAGGGTTAAATTAAATTAAATATTCACTATATCTCAGAAAGTAAAATTTTATCTGACTTCCTCTATAATTGTTCTATAATCTGGATATGGAAATCGTTATATGGGAAATCGTTATATCGTTATATATATAAATCATGTTGTTTTTAGTATTTTCCTCCCGCTATATTTCCCTCCCATCACATGAGAAGCGTATGAGAAGAGCAGGCTTATTGCGATTTGCGACCGCCTACTCAAAGGTAACAACGTTCTTGTAGGTACTTGAGAACGCCGCGTTCAGCTAGATGAAATAATTTATTTCAAACTCAACGGAGGCAGCTCGCTAGAAGCTTGGCGATATTCAAAGAATTCAGAACGAGAGAACTGGTATCGGCATAGATTGCATATAATTTACTCCTTCTCCAAGATTCCTTATAAAAACCGGCCAAGTGCGAGTCGGACTCGCGCACCGAGGTTTCCGCAGCACAAAAATGAAAAAAAAAACGCGTTTCTTGTATGGGAAGCCCCTTAATTCTTTGCTTTTTCAATTGTTTATTATTATTTTGCTTTTTGTTTTTTTTTATTGCAACCTGACACGGTTGACTACGTCACCTACAACGTCCGTGATGTCAGCCCATAACACCGGGTGAACTAGGTGCCATGTCAGTGCTTCCCCCTTTGATCGTGCCGGCTACACTGAACTGGTCGGAAAACACAAACTATTTACATAGCCGTTTCGACCGACGTTTCATTCAGTGCGGTGGTACCATCCCGGGCGGGTTAGACCCTACCACCAAGTAAGATTAGGAGGGAAGGGACCTACAGTTTTACGGGGAATCCGAACCTCGGTCAGCCTCCAACGGTCAGCGGTCATCCATCCAAGTACTGACCGCACCCAGCGTTGCTTAACATTCAATAGCGACAGTTGACTGTCTGCACCACTGAGCTATCGAGGCTGACGAATTGTTATTATATCCGCCATAATAACACATATTCTGTGAAAATTTCAACCGGCTACCTATTACGGTTTCAAAGATACAGCAGTAGGACAGACGGACGGACGGACGGGCAGACAGACGGCGGCGCGGCGTAGGCTTAGTAATAGGCTTTCATACGGGATACGGAAACCTAAAAATTAGATGGGTGTCCATCTGTAGTTTATTACACTATAACGTTTCATTTATATGAATACAACTAGCCGTGCCCGCGGCTCCGCCCGCTCTCATATTTCACTTCACTGCTAACCTCATAAGCCATTTAGCGTGATAGTAAGTAGCCTATAGTTGATGGGAAGAATCAAGCTATCCGTAGAATTTTTTTTTATTAAAATCGGTTCAGTGGTTCTCGAGTTATAAGCGGACAGACAGACATACACTCAGACACTACTCAGACAGAAAGCAGACGTTGGATTTTATTATAGGTAAGGACAAGCTGTGCCCGCGGCTCCGCCCGCTCTCATATTTCACTTCACTGCTAACCTCATAAGCTATTTAGCGTGATAGTAAGTAGCCTATAGTTGATGGGAAGAATCAAGCTATCCGTAGAATTTTGTTTTATTAAAATCGGTTCAGTGGTTCTCGAGTTATAAGCGGACAGACAGACACTCAGACAGACAGAAAGCAGACGTTGGATTTTATTATAGGTAAGGATAAGGATTAGCACTAGACCAATGAGACGGCTCGTTTATCGTTACATGAACGTTGATAAAGATATACGCGTATGTATGTGATTCCACCAGTAATACTGGTGGTGGAACCAAGGTAGGTAACAAGTTAGGATATCCTGTAAGGTTTACTAGTTAAGGCGAGACGAAAGATAACTTTCTCCATACAAAATCGTCTGTCGGCATTTATGTTTTCTAGCCCCCTAAACCTTATCCGTTTTTACAATTTTGTTTTCTTGTGTTAAGGACAGTCTAATATAACAGTCTAGTCTAATATTTGTTTAGATGAAATATACCTACAACACCGGAACTAAATTTATTTTATTGAGTCATCACTTTAGGTATTCAAAAAATTAAAAGACAGAAACATAGATTCGACTGGTCCATATTACAACAAAATAAGAATTGTAAAAATCTGATAAGTTTGAAGGGGCTAGAAAACATAAATGCCGAAAAAAATAAATATTTGCATTTTGGTCTTCATGTAGGTGTACCACATTTGTACTGGTGTTTGTAAGCGAGTTAATGACGGCTCTAACGTTTTTACTTCTTTAGCACGCTTAAATTCGTCTGGAGCTCACCGCCTGCCTCCGGTCGCGTACTTGGTCGGTACTACGAAGGGCGCTTCTAAGACAATATTATTTTAGATGCGTCCTATCGTACCATTTGCAAAAGCGTAGTACGACAAGGGGCCACATGTAATAACAGCGTTCGGTTCTCGTGTGAGGTACGCAGTTCGAAACCCGGCATTTATGCACAAATGAACTTTACGAAATAGGGCTATTAGAAATTTCGTGCGCAATGAATGTTACTTACTATACATACGGAAAATTGGTTTCAGTATTATTTTTTTTTTCTGAAATATGAATTGAATCTCATGGTTTTACAAATAGATACGTTTCATAGGTAAGCATATAAGTTTATTTTTAAATTCACATTGGTCAATATTTTCTTAGGTATAAGACGAAGGGACGAGTGCAAGAGACTTGTTAATATAATATAGGTTTCAAGTTTCACGAGAACCTAAAAAAAATCTATTAGTATGTATTTGTACTGTTGAACAAATATAAGCGATGGTGTTACTATGTGGATAATCATTAAAATACTTAATTAATAAAGTTAACTTAATAAAATTAAAATTCTTGCCGGTTTATTCTTCGTGGGTGTAATCGAACCGGATAGAACTATTTGTGACAAGTTCGAGTACAGTCTTACCGCCGTAGGAATTCTCAATAAACAATATAGGAAGGTATTGCTAAGGTAAATTAAAAATTGCTAGAGAACCTGTAGGGAATAAACAGGAAATAGACCGCTGGCTACGTCCTCTGCATTTCAGAATAGAGAAAGACGAATGAGGTTAATAAAGTAGCCTATTTGGGTTAAAGCCTCATAGCGACAGCTGTATCTACTCCTACAGAGGCATAATTCCAAGTACTCGTATGACACTAATTTGCAATCGAATTCGAACTAGTAGCAAAACACAGACTGCCCAAACCAACAAAAAAAAGTCACCTGTCATATTTTTTATACAAACACGATCAAATTTGATCCGGTGGCTGTGCCACCAATCAGTGACCAATCAGACAATCAGACACAGTCAACAACACCACTCCTCGCGAATCACGTTCAGTTAGGAGGTGGTTGCCAGCAAAAAGGCGAACAAAAAGGTTGTCACGCCTTTTGAAGATGGTCAGGTTATAAGATCTAGGGGGGACACTGACGGAAAGACCATTTCATATTTTCGTCGTACTACCTACACACACAGAAACGTCTGTCTATCTGATTGTAAGGTTCAGCTGTGGAGGAGGATTCTTTTAAAGCGATTTTTTTATGGAACCTAACATGTCTGGCTACGTCACTTCCTACTCCTGCGCGTGCTGTGTCAGCCCATATCACACTTTGGTGAACTAGGTCTAGGTGCCATGGCAAAGCTTCCATTTAGCCGTGGTTACACTGAACTGAACGGAAAGCATAATCAGAGCCGTTTCGACTACCTCCATTCAGTATGTTGTTGACACCATTGCGGACGGTCCCTATGTTTTACCATACGACCTAGTAACCTTAAGGAAGGGTTTTATGTGGAATCCGAAGCACGGCCAGCCCAGTTCGACCGCGACATGTGTGCTTAATTTCGACGATAGTACGCCGATGCATAGCACAATCGAGATACCGAGGAGACTGCTACCAGTAGGTACACCGTATTTTCCTTCATCAGAGTGACAGTTTAAAAACGTCAAGTCGAATCAAATCTCAAATTGAATTCAAAGAAAACTTGAAATGGAGCTACATACGGTTTCTAGGAACAGAATGGGCCGGGCGGGATGCCGTCGGTCGGGCTGCTGGCAATAGGCCAACGTGTCAGGGGCAAGTACCCTTGCTCTATCAATTAGGTGCCTAATGAAATTTCAGAAAGTTCGGAAGCACTTCACCTAACCTGCTGTTCGGAACGGGGTTCGAACCGACAGAACCCTCGTGCCTGACATCTGTGCACTATCGCACTGCGCTTTGTGTCAACCGCGGAGCAAACTACTTGCCGCGTGCGCCTAATTGCGCGAACGCCGCGTGCAACATACCGCGGCATTTGCGTGTTGCGGGACATGTTGCCGGCGACATCTGTACTGGCCAGAGAAACATGTTCTCTGCATGTTTCAAGATGTTTCCCGTACCATACACAGTAGAAGAACAGGAGCATTGCCCCCAAGCGCATCTAAGACTTATTGAGCAGAAGACAAGGGTCTAAAGGTGCGTTTCCTCTTTTTAATGTCGACTGTACATGAATCATTCACATTCCGATGTGCATAGTTGGGATATCACAATTTTAATGCAATTAAGATTCTGCCACATCCTTGGCATTTCATAAAACAGCCACAATGTAATAAATAGCTAATACAGAATAACATATCACACGCTTTATCTCGACAATTTGGGTAAGCAGAGTAATCGGTGCTGTGCTGCAAGAACAACTGGTAAATTACTGTATATCACCGACCACCACGTTTAGCAAAGTATTATGGCAAGATAATTATCAAGCAGCAAGCAAGGAACCCACCTGCTGCATGACTCTGTGGAAGGACCGCGCCAAGGTCAGAGGTGAGTAGCCTGTCGCCCTTTAGCACGGCATCTTGTCATTTAGTTAAAGAATAACAGAAGTAAGACAATAACTAAAATACCACCGCCATGCCGCCGTGATCAAATAGTGAACTTAGAACATCTTAGGACCCACTAAATATGCAAGCAAGCACGCCAGCTTTGATACTGAGCCACCCGAGATAAAGACCGATCTACACGACGCCAGTTGCTGAGTCTACCTACACTGTTGGTCGATCCCATCGATGTCCATTTTATAGATTAGCCCATCCCATATATCACTCCCGAAAAAATATGTTTTCGACGAGACCTGCATATAATGCAGATTTAACGGACAGCCGCTTCATAGGGCGTGTGCGGCGCGTGTTGAACGCACGCAAGTCTGTATCGAGTCGTTGACGCCCAAAGTGCGTGTGTGCAGCATACCTGGTTGCTGTTATAAAGAGTGACAGTGACAAACGTTGTTGTTTGTTTCGCCTGAGCATGTTATGGCGTGTTAAGAAGCCATGCTGTCACGGATATGATCGTGTCATGTTGGTATCGCGTTCTTGTTCTCACTTGCCTACTGATGATAGGAGTGAGCGGAAAGACGGCAATCGCGCCGGTGGGCGAGCGATGACATCTTTCTCGCTCACTCTTATCATCTGTAGGCAAGTGAGAACGAGAACGCGATAGCACCGTCGTAGGGATCGTGTCACGTATCATAATACTGCGTGTGAATGCACGCACACTTGTACCGACGTCTAGCACAAGTTGCAAGTTGTATGTCCGATCTATAAAATGGACATCGATGGTCGATCCCAAGTTGGGCACCCACAAAGCACATAAGACCTGCTGACCGACTTCACAACTGGCTCGGTCAGCTGATCGACTGTTTACACACTAAAGTATGGAGCTGACAAGTGCTCTTTGCACAGTCAACAAGCTACCGGTTCTCAAGAGGTCAACAGCTGACTGGCAGTAAATGAACTGGCGAGCCAGCTGACACTGTATAAAGTAGGGTAGGCTAAAGACGTCACGCAGCGCAAAACGCGGCGCAGCGCAAAACGCGGCTTAAAGTCAAGCAATATCGGAATGAAGAGGTCGAGCGCGGAGGGAAGTGGAGATTAACTTCTGATTACTTCATCGTCAAGTCTGCCTCCAGCCAGTCGGCATGCGCCTCTACTGTTCAGTCGTCTGGGGGTTAACTCAGTTAATAAACTGACTGCACTTAAGTGCAATCTAAGATTTGATGTCAGTATTTACTTTCAGATATTATATCTAAATAGATCTAAGAACCTGGGAATCATCATACATCTGGAGCCGCACATCATTCAGCCATTCGAAAAATTGAAACCCATGAAAACGCCATCTATCATTCGTCATCATCATTTGACACATCAAACTTGTAAATATATATTTTGTTCTCTGACGACGACGACTTACAAAAGTCGATATATGAGATGTATTATAATATGTGTATTTTTTAATTTATTGTGTACAAAATATATATAAAAATCTAAAACCAAATATTGGTGTGATTAAAAATATTTAATTCAGTTATTATGAATAACACAAAAATATATCTTGTGCACTCTCGTCATTGCGGTACCTCGCCTATGATAGTGTTTAGCCATAAATAAATGCTACGTCTGTTCTATATTGAATGGTTCGAAATCCATATAAAGCTCTAGATAGAAGGAGCCTGTAGCTAAATATAGCTACTATGAGATCACTTCATTCCCTGAGTAATATCACTACGTTAGATAGACATCGGACAAGGGTTGATTTTTCCCCACACTAAATGGTTTTTTGGCTGGTGGTTGATACTACGAATACAAGGATTGATCACTTTTATGCTTGCGCGACGCGAAGCGCGGCATATGGCGGCGGGCCACCCATAAGGTGTCTAACAACGCCCATGGACATTCAGTTGTATGCGGGGGTTGCGAATGCCATGCCGGCCTGACAGATGCCCATTGACGCCCTCTTGAAGGACCCAAGACTGTACTGCGGAGGAAATATATGGGCAGGGAGGGTGAGGGAAGATCAGTAGAACCGATTGGACGCATCCGCGGTATGTCCGATCAATTTTTTACCCGACCATGGCTATAAGCCAAAACGAGAGCAATGAATTTATAGTCTGAATGTTTGTATGTATGTATGTATGTTTGTTAGGTCTGTAAGTCCTAAACGACTCATCGGATTTTTGATAATTCTTACGTCATTCGGTTTGTCTCATTTAAAACTGGGTTCCAAATTTTTAAGAAAATGCAAAATGGCGACCGCCAGTTTCCATATTGCACAACTGTAAAAATAAAATTTCTCCAAAACCGAATCAGGTATCATTGTCTAAATAGAGCTTGAAACGATGACTTTAAAAATATACTTAGGTACTACACTACTGCAGAGTTTAGAATTTATTAAAAACTGAAAATAAAAATTGTAGAAAATCCCATGACTACGAAAAACTAAGAAAATATGGCTTCTTTTTTTTTTTAAAGGTGTAAATCTTTATTAGACAAAGAAAAATTAAATTAAACAGAAATGTAACAACTTAAATTAAATAAAAATATTCCTGCATTCTCGGGACATCATTCATTGTCCCGAGGACAGCCGCCGCGTTCCCGCGCTGGATGGCGAGGCTGATGTTCAATAAGCAGCTGACCTAGCTGCTTCACGAGGTCTTTAGCGTCCGGACTCCACACCCCAAGAGTCTCCACAGCAAAGGCAACGAACTCGTAGTGCTGCTTAATAGTATGCAAGTTTATCTTAAAGATCAGTATAAAATTATTGTTTTACTTAAACGGCGTTTAAACTAATGAATGAACATGGAGCCCGACTACAACAATTGCTGCTGCGCTTTAAGGTCAACTTTCCCTCTTTTCTTCGTTTTATCCAAATTGTCGAAATACAGCAAGACGGTTTGCCATTTTATGCCATCTTTCATACCAACCACTTTCAGGAAGATTGTCTCCAGCTCAATACAATACGACATCAGATAGGTATCTAAAATTTGTACGACACTCACTACTAACTACGTCATAGAAAGGAAACTTCTAACCAACGAACAGCTCGCGTCCCGTCCCGCATTAGGAGGAACTTTGCTGAATCCCTACATAACTTTTAAGGGTGTTACGCCCTGGTGGCCTCTTGTTTGATATATTTGAGTGTCATTTGGATATATTTCGTTTGCGTCCGGTCCACTGCTTGTTCCAAGGTCACCAAAAGCCTTATAGCACCTGAAATGTATAATGTTCTTAGTTATAGTATCACGCTAATTTTGAGATTTTTTGTTTGTTGAATATTAGTGAGATAATTTTTTTGATTCCGTGCCTAAAAAGGAAAAATGGAACTATTATAAGATCACTTCGGTGTCCGTCCATCTGTCACAGAGGATTTTCTCGAAAACAAAGTAACGTAGAAACTTGAAATTTGGCATAATGATATATCTTGAGGACGCGCACATATATATATATATATTTTTTTTTTATGGAACCTGACACGGTTGGCTACATCACCTACAACATCCGTGATGTCAGCCCATAACACAGGGTGAACTAGGTGCCATGTCAGTGCTTCCCTTCATTTCATGTCGGCTACACTAAACTGGACGGAAAACACGAACTATTTTTACATAGCCGTTTCGACCGACGTTTCGTTCAGTGCGGTGGTACCAACCCGGCCGGGATAAACCCTACCACCTAGTAAGGTAAGAAGGGAAGGGACCTACAGTTTAACGTGAAATCCGAACCACGGTCAGCCTCCAACGGTCGAGCGGTCACCCATCCAATCACTGACCGCGCTCAGCGTTGCTTAATAACAGTTGACTAACCAACCGCGCCACTGAGCTACCGAGGCTGACGAATTTTCTTATCCCTTAGTCGACTTTTACGACATGCGACGGGGAGAGATCGCTCTAAAAACTAAATAAAATTTTATTTTACATTAATATGGCGGGCCAATTTTATTGAAAAAAAATATAAAAAGTTTCAACTAACATATCGTGTGGGGTATCATTTGCTAATTGGAAGGATTCTAAAAATTTTTTTTTTTCAATTTTAAGTTCCATGGTAAGTATAGCGAAAATGTGCAAAAAATTACAATTTTTACTTTCATTTGGTTAGTAGATATTAAGCCATAGATAACAGGAAAACTGCAGGTTTTTTCGACAATGTAATATTTTCGTAGAAAAAACATATTTTTGTTTTAGTACGGACCCATAATTTATTTGTGCGAGCCTGACTCGTCTTTTCTCGTCAGTATAAAACGCTGTAAATCAGGTTAGTTTCGCGAACCGCTTCATGTATTAGAGCGAACTAGAGCAAGACCTCTCGGATTCTGCAATCAGATGCGAGCTCAAAGTTAGTCGTAATGTTAACGTCAAATTGAGACAGACTCAAAAGGGATCTCTCCTGTCCTGAGGCGGTGTGCGGTTGCTTTGTTAAACGCATATAGCGAATCGGTTTTAACAGGTAAGAACATGTCATGAGCAGACATACGAACTTTTCAACTTTATTAACTAACATAAACCGTCACGGCTCTATTCTGCTTATGCCATTTCTACAGTAAAGCATACACGGCCAGGGAAACCTCATTTCATGGTAGACGAACTGCACCAGGCGCTGCTGGCTTCCTCCGCTAAATTGCTGCAACATTATACCAAAGTTGGGCTGCAGTATAATCGAGAATGTTATAAGTAGCAATAAATTTTCTCTCCTATTCGGATGGACAGAAAACTGCTTCGGTTAAAAGGCAACATAAATAGGTACCCTATTCATTTTAAATTCTCTTCAAATTGATTTATCCAGATTTTTTAAACTTTTTTTTCTTTAGATAATGTTATACCTGTGCGTGCAGTAGGACTCAAAATAATTTAATAAAAATTCAAAGTGCAAATGGCAGTCACATTTAAAATTTAATAATATGTTTTCCTAATTATTGTGCATAATAAAAAAAAAAATAAAATTAATTTAATTTAGGCCGCATTAAACTAATACACCCCCATAGTGGCTATTATACTCTTCAAAGATTAAGAGATAATTCGGTAGATGGCACTCTTTAGAGATATTTGTGTGGGACCCCCTTTATTTTTTAATTTTTCTCCTTATTTTTTGTATTATTACCTATATGTTGTTATATCCGCCATAATAACACATATTCCGTGAAAATTTCAACCGGCTAGTATTACGGTTCCAAAGATACAGCAGTAGGACCGACAGACAGACAGACAGATGGCGTAGAATTAGTAATAGGCTTCCATACGTGTTACGGAAACATAAAAATGACATCTCCTTTTTATGTGAAGCGACAAAATTACCATCTGACTGGTTTGGTAGGCAACCCTAACTGAATCTGTAAATGGAAACACGTGTCTACAAGAGTTTCATCTTGGTAGAACACCAACTCAGAAATTCCGTCAAAACACCCCAACGAACGCAAGGGTCGAACCCTAGTAATTTATTATGGGATAAGCAGTTCAAATCTCTCTGCAGCAAATCCGACGGATCGACGCCGCACGCGACGCGGAGCTGGACTCGTGGTCCCTCAAAATGTCAATGAACGCACATTTCAGACTTACATGGGCCGCCGATGTTGAGTGCTTCTTTCGAAACAGAGAGATAAGATGGGTCGGTAGGTAATTGATGAGACCCAGAAGGCCAGGCGCGAGCTACTATGGAGTTTCATTTGTATTGCACTCAAATAACATAAAAAAAAGACGCCAAGTGCGAGTTGGACTCACGCACCGAGGCTCACACGGCCATCACAAAATATTTTTGTATTAGGTTTGTATGTACAAAAATAATCGTTTCTTGTAAAATCACGAAACGCCTAAGTAAAGTACAGCAATGGTTTGACTGTTAGGCATTCTTGTAGTTGAAATACACAAAAAGTTATTATTTTTTGTATGACATAACTACAAATTTACGATTTTCTGATTTTTCCTTTACTTGTGCTGTGAGACCTTGCTTCTTGCTAAATTTTATTAGTCTCGCTCAACGGGAAGTACCCTATAGGTTTTGATTTAATTTGAATGAGTTTGCGAGTATTATTACTTAATTAAACAAAGAAGTGATTTTATAAGCGTTTAGTTTTTTCCTCTTTTGAGGTACGGAACCCTAAAAACATATACTGCACGTCTGAAGTACTTTCAACTGTTCCATGTCTGTTATATACTGAAGATTATAACAGGAATAGTACAGCAAAGATGAAAATGAAAATGCTTGAATGGAATATGAATTATAGTCCTTCACATATCATTAGCAAGCTCCTTTTGCCGACGGCGTCTGTCGACCAGATACCGGTGTCCAGTTGAAGACGTAAGTGCGGTCCCTTGTAATCCGTTTAGCCGGGTTCCTCTTGTAAGACAACACGCAGTGGGCGGAACGTGGAAGTTAGCCCCGTCCGCCTTCGCAACCCGCGACAGATATACTGCTTCAGACGGACGACGACGGAGAGGAAGAAACTGCTTTCAAGCATTTCCGCACCAACTCGCGGTCGGCTGTTTGAACAGTTAGGACGAATGAGGCCAACAAGTCGCCGAACTTAAACATCCTGTTGCTGTAAAAGCTAATTTCTTAAGATATTTGAAGGAAACAGCTTACACGTAGTTCATTAAAAGATCTTACAATACAATCACAAATAAGCCTTTAAATATAATTAATTCATAATTTGGAAGTCATAAAGGTTGGTTGAATTTTTAACATTTAAAAATTGCAATGTCGTTGAGGTTCATCAAATATTTTTTGTACGAAGGTTTTGTAAGTGGAGTACTAAGGCATCTTATGGCAACAATTCCATTTCGAAATTTTAAGAATAAAAAATCTTATTTCTTACAAAATCGCTTCGCAATAGAAAAAAAGTACAAAATTTCCTTTTAATTAATTGATTTAGGCTTTTGCTTGGTTTTGTACGAAAAACACAGTCATTTGTATAAGATCCCTACTTTAACGCGAGCGGAGTCATTTAAAAATAAAGTCATCCTTAGATATTTTCAAAATTATGCAAGTGTACAAAATTTCATTCAATTCTACTTTCAATTCTAATTCTACTGTTCGTTTAAAAGCTTGCTGTTAAGAAGGTTTTTTATTCGTTTATTTACACATTTTTTCTTTTTTTATATTAATTTTACAAATAAAACCTAAATCTAAAATTAATACAAAATAACAAATTGGAATTTCCACCACCGGCGGCGGGGCGAACCCAGGCTACCGATGGTCGGACCCGAGAGAGAGAAACCTCCGGACAATTCGAGCGGTGTCGAGCAAGACCGCCTTTTGCATCTGACCCTTGATCCAAGCAAGTGGCTCTAGCGAGAGCCTCTTGAGATGATGGTCGTTTTATATTTTTTATTTTATTATTACTTTGACTGCGGAATTCTTATCTTTCCATCTATCATTCTCTCCCTTTCTAATAAGAAAAAATGCATGAAATAGCACTAGACGAAAATGTATAATATACATTATTATTATATGTATGCGCGACCTCTATTTTGATTGTAGCCTTCAACTTCATGTAGTAATGTGGATTTTCATGTTAACCTGTTCACGCGTATCGTAAAAATGCACTCTCATTTTCTCATAACACGTCTAAAAAGTACAATTTCAAAAATAACCGCATGAAAATCCGTAGAGAATAAACGGGTTTCTAGATTTAAAAAAAATCACGCCTAATTACCTACGAAAAATTTGCAAATAATAAATCCATGGTTTATCTATGTATGACTGCAATTTCCAAACATAAAAATAAAACGGTCCGCGGTATTCCCACAAGACAACCTAATATACAGGGTGTATCAGGATAGGTTTTCGAAACTTCAGGGTTCGAAAGGGGCCCATATTTGAAGACGAAAAGTCTGAAACTTTTTCCCAGATTCGATCATTTTACAGTACTTTTTGGTGAAAATCTATTCTTCAAGATTTGGTGGATAGTTAACGTCCGCCTTTATCAAATAAAAAATAAATTCTAACTCATGAATAAAAATGGTTAGGTTGCATACATACATAACTAGTACAATTGAACTGCGTGTAGGTAAATTCCAAACACTGGAAGTTCAATGACCTCAAAAGAAAAAGAGGACTGAATTAGTACACTGCACTCTCCAGTCTCACTGTCCATCGAGTTTTTATTACAATTTCCAACTTTTGTATGACCAAAAAAACAACGGAATTTCGATTTGAGTGATAAGGATTTTTTTCTTCTAATAATGAGTACTTTCTATTCCTGAAGTTTCTCAAACCTATCCTGATACACCCTGTATATTTCAAGAATAATCGACAATCCACTGCTCAATTAGCACGAAGTAACGCTGATGTAATATGCAGAATCTAATGGACTATTTGATGATAGATAACATACAAGGATGGCCCTAATGCCTACATTGTTGAGTGGGTAAGGTGAGAGGGCTGTAAGTAGTACAAGCACTAACACGAGGGTCGGAAGCTTATGGTAATCTTCCCGCAAGTTTCAATAAGCTTTTGTAAGTTTATCTACGAAACCCTTGTACGAAGACGGTGTAAGTATCTATATAATTTAAAATAAGAGGTTTTTTATGAATATAATATATATATATATATATATATTTTTATGGAAACTGACACGGCTGGCTACAACATCCGTGATGTCAGCCCGGGTGAACTAGGTGCCATGTTAGTGCTTCCCTCATTTCATGTCGGCTACACTGAACTGGACGGAAAACACAAACTATTTACATAGCCGTTTCGACCGACGTTTCGTTGAATGCGGTGGTATCAACCCGGCCGGGATAAACCCTACCACCAAGTAAGGTAAGAAGGGAAGGGACCTACAGTTTAGCGTGGAATACGAACCACGGCCAGCCTCCAACGGTCGAGCGGTCACCCATCCAAGTACTGACCGCGCCCAGGGTTGCTTAATAACAGTCGACCGACCGCACTACTGAGCTACCGAAGCTGACATGTTTACTAAAACGGTCACACTACATACTCAAAGTTTGTAGTTAGTGTGACATGTGGTTGAGGCACATTTTTCGCTTCTTCTTGTTTTGTTTTTTATTTGACCATTGTTTTTTTACACTATTGTATTTTTTCATATTTTTTCTAAAATATAAAAACCTACTCTTAAGCTCTAAACTATTTCAAACCATTTTTGCAATTTTAAACGCGCATTATGCAAAGGCTTCAGAGTAATCCGTTTTGTGCAGTAAGAACTCTGAGTAAATTACAGCTTACTTTAACAAGCATCAAGATGGCACGAAGGCAGTTAGTAACCTAACTCAATGACTGCGGAAGGACCGTAACAAGGTGCGAAGAGGCCAACCTGACGCCCTTTAACATGTCATATTGCCCTTATCCCTTAGTGGCCTTTTACGACATGAGGTGGCCCTATTCTTTTCAAGCACCGCGCCTCACACGGTATGAGAAGTATTTCTTCCTACGATAAAGTAACACACCGAACAGGTTAGACATCTGTACTTTATAGCCCGGACTCTACATAGAGCTACGTAACCGCCCGCCCTCCGTGCCGCCCCGCCCGCCCATAAGGTTGTAGCGAAGGCTGTAGCGGCGTGTAGCTGGGTCGATGAGATTACCTCTCATTCAGGTGGCGACGGTTATAAATTCATCCACGTCAGAATGATTGATACGGGAACTACGCGGCAGGATGGAAACGCGATAAAAACATGCCTAGCGCGCACCCTTTTCGAAAAGTGCTACGACCAACACCTAGTGTATGTACGCCTATATACACTAGGTGTTGGTCGTAGCGTTGACTTCATTTTAAAAGTCGAGTGAGATATGTGATGACGTTATAAAGATAAAACGATGTAACGATCATGTGATACATTCAAAATAGAAAAAAATATTAACAGGAAGAAACTTTTTTAAACAATAATTAAGTATATTGTTAGATAAGAAACAATTATATTGTAGGTTTAGCGTGGGAACATTATAATTTTTTTTTTTTATAAAAATTTTAAAAACACAGCAGCAGCAGCAAAGCAGAGAAGAGAAAAGAAATGTAATAAAAAAAAGTAATCTGTTTTAAAAAGTTGAAATACTTTTGAAAATTGTAATTATTTTTCTCAGTAGGACTTAGTACATAATACACTAAGTGATTAACGTACACTTTAAGTGATTAACATCATTTGAATGACAAAATATTAATTTATAAATCCAACTAGTGAACCACTACTGACAGACAAACACCACAAATCAATAGAGTTCACGCTACCCGGCTGAAACGCCAAAAAAAAAGAAGCGCGCCCCAGTTAGCCTACGCATATTAACGAGCATTTGGGATGCGGACACGTTTCACTTGTACGTAAAAAAATCTTGAAATTTCACCTCCGGAAAATTTCAGCATTCTTTAATCGCTGATTATTCCCTGACAAAAAGGAAATAATAATTAATATTAACTGAACTTCGAACGCAAACCTCTGATATAAGATGCCGGTGCTATAATCACTAATGCTATCGGACTAATATTATTAGGTATCTGCTATATAATAACTAATATTAGTAACTCTAGCCACAATGTAGGTATGTATAGCCATACAAATACGCTATATCCGCCGTTTAGCAACTTATTCTAAGTTGTTCAATAAAACATATTTATCTACATTTCATTTTATTTTCTCACGTTGAATTTCGTTTCATTAATTTTAATATTATTAATTTAATAAGAGATTTCATAAATCGCTATCCATCTAATAAATAACTCACCCTAACCACCGAATTGCCCTAACAGGCTTGGTTAAAGCGAAATATGCATAATATCGGATTAAGTTCCGATCGAATTGGTTATCACAAGGCACGTGACTTAGATACGAGTTTACTCATTTACATAAGTTCTGACAATGACATTTTCGAAATTGAATAATCGTGTTATCTGCTGATTCACTGTTCGGGATCTGTGTTAGATCGTTGGCACCAACCAACTGATGAACACCCTCCCTTGGCATCGATAAATAGGAGTTAGGATATATTGGCTTAGGTTACGATTTGGTGAATGTACTTACCAGTTCTTTCTCACCAAATTGAATAATATAAACTAATTATTTTTTATTAATTTGAATGAAATAACTCAAAAATTATGATCATTTGTCCAAGTTTATCGTACGAGCATTACCAATTTGATTATAAAAGAAATTAAAAAAGTAACAGTACCTACATCTAGAGTCTAGACAATTTAAGTATCTTATTGAAAACTAGGGAATAAAACACACGAATAGTTATTTCTTAATAGTATAACCAAAACTAGAATTGTAAGAAAATAAAGAAACTCATCCACTCATACCACTCATAAATACTTTTGCGTTCACTGTCAGGTTAAAAGGAAAAAATAAACCAGTAAATAAGTTGCGGAACTTACTACTTTTGCGAAAAAACTGAGATAAAAATGAAAAAAAAAAACCATCTCTGTTCATTTTTAGGGTTCCGTAGCCAGCGACGCTGGCAGGGACTCCTAAGGTTTCTGTCTGTCCGTCCGACCGTCTGTTGATCCTAAATGGTTTGAGTTACTTTCTTGAAACTTGGAATGTTTGCAGATTCCCGGTAGGTAGGAAAATTTTTGTGAGTAAACAATCTCAGGGGTCCTCAGCTTAAATTAATTGAAAATAAAAATATTTTTAAGAGGGTGAGCATCATCACGAGCAAAACCGCAGGCAAACGATTTAGTATGAAACAAGTGGATTCAATTTCAAATTATCTCACCTTTGGAATTTGAGTGAAGACTCTCTGATTTCAATTAATTAAAAAAAAAAAACAAGTTAGACTCATTCCCTGAGGGTTCCGCAAAATAACTGCTAAATTTATTGTATACTTACGGATTCCTTGGCGCTCAATTGAAATATAAATAGAGTGGACCATAATATCTAAAACACAATATAATATATTCTGAACAAAAGATATCACAATATACATAAATTAAACAGACTAGAATAGAATCTTCGTTCCAATAGCTACCTATACAATACTGTCACTGACTGGCGATCACCTAAGAAGTTTTCTTCTTCTTCTTTCATAAATAAAGTAAAAGTGTAAAAGGCTTTATCAAATATTTGTACACAATATGGCAGCATGTAATGCCCCCAAAATGTATTAAAAAACAATCTGTTTTACCACCAGAGCCCTATAATAAATCAGAACAGCGAACAGCCGGCCAACGCTATTCGTTCATCAAATTTCAATCTGCCCCGCATTCAATCATCGCTTCGAAATTTGAATTCGCAGCGTTGGGTCAGTCGAATAAAAAGTGACTTCCACGGGGCAGAAAAAGAATAAATTAAATGTTACAATGAAAATCCGGATTAACAATACGCGTATATCGAATATTGTTACATACATTGAAAATATATACAATTTACAAAGTTAAAACAAACGTAATGTTGCTATTGACTTCGTCAAAACATAATAGCTATAATTCAATAATAATTAACATTGTCTTTTATTTGGCAGAATTAAAATCTTATGAATGATGAAATTAATGAAATGAAAGGAAATGAAGAATTTGATTACTTTTGTACGAGACTGGAACACGGGAGGAGGTTTGCGTTCACTTCCGACGTCACTGCTGAGCTCATATGAATAATAACATGATGCTATATAGCCGATAACCTGGCGGAGATATTATGTCCCATTACATAGGCAAAAACCGCAAGTAAATAGGTTGAGTTGTTCGTTAGTTTAATAAGCGAATATACACACATTCGTACATACGCACGAACGTCAGACGTTCGATCTTATATAAAAGACATAATTTTTTTTTGTTAAGTTAACACTCACGGGGATAAGTTTTAGGCTAAACTACGTATTTATTAATTTTGTGAGAAATATTTAAAAAATCATAAGAAATAATGTAAATTTCACACATTAACTGGCGATTAAATACCAAAGAAGTAGCAACAGAAATACATTCGTGCCATATATTATTTTACGATAAACGGAGATCACTTTACAAATACCTACATTCTAATAAATGAAATGAAGGGAAGCACTGACATGGCACCTAGTTCACCCGGTGATATGGTGGTATATCGCGGATGTTGTAGGTGATGTAGCCAACCGTATCAGTTTAAATAAAAAAAAAAAAAATAAGTAAACGAAAAGTATAATGTGACTCAAGCAAGACGCATGCATCAATCAGTCAAGAACTTGGTACCTATCAGTCAATATCCGATTTGTCGGAAACCTGCACAGTTCTTTAGTAAGCAACTCGCGCACGCGCCTAGCATTTGAATACAAATAAGCACGCATTCCGACCATCCTGTATCCTTTGTCTTTATTTATAACACTTACGTCGCGAGCGAAGCCTGAGCTTTGCATAACGCTATTGAATTTTAAACATAAGCCATGGTAAACTTGTATGCGAAAAATATTACGTACCTATATTTAAAGCTAAAATTGGCCTTGTAGGTATACTTAAACTATTGTGGTACTGTGAAAATTTCAAAGAAAAAAAAAATTAGAATGTGCATTAAAAAATATTCACATATTAAAAGATAATGTGATCAAATACATTATTTATTTAGAACTAGCATTTGCCCACGGCCTTTCTTTGTATAGATCGCACCTGTGGATCGCACTATATCTACACAAAGTTTCGTCAAAATCCGTTAAGTGGTTTTTGCGTGATGCGCGTATTACAGACAGACAATAATTTTAAAAACAGTTCTAACATGTTCAGTTGCTCATTTTAAGTTGGCCTGGTTGGTTTTTTCCGAATATATTCAATGTACAGATTTTTTGCCTTTACGGCTTTATCGTGTATAGATTATATTCATTTTTATAATTTATATGTTAGTACTAAGCATGCGCCCGCTTTATATTTCTTCATTAGATAGATGCAAAGCCGAAAATAATAATACTTTATGTGTTCGATGCTGCATGAGTATCAAATACCGATTGTGTAATAAAATGTCCTATCTATCTCTTAGGAAGATATAAAAATAACTTTATCTACCTGACGCACGCAAGATGCGTACTACATCACGAACATCTTTTGCGGAAACATTAAAACACTGCTCGATGCTTGGCGAAGGTCAAAAAGGCCGAGCACGTTTTGTTAGAGTACAGTGTACCCACTTGACAACCGATGACTACCGACCGAAGTGAGATACTTCTTTCTCCACCTTCCGTTGCAAAAATGGTCTTGTGGCCCTCGTGGAGAACGTAGGCTGGTTGGGGTAGTTGGAGATCAAGGAATTGGGACAGATGGTCCCCGACCAAGAGCGACTATAGTTTGCAGCAACAACAACAACAACAACAACGTGTACATACAATTTCTACAGTTCTGATTTTGTCTTTATAATGCAACCCATTTCTCCATCCACACTAACTAGGACAATACCAAATAGCCATCGTTCCGTAAACTAAGTTAATTGAAATTTGCCAAATTCCTGACAGACATAATTTGTCCGCAGTCCGTAGAGAAACGCCCTCTAAATGAGTTTTAGCGACCGGGCCCGCCGCGCCCGCAAGATGTAATAATGCGACCGAAACTGGAATCCTAGATCAAGCCGAACGACCTCCGGAGCCTTCGGACTACGCAGGGCTTTGTGGAGATATCGCGGGCGACAGTTGAAATCGCAACGCACAACACACGCAGTTGTGGACATGAGCCAGCCAGAACAGTGTACATCGGTCGCCATCTAGGTTTTTTATGCGAGAGCCTTTCTCATTTTCTCGCTTGAAATATTACGGTGTCTGGTCCAACGCAGGCGTCGCATAAACTCCCATTTCAGGGGCTTTATTCCAAGAAGCGCGTTTTACGGATAACGATAACAAAGTAGGAACACTCTTCTTCTCGAGGCTATTCAGAACATATACAACTTGGGTGACCGTTATTCTACCTATTTTGAAATTTGGGACCAATTCTAGAACCGGAATGTAGCCAAACCAATAGTGTGAATCTTCGAATGTCTTGCACTTTCGGAGATACAGATCTTCGTCTGGGTAAGACAGGAATACTCGTAGATGCCTAATAACGTGACCAAGTGATGTGTATAATGTGCGTATTGTATATTATTGCGACTGAAACTGGAATCCGTCCAGTTGGGTGTAGCCGGTACGACCAAATAAAAGGGAAGCACTAACGTGGCACCTAGTTCGCCAAGGTGGTACGGGTTGACATCATGGATGTGTCAGTTGCCATTAAAATATATTGAATTAGTTCGCATAACAAATTTTCATTTATCACCAGTGAAAAAGGAATCTAAATGAATCAAAATGCCAACATTCACTTTTTATGTTTACTTATTTTCTTATTTTTTCAGTTTTTAATGTTCCCAAATGAAACTTCCAGTAGCTACTTAGATAAAGATTTAGTAAATACGCAAGCAAGAAGATAACAAATTGACTAGAACACATAATATAATACAGTTATGGCATTTGCCTACTATCATCAGTAAGCAATGTCTTAGAGGAAATCACAAAGTGCTAATTGAATCGCTGATTGTTAAAAGGGGGTATGTTACATTTTCAACTTTCCGAGATATTAAAAAAAAAACTGTTTTATTTCTAACATTCACATATATTAAAAATTTATTTGTTCATATCAAAGTTAGTGTGTTTAGAATAAGAATCAACGTATTTTTCAAGCTGTCAAATAAATGACTTTCTGTGTATGAATTCGTTCCCTTGTTACACTCATCGATGGAGCTGCTGTTCAAGAGCCCGAATCGATAAAAAAGTCAATTCGGCCAAATGTGTATTATAGCCTTTAACAATCAGCGATTCAATTGGCAACAAACGGTCGATAATTTTGCAACCGGTGCAGTTGAGGATTACAGCATTAATATTGAAGGAGTTTGGAGAAGCTAACTATTGAGATTATCATAGATAATTATTTTCCTATATTTCTTCTTCTTCTTTCCATCCACGATCTTCTTCTAAAATATTGTCAGTACAATTTATTCATCACGGAACCAGTTTCCAGCACATTAAGTATGTACCGGAAAGCTTTGCCTCAGGTTTAGCCGAGCACTCAAAATCACTCGCACATGTTACATTTGTAGCAAGTTAAATTCTTCTTATGAATACTGACTGTTTAGCTAGATTGTCTTTCAACTGTATAACCAGGTCGTTTGATCCTATTCTGACTCAATTCCATAAATATTCAATTGTCGATTAAGGCTTATTTTGGCCTTGTCAAAAGGTTTCATTTGTACCTAAATCAAAGTAATGTAGATTTCAGTCAATATGCACGAAGGTCAAATTAGATCAAGTTTGAGATAGGAATGCCTACCTACCTCTGTTCCAATACCAGGTTTGCCCTACGTCGCGGTCATATATTCATTGAGCGGGAAGCCTACGCACCGCACAGGAATCCCTTTTAACTTTTAAATATAATCTGGGACGCGGGGCAACCCAAATGCGAACAAACTGGCAAAAGGGCCCATTAAGGTGGCTTTATGGGGAGTTAAAGGGATGTAAGGGGTCGAGAACTTATGCCTAAAAAGCCGCAACACACGTAATAGTTTTAGGGGTTTGCTCGTTTAGAAATGGACATGTTCAGACCGATTCAGATTATGCAGAATTCTAGGTTGATTATTACGCACTGAAAAAATAAACTAATAAAATCTTACTAATAAATTACTTACTTGTATCTTTTAACTTTTATGATTTGTTTCGTCCGTCTGAGCAAAATGTTGTAATAAAATATTTTGTTTCTGGGAGATCTGTAAGTAGATACTTTGAGCATAAAATTATAAACGAAATAAAGAAATTTGTGCCATTAAATGGTAGCTATATCTAAGAACCGTATTTTCACACCTTTACGTAGTATACTTAAAATGGCTCTAATTTTTACTTTGTTGCCTTCGTTGACTTAACTTATATTCGAACCCTATAGCACAGATTACTAAATAGTTACTTCGTAACAGATGAATCTCTCCATAGAAAAAGTTACGTACCTTCGGCTTTAATAGCCTAAACTTTTACGACGCCAGTCGCTGCGTGCGAAAATGTACCTAAACGAAAGAGCGTAAAGTGATTATTGCTTTGCAGCTGCGCGCGGACGCGGGGCCTTGAAGCAAATTCGGTGACGTTAGGGCTGCTACTTTCGATAAAAATATCAATGCATTACACAATCTTTAATATTATTATATTGTAAAGAGGAAATATGTGTGAATCTTTGTTCGCGAGCTGCAGCACAGATTTAAAAATGTTTTTTTACTGTTAGATAGGTACCAATTTTTTTTTTGTTTAACATATAGGCTACTACTAGTTTTAGCCCGCGGCTTCGCCCTCGTTAAACTCAAGCGAAACACAACATAAACCAAAATACCTATCTACCTACCATTTTTAGTGTTCCGTACCAAAGGGTGCCACGGGACCATATTACTAAGCCCCGCCGTCCGTCCGTCTGTCAGCGGGCTGTATTTCTATTACCGCTATAACAAGAAATATTAAAAATATAAAAAATAAAGTACCTACATAGTGTTAAATCTTGTACGGTACGGAACCCTTCGTGTGCGAGTCCGACTCGCACTTGTCCGGTTTTTTAGAATAGGTAATTATTGCTCAACAAAAACAATATACTCACATTTCTTCATCAGCAGGTAAATGTAAAAAAGAGAGATTTTTATCTCTCCTCTTGCTGGATTTACATCCATCTACTGCACATAAATTGCCACTGCCACTATTAACAGAAGCCATGTCAACTTGAATTAAGACATAGGCAAAGAAACTCTTTGGATATAGGTAGGTACGACCGTACGAAGCAGTAGCGTGAGCGCGCGCTCACGTAGGTTAGCTCCACGCGGCTGTCGGCAGCCCAATGAATTATGGATCGCCGGCGGTCCGGTCGGCGGTAGGTAGTTATCGCGCGCAAGTACATAGAGTGCGTGAGCCCTGCCTATAGTGCTGCCTACACGGACGGCGGCAGAGGCGGCGGCGCGGCGGCGGCGGGGGGCCGGCAGCGCGGTGCGTGCGAGTGCCCGATCGCCTGCTGACCGATAAGGGCGCTTTTACATGTAGCCGTACTTTTAACGGGTTCGTCGGACAAGCTTGTAGAAAAATAATAACATTTTATTTTATTTTAAACAATTAGTACAGCCTTAAAATAAGTCAGCTGGCCTAGAGTTCTGTGAAGCCTAAATGTAAAGAAACCTATAAATTTAAATTATAGTTATGTTTCAGTAAAAACTTAAACATAAATAAAACATTAAACTTGTAAATATAAAAAAAAAATGTATCTGATGACGACTAATAAAAGTCAAAATATTATGTAAAATATGTGTTTTTTTATTTATTATGTACACATTATATTATAAAAACTGAAACCAAATATTGTAAATAGAACCAAGGCAAGTTAATCTTAAAGAACAGTATAAAATGCTTTAGTCCGACTCTATGTTCAATCATAAATTAGTGTTAATGATTTTAAATAGCATAGTAACGTTCAGATAATCGAAGAATCCTTCCACAAGGGATTCAAGTGCACTAGAAAGTCCACTTCGATCCATTTATGGATCCTACCAAGGGAGCCAAGTGGACGGAGCGGATAATATCTGCACCTACCTACTGCAACTACAAATGTACCTACCTGTATGTATATTGCACAACTGTATCAAAAGACATCTCCACATAATGGGTATTAGTGAAGACCCACTGTGTGCTCCATATTCGATGGTGTGCTCAATGTGGGGAGGCTGAAACCAACTTCGTCGGTCAGTGCACCATGTATGCAGGACCGAGATGACGCTGGGAAAGGGTCACTACGGTGAGGAAGGACTTCGAGGAATCGACTGGAAGATATTATTGGAGTATGCAGCGCAGACGGGTAGGCTGGACCACCCTGATATGTGAGTAGACAGCATGTAATTCCCTCCACCCCCTCCGGGATAGGCGATATAGTCCCAACCTTTTTTTTTTATGTAATCCGGTATGGGTGGCTGAGTCGGAGGGGCCAAAGCGCATGCTCCGACCAGCCAATATAACCGCCGAGAAGGTAGGTGCCATACCGGAGACTTCCTTAGACCTGGAACCTGCGGACCTGACCCGTCAGTCCTCCCACCAAGAACTATTTATAAATTATATAAATTTTTCGTCCATTTTCTTGAGACATACAAGCACTGGGTTAACATCAGTTCCCGCCCAATGCATCTCAGGAGAGGGGGTAGATGTGTGGTGATGTATTAGATTAGATTGAGCTCTTCTAAATATCCAGTCATTACTTTTGTTACCATTTTCGTAGTTAGTATTGCAGCTTGTTGTTGTAAGACTTGTATTTTTATATCTGCATCCAAAAAAAAATGTTGTGGGAAAATAAAAGAAATTGCAATTTGGTAATACATCATTTATTTGTACGTAGCGGATCTGACTATACGGACAGGACGGTGTAATGTATATCCAACATGAGTGCGACTGCAACCGAAGCAGTCAAGGTCAGTGACCTTCACACACGTGCACGCACACTGACACACATCAGAGCACAACCTAAATGAAGAACTCTTACGCTTTGAGCTGAGGCATACCTATTGGTCAACTTTGGTGATTCTAAATTTCACACTGGACAAGTGTACACCCAAAACATGTTTTATTGCGAACTAAATAGTTTTTAGGGTTCCGTACATCAAAAGAGGAAAAAGTTGAACCCTTATAGGATCACTCTCGTTTCTGTCTGTCTGTCTGTCCGTCGGCCACAGCTTATTTTCTCCGTAGTGCTATGGATCGACGTTCGATCGTGAAATTTAGGACAACTTGTTGTGGTCAGAAAGTGGATGGAAGACCGTTGAGGCTGACCGTGGTTCGGATTCCACCTGAAACTGTAGGTTCCATAATTGCCTTACCTGTTACTACTACCGTACTAGGTAGTAAGGTTTAACCCATTCGGCTTGTTACTGCCGCACTTAATGAAAAGTCGGTCAAAGTGGCTAAGTAAAAAATTTTGTTTTGCGTCCAGCTCAGTATAGCTGGTATGATCGAATGGAAGCACTGACACGGCATCTAGTTCATCAAGGTTTTGTGGGCTAACGTCACGGGGTCAACTTCCATGAAAGAGACGCGGTTGCGGAGCTTTTTTTTTATAATTTCACAGCGGAAGTTCAGTGCGGTCACGGCGACGTTTTAAGCGGTTATTTCAAATGCTACAAGGGTACGCTAAACCGCGGGCTGCTCTGTAGCATTATTTTGGGTGTTTAATTAGCATTACTTCCAGGGCTCAAGATCGCATTACAATGTTTGTGTACAAGGTTAATTGGATGATTTCCATTGTGTTTCGGCCGCAGAGCACACATAGGGCACTAAAGTATAAATAAACCACGAAATACCTACAACATCATAGCCAAAGATGCTCTCTGAACTCTGAACTACTTAAATAGAAATGGTGCGTTATTTATTTTTATAAATGTTTATAAAAAAATCTGATTTAGACAAATTGTTGACATTTTTAGGGTTCCGTATCCGTCGTACGGGACCCTATTAATAACCCTACGCCGTCTGTCTGTCTGTCTGTCCGTCTGTCCGAGGGCTATATCTCTTGAACCGTAATAGATAGCCCGTTGAAATTTTCACAGAATATGTATTATGGCCGATATAGCAACAATTAAGAAAAATAAGAAAAATTTAAAAAATCCCCGTGACAAGAAACTAAAAAGTGTATGCGCGCCATCTACCGAAAACAGTATGAAGCAGCGCTGACCATGACTTGGCGATACGGAATCCTCGGTGCGCGAGTTTGACTCGCACTTGGCCGGTTTTTTTTGGGTCTCGGCGAAATCGGATAGAGATATAAAACGTGATCATAATGATATCACACTCTTGTCTATTCTTGTTTAGAGTCGCTGAGAAAAGTAAAGCGATGGAGTAAGAATGCTGGAATTATTTAATTCATAGTTTTTTACCGCAAAGCGTGGGCGAACTTGTATATGCACTCAAAACGCTGTTGTCAAAACAAACAAACAAATTTTTATTGTCCACCAAAATACACAAATATACATATGTAACATACAAACAATTTAAATGAGATTTCATAAAAATTTAATAGTGTTACAATGGTCACTTCTGTCTAAACTAACCTGTTAGTTTACAGGTTAAGGTAGTTAGTAACCTAACTACCTTAAAATATTAGATATGTACCAGTTTCTGTACTATGTAAAACTGTGTTGAGGTGCTATACAACAGTAGGTACTAAGTACATAGAATAAATTTTGTGTAAAAGGTTGAAAGTTGCCCAGCGAGCAACGGAGCGAGCCATGCTCGGAATAAGGCTACATGAATATGGTGCGTAACGAGACAAATCCGCCGACGCACCAATGTAGTTAATATTGGACACCGGGTCGCTCAAGTGCCAGTGGGCTGGGCACGCCAGCCGAAGAGGCGACGACAGTTGGAGTAACCGTGTCCTACACTGGCGGCCGTGGACAGTAAAGCGAATTGTGGGAAGACCACCCGCCAGATTGGACGACGACATCAAGTACGTCGGCGGAAAGAAATCCAACGTCTGCTTTCTATCTGTCTGTCTGTCCGCTTATAACTGGAGAACCACTAAACCGATTTTAATACAGTTTGCTTCTACGGATAGCTTGGTTCTTCCTATCAATTATAGGCTACTTTTCATCACGTGGAATGGCTTTATGAGGTTAGCAGAGAAGTCAAATATGAGAGCGGGCGGAGCCGCGGGCACATGTAATATAAAATTCTTGCACAATGAAGACAAGTTATTCAAGTTGTTCCTCCCACCACGCGACATCGACTCCAAAATATCTATGTACTTTTCATTCACATAGATACTATCTCTTTCTGTCCAAGGTGGACGAAGGCGCCACTGACCTGTGCTGGAATGATGGTCTTCTGCGGCAGCGGCGCGCAGCGCGGAGGCGTTCTGGGATTTCTCGCGTTGGGATGATTGGGTCAGAAATTATGGAAACTTCACACAAAAGACTGCACTGTTGCGCGAGAGGTACCTCTGATACTGTATTGTGGGTTGATATGCTTTCACTTTCTGTTCTCCATGGTTTTATGGAGCGCGGCGGAGCGGCGCGGCGGCGGTGGAATTTGTTCCTTCATTTTAAGCGGTGACAGAACAACTGCTTTTTCTTGTGAAAGCGTTTTTGACATTTCTAGTGGCGCCAGTATTGAAGACGGAATGAAAATGCAAATGAAGAGGAAGCACGATATACAAAAGACTTGGCTATACGGTCCCTCGCCTTTCCATAAGTATAAAATAAGACAAAATGAATGAATGATTGTATGAAAGATTATATAAAAAGACGAAAAACTAAAAAGCGGCGCAACCACAAAATTGTGCAGCATTTTCGTTCACTGCTTATCAACACGAGACATTGCCGTGCGGTATCTGGCAGCCTCAATAGCTGTCGTGGCGTTACGGTATAAATATATCATCCTCGGAGTCGGTTTTGAACGTTAAATAAACCTGGGCGCGGTCAGAACTTGGAACGTGACCGTTTGACCGTTGTTGAGGCTGAGAGAATACAATGCGATCATCATTCATAATCATCGGTTATGGACGACCGTCCAACGGTCGTGGATACTGGCCGTGGTTCGAATTCCACGTAAAACTGTAGATCTCTTCCCTTCTTGACCTTGCTAGGTGGTATGGTTTAACCTGCCCGGGTTGGTACCACCGCACTGAATGAAAGGTCGGTCGAAACGGCTATGTAAAATAGTTCGTTTGTACGCATCCGCGGTAAGTAGAGCGAGTAGGGATGCAGTCACTGCCCGATGCGCGTGGTGCGGAGGTGGAAAGGGGACGGCGGGATCGCGTTAAACAGCTTCTCCGAGCGCTCCCCATAGAATAAGCGATAGACTTAGGGAGCCGACGACGTCCCTGCGGAGTTGCAGTGTTTCTAGATTGCGCGACACTTCGGGGTCACTCCCTAGTCTCATACGGTTCGACGCTGGATTGAGTCCAGACCAGAGGTGCAAACTGGTATTTATTTATGGTAAATTTAATTAAATTTAAAAAAATGCAAGGTAGTGTTACGTAGGTACCTGCTGCTTTATTTATGTTTAGATTGTATGCGGCACCCACATCATATTTGCCGGAACGATGCCCCTTGTTCGGCGGAGTGTTAACAGGCCACAGGCTTCACAGGGAACGAGGCAAACGCGAACACACACACACGCACACCCTGACACACAACAAACAAACATTATGATCTACTTACTATGTGCATACAAACATGGAGTAACACACACTACACCAGATAGGAAACAATGCTACTCCGTCCGATGTCTGTCTAACTTGAAAATCGAATACTTTCATAGTAGTAGTGTTGCTCCACTTAGTACTGGAGGAAGTGGCATTATTTTCTACTAGGTCTCCTGTCCACCATATTTTATTGAAATAGGTAGTTTGTTCTAGCTTCTCCAATATCTTTCCATACTTACGATGTGCGAAACCACTGTTTTTCGTCCTGGTGAATGTGAGTGATAGTGTATACCTACGCGACGAGCCGAGCCACATTAAAAAAAAAGTTATTGTATCTAATAGGTGAAATTAATCAAAAACTATTATGCTCTGTTCATCGAGTCGACCTAGTACTGGAAATGTGGCCTTGTCCCTGATTGGATGCAAAGCCCGCATGCATCCAATCACGTACATGCATACGCTCGTGGGCGGGGCGTTATCATTTTTCGTCCTTATCATTTGTATGGCAATGTGGGACAGAGAGAGCGCCATACTAGGTCGACTCGGTGAACAGACTATAGTAGGTAATCTGGTTTACTATTAGTAGGTAGTCTGGTTTACAGGTAAGGAAACGTACCCAGTCCATTCCACATGACTGAATTGGTGGGAGAGAGGGGTTTGTCGAAATACCACGCTGGGTACACCACAGGGGGCGAGTTATTCACCATGTCACGTGGTACATTTTAATATAAGGAGGGAGCCAAAAGTGGCTGGCGGAACCCTCGATGCGCGAGTCCAACTATAAGCTTTTGAGAAACCTTCGTACCCCAAAGTATTTCCTTTGCGCACCGTTAGGGTGTGGACAAAAACTCTAACGTTCTTGAGTGCGGACCTGTCTACCTACAGGTACCGATGATAAACCAAGGTAATTTGCGCTTTTCATAAAAAAATATTAATCAATTCTAACAGTAGCTTGGCGACTTATGAACCATTAAACATATTTTAAATATTAAACATGTTTCGAAATAAATCAACAACAAGTTCTAAACATTGTTAAATATTGAACATGTTTTGATATTTTTTTAACAATACACATACCTATCATAGTTTTAAATTTTTTTTAACATTTTAAACAATGTTAAACTTATTATCTTTGGCAACTCTCGGTGCAGCCCGGTTTTGAACCGAGATGCGGTCGACTTCAGAGGAGGTAGCGTTACCTTTTATCGAGTGATGCGACTAGCGTGATAACAGCGTTCACCGACCGAGGGGTCCCCGTGATATGCACTTTAAGCAATCAGGAATCTGTGTTGGACGAATCAGGAACAAGCTCTATGAATACCCGTAGCTACTCACCGCGTGCGGCTGGGGAACACTGCGGAAGGATTATACGACCATAGACACAGTACACTGCTGGTTATACACAGTACAACTTATGTTCTGTGTATAACGAGTTAATTCGGCAAAGGTAAAAACATGCAGTTTCTGTTTACTTTGGAGATGTATAAGTAATTGTATTTTCAAGAGTAAACAAGATCGTTCCTAACCTAACCTACCCCCTTACCCTCTGTAAGTATTGAAGGTATATTTAGGGAATTATTTTGTGACCTAAATACATAAAAAAATTATTATAAATTTGTGGTAGGTAGGTAGTCAATAAAGCAAGTCAAGACATTTTATGAGCATATAGAGCAATATGTTGGGTTAATATCTAAGCCATGACAGACGAGCATGTATGAAGAACATTAAAGAGAGTGGAAGAGGCGGCAGAAGTGTCTCAGGATCGTGGCACTTGAAAATCCGTTTTCCCTGCCTACCCCACTGAGAAACAGACGTGACGATATGTATTTATCTAAGCCATTGCTGTTTGTCATGGCTAAAATATGTCTCCGTGACTCCGCCTGCGACATCAATGTTACGGAGAAAATGGCATCAAAGGCAGCCAAATCTCGCGTTGGAACTTTCCCTGGAATAACTGGTCGAAGTCCTGGACACTATGCACCAGATATAGGTAATGTAAATAGGCAGAGTGGTCAGATTTTTGAGCTTTCATGTTTATGCTGCAAATAATATTCTTGTAAGCGGTAGTATGAGTTAATTATTGGTAAGTAAGTTACTATAACAAGGTACTAACAAAACATTGTGACTTGCGAACTTTGTTTGTCAGTTCTTTTTCGCATTGAATTTATAACTGGTGGAATTTTCGACATGTCTAAGCACGAGTCAGTAAGCCTGGATACGCTATACATAGGAGGACAGGGGTAGCCGCGCGTCGGCGCACACGCGCCAGCGCGTCAGTCTAGCGCCGGCGACCGATCTTAGTCTCCGTCCGCCGCTCAGGCGGAGCGAACGTGCGCGTCTGTCACAAAATGCCTCATTGTGCAGTGCTTTGGTGCAAAAAGTCGTCGAAAAATTCAAACTTGAACACAGATGGAGTCACCTTTCACGAGTAAGTACTTTCATTCAATTTGATAGCATTTTTCGCTTGAATTTCAGTAACAAACATCGGCGTAAATATGTATGGAGAGCTCTTTTCTGCTTACCCACCATAGGTCGACTATCGTGTTGGATGCAGTTAGCTCTTGTAATTTTTTTTGTTTATTGATAAATATGTATGTTAAATGTATACAGATATTTCATGCATTCTGCCTTATTGCCAAAGGACATTTCTTCTAGTCAACCTCAGCAGGTTTCCTCGTTCAATATTCGTTTATCGCGCTTTTTTCATTCAACCAGTACCTACCGGTTTTTACTTTTGAGCGACTCTAAAGGAATTAATTTCTTTAGGTCATGCGTCTACCGGGAATTAGTCTTGTTATGCTTAGCATTAACAAAATTAATTCATAATGAATACCCCGTTAGCATTTAGCACTGCTAAGCGCCCTGATGAATAAAAATTAATGCTAAATGCTAAGCAATAATCACATTTAATTTTAGTTAGCATTGCTGTTTCGTTCGTAAAACTTTGTTGGTTCGTTTGTTTTGGAACGCACAAAGCAATGAAGTATGAGCTATTTATCTGTAGTACTGCTAAATGCTAAATGCTATATAGCGCCTGCGCTCCGCTGCTAGCTAGCTAGCTAGCATCTAAATGCGAAATGCGATGCGATCATGCGAGTGAGGGGTCGGAATTATCATCTGTCACGTGATCATTAGTTTTGGTCATATCTACAGAACCACTGGACTTAGACCCATCGTGTTGGTACTCAAACTGAACGTCTCGATGAGATCTACCCATCTATCACGTGATAATTTGTTTTGGTCATACCTGGAAAACCTCATTTTACCGTAAAAAAATTAAATATCCAGGTGGGTATGGCTGGTTAGTTTGTTAAAAAAGGCAAAGCCTGGAAAACCTCATTTTACCGTAAAAAAATTAAATATCGAGGTGGGTACTCATAAATTTTTTATGGTAGGGTAGATTTTCGCGAATTTTTCGCGAAGTCATATTGCAATATAATTTGTCATATCGTTGGCTAAGTAATTAGCAAATAGTTGTTAATAATATAATTATTTTTTTTTGGTTACAAAACTTTTCGACTTTCTAACATTATTTTTTTAATTTTGGAAAATTCCAATAACAAATACTCCAATAAGATAATACCAATGTACGAGGTCTTACATATCATTGTTTTGGAAATTTTATGTAGATTTATAATAAAGTATCCGAGGTATCTCAGAACTTAGAACTATTATCGTGTTTATGCGAAAATCTGCAAATTCGCAAAATTGTGAAAGGGGCGTTGGCTTTGTTCATTTAAGAGAAAGTTATATTATTCCCTTGATGTAAAGAAGGGTTAAATATTGTTAAATCCGTTTCATCTTTTCATCGCGAATCGACACAATGAGCGACTTATTGTATGAATCCCGTTCAAACGTATGGAAGACTGGCGTCACTTGGCTACCTACTCGCTCGGCCAATCACGGCGTTCCATGCGCCGCTCCCGCCTCAGACTTCACACCCCTTTGGCGGCTACTTCGGTTCTCATACAAACGATGCCGTATTTCGTATCCAGGCTTACTGACTCGTGTGTCTAAGGGTAGGTTACCTACTTATGGATGAAATTATACAATAAACAATAAACAGTTCGAACATCACCAAACTGCAACTGCGTGAGCCTATTGTCGTGCGTTGGGCGTTTTCGCGGAATAGACATTGAAGTCTCCGGGTAGCACGAGGGGCGGCTGCTGTACACCGTTGTCGCGTTCCGCTCCACTAGACTTCTGATTGGCCGATGCACTCGAGCGCGGTGTTCAGCAAGCAATGAGGCTACCTGTACGCGGTGACCCACCGAACTTCGGCCAGCTGCAGCGCCGTACACTCACAGCGCAGTGTCCACCGTCGGCGCGCCTGCGCTGTCCCTACACCACTCCTGGAAACAAGCGGCGGGTGGCAGAGTGGTTTGGGCATCGGCTTCTCATGCGAGAGGTTCGAGGTTCGAATCCGGCCGGCGTGTACCAATGAGTTTTTTCTGACGAAAAAATTTACGTGCATACCTACACCTGCTGCTTCACCGTTCGGAACCGGTGTAAAACTGTAGGTCCCTTCCCTTGCCCCTTACTGGGTGGTAGGCTCAAATTGTAGCCGACTGGGTTGGTACCCCGTACTGGATGTAAGATGGCCGCATAGCAGCCTCGGTTGTGTTCTCCTCTAGTCCAGTATAGCTAGCAATTCAGGGAAGTCTCCGGTATGGCACCTACCTTCTCGAAGGTTATATTGGCTGGTCGGAGCATGCGCTTTGGCCCCTCCGAGTCAGCCACCCATAAACGGATTACATAAAAAAAAAATCTTGCACGAGCTCCGACTTGACGTACTGTAAACTTCCAACTTCCTTTTTGGTCCGTGACAGTACGCCAAGGATCTCCAGCCCGGCTTGGACACTCCCATCAGCGTACTCTCCCGTTTAGCCACTTGCGACTGTGAAACACTTTTTCAAACTGTAAAACATCTTGTTGACAGCTCACAATTCGGAACACAGTCTAGAATTAGGTTTCGTCTTCACCTCTTTGAGGTGCAGAACCTAAAAACAGTGATTCAGATACAGATTCAGATATTGTATTGTATTGTATTGTATTGTTTATTGATCATTCATATGGCAGTTAGACTGCTCTCGAACTTGTCACAATTTGTTCTATCCGGTTCGATTACACCCACGAAGAAGAACCGACAAGAAACTTCGCAGGGTATTTTTTAAACATATTTTTACAAGAATTTAGTGACTAGCCACATAATAACACCGCCCATAGTCTATCTAAAACACAGCTTGAGAGCAAGATTAACAATTTTGCTGAGAGTTCTGACTACAAAGACTTATTAATTAAGTGAATCAGGTGTAAAGAGCCTTTGTCAAACTTTGATACGTAATTTGTATCAACATAACTATGTTAGTATATTAAACTACAATGTAGTATAATTGTATTGTCAAAAATAAAAAAATAAAAATATATGAATATTTAAGATACTTGAAGTATCAAGTTGTCAATGGGTTAATAAAGTTGAGGTACTAATGGTACCTAGTCAAGAGTTAATATTGTTTGTAAAAAATACAATTGTCAAAAACCAAAAAAATATTAATATATATATATGTTTATATATAATAAAATATTATCATACTTGAAGTATCAAGTTGTCAATATGGGTTAATATAATTATTGAGGTACAAATGGTACCTAGTCAAGTATTAACTAATTATGCAGTCAGAAACTCAAGATATGATTTTATCAGCTAAGGCCTCCTTTACACTGTAGTAGGCTTTCTTTGCAAGGGTAGATTTTAAGTGTTTCTTAAAAAAAGGATCATTAAGATTTTTTACCTCTTCGGGTCTATCTATCTCTCTATATGTATTTGGCCGTAACTAACACACAGCGTTAACAATATTTAACCATACTGTAGTTCGTCATTGAACACACAGTGTGATTCGTGGCGTTTTCTACGAAAATAAATATTTATGTGGCTTAAAAAATTACAAGGGTTAATTTCCACAGCTTTATCTATTTCAATCTCGTCAGCTTACTTCACTCCACACTTACACACACACACACTAGCAACTGTGGTCTCTTACACAATACAATCCCGCGCGTGCCGCAGCCAGACCTGGCGCGGCGGCGCACTATGGGCCAAAGTGCCACTTTTCGGTCATAAATCTGTATCTCCTAAACTAGAAGACCTTTATTTACAATTTTTTTTATGGTATTACTTGAATAGTTACTCTTCAAAAAAACAGTAACATTTGATTGCAAATAATATTTATTATTAATAAAAAAAAATCCTAAAATACTAAATAATTTATTTCTAAACTATGAAAATAAGATAAAAAATTATTATGTACATTTACCAATAAAGTATAAACTTTTATATAATATTCACTAATAAAAACATTTTTGTACCTATATTGTAATAAATTAAAAATTAATCATTAAATAATTAAACGCATTAAATGCGCTTACAGGACAGCATCTGTTTTTTGCTTCCTGAATTTTATTATAAGAAGGGAAGACGATGGAATATCTTTCCAATAAACAGCTTCTCAAATATTGTTATTGCAATTTAGTCAGATCTAAATCTACGAAGACACTAAAGCTTCATCGCCGTCGTTGAATTGAAACAATTTAGCAGAATTTCCTTTGATAATTTCATTGCAGTTTTTCTTGTTTTATTGAGTTACGTTACGATACGTATTATTTTATCAGTGGGGCTTCGTCTTTTTCGCCAATTGAATTCAGTCCTTTAATGTACTCGTATGAAGGATAGACGTTGTCCAAACCAGATTCCCCAAAAAGTTTCACAGGTTTACGATTTTGTGTCCTCTCTGGTGAAATTGCGTAGTAACTTTTCAAGAAACACAGTGGATAGCTCACCTTAAGAATACTTGTAAGACGCCATATCGTTTAAGAAAGACTACACTGCACTCATCTGGCACGAATATTCAGGCAGTACAATGTGTAAATGTACCACCCCTCACAGAATGGCTTATATTCGTTCGTACGAAAAATAATATGGCGTGTGCATCATATCTCCTTACACTCTGTGGTTCAGAAATTGTGTTCAAAACATCAAATAACACAAAAACACACCTGGCGTAAATACATATATAATCATATCATAGTTTTAACCGCAATTGTTTCCATTACGAAGTAGCTATACCGTGAGAATGCTGAGGTTGTAGTGTACTTTCTTTGCATAATTTATACAATCAGTACTCTTAAGTTAACTTTTCAAATAAAATCATTTAAAATCAGCCTCGGTCGCTCAGTGGTGCGGTCGGTCGACTGTTGTTAGAGACGGAAGTAAACTTTCTTCATACTCCATACAAAATCGTATTTCGGCATTTATGTTATCTCGCCCCCTAGACCTTATCCGATTTTTAAAATTTTTTTTAGTAGGTAGCATTTATCCCGTCCGGGTTGGTACCACCGCACTGAATGAAACATCGGTCGAAACCGCTATGTAAATAGTTCGTGTTTTCCGTCCAGTTCAGTGTAAACGATATGAAATGAAGGGAAGCATTGACATGGCACCTAGTTCACACGGAGTTTATGGGCTGACATCACGGATGTTGTAGGAGGTATAGCAAACCGTGTCAGTTTCCATAAAAAAAATTAATAAAATAAAATTTAAAAAAATTCGTTCAAGCGAACGCTCCGAGCACGCATATTTTTTTAATTTTCGTGCCAATTTGCAGAGTTTTGCAGAAAGTTGTTTATTAATTCTAAATAAACAGTGTACTGGCTGTATAAAACCATTATAATATTCACCCGGGCAGACCCTGATACCATTTGAAAGCTTAGATGAAAATTGTAGTTTTAGATAAATTTCGCGTTTTCGTTAGTGCTTTAAATGAGGGATGGTATCTTTAAAAAACCCATCACAGTTACCACTACCTAAAAGCCCAAGAAGTATTCTTTTCGAATATGTATGGGTTTCTATATGTTTACCTAAGTATTTTTTGAGAAAAATATACATAAATATGCGCTCCCTTAATATGCGGATGTTTGCGCAAAGAATTTGTTCAACTTTCAAGAGTCATATAACCGAGGAAAGTCAACTAAAATCTAAAATATGTACGTATAAAATAAGTACCTTTCATGGCCTATCGAACCCACTATATTTCATTACCCCAGGTGGTATGTTGCCAAAACCATTTTTGACATTTGCTTGTATGGGGCCTGTCCATAGTGCGGCGGCGCGGCGTGGCGGTATAAAGACCCGGCGGCGCTGCAGCGCTGTGATAACCTCGGTGGTGATAACAGTGCAGGTTCGACTGAACATGACTGAACTGACAGAATAGCAGAATATTTTAACTGACTTGCTGGCATGCTTGCTGACCAGTGACCATTCTGAATTCTCAGCAAAACATTCAAGATTTCCGTGAAATTTATGTTATTATCAGTAAGTAATCGAAGCAGAGCATACCCACTTAGTGTAGAAATATAATTTATTAATTAGGGTTCCGTCGTACAGGACAGGACCATATTACTATGCCAACGCCGTCTGTCTGTCTGCCTGTCTGTCCGTCTGTCAGTCCGAGGGCTGTATTTCTTGAACCGTAATAGATAGCCTGTTGAAATTTTCACAGAATATGTGTTATTATTATGGCCGATATAACAACAAATAATAAAAATAAGAGAAATTAAAAAATTGGGGTTTCCATTACAAGAAAGTAAAAAGTGTATGTGCGCCATCTACCGAAAACTGTATGAAGCATTTTAACTAATCCATAGATGGCGTGAGTGGCGCTGACCATGACATGGCGATACGGAACTCTCGGTGCGGGAGTTCGACTCGCACTTGGCCGGTTTTTTTTTCTTAAGATTTCACTCTTTTGAACCTCCGACGCAAAAAACGGAGGGGTGTTATAAGTTTGACGCGTGAGAGGGTGTGTGTGTGAGGGTGAGAGAGGGTGTGTATGTGTATGTGTGTATCTGTATGTGGCATCGTAGCTCCCAAACGGATGGACCAATTTGGATGCGTTTTTTTATTAGGAGGCTTGTTTAATCGGGATGGTTCTTATTCTTGATGTTTGTAATCAAGTAATAATTAAGTATTAAAAAAAAATATTATCTTAAAAAGTGGCCCGATTTGCATGCGGCTTTTTTAAAAAAAGCTTGAAATAAAAGTTAAATTACAAATTTTAAAAACCCCCGACCATTAAAAAGTAAAAAATAATTTCCGTTGACTTCCTTAAAGGAGTCGGGGGACCGCTAAGTGAATAAAATATAAAAACTCAGAGCTGCGCGGGAATTTACTTAGCGGTCCACCGACGCCTTTAAGTAAGTCAACGGAAAGAATTTTTCAGATATAACATAATCGCGGATATGTCAGCAACAGAGTTTTAGATTGAAGGCACGAACGCTGATAAAGCTTGCGCGTGGAATGTACACTGACCGTGCGTGCGATTATCTGACAAATCTCCTCTATGGATTAACATTTTCTCACATAGGTATTTACAACAACATTTAAAAGTGCACGTTCATTTGATTATGGGTTTATATAAAAAGCGTACTGCGATCGATTTGTCTTCAGTGTCCTCTCGTGACGACCGAGGCTTGTGGATGAAGTCGAGATGACAACGCGCGCTTGTGGCACCAACACCAGGACGAGGCCCGGCTCCACCGAGCAACGCCGACGCCGCCGCCAACTCACCCGCTCCAAGAAATACAACAGCTTAGATGAGCTAGAGAAGGTATGTAAGGTTTTCTTTTATTTTATTTTTATTTATTGTTATTGTTTCCACAATTAGGAAAAACTATAAACATGTTTTCAACACTAGTATATAATACAAAAAAAGAAGTGAAATATATGGCAAAAAAATAATTAATTACATTTTAAGCACCTAGAGCAAATTTATTTGTGTGCACAAAGTTAAACACTGTTTCTTAAACTACTTAATTTTGAGTTAAATATATCTACACTATTAAAAATGTCATTATATAATTTATAACTTCTATTAATAAATCTATGTTTACTGTAATTACAGTGGGTTTTATACAAAATGAAAGTGTCGTTGGAACGTGTTCGTTTATTTGAGCACCTGAATTTAATTCTCTCCAGTAAGTAGGGAGATTCGACAATGTTGTTAATAATTTTGTATAAGAAGGTAACGTCCGAAATTTGTCTTCTCTGCGAAAGAGGATATAAAGAAAATAAATATTCATCTCTAGATTCGCCATATATATATATTGATATAAGGATAATGAAATATAATAAGTATAAGTACCAGAAAATCTGTGAAAGTATACAAAATGGTTACAGTTAAACGAGGAGATGCTGGACGCTCCAATGCGCCGTGGTCCTAAGAAGCGTGCCACGTGCGGTTCTCCATACTGCGTCTGTGTCCCCTGGGAGTCGAGTCAACCCAACGCAGCAGAGGCTAGAGCTTCTTTGAATACAACTGCGAATGGAACCCCGAAGCGGTCGCCCACCTCTGCGTTGCGCCAGAGCATCAGGAAACTCTGGCGCACGATCAAGATGAAAAGAACATCATAGCAGTATAACTCTACTTCTCTCCCTGTCTGCTCTCCCCCTCCTCTCTCCCTATCGCCCTCCTTTTCTCCCTGTTTTGTATTCCTATCACCTTCTGACTACCTCCTTTTCTTTAATTCACTATCCGTATCTCCCACTCTATAACACTCTCCTTATCTCCCACTCTATTACACACTATAATAATTACCTATCAATAGTACTTTGTGCAATCATGTTTTATTAATTCAATAAATAAAGTATGTTTCTGTGTTTAAACATTTGTTTTCATTTCGAATTTCACTAGATTGGTTCCACAGCACTGAATGAATATCGGGCGAAGTGGCTATAAAAAAATATTTTTGTTTTCTGGTCAGTTAAGTGTGGCCGACACGACACGACCGAAGGCAATACCTGACAGGCTAGCTCCTAACAGTAACTAATAATTAATAAATATATTGCAATGTCTTCACGTGGCGGCGGCGGCAGCGGCGGCAACGTCGTCGCCGGGTGTGGCAAATCTTGTCCTTTATCAACATAGATATAATCTAAGATGCTACCTGTGGAGCGGCCATTGTATAGTGTGTGGGAGTTTTTTTTTAGTATTAAGTATTTAATACTTCGGCGAATGAGCCTCGCTCTGCATTTTTTTTTGACGTGATGACGTCACGTCTTATAAATTGATGAGCACCGGCTGCACGCACGAAAGTGTGTAGCGTTGATATTCAAAGTTACCATGGAAACGTCTTAAGAAGCAAAACTGTCAAGATCAGACAACAGAAGTTTTGATGGCCAGTCACAAGATGATTAATCTTTCTACTGGAAATAGAAATTACTGATCTTTGATCTATGTACTACGATTATTCCACGTCATCACGTAAAACTATCGTCCGTAAACCGACTTTACAGACAACCAATTTTTTTTTTGTAAAAACTTATTTCCTCAGTGATGATGTCTAGACAAACTTCGAAAATAAAACATTATGTAAATCCAAAATGTCATCCAAATTGTTAAAGCCGTTATATATAAATATATACAAGTTTAGCTCACATTAATGGGATAATTTATAAAATTCTAAACAAATAATAGCTAAACCATATATTTTCTCAAAGAGTGTAACCAAGTGTGAGGCCGAAAGCCGAGCTACGTTCAGGTAAACAATAAATCTTCTCGAAGAAGGTAAGTACGGCGAGGCCGACGAAGGCCGAGCCACAGATTACTGCCGAGCTTCGTTCGTAAACGATATTATATAGGTATATGTCATTAACTTTCTTCGAGAAGGTTTATCATCTTCCTGAACGCATCTCGACTCGGCCTTCGACCTCGCCCTTAGTTGTTTACTTTTTTCGAGAAGGTTTATTGTCTTCCAGAATGCAGCTCAATCTTCGGCCTCGCCTTTAGTTACTTACCTACTATTTGGCAAAAACCTTCGCGGCGCGCACTACTACTCACCAAAGTTTCACCATAATCGAATGAAGGATTTACGAACGCTTAAAAGACAAACAAACGAACGAACCAATATTCATTTTTAGGTTTCCGTATCCCGCACAGAAGCCTATTACTAAGCCTCCGCTGTCTGTCTGTCTGTCCGTCCGTCCGTCTGTCTGTCCGTCCGTCCGTCCGTCCGTCTGTCTGAGGGCTATTATCTTTTGAACCGTAATAGGTAGCCGGTTGAAATTTTCACAGAATATGTGTTATTATGGCGGATATAACAACAAATAATAAAAAATAGAAAAAGAAAAAAATTAAGGGGGTTCCCATACAAGAAACGTCTTTTTTCAATTTTTTTTTTGTGGTGCTGAAACCTCGGTGCGCGAGTCCGACTCGCACTTGGCCGGTTTTTTTTCAATGTTTTTTTTTTGTGGGCGGAAACCTCGGTGCGCGAGTCCGACTCGCACTTGGCCGGTGTTTTTTTGTGGTGCGAAAACCTCGGTGCGCGAGTCCGACTCGCACTTGTTTTATATATATATATATTTGATAGAAAATAGAAGCGGTAATTCGTTCAGTCGTCATGCATCTGGTAGCCCTTGTTTGTAATTTACATTAGTCGTCTTCTTCATAGAACACAAGTATCGCGCAGGTGGAACAGGTAGACGCGAGTTCAAATTCCGAGTACAACGGATATTGTTTTTTTTTTTCGTAGTTGTTTATTTTATGTTATTCTGGCATACTGTCGCTGAACAAAGTCTCGTCAAAGTTCGTTCAGTGGTTTATGCGTGATGCGCGTAAAGACAGACAGACAAAAATTTAAAGAACTATTTTAACATGTTCAATTTCTTATTTTAAGTCGCCCTGGTTATTTTTCTGAATATATTCAATGTACAGATTTTTTTGCCTTTACGATTTTATTACATTATGTTTTTTTTATGGAAACTGACACGGTTGGCTACATCACCTACAACGTCCGTGATGTCAGCCCATAACACCGGGTGAACTAGGTGCCATGTCAGTGCTTCCCCCTTTGATCGTTCGACCCTTCATATGTAATAGTTAACTTCCCTTGCCCCTTGCTAGGTGTTAGGCTCAAATTGTAGCCGACTGGGTTGGTACCACCGTACTGGATGTAAGATGGCCTGGATGGATGGATGGAGCGGATAGTACTTATGTACTTATGATAGAAATGAGAGAGATAAAAGACAAGAGAAGATAGCTCAGGTTCAGAGAGGTAACTTCCGACATTTCAGTGATATGATAAAGCATGACTACATATTTCCCCCCAAGTACAGTCTCGGGTCCTTCAAGAGAGGCGTGAACAGGCACCTGTCAGACGCGCATGGCATTCGCAGCCCTCGAATGCTACCGAATGTCCATGGGCGTCGCTAGACACCTTATGCGTGGCTCGGCGCCACATTTCGCGCTTACTATAAAAACAAAAAAACATATCAGATTTTTTATTTATTTTTTTATTATTGGATATACAAACAGAAACACAAGATTATACATACATTCCTATTAAAATAAAGCGAAGTTTCTACGGGTGACCGTGTAACGTAAGTCAATTATTTGAATATTCTTGTAACTCGAGAAGCATTTTATCAATTTACATACGGTTTTCACTGTTACATTATGTCACTTCTCAAGATGGCTGGGGGCTATAAATCATAACTTTATCGGCGGCCTGAGCTGTGAGCAAAAAGGTAAAACCCTAAACACGCGAATCGAACCCTAAGCTAGTACATAAATAAACTAAAATGTTCTGGTATATATGTGTCCCCAGGCACCGTCCGTACTGCACAAATAGATACTGATATAGGTAAGGCAAGATAATGATGAAAACAGCAGAACTAGAAGAAAAGTTAACAAATGTGAATTGGAGCGAAGGAGATATTTGAAAAAGTCACGTTTTCGTTGACGGCTGACGGACGATGCTGTGATGTGATCTATCTCGTACAGGAATTTTTCTTGCGAGTACGTGATTGTCTTCACGACAAAATGAAAAGCTGAATATGCGTACGCTTGTTGTGTTTAGTATAAAAAGCGTACCGCGATCGATATTGTTTCAGTGTCTGTACCAACTAGCACCGTGAAAGGGTCCACCGAAGATGACTTTCGATTCTCCCAGATCCCTCACGCCCGCGCCCGTGCTCCGCCGCAACCACGACCGCTTGCGGAAATTATTCCAGTTAGCTGAAGAAGACTCGGTAAATTTGGTTTTTAGGGTTCCGTATCCGGTACGGGACCCTATTACTAAGCCTACGCCGTCTTTCTGTCTGTCCGTCTGTCTGTCCGAGGGCTGTATCTCTTGAACCGTAATAGGAAGCCCGTTGAAAATTTCACAGAATATTTGTTATTCATTATGGCCGATATAACAACAAATAGGAAAAAGTAAAAAATTCACGGGGGTTCCCATATAGAAGAAACCAAAAAGTGTATGCGCGCGCGCCATCTACCGAATAGATTATGAAGCATTTTAACTAATCGTGACATTTAACTATGAGGCATTCCATAACACGCCATAGATGGCGTGAGTGGCGCTAGCCGTGACATGGTGATACGGAACCCTCGGTGCGCGAGTTCGACTCGCACTTGGCCGGTTTTTTTTATGTTTTTTTCTTCTACTTTTTTATTAATTAGCTACATCTCGTTATGTCGCAGGTGCCCTAATTTATGGTTTGCAATAAATGTCAATCATGGAGCAACTCATGCTCTGATAAAAATGCACTTATAATTATTCACAGACCCATTATGAGGTTTTGAAGAAACACCAAGAGATAATTTTTGTGTTTTTTTTTTTAGATCATCTGCCTAGATGTTTCCCTGATCTCCACCTCAATTAATTCTGCTGTTTGTATTTTCTAATATGTCGCTAGAGCAGTTTGTTAAAACTTCAGATTTCCTCCACATACATACATACATTGGTATCACACACGCTGAATCCCGAAAATCGAGGTAAGCAGAGTAATCGGTGCTATGCTGCAAGAACTCTGGTAAATTACAGCACAACACCGACCACCACGCTCCGCAAAGCATTCGAACAAGATTCAATCAATCAAGCAGCAAGTAAGGCACGACGACCCACCTGCTGCTTGACTCGTTGTAAGTACCGTGCCAAGGTGAGAGTTGGAAAGCCTGTCGCCCTTTAGCACGGCATCTTCTCCTTATCCCTTAGTCGCCTTTTACGACATGCATGGGGATAGATGCAGTGGGGATGTTCTTTTTATTAAGTACCGGCCCCACACGGCCCTACACGAAGGTATTTTTTCTTTTAGTCGGTCAGTCTCCGTTTAGTGACAGACACGTTTATGTGTCCATTGCTGGACATAAGCCTCTCCAATTAGGTAGGACCCATTGCCGACAACAAGACGACTCTGTTAAAATGTTCTAACTGTTAACAGGACAAAGAAATGCTGTTCCCGCCGATGCAACAACGGCGTGATACACCGTGCTCCACGTCGTCGTGTCCTCGCCTGTGCCGCTGTGAGTCGACCGCCTGTGCGGAGGCTGAATCTACTTCGACTGGTAGTTCCACTACGGCTTCGACTACAATTTCGACTGAGGGTTCGACTAGCCGGACCTTCGCGTGGCGCGAGAACTTCAGAAAACTATGGCGTACGATCAGACTGAAGCCAACACCATCGCAGTCAAATAGAAAAACGTTTCCGTTAAATTAATCTGCCTTCTTCACTTCCACCTGTTCTTCTCCTTCCATCTTACTATATTCCTCTCCCACTCTCAAGCTCACTATTTTTTGGTCGATTGAATTACATGTTTGTAGTTGGAGTAGTGAACTACTGTACTGTGTTAGTGTTTTATAATTAAGACTATTTTAATGTTTTATCCTGCTGATTTCACTTCGATAGTCAGTTTACTAATGTGATTCATTCAAAGTATTAATGGGTGCCATAGGACTTGATTGTGTTTTTAGTATTTTTCATACAAAGCATGTAACTACGTAGCTAAGCAAAGCCGAAAATAAAGTTAAACATTTTATCATTCTTCTGCTCTGAGTAAATTTGTGTGTTTATTTTTATTTATTTCATATCCTATTTAAAACAAATAAATTATACTATAGAATTCATTATCACTTCATTACTTTTTTTTACAGTAAGCGGGCGCCGAGCCACTCATACGGTGTCTAGCGGCGCCCCTGGACATTCGATCGAGTGCGGGGGTTGCGAATGCCATGGTTATTGTTGTTAGGCCCACTTGCACCAACACGAGTTTAGAGTTAAGTAGCGAGTTATGGATTTAAACGCGGTTCCCACAGTCAACGGGTGCTAGCTTAACGAGTTAAACTGGTTTATATCGTTAAATTTGTGTTGGTGCAAGTGGGCCTTAGTGAGTTAGTGAAATAATAGCAATACATATTTACTTAGATAAGTACCGTAATTAGATAATGTAATACTGTACTTTTACTATACCATTCAATATGCTTATCAAAAGCGTTATCAATTAACATATTGTCGTACGTAAGGGATGACTAACGGTCCTAACGGACTAACTAGCCCAATGTAGTCACAGACAAATTGCCTTGTCAATGTGGCCGAGACTGCGGTGGTTCAATACCTTGTTAGTTACAAGCTACGAAGCACAAAGCATTACTTAACCTACCGTTTTGCTCGCATATCAAAGTGAATAGGTACCTACCCCAGTATTAGCTATTGTAGCTCAGTGGTGCGGTCGATCAAATATTATTAAGCACAGCTGAGCGCGGTCAGTACTTGGATGGGTGACAGCTCGACCGTTAGAGGCTGACCGTGGTTCGGATTCCACGTAAAACTGTAGGGCACTTTCTTTCTTACCTTACTAGGTTCATCCCGCCCGGGTTGATGCCACGGCACTGAATGAAACGTCGGTCAAAACGGCTATGTAAATAGTTCGTGTTTTCCGTCCAGTTCAGTGTAGCCGACATGAAATGAAGGGAAGCACTGACATGGCACCTATTCCACACGGTGTTATGGGCTGACATCACGGATTTTGTAGGTGACGGTATTCCAAACTAAACTATTGTCAAGTACAATTCGTCTATTATGTGTTCGCTTACAATTCAGGAACTACTCATTCTATTCACATGGACATTTCACTCACATTTTCTGAAACATCTTAGGGTGATTATAATAGGATATTTTGCCGAGGAGCGAGACCGCGGGAATAGGCAGTGATGTAATAAAATAATACAAAGTATTCAATGTTTTTTTATTGTAGGTACCATGAACTAACTCATTTTATGTTTTCTAAAGTTTTTATTTTTTATTTTTCTTCTTCCTAGATATTTTCTTAGTAGGTATGTTCCAAGACTCTGTAAATTGTCTAATTATTGCCTAGTTTTCTCTTTCAACTTCCGGAAGACACTTGCTCCGCAAGTGTTAAAAAAATGTTTGCGTTTTTATTCGATGTTTCAAAATTATACTCCACCGCTGATGCACAGCTTTACACATAGAATAATAATGTATAAGGTACGACTGAACACACAAACATAGGTACAACGATGTTTGCTAACAGAAAAATACGAGGGTGGAACGCCGTAAGTGATTGCACGAAGTTATACTCCCGGAGAAGCTGTAAGCGCGGAGCGGCGCTGTGGCGGCGGCACAGCGGCGGAGGAGGCGACGGGTGGTGTTGGCTCGGACTCTTAATCTCAAGATGCGAAGTTCGAATCTTGCCGATATGCACCAAGCATTTTTTTTCCTAATGGAAAAATTAGCTTGCATACCTATGTCACACCTACGAGTATGTAAACTTTTTGCTTCACCGGACCAGGTGTAAAACTTTCCTTGCCCCTTAGGCAAGGAAAGGTTTAGATAAAACGTTTTTCAGAAACAAACTCGATTTAAAATTTACATGAGGGTCAAAGGCGGACTTATTCCTTACAAGAATTTCTTCCAGTCGAGCTTTGTATGTTTGACAGTCTTTTCTTATAATTATTGTGGAGCGTTATAATAGGCAATAAGGGCAGGGCGCAGACGTAGGTATCCGGGTTTTCACAGTTTATGAAAATGTAAATGCCTATAGCGGAATCGCTAATGTTGCATATTCCATGCATATTCATGTTATCCAGGATACCGTAATGTATTGCGCCGCTCAGCCCATCGCTGCTCAGTGTCGCCTGAGCGCGCGCGCTGGATATCCAACTCGCAGCTTCCAAGGCTAATCTGCTTCGAAGAGTACACAACGCCGTTCGATACTCACTCATGAAACGCAAACACGGTCGCGATTCACGCCACCGTCCGCGTCCGCTCGTCCGCCGCCGCTCGTCCCGACGACGTCCTTGCTCCCAGAACCAATTTCCACAATGCATACATCCCTTTATTTTCCTTGACATATCCAGTGAGGTATCCACAGAGTTACATCACTAAGTTTAAATGTAAGGTGCCAAAAATTACTTTACGGAATAATTATGGATTTTGAAGCACCTTATAAAATTAAACTCGATGAAAACCAGTGTGGATTCCGGAAAGCGCGGTCAACAGGAGATCTTCTAACGCACGTTACGCATACTCGTATATGGATGGCCTGAAAGACTGGATCATTTTGAGGAATCCTGGGCAGTCGCACTGGATATTTCCAAGGCTTTCGATAACGTTTGGAACCGAGACCTTCTAGGCAAGCTTCCATCTTTTGACATTCCATCCAAATTGTGCACCTGGATCGCCAGCATTTTTGGCAGGTCTTTCCATCTTCGTTACAAATTATTGTTCAAAAGCAATTGTATGCTGTGCTGGTGTTCCACAGGTATCTGTGCTGACACCTATGCTATTCTCAATCTTTATAAACGATCTACTGTCCTTGGGCAAAATACACAGCTGCGCAGATAAAATTTTGAATTATTTTCTGTAATAGGCAGCTCTTCTCACCAGCATAACTATTATTGCTGTACCAAACACAGATTAGGCCGGCGATGGAGTACTGCAGTCACATCTGGGAAGGCAGCCCCCGATGTCTGTTTGAGCCATCCGTCTTGTTGGTGACCCGTACTGATGGTCTAGGGTAGCTGAGTCCCAGACGTCTAGACGTTTTGTGAGTTCGCGTAGTATGTCTTACTGAGACTATCATGGTATTGGTTGACTACACAGATTAGGTGAATTGCCTCCAGGGAAAGGCGATATAATCTCAGTGTGATCTGATCTCCAGAAACCCACCAGCCCTGGAATTAATATAATATGTATGCACGATACCCGCACAATTAGTCCCATTTCATGAAACCACGCGCTCACTACACGAAAAAGAACAATTTCTCAAGTACATAATTTTACGTTTTTTAGGGTTCCGTACCTCAAAGGAGGAAAAAACTGAACCCTTATAGGATCACTTTGTTGTCCGTCTGTCTGTCTGTCTGTCAAGACCTTTTTTCTCAGGAACGGGTAGACGTATCAAGTTGAAATTAATATCAAATACTAAGGTCTACGAAACCTTTGAGGTGTAGAAAATGCAAGCTTCTAGGTCAACGGAATCACTAGATACGCCCATTTAAGTCACATATTTTGCTACCGGCAAATCAAATCAAATCCTATAGAGTACTTCCCGGTAACCTAGAATCATGAAATTTGGTAAGAAGCAAGGTCTCACAGCACAAGTAAAGGAAAAAATCTAAAATTGTAAATTCATAGTTATGTGGCATTAAAAAAATTGTTTGTTTGTTTTCTATGTCAAGGTCCCTTTTTCTCAGGAACGGATCAAGATAACAAATTGAAATTAATACGAAATACTAAGATCTACGATCTCTTTAAGGTGTAGAATAGTAAAGCTTCTAAATCAACGCAATCAAAAGATACGGCCATCTATGTCATATTTCATACTCGCAAACTCACTCAAAACAAATCAAAACCTATAGGGTATTTCCCGTTAACATAGAATCATAAAATTTGGTAAGAAGCAAGGTCTTACAGCACAAGTAAAGGAAAAAATCCGAAAATTGTAAAATTGTAGTTATTGACATTAAAAAAATAAATATTGTTTTGTATGCCAAGGACCCCCTTTCTCAGGAACGGATCAAGATAACAAATTGAAATTAATATGAAATACTAAGAGCTACGATCTCTTTACGGTATAGAAAATGCAAGCTTCTAAATCAACGCAATCAAAAGATACGGCCATCTATGTCAGATTTCATACTCGCAAACTCACTCCAAACAAATCAAAACCTATAGGGTATTTCCCGTCAACCTAGAATCATAAAATTTGGTAATAAGCAAGGTCTCATAGCACACGTAAAGGAAAAAATCCTAAAATTGTAAACTTGTAGTTATGATATTAAAAAAAATTTGATTGTTTTGTGTGTCAAGTCAAGACCCTTTTTCTCAGTAACGAGTCAAGATATCAAATTGAAATTAATATGGAATACTAACGTCTGCGATCCCTTCGAGTTATATAAAATGAAAGCTTCTAAATCAATATAATCAAAACATACGGCTATTTATGGCAAATTTTAATACTTGCAAACTCATTCAAATGAAATCAAAACCTATAGGGTACTTACGTTGACCTGGAGTAATGAAATTTCGCAAGAAGCATGGTCTCACATCACAAGTAAAGAAAAAATCCGAAAATTTTAGATATTATGTCGTTATGTCGTAGTCATAATATAAGAAATATATTTTTGTATAACTTCACGAATGCCGCACAGTCAAACCATTGCTGTAGTGTTTATTTAGGCGTTCGTGATTTTCCAAAACAATTGTTTTTGTACATACCTACATAATACAAATATATTGAGTGATGCTGATGATACGGAACCCTCGGTGCGCGAGCCCAACTCGCACTTGCCGACTTTTATTGAAAATATTTCAATCCGTGGTAAACGTGCGCGGCCACCCCGTGTAGTATCACGTTTTCCGTAGGTACATAAAATGTAGATAGGCACAAATAAATTAGTACACATACATGATAAAGCCTTACAAAAATCAGTTTATCGTGAAAGAGCTCGTGCGTAACTAGCTTATTTGGAAAAATCTCTGCGCTGGTATTCCAATAAAATGCTAAATTCAATCTTTAATAAATTATTCACATTCGAGATTATCTGGGAAAACGATAGTACTACCTGCTAACCTAATGAAAAACCGGCCAAGTGCGAGTCGAACTCGCGCACCGAGGGTTCCGTATCGTCTTGTCATGGTCAGCGCCACTCACGCCATTTATGGCGTGTTTTATGATATGCTTCATATTAGTTAAAATTCATGCTTCATTCTGTTTTCGGTAGATGGCGCGCATACACTTTTTAGTTTCTTGTATGGGGACCCCGTAAATTTTTTACTTTTTCTTATTTTTATTATTAGTTGTTATATCGGCCATAATAACATATATTCTGTGAAAATGTCAACGGGCTACCTATTACGGTTCAAGAGATACAGCCCTCGAACAGACAGACAGACGGACAGACAGACAGACAGACAGACGGACAGTCAGACGGCGTAGGCTTAGTAATAGGGTCCCTACTACGGATACGGAACCCTAAAAATACTATGAAAGTTTGATTCTGATAATAATTCCAAAAATTTACGAATAATATAGGGTGTACCCGGCCGGATACCGAGAATATACGACGCTCGGCGGGCGTCATGTTTTTGCAATTTCATTCGAATGTTTGGTCAGTATTTAGATGAATAATTTATTCGAGCTTCTGGTATATTCTGATTGGGAGAGGTTCCGATGAAAAACTGGTGATTTATTATTTATAGACATCCGTCCGTACGATATATTTTATGCGGCTACCTTTGGAGACGTGCTTAATAATGTAGGTACCTACCTACATAAGGCTCGGGATTTTTTCACCTCACGCATGTAACATATGATTTATAATTTTTGAAGCTAAGCTTCTATAGCGTCGTTGCGCGCTCGCCCGCCTGAAACGTAGACAGAAAAAATAGTTCTGGACTCCGCACTTCATACTTCAATTATTACTAAAACGAGACACCGTGGTTATGGTAGTGTGCGTATCGCGTAATACAGGACCGACCATCTCAAGAGATCGCAGTGATATTGTGTCATCCTTTTTCCACGCGCAGTAATCCCGTATCGCTTGCCTGCACGCTCCACGCAAACATTTACGTGTTCCAAAACAAGCGAATGTCGCACGTAGTCGATCGATAAATTGCCGCTTGCTTCAACGGCTCAAAACTATGGAGGTGGCTTTTTACTTCTTATTATTAAATTATTTATTAAAAACATTTATTGCAATTTTTTTCGTTTATTTTTTTTATGGAAACTGACACGGTTGGCTACATCACCTACAACGTCCGTGATGTCAGCCCATAACACCGGGTGAACTAGGTGCCATGTCAGTGCTTCCCCCTTTGATCGTGCCGGCTACACTGAACTGGTCGGAAAACACAAACTATTTACATAGCCGTTTCAACCGACGTTTCATTCAGTGCGGTGGTATCAACCCGGGCGGGTTAAACCCTACCACCAAGTAAGATTAGGAGGGAAGGGACCTACAGTTTTACGATTTACATTTATTTGTGAAAGAAAACCTATGGACGATGAGTGAATTATTTTATAAAAAATTCAAACGCATTTGTCAATTTAGGTCGACTTTAGACGTGTCTTATATTAATCAAATCAAATCAAATCAAAAAACGTTTATTGCACATAATTGTTGTACAGAAGGTAGCACTTAATGCCTATGGCATTTTCCACCAGCCTACCCTTATTTACATATAGAACCAGGGTAGGTGCAACAAGACAAGGTAAACAAAACAAAGTCTTATAAAATAGAAAATAGAAGGACAAATAGTATATATCTATATATGTAATGCATATAATACACATATATTATTCATAATAAATAATAAACATATATAAACATATACAAAATAAAACTCACTTGCAACTAAAATCACCTAAAATTTGACAGATGTGCTTAAATTAAGATTATTAAATCATTCGTTCATCTCCTGTCTTTCTTTCTCAAAATGACAATAATGACAGGAATATCTAAATTTTAGCTTTAATAGTGTGAAGTGTCTACTAGAAATAAAGCCAATATGTTACTAACATTATAAACACAGACCAAGTTGACCAACCCACAAACCGAGGGTTCCACACAAATACGACGGAGGCGTGGCTTTGAAGTGGGGAAGTTTGCTAGCAAATTGCTAGTAAGCTTATTATGTAGACTGAAGTTAAAAAATAAATTTTAGTGAAATAATGTTTTGCCGGACGCGTAGTTTATTTAGTTTACTTAAAAGAAGAAACAGGTTTCCATACAACTTTTAATTTTTAATCTTTCATGCAAAATTAAAACTTTACTTTTTTTAACTACAAAAACATTGATTTTGAATAGACATGTATGCAAAAACGACACGGGCTGCCTCGACATGGTCCCTATTAGGTTACGGTTAATTTATAGAAGATGCGGAGCGTAGTGACGCATCTTCTATAAATTAACCTTATAATTTTTTTTTAACCACCAAACTGGTTATAAAAAGAAAAACATTTCTCACCTCCACTCATCACCTTTTTGATACATAAATATATTACAAACAAACTTAATTTTGCAGTCAACCTAAATAATAATTTCTCACTAACTATTTTAACGAGACCAGTTTTAATATTTTCGTATTCCTCCCTTTGATGTTAACTTTTTTGAACCACTTTGTCATATACGTTTCATAAAGCAAATAAATATGTTATTCAAAATCTGTAAGAATCAAACAAGAACCAACCAAGAAAGAAACACGTAAATTTCTTGTGCACCTAAGTCCTTTTGCACAAATCGCAGATCAGGTCATGCGTGGAGTACTGCTTGCACCTGTGGGATGGCTCTGCCAAATATCAGCTTTTAAAAGGGAAATTTGTTTGAAAAGAGGAATTTGTTAAAAAGGATTGCATCCCCACACGCTGGACTTACCGTGGATGCGTACCAACCTCTTCTGCAGATTTTTCCTCTATAGAACCGGTAAACTCTGGGACGTTCTCCTGTCTATATATTTCCTCCCAAGTACAGTCTCGAGTCCTTCAAGAGGGGCGTGAACAGGCACCTGTCGGGCCGGCATGGCATTCGCAACCCCCGCATACGACCAAATGTCCATGGGCGTCCTTAGACATCTCCCTTAGGGTGCCTCGGCGCCACAGGTCGCGCTTTCAATAAAAAAAACACAAAGAAAACACAAGCAAAAATCTGTAAAAAAAAATCATGTAAGGGTTCTGGTATTTTGTTGATTTTATTGTAGCTTTTCAAATTGCCATCTAATATAGTAAAATATATATATTATAAAATAATTCTTTTGGGAATCCAGTGTTACCGTTTTCAAATTTGGTGACGTAAAAAAATATAATTTTAAAGAAGCCATCTCCACTTAATCCAAACACATTAAATGTATGAAGTGAAAATTTTTACTTTTTCTTATATAACATTGTATTTGAAGGGATTTTCACTCTTGAAATATAATGCCAGATGCTCTCGTATACTATGCAGAGGCCTGAAGCCGGCATTTGTGTAATATTGAAGACGCTGAAGCAAGTGCTCTCGCGCTGGCGGTCGATGGCAGAATGAGCGGGCGATGCACGTAATATTTGAATTGCACGTATTTTTGGTGGGGCACGGGTGAGTTTAATGTCTTTGGGCACGAATCGCCCTGACATGCGGAATCTTAATATTTTTTATGATCGAAGGCCGGAAAGCAAAATGAGAAAAATCCGGCCAAGTGCGGGTCGAGTTAAAATGCTTCATACTCTTCGATAGATGGCGCGCGCGCATACACTTTTTAGTTTCTTGTATGGGAGGGAGCCCCGTGAATTTTTTACATTTTCTTATTTTTATTATTTGTTGTTATATCGACCATAATAAATAACACATATTCTGTGAAAATTTCAACGGGATACCTATTACTGTTCAAGAGATACAGCTCTCGGATAGATGGACAGACGGACGGACTGACAGACAGACAGACAGAGAGACAGACAGATAGACAGACGGCGTAGGGTTAGTAATAGGGTAATACCGAATACGGAACCCTAAAAATGTTAACGTCAGTCACCGTTAGATTTTCGAATAAAAGCCGGTGATGCCGGATAGATATCAGCGGTAATTCGTAGTATATTATGGGTGGCGGTAGCTCTTGTAGTTTAAAGTCGTTTTCTTTATAGAACAACTGTCACGCAGGTGGACACGAGTTCGAATCCCGAGTTCTCCGGGTATTTATTTCATTTCCATTTTTTTTTCTTTTTGTTTATAAGTACATACATTCTTCACAAAACTTAATATAAAATATAAAATATAATATATAGGACCTAGGCGACTACACCTATCTAGATAAACTTGAAAAAATAACATTATCTAAATACAAAATTTCATCCAAATCGTTAGAGCCGTTACCGAGAAACTAATTATACACATACAAGTTTAGCTGACTTAAAGTAATAGGATTTAATTCCACCGACTTAATTACTTTCACTGAAAAATACGTAAAAGCTTCGCTTCCGTCGGGCGTCCCGTGACGCCACCCGTTTTTTTACAGCGAAATAAGTTCTTCATTATAGCTCACTTACCAAATTCAGAAACCATTTCGGAAGACATACCTGGAAATAAAAATATTAAATTAATAACGGAGTACAAAAGCTGAAAGTAGAAAATGTATATATCTATATCTACTATTAAGAGGAATGTATGGCGTAAAGCATGTGAACGACAACCTGAACTAAAAGTAAAAGTAAAAAATGTATTTGTTCCAAAATAATTAGGCCATCTACAGTTTTTGCCATTACAGCTAGTCGGTACATGCATTTTATCAGTATAATATTTTTCTCAACAATAAATGAACGGCTTGGAATGGTATGTTGTGTGGTGTGGTGTGGTGTGAGAAGATAGTGTGGATGGTGTTTATGTGAGCGAAGAAGTGTGACTGCACATGTTTTAACACAATTTCAGTATATTATAATGCAATATTCCGATAAAATCTAAACCCCTTATTAGTTATTATAGAGGTTGACAGAATTTACAAAATCTTCCAAAACTGTTTCCCAGCAGTTGCGACAACCAAACAGCCAGTAGCGTGCTCTAGCATACGTAATACGGGAAGGGCTGTTTGCCATCAAGTTCAAATATGACTTCATCAAACAAATAGGAAAGGGAATGAAACACGAGAGGCGCTAGAATAAACTGATACTCTCACTAAACGTTCTCGGCAACAACGTTGAAACAGTTTTCTAAACTACTTTGCCTGCTCCTCAAAATGCAGAATTAGTTCTGCATTTTATTTGATGATAAGGGAATCATCTAATCTTCACACAAATCACAAAATTTTCAATTCACACAATTTTCACGTATTACTCTACCAAAACTTTTAGACCAATGGCATTAGTGTTAGTTAGTGAGTTAGTGTGCGTGATCGCCACTGCGGTGCTCGACACACTAATAGATGCACTCAGCGCGTACACTTGTACATATTATCACTAACACTAATGCCATTGGTCTACAAGTTTTGGTAGCGTAGTAGACATTTCCTACTTGCGCATCACCGCTACCCGTGTGAATCCGAGCGTCTGCTTTGCACCCCACATGCCGTTCCGCTCAGAAGAATGTAGTTTTCTCTATAATAGTTTTAGTTACATACCTACATACAAATTAGTTATCATGCCGTAAGCACTAAATGGAGTACTTTCATATAGATACTTTTATTTTGGAATAATCGCCTCGAACAGTGCAAAATTGAACTCTACCTATAACTTTACATTTAAGTAGTAATCTAGGCTCTCAGGGCATTCAAGATCATTGAAAATGCAACAGCCTGATATTATATTTTATTTAGTAGACGAATATTTTATTTTCAACTTTGTTTTGGCATCCCCTATTAATTACAGTTGACGACTCCTGGCATTTTTTCCTTGAAATTTTGCTTCCCGGAAATCAACAAACATTTTAAGTTTCGAGAAGACAGCCCACGATATTTATAGGCTGTGACGGACAGACAAAGCTAGACAGAGAGACGCACAGACAGGTAGATGGCGTGTCAAAAATGACTGGGACAAGAAAATACGTCCCAAGTGCACAAAAACTCGATATTCCCCAGAGAGTAAACTCGATAGGACGAAAGACGCCGACGACGAAGCTGGCGTCCCGCGTCGTCGTCATGGTGGAGGCACGTCGCGACGCCAACGCTTTGCTGCCGAAAGCCTAAGTAAATGAACGTGACACAAAATACTACAGAGGTTGAGGATTTGACTGTGTCGGATGCGCACTTCGCTGCCAACAAGAGCCGATCTCTTCACCGCATTAAAACGCCACGAAAAATGTTAGGTAACGTTCCCATACCACGTCAACGATGTTAGGCCACTTTTGAACCACCCTCTCCTCCCTTGTGACCATGTGTTGTATCTTGACTTTTAATAGAAATCCCATTTTTGTTGCTGAATATATATATATATATTTTAAAACAACATAATAACTTTAAAATGTTTTAAATAAGCAATGTTTTTGTGACGATCCCTTTTCATGAAAGAAGACTTAACAGGAAATCCTATACAATTTATTACCTACACATACCTATAGTGTAAAGCCAAAGTTGTGTGAATGAAAATCAAATATAATATCTTCATTCCATATGTATGTTTTCTGTGTCGCACAGCAGTACTTTTTAGAGTATCCGTATCTAATTGACGAAAAAAGTTTAAATTTGGTATCTACATTATAAATTTTGATGACCCGGTCACTAACGTACCTATAACGTAAATGAACGAATTTCGGTTGGGACAAATTATAAAATTTATTTTTTTTGCATCATGCATGTGACATATCAATGGAAAGGGTCGTTATTTGAAATAAAGTATAGGTATTTTTATAATTTGCATGCATTTTATAAATGCAAAGTTTAAGATATATTAAACAAAATATACGAACATAGAGCGCCCCCCCCCCCCCACATCTCTGACACTACTGAGATTAAAATTTTGAAAAAATAGGCAATATAGGGGCCTATCTTAAGTTTACAGGAAGACCTAAGAAAATCCCAAATCTTAAAGTTCTCAAAGAAAACGAAACGGTACGGAACCCTTTCCATAAGAGTTAAGAGGCTACTCCCTGGGACACAGAACACCAACCCGGGTGATCTGTACTTTCGAATTGATGCACATCTGTGAATAGTTATAAATAAGTATAGGGGATGTTCTAGGTTTTCAATCTACAGGATTATCTTTAGTGAACCAAAAGGTTGAAACAGCAAGTTTTTTAACTTCGCTCGATAGAAAAAATTCTGAATATTCCTCTATTTTTACAGCAATTTCTATTGTAAAAATATAAAGAATTAATGTACATTTTTTATAATTTTTCTCCAAATACAATTTTATATTCTTTAGTGAACCATAATTTTAAAAAGTCACAAAGCCAAAATGTTTCATACTTATTAAAATAAAAAAGATTTGCGCGTTATTCGCCTTCGCTTTGTTTTATCGTAAGCGCCTTGTGGCGAATTCCATCCCGCTCCAGTAAAGAGGAAACTGCCTCGCGCCCGCTTTGGCTCGCGACGCTCCCCACTCCGCTGAGCCATAGCCGTCTCTATTTTGAGCGCATGAAATTAGATATTCTGTGGCATGGGTGAAACAGGCTTAAGTCACATCAATGGCGGTTTCAGAGGAGAGAAAATGTACCTATACCTACTTATGTAATCAATCAATCAATACTAATAATAAATTTGTAAGGGATGGTCATGGAGTAAGTTACTTTGTTTTGTGAAATACTGCGTTTGTAGACTCTATGTATGATACTAAAACTAAATTGACAATTTTTAGAAATCTTTTCTGTATGTATGTTCCTCCATAACTCTTAAAGCGATCATCCGAATTCGATTAAACTTAGTAAAAGCCCATTTAACTATACGAGACACAGCACAGGATAGGCTAAATAAAATTCAGTTCCGGTTACGCTAATATATGGCTCCCATACAAACCGAATGGTTCCGCGCGCAGAAATAAAGGTACGGTAGCGGGGTTGCTTACTTTCATCTTTTTAAATACAAATTTCACGCGAGCGAAGCCGCGGGCAAAAGCTAGTACCTAAATAATATTATTATGTAGGTACCTATGTATTATTTGTATTTCTGATTTACAGTTAAGAATTTCTTCCAGTCAACATTGTACTCAATAACGCATCGCCATCGCTACTGTACTTTCCTCATCCCTCCTTCATAATTGAAATGTGTATGTTGAACGGAACAGCAGATGCTGACCCACTTGTGGGTCGCCGCTGTAACTTTTCATAAGCTTCTGGCTGCATCGAGCGAAGCTAGTACTCTTGAGTATTGCACAAACTCCTAGTCCCCTGAATGGAAGGCAAACCTCTTCTCCTACTAAATAAAACAACCTCTAGCAACGTTGCTCTCAAACAAAAGCTGCCAATAAAATCATACTTCGAAAGTCAACTTTAAAGTCTCGTGCATAAGGTTGATAATGCAGCGAAAACGAAGAATGGGTTCATTGTTCTGGGCACAAACATAGCGCCTAATATGAGCAAACAATAGTAGGTAATTATTACGAAGTTGCGACTCGGGAATGTATCGCTCTCTCTCCTGGCTGGCTCAAATGGTTCTGCAGATCTTGAGAAGCTCTCTCTCTACAAAGTCGCTCGTAAGATTAAAATAAACACTACTATTTAATTACCTACGCCCTCGGTACATTTGTACCTACTTTACTTTTATGTGCATACTCTAGGCCTCGGCTTCTCCTACTGATGTAATTGAACAATAACTTTGTTTTGAATTACAAAAAACATAAGATTGAATTTTTTGTTATATTATTATAGTTATTTAATTAATGTTAAATTATTAATTAATGTAATTAAAAAAAACAAACTTTAAATAATTCACGTCTCGTTGAACCACCGCCAGAAGTCGTCTGTGACCGCCAGCGTCACAGAGCAATTCCCTCGACGGCCTCAGTTCGGTAGATAGAAACGTGCACTAGAATTTTTAAATAGAACTTTTTTAGAATTAAATTAATTTGAAAATGTGTTTCTACCGTTTCTACAGAGACACAAATCTTCTTGAGTAGAATAGTTGATAAAAACCCATATAGTTGATACAAAGTAAAATGTACCCTATTTCAAATTGTTTTGAGGTTAGTATGGGAAACCGAGGCGTGTAATATAAGAAAATTAAATACGAAACTATTAACGCAACAAATAAAAATATAGGCATTTTACGATACAAACGGTGAGTATGAAGCCAAACATAACTGTGTAAAACTCTGAAATTCTTAAAATGATAGCCCGATAGGTTTTAGGTGTGGGTTTTCCATGGCATCACGTTATAGCTAAAATTTTATGCTGGCGTACCCGCAAGCAAAAGCAGGGAGCCAAAATAAATTCCAACTTCATTGCCTAAGGTTATTGGATAGAAAGGACGTGTGGAAAATGTGACGGATAATGCTTGTTGTATGAATGAAACCCTTCGCTGAATGGCCCGTAGCCGTTAAACCGACCGACCTATATCGCGAGCGGAGACCCGATAGCAGGGCTACTTTTGAGATAGTTAGAGAAAGTAATTTTGCTATTGGAATCTCTTGATGTCTCACTCGTTCACTTGCGTTGAACGATGCGTGAGATAGAGAGAGCAAGGATTATTTTTGTTATTCTCAAATAGTTATTTTGAGTGTCCTAATAAATAAAGCGAAGTTTCTACGGTCGTCTAACGTACGTCCTTATAACTCGAAAACGACTTTATCCATTTGCATACGGCTTTCACTGTTACATTCTGTCACTTCTCAAGATAGTTTTAATCATAACGCTATGTCATCGGCAGTCTGAGCTGTGAGCAAATATGTTTATGTGCTATACATAAATCGAAGTTACATAATATATAAACTTACTGGCCGAATTAGTTATCATGCCGCATATTTCGGGGATTGATCTGTAAGTATCGAAAACTAAGTGCATTCCAAAAAATAACTTAGGAAAAATTGGGAAAAATAAATGTGTAGTGCTCCATACATTTTGAGGTTAAGAAGATATTTTCGAAAATTTATGGAGAATTCAGTTTTTTTTTTAATTTCACCATCGTTGTTTTTGGAAATACTTGATAAGCGTTCGACGCATATAACCAAAAACGCTACGCATTGACCCCGTGAAATATGTGGCATGGTAACAAATCACCCAGTATAGGTTTTATGCACACTTATACCCACTTCACTTATAAATTATTTGACAAGTTCAAGAGTAATACTTTGTACTATATTAAGAATGTTAAACAAGAAATAAATACCTACCATAGTTTTTATTGTTTGCACTGTACAAACTGTAGTCATCATCATCAATCAATCAATCAATACTAATAATAAATCTGTAAGGGATGGTCATGGAGTAAGTTACTTTGTTTTATCAGATATTGCGTTTGTAGACTCTATGTATGATACTAAAACTAAATTTACGTTTTTTTTTAATCTTTTCTGTATGTATGTATGTACGAAGAAACTTAATACAAGCACATTTGATTATACGGGACACAGGATAGGCTGAATAAAATTCAGTACAAACCGAATTGCGCGCCGAAATAAAGGTACAGTAGCAGACTTACTTACTTTCTTCTTTTTAAATTCGAATTTCACGCGAGCGTAGTCGCGGGCAAAAGCTTGTAATAGTAGCTTAATAAACTAAAACTTTCTTACAACCTTTACAAAACCTTTCTTACAAAACCTAAGTGTACCGTGTGGGGCCGCCACAATGTGTTACGGAAGCCATTTTTCGGACACCCGCTTTTTATTATAGAAACTGATAGAATGAATCATTTAAAACACTAGAGTAGAACTCCCGTAGTTCCAAAATGCTTAACAAAGAAAATTTTTTTTTTTGAAATTTCAGAAATTTATTTCCCGATGTAGTGAAAAAAAAATCTACACTAAAAACTAAAAGTATTACAAATGAATGGTATAGGTATTTCAAAAGTACATTGCAAGCCTTAATTTTCAGAGGCTTAACCAAACTCATAACTTGCTTAGAATCAGAGAAATAATTTATTTTGAATTTTTTGTTTTTATTTTTTTTCTAAAGAACTCCGCCTTTTCGGGAAAAGATATTAACATGAAAATGAAGATCTTTTATTGTTCTATTCACTAAAAAAAAACCACATCCAGATCTTGTGGAGTATAGATAATGTAGGCTCTTTTAGTTATATCCGGTTTTTTTGGCGGTAGGGTTGTCACATCTTTGAAAAATAAAAATACTTATCGGGATATTTATGCATGTAATAAAAATTATACTAAAATTAGCGTAATTTGCAAGCTACTAATGATGATGATGAGTGTTGGCGCCAATCTGCATTCTAAGTTTGAAAACCCTACAGATAATATTATTATGCTCGCTCACTGGCAGGCAAGAACGCGCGAGTGACATTTGACGTTAAATTGACATACTAGAGTCTTAAATTAAGCTGGCTGATTTTGAAAAAGCTTCTACGTTCGAAATATATTTAAATTCAAAATTTCGAAATTTCTTAGCCGCTATTAAAAAAAGGAAAGGGCTCACTTCACGGTCACTTTCAGAGGTACCTAAGCAGGACATAGCGGCCAGAAAAGTGTGTCAGTTCTTCCCGAGGAAACTCGGAGGGCCTGGGCCTGAGGACTGACTACCAACTGGAGGACCCATTCGGGCGGGTGAAGGCTGCCCTGAACAATAAGTGTAATTTCATTCCAGGGCTCTAAGTGATCAACGGGGGTGAAGCATCATGGAGCCGGACAAGACCCGTGATGCTACTTTGCCTCAGCAGAACCTGACCCGCTCTGCTGGGGGATGTCCTTCTGAGCCCCAAACAGACGACTTAATGCTAGGGGGGCATAAGGTCGCCAACCTTCATGCTGGTCAGCGAATGGCATTAGAAGCTACGGATAGCGCCGCAGCCGGCTTTCTTCATCCTCTGAGAGTGACCGCAAGTCCGCAAAGAGATGAAACCAGAAAAACTTTAACTCGTTTGGACGTGTTTAAGATGTTTACGAACAAAACAAAAGATCTGCCACTATTGGATCGAGTTAATATTGTCTTTGACCATTTTGGTGACAATTATGACATTTCTACCACAAAGGAAGAGTTTATGCCTGTTCTATCAACGTTCATAAGCAAAAGTCAGACCAAGTACAAAGAATGCAAATATATGATGAAAACATTCATAACAAAAAACAAGAATTGGCTGAGCAAGGTAATCATTAGTGGACAATTTAAAGTGACTGATTCGGCTCAGCTGAGCCCACCACTACCGACAACACCAAAGAGTCGTACGTATTTAGAGTTAAGTACACGCCAACAGCTTCGATCGCGTCGGAAGCTCAAAACTCTGTTAGATGAAGAGCCTTCTGTAAAAAAAATTAAAGCCTTTACAATGTCACTCTCAATCGGGGATGAACCTCTGTCATCCAATGCAGCAAAGAATGTAGAAAAGGTGCTCCATTTGTGTTTGGAAACGGACAATGCGCATGCGAATGTTTTGAAAAAAATCGAACACCGTACCTTACCATATACTCCGGAAGAAGCACTTGCTGTTGTAATTGATAGAAAATTATCCGTCGAAACTTATAATTTTCTGCACAGTGATCTCCAAGAGCGTGGATTCCCTTCATTCCCGCCCTACTATAAAGTACAAAAAGCCAGAAAAGACTGTTATCCTGCTGACATTACAGTATCAGAGAGAGAAGCTTCAGTCCCGTTCCAAGCTCTTTTACAACACACTTTTGAGCGACTACTAAAATTAAACGATGAAGTTGTGATACAGTTCTGCGACCAAAAGGGTTTAAAAGAATTAGAATGCTTTCTACAAGGAAACTGGGGTTTTGATGGAAGTACTGGACAATCCCTCTACAAACAAGCCTTTTCTGATGTTGAAGGTGGGGAAGAAAACAGCCTAATAGCTACAACATTTATTCCGTTGACCCTAATAACCAATAATGGAGGCTATCTTTGGAAAAATCCAGCTCCACAATCGTATCGATACTGCAGACCGCTAGGTATTCAATACAGGAAAGAAACTGCACAGTTAACAATGGCAGAAAAACTTAAATATGAACATCAAATTCACAATCTTGTACCATTAATAGGTGAAACATCAAAGGGACATAAAATAAAGGCCACTTGCGAATTATATTTAGCTGCAATTGATGGTAAAGTATTAAATGTAATATTGAATACCTCATCTCAAATGCGTTGCCCATATTGTAGCCTAACTGCTACTCAATTCAATAATATAGACATGGCTTTGAGCAAATCAGTAAATAAGGAGGCCTTTAAACATGGTGTAAGCCCACTGCATGCATGGATTCGGGTGCTCGAGTTTCTTTTACATGTTGCATATAAAAATGTGGTTAAGATGTGGAGAATACCGCAGAATTCAGAACAAAAGCGACTCGTTGATGCAAGAAAAAAAGAGATTCAAGAACAAGTAAGGCTGAAATTGGGGTTACTAGTAGACATTGTTCGTCCTAATTCTGGTACAACAAATGACGGGAATACCGCAAGAATAGCCTTGTCTGACAAAAATCGCCAAACTTTTTCCGAAATATTGGATGTCGAAAAATGGCTGCTTGACGACTTACATGTTATTTTAACTGTTATGTCCAGTGGTTTACCAATAGATGACCAAAAATTTGGCGAGTTCTGTAAACAGGTTGCTTACAAATACGTCCAAAGTTATCCCTGGCATCCAATGACAGTGACATTACATAAAATATTAGTACATGCCGCTGATATAATTAAGTCAACAACACTGCCTATTGGTATGCTCTCGGAGCAGGCCTCGGAAGCTAGAAACAAATATTGGAGAAGCGATCGCCAACATCACTGCAGAAAAATGGATCGCATTAAAACAATGACAGATTTGTTTCACAGGGCTTTAGAATCTTCCGATCCTTTGATATCAAATTCACGGCTACTTCAAAGACAAAAGAAACAACCAAAAATACCGCTATCAGCAGCAGCAATACATTTATTAAAACCTGTGGCTAACCCAGACTCACTCGAATGTCATCGCAGTTCTAATGATGATGAGACAGAAAACTTAAATTTGGAAGAAGTCTTAGTACTCCGGGTTGAAGATTAATATTCACAATATTTTTTCCGCTGCCCTTAAAAAGAAAAATTTTAGCTTAAGATTGGTATGAAAAATTTTATTTAACAATTGTAGTTAATAAAATGTTAGATTAATATTTTTAGTAAAGAAAACTTGCAGCTTGTAAAGAAAAATGGTGGTTTAGGATTTGTAATATTAAAAATTGTAGTGTAAGATTTGAAGTAAAGAAAAATTTTATTTTAAGATTTGCAGTTAAAAAAGAATATTTAAAGATATGTACTAAGAAAAATATTAGGTTAAGATTTATAGTAAATAAAATTAGTATGTCGTATAAAGATCTGTAGTTTAAAAGAGGTACTTTGTAAAGAAATATTGTAGTTTAAGAGGGCAGAAACGAAAAATTGTTGTAAAGGAAATTGTTATATTAAGAATTTAAATAAAGAAAAGTTGTAGTTTTAAATATTTGTAGTAAAGATAAATTTCAGTTTAAGAATATAGAAACGAAATATTGTTGTTAAAGAAAATAAAAAATAATTAAGATGATGATGATGACCCGGGTACAAAATGTGACAACCCTAACAAAAACATATAATTGACCATAACTTCTATACTCCACGAGATCTGGATGTGGTTTTTTTTTTAGTAAATAGAAAAATAAAAGATCTTCATTTTCATATAAATATCTTTTCCCGAAAGGGCGGAGTTCTTTAGAAAAAAAAAAAACTAAAAATGAAAAAAAAAAATAATTTCTCTGATTCTAAGCAAGTTATGAGTTTGGTTAAGCCCCTGAAAATTGAAACTTGCAATGTACTTTTGAAATACTTATACCATTAATTTGTAATACTTTTAGTTTTTAGTGTAGAATTTTTTTTAACTATATCCGGAAATAAATTTGTGAAATTTAAAAAAAAAATGTTTTCTTAATTAAGCATTTTGGAACTACGGGAGTTCTACTCTGGTATTTTAAATGATTCATTCTATCAGTTTCTATAATAAAAAGCGGGTGTCCGAAAAATGGCTTCCGTAACACACTGTGGGCCGGTACTTTAAAAGAATAGCCCCACTGCATCTCTCCCCGTGCATGTCGTAAAAGGCGACTAAGGGATATGACTCCCTATGACACCTATGATGATATGATATGACCACCTAGTAATATAAGAATTACTAGGTGGTAGGGTTTACCCGCCCGGGTTGATACCACCGCACTGAATGAAAGGTCGGTCGAAACGGCTATGTAAATAGTTTGTGTTTTCCGTCCAGTTCAGTGTAGCCGGCACGACCGAAGGGAAGCACTGACGTGGCACCAAGTACACCCGTTGTTATGGGCTGACATCACGGATGTTGTAGGTGATGTAGCCAAACGTGTCAGTTTCAATAAAAAAAATAAAAAAAAACAGGTGTCCGCAGTTTGATACGTGATACGTTACGTCCCGTCACAGCTGTTTTGCTCAAATATCACCCCTTTCAGTATTGCATACATACCTACTGAGGAAACCCTGCATACAAAATAATATTTGTTTCATTATGTCAATGGTACAAACCACAAAATAACCTTTTTGGTATCTACAACCAAACAGTTTGAATACGTCCTACAATCTACAAACAATATAGCACTGAGCTGTCAGTGTTTCACACTACAGTTTCACTTTCCCAGAAAAAAAGTGACGTTATACATACCACGATGTATACCTAAGTGAGAAGGAGAGAGGACAACCTTTTTTAAGAAATTTTAAATATTTTTTAATATGGCCCTACTAGGCTGAAATATATAAATAAATAGATAAATTAAATATACCACTTCCACGGGCTATTTGGGTTGTAGATGTAGAGACTCTTTGATTTTGGTACATATTTTAAAAGGATTAAACTTTTCAAAATTTGTAAAAAAAGTGGAGTTCTATATCGTGCCAAGTACCTACTTGGTTTGACTACGGATAAAAAGTAGATATTATTATCTATTCCATTATTTGCATAAAAGTAATTTTTATGTAATTACACTGAAACCATATACATAACTGTAATTTGTAATACCATAATAAACATAAAATAATACCATATTGGTCCTGACAGGGTTATATAAAAAGTAAAAAATATTTCCATTTACTTACGTAAATGAGTCGGGGTACCGCTAAGAAAAAAACCTGCGCAACTCTGAGTTTTTATATTTTATTTACTTAGCGGTCCCCCGACTCCTTTAAGTAAGTAAATGGAAATTATTTTTTACTTTTTTACATGGCACCTAGCTCACCAAGGTGTTATGGGCCGACATCACCGATGTAGTAGGTGATGTAGCCAACCGTGGCAGTGTCCATGAAAAAATCATACAATGACAATCATACAAATAAATAAACAAATTAATAAAATTAAATGGTTTTCATTTGATCGATTGAATGTGAAGGCACGCACAATTGTTTGCCGACAGTTAACATGTTTCATCGCGTTATACCGATTCTATACGTTATAATTCGGTGGCCGTTGCCGGCGCGCGCGGCGTATCGACTTAGCAAATTGGTTATTTTCACGCCGTAAAAGCCGTAGCTTCGGGCAAAACCTATGAAATATTGTTTTTCTTCTACTTTGTGTTTTATAAATAAAAACAAAATATACATTGGTACCGGGAGTAGGCCCGCTTAGTCACTCTATATGCGAAGCGAGGGGACACGCTCCGTAAACGGTTATTCAAATAAGCGAACCCTCGCGGCGGCGGCGCGGCGGCTAGCTAGCTATCGTCCGCAAACTCCCACTCTTAAAGCAAATAGCCGTCTTCGTGACATTTCGTAAAAACTTCATTTCATAAAATGTTTAATATGAATACAAATACTGTTAAATGAGAACGTTGTTCACAGTCAGAGGGTTCCGTAGCAATTTCCATGTTGTGCATCTTATATCCGTACGACCATACGCATAGAATCATCACTGTCCTAATTTCTTCCCCGCGTCGCGCGCCCTTGAGACGCTTCATGCAGCAGAGAAGAATGCGATTTTTTCTATAACCATGGAAACTTTTAAATAGTTTTCATAACACAAAATTGACTACATAATTATTATTGTTTTTATATTTATTGAGCATTTTGTTTTGGAATGATCATGAAATTTGATATAATATAGGTATTGAAATCTATAATAACTTTTTATACAAAATGTAAAATATCGTTTTCTTTCCAAGAATGTTATCATATCAATCAATCAATACTAATAAATAATAATAAATCTGTAAGGGATGGCCATGAGTAAGTTACTTTGTTTATATTTATGAGATACTGAGTTTGCAGACTCTATGTATGATATGATACTAAAATTAAATTGACGACTTTTATAAATCTTTTCTGTATATAAATGTATGTATGTATGTTGCTCCATAACTCTTAAACCGATCATCTGATTTCGATGAAAATTCGTACAAGCACATTTACCTATATCTACGAGACACAGGACGCTAGTAATATATATTCGGTGACACAGGATAGGCTAAATAAAATTCACTTCCGGTTACGCTAAGGCTAAGGTGTGGCTCCCATACAAACAGAAATGTTCCGCGCGCCGAATAAAGGTATGGTATAGCGGGCTTAGTTAATTTCTTATATTTAAATACGAATTTCACGCGAGCGAAGCTACGGGAAAAAGTTCGTATGATATAAGAATATTATATTTATTTTGTTTTCCGATTACGCTAACCTATTTGAATTGCCGACCATCTGCCTCTAAGGGACAGGGCATGTAGAAATAAAAGTAATTAAAATAAGTACCTAATTTCAAATTACACTTAGATGAAATACGTATTTACTAATTAATTTTAGCGTTTCTAACCAACATTTAACTAAAGTTTATAACAGTGACTCCTTCGTCGATATAAGCGATAATTTAAAAGGTAATACGGTCACGTTTTATCCCGAGACGTGGATTATTATCTCCTTTCCAAGGAAATTGAGCCAAAATATTATTAGATGAGAGAATTTCTTTACCGAGACCCTAGCGGCCTAGCGATTCTCTTACGATATCGACAAAATTTCAACACAAAAAAGTTGAAGCCGATTCGATTATCCCGACCTACAAGCCCCAACTAAAAAGAGGGTTTATTAACCCTTCGTGTAAAAAAGGGGGTTTTCATCGGGTAGCTTTTAAGATTCCGGTAAAAAAAATTCAACATACCAATGGTACTCACTTGGAACGTGTACCGTAAAAGATACATAAATACATACATACCTTACAATCCGGGTAACCAGAGTAATCGATGTTGTGTTGCAAGTACTCTTGTAAGTTACAACACAACACCGACTACCACGTTTAGCAATGTATTAGGACAAGATCAACTATCAAGCAGCAAGTAAGGCACGAAGACCCACCTGCTGCATGACTCGGTGGAAGGACCGTGCCAAGGTGTGAGGTGGCTAGACTGTTGATCTCTACCACGGCAACGTAAAGGATGCACTAAAATTATGTACTTATCAGATTTAATACAAATCAGATAAACCACCAAATATTATATGGGCGACATATTTCAACAATAAGGTAAAAAGGTTTTCGTGTAGGTAGTAGATAGAAAACGAAAGGTAAACTGTTCACTTTTATCCGGGGATTTGCGTTAATCAGGGCAAGACCCAATTTTTGTTGAACAACGTCCTGGCACAAAGTACATAGATCAATATACCTAGTTAGAATTATCTTATTTGTTTAAAAATATTTTACTGAAACAAGCTCAATAGAAGGTCTATAATATTATGATGTTTAAAGTTAGAGTTACAGACATTTCTTCCAGTCAACCTTTTAGATGTTTGGAAAATACTTTGAGGTAAGTGATTTCTATATTTTTAGGGTTCCGTACTTCAAAAGGAAAAAACGGAACCCTTATAAAGGATGACTTTTTTGTCCGTCCGGCCGCTGTCAAGACCCTTCTTCTCATGAACAGGTTGAAATTAATATCAAATACTAAGGTATACGGTGCCTTAGAGGTGTAAATACCGCCAATTCCGTTGAATCGTCCAATTGAATCGTGCAAGTTGACTGAACGCAGGAGATGCGTCATACCTACTAGAGAACATCCAAGAAACAGTTCGAAACGCGCTGGCGGCTCAAGCCGGAGTTGCAGGTTCGAATCCTGGTCGGGACGTATTTTTTCTCTTAATTTTCGGCGTTTCATTTATATAAAGAAAAATATTACAAATAGTTAAAACCGGCCAATTAAATGGTGGTACGGAACCCTCTGTATCAAATCGAGAACCTCGAATCGGACCTGACCGAACTTTTTATTCTATATTCTTTATATATGTTCAGAATTTAATTGTAAATGATTGCCGGGGACGACGACGACGCGGTCGTCATAGCGATCGACGTGGTTGAACAAACACGAGGGGAGAGCAACCAGCCTTATGTCCCAGCAAATAAAGTTGGCCTCCACACTTGGCAGGCACGAACGTATTTGGGGATATATTATGTCTGCCCTGCAGTATTAATACAATTTTATTTTGAAACTAAGACTTCGCTCCCGATGAAGTAAAACGTCGTGATGAGCCCTACGCCTGAAATTTTGCATGGACGTAACTGGCATGCCGACTTAGCAAGATGTAGTTTGACGTCGCGGGAAAAAGCTAGTAATTCAATAACACTATAAATTCACTTCACATTTTTACCTAGGTACGTTCTTACGTAAAATAAATTACGTAACTAGTGTCGTGGGTCCACTGAACCCAGGTGTTAGTCATAATAATGCACTTTGCACTTATCCGACAGTGATGTCAGCTTACTGGCGCATGCGCGCGCAGTACAACTAACTGGAGGATCGTACTGACGTGAGGAGGCCGGGGTGGGGCGAATACTGCGTGAGATCCCGATCCCGATGTATATGCAAGTTTAATATGTCAAAAAAACGTTTGTCTGTATGTGTGTACATATGTTATAAACTCCGGAAACATTGATGCTATAAACTATATACGAGTACCATCACGCTAAATACCTTAAACCTTAAAGCTGAGCAGTATCAAAGAAAGTATTATTTGAGTCATACTACAGCACACGAGGACACGAGTATCATTTGAAACGCAGTACTTATGTACCTACTTGAAATCTAGCACCAGGCCATTTAAGCTCAGGTATCAACTGTTAGTATTTATATTAATGGTGTTGTTGTGTAGCGGTTTATTTTATTACAACTACGGTGCAGGTGTTCCAACATAAATTACTTATTGCACGATAAAATGCCATACAGTTGGTGAGTTTTATGATGTTGGTGCTGAATGAAGCTGTTCCCGTGGTGTCGCTTCACGGAAAACATTTCTACATGTATGTACATAATCGTATTGTGTAAATGGACAAGTTCTGACTCACTCACTGACTGACTCATCAATAGCCACCCAGCCCAATCCGCTGACGCGGGCAAATGCTAGTATCCTTTAAGTATCCTTAAGTATCCTCAGAGGTGCCGGGATACGCCTGTAAAATTGTACGTGAAAAAAAAATATGATTGCTTCCGAACTGGGTGGCTCTGCCCGAGGTCGAAGCCTCAGGCGCAGCCAATTTCACCGAAGAGGAGGTGCCAGTCCGGCTTGGAGGTGGACTAATGTCGCTGGGGAAAAGCTATTAACCTGCGATTTCAAGATGCGTGGATTGTAGGAGTAGGGAAAGATATTCCCTGGGAGCCCGTTCCACACCTTTGCAGTGCGGCACAAGAACGATTCAGAGAATCGTAGTAGCTGTTATTGACTTATAAGCGAACGTACAATCGAGATGAGGCGCGGGCGTCGATCGATCGTTATAATATATTTTCTGCTTTATTAGTTAGCATTGACGCCTTTTGTCACGTCGCTAAAAATAACATTAAATAACCCCATCCAAATCTCAAAATATATTTCAGATTTTGTGAGAAAAACTCATTCGGACAATTATTTCACCAGAGCGCCCGCAAAATGGTATATGGTATGAGTATTCCCAAATCGGAAGCTAGAATCAACTACAGCTACTGTTTATCAAATTAAATCCGGGCTTGGGAAGAACATGCTAAACTTTCATACTATATATATAACACATACATACCACAAGATGTATCCCGACAAATCTATGTAAGCAGAGTAATCGGTGTTGTGTGCAAGGACTCCTGCAAATTACAGCACAAAACGGACCACCGCGTTCAGCAAAGTATTCAGACAAGATAAGTATACCAAGCAGTAAATAGTAAGCACGAAAATCCACCTGCTGCATGACTCGGTGGAAGGACCGTGCCATGTTGAGAGGTCGCTATCCCCTCTACCTTTAGGACTGATTTTGTCCTCATTCTTTAGTCTGAAGTGCTCTTGCATTGCATATTGTGTAGAACTATGTACACAGGATATTAACAGAGATAAAGGATATTGCCTGCACTCCTCACGGTAGCACAGAACTAGAACTAAGTAGAACGAAACTAGCACATCTCTGAGGGACGGAAATTACAGTCCCGTTTAGAATTGGTCGTACGGCGAATATCTATCTATACACACATCTTTCATTGCGGAGTATACGAGGATATATGGAAAGCCCGAAAGCGGGTCATTTCTCTATAAAAAATTTAATGAGTTTTGTTGAATCATTCTAAATTGTACGTTTGTTGAATTGTTTGTTGAATCATTCTAAAATGGCACGACTTTGAAGCTTAATAATATTACAAAGAAGAAGTTAGTCGTTAGTGTACCGCCAAACCGAAAACTATATCATAATAGGCCTTATTACCCTATTCAATAGCGTGAATACCGAACGCAATTATGTATATTACCGATTTTTTCATTTAACACATTTGAAAATAATATTTCACTAAAAATTTTCCGTACATACAATAAAGATCACCGGGTAAGAACTAAATAATAAAATAAACATTTCTGTCAGTTGAGCTAGCGCACACCCCCATACTCACCGAACAATAGTGTTGAAGTTGAGTGAGGCCCAAGTTCGAGGCGCTATTGTCACTGTGGCGAGGCCAATGAGCGGCCTATTCTCCCGGCTCCGCTCTCGTTCGGTCGGGCCCCCATTGTCCGCGAGGTATTGCTGAACGAATGTGCTGGGCGATCTTCGGTCTACATTGGCTAAGACCTGAGACTTTATAATATGGCTATTGTCGTAAATAATGGATAAGTTATTTCTTAAATTGTAAAAATGATTTATGTATTTTTATATCGTCTGTATCTCTATCACGATTGTCTCAAATATACTATTGAAAAATAAAATAAAACATTCATTAAACGTTTTATTTTATTTTTTTAACTAGCTGTTGCCCGCGGCTTCGCTCGCGTGAAATTCGTATTTCAAAGAAGAATGTAAGTAACTAAGGGCGAGGCCGAAGGCCGAGCTGGGTACAGGTAAACGATAAACCTTCTTAAAGAAAGTAACTAACTAAGGGTGAGGCCGAAGACCGAGCTGCGTTCAGATAAACGATAAACCTTCTCAAATAAATTAAGCAACTAACGGCGAGGCCGAAGACCCAGCTGCATCCTGGAAGAAAATAAACCTTCGCGAAGAAAGTAAGTAACTAAGGGCGAGGCCAAAGGCCGAGCTTCGTTCAGGAATACGATAAACCTTCTCGAAGAAAGTAAGTAATTAAGGGCGAGGCCGTAGGCCGAGCTGCGTCCAGGAAGGCGATAAACCTTCTGGAAGAAAGGAAGTAACTAAGTGCGAGGCCGAAGGCCTAGCCGAGTTCAGGTAAACCATAAACCCGCTTCCGCCTTCGGGCCTCGCCCTTAATGACTTGCTTTCTTCGATAGAATTATCGTTTACTCAATCTAAATATCGCTTAGTTACTTACTTCCTTCGAGAAGGTTTATTGTTTACCTGAACGTAGCTCGGTCTTCGGCCTCGCCTTAGTTACTTGCTTTCTTCGAGATGGTTTATCGTTTATCAGAACGACGCTCGGCCTTCGGCCTCGCCCTTAGTTACTTACTTCCTTCGAGATGGTTTATCATTTATCAGAACGTAGCTCGGTCTTCGGCCTCGCCTAAGTTACTTATTTCAAGATGGTTTAGCTTCTTCCTGAACGCAGCTCGGCCTTCGGCCTCGCCCTTAGTTACTTGCTTTCTTCGAGATGGTTTATCATTTATCAGAACGTAGCTCGGCCTTCGGCCTCGCCTTAGTTACTTACTTTCTTCAAGATGTTTTATCTTCGTCCTGAACGCAGCTCGGCCTTCGGCCTCGCCCTTAGTTACTTGCTTTCTTCGATATGGTTTATCATTTATCAGAACGTAGCTTGGCCTTCGGCCTCGCCTTAGTTACTTGTTTTCTTCAAGATGGGTTAACTTCTTCCTGAACGCAGCTCGGCCTTCGGCCTCGCCCTTAGTTACTTGCTTTCTTCGAGATGGTTTATTATTTATCAGAACGTAGCTCGGCCTTCGGCCTCGCCTTAGTTGCTTACTTTCTTCAAGAAGCTTTATCTTCTTCCGGAACGCAGCTCGGCCTGCGGCCTCGTCCTTAGTTACTTGCTTTCTTCGAGATGGTTTCTGGTCTTCCAGAATACAGCTTTGCCTTCGGCCTCGCCCTTAGTTACTTACTTTCTTCAAGAATTTTTTTCTTCTTCCTGAACTCAGATCCGCCTTCCGCCTCGCCCATAGTTACTTTCATCGAGAAAGAATATCGTATACGTGAGGCCAGATCTGCGTTCGACCCCGCCTTTAGTTACTTACTTTTTTTTTAAATACGAATTTCACGCGAGCGAAGCCGCGGGGAACAGAAATATAAATTGCACCAATGACAGCGACATAACTTCAAAAAAATATTTTTTATTTATCGAATAATTTGTCACCGGCCAGCTCACGTCGAGATGACAGTTCTCCGTTGTCAACTTGACATATAAAATTGTTTTGCATTCGATGAATCCACGAGATGAATCAAATAATCAAGAAACCTTTACTTTGGACTACGTGATTTCAAATGCGCAATGATATTTTTAATAATTTTAATTTTTATTATATTTTTTTATTTATTATGTTATTCCGGCATATAAACTGCCACTATACAAAGTTTCGTCTAATTCCGTTCAGTGGTTTTTGCGTGATGCGCGTACAGACAAACAAACAAACAAAAATTTTAAAAACTGTTCTAACATGTTCAGTATCTCAATTTAAGCCACCTGGCTAGTTTTTTTCCGAATACATTCAATGTACAGACTTTCTTACCTTTACGATTTTATTATATGTATAGATAACTAATTTTAGTCCAAACTAGTGTGTGTTTTGACGTGATTTTTTTTATTGCTTCCGAACGGGGTGACTGGTCGAATTGAAGCCTCAGGCGCAGCTAATTTCACCCCCGAGGAGGTGCCACTCCGACTTGAAAACGACCTAAATGTCGCCCTTTAATTTTGAAATCGCCTTTTCGAGCTCTTGACCACTCGATAGGGTTCGAAGAAAAAAAAATCGGAAGAGCCCGCATGCAGCCGTCAAATGTATTGCGTGAATTTTATGTGTATATTTTTATTTTTATTAAAAAATAGAGCAGTTAGATATTTTCTTATTAATTTGTGAGATTTTATGGTACATATGTTAAATTAAGATATTGTAAGTAGATAATTTTTTTGAGACACGTCAATATTAATGGCATATTATACCCAGAAGGGCAAGAAATAAAAAGTAAAAGTGTATTTACTTTTACTTTATTACTTTATTACTTATACATATTTGAAGTCGCCGAACGAATCTTTCATGTGGTACCATTGGAATCCCCATAGCTCAAATAGTTTAGCCGTGTGAAGCGTCACAAAGTACATAAAAAGTCTTAATTTTTTTTAGTTGACCCTGCCTCTACACACGAACCCAAAGACATTCAAAAATTGCAAATGGGCGTGAAAGTTACAGGAAAACAACCATCACAGCTGTATTCGCAGTAGCACAGAGTAAAATAATAGTATAAGTATAAGTAGTAAGAGCGGAAGACCGCGTGTGGTGGCGTGCCTTGGGAGAGGCCTATGTCCAGCAGTGGACCGATACAGGCTGATGATGATGATATGATGATGATACGTAGTTGCGCACATACAGTCCCCGGCAGCAAAAAATGCGTATGTCGAGCTTTAGAAAGAGACAATTCGGTTGTAGAGCGTCGTCCCTGTCGCACAGAGACGGGCGAGTTCGTGCGACAGGGACGACGCTCTACACAACCGGATGGTCCCTTTCTAAAGCTCGACACGCATTATTTGCTGCCGGGGACTGTACAGATAATATATTGAATATTGTACGTACATACTGCCTGAATCTACGCAAAGCAGCCAATAATAATAAAGCTGTCACAATATTATGACATGACTGAAGTACCCGCGCCGCCGGAGCAAGATACTTCGGCTGCAAGTTTTGTTATTGTGTTCACTGACTTGGTAATAGATCTCGTGCGCCGCCCTCTCGCCTCAAAAATTTTTAATGTAATGTAATTTTTTAAGAATAATGTTTCAAAACCGAGATGCGATTTCTTTATTGTTTATTTGTTTATAGTTTATTTATCATCTCTTGGCACTTAGCAGTACACTGCGCTCATGCACAGATTACTTATTGCTCAGGTTTGTCATATTTACGTTGTAACATTCCACCAGTTCGATTATCACAGCAAAGAAGAACTGACTAGGTACTGATTAGGTATTTCATAAGTTAGGTAATAATATTTTAATATGAATTTTAGTTAATAAAATTGTCATATTGTTTTGTAAGTTTTAATAATAAAGTAATAACGCATATACATATATTATATATAATATCATAATTATGCTTCTAGAACGATTTCTCTATCTGTTGGAGAAATCGTTCTAGAAGCTGTGAATCTGTCTCGTTGAAAAGAGAATATTAAAAAGCAGAGTTGCATCCCATAACCCTGGGCATCTGGGCCCTAAGTGATAAGGAAGATTGTATTGTATTGTATATATTTATTGCACTCAATTAGAATATGGGCAACACTTAATGCCTCTTGGATTTTCTAACAGAATACCTTTGGGGTTGATGATGAGTACTGGGCTGATATTAACAAATCATCTTTAAAAGCCTAAAAATAAATAATAAAAAAACCGGCTAAGTGCGAGTTGAACTCGCGTACCGAGGGTTCCGTATTGCCATGTCATGGTCAGCTCTGCTTCATACTGTTTTCGTACCGTGATCGCATACACTCTTTAGTTTCCTGTATGGGGACCCCGTGATTTTTTTACTTTTTCTTATTTTTATTATTTGTTGTTATATCGGTCATAATAACACATATTCTATGAAAATTTCAACGGGCTTCCTATTACGGTTCAAGAGATGCAGCCCTCGGACAGACGGACAGACAGACAGACAGACAGAAAAACGGCGAAGGAAAAAGCAGAAAAACAGTAATACGGTCCCATACGTGACACGACGGATATGGAACCCTAAAAAGTGCCAGTGCAATATTATATACCTACCTACGTGTAATCTAAAACGACATAAAATACTGCCCAAGCAATATTATCTATAGACATAATAAATAAAGAAATAGTTTTCTATCATCACTATTCGGTTTAAAACGTCGCTCTCCAGATTGAAAAGTAAGCCCTTTCCACACGGAAGCACTCAGTCGCTCTGAGTGATCACGAGCCGTGATTTCAACCACTCTTCTTTGGGGTAGACAGTGGACGGAAAGCATTCGCTTTTCACTCTCCGACTCCCGGGAGTATTGGCGGGGACGTGGAAATAAAAGGACAGCTGATTCCTCGTAAAAATGATCGCACAAAAAAGACTATAGAACTGTCTGTCGTTGCTGTACTCTAGGAATAGCTCACACCACACAGTGTGCAGTATTAGCACTCTAAACCTGATGAAAAGCCATAAAAGCATGAACTAATTGTTATCGGTGAGGCTAGCCATGTGATATTTAGTCTAGTGAGGTAAAATTCAGTTTAGCAAAATTTTAGTGAGAGAATTGGGAGAACTTTTGCGGGAAATTTCAGGAGATAGCCGTGCCGGTTCCTACCTCACACAAAGAATCGGCCTTGCCATTGTGAGGGGGAACTCGGCCAGTGTCATGGGCACCTTTCCGACAGCGGCAGCGATGGACGAGATTTTTTACTTTTAGTTGCTGTCGGCAAGGTGCTCGTGTAGCATCTTCGGGGATTTCCCGTTAAGGTTTTTATATATTTATTTATTATTATTTCTTTTATAGTTTTAGGTAATTTTAATTTAGGTAGTTTTAGTTTTTATGTTGTTTGTTTTAAGTTTAGGTAATTTTAATTTAGGTAGTTTTAGTTTATATTTGTTATCTAATATTAATAATGTAATTACCAATCCATCTTCTATTGGGTTAATAAAAAATGATTTAATAAGAAATAAGAAATGTCAGTTTAGCATAATTGAGAAATATCACATTTCATATTAACAGAGAAATTTCAAATTACAAAACTCCCCGAAACATCAACAAACCTAAAAAAAAAATTTAATAAATAATTAAATTTCCGCTCAATTAATTTAAGGCGTCGGGGGACCGAGTTTAATTTTTTTTTACGTCTTAGCGGTCCCCGGACGCCTTTAAGTAACTAAACGTATTCCGGATTAGAAAACGGATTCCACATAACACTGTAGGTATCTTCCCTTCTTACCTTTTTTTATAGACACTGACACCTTACTAGGTGGTAGGGTTAAACCGCCCGGGTTGTTACCACAGCACTAAATGAAAGGTCGGTTGAAAAGGCTATGTAAATAGTTCGTGTTTTTCATCCAGTTCAGTGTAGCCGGCACGACCGAAGGGAAGCACTGACATTGCACCTAGTTCACCAAGGTGTTATGGGGTGACATCACGGATGTAGCCAACCTTGTCAGTTTCCATAAAAAGAAATATATTATTATTATTTAGACTTTTTATGGTTTGTTGATGTGTCGGGGTGTTTTTTAATTTGTAATTAAGTTTTTGACGCCACACCCCTTCTTGTTTTATAATTAGTTGGCAGGGGGATGGGGATATTAGTTATTGGTCGCCACACATTTTTCTGGCGGAAAATTCGAAAACCTAACCTACCTAACCTATGGCGTATACACATACATGAAGCGAATAATGTGCGTTTTGTAGACGTTCTTACATTTTAACAGTGCACTACTGCGGTCGTCGCCGCGCGCCGAGTGATACGCACGCAATCCAACTCATTGAATAAATTACCAACATGTCTGGCGCACGCAAAGTCAGCGACAGCACTTCCGACTCCGAAGAATTCACAAGTAAAGAACTGCCCTTGCAATACAGGGGTATGCATGCAGCCATCCACGGCCGTCTGATGACCTTCGGGGAGTACAGGCTAAGTTAGCAGCTTCGCCGTTCGGAACCACAAGAGTAAAACTGAATAAGCGGTATTTTAATAAAGTTTAGTAATCACCATCATAACTAAACTTTAGTTAGAGACAACCCAACCGATTACCGATACCGAGCGTAGCTTAGTAAAATTTTACTAAAGTTTAGTAATCAAATCACCATCGTAAATTTTTTCTCAGTACGGCCAAAATTTTAACCAACTGAATCGGTACCACTATACTCGCGGGCGTGTCCAGGATTTTGGTTTGATGAGGGAGGAGGGGGGGGGGGGGGGGGGGGGGGGTGTGAGGGTTGGAAATTTGATTAAAGGAAATTGCAATAATTGCAAGAACGAGCCTGGAAAATGTTCTAGGTGGATAGAGCTTTTATTGGCTGGTCGGAGCATGTACTTTCTCCGACCCTTCTGACTAAGTGAAGTATATGTGTAAATAATAAAAAACATTTGCCGACTGGGCTACTCCAGCTATTATTATTTCTAAAGACAAATTATTTCATTTATACGACCTCCTAAAAGTTAACAATAACCCAGATCTTAGATCTTATGTTACACGTTACAGCAAAATCTTTAAACAAGTTACCATTAAAGCCAAGCAACTGTTCCTTAAAAACAAAATTATGAATTCAGATAATAAAATCAAAATGGCCTGGAACATAATTAAAGAAGAAACTGGCAAATCTAAAGACTGTAACACCAAGCTAGAGTTAAAAATTGGATCAGAAATTATTTCGGATAATACAGCGATTGCCAATCATGTGAATAATTTTTTTTCCACAATAGCCCATAATACTACTCAAAGTCTAAAGGCTAGTAAAGAAGTATCGTTAAACTACCTCAAATCATTTATCCCTCGGAATTCTGAATCAGGGAAATTTGCATCTGTCACATACCTAGAGACTGAGAGAGTAATAAAGGACCTGAAATCTAAACGTTCCCTAGACCTGTGGAGTCTATCACCTGTATTATTGAAATCTGTAACAAGTGTCATCGGCCCGCTAACAGATATTGTAAATGACTGTCTAGAAAATGGCATATTCCCAGATTCATTAAAAGTAGCCAAAGTTATACCTTTGTATAAAAAGGGATGCCATAACAATGTTGAGAACTATCGTCCTGTTTCTATATTGCCAGTTTTCAGTAAGGTTTTTGAAAAAAATTTGGAAAAACGGCTAATTAAATTCCTTACAGATAATGAACTTTTAAATTGTAAACAATTTGGATTTCGGAAAGAACTCTCAACGGGTGATGCTATAGCTTCTATGGTAAAATCAATATTAACTTCTCTAGACGACTCTCAGCATACTTATGGCATTTTTTTGTGACCTATCCAAAGCCTTTGACTGTGTAAATCACGAAATATTATTAATGAAGCTGGAACATTATGGCATAAGAGACAATGAATTGCGTATATTTCAATCATATTTAGAAAATAGAGCTCAAATATGTGACGTCAATGGCTTAAAATCGAATGTAGAATCAATCACAATGGGCGTGCCGCAGGGTTCTATCCTGGGACCATTATTGTTTCTAATATATGTTAACGACATCTCGAGCTGTATAACAGACGATATAGAGAGGGTAATGTTTGCAGATGATATCTCAGTTGTACTGAAAAACAATGATATAAGTAAACTGAGAGAATCCTTTTTAACTGTACTAGAATCTCTAAAATCTTGGTTTGAGTGCAACAATCTATTGCTAAATGTCAACAAAACTAATATTATGCACTTTGCTCTTGGGACTCATAGACGTAATAACAATGATAGCATATTAAAAACTGCAGATAACTTGTCATTAAACCTTGCTAATGAACTAACTTTTCTTGGGGTAATATTTGATAAAAGTTTTACTTGGAAAGCCCACATAAACTCTTTAGCTGGTAAGCTGAGTTCCGCATGTTATGCTATCAAAAAAATTAAAGAGCTAGGCGGGACCCATGCTGCAAAAACGGTTTATCATGCTTATTTTGAGAGCATCATGTCATATGGCCTAATGTTTTGGGGAAATGCAGCAGACTCAAATAGAATATTTTTATTACAGAAGAGGGCCTTGAGGTACATCCTAAATATGAAAACTAGAGATACTTGTAGGACAGCGTTCGGAGAGATAGGAATCATGACTTTACCAAGTGCATATGTTTACCAGAACATATGCTATGCCAGAAAATACATTCATGATTCCTCTCTCAATTCCGACAATCATAACTATGACACACGGGGTAAGAATAATGTACAACTAATAAGACATAGATTAGCTAAAACTACAAAAGCTTTATTTGTAATAGTGTTAGATTTTATAATAAACTGTCTCCTAACATAAAACAATTAGATGACAATAATTTTAAACGACGGATTAAAATAATGTTAATTGAAAAGAGTTATTACAGTATTAAGGATGCATTAACTGACCGTAATTTTATCTAAGAGTCTGACTACTATTTTTCCCACTAACAAATTTTGACAATTCGATACACTTTGTATCATTTGATTTTTAATATGACTTATTACATTTCTTTGTAATAAATGTAAACTAATTGTTTTATTTGACTTGATATAATATGAAATATCAAAATTGACGATGGCACTATACACCAGATATAGGTAATTTAAATAGGCAGTGTGGTCAGATTCTTCAGTATTCATGTTTATGCTGTAAATATTAATGCTCTTGCGAGCGGTAGTATGGGTTAATTATTTGTAAGTTACTATAATATAATACTTATAAGGTACTAACAAAACATTGTGACTTGCGAAGTTTGTTTGTCAGTTCTTCTTCGCATTGAATTTAGAACTGGCGGAATTGTCGACATGTCCAAGCGTAGGTTACCTACCTGTGGATGAAATTATACAATAAACAATAAAACAATAAACAATAAGCTATTAATATACCATATTAAGTACAAAAAACCCGGCGACCAAGGGATTGCATAAAGGTCTCCGATTTTTTAGGGATTTGCTTGCAGGCGAAATAACCACCTCTAAAGCCCGCGGGCTGAGTGGGCTGTGGGCTGAGTTGACCAATAATTCCTACATTGCAATGGGACGACGACATCAAAAGTAGGTACCTACGTCGTCGGGGGAAAGCATTGGTCCGTTTTCCCTTACTAGGTGGTACGGTTTATCCCGGCCGGGTTGATACCACCGTACTGAGCGAAATGTGTCGGTCGAAACGGCTATGTAAATAGTTCGTCTTTTCCGTCCAGTTCAGTGTAACCGACATGAAATGAAGGGAAGCACTGACATGACACCTAATTCACCCGGTCTTATGGACTGACATCACGGATGTTGTGGGTGATGTAGCCAACCGTGTCAGTTTCCATTAAAAAAATGGTTCCGTACCGCTGAACGCCGGGAGGACTGAATGAAAATTGGTGAGGCGTATGTCCAGCAGTGGACGATTCGATTACACGCTGACTAACACTACAATAACAACAAAATTATATACAATGCACTCCGGCCTTATCACGATCCATAAACGTACATAATATACATGAGACGAGAAACAATGTCTGGCCCACATGGATCGTAACCCGCCGCGCCGGCCGCCGACGCGGGGAGCGGGGGCTATCCAAACTCTTTGGTCCAAACTCCATTGCCACGAGATGTGAGCGAGATCGAGACATTTTTGTAATGTAAATCGTTTTAATGTACACCATGTATAAGGTGTTTCGTTAGTCATGTCAATAACTTCGGGAGGGTTAGGTACATACACACTTAAATAAACTTAATTAAAATTAAAAGCATATAATAATAAATAAAATATAAAACATAAAAAATAAAAGCATTACTTTTCGAGAAATTTAACAAAACATGTTTGCTACCTAAACATTAACCTGTGTGTAACAGTAGGTAACATGCCATTGTACGGGGTCAATGACCGTACTATGTTCAAACGCAGAACAGCTGTTTGTTGTAAGCGAGTCACAAGGTCACTATGATTGGTTTTTACAGCTATTTATTTGATTTTATTTTTTTGTTAGGAGAATTTTTTTTCCTATGAACATGTTTTTTTTTGCGAAAAGTGTTTGAGTGCGTATGTAACCCTCCCAAAGTTATTGACATGTCTAACGAAACACCATTTATAATTAATTTTGGTCTACGAGTCGCATTTTCTATACTTTTTATTTCCTTGCACTACTTATACACGGAGCTCACATCGCAACATACCACAGTACAGCGTATACCGTGCACTAAATATGAACCGTCTCTTACACATGAAAGACCGATAATGACATAAATTATTTTGTTGTTGTTGAAAGTGCTACATGTGGCGACGAGCCACCCATAAGGTGTCTAACGACGCCCACAGAGATTCGGTCGTATGCAGGGGTTGCGAATGTCATGCCGGCCTGACAGGTGCTTATTCAAAAACTATTACCCAATTTTACTCTGCGCCCATAGATACTGTTTTTATATACGAAACGTTGCGCGACATGTGACTAGCGAGAGTTCCCGCCTTTGTTTTGTTTTTTTTTAATCAGCGGCCAAAAAAAGTAGCAAAGTGACACAGTTGATAATGCCCTGAACATAAAACCTATTTTTAGTAGCTCAAACCAATCTTCATAGAGTGTGTGCGTATTATATACTATTATATTTCTTGTAAAAAATCTATTTGGGGAATAAGTTGCACGTCGTGTATTGTTTTCACTTAATGCTTTGCAAATTCTTTTTTATTCCTTCAGATCTGGGTGGCTCTGCCCAAGGTCGAAGCCTCAGGCGAAGCCAATTTCACCGCGGAGGAGGTGCCAGTCCGGCTTGGAGGTGGACTAATGTCGCTGGGGAAAGGCTATTAACCCGCGATTTGAAGATCCGTGGATTGTAGGAGTGGGGAAAGATGTTTCCTGGAACCTGGGAGCCCGTTCCACACCTTTGCAGTGCGGCACAAGAACGATTTAGAGAATCGTGCAGTTCGAAGAACTCTTCTGTCGACTTCAACACCCCTTGTGTTCGGCGAGAGTATGGGATAAGGGAAGCAAGTTCGCCAGAGCAGCGGCCATGTTTGTGGAGCAAATAAGGCCGTACACTATCAATATTACACGATCAATATCCGTACACTATCAGTATTACTGATAGCCAGTAATGATGAAAATACTGAGACTATTTTCTCCCCATATCAGTAGAATATGTCAAGACACCACCGTTAGCACGTACACGGTAATTATTTTTATCTGTATTAGGTTCAGTGCAGTGACAACAATATTTATCGTGTACCTATGGGATGCCTAAAGAATTTATTTTTAAGAATTTATCAATATCTCATTTTAGGTTGATCAATCCACCGTCTTAGGTCAACCTATCGTATTGATCCCTAATGTGCACCTCTCACCTCGACCTCTACTGTACACTACAGGTGCATATATGGATGACGTTTACATTCTTGCGCGCTAAATAGGTAAGTAGGTACATAATGCAACTGCATTTGATATAGTGTCCTTTTTGGGCGGAAGGTTATTTTATTATCGTGTCGCCGCACTTGGCCTTGTGCGTTCAGTGGAACAACGCTTGTTTGTTTTTCTTCTTCTTGTCAATGACATAATTATAAAATAGTGTTCTAATACTGTTTCTTATTTTGAATGTTATTTATTTTCAAAAATGTGCTAAGCTTTAAGCGTGTTGTTGAGTATTTTTTAATATGTAGGATATGTTGAGTTCTTTCAATTTATATTGTTAATGTTTCTAATTTGTTTTGTATAGTTTTTATTTTTTATTTTATGTTCTAATTCCGATATTAGGTAGTTATTATTTTAAAACGGGAGCCGCTGAAAATCAGCGCGCAGTCCTACTGCGCCTCAGCTGAGCGGTTTCCGTTTCACCACCCTCGTGTATAATTGTATAATATTATTGTGTGTACTGCATCGGTGAATAAATATATTTTTCTTTCTTTCTTTTCTTTCTTTCTTTCAATATTTGTCTTGTAATTTAATAATCTTAATTTTATTTATCTAATTTTCAAATAATTTATTTCGTGAAGAAATATAGTAAATAGAGTATAAAGTAATGCATTACAATACCTTCTACATATAAACTAATGCACAGCATAGGTAAGAATTAGGTAGCAAACATGTTTTCATTCACCGGAGTGGCGGATAATTATGCACTTGCATTTTCGGAAACTCTGAAGCACGCAGCGCAAATGATGTTTTTTTTATTTATCTTAGTATATCACTTAGGGGCTCTTCTAGAGCCCCTAAGGGATAGAGCGCGCTAAATGAAATTCAATACAATTACTAAATTCCCTCTCACTTGATTCCTGCGCACATGATGCTTTTATTTACAGACCTTTCGCACGAGAAACCGCCGAGAATAAGCAAGCCACCGTGAGTTTTTTTTTCAGGATAATGGTAGGGTGCATCCACTGTGAAATATTTATCAAAAACGTACAATTATAAATTCAAGTACTGTTTCCAAGAAAACATCAACATTTTCCTTAGTTCAATGTTGTTTAATGACAGCATCGGTATTTCTAACTCATTTACATCGAATGAGCGTCCTGAACAATGATTCTGAAGGAATAAAATGTTAGTGTTGCCATTCGCACGAACTAAAGAATCTCGCCTCCGCTGTTTTACAACGTCGGGACATGAACTGAATACACCTGAGCCAATGGATTGAGCTACCCCTCTAGTGTTCTATACAATTTATTTTTATGTTTGTTTAGTTTTATGCAAATGCCGAAGAATTGTATTCTTAAAGTGAAACAAGTCTGAAAGAAGAAAAGTTAATCTTTTAAGTCTAGAAATCGGATAGGGGCAAGTGTAAATGCAATGTTCCTAGAACATAAAAACAGTAAATTAATTCATTAAAAAGTATAAGACTTTCCTAATGATTATAGGACAAAGCGATTTGAGCATACATAATGGCATTCTGGATTCTTCTAACTGAAGTGACTACTATACTATACTGTACTGTACAGTATATTATACACTATACTATACTGTACTGTACAGTACAGTACAGTATAGTATTGCACTGTACTGTACCGTACTGTACTGTACTGTACTGTACTGTACTGTACTGTACTGTACTGTACCGTAATGTACTGTACCGTACCGTACCGTACTGTACTGTACTGTACTATACGGGTACAGACAGTTTAAATTTGTTTATAATCCAATGGGTAATAACGTTTCATTTTTATTTTTTTATGGATGTAACGTAATGAAAACGCATTTTACAACACAAAAATTGACAAAAGGCGAATTTAATGCCTAAAGGTCTTCTCTATCGGTAATTCCTTGGATTGTGTGGGTAAAGTTGATGGGCGATGTGAAATTAAAAGGATGATAATAATTAGAGGTACCTACAACCTCAGATCAGTACGTTCTGGGGGTACAACAATGCCTTCTAGGACTAAAATGAGGCTTCTGTAACTCGGTATTTAAGATTTTCCAGATAGATGTACATAGATACTTACACTACATACACATAATATGTATGTATGTACACACGACTGCTCTCATTTCTCACACTTTAGGAACCTTGCCAAATTAACATTCACTCATTACCCCTACAAAATTGTACAAATAATCAAATATTTTATTATTACAGGGTTCCTGAAGTGTGAGAAATGAGTGCTGTCGTCTGTACGAGTAGACATAAACATAACTTCTTCGGAACAACTCAATGGCTAATGGAGAAACATTCTTCGGAAATTACTGTTCACCAGGTGTAACACACACAACGCATTGCGCACACAACTCGAACAGGAGAGAACTGAGATATTCCGCTGTTAGCAATATTAAATACAAACAAATACTTAAGTATATCTAACCAAACGGCACATTCGGGTCATAAGTTCAGCTCCATTTATAATTTTTAGTTTTGTCTTAGGTAACCATCATCATGTTTCTTTCGTTTGCATAAGTCCTGTATGTTTTACTGAAAAAAAAATATAATTAACATCGGATAACTAGGGGTAAAAATCTAGAATCATTAAAGGGATCTGAGGTAACAATAAATTATTCTTTAATTATTAAATGTTGCACAAGTAAAACATGTTTTTTAGCATTCCGTTGACTGAAAGAAATCAATTGAAGTGATAAGTCAGCCTTTCCTGTATTTCTTGTTTCTTGCCGTGTACTGTACTTCTTTCAATTGTGTGCAATAAAGAGTTTTTACTCTAAATTATGAACACGTTATAGAATATCTGGAGGAAATGTGTTTATAATGTCTGAAATAACAACAAACTAATACCTACTGAATAGTTCAGAAACTACTATAAATTAGGCACATCACTTCAAGAATTTCCTCTTAACCCTAAAATATCTTGTAAACATGGTTGGTCTGTTATTCCCACCCATTTTAAGAAATTACTCGTATCAAATTTAATTAGATAAATATTTTAATTTTAAAAGATTTCACCAAGAGACAATATCGTTTTATTCGTAAATGAAAAATACTCATAATCTTACTCAGTAAATACCAAGTTGGAATTATTATAATTGGTTTAATTTGATGATTTGGGCTAAGAACTTTTAAAATTGTTAGAACTTCTTAATTTGTTAGATCTTTTGATCCATTATCCCGTTTTTACGACTGCCTGCTTCTACGTTTCTGATCCAATTTAAATAAATCAATTTTTATATGATTCAAAGAGAAAGATTGAGTTACGATCTTCGAACAGATATACATATTAATGAAATCGTAAAGGCAAAAAAATCATGTGCATTGAATATATTCGAAAAAAACCAACCAGGGCGAGTCAAAATTAGTTGCTGAACATCTAGCACAGTTTTTAAAATGTTCAGTAATTGTTTATGCATCACGCATGATTATGATTTTCACGAAATTATTTAAAGTGACAGTGCATAACATAATATAAAAAATAATTGACAACTGCTGCTGTTGCCCGCAGCTTCGCTCGCGTGAAATTCGTATTTAAAAAAAGGTAAGTAACGAGGCCGTTTAGGTAAACGATAAACCTTCTCGAAGAAAGTAAGTAACTAAAGGCGAGGCCGAAGGCGGAGCTGCGTTCACGTAAACGATGTTCTTTCTTGATGGCATACTTGATATAATTCGGCCTCGCTCCTAATTGGGCGAGGCCGAAGGTCGAGCTGTGTTCAGGTAAAGGATAAACCTTCTATAAACTATAAACGAAAACAGCAAGTAACTAACGGCGAGGCCGAAGGCCGAGACCATTCTTTATTCGAGAAGGTTTATTGTCTTCCTGAACTGAGTCAAGACACTGTAATTGTGACTTTAATTTTAATTTTTACTTTTAATTAACACTACAAGCCATGCATTTGGATCGGTGGTGAGTCGAGCACGGGACTGGTTCTACACAACGTCCTAGCCAACGCAGACTAGCTAAAGAGCTTGACACGAGCCGAAACATCTAGCGCACTGTATGAGAACAAGACGGGTCACTTGCTCGATTGAAACGTTCTCCTACTTGCAATGGGCCCGGACATATTTGATGAAGCCATGGAGTGCTGAGTCCGTCACCTGCCTGCATTCATTTCATTAGTTCGATGAGAAAGAATGATCAAGAAAACTCGCCTGATGTAGGTACGTATACGAACAACATTGACAACAATATCCACAAAAAAACCGCACCAACAATAGCGCCATACATACATATCACACACGCTGAATCTCGACAATCGGGGTAAGCAGAGTAATCGGTGTTGTGCCGCAATAACTCTAATAAATTACAACACAACACCGACCCCCACGTTTCGTAAAGTATTCAATCGATCAAGCAGCAAGTAAGGCATGACTCGGTGGAAGTACCGTGCCAAGGCGAGAAGTGGCGATCCTGTCACCCTTTAGTACGGAATCTTGTCCTTATCCCTTAGTCACCTTTTACGACATGCATGGGGAGAGATGCAGTGGGGCTATTATTTTTAAGTACCGGCCCCACACGGTACGATAATATCGATAATATCGACATTAAATTAAAGAATGCACTCCTGCAAGACAGATTTACTCTAGTGCAGGATGCTATGCTATGCACTCTATGTTTTTAAAAATCAATGAAAAATTAATAAATAAATAAAAATAAATAAATATTTCACGTCTTACCTTGGCATGGAAGGTGATGCCGTACTGGAACGCCTCCTCCGGATGCAACGGAATCCTAGTGTCATAGTCGTCATTGGTGACCAAGTTGTACTGCTTGGTGGAAGGCACCTTGCTACCCCACTTTAGGAGTCTCATCTCGCTCGACTGATTGACGCTGCCGGTGGTGGTCAGGGAGAAGATTTTAGACCGGCTCGAAGAAATTGGACATTGTTTGTGGATTCTGAAACAAAGTAATGTTTTATTACATAAAGTTATTCTAGATGTCTAGTTTATGTTTGTTTGTGCATTAGCTGCTGTAGAATCTGAATCAGGATATTTTATTTATTGCATTTACTTATACAGAATGTATTTGAATTAACTGCGTTCCTTTTAAGGGGTTGGTCTGTATCTTAAAGTGAGCAACTTTTGTTATACAACTTTTGGAATTTCCAAAAACAAATTTACGTTTCCCATACATTTGGAGGTTAGGTCTGCCCTTAAATGTATGGAAAAAGTGATTTTTTTTTTCGAATTTCCAAAAGCTGTAGAACAAAAGTTACTCAGTTTATGATACAGAACAACCCCCTGAAAGGAACGCAGTTAACTCAAATACATCCTGTATATATTTACTCATAGGTAAATAAATAAATAAACTGTACTGTATAAACCACATCATGTGAAATTGATCAGTTCTCTTTGAGCTTAATTATGTTGGATTCCTTATATAAAAGCAAAGTGTCGCTGAGCAAAAGCCCATTATGTATAAGCCTAAATAACTATTTTTTTTTATTGTAAAAGTTTTATTAATTAAACTAAATTGAACAATGTCCAATTACCTATAAAAATTAATAAATAATTTCCTTAATTAAAACTAACCTAGTAAATTAACTTCGTCTAAACGCTTTGGCCCCGGGATAGTGCCGAGGATGCTAACCGCGTTCCCTCTATAGCCAGGCTATATAATATATTATATTAACTACATACTTATTAGTTCAAATCAAATTTGAAAGCCACATCACGATAAACTATTTTCGAATTTTCGAGCTGCGTCTGCTTGGCAAGTAATTTCCTCTCCACAAATGTATACAAAAACTGTAGACTTTGTCGCATGCGTATCAAGACAACACTAAGTGCAAATGCGAGATGTTTTCGTAAGGCAAGCTCTCCTACGATGCTCCCCAATTATCTTCAATTAAGGCCAATAACACTATGCGTGCGCCCGCGCCGCGGCGTTCTAATCAAGCTATAATAAAAGCTGGACCATCTCCACTTGTATATAGACCACGCAATTGGCTTGCTTATAACTCCATTCTGAGTTGTGCATTTTTTTTTTATTATGGGAAGCACGACACAACACAAATCTTCACAAGCGGTAGTGGGCTGGGCACGTCAGCCGACGATACGACGACCGTAGGAGTAACCATGTCCTACACTGGCGGCTATGGACAGGGAAACTGAATGTGGGAAGACCACCCGTCAGGTGGGACGAAGATATTAAGCACGTCGGTGGCAATTAACGGTTCGGTCCGCTGAAGGCCGGGAGGATCGGGGAAAAATTCGAGAGACCCATGTACTATGTACCGTGTGGGGCCGGTACTTAAAAATAATAGCCCCACCGCTTCTCTCCCCGTCGCATGTCGTAAAAGTCAACTAAGGGATAAGGAAATTCGTCAGCCTCGGTAGCTCAGTAGTGCGGTCAGTCGACTGTTGTTAAGCAATGCTGAGCGCGGTCAGTATTTGGATGCGTGACCGCTCGACCGTTGGAGGCTGACCGTGGTTCGGATTCCACGTTAAACTGTAGGTCCCTTCCCTAAAGGTAAGACCTTACTAGGTTGCAGGGTTTATCCCGGCCGGGTTGGTACCACCGCACGGAGCGAAACGTCGGTCGAAACGGCTATGTAAATAGTTCGTGTTTTCCGTTCAGTGTAGCCGACATGAAATAAAGGGAAGTACTGACGTGGCACCTGGTTCACCCGGTGTTATGGGCTGACATCACGGATGTTGTAGGTGATGTAGCCAACTGTGTCAGTTTCCATAAAAAAAATGTCCATCAGTGGACGCATAGATGCTGACTGGCTGTACAGCTGTATCCCCGGTCGTATTACCGACCGTACGCAGATGAAGAAGGGCTGGTTGTGGCTCGAGCCCCTGCTTCACTCCAGTAAAACACAAATTGGGCGTAACGCGCTTCCAACAACTGGTCCGCAGTCGTTACAACCAGGCCACTCGTAGACAAAGCCTCGTCTACCACTTGATTACGTAATTTGTTCCTAGTTGCAACTGCAAACATGCAACTCTAAATGCGGCTTTATACATTTGAAATGAGTTCAAAATATACTTTATTGTTTAACATTATGTAAAATGGTCACAAAAGGCGAGTTTAATGGCATTCTTTACGAACTAACCTAGGATGTGTAAAACGCGTAGGGTCGGATAACGCTGTACTAAAGAAAGGACATGGCACCTAGTTCACCAATGTGTTATGGGCTGACATCACGGATGTATTGGGTGATGTAGCCAGCCATGTCAGTTTCCATAAAATAAAATAAAAATAGCATGTAATATAAATACATACTACATAACTTACATGGACAGATTGTACATAGATACAATAATATAACGAATACAATATATCCCACATACACATAATTTGATGGTGTTGAGAATTTAAGTAATTTTACTGTTTCTTAATTTTTATTTTTTTTACCTAATTACGGCGCCTGACCAAAAGGAACAGTTTAGCGTATGACCGAGTTTCACTGCACAGCCTAAAGTGGGCCGATTTTAGTCCATAAGGTGAGGTATAATTCAATTTGTCTCACTTACGAGAATCAGACAAATCAAACTGTAGGTAGGTTATTAGGGTTCCGTACCCGGTACGGGACCCTATTACTAAGCCTACGCCGTCTGTCTGTCTGTCTGTCTGTCCGAAGGCTGTATATCTTGAACCGTAATAAGTAGCCCGTTGAAATTTTCATAGAATATGTATTATTATGGCCAACAACAAATCTTAAAAAAAAATAAGTAAAAGTAAAAAATTCAAGAGGTTCCCATAGAAGAAACTAAAAAGTGTATGCGCGCGCGCCCTCTACCGAAAAGAGTATTAAGCATTTTAACTAATCATGAATTTTAACTAATATGAAGCATTTGCGCTGACCATAACATGGCGATACGGAACCCTCTGTGCGCGAGTTTGACTCGCACTTGGCCGGTTTTTTTTTATGTAGCCTACCTACATAAAAAAACCGTATGGTATGGCAGGAACCATACTCGTATGGCAGGAAAGAGGTGATCATGTATCTAACACAAATTCAAATAAATGTTTTCTGGCACTTTTCATTCTGACGTCAAGTGTGTTGTAAAATGTTTAAAAAAAATGCACGTTAAGTGTACATTCTTCTAAAAAAAGTTGAAAAAAATCTAGTACCTTATTCCCTAAGCGCGAACTAAAACAAAGAGCATGATTAGCGACTCCTTGGCTCTAATCACCCTGTCAAGAGCGTATACCTACCTACTCGTATTTTAATAAGAGGCGCATGCCACTCCATACGCCCTTCTCATGAATAACATATTAGGCAATAAGCACTAGGGCGGTGTACACACTTTGACATTTATGATCTATACTGCGCACCCCTCTCGGCCCGCCGCCGCCGCGCCTACACCGCCGCAACTACACTAGACAGAAACCCCAACAGCCTGCCACCCCTCCCTGCCGCGCCGCGCTTCCTCCCGCCTCAGCATCGGTTTTAACTGAGCGCAACCCTTTTACTGACTGAATTTCTTGAAAGTTCTGTTTTCCTTACGTCACTTAATGAGTGGCAACGGTCTTATAGTCATCCGGGTGAGTGACCTAGTGGACTTTCTCCGATAGTCTTATTTTCTTCTCTACAAAAAGATATATATATTTTTTTTTATGGAAACTGACACGGTTGGCTACATCACCTACAACATCCGTGATGTCAGCCCATAACACCGGGTGAACTTGGTGCCACGTCAGTGCTTCCCTTCGGTCGTGCCGGCTACACTGAACTGAACGGAAAACACAAACTATTTACATAGCCGTTTCGACCGACCTTTCATTCAGTGCGGTGGTACCATCCCGGGCGGGTTAAACCCTACCACCTAGTAATATAAGAAGGGAGTCATATCCCTTAGTCGCCTCTTACGACATACACGGGGAGAGATGCAGTGGGGCTATTCTTTTAAAGTACCGGCCCCACACGGTATAAAATTCTCTTAAAATGATATTCCCTCAGTTGCGGCCGCTGCGACCAGACCCTAATCAGAACAGCGAGCAGGGTGGAGACAGCGATCAAAGTTTCTGTTGAGTATCTGTAAGTAGGTACGTCTGGAAACTTCGGAGGTTGAAGTTTAATATGCATAGAATGCAGTCTGCACTCGCCTTGCCGTCTACACAAACACGCACACACATTCATTCGAGAACGAACGTTTCAGGTTTATTAAAGGCCAGCCAAGTGCGAGTCGGACTCGCGCACCGAGGTTTCCGCACCACAAAGAAAAAAACATTGAAAAAAAACACGTTTCTTGTATGGGAGCCCCCCTTAATTTTTTACTTTTGATATTTTTGACGTGATGACGTCAAGTCTTATAAATTGATGAACACCGGCTGCACGCACGAAGAAATGTCACGTTCCATCTAAACCTGTGTGTGCAAGCGAGAGCGCGATAGAGAGGCATATACAATAGTAGGAAATACAAAATATATTTGTCCGTCTTTTGCGAGCCTCGAACCCGCGGTCCCTGCCACCAATATATTGTGACCGACCAGACGTCTTAAACCACACAGCTAATCGGTCGTGTACTTATGAATCGAATTTGGGAACAGTTGGTTGAACTCTATAATTCCATAATCCTAACCCATAACTACCCACATATATATATACTAATTGTTTCATTACCATGTAAACAAGCCACTTTATGGTTCGATTGTCTATGGACAGATCATAATATAGAATTGGATGTGTTTCAAATTATGTCCCTTTCTTCCTTCTATTTGTACGAGCTGGCCTCCAATAAAGGTGCAAGTGAAGCGTTCAAATCTCATTTATTCTCACTCAAATCTCACTTTTCGAGAATCAAATCAAACCTAGTTTACACCCATTACGCCCTCCAGTCTGCCGTCGAGGTAATTTACCAAGAAAACGCGCCTTCAAGCCACGCTACAAAAATAGAAAATATTATAGAGAAATGCGCGATATGATTTCAAAGTGGCTGGAATAAAATATACCTAACTCGTAAAGGGAGATATTAAAGGGATAATTCTGGCACCTTAAATTTCTGTTAACTTTGAATACGGAGTAGGTTGAGCACTGAAATATACATATATATTGGATAAGGCTACATATTATACTCTACTTTGTATTATGTACTAGCGTTTGCCCGTAGCTTCGCTCGCGTAAAATTCGTATTTAAAAAGAAGAAAGTAAGTAAGCCCTCTACCGTACCTTTATTTCGGCGCGCGGAACAATTCGGTTTGTATTATAGCCACATCTTAGCGTAACCGGAAATGAATTTTATTTAGCCTATACTGTGTCACGTATAGATACATGTGCTTGCACTAAGGTTCATCGAATTCGGATGATCGGTTTAAGAGTTATGGAGGAACATACATACATACATACAGAAAATATTTCTAAAAATCGTCAATTTAGTTATAGATACATATAATCTACAAACGCAATATCTCATAAAAAAAGTAACTTACTCCATGACCATCCCTTACACTGTAAGGGATGGTCTTACAGATTTATTATTAGTATTGATGTACCTACCTACGTACGCAGATACGAGCAGACATTACCTATGTACTTTGCATATGGAAACGAGATGCCAATATTTGGATACCCAGTCTCGGGTCCTCCAAGTGGCGTGTGAGATAGGCACCTGTCAGGCCGGCATGGCATTCACAACTCCCGCATGCGACCGATGTCCATGGGCGTCGTTACATACCTTATTGGCGAAACATATCCAGCTTTCTATAAAAAAAACACGTGCCGATGGATTTTTTTTATTAGGATAACGCTCAGAAAGTATAGAAATCGTGCCGTACAGAATCAGCCTCTAATTCGTTACGTTAGTTACAGGCCAGTGTTAAAGGTTCAAAATGTTACAATGGCTATGTGTGAAAGATTGACTGAACGAAATTCGGTTCCGTAATAAGTCCACGTTCTGCGCAGCAAAAAATAGACAATGTTACCTTTAATAAATAATGTATATTCCGTCTCCCTTTAACACGGCATCTTGTCCCTTAGTCGCCTTTTACGTCATACACGAGGAGAGATACAGTAGGTTTATTCTTTTCAAGTACCAGGCCACGCACAGTAAATATGGTTCCGAAAAAAAAAACTATCACAGATCGATCAATATCAATACGTGTCGCGAATACTCTGAAAATTCAGTCGTTTACCAGCGAAAAATGACGTCTGTGCTTGTCATTAAAGCAAAAGGAGTGTTTCATTATAGATGTAAGTACAACACATTATACCAAACGAAAAAAAAAACTTACCTTTATATATCGCAAGAGCGCCTGGCATTAGAGCTAATGACGAAAGAAGCGCTTACATCATTCTAGATCGTGGGGAAAAAAGGTGTCATTATAATTTGCAGCAAAGTGTAACCGCGATCGCCCGGAAACTGATCTATTTCAGTATGATCAAATTGACTATACCAATGGTTATAACGCTCCAGTGAGTGCAGAGTTCAACGATTCAGTGCCAAGTTCAGTGTCGCTTCTTCTTTGGTTTTAGCGAGTAAAAAATTACTTGCGGCGTTCACAAATATTTGTATGTACTTGCCTAGCTATACTCGTAAATTGAAGCCTGAATAGAATGTGTGTATATGTATATTCTCGAAGAAAGTAAGTAACTAAGGGCGAGGCCGAAGACCGAGCTGTATTCTGGAAGACGATAACCTTCTTAAAGTAAAGTAAGTAAGCAAGAAGATTTCTCGTCTTCCTGATCTCTGCAGCTCGGCTTTCGGCCTTGTCTTTCTTCGAGAAGGTTTATGTCTTACAGAATGCAACTCGCCCTTCGGCCTCGCGATTAGTTACTATTACCTACTTTTTTTTTTTTTTTTTGGAAACTGACTCGGTTGGCTACATCACCTACAACGTCCGTGATGTCAGCCCATAACACCGGGTGAACTAGGTGCCGTGTCAGTGCTTCCCCCTTTGATCGTGCCGGCTATACTGAACTGGTCGGAAAACACAAACTATTTACATAGCCGTTTTGACCGACGATTCATTCAGTGCGGTGGTACCAACCCGGGCGGGTTAAACCCTACCACCAAGTAAGATTAGGAGGGAAGGGACCTACAGTTTTACGAGGAATCCGAACCTCGGTCAGCCTCCAACGGTCAGCGGTCACCCATCCAAGTACTGACCGCACCCAGCGTTGCTTAACATTCAATAGCGACAGTTGACTGTCTGCACCACTGAGCTATCGAGGCTGACAATAACAAAACCTACTTACTTTATTTGAGAAGGTTCATCGTTTATCCGAGCCTTTGCTGTAATATTATTACATTACTTACAGCAATCTTTTCAGAATCTTTCAGTTATTTATTCGATTAGGTTTATGAAAACCTAATAAATATTTATTTAATTTTACTTTAATATTATCCTAATTCAGTCAAAATAGCTACATATGTATAATTTAATCTTTTCACATTTTGCCACAATGTGACACCACCCGGTTTCAACCTTTCAACTTTTAACCGCTGGCCTTTGTTTACTCCCCTGTTAAGTCTATAACTAGAGTCCTTTTGACACCGAACGCAGGTGCACAGTTTGCTGAAAGCCTCAACACAAGCTCTAACGAGTGAAGTTAGTAGACATTTTGGTTAACTTGTAATGAGGCACTCTACCTACAGTCGACTCCGCACAACAGCATCCCGCCCGGCTATTGTTTACTCTGCGAAAGTAACGTCATTAGTGTGGACATACTGCGGAAAAATCTTAAAACACCTAGTACCGTGTGGGGCCGGTACTTTAAAAGAATAGCCCCACTGCATCTCTCCCCGTGTATGTCGTAAAAGGCGACTAAGGGATATGACTCCCTTCTTATATTACAAGGTGGTGGGGTTTAACCCGCTTGGGTTGGTACCACCGCACTGAATGAAAGGGCGGTCGAAACGGCTATGTAAATAGTTTTCCGTCCAGTTCAGTGTAGCCGGCACGACCTAAAGGAGGCACTGACGTGGCACCAAGTTCACCTGGTGTTATGGGCTGACATCACGGATGTTGTAGGTGATATAGCCAACGGTTACATGAAAAAAAAACTAGAGCCAGTGAGTTCGAACCCGACCGTCGTCGTCGGGCGCCTTTTTTTTTTCTTTTTATTTTTCTAATTTACGAGCGGCCGATTTCACCACCTTCGGCTATAATGTAGCTGTCGGTTGACTGTTGCTAAATTTATGACAAGTGTTACTTTAAATAACCTTAATAACTGTTGGGTTAGGTTAGGTTATTACCTAACTAAACTAAGGTATCGACTTAACCGCAGGTATCACAAACACGAGTTGCTCCATAGTTTGTATTCCATGTAAAACTGTAGGTCCCTCCCCCTAACTTACTAGGTGACAAGGGTAAGGGCGCCCGGATTGAGTAGCCTACCTACTACAAACCACAGCACTAATAAAGCCCGGTCGAACAGTCGACATTCGATCTATCGCTATTTGTACCCGGTATTGTTTTAGCCCCAAGACTCAAATGAAAACTGCGATAGTAGCACCCCCAGACCCTCGCATTTAAACGCGGGAAAGGGAAGACGCCCTTTCGATTAAGATAAAAATAAGAAAATGTTAATTTTGGCTGTGATCGTTATAGTGGTGTGAAGACATTAAGATACGAGTCCCTACGACAGTTTGGTCCTATGGCACTGTGTTCGTTATACCGGGATGTCCCTCGTTGCTATATTACCATATAATTAGATGCAACCGAACAGTAAATAACCTTGATCCCGATTATGCGAATAAAGTGCCACCGGCTGATGTCCCTCGCCGCGAAGAGGCACTGCAGATTATTATGTAACGTAATAACCTGTCACCGATAGAAATTATTTTATTTTATAGAGATATGATTAATTGTATTTGAGGATATTTATTACATGAGTGATGACGTTTCATAGTTCGGAGACAAGTTACTGTCACATAAGGAAAGACGCCTACCTACCAGTCTTCACGTGAAGCTAAAATAATAACTAACGGTTAAATCCTAACGTCTTTATGTCCGTCTCGTCCCCTCCCCGTGACCTAGATATCTCCCACCTTTTGTCTTCACAACGTTTGGGCAAAAGCTTAAAATTCACGAAGTCAATCACCCAACTCACAAGCCAGTTCTTAGATGTAACTTATTTGTTAGGCGCTGTCTCCGCAGATAATATGCACCTGTCCAGGTTGCTTTGACACTAAAGCTTCCTATGCTTGTCCCCAGCTCGCGGAACAAGGAGTAATACGTCCTGTCAATCAGAGCCTCCAACCACGCGCCAGTGCTCAGATGGAACGCCTGCCCGAAAACCCTATCTGACAGACACAGAACTCCCTGATCCAATTGCTACAGACGTTTCTTAACTCTCAACCCCAAGTTACTCTCTCACCAGTCCAAATGTCATTGTCAATAAACGGAATTACGTGTCGCGAGGCATTCGAAGAAATTAAACTGTAGGTCTCCAAGCCGCCCCTGTGTATATAAATTATCGTATTCCGTCGCCTCCGTGAGAGAGAATCCGTTGGTCACCAACTGATTCCTTCCGGTGCTGTTGCTTGTGTCTCGTTCGTAATAATAAGCACGCAGGCTCCTCCTTACACACTATGTACGTATCCACGTAGAAACACGGCCTGTGGGAAACTTCCAAATATACCTAGTCGTTTAAAGCCGAGGGAACCTTCCACTCCTACAAACATTTAATTACCCTTACAACTAATTCCGAACAAATACGATTACATATAAACCACCTATAATGGAGAGAATCAAGTTATAATAGATAAAAGTGTTATAAATTAGAAATTTATTCGGTAATTGTCCATGCGGTACTCATCCGTCTTGTCCGGCCCTGCCTAGCGCATTTCGCGCCACATTCTTCTATTGTCCGTTCGGCTGCTTCGCTCACTGTATACGCAGTTATAGTTTAGTTCAACAGGCGCGCCTGATTATCACAAACACTGCACTTTCACTCTTCTAGCCACCGGTCTATCTGTCTCGCCTTATTCCACCGATAAAGCAATTGTCTTGGCTTAAAATTACTCGTTATAAATTAACAAACGATCGCGGGGCGCGCGCGCTTCCTACCTCATCTCTCGCCTAGCCTGACTAACCCTGTCACGTGCCCGGTCGCCGACCGACGCTGTGTTTACACCCCCCTCCCTCGACAGCTTCCCCTTTACCTCCTACCTACCCCTCGCTCTACCCTGACTATGTACCTGCCATCCCTACGATGTCGAAGCAAACGCGCAAATCGTGAAGGTCGGAAATTATCTGATATATTCATAATTACCGAACCATCACAGTCCTCCCCGAGATTTTCAAGACTGATGCAAAGCTCTCCAAGCGTACTGCACTCAGGAGTGAAATCTAAATATAACTTCCCTACATATTTCCCAGCTTGCAGCGAAGTCTCAGGCTAGCCGTGCACCAAGCGAACGTGTCCGCTTGAGCGACGGGTCCTACCCGCCAATGGTAGACTTTATGGCGGTCTTCCATTGTCCTTCCGTACTATAGTACCCCGCACTGTCTAATACATTTCACTAGCAAAATATGCCGGGCGTAGATTAAACAATGGACACGCCCTACGACGACCTGCAGCGGGAACACAAAGGATCTATGGTTTTTTGGCCATCGTAAGAGCAGTTTTATAGCAGGATGTCTGAGTTTCGCTAGAAGTAATATACCATTGCCTACGCAACACTTGTCCCCACCAAACGAATAACGTCGTAGTAAATTACGAGGACATGCCAGTAGACACTGGACCGTTTGGGATTTTATTTTTTCGACTCGGCTTGTATGAGTTCTAGCCCTCAACGTTAATCGCCTCTATGCGTCGAAGAAACTCGAGGGCCTGTCTCGCAGAGGTCCCTTTAGCGATTAACCAAAGCCGACAGATTTCGCCTGGAAACTGTGCCATAATTTCCTGCACGTAGAACTCCTTAGGCAATGAATCTGAAAGTCTGAGAGCTAAGGCGAACTTACGAATAAAATATGCCGACATAGTTTCAGTTTCACCCCACCGTCCTGATATCACCTCTTTGCGCGATTTATTCTGTTCAGCCTTACCCCAAAACTGCTTCACGAAATCACTCTTAAAATCATCAAACGTAGTCCATTCGCTACGCATGATAATCGACCAATCACGCGCCTCCCCGACAAGGCAACCGCACGCTACTTCTAAGTCGCTGTTACGGCCCGTGGCCTTAAGGTAAATACCTAAATCTTCTAAAAAGTCCATAGGGTGAGTCCTACCGCCGACAGCATACTTAGGTCTAAGTGGTGCTGGGATTAGCATAACAGGCACTGCCTGGTCTAATTCAGAGCCTACCCGACCACCGTCTAGACCTCTCGAGCTCCTGGCATTTTCCAGGGCTGCAATCCTACTGGCTAACGGGGACACGTTGCTACAAACAGCGTCAGCTACATTTTTGTTCACCATATTCTCTAAATAAGCGACTCGCCGTACCAAAAGTCTGAGGTTGGCTCGTAAAATTCCATTTAGGTACAAAGCCTTTGATTTTCTCAAACGGACTTTGTCGTTCTTGCTACCAGAAGTCTGCCTCCCACTCCTCCTAGAAACAGAGCCGGTTTTGGAAGAACCATCATTTCTGGAACAGCGAGATGTATTTACTGCATCACCGTCAGACCTGGCAGCGAGTCTTGGTGAAGTTCGTACCGCGACAGACCTTCTAGACATAAAGCCTGCTTTCTTAGAACGACCCATTTTCTGTAAATATTGACAAGGAGAAAGATAATAATAAACTAAGCGGAACCCTATAAATTACTATTCTATTCTAAAACCCGCCTATAACAACCGAATGTCCGCGTACTCATGAGCACTTAATGAACAAAATAAATCCCGATTCCTACCTACTGTCTCCTTTGTTTCAAAACACGGTAAGCTCGGTATCCTGTCATTTAAGTGCCATATCGGCGACTGATGAGAATAATCGCCTAAACCTATCGAATACGCACATCCCTACACCCTAAGCTACTTCGCTAACTTAGATAATATTCTTATTTACCTACTATGTATAAACAGGTTCCCGAAAAATGCTCTTCTTATAACTATGTATTTACATATCATGTTAAACTGTGTTTTTCAACCGTATTTTACACTGGAAATTAAGCCTATATGTTTTCTTATTAATACCTACTCATCTGCATAACTATACCTAAATATAATACCTATGTGAAATTATACCTAAGTATTTAAGTATAAAATAGGCTTACTGTCAGTCGGACGGTCGACTCAATTACGTCAATTAATAATTTATAAAATTAGAGAAATTTATTAATTATTAATACCTAATCATCTATAAAACAACGCTACAAAACAATCATAATATTATTTTCTAATGCCGATTATATTTTTCGACCTCCTTCCTCGCAAAACCTATATTACTAATTCACTACTTATCTATGTCTAAAGCAAATGGAAAAATTGGCGTACTGTCGACCTTTCTATTTTAATTAATTACTAATTACTAATTCAAACCGGTTAATTAATAACTCTAATGACATATTATTATCTGTAATATGAATCTACTAGTACAATCTTAAAATAATTATTTTACAATAATTCAACAAGATAGTAACTAATAATACTCTAAACTGCACGCGTATACCTCCCTCAGACTAACATCACAAAAAATTCGACCCTCGGCCGAGCGCAGAGGTACCTGCGATGGGTGGGTCTAGCTAGCCCCGTCGCCGCCCGAGATTCTGCACATGTGGCGGCCGACCATGCACCGCCAGTCTGTCCTGCCTAACAGTTCGGGGCAGGGGCGCACTCTGACTCCCACCGTTAATTAAATTTTATAGTACTTATTAATTATCTCTTATAAGGTAATTTCTAAAATATAATACTAAACCACTCTGCCGTTGGGACTCGCTTGGAACGTCTTTTTAAGAACCCTTTATTGTTGTGAATAGTAAACCAAATTCTTTTTTAGCCTGGATCAAACTAATTTTATTTTATTTGTTTTGATTATATTGACCCATGTCTAGCTAAATCCTGGTCACGGCACCACTGCGATAGTAGCACCCCCAGACCCTCGCATTTAAACGCGGGAAAGGGAAGACGCCCTTTCGATTAAGATAAAAATAAGAAAATGTTAATTTTGGCTGTGATCGTTATAGTGGTGTGAAGACATTAAGATACGAGTCCCTACGACAGTTTGGTCCTATGGCACTGTGTTCGTTATACCGGGATGTCCCTCGTTGCTATATTACCATATAATTAGATGCAACCGAACAGTAAATAACCTTGATCCCGATTATGCGAATAAAGTGCCACCGGCTGATGTCCCTCGCCGCGAAGAGGCACTGCAGATTATTATGTAACGTAATAACCTGTCACCGATAGAAATTATTTTATTTTATAGAGATATGATTAATTGTATTTGAGGATATTTATTACATGAGTGATGACGTTTCATAGTTCGGAGACAAGTTACTGTCACATAAGGAAAGACGCCTACCTACCAGTCTTCACGTGAAGCTAAAATAATAACTAACGGTTAAATCCTAACGTCTTTATGTCCGTCTCGTCCCCTCCCCGTGACCTAGATATCTCCCACCTTTTGTCTTCACAACGTTTGGGCAAAAGCTTAAAATTCACGAAGTCAATCACCCAACTCACAAGCCAGTTCTTAGATGTAACTTATTTGTTAGGCGCTGTCTCCGCAGATAATATGCACCTGTCCAGGTTGCTTTGACACTAAAGCTTCCTATGCTTGTCCCCAGCTCGCGGAACAAGGAGTAATACGTCCTGTCAATCAGAGCCTCCAACCACGCGCCAGTGCTCAGATGGAACGCCTGCCCGAAAACCCTATCTGACAGACACAGAACTCCCTGATCCAATTGCTACAGACGTTTCTTAACTCTCAACCCCAAGTTACTCTCTCACCAGTCCAAATGTCATTGTCAATAAACGGAATTACGTGTCGCGAGGCATTCGAAGAAATTAAACTGTAGGTCTCCAAGCCGCCCCTGTGTATATAAATTATCGTATTCCGTCGCCTCCGTGAGAGAGAATCCGTTGGTCACCAACTGATTCCTTCCGGTGCTGTTGCTTGTGTCTCGTTCGTAATAATAAGCACGCAGGCTCCTCCTTACACACTATGTACGTATCCACGTAGAAACACGGCCTGTGGGAAACTTCCAAATATACCTAGTCGTTTAAAGCCGAGGGAACCTTCCACTCCTACAAACATTTAATTACCCTTACAACTAATTCCGAACAAATACGATTACATATAAACCACCTATAATGGAGAGAATCAAGTTATAATAGATAAAAGTGTTATAAATTAGAAATTTATTCGGTAATTGTCCATGCGGTACTCATCCGTCTTGTCCGGCCCTGCCTAGCGCATTTCGCGCCACATTCTTCTATTGTCCGTTCGGCTGCTTCGCTCACTGTATACGCAGTTATAGTTTAGTTCAACAGGCGCGCCTGATTATCACAAACACTGCACTTTCACTCTTCTAGCCACCGGTCTATCTGTCTCGCCTTATTCCACCGATAAAGCAATTGTCTTGGCTTAAAATTACTCGTTATAAATTAACAAACGATCGCGGGGCGCGCGCGCTTCCTACCTCATCTCTCGCCTAGCCTGACTAACCCTGTCACGTGCCCGGTCGCCGACCGACGCTGTGTTTACACCCCCCTCCCTCGACAGCTTCCCCTTTACCTCCTACCTACCCCTCGCTCTACCCTGACTATGTACCTGCCATCCCTACGATGTCGAAGCAAACGCGCAAATCGTGAAGGTCGGAAATTATCTGATATATTCATAATTACCGAACCATCACAAAACTCTTACAGGATTTGCTGAAAATTAGACCCGAATCCAACGAAATTCCAAAGTGACAGGAGAAGGATACAATTAGGGCCACCTTCAGTGCAATTTACATAAATTTCGTGCGCGTACAAATTGTCAGATAATTTGAAGAGAAATATACTTATTCAATTATCAGTTTAAGCAAATGTAATAAAATTATGAGCAGCAAATTGAATTGACCCTTATTAATATGAAACCTAATGAATTTAGCTCTAGTGCAAACCGTGAAATACAAGCAAATGCGTATCAAACGGTACGTAGGTATACGGTGTAGTTTCTCTCTTGGGAGGCTTTTGGAAAATTATGAAATTTTTAGGGTGCCGTACCTACCTCAAAAAACGTAACCCTTATAGGATCACTTCGTTGTCCGTCTGTCGGTCTGTCAAAACCCTTTTTCTCAGGAATGGGTAGAGGTATCAAGTTGAAATTAATATCAAATACTAAAGTCTACGTTTCCTCGAAGGTGTAAAAAATTCAAGCTTCTAAGGCAATTCACATACAACATGCGGCCATTTATGTCACACATTTTACTACTGACCAATTAAATCAAAACCTATAGAGAACTTCCCGTTACCCTAGAATCATGAAATTTGGTAAGAAGCAAGGTCTCACAGCACAAGTATCTAAAGGAAAAAATCCGAAAGTTGTGAACTTGATATAACGTCATTAAAAAAAATTTTTTTGTTTAGCATGTCAAGATCATTTTTCTCAGGAATGGATAAAGATATCACATTGAAATTAATGTGAAATACTCATGTCTGCGATCCCTTTGAGGTATAGAAAATGCAAGCTTATAAATCAACGCAATCAAAAGATACGGCCATTTATGTCAGATTTGATACTAGAAAACTCACTCAAATCAAATCCCTTCTTACCTTACTAGGTGGTAGGGTTTATCCCGGCCGGGTTGGTACCACCGCACTGAACGCCACGTCGGTTATTTAAATAGTTCGTGGTGTTCGTGAGTAAAGGAAAAATCCGAAAATAGTTTTGTAGTTATGTCATATAGTAAATATATTTTTGTATATTTCAACTACACGAATGCCCGACAGTCAAACCATTGGTGTAGTTTTTATTTAGGCGTTTCGTGATTTTCCAAAACACAATTATTTTTGTACATACATAATATAAATATATTGTGTGATGGTACGGAACCCTCGTTGCGCGAGTCCAACTCGCCTTGGCGACTTTTTTTTATCAGTGCGTTTTATTCAAGAAATAAACAGGTATTTGAACAAGATAACTATCAAGTAACAAGTAAGGCGTGAAGACCCACCTACTGCATGACTCGGTGGAAAGACCGTGCCAAGGTGAGAGGTGGTTAGCCTATCGCCCTTTGGCGCGGCATCGTATCCTTATCCCTTCATCTACTTTTACTACATGCACGGGGAGAGATGCCGTGGGGCTATTCTTTTTAAGTACCGGCCCGGTCCCATAGAGTACGGATTGTGGATATGGGATTGTTTGAATTGGTGACACTTTCGTTCGACAATCACTTTTCATTTATTCTGTCTTTTATTCTTTTTAGCCCCCGACTCAAACGGAGGGGTGTTATGAGTTAAAACGTGTGTGTCTGTCTGTGGCATCGTAGCTCCCAAATTTAAATCGGTATGCATGCAACAAGAACGACATCAACGCCAGGGAAAAAGAAATCGGTCTACATATTATTATTATAATATTATGTTTATGGGCCAGTGCCCGTTGGCTTACAAAAAATGCTTATTCGATCGCTTCAGTAGGGTACCCGTTTTCAACAAAAGTGCGACAGAGGCCTAATGAAAATGCTACCAAAATATGCGTTATTAAAAGGGCTACAATACTACAAACAATTTGTGAAAAATTTTTATAACTTTTTTTAAATAAAAAAACACAAAAATTTTCGAACGACTTTTTTGCGACTTTTTTTTTTAAAAAAAATCTCAAATTCCTCAAAAACAAATAAAGTTATATTAAATTTTTTCCAAAAATTCTCTGGAGTATTAAATTATCTATCGTTTGAGCCTATAATCATAAAAATTTGTGAATATGTAATAGTACTTTTGCGGTCCTTTATGAAAGTACTTTTTGCAAAAAAAAAAATTAAGTCAGATGAAAATGCATACGATTTCAGAAAAGGGTATGATATCGTCAGCTGGCAAGAACAGTGTCAAAAATATTTTTTTTTTTAATTAGTTCATTATACAGACTTGATCAAAATGTCGCGCTTTGGCCTTTTATTTTTAAGTGCCTTAATGAAATATTAATTTTCAATGCGCCAGAAGGTCTTGGAAGCATGAGATCTGTCGATTTTACACTAATGGATGTTTATAATTCTAATTTATAATATTATCTCTACTTTTTAGCTTACTTTTAGACATTTTGAGTATTAAAAATTATCTAGAAACTAAGGAAAATAAAATAGAAATATTATCTGTATCTAAATAGGTATCACGATAGGTAAACTATATGCAAGTAAAAAGTTAAAGTATTAGAAAGAGCAATATAAAGCCCAAGGCTTCGGGTTCATAGACACATTATTAATAGATATTCGTGAATCGTAAGCTCATTACCGTCGATTCGTATTCACTTGGGTACTCACCTCCAACACAATCCCGGCGATGAAACTCCTCCTTCAAGATCCCTGCACGCGTATATTCGCTTACAACTCGAGAACAGCTCAACCAATTTAATTGGGTCACGTCAGTCGTCATTCAGTCAGCGTCCCATTTGGCTCTTGGTCTTCCCACGCCCTGTTACCCTGTCACTGGGCGGGGCAAGTTGACTGATGTGCCCAGTACACCCATAAATGGGCCATATTTATCCGTGTAATCTGACATAAGTGTTGTGTTGTGCTTGAAGCAGAGTAATCAGTGTTGTGCTGCAAGAACTCTGGTAAAATACAGCACAACGGCGAAAACCACGCTTCGCCCTTTAGCACGCCATCTTGTGCTTATCCCCTAATAATAGTCGCCTCTAACGCTTACGACATGCACGGAGAGAGATGCAGTGAGTACCGACCCCACATGGTCAAGTGATTCAAGTATATTTTTAAATTATGTAATTTTTAAATTTTAACTACTCTTGTCAGTTTACTGAATGGACTGTACTGGAATAAAATATCTCCGAAAGATTTAAAGCATATAACATCACGCTATCTTATAGGTATATCAACTGAACAGTAAGGTCGTAAGTGACCGAAGCGAGATCGAAGTCAACAATGGGAATGTCTCAGCAAGAGACACGAAGACCAGTTACCTACTTCATTTCTGCGAAAGGACCGTGTCAACGTGGGAGGTCGCTATCCTGTCGCCCTTTAGCCCGGTGTGGTTTCGCGAGGAGATGTGTTTTTTGCTCTGTCGACTGCACCATTGGTCTCTCAGCACAGCCACCAATGTTGGTTTACATAAAAAAAAAATATAATAACATAACATACATCGATAAATAACATAAACAAAATAATATAAAATTATTGTTAACTTTTATTGCTCTTCTGTATGTTATCTTCTGTCTTGTGTATTTCTGTATTTTTGTGTGCAATAAAGCATTTCTATTCTATTCTATTCTAAAATTATACGTATAATATATTTCGGGATGTACACATTATTTTCCATGTCCTTCGAGTAGGAAATCAACCGAATAAAAATTTGTTGAGCTTTCATCTAAGTAATTGTCACGGGGAAATAGTTGGAGTATAAATATTCCGAGGGACTAGACTGGTTGGCCTTGAGATGGCCAGGAAACAGCCGGTTCATTTCTAAACGTCCGACTATAATATTTGTGGCTTTTATTTTTGGGCCTGGTTTTTGTGGACTTTTTTACAACCTACCAAATGGTAGCTGAATTCCAAAGCGAGTCCTTGTATTCATTGTCCATGGGTTCTAAGTGGAATTTAACGAGTTATACCTGAGGGGATACTGAGGCTAAACCAATTTTATGTGTATTATTAATCTGTATTTTTATATTGTATCTATACGAGTAAAACCTTTCAAAGTTAGCTGAACATGACATGAAATGAAGGGAAGCACTGACATGGAACCTAGTTCATCAAGGTGTTGAATTAGGTTCCATGTTGTAGGTGATGTAGCCAACCGTGTCAGATTCCATAAAAAAAAGGTGTTTTTCTGTCTTCTATTGATTCCAATCCAATTACTCTTTCTGACCCTTTTAAACAAAATTATGTGGAAATGAGCACACTAGTTATAGCATATCACAAACAGCAAGCAAGTTATTGAAGTTGGCTATCTACGATGTGACCATGTCCTGAATATCGCATGTCATGCAATGTATGTAACAGATGTCTGATGTATGTACTCGTATCTTCGTTGAAAGATAAGCATATGGAATAAATTGTGGTTTGAGCTAGGAATTAAAAAAGCCGAAATTCTGTGATCCGTTAATAAGCATCCTCCCAGGATTTCTCTGAGTAATTTCCACGAAATTAAAGGCTGATCGCATTTTTAAATATGTGAATTTATAGTATTACATCTATTAAAATATAATATATTATTATATGAAGTTAAATTTATTTACTTCATATTATAAAAATATTTTATCAAAGAAACTACAACACTTTTTAAAGTTTAACATAGTTATAAAATAATTAACTAATCTAAAAATTATATAAACTTTTCATGGAATAAATAGGAATAAAATACATACATACATACTTAAAAATCACGCTGTATCCCGATAATCGGGTTAAGCAGAATATTCGATGTTGTGCTGCAAGTAAGTACCTGATCTGGTGAATTGTAGCACAAAACCGACTACAACGTTGAGCAAAAATACGATTATCAAGCGGCAAGGCAAGAGACACGAAAACCAGTTACTTACTGCATTTATGTGGAAGAACCGTGTCAAAGTGATAGGTGGCTACCATGTCGTCCTTTAGCACGGGATTTAATTCTTATCCCTTAGTTGCCTTTTACGACATGCACGGAGAGAGATGCAGTGGGCCCATTCTTTTCACGTAGATGGTCACACACGATATACGTTTTTAGATTTCCGTACCCCGTACGGAAGCCTAATTGTACCTAATGTGCTCTTGACCCTTTTTGGAGCACAACGTGCTTCTGAACGACCATTCCCGACCCTTTTGCCAACACTAGCGCATTAATTTCTAGGGTTTCTAAGCTAGACAGCCTAGCAATTGTCCGCAAATCCGCTGGGATGGCGGATCTTCTCAGCGTGGTATCGCGAGGAGACGTGATTTTGGCTCTGTCGATTGCACCATTTGACTCTCGGCACAGCCATACAAGTTAGTTTACATAAAAAGAAAACCGGCAAAGTGCGAGTCGAACTCGCGCACCGAAGGTTCCGTATCGCCATGTCATGGTCAGTGCCACTCACACCATCTATGTATTAGTTAAAATCTTCATACTCTTTTCGGTAGATGGCGCGCATACATTTTTCAGTTTCTTGTATGGGAACCCCGTGAATTTTTTACTTTTTCTTTTTTTATTATTTGTTGTTATATGGGCCATAATAGCACATATTCTGTGAAAATTGCAACGGGCTACGTATTACGGTTCAAGAGATCCAGCCCTCGGACAGACAGACAGACAGACGGCGTAGGTTTAGTAATAGGGTCCCGTACCGGATACGGAACCCTAAAAATTATGTCTTCTATTAATAACTACCTATATAATAATAATAATAATAGAAGCCTAGCTAGCTACCGCTGCAAGCGTGCACCACGCATTGTGGACTTCCTAGTCCATGACCGACATACAGAGAGTAGTGAGTCATGGATGTGCTAATGTGGGCGCACACAATGATCAGCGCTTTGTTGATTTTGCACAAGAACACTCTACAAGCAGGTAGACTGCGTAGAGTGCATTTGTGACCACAGTCAGTCGTATCAGAAAAAAAAAACACAAATGAGCAGCTAAGTTCACCCGGTGTTATGGGCTGACATCACGGATGTTGTAGATGAAGTAGCCAACCGTGTCAGTTTCCATAATAAAAAAAAAAGCTGTTGTCTGTGTTACATACATACAAATAATTTGTATGCGGTGACGACACGGTGACGATGACGATGATGCTTTTTCTAAGTTTACTCCCCATTTTCAGAACATATTTTATATATTATACGATAAACAAACAAGTGGAGCGCAGACAGGCTTTTAAAGTCTTCATGCACCTCAACAAGCTGTCTCTCTAATCCCTATCTCTTTCCTCTTGAAATCTTTGGAGTTTGGCCTAATATTTATGACCTGACCTTAATATAAGAACACGAAATATCAATACATCAAAAAACTTGCGAGAGGTAGGTACTCGTATCCCGTAACATAGTCGAGGCATCCTGGCCGGCAGCCAAACCACAGGTTCGGACAAGTCGCTTTACCTAGTCGCGTAGGTAGGCAGTACCTACGAGTACTAGCAACTTTCTCTGGACTAAAACGGACTGTTTGTTATTGACGATGACCAATCTCACACGATAGCTGTTAATGAGTGCATGTGATTCAGTTCAGAATTGACATAAATTGTTATATTCAACTCCGTTTTCTAAGTCGATTTTGTGGGACATTCGCTAAAATGTTTCACATAGAGAAAATTGCAAAACACGTGCTATTCTACTGTTTTATTAATGCACAAGCTTTTCGCCCGCGGCTTCGTCCGCAGCATTGTAGGTTATGTTTAATTTGAGTCAACGCAATATATTTTCTCACCCTCCCTCCCTCGTTCTTAGGGGTGAATTTCCAAAAATGCTTACACAACTGACTTTTATTTATTTATAAACACAAATTTCCATTAGTTTTTAGTCCCGCACCGTCACTCATATTAATTAATGATATCGGCTTACCGTTGCGATTAACAAATTTCCATGTTTCTAACTTTACAAATCACGAACTTCAATACAAACTTTAATCCCCCATTTAACTTTCCTAAGGAATGAGTTATCAAAAATCATTTCTTAGTGCTCACCTACGTTATATCAGGAAATCTTGTGCAAAATTTCATACTTCTAGACCCACCGGTTTAGGCTCTGCGTTGTCTGTCAGTCAATCGGTCAGTAAAAATTGTATTAAGTAGAATTGAGTGTTTTTATGCAACCTGCATCACCTCACACATCACGCCCTTGATGTCCGCCCATTACAACTCTGGACATTCCGTCCAGAACGACGCTAACGTCGATGGATGCCAGCGCCTCCATTGACGTTAGCGCCTTAGACGTGCGGTCTGCACTAAGCTGTACATAAAACATAGATAACTATTTAAAATCCACAGTGTTTGAGTCAATAGAGATGGCGGCGGGTTACAGCGCGCAGCTCAGCCGCGCCCTCCGCGGCCGGATCGGCACCACCGCAGCCGCAGGAAGTGCCCGGTCGGGCGTCGAACCTCGAACCGGTCGGTCCAAGGTTATGTATTCGACGGACGCGGCTCACCGCCGCGCGCCGGTCTGGCGGTCGCCAGCTGATCATCTATCTGATTTAGAAACCTTCCTGGAAAATATAGGTCTTTTGACGATACCGAAAAATTTAAAAACATATTAAGTGAGAACGTTGCTCACACACAGAGGGTTCCGTAGCCATATGTTCCTTCTTGCTGCACGTATAGCGAGTGTAGCAATCACGCAGTCGCACTCTCATGTATCTCGCGTATCACGCCATTTATCTGTGAGCGTTCATACTTTGAAGTTAAGATGTTTGGATAATTCGGTAGATAGCGCTCTTCTGCATATATTATTATAATACTTGTATTATTTTTTGCTTTTGGGTTTCCGTACTGGGTACGGAAGCTTATTTATTACTAAACCTACGCCGTCTGTCTGTCTCTCTGTACGTCTGTCCGATGGCTGTATCTTTGGAATCGTAATAGCTAGCCTGTTTAAATTTTCCCAGAATACGTGTTATTATGTCGGATATATCAACACATATCACACACGCTAAATCCCGACAATCGGGGTAAGCAGAGTAATCGGTGTTGTGCTGCAAGAACACAGGTAAATTACAGCACAACACCGACCACCACGTTTCGCAAAGTATTCGAACAAGATTCAATCGATCAAGCAGCAAGTAAGGCACGAAGACCCACCTGCTGCATGACTCGGTGGAAGTACCGTGCCAAGGTGAGAGGTGGCGAGCCTGTCGCCCTTTAGCACGGCATCTTGCTCTTATCCCTTAGTCGCCTTTTACAACATGCATGGGGAGAGATGCAGTGGGGCTATTCTTTTTAAGTACCGGCCGCACACAACAAATAATAAAAATATAAAAATGAAAATAGTAAAATACTTGGCCGGTTTTTTTTATTATTTGTTGGCATATCCGCCACCCACTATAAAACATATTCTATGAACATTTCAACCGGCTACCTATTACGGTGGCTAGGGAAAGGCTATTAACCCGCTATTTGAAGATCCGTGGATTATAGGAATAGGGAAAAATATTCCCCGTAAGCCCGCTCCACACCTTTGCAGTGCGGCACAAGAACGATTTGGAGAATCGTACAGTTCGAAGAACTCTTCTGTGGACTACAAAGGAGTGTACCGCAAGAGTATGGCGAGTTTGGCGAACATCAGGAGGAGGAATGAGTGCAGCGAGTTCGTCAGAGCAGCGGCCATAGTAGTACCAATAAAACTGGCTCAATGAATCAACGATGCGTCTGTAATTTAATGGTTGACGTTCCTTTGTGAGTCAGTCAGTCAGTCAGTCAGCGTGTAAACGTCCACTGCTGGACATACGCCTCTCCAATTTTCCTCCAGTCCTCCCGGCCTTCAGCGGTACGGAACCACTGCTTTCCGCCGACGTACTTGATGTCGTCGTCCCACCTGGCGGGTGGTCTTCCCACACTCCGTTTTCCTGTCCACGGCCGCCAGTGTAGGACGCGGTTACTCCAACGGTCGTCGTCTCTTCGGCTGACGTGCCCAGCCCATTGCCACTTGAGCTTAGACACCCGGTATCCAATATCGACTACTTCGGTGCGTCGGCGGATTGCCTCGTTACGCACCATATCACGTAGCGTTATTCCCAGCATGGCTCGCTCCATTGCTCGCTGGGCAACTTTCAACCTTTGGACAACACCGACCGTCAGCGTACACGTTTCACACCCGTACGTCATAACTTTGTGAGTACAGAGTCGCAAATGAGGCGAAAAGCTCGTCGCTGAATAGAATCCAAGGCTGAAAGAAGCTATTCAGGGGTACCCTCCCAAACATGAATGCAATATTTAGACTGGCTGCCCTTGAAAGTAGCTTGGAGAGGAAACGAATAAGGCTTATAGTAGGGAAGGCGCAAGCTTGCGTCTTGAATATATTGAAGTTGACCAAGACAAGAAGTCCGCCAAGAGGATATTAGCTCTCTTAGATTAGGTCAACTTGAGCAACAGTGCCGCGTCTGGCATTTGCCTGCCGAAGCATATCTATACTCTACATAATATTTGCTATATCATAGCAAAAATGAATGAGCAAATTTAAGCAATTTACTCTGTCGAACGTCGAAGGCGTTGTCGCCCGAATGAATATTATAAAATTATTAATATCATTTTCAAATTTGTTTCATGCTAAAGGCAAATATAACTCCCAATTAGTGGGCAGCGGCGGCGGCTGAATTCATTGTGTAAATTAATAGCTATTTGGGATAATTACAAACGAGTAGGTACTGTGTGGAGCCGGTACTTAAAAAGAATAGCACAACTGTATCTCTCCCCGTGCATAGTACCCTCCATCGTAAAAGGCGTCTAAGGAATAAGGACAAGATTCAAGGCTAAAGGGCGACAGGTTAGCCATCACACAAATTTCCATATTTCTAACTTTAAAAATTATGTACTTCAATACAAACTTTAATCCCATATTTAATCCCCTTAGGGCACGAATTAAAAAAAAACTTTCTTAGTTGCTCACCTACGTCATAATAATATGGAACTGATATGCAAATTTGCATGCTTCTAGACCCATCGGTTTAGGCTGTGCGTTGTCAGAGAGCGTTAAGAATTTTGTATTATGTAGAGTTATCTTCTCGAACAGAGAAAATTTACAATTAATTTATTCGTGCTTGATAGTGAATTCTTTCTGGCTCAGTTGATTTAAAACAAATCTAAAGAAATTTTTATATTATGTGTAAGTATTAGAAATTGAAAAAAAAACACTTATTTTTTATGATATTGTCGTCGACTTATTGTCGTCGTCAGATAAAAATGTTTTTATATTATGCAAAGTAATATCTTTGATATTATGCAAGTTTAATATGTCAAATGATGATGACGAATGATAGATGGCGTTGTCATGGGTTTGAATTTTTTCGAATGTAGTACCAAAGAGTTTGTATTACGTCGCTACGCTCAGCGACGTAATACGAACTCTTTGTGTATTACGACAGAGCATCGAATGCCGCGCGCGCCCCCTCCTAGAGACGCCCTGAGCGCGATTTCCCTACAACGCCGTTGAAGCCTGTGGGCTTATGACTTACATATATGTGTTGTGCGTGTGCATTTGTTTTGTGCGTGTGCCTAACTTGCTCCTCTTTGTGTGTAGTGTCGATTCTAACACACACACACATACACAGAGCTAGCAGCACTGCGTGCTGTTATTGGGTTTCAAATATTATTATTACTTTCGCCTCTAGAGAGGCGGCGCTACTAACTTCACTGCAGTGGCGTGCCTTCCATAGAAGCCCAAAAGCCGGGCTTGCCCTAAGATTTTTGATTGGTAAAAATATTTAAATCGATATTTCATTCGAAAAACACAAATATTTTTTATATAAATTCTCCGCAACATGCCTTGCCCGCGCCGCCGCCGTGCCACCATGCGACAGCCAGATGTGTGCATCGGTCAGCCGGCCGGCTACGCCCGCCCCGCCCGCTGTGCGTGCACCCTTAAAACCATTCATTTGTCTACTATTTCTTCCTGTTAAATGAGTAATCGCGCGTAACACATACAGTTTCATTAGGAGTGATCTGTCTCTTTCTTTCGCAAGGGCTTGCAGCGAGGCTTATGCTGTCCTTTTCGCGCTCATGCATGGATGCATAGAGAACTATATATGTTTAACACAAAATACGTGCTTATATGTCGGCAATTTGTATGAGCTCGTAAGCCTGCCTACACTTGAAGCTCGTGCAAACTAGTTGAATTTGCAGCACTGATTAGAAATGGCTAACTTCAAGATTGTTTGTCGTTCATTCCTTCTTCCTTGCGTCGCACGATTTGAAAACGGAGCATTTTGTGGTGAAGTTTTGTTTTGTGAGTGAGTTGATATGATAGTTATGTGAGTAAATATAATATTTGAACAATGTGTGCCTCCGATGTAGTTGGTTGTTCAGGTATGAAGTGTGTGGAGCAGTTACTGGTATGTGATACTTTCTCTCTTTTACCATAGAAAAGAAGAGGCTGCAAAAATATTTTTAAGAAATGTTCGAATAAATGTGCAATGACGCGTTACTAAACAAAACAATTCCCCGCCTAAAGTCCAAAAAAAAAAATTTCGCACGTGCAAAACTGAATTTACCAGCATTTTTAATGAAATCGTGAACACATTCAGACAAATTAACGACAGATCCTATGCATGCAGATTCGATACTGTAATATGTTTCAACCTAAGCTCTTTCAGTTGCTAAATTTAAAAAATTATGAAAACTTTGAAATCACTTTTTCTTCTACCTAACTAATTCGATTCTTTGCTCGAGAATTACGGAACCTACCTACTTTGATAGTCCTGTTTTAAAAAGAAAAAATAAACCTTAACGATGATTTTACAGAATTACTGAAATTAGTGTACCTCATTGTCACCATACCTGCAACTAGTTTATCTGCGGAGCGCCCTGGCGCCAATTATCAGCTTTCAAACGGATTCATATAGGTACTTACCTACATATTACCTAAGAAATATACCTAAAAGGTCGAGAGCATAGAGCAAAAAAGTCCGGTCTTGGCGCGGGCGGTGTGGCCCGATCGTTGTTCTGTGGTTGAGAGCTTCTTTTAGATCTATCAATAATTGCAATAGCAAAATCGCTTGTACTGAAACTTAAACGAGGAACTTTCCATGAAGACGTAATTGAATTAGAAAATAAAAAAATAGTAACTTAAAAAATATGTTACATGCTTTTCGTGAGCTTTGTGTATATTCATGCCAACGAAGAAAGGAAGACAGACACTATACTATACATGCTATGTCCTCGTCTATAGAAACAGGTAATTATCATACATTTTTGAAGAGGGCATGCCTAACCTAAAAACTCTAGGCACGCCACTGCTTCACTGCTCTGTGTGTAGGACGATATTTAGGCCGGGTGAATGGTGTGCGCCGAGGTTCCAGATGTATGATGATTTCCAGGTACTTAGATCTATTTCTTTGAGTGGTCGGCTGAATGATGTGGACGGTGATGCTTTGATTGAATTGTGTTTGATGGTTTCGGCAGTGTGTGGGGATAGGAAGAGGCGAGTTTACTGAGTTACATGTGAATCTGTGGTGATTCATCCTAATGTGTAGTGCGGATTGATGGTTGAGCCTATGTAGAATGAGGTGTAATGACGGCGTTCCAAGATGTTTTTTTTTTTATGGAAACTGACTCGGTTGGCTACATCACCCACAACATCCGTGATGTCAGCCCATAACACCGGGTGAACTTGGTGCCACGTCAGTGCATCCCTTCGGTCGTGCCGGCTACACTGAACTGGACGGAAAACACAAACTATTTACATAGCCGTTTCGACCGACCTTTCGTTCAGTGCGGTGGTACCAACCCGGGCGGGTTAAACCCTACCACCTAGTGATATAAGAAGGGAGTCATATCCCTTAGTCGCCTTTTACGACATACACGGGGAGAGATGCAGTGGGGCTATTCTTTTAAAGTATCGGCCCCACACGGTACACACCGGCCCCACACACATGTACACGCATGAAGATGTTTTACAGGTTGAGTATGGATGGATGTGACATGTATGATTGCGTGGAGTATCTAAAAATCTAAAGTAATCAACTTATAAATTAACAAATTAAATGTTAACAATATTACTTTCATAATTTTTTTTTAAACGAAGAAAAAGGGGGCCTATCGCACCCCCGACGCTTAACTGGGGCACCAGTTAAGCGTCGGGGGTGCGATGGGAGCGCTAAGGTAAGCAGGTAAGTAGATGTAGGAATTATTATCATGGAACCTGACCTGATTGCCTATCATACTACACCAGTAAGGTCAGCTCGTGTACGAATTTTGATCTAGGTGCCAAGTCAATGCTTCTCTTTGGTCGTGCCGGCTAAACTGAACTGCACAGAAAACCCGAATTATTTTCATATACGCTTTCATTCAGTGGTATTAATCCGAATGTGTTGATTAAACTCTATCTATTATTTATAGATAGGGTTAGGGTATATGTGTAGTCCGAACAACGGCCAGCCTCAACGGTAGAACCATCACCCATCCAAAGTCGGACAGGACAAGACATTCCTTTGGCGATCAAAAGCCTAAGCATCGCACCGCCGAACTACATTTACAATTATTAGGTTGACAATTACCTACATCTATCATATAAAAAATTAATAATAAATATTTGTTTGTTCGTTCGTTCGTCTTCTATGCGTTGCTAAACCGTTCATTGGATTACGATAAAAGTTTAGGTCAATTGTTGTGGCCGCTCCTGGGAAGATTCCTGACAAAAAAGCTAGACCACATTATAAAACCTACCTAATTCTATCTCAATTTCTTGGGGTGATATGGGCCCATGCGCCATAGAGCCTTGCTCAATTGCAAAACGGTTGTACCACATAATACGTAAATTATGAAGAAACTAGATAGATAGATAGATAGCAATACTTTATTGCTCCAAAAACATTTTACAGAAACAAACGATAAGTAATTTACGTGAGGGGCAAAGGCGGACTTATGCCTTATAGGGATTTCTCCCAGTCAACCTTTGGATGTTTTAGAGTCGTATGTTGTGAGATATAAGTAGGTAGTAGTAAAAGATTTGAATGTGGAATGTAAAATAGGTATAATATAAGTTCTTTACTGGTGTTGTAAAAAAAATTTGTATTTATGGAACATAACTATGACAAACTATAATATATGACAACCAATATGGTAATTAGTGAACCGCATGCCGGCACTGTGAAACGACTATGTAGGTACCAGCCGCGTGACCGCTGACCCGGACTTACCCTTACAAAAGCCAAGTGTAAGTCATTGTTATAGAATAACAAATACCAATATTTTGTAAGACAAAGAAATGGCGACCCATTCAAATTATTCCAACTTTACTGTTGAAATTCCCATAAACAGGAAAATTATACCCTTCAACTTATTTCAAAGAAAACTAAACCATATTGTGCAGAAATCAAAGATGAAAATGGCCTGCTTCACTCTATTCGCGACATTAGCGGAAGGGTTCGAACAATCCATTGTTCTAAGTTTATACTCAGGTAAGTTTACGCTTAAGTCACGTGCCAATGCGCTATATCACAGAACATGGAACCGCGCCCTTGCTTTACAAGAAGAGGCCAATGAGCTGTACACAGAGCAAGAAAACTAACCGGGCAGCCGGGCCGGCAGTTGGAGGAAGACTGAAAACTGTCGGGCAAGACGGCTGCCCATTGCTGTTCTGTGGAGCTGGTCATTGGCGTGTAATGTAATGTAATGTAATGACGAACATTTAAAATGCATGGAACAGCTTATTACTTGAATAACACTACGGTCAAATGCGTAGTACCCGTAACCGACGAGCATGCATGAAGAACATTATGAGGGCTCAAGCTTAAGTGGCAGTGGGCTGGTCACGTCAGCCGAAGAGACGGCGAGTGGACAGGAAAACGAAATATTTGAAAACCACCCGACAGTTGGGACGACGACATCAAGTACCTACGCCGTCGGCAGAAATCAGTGATTCCGTATCGCTGAAGGCCGGGAGGACTGGAGGAAAATTTGAGAGGGACGCATTTCATCAGTGGACACAAGCACGCTGACCGACTGACTGACTGGCTCGGGTAAAGATGGAAATATAAATATTCCGTACCTACTTAAATCTCCCTGTTAATTCGATTTTCTATACACATACTGAAGGTCCTCCCAAAAAGCCTTCATAGGGGTTCAGTTTTCCTGTTTGCAGTATTTCGAAACAGTTTCTCAGTAAACTTTTCTCGTTTGCAGTCTATTCATGAGGCGAGAGCTTTTTCAGCCCGTCCCGAATTTTCCTGTTTCATAATGAAGGAGGAAGAAGGCTATGAAAACTAACAAGTATTTATACCAGGCCTGAAAGAACGCCCCTTCCCCTTTAGCGTACGCTGAGGCGAACACATAATGTTTTCACTATTTCATTATTTAGATACCTAAAACTACTTTTTAAACACGGCTTTGCTCGCATTAATGTCGGACTTGAAAAATAGTGGAGTAATAAAAGAATTTTTTAAAGTTCGAAGCTCGACAAACAGAATGACACCAGAATTATCAAAATCAGACCAGTCGTTTAGGCGCTAGAGTGGCCCTAACACAAATACATACAAAGATAGGATATACGCAAACATTCAGGCTAAACACACCTCCTAAAACACCTCCTTTTGGGTTCACCATAGTCGGGTAAAAAATAAAAATAAAATCACAAATTTAAAAGAAACCCCGACCCTTAAAAAGCCAAAAATAATTTCTGGTTACTTAATTAAAAGAGTCGGGGGACCGCTAAATAAATACCCGCGCAGCTTTGAGTTTTTATATTTTATTTACTTAGCGGTCCCCCGATTCCTTTAAGTAAATAAACTGAAATTATTTTTTACTTTTGGAGGGTCGGGAGTTTTAAAAACTTATAATTTAATTTTTATTTCAAGCTATTTAAAAAAAACCGCATCCAAATCGGTCCATCCGTGAGACGTAATTTTTTATTACTAACTGTACTTGATTACTAACATCGCTAAGAACCATCGTGGTTAAATCAGCTTTCTAATAAAAAAACCCGCATCCAAATCGGTCCATCCGTGAGACGTAATTTTTTATTACTAACTGTACTTGATTACTAACATCGCTAAGAACCATCGTGGTTAAATCAGCTTTCTAATAAAAAAACCCGCATCCAAATCCGTCCATCAGTTTGGCAGCTACGATGCAATAGATAGACACATAGACAGACAGACAGACGGAGGTGTCAAACTTATAGTTATAACACCCATCCTTTTGCGTCGGGGTTAAAAGTAGGCCATCTTTTTTATTATCTATCTATATATCTGCTCAGTTCATGAATAAAGGCTAAATTATTTGTCCTACATATGTTGGCGCATATGTAGGACGTTTAAGCCCAATGAGTTTCTACAAAAGTTTTGAACAGCCGAAACGGTGAGAGAGTAATCCAAATCCACCCCTGACGGACCCCGTCACCTATACTAATGCAAATAACGACGAAGTGCTACGGATTCCTTCACCGGAGCCATTGTTGAAGTCATAAAGACCTCACGCCATTGTACTCGCCGAGACAAAGCTACATTACTCGTAGAATGCAGAGAATGTAGATATATCAATTTCCAATATTATAAAGGGCAAATTGTGTCTATACTCATATTATGTAAATGTAAGCCGAAAACGACTGAACCGATTTACATGCAATTTTTACTAATGGAATTTGGCATATCACAGGATGGAACGGTGATGGATGAGCTACTAATTATATTTTTTTAATGGAAACTGACACGGTTGGCTACATAACCTACAAAATCCGTGATGTCAGCCCGTAACACCGGGTAAACTAGGGGGCATGTCAGTGCTTTCCTTCATTTCATGTCGGCTACACTGAACTGGACGTAAAACACGAACTATTTTCATAGCCGTTTCGATCGACGTTTCATTCAGTGTGGTGGTATCAACCCGGGCGGGATAAACCCTACCACCATTTAAGGTAACAAGGGAAGGGACCTACAGTTTTACGCGGAATCCTAATGACGGTCAGACTTCAACGGTCGAGCGGTTACCCATCCAAGTACTGACCGCGCCCAAGTGTGCTTAACAACAGTTGACCGACCGCACCACTGAGCTACAGAGGAATGGAAATCATGAATATTGGCACAGCCGCTTAATAAGATAAAGAGTTTATGTAATATAATTTTTTTTTAATTAAACGATATTTTCAAAACTGCTGCCAGATTTTTAGAACTGAACAAAATTTATATTTCATAAATACCTACATCTTCAAAACCTATTTCTTTTCAATTCAGTGTGTCTGTCTCTTGGTCTGCTCGCCTGTTGTCATAATATTTATAACATTTAATTGGCTTAGTCTAACCTACAATACAATAACTTATATAATCGTTTGGAATTAAATATTTCTACTAAGCTATAACCGTAATTTACCTAAAGTCATGCACCTATCTGTGTAAGTGAATATGTAAAACGTTTTTTGGTATAAAAATAAAAATTATATAAACCAAAATTGATTTTATATGGAATTCAAACTTGGAAATTAACTGCGTTGAAGCCTTGAACCAACGACGACAATATCGCATTTGACCTATCGCCTATCGGACTGAGGTCCATGTTCCGGCAAATGGTGTCCGAGTATTCGGAATTCGCTTCCCATGCGAAAAGAAATACCTCTCTGGTAGCGTAAAATAGTACTTTTCTCCTCTCTGTAATCTTCTCGTGTAATTTTCTCCTCTGCGCAAGGGGCGGTGATTTCGATAGAAAAGAACTAGAAAAATTATGAATTAAATATGTTTCTCTTTTTTAACCCCCGACGAAAAAAAACGGAGGGGTGTTATAAGTTTGACGTGTGTGTGTGTGTGTGTGTGTGTGTGTGTGTGTGTCTGTCTGTGGCATCGTAGCAACCAAACGGATGGACCGATTTGAATGCGGTTTTTTTTATTAGAAAGCTTGTTTAATCGGGATGGTTCTTAGCTATGTTTGTAATCAAGTAATAAAGTAATTAAGTAATAAAAAAAATAATTATCTTAAAAAGTGGACCGATTTGCATGCGGTTTTTTTTTTAAAAAGCTTGAAATAAAAGTTAAATTACAAATTTAAAAAACCCCCGACTCTTAAAAAGTAAAAAATAATTTCCGCTTACTTACTTAAAGGAGTCGGGGGACCGCTAAGTAAATTAAATATAAAAACTCAAGAGTTGCGCGGGAATTTACTTAGCGGTCCACCGACTCCTTTAAGTAAGTAAACGGAAATTATTTTTTACTTTTTAAGAGTCGGGGGTTTTCTTTAAACAGTGAGTGAATTCTAATTACGTATGTTTATGCTTTACATTTTAGTCGTACAACCTACAACATCCGCGATCCAGCTCTTATCACCTTGGTGAACTAGGTGCCATGTCAATTCAGTGCTTCCCTTTGGTCGTGCCGACTACACTATATTGGACGGAAAACACGAACTATTTACATAGCCGGTTCGATAGGCGGTGGTACCAACCCGTGCAGGTTAAAAGCTACCACTTAGTATGTTAAGAAGGGAAGGGGCCTACAGTTTTACGTGGAATCCGAACCTCGGTCAGCCTACAACGGTCGAACGGTCACCCATCCAAGTTGTGACCGACTTCTGACTCAGGCGTGCTTCAGATCACGAAAGACCGATCGCACCACTGAGCTACCGAGCCTGGCAAATCTACGAAGGTATTAAAACTTTTCACTTCATAATACGTGTAATAAAAATAATAAACTTAGTAAGTACATATCAATGATCTACAATATAATGGTGGTATAGTTCAACAGGATTTATTTTCAATTTTAATATTATTCAGAACATACAGATATGTTATTATAACGTATATCTGTAAAATGTATCGCCAAATCCTTAGACAACCAGAACAGCGTTGTTTACAAAACATTGCAAATTTGTTCAGTAGTACAATATAACTATTTTTGAAACGATACTACGTCTCCAGTTTGCCCTACAGCATAAATTATGCAAATCATGGCAGTTTTGTTATGATTCTTATTTTTTCCGCAAGTTTATTTAAGGGTTAGATTGTTGTCATGATAGCGTTGTTGCAAATAACATTTTGCCAGTTGCGTCAATATTATTAAAAATTGTCCCCGTACATCGATAACAACGCTGCGCGCTCGCGGTGCCGCACTAGCCGGCGTGATGGGTAAGTCGCGACGTGATTGGTTACTCCGAGACGTGTCCGTCGCAAAGATCGTGCGAATGAGATGTCCAGACCAACCAGCGGGGCCACGATGCGCTTTGAAACAGAGATAGGTACACGTGCCGCGCACAATCTGATCTATCACACAGTCGTGTCGATGGCCAGGGCCGTCTTAGGCCATGCAGGGGCCCTTAGCCACATTTGGGACCCTTTTAGAAGGTAAAAAAAAAGGTAATGTAAACGTCAATAGGTATGTACTTGTGTTTAGTGACTTGAATATTATAAAGTTATTTAAATATTTGTATACAAATTATAGATTTCATTAAGAAATTTTACGCTATGTATTTTTCTGATAGTTTTTTTAGATTTAATAAAATTTCGTTCACACTTAAAAAAATATTTAGAAATCTCATCGGGTTTGCGATTTACATTCAAGTTTAGAAATTTTATCAGGAATTCTTAGTAAAATACACAAAAAATTTAGTCTCTTTCGGTGTAAACGACGACGTCGGCACTTTGGGGCCTCATCGAGCCGGGGGCCCTGGGCTAGGGCCCCATGTGCCCTTGTAGAAAAGACTACCCTGTCGACGGCGAAGCGGCGGACAGACCCAATGGCCAAAACGGTGAAGGCGTTGCCTTGTTTACGGGAGGAAGTGCGTTCGAAGATGTATAGATACCACTATCTTTCTCATTCAGTCAGCGTGTAAGTGCATTTCCGCCATGAGAAACGCTGAGAAAATGAAATACTAATCTTCTATAGTATCTATATGTTTACATAAATAAAAGTTAAATGCTGTTCGTTTGGTAAGCGCACCACTTGAAAACGGCTGGACCGATTTGGCAATTTTATTTTTATGTTCGTACTTCGTAGTAGTCCAAATAAGGTTTTAACTGTAAGAAAAAATTTGGACAGAATTCCACCTGAGCCAAGCCACGGGTTCAACTAGGTGTATAATAATAATAAAATTCTGTGAATCAGGTATTTATTTCCATTGAAAATTTGCTAAGTCTCGAGTATTCATCCTAAATTATAAACTTTTCAAAATTATTCCATAAACGGAAAGTTGCAAACCGCGACCGGTGTCGTGTGGTCGGACGTCTCTGTTAACTTTTCAAATTCTAATTTGAAATTAGATTTTAGCTTGCGCCTTCAGACTGTGAAGTTTCGAGGCGCGGAAGTGGTCGGTGCTCGTAACGGATACACACACAGAGACTTGTGGCAGATACATTTACCTACATTTGCGCACAGAGCAGCGAGCGGCGGGCGTGCTCCCAGCCGTGTCATTTGTATTAGTTTTTTTATAAATCGTGACATAGTTGGCTTCATCACCTACTAGGCACACAAGTGATGTCACCCCCATAACAACTTGGTGAAGTAGGTGCCATGTCAGGTCAGTGCTTCCCTTTGGTTCCATACTGAAGACGGAATACACGAACTCTTCACATAGCCGCTTCGACTGACCTCTCATTCAGTGCGGTGGTACTAATCCGATCGGCTTAAGCCCTACCACTTAGGAAGTGAATGGATCTACACTTTCACGTGGAATCCGAAGCACGGCCAGCATCAACGGTCGAATGGTCACCCATCCAAATTGTTTCGGCGGGGTCTTTCAGACACCCCTTTCACTAAAATAGGTATAAATATAGTCGTAGCCAGTCCCGGATTATCCATATAGGCAGGCAATGTATGTAGGCAACTGCCTATTATGGGCCCAGCGCCGCCTAGGGGCCCCGCGGCCCGTGAGAAAAATGATGATGCCTTTTCATTTTACAAAGGTATTAAGTTAATTTTTATAGGACTTGTTATAAGCATATGGATGATTAATAATGATTCATTTACAGTTAATCAAATAAATCATTGTTATAATTTTACTACAATCACCATGACTAAAAGAATGACTTAAAAGAATAGCCCCACTGCATCTCTCCCCGTGTATGTCGTAAAAGGCGACTAAGGGATATGACTCCCTTCTTATATTACTAGGTGGTAGGGTTTAACCCGCCCGGGTTGATACCACCACACTGAATGAAAGGTCGGTCGAAACGGCTATGTAAATAGTTCGTGTTTTCCGTCGATTTCAGTGTAGCCGGCACGAACGAAGGGAAGCACTGACGTGGCACCAAGTTCACCCGGTGTTATGGGCTGACATCACGAATGTTAGAGGTGATTTAGCCAACCGTGTCAGTATCCATGAAAAAAAAAAAAATGACCATTTGAAAGAATTCCATCAAATTACATTACATTACCTATAAATAGTTCTATTTTAATAAATGGCATTCATTTAAATGACTACCTACCTACCTAGAGACCTATCTGCCTAAAGGTAGAGGGGCCCGAGACTACCGTTGCCTAGGAACCTCTATATGGCTTAATCCGGGCCTGGTCGTAGCATGTAGGCGGAAAACAAAAATATTATAAAGGGAGACGATAAAGTTGCATAGCATGTAAACGAAAAATATCACTCGAATGGCGATACGAAATTGTAATAGAGCACGTGGATGAAGTCTGGTCGATTGCCGTTTACATTGCGGCGTACGTGTTGCAAGGGCGTAGCCAGCATTTTGTTCAGAGGGGGGCAGACAATGGAAAACTAATAGGTGAAAAAAACAATCAATCTTGGTATTCTTGGTAGATCGAGGTATTCTCTTGTCATTCCATAGTTTATAGTATAAATTTAAGACCATTGCTCGGCTCCATAAACGGAAAAGTCTAAATGGTAGTAAGTATTGGCAGAAACTTTATGATTTTTCTTTAAAATCAATCAATGACAATTTAACATTGGACTGGAATTTTTGAATGATGAATTTTTTAATGATTTTAAATGGAACATTGCCTAAAATTACTTATTTACTCTTCGGTTCGGGAGCACTTCGAGCGCGTACCCACATCCAGCTAGAGGGGGGCAGCGGCCCCCCCCCCCCCCCCCCTGCCTGTACCTGGCTACGCCCTTGACGTGTCGCCTCTGAATTGCAAGATACGCGATTGTACCTGAACAAAGAAGTCTGATCAAAAATTTATTAGTAAGAAATACCGACGCACTCCCTGCCCGTTCATTTCCTCCCGAGTACAACCTGGGGGTTTTAAAAAAGGCGTGAAATGGCGTCAGGCCGGCATGGCATTCGCAATCACCGTGCATCACAGAATGTCCGTGAGCATCGTTAGACCATCGAAATTTGTAGGTTCGATTTCGAGGAACGATTCCACATGTCGCGCTTTCCATAAAAAAACCTACAGGCAGCAGTGAATTTAAATTTTAATTCAAATTGTCAATTAAATATTGCATACTTCTCAGGAATAGTGATAGGGCATGACTATTCCTGAGAAGACGAATGATATCGAGCCACTGCAAACAATTTCGAAAATCAGATATATGATCAAACTTGCGCAAACCATAGATATATCGGATACACAGTTTGAGAAGACGATCAAGTTTGTTAAGTAGCTCTTCATTAAGATTAAGATAACACACATCGGCATAATAGAATCTGAGTCGATAGACTACTTTTATCACAGTACGGACTAAAATGTCGTTAGTAACATGGTAACAGTGGTTTCAGTATAAGTTCTATAGTACTGCCGTTCCATGTCCATACCATCTTTTTTTATGGATAGCGCGACATGAGGCATCGCTTCACCATGGACATTCTGTGATGCACGGGGATTTCGAATGCCATGCCGGCCTGACAGGAGCCTTTTCACGCCCCTTTTGAAAAACCCCAGGCTGTACTTGGGAGGAAATAGATGGGCAGGGAGTGCGTTCCACATTTTCCCGGTTCTGTGAATAAAAGACCTACAGAACCGGTTGGTGCGCATCACTGGTAGGTCGATTGAATAGGGGTGCATCTCCTGCCCAGTAAGCGTAGTGCGGAGGTGGAATGGGGACGGCGGAATCGCGTTAAACAGCTCCTCCGAACACTCCCCATGAAATAGACGACGAACACACTTAGGGAGCCGACGTACCTACGGAGTTGCAGTGGTTCTAAGTCGCGGACCACCACCACGCTTGAGTCTAGTGGCGCAAGCTGGTATTTACCTAGCTGAGCCATCCCACAAGTGCGAGCAGTACTCCAAGCAGGACCTAACCTGTGTTTTGTACAACGTCAGTTTTTGGCCCGGCGTGAAGTACCGTCGCACCTTGTTCAGTAAACCCAGCTTTTTTGAGTCCAGCTTGGCCTTGCCCTCAATGTGGCGCCGGTAATTCAAGTCTTGCGACAGTTCGACACCGAGGACCCCGAGTTTTGTCCCTGAAGGAAGGAGTTGGCGTGAACGCCGTTTTCTTCACACTGAACGCACACACTCGATGCGTTTCCATCTACTCCTGCCTACAGTATGGAACATACCAAATTATATTGAACTGACAGACTGTCTGCACGTTAGGATGCCAGACCACTACCTACACCGCCACCCACACCTCTCTGGTAGTATGCTTGACCGGGTACTGGCGGTTAATTGCTAGTACGACCTTGTTTGCTATCGCTGCTAACGTTAGAATAAAAAAAATTCGCCAAGTGCGAGTTGGACTCGCGCACCGAGAGTTACGTACTATCACACAATACATTTCTATTATATATGTACAAAAATAATAGTTTTTTTTTCGGAAAATCACGAAACGCCTAAATAAAAACTACAGCAATGGTTTGACTGTCAGGCATTCGTGTAGATGAAATATACAAAAATATATTTTTTATATGACATAACTACAAAACAATGTTTATATGACATAACTTCAGATGTGCCCAGCACATTGCCACTTCAGTTTGCTAATTTTCTTACCAAAGTTGCCTACCGTATTCCTTATGAACAATAAATGACACCTTCAATGTACACCTACATAATATGCACATAACAAGAGCACATAAGTATGTATGTACAAATTTAACACTTACATATGTTAGTTAAATGTTTGTGGAGCAAAAAAGAATGTCTACATAATATGTACCTTTGTATATGTATATTCGTTTTTATAAAAATTATACAGGGTGTCCGCAGTAAGGTATGGAATACTGAAAGTGCTGCTTGTGTACGGGAAACTGAATAAGTTTGTTTTGCCATTTTTTTTTTGAAGAAAATGTTTTTTTTTTCTTTTGTGCTTACATTTTATGGCCAATGCTACTGCCTTACTGCGGATATCCTGTAAAGGTAGTACTTCATCGTTACATAAATACAAAATATTCTACATATTCTATTCTATAGCGTGTGTGACCCCCAGGATTTGAAAGCAAGGCCATAGTGGTTCTTGAACAAAGTTTGAGTATCGCTGGGCTGCGGCCTTTGGAAAGGATCACGGTTTTACAACGTTATAGCTTATATTAGCTGCACGTATCATCCTGAATACCGCTCGGAACAAGCTACATTAATATCCGCATGCCCACACGTAATTACGTGGGACGACGACATCAAGTACGTCGGCGGAAAGCAGTGGTTCCATACCGCTGAAGACCGGGAGAACTGGAGGAAAATTGAAGAGGCGTATTTCCAGCAGTGGACGCATACACGCTGACTGACTTATTTGTTAGTTTTACATTTCTTACTCTTTCTCACCTACGGGAACTAAATCCAAATAATTTAATTGCTGTCTTTGTCTAGTAAATCTTACAGGTTCTGCTAAACCTAACCTAACCTAACCTATAGATATTATAGATATATAGATATATCATTCTGATTTTTTAAATATTCCACCAGTATTAAATTACTGCATTAATGTATATTTTTCGAGCCAGCCATAAGGTGTCTAACGACGCCCATGGACATTCGTTCATATGCGGAGGTTGCGAATGCCATGCCAGCCTGACATGTGCCCATTCACGACCCTCTGGAAGGACCCGAGACTGTGAGACTGTACTTGGGGGCAAATATATGAGCAGGGAGAGCGTTACAGAATTTATCGGTTCTATATTGCACACTTACTATTGTTCTTTCTTTAGTACTGCATTGTCCGCCCCTACACGTTTGATCGTTCAGGGGACGGTCGCATTCAGGGAACGTTCACGTTCAAAGGGAGAACAATAAAGTATATTCTCATTTAATTTTCATTTGATTTCATGTAGGGTTTCATAAAAACTTATGTACCTATGTAGACAGGCAGAGCCAGACTATCAGCCACGACGTGACCTCTGTTTTATTTTCGGTTCTGAACATTCGAGAAATAAAAGATGGAAATAAATAAATGAATCGGATCGCTAGAAACGCTGATTGCGATCATTGTAACAAAACAAAAGCGCGGAGAAGTCAAATTACATGAAGAATGGTCTGCGTCAGCGCCAGCGCTTGAAGCGCTTCAGAAATAGCGAACTAGAAACACTGCCACGTCACCGACGACACTTTCTTGTATTCCATTTAAACTACAAAGTTCATAGTGTTTGCAATTGCATGAGGTTATATTAATTAAATAAAAAAACATATTTTTATTAAAAATATAAAATATATCGTTCACTCTCTTTTGCCCGCGGCTTCGCTCGCGTGAAATTCGTAGGTACTTAAAAAAGAAGAAAGTAAGTAAGCCCGCTACCGTACCGTTATTTCGGCGCGCGGAACAATTCGGTTTGTATGAGAGCCACATCTTAGCGTCCCGGACGGAACTGAATTTTATTTACCCTATCCTTTGTAACGTATAGCTAAATGTGCTTGTACTAAGTTTCGAATTCGAATAATTGGTTTATGAGTTATGGAGGAACATACATACATACAGAAAAGATTTCTAAAAATTATACATTTAGTTTTAGCATCAACCATAGAGTCTACAAACGCAATATATCATAAAATTAGTAACTTACTCCATGACCAGACCATCCCTTACAGATTTATTAATAGTATTCCAATTCGCTGCCGGAAGAAACGACGGTTATCTGTTGGTAAAAGTGGCATTTCTCACAGAGTTGGCAGTAATAAACCGTCAGCTACATTTTAACCGAAGGGTTTGAAATCAGCCCCTAATCAGAAAGAACAGATCAACAGATCACTGTATAACCAAACATTATAAATTATACCTGCTTGATTTAGGTACCGACTGCCGACATGGCAGCTAGTTGTATTGTACTAAATACATGCGTGATCTAATGCAAATATATCGTAATATATGGATGTTTTGTCAGTGCGTCAGTGCGGTGCTTTGTCCCGCAGCTCCGGTAGCTCAGTGGTGCGGTCGGTCGACTGTCGGTCGTGATCATAAGCGCACCTGGACGCGGTCAGTGCTTGGATGGGTGACCTCTCGGCCGCTGCAGGTTGACCGTGGTTCATATTCCACGTAAAACTGTAGGTCCCTTCCCTTTTTACTTTACTAGGTGGTAAGGTTTAGCCCGCCCGGGTCGGTACCACCGCAATGAAAGAAAGGTCGGTTGAAACGGCAATGTAAATAGTTCGTGTTTTCTGTCCAGTTCAGTGAAGCCGGCACGACGTCCGAAGGGAAGCTGACATGGCACCTAGTTCACCAAGGTGTTATGGGCTGAAATCACGGATTTAGTAGGTGATGAAGCCAACCGTGTCAGTTTCCATAAAAAAAAATGTTTTTGTTTTTATTTATTTTAATAAAATCGATCTTACAGCTTTGTGGATTATTTCCTTGCCCATACAGATAGTCAACCTTGCAGACAACATTGCAATTGTTATTGTAAAAGTTCCTTCAAGGTGTTTTCCTTCACCAGCGTGATGGGCGGTACGCACTTTTACATATTTCGCCCAATCACACGCATGTCCAAGAACGAGTTTATGTTGCTAGGCTATACGGTTATGATATGACGGAGCTTCGAGCAGCGTGTCAAATTATTTTACCGTTTGGCCCTACGGACCCCCAAAAAGCGGACCCGAAAACCGGTATGAACTGGCTGGAGTCAGTTAATTGCAAATCGAAACACGGCCTGGTACCTGAGGTGCGCTTTTGTGCCGGTTTGTGTCACGATTTCGTACAGCGCACATCTCTGTACTGTTGTGCTGTGCTCGCACGATGGACAGCCTCGTGCAGTTCGTGTCACGATTGTCCAACGCGCACGAAGTAGCACAAACTTGCACGTTTTGACTGCATTATGCAAACTGTCTTGGTTTTAGTTCAGCGTGATTGTACATTTCACTTTATTATTTTATAAGATCTTCAACTAAAGTATGTATGTATCCCTCAATGTCTAAGATTAAATAATCTTTGCCAGACATTTTAAATGAATAAATACCTAGGTAAATAAATATTATAGACTTTACTGCGATGCAGAAGGCGGACTTTGCCGACACGCGCCAAGGACGAGTGAAGCATGCAGCACTCACAATGCACAGCACAGCACAGTAGAGATTGTAAGGTTCAAATTTTAACCTTAAGTTCAAATTGTAAAATTAAAAATTTCCTGGCAAAATATTCATATAAGCAAGCAGCGCACTCTTCGGTAGCGGGCGGCGCGGCTTGGCGGTATGAACAAAGAGACATGAAAGCCGTGCCGACAGTCCAGCCGACACGCGGCACGCGCGCGGCTTGTCGGGTTTTCGACACAGATCAAAGGCGCGCGCGCGGCCAATGGCCATCGTGCGTGCGTGGCGTGGCGCAGCAGCGCGGTGGTACGTCGCGCCGCCCCGCGCGCGTCATTTATTTATAGGAGCTAACATGCGTGACTGTATCCGGTTTTTTTTATTTTAAAATGATAGAGCATGGTAGGGTAGGTATATGTACACGGTGTTGCAACCCCAACCATAAAACCCGAAAGGGGGTGATTCTGCACATGAAATGGAACAACTTTTGTTCTACGACTTTTTAATTTGAAGAAAAAAAAATTTTTTTTTCTCCATACATTTTGAGAATAGGTACATGATAGGTACTTAAAAATTGTATGGAAAAAAAAATTTTTTTTTTCAAAATTTTTTTTATTTTTTTCTACTCTATACTATAATATAATAGTAGCCATCAACGTAAATTTTGTATAGAGAAGTATAGTTAAAAATTTTAAACTTCTCTGCATTACATCATCCATTCACCGATTTCGTGCACTCGTGCGCAAGTCGGCGCCGACTTGTACGAAATGTCCATGCCGCACGACTCTGCACATGTCGCTCACCCAAAACGAGACTGACGCAACTCAAAAAACGTGATTTTTGGGAAATCGCAAAAAACTAAATATCAGTGAACTTTTTTTTTCCTTAAAATTAGATTTCTTAAGATGTATGGCTGCTAGATCAAAAGCATTAAGGTTATTGGAAAGAGCCCTTAATCGGCTACAATCAATGTAAATAAAATATTACTAAAATCTAGTATTTAATTTTATATTAAATATTAAAGAGATAAAAATGGCATACGTGTCTCTATGGACTTAACTGATCAGCATTTTTTGGGACACTTTTAGAATTGTGCTTGTCAAGAAATCAATTTTCTGGACAAAATACACTCTTAACTCTAAGTCTGGCGGCCTAGAAATAAATATAATAGAAGCAATTGAGACACGATAGGCTTTGTAACCTTATAGAATCAAAATGTTCAAAACAATTCATGTGTCCTTTTATGAGATATGTCGTTAATGAATTATATTCTATCTCAAATTCAAAGTTAAGTCATAAATAAATTGATTAAAAATGTATGAAGACCAATAAACTGTATATATTTTTTATTAAAGTATGTATAATTTAATTTAATTACGTGTATTATGTGTTCCTACTTAATATATTATTAACTTTTTATTAATATATTGCATAAGGATTCTATAATATCATAATTTTTTATCATAATTTGATTAAAACGCAATAAAATATTGTTTCAGGATTATTTAATAACCATAAATATCATTAGGCAATGGTACGAAAATGACGTATTTTCACATAGAATAAAATTATAAAACTAAGAACATGTTATCGACTTTGTGAGACATTTACTCTTACCGATCAAATTACTACTATGAAACTAAATTAGTCTTAGGTTATGGAGGTTGGTATGATAATTTGAACAACTAAATCACATTTGGTTATGCTAATAGTATCTAGACACCACACTATGAAGAAAACAAAATATAAAACAAAAAAAAGTACAAACTATTCCACCATTTTCATAATTACAAATCTGCTTGACCCTGCATGACCCTGCAGGACTGCATGACCCTACTGCCGTGGAGCCGGGGGAGGGCTCTAGTGTGGAACGCCACATGCGTGGACACCCTGGCCCCCAGCCATGTTCCCGTTACCTCCATGTCTGCCGGGGCCGCGGCAAACAAGGCTACCGCCGCCAAGACGAGGTTGTACAGCTCGCTACGTGACCGCGTTGAGTTTCAACCTTTCACCGTGGAGACTTTGGGACCATGGTAGTCTGAAACCAAGGTTTTCACGGAGAAGCTGGGAAAGCTTCTCGCGGAGAGGACTGGCGACCGTCGTTCCAAAGTCTTCCTTATACGGCGGATTGGTATTGAGATTCAGAGGGGTAACGCGGCGAGCGTGGCGTCGGCAGAGACGGGGCTACGGCGGACTTTTCAGAAATTTATTTTTTGTAGGTTTTCTGAATATTAATTTTAGATTAGTTTTAGTTTTAGTGTATTAGTGTATAGTTGTATTTTTTGTGGTATTAAATGCTAATATATTTTTAATTGCTGAAAAAGTCACGATAAAAACTCGGAATCACACCCTTGTTCAAAAGTTCGTTTATATCTATCTTCTATTATATCTTCCATTATTACCTGAAAAAAAGAAACAGGCCATTGTAAGTAACACTACTTATATTTGTTATACCACATTGTTAAAGTTACTCTATAACAATCTAATAGAGGTAAAAACCTAAACAAACTGATACAATATGTATGTTTCGGCTATGTAACTGTTACGGTTTACAAGCATGATAACTCAGAAAGACAAACAGACAATTGGATGGACGTAAAAACATTGAACCGAGACTAATAGGGTTCCTGATTTTATGTACTGTAGCCCAAACACGTTAAAAAAATAAATGTATTTAAATAATTTATGATTTTGTTTGAAATAAAGACCGACGCATTGCCATGTACAACAGAAATTTTGTTATTATTTCAAATCAGAACAAACACTTTCTCAATTGTAACAAAAACTTGGATAGAATTTGAATTCTTTACGATTAAAAAACCAAAAGTCTCTACATTTTAGTCCAAGCAACGCTTCCATGTCAGTTCGAGACAGCCACTTTGCTAAATAATTCATACAACAGATGACACATTTATAACTATACTGTTGCTTTTTAAATTACAACACCAAATGTTTACGACATTTCAAGTCGATACGGTCATATTTGGAAATGCGTCCCACACGACTTCAAAATAATTGTGTTTATTTACCTTGTCTCCTCGATCGAGATGGTCACATTGCTCTTTAGGACGAAAAATACGTGCTCTTTTCTATTCGGCCAACGCAACACTAAAACAAGGCAGTCTCGATTTCATTCATGACACACATTTCGTACAGTGCGAGAGAGACGCGCATATTCATATCTCTGCGTACGAGTGAGATAGGAACACGTTTGTTGCATCTACGGATAGATGGTGTTGCCAGTATAAAAACTACATTATTAGTTAAAAAATTGAAAATTTTGAGTTAGGTCAGTCTCGTTTTCGATGAGCGATGTGTCCGCGCCGGTCCATCGCACGGCGCGGCGTGCTCGGCCGGCCGAGACTACCGCGTTCATTCGCTTCGTGCGCACGAAGCGCAGCTCTGCCTGGTACCTTGTGGGGCCGGTACTTAAAAAGAATAGCGCCACTGCTTCTCTCCCCGTGCATGTCGTAAAAAGCGACTAATGGACAAGGACAAGGTTCGGCGATAAAAAATCAAATCAAAATCAAAAACGTTTATTGAACTAATAAAGTATACATACATTATTGGTCTCTGTCCTCTACACTAGTCTGGGTAGACTGTGCCGTAGAGGACAGCTTACAGTAGGTAGTTAGCGGTAATATTTTATGTATGCGGGTAACGTAGTTTTTGGTCGGGCATGTTCTAGTAATATATCGTAATAAAACAAAATAAAATAAAATAAAACTAATAAAACTTGTTAGTATGGGTGGATACATGAGGGTGTCAGTGGTGTCTGTTTGTGAGAGGGGATTAGGTCTCGTGTGTGAGTATATGTGTTAGGTTTTGAGAGTGAGTATGTGTATGTATGTGTCTGTCAGTGTGGGGTGAGTTTTTTTTTTTTTTTTGTGTGATTCAGGTCAGGATCTTTAAAATGCGTTCTGTCTCCTCATAGCCTCTTCCTATTAGATAATTTTTCACCATCATTTGCATTTGCCCTCGTTTCATTTCTCTAAATAGTGCGTTGGGATCGACCTTATTCAGTATGTAAGGGCCAAGAAAGTATCGGAATCTCTGCCCGAAACTAGTCTGCATTGCGGGGACCAACTGCTTGCCACTTCCGCGCGTTCGGGTTTTATAAATGTGCATTGAAGATATATCTCCTGTTTTGGTGGCCGTGCTGCACAGAAGGGAGTAGATGAAAAGCTGCCGCACCGTAAGCAGTTCTAGTTCCTGGTATAGATCTTGGGTCGGGTACCTGTACGGCTTGCGGAATGCTACCTTCAGAAGAGCTCTTTGCGCTCTTTCGAGCGAGAGAAGGTGATTCTTTGCCGCTCCGCCCCACGACGTTATGCAGTATGATAGTATTGGGTGAACCAGCGCCAGATATGTTGTGTAGAGTAATTTTCTACTAGCAGCGTTACGCAGACTCTTAAAGATGTAAATTGTTTTACGCACTCGCTGTGAGAGTATTTTTAAGTGGGTATCCCAGGACAATCTGTCGTCAAGGACCACTCCCAGATATTTAATGGAAGGTACCTTTTGGATAGACGGACAGCTGCAACGACCAACAGCCTCATCCCTCAAGCACGAGTGGATACGGAGGATTTGTGGATTCGACGGCTGAGAGGCCCGCGTGATACCAAAGCACAGGTGTTTTGTTTTATCAACGTTCAGTGAAAGTAGGTTGTTGTCAAGCCATGCTTTGATATCCCTAAGGCCCGTTTCAGCTAGTTGATGGGTTTTGTCCCAGGTATCACCAACAAAAACCAATGCAGTATCATCAGCATATGTGTAAATGTGACAGCCCTTCAGCCTCGTCTTGCACAGGTCATTTATGTAAAGTAGGAAAAGCAAGGGTCCAAGTACACTCCCCTGAGGAACACCGAAAGTTACATCTCCGTTCTCGCTAACGACTGTGTCAATTCTGACACATTGTACTCTGCCTATAAGGTAGCTTCTGAACCACTCAAGCGGGAGTCCTCTGACACCCGCATGCTCCAACTTCTTTAAGAGAATGGGAATTGAGACGGTGTCAAAGGCCTTTGCGAGATCTAGGAAAACACCTATACATTTCCGACCCGAATCCATGCTGTTGGATATATAGTCTGTGAGATCACCTACAGCATCTTGAGTTGACTTTTTGTTGCGAAAACCATATTGATTAGCTGCGAGTATATTATCTCTTTCCAGAAATCCATACAGTCTACGCTTAGCTATCTTTTCAATGATTTTCGAGAGGGCCGTCAGGAGAGAGATTGGTCTGTAATTTGCTGTGTTAGTTTTGTCACCTGCTTTGTATATAGGCACAACAATGGCTCTTTTGCACGAGGTTGGGAATACTCCAGTAGATAGGCTCAGATTAGAGATGTGCGTCAAAGGTACAATTAGATATTGTTTTAATTTCTTAATTAATTTCGTAGTAACACAGTCCCACCCTGGCGCACAATCATTTTTTAGCTCATCTACAGTCTTTGAAATTTCCATTTCGTCTGCTGGGGTAAAGAAGAAGGTGTTAGCATTAGCGCTGTCTGAGTGATTCGAGATTTTGCTTGCTAACTCTGCTTCGTTTGTGCTGTTTGCCTTTAGTATAGTATCAGCAAGAGACTTGCCGATGCCTGTGTAGAAGTCATTAACATCTTGTACTGACGCCGCTTCGCTTCCCTGTTTGAGGAGGTCTATGGCATCGTTCTGACCTCTTTGGGGGAGCGAGGCTGCGTATTTTATAATCTTCCAAGTGTTTTTTGGATTGTTGCGGTTTTCAAACAGATCCTCTTCTATATACAGATCCCTAGCACACTTCGTCGCTCTGATGCAAATATTCCTGTATCTTTTGTATTTATTTTTCAGGCCTATGTCATCAGGATTTTTACGGATAGCTTGATGAAGTTTGTCTCTTTTTCGTTGGCATTTTATTAAACTGGGCGTTATCCATTTTTTTATGTTGTAGTTTTTATGTGGCAAAGTGAGCATTTTTGTATTATCTTTAATTAATGTCTGTAGGGTAAGTATAAGGCTATCGGTTGCCGCATTTGTGTCTGTCTCCTTCAAAAGTGAGCTCCACGTATGTTTATTAAGACTGTCCATCACTTTGCTATATTCGACTACTAATCTGGTTTTGGGATTCAGCACTTGAGCCTTTCTCGTGTATACTGTGGTAGCTATTATTGGAAAGTGGTCAGTTACATTAGTTTCACATATTATAGTATTTATGTTACTCCAGTCTTTCACCATGTAATGATCTAAGCATGACGCACCTCTTGTAGCTAGTGTGATTGCTGGAAAGAGACCATGTTGTGCCATGAGACATAAATATATATCTGATCTAGTGTCAGTGCTGTCACTTTTAATGTCAATATTAATGTCACCTGTCAGTATAATTTGTTTTTGGTCTTTCTTACTTGTAAGGGTTGTATTCAAAGAATCAAGGAAGTTGTCAATATTAAGCATTGAAGGTGATCGGTATATCGCAATGAGTGATGCGTCCTGCTCAAAATCCAGTAACATACCACTCGCATCGCTAAAAGCGGCCTCGCATACAGTAACATTAATGTTCCTCCGCACGTATACGATCACTCCGTCACTGCGGTTGATATGTCTGGTTGTATTGTATTGGGCATAGGATTCCAGGTGTTTTGGCTGATAACTATTGGCATTACCTATCCAGCATTCTGTAAGAATTATCACATCGAATTCTATATCCAATCTTCTAAGTAATATAGCAAGGTGGTGAAAATTGCAGTTAATGCTGCGAATGTTTAGAGTTATCGTTTTAAGAACTGAGTTACAAGTGGGGTTCAATATATTTTTACATCGTTCAGGAGCATCAATAATGTGTGTTTTTGGGACATTGATGTCACTGTCAATGTCCTCGACTAATTGCAGATTGAGATTGAATTTTCTGAATATAAACGCATTGGCTGCATGAGAAGCCCTACTGTGTATACCTTCATAATAAATATTGTGTAGATAAGCCTTAGGTTATAAGTAGAATATGATCTGTAGTATGGTTTCATTACTTTATTTCTAGTCCCACTATAAGCTATGGAAACAACATTAACAGTTGTATCTAACGAAAAGGTTAATAACCAGTACGATCGTCGAATTCCTAGCGGGCGAGTTTGTACTTGTATAATAAAATAATAAGTAAGGAAACGAAAAGACAGCATAGATATAATTATTGTTAACGCTTTAATTATCAGTGGGAGTCTTAATATACCGAATGAAATAGATGTCTCACTTACATTTGCTGCCATGTAGTAAATCACACTACCACATAGCCTGGCGACGACCCCCGCAGCATACACAAGTTCACACATACGGCTGTGTGTATACGGAGCAAGGTAGTTGTTGTTGGGTATGTTTGACTGCTGCAGCTGTGTACTGTGGCTACTCACATAAAGGTAGTTGTGGTTGGGTATGCTTGACTGCTGCAGCTGTGTACTATGGCTACTCACAGTTGAGCATTGACTTTGTCGGTTTGCGTGTGTTTTGTCTTGATTGTTGTTGTCTGACTGACGTGTTATTATTATTTGGCTGCTATGTGCTTGAAGTAGTATTAGTGGTTGTGTTTGTGTTATTATATGTAATGTCATAATATTATGAAATGTTATGGTTATTATGTGATGTGTGATTCAATTAAAGGGCGAAAGGCTAACCATCTCTCACCTTGGCATGGTCTTTCCACCGAGTCATGCGGCAGGTCTTCGTGTCTATACTTACTGCTTGATTGTTAGGCATTTTGCCCGAATGCTTTGCCGGATGTGGTGAAATGAAATGGTGTTGCTGTAATTTACCAGATTCCTTGCAGCACAGTACCGATTACTCTCCTTACCCCGATTGTCGGGATACAGCGTGTGGTAGGTATGTATGTATGTATGTGTGTGCGAGTCCCACTCGCACTTATCCGGTTTTTAGGGTTCCGTATCCGTCGTACGGGACCCTATTACTAAGCCTACGCCGCCGTCTGTCTGTCTGTCTGTCCATCTGTCCGAGGGCTGTATCTATTGAACCGTAGTAGCCCGTTGAAATTTTTACAGAATATGTGTTATTATGGCCGATATAACAACAAATAATACAAATAAGAAAATGTAAAAAATCGAGGGTGCCCATACAAGAAACTAAAAAGTCTATGCGCGCCATCTACCGAAAAGAGTATGAAGCATTTTAACTAATACATAGATGGCGTGAGTGGCGCTGACCATGACATGGCGATACGGAACCTTCGGTGCGCGAGTCCGACTCGCACTTGGCCGGTTTTTTTAAGAACTATCTTGTTCAAGGCATCAGACAAGAGATGGCAGTACTTTCGGTCCCTTTGAGCAGGGAGGCATCTAGGCAATAACGGCGAGGGCGTTTCCCTTTGTGAAACTTTATTGCCGGGCTACGAGGTTCGCGCATCGCGAACTTTACGCCAATCGTTATCGTAACATTCCACTGTCTAATGTAGATAGTGAAATTGAAAGTCTAACTAAAAGGATTTTGGGTACAATGAGTTTAATTTTTAGGAAATTTCAATTTCAGTCTTAATAATTAGTAAACAGTAGTTTGAGAAGATCATTCTTATATTTTATTTTTATCTTATTTTAGTTTATTTATTAAATCTTGATCTTATATTTACATATGCTCTTCTCATTCCTTCACTTATCTTCTTCTCTTCTGTATTAATGCGCTAGTAACGCCAACGGCGTAGCGCGTAGTAGTTTTCATAAGGCTTTTTTTTTCATAAATTGCGATCCTTCGCATTAGAACTTTGAAAAGCGTGTGATCGATAGATATAACAAATGGCGTCATTTTGCTATAAAAATTCCATTCAAATTCTCTTTAGTTTCTGAGATCAAGTCTTCAAAGTTCACACGGAAGAAAAAAATTTCGAAAAATGTTTAAAAATTGGTTACCGTGTAGTTAGTATAGAAAATGATAAAATTTTACAACCAAAAACGTGTAATTGATAGAAAAAGAATTGTTATATATTTTGTTTACAGTAAAGAAAGAAAGAAAAAACGTTTATTCAGCTAAAACTATAAAATAACAAAACAAGATTATAAAAAGGTAAAAAAAAACATTTTTTAGCTGAATGGGAGCAGACACAGCACGATGCAAAACCTAACAAGTAGGTAGTTGCGGCTGTTTTAAGTCTGCCCCCTTACATTATAAACTTATAGATTAGAGTTATTTTTTATATGGCTTTTCTAACTTAGAGTTGGGTCAATATAAAATCCCAAAAATTACTGAGAACCAACTAATAGAACCAGAGGAATTCGAAATAAAGAGCTCGCGGAGACCACAGTCCAATGCCTTTTCCACTATCTAATTGAATGCCCTTTCCTGTTAATGCATCACCGTAACAGAGCTCTGCCGTGTACGATGCGTGCACCCAACTATACCTACGTATTATATAGATAAAGATAGGTAATATCAATGCGCTCAGCTGCACATTCCTTCAACAACCACATAGAGAGTGAGCTGTGCTCGATATTTTGATTGTTTTTGTTTCTGTTTATAAATCTAGCTCATCTCCTTTCTAGCCAGATATCCTGGCGGTTTAATAATATTCGGAATCGTAAGTCCGACATCGGCTAGTTCAAAATACATTGAGAAATAATGAACTTAATTTTGGAAATAATGAAGTACGAGTAAATTTAAAATTTTCTCTTCGCCTGGATATTGGATATTAGACCGTCGAGGTCTTTCTCAAATCCTTTAAACTCGTAAATTTAATAAAAGGTGCAGGACTAAATTACGAAACATAAATTATTTACATCTAATAGGTATTAGATTTCTTTTACTGCGAATAAAAACAAAAATAAAAAAATAAAAATATAAAAACCGCCTTCAAAAATATATGAAATAAAAACCTAAAAAAAAAAAACGAACCCTAGAGTTGAAGGCGGTGCTAAAAAGTCTACACAAATCACAAAGGATATTATCATCCACTCATGTTTTCTTTCATGCATCATTTTTGCTTGCTTTAGCACCGCCTTCAACTCTAGGGTTCGTTTTTTTTTTTTAGGTTTTTATTTCATATATTTTTGAAGGCGGTTTTTATATTTTTATAAAGCTAAAGAAGTTTTCACTTCAAAAACCTCAGGGTTATCCCCTTTCAAATAAAAAAAAAAAGAATTTTCAAAATCGGCCCACAATTGACGGAGTAATCGCGTAACAAACATCAAAAAAAAGAAAACATACTGTCGAATTGAGAATCTCTTAGGTCTAAAGTAAATTTCTCGTGAAGACAAATGCAACGAGCCCAAAAACGATGGGTTTATCATGTGTAGTTTAGGAGTTCCTATGGCCACCTTCTGTCTCCATCATCAGACCAGCTCGATGGTACTCGGTACAGTAGGTACCGGTCAGGTACCATAATAAATTATGGTACCTGGCCGGTCGGAAAAGATAAAAAATTTCAAATTTAGAATATTCATGAAACAAGGGTCCGAATATGTATCACTAGTAAATATCGATTCATGTATTTCAACAGGACAGAGAAAATTTCAAAATATTAGGTACTTAATACTTTTTAGTTCTTTTTGTTTTTTTGTTTTTTTGAAATCGGTTTAATATTTTTTAAAACAGTTTTTATTTCATTCTTTTTAGTAATCTATACATATAATAAAATCGTAAAGGTAAGAAAGTCTGTACATTGAATGTATTCGGAAAAAAACTAACCAGGTTGGCTTAAAATGAGATACTGAACATTTTAGAACAGTTTTTAAAATTTTTGTTTGTTTGTTTGTTTGTCTGTACGCGCATCACGCAAAAACCACTGAACGGAATTAGACGAAACTTTGTATAGTGGCAGTTTATATGCCGGGTTAACATAATACGTAAAAAAAATTAACAAAAATAAAAAAAAAATTAAACAATTATAAACATTATTGCGCGTTTAAAATCACGTAGTCCAAAGTACATAATTATATCTTGAGAACTGTCAGCAAATACAATTTGAATAAAATATTCATTCGAAATTTAAAAATAAGTAGATACAACGAAAATGACAAGTTCTTCTTTTTTATAACTTGAACACAATAGTCTATAAATATCTATTCTTTCTATACATATAATAAAATCGTAAATGCAAAAATGTCTATTTGTACGCGCATCTCGCAAAAACCACTGAACGGAATTTGACGAAACTTTTTATAGTGACAGTGTATATCCCGGATTAACATAATAATAAAAAAATATAATAATAATCACGCCATCCAAAGTAATGGTAAAAAACAATTTTAAATGTCATGTTGACAACGGAGAACTGTCATCTCGACGTGAGCTGGCCGGTGACAAATTGTAAAAAAAAATTATTGAAAGTCGAAGTTATGTCGCTGTCATTGGTGCAATACAAATTTTTATATCTGTTGCCCGCGGCTTCGCTCGCGTGAAATTCGTATTTCAAAAAAAGAAAGTAAGTAACTAAAGGGGGGCCCGAAGGCGGATCTGCGCTCACGTTAACGATATTCTTTCTCGATGATAATAACTAAGGGCGAGGCGGAAGGCGGAGCTGAGTTCAGGAAGAAGAAAAACATTCTTGAAGAAAGTAAGTAACTAAGGGCGAGGCCGAAGGCCGAGCTCTATTCTGGAAGACCATAAACATTCTCGAAGAAAGTAAGTAACTATGGGCGAGGCCGCAGGCCGAGCTGCGTTCAGGAAGAAGCTAAACCATCTTGAAAAAAGTAAGTAACTAAGGCGAGGCCGAAGACCGAGCTACGTTCGAATAATTGAAAAACCATCTCGAAGAAAGCAAGCAACTAAGGGCGAAGCCGAAGGCCGAGCTGCGTTCAGAAAGAAGCTAAACCATCTTGAAGAAAGTAAGTAACTAAGGCGAGGCCGAAGGCCGAGCTACGTTCTGATAATTGAAAAACTATCTCGAAGAAAGCAATTAACTAAGGGCGAGGCCGAAGGCCGAGCTGCGTTCAGGAAGAAGCTAAACCATCTTGAAGAAAGTAAGTAACTAAGGGCGAGGCCGAAGGCCGTGCTCTATTCGGGAAGACCATAAAACATCTTGAAGAAAGCAAGTAACTAAGGGCGAGGCCGTAGGCCGAGCTGCGTTGAGGAAGAAGGTAAACATTTTTGAAGAAAGTAAGTAACTAATTCGAGGCCGAAGGCCGAGCTACGTTCTGACAAATTATAAACCATCTCGAAGAAAGCAAGTAACTAAGGGCGAGGCCGAAGGCCGAGCTGCGTTCAGGAAGAAGCTAAACCATCTCGAATAAAGTTAATTAACAACCCTTTGGCTCTGGAAGCATTATTTATAAATCTTCCTTCGCCTACACCAGGTGGCGGCCGCGATCGGCGCCGGCGCATTACTCTCGAAAAAAAATCATTTTGGAAGATTTTTCCATAAAACTTCATGAACTAACATATGGATTGTATTTACAGATAAATATTCTAGCTATAAATGGCATTTTTTTATTTACATTACGTATTCTAGGTGACAAAATTATTTTGTAAAGTTGTTCTATGTGAAAATCGCGACCTCTCTCAGGTTTTTTTTTTTTTATAAATTTATTAGACCGCGAATCGGTCATATAGTATTTTTATTATAAACACTAATAAATAACGGACCTAATCATACCTTTCTTGTGTATCAGCAGCCCCCCGTGTCGTTCACAATAAAATTTGTATGTGGAAATTTGTATGGTTTGTATTATTTGTATGGAGAAAACTAGGTCACAAAAATTGCTTATTTCTCGTAAATGTACTGCATACAAACACTATACGGCATATATTATTTCAACTACAGGAACTAAATGACACTTCTATCACCTCACTTTATCCAGAAAACAGATTTATATCGAGAAACAAGCCTCTAAAAACAGCCGAAATTGGTACCGAAAAGGAGGCATTTTCTTAGTATTTTTACGAAAAATTCAGATCAACTCAGCACAAACAAATGCACTCAATACATCCGGAATATAATGAAAAAGAGAAAAAACATCACTTATGGGTTCATCTGCACAAAAAAACACTCAGCAAACCCGAAAACAGAAGAGCAACGTACAACGCCCTCCTAATATAACCGCTGTCTTGATGACACTGACAGGGCGGTAAATCTGACATTTCTCTATGGGAGAATGTTTGTCGCCTAAAGGCTAAAGGATCTACTATTTGAATTAATTACTGCCAGCATCTCACGGCTAAGTGAGATACAAGAATAAAATAATTTTGTTGAGGCCTCCCAACGAAACACGGAAAAAAAAGAAAGCGGCCGATATCGGCCGCTCCATTCGTAAAGGTATAATCTATAAAGCGGCCGATATCGGCCGCTCCATTGGCAAAAGGTAAGGAAAAGATTGAGTTAATTTAATTTAAATTTTATTATAAAGTCCACGCTTCTGACGGCAAATATACCGTGCATCCTAGAACCTCGCGGTTATTCCCGGCTGGATGGCAAGAGACCTTAGTGCCATGGACTAAGGGTAGTTCTTTGATGTGGGACGCCACTTGTGTTCTCACATTGGCTCCAAGTCACGTTAGGACATCTTCAAGAGAGGCTGGCGCGGCCGAGGCTGGGGCGGGGAGCCTCAAACGCAACAAATATAGAAATATAATTCAAGATTTCGAATTTGTTGCGTTTGCGGTTGAAACCCTCGGTCCGTGGAGCAGTGAAGCCAAAAGAGGCTTGGGCCTCTGCTGGTTGACGCAACCGGTGTCCCGCCCCGCCATCAAGGGCTTATGTACTTCATTCAAAGGGTAAGCCTTGCCATCCAGCGGGGTAATGCCGCAAGTGCTCTAAGAACATTTGAAAATGCCCGTTTTGGTAGTTATTTTAATGTTTGCTAGGTAGGTTTTAATTCTTTAATTATTAATATTACTTTTTTATTTTTATGAAATAAATAGATTGAGTAAACGTTATTATATTCTATAGAAGAAAGGAAGTCTTTAAGGGCGAGGGCCGAAGGCGGAAGAGGGTTTTTGGTTTACCTGAACGCAGCTCGGCCCTCGGCCTCGCACTTAGCTCCTTCCTTTCTTCCGGAAGGTTTATCGTCTTCCTGAACGCAGCTCGGCCTTGGGCCTCGCCCTTACTTACTTCTTTTATTTGAGAAAGGTTTATCGTTTACCTGAAAGCAGCTCGGCCTTCGGCCTCGCCCTTAGTTAGTTACTTTCTTTGAGGAGGTTTATCAATTACCTGAATGCAGCTTGGCCTTCGGCCTCGCCCTTAGTTACTTACATTCTTCTTTGGAATACGAATTTCACGCGAGCGAAGCCGCGGGCAACAGCTAGTATTACATAAATAAGAATAATCGAAATCGAATAATCGAAATCGATTGAAGTGGTACAGAATTATTCGCCATATGTGTCAGACTGCAAATTGCTGAATAAGTCCACATCACAAAAGTTTTGCTGAAGGTAACCACACACCATACTAATTTATCAAACTGAAAATTGCCGAATACGACCACATCACAAGTTTTGCTGAAGGTAACCACACACTATAGTATTATGCAGATTTTTCGAAAACCACTCAACCAATTTCGATAAAATTGAAATGGGACCACCTCGGAAGTATGACCTAACTAACAAAAAAAGAATTTTCTAAATCGGCCCTCAATTGACGGAGAAATCGCGTAACAAACATACAAAAAAATAAAAAAAAAAATAAAAAAAAAAATAAAAAAAAAAAAACATACAGACGAATTGAGAACCTCCTCCTTTTTTGGAAGTCGGTTAAAAATATACAGAGTGTTGTTATCCTCCTAGTTTTCGGGAAAATAAAATGTATGAAAAGTATAATATGGATTCTCTATGGCTAGATCAAATTACATATTATTTTAGTAAGTTATAAAACAGATGTTAAATTAAATCTAAAACAAAATTAATCTAAGTTGAATAAGCAATGTACAATAAAATGTAAACAATAATTATTATTACACAAATAACCCTGTATTTCAGGTACTTATTTAGTACTGCAGCTCCAGGTCTACTGCCCACTACCAACCAACCAACCAACTGAACAGTATAAACGCTTACTTGCGCTAGCTATGTGTGTGCGCGAGTAGCATTGTATCACAAAATGCATCGAAGGAAACCAGTTTGTGGGTAGAGTCGACCAGACGACAACGCACTACTCATGAAACAAAGATCTCATACTTCACGATTTGCAATTTTATTTTGAGGCAGGTTCTATAGGAAAATACATCTTTGAACAGTGTAAAATGGCTACGTTAATAAGTATTGCCCATTAACCACATTGCCACATTAACAAATACCTAATTAATTTTGAGTATTGACTGTTTTCTTTCATATAAAAAAACTTTAGCCGAGTACAGTAACATATTTCCGAGTACAGACGCGCTGTACTCTGAAATGATCGAAATAGAAGTATTGCTTACATATTTTTCGAAAAATACGAGTAAGTACGTTATTCCTTCCTTTCTTCATTAGCAAAGCCGAAAATAAAGAGCAACAAAATTACGTCCCGAACATGATTCAAACCTAAAACTCCGGCATGAGCCGCCAACGTGGTACCAATTTCGCCGCCGGGTCGATGATGTAACAGCTGTATCTTCTAGACTTTTATCGTTGTTCCTTATTTAAAATATTCACAGATCGAGATCAACTCTTGATTCTGATACGCGAGGCAGGATTGAAACTTCATTAGTACCTGTATGTACGTACTGTTTTCTTCTCGAGTTTTAGTGCAATTTCATCTTTTGTTTCACCGAGTTTAATATTGCCGGGCAAGGACAAATGGCCTCCCCATCTGGCATAAAAACAAAGATTCTTGGCATAAAAATGATGTAATGGGCTGGCAGCATAAATTAAGCAAGTGACAGGCAACTACTCCCGGTTTAATAAAACACAATTATGGAACTTGTTTGAGAGTCAAATTTTTTTTTTTTTGACAACGTGCCAACAAGAATACTTATACAATTTCATTGTTATTATATTTTTTCCAAAAAATATGTTTAATAGTCAAGCAACGATGAAGTTATTCTAAATATCATAAGATAATAGGGTATACCGTTGAGATACCCGTTTTACAACAACCAATACAAAAAATCACCTTCAAAAGAAAAAAAAATAATACCTGCCCGCGCGAGAGGACAACAAATTGCTTGCTTCGCTTGCTCAAGATGCACCGACAAGATCACACTCAACCAAATCGTCGTCCCGCCCGCGTGGTCTGGTTCTACATAAAAAGTTTATAATATAGAATATACATTATCTATAATTCTATACATATAATAAAATTTACATAATAATTATCTATTAAAAAAAACATAATAAAACATCACCAACCAAGGTGACTTAAAATTAGTAACTGAACATGTTAGAACAGTTTTTAAAATGTTGCCTTCGGCCTCGCCCTCAGTTAATTACTTTTTCCTTTTAAAATACGAATTTCACGCGAGCGAAGCCGCGGGCAAGAGCTAGTACTTATAATAATTGGTTTCTCGAAACGGCTCTAACGATATGGATGAAATTACTCTGTCGCCCAGGTAGGAACTTATCCTTAACATTAGAAAATCACGTAGGTTTTTTATTAATTACTAGCTTTTGCCCGCGACTTCGCTCGCGTGAAATTCGTATTTAAAAAGAAGAAAGTAAGTAAGCCCGCTACCGTACCTTTTTTCGGCGGGCGGAACAATTCGGTTTGTATGAGAGCCACATCTTAGCGTAACCGGAACTGAATTTTATTTAGCCTATCCCTCGGCCTATCCCGTGTCCCGTATTGTAAAATGTGCTTGAACTAAGCTTCATCGAATTCGGATGATCGGTTTAAGAGTTATGGAGGAACATACATACATGCATACAGAAAAGACACAGAAATTTCTAAAAATCCCCACTTTAGTTTTAGTATCGTACACAGAGTCTACAAACGTCTATAAAACAAAGTAAGTAACTTACTACATGACCATCCCTTACACATTTATTATTATTAGTACTGATTAATACTTTCATACTTTTTCTAAGCTAAAGATTCTTTTATAAAGGAAGTTCGCTACATTAACACAACCGTGTAGGTGGCGGATTAGAGCCGCCACGCCTGGTTGCCACAAACGGCCTCTTTAGTACGCATTAACCTATTTCAGTAGTCATTAGAAAGCCACACAAATGTAGCTACTGAGCATATCCCTCAGGAGGGCAACTCTCCCGCGCATGCACCTATGGAGGGCGTCAACCTTCTCGTGGCACATAATTTAATAAACATCACACGTGTTCGACTACTGGAAGTGATTCGATCACTTCGTCTGTGAAACCTGACATGATTAATCAAAATCACCAACATTCATCCTTAATGTCAATGCTTTCCTTTTTTTTTATGGAAACTGACACGGTTGGCTACATCACCTACAACGTCCGTGATGTCAGTCCATAACACCGGGTGAACTAGGTGCCATGTCAGCGCTTTCCTTCAGCGCAGCCGTAAACACGACTGGAAAACTGGAAATTAACGGCGGCGGCACGGTTGAAACGTACAGCTATCACGCTTCTTAGTTTAATAATTGCCCAAGAACTACTTATAATTGCCCAAGAACTGCAAATACAATTTCATATTTTTTATTGTTTAGCTGTTCCTGCGGCTTCGCTTTGCGGAAAAATTCTATGTAACCATCCTCAAAAGTGTCAGAAAACGCCAGTGAAAATCCCACGGAAATTCATTGAGTAGGTATTAGTCGCGTATAGAGCCGCGCTGCCGCCGCGCAGCGCCGCCGCCGGTGGTCGTTCGGTCACAGATTTTCAGCTTAATTTATTAGGCCCACTTGCACCAACACAAATTTAATATATAAACCAGTTTAACTCGTTAAACTAGCACCCGTTGTACGTGTGAACCGCGTTTAAACCCATAACTCGCTACTTAACTTTAAACTCGTGTTGGTGCAAGTGAGCCTTAGTTAGGGTCACAGCACAGGGTAGAAACATGCGCACGCGTCGGCCGCGGATGGATGCGCCATCATGGACGCGGCGGCCGACAATATGATTTCCTTGGACAAACTCAATACATCAATCAATCAACTCAATCGCAAAATCGACGCGTATCAAACATTTATGCATTGAGGCCCTTAGAGAAACGGAACCCTTATAGGATCACTTCGTTGTCCGTCTGTCTATCTGTCTGTCAAGACCGTTTTTCTCAGGAACGGGTAGAAGTATCAAGTTGAAATTATAATTAGAAAATATCACATGCTGAGGTCTACGGTTCCTTGGAGGTGTCAAAAATATAAGCTTCTTAGTCAACGCAATCACATGATACGGCCATTTAGGTCAAATATTTTGCTACTAGCAAATCAAATCATAACCTATTAAAATATTTGTTTGTAATTGGGAGTATTTCCCTTTAACCTAGAATCATGAAATTTGGTAGGAAGCAAGGTCTCACAACACAAATAAAGGAAAAATCTGAAAATTGTAAATTTTTAGTTATATCATATAAAAATATATATTTTCGTATATTTCAATTAACGAATCCCTGACAGTTCTCCCATTGCTGCAGTTTTTATTGAGGCGTTTCGTTATTTTGCAAAACACAATTGTTTGTGTACATACATAATACAAAATATATTGTGTGATGATACGGAACCCTCAGTTCGCCAGTCCAACTCGCACTTGGCGGCTTATTTTGAGTGTATTCGCAATGTCGGAACGTAAACTAGACAAACACTATCGGAATAGTACGTTAATAAATTTATTTATTCGTACTACCTTCAATTCCTTCGTGTATTTTTTATTTATAGTACATTCAGTGAACAGTGAAATAACGGTCTTATGAGATCTGAATTCTGAAACAACCTTACCGGGAAATGTACCTAAAATATTTGGAAGGAAAATGTATATCGGAAACGATTGTGTAATCGCTTACACAACATATAGGGTTGCCCACCCAACAATTTGGCAAATTTATAAGTGTATTTTGAACGGTTTTATTTATTTTTCCTGTACTTTTCTAACGCGTAGGTACGTCATTTGCAGTGTTCTGCTTTGCGCGTACCCAATTGAAAGTTTTTTTTTTTTTATTTACGACGTTATCCTTAGCCTTAGTACTACTGTGTGGGGCCGGTACTTAAAAAGAATAGCCCCGCTGCATCTCTCCCCGTGCATGTCGGAAAAAGGCGACTAAGGGATAAGGACAAGGTGCCGCGCTAAAGTGCTATAGGCTAGCCAGCTCTCACCTTGGCACGGTTCCACCGAGTCATGCATAGCGGGGGGTCTTCGTGCCTTCTTGTCCTAATAATGTACATTGCTAAACGTGTTGTTCGGTGCTGTGCTGTAATTTACTAATCATAGTACTAAATGAAGTACTTGCAGCACAACACCGATTGCTCTGCTTACCCCGATTGTACCCCGGGATACAGCGTGTGTTATGTATGTACTATGTACGTAACATTGGCCTTACTTTATTCTTAAATGTTCGCCTACATCGCATCGTCGCGAAAAACAGATGATAGTTGAAAACATTGATATTAATGAATGATAATAATTATTATTATGTAAACAGTTCTCAAGACAATCTGTCGTTTGTTGCCCGTGGTCCACCTTCCTAGTCCACCCAGGTCTTCTTTTGTCGAGACCAAGTTTCCCAAAATGTTGGAATCTCTCAGCACAGTGCAGGTATGCTCTTCATTGTGCAATCTGGAAACCCTACTTCCGCAGCGCGATAATGAGGTAGAACCTACATTCCTTATCCTCAGTATCTACTACAGTCATTGGGTTCGAGGTTAGAATTTCTAACATAAAACGCGCATACCAACTATTCTGCTGATTTCAACATGATAACCCAGCAAAAGTACAAAGTTCTTAAATTATTTTTATCCACTATTTAAAATTGCTAATGATCGATTCATCATTAATATTTTTTTTTATAGACAGCCGGCACCCGCTGCTTTGCCCTAACGTTCAATGGAAGATCAGACAAAGCCAATAACACCACTCCTCGCAAAACCACGCTCAGAGAGGCGCTATGTCAGCTATAAGGCGAACAAAAAGGTCGTCGTAAGGTTAATAGGTAGTAAATAGGGAATAGACATTCTATAATGATAACTTTTTTGTCCGTCCGTCCGTCCGAACGTCTATCAGTACGTTTGTCAAGACCCTTTGTCTTAGGAACCAAGTTAAAACCAAGAGGTATCAAGTTGAAATTAACACGCTCACCGAAAGAACGATTTCGAAAACAACGATACGTGATTAAATTGTTTTTCAGAATTTACAATACCTACCTTCATTCATTAGTCTAATTTCATTAATTAATTTTAGCTCCAACTGTCGCTGCATTAATGCATTGTTATAAAACCGGCCAAGTGCGATTCGGACTCGCGCACAAAGGTTTCCGCACCACAAAAGAAAACGTTGAAAAAAACACGTTTCTTGTATGAGAACCCACCTTAATTTTATATTTTTTCTATTTTTTTTATTTGTTGTTATATCCGCCATAATAACACATATTCTGTGACAATTTCAACGGGCTACCTATTACGGTTCAAGAGATACAGCCCTCGAACAGCCGGACGGACGGACGGACAGACAGACATACAGACGGCGTAGGCTTAGTAATAGGCTTCCGTACGGGATATGGAAACCTAAAAAGGTTTCTTGTATGGTCGGGGTAATGTGTACCCCAAAAATTTTCACATTTTAATTTTTTTATTATTTTGTTGTTACTTATATCCGTCAAACTAAACGCATATTCTGTGAAAATTACGACCGGCTAGCTATTACGGCTCCAAAGATACAGCCATCGGACGGACGGACAGACAGATAGACATACGTTGCAGATGTACCCGTTATTCTAGGTGGAAGAATAATCACTATTATTATACTCGTATGTTTAGTATCTCATCTGTGGTACAGCCATCAATGACTTGTTTAGGTGAAAGTGGTTACGTATCTATCTGTCCAAAACGTGCCCTCTTGTACCTACTGTAAACAATATTTAATAATCTTATGTTTTAGAAATTAATACAAAAATGTTTACTTTTACTTTTAGCCAATAAAACTGTACAAATTTTACAGCGACTTGGTTGTTTTGTAAACTGACAACGAAAATAATTACCGGGCATATAAATTAACATTATTTAACAAACGTTTTCCTATTACGAAAGCCGAAATAAAATTATGCTAATAAGTACGGAGTAACGTGTAGGGCAAATTTGGAAAGGCATCTCGCGAGCAGGATGAAAGTGAAGCTTCAAAGGATAAAATTAACATATATTAGCTAAAGCCATTCGCTTTGTCTAAGCACTCTTTAACACTCTTTTCACTCTTTCAGCATTTTGGGATTGTATGTACATTACTTGGGACATTAGCAACACACACACACACAACACGGTCGGTAACCCTGAATGGAAAACAGACAAGTGCAACGGCACCGCTTAGCAAAATATCTTATAAAACAATAGCGGTAATGTAATTAGCATGTGAACCGTGGAGTGACAATTAAGCTTTTCAGTGTATTTTTTTGGGTACTCCAACTCTCACGAGAATCACCACAGAGAAACTTCAGGAGGGCAAAAGGAGCAACGTTTTCCTCCTAAATAAGTTTCCTAACAAATTGTGAACTATTTTCTTTATATTAAAAAAATTATGGAGAAAAAGTCATAAAGGGCCAATAAGGGATAAGGACAAGATGCCGTGCTAAAGCGTGACAGGCTCACCACATCTTGCCTTGTCACCAAGTCACGTAGCAGGTGGGTCTTCGAACCTTTCTTGGTGCTTGATAGTTACATATCTTTCTCCGAAGTCCGAATACTTTGGGAAACATAGTGGTCGGTGTTGTGCTGTAATTTACCAGAGTCCCTGCAGCACAACACTGATTACCCCGATTTTCGGGATACGGCGTGTGGTATGTATGTATGTAAAAAGTTGTTATTTTAATTTTCAGAATCACCTCCTTCGGTCATCATCATCGTGACAATGTCATGAGTACATTTCTTATGAATGTACTTACGTCAATGTAGAACAATGTCATTGAAAATGATTTTTTTTATTTATCTTGAATAGTTCTTCTTTCTGTGTGTGTCTTAACATTAAATGGGTTCTAATTAAAGGAAATTGCAACAAGTGAATACCTATACGCGTATCGATAGGAACCTTAAATTAGGATTACCTGCGTTTTGTAAAAACTTCTGGTTGGGGTAAACGTAATCATAAGTAACTGTTCTACGTAATGGTAGGTATTTAGTTTATATGTCCCTTCGTACGCGCGTCCGACCCGTCTGTCCAAGCTATGACTGCGGCCTGCAGAGCAGAACCGTTGAAGCTAGAAGCTGCTCACAACACCATACAATTGTCGAGGGTCAAAAAATGTATGTTCAACCAGGTGAAAGTGTGAAGGTCTAAAATTACTAGTTCAAAACAGTCCATCGAATTGTCCGACAAAGTTAAACATTTATGTATCGGTGCTTGCGTAAGTTGATAATAACTACATAATTTATTTGTAAAGAAATAATAAAATACATTTGTATTTTACCGTGTGAAGTCCGGCACATTTATAGAACAGTCCCACTGCATTTCTCCCCGTGTTCGTCGTAAAAAGTGATTAAATGATAAATTCCATGATAAGGGCGGCCGAATAGTCAGCTCTCGCCAGAGGCGGACTTTCCATATAGGCCGACTAGGCCCGGGCCTAGGGCGGCCAGATATTAGGGGCGGCCAATCTGTACCTGCTGCTGGAAGCAGTGAGCGCAGGTACAGAATAGAAAGGGTGCCGGCCGGAGCAAGTACGTGCGACGTGCGGGAGTGGTGAGCGCGGCGGAGGTGATGACGCACTATTTACGCGGAAAAAATAATTTTGCTATGACTATAAGGTCAATATTGCCGTAAAACTTGTAAAAAATACTTTTACTATATGTAAAATAAGCCGAGAAATACCTAATATATTTTTGGCAGGTTAAACCGAACGCAATACTGATTTTCATACAACTTCACATTTGTATCTATGCTGTAAACTTGAAAGGGGCGGCTGCATTGAATTGGGGCGCCTGGTACTAAACGGCCTAGGGCGGCTAAGGCTGCTAGTCCGCCTCTGGCTTTCGCCGTGGCTTACTTGTTATATTTTGTTCTGAGTCAATAAATAATTTGCTAAATTTGATGGTCGGAGTTGTGTTGTTTTACCCGAGTGTTTGCAGCACAATACCGATTATTTTACTCACTCGAATTATCGGGATACAGCGTGATGTTATCTATGTGTATATGAATTTACATATGTATTTTTATATACATATAAGTACGAGCATCCATATTATTGAACAATGTAGTTATGCTGCGGTACTATTGGCCGAACCGTCATTTAAAGTTTTATCTATGAGATAGTAAACTTTTTAAATACAAATTAGGTATGAACCTATTGTTTTTAAAGGATTAACCTTTTAGATAGGAATGCATAAATAAATTAGGTAAGTAACTACAAGTTGCGCAAGTGTCCGTGCGCCATTTTGTTTCACTAAGGTGACTGTGGCGGTTACATAAATTAAGCAAATTAAGTAGGTATTATGATACGCTGACTGCAAGGGGATCAAACACTTTGTAAAAAAAATAAAATAATTCAATTCAACCGAGGGGGAGACTGTTAGTGAACCATAGAAAACAATCATATTTTTTATATTTGGAAAATTTGATTAGCAACTAAATTATAATGCCAAAATTGCTTGTTCCACCCCATTTATTCCTAAATTATCTACCTATTAAACAAAAGTTTCCGGTATGGCAACTACCGTCTCGGAAGTGATATTATTTGGTCGGAAAATTTAATCCGAAAGATCTGAAATAAATTTTGAAAGTGTATGCTTAATGTAACTTCAACATTTATCATAAAGTATCTATAGGACATACCTACTACCTAGGTACCTGTTCCATTGTGTAGTATTATTTCGAAGAAATTACACAATATCTGTTGAACACTCATTACGCGAGGCTTTGCTCGCATTTGACCGTTTTTGTTATTTGACGTTTCGTTGTGTAAACATGAGACGAAGAAATGTTTATATAGAAAGAAATTCACATTAGGGAATTTCCATTTTACGAGACGTTGGCTAAATGGTAACCCAATGTTCTTGTGGTAACTTATGAAATCATAATATGCTCAAATACTTTTTTCTCTTCCAGGAGACCTAACGTTCCAGGTGGTTTCAGACTTTCTAACGATGGTACATACTCCTTCCTACTTTCGGCACAATATTCTTAAGCAATCTTTCAAAAAAATTCATACTTTTGTGCAATCTTACCTAGGTGGATGAAAGCCGCTTCTTAATTCAGAACTTGTACCTACTGTTTACAAAAGTTTAAATAAAAGCTCTCATGCCAATCGCTAAGTTATTATTACTTATATGTAGAGTTTTAACGACCATTAGATGTGATCATCAGTGTACGTACAGAGAAGGAAACAAGTCGCTTACCTCGCAGGATCCTGCTATCCGCCGAGCGAGGTGCTCCTATCCCACAAAATCCTGGCTCGTAAAAACAAAACACACAGAGCAAAAGTTCACCGCACACGAAAAGTTTTGTAAAAGTTCACCGAGGCCGCGTCAAATTAGATGTTAATAAATATACGGTTTGTTGGAGGCTGTTTCGGCGAAAAAAGTGAGTTTTTAAAAGTTGCGGAGCGCGTGGGGCGCGTGAGTAGGGTGGCGTGGGTGGCGCGACGCGGCCGCACCGGCGGGACTGAGGGCGCGGAGTGTCGCTCCGCTTGGCGGGCGGGAGGCGGCGGGCGAAGAGGCGTCTCGCGCCAGTCGCGCCTCGCTCGGTGGGAGCATAGTGGGAGGCTGGAGGCACTCGTCCTCTCAGCGGGGGCGGCTGCCGGCGCGGACGGCGGAGCGGAGGCGCGGGGCGACGCGCACTCATACCCTCAGCAGGCAGCGCCTCGCTCACCTGCCTGCCTGCCAATGTTTCATCTCACCGCGCATCGCAAATTGCGCTTCGGCCGAATTGCAGATGCAGCTGCACTTTTTTCGTTTGCGAAAAATGAAAGCTCTGTGAGCATCGCATCATGTGTGAAATTGTGCATAAACATTTCAACGAATAAGTATACTCGTTCGTAATTTAGGTAAAAAATATGTTATGTATGTGCGAACGTTGTTCACACACAGAGGGTTCCGTAGCCATTTCCTATTTGCCCATCACTGCTGATCGTTCTTCCACGCGTCGCACCTAATCCCCTAGGATTTTTTTACCCACCTAAACAAGCGCCGCTAAAGAAGTTTTCACTTCAAAAATGTTACTTGTGTGCAAGTGTACAACATTTGTACCTTTTCTGAAAGCTTATGAAATGATGAAGTTATTCCCATAATTTGCATGCCACGTGTGATATATTTTTTTTTAGTAATCCTCTTCGATTTCAATAAATGTTTTAATAAAGGTTTTTTTTTTTGCATAACCTGTGATTTATGACCTTTTATTTCTGAGATTACGGATATTTTCAGCGCACATATTTTTTTAAAGTAGTCTCTCATTCGTCAGCTATTAGAAAATAGCTGATGAAGTACCCAGAGTGGAGTAGTTATTTTATAATTATAATTTTTTTGTAACCAGACAGAAAATTAAAAAAAAAAATTAAAACCTAAATAACTCAAAAACTATTGATTTTCGACCCATAGTTTATTGTGACAAATTTGTTGCAAATTAGCTCTAGAATGACCCCTTAGAAGGAATGTATCGAATTACCAAACACCCTGTATACAAAGCGTAAGAAGTGCTTCGCTTCTGTAGGATGTCCCACGGCAATTAAACTTTTTTTATTTATTCGGCAATTTGTTTTGGAATTATCACCTCGGAGAGAACATAATATTGAGCCTAAGTATAACTTTTATATTTGTTTAAATATTCTTCACTAAAAATAGTAGTACATACATAGAACCTGTCGGAAATATCTGCGGGTCTGACCAAATGACGTCATCCATACTGGAGGGTCAGCAAACAAATTAAACGGGAAACATTTTATTGTGATATATTTTTTATACCTACTTTCATTTAAAAAACTCAATTTTATTTCCCAGAAAATAAAAACTATCAAAATAATCTCAAAATGTGTATTTGATCAGGTCCGCAGATATATCCCACGGGTTGTACTTACTTAGTGCCTATAGAAATGATTAATATTGTTGCCTCGCGAATATCTATAGACATTCCAAGTTTCATGAAGATCGCTCTAGCTGTTTAAGAGCTGTGACGTGACAGACGGACGGACACCAGATCTATTTTATACTGTGCCTCCCTGCCAGCATCGCAGGCTACGGAACCTTAAAAATGCGATTTAGGTATTTCTAGCTTGCTGCGTAATGTATCTACGATACGAAGGCGAAAACAAGGTTATAGGACATCGTTAAATTGTATATATAGGTACTAATTCTTAATTAATCCTTTTTTAACCTTATTTTTTCTCACACAATTTACCTACCTATTTCAGTACTATTTCTTCTACTTAAGTATTGTTACTCTTCTTAGACCTAGAGTGTGCTTATATTAGCAGTACGTAATTATATGTAGCCAGAGAAGGTTAAAATCATTTTAGCAAATAAGTACTCATGCACAGACGGATGACATATTTTTAATTTCATTGACATTAATTTCTAAATACATAAAACTAAACTAATATAAATTAAACCTAAAAAAAACATAATGTTACAGAAAAAAAAATCCTCCAATTCGACCGTCGTCGTCTGCCAAGCGGTACCCAGCACACTGGCTGCGTACCACTGGCTGCAGAGCGTTGCCACTCTGAATTTCGAGGCTAATTCGCCGTACGAGATGAGGCTTGGGACGGTGGGTAACCAGACTTGTCGACAATACTCTTCTTTACAATTTTATTCCGCATCGCCTAAAGGAAAGAATTCTGAAAGGAATAGGAATCACTGAAAAAGCCGCGTCTCCTGCACATATTTTTTCAAAACATTACACAAAAACATTTGTTTTCATACAAATGTGTATGGCCACGCCCCAATGTTTCGATGTTTCTGTGTAATGTTTCGAAAAAAATATTCGCAGGAGACACGGATTAATTGGTGTGTTTGGCGCGCGGCGCGGCTAAGCGAGAAGAATAACGACATATGAAAAATTACAACAGACGAGGCTGTATGGTTCATGCCTTTGCCTATCCCGAAGAGGGACAAAACAAAAAAAAACTGTCAAATGTCACTGTCACCTTTGTTTACATTCTTTCTCATTCATATAAAACAATTCTTTATCAATTCTTAAGGTTCCCCTCCCCACTAACATTAATTGCTTACTGTTGATTAATAATGTTAAAATTTTGAAATTATTAGCTAAATTTATTGTTGATAACAATATAAAATTGTAAATGGGAATGATGATGAAGATTGTATATAAATTTTTTCATATTTGTTATAGTACTATTGTGTTTAGATATAAGTTCTTTTACTATTTTCATGCACGCAAGCTACTCATTGTTAGCTTGGTTCGTAAGTATGCGCGCGCGTTAAGTTAACTTATAAATTTTTCTGCTTTTATGTTAAACTGCTGTATGTTTTTTTTTTATATCTTGTTGATGCAACTACTATTGACGTGACTATGGCTTAAATACGCTAAACTAAAAGCGTGATCGCCAAAAAAAAAAAAAAAAAACAAGATTGTAAAACACGAATCGTGTTCTAAAAATACGTAAAAGTATTTTTATCTATATTCTGGATTATTTTAGAAAGGTACATAAAGATAAAGATCTTCCAATGTATAACGAAAGGCAATGGTTTCCATACCTACGCGTTGGCCTGTGCCACTTTCTCTTTCCGAGTTTGGTGTACACTTATTGCTGTCCTTCCTCTCCGACCAACTAAACTGACCAACTAGTTGTGCAGAATGGAACTCGATGAAGGCATCTATTCCGATCAAACCAACTAGTTGATCAGATATTTAATTTGGTAAAATTTTATTCCTAACGAAACAACTGAATAAACGGGTACTCCGACCAACTGAATCGACGTTGCGCAGAATGGAACTCGATGAAAGGATTTTTACCAATCAAACCAACTGGTTGATCATATATTTTATTTTGTAATAAATTATTCCTAAAGAAACAATAAAACGAAGAATGCGTGAACAAAACAACTCAAGAAGAAAGTAGTTAATACTATTATTAACTAAAGCATTAAAACCTACCTAACAAACATTAAAATAACTATCAAAAGGGGTGTTTTCAAATGTTCCAAGAACACTTGCGGCATTACCCCGCTGGATGGCATGGCTTACCCTTTGAATGAAGTAGGCCCTTGATTGCGGGACACCAGTTGCGTCCACCAGCAGAGGCCCAAGCCTCTTCAAGAAGCTTTTGGCTTCACTGCTCCACGGACCGAGGGTTTCAACCGCAAACGCAACAAATTCGAAATCTTGAATTATATTTCCGCTCTCCGCCCCGGCCGCGGCCTCGCCAGCCGCTCTTGAAGATGCCCGAACGTGACTTGGAGCCAATGTGTCGACACAAGTGGTGTCCCACATCAAAGACCTACCCCATGGCACTACTGGTGATACCATCGGGCTTCTTGCCATCCAGCCGGGAATAACTGCAAGGTTCTAGGATACACGGTATGTTTGATATAAAATAGTTGATCCGTTTCAATTGGTCAGATGGGAACAAATTTAAATTATTAAAATATTCCTATCGGACCAATCAAAAAGTTCTATCGTTGAGAAAGAAAAATAGTTTATCCGTTTCAATTGGTCAGTTCAGTTGGTCCGAGTCGAAAGCCTGACTTATTGATCATGCATGAATCATCCGCCCGGTGTTCGGATTTATGTAAACCTAACCCAGAACCCTAACGCCATACTAACCCAGAGGTATAGTCCGACGGCGCCCACGTGCATTCAGATATTAACGGGGGCTGCAAATACCATGTCGGCCGGCTAGGTGCACCTTCACATCATTACCTATCTCAAGTTTCAAAGTGAATTTTTTTTTTTTTATGGAAACTGACACGATTGGCTATATCACCAACAACATCCGTGATGTCAGTCCATAACACCGGGTGAACTTGGTGCCACGCTCAGTGCTTCCCTTCGGTCGTGCCGGCTACAGTGAACTGGACGGAAAATACAAACTATTTACATAGCCGTTTCGACCGACCTTTCATTCAGTGCGGTGGTGCCAACCCGGGCGGGTTAAACGCTACCACCTAGTAATATATGAAGGGAGTCATATCCCTTAGTCGCCTTTTACGACATACACGGGGAGAGATGCAGTGGGGCTATTCTTTTAAAGTACATTCTTAATATTCGTAATTCGTATTCGTATAGTAGGTACCTAAATACCTAAACCTACATAACATGACGGCTGTTTCCCGCTCGGTTAGACAGACACAACGGACCTCCATGTGCCACCATCCTGACACACCGTGTTGGGAGAATGACACAGAAGACTAATGAAAGATTTATGCAGTGAATGTGAACAGAAGAATCGGAGGGGTTTCCCTAGGCCTGCACTTACTTAGACCAGATCATAATATTTTGAACGTCAATTATTTTGTCAAAATAGTCATATAAATTTTGTTGTTTGTATTAGTATATTTCCAAAAAAATATGTAATTCATGTCAACAATGCAGGCTAGAAAAATTAAACAAGTAATAATTTATTTATTAAACTTTATTAAACAAAAGTAGAGGTATTAATTATAATAAAAAATAAATTAAATAATTTAATAAATTAGGACAAATTAATTTTCCTTGGTACCCCTTAGTTAGAGTGTGACCGCACTATGCGACAGCGCCACTTGCCGCGCTGGGCAGTACGGTCAACTTCATACAAAGAATATTGCGCCGCTACCGCTATAGTGCTATGCAGCTAACTGATGTCACATTCTTATACTAAACATCTTAAAGTTGAGTGAAGCAATCATTAGAAACAATTGGGACAGTGAGCATGGGAACATACAAGGGCGTCCCAATATTCAATGTCCAAACAAAATGACATGACTTCCAATCAGAAACAACCTTTATATAATTATCCAATTCACATTTGTTTAAAATTTTTATTTTGTTTTTTTTTTTATTTCAATCCCAATTTTTCCAAAATTGGGGTTGTAATTGAAAATATTCATATTAAAAAATTACATGTGGCCTAGGTTATTTTGTTTTTTCGGTTTTTATTGCAATTAGTGTACCTAGCTTTGTTTAAAAAATGTTTTTATAAAGTTTTCTTTCTTGTTTCAATAGTAACTCATTTTTATTTTTCAATACGTCACCAAAGTCAAAGTTTCAGACGTTGATTAAAGTTTACCTTAAAAATATTTACTTCAGAAAAGTGAACCTGCTTTTCAAAAACATCTACATACAACTCATTGGATTCATTGCCAAAAGTAAGACTCAATCTTTAAGATGAAAATATGTAACCTAGTCCAATCTTCGAATTTTAATCGCTTTACTTTCTTAGAAGAGAAGAATGGAGAGGCCGATCGAGCCCGTGAAACAATAGGACCGGTCGCCAACACGTTTACCTACCTGGAAATTTCAGGCCCCTCCCCCCCACCCCCTCCTTCGCACCTTCATCACCTATCTGCGCCTGAGTTGCCGCCGTTCTTTCAGTTTCTCGCTAACTGCTTGTAACATTTCCGCAATTTCGCTATTCTTTACAGACCGTGATCACTATCCAGTCTGATGAACCTGTGCTTGTAATTTGGACATGTCGTGATTGAACTGAAATCTGTAAACTAGAGATGGGCAGCCCCTACACGCTCCGTGAATATGCAGAAGTGCATTTAGCGTACGCTATCCCGATAAGTGTTTATAAATGTACACAACGCGTACGTGCAAGGTGAAATTCCTGGTGCTTCATCGCAAAGGTGGACGACTGAGGATCGACGGCGAAGAACAAGTGCTAGCGGAGGACGCTTCCATAAGTGTACGTCAAATGTCACGATTTGGAATTCGTGCACAGTGAAATGAGGAAGCCGGTTGCATCCATTCCACGTGTAACGCGTGCAAGCGCTTCTTCCCGCCGACTACGCTCCCAGGGTGGCGTTTTGCAGGGAAATTCTTCAGCACTCGCGAGAAGATGACCAACAAATCTACATTCAAAAGAATCGGAATATTCAACATTCATAATCTTCACCATTCGGCAGTAGACTCCGAGAGTAACACGCAGCTATCGTCTCCAACACCAGTTCGGAGTGAACCTATGGGCAGGCATACTCGGCGGAAGACTAGGAAGGCTCATCGGCCCGTTTGAGTTGCCGCCTAGACTGAATGGTGTACCATACCTGCGGTCTCTACAGCAAACGATAGGGGGATATTACTGGAAAATATTCTACTTTGTACATGATGGATTGTGGTTGCCACATGAATCTCAAGAGAAACTTTTTAAGAAGATTTCACTTATGTATTAGGGTCTGCGGAAGAAATTTCGAGCATTTACTATAAAATAAATTTACAAATAAATATCTACTTAAAACTGATTTGACATTTTCTTTAATACCTAACCATTCAAATAAGTTAAAGATTTAAAAAAAATAATTGTTTCATAGATAATTACTTATTAGTTTTTACCTTTCTGGAATCAGTATGAATTGTAGGTTTTAATAGCAGGTTAATTTTTCTGTAGTACATTTTTTTAAAGTAAACTTAAATCAAATTCAAAGTTTCATTGAAAAATATAAATTAAATAAGTATTACTATTGGAGTAAGAACGGGAATTTTAGAAAAACATTTTTCACACCAATGTTCTAGAAACTGCAATAAAAACCCAAAAACAAAAAACAAAATTAACCATGCATGTGGCTTAATGCAATTTTTTATGATTTATTATTAGAAAATTGGAAAAACATAGAAAAAGAGCTATAACTTAAAAACATAGGAGAATTGGATAACTACACATAGGAGGATTCTGATTGGAAATGACCTCCGGTATCACATCATTTCGTTTGGACGTCGAGTTTTGGGGTACACTGTATATCTTCCTTAACAGCCTACTCTGCGCCTTGACTTCACATACTCGAATCGAACGATCACTTCAAAACTCTCAGGGTAATAAAGGTTGACAGGAAGAAATATCTCGAAGGGATAATTATTTGCACCTCATGTAAATTTTAAATTGTGCTTGTTTCTGTAAAATGTTTTTGAGGTAATAAAGTATTTTCGATCAATCTATACCTACTTTATGAACTACATTTTAATGTTAAATCAGTAATCTCATAAAAACATTTTTAATTTATGAGCTTGAGTAGAAAAGTCAATATAAATTAAAACTTACCTTATTTTAAATGAATTTGAAGTGATCGTTCGATAACGCCAGTAAGGATGGGAAGCCGACGTTTTAGTTTTTATCTTGTTCAACCTTTTTATGTAATTATTGACACACATATACGGATTGGAAAGATTCTTTGTTTCTCCTTTTGGTGAATTTGGTAAATGTGCCTTTTTATTTGCTAATATTCAACATAAATGCAGGCGCACAATGCCATCAGATGTGTTTGTCACTGAGACAAGTTCAGTGTCCAGACATGGTTTTTTTTTCTTCCACTGAGAAAGAAATACACAAAGCAGTCTCATGATGTTATATTAATGTATTTTACTGTATCCTTAACTCTGCTAGCTAAGTAAACTCACATATCATTCACAATGTAGGTATTTCAGATCGCAGTTTGCAATGTACATGCTAGTCGGAATGCCAAAAAAATGTGTAATTGTATTAATCTTACTCACACATGTGAGAGAATAATGTAATAATGTTAATTAATAGATATTATTAGAAAACATTTCAAAAGTTAAATACATAATTCAGTTATTAAATCATTCGAATGATTATTTGAGTAGCCAACGTTGAGTGGCCAAATCTTAAAATATTAACCTATAAGTGTTACGTTACATTAACCAATCACAGTGCAATTAATAAATATGAATAAATTATTGTACAAATTAATCAAATTATAATACTGTTTAAATGTGTTTTTCCCAATTAAATCGAGCATAATGTCTTATAATTAGCAATTAGCTTATAAGAACCAAAATAGGACTTTCATGAGACGGATTGTTAGAGTTAGTCAAATGTGGCCAGCCCACCCAGTCCTATCTGACCAACAGAATATTAGTGAACACCGTAGTATAGCTAAATATATCCTAAAACTTACTAGGTACAACAATCTATGGATTTTTAGATTTATCACAAATATTGTATAGACAAATGTGAAATTACTCTTGTTAGAACCACAAAACGCATAGATCGGAAAGGTCAATTGGCCACATTTGAATGAACCAAAAATGTCCAATATATCCAAAAACATTCCACTGTACTTATAAAAAAAAACTAACATATGTAAATTAAAAACCTATAACACAGGTTATATTCAATAAACATTGGTTTAGGACTGAACTTAGGTACAAATAGTGCCTGTACTATCATTTACTAAATTTGCATCATCATGCACCGTACAGCACTACACAAGTTGAAAGAAATATATTTTCTCGAAGTAGGGGTACATTGAGATCCAAAAATGGAATTACTCTCGAAACGGTGCACACACACACACACGCTGATAGCTCTCACAGCTATCTAATTCTAGTGTATGCCACAAATGCACCTCTGCTTTTAAAGCTCAGTGTACTTACCTTGTTAATGATAGTTTTTATTACAAGTTGCAATTTTTTTAAGCGAAAAACGAACTAACTGAGAAAAGTGAAACGTCACGAAAGTACGAACGGAAGTTGCAACGCTCCTCACTGGACGCACTGCTCAGCGCCATCTATGAGTCTTTTGAAGCCGAACCATTGTATAAATTGAAAGGAATGTCGCATAGATGGCGCTATACTGATCGAAATAAAATTAATAATTAGAGTAAGAAGCTTCGCTTCTGTCTCATATCGCACCAAGGAAGGTGTGGATCTAAGCTTACGATGGCTTCACCGAACATATCCGGGCCCATCGGCAGTAGAGGAGGGTATTAATCGAGGTCGGGACTAGCGACTTCTCATCTTTTTTAAGGTTCCGTATCCGTCGTACGGGAACCTATTACTAAGCCTACGCCATCTGTCTGTCTGCCCGTCTGTCCGAGGGCTGTATCTCTTGAACTGTAATAGGTAGCCCGTTGAAATTTTCCCAGAATATGTGTTATTATGGCCGATATAACAAATAAAAAAAAAATAACAAAAAGTAAAAAATTCACAGGGGTCCCCATACAAGAAACTAAAAAGTGTATGAGTGCCATCTACCGAACAGAGTATGAAGCATTTTAAATACCATGACATGGCGATACGGAACCCTCGGTGCGCGAGTTCGACTCGCACTGGTTTCTTCCGTTTTCACCTGCCCTCTTTTGGCTAACTTTTATAAGATTTATTGAGTGAAAGTTGTTGTGAAGGTGCCACATCCATCAGTGCGACTCCCCATATGGTAGCAGGTACAGTTTCCTCATTTAGAATATTTGGCGTGTTAGTCATATTGTACCATACCTGTCATGTATATAAGGTCCTTCAATAGTAGGTAACTATCTATACGCTAAGGGGTGTATGTGTATCAGATACTGATCACGTTCCCATACCAATTTTTTTACGATATAAAAAACGTACTTATTAAGGTGAAATACGCGCACTTCACGTATTAAATTTGAGGAGTGAGTAGGTTTTTTATATCGTAAAAAAAATGGTATGGGAACGTGATCAGTATCTGATACACATACACCCTCTAGCGTATTGTTACCTACTAATGAAAGACCTTATATACAGACAGGCTTAAGGCAAATTGATCATTGAAAATTAACATTTAATTTAAAAACATTATTGGTAGTTTTGCATACATATGTAGAATACTGGTTATACGCGTTATATGGTTATATAAGTATGGTTTAACTACCGACTGTCTTAATACCTATGCAAGTACATAACTAATGTTGAATGTGCGTGCATCTTTAGACAATCATTAGTGAGCAACGGGGCAGTGTAGGTTTGATACATACATACATGCGGTAGTCGCAACGTACAAATGTGGGTCCAAAGGTCGAACTAGTGCAGGTAGGCTCTCTTCCCAACCGCGACGCGCGACCTTTGTACCCACATTTGTACGTTGTGACTACTGTACATACCACACGCTGTACCCCGAAAGTCGGGGTAAGCAGAGTAATCGGAGCTGTGCTGCAAGTACTCCTGTAAATTACATCACAACACCGATCACCGCGTTTAGCAAAGTATTCGGACAAGATAACTATCAAGCAGCGAGTAAGGCACGAATACCCACCCGCTGCATGACTCGGTGGATGGACTGCGCTAAGGTGGCAGGTGGCTATCCAGTCGCCCTTTAGCACGACATCTTGTCCTTATCCCTTAGTCGCCTTTTATACGACATGCACGGGGAGAGGTGCAGTGGGGCTATTATTTTTAAGTGCCGGCCCCATACGGCGTACGTTCATTATTGTTGTGATCAAATCAGAACTGATACCACTTCCTTAAATTTAATAATGAGGTATTATATTGATTTTAGGTAAATTATAACATAAATGATTGATTACAGATAGGATAGCAGATGTTTTAGTCTTGATTTGATCATCAGTTGTGTGATGGATGACTGACTGAACTCTGGGATTAAGACAAAAATTCAGTTTATGCCTCCTTACAATATAATGCGTTTTTTTTTATTAATTTGTTAAATTACTATGTTTCACTAATATTATGGAATAAACATGTTATTATTATTCTTGTGTCTTTCGTTATCAGGTGCCTGCAATATGCAAGCTTTCAGGTGTTTATACGAGATCAGTATTTTGTATGATAATCACATAATTTTGGAAAGTTTCTGGTTATTCAGTCTACCTATACCAAATCAATCAAATTATTGAAAGAAACAAAAGTTAAAAATATTATCAACTAGCTGTTGCCCGCGGCTTCGCTCGCGTTCAATTCGTATTTCAAAAGAAGAAAGTAACTGAGAGCGAAGGAGGTATCGTTTACCTGAACGCAACTCGGCCTTCAGCCTTGGCCTTAGTTATGTGGTTACTTTCATCGAGAAAGAATATCGTTTACGTGAACGCAGCTCCACCTTCGGCCTCTCCTTTAGTTACTTACTTTCTTCAAGAAGGTTTAATGTTTACCTGAATGCAGCTCGGCCTTCGGCCTCGCCTTTAGTTACTTACTTTCTTTGAGAAGGTGTATTCACTTCCAGAATGGAGCTACGCGCTCCGCCTTCGGCCTTGCCTTTGGTTAGGTATTTACTTTCTTCGAGAAGTAAGGTTTTTAAATTTGTTTTATATATTATATTATTCTGATGATGAATGTACAGTCACTATACAAAGTTTCGTCAAAATCCGTTCAGTGGTTTTTGCGTGATCGGCGTACAAATAATGAAAAATTTTAAAAACTGTTCTAACATGTTCAGTTTTATTATAATATTAAATGTACAGACTTTTTTTTCTTTACGATTTTATTATATGTATAGATAGATTATTAATTCTGCGTTTTCATTCGTACCACCACTTTCACATTAAGAATTCCATACCTAAACAGCAGGTACACCTTCACGGTTCATTCAATGTAGATGGCTACTTTTTATGTTTATTTTTTTTATTTTTGTTTTTTTGTTTTTATAGAAACTGATTTACGGTACTTCTAATATTACTTTATACAAGCGAAACATAGCAACACATTTGTTGTTCACTCAAAATTGAGTTCATTAATAAGCTCGATGTATAAATACAAATGATTTAAATAACAGTATTCTAAATGCAAAAAATACCTAATCGAAATAAAAAATATAAACTAAAACCTTAAAAAAATAAAAAAATTATATTAAACAAACACAAAATCTTTCTTTTCATCACAACCAAATTTTCGAACCGATTCACTTCATTTCAAATTAATCAAACAATATAATAATAATAACATAATAACTCTGACATGCACGACGCATCAAATTGTACAAATTGATATGAAACATTGGTATAATTTCCTAAATTAGACTACTGCTTATGTCCTATAGATGCCAGATAATTATTCAAGAAGTTTTGTAGGTGTTTTCCCCATTATAATTTAACACAGCTGAGCCTGCATGTGCAGTAGGTACCATCTCGGTGATTTGTTGTACAGACCGTGCGGCCAGGCAAGTGAAACTGCACCCTGTCAGTGAGGTGCGCTGGATGCCGAATAATAAGTTAAGTTTTAGCGAGTGCATACTAAATCTAGCCTGGTGCAGACCTTACAGCCTGTCGCCGTAGATAATCTGCAAGTAAATAGTACAGTTAGAGTCAAATTTTTTTTTTTAAACTGCCACGGTTGTCTACAACATCCGTGATGTCAGCCCATAACACCGGGTGAACTTGGTGCCATGTCAGTGCTTCCCTTCGGTCGTGCCGGCTGGACGGAAAACACAAACTATTTACATAGCCGTTTCGACCGACCTTTCATTCAGTGCGGTAGTACCCTACCACCTAGTAATATAAGAAGGGGGTCATATCCCTTAGTCGCCTTTTACGACATACACGGGGAGAGATGCAGTGGGGCTATTCTTTGAAAGTACCGGCCCCACAAGGTTCAAAATTATTGTTGGCTAGCTCTACTAGGATCAACTAGGTAGCTATAAAAACCTAGTGGGCACGCTCTTTCCGTTTAAGTGTACAATAAAGAAGATATACATATTTTTAGTTCAATTCAATTCATTTTGTTAAAAATTTTCAAGTTATACTTCTTTAGGCGCGTTATGAAAATGGGGAGTAAAGTCAGAAAAAACGTCATCGTCACCATCATCGCATAAAAATTATTTGTATGTGGGTATTGTGCGGTGCTGCCCGATAGATAAGCGGAGAGAGGGAAGAACGAGAGGGGGAGATAAATCACGTCACAGAAGTATAACACTTGTAACGGGCGTACATAAGACGCGCCTTTTTTTATCTGTAAGGAAAGGCAAGACACGGCCAAAGGGAAGCTCAGACTTGGCACTTAGTTCCAACAGGACCAAGGTGCATTGACAATGTAACTTGTATGCCAAATGACGGACGTAGTCAGTGATGTAGGCAACCATAGCAGGTGCCAGAAAAAAAATTACAAGAAAAATATTAAGACGAGACGGAAGTTAACTTTCTCCATTCAAATTCGTCTTTCGGCATGTATGTTTTGTAGCACCCTAAACCGTAACCGATTTAAAAAAAATGTTTTTTCTCTTCTTAAGGACAGTCTAACCTACGTTACTGTAATTTTTTTGTTTACATGAAATACCTATACCTACAACACCGGAGCTAAAAATTTGTACTTCGACTGAAATAATTAAAAAAAATTTATTTATTTTTTTAAGTTCATTAATCTTTATTGAGTCTTCATCACTTTAGATATTCAAAAAATAAAAAGACAGGAACGTAGATTCGACTGTCCTTACTGCAACAAAAACAAAATTAAAAAATCGGATAGGGTTTAGTGGGTAAAAAACATAAATACCGAAAGGCGATTTTGTATGGAGAAAGTTAACTTCCGTCTGGTCTTAAGAAAGATGTGTCGGGGTTACACTAACCGATTCTATTTGTGAGCGCGGACGACGCGCAGTGTAGCGACCGACCGGAGCGTGCGCCTCCGGCTGAACTCGACCACTGAAACACACAATTTAGAGGTTAATACCTACTCGTGTCAATAAAAAAATGAGCATATTATATTATTATTTAAATGTTTTCAATTAATTTCACACTACCCATCAACCTTGCCCACAAAACGAACAGAACAAAGGTGGTCTGCTGCGGCCGCACGCGCGTTCTGGTCCTGTATAGAAGCAAAATCAATAATAATAATATTTGAAGCTGAACAGGAGCCGCAGACCTAGCTAGTAAAAACCAATGAGCGGATTGTGTGCGCTGCGTGATTGGCCATGTTTGCATCCTACTCTCTCACAGTGAGCGCGCATATGTTCAGCATACTCTACTACAGTGGTTCCCAATACTATTTTCGGCTACGAAACCCTAAATGATCGTCCTACTGTTGGCGGAACACTAAGTCAAGTACCTAGCTATTGTGAACATGAAATCTGATATTGTGAACATCAATCTGTCAATTGCACGGACCAGGAAAGGGAAAACCAGTAGCGGCTTCCAGAAGGTCAACTTTGTGAAACCTGGAGCCAATAAGCTGCCCAAAGATAGGACTAAACCTTTTTCAATATTGGGAGCAGCAAAGGATTGGGAATTGTTGATGGACACACATGAGAAGCATTACCAAATGCCTTCGGAAATCTGTACCACAGCAATAAACCAGATATAGGTACTCATATTCTCAAAAGCGACAAAGCATTGTTGAACTTACACTTGTTGAACTTACAGTTCCATGGGAAAGTAACATACCGAAGGACCACAACATCAAACTTAACAAGTACTGCAACTTAGTAGACCGGATTGTGAGAAACGGATTCAAGACTGATCTCTTTGCTGTGGAAGTCGCAGCGAGAGGACTACCAGCGAAGTCGCTCTACAGTCTCTTCAAGAATCTAGGGCTGCCAAGATCGACGCTAAGCTCATACATGGAGAGAGCTTCGAAAACGTCACTGGAAGCATCCTACAGAATATGGATAGGTAGAGAGAGAGAGGTCGAGAGCGGGACTGGTGGTTCCCCGCATCCTTGTCAACGCAGGCTAGCTGACGAGGGCTTGAAGCGAGCCGAAACGTGAAGCATGCGCGGGAAATTTAGAGTGGCCACTCGCTAGTCCCGACCTCGATTAACACCCTCCTCTACTGCCGATGGGCCCGGATATGTTCGGTGAAGCCATCGCAAGCTTAGTTCCACACCTTCCTAAATTTATGTAACCTATACCTAATTTTTGATACTAAATTGTTGGCGGATTATCATGTTTGATTTCAATAGCAAAACTATAGTTTTAAATTAAAAACATATTACACGTTTTTGATTAGGGAGAGCGTTTTGTGCTTTTCCAAGCTGTAACCTACGGAACCCCTGTGAGCCTTTCGCGGAACCCTGGGGTTAACACCTTTTGGGAACCACTGCTCTACTAAGCGGTTACAACGGTTTGTACGAGATTCGGCTATTTAAACTAATTGTTGATTTGACTTGATGAATACTTTCATTTAATTTAATTCAATTTCATCAATAAAGGAAATCATTTTGACTAATGTGAAAATGATTCGCCGCGCGGCCCTTGGGCGAGAGATGAATGTCTCGCTCAGTACATAGGTGTGCGTGCGGAAGGTGGTGGGTTCGGTCCCATCAATTTATTTCTTTTCCGAGTTTGATAGGTGCAGTTCTTTCAAGAACACACGACGTGCCCAAGCCACTGCCGTTTGAGCCTAACTAACAACTTATTCCGTAGTCTAAATATAATGATAATAACATAAGAAGCAATTTTTTAAATTGCACTTACATTTCCGTGCCACTGAAAAACTGAGGCACTACGGCATAGTTATTCGCATATACACGCATGTCTCCGAGCCCGTAGTACTTCTGGAGGAATGCAGTCATCTTTTTCGATGGCTTGTCTATGGCCAGCATGTATGGAGAGAGTTTCTTGTCCTGTAAAAAGAAAATTCAATTAAAATAAACATAATACATGCACTAACATCACGCTGTATCCTGACAAATGGGGTAAGCAGAGTAATTGGTGTTGTGCTGCAAGAACTCGGTTAACACAACACAGGTGTACAGCACAACACCGACCACGCGTTTAGCGAAATATTAGGACAAAACAATATCGAGCAGCAAGTGAGGCGCAAAGTTATCTACCTACTGCGTGAATGTGAACGGATCGTGCTAAGGTGAGACGTGGCTAGCCCTTCGCCCATTAGCACGGAAAAGTTACAAATAAGATTACCTGAAGCATGAAGTCGTACAATATTTTTCCCACACCACGTCGTTGGTTCTCCTCGGTGACGTAGAAATCTAATACGCACTCGGGATACTTCTGGATAATTTCGCCGGAATCTTTGTGGAAGTACAGACTTTTTTTTCCTGTCCGCAAGTAGCCGATCATTTCACCGCGACCGCTGCAATCAAATAAGAGGTCACTTTTGACTATATGTCTATGTATACGCGCGCGCCATCTACCGAATAGATTATGAAGCATTTTAACTAATCATGACATTTAACTAATATGAAGCATTTCATAACACGCCATAGATGGCGTGAGTGGTGCTAGCCATGACAAGGCGATACGGAACTCTCGGTGTTCGACTCGCACTTGGCCGGTTTTGTAGCTCCTATGCATTCAAATTCCTCACGTCAAGTTACTCAAGTTCCGACACTCAAGGCATTTCAGCTTTCGCGGCCGCATACGCTTGAGGGTTTAACACAGAGATAGAAAGTAATAAGATAGATGCATTACATAAATAAAAAAAAAAATACTTACTTGTCAGCTTCCCGATCGATGTAAGCATACAACTCCTCGTCGACGGACTTGATGAATTTTTCTGTGATCGTGAGCTGTCGATCCAACCCCTGCGCCTTTGTAGATTTCTCTCCCAACATGTTAATCCAGCGAGCGACACTATCTTGTTTGTTTCTGTAATGTTTAAAATTAATAAAGTCATTTTTTTTTATTTCTTTTTTATTTTCATTCAATAAAATTTGGCATCAATGTTGGCTAATCAGCCAACAAAAATCCCAGGCGTGAGTATGGTAGTGTCCCAGCTATTAGCACCATAGCATGTGAGGATCCATTGTCTCTGCTTCCCCATTGGATGTTATATGTACCTACATGATGAACAAAAAACCTGTCGAACACCCGAAGGTAGGAGGTACAGTTTCAGATACTGAATCGGATAGGCTAGTTTTTTTTTATTTATATGAAAATATGCCCTTTTCCAATTATTCCTAAAGTATCAAGATGTCTTTAAATAACTAAATTATGTCTGCATGCCATCATAACAGTGAGGTGAAGTTAAACTCTACTACCATGTCTTAAGCACGTGATAGCAGTTCTCTAGGTACCTACGTAGGTAATATTATTGTACAACTTATTATGTATACAAAATAATAGTTTGTTGCACACTAAATGACCACAAAGCACTTACCGACTTCATTTTTCAGTACAGAAGACAAACAAAACAAAACAAAATAAAAATCAGCAAATTATTTTACAAAGAATTTCACTAAAGACATAAGAAAACGCTCTCTGCCTTAAGATAATTTATGAAACCGATGCGGCGGCAGGCACTTTGTGCCGCGCGCCGCCGCCTAGAGTAAAGAATTTTGCATTAGAAAGAAGTAAAAGGTTGTGATACTAATTTTTTTTTTTTTGAAAAATTTATAAAAAAAACTAGCCTATCCGATTCACTATCTGAAACTGTACTTCCTGCCTTCGGGTGTTCGACCGGTTTTTTGTTCACCGTGTATATGTATTGCGTAACTATGTGGTTAAGTCTCTCATGCAAGAGGACAGAGGTTCGAATCCCGACTATTTAGTAATATTTGCATGCTAATGAACTCACCTGATATCTCTCGGCTGTCCGTGCTCCGGGGGAATGAGATAGGCGTCAATTTTGACCAAAGTCTTATCAAAAATAGACGACAGAGGTATTTCAGCTGGAGACATCATGGCAGTTGATTAATTGACCTGGAAAAATGATCGATATACTTAGTAAGTAGGGCATATATATGTAAGTATGATGAGAATAAATAAAGAATGAAAGTGAACGTAAAAATGTAATGAGTAAGGTACAGGAGGGGAATGAAAAAGAATGCAATGTAATGATTGGGGATGAGATGCTGTAACAAGTGAATGAATTTGTACTGCACTTTCCAATTAAATCTGGGATTAAAATTAATTAATTAATTTAATTAAACGTCACTGGAAGTATCCTACAGAATATGGATAGGTAGAGAGAGGGAGGTCGAGAGCGGGACTGGTGGTTCCCTGCGTCCTAGTCAACGCAGACTAGCTGACGAGGGCTTGATGCGAGCCGAAACGTGAAGCATGCGCGGGAAATGTAGAGTGGCCACTCGCTAGTCCCGACCTCGATTAACACCCTCCTCTACTGCCGATGGGCCCGGATATGTTCGGTGGAGCCATCGCAAGCTTAGTTCCACACCTTCCTTCTTGTTGGATGTCAAATAAAAGATACTATGCTCCATATTTATACTGAAAAGTTGCCAGGCGGAGCGGCGCGCACTATCGTGTGCTCTATCTATGCATACATACATAATAGATACATTATTATTATTATTTATAGCACTAACAGCTTGAATGTGCATAAAGGGTCAAGTGCACAGTACCTACCCCTCACCAGTAGTAGGTAGGCCTGAAGAACATTATGAGAGTGGAAAAGGTGTGTCAGCATCATAGCACTTCGAGATCTCTAGTCAAGATCCCTACCTATCCCATTGCGAAACAGGTGTGACGTTAAGTATTATATACCTAAGTTGTATAATTGATTATTAAAAAAAAAATCTATTCTAAAATGGCATAAGCAGTACATAAAATTATTTCCGATTGTGATCAAGGTTTCTGGTTAAGTATACGCTAATACACAATTGGGGACCAGCTAACCTGCTTCCCCTAGGTTTCCACTCTGTAACCCCATTAACGGCTAGTCAGTTCAATTGGTATGCTACGACAGGAGCAAGTAACTGGAGCCACTAATCTGCTAACCTGCTTCCCCTCAGTTTGTACTGTGTAACCGTGTCGACGGCTAGTCATTTCAATTGATATGCTACGACAGGAGGAAGTAACTGGACCTGGTAATCTGCTAACCTCCTTCCCCTCAGTTTGTACTCTGTAACCGCATCAACGGCTAGTCAGTTCAATTGATATGCTACGACAGGAGGAAGTGACTGAAGCTGGTAATCTGCTAACCTGCTTCCCCTCAGTTTTTTAAAAATTTTTTTATAGACTACCGGCACGGGTGGCTGTGCCCAAAAGTTCAAAGAACGATTAACACACAGCCAATAACCCCACTCTTTCGTTTGAACTTTGTAACCGCACTGACCTCTACTCGCATGTCCGAATAATGGTACATGCAAGCAATGTCGGAAATCGGTAAGCTGTTAACCTGCTTCGGATTAAGTACCTTGTTGTTATTGTTGTAGTAGAAATAGGGGGTGGCTGTAAGCATGCGAACTAGTCATTCTTGATCGGGGACCTTCCTGCAAAACCCCTTGATCCACAGCCACCCCAGACTCCCTATGCCCTCCATGAAGGCCACAGGACAACCAGGGCAGCTACAGACCATAACCGGATCGACAGCTGTTCGCTGTCATATATATATCACACGAAGGCCACGTGTTGTATTATATTCACATTTAATAACATGTGTAACTTAGAAACACGTGTGCTGCAGATAAATAGTGGTGGAACAGCGTATGGAACATGATAACTTGCGGTATTCTACAAAAAAAGACCTAAAAGCGCAAGGCTGTGTGTGTTTTTAGTTACATAGCAAATTAAAGGTCCCTTACCTTCAACTGAGGGTCAATTACTAGAGCAGTGTCGCCGGCGAAATTCACAAACACCGTTTCACATGCACCGACACAATTCACCGTATGGCCGCTATGGCCAGCGAGCGGAGAAGGCGGCAGGTTCGGAAATCTATTGCAAAGATGATCTATTGAATGAAAGTAAAGTGTACGGCAGTACTACAAAGTCGTCTCTTCATCTGACACGCTTGGATGGCCGGCCAAAGAGAATATAACCGGGCCGGATTGAATTTAGTGCACAGCTGCCAGGCCCAGGTGTTGTGTGTTGCAAGGTGGTGCAAGTGTGCAAAGAGCAAGGAGACTATAGAGAGCAAAGAATATAATACTACATAGAGAGGCGACGGGTTAGTCTAGCGGTCCGCCACCTGAAAGAGCTACTGGCTCCTACAACAGATCCTTTCGGCAAACTTCGGCTCTAAGGAATGTGTGGTATAAAGGTAGGCGTCCATTAGCGGCGGATCGGGCCGGGTCGGGGCGGAACGGGCCGCATCGCATACGTTGTGCTGCGTCCATCTACACGGGGCGCGGCGGATTGGCCAGGCGAATTTTTTGTTTCAGACGTAATCTACTACTGAGCGAGTGCGGTCGTGCTACAATGGATAGCTCAGATGAAGAAATGTTGTTGTTCCAAATTCTTTTTCATGAAGAGGAAGAACAAAAAAATTAAAAACCATGAGTGTATAAGATGCGGGTGCATCATATATGCAAGAAAAGAAAAATATTTGGGGAATATCATCACTTATTTCGTGATTTGAAGAAAGATCCAGTGAAGTTTATCGAGTATTTTCGAATGACTTTAAACAAATTTGAAGAATTGCTCAATATATTACGTGAGGATTTACAGAAACGAACATCCAAATTAAAGATATTATTATAGATATTAGCAACTCTTCGGTTCATATTTCCGCAAGACTGTCGATTGAAAATTTGGATGGAAGGAACACGTGCTCGCGCATCCGATTGCCCGCGTCCACTAGGCGGATCGCATCGCATCGCAACGGGGCGCATCGCACCGCCGGCAAAAATACGCCTGGCGAGCGACTCACTCACTATTGCGCTGCGGCCCGACCCGTCGCTAGTGAACGCAGTTTCATATAAATACAGGCAGACGGATTTTTGCGTTGCGTCATTTTTTTATTCCTAAAGTATGGCCAATTACATGTTTCCCTGATTAGTTTTTTTTTAATGTTTGCGCAGGGCATAAACTTAAATAAACTATTTAAGTAGGTAGGTACCAGGAGAACATAAGTTTACAACTGGTGAATCGTCATCAATGTCAACACTAGAAAGGGACAAAGGAGTAAAGTACGTGCCTCTCGCTTTGACCGTTTCTTCTCACAGCAGTGCGCGGTCCCTTTGGGTAGTAGGTTCATGGTTTAGATCGACGACGTCGAAATAGATGTTGATGTCTCGAAGCAATTAAGTCCCAAAATTGAGGCTGAAGGTCAAGTTTAAGTAGACTATATACCCTTAAGGCCCGGACTTCATGCATCCTTTTCTCCCCGGAGTTGACTAAAATAGGCCACACCCACCGGTGCGAGCGACAGAGTTAGAAACGGATGCATGAAGTTCTCACATTATCGCTCGCACCGGTGGGTGTGGCCTATTTTAGTCAACTCCGGGGAGACACGGATGCATGAAGTTCGGGCCTAAGAAAGTAACCTATAAATCACATAAAAGCAGATTCCCAAATTTCGATTTTACTGTACTAATCGGTCCCCATAAGTGATGCCATGATGTTACAACAACACAGATCACGTTTTGTGGCAAACCCTATGTATATTAGTTGAGTATTTTTCTGATAAATCACATTAAAAAAAAACATTTTTAGCACAATAATTTGTGCTTGCAATTAGTAAATAAACATAAATAATTCCTAATATAGGCACATAGGAAATGGGACATGAAACGAAACGCAACGAAGAAAACATTTTATTTATTAGGTATACGTTGATCTTTTATGTAGTCAAAGTTCCTGTTATCTTTGGATCATTAGATAGAAGAAAGAAATAACAAAAAGTTAAAACCATAGCAAACAACGGAAGTCTCTCTGAGCTGAATTTGCTAAAAGGTTCGATATTATGCAGTGACAATACATATCAGGTGAGAGCAGGGTTGCCAGGTGGCCCAGATAAATAAGGTCCTCCTGGACATTTTTCACCAAAAGATCCTCCCTTAAATTTTTCACATTAAATTTTTTTAGAAAAATACCTTTGATTTTTGGGGGTCCCTTTTATTCACCAATACGGGGCAGTAAGGAAATAGGGGATAAATAATTAGTATTCAATTATTTTTTATATTTTAAATCACCTGCAAGTGCTTTCAACGATTTTAACAATCGCTTGAGTGTCCGCGACAAAATAAAAAAAAAACAAGAACACTTCATAGTCCAAGTTGCTTATATTTTTTACTGTGGTGGGCAGAACATCGAAAACATGCACTGTCCACGGTAAACACGGACACCTGGCAACCCTGGGTGAGACAGTGAGAAACGTTGATACCTCGACCAGTTATATTACAATGTATTTATATCAATTATGTATACATACATATATACCTACTCGTACAGTAAACACAACATTATTTATTTTAAATGCATTTAAACATTCAAGCATACTGTCTGGAAATACTGTCAAGCATTGTCAATAAATAAGTAAATCAAAGAGAGGAATTTGTCATACACTTAACATACACATTCATTTCATCAATGGAATTGATAAAAAGTTACAGATAGCTTATCAGGTAAAAGGTATAAAGTACATAATTAAATACATTGTTATAGTACGTAGGTACACAATTTTAATCAACTTGCAAGTTTATTTTACATGCATAGTAAATCTAAGTCTTCTTATTCCTAGCACATTTATATAATAAGACTAGCATACATCAGTGTCTTCTTAAATAATATAAAATATGTATATTCCTATAGAGAAAATTTCAATCCAAATTTTCTTTTTAAAAAAAAGTGTTGAGTCTTCTCATTCCATCGACAATAACACAACTAAAACATTGAGCATAAGAATATTTGCAATCATCCAATATCGGCGCAAAGCTGTATCACAGTACGCTAACTTAAAATATACCTAACTCTGCTGTCCGTCACTCTAGCCAGTCGGCAGGACACTGCGACCCGCCCCGCCGCCCCCACTATACAATACCACAATGTATTATGACTCCTAACTCACACTCAATGCCAATTCCAAACTCATTTGTGACAAGCATAACAATCCATATGGCCAACATGAACATTTGTCAGCCTCAATCGACCACCATTCGTGATCTTAAGCACATCTGAGCGCAGTCAGAAATTGGATCAGTGGCCGTTCGACCGTTGAGGCTGACGTGGTTCTGAACTGTTAAAACTGTCGTCCCTTTCCTGCTTACCTAACTAGGTTTTAACCCGCCCGGGTTGATACAACCACACTGAATGACAGATTGATAGAAGCGGCTATGTAGTTCGTGTTTTCCGTCTAGTTCAGTATAGCCGGCACTACGAAAGGGAAGCACTGACACGGTATCTATTTCAGCAAGGTGTTATGGGCCGACATCACAAGCGCTGTACGTGATGTAGCCAACCATTTAAGCTGCCATAAAAAAAAAAAGATTTTTGCAAGTTTTAGTGAATTTATCAAAGAAAACATAGAACTTCTTAATGTAAATAAATTTTCTTTGGGTGATTCGTGATCCTAATAAATTTAAATAAAAAAAAGATCATAATGACGACTGGACTGAGCTTATCGTAAAACAGTACCATGTAACTCCTATGAACGATACAAGACTACTAGAAGGTAGATATTAATAGAACCATTATATAATGTTGAATAAGGAATGTAGGGCAAGAATCATTCTCAGTGTACTAGGGTACAATTTCCAGAAATGCTCCTATGCTTCTATTATGCACATTTACGCTTCTCCATTGGCACAATGAATTTAAATCTAGTTATAAGCGACCCTCTTACATTGAGAACACATAATGTGAGCTTTAAAAAGGACACGAACTGCGACTTGACTTCCAGGCCTGACTTCCACCGAGTTATGCAGCAGGTAGGTCTTCGTGCCTCGCTTGCTGCTTGATAAGTTTTCTTCTCTGAGTAACTACTTTGCGAAACGTGGTGTTGCGCTGTAATTTACCAGACTTCTTGCAGCACAACACCGATTACTCTGCTTGTATGTATGCGCTCTACTGTATTAGAGCAGTGAGTAAATGAAATGCATCTTGTCTGCTAGCGGTAGAGAAGCTGATTGCAGTGACAGATTGTGCATTATACATCTTCAACTCTGCATAGGTCACACAGGTCAAGCGGGGACTTAGCGCAATAACGAAATGCACCAATGCATACATATTAGGTCCTTACTTATGAAATTGCCGTTTTATATAGAAAAAATCAAACTATTTTCTTAAATGAAAACTGTGAAATTTTTTAATCGAAGTATTTGCCATTATTATCAATGCACTTTTGCCATTTTACTGGAAGTTCATTGATGCCTCTGCTATAGAAATCCTGGGGATGGGAATCGATGAACTCTTTAAAGGCGTTTTTCACTGCCTCACAGGATTTGAAATTTTTCCCCTCTGAAAAGTTAACCAAATTTCGAAAAAAAAAATGGAAATCAGTTGGAGCAAGGTCTGGTGAATATGGTGGGTGACGGAGAGTTTCCAGTCGTAACTCCTGTAGTTTTGCAGTAAATATTAGAATTTGGAATTCCTACGCAAAAAAAGTTTGCCACTTTCAAAGTGGTCGGTTTGTAGAAACGGAAATTTCATAGGTAAGCACCTAATACAATGCAATTAGATTCAGAATAGGACACGCTGTTCTTCAAACTTCAAACTTCACTCGAATACGCGCGTAAGTCCGGTCTGCATATCCGTACAGGTTTAAACGGCCTCTTGATGACCGATGCGTGCAATCAGTGTCAGGCAGTCAGTCAGTCAGACAGTCAGTTAGTCGGTCAGACAGAGAGTCAGTCAGTCCGCTTCATATATAAATTTTTTACCGCAACATACTGAAGTGAAGTTAGTACTGTCACAAAATGGCGCCGGTGCCGTCCTAATGTTATTGTAATCGCATTGTACAATACATACATACAACACAGCGGCACGCAAATGAAATGTTCGACAACGTCACATCGCCACAATACATACCTGTTGTCAACTAGAATGGCTCTGTGAAATAGTATGGCAATACAAAATGAGAAAATCGAAATCTCTTGACAACTCACTGAAATAATATTTCTCATTTCATTCAAGAAAACTCTAATATGACAATTTGGAATGAATATTTTTGAGAATGGAATAAATATTTCCATACGCACACCCAGCGACTGATACGTTCAGACAGACCGCACACACATCTTTTCTCTATTTATGTTCCACTAACAGAATTATACAATAAAAATTTTATTCGGTAGAATGACGTGATGGGAGAACTTCAAGATGGATGCAGTTGTAGAATTTAACCAAATATTAGAATGACAGCTCGTAACTATTGAGATCAAAATGTTACATATTAATTTACCTTGACCGTCACATCAACCAGCTAGGCCGCACAACTGAATATAAAAAAATATTAACCTTAGCCTTCGCTTCCTATATTTTTTTTGGTTTTTTTTTTTTCGAAAGCGCGACATGTGGCATCGTTTCACTTACGAGTAGGTGACTCACGATGCCCATGGACATTCTGTGATGCACGGGGATTGCGAATGCCATGCCGGCCTGACAGGAGCCTTTTCACGCCCCTTTTGAAAAATCCCAGGCTGTACTTGGGAGGAAATAGATGAGGGAGCGCGTTCCACATTTTCCCGGTTCTGTGAATAAAAGACCTACTGAACCGGTTGGTCGCGCGGTAGGTCGATATGACACAATAAAACGATCACTTCAAAACTTCAAAACCACTTGGCGTAGGATGTCCATTTTACTTTGTATCGACTCTTCTACTCAAGATGTGTGTCTCTGAAGGAAGAAATTTAATATTAAGTTAATTAATATAATATATGCAGTTCCAGGATAGGGTTTCGTAACTTGAGGGTTCGAAAGGGGTCCATATTTGAAGACGAAAGCTCTGAAACGTTTTCCCAGAATCACTCATTTTATAATACTTTTTGGTGAATTTTAGCTTTGATGGACGGTTAACGTCCGGCTTTATTAAATAAAAATAAAATGACTGCTTACATGTTTAACTAGTAGAATTGAACATGTAGGTAAATTCTAAACACTTAAATTTGAATGACATCAAAAGAAAAAGGAGACTGGACAAGGTTATTGCACTCCCTAGACCTAGACAGCACTGTTGCCAAATCTCCCCATACTCACTGTCCATCGAGCTTTTATTACTATTTTTAATTTTTGTATGAAAAAAAAATATGGAATTTCGATTTGAGTGATAAGGATTTTTTTCTACTAATAATGAGTACTTTCTATTCCTGAAGTTTCTCAAGCCTATCCTGAAACAACCCTGTACATCATTTATCCATATTTTTATTATAAATTGTTCTTACAGAGACACAGATATTGAGTAGAAAAATGGATACAAAGTAAATGTTTGCCCTACGAAAAGTGGTTTCGAAGTGACCGTTCGATTAGGTTAGTATGGTCTGCCGACAATGTGGCCTCTTGTATAGCGGCGTTGAATTGTATAAAATGTTTATGATGGCTTCATGTATTACAAAGATATTTTATCAGAAAATGACATCAAAAGGTTAACATTTCTTACAAAATCAACTGCAAACACCTTAAAAATAGATACAATAGGCGAATAGACAAGATTATTATCTTAATAGTATGCCTATCAATATGAATATATTATTGTAAATTCACTCCCATGTACGACAGCTTCAACATTTTTCCGCCAGCACGCAGTTAATTGGACGCGAGACACTTCATGCATTTGAGTTTGACATATTTATTTAATATAGAGAATAACATCAGTTATCTTAAATTAAATTCCTCAAGTGCAATTTATGGCAAAATAAATATTCCTGATACTTACTTCAAGTTTCTGGTCCAAGGTTTTTTTATCTTATATAAAAGAAAGGGTAAATTTATGTAGCTTAGAGATACGCACTATCTGATACAAGTAGCAAATGTCCTCAAGCTGCCTACAGTGGTAAAAATAAAGCCTACTTCAATAGAAAATGTTGAGTGACTGAGCTATTTTTTGTAATTATACATGAGCACTAAGTGTACAGTCCCCGGCAGCAAATAATGCGTGTCGATCTTTAGAAAGAGACCATCAGGTCTGGAGACCCGGCGAGCACTGGAGCGAGCCATGCTGGGAATATCGCTACGTGATATGGTGCGTAACGAGGCAATCCGACGCAACGCAACCAAAGTAGTCGATATTGGATACCGGGTGGCTAAGCTCAAGTGGCAATGGGCTGGGCACGTCAGCCGAAGAGACGACGACCGTTGTAGTAACCGTGTCCTACACTGGCGGCCGTGGACAGGAAAACGGAGTGTGGGAAGACCACCCGCCAGGTGGGACGACGACATCAAGTACGTCGGCGGAAAGCAGTGGTTCCGTACCGCTGAAGGCCGGGAGGACTGGAGGAAAATTGGAAAGGCGTATGTCCAGCAGTGGACGCTTACACGCTGAATGACTGACTGACTGACGTCAAGTTGTAGAGCGTCGTCCCTGTCGCACGACCTCGTACGTCTCTGCGCGACAGGGAAGACGCTCTACACAACAGGATGGTCTCTTTCTAAAGCTCGACATGCATTATTTGCTGCCGGGGACTGTACAGTGCACTTTGGCACACAAGTATGTTGAAGTACAAGGAACCTAACAGACGTTGCATCGAGCACTTCCCGCGCCTTCAACTGAACTGATCATACGAACACTGACCAAATAATTCATATACTCTAATCCAGTGCTACTCAAACTTTTTCGCGTGGCGGAATATGGCGCGGGGTAAATGTCAAACTTGTTTGTGTTACGGACCGGCAATTTTTTTCTATTGTAACCTAGCTAGCCGCCGCCTGATTGGATGAAGCGCGACGGCGGCGGCGCCGATGAGATACCACAGCCCCTACCTATCATATCCGTTTATCCCGGCCGGGTTGCTACCACCGAATTGGCTATGTAAATAGTTCATGTTTTCCGCCCAGTTCAGTGTAGACGACATGAAATGAAGGGAAGCACTAACATGGCACCTAATTCACCTGGTGTTATGGGCTGACATCTCGGTTGCTGTTTTCAATAAAATAAAAAATAAAAAATTCATTATTGACGAGCGCGAGCCTGATTTATGGACTCTTAGTCTCTCTGAAAAAAATATCCATCTTCATATTTCCCTCGTGCCTCGCCGCGGACCGGCAGCTTGCGGGCCGCGGACCGCCACCGGTCAGCGGACCACCATTTGAGTAGCACTGCTATAAGTAATATAAGAGCATGTATTGCGACTATCTAGAACGATAAAAAAGGTATGGACGCCGGACTGTCAAATGCTTGTATGAGAACTAGCGTCGCCGAGTTGCGGGGAGCGGAGTGTACTTACCGATGATAAGATATTCCACTATTGTGCACACTAAACTTGGCTGTAGTGTTTTTACACGTAAACACAGAGCATGCGGGCATTTTAAACAGGTTTTTACGAACGCAGCCGATGAAAGACTGACGGGCCAGCGCGCGACCGTCCAATGAAACAAGTATGCTTTACTTATATCGTGTTACGCTGGCGAGGATAGGGTTCGGGGCCCATACCTATTTTATCGTTCTAGGCGACTATAGTGCCACGCATCGAAAACGCTCGATGCACAACAAATCTTCATAAATCTACATCATTACGTACATGGATAATAATTTATTTCACATTGACTAATTATTCATGATACAAAATGGAAGAAGCGATTAGAAATGAACCTGCAAACTTGGTCTCGCTATTTACCTAACAATAATAAGTAGATACTATGAGTTGAGTAGCTCAATACGTTGTGCTTACACCGACAACTTACACCTACACCACATCGGTTCTTTTGAAAAAAAAAAAAGCAATCTCGGCTGCAGTCTTATCAATGATGGGATCTTGCACGCCCCGCCTCGCTCGATCCACACGTATAAAGCTACATTTCAATATGTCCGTCCCTCTCCTACAAACATCTTCCTTTCTTGCAGGTATGCGTTGTACTCTCTCACCCCTTGAGATCTTAGCTGCTCTAACTCGTTGCACTATATTGTAATCACTTAATTATCTGCTCACGCCGAAGCCGGGTCGCTTATCTGAAATATAAATAACATAGGTGAATTTTTTTTTTTGCTTCTAATGGATTAACAGTCACTGGTGTTTAGTTCCGAAACAAAAAAAGATTAAAAGTGCTCAAAACTGAATTATGACCAACAAGACCAACACTCGCAATCACTTCATAACCAACAGAGTTGCCGAAGAATGGAACTAACTTCTGGAGGACATTATCAGTGCAAACAACGTAAACCAATTTGAAAACCGTTTGAACACTCATCACTCATCTGAACAAGATAAAAAAGTAACTAAGTGAAGCAAAATAGAAAAAGTGAAAAAAAAAAAAATAACTACACCAATGAACTATGAACTTGATTTAGATACATCAGCCTGTCTAAAATAAAATAAAACAATAAAGTTAATCAAGTAGCCTGAGATCAGATCTGTGTGGTGTGGGCATCTTCTCAAAGTGATTTAAGTGCGAAAGTCACTAGGAAGTGGAGTCATACAATGCGATGGATGCAAACGTGAGTTGTGCCTAAAGTGCAGGAATATTATTACAACCGAGGTGCGGAGCATGGCTGATGTTCTTCTGTGCTGAATGTAAGGTAGGAACTTTCCAAGTTCCACAACTTGTAAAAATTATTCCGAGATTGGAAATTTCAACAATGAACAAGAATAATGTAAACATTGCACCTAGTCAATATCCTCTGACTGAAGATATAATAAAAGAGTTCAGAGAGAGGTTGTTCAGGGCTCATAATGTTGAGAACTTTTAGCGCTGCGTAATGCGAGCTGACCTCGCCACAAATATGTGATCCCAGCCCTATCATCATCAAAATGTCAAAAACACTAATAACCTGAACTTCACCAGATCCCTTCACCCTTGTAGGCAACGTTCACAGCCTTTTCTTATATTTTAAATTAAATCTAGGAAATTAAAATGACCAAAAATATTGCCGACATTTAGAAAGAAAGATAAGGAGACCTGTGTATGGCGTGGGTGAGGTCGCGCAGTGTATGCTCGATGTCCGCGGCGAGGCGGCGAGTGTCGCGCGTGGGTGCCGCCAGGTCGCGCGCCGCCGCTTCCAGCCGGGTGGTAGCGTTGCGTAGCTGGAAGCGCAGCTGCGGCGAGGCGCGCGCCGCCTGCGCCTCGCACGCCGCGCCCAGCGCCGCCAGCCGCGAGCTCGTCTGTAGCCGCCACAGCGAGCCGGTCCCGCCGCGGCGCACCTCCTCCCCGCACGCCTCCATGTCTGCACACAGCTCCGCCATGCCCTCCTCCCGCGGCCGCGCCTCCGGCTCGCGCGCCACCGGCGTCGCGTAGATGCCGCCCTTCCCCAGCGCCTTGCCGCCGCGCGCCGGCGCCGGCGGCTTCGTCGGCACCTGCGGTCGCTCCTCCCCACCTCCGCCGCGAGTCTTTTTGCGCGCCGTCACCGGCTCCTCGGGCGTCGGCGAAGCCTGCTTGCCCTCCTCGCCAGGCGTCTTGTTTTTGGACGAGAGCTTGGGGCTGAGCTGCACGAGAGCGCCATCCGTCTCCTTCGACTCCCACAGCTTCTTTAGGCTACTGATGCTGCCGGTGCTGCGGCGTTTGTCCTCCTCGTCCTCCTTCCCGCTGGCCTCCAGCGAACTCTCCGACTGCTTCTGATCTGAGTCGTTGCTGCGATTCAACTTAGCAGTTTCCTTCTTGCAGTCTTTAACCTCCTTCGACTCTCTCTCGTCAGGAGATTCCGCATCTGACTTCTTCAAAGTGCCATTGGTGGCAACCCCGGAGCTGTCCACTTTCCTCAGGCGTGACTTAAAGTCAATGATGGACTTGGACTCGTCCTCGTGCTTGCTAGGGTCGCTCACCTTCCTGTTGGTCTCGACCTTCTTCAGTTGGGTTTTGAATGCATTGCCAGTGCTGGAGTCTGCATCGTCGATTTTGCTAGTATTGTTATATGTGGTCTTGCGGAGTCCCGCCTTCAGATCGATCGGCGAGACGGTATCCTTCGCTTCATCGGCTCGGTGCGTGTCGTGCAGCTTCCTGCGCGGCGCTTCCATGTTGAGACTCTCGGAGAGCTCGGAGACGAGGCGAGCTACTGGGTCGCCGTACGACTCTTCTAAGCGGTGGTCGCGGTCGCCGGCGGGGGTTGGCGCCGGAGGAGAATCCTCGAACCGTTTTTTCTTGTCGGCGCGCTCCTTAATCTCAGCGACCAGCTTCAGCTCGAGCATCTCCTTCATGTTGCGCTTGGCGGAGGCGAGCCGGAGGTCGTCGGGCTCCTGCTCCCGCTCGGGCGCCGCCTCTGTGTCGGTGGAGGCGTCGCGGCACACGAGCGGGTGGTCGGCTGGCGGCGGCGGGGGCGGGGGCGGTGACTCTGAATCTTCGGGCGGTGGCGGCAGGTCAAGCGGCGGGGGCGGGAACTCGAGGTCCGCGAGGCGGGGCCGCGGCTTGGCGGGGCTGGCGGTGCGCGCCGGCTCCGGCGAGCGGAAGGAGCGCGAGGAGACGGCGGCGCGCGCGGCGCGCGGCGACGCCGGCGTCACGCCGCCCGAGGAGTTGGAGCGGATCATGTGCGGTGTGCGGGCGGCGCTGCGCGGCGAGAGCGAGCGGCCGCCGCACGGCTCCGGCTCGCCGCCGGCCGCCTCGTGCGCCGGCATCCCGCTCTGGCGCAGCGACTCCAGGTACGCACCGATACGCGCCCCCTTCGGCAATGTGCCGTACCGGTTGATTGCTCGCTTCACATTCTGCACCTCTAATGCCGCCACCTGTACTCCTGGCTGAAACCATACATTGCTAAATTGATTAACCATTCCACATTTTATTTACTTCTATTTATAATGTGACATCTGATTATAATGTTTCTGAAAAAAAAGACGAACGAAGACGAGGTTGTGTGCGACAGTGATTATAAATTTTGCTGTCAATTAAATTATTCCAAACATTTAAAAACTCATACCTAACACTACAAATAAAATAAGTAACAGGTGAAAATAGACAGATAGAGATCGTCTATTCTAAAAATGAACGCCCCTCCACAAATCTTGGTTGTTTCAATGTGGGAGAGGAAATACCTATTGCAACACTTGTTTGTGTGCCAGTCAGCCACCCACGTGCTCCTGGAGTGCCCGGTGGTGGCAGAAGTACGACTGCAGTTTCTTGGGAACGTGGGAACTGCCCATGGAGTGTGGAAGCGTCCAAGAAGAGTGCTCCACTTCATGAAACAGCTCGGGTGGCTGGAGTAACACTACCCGGGCGCCAACGTACAACGGACCGTCTTGAGGTCTCAGTGCGGAGAATGGCCCACCCGCCTTCCCAAGAGGCTGGGCAGCTAACAACAACAACAACAACTTGTTTGTGTGCGTGCAGCGATTTTACGATTCGCCCGCGCGACTAGTAGGTCAACTAATCGTGCGATCAGTTCATGTATTGGCTTTGTATGGCGGAGAGCTCACGCTTTGTATGGAACGACACGTCCGCTCTGTCGTGCGGTCGCGTCATTAATGCACTAGTTGGCCAACAGATCCGGTTAGATCTAATCGGTAAATGAATCAGACTGACTGTGTGTATTGCCACGTATTGGGTCTGTAAACCTACTGGGCGTTCATTTTAGGATTAGACGATCTCTATAACTATATGAACACATCCGCATCACATCCACATCTTTCATAAAAATAAAATAATAATAACCTTCAGTTCGGGTGTGAACGCCGGTGAGGGGTAGACGTCCCTCTTGGTGCGGTGGTCGAGGCGTGGAGGCGCCGGCAGGCGGCGGGGCGGGAAGGCGTCGGCGCCGCCGCCCCCCGGCCCCGCCCCCGCCGAGTCGTCCGTGTCGGGCGTGTGCTCCTGCAGCGAGCCCTCCGAGGAAGCCTCCCGCCCCCCCGCGCACCCGCCGCCGCCCCGCACCACGCCCCCTGCTCACATCACAAACCCATCACACTATCCGTCCACCCACACTCTACATACATACATACATACCACGCACGCCTGTATCCCGACAATCAGGGCAAGTAGAGTAATCGGTGTTGTGCTGCAAGAGCTCATGGCATCTAGTTCACCCGGCGTTAGGGGCTGACATCACAGACGTTGTAGGGTGATGTAGCCAACCGTGTCAGTTTCCATAAAAAAAAGGTGGTTACTTAACCTCACTTTTACTAAATCTCTAAAAACTGTGCTCTCAGATTGCCAAAATCTGCTGAATTTTCAGTGAAGATTTAATAATATTTAGGCTATTAATTGACACCATTTTCATCTTTTTACAATCAGGCCCGAGATTGTATGAAAGCGTATCCGTCTCCTTTACGTTACTTTTAAATTTAACATCCACTCATGGTAGACAAAGAGTGTTTACTCATATGCTGTTAGGTTTATTTACAGAGAGAGTACAAACACACTCGGCGGAGCGGCGCGGAACACATTTTTGAATTGTTTCCGTCGTCTGCAGTGCGGCGGACGCATACTGCTGTGTAGTGCGGTGCAATTCATACAATTTAGTACAAACAATATTGGTGCCGCGCCGCTTCGCAATGCGGTGTCCCCTTAAATATGAAAGCAATGGGGAAAAGCATGGATGACCATTTTTTTTAATTTTATATGAATTGAAATGGCAAAACTTTTCAAATAGTATTAGATGCAAAACCGATTCCTCTGCTTACCCCTATTGTTAGATTATACTATTCAAATAATGCATTATACTAGAATCCAGTTTACCATCCTGCCAGAAATGACGTAGGTATAAAAATATATTATTACTTTTGTCCTGGGAATATTTTTAAAGTGTATTGTATAGGAAAGGCAAAGGTTTTTATCCGTACAGCCCGTCCTTCTCACTATTTTAAAAAGAAACATTCATTGAAATATTACTTGACGAAAATGTGCAAGGGTATATTCTGTGACCCGCACGGGTGTTGTGGCAGTTAGATTTACTGTGGAACTTAACCACAATACTTAAAAGAATTATTTATTATCAAGTATGAACACAGGTCGACCTATAGGTGTGGTATAGGCGATATGTCTAAATCGCTTAAAATATTTTAATAATAACAATGCATGCTACGAGTATTAATTAATTAAAAGCTAGTTGTTAATAAAATGTAATATTGATTGCCGCTTACAGGTGACTCCATACACGGCCAAGAAGTCAACATTGGCCGAGAGAGAGAGAGATATTACCAAAATTACAACTACATTAAACGGTGAAAGGAAGGGTGGGGCTGGTAGCTTCGCTGTTTCTGTTCCACCCCCGCACAAATGTGTAGTATTCCCAATGTTTTTTTTATTGACATCTGGCGCAGGTGTCTGTGCCCAATACTTCAACAGAAGCTCAGACACAGCCAATAACACCGCTCCTCGCGAAACCATACCGGCTATGAGGTGGACAAAGAGGTCGTTGGCCAGCCATCAACAGTAAGCTCACCAAAGGTATACTACAGCTAAACAAAGGTAAAATCAGATTGGTGGTAGGAACTCTGCCTGGACACTATCCATCCACTAAATAAGCACTTATTCATTATAGGTAAAACGGATAGCCCTCTGTGCAGCGGTTGCATGGGGGCTGAAGAAACGCCATCCCACGTGCTGCTACAGTGCGAGTGGGTGGCAAATGAGCAATCATCCTCAAAAACCCGAGGGCACTCCAAGAGGCCTGCAAGGACGTCGGCAGCCTGCAGGACTTCTGGAAGGCGCTGGGCTGGATGGAGTAGCGGCCGGGGTGATACGCACAACGGGTCCAAGAAGAGCGACCTACACGCGGAAACTGCCCATCAAGAAGAAAGAGGTCGTTGTCTAATTTATTAACACACCTTTTGAAGATCCCCAGGTTATAGGTGGTAGGTAACACAATCACCGGAAGACATTGAGTTTCATCATCGATAAATAAAAAGTTAGGTGTACTATTTTGTACCGTGTGGGGTCGGTACTTAAAAAGAATAGCCCCACTGCATCTCTCCCCGTCGCATGTCGTAAAAGTCGACTAAGGGATAAGAAAATTCGTCAGCCTCGGTAGCTCAGTGGCGCGGTTGGTTAGTCAACTGTTATTAAGCAACGCTGAGCGCGGTCAGTGATTGGATGGGTGACCGCTCGACCGTTGGAGGCTGACCGCGGTTCGGATTCCACGTTAAACTGTAGGTCCCTTCCCTTCTTACCTTACTAGGTGGTAGGGTTTATCCCGGCCGGGTTGGTACCACCGCACTGAACGAAACGTCGGTTGAAACGGCTATGTAAATAGTTCGTGTTTTCCGTCCAGTTTAGTGTAGCCGACATGAAATGAAGGGAAGCACTGACATGGCACCTAGTTCACCCTGTGTTATGGGCTGACATCACGGATGTTGTAGGTGATCCATAAAAAAAAAAAAATAATTTGTTCATATAATTATATTTACATTACTTGTTTACACAACTATAACAACTAACAAATAAGATTAATTATGATCTACTCTAATCGTCGACTAATGAAACAAATAGCAGGAAGCGCAATGAACCATAAAGAAATAAGTTCAAGACTCAAGCAGAAAGAAAACGGATTGGATATTTTATCCAACATCGGGTATCGAGAGCTCTAATAAGGGTAGATACTATCTCTATATAGATCATTTTATAAGAGTAAAATATATTAGGCGGTAAAGAAGAAATTGGCATTTAGTTTAATTTCAAATAAATACCTAACTACAAAAAAAGGAATTCAATCTAAACACCAAGTGGGGTCATAAGAGATTGTGTATTTTAACCTGTGATTATTATATTCTCAATACTTACAACGTCTCTGAACCTATTGCTATACACCTGCGCGCGCGCGTGAACACAAGAGAGACACAGGTTTGTTTTCAGTTATGTATGACCAACACAATTATGAGTTCTTAAGATTATTCAACAAAATCCATGTTCATATGAATTAAATCTTTATCATCCGCAGAGCGAACCATCTTGCATTTATGTTGTAGTTATGCAAAATTTTTTATGTTTTAAATTTCTTAGTTAGATTGAAATTGTATTATAATTAAAATAAAATATGATGAAGAAGGAAGAAAATGGCAAACAACGTTGCTTTCTACCCACACTGTTGAAATATTGATGTCATTTAATGAACCTCGACAATGTGATCCGGCTCCTAGCTAAACGTCTCGTAACTCGTAACTATTAAGGAAAACAAAACAAAAATTACAGTATGTAATAATAATACGCGCCATGCGTGGTGGGCGAAGCACTGGAGGCAGAAACACTTAAAATGCTCTCCTGGAAAATTTATCAAATATAAGTTACGACTTTTAGCTAGGAGAGGGGCGATGTGTTACAGAACCTTTTGAACTGAGAACTGAAAACAATGAAGGCAACCAGCGGACTAGTTTGTCATTATAAAAATGTTATGGAGACCATCTGTGCATGGGACCCGAAGCAATGTATCTTGTTTGAGTAACAATTTTGTTCGACCATTTTTCTTAGAACTCTTGCCACATACTTAAGTCATTGCCTGTAACTACTGTGATAAGGATTTCCAGTAATCAATATGGAAGGTGTGGATCTAAGCTTGCGATGGTTTCACCGAACATATCCGGGCCCATCGGCAGTAGAGGAGGGTATTAATCGAGGCCGGGACTAGCGAGTGGCCACTCTAAATTTCCCGCGCATGCTTCACGTTTCGGCTCGCTTCAAGCCCTCGTCAGCTAGTCTGCGTTGACTAGGACGCGGGGAAACCACCAGTCCCGCGCTCGACCTCCCTCTCTCTACCTATCCATATTCTGTAGGATGCTTCCAGTGACGTTTTCGAAGCTTTCTCCATATATGAGCTTAGCGTCGATCTTGGGATTTAACAATCAAGAAATTCAGAAAACAAGAATGTTTGCACGAGAAGCAATAAATACAGTTAGGACTTGTGTAAATTAACACGTTAACAGCGGATCACGAACAGCGTTCGTGTTGGTATGTTTATTCTAGCTCGCGGATCACATCAGATTTTGCACTGTTCTTTCTAAAATCACAAGCACTGTTCGTGATGTGCGTTGCGTGTATGCTGTAGTTGAGTGTTTTAGCTATAAACACATAATATACAATTCATCTATAAGATGTGCGCGGGAGAGGCAGGGGGACGAATCTCGAGTGCCGCTACTCAGTGCGCCGCGAGCTACGACAGAGCATTTTTATGTACATTTTTTTTTTGTAAAACCTAAATTTTTGTATCGCTTGTGGTAAATAAATAAGAATATAAATATAATTGTTTTATTCATTATCCTAAAATACAAAGATTTGCCTATTATTTAAAAAATAAATCTATACCAATATCTTCATTAGTTATTTTTCTATAAGCTAACTAATAATGCTGAAAATCGCCCGCGTCCTAGGGAATACGCTTATATTACTCTGAAAAATATCCACGCCTTATAATACGCCGCTGTTAAAGTGTTAAGATAATGTGCACCTAATGGGATGTGCCATACGGGTTCGGCCCTTATGGTCCATTTCCCCGAATGACCATCCTGTCTACTTCGTTCAATTCCCTTAATGTCTAGACAACATTTGGTCCAATTCCCTGAATGTCTAGTCTGTAAACAGTATGAAGTCGCGGCCACAAATTAGCGAAATAATTGCCTTCAAAAAATATTTTCACAGTGGTGTCCAGAAAAAAATTACGAACTGATAAGCTGTACCGAGAACAGACATCGTACCACGAATGCGTTGGAAGCCTGGCATCGGCGATTGAAAACCAAAATACCAAAATCAGTAATTTTTTTTCAGTTTTTGTATTGCTTAAAAAAGAAATCATATATTTCGCTAAAAATTATTATAAGTACCATAACTAAGTTTCTTTTAGATATTGAATAAGAATAATACTTTTAGTTAATTTGTAGTCAATAATAATTTCTGTTGGTGATGTTTTTTTATAATATGGGTAACATGCATTAAACATTTAAATCTACTATTGTTTTCTTTATACTTCCAACCGTTTTTTAAACAAGGGCGTAAATAAAGTTATTATTTTATTTTCTGGTAATGGGCGTCCGAGTAATTAAACATTCAGGTAATAGACATTCTGGTAATGGACGTCCGGGTAATTAGACGTTCAGGTAATAGACATTCTGGTAATGGACGTCCGGGTAATTAGACGTTCAGGTAATAGACATTCGTGTAATGGGCATCCAGGGACTGGTCATTCAGGGAATTGGACCATAAGGCCCGAACCGTGCCATACATACAGAATCATTGGAATCTAAACATTAGTTTCTTTAACGTACACACAAACGTGCTGTATCCCGACAATCGGGGTAAGCAGAGTAATCTATGTTGTGCTGCATGAACTCAGGTACATAACCGCACAACACCGACCACCACGGATAGCAAAGTACGAGTAGGTATTACGACATACCTACTAAAAATCGAGCAGCATGTAAGGCACTTACTGCATGAATTTGGAAGGAGTGTGCCAAGACGAGAGATGGTTATATCCTGTCGCTCTTTAGCATGACTTGTCAAAATCAAAATAAAAAATATTTATTGTGTATTTGTAACATTTATAGTTACCTACTACTACTACTAGTTGTTAATCAGTATAATTAATTGCCTCGATATGCGTGCTACTCTACTTAAACACCGCTCCTCTCTTTGGAGAGCTGTGCAAGTCTGGGATTGTAAAATTAATTATGAATTTATGACACGACTAGTTATTAAAAAAAGTCAATCTAAACTATTAGTTTTTTTAGTTGGTGCCGGCGAGCTGCCTTTGTGCCGTCTTCGGGGGTTTCCCCTAAAAAAAATTATTTATGTCTCTTTTTATCTATATACTAGCTTTTGCCCGCGGCTTCGCTCGCGTGAAATTCATACTTAAATAAAATAAAGTAAGTAAGCCCGGTATCCTAACTTATTTCGGCGCGCGGAACAATTCAGTTTGCATGAGAGCCACATCATAGCGTAACTGGAACTGATTTTATTAAAGCCTATCCTGTGTCCCGTGTATTAAATGTGCTTGCACTAAGTTTCATCGAATTCGGATGATCGGTTTAAGAGTTATGGAGGAACATACATATATACATACAGAAAATATTCCTAAAAAAGGTCAATTTTGTTATAGTATCATACATAGAGTGTACAAACGCAATATCTCATAAAACAAAGTAACTTACTCCATGACTATGGCGTTACAGATTTATTATTTTATTAGTATTGATGATGATGATTGATATTGATTGATTGATTGATTGATTTATTTATTGTCATTGTCTTGTCATTATGTAGGTATACCTGGTGTGCATATACATTTGAGACTAGTGAAAATTACAAGTGCGCCCCTCAATGTCTATTAGCATATTAAAGCAGTCAGTGTCTAAGTCAGACGATATCCCACTACTAAAAATAGTAGCCAAGAAGCAATACAAATATTAGCCGAAACTACATACAAGTAGATAGAGGTACTATGTGCCAGGTACCGTTATGTGGGTAGTCGTTTTCGTAGGTGAACATTTTTTTTGCATTTTTGATAGAATAGCAACACTGTTTACCATTTTCTTTCGGTCTTGCGAAGCACCACAGCCCATCTAAATGTGAAAAAAATCTATCTGTAACACATAATATGTAAACGGGGTGTCGACAAGTGTTTATGGGTGAGTGCACGGGTTCATTGTGCGTCGGGTTGTTGAGTAGGGTTGCGACACGAAACGTAATAGGTTGCGCGTCAAACGTACCTACATGCCACTTTGAAGTCGAATGAACGCCGAGCGAGCATGCAACTGCAACTCCCTCTGGCAACTAAGTGTTGCCGCCTGCACTAACTTCAAAGCGGCATTTAAGTTTTTTGCGATTGATATTTTGTCTTAGTTTTACAATCATTATTACAACAGATGGTTAGTGCGCCCAATTTGTGAAAATCTTTTGTTGGTTTTGTGAAAACTTATATAAATAAAAATAACAATTAGAACACAATGAACTATACCAAGTCTTACATGATGTCTGATTTTCGTTTAAATTTATTTGAAAATCAAAGATTGTCAACTATCATAGCAGCGTTTCAGCTTTGTTTTGGTGGAATGCATTTTAGTGAAATTGGTCTATGTTTCTCCAAAATAGAGTTATATTTGTACATTTTTATTAAGTACCTACTCATTGAGCATTAGATTCTCCAAAATACAGGGCATACCATCATGCTAGGGTTAATTAATATCTATCAAAAACTAAGTACATTAAAAAAAGAACAGTGGCGAAATTGAAAAAAAAACTATTTGAGTTCATACATTTTCATAAATACCTAATCTCAAAATGTATGGATAGCTAATTTTTTTTTAATCTTGCCACGATTCTTTTTTTTTTTAATCTACTTAGTTTACTCCCTGAAAGATCTGGCATGGTAAAAAAATCACCATGATTAAGTCGAGTTCAATTGTAATTGTTTTTATTCCTGTTGATGATCAGTCACTTTAACACACGCCACACGTAAGACTTAAGCAAGTTATAAAGGGCTTCGAAAGTTTGTGGCTTGGTCATCGTCCGCTATTTGGAAAAAAATTAATAACAAAGGCCAGCGATGAAACCTGGATAAATCGATCTCCAATTATCTCAGTAACGTGACACTTTAGGAACTAATGTTATATAACATTTTATGTTTGTCTATTTTTTTTTTTTATGTAATCCGGTATCGGTGGCTGAGTCGGAGGGGCCAAAGCACATTCTCTAACCAGCCAATATCACCTCCGAGAAGGTAGGTGCCATACCGGAGACTTCCCTGGATTGCTGGCTATACTGGACTAGAGGAGAACACAACCGAGGTTGCTTGCGGCCATCTTACATCCAGTACGGTGGTACCAACCCAGTCGGCTACAATTTGAGCCTACCACCTAGTAAGGGGCAAGGGAAGGGACCTACAGTTTTACACCGGTTCCGAATGGTGAAGCAGCGGGTGTAGGTATGCACGTAAATTTTTTCGTCAGAAAAAACTCATTGGTACACGCCGACCGGATTCGAACCTCGGACCTCCCGCATGAGAAGCCGATGCCCAAACCACTCGGCCACCCGCCGCTTAAATGTCTATGTACGTCTATGTACGCCCTATCGATTTATCCAGGTTTCATCGCTGGCCTTTGTTTTGAATTTTTTTCCAAATGGCCGCCGCCGCCCCAAGCCACCTTCCATAGTAAAATATTCTAACCCCTTTCCTATTTTAATTGTCTAAAAATTTTAACAAATTAGGCGCACCAATCATTTAGCATCTAGCTAGCGTGTCAGTACGCATAATCTACATGCGCGTTGGGTCGCATCAGCATACAACTTACCGTTGAGCCCGGAGGAGTCCTCGTGGCTGGATGTGTGTACTTCCTCGCTCGTGTACTGCGACTCCCGGAACGAACTGCATGAGGACAGGAGGCTGCAACAAAAGTGCATACAACATTACAAAAAAATTTTTGTCAGCCTCGATAGCTCAGTGGTGCAGACAGTCGACTGTCGCTATTGATTGGTAAGCAACGCTGGGCGCGGTCAGTTCTTGGATGGGCGACCGCTCGACCGTTGGAGGCTGACCGTAGTTCGGATTCCACGTAAAACTGTAGGTCTCTTCGCTTCATACCTTACTAGGTGGTAGGGTTCAACCCGCCCGGTTTGGTACCACCGCAATGAATGAAACGTCGGTCGAAATGGCTATGTAAATAGTTTGTGTTTTCCGTCCAGTTCAGTGTAGCCGGCACGACCGAAGGGAAGCACTGACGTGGCACCAAGTTCATCCGGTGTTATGGGCTGACATCACGGATGTTGTAGGTGATGTAGCCAACCGTGTCAGTTTCCATAAAAATATAAAAAAATTTATTAATATAAAATGTAAATAGGTTAAGGTTGTATTAAAAATAAAAAATTATCTCATCTCATAGATGTAGCATACCTTGTGCGTTTAGGAGGTGTGGGCGCCTGCTTGCCGCGCCGGTTGGTCGGCCGGCGCATCTGTACGCCCTTGGAGGCGACGAAGGTGGTGAGCCGCTGCGAGTCCTCGTGCTGATGCTGCTTCTTCACCGAGAGCTGCGGCGTCCCGCCGGCGCCGCCGCCCACAGACTCCTGCAGCTGCTTCTCCACCTCTGTCATTACACGCAACCGCTCAATCAGATCTTTGGGGTACAGATCAGGGTGGCTGAGTCGGAGGGGCGAAAGCATATGCTCCGACCAGCCAATATCACCTCCGAGAAGGTAGTTGCCATACCGGAGACTTCATTGGATGCCCCAGGATTCCGGGATTGGTGATCTGGTGTTGTGTACTTGGGCCTGACTTAAAATTGTCACTCAAAAAGACTGTGTCACACCCAATTTTTCTTGTCTATAGTATGTCTATAATACAGAGGTATTGTATTGGACGAGATAAATAAATACATTTCATTTAATAATAAAAATAACTGAGTTGAGGGATACCCACCTACCTAAACACTGAAGGTTCTGTCATATATCTGCGTGCGGTAGTTTGTCATAAGACATTAGGGGATATTATGTGACGGTTACCTTCTGTGATGGAGTTGTCTTGAAACATGTGCTCGAGCGCGTGGTGGATCTCGCGGAACGTGGGTCGGTCCTGCGCGGCCCACTGCCAGCATCCGCGCATCAGCTCGTAGATAGCCGGCGGGCAGCCCGGCGGGCACTCCATACGGTAGCCCTGTTCGCAAAGACACACACGATCTTTAACTCTTATGTACTTATTAAGCTTAAGCCTCTTCCCTTGTCCCTTAATAGATGGTAGGCTCAAATTGTAGCCGACTGGGTTGGTAGCACTGTACAGGATGTAAGATGGCCGCATAGCAGCCTCGGTTGTGTTCTCCTCTAGTCCAGTATAGCCAGCAATCCAGGGAAGTCTCTTCTCGGAGGTGATATTGGATAGTCAAAGCATGTGCTTTGGCCCCTCTGACTCAGCTACCCATACCGGATTACATAAAAAAAAACCTTAATAAAGTAAATAAATGTCTCTACAGTGGGTGGCCAAATTATTAGAGCCACCTTGAAAATGAACAATTCGTTTAAAAATGGTTTACAATTAAGCTACAAAATATATTGATATGTTTGTTTCTTTTTTTTTATTATGTTGGCACGTTGTAATTTTGAATAAAAAAATAAAATATATACATCACAAACTGCTTTAATAATAAAATCTTTATTCAAAGAAACAAAACAATACTTAACTAATATAAATGTAACTAAATCTAATTAAACTAACAAACTAAACTAACTTAAAAAAAATGAAAACTGGTTTAATTCTTTTACAAAAATCAAAAGGGGTTGTAGAACTAAGCTCGCGCATCAAACCCTCGTCAGCTAAGGGGTGACCCAGGGGACAACAAAAGACCCCAGTTTTGTATGAAAAAAAGGGGTTGTCCTCAGGGTAACCAATATTTTAAAAAAATCACTCAAATGTTCGCAGCTTCTTTTTTATTGAGCAATTACTTATCTGAGATTTGCTGTAACTATATATAAGGTGAATTTATCAAGATAATATCCTTTTTTCAGACAGATACCAAACACAAGAAAAAGTTGATCCACCCATTTATATGTGCCTGACTAATAAACACTTTTAAGGGTTCCGTATCCGGTATGGGACCCTATTACTAAGCCGTCTGTCTGTCTGTCTGTCTGTCCTTCCGTCTGTCTGTCTGTCCGAAGGCTGTATCTCTTGAGCCGTAATAGGCAGCCCGTTGAAATTTTCACAGAATATGACATGGCGATAAGGAACCCTGGGTGCGCGAGTTCGACTCGCACTTGGCCGGTTTTTTTATTTGATTTGATTTGAATTATATGGAGCATTCTTTACAAACTTGTTTACAAAATTGGATGCGGAGAAGCATATGGGCAATGCAGTCAAAAGTATAGATAGATAATACAGAATAGAATAAAATAGAAATACTTTATTGCACACAAAACCACTAAGAACGATACAGAAGACAGAAGATAACATACAGAAGAGCAATAGAAATTTACAATCATTCAAACAGAAACAAGAGAACAGTAGCGTGCAAAGCCGGACTTATCACTCTAAGTGATTTCTTCCAGTCAACCTTTGGATGATGAGAGTATGTGAGGAAGAAATATGACAAAAGTAGTGCAGAGATTTGGGCAGGAAAGTAATAAGTATATATAGATACATAGATATATATAATACATACCTACTTATACAAATATACTGTATATTCTCTTCGCTCCAGTACTGGAGCGAAGAGGAAGACCGTGAGAAGAGAGAGGGGAAGGAATCGAGAGCAAAGGTATTCAGGACCATCAGGATTGTTTATTGTTTAATACGCCATATAAAAGACTGAGAATGCGACAGTTCCTACGGAGAAGCCACGAGAATGCCCAGGTTTTTTACTGTTGTGGAGAAAGGAATGCCAATGCCATTAAACGTAATCGCAGGCAACAACAATAGTTTTATATAAAGTATAAAAAGATAAAATAAATGTATATCTTGTAGACGACACATATGAAGTAAATGCTCAAGCTCTATAATCAACTCAAATCACGTTTATTATACCTACAGGCACAAACCCCGCACATCATAAAAAGTAAAGGTAGCGTATAAGGAGTATCAACTCTAAACTGCAGTTCGAAAACATTCAAGCATCAACATTCACCTATAGACAGGCCTCTCCGATACATAATTCTCGAAAAAGTATGTTATCGAACAAAGGATCTTACAAGATCCTTTCACAAGACATCCGCGTCACAAGGCGTCTCACAAGTGTGTTGAGTGCAAGTCAGTGCCAAACGTTAGTGTGAAGAGCGAACGAAAAAGAATAAAGTTGTGTTTTGTGCAAGAGTGACAGTGTTGCTTATTTCGCCTTTGCTTCTTGTCGCGTGTTCAGTCGAATACTGGCGACCGCGTCGACCGAGCCGCGACCTGAGCGCCGAGCGCGTTTAATATATAGGTATTGGTGTGAATTGTGTGCTTGTGTGTGTGTAATTCACCTATCATCTCGTATCCGTGTACCTAAATATTCAAGTGAGGAGCGCATAGAATGAGATGGTTTTTAATGTTATCGGTTGAATGTATTCGTGATCACAATATTGAATGTGAAGGCACGCACGCATACCGATAGTTGCAAATTCCATCGCGCTTCTATAGGTCTAGTTCAGTGCATTCAAATCCTTGTTATAAATTCTGCTTGCTGCTTACTAGAACAATGGATGATTGTAGTTAGTTTGGAAAACACTGTATCGAATTCACGCAACTTGTCAGTTGAGTATTGGTCTTCCTAGGAAACGCACTTTGCTACATCAATGGCTTTGTTCAAATTTGCTTTGTACTTCGTGATTTTAAACATGTTATTGGGTGAGTGGAGAATTCAGCTGTATTGTACAACAAGATTGTACAACAAGACACCACAACATAACCACCTTTACCGATTTTATTAATTGTTTTGATGGTCATTTTAATAAAATCACTTAAAGTAACAAACGACTTACAAGGAGCACATAAGAACATCGTATTACTTAAGTGTCAACCTCGTAGTAGAGGTGCGCTAGTCCGAACACTGCCTAATCCTATGTTCTGCGGTAATCGGAACAATCGGAAATTCCCAAATTCCTCCACACCCACGACCACCACTACCACTGATATTGTTTTAACTCGCTTCCTTAATTTTTGATGGTCATTTTAGTAGTTTCACTTATCACAGTAACAAACATCTTACGAGGAGCACATAAGAACATCGTATTACTTAAGTGTCAACCTCGTAGTAGAGTTGCGCTAGTCCGAACACTGCCTAATCCTATGTTCTGCGGTAATCGGAACAATCGGAAATTCCCAAATTCCTCCACACCCACGACCACCACTACCACTGATATTGTTTTAACTCGCTTCCTTAATTTTTGATGGTCATTTTAGTAGTTTCACTTATCACAGTAACAAACAACTTACGAGGAGCACATAAGAACATCGTATTACTTAAGTGTCAACCTCGTAGTAGAGTTGCGCTAGTCCGAACACTGCCTAATCCTATGTTCTGCGGTAATCGGAACAATCGAAAATTCCCAAATTCCTCCACACCCACGACCACCACTGATATTGTTTTAACTTGCTTCCTTAGTTCGCTCGCACTCATAGCTCTGTGCGCGCGTGTAAACACAATCATGGCATCAGAATCAAGTCTTACACTATAATTTATTTATTTATTTATAATTAGTTTTAGTCTTAATTTTTTAAAAGTAATGTTAATCTTAAGTTTTTGTATTTTAATCTAGTATTAACTTGTTTGATTGATTAAATAAAATTATCTACTAAGTCTTACACATGTAACATTGACTTTACGCGATAAATATAAAGTTATTCAAATGATAGATCGAGAGTAGATACGCTACGCAAACAATGCAAAGAAATTCGGGATTAGGAAAACGACTGCATAGAATAGGTCCCACATAGTATAATCTGTAGACCTCATTAATTCGAACCCCCCTGTGTTTGGTTCGGATTAGCGCAGCTCTACTGCTAACATTATCACGAGTAGTCATGTCTACTTTCGCTGGATCCTAATGACCGTAATTTGAAATTATTCCTCAGCCGAAGCAAGTCCAAAGAGATGTACGGAACAAAAACAGCACAAGCAGGTCACCGTTGCTCTGAGCAGGGGCCTACAATGCTACAACTGTCTCTCGTTGGATCACCCGGGATGCTGGGATCCGGATCACCCGTACTACGCCAATGTAACCGTTCCCAGCGTTGACTGCTTCTTGGAGGGAGTTGACTTTACGTGTATCATCATTACTGCTGAGGGGGGTAAACTTTGTGAGTGTTCTTTTTTTTCCATCTACAATCAGAATGAGACCTTTAGCAGATTTTGTGAGAGAGAAGTTGGGCGAGTTTTTGTTTACAGGCTACTTGCAATCGGTCTTTCTACCATAAGCAGTTTTTAGCTTGTAGGTGTTGTTATCTGGCATCCAGCGATCAGCCACCTTCGTTGTTACTAGTCCAGTTTATTTAATTCCAGGACACCCTGTGCGTCCTCAATCTAGTTATGTTATTTCTGTTGTGTATGGGCTGCACTGCTAGCGGCTTTACATTATTTTCCAACCTGAAGTGCATGGTTTGTTTGTTTGTTTGCTGCCCAGCCTATTGTATTTGGGGGGTGAGCCATTCTCCGCACTGAGATCTCAAGAACCTGCAGTGGTATCGAGCGCTCATTTATTTCTTCCATTGATGTGAAGTCATTCATTGATATCTTTTCATGCTATTGTATTATCACGTTTAAATATTTCAATGACGCTACTTAGGGACAAATCTACTCATAGTTCGGCATTGTTTTTCATTGTTTGTTATATGATTACTTTTGATATATATTTGCTATTTGGAATGTAAGCCTTCCTAAGTATTTGCTTACGAATAATAATTAACCCTACCATGGCGAATATTATTATATGTTTATGTTAGTACTAAGCACTTATTCGCTTTATATATATTTTTAATTAGAAAAATGCAAATCGCAAATCATTGGAAAAAATACATCCCGACCAGGATTCGAACCTGGGTCTCTGGCTTGAACCGCCAATGCGCTAATCAACTACACTACCGGGCCGTTACATATTATCTCCAAATTTTCGATCTATTGCACCTTCATGAATGATGTCGCATAATTTTTTGCGATCGGTCAACTTGCACGGTTCCAAGATAAAATATTATTAAAAACCTCAAGTCAACTTCTAGTGTCCGATACCAAATACGACTTTGGTGACGACAGCCTAAGGTTCAACCACAATCATCCATTGTTCTAGTAAGCAGCAAGCAGAATTTATAACAAGGATTTGAATGCATTGAACTAGACCTATAGAAGCGCGATGGAATTTGCAACTATCGGTAAATATGCGTGCGTGCCTTCACATTCAATATTGTGATCACGAATACATTCAACAGATAACATTAAAAACCATCTCATTCTATGAATGTGATAACGCTTCTCACTTGCATATTTACACGGATACGAGATGATAGGTGAATTCAGGCGCTTCTTAAGGTGGTAGATGACTATTGTGAATGGACCAAAGGGATGAAGATAAAACCAGCGAAGTGCTACTGTTTGAGCTTAACCAGGAAAGGTTCAAAGTTTACCTCGAGCAATCCAGGTCTGACAGTAGCCGGAAAACCAATCGCAACTGTGGCTGATGAAGCTCCTTTTAAATTCTTGGGCAAAAGGATCACCAGCAGAGGAAAGGAGCATCCTACTGATGATATTGTCCAACTTTTCGAAGAGAGCCTCCGCCAAACTGACAATCTTCCCCTCCTGGGTACACAAAAGGCATGGATTTACGATAACTACCTGACATCAAAACTTTCATGGCCATTTCTCGTCTACGACTTCACAAAGCAAAACCTGACTAAATTAGACTCGTATGTGACCAGATTCCTGAAATCATGGTTTGGACTGGCTCACCCGGCTGACTCGTCAACGCTATACAGATCTCACAATAACTTTGGACTGAACATTAAGAAACCGTCGATATTTTATCAAAAGGCGAGAATAGCCAAACGATGTATACTCAAAGACTCCAATGATAGCGCTATTCAAGCCTTACCCAACACATCACTATCAGATGAACTGGAATCGAGACTCGACTTCTACAAATCATTCCAAGTTGGTACACGCACCAATAGATCTGGATTGGGCATAGAAACAGCAAAGTCTGATAAAGAAATACTGAAAGGTTTTGCTCAGGAGGACATGGAACAAGGCTTCAAACTTCACGCCTTAAACCTAGAAATGCAGAATGATTGGCTAACAGTGGGTGACTTCTGCATCCCTCCTGCATTGAAGTGGAAATCCATAATATACAACTGGTCCCCTGAACTGCTTAAGTTCTACTTATATGCATTCCAGCTTACTCTCCCCGACCCGAGTAACCTAGTTAGATGGGGGAAATCTACAAATAGACTATGCCCGCCATGTAAGGAGTTCGTAGGCACGGCCAAACATTTGTTATGCGGATGCAAAATAATACTTGAGCGAGGCCAGTATTCCTACCGTCATGATAAAGTCCTCCAAATCATAGGTAAAGGTAAGAAAGTCTGTACATTGAATGTATTCGGAAAAAAACTAGCCAGGGTGGCTTAAATTGAGATATTGAACATGTTAGAACAGTTTTTAAAATTTTTGTTTGTTTGTTTGTCTGTACGCGCATCACGCAAAAACCACTGAACGGAATTAGACGAAACTTTGTATAGTGGCAGTTTATATGCCGGAATAACATAATAAATAAAAAAATATAATAAAAATTAAAATTATTAAAAATATCATTGCGCATTTGAAATCACGTAGTCCAAAGTAAAGGTTTCTTGATTATTTGATTCATCTCGTGGATTCATCGAATGCAAAACAATTTTATATGTCAAGTTGACAACGGAGAACTGTCATCTCGACGTGAGCTGGCCGGTGACAAATTATTCGATAAATAAAAAATATTTTTTTGAAGTTATGTCGCTGTCATTGGTGCAATTTATATTTCTGTTCCCCGCGGCTTCGCTCGCGTGAAATTCGTATTTAAAAAAAAAGTAAGTAACTAAAGGCGGGGTCGAACGCAGATCTGGCCTCACGTATACGATATTCTTTCTCGATGAAAGTAACTATGGGCGAGGCGGAAGGCGGATCTGAGTTCAGGAAGAAGAAAAAAATTCTTGAAGAAAGTAAGTAACTAAGGGCGAGGCCGAAGGCAAAGCTGTATTCTGGAAGACCAGAAACCATCTCGAAGAAAGCAAGTAACTAAGGACGAGGCCGCAGGCCGAGCTGCGTTCCGGAAGAAGATAAACCTTCTTGAAGAAAGTAAGCAACTAAGGCGAGGCCGAAGGCCGAGCTACGTTCTGATAAATAATAAACCATCTCGAAGAAAGCAAGTAACTAAGGGCGAGGCCGAAGGCCGAGCTGCGTTCAGGAAGAAGTTAACCCATCTTGAAGAAAACAAGTAACTAAGGCGAGGCCGAAGGCCAAGCTACGTTCTGATAAATGATAAACCATATCGAAGAAAGCAAGTAACTAAGGGCGAGGCCGAAGGCCGAGCTGCGTTCAGGACGAAGATAAACCATCTTGAAGAAAGTAAGTAACTAAGGCGAGGCCGAAGGCCGAGCTACGTTCTGATAAATGATAAACCATCTCGAAGAAAGCAAGTAACTAAGGGCGAGGCCGAAGGCCGAGCTGCGTTCAGGAAGAAGCTAAACCATCTTGAAATAAGTAACTTAGGCGAGGCCGAAGACAGAGCTACGTTCTGATAAATGATAAACCATCTCGAAGGAAGTAAGTAACTAAGGGCGAGGCCGAAGGCCGAGCGTCGTTCTGATAAACGATAAACCATCTCGAAGAAAGCAAGTAACTAAGGCGAGGCCGAAGACCGAGCTACGTTCAGGTAAACAATAAACCTTCTCGAAGGAAGTAAGTAACTAAGCGATATTTAGATTGAGTAAACGATAATTCTATCGAAGAAAGCAAGTCATTAAGGGCGAGGCCCGAAGGCGGAAGCGGGTTTATGGTTTACCTGAACTCGGCTAGGCCTTCGGCCTCGCACTTAGTTACTTCCTTTCTTCCAGAAGGTTTATCGCCTTCCTGGACGCAGCTCGGCCTACGGCCTCGCCCTTAATTACTTACTTTCTTCGAGAAGGTTTATCGTATTCCTGAACGAAGCTCGGCCTTTGGCCTCGCCCTTAGTTACTTACTTTCTTCGCGAAGGTTTATTTTCTTCCAGGATGCAGCTGGGTCTTCGGCCTCGCCGTTAGTTGCTTAATTTATTTGAGAAGGTTTATCGTTTATCTGAACGCAGCTCGGTCTTCGGCCTCACCCTTAGTTAGTTACTTTCTTTAAGAAGGTTTATCGTTTACCAGTACCCAGCTCGGCCTTCGGCCTCGCCCTTAGTTACTTACATTCTTCTTTGAAATACGAATTTCACGCGAGCGAAGCCGCGGGCAACAGCTAGTTAAAAATATATACATGGCGAATATTGTTGAGAGTGATAATATAATTTGTGTGCCCATTTCACAATACTTAAAGTGAAAACGAATTTACTCTACATCATTTGTGAAGCTAAACGCTCGATGTTTGTGGCAGAGCAGAGTATACAAAGTATACAAAATGATTTGTTTTGCTGGAAACGCGGAGCCACATTGCTACACAAACGGCCGTCATGTTAACAATGTGTAGTATAGCCTGGTTAGTTTACACAAAGCACACCTGCTGCTCGGCTTGCCTCACCCGCTCAAGTGTCAGCGCCGGCGAGCGCTAATCTCCGTCGCAAATATTCGCAGCCATGATTCGTTACGCAAGGAGAGAAAATATTTAAATTCAGCATGGTTGCAATCGTTACCAAATTTCCAACAAACATATGTATACCTTACAGTGAACTGACCTTTGTTTTGATTTCAAATTGTTAGTTGAACATTGCACGCCACAAAAATATAGTGAGGTAAGTTTTTTTTTTTCGATTTCACACTCTCGCGAAAAGATCAAAAACCCCAATAATAACACATTCACTTCATAAATGTTGTATTCTTTCGTATTTATACACTAATACAACAAACTACTGACTAATAACGCCAAAAACATTTTTTATTTAACACCATTTAGAATCGCAAACGCGCACGACAACGGTGTCCGTCACCAAGTCTCGAAATCAACTGAGAAATCCATTTATTTTTTGCTCTAGGCTGGCGCGAATGTGAATCAGATCAAGTAGGGCATATCTTCACCTTTATTTAGAAGTATAATTAGCCTTATTTCCATATTCAAAGAGTGTGTATTTTAATGCCGAAAGTCGGAACAATTTCGTTTAGGCGACACCTGAGCGGTTAACGATATAGCCATGCCAATTATATTGAAGTAAACAGTACACAAATAGGTTGAGTTGTCCTCAAATTATTAACGAAAATATACCTACATAGTACCTACATGTGGAATTTTACACTAAGTCAAGATGAAACAGAACTTCGTTTTGTAAACATTTTGAACAAATTGAATGAGTTTTTTTTATGGAAAGGCGACATGTGGCATCTTTACACTTACAAGTAGGTGTCTAACGATTCCCATGGAGATTCTGTGATGCACGGGGATTTCGATTGCCATGCCGGCCTGACAGAAGCTTTTTCTAGCCACTTTTGAAAAACCCCAGGTTGTGTGCATACCACATTTTTCCAGTTCTGTGAATAAAACACCTACAGAACCGGTTGGCGCATCCGTAGTAGGTCGATTTATATATTATATACTTCTATTTAACTATGTATATGTACATTTATTTTCAGTGAAGACAAATCAGAGCACCGGTCCAGTTCGCGCGAGGACTTGTGTCGCAGTGAAGAACTTCAAGAAGAATTCTATATCATACGGAATGTGCGATCGACTCGCCCGAGAACTATCCCACTCTGTTGTTTTCTCTAAAGTGCGAGTTTTTCGACCCAAGTGCAGTATTTGCCCGAAACCCCTGTGCAGTGATCCCTGTTGAATTAAATATCGGCTTCACATATTGGCCCAAAAAAACCAAAAGCATTTCAGTTTACAACTTCAATTAATTCAGTTGGAGCGAAATAAGACTAAAATGTTTGCCCGTGTAGTACAAATGCTTTGTTGTAATCAATGCGAATGCAAGCGAAGTTGAAAGCAACAGAATTATTATTATATAATAATAATAATGATTATGATCTGAATTATGAAACGGTATACTTTTAAACAGGACATGTTACATTTTAACAGGTATACTAAACAATAATTTACTAATATATTATATAAAAAAAATTACTAATCGTTTGAAGCTAATTAGAATGTAATCATCATCATCATCATCATCATCATCAGCCTGTATCGGTCCACTGCTGGACATAGGCCTCTCCCAAGGCACGCCACCACACGCGGTCTTCCGCTCTTCTCATCCATCCACTCCCGGCTACCTTTTTTAGGTCATCTGTCCACCTAGCCGGGGGGCGTCCCACGCTACGTAATCAATGAATGTAATCAAACTTATAAAATTCAATTTCACATGTTAATCCGAAAAAAGCTCAATAGGTGGAGGAATAATGAATAGGAATTATGGACGAGTGTCGAAAAACTTTCATTCTCCCCAACAGAATGGGTACTCAGGTTAGTTCCATATTAGACAAGAGAGCACATAATTTACCTTCTCGAGCATATGATAGACGTCGGTGAGGTCGAGGCCGGGGTACGGAGACATGCCGTATGTCGCGATCTCCCAGAGCAGGACGCCGAAGGCCCACACGTCAGACTTGGTGGAGAAGGTGTTGTAGGCGAGCCCCTCGGGCGCGGTCCACTTGATGGGGAACTTGGCTCCTACGTGAGCGGTGTAGGTGTCGTCGCGCATCAGCCGCGCCAGCCCGAAGTCGGCCACCTTCACGAGGTGGTTCTCACCGACGAGGCAGTTCCGCGCAGCCAGGTCCCTGTTACATACAATATGTCTCTCCAGTGAGATTGCGAAATAAACAGCTGTAAGTTCAGATCCGGACGTAAGATGGTCCGCATAACAGAGTCACGGCATTACTCTCCTCTAGTCCAGCTTAGCCAGTAATCCAAAGGGTTATCTCCGGTATGGCACCTTCTCCTAGATGATATTGGTTAGTCAGAGCTCGTTCTCTAGTCTCTCTGAGGCAGCCAAGAACATTTGAATAGGTAAGGACGTCGGACCTTCCCCGCGCCAGCGTAACACGATGTTTGTACAAACTTACAAATTCCATTCGTTACCAACCAATCAGAGCGCAATACCGCCCGATACCACCCAATCAGAGCGCGCGCCGTCTGACGTCCAAACTCTCTAAATGTTCTTGGAGGCAGCCATGGTCGATTGCATAACAAAAACGATAAGTGCGTGTCACAGTACGTGTACAGTTAATACTGACAAACTGTCAATGCTGACACGCTGCCAATACCGAGAGGTTATCAATAAAGAGTTTATATAGGAGAGCGCAGACTATTTGCACATATAATATAGTCTCCTCCCCTCTGGTAGGACCTAAACTGAGTTAGTTTGCATGCTTTTCGGCTAAGTTCGCAGCGATATTTTGTTGTTGTGTTGCTGATGTGTTTACGGTGGAATGGACGCAACAACTGAAAATGTTCCCACGAAGCAGGTTGCAATAGTATGTCAGAAGAAACCTGCAATTGAATGGAGGGAATATTGAAATCCATTTAATACCTAAATCAGTCTGCTTAAATCTTACCTACTTATAATTATTATTATATATTATTTTAATAGACTAGTAGCAGGTACCTACGTATTAGGCAAAATAAAAAGAGAATACCTAAGCTATCGCAAGTAACACTCTTACAAGTACTTTTGTCAGCAAAGAAGTTGATGAAATGTTAAAAAACAAAAAGATTACTAGGGTTACGCTTATCAATATGCTGCACCACCGGAAGGCAGTTTTGTAAGAAAATAATTCAATAAAATGCTAGATCAATACTGTCGCACAACATGGTAATTGTATCAGCAAAGAAGCAAAATATAATTCTAATAAAAAACAAAAGGATCAGAAGGCAAGGCTTATAAATTATCAGTATTGCTGCATGGTTAGTGCTCAGTTAGCAAATAATTCAATAAATAAATGCAAAAAAAAATTCTTATGCTTATCAATATTGCTGCATCACCGCATAGCAGTTTTGTAAACAAAGAATGCAATAAAATGCTACATCAATACTGTCGCACAACATGGCAATTTTATCAGTAAAGAAGCAAAATCAAATACAAAAACATAAGGATCAGTAGGTAAGGCTTATCAATATTGCTGCATTATGGTAGTTCTGTCAGCAAATAATTCAATAAAATGCTAGCAAAAGATTTCTTACACTTATCAATATTGCTGCAACACCGCATGGCAGTACTAAGCAAAGAATTCAATAAAATGCTACATCAGTATTGTCGCACAAAATGGCAATTTTATCATCAAAGAAGCTAAATCAAATTCTAAAAAACAAAAGTATAAGTAGGTAAGGCTTATCAATATTGCTGCATTATGGTAGTTCTGTCGGCAAATAATTCAATAAAATGCTAGCAAAAGATTTCTTACACTTTTTTTTTTTTTTTTTTATGGAAACTGACACGGTTGGCTACATCACCCACAACAACCGTGATGTCAGCCCATAACACCGGGTGAACTGGTGCCACTTGTGCGCTTCCCTTCGGTCGTGCCGGCTACACTGAACTGGACGGAAAACACAAACTATTTACATAGCCGTTTCGACCGACCTTTCATTCAGTGCGGTGGTACCAACCCGGGCGGGTTAAACCCTACCACCAAGTAATATAAGAAGGGAGTCTTATCCCTTAGTCGCCTTTTACGACGTGCACGGGGAGAGATGCAGTGGGGCTATTCTTTTAAAGTACCGGCCCCACACGGTACAATACTTATCAATATTGCTGCAACACCGCATGGCAGTACTAAGCAAAGAATTCAATAAAATGCTACATCAGTATTGTCGCACAAAATGGCAATTTTATCATCAAAGAAGCTAAATCAAATTCTAAAAAACAAAAGGATAAGTAGGTAAGGCTTATCAATATTGCTGCATTATGGTAGTTCTGTCAGCAAATAATTCAATAAAATGCTAGCAAAAGATTTCTTACACTTATCAATATTGCTGCAACACCGCATGGCAGTACTAAGCAAAGAATTCAATAAAATGCTACATCAGTATTGTCGCACAAAATGGCAATTTTATCATCAAAGAAGCTAAATCAAATTCTAAAAAACAAAAGGATAAGTAGGTAAGGCTTATCAATATTGCTGCATTATGGTAGTTCTGTCGGCAAATAATTCAATAAAATGCTATCAAAAGATTTCTTACACTTATCAATATTGCTGCAACACCGCATGGCAGTACTAAGCAAAGAATTCAATAAAATGCTACATCAGTATTGTCGCACAAATGGCAATTTTATCATCAAAGAAGCTAAATCAAATTCTAAAAAACAAAAGGATAAGTAGGTAAGGCTTATCAATATTGTTGCATTATGGTAGTTCTGTCAGCAAATAATTCAATAAAATGCTAGCAAAAGATTTCTTACACTTATCAATATTGCTGCAACACCGCATGGCAGTACTTAGCAAAGAATTCAATAAAATGCTAAAAAAACCAAAAGCTTATCAATTTGTCGCACGGCATGGTAGTTTTGTCAGTACATAATTCTAACAGTTAAAATAAAAGGCTAGTAGGTAAAGGTTATCAATTTGTCGCACAGCATGGTAGTCTTTGTCACCAAAGAATTCAATAAAATGCTAAAAAAACCCAAGGGATTCGAGGGTTACGCTTATCAATTTTGCTGCATCGCCGCATGGTAAGAAAATGCTAAAATCCAAATGATTAGAGGGTTACGCTATCAATATTGCTTCGGCAATGCATGTTTCTTTGGTCTTCAAAGAACTTAACAAAATGCTTAAAAACCAAAAACAATTTTAAGTGATGCTTAGCAAATAATCGAATGGCGTTGTAGTTTTGTAAAATGCTAAAAAAAACTAAAAATATTAAAAGGTAACACCTATCAATTTGTCACACGGCATGGTAGTCTAGTCAGCAAAGAAATCAATGAAATGCTAAAAACCGAGATTAGAGGCTTACGCTTATCAATATTGCTGTGGAGTTTTCCGAGGAAATATTTAAATAAAATGCTTAAAAACAAAAAATGTCTTACGCTTATCAATATTGTCAGCAAGGAATCCAACAAAATGCTAAATACCAAAAGAATACTAGGTAATTTAGGTAAGAATACTAGCTTATCAATTAGTCGCATGGCATGGTAATATGTCAACACGGAATACATTAAAAGCTAAAAACTCGAAGGATTAAAGGGTTACAGTTCTGCATCACCAAATGGCAATGTTGTCAGCAAAGAATTCAATAAATTGCTAAATAACAAAGGATTAGTAGGTGATCTAAGTGTTCCTATAGTAGGAATAGTAATATATTATATAAGTATAAATTGTTCGCAGCTGCATGATAGTTTTTTCGGGAATTTAACAAAATACTAAAAATCTAAAGATTTGAGGGTTAAGCTTATTAATATTGCTGTAATACCATGCAGTGAGCATGGTATTTTTTTCAACAAAAAATTCAATAAAATTCTTAAAAACTTAAGAATATTAAGTAGCACTTATCAACTTGTCGCAAGACATTGTAGTTTCGTCAGGTAATAATTCAATAAAATACTAAAAACTATAAAAGAGGGGGTACGCTTATCAAGTTTGCTACATCACAGTATGGTAATAAAATGCTAAAATCCAAATTATTAGAGGATTATGCTTATCAATATTGCTGCATCACGGTGTGGTAATAAAATTATAAAATCAAAATTATTAGAGGGTTACGCTTATCAATATTGTTGCATGGCACCGCATGGTAGTTTTGACAGCAACTCAACAAAATGCCTAAAATTGGAGAGGTGAGGCCACAGAGCATCAAATACCTACCGCCCGCGCCCCCTACTAGAGGCGCCCTAAGCGATGATATTTGAAACCCAATAACCGTACGCTGAGCTGCTAGCGCTTCGTATGTGTGTGTGTGTGCTAGTATCGACACTAAACACAAAGAGGAGCAGGTTAGGCACACGCACAAAAAAAAATGCACACGCACAACACACATGTAAGTCATAGGCCACGCCCACAGGCTTCAACGCCGTTGTAGAGAAATCGCGCTCACGGCGCCTCTAGTAGGGGCGGGCGCGCGCATTTCATGCTCTGTGGGTGAGGCTTATCAATTTATCGCACAGCGTGTTAGTTTTGCCAGCAAAAAATTCTATAAAATGGTAAAAAAACTAAAAGATTAGAAAGTAAACATTTATCAATTTTGCTGCACAAATGCTTTCATCAACTAAGTCAATTATTAATTTTTTTTTTATCTTAATACTATAGTACAGTACGTCATACAGAAGTTGGAATAAACTCTTATAACTTCTAAATGCTGATTGAACAAAAGTATCTTCAAGGAACAAGTCATTGTATATCATCTTGTTGTACTTCCTGTAATTTCATTTATGTAAGTTGTTTATGGAGCAATAAAGTACTACCTACATTATTCTGTAATAATAAAGGCCAAGTAGATTTATTTGATATAAAATGAATACAAAATTAAAATGCTAAACAAACTACTTACATAACTATATAAAATATTTCACTGAAATTTTGTCTGGGGATGGAGCTGAGTGTTCCCAGCATACTCGCGGCATTCCCACGCTGGATGGCGATGCTGACCCTCTGTTTGAGATAAACTCCTGAACGAGGGTCGCCCGAAATAATTTTTAATTTTGAGCCTAAAGTGTGCACAAGATTTTTTACTTCCTTACTCCAGGGGCCTAAAGTTTCGACGGAGAAAGCGAAATAATAATAAATAGAAAGAAAAATAATAAATAGAAAGAGAAATAATAAATACTTATAATTATATAATATAATAAATATATAAGGTGTTTCGTTAGTCATGTCATTAACTTCGGGAGGGTTACATACACACTCAAATAAACACGTTACACAAAAAAAATATATGTTTATAGAATTACTTTTCGAGAAATTTAACAAAACATGTTTGCTACCTAAACATTAACCTGTATGTAACCAGTGGCGGGCCTAGGGTCAGATCGTAGAGCAAGCCGAAGCCAAATATTTCATACAAAATATAATATATGACTGTCCTGTCAGTCAGTAAATGAAATAAACATTCTTGTATCACAATTTTATAGAAAATGGTAATTAAAAAATCTATGCAAACCAACTGCATTGCAGTTACTATGAAGACTCTTGTTGATAATTATCAATAGCACACTGGAGGCATATTATGGTTGACAGAATTATTGTGACTTTACATATCATAGCATGCCAGAGAGAGAACGAAGAGAGAGCCAACGTCCCGCCCGCCGCCGCCACCCGCCATGGATATAACTAACCAAAGATTATTATTTCTTTAATTAGTAACGAACATCCTCGCGAACGTCAGACCCATCACTTCAAACTTCTACGCCTACATTAGACATCAGTAGACACGTCTTTGTCGTTCTTCTATTGAAAAACTGAGATAGCACTAATACTGAGTACGCTTTCGCACTACGGAACGAATTATTCTTAGCATATTTCCTCATACTAATCGCTATACATACTCATATATTATTATACCACTATGGGTGTCTTTAGGCTAAAAATTGTATGGTACTCGAGAACGAGAAGGAAATAAAATTATGCTAGAATAACAGCGGGAACAAGCGATATGACTAAATGTACGCTCGTATATTCACTGATTCATCCATCGCATCGAGGCGAGAGTTCACGAGCAATTCCGAATGATACGAACGAACGAACGACGAATCGCCGCGGCGCGTCGTCGACTCAATGACCTTGGGCGCGCGCGAATGGCACGTGGCGCGATATTTAAAATGAAATTGAAGTACTATCGACTGTTTTCGTTTTTGATTTGCTTTCGAGCTTTGTTTGATTGACCTAGGGCAAGCCGGGCTTTTTGGCTTGTATGAGGGGCCCGCTACTGTATGTAACAGTAGGTAACTTGCATTGTACGGGGTCAATGACCATACTATGTTCAAACGCAGAACAGCTGTTTGTTGTAAGTAAGTCACAAGGTCACTATGATTGGTTTTTACAGCTACTTATTTGATTTTATTTTTTTGTTAGGAGAAAAAATGCTCCTTTGAACATATGTTTTTTTTTCTTACGTAAAGTGTTTATTTGAGTGTGTATGTAACCCTCCCGAAGTTAATGAAATGACTAACGAAACACCTTATATATAAATAGTTTACCTGTGTATAAAGCAGCGGCTTTCCAAGTAGCTCATTCCGCTGGCGATCTGTGTGGCCATGTACATCAGTACCACCGCATTGATCAGCTCCTTGTTGGCATTGCGCAGATAGTCCAACAAGTTGCCCTTGCTCATGAACTCCGTGATGATGTAGAAAGGTGGCTCCCGGGTGCAGACGCCCAGCAGCTGCACGAGGTTCGGGTGCTTCATCTCCTTCATAATGGCGGCCTCCTCGAGGAAATCTTTGAGGGCCATCGTGTCATCTTTCAGAGTCTTCACTGCCACCTGCACAAAAGCAAACGAATGCATCGTTAAGCCGCATCCCCACTATTCTGATCGGCAGAGCCGCTCGGCAAAGCCGAACAAGTCAAGACGTGCCACGCGGGTTGAACCTACGCGGCACACGGGGTCGCGCGGCCTGCCGATTCGAAACTGACCGAGGCCGGTCCGGATCCTAGCGCACGGTGCCGACGCACGAGTGTGGACGTGTCGCGCGGCTTTGCACTTGCCTGTCCGCCGTGTTTCTGTTTTCGCCGCGGTTTGCGATGCTTGATTGTACTTAAAATAACGAATAATGCAGCGGTAGCGACGAGGAAGTCATCTTCGTCGCACATTTCGAGGAAGTCATCTTCGTCACACATTTTCACCGTGCAGTCTGCGCGCCGGCACGTCTCCACAGGTACCGTGTGGAGACGTGCATCGGTTTCGGCTTTACCGAGCGGCTTTGGACGGGCACTAATGCCGCTCGGCATAGTGGGGATGCGGCTTTAGAGGGCGTAAAATGTCAGTGTGTGCGCCTAATTGCGGCCAAATGAAGTGGCACCAGAACCTTGTCAAACTAACATGAATAGGGACGTTACTCGTATAGAGTTTGAAAAAAAAACAAGCTACAAAATACACTTGAAACCAAACATAAAAATATGTTTTCATTTTAATGACTCGTCCCATCCGCTGTCGAAATCGCCATTTACGCAGAGCCGTGGATGTTTAAATCCGCTCAAAGTCTCAAAATCGCTTCAGTCAGTCAGTGTTTATGCGTCTACTGCTGGGCATACCCCTCTCCAATTCTACTCCAGTCGTCACGGCCTGTAATGGTACGGAATTAAAATAAAGCTATCGAGTACCTAACGGTGTAATGAACAAATTGTTACATACAAAATGTAACTGTGTGTCTATCGCTACGGTCGTCACGCGAGATCCGTCCAGCGTCACTTCATTTGGCTCCAATAATGTTACACTTTTCTCCAATGCAAAAGATGAACATACATACAGACATCCATACCACACACGCTGTATCCCGACAATCCGGGTAAGCAGAGTAATCGGTGTTGTGCTGCAAGAACTCTGGAAAATTGCAACGCAGCATCGAACACCACGTTTAGCAAAGTATTATCAAGATAACTATCAAGCAGCGAGTAAGGCAGAAAGACCCACCTGCTGCACGCCTCGGTGGAAGTACCGTGTCAAGGTGACAGGTGGCTAGCCTGTCGCCCTTTAGCACGGCATCTCGTCCTTATCGCTTAGTCGCCTTTTACGACATGCACGGGGAGATACGCAGTGGGGTTATTCTTTTTAGGTAACGGCCTCACACAGCCTCAAAAAAGATGAACTTAATGAAGAATTTAAGGTTCTTTGAGTTAACCTCTTTCTTGGTGTGCTGGCTCGTCACATTGTGACTAAGTATAAGAGTGACATTCGTAGTCGCAACGAGCGTGCTTAGTTCGTCTCTGAGTTCAAACTTTGACGTTTACCACTCTCATAGACAAGCCGTGCGCGCGCTAAGCAACCGTCTTTGAGTTTGAAAACTAAGCCAAGTCCAAGTCTAGTCTTACGACGACTATAGCCTCGAAAGCGAACTTACGAGTTTTCTGTCTCTTTCATTTTAGGACAAATGAGGGAGTAGCGCAGAATAGAATACACACAGCATTGACACACTGGCTGTCCTGTCACCTCACGACAGGTTATTTCTTTTTATAAATAGTGGCAACTAAACGAATAGGAAATTCGTTTATTACTGCCTATGCTGAATTCCGACAATCGGGGTAAGCAGAGTAATCGGTGATGTGCTGCAAGAACTCTGATAAATTACAGCACAACACCGACCACCACGTTTCGCAAAGTATTCGAACATGATTCAATCGATCAAGCAGCAAGTAAAGCACGAAGACCCACCTGCTGCGTGACTCGGTGGAAGTACCGTGCCAAGGTGAGAGGTGGTGAACCTGTCGCCCTTTAGCACGGCATCTTGTCCTTATCCCTTAGTCGCCTTTTACGACATGCATGGGGAGAGATGCAGTGGGACTATTCTTTTTAACTACCGGCCCCACACGGTACCAATTCAATTATCAACTTCGATTATCTGAGCTATTGTGAAGCAAGCCTCCCTCGGATAATCAAAAGCTCAGATAATACAGACTTTATTACACTATAGTCAGCTAAAGTCACACTGTTCAATAACATGTAATTGGTTACATAATGTTCTATTCAAATTCTAAAAAGTAGCTGACAAACGCAGCACTCCACGGCTTCACCTAACAACGCCGGCTCCATTTCCATCCTGTGGCCGTATTCTCTAACGTCCTACCGTCAACGTCGGTGATGCTGACTAGTTATGTCTCTGTCTAATTATATGAACTAGACAGAGACATAACTAGTCACCGTCACCGACGTTGACGGTAGGAAGTTAGAGAATACAGCCACAGCCGGAGAAGATTTCAATGGACCACAAGACCAACTCGCTCGCTATAGATCAGGGTTTCTCAAACTTATGATGCCACGTACCCTTAGTAAAGTTTTCAAACAACTGCGAACCCCTGCCCTAACGCAACTCCCCCCACACAAAAGGAAAGGAAAATAAGAAATATGAATTCTAGTTTAAAAGGTTTTTTAATTTAATAAAAAAGTTTTTTAACCTGTATGCTCCTTTGGGCTCCGAAAGTTTCTTGCCGCAAATTGAGTCGATTTTCGGTGCAATTTTGGACAATTTGAATTTTAATTCTCACTCAACATCAAGTCGATTTCTATATTTGGTTTTTATCATTACCAGGTGTGAAAACCCACTCTCACAAAGGTGTGTTGTTGCGAAGGGTAAAGGGAAATTCACGGCTTTGCGTGAGAGCTCAGAATATTCTTCCTGTCTAGCTGCCCAAAAATAAATTAAAGACATCTTTTTGTAGTAATGTAGTCGCGAACCCCCTACCATCAAATGGCGAACCCCTGGGGGTTCGCGTACCACACTTTGAGTAGCACTGCTATAGATCATTCACAGTTATTTTACCTCTGACATGTGTCACTTTATTTTCCCGCTAGGTTGGCATTGTGTGCTAGGTAAATCGTGAAAAATTTTACCAGCTATTTATATATTACCCTAGTAGTGGAAAATAAAATTATATATATTGTGCCTCATTATTAGGACATAGACTGGCTAAGCAATGCGAAAATGTGCGCCAAATTGAAGATAGGTTTTGTGAAACGGATCAATGTATGCAAGCGGCACTTGACAATAGCCCACTCAATGAAGACCAAATAATGCCGATTAGGGGAAATAATTCGTGTGGAAGCAAATTTTGGCACAGTTGTAGAGGAAAGTGTCCTGAACAACATACTAAAAGTACTGAAGGGTGGGGGTGGAGCTAAGGGGAGGGGGGGTGTGTAAAGGTCCTTTTTTTAGTTTTTCGTTAATAACTCAAAAACTACTGCCACTAGCAAAAAATGTTCTTCCACTAAATTAATCTACATGAAATTCTCTATAAAAAAGGTGTTTCCACTTTTAAGCTAGGATCAATGATTAAGGAGATATGAGGGGGGAGTGTTTTGTCAATGTAGTCAATTATCAAAGATGTACTGAATAAACGTTCCATTTGGGATAGGCTCTTCCGTGTGGTGGATGGTGGAGAGCTCCATCTGCTGGGCGTCGTAGTAAGAGGCACTCAATCCCAATTTTGAAAGAAGGTCCACCAAGTTCTTTGATCCATATTTACGGTATATGAGGAGAGCGATGCTGGACAGAATTGAGGATATGAAACATCGAGGGCGAACAGCAGCAATAAGAGCATGAGCTATATAGTTGTCATTTTTTTTCACCGCTTCTTGTGACCTTTTTTTCTTTGCAAGGCAGTCTGTATAGACAGCGAGAGACCGAGGTATTGATTCTTCAGCCTCCCTACAGAAGCTATTTGGAGGAGGATAGGCACTGTTGTCGTAAGCCATGGATTCAATATCTTCCAATATAATCTCAGCAGCTTTTCGTACAATTCTCTCACGTTCTGCCTTTTCATCTGTACACCTTGATGTGTACCACACGGTATACAACATTTTCTCACCAGTTGCACGAAAGCAGACGACACTTTGTCTGGCGCGAATTGTACTATAAAAATAGAAATAGAAAAATATGGGGACCAAATGATCCCATATGGGTCCCTTTTTTCGCATTTTGCGACGGAACCCTAAAAAAGCTCACCGTCATGCTTTGGCGTTTCCACAGGGCCTCGTAGACGTCGCCGTACTGGCCACCGCCGAGCTTGTGTTTCATCACAATATCGGTGCGGTCGATCTCCCACTCGTCCGGAGGGCTGAGCGGGAACACGGTGGGCTTGTTGTGCTTGGGGGCCGGGTACAGTAGCTGGGTGATCAGACCGTCGCCCAGCATCGAGTGGTGGTGCACCAGCTCCGCGAGAGTGCCGAACTTGGATTCCGACGTCACGTACACCTGAAAACAATATTCGCTTTTGGTACAGAAGAGGAAGAATGCAGACAGGAATGGTGTGGAGATGCGTTTCAACTTTCTCCATATACTCGTATTTCAGTAAAAGGAGGGGGAAGGGGTGGGGGGATTAAGCAATTTCGGGTAATATTTTAAGGGTCGATTCTAGCAATCCAATGAAGAATTTTCATGATCCCAAAATTTTTTGGGCATGAATTCAAAAATGTAGGTATGGGGATTAGGATTTCTTTACATTACCATCGGCACGGGTAACTGTGCCCAAAAGTTCAAAAGAAGATTAGACACAGCCAATATCACCACTCCTCGCGAAACCACGCTTACAGAGGCGCCATGCCAGATACAAAATATATAATATATATATATTTTTTTAGATTTGCAAAAATTACAAAGAACAAACCTTTCCATTTGAGCTTTAGAATCACCCCTTAAAATATAGGCAGTCATTACTGAATCAACTTGTCTGTTTCTTTTGATATGTAAACATATATACTGGGACACTGAGATTTTTTTCCAGGCTAGTGTGAATTGCGGCTTGGTAACGGTAAATGAATTTATAATCTCAAGTGATGTTTGCACATCCCAGCTGTGAGTGCCGGCACTCACACTTCTTACTTAGGTAACGATGCATCTAAACTAAAATGTATTTTATTCAAAAGATTATTCACAATTTATAAATTAAAATTATTATATAACTATAACTAACTACCTATCAAATAAAATTTAACAACAAATATAACTAATTAAAAAAACTATAACTAAAATTATTTATTAGACATTGAGACGGGGATAACATTAAATTCAGATTTCACATTTCCCTCCAAGTACGAACCAATGTCCACTGAGCCGGACATTCGCAACCTCGCACACCTGCCGATGTCAATGGACACCGTTATTCACGTGTATGATGGGGTGGAACAGGATGGATTGAGAGGCACATGTCTCACTTCCTATGGGAAGGTGTTGAACTGAGCTTGCGATGGCTTCACCGAACATATCCGGGCCCATCGGCAGTAGAGGAGGGTGTCAATCGAGGTCGGGACTAGCGAGTGGCCACTCTGTATTCCAGCATGCGTTACTTTTCGGCTCGCACTCGGACCAGGGTTGTCAGAGACGGTTCAGTTAAAAAAACAGGACATTATTCATCGGAAGGCCTTTGGTCTTTCAGGTACAAATGTTTCACAAAAAATAAAAGGGGCACTCTTTGATTTCAAATATAAAATGTTTCATGACCTTTACTTTTGAAAATGAATGGGCGAAAAGAGTAATAAATAAAAGGGTTAGATTGATCGATTTGATTGCAAAATCAAAGAACACAGTAAGATTTGTATTAAATTGTTCTGAAAAAAGTAAATAATTGCATTATATGAAGGAAAAACCAGACGTCTTTCATTATTTTGGAAGCCTCAAAAACCGGACTGTCCGGTCCAAAACCGGACATCTGGTAACCCTAACTAGGACGCGGAGAACCACCAGTCCCGCTCTCGACCTCCATCTCTCTACCTGTTCATATTCTGTCATATGCCTCTAGCTAGTGATGTTAACTAAATGTTAACGAGGAGGTTAGGAGTTAGTAGTGGTGCTGTATAAGTGCTGCTTGGTGTACCTTGCCGTCTGAGTCCTCGTTGATGCGGTAGTGGTAGACCCGACCCTCGTAGCGGAGAGAGATGCTCCGTTGGCCGGGACTCGATTCCGACTCACGCACCTAAAGGACAATATTAAACATTTATGTATTATGCAGCTAAAACAAATTAATATTGTGTTATTATTTTCCTTTAAATACATCAATAAGTTGGTGGCAGTGGACGCTTACACGCTGACTGACTGGCATCATTACATACATACATTTTACACACCTGTTTCCCAGTGGAGTAGGCAGAGACAACGGATCTCCACGTGCATCCTGACATACCTCTGTCGCCTATTCCACTCTCACAATGCTCTATATACAAATAATACACACACGACCCTTTTTGAGCACATGCCCGATCTGGTCGAGGTGACCATTCCCGAAACTTCCACGAACATTCGCTCTATAAATGTCTTTATTTCTTTAGTTAGTATCCTATCATTCATTCTTCATGACCGAACCACCGACGCATTCCTTTCTCAATCCTTGCCAAAGCGTCATTCATCATCACCATCATCAGCCTGTATCGGTCCACTGCTGGACATAGACCTCTCCCAAGGCACGCCAACACACGCGGTCTTCTGTGGTGGTAAATATGGTGTTACCATTCAGGTCGAGTATTTCCTTATAACCTTCTGGAAAGTGAAGGAACATACTTTTTTAATAAACATTTATGAAACAACTGATATATTTAAGTATCAAATTGACGATGGCACTATACACCAGATATAGATAATGTAAATAGGCAGAGTGGTCAGATTACAGATAACAAAGCATTGTGACTTGCGAGTTCGTTTGTCAGTTCTTCTTCACATTGAATTTAGAACTGGCGGAATTTTCGACATATCCAAGCGTAGGTTACCTACCTATGAATGAAATTATACAATAAACAATAAACTCATACCTATTCTCTGAGAAGTTTGTAAACGCACACTTGACTGCCCCAGTGAGAGAATGAGCCTACTGTCGGGCCCCTTTTCACCGCCGCACCACGCGCACTGGGCAGGGATGGCATCCCTACACGCTGGACTTAACGCAGATGCGTACCAATTGGTTCTGTAGATTCTTCATCTTCAGAACAGTTAAAAATCTGGAACGCTCTCCCGGCCCATATATTTCCCCCCAAGTACAATCTCGGGTCCTTCATGAAGAGCGTAAATATGCACCTATCATGAAGGCACGAGATTCGCAAGACCGAATGTCGATGGGCGTCGTTAGTCGTCGTTCGTGATCATAAGCACACCTGTGCGCGGTCTATACTTGGATGCGTGACCGTTCGACCGGTGGAGGCTGACCGTGGTTCGGATTCCACGTAAAACTGTAGGTCCCTTCCCTTCATACCTTACTAGCTGGCAGGGCTTAACCCGCCCGGATTGATATAACCACATTGAATGAAAGTTGGTCGAAGCGGCAATATGTAAATAGTTCGTGTTTTCCATCCAGTTCAGTGTGGCCGACACGACCAAGGGGAAGCACTGACATGGCACCTAGTTGACCAAGGTGTTATGCGCTGACATGGCGCATGCTGTAGGCGTTGCAGCCAACCGTGTCAGATTCCATAATAAAAAAAAAACCGTTAGTGTATATATACATACATATCACACACGCAGAATCCCGACAATTGGGGTAAGCAGAGTAAACGGTGTTATGCTGCAAGAACTCTGGGTAAATTACAGCACAACACCGACCACCACGCTACGCAAAGCATTCGAACAAGATTCAATCGATCAAGCAGCAAGTAAGGCACGAAGACCCACCTGCTGCATGACTCGGTGGAAGTACCGTGTCAAGGTGAGAGGTGGCGAGCCTATCGCCCTTTAGCACGGCATCTTGTCCTTATCCCTCAGTCGCCTTTTACGACATGCATGGGGAGAGATGCAGTGTATGTATATATTCTTTATTGAATATCAATTTATACAAAATAGGCACAATAGGTGAGCTTAATGCCATGAGGCATTCTATTCCAACCAACCTTTGGGATGTGGGAGAAGTATACGCAGGCGAACAAGAATAGTTTGTGGCAATGTATTAAGAAGAAAAGCAATATGATAAACTACAAACGAATACAACATAAATACTTTAATATACGAACTTAAATCAGTGGTACTGTTGTTCAACACCATCAACTGAATGACAAGAGAGAGAGCTATTCTTTTTAACCGACTTAAAAAAAGGAGGAGGTTCTATGTTCGGCTGCATGTATTTTTTTTTATGTATGTTCAGCAATATCTTCCCCAATTGTGAACCGATTTCGATGAATCTTTTTGTGTTCGGTTCAGTCTAGCTCCAAGGTGGTCCCATTTTTTTCTGGTCAAGATCGGATTGGAAAGCGAGGCGGAATCGCGAGGCCGAAGGCCTCGCGATTCCGCCGAGTACATTAATAGCAAATAAAAATTACTAAAAAAACTGTGAAATAAAAAACTATTTAAAAAAATATAAAAACCGCCTTCAAAAATGTATGAAATAAATAAATAAAAATCGAACCCTAGAGTTGAAGGCGGTGGTGCTAAAGCAAGCAAAAATAACCGACCGCCTTCAACTCTAGGGTTCGATTTTTATTTTTTTATTTCATACATTTTTGAAGGCGGTTTTTATATTTTTTTAAATAGTTTCTTTTAAGTACCGGCCCCACACGTACGGCCCGTTAGTGTATACTCACGAGGAAACTGCCGTTGATGCCGGAGCTCAGCAGATACTCGGCCGCGTTCCTCGAGATGGGTCCGTGGTACCACGAGTGCTTCTCGAGCGAGTTGACTGGCGTGACGTAGTTGGACGGCACCCAGCCCATCTGCCCCGACAGTGTGTGCGCCTCGCACCACTCGCCGCTCTTGTTGTAGCTCATGATGCGGACCTGCTCACCTGCAACACAAGCCGTTTTGTCACACCCTATGCCAGCCGCTCACGTTCCAGTACGTTTTTTTTTATGTAAAAAACTCATTGGTACACGCCGACGGGATTCGAACCTCGGACCTCCCGCATGAGAAGCCGATGCCTAAACCACTCGGCCACCCGCCGCTTGCTCAATATTCCGACTTGCGCAAGTATAGTTTGAACGTGTGATGGAAGAGTTTAAGAAAAAATTCAACCGTTAGGCTTGGCTTGATTCAGCATCCTAGCCGTGCCATAATCCTTTTTTCATTTCTATGATTGCAGTGTAATTTAATATATTGTCTGTATTCTGTCATGTCTTATGTAAATCTGTGGAATTGAAAATAAAACATTCAGTTGAATCTGTAATTTTTTTGTTTAGATGAAATATATCTATACCTACAACACCAGAGCTAAAAAAATATTTCAACAGAAAAAATTAGAATATTTTTTTTTATGTCATGAAGTTCAAGCTTTATTGAGTCATCACTTTAGATATTAAAAAAATAAAAAGACAGGAACCTAATTCGACAGGGGGGGGGGGGGGGGGGGGCAAAAAACATAAATGCAGAAAGACGATTTTACTAGAAAAAGTATGTCGTGTTTTTAGTGTGTCTTATGTGCGAGTGATTGTTAAATGATTTTAAGTGGTGATAGCTGACGTTATTTTGCAATGTTGTATGCTTTATGCGGCGCTCTCATTGCGAGGGAGCCGCGGCATATAAGCTGAGCTGGCTCCCTTTTCCTCCTAGCCCATGTGTATAATGTACCTACTGTATTACTAATGTCAAGAGGAAATAAACGCTATTCTATTCTATTTTGTATGGAGAAAGTTAACTTCCGTCTCGTCTTAATGTTGGAAACATTCCACCTTGTGTTTATGTATACCTACGTATGTATAAGATAACTACAATAAACAAAATTAAACAAAGAAAGTGTATTGATGGCTATACCTTTCTTGAGGCTGAGCTGGTTCTCGCCGCCCGCCTGGAAGTCGTAGAGCGCGACGAACAGCTGCGGGTCGTCCTCATCGTGATGGGCGAGCAGGTTCTCCTTCGAGGTCCACCTGAAGCGGTAACAATACATTCATCAAAATTGTTTTTACAACTTTCCTCGCGCTCTATATTATCTAAGAGAACCGGTCAAGTGCCAGTCGAACTCGCGCACCGAGGGTTCCGTGTCGCCACGTCATGGTCACCGCCACTCACGCCATCTATGGCGTGTTTATGATATGCTTCATATTAGTTCAAATTCATGATCAGTTAAAATGGTGTTTTCGGTAGATGGCGCGCATACACTTTTAAGTTTCTTCTATGGGAACCCCTGTGATTTTTTTACTTTTTCTTATTTTTATTATTTGTTGTTATATCGGCAATAATAACACATATTATGTGAAAATTTCAACAGGATACCTATTACGGTTCAAGAGATACAGCCCTCGGACAGACAGACAGACAGACGGCGTAGGCTTAGTAATAGGCTTCCGTATAGATACGGAACCCTAAAAAAGCGTGACGGTGAAGGTTTTGATTTTTTTTACTTTGCAAGCAACGTCAGATGCAAAGTTTTTACATAATGGTGACTGAATGATAAATTTGGTCTATGTTTCAGTGCTGAAGTGCTTTCTTGTTTTGTTTTGTTTAAATTTGTTTTTATTGTGTAATATCCTTTAATAACAAATCATCCAAATAAACATATAAATTTTGTTTCCCTAAACATCTTATTTTGTTGCGTAAATTTTTCAAGTGACCCATTCTCAGGGAACTCATTTTGAGATTTTTCAACAGCAAACACACAACCTGCCCGATACTAACCGTTGCTAACCAGAATAATAGACCTTCTTTGATTTCAATAATATTTTTCATGTCTTGTTCTAAACACCAATTGTTCTGTCTCCGATGATCAATGAAGCCACTGAACGTTGAAATTAATGAACGGCACAACATTCTCGGTTCAATCATTCTTATTTTTATTACTAACAGTTTATTTTAATTTATAGTATTTTATTTTTAGTTACAATTGTACAATTTAAATTAACAGTTTCGTTAATTCAATGGTTGAGTTACTTAGAGTCTATTTTAATTTGTAGTATTTTAGTTTTAGTTACAATTGTACAATTTAAATTAACAGTTTCGTTAATTCAATAGTTGAGTTACTTAGAGTCTATTTTAATTTTTAAATTGTTTAAAAAAATTTAAATTTTACTTTTAGTTGCTGTCGGCAAGGTGCTCGTGTAGCATCTTCGGGGATTTTCCGTTAAGGTTTTTATATATTTATTTATTATTATTTCTTTTATAGTTTTAGTTTTAGGTAATTTTAATTTAGGTAGTTTTAGTTTTTATGTTGATTGTTTTAAGTTTAGGTAATTTTAATTAAGTAGTTTTAGTTTTAATTTGTAGTATTTTAGTTTTAGTTACAATTGTACAATTTAAATTAACAGTTTCGTTAATTCAATAGTTGAGTTACTTAGAGTCTATTTTAATTTGTAGTATTTTAGTTTTAGTTACAATTGTACAATTTCAATTAACAGTTTCGTTAATTCAATAGTTGAGTTACTTAGTCTATTTTAATTTGTAGTATTTTAGTTTTAGTTACAATTGTACAATTTAAATTAACAGTTTCGTTAATTCAATAGTTGAGTTACTTAGAGTCTATTTTAATTTGTAGTATTTTAGTTTTAGTTACAATTGTACAATTTAAATTAACAGTTTCGTTAATTCAACAGTTGAGTTACTTAGAGTCTATTTTAATTTGTAGTATTTTAGTTTTAGTTACAATTGTACAATTTCAATTAACAGTTTCCTTAATCCAATAGTTGAGTTACTAAGAGTCTATTTTAATTTTCAATAGTTGAGTTTAATTACCGGTTGGCGGTGTCGAGGGGGAGCGGCGTGCCGGGCGCGACGGAGGGGAGCGCGGCCGGCGGCGGCGCCGGCAGACCGGACCCCGCGCCCGACACCTCGCCGTCCGGCAAGTCGGGGATGTGCGGCAGCGGCCGACTCTGCAGCAGCGCCTCTGTTCACAAACACACAACACACATTCATATACACACTCAATAATTCAATAACACTCATATAGTGCACCTATGTATATATATTCCTAGCCTGACCAGATAGGCCGCGAAAAGAATGCTGCCAAAAAACTTCAACCTTTCGAGTTTTCCTCCCCTTTAGTAATTCACGAGGGTATCGTCTACCTACGGGTATTATAGTCATAGAAAAATGTTATTTTCAGGGCAATACGTATATATACAGAGTGTTTGATGACTATAGGTCATAAAGCAAACCAGGTACTCCTGAGCCTTTTGGAGCAAAAAAGTTAGATGACATTTTGCTCTACGGTGAGCTTTTTTTTTCCATACAAAAGTAAATAATTATGACCTATAGTCATCAAACACCCTGTATGTTTAAATATTACTAAGTGTAAATATAATAGAAGTAAGCGTATGAAATATTGTAAAATAGTAAAATAATAGGTCAAATGTGTATATATTGTTATAGGTTTTAGCATTAGTTTATTAAGTTATAAAGAGCTCGGGATTGACACCCGGGGTGTATGTAAAAACCCAATAAAAAAAAGAGGTTAGTCATACTTCGAATGTACGAAAGGACATTGCACTTGACGGCTTATGCATTTCTGCACCTTCTGCAATTCTACGGGTATCCTGGCGCTAGCGACTTAACGTAAGCCTGAGCGCGGAGACCTGGTGCTGGTGCATTAAGGGGACATCCATTAATCACATGAGCAAAAAAAGGGGGGGACCGGGGAGGGGTCTGGCAAAATCTCACCAAATCTCACTAGGTGGAGAGGAGTCATCTTTTGTAATTTTTTTATTATTTATTAATTTTAAACACTAACAGCTTGAGCTGGAGCGTGTTTAGTTTTTGAGAGATCCATCATAACGATTGAAGAGGCTAATGAATGCCCATGGCGTGAATAAAGTATTCTAAGTGCGCCTGAAACGCTGCGTCATTTTCTTGCCACTTCCATTCTCTCGGATCATTCAGTGTACATTCAGTTGATATTTAAATGCTATAAATCTAGGTTCCTATAAATCTCGCGAAATATCACCAAGGTGGGGGGAAATTTGCTCACGTGATTAATGGATGTTCCCTAAGGAGTTAATACCGGCGCGGCGGCGACGGTGGTGGCTCTGATGGACGGATCTGATGATGGACTGACGGAAGATTCAGATACGTGAGTGACTGGTGTTTACATAATACTGACTGGCACGTAAGTATTTGTGGGTATATTATTCGTATTAATTTCAGCGTACATATGCCATCTAAATAGGGCATACAAACCTAATAACTTGGTCGCATCATCATAAATGATATTGCCGTAGTTTACTATAACGCGAAGATCATTCACTCATTCAGCGGCTAATTTCGATATACCTATTCTCCTATTATCCTATAAATGTAACCTACTGTTAATCCGAAAACTTAAAAATGAATAAAATTAATAACAGAGTAAACTTAAAAACATTAGTTTAGGTGCATGTACCTACATACTATGCAAGTACATACTTGCCTATAACATAGTAGGAATTTTCGGCGATTTACTGTGACGAAGAATTGCACGGTAACCACAAAAACTATTATTTTATTTTACTGTTAAAAAACTAAATTTTCTCTAAACTTTCTCTTTACTCTCTATCATAAAAATGTAGAAATTCATCTTCAGTAAAAGAAACAAGATAATCCCCAGGTCAGATAAATTATTTTAGCAGTTTTATTCATTCCCGATCGTGAAAACGAATAACAAAAAATTCAAAGGAAGAAAATCCTTTCCAATTTGAGGGCGCATCTCAAGGGTTCTTAAGACCTCCGAATGACAAGAACTAGCCGCAATGTACAAAGAGATATTCGAAATCATTTTAGCTCGTTGACAAAGAGAAAACGGCAACAAGAATCTCGCAGACATAAAAGAAAATTTTAATGAAAACAAAAATTTACACGGCCAATATTTTCATTACTTCTATTATATACCTATTGATGCAAATATTAATCCTGTGAATAGCATATTGGCCTAACTATTAATTTCATACAGCGCTGAGACGTCAGTAGTGTCAATAATACTGACAGTAAGACACAGAACGTCTGAAACTGAAGCGCTTGTCATGAAACTATTTAATATTTCATCTTTCAAATCTGAGATTAAGTTCCTACATATTTAATTTCAACCCTCCAATTAATTAGGCAGACACTAGTCGGGTACGGTAGAGTAAGGACGCGTGGCTCGACACAGATCGGTCACACGTTCGAGAAAATTCAATTGATGATGCAGGGGCCTTCCGAGTCGGGATACTATGGCGAGGAAAGCCAATTTTCACCCGCACCCTGTTTGTAGAGATTTGTTTTCTTATGAAGACACCGTCTCTCGTTAGCTCTCCCGTAGGCGGTAGAGGACATGTTTCATTATTTTGCTTCAAATACATATTTTTTTATTGAAAGCGCGGCATGTGGCGCAGAGCCATTCATACGGTGTCTAATGACGCCAATGCCATGCCGGCCTGACAGTGCTTATTCACGCTCCCCTTAAAGGACCCGAGGCTGTACTTGGGGGGAAATATGTGGCCAGGGAGAGTGTTCCAGAGTTCATCGGTTCTGTAGAGGAAAGATCAGCAGAACCGGTTGGCGCATCCGCGGTAAATCAAGCGTGTAGGGGTGCAGTCGCTGTCCAGTGCATTTTGTTTGGTTCGTTTTTATTGTCAAAAAATAGTACTTTTTTACCGCTGCGCTCCTGGGTCAAAACGCTGTTTGAGAAGAATATAATCAATTTAGCGCCATTGCGTAGCAAGTCACGCTGACAGGACGCTTTCACAATTTATCTTATGGCTGTCCGTTCAGACCTTCATCCACCCTTCCGCCCGTCCGTCCATTCGCACGTCTTGTCACACACAGCCGATTTGTGCTATCTTCTTGTTTATTTTTTTTTTCTCTGCAGGTACCCACGTTATAATATGTGCATATACCAGGGTTGCCAGATGTCCGGTTTTGGACCGGACAGTCCGGTTTTTGAGGCTTGTGTCCGGTCTCCCAAATAATGAAAAACCGGACACCAAAACGTCCGGGTTTTTCTTCATATAACGCAAATATTTACCTTTACAGAACATTTGAATACTAATATTACTGTGTTCTTCGATTTTTCAGTAAGTTCGATCAATTAAACCCTTTTATTTATTACTCTATCTCCCATCTATTTTTGAAAGTAAAGGTCATAAAACATTTGGTGCATAAAATCAACTTTAATTTTGTACTTACCTGAAAAATCAAAGGCCCTTTGATGAAAAATGTCCGGTTTTTTCAACTGAGCCATCTGGCAACCCTGGCATATACTCGTATAACACTGAATAAGGAACACGGCCGGCCGCGGGAAGTGGACGGCCGCCGGTCGCTGTTCTGTGTAATAACATCGAAATTTTCAAAGCTTTAAAGTGCAGCAGCTCGCAGTCGTAAAGTGCAGTAGCAGTTGCGCCCTACGTCATATTTCTCGGGACAACAGAGGCAACGTAGTCGTCGATCATTTAAGTTAGTAAAAGCGAAGACTGCTGCTCTACGCTTTGGCACTAACAAGCCGCGTGATTGTATTAAAATACCTTAAACTGTGTTAGTAAACAACCTTACTACTTAAACAGATTTTCTGTTTTTATTTATTAAACGGTTTTATTTAGCTTGACTTCGTATATTTGTTTCTATCTTTGTTTCAAATCTTGCGACAACTTTTTCAACTACTTCTACTGAACCGATTTTTATGACACTTTGCACACACATTGAGTTCTCGTGACAATACAATATTATGATAATTTCAACTTGGTAACGAGGGTCTGATGATGGAGTCAGGAGGTGTACAGTGGAACTCTTCAACCGTTACTAGTAACCCCCTCGAGTTTGGGCTCATTTGGTTGGTTTGGACGAGTGTCCCATACTTCTACCAATACACTTGGTGACGAGGGTCTGATGATGGAGTCATAAGGTGTACAGTGGAACTCTTCAACCGTTACTAGTAACCCCCTCGAGTTTGGGCTCATTTGGTTTGTTTGGACGAGTGTCCCATACTTCTAACAATACACTTGGTGACGAGGGTCTGATGATGGAGTCAGGAGGTGTACAGTGGAACTCTTCAACCGTTACTAGTAACCCCCTCGAGTTTGGGCTCATTTGGTTGGTTTGGACGAGTGTCCCATACTTCTACCAATACACTTGGTGACGAGGGTCTGATGATGGAGTCATAAGGTGTACAGTGGAACTCTTCAACCGTTACTAGTAACCCCCTCGAGTTTGGGCTCATTTGGTTTGTTTGGACGAGTGTCCCATACTTCTAACAATACACTTGGTGACGAGGGTCTGATGATGGAGTCAGGAGGTGTACAGTGGAACTCTTCAACCGTTACTAGTAACCCTTTCGAGTTTGGGCTTATATGGTTGGTTTGGACGAGTGTCCCATACTTCTACCAATACACTTGGTGACGAGGGTCTGATGATGGAGGCAGGAGGTGTACAGTGGAACTTTTCAACCGTTACTAGTAACCCCCTCGAGTTTGGGCTCATTTGGTTGGTTTGGATGAGTGTCCCATACTTCTACCAATACACTTGGTGACGAGGGTCTGATGATGGAGTCAGGAGGTGCACAGTGGAACTCTTCAACTGTTACTAGTAACGCCCTCGAGTTTGGGCTCATTTGGTTGGTTTGGACGAGTGTCCCATACTTCTCCCAATACACTTGGTGACGAGGGTCTGATGATGGAGTCAGGAGGTGTACAGTGGAACTCTTCAACCGTTACTAGTAACCCCCTCGAGTTTGGAATCTTTTGGTTGGTTTGGACGAGTGTCCCATACTTCTATCAATCCACTTGGTGACGAGGGTCTGATGATGGAGTCAGGAGGTGTACAGTGGAACTCTTCAACCATTACTAGTAAACCCCTCGAGTTTGGGCTCATTTGGTTTGTTTGGACGAGTGTCCCATACTTCTACCAATACACTTGGTGACGAGGGTCTGATGATGGAGTCAGGAGGTGCACAGTGGAACTCTTCAACTGTTACTAGTAACCCCCTCGAGTTTGGGCTCATTTGGTTGGTTTGGACGAGTGTCTCATACTTCTACCAATTCACTTGGTGACGAGGGTCTGATGATGGAGTCAGGAGGTGCACAGTGGAACTCTTCAACTGTTACTCGTAACCCCCTCGAGTTTGGGCTCATTTGGTTGGTTTGGACGAGTGTCCCATACTTCTCCCAATACACTTGGTGACGAGGGTCTGATGATGGAGTCAGGAGGTGCACAGTGGAACTCTTCAACGGTTACTAGTAACCCACTCGAGTTTGGGCTCATTTGGTTTGTTTGGACGAGTGTCCTATACTTCTATCAATACACTTGGTGACGAGGGTCTGATGATGGAGTCAGGAGGTGTACAGTGGAACTCTTCAACCGTTACTAGTAACCCCTCGAGTTTGGGCTCATTTGGTTTGTTTGGACGAGTGTCCTATACTTCTACCAATACACTTAGTGACGAGGGTCTGATGATGGAGTCAGGAGGTGCACAGTGGAACTCTTCAACGGTTACTAGTAACCCACTCGAGTTTGGGCTCATTTGGTTGGTTTGGACGAGTGACCCATACTTCTACCAATACACTTGGTGACGAGGATCTGATTATGGAGGCAGGAGGTGGACTGTTGAACTTAAATAAAAGAAAAATAAGGATCAGGATATTTGTTTGAATCCACCCAAGTTAAGGTTTCTGTATTGTCCCGAGAACTGTGTGGCGTTAGGGTGGCTAAATATGATACGTTGTTAGCGATACACCACCCAAGTCAACGTTTGAAACGTGCCGAGGACTGTGTGGCATTAGGGTGGATAAAAATTATACGTCGTTAGCGTTTCAACTTCAAGGCTGGCCACATCTTGTTGTATGAGAGCCTTGCGCCACTACATGGACCTCAGGGAGGGGGTTGTCTGTTATTGGTCTAATACTCGTGGGAACAACATGAAAGAAAAAAATTATAAAAAAAATCAAACTAAAAACGACTAAATAAAAAAATAGGTAAAAAAACTTTTAAGTTAAACGGTTTTATTAAAAAAAAAAACAGCTGTATAAAAAATTAGAAAAAAATCAGCTAACAAAAACAAAAAAAATCCGTTTAACTTAAAAGTTTTTTTACCTATTTTTATATTTTGCTGTTTGCCATTGAGTACATCACTCTAGACGTCATGTCATAATGTCATATGTCAACCCATTACACCTTGCACGTTGCGTTGCACCTGTTGGAACTATCTGCCATGCCAGTGATTCCCTTTGGTCGCACCGGAGGGTTTGCATTTTTCCGCAGGAAATTATAGCAAAATTATAATATTCTAACGAACGAACAAAAAAGTACTGTGCGCAGTCTATACGGAACAGGCATCATCGATGTCAGGATCGCGGTATGTGGAGGCCCATTTTCACTGACTACCCCATAGGGAAAAGAGCGTGACTATTGATGACATCGTGCAAACAAATAATATAATGCCAAAGTTTAGTGAAGCCGACGAGACCAAATGATAGCACTGACATGAACAAGGTGTGATGTATGTTGACATCACGGGTGTAATAGGTGATGTAGTCAACTATAACACATATGACAATTATTTGATTCTCGTATTTTAATTTAATTTTGAATTTTATGCGACACGAAATTAGATTTTCATTATATACTTATCTACCACAATTTTTATTTCCTTTCTTGAAAATTATATTGAGTTTTTATTATACGATTTCCACCAAGACTCCCTCTACTCCCATCTACTACCTCACTGTATACGGCACTGCAAGTCGCTTCCGTTATTCAAAAAACCCTTAAAGTTGTACTATCTCCGTCAGTGTGAAGTCAAAAGCTAAAAAATCATTTCATTCTGAATGGACAAGTATGTATGTATATATTTAGATATTATGTATTATATAAATTGTAATTCATATGTATTTAATTTAATCTATAAATAGTAATTTATACGTTTAATTAACTAGTATGTACTTATATGTAGTGTATATTATAGTATATTATAGTTATTTTCCTTATATTATATTTTACATTCCCACACTCAAGTCTTTTGCTACTACCTACTTATATCTCGCAACATACGACTCTCAAACATCCAAAGGTTGACTGGGAGAAATCCCTGTAAGGGATAAGTCCGCCTTTGCCCCTCATGTAAATTTCTTATTGTGTGTTTTTGTTAAATGTTTTTTGGAGCATTAAAGTATTTCTATCTATCTATCTATCTATCCCTTCTTATATTACTAGGTGGTAGGGTTTAACCCGCCCGGGTTGGTACCACCGCACTGAATGAAAGGTCGGTCGAAACGGCTATGTAAATAGTTTGTGTTTTCCGTCCAGTTCAGTGTAGCCGGCACGACCGAAGGGAAGGCTGACGTGGCACCAAGTTCACCCGGTGTTATGGGCTGACATCGCGGATGTTGTAGGTGATGTAGCCAACCGTGTCAGTTTCAATAAAAAAAAAAACGATTTTTTTGTGTTTTTCATTAAGTGAATTTTGTAAATTTGATTGTGACTAAAAATGGTAGCCTCTTGCCATTTTAAGCGAAGAATTATTAGCTAAACATAAGAAGTTTATACATGACATGAATCCAAGTGTTCCGTAGCTCCCAGATGATAATAAATATACAAATTACGCTTACCCCGATTGTCGGGATACAGCGTGTGTGATATGTATGTATGTATTTCTAAATGCCCATCTAGAATAAATATGTAAAATTAATATGAATTTTTAAAATGTGAAATAAAGGATACAAATATCAGTTTCCATAAAAAAAATTATGTAGGTATGTACGGTATCCACCAGTATCTGATCTAGTTGAGGAGCAATGACCTCAAAAACTTTAGCAGCCAGAGAAGTGGGTCCACACAGCCTCCGGTAGGGTCCGCCCCATCCCCCACGGGATGCGCCCAGCCCCTATTGATAAGGGACAATGCCAAGCCGCAAAGTGGGCCAACACCGCTCCAGTTCCGCGTCCAGTCTCCGCTTTAATTGAGAAATAGGTAGCCGCCGCGCATCCGATAAAGGTAGGTAAGTACAATAAAATTACTGGCTCTATTGGTTCGTTTTAATTACAAAAACCTCTGTGACATACCGACGGACGGACACGAAAGTGATGTTATAAGGGTTCCTTTTTTTCCTTTTAAGATACGGAACCCTAAAAAGATATTAATATACAATACAAAAATATTATAATTATTCCATCCACTGCGATGATCAATATTATATATTATATTATACCCTTTATTTCACATTTTTAAATACATTTACATTAATTTTACATATATTATAACTATATTACATATATTATATATTATTATTATTTATTATACTAATAATAAATCTGTAAGGGATGGTCATGGAGTAAGTTACTTTGTTTTATGAAATACTGCGTTGGTTGACTCTATGTACCTATGTATGTTAACTAAATTGACGATTTTTAGAAATATTTTCTGTATATATGTATGTATGTTCCTCCATAACTCATAAACCGATCATCCGAATAAGATGAAACTTTGTACAAGCACATTCAATGTGGGACACAGGATAGGCTAAATAAAATTCAGTTCCGGTTACGCTAAGATGTGCCTCTCATACAAGCCGAATTGTTCCGCGCGCCGAATTAAAGGTCCGGTTGCGGGCTTACTTACTTTCTTACGAGGTAGGACTATATAAATTAACGAGTGCTAGTCTGTAATTTTCTTTAGTGATATACTTAGTTTGTAGGAAACCATGAAATTAAGGCTAATGTTCAACTGGAAAAATAAAAATATTTCATTTCATATTTCACTATACTTTCTTTGATATAATGCTCACCCCTAAAGCTATCTAGCGTGATGGTAAGCCTATAGTGAGCCTCAAGAAATACTCTTTCCATTGTTGCAATGCAAACCGCATCAAAATCTGTTCAGTGGTTTTTTTTTTTTTTTTTTATTTAATTTACTTTTAGGGTTTTTAACAAAGCAATTCGTCAATATCAGCCCCATGTGGTTCCGGAGTTCACTTCAAACGTTACATGCATACAGACAGGCGTCCCCTTTTATAAGAAGTAGAGATACATAAGATAGAGATAGAGCGTCACCCGTGGGGTGGGGTCGTCCCGGTGGGGTAGGCAGAGACAACGGATCTCCACGTGCCACGATCCTGACACACCTTTACCGCCTATTCCACTCTCATAATGTTGTCGGTTCTGCAGATCTTTCCTCCACAGAACTGGTAAACTCTGGAACGCTCTCCCTGCCCACATATTTCGCTCCAAGTACAGTCTCGGGTCCTTCAAGAGAGGCGTGAATAGGCACCTGTCAGGCCGGCATGGCATTCGCAACCCCCGCGTACGACCGAATGTCCATGGGCGTCGTTAGACACCTTATGACTGGCTCGGCGCCACAAAAGCCAAAAAAGGTATTTATGTAAGCTTAATTATCTGAAAAACTGTTCCTATCGCGCATATAATCTACTTTACATGAATCAACATTCGCGGTACAGTGAAGCGGCCATAACACGCCTGTTACGTTGAAGTGACGTGCACGCTACGTGGGGGAGCGCGGCGCAACATTTTTTATAATTAGCGTACATGGATCTGCTGGTGTGTCGTGCGTGATTCTCTTCGCTCGACCCACACACTACGCTCTAAAAGTTAACCTCGCGAAAGGGGAAAGTCTCAAAGTAGGGGAAACATTTAAGTGGGATTTTCTAAAGGCCGATCTAAAATTGCAACAATATAAATATGAAGGCAAATCATTTGTCATCGTGTATATCATGCTTAGGCTTGCCATACGTCCGGAATTCGGCCGGACTGTCCGGCATTTCGACGGTTCATCGGAATTGCGTTAGGAATTTGTGCGGCCTTTTTTGCAAGATGTAAAGTTTAATATTACACTACAGATGTAGGTATGTAAGGTATGTAACGTAACTATCTTTTTAAGTAAAGTGTGAACAAAATCCATTATAATTAATCATTTTACTCAAAAGCCCTAGCTTTTTATTTCTGGAAAACCTGGATGGAGGCGGATGACTACCTACCTACGTCGTCAATTTCATTCACAACAAGCTTTTGTCCTCAACTCCGCTCGGAGTATTTTCGCTACTGTGCAACCCGCTTATGAGATAGGGTGATGGTTAGTATACCGTATACTATACTATATAAATATTCGTCGCAGTTATATAATATCGATAAGTAAAGCAAGTCAAACTGAGCGTCCGGTGTGCGCGATGTCGCGTTTCCCATAAAAAAACTATAAAATACGCATCATGTTTTTGAGGTTTGGTGTGGCTCGTCCGGCATTGTGCCTGAAAAATTATGGCAAGCCTAATCATGCGGCAGTAAGTAAAATATTTTATACAGATTTGGATATTTCAGACGTCTGTGCACAGTGAAATAAGAGTACATATAGGTATGTAAGTAATAGTAGATACAAAAAAAAAACTTGTAAAGAAGTCATGTAATAATTTAGGATCATTTTTGTATGTTCGCTAGAGTGAACGTCCTCGAACAAGCTATCCGTCGTCGCTCAATGCTCTTGCCGTACACAAAAACTGCATTCCATACGACGACTGTGAGAACATCCTCACGCCTTCCGCCATTGTACCGTTGTTGTTGCGATGTCAGTTGGAACCTTTTCACATTCACTGAACAGCCGAGCGCTTATAGGTAACTCTATGACGCGTGGCGATTTGTCAAGCGTGACATGGTATTATCTGGTTCCGTGGTATTTTATATACAGTATATTTTTTATAGTTAACAAAACTAAGCCTGTGAGATGATGAGAACAATACAAGCTTGAAGGGTTTTTAAAAACCACACGATTCAATGTGATTCATGTTTAGAATCAATTATTTACATTAGGGAGAATAAAATATGACATTAACTTTGAAATAATAATTACAAAATGTATTGTTATCAGTTTGTAGCAAAGGTCACCATATTTACATAGATACTGTTTAGTTTTTAAGTATTCTAGGTAATACATAAAAATAATACTTATTCACAATACTTAACCTATAAAATATTAAGTACTGTTTAAATTACATTTATATAGTCGCAAGTCAGTTAGTACCAATACTTATTCCGGAGTAATTACTTCGGACAGCGCGTGCGACAGACGGACGGACGGACAGACACCGGACCGATTTTATAAGGGTCCTTGCAAGCGTAGCTGGCTACGGAACCCTAAAAATCAGTCGTACTTATGTGTATGTCTGTCACAGACTCCAAGTTCCTGAATGGTTTAAAACATTCTATACATACGAATACCTACCTATACTCCATTATTTTTTATTAATGACTAACTAACGCCGACGTTTCAAACTCTCTTGGTGACTGTTATGTATGACTCAATGCCGTTTAAAATTAATATCAATGTATTAATCCATATATTGTAATTTTCAGGCTTTGGTAGAGAAAACTAGGTTTGAAATGGTATTTAGGTACAGTTTCTTCACCCTGTTAACTCCTGGCGAAAATATCCGGATCGTCCGGTTATCAAGGTGAAAAGCAGAAAAAATTGCATGAAACCTCCAACCATTCATAGGTGATGATGATTAGGTGATGGATGATTAACGGTTAAGGGTGTTTATTGACATAATGCCTGGTTTGCGGTTTTTTTTATGTAATCCGGTATGGGTGGCTGAGTCGGAGGGGCGAAATCACATGCTCCGACCAGCCAATATCACCTCCGAGAAGGTAGGTGCCATACCGGAGACTTCCCTGGATTGCATTGTTAGGCCCATCTTAAAGGGCGCGAGAGTGTACCTACTAGAGAAATAGGTCAGGGAGAGCGTCAGAACCTTTTTCTGTTCTGAAAATAGGACACATACATACACACCCGATGCTGGTTGGCGGACAGGGGTCGCGGGGGTTTCGACTTGCGTGCCAATGGCAATTCGTCATAACAGGTGCCTATGGATGGCGGTATCCCGGCTGTGGCTAGTGTAGAAATAAATAGCCCGGGACAGCGTTCTAAAAATGTCAGATCGTGCAATTAAAATAACCTACATAATTTTTCACGTTCTGTAAATAAATAATCTGTAAAACAGAATATTGATTAGATCAAATTTGTATACGAGTATATATCTGCACTTTTACACGCAACTATGTACAACTACTTAATAAAACACTGACTGACAGACAGACAACGCAAGGTCTAGAAACATGAACATTTTCATAGGATTTCATATAAAACGTTAATAAGCACTATACATACGCACTAAAATACTTGCAATAAATAGACCTATTTTAAAAACAATATACTCTGCGAAGTTTCTTGCCGGTTCCTTATTCGTGGGTGTAATCGGACCGGATAGATCAAATTGTGAGTTAGTTAACCAGACAGATCAAATTCTTAGTGCACTTTTACTGCCATAAGAACTTTCAATAAACAATAAGAAAGGATTTTGGTAAATCATGCCCTAAGGGGGTAAATTTTTGTATTTTTTGTATATGGGAAGTGCGTCATTTATAAATGTGTGTTTTGGCTTCTGTTTATAAATAAGTCTGTTATGTATCAGCTCTTTTGGAACCTCATCCCCTAAGAGGGAGGAATGGAGGGAATAAAGAGAGAGAGAGAGAGAGAGAGAGAGAGAGAGAACATATTGCGTCTACTCAAATTAAGCATAACCTACAATGTCGCGAGCGGAGCCGCAGCCAAAAGCTATTAGTGGATAAATTACACGGGCAGGAGGAGTGTGCAAGTGCATGCTGAGAGAGAATAAACTTCCCACACAACACACTGCACCGTCAATAGCTCTTCAAGGTGACGAAGAATATTGGTAGCGACACGGTTGGGGACAGGCAAAGAGAATGCTCACTCGAACCTTATGAAGAGGAAATAAGGTGCAGAATCGCTTGATTACGACAAAAATAATGCATATTGGTATTCACGCGGTGTTTGTTACGTTGCAATTAAACCGAAATAACCTTGACCCACCGGTCCTCACAGTGATGAATTGATGATAAAAAGTTCGATATTATGAAGGTTAGCTTCAGAAGCCAGAACATTAATGTTTTTGAAGCGAAGCTTTTTACGCACATTTAGGATGGGGACCTAACTCAGAAAAAGTGAAACGTCACGAAAGTACGAACGCAAGTTGCAACGCTCCTCACTGGCTGGGCAGCGCGTACCTACGTAGCGATGCCTATGACCAACGCTCCATGTAAGAGTTTTTTGAAGTCGAACCATTGTATAAGTTGAAAGGAATATCGCATAGATGGCGGTATCCCGATCGAAATTAAATTAATACTTAACTGCATTTTAAATACAAAGCGCAAGAAGCTTCGCGCTTCTGTCGGGTGTCCCATGACACCTTATTTTTTTTACCCGACTACGGGGAAGCCAACAGGAGGGTAATGGGTTTAGCCTGAATGTTCATATGTATCTGTTCTGCATAGAATATATGCGGATCTACCGTTAACACGGACCTAAAGTTAATTTGTGTGTCATCTTTTTTTCTTCAAAGATAAGGAAGGGTTATGATGAGTTTTTTTACATTGCACATAAGTATGTAAATTATTTCCTCTTTGACAACGATTTCACTTGTCTTTTGAATTTAGGTACAATATTGAAGAAATAATTTGAATAAAAACAACTATACCTAGGCCGCGTAAAGGAAGTGACGTCACCATGCAGATGTTTTCTGCGTATATGTTAAGTCTGTGCTGTACCACCACGCGCGCCACACACACGTGTTCGACTTCACGTGAATAATATTTTCTTTGAGGAAGACTGAATGAATAGTTCTAAAAAATTGCGACAAATTACTTACACGTTTATAGGATCACTATTTTGTCTTTCCGTTCGTATTTCTTCCTTCATCATCATCGGCCTGTATCGGTCCACTGCTGGACATAGGCCTCTCCCAAGGCACGCCACCACACGCGGTCTTCCGCTCTTCTCATCCATCCACTCCCGGCTACCTTCCTTCACATGTACCTAATCTATCTCGTGTCGTAAGAGTTTCCTCGCGGTGTTTTCCTTCACCGGTGTGGCGGATTTACGCACGTAAATTCTCTTAAATCTACATCTTGGAGAGGTATCTACTTGGGGGAAGTAATATGGGCAGGGAGAGCGTTCCAGATTGTATCGGTTCTAGATAAATTACCTATCTACATACATAGGTAACCGCTAATGTAGTTATTGTCAGTGTCGAGTACGTAGGTACTTCACAAGACTGTATCGGTTGTGCTGAGCTGCGTTTGTGGTTTTTTTTATGGAAACTGACAAGGTTTGCTACATCAGCCACCACAACATTCGTGATGTCAGCCCAAACACCGGGTGAACTAGGTGCCATGTCAGTGGTTCCCTTCATTTCATGTCGGCTACAACTAGACGGAAAACACGAACTATTTACATAGCCGTTTCGACCGACGACGTTTCATTCAGTGCGGTGGTATCAACCCGGGCGGGATAAACCTTACCACCTAGTAAGGTAAGAAGTGAAGGGACCTATAGTTTTACGTGGAATCCGAACCTTCAACGGTCGAGCGGTCACCCATCCAAGTACTGACCGCGCCCAGGGTTGCTTAATAACAGTCGACCGACCGCACCATTGAGCTACCGAGTCTGACATAAAGAGGCTTCACAAGACTATATCGGTTGTGCTGCGTTGGAAGCTAGAGGTAGGTAATTTGGTCTTAATATCGGTTTATAATACAATCAGCAGTGGCAGCCAACAATGCTTGCTTACTAGTGCAGAAGCGAAGGGCGCTCGCCACTAACTCGATTAGTAGGGCCGCTGCCGCTGGGCGCTGCCAGCTTACTTCACATTGTTTATTTCGTTAAGGCGAAATTACATTAGCGAATTATAACGTACCCATCGCGAGCATGCACAGGTATTACTCGCGTGAATTCCCAACGGAACCGCCATTGTTCGAAGGCATCTGTTGAAAATATTATGACAACGATTTTATACACAGCTCTAACTATAAGCACAAATATAAATTCTCTAAATCGTTTCTTTGTCGCACCGCTAGAGTGTGGAACTGTCTTCCGGCGAGTGTATTTCCTGAATCCTTTAACCTGGGTGTCTTCAAGCGTCGTATTAACGGGCTAGACAGCCTAGCAACAGTCCGCAAATCTGCTGGCATGGCACCTAACTGAGCGTGGTTTCGCGAGGAGAGGTGATTTTGGCTCTGTCGACTGCACCATTGGTCCCTCGGCACAGCCACCCATGCTGGTTCACATAAAAAAAAAAAAAAAAAAAAAAAAAATGGAACCGAACGTGGATGGCTACCACATCCCTTTTAAAAGCCAGTTTTTATTTAAGTCTTGTACTTACTAAAACGAAAAAAGTTAAAAAGCTTATCGCAAAATGTTTAACCACCAACCAATTAATTTCATTAGACAGTGATGTGTTGATAAGCAAGTGATTTGCTTTTTGAAATAAAATCGGAAACCGAAACCTTTTTTTTTTCGTTTTAGTACCTACATTCTTTAGTACGTGGTATTTTTTCTTCTCTCAAGGACAGTCCAATCTGTTTCTGTAATTTTTTTTCTTCTGTAAAGACGATTTTGTATGGAGAAAGTTAACTTCCGTCCCGTCTTAAATAATAGTTTGCTTGTTTTAAAAAAGGTTTTTATTTATTATTTAATTTAGATGTTTTTAGTGCATTTCAATAAATAGTTTAGTTATTAATTCATATATTGGCTCTATATTACAAAACTGTGATTGATTGTATAGTAAGCGAATGCATTAAGTCGAGCGACAGATAGCAGTCAGTACACAGACAACATATTTATCAGGATGACAGTACAGACTAGACAGCGCGTAGGTACCTATATCAGTGCAAGTGCCGAGAGTGCCGTGATAACCCAACATCCTATGCGATACCGACTCTCATTTAACCGCACTCACTCCGCGCAGTATTCATAGACGCGGTCATGCAAATATTCAATATCAAAAAATCGGTCGAGTGCGATTATTCACCGAGGGTTGCTTGTTTGTCATTGTCAAGTACTGGCTTCAGGCGTTGTCACCCACAGCATTTTTCTGAGGGCCTTGATCACCACTCACAATAACAGCCAAAATCTACAACAAAACAATAAGAAAACTATAACGGTAGCGAATTTATAACAAAAATTCAACCAAAACACAGAAACGAAAGCAAAATGTTACACGTCTACACTTTATTTCCAAACGAAATTTTATGAATTCCTTCATCGACCGCTTCCTACTAGCGTATTTCGAGTAGAAAAAACTTAAATTCACAAATTTCCAACCGAAATTGTATGAACTCATTCATCGACCGCTTCCTACTACATACTATTAAACACCAAACGACAGCCATTTCTAACGTTATTGCGTTGCGCGCGAAGAAAACCTTATTTATTTAGAAATTTAAGCTTCTAAGTCAACGCAATCACAAGATACGGCCATTTATGTCAGATTTTGATGCTCGCAAACTCACTCAAATCAAATCAAAACCTATAAAGGTACTTCCCGTTAACCTACATAAAATCACGAAATTTGGTAAGAAGCAAGTACTCACAGAACAAGTAAAGGAAAAAAATCCGAAAATTGTAAATTTGTAGTTATATCATATAAAAAAATATATATTTTTGTATATTTCAACTACAAAAATGTCTGACACTCAAACCATTGCTGTAGTTTTTATTTAGGCGTTTCGTGATTTCCCAAAACCCAATTATTTTTGTACATACATAATACAAATAATATTTTGTGATGGTACGGAGCAATCGGTGCGCGAGTCCAACGCGCACTTGGCGGCTTTTTTTCTAAATGGAAACGGAACGACGAGTAGTTTGACTATGAATTTGGTTTCAACGACTGGTAGATCTCGTGCAGTGTAAGACGAGAAGCTGCTTTTCACCGGGACCAGCACACGAGGTGTCTACTTGCTTGTGCCACCGCACCGGTCCAGACCGCCAACATTGTACCTTGCCCTTTGACGGCATAATCAGTTGGGCGATTTTGTATGAATGAACTCGCATTTTGTATGGGTGCCCTAGGTTCATAAAACTCACGCGTGCGGTGAAGAACGTTATGTTGCCTAAGTTCTAAGTTCACGACCGACAGGGAAGCCCTGACATGGCACCTAGATCACCAAGGTGTTATAGGATGACATCACGGGACTCACGGGCGTAGTAGTAGTAGTAGTAAGTGATGCTGCCGACCAGGTCAGGTTCCATAAAGTTAAAACTAACACAGTCCGATGGAGAATCACAAAATACATTAAAATATCTTCTAACAATCGAAAGTCACCCACGCTGTTTTTTATGCATATCAATGATAAGCTGCCACTCGGCAACATATATTGTTATGTGGATGACAGTACAGCACGCGGATCCTACACCAGTCATCCTCCAGCCAGACGGGATGTTGTGACTGAGAAGAGGCGAAGAACTCTGAAGAAGAAGAGTATCTGAACTCGAACAAACGCTACGGTCTATTTCCGAATGGGCCCGTAGTAATTTAGTCGAGTTCAACGCTTCCAACACAAGTCTGCGCGTTCAGTGCGAAAAGAACGGCGTTCACACCAGCTCCTACCTTCCAGGGAACGTCGCTAAAATTGAGCGATCACTAGCGAAAATCTAAGCCCCGAAAGACGATTCTGTATGGAGAAAAATAGTCCCGTGACTAACATCTTGTCTGCTCTTAAGACGAGACGGAAGTTAACGTTCTCCATACAAAATCGTCTTTTGGAATTAATGTTTTTTACGCCCCTAAATCGCATCCGATTTTTAAAATTATTTTTTGTTGTAATAAGGACAGTCGAATCTACGTTCCTGTCTTTTTATTTTTTGAATATCTAACTAAAGTGATGACTCAATAAAGCTTAATGAACTTCATGACATCAAAAAATTAAAAAAATATGTTTTATTCGGTCGAAATACAAATTTTTTGCTCCGGTGTTGTAGGTATATTTTATCTAAACAAAAATGGCAAGAACGTAGATTGGACTGTCCTTAAGACAAGAAAAAAAATATTATAAAAATCAGATAAGGTTAGGGGAGTAGAAAACATTAATGCCGAAAGACGATTTTGTATGAAGAAAGCTAACTTCCGTCTCGTCTTAAATGAGCGGACGTGGAAGACGCCAGTAGGTACTCTTTTCTATTCTGTGGTGGAAGTATAGACCAAACCCACAGAATAGAAAAGAGCCAAACCCAACAATGCGGCACTGCTAGTTCTGCCGCCCGCCGTATGTTGAAGACGACAGTATTCTGTAAATTACTACCTATTGTGTCTGTACATGGTTCCCACGGCGGCGCGGCGTACGGGAACTTTCTTCGATACATTCGTTAAATCTAGCGGGGGCGGGGTCTAACAGCTATCCTCGTTTATCTGTCGCCATAGTTTGCTTTGGTGCAACACGTCGTCGGTTCCTACAGTACTTAGGCACAGTCGGCATACAAAGAAAATAGACATAGGTATATAACATGAAGGTAAGTAGGATTTTATTTATAGAAACTGACACGGTTGGCTACTTCACCTACTACATCCGCGATGTCAGCCTATAACACCTTGGTGAACTAGGCGCCATGTCAGTGCTTCCCTTCGGTCGTGCCGGTATGTTTTAGATAGGTTGTGGAGTGCCGCAGAACTAACATTTAGCAAATATACAAAAGAAATAGATACGCAATACGGTATTTATACATTCGCTAGTCCCGGCCTCGATTAATACCCTCCTCTACTGCCGATGGGCCCGGATATGTTCGGTGAAGCCATCGCAAGCTTAGATCCACACCTTCCCCATGATTTCGTTATTTTTTATTATATATAATGTACTCGTAGGTACCTTCTACCTACTTTCATTTGTAAAAGAAATTTTTTATAAATCTAACCAGTTAACCTACAGTTATGTTTAGGAAATAGTTTTGTGTTATTAATTTAATTATTATTAATCTAAACATGTATACATACTCGTACCTACATACCACACGGTGTGTCCCGAATAGAGGCAGACAGAGTAATTGGTGTTGTGTAGCAATCTGTATGTGAAAGAATATCATATATCAAGAGGCATGAAAATGAAAGAAGCATAGATGTAATAATATTTCTGGTATTATAATTTTATTTGAGAAATGACAATAAGTGAACAGAAAAAAAAATATTAAAATAATCTTCGTATTAAAATCAATGACGTTATCAATTAAAATAATTATTTTTAGGTTCCGTAGTCAACAACGAACCCTTATAGTAACGCTATGTCCGTCCGTCTGTCCGCGGCTTAACTCAGAGACCCTTAGTACTAGAAAGTTGTAAGTTGGTATGGGTACCTATACATATTAATAACGCCGACAAAGTGGTAAAATATAAAATTTTCCTTACACCTAAAGTGGGGATGATTTTTTTTTTCACGTCTTCCCCATGGTGTGGGATGTCGTTGGATAGGTCTTTGGAAAATATTGCGGGTTTGTGAAAAGCATTTTTCGATTTAGGGATCCGTTTGCGAATTATTAAGCTTTTAAGTGCTAATTATTGTTAGAGTAAAGGGTTATTGTTAGAAAAAAACCCCTGCCAGCTAAACGGTTGTTATTAGATATGTGAAAAAATTCACAGCGAAGTATATATATCGAAATTAAAAGGAAAACTATCACAGCTAAGTAGGCTGTACAGGTTGACAAGCTTAATAGTCGACCAACTTATAAAATGTACGGACGACAGCCATCATTTCACTGTTGAAGAACTTTTTCAAATTAACATTCATTTATTTCCCCTACAAAATTATACAAAAAATCAAATCATTTATTTTGATAGGGTTCCTTCTAAGTCCGCATAGTGTGACGGGCAACTACGGAACCCTACACTGCGCGTGGCCCGACTAGAGTTGTAAAGATGCCGTTTTTTGCACTTTGATACGGATTTATTTGACTTAGGTACCGTAAAACACGGAAAGATTCGAAAAGTATTTTCATATGAGATACCTACTTGCTCTTTTCGCGTTTTATTCCTGTTCTTTGTTTGAAACCAAAAAGTGAGTGACAGTGTGACCAAAGTTCGTATTGAACAGGAATACCGTAAAAAACACGGAAAGATTCAACAGGAAAAGAAATAAGAGTCGCAAATAGCTCTATCGCAGAGAAGCTTATCATTTCCAAATTATGTAGGTACTCATAATAACTCTTTTTTTATGTAATTCGGTATGGCTGGCTGAGTCAGAGGGGTCAGAGCGCATAATCCTACCAGCCAATATCACCTCCTAGAAGGTAGGTGCCATATCGGAGACTTCCCTGGATTGCTGGCTATACTGAACTAGAGGAGAACACAACCGAGGCTACTATGCGGCCATCTTACATCCAGTACAGTGGTGCCAACCCAGTCGGCTACAATTTGAGCCTACCACCTAGTAAGGGGCAAGGGAATCTTTGTTTTAATTTGTGTTTTATAGGGTTCCGTATCCGGAATACGGTACCCTATTACTAAGCCTATGCCGTCTGTCTGTCTGTCTGTCTGTCTGTCTGTCTGTCCGTCTGTCCGAGGACTGTATCTCTTGAACCGTAATAGGTAGGTACTCCGTGAAAATTTTCACATAATAGGTATGTGTTATTATCAGGGATCGGAATTAGGTAGAGTGATTTGGTACCAAAGTAGGTAAAGTTCGCGAGAGGATATAATATGGAGTTGTTAAAACCACCACTTTGTATGGGAATTCTGAAAATTTCCTGGGAAATTTCCGGGACTGGATTTTTCTTCGGGATCGTATTTATTGACTAAATACAAGCTTCTTTTGTTCTTAGATGATTTTCTCTAGAGTGGCCGCTTATGGAGATATAATTTTTTTCATAAATTTTTATTTCTACTCAATTTACAGGAAAACCGGGGAAGATGTTATAAAATAATGTAAGAGTGTACCGAACTGCTTACAAAACAAGATCTAATTTGTTGTCGTACCATCATTGGTTCTCGATTTATTGCTCGCCGCGATTCTGAATTATCCAGGACGGCATTTGTATGGAAAGCTCCGCCCCCTTTTCTGATTTAATTTCTCGAATGTTGATATTTTTTCGCCTGAATCTTATTTCTAGACGAAATATAAGACACTTTTATTCTTACACGTTTTTGAAAAAAATCGATATTTCCGGAGAAAAAAAAATCTAAAATATTTGTTTTTCAAAATGTTCTCGATTGCTAATGTTTTTTTGGTGGATTCTTATTTCTAAACGAAATATAAGACACTTTTATTCTTACACGTTTTTCCCTTAAGTCGACATTTCCGGAGAGAAAAATAAAACTACCTATTTTTTCATATTTTCTCGAATGTTGATGTTTTTTCGCCCGAATCTTATTTCTAGATGAAATACGAATCTGTAGTTTCAATCATTTAAATTATTTTCAGAATCATTTAAAAAAAGTGGCCGCCATTTTGAACTTTTTAGTTGCTGGACCAATTGCTTTCAAAATCGCTATCTGAGTGTCTGTGTGGGCTCTGAATACGAATCTGTAGTCAAAATTTAAAACAAGTGGCCGCCATTTTAAACTTTTTAGTTACTGGACCGATTGCTTTCAAAATCGATATCTGGGTGTATGTGTGGACCCTGAATACGAATCTGTTGTCAACATTTATAAAAAGTGGCCGCCATTTTTAACCGATTGCTTTCAAAATCTATATTTGGGTGTTTCTGTGGGCTCTGAATACGAATCCGTTGTCAAAATTTAAAAAAAGTGGCCGCTATTTTGAACCTTTTAGTTTTGACTACAAATTAATATTCAGAGCCCACACAGACACCCAGATATAGATTTTGAAAGCAATCGGTCCAGTAACTAAAAAGTTCAAAATGGCGGCTTCTTCTTTTAAATTTTGACTACAGATTCGTATTCAAAACCCACACAGACACCCAGATATCGATTTTGAAAGCAATCAGTCCAGTAACTAAAAAGTTCAAAATGGCGGCCACTTCTTTTAAATTTTGACTACAGATTCGTATTCAGAGCCCACACAGACACCCAGATATCGATGTTGAAAGAAATCGGTCCAGTAACTAAAAAGTTCAAAATGGCGGCCACTTTTTGAAATGTTCACTGCAGATTCGTATTTCGTCTAGAAATAAGATTCAGGCGAGAAAACATCAACATTCGAGAAAATATGAAAAAATAAGTTGTTTTATTTTTCTCTCCGGAAATATCGACTTAAGTGAAAAACGTGTAACAATAAAAGTGTCTTATATTTCGTTTAGAAATAAGAATCCGCCAAAAAAACATCAGCAATTGAGAACATTTTGGAAAAAATAATTAAAAACTTTTTTTTCTCCGGAAATATCGATTTTATTGAAAAGAAAAAAGTGTAAGAATAAAAGTATCTTATATTTCATCTAGTAATAAGATTCAGGCGAAAAAATATCAACATTCGAGAAATTAAATCAGGAAAGGGGGCGGAGCTTTTCGCGGCGAAAATTTCATCCAGTATTGGTATCATACATGAAAGAAACGGAAAAACCCTGTGTTTTTCGTTTTATTCAAAATGTATTTTTCGGTATTTTTCTGCCTTTACAACACTAGGCCCGACACGCACTTGGCCGGTTTTTAAATTCAAATACGACAAACAATATGTTAATTGTAACATACAATGTTGAAGAAAGTGTTATTTATTTGTGTCGAAGACTAGAAACGCTTCGATGTATGTTTCGCTTTTTACGAAGCAATATAATACAAAGTTTCCAGCCGTCATCAATGAGGCACTCATTTCCATTCGGGAAGCGAGCAATTAACTATCGTACACAGAAACTTTATCGCCATATCGCCGCGAATGGTCGATAAAGTGGCCATAGACGATGTGAACGAAATAACAGGCAACAAAGCTCTTCGATACTTACATTACATAACATAATATGTTGCACTGGAGCACTGGATCGTCCTCCCAATCAAACTGATCCACTATATACGAGTATGTCAATGTTAACAAAATGGCTGGTCCAACGATCTTCCCCAACTCCATGCATGGAACGCATCGTCTCACTCACCTCACGCACGAGTCGCGACCGCGAGGCAGCGGCAAAACATTTACCACTTTTTAGGGTTCCGTACCCGGTACGGGACCCTATTACTAAGCCTACGCCGCCGTCTGTCTGTCTGTCTGTTCGAGGGCTGTATCTCTTATAGGTAGCCCGTTGAAATTTTTACAGAATATGTGTTATTTATTATGGCCGATATAACAAATAATAAAAATAATAAAAATGTGGAAATAAATGGATGAAATCATAAAAATAAGAAAATTAAAAAAATCACGTGGGTTCCCATAGAAGAAAATAAACATTGTATGCGCGCCATCTACCGAAAAGAGAGAGAGAGAATATTGCCATTAAACCGAGTCTACCGCGAACGAAGCCGCCGGTAAAAGCTAGTAATAAATATGTGAGTTACCTACGTATGTTGCGATGCGAAGCCATGTCGGCTTCACAGGTGTGCCTTTTTTACGCCCAACTTAAAAGACTTGGAGGTTGTACTTGTACTTGGAGAGGTATCTACTTGGGGGAAGTAATATGGGCAGGGAGAGCGTTCCAGATTGTATCGGTTCTAGATAAATTACCTATCTACATACATAGGTAACCGCTAATGTAGTTATTGTCAGTGTCGAGTACGTAGGTACTTCACAAGACTGTATCGGTTGTGCTGAGCTGCGTTTGTGGTTTTTTTTATGGAAACTGACAAGGTTTGCTACATCAGCCACCACAACATTCGTGATGTCAGCCCAAACACCGGGTGAACTAGGTGCCATGTCAGTGGTTCCCTTCATTTCATGTCGGCTACAACTAGACGGAAAACACGAACTATTTACATAGCCGTTTCGACCGACGACGTTTCATTCAGTGCGGTGGTATCAACCCGGGCGGGATAAACCTTACCACCTAGTAAGGTAAGAAGTGAAGGGACCTATAGTTTTACGTGGAATCCGAACCTTCAACGGTCGAGCGGTCACCCATCCAAGTACTGACCGCGCCCAGGGTTGCTTAATAACAGTCGACCGACCGCACCATTGAGCTACCGAGTCTGACATAAAGAGGCTTCACAAGACTATATCGGTTGTGCTGCGTTGGAAGCTAGAGGTAGGTAATTTGGTCTTAATATCGGTTTATAATACAATCAGCAGTGGCAGCCAACAATGCTTGCTTACTAGTGCAGAAGCGAAGGGCGCTCGCCACTAACTCGATTAGTAGGGCCGCTGCCGCTGGGCGCTGCCAGCTTACTTCACATTGTTTATTTCGTTAAGGCGAAATTACATTAGCGAATTATAACGTACCCATCGCGAGCATGCACAGGTATTACTCGCGTGAATTCCCAACGGAACCGCCATTGTTCGAAGGCATCTGTTGAAAATATTATGACAACGATTTTATACACAGCTCTAACTATAAGCACAAATATAAATTCTCTAAATCGTTTCTTTGTCGCACCGCTAGAGTGTGGAACTGTCTTCCGGCGAGTGTATTTCCTGAATCCTTTAACCTGGGTGTCTTCAAGCGTCGTATTAACGGGCTAGACAGCCTAGCAACAGTCCGCAACCACCGCAAATATGCTGGCATGGCACCTAACTGAGCGTGGTTTCGCGAGGAGAGGTGATTTTGGCTCTGTCGACTGCACCATTGGTCTCTCGGCAAAGCCACCCATGCTGGTGTACATAAAAAAATAAGGTGAATAGGTCAGGGATATTTAAAAAAATAATTGTTGTCAGTCGATCAGTACGTCAGCGTGTATGCGTCCACTGCTGGACATACGCGTCTCCAATTTTCCTCCAGTCCTCCCGATCCTCAGTGGTACGGAACCACTGCTTTCCGCAGACGTACTTGATGTCGTCGTTCCACCTGGCGGGTGGTCTTCCCACACTCCGTTTTCCTGTCCACGGCCGCCAGTGAGGACTTGGTTTCTCCAACGGTCGTCGTCTCTTCGGCTAACGTGCCCAGCCCACTGCTACTTGAGCTTAGCCACCCGGTATCCAATATCGTCTACTTTGGTGCGTCGGCGGTTGTCTCGTTATGCACCATATCACGTAGCTATATTACCAGCATGGGGTCTGACCTTTCGCAAAATTTAAAGACCTGTATAATATATGTATATGACAATTGCGTCCTCCCGGTTATAACGTACGGGTGTGAAACGTGGACTCTGACGGTCGCTGTTCTCCAAAGGTTGAAAGTTGCCCAGCGAGCAATGGAGCGAGCCATGCAAAATATATTGGCTTCCATCTAAATCAGGTGCCCACTCCAAACCTACCCTTTAATATTGGAATTCAACCAACAGTACCACTTTCTGCCGATTACACCACCATCGGTTACGTTGTAGCCGCCAGTTAACTCATGTCACTTTAACCGACAAATAACTGTTTACTAGACTAAACCGGAGGTGGTGAAAATGGGGGGTTAATTAAAAGTTCATTACAGTTCGGTGTAGCCAATAAGACTAGAGCGGTATTTAGTGCACATGTACCTTTTTTATATATGTATAGAAAGCAGGCGCGGGTATCTGTGCCCAATACTTCAACGGAAGATCAGACACAGCCAATAACACCACTCCTCGCGAATTCACGCTCAGAGAAGCGTCATGCCGGCTATGATGCGGACAAAAAGATCGTCGTCTAATTTATCAACACGCCTTTTGAAGATCCCCAGGTTATAGGTGGTAGGGAACACACTCACCGGAGGATCGTTCAATATTTTCGCCGTACGACACAGGAAAGATTACCTAAGTAGTATTGGTGAGTGAGTATACCACTCGCCATCGTCAATCGATTGACTCGGCTCTGCCGTCAGTCCACTCTCAGCTGAGTTAGGTCCGATTCACACTGATCAGTGCTTGTTACGGAAGTACCTATCATTGTCGAAGAATTCAGAACAATAGAAGAAAAATAAACACACGAACGGCCATCGAATAAAGAATTTAACGAAACTGTTTAAATAGTGGAGCAGATAAAAAGTAATTATAATTATAATTAATAGTGAAACAAAGATGAAATTAGATATTATGTCTCTTTCAGTCACACCTGTGTACTCACCCAGCAACAGACAAGTTACTTATCAACAGATAGAGATCGTTATTAGGTTTCCGTACCCGATACGGAAGCTTATTTATTACCAATGTCTGTTAAAGGGATCTATATTTTGATCCGTGATAGTGAAAAAATATATATGTAGGTTGCCGGTTGAAATTTGAAGGTTACTCGTATTATGGCGGATTTACTAACAAATAATAAACAAGTGCGAGTCGAAATCGCGTGGAGAAGGTTCCGTACAATTCCGTTTTCAGTGAGTACATTAATACTTAGGATTTTCGTTTAGGTTTTCTTGTAAACTATAAAAGAGAGGTCCTATATACTAATTTTTTTTTCTAAACTCTCACTTAACAGGTTCTTTTTTTTGCCTATCGTAAAAACGGTTATTCATACAAGCGTCAAACTTGGTGTGATTATAGTACAAACTCAAAAGTAAAACAACAAATAATAAAACCACGGAAACCTCGGTGCGCGACTCCGACTCGCACTTGGCTGGTTTTTTATTTATATAATAGTAGAAATATTTAGATAAATGGAAGATTTAAAAAAAATCTGCACTGTGTCAAGCATTCTTAGGCAAACTATCATTTTATGTCTAAGCCTTTATGTTTATCGGTCAAAAAGCGAAAACCCTTATCCAAACGATTTCGTTCGTCCATTCTGAGCGAACACACTTACGTCAGTTATGTTGACAGTGGCACGAGGATAGATTTCCACCAGTGTGAGTCGCCTTCGCCAAAAAGGAAATGTCACTAAGAGAGCTCTCACAGATTTCCCCAGACACTGGACCTTGGACACAGAACAGGCACGGGGCCGTTCGATTCCATATTAAAGATATCCGTAATTTGAAAGATAAAATAATTTTTTTTTATCATTTTGTTAGCGAAAAATCAACTAAATACGATATACGGAGTTTTCCCGAGAGAAAAGATAATGGTCTACTAATATGGTAACAAAACACATGCCCCTGAAATAAAGTTTCTCCATTTATCCGCATTACGCTGCTCGTCCTTAACCCAAAAGTTGTAAAAATTCATCCGTGGTGAAAATAATATCTCTTAATATTGTATGCGCTAACATTGCTAAAAAAAAACCACACATATTTTAGTTCTGTTTCTTATAAAATTATTTTATTTCTCTTGTTTATAAGTAGAAGTTGTTAATTAAAAAAAATGAAAAACTCCATTATTGGCTAGGAAATTTGTAATTATTTTGTTTGTTTGTAAACGCAGTCCGTATGTCCGTATGTCCATATGTCCGCATGTCCGTATTCATAGCTGTTAAGTCTCTTTAATACATAAATAAATATATAAATACAGACTTTATCGTAGTACATGCGAAAGTTTATTTTGTATTTTACCTTTTACATCTTCCGATAAAAAAAATCTCATGGAGACTTGCGTATCATCGTAAATCGACACAAGCGATTACAAAGCGAAACGCCTTGAAATGTTCACCTAAATAGCAAGGGCACGGGTGATAAGGCAACAGATATCTAATCTCTGTCGCCTTATCACCGCAATACCCGAAGGCAATACCCCTTTCTCCAGAAATATTAGCTCGGTCGTCGTCGACTTCAATCAATATGTCGCGGTAGACATGCTGAACGAAACCACCATAGGTCTGACTGCCCGCACCTGTGCCGAAGGACATGCAAAAGAAACATTAAACAATAGGAACATTGTCGCATAAACTAACTTTCCGGGCGTGCAGGTGGATAATGCATTCCCTTTGTATTAGCTTGCACAACCAGAGAAACACGGACGCGGCAGTCAGCTAGTTCCGGCGGGTGATCGGAGCGCTCTGGGCATCGGATCCATCGATATATATTTTATAGATTAGCCCATCCCATACATCACTCCCGAAAAAATATGTTCTCGACGAGACCTGCATATAGTGCAGATTTCACGGACAGCCGCTTCATACGGCGTGTGCGGCGCGTGTTGAACGCACGCAAGTCTGTATCGAGTCGGAGACGCGTGTGTGCAGCATGCCCGGTTGCTGTTATAAAGAGTGACAGTGACAAACGTTGTTGTTTGTTTCGCCTGAGCATGTTATGGCGTGTTAAGAAGCCAGCATGGCTAGGATCGTGTGACGGTGGTATCGCGTTCTCGTTCTCGCTTGCCTGCTGGTGATGGGAGTGGGCGAAAAGACGGCAAACGCGCTAGTGGACGAGCGATGACGTCTTTCTCGCTCGCTCTTGTCATCTGTGGGCGGGTGGGGACGAGAGCGCGATAGCACCGACGTGGGGATCGTGTTCGTGTCACGTATCACAATACTGCGTGTGAATGCACGCACACTTGTACCGACGTCTAGCACAAGTTGCATCGTACGACGTTCGATCTATAATATAGACATCGATGATCGGATCCCAATCCGAATCCTGACGACGACGTGCACCAATTACTTTTTAGGGTTCCGTATCCATACGGAAGCCATACATATTCACGCTAATAAATAATAGACGGCGCTACAGGTACAGACGACAGCGCTCATTTCTCACACTTCAGGAACCCTGTCAAAATAAAATATTTGATTATTTGTATAATTTTGTAGGGGTAATGAGTGAATTTTAATTTGACAAGGTTCCTAAAGTGTGAGAAATGAGAACAGTCGTGTGTACATTGCATTGCAGACAGACAAAAGATAGACGGATTATGGTTTTTTGATAAGTATGGTATAGCGTACTCGGCTAAAGACGTATAGCCTCTCAAAATTTCACGCTTCTATCTAAGCCCACGGGTTTAGGCTGTGCGATGTCCGTCGTCGGTCACTCAGTGTTAAGATTTTTATTAAGGCGCGTAGTAAAGCCAACGGCGCGGGGCGGCGGCGGCGCGGGGCGTAGCGCATCGATCGTATGCACATATTGCAGCACAGGGATATGACTCCCTTCTTATATCACTAGGTGGTAGGGTTTAACCCGCCCGGGTTGGTACCACCGCACTGAATGAAAGGTCGGTCGAAACGGCTATGTAAATAGTTCGTGTTTTCCGTCCAGTTCAGTGTAGCCAGCACGACCGAAGGGAAGCACTGGCGTGGCACCAAGTTCACCCGGTGTTATGGGCTGACATCACGGGTGTTGGAGGTGATGTAGCCAACCGTCAGTTTCCATAAAAAAAAAAAAACAACCTTTTTATATGGGTTTTTTCACAAATTGCGGTCCTTCGCATTAGAACTTTTAAAAAATCAATAGATATAACAAAATGGCGTTATTTTGCTATAAGAATTCAATTCAAATTCTCTTTAGTTTCTGAGATCAAGTCTTTAAGTTCACGCGGAAGAAAAATCGACTGACTGACTGTTTTTATAGAAAATTATACAATTTTACAACCAAAAACGTGTGATATTGTTCTATATTTTGCAGCAGTTTTTAGCCTTTATATTGGTCTAGTTATCACGGGCTACTTCTTCAAAAATCCACATGTGGCGTTACTACGCGCCTTAAGTGGCGTGGCGTAAAGAAGTCCATGAAACGATTTCTGGAAGACTGCGGTAAAGGATCGGGACACGATTATTCATGATTGATCCTGATACAATCAAGCACGCTTGATCCTGGTACGGCCAAGCAAGCTTGAACCTGTTACTGTCAAACAGATTGTGTCTGGTCTAGTATGATGATTCTCCATGGTTTCTGCGGCAAATAAGACCTTGATTTACAGACATCATGCGTATAATAATATGCACGTTTAAACGTATTCCTCTTTCCTTACCTATAATAAAATCCAACGTCTGCTTTCTGTCTGAGTGTCTGAGTGTATGTCTGTCTGTCCGCTTATAACTCGAGAACCACTGAACCGATTTTAATAAAAAAAAAATACGGATAGCTTGATTCTTCCCATCAACTATAGGCTACTTACTATCACGCTAAATGGCTTATGAGGTTAGCAGTGAAGTGAAATATGAGAGCGGGCGGAGCCGCGGGCACAGCTTGTCGTTGTATAAACATCCCTCCGAGTACGTAAACGTTTAATCATCATGTTAATCATGCATTCGCATGATCGTGTCCAAAGCCCGATTGTGTCCAAAGCCCTACCGATTGATAGCTTGATGATTGATGGTGTCGGAGTCCCTTTACACTACAGACTGATAGTTGGGTTAGAGTTTATGCAACCGCACACGCGAAGTGAAAGGCCGACAGAAACTAATTTCTGCCTTATGTTATTAAAGCAGTCTACCCCTGTGTTTAGTTAGTAGCAAGGGCTAACGAGCTGTGAAGCCTTGCAGCGGGTGATATTCCTCTATCCGCAGGCTGTGCGCGGAGAAGGAAGGATATCGGGTCTCAAACGTATCGTACGTAACTAACATAATAAGGCAAGATAATTTGTATAGCTGCTCTGTAAAGAGATATAAGGCACATATCGAGACTAAGAAAACAGTATAATTAACTACCCAAAACTTAATGATGACGAGATAAAGATTTTTGCGTGCCAGAAGAAGAAAGAAGTCAGAACGAGAAGGGTTCATTCTTCTCAAACTGACCACTTTGGGCTCGAGCAGACGACCGATTCTTACACAACTAAACAGTTGAGTCGTAATAAAATACGAAGGTGGCTACACGACGCCAACTCAACTGTTTAGTTGGCACCGACTCTCCACGACTCAATTAAAAAGTTGGTACAACTAAAAACGTTGTACAGCGCCTACAGCGGCCAATTCTTTTAATCGGCCGCCGACTTTTTAGTCAACCGCCAACCTACGCTGCACTATGAAGAGCGAACGACAGAAAAATCGTCAGTGTGCGCATATCAACGACGAAACGAGTTGGAGAGAAAACGGCAGTCATGCCCAACTCAACTAAACTGTTTATCTGTTGATAGAATCGGTCGTGTAGCCCTTACCACTTACGACACCGGGATCGAGCAAAAAACTCGAATCCTGTAGAATGTTTGATCAAACCGCCCAACCAGTCGACTCGTCCAAAAAGGGAGGCAGAGCACTTGTAATTCCAAAAGACAGATCCGGCAATACAACAACGCTCTACGTAAATTATTCTTCGGGAATAAATCGAAGTCTACGAACGCCGCCGCCGTGGCCAACTTGTCCGGTTATTTGTATGCCAGAGCTGTAATAAATTTATTCCAATTTGCTGCGTGATTTTATAAGAAGAAATGCTATGGAAAATTTGTTGGGACGAGCTTGTGCATCATAGTAAACCCATCGAGGAAATACAGTGCTAAATATTGCAACGTAGGTCATCGTCATTAAAGCTAAGTAAAAGCCAATAAAAAAGATAAGTAGGTACTTATACGAGTATCTAGCCCATTAGTAAAGAAAAAAAAATTAAAAAGAAAAAAGTTTTGTATTTGCGATTAAATGAATCAACTAGCCTGGTGTAACGTAAGTCAATACATATATGAATATCCTTATAACTCGAGAACCATCTCATAGATTTACATACGGTTTTCTCTGTTACATTATGTCACTTCTCGAGATGATGTTAGGATTCGTAACGCTACGTCATCGGCAGCCTGAGCTGTGAGTAAAAGCAACGCGAAGCGAAGCCGCGGACAAAAGTTATAAAATAGACGCAGTAAGCTATAATAAAATTATTATAACTCTAATAAAAGTACAGTCAGGTCTAAAATTACGCTATATCTGTACACGTTGTCACACGCGTCTGTTCGGTCGCCTCGCTATTCTGATATTCTGAATGAGGAAGTAGGTACCTAGTGATTGTAACGAGATCAGCAGGTCTATTCTTGTAAATTCTGACAGCGGAGTCAGCGCCACAACAGCGCTGATTCCGCTGTCAGAATTTACAAGAATAGACCTGCAGACCGTACGCAACGTACGAAGATAGATGTCGACATTAATTCGTGCTTTGCCTGCTCCAAGAAATACACTTTGTGACAAACCATATTCCAATGAAAATATATCACAATCTTCCAAAATCCAATATTCTTCAGAGATAAGACAACATTAATGGACGCTCTAACACAAAGGATGCATATTAAAAGCCTTCTACCTACATAGTTCCTGACAAAAGCATTGGCGGATTCTATATAACTCTACATCGCGTCGACGAGGCTCCTACTTCGCGCTTCACATGCGGAAAAATTGCGACCAGGACAATACGGAAAGAATGTTGGCGGAGCGACGACGACGCGACGTAGTGAAAGAAAATAATAAATCCTAAAAGAATAGAGGTGCTCGCGTTACGGACGATCGCTCTCAACTTGTTTTCCAAGCCAACACGTTTGAACAGGACGGAACGTGTCGCCCTCAGAGAACTAGGCTCGGGCGGGGCGGCGCGGCGGCACGAGCCGCGTTTCCTCAGGTGTCGGGTATACGGTCCGCCACCTGAAAGACCTGCTCGATCCTGCAACCTACTCCTTTAACTCCTTTCGGCAAACTTCGGCTCGAAGGAGGAATGTGTGGTATGAGTGATGTTGATGAAAAATTACCAGGGTTAATATAGAGAAGATGGTGGCCATGTATATATCAACGCATGGATATTGTGGGGTGGCGATTGTCGAACCAGCCCTCTTGATGGACCCCAGACTGTACCACGAGGTTAACACTCAGCTTGTTGTGTTGAGTTGTTGTTTGTGGTGAAATTCCCTTTGGCCCATTTTTAGAAATGACAGAAATAGCCGGATGCAAACTTCGAGACTCGACGCGCCAGATCCGTCCATCACCAGGGATGCCAGTTTCAGCGAATTGATCGATCATAATTTAACCATTTTATGTTTTTTATGTAAACCAGCATGGGTGGTTGTGCCGAGAGACTAATGGTGCAGTCGACAGAGCCAAAATCACCTCTCCTCGCGAAAGCACGCTCAGTTAGGTGCCATGCCAGCAGGCAGTTGTCAGTTATTCCAGAAATCTGTAGTACGAGCCATCGTGTTTTTCGTGCCAATTTTAATCTATTCCGTAGCAAGTCTTCTAGATAAAAATACTTCCTCTCTTTGCCTCTCTGAAAACCACGAGTGAACAGCCTCGGGCACAGATATTAATGTTAAATCATCGACGTTGTTTCGTCGCGGGCACTATCTATCGTATCTTATCATATGTATATTTTGTCAATTCCCTTTGTCAGTGTTTGTCAACGTAGGGTTCGCTTTACACGGAGCCGTGTTCTAGGTACTGCCGGCGCGGAGCGGCGGCGGCGCGGCGCGGTGGCTGCCTGCAACTCTACAAAGGGGCATTAGTATTTGGTTGAAGGAGTGCGCGCGCGATGCACCGGATTTATTATTCCATAAAATGCGTCGGTATGTAACGGGTAATTAGAATGTATCGTGCGTTGGGCAGGGTTGCTGCTTCAAGAATAGGTATGTTTGATATATCCTTATTCCCTGCCACCCGTCTTACCTCCGCAGCAACACTCTTCGCAGAGAGCTGAGCACCCTTTTGTTGTCGATATTTTTTAGTTTATGGCTTTTGAAAACAAATTATTTCCCAAAATCGGTCCTTAGTCGCACCGCTTGGGTGTGGATCTGTCTTCCGGAGTGTGTGTTTCCAAAATCCATGTCAATAGGCTAGACAAACGTCACGTCTAGGCTAGTCAAACGTCATGTCAATCAATAGGCTAGACAGCCCAGCAACATCCGCCGATCTGCTGACATGGCATCTCACTGAGCGTGGTTTCGCGAGGAGAGTTGAATTTGGCTGTCGACTGCATCATTGGTCCTTCGACACCGCTACCCACTCACCCATGTTGGTTTTCATTAAAGATTTTTTTTTATGTAAGCCGAGATGGTTGACTACATTAGTAGGTGGAGTGTAGGTGACCCGGCTCAACGGTCATCGCAATGACGCTACCCTCTCTACCCGCCACTACATAGCTCTTAATGTACCTACTCTTCGCTGCATCTCGCCAGTCAGTTAGACAATCTGTATTCCACTAACAAGTAGCAACTATACAATACAAATATACCAAAGAACACGTATTTCACCGAATCCCGGTCCCTTGGCTAGACCAGTTAAATAGCAACAGCCAAAAGTACATCCAAGCAAGTCAGATCCTTCAAAATCGGTTTTCGGTAAATTCGGTATGTCTGATGAAGATGAAACAACATTTGAAAACAATATATTAATTATTTTCAATTCGAAAGGTACAGCCCAAGTTTAGCGTTTCCTCGTGCTCCTACTAGTTAATACTTTCCTACCAATGTTAACAAAAAGTAGAGTCGCTTTGAAAAGAGTCAGTGAAATATTAAATATCGTTGGAAAGGTATTTGCACCAATTTCATAAAAAGAATAAAAAATAGCACAGTCCTGATGTTTGCTGACATGCATTAATCAATCCGTTACGGGTAAAATTATACTATCTAGTAAGGTAGTGGAAAGGGGTCTACAGTTTTACGTGAAATTCGAACAATGGCCAGTATCAGACGGTCAAAGTCGGGCCGCGCTCGGTGTGCCTAACTTCGTCATCATACGCCGATGCATCGCAAGGAGCTAGAGGCTGACATTATTTTTGTTACACTTTTGTGCCACATGTGGCGAACGGAAGTTGCGATGCAACTTCCGTTCGCGCTTTCGTGACTTTTCGTATTTTACTGAGTTAGGTCCCCATCTCAAACGTGCATTAAAAAAGCTTCGCGTCAAAAACATTGAACCGACTTCAAAAAACCTCTTGAACTAAGTATGAAATAATAAGAGTAGGTTAACCAGTTCGATTCATATCCGGACCTAGTTTAGTTAGGGTGGTGCAAAAAGCCAACTGAAAATTCATAGATGAAAACACCAGTGGCTGAAACTGCGGCGCAAACCTTTAGTGCGTTTGTGCCGCTTTCAACTTAAGTGTCAGGATATGAATTGACCTGGTTTACTTGTCAAGGAAAAATTATTCAATACGTTTTGAAGTAGGTTACATTTTTTTTTATACTTTTTATGATTTCTTTTGGTTCACTCATGATGAGATCCATGCAAACACGTCTTAAAAGAGATCACGGACCGTGTTCAAAGCGGCTGTACTTTTTGTTAGTAGTAGAAGCAATCGTGCTCCTAATAAGTAAGCATGTACAAACAAAGTTGTAGGACATGCTTACTGCTACTTGCGCTCTTACCGGTAGGAGAGCGTGCTAGGACCACGAGGAAACGGCCTCCAAATCATTGAGTGTGGCGAGGTTTTAGAGACCACAGTAACTAAAATCAAATGCACTATTTTCATTTCGCCTACCGGTCAACTTCAATAAAGTGAAGCAGGTTTATCGTCTTAGCAAGCACCTGCCCGGAGGCGCCCCCTCCCTAGCTTTCGCTCCGATGTTCAGACGGCTCACAATTTGCGGCTTACAGTTTTCGGAATAGTGATCGTTGCTTCGAGGGAATAAGGTATATTTTGCTTTATTGAGACTTCAAAAAAAAGGACCTTGATAAAAGTGACGACAGAAGGGCGAGTTTCCCGAGCACGAAACACATACTAGGTATAATAATATAGGGTTACGCAAGTCTGCTATAATTAATCAGGGTCCGGCAACTCAGCCAAAGCAATGCTGGGCGTCTAAACTAAATATGGCTGCAGGATGCTCTTTTTGTTTAATAACGAAAAGAAAAATTGTGAAAACGTTTAATTGTGGTAGAGAAACCAAATATTACAGAGGCTTCTGTTTATTTTGTACATGGTCGCAATTAAGAGGGATAGACTGTTCCGTTATACGTATAATGTATACATTTATGAATATGCTAATATACAACTTACAGAAGTATACGTATACAGCATAGTAGGTATTGGTACTTACGCTTCGTCAAGCTTTGGCATAATCAATATCTCTTTATCTGTAACAGGTAGAGCTGCTTGAAATTTTCACAGAATATGTGTTATTAATTGTTATGGCGGATATTAAAAAAAAAAAAAAATTCATAAAAATAAATAGTAAAAATTAAGGGGGTCCCCGTACAATAAACGTGATTTTTTTCAACGTTTTTTTGTTTGATTTTCCTCTATCGTAAAAACGTTATCTAATAAATACAAGCGTCAAACTTGTGGTCAACAAGGTGCGATTATATACATAGCGGTGCGCGAGTCCGGATCGCACTTGGCCGGTTTTTTATTGCAAACTAAAGCTCCCGCAGCTGCACACACTACAGCGGCGGGAGCAAAATTGAAGGCAGATTGCTGGACAAAGATTCTAGAGCGTCTCGTCGTCGCGAAGTAATTTTCGCTAACGGAAGTGAGACAATGCCCGACGAAATGAGGTCTTAGTGGGGCGAGGACGGCGAGCGGCGGGAGCGGTGGTCGGGCGGGACACGCGACCTGATGGGCTTTTGTGGGTTACAAGCGCTATACATAGGTGCACACGGGCGTGTCGCTTTCAGAGATGCAATTACCGTATACACACTGCTAACACTTTGTGTTGTGCTTTGTGTGAGAATATTGTAATTCAAGAAATATTTGCGTAAATAAAAAAAATAATTAATAAAACCCCACTGAAAAAAAATAATTCAGGAAACAAGAAAAGATCAGTAGAAAATGCTGTAGTCGGGCTATCTGTCTATTCAAATCCTTCTACACGCCCGACTACAGCGTTTTCTAGGGATATTTCCTTGTTTCCTTAATTTCTTAAAGAGTCGGGGTTTTTTTTTATTTAAATTTTTTCGAGTTTAATAAAAACATAGAACTATCACCACAATTCGTCGTGCGTAGCATAGCAACCAGGTATTCAATTCTTCTCACACCGCATCGTCCCAAAGTAAACATATCGCCACGAGACCGAATCGATTGGAAATACGATTGAATTCAGATTGCAAATATGCGATTGAATGCAAATTCCGTGCGTTCGCTGACCGAACCTGGATTACGCGAAAAAGCAGAGTTGTGACTTGTCCTATTTCAGCGATATGATACCACGGAATACGGATGGCAGAGGCCTGGCTACTGTAGTTCGCTATTTAATTACTGCAGGCTCCGCATTATTTCCTGATGTTGTCTAGGGACTCAAGGATTAGTGGTTGCCTGTCTTTCAGATCACACACATAGTACGGACAATGAAAGCTGGCTCCTGCGGATAAATTCTTACCAACATTCATCTTGAATTTGCTCAAGTGCATACTTTGTCGTTGACATTATTTGCCCTGAGAATTTGCTAAAATTAAGCTAATAACGTTGCTAATTTGTTTTATAGTAACATTAACTCCATTAACTTAAGGTACATAGAGGAACAGTTAAGTTATTCACTCCAGCAACGAACTTCTCTCGATGTGTACCGAAATCCCACACTTTTGAGAAAGCCCTAGTTCAATCGATATCATGCATATAATATTGTAGTTGTTTTCTAGTAAGTTTAACTCCATAAGATTTGTGTTTGCTTGCTTTAGTAAGTTAAGGTACATATAGGAACAGTTAAGTTATTCACTCCAGCAACGAACTTCTCTCGATATGTCCCGAAATCTCACACTATTTGAGACAGTCCTAGTTCAATCGATATCATGCATATATAGTAGTTGTTTTCTAGTAAGCTTAACTCTATTAACTTTGTGTGTGGCTTAAAACCAGCGACTCCATGTAGCTTGTTTGCTATATGGATTCACATGCTGTGCCACATCCTTTTCCTGTCATGGGGGCCGGGGGTACTATTGCTATTCTTATGTATATTCCAAATATGTTATTTTAAGCATAATATGTATCATTGTACTGCCTCCTGACTGTGAAACAAAAGTTTTTTACTATTTACTTAGTTTAGGAACATATAGGAACAGTCAAGTTATTCCCTCCAGCAACGAACTTCTCTCGATGTGTCCCGAAATCCCACACTATTCGAGACAGCCCTAGTTCAATCGTTTTCGTGCATGTGCGGCTAAATGGTTTATTAACTGTACGAAAGCTCCGAACTAGATATTTGCCAACTACTACATAACTACCTACCTACATTGTTAGCCAAAACGTAAACGTGCATAATGCGGTCAATTTTCCCCGAAGTTGCACATTCATTTGCCGCAGCCAAAAACGCAGGCGTGCACATATGCAGAGATAGCGGAGCTCGGGAAATTCATCGAAGTGCCGAACTATTTGCAGCAGCCGCATCCCAAACGTGTAACGGTGCATATGCGCAGATTGTGGAGTTTGTCAATTTCCTGTTACTCGGGGGTCGCGCGAGAGCCTCCCCGAGGCTTATCGAAGGCTTTGCCGGCACGTGCCCGGCCATACGAAACGCAGAGCGAGATTATTGAATGCTCGCACTGGAATCTAAACGCGCTATTCAGCAGAATATGTTCGAATGGAGGTGGAAAACTGAGGCCGTTCGCAGTTGCAATCTATCTACATGGTGGCATTTTATTCACTAGACAAACAGGGGTTTCCTACGGTAATGGAAGAAAAATTTCATTTAATATATGTTTTAATCATGGGATTGTTTCTGCATCTCAAGAGTATTAATTTCATATCGGTTACTTTATCTCACACACAAAACTATGATCAAATTGAAGAATTATTTGAAATTTTACAATAATTATACACTACGCTTTATTTATATTTTTTATATTTTTTTATTACATTACATTATACTTACACCTATGTATGTACATATGTATGTATGGACGACACCAATTGTTCCCTCTAATATTATTTAGATCTGTGATGGATGACTGTAGCAAATCGAAGCAACATGCTTGATACAGATGGGTACACTTTTATTTCACCAAACACGCACACACACATAGACACATCTTTCGTTCAGTCAGTACCTAGTAGTATCAGTAACAATTGGTTAGTAGGAAGCGTCACACAATAGTTCTTACTGGACAATTTTTTTATTTTAAAGTGATTTATGTGTAAATATCTGTCAAATTGTATATTAATAAGGAAATTTGAATCTTGTAGAAAATTAATTCGCGCTCACTAAGACATATTTTGGCTGGAACAAAGTTTCATACAGTATACCTACGTCGCTAGAGTTCTTATCCGGATACAGCGAGCTTGTAAGGAAAACACGAACTACTTTCTACGAGATCGAAGTTTCATGTTTATGTTTTCGGTGTTAAAAGCATATTTTAAAGTAAGTATGTACCCACATTTGTTAGAACTGAACCCACTTCCGATATGCTTCCGCGTTCGACCTAATTCCTAAGTAAAGAAATTACCGAAAGTGTGAGACGAAGCAGATGTTGACCGTCGTCGGGCGGGCGGTTGCGGCGCTGTGATTTCATTAAAACTTATGTATATAAATACAGAAGAAATAGCAACACGTATTTAGCTTTGAATAGCAGAAAGTACCTAGCAATCTTCCTAATCGAAGTGAAATTTAGAGTTTTTAGTGAACCAAGCAATCCTCAGTCTCATTCAACAGTCTCGTTGCATTGTGTGCGTATATGGAACGATATTGCTAACAGATCTTTTTAAGATTCCGTTCCCAAATAGTGAAGACTGCCCTTACCGAGAGATAAGAGATTCATATTATGAAAATTGTACCGACCGAGCAGCTGTATTCCTGGCTGACAGATGGAGCACGGAAAAAATAAATTATGAAGTTAAATTAAATACCTACAGTTGTTGTTCCTACCATAAATGCTCAGTTAAAAAAATCAAGCCTAAAAATATATAATATCGAGAATTAAATACCTTTGGGGATTTTCCACTAAAATTAAAGATTTAACTATTCTCCCTACCTACATTTGTATACTTTTTTTTATTGAAGGAACGATATGTGGCGCCGAGCCACCCATAAGGGTCTATGCCATTCTGTCGTATGCGGGGGTTGAGAATATCATGCCGGCCTGACAGGTGCCTAAGTATATACACCCCTCTTGAAGGACCCGAGACTGTACTTCATTTTAGTTGAAATCCCCAAAACTAATAGTTCTCCACAGATTTTGTTAACTGATCATCATATATGGTAGTAACATAAATCGACTGTATCTATTTAATTTAATTTCATAATATTATATACTCTATTAATACTAATGTTAACTAATGAAGGGGGTGCGTCATGCGTCAGCTTGCGTGGCGTGGCGTGTTGTCCGTGTCTAACTGCTAACAGCATACGTATTAGCACAATAATGGAATGTTTAAGGCTGTTTGCCGCATGGTTAGCTCGCACTTACCACATTAATGTACAATGCGGTACATTGAGCTATCAGGATTACCTATGATGCCTTCTCGGCGACGCGGCGCGGCGGCGCTGCGGCGCGCGGCGGCGGCTTTGCGCACCGATACTGCCTGCTTTTTATTACTTGTTGATTTACTTGCACTATAATCACACCAAGTTTGACGCTTTTTTATTTTTTTATGTAATCCGGTATGGGTGGCTGAGTCAGAGGGGCCAAAGCACATGCTCTGACTAGCCAATATCACCTCCGAGAAGGTAGGTGCCATACCGGAGACTTCCCTGGATTGTTGACTATACTGGACTAGAGGAGAACACAACCGAGGTTGCTATGCGGCCATCTTACATCCAGTACGGTGGTATCAACCCAGTCGGCTACAATTTGAGCCTACCACCTAGTAAGGGGCAAGGGAAGGGACCTACAGTTTTACACCGGTTCCGAACGGTGAAGCAGCAGGTGTAGGTATGCACGTAATTTTTTTCGTCAGAAAAAACTCATTGGTACACGCCGACCGGATTCGAACCTCGGACCTCCCGCATGAGAAGCCGATGCTCAAACCACTCGGCCACCCGCCGCTCATGCTTGCATGCATTATCGTTTTTACGATAGAGTAATTAAAATAAAATAAAAAAGTCGAAATAACCCGTCTCTTTTATGGCGTCCCCATAATTTTAAGTGGCGGGTGGCCGAGTGGTCTGGGCGTCGGCTCCGCGTGCGCAGGTCCGAGGTTCGACTCCGGTCGGCGTGTACCAATGAGTTTTTTCTAACGAAAAAATGTACGTGCTGCTTCACCGTTCGGAACCGGTGTAAAACTGTAGGTTCCTTCCCTTGCCCCTTACTACGTGCTAGGCTCAAATTGTAGCCGACTGGGTGGATTGGATACCCACCGTACTTAATGTAAGATGGCCGCATAGCAACCTCGGTTGTGTTCTCATCTAGTTCAGTATAGCCAGCAATCCAAAGGGAAGTCTCCGGTATGGCACCTACCTTCTCGGAGGTGATATTGGCTAGTTGGAGCATGTGCTTTGGCCCCTCCGATTCGGTCACCGGATTACATAAAGAAAAATATCTGAGATAGAGGTGTTCTTGAACTTGTGCCATTATGTGCGTTAGTGCGAGCGCGGACGACATTTTTTGATTTCGAGTGCTTAGGTTACCCGGAGCACTCGAAATATCCGCCCGGACTCATCAAAACTATAGGACGAATCCAGGGGAAACCTGGCGGATCGCAACCCTCGATGCCACATGTCGCGTTTTTCTTTATGGAAACTTGACACGCTTGGCTACATCACCTACAACATCCGTGATGTCAGCCCATAACACCGGGTGAACTTGGTGCCACGACAGTGCTTCCCTTCGGTCGTGCCGGCTACACTGAACTGGACGGAAAACTATTTACGTTTCGACCGACCTTTCATACAGTGCGGTGGTACCAACCCGGGCGGGTTAAACCCTACAACCTATTATATATAGGTATATAGGTATAGTATTTAATTATTCATATTTAAGTTTATCTATCTTTTGTATTCCCGTACATCTGTCATACCATAATATTTCTGTCATACCATACAATTTCTCTTTCCACCACTCACCTAGCAGTTATCATACCCCAAAGGTACCCTGTTAGAAAATGCCTAGAGGCATTAAGTGTTACCTTTTGCCCATATTCTATTTGAGTGCAATAAATATATACAATACAATACAATACAATCCTTACCTATAATAAAATCCAACGTCTGCTTTCTGTCTGAGTGTCTGAGTGTCTGTCTGTCCGCTTATAACTCGAGATCCATTGAACCGATTTTAATAAAAAAAAATTCTACGGATAGCTTGATTCTTCCCATCAACTATAGGCTACTTACTATCACGCTAAATAGCTCATGAGGTTAGCAGTGAAGTGAAATATGAGAGCGGGCGGAGCCGCGGGCACAGCTTGTATTAATATAAGAAGCGAGTCATATCCATTAGTCGCCTTTTACGACATAGCTTTACATAATAGAAATATACGGAACCGTAAATATCGTGTAGTTGCTCGCGGACAAGTAAGAATACACAGGTATGTGGGCGGGGCAGCTCACAGCAGTTGTCATCTTGCTGTGCAGACACAAGGCATAGAGGACAAGCCGTGTCCGGAGTCCGGACGGTGACAGACCGCGAACCGAGATCTAAGGCCGGGGGTAATACAGGCGTCCGGTTCCACACGATTACGGCTCAGGTTCGGTTCACTTCGTTCGGCTCGGCTCGAATTGGAACCGGAGTGCTAATCGACATGAACATAATATGGTACTAAACAAGTACCGTGTGGGGCCGGTACTTTAAAAGAATAGCCCCACTGCATCTCTCCCCGTGTAGTATGTCATAAGCGACTAAGGGATATGACTCCCTTCTTATATTACTAGGGTTTAACCCGCCCGGGTTGGTACCACCGCACTGAAAGGTCGGTCGAAACGGCTATGTAAATAGTTTGTGTTTTCCGTCCAGCTCAGTGTAGACGGCACGACCGAAGGGAAGCACTGACGTGGCACCTAGTTCACCCGGTGTTATGGGCTGACATCACGGATGTTGTAGGTGATGTAGCCAACCGTGTCAGTTTCAATAAAAAAAAAATAATAATAATATTTTTTTTTCATTTAAGTCAAAATTCCGAACAAATTAAAAAGCCGGACAAAGTCCGAACGGAAGGCCGAAAGTCCGGACAAATCGGGACAGATGGTAAACCTAATCGTGACGGAACCGGCCACATGTAGTCTCAGCCTCTGTCGCTCTCGATTCCGGTAATATGCACGATTATCAAGCGATCTCGAGACTAGAGGTTCTCGACCCCGCGCCGCCGCCGGCGCCGCCCCGCCTCTCAATCGACACCCTTCCCCGCGCCGCGTACCGCCGCCGCCGCCACCGTGTCTCCCCTCCCCGCGCCGCCGCCGCCAGTCTCACACACGCGGACATATAAAAATAACAGCATTCGGACGCGATATATCGAACTATGTGTGAAGTACATAACAGTCCGATAAGTAAAGTAATAAAGGCATAATGTTAAATATACACATTTACAGGGAGACAACTTCAATTATCTATCACGCTCAACTCTTTTGCTACTACCTACTTACATTCCACTATATTATCGAATCTCAAACATCCAAAGGTTGACTGTAAGAAATCTCTGTAAGGGATAAGTCCGCCTTTGCACCTTATGTAAATTTTCTAATGTATTTGTTACTGCTTAATGTTTACTGGAGCAATAAAGAATTTTCTATCTATCTATCTAACAACTCCTGTATAATATTAATAGGTAATATTCGATAATAAATAAATAAATTATGGTTCTACAAAAATGTTAGGGTGTTGTATCAGTGCTGAAAATTGTGTTAAAAGTGCTTTATTACATTTATAGATTTCAAAAAATAAATTTCGGTGACATTAAAGATTACGTTAAGATTGTACTGTTATGTAGCGTATGCACTTTAGGTTGGAAAATAAAAGCTTGTCGCAACAACGCCTATCTCGGAGAGAGTTAGGTGCACCTTAAATAAAATGTACCTAGACGAGACTAGTGAAGTAACTTGAAAAAAAAAAACAAAATGTTTTTTTCACAATTTGAAAAAAAACATGAAAAAAAAACTTGGCGCCATAGTTTTTTTTCTAAATTTGTTTTTTTTTTCAGATAAAGGAAATATTATGACTATTTTAAATAAATGAAATTATATATATTATGAACTCAAAAATACTTAAATTACTGTCAAATTAAGTTTAAATAAACGAAATTATACATAATATGAACTTAAAAAATACACCTATTCGCTCCCGCGTTATAAAGCCCAAAAACCCGCTTAGTCCCCGCATGGGCGTGGCCCGCCGACGGCGCTCATGTGCGCGCGCGCACATGAGCGCCGACCTCGACATAAACGCAGATATTTCGGAAACTAATAAAGTTAGACCTATAAACTCTTCTGTCCTAGAAAGCCTAGAAAATTTCCTAAAATCCATGTGAAACAGTGAGGCTTACCTTGTTTAGAAGTACCAGATATTTTAGGTAGAAAAAAAAATCCCAATTTTTTTTTGAAAAATTCATTATAAAATAAATTCAAAACATACCTTTACAATATTTATATTAGAATACTCGTAAAGAAACATACTTTTAGAAATAGTAAAGTATAATATACGTTTTCTTTACAGAAATCGGCGAAATCGGATGTTCAACATGAACATCCTGAGAGCATCAGGACAGTCCGAGATGGCACGCGCGTGATATTTTTTACCAATTTTATAAATATATTATTTGAACTAAACCTTCTTTTATTTTGCAACTGGTCGTATGTTTGTATAATAATGCGAAGAAAATTGGAAAAATAAGCTATATTTCCATGAAAAATATGCCTTCAAAGTCATTGTTTACACATTTCATACAAAAATAAACAAACATTTTTGAGCGACGAAAAATATGACTTTTGTCGCCACCCGAACTCGTAATGCATCTTCTATTGGTAGAATAACTAATAAATAACACTATTTACTAACCTTTAGCTCATAGATGCACTTGAATACACTTATAAACATTATTTTCACGGGGCGCTCTTACTTGAAAAATACGCACACGGACAGATTATCAATATGTCCACTGACGGCAAGTTATTGTTTCCATAGCCAATATTATTGTTTCTTGGAGACATATGGAGCCTGTCTCAAAGGATTGCTGCCTGAGTCAAGAGAGGATCAGGGCGGAATAAAGTGAATTTGGTCAAATAGTGCGGCCGTAAATTGCGCATAAATCTTGTTCCCGTTCGGGAACGCGGGACAGAGCAGAGGTCGTAATTGTTCCCCATCGGGAACCATGGGGAGCTAACAGGTTAAACCTTCATCTGTGTTAGAATCGCCTGTTACACATCCCTGCTCAATTCAACCGAAACATAAACCGAACGAGGATTGGGGAAATTTCCGTCCGTAAACGTGAACATCAGTAAGTGTTGCCAATTTATTTTCAGCCGTTTTTGTACTATTTAACAAAATTTATTTGAAGTCCCAAATTTAAACAAAAAACAATTATTATTAACTCGTATTTAATGGTAACCACCTTATGATAATTTTATTTTCGCACTCTTGAAAAAAAACGTACTTCAGAAAAAAAACTGTATTTTTTCTGGGTTTTTTTACAACTCTAGACGAGACCCATCTAAAAGGCCAAACAATCAATTTAGGACCCTGTCGCACTCAATCTCTTGCTACGCGCCTTTCCCCACCGCACGTGGTGGCGGGACGCGCGTGCGGCACGGTTCTACAACAGCCCACCGCTAAAGCCTCTGTCGACAGCACAGCCCGGCTAGCGGATCGCTCGACCGACAGGTATATAAGGCTGGCTTCATTACAGAGGAAATGAGGTTAGGTCGTCAGTCGGGTCGCGTTAGAGGCGGCAAGGCGCGATCAATGCAGCGCCAACCTCCTGTGGTAAAGTCGATATTACATTTATTAATTTTATTAACATGAATTGGAGCTCGATCAGTAGAGGAACCGTATGTACTCGTATTAACTGGACAAATCTTAACAATTTTATATTTTTCTTATTACATAATACACCATTAGCAGTAAAATATTATCTGTAAGAAAATTCATAATTAATGAGCTTGTTATAAGCATTTGTTTTGAAAACTTAAAAAATAATTTTATTTCTATTAATTTATAATAAATAAGAAAATGTTGCAAATTAGACGATGATACCTACTTACGAAGCATACCCCGATGTACGAGACCCAATCATGAAAAGCGTGTGCGCTTGGCAGACGGTGCTGGCCAGTATTTTCATGTGAACATTAAATCAGCGAAACAGTCGCTGTTGCTGTGCTGTGGCGATGCTTTGGACCTTTTGAAAGAACTATAATATACCTAATATTTATACATTTAGGTATCTATAGATTTTATTAAAATTTCACAATACATTTCGGGGCCTGATTAAGATTACGATAAGCTCTAGAGTTGTATGTATCGTCAGTCACGTCTTTCGCAATTTTCTCCATCGCGAAAATTACACAAAAATAACGGGACGAAAGTCGGTAAATGTAATGTAGGCTCGACTTTAGGCGGCGCGGCGCACAGTGCAGCGTCCCGAAGAAAAGTCCGGACGTTTGACATTTTCTCAAATGTCCTAGAATCCAAAAAAAAATTACTATCGCCCATTCTACAGGATCATAGCTATAACAATGAATAGCTTTTATTTTTTTCACCATACTCTAACATTTTTTAATTTAATCCGGAAAAGACCTCTGCCAGGAAATTTCAATGTATTGCATTAAATACGGTGAAATGTATTATTTTCTGTCGCCTTTCTTATTTAATATTTATTACTTTTGGGTAATAATGGGTTCAAATGGTATATCACAGAATATATAAATGTAAGCATATGGCCATTTTACTAAATAACGTAATTTTTATAGACTAGTTTTAGAGAATCGATCAAATAATCTGAAGTGAAATATTTAAACATCAAGAAAGTAAAAAGTCCAAAACGGTCCAAGAAATGATTATTGCTGCGTTATAGATTAGCTATTGGACTTTAGCCAGTATGAAAATGGTAGCCATATGCAGCCATATCTTATATACTTTTTATGTTTGTTTACGATCGCGCCTAGCCGCGCCTGACGCTCAAAACGGCCGCTCTTTGTTTTGGTGACACATCACATCACAGTATTGTATTTTTATGGTGTTATACTGTTCTTATAACAACATCACAATGAGCACTATTACATACGTCTAATAAAATAACTTATTGGGGGTCGAGTATTTTAAAATATATATTTTAACGAGTCACCTTTAATTCTAATTTACTTTGATATAAGATCTCACAGTAGAAATTATTTTATACATCATGCACTATATCTTTATACATAATAGGTATATAGCATCATATGTATACATAGCCGGTACTATAGTACCTTTATTTTTTGTGGTTTAAGAGATGAAACATAATTTAGTATAAAAGTGAAGAACTGGAACAACATTTTATTATTTTGTTTTAACACGACTACGTGAATACTGAAGCCATGGATCTACTGCAGCTCAGCAATGATTTTTACTTTTTATTACGAGACAATTCTTTACCATTAAAATAATATATAATATATTATTGACTCAAAAAGTGCTGGAAGTAATTGGAGAATCGTTTAAATCCGGAGAACGAGCGACGATCAAGACTTGGCAGAATGTGCACCTGAAGTAAATAGAGTTTAGAATAGTACATAATTATCTTACTTACTTATCTTGTCTAATTTCTCATAATAAATGAAAAAAAAATCAATGTTTCGCTGCAGTAGATCCATGACATATCATTATTACTTATGTATTTTCTCTAGTTTATTTATAAACGTAGTTCCTTATTTAATTTACTTTTTCTTTACTTTTTAATAAAAAAATATAAATATGTAGATTTAATTTTAGTACTAATTTAATTTCGAAAGTTTAATTATAATTTTGTTTAATTAATTCTAGTTAATTCTAGTTATGATTATGACTACTCTTGTTTAATTAAAAATATACATAGTTAAATATACTATCGATGTTATGAATTCATATATATCATCAATATCACCGTCAGCTCGGCAGCATTATCTGTCCGCGGTCACTGATGAACATAGGCTTCTCGGCCTAAGCATGCGATCTTTTATGCAAACTTAATATAAATACATAATAGAAAACTGTTGTAAAACTAAATAAAAAGCATTTAAATTTCTTTATTTGAATTTTTAACCTTTCCTGAATAAATAAAATAAATACCTGGAAACACTAAAAAAAATAAATCTTACACACAGCGCATATTTTGAATTTCAAATTAAAATAACTATAAATACTATTGCTGGATTTTTTTCAAATTTACAGAATTAGTAGCTAAACTATTCAAGATTATTCATGCAAAATTTCAGAGCATTATCTTGAAAAGTTTCGGAGAAATCAAGCGATGTCCGCAAAATCGTATTTTGGTTGCACTGTGCGGCGTGGAGGTCGGGAGCGATCGAGGTCGGGCGAGGGGGTGGCTGGCTACCGAAACGACTAAGTACTAGCAAATGATATAATAGCTCAGAGGATGGGGAAACGGAGGCACAGCCAAATTAGCTTAGCTCTTCTCCGTGAAATCCTTCAACACCGCATCTTCCACTAAGAACGCTGTGTTACTTAAAGGTAATCTTTTTGAACGTTTTCTTTCACAATGCTATCATTTATAGTACATAATTATGTACTTCTTTTATCATACATATCTCTCTATACTGCATCTCTCCCCGTGTATGTCGTAAAAGGCGACTAAGGGATATGACTCCCTTCTTATATTACTAGGTGGTAGGGTTTAACCCGCCCGGGTTGGTACCACCGCACTGAATGAAGGGTCGGTCGAAACGGCTATGTAAATAGTTTGTGTTTTCCGTCCAGTTCAATGTAGCCGGCACGACCGAAGGGAAGCACTGACGTGGCACCAAGTTCACCCGGTGTTATGGGCTGACATCACGGATGTTGTAGGTGATGTAGCCAACCGTGTCAGTTTCAATAAAAAAAAATAAAAAAAAATACATATACAATGAAATGAACAAAAGAAATTTGAGCAAAAAACTAATTTTAAGTACCGTGCGGGGCCGATCTCGGAAGGTTCTGACCCATTTTCTAGGACCCCTTAATTACAATTATTGTTAGGACCCCTTTTTAAATATTTTTGAGGTGCGCTAGGACCAAGTGACTGGGTCCAAGCATAAATTAAAGAAAATTTTCTTTTTGAAGTACCATTACACCGGTACAAATGAATAGCCCACTGCATCTCTCCTTGTGTATGCCATAAAAGGCGACTAAGGGATAAGGACGAGATGCCGTGCTAAAGGGCGACTGACCTTGGCAAGACCCTTCCAGGCCGTCAGGCCGTAGGTGGGTCTTCGTGCCTTATGTAATCGCCGAGAACTAGCAACACCGGAAAGCGCGACGGTGGCGCGTGCGGTGGAGCGGGGGAGAGCACTTCCGTTACGGGCTGTTGGAGAAAGACGTCGGCGGGTATAGATCATTGGGCAATTCCGGCCTACCTGCATAATTGGAAAAGGGTAGTCTATATCAGAAGTGGAAGTTACAACCCGTTATGGCCCCGACCAAGAAGCGGAAGAGTGTATCCAGAGCGAAGTCCCAGCACCGATCACGATCGCATCACACCGCGACAACTAAACGGACATCTCGTCGTCGCTCGCGCTCGGAGTCCTCAAGGTCGAGTTCTTCGTCATCCTCCTCGTCATCATCATCGAGCAGCGGGGGCACACCGCCGCCATCGCGGCCGTCTCGGGGGCACGACAATGATAAGAGGTACCGGAAACGTGCGAAGCGGCCACGCCGACAATCACCTTCGCACGTTTCGTTATCTACGATAATTCCCGAGTTTGACCCATTAGTTGATGATGTCGATATGTGGCTGAATATTGTGGATGCTAATGGTAAAGCTTTTAATTGGTCAGACAGTGTAACGAAGTATCAAGCTCTGCAAAAACTGAGGAATACGGCAAAAACCTGGTATGACTCGTTATTGAAAAACGAAACGCGTTGGGCGTCGTGGGAGTGGAAGGACTGGAGGTATAAGTTGTCCGATACATTTCAAGTTAAACGTAACATGTTTTTGTTGCTGAAAGAGCTAATCGAGCAGAAACCGCTGCCTGACCAGTCACTGTACGAATTTTATTTCCGACAAAAAGGTAGAATCGACAAATTGAGATTAGAGTTTTCTGAAAAGGACATTATGTCGATAATAGTCGGGGTCATAGGTGATAACTCTATCACTACTGCAGTTGAAGCGGGTAATTTTAGAAACTGCGACCAGTTAGCGGCATTCCTGCATAGCCGAAAGTACGTTGAGCCGACTCAGAACACAGCGAGCTCGCGTAATTTAGTGCAGATACCCGCACGTAAATATCCGCCGCCGCGAGTCCTGAGCGACACTATAGACAGAGGCTCGCCGTATGCGGCGGAGGCTGCGACGCCTATAGCAGGGCCCTCGGGGGTAGGCAAGACACAGACTGGAAGTGGTTGTTATCGTTGTGGCCAACCAGGCCATATTAAATCCAAATGTACAGCTAACGTAACTGAAAAATGCAAGCATTGTGGGAATTGGGGGCACCTAGAGAAGTTCTGCAGGCTCAAAAGCAGACCTAAAGTAGAAGAGCAAGAGGAAGTAAACTGAGCTGTTTCTCAAGCGAACCAATTTTTTTTTTTTTTTAAGCCATATACATACTAGTAGATGAGCGAGGCCGTAGCGGTAATGTCTATAACAGAAAATGACTGGTTACTGGCTGCTCAAATGCAGGACTTTAAGGTAGGTACCATTCGGGAAATTCTACTGTCAGGAGATGCTCACTTATTCAAATCGATCGAGCCATTTTCGACTTTTTGCTAGACGAACGCACGGAAATTGATTGTAATATATCATATGTAGATAGATTTGCAACAGGGAAGAAGAATTTGTTCAGTTTGTTTTATTTTATTTGTATAAGACAAAAGTTTCAAATAAATAAATTGTGTTGCTCTGAAATCAAAGATTTATTTTAGTACTTACGAGTACATACACAATAATAATTACACAGTTTAACTTAAATCATACTACTCTAGTTACCTGAAATCAAAGAAACGACAATTAAAGTATAGTATTTGAAATTATTGTCAATTCCTTTTTGTAAAAATTTCTATTAATCAAATATTTTCCATCATGGTGAGTTCTGTCACTTTCAAACATAAACCTGCTTTCTCGACCGAGTTGGCCGTCATTACTCCTAGCGCCATCTATAAAGTACATGAGTACATGATCACTGTTTTACCGACACTAGAGCGCTGTACAAATTAAGGAAATAAAGTTTCCTTACATCTCCCTCCTCAAAGATGAAAATTTTCCTCCAAAATTTTCACTTATCTGTAATAATAACACAAGTTTTTCAATATTATATTAATTTTAATAAACTCCTATCTGTCTTATTTCTGTTTTTATGTAGGTATTGGTATAAGTTTTGTTATATGAAAGAGATTTGATTCAGACTTTTTGTGACCTGTATTAATTCTATATATTGAATTTGATATCTTTTCAATAATTTTAAATGGACCTATCTTCAACTCATCTAATTTATGTCTATTTAGTTTGTTACCATTCTCTACATATACTATATCCCCTGTATTGAAATTAAATATAGTTCTATTCTTATCAAATATTTGTTTATTGTAATTATGTGATTTAATTGAATTTTCAAATGCTATTTTCCTATCTCTAATCCACTCAACTTCTGTTTTATCTCTTTTTAGTTCATTTGGCAACAAACAAACATCTGTACCATCCAATAGGTATTTTGGTGCAAAGCCAGTAACTGTATGTTCTGTATTATTATATTTATCTACACAATTATGAGCAATGGTTGTCCATGCTATTTTATCACTTTTTTCGTTTATTTTACATCTCATTTTGTTTACAAGCGTTTGATTAAGTCTTTCATTTAAGCCATTAGAAAACGGCGCATTCACTGCCGTGAAGACCATTGGTATAGATTTTTCATTTAAAAATGTTTTGAATTCTTTCGAGTTGATTCCCGGGTATTGATCGGTGAGAAGCATTCCAATTGTATCAGAATCTGTTACGCTGTTGATTAATTTTACAAAATCATTAGCACTTTGTGTTTTTGATGTAACAATATAAGCATATCGTGTAAAGTGATCTACCAGAAGGTGTAAGTATTTTTTTGTCGATCGCGAGCCTCCAAAACCTCCAATCGTGTCTATTGAGACTATTTCTAATGGTTTTGTGGCAGGCCCTAAATGTGACATTAGACCGTACTTATCCTGTCCTCTCGTTTTATTTTTTATACATATCTCACAACTTTTACAATGTCTTTTAATATTTATCGTCATATTTTTTGCTGTATATAATGAACTTATCTTATTTTGCATTTGTTTTACACCTATATGACACATGTTTTCATGTATATCTTTAATAAGTTTTTTACTAAAATCTTCTGATAAAATAATTTTTTCACGTTTTTTAACCTTTTTATAGTAAACATTGTGTCTTGATATTAATTTTGTTTTATTATTTTGTACATCTTCATTGTTATGCTGATCTGTAACAATCTCATCCAATCTTATTACGTTTACAATTTTTAATTGTTCATCTGTATCCTCACTTGCATCCAATACTGGGTTTCTACTTAAACAATCTGCTTCTACATTTTCTTTTCCCGGAGTGTATTTAATTTTAAAATCATATTGTGATAAATAATATGTTAAATCTCCTAATTCGTCATCTGTCCTAGACTTAATATTTAAATTTTCCAATGGTTTATGGTCTGAATATACTGTAAACGACTTACCTATTAGCCAGTATTGCCAGTATCTTATTGCTTCTTTAATAGCCAAACATTCTAAATAAATTGCTTTTTTTTTCTTTTGTACTTGATTTAATTTTTTTGAGAAGTATGCCACAGGCTTATCTTTTCCATTTGGTTGTGTTTGCTTTAAAACTGCCCCAATACCTTCTAATGATGCATCTGTGTGAATGTTTATCGGCAAATCCTTATCAAATATTTCTAAGATTGGCTGTGAGCATAATAATTGTTTTATGTCTTCAAAAGATGTTTGACAATCCGCGGACCAAATAAATTTCTGATTTTTCCTAAGCAAATTATGAAGGGGTTCTAAAATTACCGCTGTTTTTGGGATATACTCATGATAGAAGTTAATTTTTCCCAGAAATTGTCTAATATTTCTCTGACTTTTCGGAATTGGGAAATCTTTTATTGAAACTAAATTATCTCTTACTGGCCGTACTGTATTATTTTGTATTATATGACCGAGATATTTAACTGAATCTGAAGCAAATGTACATTTTGTAAATTTTAGTCTAAAACCTTCCTTTTTTATAGCTTCTAGTAATTGTGTTAGATAATTAATGTGCTCAGAAAAAGTCTTAGAAAATATTAGTATATCATCTATGTAGTTTACTGCAAAATCATTAAGTTTATACTTCCTTAAAATGTTACTTAGTATCCTTTGAAAAATTGCTGGTGATGTCTTCAACCCAAATGGCATACATGTCCATTGATAATGTCCTTCCTGCGTTACAAAGGCAGTTTTCTTCCTATCTTCAATTCTTAGCGGGATTGACCAGAAGGCTGAATTGATGTCCAGTGTTGTGAAATATGTTGAGTTTCTCGTCTTAATCACTAGGTCGTCGATCAATGGAAATGGTTGTGCTTGAGGTACCACCATTTTATTTAGATCTCTAAAATCTATGCATAGTCTTGATTTTCTGTTGTCTTCTTTCTTGAAAGCCAAAGTTACCGGTGCCGCAAACGGACTATAAGATTCCTCTATAAGATTTTTATCAAGTAACTTTGATATTTGTTCTTCTATTTCCTTTTTATCTTCTACTGAACATCTATAAGGCCTTTTACTACAGTATTTGTCCATGAGTAGATCAACGCGTGCTTCATATTCTCTGACTGTGCCAATGTCATATTTGTCCCTTGCAAATATTGATTTGTAAGTATCTATCAGTTTGTGTATTTCTTCTTTTTGTTCTGTATTTAAATTACCCATACTTATTTTGAAATTTTCTTCTTTTATGTGTTCATTAAAATTTATTGAACATTTGTTTGTTTCATTTTTCACCTCCTTAGAAGTGTTGTTTTTATCATTATCCTCGTTCATATCATCTTTTTCTTTTTCATTTTTTATTTCCTCTCTTTTTTGAGTTATTTTCAAATTCTCATCTTGAACCAGTTTATATTGTTTTATGATATCTAGTCCAATTATAAAATCGTATTGAAATGTTTCTCCATCAATTATATAAACATCAGCTTTTTCTTCAATATCAAATATTTTTATTTTAATAGTTGTCAAACCAATTGTCTTTTTAACACCATTAATTGTTATTAAATTGTCACTTTTTGAATCATCTTCTTTTTGACCTTTCAGTTTTATTAGTTTGGAATTAATTATAGAAACATTTGAGCCTGAATCATATATTCCATATGTTTCTAATTCTTCATTTAATAACAGTTTGACTTTAATTAATGGTGTTATTATTCGTTTTTTTTATCATTATTATTGAGTTCAACATCAATCACCGAATTGTTTACGTTTTTCGTATATTTTTCTTTATGATTATATTCTTCTGTCTGTTTGAACCAGCACCTTTCTTCAGGATGGAACCGAATACCTTTTTTTAAATTTTCACAATTTTTACATGGTTTTTTTTTATCAGACTGTGATTTGTAATCATATGCATTTGTTTTATTCTTGTTGAAATTATTTTTGTTCGCTAGATATTCATGCTTTCCAATTTCATTGTAGAGGCTTGCAGTTGATTTTACCGTTTCTTTATCAATTTTATGCATTACATTACCTGGTAATCCCACCACAATAAGATTTATCAATGTTTGGGTGTCTATGTGCTTGTTAATTTCTAATAACAGTTTTTCCTTTTTTGTGGCATATTCCAGTAACGATCCTGCTTGAAATTTAAATGTAAACGCATATTTTACTTGGGACCAACCTTTATTTCCATATGTTTCACAAAAGTTGTTCTTCCATACTGCCCATTCTGAATTCACTGTCAATTTTATTAACATACTGCTATACCAATCTAGACACTGTTTTTCTAGGAGATGTTTTAAAATCTCAATTTTCTCTTCATCCTTTAGAATCTCAAATCTTCCACATTCATTCTCAAATTAACATATCCATTGGTCAGCATTTGATGTTTTATTTGAAAATTTTTCGATCAAAAACCTTTCAGCGGTTTTTCCTAAATTTTGTTTTCCTGGTGCATTACTATTAGTGTTATTTTGTGAAGGCATTAACTCTTCTGTAATCTCAGCTAAATACTGCTCACCAAATTGTAAGTTCTCACCTTCATCTAAATATATTTTCCTCAGATCCGTATTTAGAGGGATCCATACCGCGCGTGTTTGGTGCCTTTTTTTCAGCGAGTTTTTTATTTTCGTAAATACATCTGAAGACAATATGGCAGTATGCTTACTTGTGTGCTTTAACTCATCTGGGACCTCAAAAACACGTCCGTCCGGTGTCTCAATAGTGGTTATACATATCACATTTGTTTTTCCGTCTGTTGACCCCAATAATACAAATTTAAACCGGAGTCGCTCCATTTTCCTTTATTTTAACTAGAATTGTCGTTTTATAAGACAAAAGTTTCAAATAAATAAATTGTGTTGCTCTGAAATCAAAGATTTATTTTAGTACTTACGAGTACATACACAATAATAATTACACAGTTTAACTTAAATCATACTACTCTAGTTACCTGAAATCAAAGAAACGACAATTAAAGTATAGTATTTGAAATTATTGTCAATTCCTTTTTGTAAAAATTTCTATTAATCAAATATTTTCCATCATGGTGAGTTCTGTCACTTTCAAACATAAACCTGCTTTCTCGACCGAGTTGGCCGTCATTACTCCTAGCGCCATCTATAAAGTACATGAGTACATGATCACTGTTTTACCGACACTAGAGCGCTGTACAAATTAAGGAAATATAGTTTCCTTACATTTGGTTCAATGATTTATTTAATTAATGTGTTTTTTTTTTCTTCGTTTGTTGTCGCTATTGTTTGTAATGCCATATTTTGTTTCATTTGTAAAAAAGTACATACATGGACGTACGGATTAAGAGTATAGTATGCAATAAAATTATTTAAAAAAAGAACTTGATTATAATTTATTATTGTATTTCGTGAAGGCATTGTTAAATTTACCAAAATCTCAAAACCGGGGGTAATCTGTAAAGGTTTATTATTAGGAGATAGCGATTGTGATAGTACCAGCTCAAAGGTTTCCAAAATGTAAACATGTGTTTCAGTGTAAGGCAAAGAAAACATCCAGGCCGTAAAGCTAGGGCTGATCGCCTAGTTGGAAGGATTGTGGTAAATTTGTTTCTGGAACGTCATCACACTCGTTGACATGTTGCATTACTGAGTGTAGTTCTGACCAAGCTCTGCGAATGAAACAACTTGGCGGGGCTTAGCAAAGCGGTGAAACATGACATCGAGTAGCATATACGAAACCCAATGAGCTATGACATGTTGTATTGCTGAGTGTAGTTCTGACCAAGCTCTGCGAATGAAACAACTTGGCGGGGCTTAGCAAAGCGGTGCAACATGACATCGAGTAGCATATACGAAACCCAATGAGCTATGACATGTCGTATTGCTGAGTGTAGTTCTGACCAAGCTCTGCGAATGAAACAACTTGGCGGGGCTTAGCAAAGCGGTGCAACATGACATCGAGTAGCATATACGAAACCCAATGAGCTATGACATGTTGTATTGCTGAGTGTAGTTCTGACCAAGCTCTGCGAGTGGAACAACTTGGCGGAGCTTAGCAAAGCGGTGAAACATGACACGGAGTCAAGGTCAAGTTCTTGGAAGAACACAGTGCGCCTGCTTGTATGTTCACAGTTTCTCACTGGACTAGCTGGCGGTTCGAGGTCGAACCGAATCGCAGGATGGACGGGTGTAATCGCCGAGAACTAGCAACACCGGAAAGCGCGACGGTGGCGCGTGCGGTGGAGCGGGGGAGAGCACTTCCGTTACGGGCTGTTGGAGAAAGACGTCGGCGGGTATAGATCATTGGGCAATTCCGGCCTACCTGCATAATTGGAAAAGGGTAGTCTATACTTACTTGCTGCTTCAGAGTTATCTTGTCCTAACACTTTGCTAAACGAGGTGGTCGGTGCTGTGCTGTAATTTAGAGTTCTTGCAGAACAACACAGATTACTCTGCGTACTCCGATTGTTGGGATAAAGCGTGTGCTATGATGTATGTAAAATTTTGCGAAAGAAAAAATATCCGCTCGTACCAATATATGTTGGCGAACTCTGTTGGAATACATGTCCACTGGATCTTCCAACTAGGCTAACTAGTTCTAGAAGTAGTAGAATTTGGAAAGTCGTCTCACGTCTTTCAGCTGTCGGTCTATTTTTTTTTATGTAAACCAATATGGGTGGCTGTGTCGAGGAGGGACCAATGGTACAGTCGACGGAGCCAAGAACCCCCTCCTCGCGAAACCACGCTCAGTGAGGCGCCATGCCAGCAGATTTGCGGACTGTTGCTAGGCTTTCTAGCCCGTTGATACGACGTTTGAAGACTCCCAGGTTAAGGCATTAGGGAAACATACTCGCCGTCCCACACCCCAGCGACGCGACAAAAAAACGATTTTGAGAACCGATGGGTTCTCAAAAGCCCAATGTCAATTGCGATATTTTTAGGGTCGTGTGTGGCGGTGTGCCTGTTTGCGTGGGAGACGCCTGGTGCATGCATTGTGACGTCCGTTGGCATTTGTAATGCACATCTCGTCCTCACAAAGATAATCTTCAATTTTTACCCGACTACGTATCACATGAGAACGCTAGCGCGTGTGAGTTGCCTTTGAGATGTGGCTATGTCCGGCTTCGCCCCCCCTTGCTTCCACCCCCTCACTCGCGCGGGAAGAGGCTTTATTGGCAAAGCCTTCAAAGAGACTACATTTCACAAAGACGGCTTTATATTAACATGCCCTCACATGTAAAGCTCTAGATAGCAAGATAGGTACCTACTAAAAGTGGTTATTATTTTTAATTGTGCAACAAACCACAAACGGTTTTTATTAAAAATGTTAATTCTATTTCATAAAAATGACTTTGTAAAATTACATATGAATTGAGCAATTTTGAAATTGCCGAGAACTCTAATAAATAAGGCTGTTTAATTCCCTTTATCTAGCATAAGTTTTGTCTGATGAACAATGAATGTTCAACTAAAAATTTCAATTTAAATAAAAAATAAGTTTACAATGTACACAGGCTCAATATATATCCATAGGTATATTATATGTATATTAGGGTTGTAACGAATATCCGTATTCGCTTTCGAAATTCCGAATATTCGGTTCATTTTTAATATTCGTATCCGTATTCGTATTCGGTTGTAAGATACCGAAATCTGTACCACAGCATTAAGACCGGATATACTCATATTCTCAAAAGCGACAAAGCATGTAGTACTTGTTGAACTTACAGTTCCATGGGAAAGTAACATACCGAAGGACCACAACATCAAACTTAACAAGTACTGCAACTTAGTAGACCGGATTGTGAGAAACGGATTCAAGACTGATCTCTTCGCTGTGGAAGTCGGAGCAAGGGGACTACCAGCGAAGTCGCTCTACAGTCTCTTCAAGAATCTAGGGCTCCCAAGATCGACGCTAAGCTCATATATGGAGAGAGCTTCGAAAACGTCACTGGAAGCATCCTACAGAATATGGATAGGTAGAGAGAGGGAGGTCGAGAGCGGGACTGGTGGTTTCCCCGCGTCCTAGTCAACGCAGACTAGCTGACGAGGGCTTGAAGCGAGCCGAAACGTGAAGCATGCGCGGGAAATTTAGAGTGGCCACTCGCTAGTCCCGGCCTCGATTAATACCCTCCTCTACTGCCGATGGGCCCGGATATGTTCGGTGAAGCCATCGTAAGCTTAGATCCACACCTTCATTTTACTGAGTGGGGCGCAACAATATTGGTAGGTGTGGCGTATACGCGCAAACCAATGGGCGTGTAGTGTGTGCGGTGGGGTACGGGCGAAGGAGAGAATATGCCTATAGCGCAAAACTGTTATTCCTTAAGTATAATTTTCCACTCCTAAAGTTTGATTATTAAATAAAATTATAAATCTTTTGTAACGCACTAATTTCGTTTCATTTTTTGACGTGATAACGTCACGTCTTATAAATTGATGAACACCGGCTGCATGCACGAAAAAGTGTCACGTTCCATCTGAGCCTGTGTGTGCAAGCGAGAGCGCGTAACAAGCGATAGAGGCACAATCGGCCCAAGCCGAAAGCGAACCAAGGGAATCCGATATTCGTTTGGTCGTTTATGTGATTTCGTGGCTCAGTGGTAAGAGTGTACGATTTGTATTTTTTGACCATGGGTTCGAATCCCTCAAATTTTTTTTTGGTTTTTTTTATCTTTTTTAAGCAATGTTACGGTGTTTAAATATTTTTTGGGTGTTTAGTTTTTTTTATAACCACCTAAGAATTTTTTTCGGAAATACAAACGTAACAAAAACGACATGCGTAGTCTTACCACTTTATGACGTTATCACGTAAAACTATCGTCCGTACACCGACTTTACAGACAACCAATTTTTTTTTTTTTCAAAATGCAGCGTCAAGTAATCAAAAACAGAGAAAAACATTAAAATAAGTCCATATTTATATGATTTTGGACTCAATGTAGGTAGATCTAAATTTATAATAGAAAATTTAAGTGTTTTTAGGGTTCCGTACCTCAAAGGAGGAAAAAACGGAACCCTTATAGGATCACTTTGTTGTCCGTCCGTCTGTCTGTCTGTCAAGACCTTTTTTCTCAGGAACGGGTAGACGTATCAAGTTGAAATTAATATCAAATACTAAGGTCTACGAAACCTTTGAGGTGTAGAAAATGCAAGCTTCTAGGTCAACGGAATCACTAGATACGCCCATTTAAGTCACATATTTTGCTACCGGCAAATCAAATCAAAACCTATAGAGTACTTCCCGTTAACATAGAATCATGAAATTTGGTAAGAAGCAAGGTCTTACAGCACAAGTAAAGGAAAAAATCTTAAATTGTAAATTTATAGTTATGTGACATTAAAAATGTTTTTGTTTGTTTTCTATGTCAAGGTCCCTTTTTCTCAGGAACGGATCAAGATAACAAATTGAAATTAATATGAAATACTAAGACCTACGATCTCTTTAAGGTGTAGAATACCAAAGCGTCTAAATCAACACAATCAAAAGATACGGCCATCTATGTCATATTTCATACTCGCAAACTCACTCAAAACAAATCAAAACCTATAGGGTATTTCCCGTTAACATAGAATCATAAAATTTGGTAAGAAGCAAGGTAACAGGTCCAAGGAAGCAAGGTCCAGCACAAGTAAAGGAAAACATCCGAAAATTGTAAAATTGTAGTTATTGACATTAACCCTTCATCACTGGAGCGGGCAATATTGCCCGCCGAGCATTTATACCGTCATCTATGGAGCGGTCAATATTAACCCGCCACCGCTCCAAACCGCTGCATGGGCCGAAAAATAATTTTTCCCTACACAATCTACTATTATAGTATTAGTACAAAGAGACATACTATAAAGTTGACAAAATTGATCTACCAACACTATCATTACCGAAGACAACAACGAGCCGACAGAGTAGGAAAAAAATATCATATCTGTCGTCATTGTTGTGGGTGTTGTGTTGTGGGTCGGTGTAGTGAATGTTCGTTGAGTTTGTTCACCAAATACAGAAGAATGGACCGGTAAGTGATGTTTTTTCTCTTTTTCATTATATTCCGGACCTATTGAGTACATTTGTTTGTACTGAGTTGAGATGCATTTTACGTAAAAAGTCGAAGAAAAGTCCTACTCCATACTGACAATTTTTTCCTGTTTGTTGTTGTTGTCAAAGCTTGTTTCTCAAAATAAATCGGTTTTTCGGAGAAAGTGAGGTGACAGAAATGTTCATTAGTTCTTCTAGTTGAATAATATATGCCGTTTAGTGCTTACATGTCGTACATTTACGAGAAACAAGCCATTTTTGTGACCTAGGTCTCGCGCCATACAAACTTGCCTGTTTTGAGAAGCTTGTTTCTCAAAATAAATCGTTTTTTTGGAAAAAGTGAGGTGACAGAAATGTTCCTTAGTTCTTCTAGTTGAATAATATGTGCCGCTTAGTGCTTGCATGTCGTAAATTTACGAGAAATGAGCCATTTTTGTGACCTAGGTTTCGCCTAGGAACTTGGTGAAAGTGTTTTTTTTGCCAACATTTTTTGCGAATTCAAAATTTTATTGTGGTTGACACGGGGGCTGCTGATACACAAGAAAGGTATGATTAGGTCCGTTATTTATTAGTGTTTATAATAAAAATACTATGTGACCGATTTCCGGTCTAATAAATTTATAAAAATAAAAAATCTGAGACAGGTCGCGATTTTCATATAACACAACTTTACAAAATAATAATATGCAATATATATAAAAAAATACTATTTATAGCTAGAATATTTATCTGTAAATACAATCCATATGTTAGTTCATGAAGTTTTATGGAAAAATCTTCCAAAATGATTTTTTTTCGAGAGTAATGCGCCGGCGCCGATCGCGCCCGCCACCTGGTGTAGGCGAAGGATTGTTTTGGTTAATGCTTCCGTAGAGGACGGGTTAAAAAAAAAATATTGTTTTGTACGTCAAGGACCCCCTTTCTCAGGAACGGATCAAGATAACAAATTGAAATTAATATGAAATACTAAGAGCTACGATCTCTTTACGGCATAGAAAATGCAAGCTTCTAAATCAACGCAATCAAAAGATACGGCCATCTATGTCAGATTTCATACTCGCAAACTCACTCCAAACAAATCAAAACCTATAGGGTATTTCCCGTCAACCTAGAATCATAAAATTTGGTAATAAGCAAGGTCTATTTATGGCACACGTAAAGGAAAAAGTCCTAAAATTGTAAACTTGTAGTTATGATATTAAAAAAAAATTTATTGTTTTGTGTGTCAAGTCAAGACCCTTTTTCTCAGTAACGAGTCAAGATATCAAATTGAAATTAATATGGAATACTAACGTCTGCAATCCCTTCGAGTTATATAAAATGAAAGCTTCTAAATCAATATAATCAAAACATACGGCTATTTATGGCAAATTTTAATACTTGCAAATGCATGCTTCATTCAAATGAAATCAAAACCTATAGGGTACTTACGTTGACCTGGAGTAATGAAATTTCGCAAGAAGCATGGTCTCACATCACAAGTAAAGAAAAAATCCGAAAATTTTAGATATTATATCGTTATGTCATAGTCATAATATAAGAAATATATTTTTGTATAACTTCACGAATGCCGCACAGTCAAACCATTGCTGTAGTGTTTATTTAGGCGTTCGTGATTTTCCAAAACAATTGTTTTTGTACATGCCTACAAAATACAAATATATTGAGTGATGCTGATGATACGGAACCCTCGGTGCGCGAGCCCAACTCGCACTTGCCGACTTTTTTTCATTTGGATATAAAATTTCATATACAATTTTCAATATTCGTATTTGTATTCGCGAATATCATTTTGGAATATTCATATTCGCATTCGTATTCGCGAATGTGGAAAAATAGGCATTCTTTACAACACTAATTTATACATTATATATACATAGATATATTGAGCCTTATATGCTCGTAGGTATGCTTATTATATGCCTACACTGTATAATACTTGTTAACATTACGTTTATTAATTCAAGTAAATAAGATTGGAATTTCCTTTCCTAGTCTAGCGACTCAATTCGTGTGTGGGAACGCGCTCTCGTTGGAACAATGGCAAGGTGCGTCTGAGTTGGCTAGAATGGTGCGTCGGCTAACAGTAACATTACCTGTTACGAGCTGCACATTACTGCGTACAATATTTTATTTTACCTAAAAATATAAAAATAAAAGTGCTAACTCGCTGCTCCGCACAGCATTTTTTTATTTGATACACAAGTTTCTGAACTACGCTTAGTATCTAGGTAGATGTTTTAAAGACTTCTTTACGAAGTCTAAAATAATCTCAAAAATATATCTTTATTAATATTCTAAAATAATTCAGAAATCTAAAATATGATACGAAAATATTTTATAAAAATTGGGAGTGCTTGTGGAAAACTTGGATGGGTGACCGCTGACCGTTGGAGGCTGACCGAGGTTTGGATTCCTCGTAAAACTGTAGGTCCCTTCCCTCCTAATCTTACTTGGTGGTAGGGTTTAACCCGCCCGGGTTGCTACCACCGCACTGAATGAAACGTCGGTCTAAACGGCTATGTAAATAGTTTGTGTTTTCCGACCAGTTCAGTGTGGCCGGCACGATCAAAGGGGGAAGCACTGACATGGCACCTAGTCCACCCGGTGTTATGGGCTGACATCACGGACGTTGTAGGTGATGTAGCCAACCGTGTCAGTTTCCATAAAAATAAAAAAAAATAAAAGAGTATACTCAGATAAAAATCATCGGCATCGTCACCGCATACAAATTATTTGTATGTAGGTATGGTGTGGTGCTGTCTGATAGATAAGGGGTAAGAGTCAGCCTCGGTAGCACAGTGGTGCGGTCGGTCGACTGTTGTTAAGCACACCTGGGCGCGGTCAGTACTTGGATGGGTGACCGCTCGACCGTTGGAGGCTGACCGTGGTTCGGATTCCACGTAAAACTGTAGGTCCCTTCCCTTGGTGGTAGGGTTTATCCGGCCGGGTTGGTACCACCGCAATTAATAAAACGTCGGTCGAAACGGCTATGTAAATAGTTCGTGTTTTCCGTCCAGTTCCGTGTAGCCGACATGAAATGAAGGGAAGCACTGACATGGCACCTAGTTCACCTGGTGTTATGGACTGACATCACGGATGTTGTAGGTGATGTAGCCAAGGGTTTCAGGTTCCATAAAAAAAAACCAAAGAAGTACAACTTCTAAGGCATGTACATAAGTACATGCACCTTTTTTAGGGTTCCGTATCTGTTACGGGACCCTATTACTAAGCCCACGCGGTCTGTCTCTCTGTCTGTCTGTCCGTCCGTCCGTCCGTCTGTCAGTCCGAGAGCTGTATCTCTTGAACCGAAATAGGTAGCCCATTGATTTTTTTACAGAATATGTGTTATTATTGCCGATATAACAACAAATAATAAAAATTAAAAAAAATAAAAAATTCACCGGGGTTCCCATAGAAGAAACTAAAAAGTTTATGCGCGCCACGTCATCTACCGAAAAGACTATGAAGCATTTTAACTAATCATGAATTTTAACTAATATGAAGCATTTCATAAACACGCCATGGATGGCATGAGTCTTGCGTGAGTGGCACTGACCATGAAATGGCGATACGGAACCCTCGGTGCGCGAGTTGGACTCGCACTTGGCCCGTTTTTAATTAATACCAAAGTGTCATATATTTATCTATGAATAATACTAGTGTACAATTGCTCAAGCCGATATGGGCGTACGGCATACAGCAAATATCTGCTGAGTACAGAGGGTTCAAAACTACATACTGACGAATATTTCCAATGCACCTACAATATAGTATACGATCAAATCAATGGCGACGAAATACAGATCCCGATTGGAACACCACCCGAACTAGCTTGCTGTCCAACAGACCATGCCGGACTATATACAACGTCTAAAAAGGCGCAACATCATGGAACTAGGCAATTAGAGGTATCCCTAGCAACGTTTAAGAGAATAGATCCTCACAATCAGATCCAAACAAATGAACACTCCACGCATCTGCTCATAGTTGATGACTGATTGCAGATTAAACCTGAAGAAAAAACCATCCGCTCCAAAATAATAGAAATTTGAGAATCGGCGTTCGGACTCACTCTTGGTGGATGTAATTTTTTCGAGAATATGGTGGTACACACGAATGCAGCTCGACCTTCGGCCTTGTAATTAACAACTTACTGTTTTACATAAAGTATAACGCTTACTTTAACGCAGCTCGGCCTTCGACCTTGCCCTGAATAACTTGATTACTGCGAGAAAGTATATTGTTTACCGTAGTTCAGCACTTGGCCTCACGCTTAGTGACTTTGATCGAGGGAATATAATATCGTCTACCTGAACGCAGCCCAGCCTTCGACCTCACCCCTAGTGACTTTCTTCGAGAGATTATAATATCGTTTACGTGAATGAAGCTCGGCCTTCGGACTTGCCCTTAGTAAATTAATTGTTTCGAGAAAGAATACTGTTAACCTTAACGCAACTCGGCCTTCGGCCTCACCCTTAGGGACTCGGTTTCTTCGAGTATATCATCTAGCTAGCTGAACGCAGCTCGGCCTTCGGCGTCGCCCTTAGTGAATTAGGTTCTTTCAGAGAGTACAGTACAGTTAAGTGCACGCAGCTTGGTCTGCGCTTTGTGACTTAAATTACTTAGAGAAAGGTATCCCTTTCTTAACCCTGCGTCGCCACGAGTGCACGGATGCAGGTGACCACAAAGTGGCACACGGGACGAGAGGGCTTGGATGATCAGACACTTAATCTGGGTTTCCGAAATGCCCATATTGGTTGTTCTATACCAATATTGCAGTTAATGAATAAATTTAGCGGTATCCTGGTATTTCAGGATTCCGGGAACCCTGTATCCATGCCCTTGATGTCATAAAGAGGGAGAGATAGATAAGAGAAAGAGGGCCCCCTTACACAAGATGACATTGTGGCGACGCAACGCATGACCAACATTCCACCGCGATTTGTATGACATGTGGTACATACCGTTGGAAAGAGCGTCCACTAGCAAACTTTTTAAAAGAAAACGAAGCTCTCAATTGGTGTCAGTTTTTTTAAAATGAATTAAGAAATTAAGATTCTGTCATATTTTTACTCATTCTCGGGATTTTGGGAGTTCATAAGTCCTTTTCATGGTATTAACTTTATCAAATAATATTTTTTCTAGAACAAGGATACATTGTAAAATTCAATAAATTTTATTTCGTGGTGATACAATCATACCTAAACAAAAAAGTTACAAGGGTTTAAAGCTGAGATTTTGGAAATTATCAAAAATAACGAAAAAACATTTTATCTTGATATCACGTGACACCTGACAAAAGGTAAAATTTTATTTCGTGCTGATACAATCATACATAACAAAAAAGTTACAAGGGTTTAAAGCTGAGATTTTGGAAATTATCAAAAATAAAGAAAACAAATTGTATCTCGATACCACGTGACACCTGACAAAAGGTTAAATTTTATTTCGTGCTGATACAATCATAAACAAAAAAGTTACAAGGGTTTAAAGCTGAGATTTTGGTAATTATCAAAAATAAAAAAATAAAATTTATCTCGATACCACGTGACACCTGACAAAAGGTATCATGGGTCAAAACGTTGCAAATGACCCCTTACCTAAAAAAAAAAAATTGTCGGTCGATATGCCGAACATCCTGTATTTTATACGTCGACCTTATTAGGTTAAAACATTTTTATAGTACGACGATTTTATTTTTGAATTTCGCCATTTTTATACTTAGTCATTTTTCCGAGTAGTCTTTTGTCGCCTAAATCATATTGGTGTTGTAGCTAAAAGAATGCGCTCTTTAAAAGAACAATGCAAATGACGGACTGAGTGGGACTTGAATCCAAACCATACATAAATAAATAAAAACAAGGAATCTTGTGTCAAAATATTCGACTTTTTTTTTTCATATAAACACCTAATCCAGTTTCCCGAGGCGTGTAGGAGGTCAATGGCATGGTTTTTTTAATTACCTATCAACCGTTATCTCTCCTTCTAATGAAAAAAAATCACTGAAATAGCATGATCGCAAAATGTGTGAACATTTGGTGTGACCATTTCTGGTATCCGCGCGGATAGGTACCTGGGAATGTGGGAGAAGTAAGAGATACCGTTTCGGCGCGTGTACCTCGGAAGGTTACAGGTTAAAACAGGATTTCCCAAACTTTTTTAGTTCGCGGCTCCCTTAGAGTAGAGAGCTACATGGTTTTTATGGCGCCCTACTGAAATCCAGCCCATTTAGTGGTATTTAAAATGTATACAATGATGTTAGGTCAGAAATTAACGAAAACATTTTTTGGATGGAATTTGTGTGCCGAAGCGGACCTGTACCGACCCTGTGTCATGAGCCGCGCAAAGTTCAAAGTCCAAGTAAAGTCCCAAGTGCTCGCGTGATGATTCACAGTGCCCCTAAGGGTTAGCTGCGGCGCACCCTTTGGGAGCCCCAGAGTTAATCACAATAAACAAACATTTTAGTCTGTTTACTTTTAATTAAATAATTTTACAGGTGCAAAAGTAAAGTGTGTGAGTAAGGATGGCCATGAATATCTCACCTGGAACCCCAATATTGCTAAAACTGGCTGTGTGGATAAATCGGTTCGATTTATTTTATACAAAATCATCTACTAATGGAGATTACATCCAACATCCATCCACACTGGAAATCACCCTTAAAATTTTTAAAAGTCGGTAATTTCATGGTCAGAGTATCAATTGTAAGTTGGTTTCAATCCAATAATTACCAATTACTTATTGATGTGCAGTAAGCACCTCAGTAATGATTTTCCTCTCTAATGCACGAACTAGGTAGGTACCAACCTACTATGTAGGTACCTACTTACCTTTCCTTACGAGAATGCTGAAGATAAAACTAGACGATTGAACAGTTTGCGAGAATGGTGAAGGCAGACAGAAGTCTAGAGCTAGGTAGGCGGTGAGTGGGAGGGCGGTGAGTGTAAACAACAACTGTTCCAGCTGGCAGGTTGCGGGAGGGAGAGTGCGTGGGTGCGTACTCACCGCTGTGCTCCGTGAATATGTTGGAGCCGAGCAGGCGCGGATCTTTGGGGACTCGCGGCTTGTTCCTGGAGCGGACGGAGGCGCCGCCGCCGCTCCCTCGCTCCTTGCCCTGTTGCGCGCCCATACCGCACACCGGACCGACAAACCTCTCACACCGACATCACACTATACACCGTCCGACGCACTGCCGGCGCATTCCCTATTTCTTATCCTATGCGAAGCCGCTGGCGCGATACGGCTGTCGCTTGGCTGGGGACGCGTTCCGCGCAGTTCGTGCCACTTTTTGCGGCTACTCGCAGTCAGTCACAAGTGCTGGAGCGCAAGCTCCGTACGACAGCAATGGAGGAGAGAGGCGCAAACTAGCGAACCGAAAGAGCGACGACAAGGCGGCGCGACGAGTCGCCTGTGCAAGTGAGCGAAGCGACTGACGTGTTTGACGTCGATTTTTTAGTACCGCCACTGGCCACGGCAGCGCTGATTGCGATGAATGAAAGACTGTCTGTCTGACTGGCAGACACCCACTCACTACAAGTCGGGTTTGACACCTGAAAGACTTCCTGGCTCCTTTGGCTCCTTTAGTGAACACTCGGCTCGAAACGAAACGTAACAAAAACGACATGCACCGCCTCAACATTAGGTTAGGGTTAATATAGAGAAGATGCGTCACGTAGCGACGCATCGGTAATTTTTTTTAAAACCACCAAACATCACTCATACCACACTTTCCTTAGAGCCGAAGTCTGCCGAAAGGAGCTAAAGGAGCCAGGAAGTCTTTCAGGTGGCGCAACGATCGTGGTTGTCCTCCACTCCACACGAGTGTCTCTTTGTAGTAAGCACCTGATAGCTGACACTGCTGGAAAGAAAACCATACTACGCCCTTGCCTTGCCTTGCCACGCACAACGTATAAATTGTAACGAAAGTCGAGAAGCGAAGCAAGTTCGTCGTTCATCGTACAGAATGGTGTATAGATAAGGTGTGTGTTGACAAAATTTGAAAGGACAATGGAGGTTTAACATACTTTGCAGAAAAACTAAATCCACCGCCCCGACATAACCTGTTAGTGTAACTATTCCCTAGAGTGTCTTTATAAGCCGGATAAGAGGCAATCCTAAGGCGCTATTGAAAATAAATTCGCGGAAGTCGCCATTTTGTATTAATTTTTTTTGGTGAAATTTAATTTTTTTTATTTTTGGCCCCAGTTTTGATTTCCGCAGACTAAGTCTTTTCTAATAGCAGTGATTTGTGGTCCTTTATGCTCCTGTATTTTTTTACGAGGTGCAACAAATGCAAATGAGAAGAAGAATGAAAAAAACAAGACATATGGCTATACCGTCACACTATCCTTGCCTTTCCGTAAGAAAAAAAAAAGAAAAAGTTAACGGCCAGGTGCTTAATACTACAAAGAGACGCTCGTCACTCCACCACATCAATTTCATTTTTTTTAGCTCGAGCCAAAACGCGCGAGTACGGTGCCACCTGAAAGACTTCCTGGCTCCTTCCTGGCTCCTTTAGCTCCTTTCGGCAGACTTCGGCTCGAAGGAAAGTGTGGTATGAGTACTGATGGGTCGATCCCGGGATTGAATCTTTATGCGCGGGATTTTTTCATAAAAATCCGGATTTAATCCTATTCTAGGACCGAATGAGGATTTTATGTTTTAAGGTTAAGTATGTGAAGTTGTTCTGTAATATGAGCGAAATTTTATAATAAAGTCCCGGATTTAATCCTATTTTAAGATCGAAAGGATTTTATGTTTTTAACTAGCTTTTGCCCGCGGCTTCGCTCGCGTGAAATTCGTATTTCAAAAGAAGAAACTAAATCATTAAGGGCGAGGCCGAAGGCTGAGCTGCGTTCAGGTTAATGATAAACCTTCTCGAATAAAGTATGTTTTAACTAGCTTTTGCCCGCGGCTTCGCTCGCGTGAAATTCGCATTTCAAAAGAAGAAAATAAATCATTAAGGGCGAGGATCTCGTTATGAGCCACGCAAGTTTGTAACGAGTTTTCACGAGTCGTATTTGTGAGTGGTCATTGCAAGGGATCGCTTGGACTATCCGCTCTGATCTGATGACATTACATCTCTGATTACATTACACAAGTAGTATTAAGCGGCGGGTGGCCAAGTTTTTGGGCATCGGGTTCTCATGCAAGAGGTCCGAGGTTCGAATCCGGTCGGTGTGTACCAATGAGTTTTTTCTGACGAACAAATTTACGTGCATACTTACACCTGCTGCTTCACCGTTTAGAACTGGTGTAAAACTAGGTACCTTCCCTTGCCCCTTACGAAGTTGTAGGCTCAAATTGTAGCCGACTGGGTTAGTACCACCGTACTGGATGTAAGATGGCCGCATAGCAGGCTCGGCTGTGCTCTCTTCTAGTTCAGTATATCCAGCAATCCAGGGATGTCTCCGGTATGCACGGGCACCTACCTTCTCGGAGGTGATATTGGCTGGTCGGAGAATGTTCGACTCAGGCGACCGGATTACATAAAACAGTATTATTTTTAGTAACTATTATAATAGTTTACTAGCTTTTGCCCGCTCTCGTGAAATTCGTATTTCAAAAGAAGAAAGTAAGTTATAAAGCGAGAAGGTCGAAAGCTGAGCTGCATTCAGGGTAATGATAAACCTTCTCGAACAAAATATGTAACTACTGATTAGGCCGAAGGTCGAGCTCCTTTCAGGTAAACGTTATTTTTCTCGAAGAAACTAAGTTACCTATGGCGACGCCGAAGGCGGAGCTCCCTATAGGTAAACCATATACTTTTTCAAAGAGGCCGACGAGGCCGAAGGCCGAGCTGCGTTCAAGTAAATGATAATCCTTCTCAAAGAAACTAAGTTAATGCCCTGCCGAACGCCGAGTTGCGTTCGCGTAAACGATATTCGCCCTTATTTACTTACTTTCATCGAGAAATATATCGTTAACTTGAACGAAGCTCCGCTTTCGGCCTCTCCCTTAGTTACTTACTTCGAAAAGGTACATGTTTCGTATCGGTGACGTCATATTTAGTTTACATGTATCCTAACTTGTACCATAAGAATAGGATAAAAAAATTAGAATCGAATCAAATTACAATTTTGGCTTTCTATAGTATGGGGAGTGCGATTTTATAGGCACCCGCCCGCGCGCCGCGCCGCCCGCTCCGCCGCGCCGCCCGCTCCGCTACGCCGCCGGCTCGCTCATATCTGATACCTACTCGCGCTAAATGGCGCGCGAAACATTTCAGTTTGGGAACCACATCTAAGCGTAACCGGAACTGAATTTTATTTAGCTTATCCTCTGTGTCGTATAGTATAGGATATAACATCCTTGTACAATGTTTCATCGAATTCAGATGATCGGTTTAAGAGTTATGGTGGAACATACATACACAGAAAATATTTCTAAAAATCGTCAATTTAGCTTTAGTATCATACATAGAGTGTTATACCTCAGTATCTCATAAAACAAAGTAACTTACTCTATGACCATCCCTTACAGATTTATTATTAGTATTGATTTAACAAATATCGGTAGATTATGACCTCAAATCGTTATTTTTTAACCGACTTCAAAAAAAGGGGGAGGTTCTCAATTCGACTGTATGTTTTTTGGTCAAACATGACCGAAATTGGTAGATCTAACAAAAAATCGGTACCTAACTTTTCACACTGTCACGGTCACTGAACAGACTCGATTACCGACCTTTTTTTCCTCTCTCACATCACGGCGAAATGTACGCACGCTCAAACGACCACAGATATTGATTATTTTGTGAACATAACTAGGGAATCATGCATTCAAATTAAAACCTGTCGAGACATTATTTATTTAGATATAGGAATTCATCCAGTAAAACAATGATCTACATACCTACTACCATATTATGCCTAGTACTAATGAAAACAACTCATTCACGATGTTGAAATCTAATATTAAAATAAAATCCTATTTCGTAGGATCGAATGAGGAACCTTCCCCAACTTTCCCAATAAAATCCCTATAAAGTCTCGAATAAGGATTCAGTCCCAAATGGGATTGAATCCTTGCCCATCAGTAGGTATGAGCGATGTTTTGGGGGTTTAAAAAAAATAACCAGGGTTAATTTATACAAGATGCGTCGCGACTCGCGAGTCGCGACCCTAACCTAATGTTGAGGCGGTGCATGTCGTAATGTGAAATGTCGCACCGAGGGTCGCACTGTCATTAACACTTCACCTTACCTAAGCAGATTAAAGTCTACTTACTGGGAGTATTTATTCGTTACAACAGAAAGGTTGATTGATTTTGCTGCTTTCACAACAGTTATTCTTCTAGATAGGTAGGTACCTAAAAGAGACTAGAGAGAAATAGTTGATACATCTTCTTCGTAGTGAATGGGGTCCATCACGGGGAGCCAAGTCCAGTCCGGCTGCGGTCCGCCACCTGAAATACCTGCTTGATCCTACAACCGCTCCTTTAGCTCCTTTCGGCAAACTTCGGCTCGAAGGAGGAATGTGTGGTATGATATGACTTGAAATATTTATTGAGGGTTTTCGCGAAAAATACCGATCCTAGAATGCTATTACCAGAACAATGTACATTTATACTTTGATCCACTATACAGAACAAGTAAAAAATATGCGCAATTTTTTTTTATTTGATTAAAGTTTCAATGAAAGCTTATAAGGGCCGAAATACAAGGAACTTTTGTTCTTACGTTTTTTTGCCTAATGTAAATGGTTCCCAAGGAATAGAACAATTTACCAATGGACCCAAGTAACACTCGCTTTGGAGCACCGACTGTGCACGACGCACGTACAAAGTGCTATTCGCTAAATTTTAATGTTAATACGTACACCACCCGGCACGTAACTTGGCCTGTACGCGAGAGAGACATTGCTATACTCGGCGGAGCCCTCAATTTTATTACGCTGGGCCTTTCGCACACCGACCAAGTTACGTGCCGGCGGTGTACGTTTAAAGGTCTTTCTTTTTTCTTAGGTTTATTTTTCTGTGTAGAACATTGAAAGTGTAAAATTACTTTGTTCTCGTAATTATAGGACCAGTATTTTTCGAGAAACCTGGGAACAAATATTTAATTGTTCCGTTCCTCGGGAACAATTTATATTAGACAAAAACATGTAAGTACAAAAGTACCTAAATTTTGGAGTATTTTTACTTTTTATGTATAGAGCATCAAAGCAAAAAAAAAAACTTTGTTCGCATAACTGCGTTTTAGGAGCAGTATTTTTCGAGAAAATCTGGAAAAAATATTTAATTATTCTATTCCTTGGGAACCATTTACATTAGGCAAAAAAACGTAAGAACAAAAGTTTCTTGTATTTCGGCCCTCTATAAGCTTTCATTGAAACTTTAACCAAATTAAAAAAAAAATTGCGTATATTTTTTACTTGTTCTGTATAGTGGATCAAAGTATAAATGTACATTGTTCTGGTAATAGCATTCTAGGATCAGTATTTTTCGCGAAAACCCTCAATAAATATTACATTGTTCCGTTTCAGGGGAACCACTTATATTAGGAAAAAACATGTAAGAACCAAATAGTCTTATATTTTGGCCTTCTATACTAATTCTTTAAAATTTCAACCAAATTAGAAAAATACGGAGTTTGGTAAAATTTACCAATTGTAATTGTTTTAATGTTTGTGAATATGTTACCTTTTCTGTGTAGAGGATCAAAGCCTCGACGTATTTGGTGGTCAATTTTTTTTTCTAGCATAATCAGTTTTCGAGCAAACCCGGAAAAAAGATTTCATTATTTCATAACTTCGGAACCGTTTACATTTGGTAAAAACATATAATAACAAAAGTGCCTTATTTTTTCCCCATCTACATGATTCCATTAAAACTTTACCACATTTATAGTTTTTTTTCCGAAAGGCTAATTTATTCGAGAAAATCTTGAAAAACATATTTAATTGTTCTATTCCTTGGAAACCATTTACATTAGGCAAAAAAACGTAAGAACAAAAGTTCCTTGTATTTCGGCCCTCTATAAGTTTTCATTGAAACTTTAACCAAATAAAAAAAAAAATTGCGTATATTTTTTACTTGTTCTGTATAGTGGATCAAAGTATAAATGTACATTGTTATGGTAATAGCATTCTAGGATCAGTATTTTTCGCGAAAACCCTTAATAAATATTTCATTGTTCCGTTTCAGGGGAACCACTTATATTAGGAAAAAACATGTAAGAACCAAATAGTCTTATATTTTGGCCTTCTATACTAATTCTTTAAAATTTCAACCAAATTTGAAAAATTCGGAGTTTGGTAAAATTTACCAAATATAATTTTTTTAATTTTTGTGTATATGTTACCTTTTCTGTGTAGAGGATCAAAACCTCGACGTGTTTGGTTCCTAATATTTTTTTTCTAGCATAAACAGTTTTCGAGCAAACCCGGAAAAAAGATTTCATTATTTCATAACTTCGGAACCATTGACATTTGATAAAAACATATAATAACAAAAGTGCCTTATTTTTTTGCCATCTACATGATTCCATTAAAATTTTACCAAATTTGTAGTTTTTTTCCAAAAGGCAAATTTTTTCGAGAAAATCTGGAAAACATATTTAAGAACAACGTTTACTCGTGTAAGTGTAACGATAAACAATTTAAAATACATTTGAGGCAGTTTGTAACATTATTTACCATAAAATGGTAAAATAAAAAAAATATTTTTTTTTCTCACAATTCGGCCCTGCAATGACGCCCGAAATACCGATCACTGGATATGAGTGAAGTTGTGTGGTATGTAGTGATATTTTGGTGGTTTAAAAAAAATTAACCAGGGTTAATATAAAGAAGATGCGTCGCGCTACGCGACGCATCCTCTATGGGTGTTCAGTACATGGACCGACATTTATTTGTAGGTAAGTAGGGTCATTTGCAAGGTTTTGACCTTTTGTCTGGTGTCACGTGGTATCGAGATACGACTTTTTTCTTTATTTTTGAAAATTACCAAAATCTCAGCTATAACCCCGTGTAACTTTTTTGTTTATGATTATATCTGCAAGAAATAAAATTTATTTGATTTTACGATGTATTCTTGTTCTAGGAAACATATCATTTGATGAAGTAATACGATGAAAAGGAGTTATGACCTCCCTAATTCCCGAGAACGAGTAAAAATATGACAGAATCTTAATTTCTTAATTCATAAAAAAAAACTGACTGCAATTGAGAGCTTCATTTTCCTTTCAAACGTTTGCTAGTTTACGCGCTTTCCAACGATATACCACATGTCACACAAATCATTCACTAAGTGGCCAAAATTAGGGATAATTTGCAAGAGTCTAAACAAATGGAAGCAGTCCCTAGTAGTTGGAATTGGAATTGAACAGTACCCGCGCGACCGTTACATGTTCTAAATTTGAAAATGCTCCTGAAAACGCTCTCAAAGTGAAGCGACCACCGATAAGGTGGCTCTGTTACAAAGTTGCTGTCGTTCTGTTCTGGTCTCTGTCCCTAATTTTGGCCAAATCGCGTCAAATTACACTTGTCGAAAACATAAATTTCAAAAATTTATATCTCGAAAAGTAGACACTAGAGAAAAACTTAATTTACTCTTTTGTCTCGATGAGGATTACTCTGGCGAAATTAATGCACTGGCCGTTACAACAACCTGTATATTAACCCTAAACTAATGTTGAGGCGGCGCATTTCGTTTTTGTTACGAGTTTTCGAGCCGAGTGTGTTCACAATGTCTTTCGGGCGTCGTTTCGGAGGTAAAATCCGTGGTCGTGGTCGGTTGGTCCGCGGTTTCGTGCAAGTTCGAACATTTGGATTTGACTTGCTGACTACTTTATAGTCAGTTATTTTCATAGAGAAATAATTTATTCTAGTTTTTTTTGTATGAAACCTGACACGGTTGGCTACATCACCTACAACATCCGTGATGGCAGCCCATAACACCGGATGAACTTGGTGCCACGTCAGTGATTTTTCTCTTTCAAGAGTATTTAAAATTGAAACGTAAGCTTGATTATTTTCATCGACCTCGGTAACACAATTTGACAAATAAACTCCGTTGATTATTTCCACTTTTTCAACAACTCCTTCTCTTAGATTAGAATTTAAAATATTAGCTTTGACAATAGTCTCTGTTCTGGGTTTAAGATTATAAATAATATCGTTATTAACGAACTCCGGATTACCACTTTGAAAGTTGGATTTACGGGAATAATTTTTATTTTCGCTTTTAGCGACTTCCGGGTCACCGCGCTGTAGGCTGGATTTACGGGATAAATAATTTTTATTTTCGCTTTTAGCGACTTCCGGATTACCGCACTGGAGGCTGGATTTACGGGATAAATAATTTTTATTTTGAATTAATAATCTTATGGTTTGCCCATTATAAAAATAAATTTGATCAGAGTTGAGGTCAATTTTTGCTTTATGCTTCTTCAATAAGTCGTTTCCGATTATGCCGTCATAATCTAAAATTATATTTTCCTTATCATTAACGACATGAAATAAATGATTTAAAATAGAATGTCCAATTTTAATATTTAAATAAGAGTAACCTAATGTTTTGGTTACATTTTTAGATTGTGTGATTCCCTTTAATTTTATTATTTGATCTCGATAGACCTTGGTATTTAAATTTAAGCATTCAGCTTGTATAATAGAAATATTTGCACCAGTATCAATTAGAAAATTAAGATTTTTATTAAGTTTAGATTCTACACACGGTATAGAAATATGAAGAATATTTATTTTGGCTGTGCCTTTATCAGATGCTCCAAACTCGTCGGACCGGCACTGTCCGAGAGTGTTAGCCCGTTTAAATTTTCAATATCGACAGTATTGGTTGTATTTTGAGAATTTTGTTTCGCCATTTGTTCATTAAATTTTTCAGCGTGTTGCCTTTTGTAACAATATCCTATAAGATGCCCATTCCTCCTACAATATTTACAAAATTTTGTTAGGTCCACTTGTCGTTGCAAGACGTGAACAGATTTATTATTATAAGAATTATTTCGATTTTGATTCGAAGAGGAAGGTTGATTATAATTTTGATTGAAATTTGAGTTATTTTTAAAAATTTTAGTTCTACATTCTTGAGAAGAATGACCTTGCTTGTTACACTTTTGGCAGTATTTCTTTTTGGAGTTCTCCTGCAATAAACTAAACTTTTCCTCTTCCAATGCCATATTGAAAGCGTCGTTAAGAGAATCCGGCTCTCGAGAGCGAAGCATTTGGGAAATTTGAGGATGTACCCCCAATAAAAACGTATGAAGGGAAAGCTGGTTGGTACTTTCGATTTGACCAGGTAATAATTCTGGTTTGGTGCAGAACTGCTTTATGCAAGATAACAAACGTTTTAAGCAAGTCTCAAGTCGAAATATATAGTGAGCCACGTTTTCATTCAACCCCTGTTTGCAATTTTGTAATTCTAAGAGCAAATGTGTTTGATGCTTCTTATTACCAAATCTTGACTTTAAAAATTCTTTCAAATCAACCCATTCATCAAAGATGGTGTTTGCACACGTTGCTTGCGCTTTACCTTGAAGTTTATTTAAAATAAACGAAAATAAAATATTTCTTTGATCTGGTTGCGCAAGAGTAAAAGCCCTATCACAATTAGTTAACCATGCGCTTAGGTCATCACTATTACCGTCGTATGGCTCAATAAATTTTAATAAAGTATCGATATTTAGCCTAGCTTGCAGCTGGGTCGGCTTGTTATCATTTTCATTAGCCATATCAAAAAGGTATAGATTAAATTTTACAAACACAGAATTAGGAAACAGAGAGAGGAGAAGAAAAATTTATAATAAAGAATTCGCAATAATAATTTCGATAACTTATACAACAATGCTCTAAACTCTCTTAAATTTGTCAAAAAAAATTTTAAATTTTGAGGAACCACTCTCTTAAAATTGTTCAAAAGAAATTAAATTGAGAAATCACTTTCTTAATTTTGTTAAAAAATTAAATTGAGAAAAATCACTCTTAAATTTGTTCAAAAGGAAAATTAAATTGAGAAATCACTTTTAAATTTGTAAAAAAAAATTAAATTGAGAAATCCACCAAAAATATTTAAAACTCAAAAAGTTTTCTTAAAATTCACGACAGCAGCAGGATCACGGCAGCTGGCGACATCGTGGACAGCAGCACAAAGTTACAGACCGTCGAGTAGGAGCAGAGGAAGCGGAGGTAGTTGAAGTTGGTTGATTTAGCTGGACTTGAAGCTGGCGACGTAGCAAGGAGACGCTCCGTCGAGGTGGTGTTGGCAGCTGCTCAGCAGTTCCTCCGGAAGAAGAAGAAGGTTGTTGATTTGTAATTGTGGTGGCTGATATTGTGGTGGTGGAGATTGGTACCCCGGGTACGTTTGCTAGTTTACGCGCTTTCCAACGATATACCACATGTCACACAAATCATTCACTATGTGGCCAAAATTTGGGATAATTTGCAAGAGTCTAAACAAATGGAAGCAGTCCCTAGTAGTTGGAATTGGAATTGAACAGTACCCGCGCGACCGTTACATGTTCTAAATTTGAAAATGCTCCTGAAAACGCTCTCAAAGTGAAGCGATGTTGTGGTATTGTACCCCGGTGCACGGTACAGTACTCTGGTACCCCGGTGGTGTGAAGAATTGTCCGTTCGGTTGCGGCAGTTGTGGTAGTTGCGCTGTAACCGAGAATGGAAACGGTATAAGTATATATTGTTGTTGTTGTCCGGACAGAAGGACTAAGTTGTCTCGCGTTACAGTGTTGTCTGCATTGGTCGGGTAACAATTAAGTGCATCCGTACTTCTGACACCAATTTAATTCCCCCTGTTATGTACAGGAGAGGATTATCAAATAAAGCACTTCGTGGAAAGAAAGACTTTTATTCAATTAACCCCTTATGACTACGTCATTCACACAATTCACAAACTTTGCCTACAAAGAGACAACTAAGCGGGCAGTGCAGACCCCTTTTATACACAGGTTTACAACTTTGTCCGGAGGACAACTAGTACGTTTGTGCACAGGATTTACTTTACAAAATTTATCCGAAGGATAACTAGGTAAAATAGGCGAACGTTTGTTCGAAAGAATACACCATGTCTAAGTCACTCAAAATAGTACGATTAACCTGACCACGAGATATAATAACACTGGAGATGTTAACGCTACGAGACTAAAGTGATTGACTGTCCATAAGTGCGCGTTATCTTACCTTTTTATAGGCGGGTGTAAACAACAGAAAGTTCTAGAAGAAACGGCGCCTTATCTATCAGTCGCGTGATGTCCGAAGTTCGGGAGTGACCCCGGCTTGACCTCATAATCTTATTTTTCACTTAAATGGTGATATCTACTTGCGCAATTGAATTCGCAGAAAAATAGAAGTTGGTTTGAACTGGATTGAGTAAAACGAATCCGAATATAAAGTAGGGTGTAGCGAAAGCACACGGTGTACCGAAACGTTATTGGTATATATATAACACGTCACAGTTTCATGGTCTGGTAATTCGCGTGCGCCACCGCCGCGCCGCGTCAAAGACGAACGCCGGCGCGGCGCCGCGCCGGCCGCGGACCGTTCCCACGTAACAATTTGGCAAAACAAACTGGCAGGTTACGGAAGCGCAATTTGCATTGTTTCCTGTTTTGCAAACTCCTGATCACATGGGCGACGAACTAGCTTAGTAAGCGGAAGGTTCGATCCCCAATGGCGTGTACCACTTATTCTTGAATGCGATTGGGTCCAATTAGTTTGGTTGGATTTCTCATAAAACTCTAGTAGGTCCCTTCCTTACCTTTGGCAATATTATACGTACCTAAATAGGGTATTTAACCTACAGGTTTAACCTGTCCGCATTGATAAGACCGCACTGATTGAAGGCCGGCGGCGGACTGATCGGCCAAAGGGAAGCATTGATATGGCACTTATTCCCGACAGTATCAAGTTGCCGTCACGGTAACAAATTGAAGACAGGTTTCATTCAAAAGTTAAATTACAAATTAAAAAAAACCCCGACCCTTAAAAATCAAAAATATTATTCATTTACTTACTGAAAGGAGGAGTCGGAGGACCGCTAAGTAAATATCCGCGCTGCTCTTTTTTTTTTAAACCCATCCAAATCGGTCCATCCGTTAGACGTAATTAGTTTTTTACTTCATAATTACTTTATTACGTACTAGCTGAGCCCGCGGCTCCGCTCGCGTGAAATTCGTATTCCAAAGAAGAATGTAAGTAACTAAGGGCGAGGCCGAAGGCCGAGCTGCGTTCAGGTAATCGATAAACCTTCTTAAAGAAAGTAACTAACTAAGGGCGAGGCCGAAGGCCGAGCTGCTTTCAGGTAAACGATAAACCTTTCTCAAATAAAAGAAGTAAGTAAGGGCGAGGCCGAAGGCCGAGCTGCGTTCAGGAAGACGACAAACCTTCTGGAAGAAAGGAAGGAACTAAGTGCGAGGCCGAAGGTCGAGCTGCGTTCAGGTAAACCAAACACCCTCTTCCGCCTTCGGGCCTCGCCCTTAAAGACTTCCTTTCTTCGATAGAATATAATATCGTTTACTCAATCTATTTATTTCATATAAATAAAAAAGTAATATTAATAACTAAAGAATTAAACCTACCTAACAAACATTAAAATAACTATCAAAACGGGCATTTTCAAATGTTCTTAGAGCACTTGCGGCATTACCCCGCTGGATGGCAAGGCTTACCCTTTGAATGAAGTACATAAGCCCTTGATGACGGGACACCAGTTGCGTCAACCAGCTCAAGCCTCTTTTGGCTTCACTGCTCCACGGACCGAGGGTTTCAACCGCAAACGCAACAAATTCGAAATCTTGAATTATATTTCTATATTTGCTGCGTTGGAGGCTCTCCGCCCCAGCCTCAGCCGCGCCAGCCGCTCTTGAAGATGTCCTAACGTGACTTGGAGCCAATGTGAGAACAAAAGTGGCGTCCCACATCAAAGAACTACCCTTAGTCCATGGCACTAAGGTCTCTAGCATCGGGCCTCTTGCCATCCAGCCGGGAATAACCGCGAGGTTCTAGGATGCACGGTATATTTGCCGTTAGAAGCGTGGACTTTATAATAAAATTAAAATTAAATTAACTCAATCTTAATAAGATAAATTAAAATAACTCAAGCTTCTTCCTGAACGCAGCTCGGCCTTCGGCCTCGCCCTTAGTTACTTGCTTTCTTCGAGATGGTTTATCATTTGTCAGAACGTAGCTCGGCCTTCGGCCTCGCCTTAGTTGCTTACTTTCTTCAAGATGGTTTAGCTTCTTCCTGAACGCAGCTCGGCCTTCGGCCTCGCCCTTAGTTACTTGCTTTCTTCGAGATGGTTTTTCAATTATCCGAACGTAGCTCGGCCTTCGGCCTCGCCTTAGTTACTTACTTTCTTCAAGATGGTTTAGCTTCTTCCTGAACGCAGCTCGGCCTGCGGCCTCGCCCATAGTTACTTACTTTCTTCGAGAAGGTATACGGTCTTCCAGAATAGAGCTTGGCCTTCGGCCTCGCCCTTAGTTACTTATTTTCTTCAAGAATGTTTTTCTTCTTCCTGAAATCAGCTCCGCCTTTCGCCTCGCCCTTAGTTACTTTCATCGAGAAAGAATATCGTTTACGTGAGCGCAGATCCGCCTTCGGGCCCGTCTTTAGTTACTTACTTTCTTTTTTTTTAAATACGAATTTCACGCGAGCGAAGCCGCGGGCAACAGATATATAAATTTTATTGCACCAATGACAGCGACATAACTTCGACTTTCAATTATTATTTTTATTTATCAAATAATTTGTCACCGGCCAGCTCACGTCGAGATGACAGTTCTCCGTTGTCAACATGACATTTAAAATTGTTTTTACCTTTACTTTGGACTACGTGATTTTAAACGCGCAATAATGTTTATAATTGTTAATTTTTTTTTATTTTTGTTAATTTTTTTTACGTATTATGTTAACCCGGCATATAAACTGCCACTATACAAAGTTTCGTCTAATTCCGTTCAGTGGTTTTTGCGTGATGCGCGTACAGACAAACAAACAAACAAACAAAAATTTTAAAAACTGTTCTAACATGTTCAGTATCTCATTTTAAGCCACCCTGGTTAGTTTTTTTCCGAATACATTCAATGTACAGACTTTCTTACCTCTACGATTTTATTATATGTATAGATAATTTGTCACCGGCCAGCTCACGTCGAGATGACAGTTCTCCGTTGTCAACATGACATTTAAAATTGTTTTTACCTTTACTTTGGACTACGTGATTTTAAACGCGCAATAATGTTTATAATTGTTAATTTTTTTTTATTTTTGTTAATTTTTTTTACGTATTATGTTAACCCGGCATATAAACTGCCACTATACAAAGTTTCGTCTAATTCCGTTCAGTGGTTTTTGCGTGATGCGCGTACAGACAAACAAACAAACAAACAAAAATTTTAAAAACTGTTCTAACATGTTCAGTATCTCATTTTAAGCCACCCTGGTTAGTTTTTTTCCGAATACATTCAATGTACAGACTTTCTTACCTCTACGATTTTATTATATGTATAGATTACTTATTACTAACACACCTAAGATTACCATACCATTCCGGTTAAACCAGCTTTCTAATAAAAAAATCCTCATCCAAATCGGTCCATCCGTTTAGGAGCTACGATTGCCATGCCACAGACAGACACACAGATACACAAGTTAAACTTATAACACCCCGTTGGCCAGTCAGTGAGCAAGGACATATCCGGGCAGATTTGATACCATTTTAAGGGAGGAGGGAGAGTTTCACATGCAGTCCGAACCATGGAGAATCTATATAAATCGTGATATAATTGCTCGGCTTAATCAAACTTGTATAATGAGAGAGAATGTGGTGATGGTGCACGCCGACGGAGTTCGAACCTAGCTCCTCGCAAATGCTTGACCACGAAGCTTCTCAGCGTACTTGCACCCGAAGAATGAAAAAGCATAGAAGACTAATTACCTGTGGAAGAGCTTATAGAAGAGGAGGTCATTACTTACGTCAAAATTGCACATAGACGAAATTATACGTTATGTCTATTTTATTATATTTTTATGGAAACTGACACGATTGGCTACACCACCTCGACCGCTTCGACCAACTTTCTATTTAGTGCGCGGGTACCAATCCGGTCGGATTAAACTAAGTAAGGTAAAGGGGAGGGACCTACAGTTTCATGTAAAATCTGGAATATTGTCAGTCTCAATCTGGTCAGTCTCAACCACAGAACAAGGGTCGGGCCACACCGCCCGCGCACGCTGGGCAAGACTGGTCTGGTTCAAAGCTCCTTGGTCTCAACGGACCCTCCCAAGTTCTGCAGGTCTATTCTTGTAAATTCTGACAGCGGAATCAGCGCTGTTGTGGCGCTGAGAGCCACTTACTAAAGTGGCTCTCAGCGCCACATCAGCGCTGAGTCCGCTGTCAGAATTTACAAGAATAGACCTGCTGACATCGCTCGGCGCATGTCGATCCATTGCTCCAATGTCTTGGGTTATTTGTTATATGTATCCACCAACACCAACTAAAGTATTGTATTGTGAATTCTTCTCTCTCTCTCTCTCTCTCTCTCTCTCTCTCTCTCTCTCTCTCTCTCTCTCTCTCTCTCTCTCTCTCTCTCTCTGCGTACCGACCAAATTTTAGTAGCAATACCATGCTACAATGGTGCTTCTGTTGTATGTATTTCTGTGACTTGCACCTAAGTGCACTTTCTCCGTCGAACCCGTCCCGCCGGGTCTAGCTAGGCAGGCAGACGCAGCTAATGCAACGCACCGCTGCGCTGCACGCAACGGTAAGTACAGTGTAATACCGACCGTAGCGAAGAGCAAAAGGCTTCTTCGTTCGTACTGCGCACCTATCCGGTGCATCACCGCTGATCAGGAAGTCGGGAGCGCAACAGCTAAGCTGTGAGTGAACTTAATTAATACATTTAGATAATTATTATTTATATTATTTCATAATGTTAATAGTACGCATAGAAGAGCTTATAGAGGTATAGCTATAGTTGCATTCGTACCTATATCATATTTGTAAATTATTGTTAAAATACGTTTGGATGCAATATATAATTTATATTTTTTTCCTATTCTGTTCTGCAATCTATCACCTCTCACCTGCTTGTCGTTATACTATATAGCACATAATAGTGTGTCGTATCATGCTTCATTCATCCATCATTCATTAGTGAACGTGCATAGGCGGGCCACAAAATATTTGCATATTCAACCAAAAAAAATAAATCTTTATAATATTTATTATCCTTTTGGTTTTCTATGTAGTCGAGTGAAAAGGCTAAGCAACGATTTCGTAATTGGCAATATTTTCACTGAACTTTAAATTAATTTATTTATGTTACGTGTTAGTTTTACTTACAATAATCCACTCTACATTGCTTGCGAATGTAGTCAGGCTGCAGCCACTATGCTTGCGTAAATATTAATATTACAAAGAGTAGCGAATTACTAGTTAGCCAGCCGTATTACCGCCTTCACATGGCAGTACGGTATGTAACTATAAAGATATTTGGGAAACATTTTAATTTCATTTAGTTAGATCTTGTGACATAAACTAAACTGTTTGCCTTATTTTGTGTCGGTGGACCATGTGAAGTGTCGGTATTCGATTTTTCTGTATTTACCACTACTTACGTTCAGAGCGGCGCAAGGCGTGGCGCGTGGGCGACGACGTGGGCGACCGCCCACAGCCTCGCGGCCCGAGGGGCCTCGCGCCTCGAAAGTTCATGCAGCTTTGATTCATGAAAAATATTCAGCTAATTAGATCTATTAAAAAAGAGACCCCGAGTAAACATGTTTAGACTTAATCAAAGGCAAACTAAAGCTTACTATAAAGCCTTTATCAGACACAAGATGGGAACGCAGGACAGAGGCAGTGAAGGCTGTATTATTGCAATTTGATTATGTTTACTTTTATCGACGAAAGGTATACTGACAAAAAAAAATTATTTGATCAGTATACCGGAAATCCACTTCAACAGTGAAAATCCATAAAATCCATGCCACCAGAGATGGCCTCGCAAAATATATATTGCCCATATCAAATTTAGGTCTTGCCCCGCCACTGCTTACGTTGTTTTATTTTATGTAATGTAGGCATTTATGTCTTCCAGTCAACTTTTTAGCATATTTAGTGTTACTATGCGGTGTTTCAAGTACATATAGACGTTATGTATCTACCTATTATGAAAACATGTAATCATATTGTAGGAGTAAGCATTTACTTACGTGGATACGTCCTGCCTGTAGTCTATCGGTATAATATTATTTATTACCGCTTATTGTATTTTATTTACAAACATAGTTGCGTCATGTATGAGCAACATTGCAGATGTGGGTGGCTGTGGGGTTGATGGTGGCTGTGTGTGTGGCGCTGCTGTGGCTGGACGCGCGCAAGCCTCGCAACTACCCGCCGGGGCCGCGGTGGGTGCCGCTGGTGGGGAGCGCGGTGCAGGTGAGGCGCGAGCGCGACCGCACCGGCTACCTCTACCGCGCCTGCGCGCGGCTGCTGGAGGCGTGCGGCGCAGGCGCCGTCTCGCGCGGCGTGCTCGGCCTGCGCGTCGGCAAGGACCGCATCGTCGTCGTCTGCGGCCTGGACGCCGTGCGCGAGATGCTCCTCAACGAGGACATCGACGGCCGGCCGAAGGGCATCTTCTACGAGACGCGCACGTGGGGCGAGCGCCGCGGCATCATCATGACCGACGAGGAGGTGTTTATTTTATTTTATTTTTATTTTTTATTTTTTTAAGGAAACACACAGTTATAAATATCTTAAATAAAATAAACATAAAGTAATAACATAAACCAGTAAAGTTTCCACAATTAGGAAAAACTATAAACATGTTTTCAACACTAGTATATCATAAAAAAAAAGTGAAATATATGCAAAAAAAAAATAATAATAGTAATTAAATTTTAAGCACCTGCTAGAGCAAATTAATTTCTGTGCACAAACATTGTTTCTTAAAACTACTTAATTTTGAGCTAAATAAATCTACACTATGGAAAATATCATATAATTTACAACTTCTATTAATAAATCTAGGTGTGGAGGGAGCAGCGCCGCTTCATCATGAAACATCTGAAGGAGTTCGGCTTCGGGCGGCGCGGCATGGCGGAGACGGCGCGCTCGGAAGCGCAGCACATGCTCGCAGACATGCGCGCGCGCCTCGCGAGCGGCTCGCTCGTGCACATGCACGACTTCTTCAACACGTACGTGCTGAACACGCTGTGGTCCATGATGGCTGGGCAGCGCTACAGCGCGACCGACCCGGAGATGCGGACGCTGCAGGCGCTGTTGTTTGAGCTGTTCGCGGGCATCGACATGGTCGGCACAGCCTTCAGTCACTTCCCGCTGCTGCGCTTCCTCGCGCCCAGCTCCTCCGGCTACACCTGGTTCGTAGACATACACACCAGGGTGTGGAAGTTCCTCAGAGACGAGTTGGAGCGACATAAGCAGAGGTTTGTTGAAGCCTCATTGATTTCATTGTACAACACTAAAATAACTTCGTCAATTTGTCAGTTGCAATATTCTTGTAGCGGCGTGGGATCTATACGATGTATACGATCGTCATTCATCAGTTCAATTAAATACATTTTATCCTCACAATAGGTAATTGCGAAGTACTTACCTACCTATCTATTTTAAAAATATACTAAAATCCACGATATTTGTCACATTTTATCTACTGACTACATGACGTATATTATGGACCCCAACATCGTTTTTAGGTTTCCGTCCCTCCGTCCGTCCGTCCGTCCGTCTGTCTGTCTGTCCGAGGGCTGTATCTGTTGAACCGTAATAGGTAGCTCGTTGAAATTGTCACAGAATATGTGTTATTATGGCGGATATAACAACAAATAATAAAAAATAGAAAAAGTAAAAAATTAAGGGGGGTTCTCATACAAGAAACGTGATTTTTAAATGTTTTTGTTTTGTGGTGCGAAAACCTCGGTGCGCGAGTCCGACTCGCACTTGACCGGGTTTTTAAGTACACCCGTTGTGTGAGCAATTAGGTTTCATGTCAGAACATCCCTTTGGTAGTGCCGGCTACACTGAACCGGAATGATAATGTTTGGCATGCCCATAACTTACAATGACATCGTGCGTTTGTACCGCTTTCAGATTCGACGAGTCGAAGGAAGACCGCGACTTCATGGACGTGTACCTGCGAGTGTTGCGCTCGCCGGAAGCGAAGCAGAGTTACAACGAGGGTCAGCTGGTGGCGACCTGTATGGACATGTTCATGGCCGGCACCGAGACGACCAGCAAGAGCCTAGGCTTCGGCTTCCTCTATCTCGTGCGCGAACAAGACGTGCAGAGGAAGGCCCAGGCGGAGATCGATGCCGTACTAGGCAGCCACCGACTCGTCACCCTAGACGATAAACCCAAGTGAGCTAATTAATGTCCTTCTCATTTTAGGTTTTTTTGACATTGAAAATGTCTTTTGGTTCGTTCCAGTATAGGCCCCGATTTCACGAAAAAGTGCGATCCCCTTATACCTCGCAGAGTTGTGAAGATATGATATTCAAAAAAGGCTCAAAAGACGCGTATTCATGAGAGCTGTAAGATGCAAAAATAATTATTCGAGAAAGTAAAAAACTAAAAAAGTTATGGCCGAAATAGTAAAAAAAAAATCAATTTTTTCCGAATTTTTTATTTTGGCGCTCGATATTTTGGACGAAACGAAGAATGATATAAAAAATTTGAGAAAAACTCCTCTGGACAATTTAGTCAGCTACAATTTGAGCCTAAAATAAAGACGATCGGGTTAAGAACTTTGCCCTGAGCTACAGGGCAAAGTTCTTAACCCGATCGTCTTTATTTTAGGCTCAAATTGTAGCTGACTAAATTGTCCAGACCAAACCTTTTTGAAAAAATACATTCACAGATTTCGTGCCTCACACGACCATCGAGCACATTGGAAATGAATCTTTCCGAATTCGATAAAATATTGTCGCTGAGCGACACGAGAAAGTCGGGATCAGGACCCTGGGCATCATATATGACAAGAGTACTTGCGAAGACAAATCCAACGAGCCCAAACACGATGGGCTTATTATGTGTAGTTTAGGAGTTCCTGTGGCTTCCTTCCGGCTCCATCATCAGGACCCTGGAAATAACATATGACTAGAGTACTTGCGAAGACAAATCCAACGAGCCCAAACACGATGGGCTTGTCATGTGTAGTTTAGGAGTTCCTATATCTTCCTTCCGGCTCCATCATCAGAACCCAATTAACCTTTTCCTTATCCCGACTTTCTCGTGTCGCTCAGCGACAATATTTTTTCGAATTCCGTAGATTCATTTTCAATGTGCTCGATAGTCGTGTAATGCACGAAATCTGTGAATTTGTTTTATGTAAGTAAACTGACAACCGACACGGTTGGCTACATCACCTACAACATCCGTGTCAGCCCATACAGCGGGTGAACTAGATGCCACCTCAGTGCTTCCCTTCATTTGATGCCTTTTAGATTTCCTACCTTATTGTTTATTCTTTATTGTATAATTTCATCCATTATGTACCTAACCTACGCTTGGATATGTCGAAAATTCTGCCAGTTCTAAATTCAATGCGAAGAAGAACGAACTTCGCAACTTTCCTTAAAAAGAAAAAAAAACAGAACCCTTATAAGATCTCTCCCGTATCCGTCCGTCCGTCTGTCGCAGACGTTTTTCTCGAAAACTAAGTAGAATCTGACATAATGTTAGATCTTGATTGACGCGCATATATCAGTCGTCAATAATAACTAGACAAAAGATTAGTACCAAAAAAAAAACATTATTTACATATCGCGTTGAGTAACATTTGAAAGAGCTAACTTAAGGATTTTTTTAATTTTTTTTTTATGGAAACTGACACTGTTGTCTACATCACCTACAACATCCGTGATGTCACCGGATAAACTTGGTGCCACGTCAGTGCTTCCCTTCGGTCGTGTCGGCTACACTGAACTGGACGGAAAACACAAACTATTTACATAGCCGTTTCGACCGACCTTTTATTCAGTGCGGTGGTATCAACCCGGGCGGGTTAAACCCTACCACCTAGTAATAGGGAGGAGTAATAGTAATAGGAAGGAGGGAGTCATATCCCTTAGTCGCCTTTTACGACATACACGGGGAGAGATGCAGTGGGGCTATTCTTTTAAAGTACCGGCCCCACACGATACTATAAATATTCCGCTCACTATCCGCAGCATGCCGTACAACGAGGCTGTTAGTCTAGAATGCATACGACACTTCATGGGGCGCACCTTCGGGATCCCGCACCGCGCCTTGAGGGACACCACGCTAGCTGGCTATACTGTACCTAAGGTGAGAATATAGAAATATAATTTGAAATAGAAATACATAGGTAGGTACGTGATATACATATGATTTAAGCGGCGGGTGGTCGAGTGGTTTGGGCATCGGCTTCTCATGCGAGAGGTCCGCAGTTCGAATCCGGTCGGCGTGTACCAATGAGTTTTTTCTGACGAAAAAATTTACGTGCATACCTACACCTGCTGATTCACCGTTCGGAACCGGTGTAAAACTGTAGGTCCCTTCCCTTTCCCGTTACTAGGTGGTAGGTTCAAATTGTAGCCGACTGGGTTGGTACCACCGTGCTGGATGTAAGATGGCCGCATAGCAGCCTCGGTTGTGTTCTCCTCTAGTCCTATAGCCAGCAATCCAGGGAAGTCTCCGGTGTGGCACCTACCTTCTCGGAGGTGATATTGGCTGGTCGAAGCAAGCGCTTTGGCCCCTGCGACTCAGCCGCCCATACCGGATTACATAAAAAAAAAACGTCAAACCCATTCCCAATGGCCTGGGCAGGGCAACGCCTAGAACCACCTTATGTCAGCCTCGTTAGCTCAGTGGTGCAGACAGTCAACTGTCGCTATTGAATGTTAAGCAACGCTGGGTGCGGTCAGTACTTGGATGGGTGACCGCTGACCGTTGGAGGCTGACCGAGGTTCGGATTCCTCGCAAAACTGTAAGTCCCTTCCCTCCTAATCTTACTTGGTGGTAGGGTTTAACCCGCCCGGTTTGGTACCACCGCACTGAATGAAACGTCGGTCAAAACGGCTATGTAAATAGTTTGTGTTTTCCGACCAGTTCAGTGTAGCCGGCACGATCAAAGGGGGAAGCGCTGACATGGCACCTAGTTCACCCGGTGTTATGGGCTGACATCACGGACGTTGTAGGTGATGTAGCCAACAGTGTCAGTTTCCATAAAAAAAAAAAAAAAAACCACCGCACACAGTTCCAGCAAATAAATTGTTATGGGTCGCCATCTGTTAGCCAACACGAAGACGATTTGGATAATCAAATAAAAATCAAATCAAATGCCGAGATAATGGCCGAGATTGTCAAGAGATCGCGTAAGTTGACCAGATTAGCGTGTTGAGTTGTCGATGGTAGTCGGAACATTCCAAGAAGCTTATACAGGGTGTTTGATGACTATAGGTCATAAAGCAAACCAGGCACTCCTGAGCCTATTTGGAGCAAAAAAGTTAGATGACATTTTGTTCTAGGGTGAACTTTTTTTTCCATACAAAACTAAATAAAATTATTTAGTTTTGTATGGAAAAAAAAGCTCATCAAACACCCTGTATACAACACTGGACATTACGCCCACATTACGCCTAGATAGAACTACATCATATTGAAGACAGGTTCTTTTTTATTGTCCGTCCGTACCTTAAAAGGAAAAACGGAACCATTATAAGTACACTCGCGGTGTCCGTCCGTCTGTCCAGAGGTTTTTCTCGAAAATTAAGTACCTAACGTAGAAACTTGAAATTCGGCAAAATGATAGATCTTGATGACGCGCAATTATATCGATCAAAACTATACCAATAAAAAAAAGTTTAAACTAACATATCGTGTGGGCTATTAAGAGGATTCTAAAAATATTTTTTGTATAAAACCATGGTGAACGGTGCCGTGTCAGTGCTTCCTTTCGGTCGTGCCGGCTACACTGAAGTGGACGGAAAGCACGAACTATTTACAAACCCGTTACAACCGACCTTTTATTCAGTGCGGTGGTGGTACCAACCCGGGACCTAGATAGTAATGTGAGAAGGTAAGGGACCTACAGTTTTACGTGGAATCCGAACCACGGTCAGCCTCCAACGGCCGAACGGTCGCGGTCACGGTTCCAAACCAACCGATCACTTAGTTTCCATTATTTGCTATAGACTTACATGAAACTTAACTTGTGAAATTCGTCGTAAATAAATGTTTGCAATAGGTACATAATATCGATCTTGTGGCGTTCTGACCCATTCTCAGGACCCACTGTCAAAAGACAAAAAAAAAAAAAATATCGTCGTACCTAAAAACGTTTAGGGGATTTCGAACAAAAAGGAAATAGATTTTATTTTCACATAACATTTGAACATCTGCCTTTTTGTCTGAATATCCTCTTAAAAGAGTACCTACCCATAGTTTTTCAATACATTTCACATACATTTTCAGTTTATTTTCTTAAAATCATTTCGTCCCTCCCATGCTAAAACGACGATGTGCAATTTTGGCGAAAATGACCTTTTGATGTAGTTTCATAAATTTTTATCAAATCTTTGCAATGCCAAAGTCACGAATCTCTAAATTATCGGTACTCAGAGATATTTTGTTGTGAAAATAATAACGAATGTGACTTTTTTCGATTTTACTGTGCCAAACACACTAATGTTTATTATTCGTGAAATAATTGTATGATAATTTTTAATAATTTAGAAGTTCTTGAATTTTAGCCATGCCATAGTCACGAATTTGTAACATTGGTTATTTTAGCACAAAACTTTGACAACTATTATCTCAGAATGACTGTTTTGCACATTCGTCGTTTTAGCATTGGAGGGACGATTTCATAGTTAGAAGCGTACCTACAATTCATACCTATATATTAGTTATTACCGTCATAACCGTTAGATGTATCCTAAACTTAGGATCCGACGTGGTCACCCTAAAGAAAGGGACAAAATATAAGTGACGTCACTCAAGGCCACATTTCCTTGCTTCAAGGCATTGTTTGCGGTGCAGTCTCAAGTGGTTGCTATTTAAGCTTCATGGAATATTCGGTCGTCATCAAGTTCAATCGTATAATAAATAGGTGCATTGTTCCATTTACGGTTTAAACTAGTATTTTAATTTTTATGTTTTCGGTAACTCATGCTGTACAGCACGCGGCAGTAAGTAATGAACATCGAGCTTTATAACGAGGCAATCCAGTTGTAGAGTGTCGTCTCTGTTCAACAGATACGTACGAGTTCGTGCGACAGAGACAACGCTCTACAGTCAAATTGTGTCTTTCTAAACCTCCATATTTATTACTAACTGCCGGGTAATGTACATTACTATTAAAAAAACCCCGACCCTTAAAAGTAAAAAATTATTTCCGTTGACTTACTAAAAGGAGGTCGGTGGACCGCTAAGTAAATTCCCGCGCAGCTCTGAGTTTTGCTATTTTATCTACTTAACGGTCCCCCGACTCCTTTAAGTAAGTCAACGGATATTATTTTTTACTTTTTAATGGTCGGGGTTTTTTAAATTTGTAATTTAACTTTTTTTTTTATGGAAACTCACACGGTTGGCTACATCACCTACAACGTCCGTGATGTCAGCTCATAATACCGCGTGAACTAGGTGCCATGTCAGTGCTTCCCCCTTTGATCGTGCCGGCTACACTGAACTGGTCGGAAAACACAAACTATTTACATAGCCGTTTAGACCGACGTTACATTCAGTGCGGTGGTAGCAACCCGGGCGGGTTAAACCCTACCACCAAGTAATATTAGGAGGGAAGGGACCTACAGTTTTACGAGGAATCCGATCCTCGGTCAGCCTCCAACGGTCAGCGGTCACCCATCGAAGTACTGACCGCACCCAGCGTTGCTTAACATTCAATAGCGACAGTTGACTGTCTGCACCACTGAGCTATCGAGGCTGACAAAACTTCCAAGCTTTTTTTAAAAACCGCATGCAAATCGGTCCATCCGTTTGGGAGATACGATACCACAGACAGACACACCAATTCAAACAAACCCTCACACACGTCAAACTTATAACTATAATGTGCAACAGAGGTAAAATCCTAAACGAAAATAATAACCTAGTATTATTTTAGGGTACCTATATAGCCAGCGATACTGGCCACCTGGATCATTATAAATTCGGTCAGGTGTCTTCTTTCATTCCTTCATACCCTGTGTTCATAAAAGGTTTGGGCTAGGTTGCTTCTTGAAAATTTGAATATTAAATAGATTTCCAAGTGGCAACAACATTTCAGGCGTACCTAAGCAATGCCAGGTGTCCTAACTCGCAAAATGAAGTTGAAAACAAAAGTTGTTGCAATATTATACTTAGATATAGTTGTACTTAACTACTTTTTTTTTTAAGCACGACATATGGCGCGCGCCAGACTAACCCATCATAGGTGTAGTCCGACGGCGTCCACGGGCATTCGGATATTTACGGGGGCTGCGAATACCATATCGGCCGGCTAGGTGCACCTTCACATTATGTTTGAAGGACCCCAGACTGTACATTAGAGGAAATGATGCAGATGGGAGTGCATTCCTTCCACATGTTGGCAACCCTGCATGTAAATGAAGGATTTAAAGGATCGATTTTTCCTTAGATTATATCCATGAAAAACAATAATTGATTCGACTAACCGTAATGCGGCATGTGTGTGTGTTTGTTCAGGACGCGATGGTAATATCCAACTTCAACTACATCCTCATGAAAGAGGAACACTTCGCCGACCCCTACGCCTTCAGACCTGAGCGATTCCTCGTCGACGGGAAGGTGTCAGTGAGCGACAAGTATTTCCCCTTCGGTATCGGCAAGCACCGTTGCATGGGCGAAGTGTTGGCTAAGTGCAACATCTTCGTGTTTACTGTAACGCTACTCCAGCATTTCGACTTCTCGGTCCCGCCGGGGGAGAAACCCCCAACCACGAACAACATCGACGGAGCAACCCCCTCGGCCGCACCTTTCAGGGCATTCGTCTCGCCTAGACTCACAGAATTTTAAACTATGATGCTAAACAATTAAAAAAAAAGGCTTCGGAGGACCGCAAAGTAAATAATATAAAACTCAAAACAGAACAGCCACCCAAACCCAAGTCCCAAGTAATTTACTTGGGACTTGGATTAAATTTACAAGTAATTTGCAAAATGGAAACAACCGTCAACGACGCGTCTGCCCGCGTTCGGGTCGCTTACTCGGTGACGTCGCATTTTATTTCCGAGTTTTATTTTATTTACTTAGCGATTATTTTAATTTGACAAACAAAAATAAAAGAACGTGGCGCGTTCTTTTTTCAAAATTTTAAATTTGATTTATAATTTCGAACGCATAGTAAGTTTTTTCAAACAACAACCGCCATCTATACATCAGGTCGGGTACTTCTGGGACCACCCTGGTATTTATGTTGTGTTACTTATTTTCTGTGTTTATCACTTAAACATTAAAACTATAATAGGTGAACGGAACGGATATTTGATTTTATTGCCCTTGTTCCTAATAAATAACGTATTATTCTGCCTATCCATAAATGATAGATAATACTTACACCAATTTTTATTAGAAATCGTATGTTCCTAATATGTACCTACCGAACACTCCTACTTACAAAAGGGCTTTTTCTTTGCCAAATTTTGGGAGCAACAGATTAAACAGTCTTTTGTGCATTTATTAAAAAAAAATCGGCAAAACTTTATTTTGGTAGAGCTCAATAGCTCCTTTATGTGTGTTTTTACAGAATTCACGTCAAAAAATATTTAGTATTATTAAAAAAATATTGAATGTTGGCGACCGCGTCAAATCGTACCTAAGTTTGGGTATCCTGCTCTTATGGAATGGATCAAAGATCGCATCAAAGAGTATTATGTTTGAAATTATAATTAAAAAAACACTGATTTATGAAATAAAGGGTATATTGTGTTATTTTATCATCATAATCTACTCGCTAAAACAAATATATTAGCAAAAGAAATCATCTTTCTATGATTTTTAGTTCTCAAGACACATGTTTTTTGCTAATTTCTCGAAACTAGGATCACGACACAAAATACTGTTTGATCAGTTGCTCCTCTGAAAAAAGGAAAAGACGTGGGACAAAGAAAAATTGCAAAAGCTGTGGAAGCTATAAAATATAAAAGCCTGCTAAGTGCATGTCGGGCGGGCTCAAGCACAGAGGTTTTTTTTATGGAAACTGACACTGTTGGCTACATCACCTAGAACATCAGTGACGTCAGCCTATAATACCGGGTGAACTAGGTGCCATGTCAGTGCTTTCCTTCATTTCATGTCGGCTACACTGAACTGGACGGAAAACACGAACTATTTACATAGCCGTTTCGACCGACGTTTCGCTCAGTGGCGTGGTACCAGCCCGGCCGGGATAAACCCTACCACCTAGTAAGGTAAAAAGGCATGGGACCTACAGTTTAACGTGGAATCCGAACCACGGTCAGCCTCCAACGGTCGAGCGGTCACCAATCCAAATACTGACCGCGCTCAGCGTTGCTTAACAACAGTCGACCGACCGCACCACTGAGCTACCGAAGCTGACAAATAGCACTACAACGCATTCGGCAACATACATTGTTATGCAGTGACGCCACTAGGTACAGTACACGCGGGGTGTTATGGATGAGAAGAGACGAACATTTGTGTCTGAACTCGTGCAAACACACCGCACCGGTCCATTTCTAAACTATGTCGGAGCAAATTGGTTGAGGTCAACGCATCTAAGACACAAGTCTAGACACAAGTGTTTGGTTTGGCTGGTGGCAGTGCCACCGCCACGGTGGCACTGCCACCAGCGGCGGCACAGAATTACACGTACTGCATTACAGAACGCTTTCTGATTGGTTAAGGTCAATAATTTATCACACTTACACTACACCGGCGAATTTAAGTAACGCCGATGCAGGGGCTTTTCCTTTTTTCCAAAGCACTTGACTAAGCCCGCTACCGTACCTTTATTTCGGCGCGCGGAACAATTCGGTTTGTATGAGAGATGTATCTTAGCGTAACCAGAACTGAATTTTATTTAGGCTATCCTGTGTCTCGTATAGCTTAATGTGCTTGTACTAAGTTTCATCGAATTCGGATGATCGTTTTAAGAGTTACGGAGGAACGTTCAGTAGAGTCAGTCAGTGGCGGCTTTGACCAATAAATCTTAGTGAGGCGACTAAAAATCCACCTACATTGCTATTACTTTATGATGAATTGAAAAACCTAAACCAATTTTTTTTCAAAAAAGTACTATAAAAAATCAAGTTTTCATGTGGCTATAAAAAGAACCCATGCTGAAAAAAAGAAAGAAAGAAAGAAAGAAAAAGAAAGAAAGGAAGAAAGATTGTAAAAAATTCAAAATATTCATTCAAGTCACTAAATAAAAGTACCCAAGCCTAGTTAATATGCCACTCACGCCATCTAGATGGCGTGTTTTGAAATGCTTCATATTAGTTTAGTCAAGCCAGATTAGAAAATGCTTCCTAATCTATTCGGTAGATGGCGCGCGCGCATACACTTTTTGGTTCCCCCGTGAATTTTTTACTTTTTCTTATTTTTATCCTTTATTTCACGTTTTACAATATTTTTATATTAATTTTACATACATTTTACAAAAAGTAATAAAAATACACAAAATTAATACAAAATTTAGATAAAAACGGTAATTTCCGCCGACGGCGGGAGGCAAGCCCCCAAGCACGCCGGCGGGTGCAGGCCGTGGCAACGGAGCTCTCCGAGACGACGCGAGGCAAGCTACGAGCGATAGGTGGTGGTACTAGACTCGTAGGCCACCATTACTTATTTTTATTATTATGGCCGATATAACAACAAATTTTGTTGTTATATCGGCCATAATAACACATTTTCTGTGAAAATTTTAACGGGCTATCAATTACGGTTCAAGAGATACAGCCCTCGAACAGACGGACGGATGGACAGACAGACGGACGGACGGACAGACGGATGGCGCGTAGGCTTACTAATAGGGTTGTTACGTTGCAAAACCGCAAGGTCTGCCGTAACACGACCCTTCGGTTCTGTTTAGTTATTTGTTTCAGTATTTTAAATATTGCCGCCGCTCACGGACGAAAGCGACTCAAATACGGCGACCAGAATACGGCCGCGCGTTATGTTTGCAGCTGACGTCAATCAACCATCAATCAATCTTTGATCTGACATCAACCAACACAGCAACTCGATCAGAGTCGCGTCGCTTCGTGCGCCGGTATTGGATAATATTAATAGTTAAAATGATAAATAAAATAATGGTATTAATTGTAAAATCTTTACTTCACAGTTGTGAGTAGAATCAAATAAATTAACATTTAATGGGCGTCAACTCGTTCGACGGTCCGCGCCGCTGCTCACAGACGAATGAAGTGCTGTCTCGCTCGCCGATACCAGGGAGCGAGACAGCACGTCAAGAGAAAGAGCGAACGGAGTCGCGGACCCGAGAGCGAACCACGAAGGATAGGACAGTGCGACAGATATTACTTTTCTTCCGGCTGTCAGAGATTGGTGCACGCTCTCAGCACAATTCTTTTGTTCAAGCTTAAAATAATGTGAAAAGAGTATTAGGAATATTTTCACATCTCGCCTTGAACGAGAAGTAAACTCCACGTCAGTGGGTGAGTAGGCGAACGCCAATTTATATAAAATCTGTAAATTTCAACATGTAAAATTTTTATAACGGCTACCGACATCGGAGCCACGTTTCACAAAATGGTAAATTGTGTTTTTACTGCGTGATAGGGCCCCACCGCCGCTCCATGGTGATTATGTTAGTGCGGCGTGTGATATTTATCCCTATCGCGCAGAGTTTGGTACGGGCTTCGCTCCAAGACAACATCCCGACTTCCGCTCCCGTCACCGCGCGAGCGGTCAGGACGGTCGGAGAGTGCCCCGTCGACGCCACCCCTGCGAGTCAGCGATTCACCTGTCGCTGGGCTGCCGGCGGCTCTGCTGTGTTCAGCGGAACGCCGTGCCGTGGGAGCTGCGCGTCGAGAGGCTAGGCCTCCGGCTGATTGTGCGGGAAGACGGAGAAGAAGACCACGCCGTCCGTCAATAAACCGGTGCGATCGCTCCTATTCTTCCTTAGTCAGCTGACTAGGTAGGTAGGTAGGAATTCTTTGTTCGCCGAGCGGACGCAGCACGCCGAGGACTTGTATTTAATCCAGAGACCCTATTTATATACCAATTAATTGTAGAAACGACCGAATAAATCTACAAATTGTACACCTGGGTTTTATTTATATTGCTATAAAAATAGACAGGTAATAGTGGCGCACGAACAGGTCTTATTTCTGGATTAATACAAATTTTCCGCTTTATGTGCATTATTATCTGTGTGGCTACGGAGAAAGAATACGTCTAGCCACAGGCCGAGCCAACGCCTGCCGGTAAGAATCCGGCAAAGGTTGGGACAGCAGAACCGCTCTGAATACTAGTTGTTCGTTCAGAGCGGGGGCGCGAAGAAGGTGGCACAGTGAGGGTTAGTAATATTAGTGTTAATATAGTTGTTTTTTTTTACATAAATTTTTTCACATTTTTTAAATTTTGCACTAGCCTCACTGTGCGGTGATATTATTGTTTTAAATTGTTGTTTGTAAGCGTTCGCCTAGTTACTCACTGGCAGTAGTTGATTTTATTTCAATAACTCCGTTTTATTGAATTTTGTGTTTTGGTAACTACCTACGTAGTCTAGTTACTACTATTTCATATTGGTACTTACTTACATACACTACAATGGCATACGATATACAGTATGGCCTACTTCACAAGGATGAACTCCAGTATGAAGTCAGCATACGGGGTGATTCTCCAGCAGAAACAGTGGCAGGGTTGCGACATCAAATAATAAAACTGATAAAAGTGTACCCGAGTTTGGACACAACAGACATTCCATTTGCCGACGAGGTCTCCGTAATGAATACAAAATTCGCCGAAGCCGAAAAGGCACTGGCGGAGGGCAAACAAGCGAGGACTCGTGCTCTTTTAAACCACCTTTATCACCGTGCCAACAGGATGATTCCCTCCGACAAAGAGGAGGAAGCACAGCTAGTAACGATATGGAAAAAACTCAAAACTTATCTTAAATATTCCAGCTCGTGCAATGCCGCGGAGACCGAAGCAACGACAGAGAACGTGCCTGTGCAGAGTACCGGTGACGCAGGGACTCCGACAGTCACGGTAAATTGCTCCCATAATCTCCACGCAGACTCTCTAAAAGTAAAGTACGATGGAAGGGGATGCGTGCGTGTGTTTTTGGAAAGGGTGGATGAAATAAGAAGGTGTAGGAACATCAGTAGTAGCAAACTTCTGCAACTTTCTGCTGAACTTTTTACGGGTCCAGCATTAAACTGGTACAGGGGTAATCTGGATTCTTTCTCAACGTGGGAAGAATTGGCAGAGGTACTGAAAGAGGAGTTTGGAGTGGTCGATTACGACTATAGACTCAAGGCCGAAATCCGCGAGCGAACGCAGGGTAGGGACGAGTCTATCGTCATTTATTTAGCGTCAATGAATTGTTTATTCGCACGGCTACGAACAAAGCCGTCGGAAGACGAAATTTTAGAGACATTGCTTCACAACATACGACCAATATACCTCGACAAGTTGGCGTTGGTAGACATAAAAAGTGTGACGCAACTAAAAACATTATGCCGGAAGATAGAAGCGAGCGTGGCCGCATCAAAAGTCTTCAACGAGCCACCAGTAGTGGGTCCTAACACACTGGCGTCAGACTTGGCGTACCAACCACCAAAGCCCCTTAGCAAACCCGAACCGACCAACCGACCGAACGTATCGGCGGTCGGCGTAAAAAACAAATACTGCCATAGGTGTAAGTCGAGGGATCACTTCACTTATAAGTGCCCAGCGCGTAAAGACTTAATCTGTTACGGCTGCGGTAGTCCAGGTGTTCGGTTATCCGAGTGTCCCAAGTGCGCAAACAACAAGAGTGGTGGCAATAACAATAAAAATCAAGCCGGAAACACTCATAACAATAATTCAAAAAACTAGTTGGTCTTCGTTGTAATAAAACCAAGCACAGCGAAGGTGTAAAAAATAAAAATAATTTTGACCTAGACTCGTGGAAGTCTTGGCTAAAAACAATTTCGATTTTTTTTAGTACATACAATACAGCCTCTATACTATTCGAAAATAACAAGGATCACTGTAGGCCGTACGTCACAGTGTCCGTAAATAAAACATCTATGTGTGGTCTTTTAGACTCGGGAGCTTCTATCTCCATATTAGGTAACAACTCACATAGAAAATTGATAGATTTAGGTTTTAGTATTTGTGCTACTGAGCAACGGTCGGTAACAGCTGCCGACGGTAACTCAATACAAAGTCTTGGTTATATGCAAATTCCCATGCATTTTAATAATTCACTGCATCTAATTAAATTGTTAGTAATTCCGGGAATTAAAGATCCACTTATATTGGGAGTCGACTTCTGGAAGAAATTCAATTTAGCTCCAGAATTATTGGAAAACGTAGTTTCATTCCAGTCAACCACAGAACAGGTAGCATCGGTCACCGAAGTGAATTCTGCCGGCAAATTGTCACACTACGATGCTCTTAGCGCGGAAGAAAAGGTTTTAGCGGATAATATTGTAGAACAATTTGAAACCATTTCAGCCGAACGGGTAGGACTAGGCCGAACGTCATTGATAGAACACACAATAGAAACCGTAGGTCCTCCCATTAAGCAACGGTATTATCGCATGAGCCCGATCAAAACGAAAGCACTTTACGAAGAGTTAGACAAAATGTTGGAGCAAGACGTCATCGAACCAAGCGAGAGTCCGTGGAACTCGCCGGTGTTACTCACGCCGAAGAAAGACGGCAAGTGGCGCTTTTGTTTGGATAGTCGTAAACTCAACGCAGTTACTAAAAAAGATGCATATGCACTTCCTAATATAGCTTATATCTTGGATAGTCTTCGAGACGCTAAATATCTATCTAGTATTGATTTAAGTTCAGCTTTTTGGCAAATACCTATAGCAAAAGCCGATCGAGGAAAAACTGCATTTTCAGTGGCCAATCGTGGTCTCTTCCAATTTAAGGTGGTCCCCTTCGGTCTCACCGGAGCCCCATCAAGACAACAAAGGTTAATGGACAGGTTATTTGGCCCGGAATTTTTAGGCAAGGTCTTCTGTTATCTCGACGATATCGTTATTGTATCAGAAAGTTTTAATGAACATTTACAGCTCCTTCTGAAGGTGAAAGATGCCCTGAAACGAGCCAATTTAACCATAAACCGTACAAAATCTAAGTTCTTTAGAAATGAATTAAAATACCTAGGTTATCTCGTTGATGAGAACGGTTTACGTCCTGATCCTGAAAAGGTGCAGGCGATACTACAATATCCAGCTCCCAGCTCAAAAAAAGAAGTAAAGAGATTCCTGGGAACGGTAGGATATCATAGGAGGTTTATTTCAAACTTTTCTACTATCGCCAGTCCCCTTAATAAATTGACCTCTACAAAAAAAGGCGCTCCGTCCTTCGCATGGTCGGAGGCGGCTGAGTCTGCATTCCAGCAGCTCAAATCGGCCCTCGCATGTGCTCCAGTTTTATCTTGTCCAGTGTATACATTACCTTTTGAAATCCATACGGATGCAAGTGGGTTCGGAATAGGAGCCATGCTGTGTCAAACTATTAACGAGGTGGAACATCCCATCGCGTTCATGAGTCGCTCACTAAGTAGGCAGGAACAGAATTATTCAGCGACGGAAAGGGAAGCGCTCAGTGTGATAGCAGCCCTGGAACACTGGAGGTGCTACATAGAGAATGGTGAAAAAACAATAGTGTATACCGATCACTCTAGCTTAAAATGGTTCCTTAACCTCGATAACCCAACGGGAAGGTTAGCTAGGTGGGGAATTAGGTTGTCACCTTTTAATATTGAAATAATACACCGTAAGGGCTCCCTCAATGTCGTTCCAGATGGTTTGTCTCGTTCAGTACCGGTAGCGGCTGTCTCACCAAATAGAAGCACCGACCCTTGGTACAACAATTTAGTGAATAATTGTGAGAAAACACCCCAACGTTTCCCAAACTTCAGTATAAAGAATGGAAAATTATACCGTTTCTGTAAAGGAAAGTTTGGGCTCAGTGACGAATACGACTGGAAACTGGTTATTCCTGCCGAAGAGCGGCAATCGATAATTTTCGAAAATCATTCAGTGCCTACCGCAGGCCATTTCGGAATATTTAAAACACATAAAAGGTTAGCATTACGATACTTCTGGCCAGGGTTGTACCGTGATGTAATTAAATTCATATCAGGCTGTGACACCTGTCAAGCTTACAAGCACTCTACGCGGGCACCCTTAGGTGTAATGGGTAACCCGAAAGTATGCACGCGACCATGGCAGGCGATCAGTATTGATCTAGTAGGTCCCTTGCCCATGTCCAGGAACCGTCACACACACATTTTGGTGGTGACGTGCTGTTTTAGTAAATATTGCCTAATATTTCCTTTGCGTAGAGCCGTTTCGGCTCGAATAATAGAGCATTTGGAGAACGACGTGTTCCTAGTTCACGGAGTACCTCGCACTATTATTTTGGATAATGGCTCGCAGTTCACTAGTAAGGACATGGACAAATTTTTTAAATTATATAAAGTTCCTCAAGTTCACTTCACCGCGCGCTACACCCCACAAGTAAATTTAGTAGAGCGATATAATGGCACCATAGAGACGGCAATCTCGTCATTTGTGGGAGAGGACCAACGTACTTGGGACACGAATCTACGAAAAATTAACTTCGCCATAAACAACTCAGTTAATGAAGTCACAGGATTCACACCCTCATTCTTAGTGTATGGTAGAGAAGTCGTTGTAGATGGTTCGTGTTACGGAAGCTCACACGCAGATGAAGCCGATCTGATCCACGCTCCACGGGACCAGTACGCGGAAAATATAGGTACCTTGTCGAATATTTTTGACCTAGTTCAAAAAACATTACATGATGCTCATGCAAAAAGTAAGCAACGCTACGATCTGAGGCGTACGGTCGCAGAATTCAATGTTGGTGATATTGTATGGAGGAAATCATATAAACAGAGTGATGCAGGGGTTTATTTTTCCACTAAGCTAGCTCCTAAATATGTTAAATGTAAAATCCTACAAAAGATAACACCTCTTATCTATGTTCTATCCGACATGAACGATCGTCCTGTCGCTGGTAGGTGGCATATCAAGGATCTCAAACCACCTTCAGTGGCAAGCACAGATAGTGCACGACCCCAGTAGCGTAGTCATGTATGTAAGTGTAATGTAGTAAATAATTTAATAAGTTTGGCAACAACCAGTTGTAACTTATACATTTTTTAATAGTAATTTCAATTACTTATAGTGAACCCTTGGATAATTAATTAAAGTTTGGCAACAAACAGCTGCAACTTTATTATAAAAAAAAATTTTTTCATTATAGTAATTATTTTAATTACTTAGATTGAATACTTGGATAATTTTATTAAAGTTTGGCAACAAACAGTTGTAACTTTATAAATTTTTTTTTCTTCTAAGAATTCTAATTACTCATATTGAATTCTTAGATATATTTAACTTAGCGACACGTGGTTGCAGTTAAAAATAAAACTTATATAGTAGTATGTCATCATTCGTGATTGACTTGGTTTCGTAAACTTAAATTATTGCATTTATATTAGTTTGGGAATTATTATGTTCCTTCAAAGCATCTTTTGGGATTGACCTTTTGAAAAAACAAACTTCGCAAAATTTTATAGTTGAAACTTATTGTTATCATCGTTCGCGATTGATAATTGTTAATCTAATATTTTTTTTTCTTTCTTTAAAAATAAACCTTATTGTTTATTTTACTCTGTAGAGTCTACACAGCAGGCGGTGCTGCTGGGGTCTGACCCAGTGCTCGGGTTCGATGTAATTAGCGTGACACTCGGCAGAGCGGATAGCGACTCAGAATGCCTTATCGCTACAGGGCGGTCATAGTAACCCTGTCTAAAATCAAAAGCCTCAAAACTACGTGGTAGCGGCACCTACATAACTACCAATCAAAAAAATCAAAAGCCAAGTATGTAGCCGGCCCACCTAATGTCCATCCGACCCGACCTGAATCAGCCCCCAGTACACTTGGTACGCTGCCTGTTGGCGTTCAATTTCGCACACTTTGGTTGAAATTTTTATTTCTCACCTTGACGGTCAGTGGGTCTACGTGGTAAGCAGTATTGCTTAAGTACCTGTGTTCTGGAGATTTTGCTTTGGACACAGGTATGTCAAGGCGAGCGGTACAGTGTTATCGTCTCATTATGCCGAGACGTCGCCTACAACCTCAATCCCCAATGCTAAGTTGGGAGTGGATGTAGGTAGGGCAGTATACCACGGAGAGTCGCATTTAGGCAGGATAGGGCAGAAAGAGCTAGGAGAGCCGTGCGGTATACATACAGGAGGGTATACAAGAGAATGAACGGTGCCTCACTAGCGATGTCAGCTAGTGACGGCTTAGTGTGAACAAATAGTGAATGGGGAAGGGTATGATAGGGATGTGAATGTTGATGAATGACAGTGTAAAGGCGATCCAGATCAGCAAAACTTCAGTTCAACCATTGTCTGTGTGTCAAGGTTATCGGAGAAATTTTATTCTCGATGAATTTTCCCTCCTTCAGAGGAAGAATTCATCTTTTGTTGGAAAGGGGGTACTGTTACGTTGCAAAACCGCAAGGTCTGCCGTAACACGACCCTTCGGTTCTGTTTAGTTATTTGTTTCAGTATTTTAAATATTGCCGCCGCTCACGGACGAAAGCGACTCAAATACGGCGACCAGAATACGGCCGCGCGTTATGTTTGCAGCTGACGTCAATCAACCATCAATCAATCTTTGATCTGACATCAACCAACACAGCAACTCGATCAGAGTCGCGTCGCTTCGTGCGCCGGTATTGGATAATATTAATAGTTAAAATGATAAATAAAATAATGGTATTAATTGTAAAATCTTTACTTCACAGTTGTGAGTAGAATCAAATAAATTAACATTTAATGGGCGTCAACTCGTTCGACGGTCCGCGCCGCTGCTCACAGACGAATGAAGTGCTGTCTCGCTCGCCGATACCAGGGAGCGAGGCAGCACGTCAAGAGAAAGAGCGAACGGAGTCGCGGACCCGAGAGCGAACCACGAAGGATAGGACAGTGCGACAGATATTACTTTTCTTCCGGCTGTCAGAGATTGGTGCACGCTCTCAGCACAATTCTTTTGTTCAAGCTTAAATTAATGTGAAAAGAGTATTAGGAATATTTTCACATCTCGCCTTGAACGAGAAGTAAACTCCACGTCAGTGGGTGAGTAGGCGAACGCCAATTTATATAAAATCTGTAAATTTCAACATGTAAAATTTTTATAACGGCTACCGACATCGGAGCCACGTTTCACAAAATGGTAAATTGTGTTTTTACTGCGTGATAGGGCCCCACCGCCGCTCCATGGTGATTATGTTAGTGCGGCGTGTGATATTTATCCCTATCGCGCAGAGTTTGGTACGGGCTTCGCTCCAAGACAACATCCCGACTTCCGCTCCCGTCACCGCGCGAGCGGTCAGGACGGTCGGAGAGTGCCCCGTCGACGCCACCCCTGCGAGTCAGCGATTCACCTGTCGCTGGGCTGCCGGCGGCTCTGCTGTGTTCAGCGGAACGCCGTGCCGTGGGAGCTGCGCGTCGAGAGGCTAGGCCTCCGGCTGATTGTGCGGGAAGACGGAGAAGAAGACCACGCCGTCCGTCAATAAACCGGTGCGATCGCTCCTATTCTTCCTTAGTCAGCTGACTAGGTAGGTAGGTAGGAATTCTTTGTTCGCCGAGCGGACGCAGCACGCCGAGGACTTGTATTTAATCCAGAGACCCTATTTATATACCAATTAATTGTAGAAACGACCGAATAAATCTACAAATTGTACACCTGGGTTTTATTTATATTGCTATAAAAATAGACAGGTAATAGGGTCCCGTACCGGATACGGAACCCTAAAAAGAAAAGAAAAAGAATTCGCAAAAGTGAGGTTCGAACCCACGTCAATAGATTGAAAAGCAAAGCATATACCATTGAGCTATGAAACTTAGGTTAAGAAATGCGAATTTCGCCATCAGGTTAATCACGGAGGTTAATCAAGCCGACTTATGAATCGTCCCATCTCGCTCTGCATTCTAGGTGTCTCGTTCGGCGGCATATAACAGAGCCTCAGTGCTCCCTACACCCAAATCCTTCAAGGTCAAACTGTTTTCTTTACGCTTGGTGAAGCGTTATCAACATATGCGATTCGGCGCCGCATCGGAGAGGTGAGTCACCATATGCCATGCAGCACGTGACACCACGTCACGTCTGTGTGCGTGTGCGTGCGCCGTGCTGTGTTGGTGATGTCGGCATTTGCGCCAACACACGCGCGTGGACAAGTCATGTGTATATTGTATGCACTAACACATATTTGGCGTATTTCGTCGCGCGCGTCGCCTCCTCGGCTCGCCTCCGCCTCCGCCTCTCCGCGCCGCGCCGCCGCGTTAATATTGTGATCAGCTCGGATCGGATAGACTTTTTAAAATTTTCTTTCATGATATTTTGAAATGTTTTTTTTTTCTTTACCTTCAAGATAATTAAGTGAATCGGTGCTTCACTTGCTTCACCTGGGGAACCGCCACTGGAGTCAGTAGCTGCAAATAAGTAGAGTCGTCGTCGTCGGCTCGCTGGGTGGCCTATTCATGAGGAGTGTTTCGTTCGAGGAGCTGTTGAACGCGATTCCACCGTCCCGATGTCACCTGCGCACCACTACGCGATAGGGAATGCACCCCTATACAATCGACATACCACGTATTCTGTGAGTCATTTATTTACAGAACCGCGAAATTTTGGAACGCACTTCCTTTCCACCTATTTTTTCCCAAGTTCAGTCTGGGATTTTTCAAAAGAGGCGTGAAAAGGCTCCCCCGGCTGCCTTGGCATTTGCAATCCTCGTGCATCACCAAACATCCATTGGCATCGTTAAACACTTGCTCATAGGTGCGACAATGCCACATGTCTCTCTTTCCACACAGAAATTAGGACATTTAGGACAAAAAAAGCACCACCTTGTACCTACACACTGTAGGGAGATACCTACATACTGTAGGTATAGATATGTATGATTCGCCAATGTTAATAAAGTACGTTTCATTCAAAGTAGGTACTGAGAACAAGGACCCATCTCGGCGGATCGCCGCCGCAGTGGCGAGCCGCCACGCGCATGTACACTTAACAAAAAAAACAACCTTTTTATTACAAAGTACTGATTCGATTTGCTTCCAATTCTGATCTTTCTCACTCATAGAAAGATAAACATTATAAACTAACTTTCGTGCTTCCCTTCGAAAAGTAGTGTTCAGTCGAGGCATTCTGTTCTGAGATGCACTGGTCAGTACTCGCTCACTCACCCAGTCCCACCCACTGTTTAATTACATAATATAACACTACCAGATTATTCATAAAAACGTTGAAAAGAAAAAAATACAGTTTATTATTTTGCGAAATTCCGTTGTCACCTGTACATACGAACGTCACTTGCACATACTGCCGAGAACCATTCCGGCCGTTTACAATGGCTCAACTTAATCTGTGCGGCCAGTGCCGGACTTGTACCTACTGTTCTTAAGTATAGGACACTTGACTTTCGCCCGCGCAAAACATGAATAGCATAGAATAGGAGTATTACTTAGTCACAATGGGGACTTAAAACCTTTACCCAAATGATATTTAGCATTTTAATAAATCGAAAACTCTATCCAAAAGTGTCTTGCTAGAGTATTGCGTCCATAAATCGCGCAAGAAAGAACTTGACGGCTTACACTATAACAAAGCACAAGTGTTACTTGTAATATTCTATAGCGTCTTTGGAAATCTGCCGCCCCCTGAAGTCTGCCGCCACTAGGCCGCGGCCTATACGGCCTAATGGGAAATCCAGGACTGTGTGCTGTGCGGCTTGGCACCGGCATTCAGCTCATATCACTCACTCACTAACTATTCGTCGATCGGAGTGGTTACCGTGAGTGATCTCAGTGTAGTGGTACTCAATACGAATAGGCATCGATTGTGCTCCAGAGAAAATGGGGTCGGCGTGCTCCGGACTACGTTTTCGACGGAATGAAGGTAAGGTTAACCTAATTACCGGATTATATTAATAAAAAAAATAATTCATTCATTCATTAATTTGCTTGGAGGCTTGTCTCCCGCCGCGCCGGTGGCGGCGCGGCGGTATTGTCGTTTTTTTAAATATGTCATGTTTTATAAGTACATATAATATAATATTAATACTCGTGCTGGTTCATTGTGCATTAATTTTTGGTAATAAATAGGTAAAACTTATTTCAAGAAATATTTAAACTACACATCAACTAAAAGTTTTTTGGGAAAAACTACTTATAACCCACATCTGACTACATGCAGTTAAAAAGTTATGTTGAATGACTAAAATGTTGGATAAATATTGGTGATTTTTAACTAATTGTTTTTGTTGGTGCCTAGCTATAATATTATCTTTCCAATATCTTGTGTTACTTATGTACAGTAAATAAGCCAGTATGTACAACTGAGACAGCATAACAATATTACCTAGGTATAACAAAATAGCTGAAGTGGATGTGGGCTGGGCACATCTGTCGCAGACTCGACAACCGATGGGGTAGACGGGTGCTCGAATGGAGGCCACGTACAAGCAAACGTAGCGTGGGACGCCCCCCGCCTAGGTGGACAGATGACCTAAAAAAGGTAGCCGGGAGTGGATGGATGAGAAGAGCGGAAGACCGCGTGTGGTGGCGTGCCTTGGGAGAGGCCTATGTCCAGCAGTGGACCGATACAGGCTGATGATGATGATGATAACAAAATAAATAATTGTGCTATGTATGACTATCGCAGCCAAAACGTTCATTTTATTCAACGTCCAACAAGTTGCTTGTAAATATATAGGTTATACGTTTGCAAACAATTAAGGGGGAGTGGCGGAAATTTCTTGTCAAAACTTACATCCTTATTTATGTAAAACTAGGATCAGTGTGCTATTAATAAGAATTTTAATTTTTATTTGAATTTAATTTATATTATGAATATTAGACAATAAAAGAAGAATTTATATTAAAACTAAACTATCTTAAAAAAGAATTATAATAAAACAAAGTTGCACCAGTTGAGCGTCTCGGGGGTGCGGTGGGAATATTAATTTAACAAAAAATAAATACACACCAAAATTCAGAAATAGTATTATCGTACATTGGAAATTTATAATACCAATGTTTTACGGTTCCGTATCCGTACGGGACGCAATATTACTAAGCCTACGCTGTCTGTCCATCCGTATGTCATATTTTGAACCGTAAAATTTATCCGGTTGAAATTTTCACAAGCATATACATAGGTACCTTTACAAGAAACGTATTTTTGCTTTATTGTAAAAACGGTAATAGTAATGACACATACACGTCAAACTTGGTGTGACTATAATCAAAAGTGAAAGCAAACTCTAAAGTGAAATAAGAAATAATAAGAACCGGCAAATTAAGTGGTGGTACGGAACCCTGGGTTAGCGAGTCCGACTGGCACTGTGCGGCTTTTTTTCCTACTTACAGCTTGTTGCTATAATATGTATTGTATGAACCTTAATAGTACTTACTGACTGAGGCAATAATAAAATGAAACGCATGAAATTGCCGTCGCTAAACACAACAAATACAGGCAAATCGAAGTTCACCGATTTTGCAGTGGAAACAATGGGACCCTGGCGTGCCTAGGCAAAATTTTTAGTGATCAAATTGGGAGAACTTCTACTACGGGAAATTTCCGCGTGCCGGTTCCTACCTCCTATATTAAATTTCCAATGTCAATTCATAGTTACAAAAATATACATACCTAGAATATCATAGATTAGTAAGTTACAATTATTGTAACTTACTAAAAAGAAAAAGTTTACGGGAAACCGGTGAAAAACTTGATAGAGCTCAAAGAAAGAATTACGGCAGAAGCTCAGGTGGACGTATCTGCACTTGCATCGAGTACTTGCTCGACGCATCAACCAGGCATTTGTGAGAAGATGTCGAGTTAGCATTCGTGCAGGTGGTAAACAATTTGAACATCTACTTTAACAGGTTAATAAAGACCAATTACTTCAAGTGTTTATTTTATTCCAATTCGTAGTTGGTAGAACAGTTATCAAATTCCGAGGTCGTTTTGTAGTTAAATAACAATATCTCATAAATTATTGGGTAAATCGGTAAGTGATGTACCATTTTAAAAACTACATTAGATGGGTGTATTTTTGTTGCATAATGCCACTTTAGTGTAGTTATTTTTTTTTTTCACCGCGAAGGGCCAAATTCCAGGGATGAGGCTGAAAAAACATGTGGCCCTCAAGTAGTTTTTCAGCTAAGCAGGGTTAAACATGAAAAAATAAATAATACCATGTGAAAGCCTAACTTTTCAGGAATATTTGACAAAAACTAGATTTAAGAAAATGTTGCATTTGTACTTGGTGGCATTTAAAAAAATGAGCTGAGGGAGAAAATTTTGGAATTTTACAAAAATGACAATATCTCAAAAACTAAGCCATTTTTACTAAACCAAAAATGAGATATTCTGAGAGGTAATTAGCAGCCCTATCAGCTGTCAAAGGATTATCTTCGGTTTCTGGGACACCCTGTATAGTATAGAATAAAAATTTTAAAATGTAATTATATCTAGTGTAAACTGCGTGTCGAGGGGGGGGGGGGGGGGGTCCGGACCCCCTAATCCCCCCCCCCCCCCCCTTATATAAGTCGGTGATATGTGCTCTAATTATTTATTTGATTAAAAATTACACACTTCATCTCTTTATATGAATTGTGTTTTATTTTGTCGAAAAAACATGTTAATAAAAAGGGCGCCATTCCAGTGTGTCGCCTAGAGCGCCAAATTTGCTCGGGCCGCCCCTGTGTGGAAGCAGAGTCGTCGGAGAAGCCGACAGCGAGCCGCGCGAGGCCCAGGCATATGCGACTGAACGCATTTGCGACCAACAGTATCATCCTGAACGATCTGTTCGTTGCGCCAACCCCGATGCCCCCCAAGCGCAAGTACTTAGTCTCCTTTATCTTTGATAACTATAACTAACATTTGCGCGCAGCTTCGCTCGCGTGAATTTAGGTTTAAGACAAATTTAATAGGTATATTCTACCATCGATCTTACTTCGGTTGGCACATTACGAGTTACTCCCGTTCTCGCCATCTCCGGTTAAGTCTCGACGGACAGTTATTTGTAGGTTAAAGTGAAATTTCTCATACATTTGACAGGAGTTACGTAACTGGAAAGCAGTGGTTCCGTACCGCTGAAGGCTGGAAGGACTGGAGGAAAATTGGAGAGGCGTATGTCCAGCAGTGGACGCTTACACGCTGACTGACTGACTGAGTGACTGACCTAACTGGCAGCTGCATCCTACCCGACGTTGATGTCGTAAAACGATGTGTTGATTGAATTCTTAGCTGAGCCCGTGGTGGGTCCTCTCGCTTTGTATGTTTGTTTACGTAACAATGCACGTTTTTCGCGGTACGTTTTTCACGCGAGTCAAGCCGCGCGAAAAAGCCAGTATTTAACTACAAGTAAAATAGTTTGATTTTGAAAAGTTAATTAAGTAAAATGAAATCAATACGTTTATTAATATCTTATAATAATACTCCGACTGCGCCACTTTCGACACCACCGCTCAGCTCTTACGAATACATCTGAATCTGAAAAATTCATCAGAATTGATTCAGTTGTTTTTAGGGTTCCGTATCCATACGGAAGCCTATTACTAAGCCTACACCGTCTGTCTGTCTGCTTGTCTGTCCGTCCGTCGAGGGATGTACCTTTTGAACCACTATAGGTAGGTAGCCGGTTGAAATTGTCATAGAATATGTGTTATTATGGCGGATATTCCAAGAAATAATAAAAAATGCAATAACAAAAATTAAGGGGGGTTCACAAGAAACGTGCTAAGAATCGATTAGCACATATTAACGCTACAACATAACACTTCGCATTGCAGACAGACAAAAGATGAACAGATATGGTTTTTTGACAAGTACGGTATAGCCACAGCGGATCTACGGAACCCTCCGTGCGTGAGGAAAACTCACACATGACCGATTTTTTCCGTGGCCAAACACACAAACAAACGAACAATTCCAAAAAAATGTATACGTTCTATGACATATCATTCATCCCCCAACAAAGTTGTTTGCAAATACTGTCAAATGTACAGACAATTTCACATAACTATTGTCAAATCAAAACAAACGTGCAGCTCGCACAACAAAATGTTATGGCTTAGTGAAGGGAGATTCCCTTCACTAAGCCATAAAACTTTATTATGCGAACTGCACGTTTGTTTTGATTTGAGAATAGTTAAAAATAAGTGCTAAAAATATTAACAATAAAACGTTTAAAATTACAAACTTTACTAAGTATTGCTAATCTAGAAAATAAAATTGTGTAAATATATTTACATAGAGTAAATACAGGGTGTTCGGCACATGGACCGGCAACATTTTTTTGTAGGTAAGTGGGGTCATTTGCAAGGTTTTGACCACAGGTTTTGACCTATGAGTCATAACATGTTACAAGGTTGTTATCGTTCTGTTCTGGTCTCTGCCCCTAATTTTTGCCACATAGTGAATGATTTGTATGACATGTGGTACATCGTTGGAAAGGGCGTAAACTAGCGTACTTTTTAAAGGAAAATGAATAATGAAATTAAGATTCTGTCATATTTTTACTCGTTCTCTGGACTTTGGGAGGTCATAAGTCCTTTTCATGGTACCTATTAACTTCATCAAATGATATTTTTCCTAGAACAAGGATACATTTTATTTCGTGCTGATACAATCATAAACAAAAAAGTTACAAGGGGTTAAAGCTGAGATTTTGGTAATTTTCAAAAATAAAAATAATCGTATCTCGATACCACGTGACACCAGACAAAAGGTGTCATAGGTCAAAACCTTGCATATGACCCCACTTACCTACAAAAACATATTTGTCGGTCGATGTGCCGAGCACCCTGTATACTGGTAATTAAATATATTTAATTGTGTGTAGTGTGTGTTTATTTAGGGGTTAGTTTCAGCCGTTGACCTTTTGTAGCTCACCTCGCGAGTCGATGCAGTTCGATTGGGCTGCCCCTATAAAGGAACAGGAGTACGACAGTAAGTAGCTATACGAGTAATTTGTATGTGCAACCTAACCTAACCTATACCAATACTGAAATTATACTTTTGTTACTATATTAAATATGTCATTAATTTATTGATGTAACCCGTGAACGAAGTCCAAAAATATAGAAAAAAAACTAATAGTTTTCAACGATAGAAACACTGCAGAAAATGCATTCCTAAGAAATCTCTTTTCATTATTAACACTTAACAAATCAATCGCATCCTTAGAACTGAACTGACGTTAAATTAAGTATTTTTTGGGCATTCGCAAAGAAACTAAGTATGTAGCATTGATTTAATCAATGGTATGTAGGTACCTAAGAAGATTATAAAATAGAAAATGTTCAAATAGCAACAACACATACCTATCCTAAACAAAATTGTTTTGCAAGGTCTGAGAAAAAAAAACTTTTTTGAGATTGTATAAAGTACTGTAAGTTTACTCTTCTCTGCAGTACAGAAGGCGCACTTATTGTCAATTTAATCAAGGTTCAATGACTTCCCAGACAGTGCGTTGTACTCAAACTCCACCGAGGATATTCGCGAGCTGAAGTGAACGCCTCAAATATCGGTAAAATGTTTTGTTTATCTATGCATAAGTCAAAATATATCATGTAGTAAGCATTTCAAAGTAACATTGCAATTTTATATACAATAAAAGAAAGTACTTATTATGTATAATAGAAATCATCCATCATGGGGACGAGAGGTCCGAGGTTCGAACCCGGTTGGCGTGAACTAATGAGTTTTTTCTCATTTGTAAAAATGTATGTGCATAAATTTTTACAATAGGTAGTAAAACTGTAGGTCCACACCGTCGCGTCTGGGTGTTATAGCTGCGCGGCTGCGCTATGGACGTTTAAAATTAACTAAGCTCTTTCAGAGCACTAAATGGAGAACATGTAGGTCCACCGGGTTAACTGGAAGAAATTGTCTAAGGCAATAAGTCCTTCTCTTCCAGTTGTCACACATTAAGTGGCATAAAGTTTAATATTTACTTATTTATAGTGGTAGTTGCTAAATTTGTATCTTTCCGCCTGCAACCTACGTAGTCCCTCAAAATTTTACCTTACTGCAAAGCAGCGACGCTAGCCAGCCTATGTAGTCCTTGAAGGCCACTAGTCTCCACAATAACATAGTGTTTATTTCATGCGCAGTGTGAGCTGCCCGTAGTGATGGGGGAAAGTGCAGACTGCCAAGGAACACTGTCGAATGACATGTTCGTCGACGCCAAAGACATTAAACTAATCTCTTTGGTCGACGCATACCTCAAGTCGCAGAAGGAGAGCGTGGTGATATTCGGCCGGTCGCAGCCTTCGCGCAAGGAAGCCGTTACGACGAATATAGGACAGGCTTAGATTATAAATTTTATTGGTCTCCGCGCATCTGCGCATTTGGATAAATATATCGCCATGTCAAATAGAAACTTGGAGAATGTATTAAAAATGAAGAAGATTGCCGAGAAACTGGATGCCGAAGAAGAGGAGCTTTCTGCATCGACCCACTACCGCGACAACAGCGACAGCTGCTGGGAAGACAGCGACAGCCGCCAAGATAACGACGACCTCGACGACCACAATCGCCACAAGAACAACGACAACAGCCACGCCAACAGCGACAACAGCCACGCTAACAGCGACAACAGCCACGCTAACAGTGGAGACAACGCCAGCGACAGCGACGCCGACGAGAAGGCGGTGAAGTGCCTCGGCAGCGATATGTGCGACAAACTGAACATGTAATAAGTAGGAGCAACCGGCGTAAATTCTCGTCAGAATAACAACGAAAAATGGAAAAATCAAATTAGTTTTATACCATTACCCAAACCATTACCTGAATATACAAATAATTAGGTATACAGGATAATTTTAGATTAAAACATAAAAACAATTATAATTCAATTATATTGTATGACCAAAGAGCTCATTGTGTATGACACAATAATTATATTTTAGGAAAGATAGGTTATCTATATGACATTCAGTGCTCACACATGGCACGTCCTTGAAAAGTTGAAAGAAAGAACTAAAGTGATGCGCCGACTCGAATAGTATTATTCCAATTACTAGCTGTTGCCCGCGGCTTCGCTCGCGTGAAATTCGTATTTGAAATAAGAATCTAAGTAACTAAGGGCGAGGCCGAAGGCCGAGCTGCGTTCAGGTAAACGATAAATCTTCTCAAATAAAGTAAGCAACTAACGGCGAGGCCGAAGGCCCAGCTGCATCCTGAAAGACAATAAACCTTCGCGAAGAAAGTAAGTAACTAAGGGTGAGGCCGAAGGCCGAGCTGCGTTCAGGAAGACGATAAACCTTCTCGAAGAAAGTAAGTAACTAAGGGCGAGGCCGAAGGCCGAGCTGCTTTCAGGAAAACGATAAACCTTCTGGAAGAAAGGAAGTAACTAAGTGCGAGGCCGAAGGCCGAGCTGCGTTCAGGTAAACCAAAAACCCTCTTCCGCCTTCGGGCCTCGCCTTTAATGACTTCCTTTCTTCGATAGAATATAATATCGTTTACTCCATCTATTTATTTCATAAAATATAAAAAGTTATATTAAAACTAAATAATTAAAACCTACCTAACAAACATTAAAATAACTATCACAAAATGGGCGTTTTCAAATGTTCCTAGAACACTTGCGGCATTACCCCGCTGGATGGCAAGGCTTACCGTTTGAATGAAGTAGGCCCTTGATTGCGGGACATCAGTTGCGTCCACCAGCAGAGGCCCAAGCCTCTTCAAGAAGCTTTTGGCTTCACTGACTGCTCTACGGACCGAGGGTTTCAACCGCAAACGCAACAATTTCGAAATCTTGAATTATATTTCTATAATATTTGTTGCGTTTGAGGCTCTCCGCCCCGACCTCGGCCGCGCCAGCCGCTCCTTGAAGATGCCCAAACGTGACTTGGAGCCAATGTTAGAACACAAATGGCGTCCCACATCAAAGACCTACCCTTAGCCCATGGAACTAAGGTGATACCATCGGGCCTCTTACCATCCAGCCGGGAATAACCGCAACGTTTTAGGATGCACGGTATGTTTGTCGTCAGAAGCATGGACTTTAAAATAAAATTTAAATTAAATTAACTCAATCTTAATATCGCTTAGTTACCTACTTTCTTCAAGATGGTTTAGCTTCTTCCTGAACGCAGCTCGGCATGCGGCCTCGCCCATAGTTACTTACTTAATTCAAGAATGTTTTTCTTCTTCCTGAACTCAGCTCCGACTTCCGCCTCGCCCTTAGTTACTTTCATCGAGAAGGAATATCGTTTACGTAAGCGCAGATCCGCCTTCGGCTCCGCCTTCGGCCCCGCCTTTAGTTACTTACTTTCTTTTTTTTTAAATACGAATTTCACGCGAGCGAAGCCGCGGGCAACAGAAATATAAATTGCACCAATGACAGCGACATAAGTTCGACTTCAATTTTTTTTTTATTTATCGAACATTTTGTCGCCGGCCATCTCACGTCGAGATGACAGTTCTCCGTTGTCAACTTGACATTTAAAATTGTTTTTTACCTTTATATTACTTTGGATTACGTGATTTTAAATGCGCATTAATATTTATAATAATTTTTTGTTTATTATGTTAATCCGGGAAATACACTGTCACTATACAAAGTTTCGTCAAATTCCGTTCAGTGGTTTTTGCGTGATGCGCGTACAGACAAACAGAGATTATTAATTTTACGATTTTATTATATTTATAAATAGATAGAAGCTAGAAGATATAGAAGAAGATAGATAGATAGATACATAGATAAGATAGAAGATAGATATATAGATAGAAGAAGATAGAAGAATATAGAATAGATATAGAAGATATAGAAGAAGATACAATATAGAATAGATAGATATAGATAGATAGAAAATAGATAGAATAGAAAATATATATATCTATATAGATTAATTGATTCATTTGCTTGTTTCATTTATTTTGAACAGTGTCTTAATTATATTTATTTCATAATTACCTAATTGTGTTTTTCCTTTCTTCTCTCCAGCACAAGTGAGAAATCAATTTATATATTTATTAGTTCTTAAATTTGGCTTAGTAGGTACGTTTTCCCCATTGGCTTTAGCTTCACCTGGTAAAATAAAAACAGCCTCCTCCCGATTCCCTCTCAAAAATACATAAAAAATTGGATTGGCTCACAATAAGCAAAGTCAGTTTAACTTTAAATTATTTTCCAATTATTCTTTATCCGTCCGTTCTAATAGATCGGCGATAAGGAAGGTCCAAGAAATCGCCTGTGGTGTTTTTATTAGTCTCAGCTCAGCAGATGCCTAGCCATCTACCTAACTAGATTACATAACTTCCCCTGAACACAAACATGATGAACTGAACATGAACACGTCGCGTCGTCGTAGCACGCGCTATAATAACTATAGGTACAGTTCCCGGCAGCAAATCATGCGTGTCGAGCTTTAGAAAGAGACAACGCGATTATAGAGCGTCGTCCCTGTCGCACAGAGACGTGCAAGTTCGTGCGACAGGGCGGTCTCTTTCTAAAGCTCAACACTCATTATTTGCTGCCGGGAACTGTGCCCACATTTTTAAGGCGTGTGAGCGCTAAGACTAATAGATATCTGAACAACATTTTGTTGTGTAAAAACATGTGTTATCTAAAAGTAGGTATTATTAATTCCACAAAAAAGTTAATGAAAAACTGTCTTAAAAAACATTACACCGCCTTCAAAAAAAACATTATAGAACTGAAAAGTGTTAAATAATATTTTGATTCATATTCGGACCCTGAGTTGAAAACGGTATAAATGCACAAAAGGTCAATCAATCTACCAATTTTCAGGTGTACTTTTGTACCGCCTTCAACTCAAGGGTCCGAATATGAATCACATTACAATAATATACCTTTCTTACCTGCAAATGGAATGGTAGGATACCATCAGGATATGGACAAAAAAAAAAGGATAACCTAGTCGGCGAGCGAAGTGAATAGGCGGAGATAAGAGGGTGGAGATACAAGCCGTGCATTGTGATTGGCTCCCGCCGCTTATGTAGTAAACTACTTAAGTATATAATATCATCCTCGCAGCGGCAGGTGGCGGCAGCCGCGGCGCGGCGGGGCGCGCCTGGGCGCGGCGGCGGCGCGCGGCGGCTCGCGGTACATTGCTCTATGTATTTATAACCGTATTTGTCATCTGTGCTTATATATAGCGTGCAGGTGGTACATGTACCTACAGGTGAGGCAGTATAACGTCCTTTTTTAGGTTTTTCAAAATACATTTTATGAAGCATGTCATTGTTATGTTTTTATACATATAATATATGTACATAAAAACATATTATGTCTTTATTGTTTTATAATGTAAGTTAAACATCTAAATAAATTTAGATTTTACAAGGTTTGGAAAATCATATCTGAAGATACATACAATATCGAGAAACACTTCACAGGTTAGGTTAGAAGATCTTCTAACCTTTTCTATCTTTTATTTTGCATACTTACAATACATATTTATTTATTCACAAAGAATCACTTCTGGCTTCCTTCCGGTTCCATCATCAGGACTCAGGACCAGTGGCGGCTGGTGACTTCAGTGACCGGTAGTGCGCGAAGTACCTTAAATACCAAATTTCCCAACACATTCCCGTCATGTTATTTCAAGATCGGGACTTCCGAATTTTTTAAACGCCTGCGTTTTATTATGTACATACCTAGTATGAATATTGTCAAGACACTCAATGAGTTGCAAAAAACAAGAAAAAATATCCAAACAAGTTTTTTAACTCATTTTTAGTACCTTTATGAACACACCCATAGACCGCAACACTAACTGCAACTTTCAAAAAGAAAACAGTAGTAATGTCCCAAAAATACTTCAAAAAAATATATAAAAATAAAAGCATTTGAAAGGTAGGAATTGAACCCGGGATCACCTGATTGTAAAGCCTTACCTTCAACCAACGCTTAAGCAAATATCGGCGACACTTAATTCCAGTATCACGTGACAGATAGCACAAAACCTAACTATATCCCATTTTAAATATTCGCGCGCTAACGGGTGTGTGACATCACATGACAGCGCGCTGAGTCTAGGCAGACGGACTGGTGCAAACCGAATTGCTCGCGACGTGTCGCACGCGCGGGTATTCACGATATAGCGTCCTTGTTTGGCGCTCGTGCGCCGCACGCAGATCTCCATTTCGGCCCATCTTTCGTCTCACGCGCCAGCGGTGTTTTGCCGATCCCCTATACATTCAGTATTGGAGACCCGCGTGCGTGACTCGATTCCGCACGGAGCGCGCGTTTAAACGCAAAAAAGTGCCTTGTGATCTATAAAATAAGGTCGAATTCACATTCGTATTTATTTGGAGTACGATCTTAATGGTTTTAATGTAGGTATATTGAAAGATATTATTTATTTTGAGTGAAGTGAAGACTTCTCGTGGTATGGTAGTGCGGCGCACGAGCGCACTTTAGGACCAGCCGCCAGTGCTCAGGACCCTGGAAATAACATATGACTAGTACTTGCGAAGACAAATCCAACGAGCCCAAACACGGTGGATTTATCATGTGTGGCTTAGGAGTTCCTATGGCTTCATTCCGGCTCCATCATCAGGACCCTGGACATCATATATGACAAGAGTACTTGCGAAGACAAATGCAACGTGCCCAAACACGTTGGGCTTATCATGTGTAGTTTAGGAGTTCCTATGGCTTCCTTCCGGCTCCATCATCAGAACCCAACCAACAATTTAACAAAGTCACCCGAGGATCTGCAAAGCCGTGATTTGATTTTTCACAATTTATTTCATACATCATAGCGGTTCCCGCGTTCTTGGCCTCTGTCTATGGCGTTTCAGATCTGGTTCTCAACATGTTACCTAATAATGGAGCCGGAACTGAAATTAGTCATAGAACCGAGGCCTTAGACGTTTGGAAGACGATGTGCCCGGGCGATGACGCCGTCCCGAAATACCCATCGGTACAAAGAAACTGGGATGTTATAAATGCAACGAGAATAAGTAAAACGCTGCATTGGGATAGTGTGGCCGATGTAGCGCGATACAAAGCCTCGTGCACTTATGAGTCCGGTGCTTGGCTCCACTGCCTTCCCTCCAAACCTTTAGGCACACTATTAGACAACAACACTATTCGAATTTCTTTCGCACTCCGGCTCGGCTGCGATATCGTGCAGCGTCACCAGTGCGTGTGCGGGGCCCAGGTTGAGGTAGATGGGAGACACGGCCTTAGCTGCGGAAGGAGTGCTGGAAGAATACCGCGTCATTTTTTTTTTTTTTTTTTTTTTTTTTTTTATGGAAACTGACACGGTTGGCTACATCACCTACAACGTCCGTGATGTCAGCCCATAACACCGGGTGAACTAGGTGCCATGTCAGTGCTTCCCCCTTTGATCGTGCCGGCTACACTGAACTGGTCGGAAAACACAAACTATACACATATAGCCGTTTAGACCGACGTTTCATTCAGTGCGGTGGTACCAACCCGGGCGGGTTAAACCCTACCACCAAGTAAGATTAGGAGGGAAGGGACCTACAGTTTTACGAGGAATCCGAACCTCGGTCAGCCTCCAACGGTCAGCGGTCACCCATCCAAGTACTGACCGCACCCAGCGTTGCTTAACATTCAATAGCGACATTTGACTGTCTGCACCACTGAGCTATCGAGGCTGTCATGCCACTTTGAATGACATTTTAAGACGAGCCTTCAGATCGGTCAATCCATTTGCCATGTGCCATCCATTTTGGAGCCAACTCTGAGCAGGGATGACGGCAAGCGCCCAGACGGGATGACCTTAGTTCCATGGTCTCAAGGATAGGCTCTCGTCTGGGACGCGACGTGTGTTGACACCCTCGCTAATTCGTACGTGGAGTCGACAGCGCGTCGTGCTGCGTCCGCTGCTGAGTTGGCTGCCGTGAATAAACATAACAAATACAGGCAAATAAAAATTCAAAATTATATATTTACAGCTTTCGCAGTTGAAACAATGGGGCCCTGGTGTGCCGAGGCAAAAATTTTAGTGAGAGAATTGGGAGAACTTTTGCGGGAAATTTCAGGAGATAGCCGTGCCGGTTCCTACCTCACACAAAGAATCGGCCTTGCCATTGTGAGGGGGAACTCGGCCAGTGTCATGGGCACCTTTCCGACAGCGGCAGCGATGGACGAGATTTTTTACTTTTAGTTGCTGTCGGCAAGGTGCCAATTTAGGTAATTTTAGTTTTTATGATGTTGTTTGTTTTAAGTTTAGGTAATTTTAATTTAGGTAGTTTTAGTTTATATTTGTAGTTGTTATATGTTTTAAGTCGTCATGCTATGTATTATTCACATTAATAAAGTTAGACACGACTTTCATACATTCGGATATGATATTCCTCCTCGCTCTCTACGCTGCAGCGTAGAGAGCGAGGAGGAATGACTCCCAAAAGACGATTTCACACTCTCAGCGAAAATGGGGGGCTATACTGAAGCGATCGAAAAAACATTTTCAATGTTAAAAACATAATATAAAATAAAACATAAATACTCAGAGCTGCGCGGGAACTTACTTAGCGGTCCCCCAACTCGTTTTTTTTTTATTTTAAAGGGTCGGGGTTTTTTTTTATTTGTAATTAAACTTTTATTAAATCGGTCCACTTTTTTATATAATTAATTGTTTTATTACCTAATTACTTGATTATTATTTGATTACAAACATACCTAACAACCATCCCGATTAAACCAGCTTTCTAAAAAAAAACCGCATTCAAATGATACACACATTCACACGTCATACTCCCATACACACACACGTTAAACTTATATATAACACCCCTCTATTTTCGTCGGGGGTTAAAAAGAAAGTTATGCTGCCGCACTGCAGCCTGTATATAAATAAGCTGTACCGTGTAGAGTTTACCACAAATGTCTTAGTGGGTGGGTCAGACAAGGCTGAGTTGAAGCATGGCATGGCGCCTCTCTGAGCGTGGGTTAGCGAAAACATGTGTTTTTGGCTCTGCCGACTGAACCATTGGTCCGTCGGCACATCCACGCATATCGGTTTACATAAAAAAACATTATTAGTTGAAACACAAACTGATGTTGAAAAAGTCCAAAAAAGTTTATAGAATGTCATAGGTATTTCTCCGAAACTATACAGTAAGACTTCATGTAATTATTTAGCTATTAGTTATTTATTAGGTTAATTTTATTTAATTCGGTTTAATCAATTACTGACGTTATATTTTATAAAATACTAGAGAAAATAAAAGTCAAATTTATTACTTAGATTGTATAGATAGAGATGTAAAATACAGGTTTTAGATTTTTTTTAAATATACTAAATTTGATAGGTGTATGTATGTATGTTTGTATGTTTGTATGTATGTATGTTTGTCCACGCATTTCTTCGAAACTATTATTCGGATTGCTACCTACATAACCTACAACATCCGTGATGTCAGCCCATAACACCGGGTGAACTAGGTGGCATGTCAGTGCTTCCCTTCGGTCGTGCCGGCTACACTGAACTGGACGGAAAACTATTTACATAGCCGTTTCGACCGACGTTTCATTCAGTGCGGTGGTACCAACCCGGGTGGGTTGGTACAACTCTACCACCTAGTAAGTTAAGAAGGGAAGGGACTTACTTTACTACAACTTAGTTAGGGAACAGTGCATGTTTCATCAAAATCAGGTCAGTGGTTTTAATTTAAAGATATGGACTGTTAAGTGTGTCAAATGGGCGAAAAATAATACCACGACAACCGATTTCTGTGATTATAATTTTTTTTATTGTTTGTTATATTACTAAAAAGAGCGAAATAAATAAAAAGGTGGTTCCGTATCGCTGAAGGCCGGGAGGACTGGAGGAAAATTGGATAGGCTATGTCCAGCAGTGGACGCTTACACGCTGAATGACTGACTGTTTTAAAAAACATTAAACCGACTTCAAAAAAACAATTAGGTACCTACTTAGAACTAAAAAAAAAAAGAAAATTGATAGATGAAGTTTTCTGCTTCTGTCCTTTTCTACCGCCACCGCCTTCAACTCAATTATTTAATATTTTATTTTTTTTAGTTCTAACTAGTTGTTTTTTTATGCTGTTGTCTTTGCTTGCAGGCTGTAAAAAAATTCGTCCATGTGTCAAAACTTGCGTTTTCGCCGGCATGACTTTTCTTGCAAATATCTCCGTATCCCATTCATTTCTAAACTGCATACCTGCATACTTTTTAGGGATCCGTATCCGTCGTATGGGACCCTATTGGACCCTATGGGACGGCCTACGCCGTCTATCTGTCTGTCCGTCTGTCTGTCTGAGGGCTGTATCTCTTGAACCGTAATTTTAGTTTCTTGCTACTGGCTAAGTAGCAAGAAACTAAAAAGTGTATGCGCGCCATCTACCGAAAACAGTACGACATGGCGATACGGAACCCTCGGTGCGCGAGTTCGACTCGCGCGCGGCGGTTTTTCCCTTACATTTTTAGGTTTCCGTATCCCAGACGGAAGCCTATTACTAAGACTCCGTCGTCCGTCCGTCCGTCCGTCTGTCCGAGGGCTGTTGCAAATTGCAAGTTGCAAATCACCCCATTCTACGGCCCTTGAACCGTATTTCCGCTTACTTTGTGGTCTTTCAACGTCCGTATCAGTATACCAACAATCAGCATCTATATCGCGGCCACTTCAACGTGAATCGTTCATTATTTATTTACACAACGATCAACATCAGCATCACTCAACAATAAAGTGAACTCGTGTCACAAATAGTCACAATGTAAAACAAAGAGGTCGGAATGGTCGTTGGAATATTTATAAATACTGGAGCTTTGTTTATCCCGTATTTTATTTTCGTATTAGTTACGGGTATTATCATAGCCTGAAAAAACGGGGTAAACCGTAAAATACGGAGCACCTGGATCTGAATCCTAGATCTATTCCAACCTTTTCCCTCGAAGACCAACCTGGCAGTTGTGCTCTCCTGATGTCATATCGTCTTGTTTTATACGTAAAAAAATCATGTTAAATAAAACTTACTATTTTATTCATTTCTATGAGTTTTACAGTATTGAAAATGTTCATAGGGTACTTAACTTTTTCCAGTGTCAATAATTTTTCCTCCTTTTCGAATGACTTGTAGGACCTACGAATAAGGTTATGATAGGGCAGATTGGAATTGTTTCCTGCAATTCTAGCTATCGATACTAAATATACTGGGAGTCAACATATAGAAAGACAGACACAAATTGTGCATAGACTTGATTACTGTTACACTTTCTCGAACAAGTAAGTCACTAAGGAAGGGCGAAGCCAAAAGTCGAGCTACGTTCACGTGAATGATATGCTTCCTCGAATAAAATAGGTAAGTAGATTACTAAGGGCGAGGCCGAAGATAAACGATATTACCTATACTCTCTCGAAGAATGGAAGGGCAAGCAAGGCCAAATGCATAGCTGCGTTCAGGCAAACGATGTTTTCTCGAAAAGTATAATTTCTTCGAGTAACCATGTTTATTGTTTACTAGCTTTTGCCCGCGGCTTCGCTCGCGTGAAATTCGTATTTACAAAGAAGAAAGTTTGTATAATTTCATCCATATGTAGATAAATTGACATACGCTTGGCTTGGATACGTCGAAAATTCCACCAGCTCTAATTCAAAGCGAAGACGATCTGATATTATGTCGTTTACGTGAAAGGTGCTCAGCCTTCGGCCTCGCTGTTAGAGACTTACTTATTACTTACTTACATAGCTTACTTTCATTAAGAAAGTATACTTACCTATCGTTTATCTGAAAGCAGCTCCGTCTAGCTCGATCTTAGCCTCCTTTTCAAACTCGAATTTCACAATAGCGAAACCGCGGGCAAATACATCACGCTGTATTCCGACAATCGGGGTTGGCAGAGTAATCGGTGGTGCGCTGCAACCACTCATCGCGTATCACGTTTAGTAAAATATTACGCCAAGATATCCTATCAGGCAGCAAGTAAGGCAAATAACAGTTAACTACCGTCTGCATGACGTGGAAGGATCGTGCCCAGGTGAGATATGGCCACCCCATCGCCTTTTAGCAGTTCACCTTGCCCTTATGCCTAGTCGCCTTTTACGGCGTGCAGTGGGTATATTCTTTTTAAATACCAGAGCACACACAGATGTTTGTTAGTACCAAAATGTTGTATGTAATAAATAATAAATTAATAATGAATGACTAATAATGAATGATGGATGATGTTTTTTATATCCCAGACGCAGCGATTAGTTCAAATGTAAGTAAGTACCTACGACCGAGTACCGATTTCGGCGAACAAAGCAATGCGTGTGTGTTTGTTTATTTATACGAATCGGATTACTCCTCGGCGACAGGATGTTACGACTTGCGTTGCTAAATCGTGGTACCTAATTAGTTCCCATATAATCTCTCGCTGAAATCATCTCACATTCTACTTCTAGCTATAGCAACTCACTCGATTTAGTTTTATATGTACTATGCGATGTGGAACAGGGTTGCCATGTGTCCACGTTTACCGTGGGCAGTCCATGTTCCTTGTTTTTAATTTTGGCGCGCACACTCAAGCGATTGTTAAATTATTCAAAATTAAAAAAATGAATAAAAGGTAAATACTATGCCCATAATGTATTTATCCTGTATTTATTATCCTGCCTTTATCCTTACTGCCTCCATATTGGTTAATTTATTCAAATTTCCCTTTGATTTTTCGAAACAATCAAACCCGAAATATGTAAGGATGAAAAATGTATTAATCCTTTTATTTATCTCGGCGACCTGGCAACCCTGAGTGGCCACGCACGCACGCACGGCGCTCCACGCTCCACGCTCCACGCTCTACTATTATCCACGGACTTATCCACATGTTTAGAGAATGTATCCGTAAACTACATATTTTAAAAAGAATAGTAGGGTAATACAATTTAATTCTACATAATATTTATGTAGGTAATGATATTTTTGAAACTTTTATTCGGTTGGTTTTTTTTTATGTAATCCGGTATGGGTGGCTGAGTCGGAGGGGCCAAAGCGCATGCTCCGACCAGCCAATATCACCTCCGAGAAGGTAGGTGCCATACCTACCTACCTACATAGGAGACTTCCCTGGATTGCTGGCTCTGCATTGGAGGAGAGCACGACCGAGGCTGCTATGCGGCCATCTTACATCCAGTATGGTGGTACCAACCCAGTCGGCTACAATTTGAGCCTACCACCTAGTAAGGGGCAAGGGAAGGGTCCTACGGTCCTACAGTTTTGCACCGGTTCCGAACGGTGAAGCAACAGGTGTAGGTATGTTCTTAAATTTTTTCGTCAGAAAAAACTCACGCCGACGACGCCACGGTACACGCCGACCGGATTCGAACCGCGGACCTCTCGCATGAGAAGCCGATGCCCAAACCACTCGGCCACCCGCCGCTTATATTATATTATATAGAGTTGCCTCTTTTAAAGCTTTTTTTTATTTATTTAGGACACAGTTTAGCATTACGATAGGTGATCATGATCAGTGTTACAGCCTCGGTAGCACAGTGGTACGGTCGGTCGACTGTTTTTAAGCAACGCTTAGCGCGGTCAGTACACTTGGATAGGTGACCGCTCGCCCGTTGGAGGCTGACCGCGGTTCGGATTCCACGTAAAACTGTAGGGCCCTTCCCTTTTTACCTTACTAGGTGGTAGGGTTTATCCCGCCCGGGATTATACCACCGCACTGAATGAAACGTCTGTCGAAACGGCTATGTAAATAATTCGTGTTTTATGTCCAGTTCAGTGTAGCCGACATGAAATGAAGGGAACCAATGACATGGCACCTAGTTCACCCGGTGTTATGGGCTGACATCACATTATGTTTTCGGTGATGAAGCCAACCGTGTCTGTTTCCAAAAAATAAAAAAGTGTGAGTGTATACTGTGTGCTGTGAAGGTGTGTGAGGCCCGTATGTGAGGGTGTGGGTGTGTGTATGTGTGTGTGGGGGTAGTTGCATAAAACATAAAAGTATATAGTACGTAATACGAATCCGAGACTCTCGTAAGCCCTGCTGAAAATCAAATCATTCCACATTCCACCAACCAACTCCAAGGTCCCGGACGTAGTCAGTTTTATCAATCTCAGTACCTACCTACATAGTTACCTACCATTCAAGGAATATTATGTAAATTGAATTTGTGCTTTGCGCTCGGCTTTGTCTTGTACAAGTTATGCTTTGACACTTGGCAATATTTACAGAAATCGAGGTCGGAATTGAACGCAGTCCGAAAAAGTCCGCAGTCAAAAAAATTATATTAATGTATGTACAAAAATAATTGTGTTTTGGAAAACCACGAAACGCCTAAATGAAAACTACAGCAATGGTTTGGCTGACAGGCATTCGTGTAGTTGAAATATACAAAAATATATTTTTTATATGACATAACTACAACAATTTTCTGATTTTTCCTTACTTGTGCTGTGAGACCTTGCTTCTTAACAAATGTCATGATTCTAAGTTAAGGGGAAATACCCTATAGGTTTTGATTTGATTTGAGTGAGTCTGCCAGTATGAAATCTGACATAGATGGCCGTATCTTTTGATTGCGTTGATTTAGAAGCTTCTATTTTCTACATCTTAAAAAAACATAATACAAATATACAGTGTGATGGTACGGAACCCTCGGTGCGCATGTCCAACTCTTACTTGGCGGCTTTTTTTCTTATTTGAAGTTTTACTTTAGAGTTTGCACTATAATCACACCGTGTTTGACGCTTTTATGTATTGCCGTTTTTAAGATAGAGATAAAACCAAAATAATAAAAATTTTTTTTTCATATTTTTAGTACTTACCTACCTGTATGTCCACCATTATAGCACATACCTATTCTGTAAAAATTACGGTTCAAAGAGACAGTTACAGATGAGATACTTTATAGCCCTCGGATGGACAGAAAGATGGACAGAAGAAATACAAAGGCTTAGTAATAAAAAAATTGGTTTCCGTCTTGGTTTCCGTACGGATGCGGAAACCTAAAAAAAAAACATGTTGTGTTTTTCGCAACTTGTCAAAGGAAGTCATCTGTATGATATGATATGGACATCAATGAGAATACATAATACGTCATTGATGTTGTTGTGTGTTCTTTATGGCGAAATCTGAATCTGAATCTGAATCTGAATCTGATGGATATGATATAATCAATCAATAGGTAATAATAATAAATCTGTCAGGTATAGTCATGGAGTAAGTTACTTTGTTTTATTATGAGATACTGAGTTGTAGACTCTATGATACTATGATACTAAAACGAAATTGACGATTTTTAGAAATCTTTTCTGTATTGTATGTATGTATGTTCCTCCATAACTCTTAAACCGATCATCGGAATTCGATGAAACTTAGTACAAGCACATTTTACTATACGGGACACAGGATAGGCTAAATAACATCAGTTTCGGTTACGCTAAGATGTGGCTCTCATACAAACCGAATTGTTCCGCGCGCCGAAATAAAGATGCGGTAGCGGACTTACTTACTTTCTTCTTTTTAAATACGAATTTCACGCGAGCGAAGCCGCGGGCAAAAGCTAGTAATATGTGGTAAGTAATATGATAAATGAAGACAGTGCAGTAAAGTTGCCAGTAGGTTTCATTTTTTTTTTTAATGGAAACTGACACGGTTGGCTACTTCACCTACAACATCCGTGATGTCAGCCCATAACACCTGGTGAACTAGGTGCCATGTCAGTGCTTCCCTTCGATCGTGCCGGTGACACTGAACTGGGACGGAAAACACAAACTATTTACATAGCCGTTTCGACCGACGTTTCATTCAGTGCAGTGGTGCCAACCCGGGCGGGTTTAACCCTACCACCGAGTAAGATAGGAAGGGAAGGGACTTACAGTTTTACGTGGAATCCGAACCACGGTCAGCCTCCAACGATCGAGCGGTCACCCATCCAAGTACCTACTGACCGCGCCCAGCGTTGCTTAACAATCAATAGCAATAGTCGACTGTCTGCACCACTGAGCTATCGAGGTTGTATTCATTGTAGCTTTAGTTAATTTTAATTTGATGTGAAATCATTTTAAAGTTATATATTTAAATGTAATTGTACATAAATTTTTTTAATGTAATAGTCATTGAATTTTTTTATGCAAAAAAAGGTAGACAGGTACTTAAAGACTTCATTATTTTTGTCATAATTGTTCACTAACATAGGTATTATGTTCTGTCTGATATAAATTAAGTCCATGCCGACCAAAGGCGGTAACAGTATAAAATGTATTCAATGCATGTAGGTATGGATGACAACAACCTATTATATATAATATTATAATGGTTTCGTTGATTTGATAGCGGGTGTTCTTTCGTGCGCCTCGCCCCCTCCGCCGCCCCCTCCGCCGCCAGCGACGAGACGCTTCGATCATCTTTATGTACCTAATACCTATCTAAACAATAATTCGGCGAAGTGCAGCTGCTAGTGCATTTACTTTGAAGAAATCCATTTGCCGACGCGAATAATGTATTATTGTTTTCGCTGTAATGTCGCTGTAATGTACTCGTGTAACCGAGGACGATAAAATTCGTTAAATTGTTTTATGGAATGTTTTCGAATAGAACTGAACTGACGTTGTAGGTACCTACATGAACTAAACACCTATAATCTGAAAATTAGATCGGATTGTTTTTAAACGGTTTTATTTAGCTTGACTCCGTATATTTATTTGTTTGTTTGTTTGTTTGTTATTTATTTTGTCTCCACAAAATTATGCAGCTAGGTATATATAAGTAGACAGCTATCACTGTGCGTTCGGCTCCGCGTACATTTTAAATGCAAATTATGATATAAACGATCGCTTCTGACACCCTTCTGGATAGCTTTTATCCGCTGTCGTCTTCGTTTCCGAAGCCGAAGTCCGAGCTGCGCTCACGTAAACGATATATTCTCTCAAAGAAAGTAAGTAGGTATGAGGGCGGGACCGAATGCCGAGCTGCGTAAGGAAAAATCAAGCTGATTCATACAGTCATACACGTCCATGGAAAGGTCATAGCAAACAAAAAGAAGGCGAATTTAGAGCTGACTTAAATATTATGTAAGATGACAATAAAATACTTCAAAAAGTAATATTCCTTATAAATAAATAAAAGTGAAACCCATTCACGCTCAGGTATTTAACCAAATACTAGGACACACAAAACCAGACTGTCAGAAATATTTTATATAAGAGGATCACACATAGGTACATATTTACAATACAAGATTATTGAATTATCAAATTAAAAACAAAACAACAAACAATGCCGAGCTGCGTTGGTCAACGATAAACATTCTTTAGCCCTCGGGTTTCTTCGATAGAACCACTGAATTGAGAACTAGGCTCTAGTACTCTAGTTCTCAATTCAGTGGATAGAACTAACATTTACTTATTTTCAACCGACTTCAAAAGGAGGAGGTTTTCAATTCGACTGTATGTTTTTTTTTTGTATGTTTGTTACGCGATTACTCCGTCAATTGTGGGCCTTTTTTTTGTTTGGTAGGTCATACTTCAGAGGTGGTACCATATAAATTTTATCGAAATTGATTCAGTGGTTTTTGAAAAATCTACAAAACACTATGGTTTGTGGTTACCTTCAGCAAAACTTTCATGTGGACTTTTTCAGCAATAAAAACACAAGCAAGTCGATACCTCAGCCTCAGCACTATAAGTAGGTACTGCAACACGCTCAAAATTTTGCAGTTTGTTGACACATGGCGAATAATTCTGTACCACTTCAACCAATTTCGATTCGATTTCGATTTATTCGATATCGATTTCGATTATTCTTTTTTATGTAATATTACTAAAAAGAATGAAATAAAAACTGTTTTAAAAAACATAAAACCGACTTAAAAAAAAACCAAGAACTAAAAAGTATTAAATAATATTTTTAAATTTTCTCTGTCATTGTATTGAAATTTTTAGTTACAGTTTTTTTCTGTAAGTCGGTTTTATGTTTTTTAAAACAGTTTTTCATCGAGAAGGTTTATTGTTTACTAAAACGTATCTCGGCCTTCGGCCTCGCTCTTAGTTTTTTTTTTTTTTATCGAAACTGACATGTTTGTCTACATCACCTACATACAACATCCGTGATGTCAGCCTATAACACCGGATGAACTAGGTGCCATGTCAGTGATTCCCTTCATTTAATTTCATTAGTTACTTTATTTGAGAAATTATATTGTTTAGCTATACGCAGCTCCGCCTTCGGCGGCGTCGCCATTTGTTAAATTTCTTCGTGAAGAATAACGTTTAACTGAACGGAGCTCAGCCACAGATTACTTAATAATTCGGTTGGTTCGGCCTCGCACTTAGTTACTTACTTTCTTCGAGATGGTTTATTATTTATCTAAACGGAGCTCGGCCTTCGGTCTCGCCCTTAGTTAGGTATTTACTTTCTTCTATTCGAATACCTACTTACATAAAATATACCCGATTGTACAGACGATTTCTTCTTTCGATGACATGTACGAAAATGTAGCCAATAATGAGTTTTAAGTTGGTGACTGACATTCCCATAGTAGGTAGTTTAAATACGATTCCACTCTACATCGTTTATCTTTAGTTTATGTTTTGGATTCAAAATGAGCTCTTCAGACTGGTAAATTCTACCAACTCTAAAAACCCCATTTCGTTTTTTTAGTCGCGCACGGAGGTTTCCTTATCTATCCTCAATTATCCGCCAATATTTTGTCTTTCGACATTGCAATGTATAAAAGCCTGTGGGGCCATCTATTATTCAATAGTGTGACTAATCGATTTTTCAGACGTTTCTTGTAAGGGGGGCTACCCCCTTAATTTTTAACATTTTCTTATTTGTTGTTATATCCGCCATAGTAACACATATTCTGTGAAAGTTTCAACGGGCTACCTATTACGGCTCAAGAGATACAGCCCTCGGACAGACGGACGGACGGACGGACGGACGGCGGAGGCTTAGTAATAGGCTTCCGTACGGATACGGAAACCTAAAAATACTTTTAATCCGGTACAGATGATTGAAGGACGATCTACGTAATTCGGAATAGTTCGGACCGCTGCGCGTGCGATGCACCGGACAGAGTACACCTTACACGTGCCCTCCCCTCCCTCACGCCGCCTACTATGCGCATGCTGGCTTTGGCTTGGTGTCATTGAGCTGTCGGTGTTCGTGGCTGACTTATACCGCGAATTACTTACTCAATTTCTTTTAATTTCTGTTTGTGCCTTATAGTCTTTCATTGTGTCATCATCATCAATCATCATCATTGTAGTTCCTGTCAACTGCCCGGACGAAGCAGAGGTCAAGCCGTCATCAATTTGGTAAGTAGGTTCTTAATACAGCATTTTCTCTTTTTAATTTATTAAAAATCACCGATGGACAATATTTACTTGCAATACCGTTTCAACCAATAACATAGGTTTACACATGAATTTCGTTGTTCCCTTCGGCACGACCGAAGGGAAGCACTGACGTGGCACCAAGTTCACCCGGTGTTATGGACCAACCGTGTCAGTTGCAATAAAAAAAAGTTATTTAAGTAAATACAATTCAGCTATACTTCCTTCCAGAACCTATTTAGGGGTTTGTAGCAAGTGATGCTGGCAGGCACCCTTATAAAATGTGCCTGCGTCTGTTCATCCATCCGTGTCCATCCACTTTTTAGTTCCGTACGTTATTCATTACGGCAGAACGCGAAGATGTGACGGACGGATATCCTTGTAGAGTTACAAGGATATCCGTCCGTCACATCTTTACCAGAGAACCACTTTATCGATTTACATGCGGTTTCCACTGTTACATTTGGTCACTTCACTAAAAAGAAAGTCTGGATGGTGCAATTGCCAAGCTGTATCATCATTTATCAATTCAGGAACTGAGCATTAACGAAAATTTTCAACTTATTACGATTTATATTATGCCCGCGTGCGAGGCAGGCGGGATGGAGGGAGAGGGGCCATGTACACATATACGCCTCTCCCCCACCGTACTTCATGAGTAGGTTATATATATCTCAGGGGTTGTCCTTTCATAAATTTTATGAAATAATAAGTGATCACCCTTAATTTCCCACCCTAAGGATGGTAAATTAAGGGATGAACACTTTCACACTAAGGAATTTTTCAATCACCCACTTCCCGTCAACCGATTAATATTATGTGATATTACTAAAACCGATTACTCTGCTTACCCTGATTGTCGTATTATCAAAACCTCGTGTCCGGTTGGGCAATAAAGTTTTATGGCTTTGCGCCATGGCGCCGTGTGCAGATTCGCTTCCCTAAGCCATATAACTTTATTGCCCAACCTGACACGAGGTTTTGATAATACTTATAAAACCGATTACTCTGCTTACCCTGATTGTCGGGATACAGCGTGAGTTGAGTGGTATGTATGTATGCATGTACTAAAAAGAGTGAAATAAAAAAACTGTTTTAAAAAACCATAGAACCGACTTCAAGCCCTAAAAAGTATTAAATTATATTTTCATCTTGAGTAGAAGGCGGTACAAAAGCACACAAAAGAAAATGTATAGATGCATCTATAGATGGACCTTTTTGGGCTATAGCACTTCCACAATTAAGACGAATCTAAAGCTAGAAACTCATTGGGCCCACGTACGCCACACACGCGAATCTGGGCGCGTCGGTCTCCATACATTTTATATGGAAGAGTACAGCACGCAGTTTCATTGCGCCCACGCCACCCTACGCTACGCGACACACTGCGTGCTGCACTCTTCCATATAAAATGTATAGAGACCGACGCGCCCACGTACGCATGCGTAGCGTACGTGGGCCCAATGAGTTTCTAGCTTAAATGTTAAAATTCATCAAGCGCACCATAGATACATACATACAGACAAACTTACATACATACATAGGTACACTAAAAAAATACGACGAAAATGACCGCGTAATTAGTCAGTTTTGAAGTTACTTCTTTACGAACGTTATGCAGTAAATAATGCACATCGGTCTTTAGAAAGAGACAATCCGGTTGAAGAGCGTCATCTCTGTCGAACTAACTTGTACGTCTCTGTGCGACAGGGATATCGCTCTACAAACGTATTATCTATTTTTAAAGACCGATGTGCATTATTTTATGCCGCTTACTGTACTAGCTTGATGCCCTCTCGGCATCGCTCACATGAAATTCGAAAACGACAAAGTGTAAACGATGTTCAGTTGGTAAACGATATATGTACTTTCTCGATCCCGGAATGCACTCGCGTAGAAAGTAAGTCACTAAAAGGGCGAGGCCGAAGCTCGAGCTGCGTTTCCGTAAACTATGTAGTTATATACTCTCTCGAAGAAAGCAAGTCACTAAGGGCGAGGCCAATACCTGAGCTGTGTTCGGGTAAACTAATACCGACTATGGAAAGGCTATATAACTTGGTGAACTTTACAGGAGAGCCATTTAAAATAAAAAAATAATAATATCTCGCTCGCGTGAAATTCGAGTTTCAAAGAAGAAAGTCACTCTAACTCAGGGCGAGGCCGAAGGCCGGGCTGCGTTCACGTAAATGATATACCTAGTATCTCAAAGAAAAGTAAGCCAATATATTTAAGAACAAAAAAAGAAGATGCGATTGGCATCTTAATATTTTCAAGAATTAATATTTATGCTTAAAATACCTTAACTTTATTGGGTGTTGTGTGTCTTGCAGATGGAGCATGAAATGATGGACCAGCAACCTAGCCCGACAGGGCAGCAGCATAATGTGCGTCGGACGCGCATGATTCAAACGAACCAAATGCTTAGAATTGATCCACGCGACTACAATGGACTGCCAGGCGAGCGAGAACCTAGTACAGCACGGCCAGATGAGCGTCAGCCGCGTTCTATTCTGAAGAACAAAATCCCGTGGATAGGCCCACGCAGCTACAATGGGCTACCGAACGAGCAAGGACCTAGTGCGCCGCGGCACGATGAGCGTCAGCCGCGTCCCATCCTGAAGAATCGAACGCCATGGATTGCTCCACGTGACTACAATGAACTGCCGGACGAGCAAGGACCTAGTGCGCCGCGGCACGATGAGCGTCAGCCGCGTCCCATCCTGAAGAATCGAACGCCATGGATTGCTCCACGTGACTACCATGAACTGCCGGACGAGCGTGGACCCAGTGCCCCGCGGCACGATGAGCGTCAGCCGCGTAGCATCCTAAAGAATCAAACCCCATGGATTGCTCCACGTGACTACAATGGACTGCCGGGCGAGCGTGGACCTACTGTGTTACGGCATGATGAGCGTCAGCCGCGTAGTATCCTGAAGAATAAAACGCCATGGATTGCTTCACATTACTACAATGGACCGCCGGACGAGCGTGGACCCAGTGCGCCGCGTCACGATGAGCGTCAGCCGCGTAGCAACCTGAAGAATAAAACCCCATGGATTGCTCCACGTGACTACAATGGACTGCCGGACGAACGTGGACCTAGTGTCCTACGACATACTGAGCGTCATCCGCGTCCCATCCCGAAGAATCAAACCCAATGGATTGCTCCACATGAGCATGACTATCTATAACGGACTGCCGGACGAGCGTGGACCTAATGCGCCGCAGCACGATGAGCGTCAGCCGTGTAGAATCCCGAAGAATCTAACTCCATGGATTTCTCCACGTGACTACAATGGACTGTCTGACGAGCAGCGTGTACATAGTTCAGCCATTGAGTTTAGAACATAATATTATATTGTATGTGACTGATATGAAAATGCGCAAATGATTACCAAATCTGATTATTATATTACTCTTTGTTATCTTAGATTAGGTAATAAATTTATATGAAATATAATTTTATTCGCCCAGAGCTACTGTTTAAATATAAATAAATACAATTAAACATCCCTATATTCTAAAAAGTATTGACCAATAGACAGAATGTTCGGCACGTCGACCGAAATTTTTTTTTTTCTAGGTAAGTGGGGTCATTTGCAAGGTTTTAACCCATGATACCTTTTGTCAGGTCAGGTGTCACGTGGTATCGATATACGATTTTTTTTTTTGAAAATTGCCAAAATCCCATTGTGGTCCATTTTTGGTCCATATTGTGGTCCATTACTATTTTTGATCTTCATCAATGATCTACCGAGCAATGTATCACGATCACGATGTAATATTTGTTTATTTGCTGATGATACCAGCTGTAGATGGATGGTAAATAGATGGTAGAAAAATAGATGGTAAATCAATAAATGAAATAAACGAAAATCTTGTGATCACCCTAAATGAACTAACATATTGGTTTACCAGCAATAACTTAAAATTAAATATGGACAAAAGTACAAAAGTACATGCATAACAAACTAAAAGAAAATTGTAGAAACAATTATCAAGCAGCTGATCTCTCCCCGTGTATGTCGTAAAAGGCGACTAAGGGATATGACTCCCTTCTTATATTACTAGGTGGTAGGGTTTAACCCGCCCGGGTTGGTACCACCGCACTGAATGAAAGGTCGGTCGAAACGGCTATGTAAATAGTTTGTGTTTTCCGTCCAGTTCAGTGTAGCCGGCACGACCGAAGGGAAGCACTGGCGTGGCACCAAGTTCACCCGGTGTTATGGGCTGACATCACGGATGTTGTAGGTGATGTAGCCAACCGTGTCAGTTTCCATAAAAAAAAAAAAAAAACAAGTGGCATTCAATTAGATGAGACAGAATGCGTCACGTTTTTAGGAGTAGAAGTTGATGCTAAGCTAAATTTGAAAAGACAAATTGATAGAGTATCTAAAAAACTTGCAAGTGATTGTTACGCTTTGAAAACACTGAAGAAAATATCTACAAAAACCGGCCAAGTGCGAGTCGAACTCGCGCACCGAGGGTTCCTCATCGCCATGTCATGGTTAGCGCCACTCACGCCATCTATGGCGCGTTATGAAATGCTTTATTTTAGTTAAATGTCATGATTAGTTAAAATGCTTCTCACTCTATTCGGTAGATGGCGCGCGCGCATACACTTTTTGGTTTCTTCTATGAGAACCCCCGTGAATTTTTTACTTTTTCTTATTTTTTTATTTGTTGTTATATCGACAATAATAAAATTAACACACATGTGAAAGAAAATGTGACACACATGTGAAAAGAAGTACCGTGTGGGGTCGGTACTTAAAAATAATAGCCCCACTGCATCTCTCCCCGTCGCATGTCGTAAAAGTCGACTAAGGGATAAGAAAATTCGTCAGTCTCGGTAGCTCAGTGGCGCGGTTGGTTAGTCAACTGTTATTAAGCAACACTGAGCGCGGTCAGTGATTGGATGGGTGGCTGCTCGACCGTTGGAGGCTGACCGTGGTTCGGATTCCACGTTAAACTGTAGGTCCCTTCCCTTCTTACCTTACTAGGTGGTAGGGTTTATCCCGGCCGGGTTGGTACCACCGCACTGAACGAAACGTCGGTCGAAACGGCTATGTAAATAGTTCGTGTTTTCCGTCCAGTTTAGTGTAGCCGACATGAAATGAAGGGAAGCACTGACATGGCACCTAGTTCACCCTGTGTTATGGGCTGACATCACGGATGTTGTAGGTGATGTAGCCAACCGTGTCAGGTTCCATAAAAAAAAATGTGAAAATTTTAACGGGCTACCTATTACGGTTCAAGAGATACAGCCATCGGACAGACAGACAAATATACAGACAGACAGACAGGCAGACAGACGGCGTAGGATTAGTAATAGGTTCCCGTTCCGGACACGGAACCCTAAAAAAGCTCCTGTTCGCTGTTCGCCCCGTAGATTCCGAGAAAATGAGCTGTGTCAGACGGACGGACAGACATATACACAGACAGACCGACAGACATACAGAATTTGCGAGAGTGAGTGAAGCGTAGGTACCTATAAGGGTTCCGTTTTTTATTTTTTCCTCGTTTAAGTTACGGAACCCTCTTAAGAGCAAATCAGCGCCAGGTAAAGGTTTCTCTTCTGCCCTGACACACGCTGATTGGCAAATTTTGCATTAGGTAAATTAATTAAATTAAATTAATCATTGTCATAAACTAATATTTTATCTTTTAAGATGTTTGATGTTCTTCTTCTTCTTTTTTTCCGACTTGCAACCGCAAGATGTTCAGAGCGGTCCTTGAGCCGTAATGGCAACTGATCTCTTTTTTTATTTGAGATCCAAATACTGCCAGTGTCACGTTAAGTTATCCACGTTATTTAATTTATAAACAAAAAATGTCATTGTACAAAATTTTGATTAACGGGAAAAGAAAATGCTGAAATCTTTACATTACACACATCATGTCGATGATTACACATTGTTTGATGTTTATTACGGTTGCGTTGCGATCGCAGCGCTCGCAATTAAGTCGCTAGAACGCAACTTTATTAACTGACTGACTGAACTGAACGTCAGTTTACGAGGCATCCTCAGCTCCGGTGAGCCACCTGAAAGAGCTACTGGCTCATACTACGGATCCTTTAACTCCTTTCGGCAAACTTCGGCTCGAAGGAGGAATGTGTGGTATGTATGTATGAGTGATGTTGTGTGGTATGTATTGGTGATGTTTTTGGTGGTTTATAAAAAAAATAACCAGCGACGCATCTTCTCTATATTAACCCTAACCTAATGTTGAGGCGGCGCATTTCGTTTTTGTTACGTTTGTATTTCCGAAAATAAAGCTTTCTTAGGTGGTTATAAAAAAAATAACCATAACGTAATTTTAACACCCGACCATTGCTTAAAAAAACAAAACAAAACAAATTTTGACAAAAGGGACACGAACCCATGGTCGAGATCGAAAAAATCAAAATCCTACACTCTTAGTCTTATACTACTGAGCTACCAAATTACATAAACGACCAAACGAATATCGGATTCAGTTGGTTCGCTTTCGAGCCGAGTCAACCCGAGCCGTGTTTCCGAAAGGAACGTAGGAGGCGCAGGAGCCACTAGAGCTGTCAGGTGTCAAGCCCCTCTACGTCAGCTCGGGGTTTGACACCTGAAAGACTTCCTGGCTCCTTTGGCTCCTCGTGTGAACCCTCGGCTCGAAACGAAACGTAACAAAAATGACATGCACCGCCTCAACACTAAGTTATTTTTTTAAACCACTAAAACATCACTCATACATGCCACATTTTCCTTCGAGCCGAAGTCTGCCGAAAGTAGCTAAAGGTGCCAGGAAGGGCCCAGGAAGTCTTTCAGGTGGCGCACCGCGCGCGCACGCATCTGTCAATCATCATCATACATACAAACAAACAAAGCGGCATCCGGTAATTCCTGTTTGCGGGCACCGCACATCGCATCAGTAAAATTCTTCTTTAGATCGCGCTCATCACATTCAAGAGAAGATTATTTTGTGCCGTGAATCTCGCGTGGTCTAATAAAGATGTCTACACAGGCTCATAGCAAGAAACGAGTCTGTTACTACTACGACAGTGAGTATATCCTCGTGTATTCGTCCAACCCCTTTTAAATTATTAGCTAAGTCCCTTAATTATGTATTATGATTCAAATTCGTATTATGATTCAAATCAGTAAAAAAGTTAAAATGTATAACATGAATTAAATGCATAAAACATCTAATTTTCGCCAACAGTGTTCCTTCATCATATGAACAAATTTGGACGCCTCACCGATAACATGTCACTCGCGTCATTCGACGTGCGTCTGTACGTGTAGAAGTTTGTGCGCCGCAGTGTGCAATCAAGTGTGGCGGGTGACATGTTGTTACAGACGAACTTCTTACAGCCGAGTTTTTATTATTCATGATCTTGCCTTGCAGGTGAAATTGGTAACTACTACTACGGCCAAGGCCATCCCATGAAGCCGCATCGCATACGCATGACTCACAACCTTCTGCTGAACTATGGCCTTTACAGGAAAATGGAAATATATGTAAGGGCTTCTGAATTTTTTTAAATGTTTTCTTTTAACATAATTTTTGTAGTTTTGGTGTATGGATTGTAGCTTTGAAATAGTAAAATATTATTTCACCTTTTGGCTCTCACAGGTGCGTACCCCTCCTGACACCCATGTCACAGATTTATTGATTTAAGTTCAATATTTTGTAAAATCATGAACTTAGATCAATAATAATAATAGTCGTATCAGCGCATGGGCTGATAGCGAAGAGCCTCGATGACCACCTTAAGAGGCTCTCACTGAGTGGTTGGGTCAAGGGCCAGATCCAGAAGGCAGCCTTGCTCGACACTGAACGCATCGTACGGAGTTGCTCTCTTTGGGACCCGACCATCTGTAGCCCCGCCACCGGTGGTGGAAACTCCATTTGTTTTATAATAATTTTATATATAATTTTTGTACATATATTTTAGGTATAGTTATATGTAAAATTTTAGTAAATAGATGTGTAAATAGATGGATAAATAAAAATAATAACTCTTTCACCATGTAAAACTGATGAAATTAGCCACAAAACAGCAGCACAAATTATATATTGATGTGTAGCACTGGCGGCTGGCCCTTAAGTGCGCTCGTGCGTCGCACCACCACAAAACATAGCGGCTTCACCGGAAAGAAATAAATAAATTGAAGTTCTAAAAATTCTACATGATTCTGACCGATCGAAATTCGACTGAAAGAAAACATATCAAACTGAATTCGTTTCTATTTCCTAGAACACAAGGCACAGTTTTGCGTATACGTACCGCCGCCGCCGTGCGGATTTCAAAACGCACGGGAGTCTCTCATAGTGATCCTATGAAAAACTGTCAAACGCCCCTGGCGCGTGAAACAAAACACTCTTCATACAATTTGTATGGGCCAAGGTTGCATTCCGCGTGCGGCGCACGAATGGGAAACAAGGACACTATATTTTGTTCGTAGACACGTGTGCGACTCGTAGCGACCGTAAACGAAACGCGACACGAATGCTATCGAATGTGATTGTCACGTGGTCTGTCGGTCGGTCGAAGCCGCTAAGTTTACTGTGCAAGCGCCGAAGCTAAATGTAGCACGCTGTTGCACGCACGCATAGCAAAAACAATAGCGAGCGTCTATTAACGCGGCAGCGCCATAGGTTAGTCCCATAGGTCACCAGCCGCCACTGTGTGTAGCTAAAAGAACACACTCTTTAAAAGAATGCTCCGAATGACGGTGGGACTTGAATCTAAAGCTCACATAAATAAAGAAAAACAAGAAACTTTGTGCCAAAATGTCACAACTTTTTTTTGTATGAATACTCAATCCAGTTTCTCAAGGTGTCAATGTCAAGGTTGTTTAATAATCTATTGACCATTCTCTCTCGTCTTAATGAGAAAATTCACTGAAATAGCATGATCGCAAAATCATTTAGTGCGACCATTTGTGGTATCCGCCAGTGGCGGTTATCCAGGTGAAGCAAGTGAAGCACCGCCTCACTTAATTATCTTGAAGGTAAAGAAAAAAAAAATTTCAAAATACCATGAACGAAAATTTAAAAAAAGTCCATCCAAACTGATCGATCAGAGAACATTAAAGCGAACGGCGCCCGAGACAGCACCATACAGCACAGCGCATAATTTGAAAAAGTACCAGGGACACAGCCATGACAAGGAGCCGCACGCGCGGGAAAAAACATTGCATGACATTGTGCACAGTTGGTGAGACGCCAGACACATCCGGCTCATATCGCTTCACCTCGTAGAGACAAAAGTATGACCTTGAATTCGTTGCATTTACCTAGCAATTGAGGCGCTGATAAATCCTGCTGCATGAACGATTACGTCGTCGTCGCTGCGCTCGCCTAGACGAGCGGCGAGCGCTCTGTGTTCTCTTGAAGTACCAGGGTACAATCGGTAGATAAGAGTCTCAGTAAATAACATAACATGTCATAACAGCACAGCGCATAATTTGAAAAAGTACCAGGGACACAGCTATGACAAGGAGCCGCACGCGCGGGAAAAAACATTGCATGAAATTGTGCACAGTTAGTTGGTGAGACGCCGGATACATCCGGCTCATGTCTAGGCATATTGAGGCGCTAATAAATCCTGCTGCATAAGAACGATTACGTCGTCGCTGCGCTCGCCTAGACGAGCGGCGAGCGCTCATGAAGCTCATGAAGTACCAGGGTAAAATCAGTAGATAAGAGTCTCAGTAAATAACATAACATGTCATACAATATTTTTTCCCGCGCACAGCTCCCCACCACGGCCAACCCTACCAAAAAGGTAACGATTTTGTGGTCCGATTGATGTTGAAGTACCAGGGTACGATCGGAAAGAAAAAACGCCAAACCGGCCGGGCCCCGCCCCACGTCGTCGCCACTCGCCGCGTAGGGGCGGGGCGCGCTCAGGCGCAGGGATTGATTGGGGAGCGCCTGGGCGCGCCATTCAGTCGGTTATATTGTGTCGTTAAGAGAGGTTCATTTTACGTCTCGGTTCACCCGACAAAATATATCGACTCCCGCGCGCGCACTTCGAATTTCTCGAGAGATTTTTATTTGCATTATTTGCACAAGTTTTAAAATGGAGCCGGTGCTAGATATAATTGCTTTATTGATAGAAACACCTTTCCCTTCGCGCCCAGAAGCCGAAAAATCCGATATAGTCAAAACGTGTTGTCGCCCGTGTCCAGAATTAAATAGGTTATACACCAATGACAAAAAAAGACACAACTAAAACTTTCGTTCGAGCGTTTCAAACCTCTTGGTACGACCGTTACAAATGGCTCTGTGGCAGTACATATCTTCAAAAATTATATTGTTGGCCATGTGTTCTCTTGAGCCGAAATAAAACTGCATTTTCCTGTAACGGATATTCTGATTTAAAAAATTTGTCACGCAGCTGTAAAATACACGATGAATCACAAGATCACGTTGAAAATTTCAAAGCACTAAACATGATTTTGTAATTATAATTTGCCTACCCATCCCATATATTTTGTAGTAGAACGTTTATTGATAAGTTTGAATGAAGTTTTATTATGTAGTCATTTCCATCTTATCCACATTAATTAACGCAATCAACATGAATGTTAATATCGGAAAAAAATCGGCATAAAAACTGAAATACAAGATTCACAAAGTAATAGCAAGATAATATTATGTAGGTGGATTTTTAGTCGCCTCACTAAGATTTATTGGTCAAAGCCGCCACTGGTATCCGCGCGGATACCACAAATCGGAATCGGAATCTGTACATATACATATATATAGATTATGTTCTGTCATTTGTGAAACCCCTGTCAGACAGTCAGTCAGTATGTAATCATCCACACACACCTCCAATTTTCCTCCAGTCCTCCCGGCCTTCAGCGGTATGGAACCACTGCTTTCCGCCGATGTACTTGATGTCGTTGTCACACCTGGCGGGTGGTCTTCCCACACTCCGTTTTCCATGCCATCACGGCTACCAGTGTAGGACACGGTTACTCCAACGGTCGTCGTCTCTTCGGCTGACGTACCCAGCCCACTACCACTTGAGCTTATCCACCCAGCGTCCAATATCAACTACAGTAAAACCCGCTTAATACGATTCTCAAGAGGATGGGCGCAAAAATCTTCGTAAGCGGGAAGAGTTAAAATACAAAGTACACACTTTAAAATCTGTTTATTGTATTTCTGATAGAAACCAATCTTCGCAATCGTCAATACGTACGATTTGTCTGGCATCAGTTTGAAGAACAACCCAAACTCTTCAGTATTGAATATGTCTCGAAGAGCGTAATCTTTAATCAGAGTTGAGAGGAGAGTTGGAAGGACCGTTTTTTTCCAGGAATCGGCATCTTCTTCGTTGACCGATTCCTATTAGGATACCATTGCGAGATTTAAATTGGTCGATCCATCCACTCGAGCCTGGGAAGTCAGTGATTTGCAAGGTTTGTGCAAATTGTATGAGCTTTTTCTGCCAGTATAGGACCACTTACTAGGCACGCAGCGCTAGGAGGCTCAGTCGGCGGTCGCGCGCAGAGAAAAAAGATCGATTCAAGCGGATTGGGGGTCGTATTAAGCGGAAAAAGGTGTAGAGTATGGGACCGGCACAAAAGATCGCATTATGCGGGAAATCGTATTAAGCGGATTTAATGTATTTTGGTGCGTTGGCGGATTGCCTTGTTACCCACCATATCACATAGTGATATTCCCAGCATGGCTCGCTCCATTGCTCGCTGGGCAACTTTCAACCTTTAGACAACACCGACCGTCAGAGTCCACGTTTCACCCCTATATACATAAATTTCGCATAATGTGTTCTACCATATTAGGAACAGTTTGGGAATGCTTGGGACTGAAAGGTATGGTGGCCGGTCACTAATAGTAGATGTGGTGGACTGCTGTAGAGACCACACAAGGCGACAGCGGAGGAGATGACCAAGTTCCACTCGGACGACTACATCCGCTTCCTGCGCTCCATCCGCCCGGACAACATGTCCGAATACAACAAGCAGATGCAACGCTGTGAGTACCCAATATCGCATGCATATTATTACAGGTTGGTTAACCAAAGCTGGCGTGTACACAGTACTCACACCAATGCAATTGTGCAAGTGCGAGTGAGACAGATCGGGGCATACGCATCACGAAAACCCGATCTGTCTCACTCGCACTTGCACAATTGCATTGGTGTGAGTACTGTGTACGCGCCAGCTTTGGTTAACCGACCTGTACAAAACTTCTCGGCTTTACTCACGGTCGTTTCCAAGCTATGTGGCTCGACGTTTCAGGCCAAACGGTTGGCCCATCATGAGCGCTCGGCTTCTTTTTTATAGCTTCCAAACTGGGTGGCTCTGCCCGAGGGCAAAGACTCAGGCACAGCCAATTTCACCGCCGAGGAGGTGTCAGTCCGGCTTCGAGGTGGACTAATGTCGCTGGGGAAAGGCTATTAACCCGCGATTTGAAGATCCGTGGATTGTAGGAGTGAGGAAAGATATTCCGTGGGAGCCCGTTCCACACCTTTGCAGTGCGGCACAGGAACGATATTTTAGAGAATCCTTCAGTTCGAAGAAATGTCCCTGGTGCGACGGTTGGCAGAGAACTTTCAGTTCTCCTGCCGTCGCGAACAACGAAGATTGTAGCTGTGGCGTCGGTCGTGTCCGTCGTGTCTTCTCCTCTTGAGCGGCTCTATGACTGAACTCCACAACGGCGACACAACCTGAAACATTCCTCCCGCTTCAAGTTGTTGTGCTTCTTGATTTCGATGGACTCTCGGACGAGGCGTGAGATGTGCCGGGTTTCATTCGCAAGAATTTTTACATAATCAAATCTAATATCCAGTGGCTCGTTTCGGAGTCCATGTGAGCGCAATGAATCCAATGTTTTTGTTAAAGTTGAAATGGCATACACCTATCTATACACAGATGGCGGATGTTGTGTTTTATATGTAAAACATAAAGAGTACGAACAAGAATATTCCGCTCGGACGCTCACGTAAATAATTTTGCAGTTAATGTTGGTGAGGACTGTCCCGTGTTCGATGGACTCTACGAGTTTTGCCAGCTGTCCGCCGGTGGTTCCGTCGCTGCCGCTGTCAAATTGAACAAACAGGTAATAAGAAATAAAACCAAAAGAAAAACAAAAACCGGCCAAGTGCGAGACGGACTCGCTCACTCAGGTTTCCGTACCTCCACGCAATTGGTTGGTTTTTATTTATTTTTGTTTTTGTACTTTAGAGGTTGCACTATGGCGAGCTATAATCACACCAAGTTTAACGCTTGTATGTATTACCGTTTTTATAGCTACGATACGGGAATACGTCGGTAGGCACATAAAATTTGCCGTAACATAAATGCTAAATTATTAATCCCGCGGCGGCGGCGGGAAAGAGCAGCCGATCAAGCGCTCTCCAGTGACACTTTCGAAGCTATCTCCGAGCTTAGCGTCGATCTTAGCAGGCCTAGATTCTTGAAGAGACTGTATTAGAGACTTCGCTGATAGTCCTCTTGACTTTCACAGCGAAGAGATCAGTCTTGAATCCGTTTCTCACTATCCTGTCTACTAGATATGTTTTCAAATTACGTAAATTATGATATAATGACCAAACACACATTTTGCAGGCGTCGGAAATCTGCATAAACTGGGGCGGCGGCCTCCATCATGCTAAGAAGTCAGAGGCGTCCGGTTTCTGCTACGTGAACGACATAGTTCTGGGGATCCTGGAGCTGCTCAAGTACCACCAGAGGGTTCTCTACATAGACATAGACGTTCACCACGGGGACGGTGTGGAGGAGGCATTCTACACCACCGACAGGGTCATGACAGTCTCCTTCCACAAGTACGGCGAGTACTTCCCGGGAACTGGTGAGTTTTTTTTTCCTTTCCTCTTGGCAGTGGCGGCTGGACCTAAAGTGCGCTCGTGCGCCGCACTACCATACCACGAGAAGTCTTCACTTCACTCAAAATAAATAATATCTTACAACATACCTACATTAAAACAATAAAGATCGTACTCCAAATAAATACGAATGTGAATACGACCTTATTTTATAGATCACAAGGCACGTTTTTGCGAGTAAACCCGTGCCATCGCTAGCGGGGCCCGTGCGGAATGGAAGACGCACGCGGGTCTCCCATACTGAATGTATGGGGATCGGCAAAACACCGCTGGCGCGTGAGCCAAAAGATACTTCAAAGAAACAGTATGGGCCGAAATGGAGTTCTGCATGCGGCGCACAAGCGCCAAACAAGGACGCTATATCGTGAATAGCCGCGCGTGCGACACGTCGCGAGCGATTCATTTTGCACGAGTCCGTCTACCTAGAGTCAGCGTGCTGTCATGTGATGTCACATACCCGTTATATATAAAATGGGATATGGTTAGGTTTTGTGCTTTCTATCACGTGGTACTGTGAATTAAGTGGTGCCGATATTTGCCTAAGCGTTGGTTAAAGGTAAGGCTGTACAATCAGGTGTTCGCGGGTTCAATTCCTACTTTTCAAATGCTTTTATTTTTATATATTTTTTTAAAGTATTTTTGGGACATTACAACTGTTTTCTTTTTGAAAGCTGCAGTAGTGTTGTGGTCTATGGGTGTGTTCATAAAAGTACTAAAAATGAGTTAAAAGTTGGGATTTTTTTTCTTGTTTTTTGCAACTCATTGAGTGTCTTGAGAATATTCATACTAGGTACGTACATAATAAAATGCAGGCGTTTAAAAATTTGGAAGTCATCGCCACTTAAAATAACATTGGGAATGTGTTGGGAAATTTGGTATTCTTGGTTATTAGAAAATTGGAAAAGTAGGTATGTACTTCGGCACTACTGGTCACTGAAGAAAAAAAAATTAAAAATAAAATAAAGTCACCAGCCGCCACTGCTCTCTGGATATTTCCAAATTTCTTTATTAAACACTAATTGCCCCATGGTTCATGATAGAGTGTTGTATGTGTGAAATGTAAGTGATAGTACTTTTTGTGTATAGCTAATAAAGTGTACCTATATGGCAGGTGACCTGCGTGACATTGGTGCGGGCAAGGGCAAGTACTACGCGGTGAACATTCCGTTGCGTGACGGCATGGACGACGAGTCGTACGAGTCCATCTTCGTGCCCATCATCTCCAAGGTCATGGAGACCTTCCAGCCCAGCGCAGTCGTGCTGCAGTGCGGCGCTGACTCACTCACAGGTCATACCTTACTCTTTTTCCAAGAACGTTAGATGTATGGACGTCGGACCTTCCCCGCACCAGTGTAACACGATATTTGTAAAAACGTACAAATAACATTCGTTACCAACCAATCAGAGAGCGATACCACCCGATACCATCCAATCAGAGCCATCCCCTCCGCTACCCGCGGAGCTCGGCGACGCTGTTTCTCATATAAGCATTGGACAGTCCGACGTCCGAACTCTCTAAATGTTCTTGTCTTTATCATTAGATAGATGCAACACCGAAAATGAAGAGGAAAAATACGTCCCGACCAGGATTCGAACCTGTAACTCCGGCTTCAGCCGCCAGCGTGTTACCATTTCGCCACCGCTAACATAAAACAAATTAATTAAAAATCTCAAGTCAACTTCTAGTGTCCAATGCAAAACACGATTTTGGTGAATACGATTTTGATCAATATCTTGCAAGCTGACTGAACTCTTGGAGATTTCGTCATACGTACTATAGAAGATGCAAATATTCGAAATTTAGAGAGAATACGTCTTCGACGAGATGGTAAAATGGTAACGCGCTCTCGGCTCAAGCCGGAGTCCCAGGTTCGAATCCTGGGACATATTTTTCTCCAAATTATCCCATTGGTCTCGGCCTTCAGTATGGAACCACTGTGTGCGCTCAACATACTTGATGTCCTCGTCTCACCTGGCGTCCTCCCGCATTCTCTGTCTATGGCCGCGTCCAGGGTTGTATTTTTCGGCTTTGCATCTATGATGATGATTGATTCTTGATCTTGATCTTGATAGTGGACTCGTTTTCCGCGCCTAAGCCTGCTTCCATGCAGGCCTTTTGCGCGTCCTACGGCCTTAATCCAACCAGCCGAGTTCTTCCAGGAGGCGGCACACTCTCCTTGGGTCTTGGCACGCCTCTTGAAGTGTAGTAGGGCCTCCCAGCTCCTTCGCCCTTATGTCTGCCAACTCCTCGCACTCCAACAGCACGTGGGCGGGTGTCTCGTCCGCCTGCAGGCATGCTCTGCACAGTGGACTGTCCGTTACTCCAATTACATAAAGGTGTCTGTTAAGCAGTGGCGTGCACAGACATTTAAGACCGGGTAGGCAGGCAACAATTAAGATTCAAAATAAGTACTTAATTTAGAAACAAGTTGAATTAATTTTAATTTTTACCTCAGCCCGGTTTTCATCTCTTACATCTTCTTCATGTCCACATGAAGATGTTCTGTCCAGCAGATTATTTTTTTTTCAATGCACCTCAGATATCCATAAAATGAATAAATTTTAATTAACTACACAATGTCATAAATACAGATACTAAGGGTGACTTTTAAAAACGCCTTTTGAGTGATTTAAACAGAACCAATCTCAATAGAGTATGCAGTGCAGTGAATATTGACTACAAAAAGATGAAATAGAAATAAGTAGAGAAGAGGGGCGGTACTTTTTTTATTTGTAATAACATAAACAAAAGATTATAACACTTCTTTATAAATAAACTGTTACCAGACAATTGCACCGCCGCGCCGGCAGCGGCGCGCGCGCGCGAACGATGCTAGACCAGCTACACCTACGTTACGAGGCATTGTTGTGGTGTTAGTGAAAGGCAGTCCTGCCCTGGCGTACTAAATCGCGCATCGAAACACGCATACACACGCAAAATTCCAGCATATAATGACGCAGGATTTGAGTAATAGTGTGAGTGACCACCAGGTAGTCGTGTTGTCTGCCTTTGCCGCGCGGTGGCGTTGCTTCCGCGCGAGCGGCCGCGCCGAGAGGGAGGAGCGCGCGCCAATTTTAAATCATACGTTTTGTCGTGAACTTGAGTAGTTCTATATGTTTTAATTTAATTGTTTGGATAGGTGGAATTGGGACTTTAACTCAGGGTAGGCAGTGCTTTTCTGCCTTTATGGGATGCACGCCCCTGCTGTTAAGTGTGCAGTGACCAGTAAGCATACCTATCACTATGCGTAATTTTGATCTATGGACACGGAGCAGTGTCTTGGCGAGCCGGAGATGATGATTGATTATGATTTAAAGTGTGAGAGTTAGGGCACCTGAGCCCTGTTATCACTGCGACCGAGGAAGGTCTATTTTGATCTCTCAAAAGTTTAAGAGCTCACCACCAAGTCTGATTTCCGCTATGAACCGAGTTCAAACCTTGAGGTTGAGTATTTGGCATTTGAAAACACGACCTCCAAGAATACGGCTTCTACTGTGAATGAGCACTTCACATTCACAAGGCATGTGTATGGGCGTTTCATCCTCTTTTATACAGAATCTGCACACCCGTGTGTCGCTGAGGCCCGTTTGGTGGGCTTTGCATCTGATAAAAACCGGCTGTGCGAAAATGAGAAAGTGGACTGTATTAAAAAATTTGAAATTTGGTAGAAATAATCAAACAGAAAAGGGCTACCTTGCTGTGGAGTCGGAAGTGCTTACTGGCGCCCTGGGACGCCGTTACCTGTATCCTTCCGCCGGTTAGGGGCCCCGCCGTGGAGATCGCCAGGCTAGACACTTATAGGGCACCAGTGAAGGAAACTTTGCAAGTGCGAGTGGGATTCGAGCACCAAGGTTTCCGCACCACAAAAAAAAATCTACTTTTTCTATTTTTTATTACTTATTTGTTGTTATATCCGCCATAATAACACATATTCTGTGAAAAATTCAACCGGCTACCTATTACGGTTCCAGCAGTAGGACAGACAGACAGACGGCGTAGGCTTAGTAATAAATAGGCTTCCGTACAGGATACGGACACCTAAAAATAGTAAATAGAAGTAGTTGCATGCTTAGTTAAATATGTAATAATGGTGGTAATTGTATAGGAGACCGGCTTGGGTGCTTCAACCTGACAGTTCGCGGGCACGGTCGGTGCGTGGAGCTGGTCAAGAGATTTGGTCTTCCCTTCTTACTCGTCGGTGGAGGCGGGTAAGCGACCACTTATACGCTACCTTGAAAGCGGCACGCATAGCTTTCTCTTAAGCCTGTTACTGAAAAATTTTGCTTTTACTCGTTCGCTCTACTACCTATGTACTTATATTAACATTTGACTAGGTATACTAATCGACTCTCAATCACCCAAAGGTTGACTGTACGAAATCTCTGTAAGGGATAAGTCCGCTTTTACTCTTTTGCTACTACCCACTAACATTTCACAATATTAATCAACTCTCAATCATGCAAAGGTTGACTGTAAGTAATGTCTGTAATTAAATCCACTTTTAATCTTTTGCTACTCCTACTTACATTCCACTATATTAACGAGTCTCAAAAATCCAAAGGTTGACTGTAAGAAATCTCTGTAAGGGATAAATCCGCCTTTGCACCTTATGTAAAATTTCCAATGTATTTGTTACTGTTTAATTCAAGAGAGGCGTGAATGGGCACCTGTCAGGCCGGCATGGCATTCGCAACCCCCGCATACGACCGAATGTCCATGGGCGTGGCTAGACACCTTATGGGTGACTCGGCGCCACATGTCGCGCTTAGTATAAAAAAAAATAAATAAATAATGTTTACTGGAGCAATAAAGAATTTTCTATCTATCTACACTGAACTGGACGGAAAATACGAATTAGAATACAGTTTTTACCGTTCCTCTGTTAGAGACGCAACGTACGGAGAGCAAAGTACGGATGTTTTTTCTCACGAGCGCGGGTGAGCCATACTTGTAGTTGTAATGCGTATAGACCGCGCGCTCCTGTGTGCGCGTGAGTTTGCTAACGCTACCTGTACTTACGCACACAGGAGCGCGTGTCTATACGCGCATTACAACTTAAAAGTATGGCTCACCCGCGCTCGTGAGATAAAACATCTGTAACTGAAACGTTGCGCGGTGCGTGCAGGTACACGATCCGCAACGTGTCGCGGTGCTGGACGTACGAGACGTCTGTCGCGCTCGGCGCTGAGATCGCCAACGAGCTGCCGTACAACGACTACTTCGAGTACTTCGGTCCGGACTTCAAGCTGCACATCTCGCCGTCCAACATGACCAACCACAACACGCCCGAGTACCTAGAGAAGATCAAGAACCGACTGTTTGAGAATCTGCGCATGTTGCCTCACGCGCCCGGCGTACAGGTTCGTCCCCACTAATTTACTTATTATTTTTGGAAGGAGTGATTGGCTTTTTCATAGATGAATGACCCATTGATAACTTAATACTTCTAGTATCTTAATACTTTTATACACAGTGTTGCAGTTGCCCCCGTAATATTTTTAACTGACATAAGAGGGTTATTTGTGAAACTAAACAACTTCTGTGGCGAAAAAATATCTTTTGAAACAAAAAAAAAATATTTTTTCCATACAAATTTTAAATACCTACCTATTCCCAAAATGTATGGAGAAAAAAAAATATTTTTTTTTTAATTAAAAAGTCTTAGAACAAAAGTTGTTCTATTTCACGTACAGAATCACCCCCTTTCGGGTTTTACCCTATATGTTTATTTCTTGTTCGTTGTGGGTTCGGTACTTAAAAAGAATAGCCCCACTGCATCTCTCCCTATGCATGTCGTAAAAGGCGACTAAGGGATAAGGACAAGATGCCGTGCTAAAGGGCGACAGGCTCGCCACCTCTCACCTTGGCACGGTACTTACATCGAGTCATGCAGCAGGTGGGTCTTCGTGCCTTACTTGTTGCTTGATCGAGTGAGTCTTGTTCGAATACTTTGCGAATCGTGGTGGTCGGTGTTGTGCTGTAATTTACCAGAGTTTTTGCAGCACAACACCGATTACTCTGCTTGCCCCGATTGTCGGAATTCAGCGCAGCGTGTGATATGTATAATATGTAGTTCTGTATGTGTATTTCTTGGTCAATTATACACTCCGTAGTATGTGTAATGTACTAACATTATTTAATATTACGTATCAAAATTTGACAAAGGCTCTTTACACCTGACACTTAATTAATAGGTCTTTGTAGTCAGAACCCACAGTAAAATTGTTAATCTCGCTCTCAAGCAGTATTTTCGATAAACTGTAGGCAATGAGTGCGTGCGTCATGCTCCATATTTCTGCCGTTCACAACGCGCCTCGCGCCATCTGTGAGACGTTTCTGCGGTCAGAAGAATGTGAGTTTCTCTTTAATCGTTTAAGATAGAAACGTCGAAATAGTTTTGATGCCGTAAGCACTACATTAACTTGTTCAATATATATATATTTTTTATTTATCAAACATTCGTTTTGGAATAAGCGCCTCAGACAGAGTAAATTTTACACATCCCTATAATGTTTTAAATAATTATTTTTTTTTAATACTAGTAGGTAATCTAGGCTTTGAAAGACGTTTTCATCTATGTAGGTACTACTCGACCTGTTAATAAAATATTTTCAACATGAGTTGCTGGCTACGGAACCTAGAACGTCAAAATCATATGTAGTACTACGTGTATGTATGTATAGTGTTAATGTGTCACCAGGCACAAGCGATCCCGGAGGACTCTGTCAACGACGAGTCCGAGGACGAGGACAAAATAGACAAGGACGAGAGACTGCCGCAGAGTGACAAGGTAATACTCTTTTTGAAGTTGTACTTATTTATGGACGTTATGGAATAAATGTAGCTGCTTTAGGCATTTTATGAAAATGGGGAGTAAACTCAGAAAAAACGCAACATCACCGTCATCGTCACCTCATAAAAAATATTTGTATGTAAGTATTGTGCGGTGCTGCCTTTGACGGGGAGAGGGAGAGAGAGAGGTGAAGGGGGAATAAGTATAACTTCTAATACGCGCGTACCCATTTTTTTGTATCTCTTCAGTTTTTTTCTAACCCTTTATCCATGATGTAAATGTCAGTCAGCCAGCATGTAAGTGTTCACGCCTCTCCAATTTTCCTTCGCCTTCAGCGGAACGCAGCTACTACTTTCCGTCGACGTACCGGGGGAATGCTGTTTTTTTTATATTTTCTTTAATATCTTTTAAAATGCATTACAGGCCCAGAGCCAACACCAAACTGTGCATTTTAAAATTATCAAACAAATATATATTTGTATTCCTTATAATGAGCCATTTTCATTGATATGCCAATGATGCACTTAAAAAACATTTTAATTTTTAATTTTATAATTTGTCCCCCAAAATCGAAATTAGTTTGATCTACCTATATATCTCGGCTGTGTTCTCCTCTAGTCCAGTATAGCCAGCAATCCAGGCAAGTCTCTGGTATGGCATCTACCTTCTCGGAGGTGATATTGGCTAGTCGGAGCATGCGCTTTGGCCCCTCCGACTCAGGGACCCGTAGCGGATTACATAAAAAAAAAAATATATATATATATATATGTACCAAATTTCAATTTTTTTTGTCCAGTTAATTCGAAGAAAATAAGCTGTGACAGACGGACATACAGACAGACACAAGAGTGATCCTATAAGGGTTCCGTGGTGATTTTGAGGTACGGAACCCTAAAAAAAAACGAGCACTTTTTTTCCCTTTTTCCTTTATTCCCCGTAGGCCCGGGCTAGATGTAGTCGTTTTTTCGACTGTCGAAAAAACAACTGCCACGCCTACCTGCGGACTACATGTCGTGCTGAATGAAAATCTTCTACTCTGTCTCCTGCCGCTGTTGGAGTCGGTTGTGCAAGACAATATAAGTACCGTACAATCAATCATGGCTAAAATTAATTTTTTGGAAATGTTATGTTTGGCGGTCGCAGCTAAAGAAAAAAAAAGGAAGAAGAAATCAGATATTGGGTTCATCCACTCCACCAAAAGTGGTTACTTGAGGTAGTTTTTCACCACATGTACCCGAAAATTAGCGAGTACCCAGATAAATTTTTCGAATACTATAGAATCCAGGGAAGTCTCTGGTATGGCACCTACCTTCTCGGAGGTAATATTGGCTGGTCGAAGCATGTGCTTTGGCCCCTCCGACTCAGCCACCCATACCGGACTACGTACGAAATGCGCTCGCGTACGTCCGCTCTGCATGGAGCATGCGAGTTCGAGTGGAGAAATTCGACTTGCCGAGAGCGCATGTAGTCGGCTTCATACAACTCCATACGTTCTGTTAACTCAAGTCGACAACTTCGACTCGTTTCCAGTCGAAGAAAACGCAACATGCAGTGGATTTTTTCAACTCAGCACGATCTCGACTCGCATGAGTTGTGTATGTAGTCGACGGGTCAAAACTCCATACATTTCTATGGAGCGTCGTTTTGGAGGCGTGGCCTATTTTTCTCGACTGTTGACAAAAACGACTATATCTAGTCCGGGCCTTAACTTACTACATATCATGATATGATATGTAAAATTCTTGTTACAGGACAAGAGAATCTCCGGAGACGGCGAGCTGTCTGACTCGGAGGACGAGGGTGAGGGCGGGAGGAGGGACAACCGCTCTTACCGCGTCGCCTCCGCCGCCTCGCCCGCCGCCAACCCCACCCCCGCCCCACGCAAGCGCCCCCGCCTCGACAAGGAACCCGCCAAAGAGGAGAACAAACGTGAGCACTCTTTAGTTTTTTTTTATGGATACTGACACGTTTGGCTACAACACCTTGGTGAACTAGGTGCTATGTCAAAGCTTCCCTTCGGCTGTGCCGACTACACTGAACTGGATGAAAAACACGAACTATTTAAATAGTCGTGTCAAGCGACCTTTCAGTCAGCGCTGTGGTACCAACACCGGCGGGTTAAACCCTACAACATAGTAAGGTAAGAAGCGAAGGGACCTACAGTTTTACGTGGAATGCGAACCTCGGTCAGCCTCCAACGGTCGAGCTGTCACCCATCCATCCACTGACCGCGCCCAGGTGTGCTTATGATCCGACCGACAGTCGACTGACCGCACCGCTGAGCCACCGAGGCTGACAAAAGTGTCAGAATAATCAAACTTCTGCTTCAGACGTTTGACTTCATCACCTGATACACCATTGTGATGTAAGCCCTGCCCTAGCACTGACGCGTTACAAACTCGCCGTTATAGGAGAAATGGTCAATGTCAACCAATGGGAAAGCGTTCGGTATCACATCTGGCTCGGCCATATGTTGAAAGCTGAGTGTATTTGTGTGTTAGGGAGCGAGTTAACGCCGGTAGACCCGTTCAACACTCCTTTTTTTATATGTAAGCCAACTTGGGTGTCTGCGTCAAGGGACCAATGGGACAGTCGACAGAGCCAAAAACCCCTCTCCTCGCGAAACCACGCTCAGTGCGGACTGTAGCGAGGCTGTCTAGCCCGTTGATACGATGTTTGAAGAAATCCAGGTTAAAGGATTTGGGAAACAAACTCGCCGGGAGACAGTTCCACACACTAGCGGTGCGACAAAGAAACGATTTTGAGAACCGATGCATTCTCAAAATCCCAATGTCAACAATAAAAGTGTGCTCAGTTTCTCTGCGGCGAGTGCTGCGTAGATAGGTTGGATGGCAAGGAATAAGGGAAGCAAGTTTCTCCGAGCAACGTCCATGATAGTACCGGTAGAACAGACTAAGTGACCCTACAAATAGTCTTGCTTGATCAACCAGGCCATGGCAGTGCTTCCCTTGGTGTTGAACTTCTTTTTTGCCTATTCTTGACATTCCGCAGTAGGTGAGTGAGTGATTTTAAGAAATTGTGCACGGTAAGTGTCCAGTGACACTTCCTTTGAACTTTTTCTGCAGTTTCTACCGAGTAGGTCTTGAGGGGCTTTCTTCTTTACTCTCTTGAGTCCTTTGTTGATCGTCATCAGCTCCGCTGCCAGCTGATTTGGATGGGTTTCAATGAATTTTTGTAAACTTGTGTTCTATCTTTTACATCCTACTTTTAAAGGAGGACGCTGAACTGAACTAAAAACACAATTTTCTTAGCCATTCCAACATTCATTCAGTGCGGTGCTACCAATAGAAGGGAGCTACAATTTTACGTGGAATCCTTCCAAAATCCCACTGCGCCCGATGTAGCTTAACTTCGACGTTCACACGCCGATAAGCTGCGCCATCGAGCTACCCATGTCGCTGACGAAATGTACACCTTATGTGATCGTGTGGTTATGCTCTTTCCAGCGGAGGACGCAAAGGAAGATATGAAAGTGAGCAGCACGGACGAGGCCAAGAAAGAAGTATCGAGCAACCCGTGAGGGCTCCGCTAGTACCGCCACTGCATGCCACCCACCCGCCCGCTCCACTCCGCTCCTATATGCGGCATTTCATTTACTACATTTTCATTTTCGATGTCATTTGATAACCGTTTATTATAATATGCTTGATTTACAAATAGTATTAAAGATACAAATATACTACTCTCTGATACTCTATGATACAATTGTGGAGCAACTTCTGGGAGATGCTCGAGTAGTGTGGCTGTGTGCGTGTGTACTTCTCAGGTTTATACATGAGGCATTTCAATTACAGTTCTTGCAATTTGTATGAACTGCGGCAATGTGCATGTACCTACACGTTCAACAGTGAATAAAGCCCGCTCGACTTCGTGAATTGTAAGAACTGTAATATATAATATAATTTTAGATTGCAACCTTCTGTAAGATGCTAGATTTATAAAGTGTATTAATTTATCCTCTCAAACGTTGTTGCATCCACGCGTAATGATGGCCTACATTTGAAAAAGTTTTAGTGCATCTGATTATAAAGATATGAAAAATATTGAATGTTTGAAAGGTTAATAAATAGATAAAAAATTTAAGCCCACCAATTCATTACACTTATGGTCGGCTTAGAGCTGACAAATGTTAGGATTCGAAAGATATATGCAATTGCTTTTGCATATTTAACTAAGTCGTATTTAACTAGGGCTAACAGTCGGGAGGGTGTTGCGAAGGAGACAAGTTAAGGATTGAAATGATACATTTAAGGGGGTGATCCATTGGCGACCCTACGAGCTAACAGCGGCGACTCCTGGTCCTGAATATTGGGTTGGCTCTGGCTAAGGATTATTTTTTTTCATAATTTCATAACTTAGGTACCTACGCGTTAATTTATTTCTACCACAATGAGTTCAAAAACTGAAAGACGAAAACGATATAGATAGTTTATAATATTTAGTTTAAATGATTTATTTTGCTCACTTACGATTTATTTGTCTGTAGATAGGTACCTACTGGTTACGTCAAAGCTGTCGAGTTGCAGCCGACAACAGCGACGTCTCCTCTGGCACGACGACGACGAGACAGGCATACAAGCTTGAATTGTTACATTTTATTTGTACATGAAGTCCACTCTTCGTTCCACAGACAAGAAATTTTCGATGACTCGATCGTGAAAATCTTCTTTCTTCCTCAATTTTGTTAGCAACTCCTTTTCCACAGATATGTAAGAGTGCCAAATTACTGAGTCTCTCTTGTCCTTGAGTGCTCCGTAGATAGCTCGGTAGGAGTTTGCCATTATAATTACCAATAAATCACTTTAAATTTAACAACACTGCACAGGATTCATCCATACAAGGTCCATACCTACATAACGGAATATAATGCAGCTATCAAACTCGCGAGCCAATGCGCACACACACGCGCACACAACACACCTAGCCTAGCTCGCTAGTCGCATCGCATCGCACTTCGCACAGCACAAGAATACTCGTCGTGTGGACGCAGCGCGCACACACCCACACACGCAACACACACACACTAGCTCGCTCGCTAGCTCGCTCTACTCGCTACCGCGTCACTAAATGCACTCCCCGCTGCGCCAACTCGAAAGGCTGATCAGCGGGTCCGCGCGGGACGGGGGGGGACATCGGTCGCTTCCGCCTTGTATGGAATACGATGGCGCTTCAAAATGTAGCCAACCGGCCAATGAATGCCTTGATGTGTCGTCATTCGTCGTCGCCCGCGTTTGACGCGCGCGAAATTTCAAATTATGTAACGGGTACGGGATTGACGTTTTATCTTATTAATCGTGGATTATATGACATAAATAATATAACTCCGAAATTTTTTCACATTTATTTTAGCCTGATACTTCTGTATTAATGGTGTCATTCATTTTATTCGGTTTGGCGGCGCCAACCTCGCCAACTGAGAGGAGTCGCCGCTGCGAGCTAACGGTGTAAACGGTTGGGTCGTAGGGTCGTCGTTCGCATTGGTGAACCATTGGCGACCCTACGAGCTAACGGTGTAAACTGTTGGCTTGTAGCACCAACTCGCGAAATCCATTTTATCGCCGTGCTCTCGCTCCCGCAGTGCGAAAAAACTGTTTCCCCGCAGGCTCGGCTGATCCACTGGCGGTTTTTTACACCGCAAGGATCTCGAGCATGACCGAAGAGCCAACGGTCTAAACCGTGGTACTTTAAAACCGCGGTTTTTAGGTGATCCATTGGCGGTTTACACCTTTAGCTCGCCGGCTCGCTGGCGAGCTAACGGTTTAGAACGCCAATGGATCATAGCCTTTATAGAGCTGATTGAACTGTGTGTGTAAAAATTCTTGATTTATTTTGTGGTTAAAATTAAATAACATTTTAATTGCAAATGTTTGCTTAGAAACAGATTTTTTTTTGACTGATCACACAATTTTCGATTTATGTGGACAATAATGTCCTATACCTACCATAATATTGTAATTTTCACTTTATAACTTAAGAAATGGAGTAAATCATCGAAAGCATCCCTATATTAGCCGAGGCAGATGCAACTTATAAACTGGCTAGTTCAAATTGTCCGGTGCGTGGAGCGCGGACTTCTCCTCCCCGCAGCCCTCCGCAACCCTGCTAAACATTTCAGTACCTATGGCAACACCGCACTTGCAAGGTGCAAATTACAGATGCCAAAACAGATTTTCACAGTCACAGTGCCAACGGCCGATTTGAAGTATAAAGGTTTATACTCCGTTCATCCTAGGAACTAATGCCGAGCGGTTTCTCGCTCTCGCAACGGTTATTACTCTTCTTTACACAGGACACAAGGTTGTGTTTGTGAGTCATAGGTGTATGCGAAAGTCATCTCAAAACCATAACGGCGCGTGCGCCGCTGCGCCTGGAGTTAGTTTTGCGGTTTTTATTCTGAGAAGGTTTCAGGTAGCCAGGTGCAGTCGGCCGGTCAGTCGACGCATTACAATCAGTAGCCTAATTCCTACGCGTCATAATAATAACGTATTAATTATTTTGCACATTTTTCATGTGTTATTTTGAAGTTTTGTATATTATTTGTGTTGGTGGGTTAACTTGTCCACCTACAATAGAACGAACAGCTGAAGTAAGTAGATTAGGCACAAAATTTAAATAATATATAATCTTAATATTAAATAATTTACAGTGAAAATATAAATATTTAACTTGATTCCAAGCAAAAAATAAAAATAAACAGGTTTATTACATAATTTTCATTCATCAAATAAACAAACAATAATTCAATAATTTTTTTAAATTAAACTATATTCATAACCTCAGTTCACAGTCACTTCAATCACCCTTTGCGAGAGTGAGAAGTACAGAGAAAGAGAAACCGCTCGGCATTAGTTGCTATGATGAACGGAGTGTAGATGCGAGCATTTTTTTATGAGAAGCCTAAATAAGTTTATTCATTGATATGCTAAGTGTTTGATTATAAAGAAAAAGTAATATTTGTTTTATCTGTAGTCGAATCTGCGGTTTCAGTTGCGATTAGCAGTAGATAGGCAATGCTGTCCTCGTACTGGGTTCTAAATATTTAAATGGAGTTGAGATTCAAACATCCCATTTCCTTTCTTGTTTGGGTTTAAAATCCTGACATTAAGTTCAAACATTAATTTAAGTAAAATATCATTTTAGCAAATAAGCATTCTCTAAATATCAGTTATAATTGAAACCATATTGTAATATCTGTTCGCATGGCAATTTAATTGAATTCAAAATTAAGGTCTAGCTACTTGTTCAATATTTAACATTAATTCAGTCTTTTTATTTTAAGTCAGGTTTGTTCTCAGAAGATCCCTTGGCCAGATCCATGATGGATCTAGTGAGATACATATTGTACGCGCGCGAGCATTTATGCGCCGCGTAAGGAATGCGGCCGACACCCGCGCTAACCCCCGCGCGGCAGGATGCGGGTGGGAAGCGCGCTTCCCCTTCCCCCTTTACTTCTGGCCGCGCAGCGCATGTGCTCGCGCGCCGATAATATCATGGTTTAGTAATTGTTCAATATATTTTTAATTTAATGTGATACCTACTAAAAGAAAATATGTTAATGTTGTCTTTACTTATTTGTGAAAATGTAGGTATGTTGGGATAACATTATAGGTTATGAAAATTAAACACATTTTGCTACATTTATTGTTATTATTTTAATCCAAATTTTACATTCACTTACATTATACATATTAAAGAAATAGATCCATATCACGAAAACAACTATCTACCTACATAATGGCATGGAGGACAAGTGGTAGAAAATAGTTGTTTTTGGCCCCCTATAGCGCCATTATATTTATTTATTTATTTTAAACACTAACAGCTTTAAGCTGGTGCGTGTATTCTGTTGTTTTTTTTTTATTTATGATTGAACGCAGCTCGGCCTGCGGCCTCACTCTTAGTGTGCTACTGTTTTGGAGAATGCACCTCGTTAATGTGAACGCAGCTCGGCGGGCAGCAATATACAAAAACCTGAAGACGGTCCATTGTACGCTCAGGTAGTGCTACTCCAGCCACCCGAGCACTTTCATGAAGCGGGGTAACCTCTTGGTCGCTCCCGCACTTCAGTGGCGCCTCCCCAGCCGTTCGTTCACCACCACTTACGTCGGTGGGATTGTATGTACCCAACAAACTAATTGGTGCTAACGGCAGGTTGTTTTACATCTTAAATATTGAATTAATATAACGCGTCACTAGATACTGTAGAGCTCTTGTCCCACCCTTATAGGACTTTACTAACGCTATTGTAAAGTCACTAAAGAACCTTCACCTGTATAAGAATGGGTCTCTATTAAACAGCTCTTATAACGCCTGTCTTAACACCATAATGTTAGTCGGGGTATGTATCCTAATAAAGCAAGCAAAAAGCAAAGCAGGATCTGTAACTACCTATGAGTCGTCATCATTCTATGTTTGCTTATACGTAGGTAAGTCAAGAGCTGGTCAATCAATTCACATGGGGCTCTCACTGAATTTACTGAAAGCCCCATGTGACTTGTATTTTGTTTAGGATATACAGGATGGCCCAGTTATAGTGGTCCAAAAATTTTTTTAGATGGAGGACGTCATGTTGACTCATTTAAGAAAAACATTAGTTCCGCGAAAATCAATAGTTTAGAAGTTATGATTTTTTTACTTTTTTTTTAATTTCTCTATTTTAGTCACATTAACCGCTCTAGTTGGATATATCTATTCCACAAAATCCAATAAAATTTGGTATGGAAGTAGAGGAAACATGTAGCTAGTACGTAATGAATAGTCTTTAGGTTTACTCCTAGACTGTACTGTTGCTATAGCCCTTTCAGTGAATTTTTCTTCAGTTTACATTAAAACTGATTAATTTTTGAAAAATCACTGTGAAAAAAAAAACCTACTACCGGAGATTTGCCCATGCCCTTAAAAACTACCTATACATATCACAATTTTCCAGAACAAAAATTGCAGTGGTGTTACAATTGTAACATATTCAAAATTAACATCATTTGTACAAAGTCACTACAATAAAAAGTGACGATTACCTTAATTTTTTAAATCTTATTTTTTTCACAACGTTAATTCAACTACAATTTCACATTATTCACAAACCTGTCTGTAACAGCGCTAATCTACACATAAAAAAACAGTTTAGTAATGTTTTAAAAAAATAAGATTTAAAAAATTAAGGTAATCGTCACTTTTTATTGTAGTGATTTTGTACAAATTATGTTAATTTTGAATATGTTACAATTGTAACACACTACAATTTTTGGTCTGGAGAATTGTGATATGTATAGGTAGTTTTTAAGGGCATGGGCAAATCTTCGGTAGTACTTTTTCTTTTCAGTGATTTTTCAAAAATTAATCAGTTTTAATGTAAATTGAACAAAAATCCACTGAAAGGGCTATAGCAACAGTACAGTCTAGGAGTAAACCTAAAAACTATTCATTACGTACTAGCTACATGTCTCCTCTACTTTCATACCAAATTTTATTCGATTTTGTGGAATAGATATCAAACTAGAGCGGTTAATGTAACTAAAATAGAGAAATTTCAAAAAAAGTAAAAAAAAATCATAACTTCTAAACTATTGATTTTCGCGGAACTAATGTTTTTTTTAAATGAGCCAACATGATGTCCTCCGTCTAAAAAAAATTTTTGGACCACTATAACTGGGCCAACCTGTATATATTTTTTTCCACCTTGGAGCCGCGAAAACAGCATTATTATAATAAAAGAAAGACACATATTATAAAAGAATAAAATTATTTATACAATTAATATAATTTGTTCATACAAGTAGATTTCACTGGTGAGTATAGAATATCCTTATTGGTAACTTTGGCTAACTAACAAACATATAATTTATAATATATTATTTAACAAATAAATAGTTATTAAGAAAATAGCATTCTAGTATAGTGCAGCGCGGCGCCGCGCGCGAGACACGGAGCGACCGCGTGATCACTGCGCGGGCCCGTACAAACACGAGTGGAGAAAAAGACATAAAAATTTTGAAAAGTATAATCAATACTAGTTTTTAAATCAATCAATATTTTAAAGAAATAAACTAAAAAAACATTAAAGAGTGAATCCAGTAATTGTCACTTTTAAAACCTTCCTTTCTTTGAATTTGTTAAATTAAAATAAAATAATTAATGAAATAGGTGTAGTTTTTAATAAATTTTATTCAACTTGTCCTTGGCACAAGATAATTAAATTTAAGGAAGTGTTATGTTAGTGGTCACACTCAGTAGAGCAAAAACTAAACTTGAAACTTCCCTAGTTATAATTTTTTTTATTGAAAGCGCGACATGTGGCCCCTTGCCACCCATAAGGTGTCTAACGACGCCCATGGACATTCGGTCGTATGCGGTAGTTGCTAATGCCATGCCGGCCTGACAGGTGCCTATTTACGCCCCCTATTCTATTATAATAATATATAAGGACCCGAGACAATACCTGGGGAAATATGTGTAGAGGAAAGATCTGTAGAACCGGTTGGTACGCGTCCGGGGTAAGCCCAGCGAGTAGGGATGCAATCCCTGACAGGTGCGCGTGGTGCGGAAGTGTAAGAGGGATTGCGGGATCGCGTTAAATAGCTCCTCCGAGCACTCCCCAAGGAATAAGTGATGGAACACAGGGAGCCGACATTCCTACGGAGTTGCAGTGATTCTAGATCGCGGGACTCTTATATGTTATATATTAGTTAGTTATATTGTTAAGCTACTTTCAAAATTACAAACAGAACAAAGGTAAAAGCAAAGTAAGAACACCCCGTTCGCGTAGTGATGTATCAATTAAACCGTTATTAAGTAAATATGTCAGTAACATTGAGCTTCTTTCATTTTATTTACATATTGTAAGTACTTATAGGTAAACCAATATCACACTACTAATATTGTTGCAATTTTCAGGTTATTATATTAGTAAAACTATTTAACATTTTACGAAAGGAAATTTATTTAAGAAAAGAAAACTGTTCTAAATACCAATACACAGAATATAATTTTGTACAAGTAATTAAGTACTGGTTCACTATACATATTATGTAGATATAGAAGATATTTTCAAATCAGGCACCAGGTGACTAAACTGACCTTTACGAGGACAATAATCATACTATAGAGCGTTCCAACTAAATGTTCCCTTCGCCGTTATGTTGGCTCCACTGCCAGTGTCACTGTCAGTGCTTAAATTCCTGTTGCCAGATTGTGAAGATTATATTACCTAATAATGTAATCGCTATTTACCGTATAATAAATACGGTAAATACTGATAATTTACGGGTAAATCTGTACACATAGCAACCCTCAACGCTGTTTTGACAGATATACAGTGGAGCCAACATAACGGCGAAGGGAAGATTTAGTTGGAACGCTCTCTAACTAGGCATGTGTGATCTATTTTATTATAAATATGAATATCTACTACATTACCTACCCAATAATAACAGGTAGTGCGTTCAATCAATATTAAGCAACATTTAAAGGTAATTTTAATTGAAATATTTTAAGAAATGCTTGTAATTATATTTTTGTTTCTGTTAGACTCCCACCCTATGTGTATACGCTCACTACATATTATGTTTATTTATTTACACTTAGCTATATTTTCTAAATTGAATGTATGTACCTAACTCATCGTCAGCCCGTATCGGTCCACTCCAGGACATGGCCTCTCCAACCGCACGCCACCACATGTGGTCTTAGGCTCCGCACTTCTCATCAATCCACTACCAGGGGTGGGGCGTCACAAGCTATTTTTAATTGTACGTTGCCTCCATTCGAACATCCGTATACCCCAGCGGTATCAGGTCTGCGACAGAATGCCCAGCCAACTGCCACTTCAGCTTGCTAATGTTCTAAGCAATGTCGACTTCTCTCATTACAGATTTGATAGATCAAAGAAACGACAAGCATTGCTCATTCCATAGCTCGTTGAGCGACTTTAAACTTGTGGACCAGGCCCACCCACCGTCAGTTTCCACGTTCAGCTCCGTACGTCACCACTGGCAGAACGCACTGATTAAAGACATTCGTCTTTAATGCCTGGGACGGAGGATGAGAAGATGTGCAGGAGTTTCCTAAATGCCGCCCAGCCTAACTGAATCCCACCGTCTGCCTCCTTTGTAAAATAGTGCTTGCCTTAATGGATGGTTTGTCCAAGACAAGTATAGTTCTGCACAACTTCGATGCAACTAACTAAATTAAAGAAAACTCTTTTAAAACTAATATGTTCGTTTAGGCTTTTACCGCTGTTGCATATTACAGTTACGTTTTCGGTTACGCGAACAATGGAACAACAAGTTCCATAAAGTCAGCCATCTGTGAGCATGCTCTGGACAGTGGCACCAATCATTGGATTCCATTCGACCAAACCAGTAAGATATCAGTGGAAAAACACTATGTGCCACCACGTTTGGTTCTGGAATCCATTGAAAGAGCAAGGTGAACTCCCATACATGAAAATAGTTGACATTATTTGGCATCGTCTAGAAATAAAAAATATATGATTAGGTTTTGTTAAAGCCTCTTAAAATTTTTGTATATTTCTTTTTGCCGGACGAAGTCACAAAACAAATTATTAAGGTTTAAATTTTTTAGGTTATGTTTGATTGGGTCTCTCATTCTGTCCAGTCTATTCTCAATACCCTGCTATGTAGGTACTTACTTAGTAATAAGTAATTAGGTGAGTTATTTATTTTTGCCGCGTTCTCTCGTGGTGATATTAGTTGCTTGCTTCTGGTTGCTAGTCAGCTCGCATCTCAGCGGTGGTAAGACATCTGCATATACATCTGCGATACTCTAAGGTGCAACAATATATCTAAATAAATAATATTTGTTTGAGTATAGGTCACATTTAGAAGTCAATAAAGCTTCTCAAATTACGAATATATTTTAAGTAACTTTTATAAATCTGATTATTGCCAAAAACTAAGAAAATTATTCCAAGCAGATTTACTAATATCGTATTTATAGACGCTAAAAAACAAAGTCAAATATTATTTCGCCATTGCTCTTTCCAGACATTCCAATTTCAACAGAGAAGACAGTATGGTACTCTCTTCGCTGTGGGCTCCTGTGCTGGCGAAGCGTGGCTCTGGCGGTAGTCAGAATCAAGTTCTGGCAGCCATAGACGCAGTGAGCTACGCGTGCACCGACCTTTTCCATCAAGTGATGTCGAACCTACCCGCATCGGCCGAATTTTGACTTTTGCAGAGTTTTTTTTTTAAACTTACTTTTGTTCATACTTTACGACTATGAATAATAACATTGATTTTATAACCCTGATAATAATTAATAACGCAAGCACACTGATTTTCTACTTTCCAATAAATTCTAAATAGTATCTATAAAAAAAAATTATTAAAATTACGACCTTCACCCAATACTGAAAAATTAGTATTAAATTATTTTAATACCCAATTTTAACTTAAGTTACGCATGTTTTATTTGGCATTTATAGATCGTTATAATTTCATGTTAGACATTTTTTTTTCTTGAGTTTCGACAAAAAGTGATTAAGTCTAATATTATTATGTTATTTTATTATATAAGGCGCTAGACTAAACTGAGTAATAAATGTGTGTACAATATTTCTCAAATAAAGCAGATTCCTTTTGAAGCATGTTAGCTTTCAGATCGAAATTTTTCAGTATTATACAATACAATTAAACTTCTAAATATTATAATTAATTAAGTATGATAGTAATAAAAAAACTGTATTACAGATCCCTTTAAGCCTATTTTAGTATAAAGTGTGCGAAAGACACAATTGTATTTTCTTATACAATAACTAACACATATCTTCAGACTTCCAACGCTGGCTATATATCTATAGTATGCTGAGAGCCGATTGCACAAACACAGACTTTAATATCTCTAAAGGTCTGTTACTAAAGACAGCTTAAATCAGTGACTCGATGAGTCTCCTCTATCGAAGTGTCTTCTCTATGTTTCTCTCTATGAGATCTTCTCATAAAGAGAAACATAGAGAAGACATCTCAATTTGAGATGGCATTAGATTGTATAAAATACCTAATGTCTTAATAGTATCTAAAACCAATTGTTTAACAGAGATGTCAATTTGACTTTTCTTATGTTAGAAAGTTACACTCAGACTTACGTTTAAGTCAGCTTAAGATTGTAATGACAGCATTTGACCTTTGGCGCAACTGATTTCTAATTTATTCCTTTTATCTCTTGTATTTAAGATGGCCATAAGTAAACGTACCGGTTACTACTTACTTTCTAAGTCTGTGTTGGTGCAGTCAGTCCTAGCTTTTAAGTTCTATTCACATATACAGACACTCAGTGTCGATGGCAAACAAGTAAAAGGGCATACACGGCACAAACACGACCTTTCACATATCGCAGCGACACCCACACACACCGTCAGACAAGCTACTGAATTTTATCACTGAAATACTACCCCTAGTGGCAATTTTACTTAGTAGCTACAGTATGAATGCTGAAAAAAAAAACACTCTCCACTCCCTCTTTCTTTTGCCACTTTGTATGTAATTTTACTTACACCTGTATCTCTGATCAATATAATTTGTATTCAATACTAATTTATTTTATGTAGGTATTATATATTTTGATATATATATACCATGTTTGCTTATTACAAATTCTAACATTTATATTCTTGGTACTACATACATAATATACTTTACATAAATACACATCTCAAACATTAAAAACTTGACTGGAAGAAATCTTTTTAAGGGATAAGTCCGTCTTTGCGCCTCATCTCATATGACTAATTATGTACTGTGTTTTCTTTGTGAATTTTTTTTGTGGAGCAATAAAGAATTTTCTATCCTATCAATCCAAAATCAGTAATCAGACATTCACATTGATAAAAAAAAGTCGCCAAGTGCGAGTTGGACTCGCGCACCGAGGGTTCCGTATCATCACTCAATATATTTTTGTATTATGTATGTACAAAAACAATTGTTTTGGAAAATCACAAACCGCCTAAATAAACACTACAGCAATGGTTTGAATGTGAGGAGTTCGTGTATTTGAAATATACAAAAATATATTTTTATATGACATAAAGAAATACTTACAATTTTCGGAATTTTCCTTTACTTGTGATGTGAGACCTTGCTTCTTGCCAAATTTCATTACTCTAGGTCAACGGTAAGTATCCTTTAGGTTTTGATTTCATTTGAGTGAGTTTGCAAGTATTAAAATTTGCCATAAATAGCCGTATCTATTGATTATGTTGATTTAGAAGCTTTCATTTTCTATAACTCGAAGGGATCGCAGACGTTGGTATTTCATATTAATTTCAATTTGATATCTTGACTCGTTACTGAGAAAAGGGTCTTGACACACAAAACAAGCAAATTTTTATTAATATCATATAACTACAAGTTTAAAATTTTAGGATTTTTTCTTTACTTGTGCTATGAGACCTTGCTTCTTACCAAATTTTATTATTCTAGGTTGACGGGAAATACCCTATAGGTTTTGATTTGATTTGAGTGAGTTTGCGAGCAGTGGCGGCTGGCCCTTAAGTGCACTCGTGCGTCGCACTACCACAAAACAGCGCCTGCACCCGAAAGAAATAAACAAATTAAAATATTAAACATTTCCATGAATATCACCGATCGAAGTAAAAATATCAAACTGAATTCGTTCCTATTTCCTAGACAACAAGGCACGATTTTGCTGTACGTAATACGTACTACATACTACGCATCGCCGCGCCGCCGAGCTCGCCTCCGCCGAGTGCATTAGAAAACACCGCGAACGTCTCTTGTATTGATACTATGAGAAAATGTCTAACGCCGCTGCCCCGCCGCGTGAAACAAAACACTCTTCATACGATTATGTGTGGAACAAGGTTGCGTTCTGCGTGTGACACACGACGGAAAAAGAAGGACAGTATATTGTGGATAGACGCGCGTGCGACACGTCGCGACCGAGCCAGCCGACGATGAGCCGAAGTAAGCCGAGATCGTGAACCCGACCGCGGGCACGTGCGGGCGGGAGCGCGCGGGCGCGGCGGGGGCGATCCAAACTCTGGGTCGAAGATACACACAAGCGCTAAGTACCTACATGTACGTATAATGCGCGGGGCGGATCTCGGCGTGTCGCCTCCGCAGCGGTTCGTCAGTGTTCTCCCTCGCACCCGCACCGTACTTGTATAGTGTATTCGCGTGGCGGGTCGCCCGCTGCGGCGACGACACGCCGAGATCCGTCCCGTGCACTATACGCTGTTGCACGACTCGACAGGCGAGTCCATTTTTGGAATATGGGTTGTTTCTTATATATAACAGATCGAGTTTGCAATTGAATATTTGAATTATTCGAATATCGATTTGATACATATTCGAATGGTAATTTATAAAATATTCGAATGTTACGACAAACATTAATGCGTTACGAAAATATTTCGTTATTTTAGGTAAAGTCAAAAAATGGAATCACCCAAAGAGCTAGGCAGGCGTTGTTTGGCGCGCCGCGCCTCTCAGTTCGGGGCGAGACCCGTCGTCGCGTGACGCGTCGGTCGACCGACAATCGCCGCGCCGCCGCGCGGGGATGTTTTGCAAATCCGTTTTTTAGCAGTTTGAACGACTTTTCGTCAGTTAACATGTACATTGTGAAGTTTTCTTCATTGCCCGGCGCGGCAAGGACGCGACACCGACGCGACACAAACATTAATATCAGTACCGCACGCTGTCTGGCCGGGCGGGCGCGGGCGACGCCTCGCGCGCGGGTGCGCGGGAGGCGCGGCTCGCTCGTGGCCACTGCGCGCGCAGTGAAGTGTCGCTTTGGTTCTTCGAGCAATTAGGACGCTGGGTGGGTACATGATTTTTGCAAATAAGTCAAGACCGCGGTATCCATTAGATTCACGTTTGGGTATAGTACTAAGTAGCTAGCGCACACCCAGTCCCATAGGTCACCAGCCGCCACTGTTTGCGAGTATGAAATCTGACATAGATGGTCGTATCTTTTGATTGCGTTAATCGTAGATTTTTTTTTTATGGATCCTGACACGGTTGGCTACATCACCTACAACATCCGTGATGTCAGCCCATAACACAAGGTGAACTAGGTGCCATGTCAGTGCTTCCCTTTATTTCATGTCGGCTACACTAAACTGGACGGAAAACACGAACTATTTACATAGCCGTTTCGACCGACGTTTCGTTCAGTGCGGTGGTACCAACCCCGCCGGGATAAACCCTACCAACTAGTAAGGTAAGAAGGGAAGGGACCTACAGTTTAACGTGGAATCCGAACCACGGTCAGCCTCCAACGGTCGAGCGGTCACCCATCCAATCACTGACCGCGCTCAGCGTTGCTTAATAACAGTTGACTAACCAACCGCGCCACTGAGCTACCGAGGCTGACGAATTTTCTTATCCCTTAGTCGACTTTTACGACATGCGACGGGGAGAGATGCAGTGGGGCTATTCTTTTTAAGTACCGACCCCACACGGTACAATTCTTAGTATTTCGTATTAATTTCAATTTGTTATCTTGATCCGTTCCTGAGAAAAAGGGTCCTTGACATACAAAACAAAATTTTTTTATAATTTCACATAACTATAAATTTACCCTTTTCGGATTTTTTCCTTTACTTGTGCTGTGAGACCTAGCTTTTTACCAAATTTCATGATTCTAGGTTAACGGGAAGTACTCTATAGGTTTTGATTTGATTTGCCAGTAGCAAAATATGTGACTTAAATGGCCGTATCTAGTGATTGCGTTGACTTAGAAGCTTAAATTGTTTTCACCTCCGAGGAAACGTAGACATTAGTATTTGATATTAATTTCAGCTTGATAGCTCTACCCGTTCCTGAGAAAAAAGGTCTTGACAGACAGACAGACAGACGGACAACAAAGCGATCCTATAAGGGTTCCGTTTTTTCCTCCTTTGAGGTAAGGAACCCTAAAAAGAACACGTTTTCGCGATTGCAGCACAGTACGTTTAACCGGCCTAGCCAAGGGACCGGGAGTAAGTGAAGTACGGTTACTTTGGTACATTTATATACGAGTATATCGCCGTTCTATTACACTGCTATTTTCCGTCAAACTTCATCTTTTGGTTGACTTTTCGACTTTTGGTTGGCGAAAATTTTCATTGGAAGAAATCTACCCACAAGGTATAACTTCCTTCTGGCTCATGGTGGTCCAGTCTGAAGACGGGCAGACTGGACCACCATGGCGATGGCAGCAGGTAACTCCCTCCACACCCTGTGGGATAGGCGGCATAGTCCCACCCAACCTGTGGACCTGATCGCCGGACTGAACCCGTCAGTCCTCCCACCAAGAACTATATACATATATATATCACTACATTCGCAGATGCACTCCTGGAAGGTGGAGCCGAGGCGCGGAGGCCTATATCCAGCACAAAAAGTTGACAGAACAGTATTGTTGTGTCTATGCCACTAAGTGTCTGCCACGCACAGTATCTGTAGATGTGATTAGATCTGCAATGGTGATAGTGAAGGAAAAGAACCGTGCAGAGCGCTACTGTGATCAGGCACGGATCAGACTGTTGGGAGATTTGTTCAGATATTTGTTCAGAGATTGGTGGAGAAGACACGTTTCTTGTTTGGAGACCCCCTTTAATTTTTACTCTTTTTAATGTTATATTATTTGTTAGAATATTCGGCGTAATAAAACATATTCTGTGAAAATTTCAACCCGCTACGTATTACGGTTTAAGGGATATAGCCTAGAGTAGGCTTAGTAATTCCATTTTCGTACACGTACGGCACGAAAACGACACGTTTAAGAAAAAAACTAATATATACCAACAACAACCAGCCAAATATTGATATAACCCCAGAAAACACATGCAACAAAATAACAAACAATCAAAATAATCCTCAGTCATTTCAGAAGAAGAATCACATTCTAGTTGGAACAATCAATGTAAAAACACTTTTAGGAGATGAGCGGCTGGAGGAGTTACAACGGGCGCTAAATAAAGTAAACTGGGATGTGATGGGTATGTCAGAAATACGCATAAACTCTGAAGAAATGATTGAGTTAAAGAATGGAAACGTTTTATATCATTATGGTAGTACCAAAGGAAGGAATGGAGTGGGTTTCCTAATTAAGAATCACCTGAAGAAGAATATAATATCATGCCGTGCAGTGTCGGAGCGAGTTGCAATTCTAAATTTATCACTTGAAAGAAAAAAATCTGAGAATTGTACAAGTATACGCTCCAACGTCCCTCGCCACAGATGCAGAAGTAGAAAATTTCTATGAGCAAGTCAGAGAGGCCTTGGAGCCATCGAAAAACATAGACACGCTTATCATTAGAGACTTCAACAGTAAAATCGGAAAAAGGAAAATAAACGAAGAGCATGTGTTAGGAAGATACGGTTATGGGGAAAGAAATGAGAGAGGAGAGCGACTACTCCTGTTTGCACAGGAAAACATGCTGAATATTGCAAATACCTTTTTTAAATCTCGGCAAGGAAAAAGATGGACGTGGATTTCACCCGACGGAAAAACAAAAAACGAAATTGATTATATCCTAACTACAAACATAGGCATGATACAAAATACTGTAATATTAAAAGGGCTACAATTTAATACAGACCACAGACCACTAATAGCAACGATCAAATGTAATTTCAAAAGAAAGAGAAAAATTCTTAACAGGACGGAAGTTATATAAAGAATTGAAGAAAAACACCAACTCAAACTATCGTCACTATATAATTTAGGAAGGGCGAATAAGAAAGATATCCAAACCGAATACAATGCTTTGGAATCGACACTGCAACACATACAACAAGAACTTAGTTCAGAAAGACACATACCGAACAAATTCTCAGAGGAAACAGAAAAGCGTATTGTACAAAGAGAACAACTAAAGACAAAGAAAGAAAAAAACAAAAAAGATAAAGAAAACTTACGAAGAATAAACATACTAACAAAAAGAAGTATAAGAAGAGATGTAAGAAGATATAATATACAGTTTATAGAAAACACCTTCAATGGAAATTGTTCAATAAAGGAAATATTACAGGACAGAGAAATTGGAAAAAACTTGATGCCCAGCATCTGTAATAAAGCAGGGAAAGTCGTTAGAAATCGAAAAGATATGATAAATATAGCTACAAACTTCTATAAAGATCTCTATGATGTTGATGACCCTTCGAAGCAATATTACACCAACGAAAACCCAAAAGACGAAAAACAGGTACCTACCTTCATAGCATGTGAGATACGTGACGCATTCAGCAAGATGAAGAGGAAGAAGAGCCTCGGAAAAGACAAAACACCCAATGAACTTATAGACCTGCATAAAGATAGCCTGGAACGTCCTCTACTACACATCTTCAATCAAATATTAAAAGAAGAAAAAGTATCAACACAATGGTTACACGCTGAAATAAAGTTGCTTCATAAAAAAGGTAGTACGACGGACATTAATAACTACAGACCAATCAGCTTGTCTTCAAATATATACAAGTTGTTTATGTCAGTCCTGAAAAGCCGTCTCTACACTAGCCTAAATGAACACCAACCGATAGACCAGGCAGGATTCAGAAGAGGGTTCTCCACTACAGATCATCTTCACACTGTCAACATGATCATTGAGAAGTATACTGACTATAACAAAAGCCTGTACATGTGCTTTATAGACTTTACTAAAGCATTTGACTCAATAAGCTATACATTTCTTATGACAGCGTTAAAGAATCAAGGAATAGATCAAAAATATGTAAACATAATCTCGTACATATACAACAACAGTTCGGCCAATGTTAAGACTGATGTTGCAGGACCAAGTTTCAAGGTCAAAAGAGGAGTGAAACAAGGAGACCCCCTCTCCCCTCTACTGTTCAACAGCCTACTGCAAGAAGTATTTAAAAGGCTGGATTGGGAAAACTATGGAATATCAATATGCGGACGACATCTGGTCGCATTGCGCTTCGCTGATGATATTATTTTACTAACAGAAAACGCTGAACAGCTACAGCAAATGATAGACAGTCTCCAAAATATATTAAAAATGACAGGCTTGAGACTAAATGGAACGAAAACTAAAGTGATGTGATGACTGACAGCATACAACATCCTATTAGAGTTGATAGTATGGCACTGGAATATGTTGGAGATTACATTTATTTGGGACAGCTTGTATCGTTTGACAACAGACTGAAAAAAGAAATCGACAGAAGAACAGCAAATGCATGGAAGAAATATTGGGCTCTAAAATTTATTTTTAAAAGCAAAAAAATTTCATTGGTAATAAAAAGAAAAGTTTTTAATATGGCTATCTTGCCGATACTTACATACGGAGCTCAAACGTGGGCAATAACTGAGACACTCGCCCAAAAAATCGGCGTATGCCAGCGTGCTATGGAAAGGAGCATGTTAGGTACATCAAAAAGAGAAAAAATAAAGAATTAAGACTTAAGGATGAAAACGAAGGTAGAAGATGCCGTGGCAAAAGCAAAAAAACTAAAGCTGCAATGGGCGGGACACGTCATGAGGTACTCTGACAATCGGTGGACCAGTCTCTCCACGGAATGGACACCGAGAGATGGAATAAGGAAAGTGGGACGTCCACTATGTAGGTGGACTGATGAGCTGAGATCAATATGTCCACGATGGTGGCGTGTCGCACAGGACCGTCGAACGTGGAACAACATTATTAAGAATACCAGATTATAATAATAGTATAGTTTATAGTTTGAAGGAAGGTTATAGTTGAAGGAAAAAAAAAATAATAATAATAATGGTGGTAGAAACTCCATTTGTTTTTGCATTAATTTTAGATTTTAAGTTTGTAAATATTATGTAAAATTAATATTAAAAAAAATGTGTAAATAAATGGATAAAATAATAATAATAAAAAAAATAATCATTTTGAAACAAAGAACATCATATAAAAGAAAAAAAAATAATAATAATTTAAATAAAATAACAAGAAAAAAACAAAAAAACAAAAGAAAAAAAAAACAAGAATATGCCAAAAAAAAGACAAAAAAAAAACATGAAGCACTTCCTATAACTTTCTTCAATACTATTCATATTGTTATTTTTTATAAGTAAATTATGTACATTGTGTTTAGAATATTTTCTTATTTGCATTGACAGAAACCTTTCCCAGACAGGCCTGGTCAGCCAGGGAGAGTAGACCGCACCTCGCGAGCGCGAGAGGCCGAAGCCCAGCATGGGGTGCGCTGTAGCGTTTTAAATTACAAAATTAAAAAAATTATAAACGAAGCGCATTAGGCTATAATAATAATAACGGCACGAAACCCTAAAAAGTCGAAGGCCTTGAAGAGTAGAAAATTAGTAAGGAAATCAATTATAGTAGGAGTACCTACTATGACGCGTGAGACCATACTGCGACATGACAGATGGAACACAAGCACGGGTATTGTCGTGTGGTTTGTTACGTGTGAGTTATGCCCTACGCGGCGTCCTACGTGCGCGGCGAGGACGCGCGACGCGATCTTCCGCGACCCCGCCCCGCCCCCGCCCGCTCGCTTCATTCGACATTGCATATATTGAATGGTAATTTACAAAGACGATTCAATTCGTCATCACAAATTTTTATTTTGTAAAATAAATTTTTATAATTAAAAGTAAATTATTACAAAATATTAAATTTATATGATTTATTATTTGATATTATATAAATATGTAACTTAATTTAAAAAATTAAATTATTTTTTTTATAAAAATCAATAATTATAATTAAAATTAAATTATTAAAAAATATATAATTTATATTACTTATTATTTTTAATTTATTATAAATAATTTAATTTAAAAAATTCAATTAAATTTTTTGTAAAAATAAATTTTATACATACATACATACATAGCGTCACGCCTGTTTCCCGGTGCGGTAGGCAGAGACAACGGATCTCCACATGCCACGATCCTGACACACCTCTGCCGCCTCTTCCACTCCCATAATGTTCTTCATGCATGCTCGTCGGTTACGGGTACTACGCACTTGCCCCTTTTTGAGCACATGCCCGATCTGGTCCAGGTAAGTGCGTCTAGGGCGACCCTTCCCGACTCTCCCACTCACATTTTCTTCATAAATTTCTTTCGTTAGTCTCCTATCATCCATTCTTCCAACATGACCAAACCACCGAAGCATCCCTTTCTCAATTCTTGTCACTATATCTTCTTTCAGCCCACAGCGCTCTCGCACTACACTATTTCTCAATCTACCTTTCATTTTAACTCCACACATACTCCTCAACGCGCGCATTTCCACAGCATTAATCCTGCTTTCATACTTCTACTGCCATGCCCAACTTTCACTCCCGTACATAAGTGTAGGGGCCAGCACTCCACCATGGACAGCCAAACGTGCCCTAGTTGACATGCTTTGGCTGCTCATAATAGCGTGCAACGCTCCATTCACTTGTTTGCCGGCTTTCACTCTCTTTTCTACATCTCCTTCACATTTTCCATCCCGCGTTTATAATTTATAAATAATTGTACAATAATAAAATAACCTATTGTGATAACTTTTCTTTCTTTTGTCCCATAATACAGGACGTTCTTGGACAGCACTGATTAAAATTTCAGACATTGTAGTTACTGTAGTTACCGACTTCGCACCGCGCCGCACCGCGCTCGCGTTCGCGTCGAGATCGCTCACGTAGGACGTCGCGTTAGTGTTCAAACAAGTAAAAGTATTAATAATGAGTAGGATGTCTCCCACTGAGTGGAACCGCGCCTGGTCGCTGTCTATGTGCTTCGGTCCGATGCTTAGCCACTTTTGGAAAGTTCAGTCTTGTGATGGCTGAGCGGAGGGCGGGTGGTTGTCTGTCAGCTCTGCTTCTCTTCCGATATCAAAATCTTAAAACAATAAAAAGGTGATATTGCATTATGACCACAACTGAATGATGTTCGGTCAAAATGTCTAAAAAAATAAATAAAAAAAAACATTACAGACAAAAGAGAAGAAATTGATCTTCTAACCAGGAACAATGTGTATTGTGCTGACACTGTTAGGCTGGGTTTCCGAGCGGCACAACTTATGTTTCGAGGCATGCGTCGATGCGACAAGAGTATGCGTACGCGCTCCTTTTAATTATGAGAGTGTATGGAACCCTATACGAGCGGCGTGTCATCGATCGCCGCATGCGATGATGCGCGTACTCCTGTAGAGCTGCATCGGCCGTGCAAGCCGCGCCGGAAGCTGTGAGTAGCTTCCTTCGAAATTCCACCTTAAGTGTAGCAGGTGATGTAGTCAACAGGTCTTCACATACCACAGCCCTGATACACCTCTGCCGCCTCTTTTGCAATCTTATATTTTTTTCATCATCACACATTTTACACTTTTGATGCACTGATCCACTGCTGGATATACGCCTCTCCAATTTTCCTCCAGTCCTTCCGGCCTTCAGCTGTATGGAATCACTGCTTTCCGGCGACGTACTTGATGTCGTCGTCCCAACTGGCGGGAGGTCTTCCCACACTCCATTTTCCTGTCCACGGCCGCCAGTGTAGGACATGGTTACTCCAACGGTCGTCGTCTCTTCAACTGACGTGCCCAGCCCACTGCCACTTGAGCTTAGTCACCCGGTATCCAATATCGACTACTTTGATGCGTCGGCGGATTGCCTCGTTACGCACCATATCACGTAGCGATATTCCCAGCATGGCTCGCTCCATTGCTCGCTGGGCAACTTTCAACCTTTGGACAACACCGACCGCCAGCGTCCACGTTTCACACCAGTCCGTACGTCATAACCAGGGAGAACACCCTGGTCATATACAAGGTGTAAAAATGGCGAGTACATTAAATTTAGGAAATGATTATTGGGATCAAGACTAACAAAAAAGTCAAATAATTTCTTTCTGAATTCCCTTTAAATAAAAAGTTACAGTTTTCGTACAAACTAATTGATTATTTTAGTGTAAAAATGATCTAATGACAACAGGGCGGCGCGGAGGGGGGAAGAGCGGGTGAGGCGTGAGCGCCTCGGACGGAGGTGTTGCCGGGAGTGGCGGGGCTTAGCTTTGTGAGTGGAGGACTGGTGGTCGGAAGGCGGAGGGTGCGGAGCGGCAACAACGCGTTAAATTACACTAGATGAAAACATACATTTCAAAAATTCATATCTCGAAAACTAGACACTTTAGAGAAAAACTTTATTTGCTTTTTTGTCTAGGAACAACAAGAGGATTGCGCTGGCGAAATTAATGTACTCGCCGTTTTAACACTCTGTATAATAGGGGTTTTAAAATTTTGCGGAAGGTCAGACCTCAGGGCGAATTTTAACTTTCCTTGATGCACTCACCTCGCTGATAATGACCCAAAAGTCGCTATTCTCATGAACGTGCAGCTTGAGAGTGTCGATCTTCCCCAGCAGCACGTCCACGGAGCCCTCGCAGGTGCCCTGCTCATCAAAATGACCGACTGTGACGTAGCCGCTCTCGTTGCCACGTGCGCTCGACGGCAACGCCTCCACGCTCGTTGAATAAAATTTGTCCGACACATGCTCCACACTACCACTCTTGAACTTGTACCTGCAAATTCAAGATGGCGGATGAGTCACGAGAAATTATTCAAGTAGGTGGACTCACAAATTCGATATGATGAAATGTCAAAAAGAATATCCTAATCTGTATCTGGACACAAATTGTGGATAATAATTCGAAATAAAAAATTGTGAAAGTCGCTCAATAAATATTTGTGTTCAATACGGTGAGTCTTACAAGTTTCAAGCGGGTTCTACACTCGCCCATGAATCGCGACGCCAATTTATTGCCGCGATGAACTTTACGTGAAAATATGTTCTTAGTTTAGCTCGCGCGCTCAACGAAAATGAACACCACTCTAGCCGTTGCTGCTGCTGTGACGCTGTGCGCTATACCGTGCTATGATTACGACTCTATTAAAAATAAAAAAGAAATGGAGAAATAGAAGATGGTGGAGCTTCATCGCTACAGACATCACTATCGTTCAAGCATCATGCACAAAGAGATTTTTTTTACAAGCTTTTTTATTCTTACTGTCCTTGTGTTTGGCCTGCCAAAGTACGGGTTCAGCTTGGTAATATTCAAGCTGAGTCAACTCATGATCGTAAACACCACAAGTGTGGTTGCGTTCACCCTTTGTCGCGGGACAAAATACCGGCACGGATCGATGAAGGTCGCGAAAACATCCACACTCAAGTTTCGCGACTCTCGCGGCGAGTGTAGAGCCCACTGAAAGCACTAGAAAAAGCATTGGAGATTAAAAATGACGGAAAATATACAACAAATTCAAGATGGTGAACGGTATAAGGGCAGACAGAGGTCAGTCACGTGATAACACAGAGGTAATTTTTCTCGAAACAATGGTTTTGTACCTTTCGGGATTTATGTTTTCGCAACCCCTAAATCTTGACCAATTTTTATAATTATTTTTTCTTGTACTAAGGACAGTCTAAAATCTACGTACCTGTAATTTTTTCGTTACATTAAATATACGATGCCAAAGTGAAAAATAATTGGTTTCTCCAACGAAAAAAAAAAAATTATTTGTTGATGTCATGAAGTTCAGTAAGCTTTATTGAATTATTACTTATGATTATGTAAAAAAAAATAAAGGTACGTAGATGCCCTTATGACAACAACTGAGCCCGCGGGCTAAACGAGCTGTGGGCTCAGATGACCACAGAATGAACAAAATAATTGTAAAAAAAATTGGATAAGGTCGGATAAGGGGTCGGGAAAACATAAGCCCCGAAAGACACATTTTGATGTAATTTGTAGGTATATTAGCTGAGAGCGTGCAGTTGTCTCTCTTGCGTTGGCTGGGAGTGCGCATCGCGAACGGAGACAGCGATACTTTGTTCAATCACCTAAAATGTTATCATGTCACTTACTTCGGTCTGATCTTAAGATATCATTGGAATTTCAAAGAACGGATGCAAAATTAAATATAGTGGAGGTACCGACTGTTACAATTTTTAGCTATAATAAATAATTTAACATGCAAAAAAGTGAAACCACAATATTTTGGTATGTATGTCACTGAGATCTACAACAACTAACACAGCGTATACTACTAAAGCTAGCTTAATGTGCCATTAAGATGTTGGTAATGCTGCTTCCAACACTAATTAACATGGGTTGTTACCGGAAATACAACAGGGTATCAGTGAGACCGACATCACCGAGAGAGGGAGGTAGAGAGACAGAAAAGGGGAGAAAGAGAAACCTAATTTACAGTAGACACCATATGGATAAACATATGAAGAATGCAGGGTCTCAAAAATCTCAACTTTAAAATAAAACAAACCTTCCGATGTTCATCGGCGTTTTGAACGTGAATTCCAGGACATCGTCCTTTTTCGGTTTTAGCCCCCAAAAATAGGTTTTGCCGTCGTAGGCCTTGCGGAGAGTGTGGTCGGAATACTCTTGTATGGTGGTGCGTAGGTTCGCTAGCGGAGGGTTAGAGTGTGGTATGAACTGCGTTATCTTACCGAAGTAATTGTCCTGGAACACCAAGCAACACTCTTCACTTTAAGCTCAGTACCACTGTTGAGAGAGGGAATCCCATACATGCATGTGTGATACAAAGCCGGCAATAAATGTTTCATGAGAAGTGATTTGATTACGCATATATTTGTAAATGTTTAATGAAGTTCAAATGTAAAATAAAAATGCTATGAAATTAAGGATTTGCTTAAGCAAACTACATATATCAACATTATTAAAAGAAAAAAAAAATTCAACTAATAGAATGTAAATAGCTTAAAAAAATTTCATTAAAATATAAAGAAGTGCACTGCGGAGAAAAAAAAAGTTATATGCACGCATCAGCTTCAAGCTGTTAGTGCTATAATAATAATAATAAATTCGACGCCGCCGCCGCCACCGCTCGCCCGCAGCAGCACTGCCTCCGCCCACCGCGTCGCCTTGCCTCCTCTCGCCCCGGTCGTCCAAGACAAGAGCCGCCGTGCTTCTTCACATCCCATACGCACACCCCACCACCCAGCTCCACGCCGTCGTCGTCGGTGCATATTATCGACGACGAAGATGGAGCGTTGACGTCGGCCAAACCACAAGATCTACGGCGAGGACGACGTCCACCACCGGCCAGCTTGGGGTTATCGGGACCTCGCGTCCTGTCTAGTGCCCCCGCTACCGGTGGTGCGGTGCAACTGTGAGGCGATGCGCGCGCGAAGAACGAAATATGTGAAAGAGCTGCGCGACATCGCCGTGCAGTCTGGCGGATACGGAGCTCTCCGAGATGGGGGTGGTGGTGGCCTACGTGTCTAGTACCACCACCTATCGCTCGTAGCTTGCCTCGCGTCGTCTCGGAGAGCTCCGTAGCCACGGCCTGCACCCGCCGGCGCGCTTGGAGGCTTGTCTCCCGCCGCTGGCGGTATTACCGTTTTTTATTGTTGTAATAATTTTGTGTATTTTTATTACTTTTGTATGAATATGTAAAATTAATATGAATTTTTAAAATGTGAAATAAAGGAATAATAAAAAGTGTATCTAAATTCTACAAGAAAATTCAACATTACCTCTAGGCTCTCATAGAATGTTATAAGACTTTATGTATTTAAGCTGATACGCATCTACGGTGCACCTGATTAGTTTCATGAGCAATTTGAAAAGCATTTAAGCATATGTAAAATTCAGATTGATCAATTTCCATTCAGATCGGGAAATGTTTACATGGAACAGGCTGTTATTGCTAAGTATTGTCATTCTTATATATTATAAAATGCATAGGCTTGCCAGATGTGATGTTAGCCTTCCCGGGACATATTTACTATCTGCAGTCCTTCACAAATAAGGTGGAGAAATGAAAGATATCACAAAAAATCGTGATAAAACTAAACTGAACTAATGTTTTTAATCATAGTGCGTGCTAGGCCTAAGAGTTGATAGATAGAAAATAGTTTTTTGCTCCACAAATAATTCACAAAAACAACACAATGAATAGGTGCATGAGGTGCACAGGCGGACTTATCCCTTAAAGAGATTTCTTACAGCCAACCTTTAGGTGTGTGAAATGTGTAAATAAAGGAATGTAGGTAGTAGCAAAGATAAGATGTGACAATATTTTATTTTATTTTATTTTAAAACGCGCGAGTGTTTTAATATTTATTATAATATATATATATGTATAAACATTCAATAATATTTTATTTAAAAATATAAGGATTTATGAAATTAGGAGACATTAATTGTGATAATGATAGTTAGGCCATGTAAAATATACCTATAATAGATATAATAGATAATCATACTAAGGTGGTTATAATATTGTGGGAGCAGGTCTAGGAATAAATAAAACAGTATAATAAATGGATTACTGAATAAAAGAACAAAGTACATGTTGAACAAACACCCGCCAGCTGTTTGATAAGAATACATGCACTGTACCTACTGTACGCACAAACGGAAACAGAGCAAAACATTCAGGAAAAGATAATAAAAAAATATGAACAAAACAGAGCGGGGTGATGAGAAGTATTAAATATGCGTTGTCCTCCCCACGCTCTTCTCCACATCCCAAAAATTTTGTTTATAGTGAATGCTGCATTGCATTAAACCCGCCTTGTGTGTTCCATGTTTTATGGTGTACAATAGAGTATATTTGATTCGATTTGAGAATTTCAGCGAGAGGAGGAAGGAGAGAAGATTAGATTACCTTGACCTTCTGAATCTTGCCGCTGAGAGAGGAGTGGATGCCGATGTGCTGGAAGAGGGATTGCGAGTAGCGAGGACGTACCTCCAGTTTACTCTGAACGCATGTTTTCTGAAATCCCCATTAAAGGACACTAAGATATAGAGGGTTTTTCCTAAAATTTTTACAGTGCTAAAAGAGGTCTATATTTCTTTTTAGGGTTCCGTGGCCGATGACACTGGCAGGGACCCTTATAAAATCGGTCAGGTGTCTGTCCGTCCGTTCATCCATCTCTCTGTCTGTCACAGCCTATATATACCATATGATTTTATTCTTCCGGATTTCTTCGGAGTCGTCGGCGATTGTACTCGCCGGTCTGCCACCCGTCCTCGCTCGAGTGCCTCCCAAGATAGAGGACGGGCCCACCGATCAGTCTTGAGTTACATAGTATTATTGTCTTCACTGTCAGGAGGCAGATTTCCACTTAGAAATTTGGTCATTATTTTTGTGGTTTCAATTGCAGCCTGTTGTTGGAGTATTTCTAATTTTATGTTATATGGTATATATATATATATATACCATATAACATCGTATTAACAGGCTAGACAGCCTAGCAACAGACCGCAAATCTGCTGGCATGGAACCTAACTGAGCGTGGTTTCGCGAGGAGAGGTGTTTTTGGCTCTGTCGAATGTACCAATGGTCTCTCGGTACAGCCACCAATGTTGGTTTACATAAAAAAATTATAAAAAAATACCTAGCCCCTAAGGGGTTCGAGCTTTTTTCATGAGACTTGGAATGTTTATAGATTCATGGAATGCAACACAATTTTATGTGTAAACAATGTCAGGAGTTCTTAACTTTATATAGGGGTCGCGAAAATATAAATATTATTTTAACAGGTTGAGTAGTATCTAGACCGATGAAAAACTCTTTCAAATCCTAGATTACTATTATGTAAAAACCAATATGTTTAATTGTTTAAAAAGCTATAGGAAGAAATATGAGCATTTCGCTCTGTCCGAGACGATTACTTCGGAATGTAAACCTCAATAATAAAAAAATAAAAAAAACCGGTCAAGTGCGAGTCGAATTCGCGCACCGAGGGTTCCGTATCGCCATGTCATGGTCAGCGCCACTCACGCCTTCTATGTAGATATTAGTTAAAATGCTTCATACTCTTTTCGGTAGATGGCGCGCATACAGTTTTTAGTTTCTTGTATGGGGACCGACCCCGTGAATTTTTTACTTTTTCTTATTTGTTATATCGGCCATAATAAGACATATTCTGTGAAAATGTCAAAGGGCTACCTATTACGGTTTAAGAGATACAGCCCTCGGACAGACGGACAGACAGACAGACAGACGGCGTAGGCTTAGTAATAGGGTCCAGTACGATGGATACGGAACCCTAAAAATTCTAAAGTAGTCAATTTTGTCATGAAACCTATTTTGAAGTAGGTACATATTATATAGGTAGATATATCTAAAACGGTTCAGAAAATATCATTCCTATGAGAGAAGGTCTCGCGTTTGTACGGCGAGGCTTACTTCAGTAATCAACGCCGGCACGAAGCAATCGCGCACCCACTAGCCTCACGTGCAAGAAGGAAATGGCTACAGAACCCTCTTACTGCGTCTAAACAACGTTTACACTAAATCTGAAAAAGTTGGCTGCAACTTATTCCTGCCAGCACTAGACGCCATACCAGTAGATCCCTTTGGTCGTGTCGTTTACACTGAACTGGCCGGAAAATGATATGTTTAAGGATAACAAGCAGACAGATTATACACACCGTTAGAACTTAATATAGTACAGTATCCGGCAGCAAGTAATGAACATTGAGCTCTAGAAAGAGACCATCCGGTTGTCCATCACACTGTACAATTGAATTGTCTCTTTCTAAAGTCAGTCAGTCAGTCAGTCAGCGTGTAAGCGTCCACTACTGGACATACGCCTCTCTAATTTTCCTCCAGTCCTCCCGACCTTCAGCGATACGGAACCACTGCTTTCCGCCAACGTACTTGATGTCGTCGTCCCACCTGGCGGGTGGTCTTCCCACACTCCGTTTTCCTGTCCACGGCCGCCAGTGTAGGACACGGTTACTCCAACGGTCATTGTCTCTTCGGCTAACGTGCCCAGCCCACTGCAACTTGAGCTTAGCGACCCGGTGTCCAATATCGACTACTTTGGTGCGTCGGCGGATTGCCTCGTTACGCACCATATCACGTAGCGATATTCCCAGCATGGCTCGCTCCATTGCTCGCTGGGCAACTTTCAACCTTTGGACTCTTTCTAAAGCTCGACCTTTATTACTTACTGCCGCATGCCGGGTACTGTCCATATGTAGGGAAGTGTTGAAACTAACCGAGGATTTCTCAATGGTGCACACTTTGTCTGCGAGATAGCTCTCGATGAGCCAGTCGATGGGCAGGTTGGTGTAGAAAAGCTGCACGTAGGTAATGAAGGAGAGCAGGTCCGAGGATTTGAACAGTTTGCCGATGCCGCCTACGCGACAGAACTCCAGAACCAGCCAGTCCGATGTCACCACCGTCGTAAACTCCTTTATTTCCTGCAATTTATTGTATTTATTTTGAAAACACATCAAATGTCGCATGTGCGGAATTGTCTACTACCAGCGAGTGTGTTTCACGACACTTTCAGCCTGGGATCATCGAACGTTCAATTAATAAGCTAGACAATGCTACAATAGTCCTCAAATCTAATCGTATGGTCGTCGCTCGAGCGTGTGTCGTGAGGTAAACGAAGTACATAATAAAATAAAAGAAATATTAGTTTTTATGATTTTGCGGTGGAAATATTCGCGGCATGGAGTCAGGACTGTAGACTATAGTCTTCTAATCCATGTGTCTGGGGACCGTTGCGCAAAAGCATTCCTGACGCAGAAATCCTGCCTCGCCATCAGGGTGTTTGCAGTCAGTACAAAATTTATTTCTATGAAAATTGTATGTGCAAAAGTAACTTGAGACCATATATATAGATGGCGGGTCAATCAAGGACAAGGAACGCAGTGTTGTCAGATCTGGAGCTTTTCCTCCAAAAATGGAGGTATTTCGTTTTCGGGTTTCTGGAGGAAGATAAAATCAATGGAATGAAGGATTTTCGTAAAAATTTAGGTTTTCCGGATGTTTTCATTTTAAAGCAAAAACATGTCGTGAACTACAACTTCACGAGTTGTATTTAGATGTTAATAATTAACAATAGTTTAGTTTCACTCGTTCATCCTTCCTTTCCCTATTATCCTTATTAGCAATGATATTTTAGTAAAGATAGGTTATCTATATGACATTCAGTGCTCACACATGGCACGTCCTTGAAAAGTTAAGAGGAAGAACTATAAAGTGATGCGCCGACTCGAATAGTCTTATTCCAATTATTAGAATTTTTCTCCACTTCGAATGCATTCGAACAGTCGTCGCGGCGGCGATTCCGATTCGTTTGCATTCGTAAATTATTTATATTCAACCGGAGTGACATTCATCATTCCGACTGCCGGACGAATGAACTGTGATGTGATGAGACTGACTCTGATGACTGATGATGATGAGATTGCAATGTAATTTTTACGTTTTAAACAATCGAATTGACCCATCACTATTATCATAGCCAACAATATTGCGAGAAGAAGACGGACGGCACGTCTAAGGTTGAGAGAAAAAAAGAGACAAGTATATGTTGCTTTGCGTCGCCCTACATATCACAGTCCGCGTAGTGGGAATGAGATCGCGTCTGGGGGCACAGCGCGGGAGGGAGAGAGAGGGAGTATCTTTTCTGATGCGCAATATTTCATGGAAGTAATGTTTGAATTTGTGAAAAATAATAAATATAATGGTGGAAATAGTAATATTTACACATGATATGTGATTCCTTGATTTTTGGTAGCGATTCTCGAAGAATTAGTGCGGAATATCACTACACACGACGGCATATTCGAAATATCATTGATTTTCGATGTGTAGCGCCTCGCGGTGAACGGCTCGTGGTTATAGCGGTCCGAACTGTGATCTTACTTTTGTTGTGCCGCTTGGAAGCTCAGATAACCTATCTACCTCTTTTTAACTTATAATATCATTGCTTATTAGTAAGTAGGTACCTATCCTTTTTTGAGAATTAATGTAATAGGTTTTTATTTTAGAAAATATGGGAAACATTTTTTCTAATGGTTTGGAGGGATTTGGTATACTGATCTGGGAACACTGAAGGAACGGTGCGGTATAGATAGTTTATAATTTTTGTCAATCAAGATAAGTGTAGTTTTGTGGTTTTTATCAAGTTTTTATATGTTTTGTTTGCTCATGGTGTTTTCTTCGATTATTTGTGATACTTACCTGTGACCCGGCTTTGTTTTTTTGGTGTTTTCTACTTTCTCTCCGACTCCGACCTCGGTTACGTTTATTGGACTGAGATCAGCGGAAATAGCAGCAGGAAAAAAATTTATAAGGCGATATCATCCTAAGGAAGCATTGTTATTAGGAAACAAAAAAATAAACATTAAATGATATATTTTATTCATTTAATTGTTTAATTTCTTTCCATTCCTAAAAAATAAGAAAATATTGAGGTTATGAGTTATGAACCTACGTACCTACCTACCTAAGAAGCATACGTACTACCTAGTATAGAAAGTTATAGATAGATATGAGCTACTTGGAGATATTATCAATAGATGGCGCATAATGAGGAGTGAAGCTGATGCCTCTAAACCCCACCATATAAGTTACTCTATGCTCGCCATTCAGCGGGGGAACACTGAGCAAGTCTCCTAATTTTTAAATTTAATGCCAATGGATAGTCTAAGCCAGGCTGAGAATGACAGTGAAAGAATTTTTTCAATATCTTTTGAAACGGCGAAGTTATAGGACCTGAAAGTTGATAGGTAACTATAAAAGTGCGACATCGAACGCGCATAGCGCGTGACGTCATAACTGCACGACGCAAGCATGCCGCCCCGCCGGTATCTCATATCCGCTGCCACCGCCGCGCATCGCTCTAGATACACATGCCTAAAGATTACGAAATAGGAATATGAACATTCTTGGATACCCAAAGGTTACATTTCATGTAGAAAAGATGCAAAAAGTTTATCTACTATACATATATTGGTTAGGTAGTAGTAGGCAGGTAAGTACTTACTCGAGAGTTTGACTCCTCTGATTTCGGCACTACAGTATGATGGATTATTGTGAAAAAAATCCATAATCATGCCTACATCTACGCTTGGCAGGTTACTGGAGTCACCACGATCAAAATCTTTCTCCATTATTTGGTTTTTACTAGTCACAATAAAGATATTTCGTACGCGTACGGACGGACCCGGCGGCGCGGCGTGCGAACGGCACGAGGAGACTAGTGCGACTGTGACGTCACATGGCACCCGGCTGAATGTAATTTTGGCGCGATGGGATTTTCGAAGTAGCAAAACTAAAAATTGTAATAACTTGGCCATTTTTAAAGATATCACAATAATTCTTTCAGTGGTAGTATCGTGAACCTTAATCCTATTAAATAAGAGTGATATTTATAGCATTTTCGTATAAAGGAGACTTCCTCCCGAGAAAACCTTGCCAAGGCCAATGCTGTGTCGTCCCAATGGAAAACTCTTCTTTTAAACAATTTTACCTATGTAACAGAAAATATAAGTGTGGACCACAGACCAGCTTTCCCGGGCCGGCCGCATTTTCCTTGACATAATATGTTAAAATTTGCAAAGGACTTTGCTGCGTACGTGGAGATAATTCTTCTTCGCGATGATGTCGTCCTCCAACATGAGGTAGAAGACGGCCCTGGGCTGGCAGTAGGTCATGAGGAAGATGTTGTCCAGGTTCTGCTTGGTTCGCCACTGGAACCTCTTGACCGGGTCGCCCAGTGTCGGCGACATGTCGTCCATGTCGGGGTAGAACGATGGTGAGGGTGCCAGTATTTCAATCAGTCCACTGTCAAGTTGCTTGGGGAATCTGTTGCAGAAAGATATAAGGGAACTATTGGCAAAACTTATAGATTACTCCCCAAGAGAATATAACGACTGGAACGATCTGTAATCTATGTACCTATGTAAAATATTTCGGTGCTGTGCGAAATGTTTTTCAATCAACACCGCAACTGCAACACTACGTAGGTAGGTAGGTTACTATTAGCAGTATAGTACCTACGTAAATCCAATCAAATGTTAGTGAGAATTCAAAGAAAGTGAATCATTGACACTAAAGCCGGCTCAGAGGCAACATACGAGTATCATTGATATGCAGAAGAAACAGTGTGGGTGACAACACAGATCCTTGTGGGTACGCCGGTGTTCACGGACATCGCGTCCGACGCCGATCAAACGTCCACTAGGACCTGAATGCTACGCGCATGTAGGAAGTCGGCGAATAAAAAAAACATGTTAGAAATCGTTTTAGAACTTTTGTAGCAATGAGCTTTTTTTGTGTCGCACTCCCGTTTACATGTTATATTACGTACACACGCGTTTATATTGCCATGCCCAACTCATTCTTGCATGATTAAGATAAGGCTGGCTGAATAAATTAACACAAATGGCCGATTTCGCCACCATCGGTTAAAATGTAGCTGCCAGTTAACTCCTGTCAAATGTATGAGAAATGTAAATTCAACACATTCAGTTAATTTTGGGAGATAAATTAGAAAATGCGTCATATTGTGACATAACACTGAAAAGTGCTAGTTATTAGGAATACAAATATACATTTTTTTATAATTTTAAAATGCAAGATATTAAAGAAAATATACAAAAATCGAGCATTCCCCCTCGCACCTAACCCCGAAACTATTCCGTCTAAAATTTCTAAAAAAAAGTAGGGAATATAGGGCCTCTCTTATAGTTTACAGGAAAACCTAAACGAAATCCTAATTCTTAAAGTGTTCACGGAAAACGGAATTGTACTGAACCTCTCCACGCGAGTTCGACTCACTTGACTTTTTGTTTTTTATAAGTGCAGGCAGGTACTCACAATGTCTCGATTTGTTTGGAAGTGTGAAAGATGTAGTCCAGGTCGGTCTCGCCCAGGAACACGACGATGAGGGTCGTAGGCTCGTCACGCTCGCTGAGGCCTTCCACCAGTTGCTGAAAACCCATTTGTCTTTATGTTTCGTAATGTCGTAGGTAGGTGTGGCCATCTCTTTCTCTATTATCTCCTTACCTACATAGCAATGTGTTTAGGCTTTATTCCTATTTCTATTTGTCTCGCTATCTACCTACATACATATAACAAAAGCGCAAAGGCAAAAAATCTGTATATTGATATATTCGGAAAAAACCGACCAGGCGAATGAGCAATTGAACATGTTAGAACAGTTTTTTAAATGTTGGTCTGTCTGTTTGTACGCGCATCACGCTAAAACCAATGAACGGATTTTGATGAAACTTTGCATAGTGACAATTCCGGAATAATATAATACTTAAATAAAAAAAACATAAAAAATAAAAAAATTTAAAATTATTACAAATATTACATTTTGAAAAAGAACTCTTCAGTTCACGCTCTAAGAACTCCCAAAACTCGCACGCTGCTGCACTAAATTTTTATGTATAGATATGACAGAACGTCCATAGGCATCGATATACCCTACTCGTAGGTGAAACGATGCCACATGTCGCGCTTTTCATCAAAAAGGTACCTACTCGCAATAGCTTTCAACACGTTCAATATAAAATATGCGACACGACCATAGAGAAATAATATACGGGGGACACGACAATACGTCTATCGACGTAGGTGTTCGATCCCTTCTAAGAGACACAACGACTCTCGACGAGTCACGCTAGATGCAACTATCGTTTGGATATTCTAAAACAGGGGTTCCCAAAGTGCAATGTGCATGCACTTGGGACTTTACTCGGAACTTGTACTTCGCGCGGCTAAGACACAGGATCGGTACTAGTCTGCTTTGGCACTGAAGTTCTATCCAACCACAGAACACCGATCGGGCCACACCGCCCGCGCCCGCGCTGGGCAAGACTGGTCTGATTCAAAGCTCCTTCTATCCAACATTTATTTCGTTCAATTGTGATTGAACAAATTTCCAGTGAAGTTTCTTGTCAGTTCTTCTTCGCTGTGATAATCGAACTGGCGGAATGTTACAATGTAAATATGACAAATCTGAGCGCAGTGTACTGCCAATAGATGCTAAATAAACAATAAACAATTTAATATCATTGTATACATGTCGCGCTTTCCATAATTATTTTTTTTTAAATACCACTTAATACAATATTTAAATCTCTCAATATTTATATCTATTTAAATGTCTAAGGGAGCCGCGAACTAAAAAAGCTCGGGAGCCCCTGCTCTAAAGCAAGAAAAACAATGAGATGATGAGACGACTGACCGTGAGTGTGATAACAAGGTAGCTCTCGTTGTCGCGGCGCACGGACGGCAGGCCGATGACGACTTCAACGAAGTCTCTGTTACCCCGGACGTGGAACATGGGCCGCACGCTGTTGGGGTCGTTGAGCAGGTGAGGCATAAGCTGGTAGGCCAGCGGGGGCATCTTCAGCGGCACCAGGTTGTGGAAGTTGAAGCCGTTGGCAGTGTGGGTACCTGCGTCGCAGTTTTATCTCTTTCAGGCCCCGTACAAAAACAATTTTTAATGCGAGTGGTTCCTGCCGTACTTACTTACATTCATGCGTTTTTGGCATACCTACTACGCCCCTTACTAGGTGGTAGGCTCAATTTGTAGCCGACTGGGTTGGTACCACCGTACTGGATGTAAGATGGCCGCATAGCAACCTCGGTTGTGTTCTCCTCTAGTCCAGTATAGCCAGCAATCCAGGGAAGTCTCCGGTATGGCACCTACTTTCTCGGAGGTGATATTGGCTGGTCGGAGCATGCGCTTTGGCCCCTCCAACTCAGCCACCCATACCGGATTACATAAAACAAAAACGTGTGAAACGCTTTATACGAACTTGTACGCAAATGTCTTATATTCGTGCTAATATTAAAAACAGCGCACGTGTACTGTGTTTACTGTCTTCTTTGTTGTGTAGTCGGTCGATACGTGTTTATTCGTCTACCAATTTTGATAACAGGAACATTATTTCGAGATACTAAAATTTTCTGTGGTGCAAAGAAAGGATTTATTGCATTTAATGTAATTTCTTTCACTCAACCTTCTCATGATGCGCAAACACAACATGAAAAAATAAGGCTCCTTCCTCATTTTATCTTTCTTACCGTTCATGTTCTTGAGCTGGTCGGCGATCTCCGGGGGAAGAGCGAACCTTGTGGGGCGGAAGGGGAGCGGGGGTGCCTGGGCGTGCACCAGCATGTTCGGCTCGCCCATGCTGTCCTCGTGTTCCTGTGGCAGCGAGCGTGGCAATAGTCGACCCTGTGCACACATTCAACATTACTTTCTAAGTGTATCCATTGTGATCCATGCATACGCTGGCAGCCTTTTAATCCATGTAATATGAAAAGCTCCAGCGATTATTAAAAAAAACTGGTAGCATTTTAAACTTTTTGAATTTAGAACCACAAAACAAAAGAACTGCTTTTGATTGACCGAACGGTTTTATTATGTAGACGGCGAAATATTTATGATCGAAGTTTTATTACAACGCAACGTCTCGCTAAAGTTAGTACATATATAATATACAAGTCGATGGTTAAAGTTCACTATTGTGAAAATTGAGATCTCAAAGGAAAATTTACGTGCGATCACTTCTGTAACGTTTGTTCCTTTTTAACCCCCATCGAAATAAATATCGGTGTTATAAGTTTAACGTGTATGGGTGTGTCTGTCCGTAGCTCCCAAACGGATGGACCGATTTAAATGCGGTTATTTTTTATTAGAAAGCTGGTTTAATCGGGATGGCTGTTAGCTATGTTTTTAATCAAGCAATTAAGTAATCAAACAATTAATTATCTTCAAATGTTGACTTATTTGCATGCGGTTTTTTTAAAAATGCTTTAAAATAAAAGTTTCATTACAAACTTAAAAAATCCCCGACGCTTAAAAAGTCAAAAATAATTTCCGTTTACTTAAAGGAGTCAAGGGACCGCTAAGTAAATAATAAAATATAACAACTCAGAGCTGCGCGGGAATTAACTTAGCGGTCCTCCGACTCTTTTAAGTAAACGGAAATTATTTTTGACTTTTTCGGGGTCGGGGTTTTTTAAATTTGTAATTTAAATTTTATTTCAAGCTTTCTTTAGGTATATTGTAAAGTGGAAATATATTATGATCTAACCTAGGTACCTACTTACTTTAAGGTTCAAAACCGTAGACGGAATTTTTTTTATGTAAGTTCAAACCATTATTATGTCTATGATTTCACAGCACTACGTTATCATTACGGTATGCGTTATATGATACAAGCTGTGCCCGCGGCTCCGCCCGCTCTCATATTTCACTTCACTGCTAACCTCATAAGCCATTTAGCGTGATAGTAAGTAGCCTATAGTTGATGGGAAGAATCAAGCTATCAGTAGATTTTTTTTTATTAAAATCGGTTCAGTGGTTCTCGAGTTATAAGCGGACAGACAGACACTCAGACAGAAAGCAGACGTTGGATTTTATTATAGGTAATAAAAGGATGACCATATAGATAGGTTATACCGAATACCTACTATACATGGGCTCCCACCCATGTCGTTAGACCACACACAGACCGGCTAAAAATAGTTTTGAGTCATACATAGTGTAGTCCACTTGTTTCTTTAGGCAAAACTAATCCATTAACTAGAAGTTTTTTAATGGATTAATAAGTTAATTTTCTGAGTAGCCAGCCAGCCACATTTAATAATGTAATAATACCTATCGTATTATTTTTTAGCAAGTAAAAATTGTCTTTGAAGCATGGTTATCCTGTATTTGAAGGTTTAAGACGGAGGTTACACGCTAGGATTTTCATCAGTTCAGTCCATCAGTCTGGTTAAACCATGGTCCAGCCAGACTGACCGTTTAATCAACTTTGATGGATGGATGGTTTGGAATGATGGACCAGACTGATGGATTTTAAAATATTTTGATACTAGACTGATGGCAGACTGATAGTGCGAATGCATTATACGTCTGGCGTCAGTCTGGCGTCAATCTGGTCGTGACCAAGGTCACGGACTGAACTGATGCCAAACCTAGCGTGTAACGTCCGTCTATGAGCAGACAGAGGTTAGTCACGTGATAACCAACAAAATTTGTCTTTCGGGATTTATGTTTTCGCGACCCCTAAACCTTATCCGATTTTAAATTTTGCAGTTGTTGTAATAAGGACATTTGAATATACCTGTCTTTTTACATCCAAAGTAAAGATTCAATAGAGCTTCATGAACTTCATGACATCAATAAATTAAAAATTAAATTTATTCGTTCGATTTTTTTTTTAGCTCTGGCCTTGTATATTTAATCTAACCAAAAAATTACAGGTACCTACGTAGATTAGACTGTGCTTAATAAAAAAAAAACAAAATTATAAAAATCGGTCAAGATTTAGGGGTTAGAAATACATAAATACTACTTCTCTGATCTGTGATAAATACCACAGAAATACTTCTATGATCTGTGATAAATACCAAGACGATTTTGTTTAAGAATTTGTTGTATTACCTGTCGCTGCGCTCCTTAGCGACGACGTAATACAAACTCTTTGGATTTTGTATTGAAATGTTGTATGGAGAACAATTGCCTCTGTGTTATCATATCTATCACGTGACTATTCATTTATTTAAAGTTTTAAAAATGTATCGCAGCGCTTTACAAATAAAAAGCATTCGCTTTTCACAATTCGCATAGCAGCTGAATTTAACTTTAAAATATGCATCAATTTTGTTACAACAACGGCGAAACTGTAGGTAGATACCTATGGGAATTTATGCAAAGCTTCTAGCTAGCGATTTTCGTTCTAAACTCATAATCGTGGTACAAACATACATACATAGCGTCACGCCTGTTTCCCATTGGGGTAGGCAGAGACAACGGATCCCCACGCACCACGATCCTGCCTGAGCCTGACACACCTCTGCCGCCTCTTCGACTCTACATGCTCGTCGGTTACGGGGACTACGCACTTGACCCTTTTTGAGCACATCCCGATCTTATACAGGTACGCGTGTGCAATCTTTTTCGCCATAAGTGCCAAATTCTATGTTATACCAATCTCAATAAAATTTAAAATATACTCAAGAAGTTCTTTTTAATTTTTTTATTGCAAGAATGAAAAGTAGTATTCAAAATCACGGGTATTTATTCAAATAAAATTACAAACATGCTTGCAATTGCGGGGCGCAGCCGCGACTTGTTATGTGTAAGTTTTTTCGCGAGTTGACCAGCCGAATTTGTGTGCCAGAATACGTCTGCGAAAACCCCATGTAAATCGATCGAGTAGTCCTCGACGTTCATTATGAAGGGGAATAGGTCGGTCGTTCGTTGCAGACGTTCCCCTTTAATAAATAGTTAGGATATTTATTCTATAGTTAGTTACCTCCAAGACGAGCACGTCCTCCTGTCGTGCCCGGTACAAAGCCTCAATGAACTGCAGGCGCATCTGAATCTCCGACAGCTTCTGCTCCATTTTCTTAACGCGGTCCTGGCCAGCTAAAACAATCACATCGGATATTTTCATTTATTTCATTTTATTTAGTGACTTAAAATTTATTGTTCATAAGCAAACTTTATTAGATACAATAACAAAGAACAACATATTTTCCAAGATAATCCTTATCCTAATCCTTAATTTTTTTTCCGTCAGCGTGTTTCTATCCCCATTCAGAGGGGGAATGCTGCGTCCGTCCTAGGGACAATGTGTTTGGCCTCTATAGAGGAAATCTTTTATTATTCTATTTTTTTTTATTTATTATTTATTAATTTTAAAAAACATAGAGTACATAGAATTTGCATCCTGCATTAGATAAATATGTCTTGCAGAAGTGCATTCTTTAACAAATTATAATAATATACATTAGATCAAAAATTCATTTATAAGTTGTCTTTATTAATTTGTTTTATTATTTCTGCATAAATTGTTCATTTCGTTAGACATAATGTCAAGCATAAAATTGTTTAAAGGTTTTTATAAACATATATGACAACATATTGAATGTTAAAGAAAAAGGGGGTTGCGCCGGTTGAGTGTCGGGGGCGCGTGGTGCGGTGGGAGCGCTAGGTAATAGGTAAATCTCCTCCAGTTCTGCTTCACATATTTATTTCGCCATAAAGAATACACATAAATTTTTCATTGATACATATGCACATTCAGTATGGTTCATCATAGTTTTTTAGGGTTCCGTTTTTTAGCTTCGTAATCTAAGTCGCTCGGGTGATCTTAAGGGAACTTTTATAAAGTTCCCTTAAGATCACCCGAGCGACAGATATTCAGAGATCGAAAAAAAAAAAAAACTCAGTGAAGCATTACACACCCGGGTGTTTTAATAAAACCTTCGAGCCACAGTCACAGGCCACTGTGCGCTGACCTCTTGTAGTACAAAGGCGCCATCGACACATGCAAACAATGCTCACGGGCCAGCATTCAGCTAATTAAAGAAGGCACTAGGGACTCACCCGCCCTACGCTACGGTTCGGTGTACACAGGCGAAGGGGGTTAAATGGGTTCGAATCACTCACCCCCGAAGTAAATGAAATAATCCTGGGTAGGTAGTTGCCTGCCTGTGACGCCAATGTGCACGTTGACATCACCGGGCCCGACCTCGGTAGGGGTATCCTCAGTCTCATGAGTTGTGGGGCTCCTACAGGGTTAACTCGTGTCCTACATAATATTCGGCCATCGGGTTTGGACTGAACGGATCCTACATTGGCGGCCGTGTTTTTTTTTATAGTAAGCGCGACATGTGGCCCCGAGCCACCCATAAGGTGTCTAGCGAAGCCCATGGACATTCGGTCGCATGCAGGGGTTGCGAATGCCATGCCGGCCTGACAGGTTCTTCTCTTGAAGGACCCGAGACTATACTTGGGGGGAAATATGTGGGCAGGGAGAGCGTTCCAGAGTTTACCGGTTCTGTGGAGGAAGGATCTGCAGAACCGATTAGTACGCATCCGCCGTAAGTCCAGCGTATAGGGATGCAATCCCTGCCCAGTGCGCGTTGTACGGAGGTGGATAGGGGACGGCGGAATCGCGTTAACGGGATGGCGGAAACGGAATGTGGGAAGATCACTCGCGTTCGGAGGCGATCAGTGGTTCCGTACCGATGAAGGTCGTGAGGACTGGAGAAAAATAGGAGAGGCGTATGCCCAGCAGTGGACGCATAAACTTGACTGACTGTTTCTATTTTCATCTACTACCGTGTGGGGTCGGTAGTTAAAAAGAATAGCCCCACTGTATATCTCCCCGTGCATGTCGTAAAAGGCGACTAAGACCTCTCACATTGACACGGTCCTTCCACCGAGTCCTGTGTAGCAGGTGGGTCTTCGTGCCTTACTTGCTGCTTGATAGTTATCTTGTCCTAACACTTCGTTAAATGTGGTGGTCGGTTTGTGCTGTAATTTACAAGAGTACTTGCAGCACAACACCGACTGCTCTGCTTACCCCGATTGTTGTGTGGTGTGTATGCATGTATGTCCAGCTTGATTAGAATGACAGCCGTTTTAGAGTTGCATCGTTACATGCAGACGTTGGCAGTAAAAAACGCAAAATAAATGTTTCCGCAAGCAAATCGCAGGCAACAGTTAGTTATTTTTAAGGGCCACAACACACCCCACCCACCGCTTCCAATCCAGTCGCTGGATTTGTACACTAATTAAAAGTTGAGTAGTTTGAGGTAGAAACGAAAAAGCCGGGCGCCGCGCCACCGAATATATATTACTAGCGTGGCGCGCCCCGGTCGGCCACAGCCACGTCAAATGCAGATTAATTAAGTTTTACAAACAAAAAACAGGTTGACTGGTTTAGCAGTGTTTGTTTATTATTTTCGATCATTGTTTTAGCAATGTTTTTTTTTTTTTTTTTTTTATTGCTTCCGAACTAGCTGGCTGTGCCCGAGGTCGAAGCCTCAGGCGCAGCCTATGGGTGCAGCCAATTTCACCCCCGAGGAGGTGCCAGTCCGGCTTGGAGGTGGACTAATGTTGCTGGGGAAAGGCTATTTACCCGCGATTTGAAGATCCGTGGATTTTAAATTTGGAATCTAATTTTTAGAACAACTAATCTGAAACGTTTCCTTTGGGTGGAGGGATTATATTTGAACCTATATGGGAAAATTATTATTGGTTGGATTCAGAAGGTTGCTATGGGCGACGCAGTCGCAGCCTATCTGATTTGTCCTATCAAAATTTGTCCTACACCTGCATTCGAGCAAAAAAGTTTTTAAAATTTTCCGAACGTTGAGTTGTGGAGGAGCCAAATAAAAAGTAGTCGTATACAAATCAAATTTTGTTTATTGTCCACCTACCGTTCCACTTATAATAGGACTGTGCACAGGGCACACACTTTTAATCAGATTGAAGTATAATAATACTATGACAAACTTAGCCATTCTAACATACCCATTATTATCCCGTGCATGTACGAGCAGATATTAATATTTAATCACTACCATACTGCCCGGATGCGACGAGCTAAATTGAACTTCATACCTTTCATATAGGATGCAAAATGTATTACAGGGGACGATGCATCAGACAATTTTCAATCGAGAACTCCATTAACTTCGGATCACCAGGCAATCCTTTTTCCTCGGCTACGAAAGCGAAGGCTACCTGCTTTCACAAAACTTGTGAGTAGCTACAGGGAGCTGGTACGTTCTATAAAACTACAGTTTAAAGTTTTATCAGCAGTCTCACTCACATACATACACTATGTTTACTAGAGCAAAGTAAAGTGACTTATTCGCACCCGCATGTGTTTGCTCTCGTACGTGTGGAGAAATCTCCAAGGGAGAAATAAATGGCGCAAAGCTCTGAAAGCAAAGAATTCTATATTATTAAAGGGACTGGGTTGATCAGACGATGAATCATTATCATTAGGTATACATGGTGGCATATGAAGACGAAATATAAAATATGTCTTTCTCTGTCGTCCGTCACACTTGTCAGCTTACGTTCTTTGCCGCGTGACAAGAGCCGTCTGATGCAAATTAGGTATGTGTATTTAGGTACTCTAAGACATACCTATATAGATTAAGATTTATTAATTGATATATTAATGTCCCTTCACGTTGCATGACCGGTTGTGGCAGATGTGCACGACCCTGGCGGTGTTAGTGGCAATAACAATGACAGTTCTTTTGTTTAATTTTTTGCGATGCGATTCAATCGAACGATTTGATCATCAAACAATTCCAGCATCAATCTCATCATCACGTAAGTAAAAAAAAATATCGCTAGGTAGGTAGGTAGCTTGAATAGGTCCGTGAGAGTTTATTTGGTGAAAATCTGCAAACATGGTGTTGGGGAGATGGTGGTGACGTCATCAGTGGTAGGGGGGAGGTCGAGTTCTGTGTAGTCGCCGGATGGGTCTTTATTTAAGGCGTGGTAGCGTTCACGTTTGTAGGTTAGCGGCAGCAGTCAGCACGAAGCCGTCGAACGGTCGCCAACTTTCTGGAATGCCCCCCTTGTGGCGAAGCGTAAGGCGTTCATTGAATTCACGTCAAAACTGTACGAGACTTAAAATGCCATTCAGAACACGGCGGAAATCACCGGTTCAGTCAGAGTTTTTAGGATCACTGTTGGAGATACGCTATAATATAATATTTCCCAAACTTCGGCGGTAAAGAACCACCACTTTCCGCCATCGTGCTTGATGTCGTCGTCCCAGCAACAATGAACGGTTCAATAATATGATTGGTGTGGCCTGTACATTCTGGTATGACGCGGATTTACAATGCTACACCGGTTCGCGGTTTCGAATGGTGAATTGTTTTGTGTATCGCCAACATGTACTTACATAAATTAACACATAGAATGAACAACAAGTTATCGAGAAGGTGAGAGAAAAAACTAAATTACCTTCAAATACTTATGTACAATAAGTATATTATATCTATTTATGTCATACTTTTTAACCGACTTCCAAAAAAGGAGGAGGTTCTCAATTCGTTATTTTTTTTTGTATGTTTGTTACGCGATTTCTCCGTCAATTGAGGGCCGATTTAGAAAATTCTTTTTTTGTTTGTTAGGTCATACTTCCGAGGTGGTCCCATTTCAATTTTATCGAAATTGGTTCAGTGGTTTTCGAAAAATCAACATAATACTATGGTGTGTGGTTACCTTCAGCAAAACTTGTGATGTGGTCGTTTTCGGCAATTTTCAGTTTGATAAATTAGTATGGTGTGTGGTTACCTTCAGCAATACTTTTGTGATGTGGACTTATTCAGCAATTTGCAGTCCGACACATATGGCGAATAATTCTGTACCACTTCAATCGATTTCGATTATTCTTTTTTATGTAATATTACTAATAATATTACTAAAAAGAATGAAATAAAAACTTTTTAAAAAAATATAAAACCTATTTCCAAAAAACAAAAAAAAAAAGAACTAAAAAGTATTAAATACCTAATATTTTGAAATTTTCTCTGTCCTATTGAAATACATGAATCGATATACCTACTAGTGATACATATTCGGACCCTTGTTTCATGAATATTCTAAATTTGAAATTTTCTATCTTTTCCGACCGGCCAGGTGCGCTTAATTTATTATGGTACGAGTAGGTACCATCGAGCTGGTCTGATGATGGAGACAGAAGGTGGCCATAGGAACTCCTAAACTACACATGATAAACCCATCGTGTTTGGGCTCGTTGCATTTGTCTTCACGAGCAATTTACTTTAGACCTAAGAGATTCTCAATTCGACGGTATGTTTTCTTTTTTTGGATGTTTGTTACGCGATTACTCCGTCAATTGTGGGCCGATTTTGGAAATTCTTTTTTTTTTTATTTGAAAGGGGATAACCCTGAGGTTTTTTCATTAAGTCATTGCATTAAGGGTTAAGTTAGAGTGGCACGGGATCTGCCGGCACTCCCGGAGTGCAACTGTTAAGTAGGGTTCGGTAACACGTTTATGTCTGTCCATTCTACTAAGTTCTGCAAAATGAATGTAGGGTTCCGTAACAAATGCATGTCTGTCCGTTCTACTAAATTTAACATTTATTTCAAAATGAATGTAGGGTTCCGTAACAAATGCATGTCTGTCCGTTCTACTAAATTTTACAATTTTCAACCAAGGTCCTCCGACGGCTATTTTATAATAAAAGTAGGGTTCCGTAACACGTTTATGTCTGTCCTTTCTACTAAGTTCTGCAAAATGAATGTAGGGTTCCGTAACAAATGCATGTCTGTCCGTTCTACAAAATTTAACATTTATTTCAAAATGAATGTAGGGTTCCGTAACAAATGCATGTCTGTCCGTTCTACTAAATTTTACAATTTTCAACCAAGGTCCTCCGACGGTTATTTTATAATAAAAGTAGGGTTCCATAACACGTTTATGTCTGTCCATTCTACTAAGTTCTGCAAAATGAATGTCGGGGTTCCGTAACAAATACATGTCTGTCCGTTATACTAAATTTAACATAATTTTTTTTAAGCAATGTTACGGTGTTGTTTTTTTTTATGGAAACTGACACGGTTGGCTACATCACCTACAACGTCCGTGATGTCAGCCCATAACACCGGGTGAACTAAGTGCCATGTCAGTGCTTCCCCCTTTGATCGTGCTGACTACACTGAACTGGTCGGAAAACACAAACTATTTACATAGCCGTTTCGAACGACGTTCCATTCAGTGCGGTGGTACCAACCCGGGCGGGTTAAACCCTACCACCAAGTAAGATTAGGAGGGAAGGGACCTACAGTTTTACGAGGAATCCGAACCTCGGTCAGCCTCCAACGGTCAGCGGTCACCCATCCAAGTACTGACCGCACCCAGCGTTGCTTAACATTCAATAGCCACAGTTGACTGTCTGCACCACTGAGCTATCGAGGCTGACGTGGTCCTATTTTAATTGGGTCAAGATCGGATCGGAAAGCGAGGCGAGGATTCCGCCGAGTACATTAATAGCAAAAAATTACTAAAAAAAACTGTGAAATAAAAAAAAAAGTTTTAAAAAACATAAAACCGACTTCCTAAAAAAAGTAGAACTAAAAACTATTTAAAATAAAAATATAAAAACCGCCTTCAAAAATATATGAAATAAAAACCTAAAAAAAAACGAACCCTAGAGTGGAAGGCGGTGCTAAAGCAAGCAAAAATGATGCATGAAAGAAAACATAAGTGGATGATATCCTTTGTGATTTGTGTAGCCTTTTTAGCACCGCCTTCAACTCTAGGGTTCGTTTTTTTTTTAGGTTTTTATTTCATATATTTTTGAAGGCGGTTTTTATATTTTTATTTTAAATAGTTTTTAGTTCTACTTTTTTTAGGAAGTCGGTTTTATGTTTTTTAAATCTTCTATTTGCTGCAAATAAAGCTCATACATAGGTACCGCCCAACTTTTGGTAACAAGTACAGAAGTAAATGTATGTAATATACCTACATATAACAATGCAGCTTCTAGGTATTTACTTCGCCCCAACTCAACACGACAAATGTTAGACTTGTGATTCATCATGTGTACTTAGCTAGCACGCTCTTTGGGAAGGAGAAGGTGTGTGTGAGGGGCAGGCAAAGGAGGTAGACCTGCGGCCGGGAGCACGTCCTGAGGACGCGATCGAAATCATAAATTGCTTCATTTGACTTCGTTTTACCGTCTCGATCGGCGAATCAGTCAACTATGACGTTGCAGACAGAACAAACCTCTTAATACGAGCGCCGCCGCCGATGGGATATATATAATTTACCGCAGTACGAACGCAAAAGAATGTAGAAAATTTCGAGAAAGAATGCACTATAAACATATAGAATAACCCCCTTATGTCAGTTAAAAATATTACGGGGGCAACTGCAACACCGTGTATAAGATCTTTACGCGCACTTCACGTATTAAAAATTTGAGGAGTGAGTTTGTTTTTTATATCGTAAAAAAAATTGGTATGGGAACGTGATCAGTATCTGATACACATACATACACCCCTTAGCGTAAAGTTACCTACTAATGAAAAACCTTATATTATATACTCGTATATATTATATACAAGTTTAGCTCACTTAAAGTAATAAGATAATTAATTACACACACACACAAACATTTATCATATATAATATAATATACCATATATTATTATGCAAGATTTGATAACTTCCTTTACTTTGAAGGCAACTGTAAGTCTAACGGGGGATTCTCCTTATGATGACTGAAATGTTCAGTTTGTAAATTCGTAATTTGTCTATAAACATGTAGGTATTACTCGCTCCATCATCCTAAGTAGTAATGGATACGGCGGCGCACATAGGAGTACGTCTATGAAGAAAACCGGACATTAGTCGAAAACGTAAACTTTCGCAAAACGTCTCGCACTCGCCATTTTATAATAGCTACATAGGGCACACTAAAAGTTTCCGGAATTGGCCACTTACATAAATAATATTTAAAAAGTAATTACAACATTTGAAAATGGAACTCTTTGGCTGTAGAATGCAATTTGTTTCATCTGACTGTCAATTGTTTTTCCATTGTGGCGCCATTTTAAAAATTGCGTGTCTACATTAACATAAATTTAACCCGGGAAAATTTTCGTAGTATGATTTTCTACGATTTTAAGTGTAATTTGACAGCTCATCAGAGCCTCGCTCGGCTTCAATCTGCTTTTGGCGATGAAGCACCATGCAAGACGACTATTTATTGCTGGTTTGCAGAATTCAAGCGCGGTCGTGTCAATCTCAGTGACGAATCTCGCAATGGTCGCCCGTTCACCGCTGTGAACAACAAAAACAACGATGCTGTGCGCCGTATGATCGAAACAGACAGGCATGTGACCTACCATGAGATTCGGGCATCCTTAGACATAGGCATGAGTCAAATACAATCAATCCTACACAAACATTTGGGGGTGAGAAAGCTGTGCTCGCGGATCCCACACAATTTGACCGAGGCTCAAAAACGCACCGCGTCACTTGGTGCAATGCCATGCTTACCAGATTCAACAAAGGCGCTTCAAATTTGGTGTGGGACATAGTAACAGGTGACGGCACCTTGTGACTTTTTTCTGTTCCCAAAAATTAAGAACCAATTACGCGGTCAACGATTTTCATCACCAGAAGAGGCTGTCGAAGAATATGAAAAACACGTTTCTGAGGTCACCACGGAGGAGTGGCACAAAAATTTTCTAAATTGGTTTAATCGTATGAAAAAGTGCATTTACGCAAAGGGAGAATATATTGAGAAACAATAAATTCATTTTTTACCTTTAATAGTATTTTATTCTTATTAATTCCGGAAACTTTTAGTGTGCCCCACGTATATAACTACTACGTCACACACACGCCATCTTTGGTCTCTCCCACCACCTCTCTTAGCGTGCTGTCAGTCCAAACGCAGACATTGTTTAAACCGCGCTTGATTGTTCTAATAGACTATTTAAATACTGCCGTATTGTCGTGCTTGGTGCGAGTGTAAAGAGAAGTTTGGAGACAATCATGATGGAAATCGAGGAAGATGAGGATAAGTACTTTATAATGCAGTATTCATAAATTTTTCATTGACTTGTATTAATAACATTTCACGTTACTTTCTAAGGAGGTGTTAAAAATGGGCGAATTTATATTAAGTATTTTAAATAAAAGTGTTTTAAGTACGAGTGTCGGGCCTTGTCGGGCAATCATTTTTATGAAACCATTAAAAGGAGCTATTCTATTTACTGATTCAAAAGAAAAAAGTCACCCCCCCGCACCCCTTTTTTTTGGCATATTTTTAAATATTACTCTAATTTCCATGGTCTTAGTGTGTAGACATACATACATAAGGGAGCGTTCATAAACCACTTGTCGGTTTTACGGAGGTGTGGGGGGGGGGGGGGGGGGGGGTCGGATTTAGGTTACGTCCGGTCACGAGGGCAGGGGGGGGGGGGGGGGGGGAGTACCGACCCGTGTCACGTGACGGATCGCACCCAATATTATTTTCACTTAAATAATTATAAAAATTAATATGATAGCTTTCTTCTTATAACGTATTGTTTGTGTGTCTGGCCTTGTCGGGCTATAACTTATACATAAACGTAAACATCAGTCTTTTGACAATTATACACCACCGTTAAATCATCCGCCTACATCCGCCATTTTGTTTTTTATTACTTCAAAGTCAATGAGTGAAAAGGTTGAATTATTCGAAGTTACATAAATACCACACGCTGTGTCCCGACAATTTGGGTAAGCAGGGTAATGGGTGTTGTGCTGCAATCACTTTGGTACAACGCCGACCAAGTATTTGGACAATCAAGCAGCAATTAAGGCACGAAAACCCACCTGCCGTATGACTTGGTGGAAGGATGGAAGGAAGGTGGTTCACAAACTACGTGACGGATTTTAGACAAATTTTGGACCCCCCCCTAGAGACTTGAAGTGACAAAATACGAACACCCCCCCCCCCCCCCCCCCCCCCCATGATGCTGGAGACGAAGAGTTACAGTACCATTGAAAATAGTTGAAACATCTGGACTCTGTGTATATTTAAAATCCTCTTATTTTAAACAAGCTCTAAGTTTATCCAGTTAGGTGTCGACTCCGCGCGAAGCTCGGTCGCCGGTACTATACACACTTAATTATGATCAAACATTGTATTTGAATTCAATTCATAGCAAAAAAACGAATAAAATATTTTTGTCCGGTTTTATTAAGCAAATACTCCTATGTGCGGCGTCCAAATTTAAATGAGGTTGAGAAATTGTATCTGGGAACATGACGATGGCAGCTTGATATATCTCTGCACAAGAGAGGACAGCACGAGGAAAGCGGATAATACGTTGATTGTGGAGATGCGCAGTGCGCTGCGTGGAACTGTCAGGTTGAGCAAGCAGATTTTGCTTAGCTGATTGGCTCTGTTGTACGACAGTGTTGGCAATACTGATTGGATCAGTTGCCGGCATTGATTTCCTCAAAATAAATTAGATACTAATAAACAAGAATATAAATAAGGACTAAAAGTAAATAAATAAAACTTAGCAGAAAATTACAAGAAAAAATACAACTGAGAGTTTTGACGGATGAAGGTTGTTCTCCTTGTTCTTGTCTATCAATTAAAATGTTAAATTTGAGCTTGGAGCAAGATATGCCGACAGCGTCTTTCCATTCTATACAACGTCATTACTCATCATTACGCAGCCATAGGTAAATCCTCGTGTATATTTTGGAATGCTATTTTTCCACATTTGCGATTACAATATATACACGATTTTTGCGTAGATACTGGTCGTGTATAGTTTGTAGTGAATGAAAGCGAAATCCAACTGTACAGTGCTACTTTTACATCGTTATTTAAAAAAAAAATTAAACGGTTTATCTTTTATTTCTTGCACGGCGTTTCTTCACTCGTAAGCCGTTACGCTAAGCCGTTTCATAAAAAGATTTTACAATATAAAAAAAGTAAATGAACTTTGCTGAGTAAAAGGGCGACTTATTGTCATATGGAAATTAAAATTTTAAAAACATTGACCATGTAAAAAAAACTATTAACGTTATTTTTTATTAACCCCCTACAAGAAAAGGTGGTCAAGTGAACCATGTTCACCCGCCGAGGGTCCCGTAACCACTGCTTCTCTTTCATCTAATCATATTTTCTACTAGGGTAAATTGTTTATAGTTCATAGTTTATACAGGTCAGGCTTTGGATGGGTGGCCGTACGACCGGTCAAGTTGGCCGTGGTTCAGATTTCACTTGAAACTGTAGTTTCATCCCTTTATCTTACTATGTACATTTAGCTGGTAGGGAATAACCCGTTCGGATTGGGAAACCAGCACTGAACGAAGGTCGGTTGACGATAAATGCTATAAAAATTATGCGTTCTTTCTGTCCACTTCAATGTAGACGGCACGACCAAAGGAAAGACTGACATGGCACATCGCTGACACTAACTGACTAGCAATATTTCCTACTTCCATCTTAATTATTCTTTTGCCATCTAAATAATATTTATTTGTGATTTATTTATTTGCGCTAGTCAGAACAAAGGCACGCGTCAAATGATGATGCAATGTTTAGAAAAAAATTAATAGATTTGAACAACATGAAATAGAAAGAGAGATCAACAAAACAAAATGGCGAGCTGCGACTTATCGCGTATATTATGGAATCGACTGAGCAGTTCCGATGTATACACGATTATTCCGCATTGCGTACTGGCGCTGTATGTTACGGAACCGGCAATGTTCTTGTGTTTGTCGTTTGCGCACAGTGTGTTTTCTTTATGAGCCGGGGCGGGCGCGGCGCGTGGCGCGCGGTGAATTAAACATCATCGGAGAATTAGACAAATCAGCGAACAACGTGCTACCGTTGATTGCATATTGTGACAACACACTTCACATGCTGTCTTCATGCGCTGTCCGTGAGGATGGACCATACATTTCTTTTTAACCGACTTCCAAAAAAGGAGGAGGTTCTCAATTCGTCTGTATGTTTTTTTTTTTTTTTTTATTTTTTATTTTTTTTTTTTTTTATGTTTGTAACACGATTTCTCCGTCAATTGAGGGCCGATTTAGAAAATTCTTTTTTTGTTAGTTAGGTCATACTTCCGAGGTGGTCCCATTTCAATTTTATCGAAATTGGTTCAGTGGTTTTCGAAAAATCAGCATAATACTATGGTGTGTGGTTACCTTCAGCAAAACTTGTGATGTGGTCGTTTTCGGCAATTTTCAGTTTGATAAATTAGTATGGTGTGTGGTTACCTTCAGCAAAACATTTGTGATGTGGACTTATTCAGCAATTTGCAGTCTGACACATATGGCGAATAATTCTGTACCACTTCAATCGATTTCGATTATTCGATTTCGATTATTCTTTTTTATGTAATATTACTAAAAAGAATGAAATAAAAACGGTTTTAAAAAATATTAAACCGATTTCCAAAAAACAAAAAAAAAAAAAACTAAAAAGTATTAAATACCTAATATTTTGAAATTTTCTCTGTCCTGTTGAAATACATGAATCGATATACTAGTGATACATATTCGGACCCTTGTTTCATGAATATTCTAAATTTGAAATTTTTTATCTTTTCCGACCGGCGCTTAATTTATTATGGTACCTGGCCAGTACCTACTGTACCGAGTACCATCGAGCTGGTTTGATGATGGAGACAGAAGGTGGCCATAGGAACTCCTAAACTACACATGATAAACCCATCGTGTTTGGGCTCGTTGCATTTGTCTTCACGAGAAATTTACTTTAGACCTAAAAGATTCTCAATTCGACGGTATGTTTTCTTTTTTTGGATGTTTGTTACGCGATTACTCCGTCAATTGTGGGCCGATTTTGAAAATTCTTTTTTTTTTATTTGAAAGGGGATAACCCTGAGGTTTTTGAAGTGAAAACTTCTTTAGCGGCTCTTGGCACTTTTTTAGGTGGGTAAAATTGTATAACTCGCGACATCGCGTCAGCGTCATTTTTAAAATGAAACCTTAAGTCATTGCGTTAAGGGTTAAGTTAGAGTGGCACGGGATCTGCCGGCACTCCCGGAGTGCAACTGTTAAGTAGGGTTCCGTAACACGTTTATGTCTGTCCATTCTACTAAGTTCTGCAAAATGAATGTAGGGTTCCGTAACATATGCATGTCTATCCGTTCTACTAAATTTTACAATTTTCAACCAAGGTCCTCCGACGGTTATTTTATAATAAAAGTAGGCTTCCGTAACACGTTTATGTCTGTCCATTCTACTAAGTTCTGCAACATCACCTACAACGTCCGTGATGTCAGCCCATAACACCAGTGCCATGTCAGTGCTTCCCCCTTTGATCGTGCTGACTACACTGAACTGGTCGGAAAACACAAACTATTTAAATAGCCGTTTCGACCGACGTTTAATTCAGTGCGGTGGTACCAACCCGGGAAGGTTAAACCCTACCACCAAGTAAGATTACGAGGGAAGGGACTTACAGTTTTACGAGGAATCCGAACCTTGGTCAGCCTCCAACGGTCAGCGGTCACCCATCTAAGTACTGACCGCACCCAGCGTTGCTTAAAATTCAATAGCGACAGTTGACTGTCTGCACCACTGAGCTATCGAAGCTGACGTGGTCCTATTTTAATTGGGTCAAGATCGGATCGGAAAGCGAGGCGAGGATTCCGCCGAGTACATTAATAGCAAAAAATTACTAAAAAAAACTGTGAAATAAAAAAAAAAGTTTTAAAAAACATAAAACCGACTTCCTAAAAAAAGTAGAACTAAAAACTATTTAAAATAAAAATATAAAAACCGCCTTCAAAAATATATGAAATAAAAACCTAAAAAAAAAACGAACCCTAGAGTTGAAGGCGGTGCTAAAGCAAGCAAAAATGATGCATGAAAGAAAACATGAGCGGATGATAATATCCTTTGTGATTTGTGTAGCCTTTTTAGCACCGCCTTCCACTCTAGGTTTCGTTTTTTTTTTTTAGGTTTTTATTTCATATATTTTTGAAGGCGGTTTTTATATTTTTATTTTAAATAGTTTTTTAGTTTTACTTTTTTTAGGAAGTCGGTTTTATGTTTTTTAAAACTTCTTTAGATAAATGCAAAGCCGAAAATGAAGGGGAAAAAAATGACGACAGCATAAGATTCAATATTGAATCGTGCAAGTTGACTGAATTATAAATCTGTGACGCAGGAGATGCGAAATACCTACTAGATAACATGCAAGCAACGGTTCGAACATTTAGAGAGATACGTTGTCGACCCTGTGGCGGAATTGGCCACGCGCTGGCGGCTCAAGCCGGAGTTCCAGGTTCGATTCTTGGTCGGGACGTATTTTTTCTCTGAATTTCCGGCTTTGCATTTATCTAAAAAGAAATATATAAAAAGCCAGTACATTATTAGCACTATCAAAAAAAAAATATATATAATATACATATATAAGATGGACCATACGTTTGTCCCGAAATGTCGAACCAATTTTCTAATAATGTTTAACAAGCACGGTAATTAAAAAACCCAACTTTTTTATTTATTAGAAAGCTGATTTAATCGGGATGGCTGTTAGCTATGAAAGTGGACCGATTTGCATGCGATTGTTTTAAAAAGCTAGAAATAAAAGTTACATTACACATTTAAAACCCCCCGACCCTTAAAAAGTTAAGCTAAGTAAAAAATAAAATATAAAAACTCAGAGCAGCGCGGGAATTTACTTAGCGAACGGAAATTATTTTTGACTTTTTAAGGGTCGGGGGTTTTTAAATTTGTAATTTAACTTTTAACATTTAGCATTTCGCCAGTTCAATTATCACAGCGAAGAAGAACTGGCAAGAAACTTCGCTGGAAACTTTTTTTACGTCCACTTAGTCTACATTTACAAAAATGTTTGCCACTGCCTAAATAGTACGAGTCAACACTACGTCATTAGAATGGATGTACATGTACCTAGTCAGGTATCTCTTTGAGGACTCAGTCCGAGTGGAACGGTCCGGAACTCCGGAGCAACTCGGAATAGTCAGGGACTACGGCAATCAGAGCACTACTACGCTTGTTAGCTCACAACTTCGACAACTTAAAGGCGCCCGGAGAAATGTTCTATAGCGAATACTCGCTAGTATATTTTGCTCTGCTGTGAATTGAGGCGAGGGTTCCCTCTATTTTATATGAAGTAATTTGTTTGGTCATAACAAGTTTTTTTGTACAACTAAATGCTGTGAAAAGATTTGCGAAAGTAGAAAAATATTTAGAAAAGCGCGAGACACAAGATTAGATTGAGAAAGTTTTTTTTTTCGTGTTCCTACTGTAAGAATGCGAAGTTACCGCTGCTACTTTTTATTTATTTATTTATCTTAGGTACTTAGACAGAGAGAGAAGTTGACAGGACACACGAATTTTCTACCACATTTCAAGATCAGTCAACTCTCACAGAGAAAAACGAAAAACAAAACAAACAAGAAATTAAACTTAAGATCTAGCTAACTCAAAATTTTGACAAATATAGGTAATTAACTAATAGACATACTGTCAGGAAACTTCAACAGAGTCAACTAAGACTTTTTTCACACTCTTTTTGAAACGAGCTACATAGTAACGATATATTATATCGAGATCTACGTCTTTTTCCCTCATGATTTCGTATTTACGACAAATGCGAAGAACAGAACTAAAGTACACCATTTCATTTTTACATGCAGGCAAGGAAATCATCCTCCGATCGAACCGTTCACGTCTTGCTTGACTAGTCAATTCGTATTCCCGCGTTGTTCGCGTTTCGCAGCAGAAATTAGCAACCTCTAATTTCTTCATGAGTTCATGAGGCCTTGTGAAAAACTTACCTCTTCAAACTGTTATATTACGTTTCTGTTAGTCAGAAAGTTATATTTTTCGAATAAAATTGCTTAAATTAGAAGGAAAATTAGGCGCTTTTATTTGATTATATTAACATGGTAATACCTTTACCGGCCTTTGTATACATTCACAATTAGCACTTCACTTGTTCAAGCAAAATTGAACATTATGTAAATAGAATAGGATGTAGAGAGGAATTTTTTTTTAGCATAGCTTTTAGCGTTCCAACGAGCGATTTATCAAAGCATCGTTTTAATAAAAACAAAATAGCAAAGAGAGCACTACTAAATTTTTTTAATAATAATTACAGGAAAGACCACACCATACTTTAAATAATATAATCATACTTTTCCTCATTATTATCATGTTATGAACTCACATGGTGAAGTTTTTTTAAATATACTTCCTTTAGAGGTACTTCTACTACTCGTATGATTTCTAAGTTAATTTGTGAGGGCGGTCGGAAAAGATTTCAAATTTAGAATATTCATGAAACAAGGGTCCGAATATGTATCACAATATCGATTCATGTATGTCAATACAATGACAGAGACAATTTTAAAATATTAGGTACCTATTTAATAATTTTTAGTTCTAGTTTTTTTTTTGACGTCGGTTTTATATTTTTTAAAACTGTTTTTATTTCATTCTTTTTAGTAATACTATATAAAAAAGAATAATCGAAATCGATTGAAGTGGTACAGAATTATTCGCCATATGTGTCAAACTGAAAATTGCTGAAAAAGACCACATCACAAGTTTTGCTGAAGGTAACCACACACCATAGTATTTTGTTGATTGTTCGAAAACCGCTGAACCAATTTCGATAAAAAGAATTTTCAAAATCAGCCCACAATTGACGGAGTAATCGCGTAACAAACATAAAAAAAAACATACACTCGAATTGATAACCTCCTCCTTTTGTGAAGTCGGTTAAAAATAAGAAACAATACACTTTTATAGGAGGACTGGCAATGCGTAGCGGCGTAAGAGTATGTCCGCACTAACCCACTGGCGTATTCTTCCCTTCCCTTCCTGTATTTCCCTAGAAGTATATGTTTCCTATTTTATTAAAAGTACGCTGTACCTAACCTACACACACTGTACCTGCATATGACAGACAGACATAAATCGCTAAAATGAAATCACGTTAATTTCACACTATTTCTTCCCAGGTACATCCTGGGCGTTTTCAAAAGGGTCGTGAAAAGGCTCCTGTCAGGCCGACATGGCATTCGCAATCCCCGTGCATCACGGAATATCCGTGGGCATCGTTAGACACCTACTTGTAGGAGAAACGATGCCACTGGTCGCTCTTTCCACAAAAAAAACTCCGCGCTCGGGTTATTTGTAAAATTTCCAAATTGATATGGGAAGTCCTAAAAATGCCTCAAATTAGCAACCCCAGAACTTTAATTGTCTTCCGCAGGGAGTCCCGCCCGACAAGCAAGGACGGCAGCACCATAAAAAAAATCAGAAAATCCTACAATTAAATAGTGTAGGTAAAAACATTTACAATAAACTTACAAAAATATCAGTGTAGCCGGCACGGCCGAATGGAAGCACTGACGTAGCACCAAGTTCACCCGGTGTTATGGGCTGACATCACGGATGTTGCAGGTGATGTAGCCAACCGTGTCAGTTTCAATAAAAAAAAAAGACGAGAAAATCTACACACAATTTGGCACCTGACTACACAAATTGGCACCTGACTACACAATTTGGCACCTGACTACACAAATTGGCTGCAAACTTTGTACGACCTAAAATATTTCAACAAATGCAAGTAGTCTAGAGCAGCGTGTGCCTACGTTAACGTAAAGAGTACATGCATAAATATACATCCAATAAATTATTTGATTTCATGCTATTGTTAGAGGCAGGTCATCACGAGCTACATACCTATATTTAATTTATTCGAATGGAAAGGTGTGGCTCTGACGACTAATTCCCCAAGAGTCTACCGAGGGCAATGCGGTTTGAACATGAGAATTAGCCATCGATTACCACAACACAAAATAATGCGGGCCGCATTTTATTTATACACCACTAGCTTTTGCCCGCGGCTTCGCTTCGCGTGACTCTTTGCTCACAGCTCAGGCCGCCGCGCCGATGACGTAGCGTTATGTATGATTTATATACTAAAATCATCTTGAGAAGTGACAGAATGTAACAGTGAAAACCATGTTTTTTTTTTATGGAAACTGACACGGTTGGCTACATCACCTACAACATCCGAGATGTCAGCCCATAACAAAGGGGGAGAACTAGGTGCCATGTCAGTGCTTCCCTTCATTTCATGTCGGCTACACAAATCGATGGGCTACACTGAACTGGACGGAAACACGAACTATTTACATAGCCGTTTCGACCGACGACGTTTCATTCAGTGCGGTGGCACCAACCCGGGCGGGATGAACCCTACACCTAGTAAGTAAGTAGTATGTAAATCGATAAAGTGGTTCTCGAGTCGCAAGGATATTAACGATGATATTACGTACGAGTAATATATTGACGTACGGTACACGCCGCCCGGTCGCCGCCCAGTCGCCCGTAGAAACTTCGCTTTATTTTTTAGGATTAGGATACTAAGTATTAATGTATAGTAAACAAAAACGGTATGAAAATACAGCAGGGGAAACTTATAGAAAAATCGAAGCGCCTTTTATATTAAAGAATTATTCATTTAATGCGAATTATCCCACGTGTGAACGGGATAACCGTACGTGTACGGTGACTGAGTGAATACAAGATGAGCTGTCTCATCGTACGAGTAGGTATGTATGTGCAGTATTTACACCGCTATACCAAATGTACTGTTGTGTTTCATCGATGCAAGTAGCCATAAATCTTTTTTGTTATTGAAACTGGCACGGTTGGCCACATCACCTACAACATCCGTGATGTCAGCCCATAACACCGGGCGAACTAGGTGCGAATGCCAATGCTTCCATTCATTTCATGTCGGCTACACTGCACTGGAGGAATAAATCTATACATATAATAAAATCGTAAATGCAAAAAAGTTTGTACATTGAATATATTCGGACATGTTAGAACAATTTTTAAAATTTATGTCTGTCTGTACGCGCATCACGCAAAAACCACTGAACTGATTTTGACGAAACTTTTTATAGTGACAGTGTATATCCTGGAGTAAAAAAAAAAACAATGAAAAAAATACTTGTTTTGCCTACAACGATCCCATGATTAAACGATCCCTAGGCAGATCGCTTTTTGTGGACATCTTCCGAACATGGAATCAAATGTCAAAACACGACCCTCGACCCCTAGAACACGTTTCGTTATTATTTCGCGTTATAAATATTAGTCTAATTTCGAAACTTGAAACTTTGATGATCTCATCAAATCTTCTGAACATCTTGAAAAAAAAAAACTATCTATACCTACATATAATAAAATCGTAAATGCAAAAAAGTCTTTCCATTGAAAATATTCGGAAAAAAACCAACCAGGGTGTCTTAAAATGAGAAATTGAACATGTTAGAACAGTTTTTAAAATTCTTGTTTTGAATAAGATTAATAGATTTCACACAACCGCACGGAGCGGAGCACGACAACAAGTTTTATGCAGATGTCAACCGATAGGTCCGCCACGAACGCCATCTATTGAAATTAATCCGAAGTGGCAATTCCGATTTTTTTAAGCAATTTAGATTATTACCTACTATTTTTTGCCTGTTCCCTTTGGTTGTTCCAAATTTTTTTTAAAGCACCATAAATACAGAACCATACATAAAAAAACATTATTCAAATCGTTCTAGCCCTTTTCGAGCCTTTGCATGACATATGCACGGCGATTCATTTTCGCGTAACGTCAAAGCTTTTTTTTTTAACATACGTACATTCTTACAAATTTAATCATCTATCTATAGTATGGTGCTTCAAACGTACTCCTAGCTATTATAGATTTCGAGATATAGCATTTCTGCCGATTTACTATTTTCGCATATGGTCAAATTTCAAATTTGATGACTTATTATCGCGAGCGAAGCCGAAGGCAACAGCTAGAAATAAATAAAATAATAACAAAATAAATAAATAAATAACAAGCCAGACCCGAGGGACTCATGGCCAAGTGATAAACGCCTTGCTTTGTATGGGAGAGATTTTATTTTTGATAATATTTTATTTTTTACGATTTTATTATATGCATAGAAGACACGTATCACATGCAATCCTTTGTTGGACGACGACCTCTCTAAGCCCTTGTAAGGAATAAGCTGTACGGCATTGTGTTTACATTGTTTTTTTATGTAAATACCCACATTAATGTTTGACCAGTAGAGATTGCCTTAAGCAATAAGTCCGCAATTTTTGTATAATTAATATAAAACAATAAAGTGTATTAAATAAAAATAAATAAATATTACACTCCCAGCCCAGCCCAGGCTAACCAGACTCGCTCGCTGGGAGAGAAATAAACTCATACCCCATATATGTATAGCGTTTATCAGGATTGTAGCCAAGACAACGTACCTACACATTTCCAGACGTCGTGACCTACTTGAGCATTATTTCATTAACCGAGCCTATTTTGCTGTCACCGAGCTGAACCTTTACGAGCCTGAAGCGATCGATTCAATTAGATTAGCCGACTCATAAAGCGGAAACCATAAAAATCTGGTTACATTTTTAAAGTTACGACATCACGTTGACCTTGGCGTAATTACCTAAGTACCTATATTATAGTTTCTACACATTTATTACACAATTAAATTTCTTCTAGTCGACCTTGTACAACAAACAAAACACACATTGCTCTTGATGAGGAAACAAGTAGTACCAAACTTGCCAAAATCAAAAGGTTAGTGAGCACGGCTGGATTTTGAAAGTAGTTTTGTGGGAAAGCTCGGAGTCACAATTTTTGTGACTCCTTCTATTCCCGATACGTTCATCGCTACCCGGCGGGGAAGCGATAAACGAACGTTGGCATTCGCTACTTGCCTGGCGTGTGGCCCTTTTTAGGGTAGCCGCCTAAACTTATAGTAGAACGCTGTGTCCAGGCCGGACTGTAGGCACAGCCGACGCTGCTCCTTTCCCGGTGTAGCTGAGCAACTGGGCAAGCCAGTGTTTCTCTGGCGAACAGTTCCAACCCTCCTACCTCCGACACTCGCAGCTATCTTAGGTTTATCTAGCTAAGTATTCTTAAAATCTATGTTAATTGTAATTTGTAATTTGATTGAAACTGAAGGAACGAACATATTTTCTGCCCACACTCCGTTTTCCTGGTCACGGCCGCCAGCATAGGATACGATTACTCCAACGGTCGTCGTCTCTTCGGCTAACGTGCCCAGCCCACTGCCACTTGAGCTTAGCCACCAGGTGTCCAATATCGACTACTTTGGTGCATTGGCGGATTGACTCCTTACGCACCATATCATATCACCTAGCGATATTCCCAGGAATATTCGCTCCATTGCTCGCTGGGAAACTTTCAACCTTTGGACAACCGTGTGACTGTACGTCATACATAACCGGGAGGACACACTGTTCATATATACGGGTCTTTAAATTTTGCGGAAGGTCAGAAGGCAGCCCAACCCAGTTGAATTCGTATCTTGACCTCCTTAAGCAGACCTTGTCTACCAAGCCGCAGAATTTGACCGAGATATACGTACTCTTCAAACTGTTCGATCACTTCTCCTTCAATAACGATTTTTCCTCCCGTCATAACCTCGGTCCTCATGACTTTGGTTTTTTCCCGGTTCATCTTCAGACCCACCGTCATCGACGCTCTATAAAGGTCTTCCAGCATGATCTGAAGCTGATTTTGGGAATTTGACAGAAGAACAATGGCATCGGCGAAACGCAGATGAATGAGAAGATCTCCATCCACGTTGATACCCATGTTGTTCCACTCAAGTGTCTTGAACACATATTCTAATGTGTGAAGAGCTTGGGTGAGATCACATTCCCTCGCCTTAAGCCTCTACCAAGGAGGATGGGTCGGATATTTTCGTGGAGCTTCACAGTCATCGACGTGGACCGATACAGATTGCGGAGTACCTCGATGTCGCGGTGGTCGATTCTCCACCTCAGGGGGTAGTTTTCGACAGCCAGTTTTTCAACAGAGTCGAATGCCTTCTCATTCATAGTCGACGAAGGCTAGGAAGAGCGGCTTGTTGTAGGTACTCCTCGCACTTTATAACGACCAACGCTTGCAGTCCAGCATGTTACCAATATTTGGTCGGCACTCGGCATACATAAGTGTAAAAATTAATAATAATCGTAAATGCAATATGACTTCTGGTGGATGTGAAAATGTCTAACTCTGGATTTTGTGCAATTATCAGATTTAGCCGACACAGCGCTCGACTTAGGTGACTGACGCAGAATATTTGTCCTTGATTTTGGTACCACAACAAAGGGTGACCTCTCGCTCGGAGGAAGTTATTTGAACAGAACCTAAACGCGGAGGTGCTCGTAATATGGGGAGGTAAACAATCGACGACCAAAAGTGAATACACATAAATTATAGAAAGAATTTTGCAGGTGTGAATTTATTTTTTCGTTTTCAGTGTAGTCGATAAAGTAATTATTTGGTTATATTGAGACATACATTCACATTATAATTTTTATATATGAAATCGGCTTACCGGCGGCTGGGCGGCGTGATTGTAGAGAGCACATCGCTCGACGTTTCGAGTCCTATAAGAATGGGACTGCCGATTTCATAAATAAAAATTATTATTATGAGGGACTGTGTGTGTCTGACTAAAAAGTAATACATTCGCATTACTACTTCTAGTAGGAGACAAACAAATATTTTTGATATTCTGGTTCCTTGGTCAAAATTAAAAAATAAAAATTTTGGTAAAATTACGAAACACTTATGGCCGTCGATACGTTGATTTTTGAGAGATAATAGTGTGTGCGGTACTTACAGATGTTGACGTTGAGCAGTATCAAGGTGAATAGCGTGAAGGTGACGATGGTGAAAAAGAATACCCCGAGCCGCTTCCGCACCAGGTGGAACGGCCACCAGCGAGCGCCGCCCATCGAGTACCGCCACCGCCTCAGCACCGTTCTGCGAAATCATTTTTTTTTTTATTGCAACTGACACGGTTGGCTACATCACATACAACATCCGTGATGTCAGCCCATAACACCGGGTGAACTTGGTGCCACGTCAGTGCTTCCCTTCGGTCGTGCCGGCTACACTGAACTGGACGGAAAACACAAACTATTTACATAGCCGCTTCGACCGACCCTCCATTCAGTGCGGTGGCACCATCCCGGGCGGGTTAAACCCTACCACCTAGTAATATAAGAAAGGAGTCATATCCCTTAGTCGCCTTTTACGACATACACAGGGAGAGATGCAGTGGGGCTATTCTTTTAAAGTACCGGCCCCACACGGTACATACATTATCACCATAGTCAAATCTTAAAATAGTGGTTAAAGCTTTAGTCCACCTTGTACAAGCAGGACCAACACCTCGTCTCGGGGTGAAATTGGCTGTGGAGAATCTGACCTCGAGACCAGCACACGATGGGTTACAAAAAAAAATCATAATAACCACATAGCGGCGGGTTACTTTGGCTTATTTTTTTAAACAATTTTAGAATTATGTATTTTAGTATGTATTTATGTAAAAGCGTATTTTAGAAATATGCTAAGCATAACTTAGGTTTTTTTTTTTGTAAAGTTTGGGCCAAACTTGTTCTTAGGAAAGGGTTTCTTAATCTCATGAAAATTTATCGGTGAAAAGTCGCATTTAGAGCTATCAGTGGCTAAAGTAACCCCCAAGGGCGGTAAGATTGAATATCTAGGACAGGTTTTATGTAAGAAATAGTTCAAAATAAATAAAAGTACGATAGAAAATCATCATTATATATTTATTAAGGTTTTTCAAAAGTTTGCAGCACAGTAATTCGCCGGTTTTAGCTGTCAAACTTGCTCGCGGCGAGTCGGTAAACGTACCGCAAGTACGCATCTATATAGCCATCTATTGGTTAGCGAAGGAACTACAACGTTTGGTTGCGTGGTAGCGACATGGTTGGAAGTTCAAACAATTTCTCGATTTGGGCCAAAGTTATGTCCTAGGGTCAAAGTAACCCGCCGCTACGTACGGCATCGCTAAATCATCACCTCACCACCATAGTCCAAACTATCATCCCTGGCTTTCAATTCAAATCATCACCATGAACGCCAAATCTCCTCACTATTGTCAAATCGTCATGACCATCGTCAAATCGTCAAGCACCAACGATCATAAATTATGGAGAGTGAAGCGGCGGGAAGTAGAGAAGAGAATGATAGAGGTGCGTACTCACAAATACTCACAATCTCTAAAAAACGCACGCTTCATAAAGAAGAAGCAATAATAATCCATACTAAAAACTCTGTCTGTCTGTCTGTTACCGTTTCACGTCTAAACCGCTTAGTTAGTTACCTACTTTGATCGAGAAAGAATATATTTTACGTCAACGCAGCTCCGCCTTCGGCCTCGCCTTTAGTTACTAACTTTCGTCGAGAAGGTTTATCGTTTACCTGAAACCAACTCAGTCGCGCCCTTAGTTACTTCCTTTCGGAAGCAGAGAAGATGTTCCTTAGTCGTATCGGCGCTGATTCGACTATGGGCGCTAATTTTCTGATAGCGAAAACCTCGTCGACCACATTGAAAGGCTCTCGCTGAGTGGTTGAGTCAAGGGCCGGGATCCAGAAAGCATGCTCTGCCTGCTTGACTCAGCGCACATCGTCCGGAGGTTCGTCTCTTTGGGGCCCGACCATTGGTAGCCTGGGCTCGCTGCACCACCGGCGGCGCGCCGCCGCCCGGTGGTGGAAACTCCTAATTATTTTGATAATTCCTCCAATAATTGATAATAACTCCGTATTCTTGTACCTACTCTCCGAGATGCGGGTGGTTGTGGGCTACGCGTCTAACCACCTCATGCAGAACAAAATACTTTATCATCCAGCACCAACCTATCGACCAAAAATATCCTCGTAAGCAAAGTGGACCTATCACCAGTGCATTGCCCAGGTAATTTGTCTTAAAAATCTTAACCTCTTTAAGATATTAAGTTTATAAAACAAATATTTACATTTTGTTCCAAAGAGGCTGGGGAACACGCTGCTGGTGAAAGGTCCACGGTAGTTCTTTACACATGTTGTATACCTACCTACTATTAAATGAATATTTATTAAAAGCAAGATAATAAACATTCAGCTAGCTAGCATGCCGCATCCACTGGCGGCTGGCCCCTAAGTGCGCTCGTGCGCCGCACCACCACAAAACATAGCGGCTTCACCCATCATAAGAAATAAATAAATTTAAGTATTCAATTCTACATCATTCTGACCGACCGAAAGTAAAAATATCGAACTGAATTAGTTTCTATTTCCTAGAACACAAGGCACGGTTTTGCGTGTACGTATAGCCGCTGCGCCGTGCGGATTTCCAAACGGACGCGAGTCTCTCATAGTGATGCTATGAGAAACTGTCAAAAGCCGCTGGTGCGTGAAACAAAAGACTCTCCATACAATTTGTATGGGCCAAGGTTGCATTCTGCGTGCGGCGCACGAATGGGAAACAAGGACGCTATATTGTGCGTGGGCACGCGTGCGACACGTAGCGACCGTTTCACGAATCACGACACGAATGATTTGTCACGTGGCGTGGTCTGTCGGTCGGTCGAAGCTGCGAGCGAAGTTTACTATGCAAGCGCTGAAGCTAAATGCAGTGCGCTATTTGCGCGCACCCGTAGTAAAGTAAAACCAATAGAACCGTCTATTAACGCTGCAGCGCTGTTTGCGCATTGCATAATTACGAATGCGCGATTCCATTACGCTCGAGGGCTGCCATTATTCATTGTATTGAAGCTATTATCATCGCAAGTCGGTTTTTAGCAGTTTTTACAACTTTTCGTAAATTAACAGTTAGTTGGTTCCTTGGGTGTGAAAATGAGTGACTTCAGTGTTGACTATAGAACTTTACATAATAATAAACTGGTAATTAAATCGGCCATTTATTCAAACAATTCCGGACTTCAACAAAAAAGTGATCGCAAAGCGCAAGATCTCGCGCAAGATAAAACCCGAAGAATAGACTTACATTATAAATAGAACAATATTAGACCTACCCAATCAAACTGTAGTGCTCGCTGTAGTGTGTGTGGGTGGTGTGTGTGTGTGACTAATTTCTTCATAATTTTTATAAATTCGCTGGCGTGTTCTTCAAAACACCATACCTATTTCAATCTAAAAGTGAGTACATTTTTATTACATGTATAATTTTACATTTAACTTATATGCTTACCTTATTTTGTCTTTCAATTATGTATCTGTTGAGCGAGCTGTTGAGTGAGAATACTTTTACATAATTTGGGCAATTAACTCAGACATGAAAATGAAATAAAAATCAAGTCTCGGTATCCATTAGATTCACGTTTGTGTGTGTGTGTGCATCGACATCTATTTTATAGATCGAACGTCGTACGATGCAACCTGTGCTAGACGTCGGTACAAGTGTGCGTGCACGCACACACAGTATTGTGATACGTGACACAATCCCTACTACGATGCTATCGCGCGCTCGCCCCCACCCGCCCACAGATGACAAGAACGAGCGAGAAAGACGTCATTCGGCGCGTTTGCCGTCTTTCCGCCCACTCCCATCACCAGCAGTTAAGCGAGAACGAGAACGCGATACCACCGCACCGTCACACGATCCTATCCGTGACAGCATGGCTTCTTAACACGCCATAACATGCTCAGGCGAAACAAACAACAACGTTTGTCACTGTCACTCTTTATAACAGCAACCGGGCATGCTGCAAAGACGCGTCACCGACTCGATACAGACTTGCGTGCGTTCAACACGCGCCGCACACGCCGTATGAAGCGGCTGTCCGTGAAATCTGCATTATATGCAGGTCTCGTCGAGAAAATATTTTTTCGGGAGTGATGTATGGGATGGGCTAATCTATAAAATAGATATTGATGTGTGTGTGTGTTAGTATAGACACTACACACAAAGAGGAGCAAGTTAGGCACACGCACAAAACAAATGCACACGCACAACACACATATATGTAAGTCATAGGCCACGCCCACAGGCTTCAACGGCGTTGTAGGGAAATCGCGCTCAGGGCAGGCTCAGGGCGTCTCTAGGAGGCGCGGCGCGCGGTATTCCATGCTCTGTGATTACAATACAACATTAATTTCATTACACTACATTTTTAACTTTAAAAATGTATATCTCTGCAACGGGCGTACCTAGAACCCTACTTCTTTTATTTACTAATTATGTTTGTTACAAAGCGTAGAATACCCTTCCAAACTGTTCTATTTGGTAGACATTTTGTATTTAGATAACGTTTTATTTTCCAAGTTCGAAGCGTTTTTGTGAAAACATATTAATAGCCAAAGTTGTCTTCACGCATAAAATCAGCATCGCCATTCGCGTGTCCTCAAGTTTAAACTTGTTTCATTTTTAGGGTTCCGTATCCGGTACGGGACCCTATTACTAAGCCTACGCCACCGCACTCTGGGCTGAGAATCGGCTTCCGAGGTCTTAGGATTTTTATTTCACGAACTTGAGATTTCGAAAACATATTTAAACTATACTTATATGTAACATAAGATGCTATCAATTAATCACATATTTGAAAAAAAATCTTTGATTATTTTTTTTGTATGGAGAGGAAAATGTTTAGGTCATTATTTGAAAAGTCTTAGGAGATCTAGAGTTCTGTTTGGTATAGTGATAAAGTGGACCGTAAGTAGAATCGTTCTGATTAAAAAGTGTAACCGTAAGCGTCCATAAGAAAGAACGGTGTAAGTTTGAATTTTTACATTTTGATCAAATTTCGATAAATTCATTTGTATATTTTCCAATATTTTTTTTTTACATTTCTACTTTTTTTTGGTTTGTAATTATCTGTATATATTGTAATATATAAATTATTCAAAAACTATACCACGAAATGGTGATAATCTGCTTACATATTATTAGCTATTAGAAATTTCTTTTAAAACATTGAAGTTTTAAATATAATATTTATGCAAGCGTGTAGAGCCACGTTAGAGAACGCTTAGTATGTAATAAAATTTGTTACCCCCCAAACAAATGTTTTTTTTTATATTTAATTTTTGTACAGAAAGGAAAAGGTTTTAACTATTTTTTCATAAGGTTTACAAGACCTAGACGTTCTTTTGCTATAGCGATAAACTAGAATATGAGTGGAATCGCGCTCCATGAAAAGTGTATCCAAATGCGTTTATACTATAAACTATAAAGGAACGGAGTAAGTCTGAATTTATATATTTTTTAAATTCAATAAATGATTTTTTATAACTTACCTTAATAACGTGCTAAGCTCCTCGTAACTAAGCTTAACTAAGCTCCAGCGTAACGAAGCTCAAGTGGCAGTGGGCTGGGAACGTCAGCCGAAGAGACGACGACCGTTTGAGTAACCGTGTCCTACACTGGCGGCCGGAAAACGGAGTGTGGGAAGACCACCCGCCAATATACCGTGCATCCTAGAACCTTGCGGTTATTCCCGGCTGGATGGCAAGAGGCCCGATGGTATCACCTTACGTTCTCACATTGGCTCCAAGTCACGTTCGGGCATCTTCAAGAGCGGCTGGCGCGGCCTAGGTGAGGAGGAGAGCCTCAAACACAACAAATATCACTAATCACTATCACTAATCACTAACACTAAATAGTATAAAAAAAAAGTTTTAAAAAACATAAAACCGACTTCCTAAAAAAAAGTAAAACTAAAAAACTATTTAAAATAAAAATATAAAAACCGCCTTCAAAAATATATGAAATAAAAACCTAAAAAAAAAACGAACCCTAGAGTTGAAGGCGGTGCTAAAAAGGCTACACAAATCACAAAGGATATTATCATCCGCTCATGTTTTCTTTCATGCATCATTTTTGCTTGCTTTAGCACCGCCTTCAACTCTAGGGTTCGTTTTTTTTTTTAGGTTTTTATTTCATATATTTTTGAAGGCGGTTTTTATATTTTTATTTTAAATAGTTTTTTAGTTTTACTTTTTTTTAGGAAGTCGGTTTTATGTTTTTTAAAACTTTTTTTTTATTTCACAGTTTTTTTTAGTAATTTTTTGCTATTAATGTACTCGGCGGAATCGCTCGGCCTTCGGCCTCGCGATTCCGCCTCGCTTTCCAATCCGATCTTGACCCAATTAAAATAGGACCACGTCAGCTTCGATAGCTCAGTGGTGCAGACAGTCAACTGTCGCTATTGAATTTTAAGCAACGCTGGGTGCGGTCAGTACTTAGATGGGTGACCGCTGACCGTTGGAGGCTGACCAAGGTTCGGATTCCTCGTAAAACTGTAAGTCCCTTCCCTCGTAATCTTACTTGGTGGTAGGGTTTAACCTTCCCGGGTTGGTACCACCGCACTGAATTAAACGTCGGTCGAAACGGCTATGTAAATAGTTTGTGTTTTCCGACCAGTTCAGTGTAGTCAGCACGATCAAAGGGGGAAGCACTGACATGGCACTGGTGTTATGGGCTGACATCACGGACGTTGTAGGTGATGTTGCAGAACTTAGTAGAATGGACAGACATAAACGTGTTACGGAAGCCTACTTTTATTATAAAATAACCGTCGGAGGACCTTGGTTGAAAATTGTAAAATTTAGTAGAACGGATAGACATGCATATGTTACGGAACCCTACATTCATTTTGCAGAACTTAGTAGAATGGACAGACATAAACGTGTTACGGAACCCTACTTAACAGTTGTACTCCGGGAGTGCCGGCAGATCCCGTGCCACTCTAACTTAACCCTTAACGCAATGACTTAAGGTTTCATTTTAAAAATGACGCTGACGCGATGTCGCGAGTTATACATTTTTACCCACCTAAAAAAGTGCCAAGAGCCGCTAAAGAAGTTTTCACTTCAAAAACCTCAGGGTTATCCCCTTTCAAATAAAAAAAAAAGAATTTTCAAAATCGGCCCACAATTGACGGAGTAATCGCGTAACAAACATCCAAAAAAAGAAAACATACCGTCGAATTGAGAATCTTTTAGGTCTAAAGTAAATTTCTCGTGAAGACAAATGCAACGAGCCCAAACACGATGGGTTTATCATGTGTAGTTTAGGAGTTCCTATGGCCACGTTCTGTCTCCATCATCAAACCAGCTCGACGGTACTCGGTACAGTAGGTACTGGCCAGGTACCATAATAAATTAAGCGCCGGTCGGAAAAGATAAAAAAATTTCAAATTTAGAATATTCATGAAACAAGGGTCCGAATATGTATCACTAGTATATCGATTCATGTATTTCAACAGAAGCTCGATTCTGCTAATTGCACAATTTTCAAACATACTTCGTGTGTTGTGTTTGAGTCAAACATAACACGAGTAAGTTTGGACGTGGTTTCCACATGATGCTATTCTGCTATTTACAAAACACGTTTGGTTAGTGTCTATGGTAACAGGAGGCGGAGCTTAGGGTAAGGTTTGACATCGCGTCGCCTAAAGCGAAAAATTCTGACAATAATGTTGACTAAAGTTTTTTCTTTTAAATACTTACCAATAAAAATAATGAATTATGCGTAATAGGTGCATAAAAATATGCAAGAATTAATTATTGTGACAAACATTCATAATTAAGCGAGTTATACATTTATTTTGTTCTAATTGAGTGCAAATGTTTACTGATTTTCGTCGCTTGGCGACACGCTCATAGATGTGATACCATTTTACAAATCCCTCTTTGTTGGGGATTTATTTGCTAGAAAGAATCATTTTTACAAAATGTTATATAATTATTATTACATAAATATAAAATATAATATGCATAAAAGTAAGTGATATTACAATTAATATAATTTCACTGAAATAATCTGAATAGTAGGTACGTTAACATAATTTATTTAGAAGCCAAAACGGCAAACATGAATAATTAATAATTACCGTTTTTATTAAATTCGTACATTTTATGTATTTTTTATTAGTTTTAGTTTAAATATGTAAAATTAATATAACATTTTAAAAATGTGAAATAAAGGATTTAAATAAATAAATTTAATAATATAACAAATAACTAACAACCAATAATAAATAATAAATAATACATAATAAATAATAAGTGACAAGTGACAAGTGACAAGTGACAAGTGACAAGTGACAAGTGACAAGTGACAAGTGACAAGTGACAAGTGACAAGTGACAAGTGGCAAGTTACAAGTGACAAGTGACAAGTGACAAGTGACAAGTGACAAGTGACAAGTGACAAGTGACAAGTGACAAGTAACAAGTAATAAGTAACAAGTAATAAGTAATAAGTAATAAGTAATAAATAATAAATCATAAATAATAAAATAGCAAATTCATCGGTACGTCGAGAGGGTTTGACGCGTATCTCCGTTTTCTCTCGGCGATCCCTGTCTCCTCATTCTCATTTCTAGATAGCCTTCTGCCATTTTTCGAAACTTTCACAAACAACAATTTAAAATTAAACCCAAAACTAAAAACAAAACATTCGAAATCACCTCAAAAATAATATGTTTTCACCAAAACACATCGTTACTTTGAAGCAGACGGCGTGTTAGTGTTTCACAAACATAACATAACCTAACACGCGCGTTTGGTCTAACTTAGCGAGTAGAATAGCATTTCGGCGAAACGTGCGGTTTTGACGAAACTCAAACATAACACACGCACTAATCTTATAGCAGAATCGAGCTTCAGGACAGAGAAAATTTCAAAATATTAGGTATTTAATACTTTTTAGTTTTTTTTTTTTGTTTTTTGGAAATCGGTTTAATATTTTTTAAAACAGTTTTTATTTCATTCTTTTTAGTAATATTACATAAAAAAGAATAATCGAAATCGAATAATCGAAATCGATTGAAGTGGTACAGAATTATTCGCCATATGTGTCAGACTGCAAATTGCTGAATAAGTCCACATCACAAATGTTTTGCTGAAGGTAACCACACACCATACTAATTTATCAAACTGAAAATTGCCGAAAACGACCACATCACAAGTTTTGCTGAAGGTAACCACACACCATAGTATTATGCTGATTTTTCGAAAACCACTGAACCAATTTCGATAAAATTGAAATGGGACCACCTCGGAAGTATGACCTAACTAACAAAAAAAGAATTTTCTAAATCGGCCCTCAATTGACGGAGAAATCGTGTTACAAACATACAAAAAAATAAAAAAAAAAAAAAATAAATAAATAAAAAAAAAAAAAACATACAGACGAATTGAGAACCTCCTCCTTTTTTGGAAGTCGGTTAAAAATGAAGTCGCTTTCCGCCTCTGTCTGCATATCCGCTAACTCCTCCTAAACCATGTAACGGATTTTCACGCGGTTTTCACAACCGTTAGATAATTTTTCACGGAAGGTTTATATATATAACTAGCTTTTACCCGCGGCTTCGCTCGCAGTAAAGTCAGGAGTGGAGCGGCGCGGGGCGGGGCGGTGCGGGACGGCACGATGCGGAGCGGGTCGGCGCGTGTCGCCGCGGGGCGGCGCGCGACGGCGCGGGGCGGCGCGGTGCGGCGCGGGGCGGCGCGGTGCGGGGCGGCGCGGTGCGGGGCGGGGCGGCGCGGTCGGCGCGATGTGGCGCGGGTCGGCGCGGGTCGGCGCGGGACGGCGTGGAGCGGCGCGGAAAGGCGCGGGGCGGCGCGGGACGGCGCGGGACGGCGTGGAGCATACGAATTTCACGCGAGCGGAGCCGCGGGCAAAAGGTAGTAGAAATATAATTCAAGATTTCGAATTTGTTGCGTTTGCGGTTGAAACCTCGGTCCGTGGAGCAGTGAAGCCAAAAGCTTCTTGAAGAGGCTTCGTCCTCTGCTGGTGGACGCCATCCAGCGGTGTAATGCCCCAGCAAGTGTTCTAGGAAGATTTGAAAATGCCCTTTTTGATAGTTATTTTAATGTTTGTTAGGTAGGTTTTAATTATTTAGTTATTAATATTACTTTTTTATATTTTATGAAATAAATAGATGAGTAAACGATATTATATTCTATCGAAGAAAAGAAGTCATTAAGGGCGAGGCCCGAAGGCGGAAGAGGGTTTTTAGTTTACCTGAACGCAGCTCGGCCTTCGGCATCGCACTTAGTTACTTCCTTTTTTCCAGAAGGTTTATCGTCTTCCTGGACGTAACTCGGCCTTCGGCCTCGCCCTTAATTACTTAATGTCTTCGAAAAGGTTTATCGTCTTCCTGAACGCAGCTCGGCCTTCGGCCTCGCCCTTAGTTACTTACTTTCTTCGAGAAGGTTTATCGTCTTCCTGAAAGCAGCTCGGCTTTCGGCCTCGCCCTTAGTTACTTACTTTCTTTAAGTAGGTTTATTGTTTACCTGAACGCACCTCGGCCTTCGGCCTCGCCTTAGTTACTTACATTCTTCTTTGAAATACGAATTTCACGCGAGCGAAGCCGCGGGCAACAGCTAGTTATTTAAATAATAATAAAAAAAAAACGTTTTTAAAACGAACTAAAAATAATACAATAAATTCTCCTAGCCTCATAAAGATTTATATAAAAAAGTGGGACGCATGCATATAGGTAATTAATAGTAAGCAGCGTAGAGATTTCATTGAGAAAACTCACACAACGCTTCAAATAATTTGCAGCACAATAAAATTGTTAGTGACGTGTGCGTATGCAATAGATAATTGATGCATGAATAATGCACCTAGCATTATTCATGCATCAATTATCTATTGCAGTGATTCGCAAACTGGGTGCCGCGGCACCCCGGGGTGCCGCGAACCTACGCCAGGGGTGCCGCGAAAAAGTGGACATTATTTGACCGAGCGAGCGCGAAGCGCGAGCGAAGCGTCTCCGTTTCAGCTTGGGCAAAAATGCGTACGTATGTCCGGATGTCCGGCTGTTTCTCAACAAGTTTTTTGTAATTTTTCAAAATCGCTGAGCCATGGGGGTTGAGGTGCGCCGGTGAACATTTATTCAGTTTTAAGCTATGCAAAAACAGACTCGCGAGGTCTACAGCTCACAGAGCCACTCACTAGTAGTAAATAATTAAATTAAAAATAAGTATAAAAGTAATGTACCTACCTACATACTTAATCGAAATAATAATGAAACATTTACATTTTGATGCGTAACTTTTATGCATCGCAAAATTGTGTTTTTTATTCCTTTCGAAAATATTGCTTGATTTACATATTTGCATGCTTCGTTTATCACAGTTCAGATATGATGCCTATGAAAGACACCAACCGAATATTGAAGCGGTGTGCCGCACAATTTCTTGAACGGGTTAAGTGCGCCGTCAGCTAAAAAAGTTTGAGAACCACTGATCTATTGCATACGCCCCACGTTTGCGTTTTAAATCTGTATGGGGCCAGGAGAAATAATTTTACACTTTTTAGTCCGTTTTAAAAACTTATTTCATATTTAAATTATTATTTTTATTATTTCAATACAGTGAGACGTGTTTATTTATTGATTTATTGTAGAAGACATGCAGCCATTCACAATCATTTGTAGTTAGGTACATTTTTGTATTTATTTCTCTATTTATGAAATGTTTCATGGTACTGTTTGATTAGTGCGCGCTATGCTGAAATTGCATAGAACAAGAATCGCAATTCAACATTCTTAAATCTTAAAATGGTTATTTTAATTCACAGAAAAATGTAAACTATGAAAATATAAATTCGATGAAATCTCTGCCTAATCTGAAGTCTCTTCGCGGGGGATGATTGGCGGGAACGGTGATAAAATGCAACAAATCCCTGAATATTCATTATATTCAATAATTCATATTTCAATTGGGTAGTTACCTACTTTGCTTTTGTTTCCAATTTGTTTCCCACAAAGAACGCACAATATTTGACACATTACAATAAAATGTTTACTAAATGTTCGCTGTTATGGTTTATCCTACGTCGAACCATGCCGCCTGTTTAATGAAGAGTTTTTTATAATTTGTAAGGGGGAGATAAGCATATTTATACTTAGGTTTTTCGAATAAACTTAAATTATTTTAAATCTAAAGTTAGAACTTACAATATACGTTGAAAGATACATTTTGATTTTCCTACATAAATCTCAGCCAAAACGAAGAGCGCCGCCGTGTTCAAACTAGAATGCAATTAAATATAAATAAAATAAAATAGTACCGCTACTCTGACGCCTGACGTCTGAAAATTGAAGACACCATATACTCGCTCAACGCCATCGAGGAACTTACCTAAAGTAATAATTCCCTTCACAAGGGCGTCGTCGTCGTCGTCGTCGTAGTCGTTTGAAGTATCCGAGGAACATGGAGTTCGCTTAGCTACCTCCTCCGCGCGTCGCCGCGCCGCCTCCGCCGCTCCGGAGCGTCCGGACGAGTTCCGCAGCCGATCTGGAGCGTCGTCGCGCGCACGCCTCACGCGCCGGTCCCCGCCGACAGACTGCTGCTGCGCTGCACTTCTTTTCAACGCCGGTGCGCCCCCGTTCGCGGACGTGCAGTTTCAGTTCAGAGACCAAATGCGCCGCGTGCCGCCCTTACCGAACCGGCCATTGGGCGTTGTGTGTAACTGAGCGCGGCGTTGCATTGCCTTTACATTACCCTAACGATAATCACGCCTGAGCCTAACTGATTGTACAAACATAACTATGGTGAAGCTAAAATAAAAAAAATATCCTGTTATTAAGGCCCTGTCAACCCGTATTAACCCGTACCTACTCCTCTTTTAAGGCGCCGCTTTTGCTGGTTGGAGAACACAATCAATAAAAAATTTGGTTTTTAGGTTTCCGTATCCCGTACGGAAGTCTATTACTAAGCCTCCGCCATCTGTCTGTCTGTCTGTCTGTCTCGAGGTCTGTCTGTCCGTCCGTCCGTCCATCTGTCCGAGGGCTAATAGCCCGTTGAAACTTTCACAGAATATGCGTTACTATGGCCGATATAACAAATAAGAAAAATAAGAAAATGTTAAAAATTAAGGGGGGCTGCCATACAAGAAACGTACCAAAAAATCGATTAGTCACACTATTGAATAATAGATGGCGCAACAGGCTTTTATACATTGCATTGCAGATAGCCGCTTCTTAATCTTTGGTCGTTCCAAAAAAAACCTTGTCAGAAGTTTGATGTTTGACAGATCACTTTTAAAAAATAAAGTGACGTAACTATGGTAACAGCTGTCAGTGGGTAAACATGGAGACCTGTCATACATAACATTAAACAATTATCAGTCTGATAATTAAAATTCAAAGACCATGCCACCTGAGCGGATAGGCGGATATTATTGATAGCGGATAGATACGGAAACCTCCGCGCGCGAGTAAAACTCGCACTTGACAGATTTTTATTTTTTTAATCCAAAACTACGGATCGAAACAAAAAAGTAAAAAGCTACGGATTTAGATTCAACAAATAAAATATTTTTTTTCCAAAACCTCTATTTGGTCACGTTGCCTTAAATACGTTTTTATAACTAAATTCAAAGGCATGTTCATATTTTTTTTCTATCAAGCGATGTTAATCAAATCGTGTTTTCAAAACGCTATCGATCTGCGCTCTAAGTGAAGTTTTACATATATTAAAACTGAATCTGTCAGGTAAGTAATATTGGCGGTACACTTCTTGAAATTCGAGTCAGACGCAGTCTGACATCACCTTAAAATACCTAGGTATTTTGCTGTGCCTATTCCGACCGTTCTGTTATAGTGCCCGGGACGGATCTCGGCGTGTCGTCGCCGCAGCGGGCGACCCGCCACGCGAATAAACTATACAAGTACGGTGCGGGTGCGAGGGAGAACACCGACGAACCGCTGCGGCGGCGACACGCCAAGATCCGCCCCGCGCATTATACGTAGGTACTACATAATAGCGGCATTTAACTCGCATTTCGTATCGCATGTTTTCCTAATTTTTTTAACAATAAAGAATACTTCTCTAGTTAGATTTATATACAGGGTATTTCAGAATATGGTTAAAAGGGGGTAAAGTCAAGGTTCGAAAGGTGTCCATATTCGAAGACGAAAAGCTCTGACACAGATTCAGTCATTTTATAGTATTTTTTGGTTAAAATCGCTTCATAAAAATTTAGTGGACGGTTAACGTCCGCCTTTATTAAATAAAAATAAAATCACTAACTCGTGGATATAAATGGTTACATATGTTGCATACATAACTACTACCTAGTAAAATTGAACTGCATGTAGGTAAATTCCAAACACCGATCATTGATATCAAATGAAAAATGGGATTTTACCTAGACAGCACTATTGCCAAATCTCCCCAGACGCACTGTCCATCGAGGTTTGATTACAATTTCCAATTTTTGTATGAAAAAAAAAAATACGAAATTTTGATTTGAGTGATTTGCGTGGATTTTTTTCTTATAATAATGAGTACTTTCTATTCCTGAAGTTTCTCAAGCCTATCCTGAAACACCCTATAAATCCTTCAAAACATTTTACAGAAACAAGCTCGATACATAATTTTACAAAGTTTTTAGTTTATTTCATGATCAGTTACATTATTATGAACAGTATTACGCGTAATAAAGACGAAACCTTACATAATACCTTTGCAATTATTTCTGAGTTATCCTTGTTAGCACAACTCTAGCATTGCAGATCACATATTGGGTTCCTGCCGGAGTCAGTGCATGCGATCATGTCATGTTATTACGAAATTATTCCAATTGGTTGAATTGAAAGAGCCTTGAAAGCGGAGGCTGTATAATCGCTTTGGATGTTAATTTACTATCTAATTGCCTAATTAGTATTAATTTACCTAGGTATCAAGTCTGGGCTCATCGTTGGGGTTTCCAACACTTAAAAAGTGGCCAAATGCGAGACGGACTTGCGCGCCGAGGGTTCGGTACCACCACGTAATTGGCCCGATTTAATTATTTGTTGTATTACCTTAGAGTTTTCACTATAAATAATCACACCAAGTTTGACGCTTGTTTCCATTACCGTTTTTACGATAAATAGAGCAAAAATTGACATTGGAAACCCTAGCTCAACACATACACTATGTTGTAGTTTAAGTAATCTCTGCTGCCATGGCTGCTGAGAGACACTGCAGTGTGTTAATTATGTTCATTATGCCACTTAATGCGGGTCAATGGCGGGCTTATTGCCTTAGGTAATTTCCTTCGGTGGACCTACATTTTGACATGGCATCCGAACCATGGAATAATAGGTGAAGGTATGCACGTAATTTTTTTTCAAATCAGAAAAAAACTCATTGGTTCACGCCGCGCCGCCGCGGTGCCGGTTGGATTCAATCCTCGGACCTCTCGCAAGAGAAGCCGACGACGCCCAGCACTCGGCCACCCGCCGCAATGTAGGTACGCTATATTTTTATGTTTGTTTGTAGGTATAACTTTGTCTCTCTCAGTACTCTTGGTCTTGACGTGTCCTCTGCTAATGCAAAGGACACGTGACGCACACTATTGTGTGCGCCGCCTAACACACGGTGCTGTCAGAGCTGCCTTAAATAAAACATGCTGATTTATTGAATTATATAATAAATAAAAGTATACATTTTTATCAAATCAACCCAATGTGTTTTATTTTGGATAGTATTCTATAGCATATGGTTTATTTAACTAATTAAATGCCGCACTGCAAAGGCGTGGAACGGGCTTCACCACTCCTACAATACACGGATCTTCAAATCGCGGGTTATATACTATAATAGTCTTTCCCCAGCGACATTAGTCCACCTCCAAGCAGGAATCCTCAAAAGCAGACCTCCTCGGGGGTTAAATTGACTGCGCCTGAGGCTTCGACCACGGGCACAGCCACCCAGTTCAGAAGCAAGAAGAAAAATAGGAGTATTCTAGAATCCATTACAAAATAAATAACTAATTTATTATTAATATTATTAATGACTAGACACTTGAAAATTCAAGCAGGTTTGAGAGGCGTCACATCAGGTACATGTACCCGAGCCACGTCACCAGCTAAAGGTTAAATTGAGATAAATCTGAAAAACGCTTGGATACACGCGCGTCTACGTGACTTGGCGACAACGACGACGACGACGGTGTTAGTAAAGAGAGGCTAGTGGACTGTGACAAGGTGCCATTAGGCCATTAGGTGTAGGTAGAGATGGCTTGTAAGAGATTATCAGAATGCGCCTTCATTGCTAAATCACTAAATGTATCTATTATAATTCGCCTGTATGAAATATAATTGTTAGAAATCTAAAGAAGATAAGCAATCTAATGGACATAAGCAACCAAAATGAACAAGAGGAAAAGCAGTAAAAGGCTCAGCCTATATCTGCATGAAAGGAGCAGAATTAATGAATGTTAATATGCCAGACTCCAGCGAGATAGATAATAAATAAATGCAATTGCATTTTGCAATGTGCTCTATGAAACAACAACAGGTCATTGCTGTTTTTGTGTAATCTGACACGGTTGGTCCACCATACATACATCATGTGATACTTAGCTAGATTCATGATGACAGTCAATCGCACCATATTCCTGCCGGTATGAAAACTGGGTGAGATGCCAGTACTCAGTACAGTACTTAGTAGAGTACAGTACTTGCCTAGTTTAGTTTAGGGAATCTATGGTATAGATAGAAAAAAAAAAAAAAAAAAAAGATAGATAGAAGATGTACAGACTTTTTTGCATTTACGATTTTATTATATGTATAGAAGATAGATATAGCCCCCGCAGTATAGATACTTCCTTCGTTTCGTATTCTAACATTTTATTATTAAACAATCCCATTTTCTAATATCGCAAAATTAAAGCATTTACTTTAAAACTCCAACCTTTAGATTTTATGTCAATTGTACAAAGGTAATAATTTTACATACATACATATCACACACGCTGAATCCCGACAATCGGGGTAAGCAGAGTAATCGGTGTTGTGTTGCAAGAACTCTGGTAAATTACAGCACAACACCGACCACCACGCTTCGCAAAGTATTCGAACAAGATTCAATAGATCAAACAGCAAGTAAAGCACGAAGACCCACCTCCTGCATGACTCAGTGGAAGTACCGTGCCAAGGTGAGAGGTCGCGAGCCTGTCGCCCTTTAGGTAATAATTTTAATACTACTAATAACCCGTTTGGGGGCCTGTTTCAGGAATGGTATAAGACTAGTACCTAATCATTCCAACGGCTGTTATTTTGTTTCCATGACAATACCGTTCCTGAAAAATCATAAATAATATTGACGGTGACTGTACTAACCGATCAGTAGGTACAATGTCCATACAATATAATAATTTTCTTTCTACAGTCCTTCTGGTAGTACCACGGACAAAAAACATTGCACTTGGTTCTACCAGTAGGACTACGCAGTAAGCGACCACGGGCAACAAAGGCGATTTTGTATGGAGAAAGTTAACTTCCGTCTCGGCTTAAGTGTGCGAGGCTACGCTTACTTGTGGTATGCACAACTATACGTTATTAGTTTTATTATAGTTCTAGACTTCTAGTGGTCCAAGGATCGGGCGGTTTGCGAGAGGCAGCGGTTTCGATCTTCTCCGAGTTCACAGGGTACCTACACCACTTTCCACACTGCTCCAGTCTAACTTTTTTCTTTGCCGTAAATACATGTGAGCGCTAGTGGCGCTATATTTACACAATTGGCGGTTTTGTACCTAGACACATTGGCTAGTCGCCAAAAATATCATTTAATGTAGATAGGTACACGTAATGTAGATACCAAAAGTATTTCATCCAATCGGTTCTGCAGATCTTTCCTCCACAGAACTGGTAAACTCTGGAACGCTCTCTCTGCCCACATATTTCCTCCCAAATACAGTCTCGGGTCTTTCAAGAGAGGCGTGAATAGGCACCTGAAACCTCCACGTACGACCAAATGTCCATGGGCTTCGTTAGACACCTTATTGGTAGCTCGGTGCCACATGTCACGCTTTCCATAAAAAAATAATTTCGAGTCGCAAATTGTAAGAGAATTTACTGTAGAATTTCGTAAAATTATGTGGTGTCTATTGGGCGTATGACTTCACTGCACACCACCACCAGCATGCACTTTGAAATCACACATGTTCTATGAAATCAATCATGGTCGATGAACTGCTCATAACTATCGCTCCCCCCCCCCCCCCCCCCAACCCCGCCACCCCCGGTCCGCCCCGTTACGCCATCCACAGTGGCACAGAACAGCGATCGGAGGCCGTCTTCTTCTCTTGCTCTATGCTCAGTGCTCAGTCGCTCAATGCGAACACGCAAAGTTGTGTTTCGTAGCTCCTTCATGCGTAATTTTGATTTGGTTAATTTGTTTAGAATTATTGGGTGAATTTAACTTAAGTACTATTTATTTATCTATAGATACCTAGTCTCATCACATCAGACCACCTTGATTACAATACACACACCACACGCCGTATCCCGACGATCGGGGTAAGCAGGGTAATCGGTGTTGTGCTGCAAGTAGGAACTCGGGTAAATTACAGGACAACAAACACCGACCACGACGTTTAGCAAAGTATCCGGACAAGTTAACTATCAAGCAGCAAGTAAGGCGCGATATGCTGCGGGTGGCCGATTGGTTTGGGCATCGGCTTCTCATGCGAGAGGTCCGCGGTTCGAATCCCGTCGGCGTGTACCAATGAGTTATTCTGACGAAAAAATTTACGTGCATACCTACACCTGCTGCTTCACCGTTCGGAACCGGTGTAAAACTGTAGGTCCCTTCCCTTGCCCCTTACTAGGTGGTAGGCTCAAATTGTAGCCGACTGGGGTGATACCACCGTACTGGATGTAAGATGGCCGCATAGCAGCCTCGGTTGTGTTCTCCTCTAGTCCAGTATAGCCAGCAATCCAGGGAAGTCTCCGGTATGACACCTACCTTCTCGGAGGTGATATTGGCTGGTCGGAGCCAAGTCGGAGCATGCGCCTTAGCCCCTCTAACTTAGCCACCCATACCGGATTACATAAAAACAAAATATAATTATAAGATCGAATAAGGTTACGTACGATACGCTCGAGCGGGGAATCGGGAGTAGTCAGTAGGTATTTTAGGGGGCAGGACTAAAGCCATGGGGGGAAACGCTACTAGGTCATTGCATTGAACGACCTAGTTAGCGATTGCAAATGATTTGTCTGTGACTTTTTACTGAGAAATATAGAGGCATTGCCTTATAAGAAAAAACTTGGTAAAGTAGTTCAGATATTCATTATCGTGCATTCACGCTTCAACTGTTTCGTCCATACAAATAATTCGTACGCAGATTATCACTAGTGCGCAACGCCAAAGGTCACGCTGGCAACTACTGTAGTTAGGTAGGTACATAAGTTTCTTTAGAAATCTAGTAGCTACCCACCAGCACAACGCGATATGCGGAAAATATAAGTAGGTAATGTCTACCTATACAGCTACTGGCGGCCTTCAGGCATAGGTACGAAGAGAATTCAGGCGTTAATGATTTGTATGGGACCTCACATGTTTGGATACATTACCTAGTACTTAACTTAAGGGGGCAGACTTAAAACCAGCCGCAACTACCTACTTGTTAGGGTTTGCATCGTGCTGTGTCTGCTCGGTTGTCTGCGGTTATGAGTTATGACGTACGGGTGTGAAACGTGGACTCTGACGACGGTCGCTGTTGTCCAAAGGTTGAAAGTTGCCCAGCGCGCAATGGAGCGAGCCATGCTGAAAAAATCCGCCGACACACCAAAGTAGTCGATATTGGACACCGGGTGGCTAAGCTCAAGTGGCAGTGGGCTGGGACGTTAGCCGAAGAGACGATGACCGTTGGAGTAACCGTGTCCTACACTGGCGGCCGTGGACAGGAAAACGGAGTGTGGGAAGACCACCCGCCAGGTGGGACGATGACATCAAGTACGCCGGCGGAAAGTGGTTCCGTATCGGTGAAGGCCGGGAGGACTGGAGGAAAATTGAAGAGGCGTATGTCCAGCAGTGGACGCTTACACTCTGACTGACTGTGTCTGCTCCCTTTCAGCTAAAAAATGTTTTTTACATTTTTATAATCTTGTTGTTATTTTATAGTTATATTTTTAGCTGAATAAACGTTATTCTTTCTTTTTTTCTTTCTTACTGGCTACTAACACTCATCATGTCATGCATGACAGTACATCAAACTGTTGGAGCTGGGTGCCCTGTCAAAATTTCATAATATACTTACTGTTCGGCCAGAAGGTAAGGTAACCTTTCCATACTACGTGACCGATTTTAGGCCAATTTTGGACCTCCCCCCCCCCCCCCCCCCCCTTGACCATGTGTGGTACCATTAACAACACGGTACTGTTTTTCAATATATTTATGTGGATTAAGCATAATATTACGGTTGTACAATACCTTACTGTTCGGCCAGAAAGTAAGGTAACGTTTCCATACTACGTGACCGATTTTAGGCCAATTTTGGACCCCCCCCCCCCCTGGACCATGTGTGGTACCATTTATAACACGGTACTGTTTTTCAATATATTTATGTGGATTAAGCATAATATTACGGTTGTACAATACCTTACTGTTCGGCCAGAAAGTAAGGTAACGTTTCCATACTACGTGACCGATTTTAGGCCACCTTTGGACCTCCCCCCCCCCCCCCCCCGTGACCATGTGTGGTACCATTAATAACCCGGTACTGTTTTTCAATATACCTATTTATATGGATTAAGCATAATATTACGGTTGTACAATACCTTACTGTTCGGCCAGAAAGTAAGGTAACGTTTCCATACTACGTGACCGATTTTAGGCCACTTTTGGACGCCCCCCCCCCCCCCCCCCCCCCCCCCTTTGACCATGTGGGGTACCTTGGATAACCCAGTGCTGTTTTGAAATGTATTTTGTACAATTGACTTAGCCTACAACGAATGTGTAGGTATTTTAAGCCGCGTCTCCTGCGCATGTTTTTTCGAAACATTACACAAAAACATTTGTTATCTCTATCATACAAATGTGTATGGCCACGCCCACGCCCCAATGTTTCGATGTTTCGACAAAAACATTCGCAGGAGATGCGGCTAATCTATACATGTAATAAAATCGTAGACTTACCGTGTCTGTACATTAAATATTTTTGCAAAACAATAACTGGGGGACGGAAGGAATAAGTAATAGAACGTAAAAATATAGTTTTTGAAATTTTTGTCTGTTTGTCGGTTTGTCAGTTTGTTGGTTTGTTGGTTTGTTTGTTCGTTTGTGCGCGCATCACGCAAACCACTCATTGGATTAAAAATCTAACTACTACAAAAAATGAAGCTTTATTCTGAGTAACATTTAGAGTTTATTTCATCAAAATCAACCCACAGAATCAAAAGATATTAATTTTTTAAGTTAAGTTAGAAAATATCTTACAGCACACCACGCCGCGCCACCGCGCGCAGCGCCTCCGCGCGGCGTCTCGCGTGTTTAGTGTCTCGGAAAAGAAAGACGGCTGCTGTAGACTGGTGAGGTGAGAATGAAAAATTTCCTGTGTGCAGTTTTATCTGTTTTTATAATTTATATTATTTAATAAAAAAACACATACTTTTATGATATTTCGACAAATTTGTCGTCTTCAGATAAAATTGTTTACATAATTTAATAAGTCAAATACTGAATGACAGATGGCGTTGTTATCTGGTAATTACATTTTATTAGTTCTTTTATCCTTTCATTTCATTTTTAGGGTTCCGTATCCGGTACGGGACACTATTACTAAGCCTACGCCGTCTGTCTGTCTGTCTGTCCGTCCGTCCGTCTGTCTGTCCGAGGGCTGTATCTCTTGAACCGTAATAGGTAGCCCGTTGAAATTGTCACATAATATGTGTTATTGTGGCCGATATAACAGCAAATAATAAAAATAAGAAACCTCGTAAGAAACATTAAAAAATTCACGGGGGTTCCCATAGAAGAAACCAAAAAGTGTATGCGCGCGCGCCATCTACCGAATAGATTATGAAGAATTTAAACTAATAATGACATTTAATTAATATTCAGCATTTCATAACACGCCATCTAGACGGCGTGAGTGGCGCTAGCCATGACATGGCGATACGGAACCCTCAGTAGCTCAGTGGTGCGGTCGGTCGACTGTTGATAAGCAACCCTGACCGCGGTCAGTACTTCGATGGGTGACCGCTCCACCGTTGGAGGCTGCCCGTGGTTCGAATTCCACATTAAACTGTAGGTCCCTTCCCTTCTTACCTTACTAGATGGTAGGGTTTTCCCGCCCGGGTTGGTACCACCGCTCTGAATGAAACGTATAGTTCGTCTTTCTGTCCAGTTCAGTGACATGAAATGAAGGGAAGCACTGACATGGCACCTAGCTCACCCGGTGTTATGGGCTGACATCACGGATGTTGTAGGTGATGTAGCCAACCGTATCTGTTTCCATGAAAAAAAAGTGTTTTTATCTTAGCGGCTTATGTGCGGCCACGAGATCTGCTGAACTCTGAAGTGGACGTAGTCGTGCCTTAGTTTACAGAGAAGCGTTATTGTAGATTATAAATTACCATTAGTTGCGGCTTCACTTATGTAGTTCGAATCATATCTATAACCTGCCCAATTAAAAAACACCAAAACAATTGAATCATACTAACGAACGGACAGACCGAGTCACGTTGCGTTTTATAACAGGCTGAGAAAGATCAAGTCCACGCGGACGTAGTCGCGGGCACAGCTAGTACTATAATACTTGCTTTAATATTATTTCAATGATTGTAGGTATGTTTGAATGTGACCAGGCGAATTCTTTTTAACCCCCGACGCAGAAAACGGAGGGGTGTTATAAGTTTGACGTGTGTGTGTGTCGTTGTGTGATCGTGTGTGTGTGTGTGTGTGTGTGTCTGTCTGTGGCATCGTAGCTCCCAAACGGATGGACCGATTTGGATGCGGGTTTTTTTATTAGGAAGCTTGTTTATTCGGGATGGTTCTTAGCTATGTTTGTAATCAAGTAATTAAGTAATAAAAAAATTAATTATCTTAAAAAGTATAATTTCCGGTTACTTACTTAAAGGAGTCGGGGACCGCTAAGTAAATAAAATATATAAACTCAGAGCTGCGAGGAAATTTACTTAGCGGTCCACCGACTCCAGTAAGTAACCGGAAATTATTTTTTACTTTTTAAGGGTCGGGGGTTTTTTAAATTTGTAATTTAACTTTTCCTTGTAATGGAACAGTGCCTGTTGAGTTCTTGAGGAAAATTAGCGAGAATGAAACAAAATTAATATTGAAATGTGATTTTGAACGAAGTGTTTATTTTTGTAATTAGTAATTTTCAAATATACCACGTGACAGGATGAATACCCCCCCCCCCCCCCCCCCCCCCCCCCCTCAGAGTATCTATCAGTATCCTTCTATATCTATCTCAGTAAGTCTGTTCGGTATTATTCGGCTTTACATAGCGCAACACAAATTCACTAGGTACACTTGCCTCCATCAAGCCCGGCGGCAGAGACAAACAGCCACATAGCTGGCCACCTACGCTTGTCCGCTCTGGTCGCCAAGCAACGGGCGACAGAGAGTTGTTGTTGACGAGTTCTGCAAAACCGGAACGGAGCGGTGTACATAATTAATTACGTACGAAAACGAAAACTTTTACCAAGATCGTGGTGTGGACTGGGCTATCGAAGGAGCGGACGGCGCGGCGATTTCACAAGGTAGGAGGCCACAACCACACACACACTACGATTCAAAGTCAGTCAGCGTGTAAGCGTCCACTGCTGGACATACGCCTCTCCAATTTTCCTCCAGTCCTCCCGGCCTTCACCGGTACAGAACCACTGCTTTCCGCCGACGTACTTGATGTCGTCGTCCCACCTGGTGGGTGGTCTTCCCACACTCCGTTTTCCTGTCCACGGCCGCCAGTGTAGGACACGGCTACTCCAACGGTCGTCGTCTCTTCGGCTGGAGCCCAACCACTGCCACTTGAGCTTAGCCACCCGGTATCCAATATCGGCTACTTTGGTGCTATCTATAGGTATGTACAAGCTGCGGGTGATCGTCGCGGTCTTGCCTTGGACTCTTGATCTCAGGCTCCGAGATTCAAATCCGGCCGACAAATACTTACCAATGTGTTTGTAACGTAGACAGGTTTGTAAGTGTTGGAGTGATATAAGTAATATGTGTCCGTGTCCACTTAACTTGAGTCTCGGCGTGTGGGAGCTAAAGTAAACGCAACAGTTTAGGTTAATACTTTATATTGCCCACGAGTACAACGTAAGCGCGAGCCGGATGCTCAGGCGCAGTGCATGTATACACGTTAGGTTGCTTAGCCGAAGACTGAGGAGCTGGGGCGACGTGGTGGTACTAGTAGGGCACGTAAGTCCGCTGGCGCGTGGGGGAAAGTGCCCCACCTTGCTGCACTGTCATGAAATGTGCAATGTGCCCAATGAGTCACCGCCACATGTTTTTATAGCCAGCAAGCCAAAGGTAAGTCACCAGAAGTGTGGCACCTTCTCGGAGATGATATTGGTTTGTCGGAGCCATATAAGCTCTGACTCCTCTCACTCAGCCACTCATACCGGATTGCATTAAAAAGACCGACCAAGTGCGAGTCGAACTCGCTCACCGATGGTTCCCTATCGCCATGTCATGGTCAGCGCCACTCACGCCATCTATGGCGTATTTATGAAATGCTTCAAATTAGTTAAATTCATGATTAGTTAAAATGCTTCATGCTATTTTCGGTAGATGGCGCGCACTACCGAAAACTTTTTAGTTTCTTCTATGGGAACCCCCGTGAATTTTTTACTTTTTCTAATTTGTATTATTTGTTGTTATATCGGCCATAATAAATAACACATATTCTGTGAAAATTTCAACGGGCTACCTATTACGGTTCAAGAGATACAGCCCTCGGACAGACGGACGGACAGACAGACAGACAGACTTAGTAATAGGATTCCGTATGGATGCGAAACCCTAAAAACTGTAATACATACAAGCGTCAAAGTTGGTGGCATTATGTCAACTTGGAGTCCGACCCGCACTTGACCGTTTTTAGGGTTCCGTAGTTAACAAGGAACCCTTATAGTTTCGCCATGTCCGTCCGTCTGTCTGTATTTCCGCGGCTTAGCTCAGAGACCCTTAGTACTAGAAAGTTGTAAGTTGGTATGGGTATACATACTTATTAATAACGCCGACAAAGTGGTAAAATAAAAATTTTGAAATAATTTTTTTTAGGGTACCTCCCCTACACGTAAAGTGGAGATGAATTTTTTTTCACGTCTACCACATCGTGTGGGATGTAGTTGGATAGGTCTTTGGAAAATATTGCGGTTTTGTGAAAAGCATTTTTATTGAAAAGCATATTTAAGATTTAGGGATCCGTTTGCGAATTATTAAGCTTTTAAGTGCTAATTTTTGTTAGAGTCAAGTGTCCCCACCCCCTGCCAGCTAAACTGTTGTTAATAGATATGTGAAAAAATTCACAGCAGTAGTATAGGTATATATCGAAATTAAAAGGAAAACTATCGCAGTAGTATCAAAAGTAGGCTGTACAGGTTGACGAGTAATACTCGTAATACTCGACCAACTTATAAAATGTACGGACGACAGCCATCATTTCACTGTTAAAGAACTCTTTAAATTAACATTCATTTATTTCCCCTACAAAATTATACAAGTAATCAAATAATTTATTTTGACAGGGTTCCGCAACTACGGAACCCTACACTGCGCGAGGCCCGACACGCACTTGGCCGATTTTTTTTAAATTTGGCAACCAAACGAACTAGGTACGTCGTTTATTACTGCCAGTATCCAGTGACGGTGCTGCACGGTACACATTTATAATTAGAATGCCGCAAGATACAATTCAACGGACAAATAGAAACAGACATCTCTGTTGATAAGATGTAGAGACATCCACATATCCTGTCATCGCCTAACGATGTCGACGGTATCCCATTTGAACGAACACATCATGGGAACTGCAAAATGTGAGGCGGAATATTCGCCCTTGTAGCTGGTATATACCTTGTGGTCTGCGTTTGTAGTTTGTAAGTTCTACTTCGTATTCAAATGGAACTGGCGGAATTTTCGACGTATCCTCGGACGTATCCAAGAGTAGGATGTTTAATGTTTATTGTTCACCCGGTGTTATGGGCTGACATCACGGATGTTGTAGTTGTAGGTGATGTAGCCAACCGTGTCAGTTTCCATAAAAACAAGTGCGAGTTTTACTCGCGCACGGAGGTTTCCGTATCTATTCGCTATCAATAATATCCGCCTATCTTTTTTCTTTCAACAATGCAATGCATAAAAGCCTGTGGCGCCATCTATTATTCAGTAGCGTGACTAATAGATTTTTCGCACGTTTGTTGTATGGGAGCCCTCCTTAATTTTTAACATTTTCTTTTTTTTTTTTTTATTTGTTGTTATATCCGCCATAGTAACACATATTCTGTGAACATTTCAAGTTTAGCTTCTTCCTGAACGCAGCTCGGCCGTCGGCCTCGCCCTTAGTTACTTGCTTTCTTCGAGATGGTTTATTATTTATCAGAACGAAGCTCGGCTTACTTACTTTCTTCAATATGGTTTAGCTTCTTCCTGAACGCAGCTCGGCCGTCGGCCTCGCCCTTAGTTACTTGATTTCTTCGAGATAATTTATTATTTATCAGAACGAAGCTCGGCCTTCGGCCTCGCCTTAGTTATTTAATTTCTTCAATATGGTTTAGCTTCTTCCTGAACGCAGCTCGGCCTTCGGCCTCGCCCTTAGTTACTTGCTTTCTTCGAGATGGTTTATTATTTATCAGAACGTAGCTCGGCCTTCGGCCTCGCCTTAGTTACTTACTTTCTGCAAGATGGTTTAGCTTCTTCCTGAACGCAGCTCGGCCTGCGGCCTCGCCCACAGTTACTTACTTCATTCAAGAATGTTTTTCTTCTTCCTGAACTCAGCTCCGACTTCCGCCTCGCCCTTAGTTACTTTCATCGAGAAAGAATATCGTTTACGTGAGCGCCCCGCCTTTAGTTACTTACTTCTTTTTTTTAAATACAAATTTCACGCGAGCGAAGCCGCGGGCAACAGAAATATAAATTGCACCAATGACAGCGACGTAAGTTCGACTTAATTTTTTTTTGAAGTGAAAACTTCTTTAGCGGCGCTTGGCACTTTTTTAGGTGGGTAAAAAATGTTAAACTCGCGTCAGATCGTCATCGTCAGTCTCGAAAAGCGACAGATTTATTTTTATTATTTAAAATGTAATTTTAAGCCATTGCATTAAGGTTTAAGTTACGAGTGGCTCGGGATTAATTCTGTTCGTCTCTCAGTGACAGTAAAGCCGAAAGCGAATCAAGGGAATCCTATATTCGTTTGGTCGTTTATGTGATTTCGTGGCTCAATGGTAAGAGTGTAGGATTTGTATTTTTTTACCATGGGTTCGAACCCCTCAAATTTTTTATTTTTTATTTTTTTTCCTTTTGTTTACTTTTTTAAGCAATGTTACGGTGTTTAAATTTTTTTAGGGCGTTTAGTTTTTTTTATAACCACCTAAGAATTATTTTCGTAAATAGAAAAAGTTATTTTTTTGTCTTTTTTAAGCAATGTTACGGTGTTAAAATTTTTTTAGGGTCTTTAGTTTTTTTTATAACCAAATTATTTTCAGAAATACAAACAGTTTTCACTTCTGCCGGCACTCCCGGAGTGCAACTGGGGCTTTTTTTATCAAACATTTTGTCACCGGCCAGCTCACGTCGAGATGACAGTTCTCCGTTTTCAACTTGACATTTTAAATTGTTTTTTACCTTCACTTTGGATTACGTGATTTTAAGTGCGCAATAATATCTTCTATACATATAATAAAATCGTAGAGGTAAGAAAGTCTGTACATTGAATGTATTCGGAAAAAAACTAACCAGGGTGGCTTAAAATGAGATACTGAACATGTTAGAATAGTTTTTAAAATTTTTGTTTGTTTGTTTGTCTGTACGCGCATCACGCAAAAACCACTGAACGGAATTAGACGAAACTTTGTATAGTGGCAGTTTATATGCCGGATTAACATAATACGTAAAAAAAAATTACAAAAATAAAAAAAAATTAACAATTATAAACATTATTGCGCGTTTAAAATCACGTAGTCCAAAGTACATAATTATATCTTGAGAACTGGCAGCAAATACAATTTGAATAAAATATTCATTCGAAATTTAAAAATAAGTGATACAACGAAAATGACAGTTCTTCTTTTTTATAACTTGAACACAATAGTCTATACATATCTATTCTTTCTATACATATCATAAAATCGTAAATGCAAAAATGTCTATTTGTACGCGCATCTCGCAAAAACCACTGAACGGAATTTGACGAAACTTTTTATAGTGACAGTGTATATCCCGGATGAACATAATAATTAAAAAATATAATAAAAATCACGTAATCCAAAGTAAAGGTAAAAAACAATTTTAAATGTCATGTTGACAACGACAACGGAGAACTGTCATCTCGACGTGAGCTGGTCGGTGACAAATTGTGTGATAAATAAAAATAATAATTGAAAGTCGAAGTTATGTCGCTGTCATTGGTGCAATAAAATTTATATATCTGTTGCCCGCGGCTTCGCTCGCGTGAAATTCGTACTAAAAAAAAAGAAAGTAAGTAACTAAAGGCGGGCCCGAAGGCGGATCTGCGCTCACGTAAACGATATTCTTTCTCGATGAAAGTAACTAAGGGCGAGGCGGAAGGCGGAGCTGAGTTCAGGAAGAAGAAAAACATTCTTGAAGAAAGTAAGTAACTAAGGGCGAGGCCGAAGGCCGAGCTCTATTCTGGAAGACCATAAACCTTCTCGAAGAAAGTAAGTAACTATGGGCGAGGCCGCAGGCCGAGCTGCGTTCAGGAAGAAGCTAAACCATCTTGAAGAAAGTAAGTAACTAAGGCGAGGCCGAAGGCCGAGCTACGTTCGGATAATTGAAAAACCATCTCGAAGAAAGCAAGTAACTAAGGGCGAGGCCGAAGGCCGAGCTGCGTTCAGGAAGAATCTAAACCATCCTGAAGAAAGTAAGTAACTAAGGCGAGGCCGAAGGCCAAGCTACGTTCTGACAAATGATAAACCATCTCGAAGAAAGCAAGTAACTAAGGGCGAGGCCGAAGGCCGAGCTGCGTTCAGGAAGAAGCTAAACCATCTCGAATAAAGTTAATTAATATTAAGATTGAGTTAATTTAATTTAAATTTTATTATAAAGTCCACGCTTTTAACGGCAAATATACCGTGCATCCTAGAACCTCGCGGTTATTCCCGGCTGGATGGCAAGAGGCCCGATGCTATCACCTTAGTGCCATGGACTAAGGGTAGTTCTTTGATGTGGGACGCCACTTTTGTTCTCACATTGGCTCCAAGTCACGTTAGGACATCTTCAAGAGCGGCTGGCGCGGCCGAGGCTGGGGCGGAGAGCCTTAAACGCAGCAAATATAGAAATATAATTCAAGATTTCGAATTTGTTGCGTTTGCGGTTGAAACCCTCGGTCCGTGGAGCAGTGAAGCCAAAAGAGGCTTGAGCTGGTTGACGCAACTGGTGTCCTGCCATCAAGGGCTTATGTACTTCATTCAAAGGGTAAGCCTTGCCATCCAGCGGGGTAATGCCGCAAGTGCTCTAAGAACATTTGAAAATGCCCGTTTTGATAGTTATTTTAATGTTTGTTAGGTAGGTTTAATTCTTTAGTTATTAATATTACTTTTTTATTTTTATGAAATAAATAGATTGAGTAAACGATATTATATTCTATCGAAGAAAGGAAGTCTTTAAGGGCGAGGCCCGAAGGCGGAAGAGGGTTTTTGGTTTACCTGAACGGAGCTCGGCCTTCGGCCTCGCACTTAGTTCCTTCCTTTCTTCCAGAAGGTTTATCGTCTTCCTGAACGCAGCTCGGCCTTCGGCCTCGCCCTTACTTACTTCCTTTATTTGAGAAAGGTTTATCGTTTACATGAAAGCAGCTCGGCCTTCGGCCTCGCCCTTAGTTAGTTACTTTCTTTAAGAAGGTTTATCGATTACCTGAACGCAGCTCGGCCTTCGGCCTCGCCCTTAGTTACTTACATTCTTCTTTGGAATACGAATTTCACGCGAGCGGAGCCGCGGGCTCAGCTAGTTTATAATAACTTTAATTTTTATTATATTTTTTTGTTTGTTATGTTAATCCGGGATCTCCCCTTATTGCATGAATTATAAAGGAGATGGAATAAAAATATTTTTTAAAGTGAACACTTCGTTTATTTTTTTTAAGTAATCAGAATCCATATATGGCTTCGTATGTAATTTGTGGTATTTATTTTTTCATTCAGTAAAATGATTTGATTTTATTTTGATTTGTTGTATCCCGCAAAACGGAGTAAGCAGAACAATCAGCGTTGTGCTGCAAGAACTCGGGTGACTTACCGCATAATACCTACACATACGATCACCTACGGCAAAAGTAGTTATTGTTGTTAGGACATTAAATTATTATAAAATTCCCGTCAACGGTTTCGTTCGCGTGAAATTTTGTGCTAGATTTTGTAAGTACTCGCTAAGTCGGAACATCGCGAAGTAAACAAGCGACGGAGTTGATTGAGCTCTATTTTTTCCGGTTGAGTCACATGTTCCAACATACTATAACAAACAGACGAGAGACAAGTTTAAAAAGTGTATTAATATCCGTAAGTATTCAATATGAATTGCAATAAAACTAATCTAAAAGTTAAATTACAAATTTAAAAAACCCCCGACCCTGAAAAATGCAAAAATAATTTCCGTTTACTTACTTAAAGGAGTCGGGGGACCGCTAAGTAAATACCCGCGCAGCTCTGAGTTTAGATATTTTATTTACTTAGCGGTGCCCCGATTCTTTTTAATGTTCGGGGTTTGTAATTTAACTTTTATTTCAAGCTTTAAAAAAACCGCATGCAAATCGGTCCACTTATTAAAATAATAATTTTTTTATTACTTAATTACTTGATTACAAAATAGCTAAGAACCACCCTGATTAAACCAGCTTTCTAATAAAGAAAACCGTTTGGGAGCTACAATGCGACAGCAGACACACCCATATACACCCACACACACACGTTAAACTTATAACACCCCTTCCCACCCCTCTTTTTTTTATGGAACCTGACACGGTTTGCTACATCACCTACAACATCCGTGATGTCAGACCATAACACCGAGTGAACTAGGTGCCATATCAGTGCTTCCCTTCGATCGTCCCTTTGCGTCGGGGATTAAAAATGATGATCTTATCTTATACATTGTCAAAATGTTATGTAAGATAGATGTTATCTACGAGTATCTTACTGGAGCATGTGTTCGCGTTCTGTATGTAGGTAGGTACCTACATACTTACTTTCCGACAGCTGCAAATGTTTTCACGAGCTTCTGCGACTCGAACACGCTCCGAGAAATGACGTCATTGATTGGAAGATTATTTTCATTGGGACCATCCATGGACGGCTGATATTCAATCGGAAGTATTCGGGGCGGATTTTCTCACGTAATATTATGACTAGCTAGCTTATTCTCGCGGCCGCTCGCCATATTTGGCTGCATCACCTGCTACACCCACCCGCGTCATGTCATCCGTCACACTACGGCCGTTGCAGGCTGACCGTGGTTCGGATCCCACGTAAAACTGTGGGTCCCTTCCCTTCTTACCTTACTAGGTGGTAGGGTTTATCCCGCCCGGGTTGGTACCACCGCACTGAATGAAACATCGGTCGAAACGGGTAAATAGTTCGTGTTTTCCGTCCAGTTCAGTGTAGCCGACATGAGAAATGAAGGGAAGCGTTGACATGGCACCTAGTTCACCCGGTGTTATGGGCTGACATCACGGATGTTGTGGGTGTTGTAGCCACCGTGTCAGTTTCCATAAATTTTTTTTTTTAAAAAAAACACTACCTACTCGGTGCAGTAGATCAGGGGTTCTCAACCTTTTTTCCTCTGCGACACATCTGAAGATTTTTTTTTAACTGGCGACACTCTCAAAGAAAACACAAGTCTTACAAGTAAGTAGGTAGGTACATAATTTTATTACAATTAGAGATTTTGGAAGCATACATAAAATTAATATCAATTAACCACATCCCACAGGCCACAGTGTCATCCCTGTTGTTCTTATTATAAGCCTTTTTTTAGGGTTCCGTATCCGGTGCCGGTAAAATAATAGGGTCCCTATTATATTTTCAGCCTCGATAGCTCAGTGGTGCAGACAGTCAACTGTCGCTATTGAATGTTAAGCAACGCTGGGTGCGGTCAGTACTTGCATGGGTGACCGCTGACCATTGGAGGCTGACCGAGGTTCAGATTCCTCGTAAAACTGTAGGTCCCTTAAAATAAATAAAAAAAAAAATTTCACCTCCTGTCAATGCCACTTTTACATTTAGTTAGGCAATCAGCTGGGAGACGGTCGTCATGTTGTTTACGAAATTTTCGCGCAAAAATGTCACATATTCTAATCTGGCGGGAAATTCAAAAAAGCCCTATCTCAGGTACAATTTCAGCTGTTCTTGACAATGAGTAGACTGGCGCGCGGAGGGAGAAGGAACCGCGCCCCGTGGCCGCGCCACCGCGGCCGGTGCAGCACGACAGCGCGGCGACCGGGCGAAAGGGCGAATTTTTTTAATTTTTAGAAATTCTCGCGACTCTACTGCCGCATGCTCGCGACACACTGGTTGAGAATGGCTGCACTAGATGCCCTGTTACTGCTTCTCTTGCGGTCGTGCCCGCCTAGAACGATAAAAAAGGTATGGACGCCGGACTGTCAAATGCTTGTATGAGAACTAGCGTCGCCGAGTTGCGGGGAGCGGAGTGTACTTACCGATGATAAGATATTCCACTATTGTGCACACTAAACTTGGCTATAGTGTTTTTACACGTAAAAACAGAGCATGCGGGCATTTTGAACAGGTTTTTGCGAACACAGCCGATGAAAGACTGACGGGCCAGCGCGCGACCGTCCATATAAAACAAGCATGCTTTTGCTTATATCGTGTTACGCTGGCGAGGATAGGGTTCGGGGTCCATACCTTTTTTATCGTTCTAGGTGCCCGCTATAGCCCGCTACATTGGACTGGACGGAACACATGAACTATTTTCACAGCGTGCAGTGGTAACACCTAGTAAAGGGAAGGAACCTGCAGTTTTACGTGGAATGTGAACCACGGCCAGTGTCAATGGTGGACGGTTACCCATCGAAAGTTCGACCGCTTAGGATAGGTAGGTATATAAGTATGCTATCGTCGTTCTTTGATCATATTCGAAGGCTATATATATCAACCTATACCAATTCATATTGCAATACCGCCGAATAATATAGCAATTTCTGTACGAAGGTATACAGCTTAGCTAGCTAGTATATAGCTATATGTGTATAGCTTAGCTTTTATCCACGTAAGTCACTAAGGACGAGGCCGAAGACCGAGCCGCGTTCAGGTAATTAGTGCATACACAGTTTTAATTAGTAATAAATTATTTAAGGTTACTATACCGCGGCCTTATGTAAATATTGTATTATAAAAAAAAATCTACATGATATGATGGTACCTACGTACGGCATAGATTATTTAAATGAGAGGAAGATACGGAGTTAAGACCGACAGGAGCGAAAGATAGAGACTTACTATGATGAAACTGCCCGAATTTGTACGAAACCTTACCAGCTGGAGGATAACCCGATTTCGTATCTGGCATACAGATATTTCAATCGGGAATTTTCCACAAGCTTGGTAGGTAGGTAGCTTCCGGTTCTATTTCAAGCGGGTCGATCGACGTCGAGGCAAAAAGTCGTTAGTCTCGTTCGAAGTAGGTATTCATTTATTCAGCCCTGCTTGCACAGGTCACATGACTGAACAACGCATTAACTATTAATTCTGTCGGTCCCTTAGCGGCGCTGATGCCACTGGCCGTCACCGGGGCAGTCCGATGCGACCACGGAAAGGTGGTTCTCCTCTAGTCCAGTATAGTCAGCACTCCAAAGGGAAGTCTTCGACGTGGCACCTTCTCGATGCTGATATTTGCTGGTCGGAATATGTTCTCTGACACTGTGCAAACTTCGTTACTGCAACTTTCAAGCACGGGTAGACATATATTAATAAGTATTAGAATATATAGGTTTTAGTGCTCCACAAACATTTAGTACACGGAAAACCAAGGATAGTTAATCTAAATTACGTGTGCGCAAAGACAGACTTATCTCTTGAAAAGATTAAAAGTGGCGCGAAGAGGAGACGCGAAGCAATTAATTTTCTTCAGCTTGTATTACGAATATTAATGAGTGACAGCAATTTATACTAAGAACATTGTTAATATTACTAAATCTGGCCCATGACAAGACAACACACCTACTGATAGCGCGCACGTTCGTGGCCTCTGCGGGCGGAGGCCGATAGATCTTTAAACGATTATCCCTGTTTTGTCTTCGTACTTGAACCACACAATAAAACCTTATTAGATAAATAATTTAATGTCTTATATAAAAAATAGGTTTCGTAAATGTCGTTACTTTCAGAGATTGATTCACAACACTATACATTCCATTCTCGCTTTCCTGCCGGAGGCCACGAACGTACGCGCTGACTGTACATGAATAGGTACTAAACTTGATTCAAGAACAAAGTATTATTTACATTAATTTAAAACTTTGTGAATACACAAATAATAAGTGTTATGGCCATGGCACTCTGTTGTTCTGTGGGGTTATTGTTCTGTGGGATTCATTCTCCATGCACACTGGGACCATGAATTGTCCATTGTAAATTGTAAGTTAGAGCTTGTTGTGGAGCTACTCCAACATCTGAGCTATTCCACACAGCGGAGCACCCACTTTGGTACCTGCCCTTCGATAAAATAAAATCTATACATACGGAATCTTACTTCATACTAACATAGACTATACACTAACTAATCTAATAGGACTAATTTCAATACCACTTCGGCCCGAGCCCTCAAAACATCATCCAAATAAGACTTCGAATGCTCGGGCATTTAACGGTCATTTCTACACTGAGAACCGTTCCGAACTGTTAAAACTTCTCAAAAGCAAAACGTAAATATGACTCCGGACTCCGGACGCCCGCGCACTTACGACCATATGGATACTGTGATGCGCAGAACACTTTGTGTATCTTTTTAATTTTTTTAAGCAGACTAGTAGCAGGTGGGTGACGTGGTTCAGTCAGACTCGGTGAGTGCACCCTCGATCGAAGATGCCTCTATTATTCAGTTGAATTATTGGACTTCTGGTCACAACTCCTAGATATCTTGTCTTTTGAGCCTTTTCTCATACGGGAGTGTAGTGTAGCCAGCTGGTTGGGGTGTTTTATGAGCCCTTGTATAATATGCCTTGGTGTCAGATGCCACTTCTTCGCATACGGCTGCAATTCTCCATTTCTGGACTGCTTTTAGGCATGATTGCAGCTCATGGGAAGCTATTATGCGATCTAGGCTACTGCCAGGGATTACAGTGTCGTCCGCAAAGGTAGCCCTAGTTACGTCTGAGGTACTTGGGAAGTATGCCGTGAAAACAGCACTGGTCCCAGAACGAAGCCCTGGAGGACGCCGGCTTCAATGACACGAAATGCAAGGTGCAGTCTCCTTCCTTAACCTAGAATATTTTTCCCATCAGATAGGATTCCAAGATAGAGAAGGAGAAGCAAAGCAAAATCTTGTAGGTAGACCCCTGAGCCATACTTTGTCGAAGGCCTGTTGGATGTCAAGGAAGGCAGCAGCGCAGTATTGTTTTTCCTGCAGGGATTTAATTATCTTATTGCAGACTATGTTCACCTGTTCTATTGTGGAATACTGCGGTCTAAATCTAAACTGGTGATCTGGGATTATATTTTGGTCAGTCAGTATTGGGTCGATGCGAATCAATGATCACATCATACATAGAGTCTACAAACTCAGTATCTCATAAAACAAAGTAACTTACTCCATGACCACCCCTTAAAGATTTATTATTAGTATTGATATTGATTAATAATAAATAATAGTAGTCGTCAGTACAATGCATGCTGGCATTAGGTAGGTACTAACATCTGATATACTTGTGTTGTCTTTTCCTTTATCAGACTCTGTTGATATTTGGCCATGACACGCATTAACCACAGCCTATAAATAAATGATCACTTATTGAATACATTGTTCAAACTAGGTAGGTACCAATTTGTAATATCAATGGTGGTAATAATTGTGCTGTGTCTCATTTGTGACAGACTATTGGGGCACAGCTAGCCGTGCCCACTAATTTATAAAAAAACGAGGCAAGTGCGATTCAAACTTGCGCACCGAGGGTTCCGTATCGCCATGTCATGGTCAGCGCCACTCACGCCATCTATGTATTAGTTAAAATGCTTCATACTCTTTTCGGTAGATGTCACTTGATACACTTTTTAGTTTCTTGTATGGGGAACCTCGTGAATTTTTAACTTTTTCTTATTATTATTACATACATACATATATCACACACGCTGAATCCCGACAATCGGGGTAAGCAGAGTAATCGGTGTTGTGCTGCAAGAACTCTGGTTAATTACAGCACAACACCGACCACCACGTTTCGCAAAGTATTCGAACAAGATTAAATCGATCAAGCAGCAAGTAAGGCACGAAGACCCACCTGCTGCATGACTCGGTGGAAGTACCGTGCCAAGGTGAGAGGTGGCGAGCCTGTCGCCCTTTAGCACGGCATCTTGTCTCTATCCTTTAGTCGCCTTTTACGACATGCATGGGGAGGGATGCAGTGGGGATATTCTTTTTAAGTACCGGCCCCAGACGGTACTATTATTACACGGTATTATTATTATTTGTTGTTATATCGGTCATATTGCCGTGGCGGTGTAGTGCGTCTGGCATGTTCGCCGAGAACAGGATCGATGACTTCTTTGGAGTGCTGCGCAAGCAGAAGGCAGCATTTCTTTTCTTGGTCGTGTCATGACCAGCGAGCAAAATTTAATTATTGAGAATGTTAGTATGTACATAAATTATTATGAATTTTTTAAATAAATTATTAATTATTATTAGGCATTAGGTATAATTATTTAATTATGTTTTATTAATTTGGTTTTATTTTTATTAAGGACAATTTTATTATTTTATTTCATTTTATTTTTGTAAGTATTAGGACAATTTTACGTATGACTGAAGATGCGTTTTTTATTGTTTTTATTTTAATTAATTAAATTCGTATTTGTTTTAATATTTTTATAATTATTGTGTATTTTTTTTACTTTTAAGATAAAACTTCAAAATAGTTTTCATGCCGTAAGGTAGAGTAACATTTAGGTACTTACATAATTTTGTGACCTGTCCAAAGCCTTTGACTGTGTAAATCACGAAATATTAAATGAAACTAGAACATTATGGTATAAGAGACAATGAATTGGGTATATTCCAATCATATTTAGAAAATAGAGCTCAAATATGTGACGTCAATGGCTTAAAATCGAATGTAGAATCAATTACAATGGGGGTGCCGCAGGGTTCTATCCTGGGACCATTATTGTTTCTAACATGTGTTAACGACATCTCGAGCTGTATAACAGGCGATATAGAGATGGTAATGTTTGCAGATGATATCTCAGTTGTACTGAAAAACAATCATATAGATAAACCAAGAAAACCCTTTCAACTATACTAGAACCTCTAAAATCTTGGTTTGAGTGCAACAACCTATTACTAAATGTTAACATAACTAATATTAGGTAGGCACTTGGGACTCATATACGTAATAACAATGGTGGCATATTAAAAACTGCAGAAAACTTGTCATTAAACCTTTCTAATGAACTAACTTTCCTTGGGGTAATATTTGATAAAAGTTTTACTTGGAAAGCCCACATAAACTCTTTAGCTGGTAAACTGAGTTCCGCTTGTTATGCTATCAAAAAAATTAAAGAGCTAGGCGGAACTCATGCTGCAAAAACGGTTGATCATGCTTATTTTGAGAGCATCATGTCATATGGCCTTATGTTTTGGGGAGATGCAGCAGATTCAAATAGAATATTTTTATTACAGAAGAGGGCCTTGCGGTACATCTTGAATATGAAAACTAGAGATACTTGTAGGACAGCATTCGGGGAGATAGGAATCATGACTATACCAAGTCCATATGTTTACCAGAACATATGCTATGCCAGAAAATATAATCATGATTCTTCTTTTAATTCCGACAATCATAACTATGATACACGGTGTAAGAATAATGTACAATTAATAAGACATAGATTATCTAGAACCTTAAGAAGCTTTATTTGTAATAGTGCTGTCTTCTAACATAAAACAATTAGATGATAATAATTTTAAATGAAGAATTAAACAAATGTTAATTGAAAAGAGTTACTACACTGTTAAGGATGCTTTAGCTGACCATAATTTCATCTAAGAATCTGACTACTGTTTTTCCCACTAAATAACTTGACAATTGGATACACTTTGTATCTTTAGATTTTCAATATGACTTATTACATTTCTTTGTAATAAACTTTTACTAATTGTTGTTGTAAAAGTTTATTGACTAGATATATCTAAGTATCAAATTGACGATGGCACTATACACCAGATATAGGTAATGTAAATAGGCAGAGTGGTCAGATTCTTCAACATTCATGTTTATACTGTAAATAGGTATTAATGCTCTTGTGAGCGGTAGTATGGGTTAATTATTTGTAAGTTACTATAATATAAAACTTAAAAGGTACTATAAAAACATTGTGACTTGCAAAGTTTGTTTGTCGGTTCTTCTTCGCATTGAATTTAGAACTGGCGGAATTTTCGACATATCCAAGAGTAGTTGAACTACCTATGGATGAAATTATACAACAAACAATAAATAATATTTTATTAATATTTTTATATTTATTGAGTTACATGTTCTGGAGTAATCACTTCGGACAGGTCGTATAATGGCTGGGGATTCCAATACGTACACTTTTCTTTCAACTAGCTGGTATGATAGGCGTGTAGTTTAGACTTTTGTGATTCTACAGATGTAATTTTTATTCTGCGGAAATTATTAGTTTCGGAGAAAAAAATAATAAAGAAACTTTTTTTCCATTTCTGCGACTTTGTCACACTCACTCGCTTGCTGTACACATACGCTTACTTACTACTACTTAATGTGACAAGGTATCACCCGGGACTATAGAGTAAATATAATAGTTTGAAGCAGTGGCGGCTGGTGACTTCAGTGAGCGGTAGTGCGCTAAGTACCTACCTACCTAAAATACCAAATTTCCCAACACATTCCCAATGTTATTTTAAGATCGCAACTTCCGAATTTTTTAAAAGCCTGTGCTTTATTTTATACCTACCTAATATAAATATTCTCAAGACACTCAATGAGTTGTAAAAAACAAGAAAAAAAAATCCAAACAAGTTTTTGTTAATTCATTTTTAGTACCTTTATGAATATACCCATAGACCACAACACTACTGCAGCTTTCAAAAAGAAAACAGTAGTAATGTCCCAAAAATTCTTAAAAAAATATATAAAAACCGTTTAAAAATAAAAGCTTTTGAAAAGTACGAATTGAACCCGGGATCACCTGATTGTAACGCCTTACCTTTAACCAACGCTTAGGCAAATATCGGCACCACTTAATTCACAGTACCATGTGACAGAAAGCGCAAAACCTAACCATCAACTAACCATATCCCATTTTAAATATTCGCGCGCTAACGGGTATGTGACATCACGTCATGACAGCGCGCTGACTCTAGGTAGACGGACTCATGCAAAATGAATTGCTCGCGACGTGTCGCACGCGCGGCTATTCACGATATAGCGTCCTTGTTTGGCGCTCGTGCGCCGCACGCAGAACTCCATTTCGGCCCATACGGTTTCTATGAAGTATCTTTTGTCTCACGTGCCAGCGATGTTTTGCCGATCCCCATACATTCAGTATGGGAGACCCGCGTGCGTTTTTCGATTCCGCATGGGGAACGGGTTTACTCGCAAAAACGTGCCTTGTGATCTATAAAATAAGGTCGAATTCACATTCGTATTTGTTTGGAGTACGATCATTATGGTTTTAATGTAGGTATGTTGTAAGATATTATTTATTTTGAGTGAAGTGAAGACTTCACGTGGTATGGTAGTGCGGCACACGAGCGCACTTTAGGACCAGCCGCCAATGGTTTGAAGTTTGTTTGGTACAGAATGTTATAGATAAGGTATGTGTTTATAGACAACATTTGAAAGGACAATGGGGTAATTAACATACTTTGCGGAAAAACCAAATCCACCGCCCTGACATAACCTGTTAGTGTGGCTCGTAGTGTAGTCGTGGCACTTGTGGCTACTCCTCTGTCATGCAGATATTCCTTCAGTTCTCCGCTGAGGAATGATGTGCCTCGATCAGAATGTACATATGAAGGCAATCTAAATGTGGAGAATAGTCCGTTTAAGCAATTCTTTACAGTTGCAGAACTCATGTCAGCACAAGCGAAAGAAAATGGAAATCGGGAATATTCATCAATTACTGTTAGTATATACCGATTTTGAGTTGCAGATGGCATAGGACCTTTAAAGTCTATGGATACTCTCTCGAGAGCAGACGTCGCTTTAATGAGAGTACCTTGACCTCTGTAAAATCGTGGTTTGATTTCTGCACATATTGAGCATGATGCTGTCATTTGCCTTATATCTTCTATAGAGTACGGAAGATTTTTAGTCCTGGTAAAATTTTTAGTCTTGGTAAAGCCGTGTTTGTTCTTCTACCAAAAAAGAAAGAAGTTACTGATCCCAAGGATATTAGACCTATAGCCCTTACGAACACAATTTCGAAAATATTCTTCTCCATTATACAGGCCAGACTACTCAAACACATGTGTACCAACGACTACTTACCGAAGAAGTACCAGAAAGGTTTTCTCCAAAGAGTTGCAGGGTGTCTCGAACATAATTCTTTGCTGACTGAATGTCTTAGAGATGCAAGGAAGAATGAGAGACAATTAACTGCCACGTGGTTAGACTTTGAAAACGCCTTCGGTTCGGTGCGCCATGAGTTACTATTAAAGGCGCTAGAGTGGTATAATGTGCCACCTCTGATCTGTAATATAATAGCCTCCTACTACAAAAAACTTTCCTTTGTAATACAAGTAAAAGGCGAAACGGAGAAGATACCGGAAATTCGTTACGGCATAGGACTTTTCCAGGGTTGCTGCCTCTCTCCTGTTACATTTAACATTGTTATCAACATTCTAATTGATACGCTTGTCGTAAAAGAAAACAAATGGGGATACAGGTTCAAATATGGAGACACATATATGGCGGCCATCCTGGCATTTGCGGATGATATTACGCTGTTAACCCGCAATCCAAAACAAAATCAGGCGCTTCTTAAGGTGGTAGATGACTATTGTGAATGGACTAAAGGGATGAAGATAAAACCAGCGAAGTGCTACTGTTTGAGCTTAACCAGGAAAGGTTCAAAGTTTACCTCGAGCAATCCAGGTCTGACAGTAGCCGGAAAACCAATCGCAACCGTGGCTGATGAAGCTCCTTTTAAATTCTTGGGCAAAAGGATCACCAGCAGAGGAAAGGAGCATCCTACTGATGATATTGTCCAACTTTTCGAGGAGAGCCTCCGCCAAACTGACAATCTTCCCCTCCTGGGTACACAAAAGGCATGGATTTACGATAACTACCTGACATCAAAACTTTCATGGCCATTTCTCGTCTACGACTTCACAAAGCAAAACCTGACTAAATTAGACTCGTATGTGACCAGATTCCTGAAATCATGGTTTGGACTGGCTCACCCGGCTGACTCGTCAACGCTATACAGATCTCACAATAACTTTGGACTGAACATTAAGAAACCGTCGATATTTTATCAAAAGGCGAGAATAGCCAAACGATGTATACTCAAAGACTCCAATGATAGCGCTATTCAAGCCTTACCCAACACATCACTATCAGATGAACTGGAATCGAGACTCGACTTCTACAAATCATTCCAAGTTGGTACACGCACCAATAGATCTGGATTGGGCATAGAAACAGCAAAGTCTGATAAAGAAATACTGAAAGGTTTTGCTCAGGAGGACATGGAACAAGGCTTCAAACTTCACGCCTTAAACCTGGAAATGCAGAATGATTGGCTAACAGTGGGTGACTTCTGCATCCCTCCTGCATTGAAGTGGAAATCCATAATATACAACTGGTCCCCTGAGCTGCTTAAGTTCTACTTAAATGCATTCCAGCTTACTCTCCCCGACCTGAGTAACCTAGTTAGATGGGGGAAATCTACAAATAGACTATGCCCGTCATGTAAGGAGTTCGTAGGGACGGCCAAACATTTGTTATGCGGACGCAAAATACTACTTGAGCGAGGCCAGTATTCCTACCGTCATGATAAGGTCCTCCAAATCATCAGAGAGGCCATCAACCTGTCAATTGCATGGACCAGGAAAGGGCAAACCAGTAGCGGCTTCCAGAAGGTCAACTTTGTGAAACCTGGAGCCAATAAGCTGCCCAAAGATAGGACTAAACCTTCTTCAATTTTGGGAGCAGCAAAGGATTGGGAATTGTTGATGGACTCACATGAGAAGCATTACCAAATGCCTTCGGAAATCTGTACCACAGCATTAAGGCCGGATATACTCATATTCTCAAAAGCGACAAAGCATGTAGTACTTGTTGAACTTACAGTTCCATGGGAAAGTAACATACCGAAGGACCACAACATCAAGCTTAACAAGTACTGCAACTTAGTAGACCGGATTGTGAGAAACGGATTCAAGACTGATCTCTTCGCTGTGGAAGTCGGAGCAAGAGGACTACCAGCGAAGTCGCTCTACAGTCTCTTCAAGAATCTAGGGCTCCCAAGATCGAAGCTAAGCTCATATATGGAGAGAGCTTCGAAAACGTCACTGGAAGCATCCTACAGAATATGGATAGGTAGAGAGAGGGAGGTCGAGAGCGGGACTGGTGGTTTCCCCGCGTCCTAGTCAACGCAGACTAGCTGACGAGGGCTTGATGCGAGCCGAAACGTGAAGCATGCGCGGGAAATTTAGAGTGGCCACTCGCTAGTCCCGGCCTCGATTAATACCCTCCTCTACTGCCGATGGGCCCGGATATGTTCGGTGAAGCCATCGTAAGCTTAGATCCACACCTTCTTGTGCCATTCTGGTCACTCCTGGATGGCATAGATTTTCATGTATCTCATACAGCTTATACTTCGTTTGTATAGCAGCCGCTTGAGTGACTCGTGACAGAGTATCAGCCACCACATTCTCTCGTCCTGGTTTGTATATGATTTCATAATTAAAGCAAGATAGCTCTAGTCGCCAACGTTGAATTTTATCGTTTTTAATTTTGCTAGCATGATGTTGGTCAAACATGTAGGAAACTGATTTTTGATCCGTGATTAAGCGAAAAGGCCTGCCTATTAGGAAAAATTTCCATTTTCGCAATGATTCAACAATAGCATATGCTTCTTTCTCGATTGCTGCATGCCGTCGTTCGCTCTCTGACAGCGTTCTCGAAAAAAATGCTACAGGTCGTCCTTCTTGTGAAAGTGTTGAAGCGATTGCAAAATCTGATGCGTCCGTTTCGACCGTGAATAGAGCGGCGTCATCAATGGATTGAAGTGCCGATTTTGCTATTTCACATTTTAATGCATTAAATGATTCGATCGCCTCAGACGTTAAGGGGAAACATCTTGATTGTACTAGAGGGTGTATTTTTTTTCGAGAAATCAGGTAACCATTTAGCGTAGTGAGGAGCATTCCCATTACTCTACGAAGAGATGCGATATTAGTTGGAACTGGAAGTTCTGTGAGAGGGCGTAGACGATCTGGATCTGGTTTTATTACTCCGGCACAAATATTATAGCCCAGTATGTTTATGTTTTTAATAGAGAATATGCTTTTCTGTTCATTTAGAGTCAGATTATATTTTTTACAGGCGCTCAGAAATGCATTCAAGTTCCGATCGTGATCGCTTTGGTCGACTCCACAGACAGTGATGTCATCGAGATATGGAAAAATTCGTTTTAAATCTTCTTTTCTAACGATTTTGTCGATCACCCTTTGAAAAGCTGAGACACCATTTGTCACTCCGAATGGGACTCTGCAAAATTGATATAAATTACCGCAGGCTTCAAATGCTGTATATGGTCGTTCTTTTTTCAGTATCGGAATTTGGTGGTATGCGCTTTTAAGATCAATTTTGCTGAACACTCTATTTTTCGAGACTTTCGCTACGATGGATTCGATTGAAGGCAGAGGATAAGCATCCAACTGGGTGTACCTATTGATAGTTTGAGAGTAGTCAATACGCATACGTTTCTTGTGGTTTTCATTGTTCGTAACGAGCACCTGCGCTCGCCACGGAGAGACACTTTCTTCTATTATTTTATCTGAGAGTAGTTTCTTTATTTCAGCTTCTATGAATTGCATATTCTCACTACTATGTTTTCTAGATCGAGTCGCTATCGGTTTACAGTTTGGGGCGATATTTGGAAATATGCTCACTGGATCGATGCTGGCTTCAATGAGGGCGCAGATTTTCAATGGTGGTCGAGGGCCGCCGTAGTATATTTCAACTGCCGAGTACATATCTAGTACGTTTTTGCCTACTATTGCATCGAAACATTAAATTTTTCATGACAAATAAGTCTGTTGTAGTCGTGTCGCCTTGGATTCGTACATCCACAGTGCAGAGCTTGTCTATGTCCATGGCGAACATTGAAGATGCCATTGATACACGTTGGTTGCAAGGAGTAGTCTGTATGTTATGTTTATGGACAAAACGACTATCGATGCAACTCGGTATGCTACCCGAGTCTATCAATGCTTTTGCCGGTATGCCGTTTATGTATATAGATGTTATAGCCTTACTTAAGCCTGTAGCTGATATTACGCATGTAGTTGTATGCACATTGCTCTCGTTATCGCTATCGATGGCGATAGATGTTCGAATAGCGGCCGTTCTGTTCAACTTACTGCGGCAAACTTTAGCAAAATGTCCCCTTTTCTGACATTTTGTGCATGTCACATTTGATGCAGGACAATCTTCGCGAGCGTGTTTTTTATGCCCGCAGAAGTAGCAGCGTTGGCCGTCACGAGAGCCAGAACTAGAAGCAGGAACTGCGTTGATGTTAAGTTCTCGGTGCTCATAGTTCTGGTTGTGGAGTTGAGCTAGTTCTAAAGCTCTGGCTTGACTATGCGCGTCGTCTAGCTGCAAGGTGCTGTTCTCGAGCAGACGCTGTCTAATGAGAGGTGAAGCAAGACCTGATATAAACGCGTCTCTGATGTAGTCTTTCTCGTTCTGTTCAGCTGTGACAGATTGAAAACAGCAATCTTTTGAGAGCAGCTTCAGTTCTTGAAGGAACAGGTCGATTGTCTCGCCTGTTTGTTGCTTTCGGTTAGCCAGCTTGTGACGAGATATGACCACATTTGGAGCCTTTATGAATAACTCGTCCAGCTTCGAAATGCATGCTTGATAATCCGAGCAATCTTTTATATGATTGAAAACTTCGGACGAGAGATGATTGACGAGGAGTTGATATTTTGTGTGATCTGTGAGTTTGCCTGAGTCTACGGAAGCAGCTGACTGAAGGAAATTTTCGAAGGTTTTCTTCCAATGAGTCCACTGAGGGGACAAGTCGGCGTCCACCCTGGGGTCCGCGTTGAAGCGTTCCGGTCGGAGATATTTTTCCATTTTGTTGATTAAATTGAGGTGATCGTAAATAAACACATTGCCTATTATTTAGTATTAGGCTTTAATCAACAAAATACATGTTGTAAAACGGAAAAGAATATGACACATACATTACATGACATTTTAGACAGTTAGCATTTTACTATAGAGTCTATGGTTCACCACACAACCTTAGGCTTATTTTTTTACGAGGTGTACGTTTTGGAAACCCGCCCCCGTATAATAGACGGACGAACGGACGGACATACACTTGACCGATTTTATAATGATAAGCATCGCAGGCTGCGGAACCCTAAAAAGAAGGAAAACAATCACGGACACGCCTTTGAGTATATATGTTTAGTTGCATTATTATGTATGACAGGTTATTTATATGTATGAGTGTTACTCACGGTAAAAAAAACAGGTGAACTCACAATATCCCGCGGTGAGAGCGGCTGCCGGCACAGCAGTCCGCGCACCTCACTCGCGCCTACATTCTGTTTAAGTAACCCTGTTGCAATAGTCCGTTCTTCTTCACTTAAACCCAAGAAATGACTTCTGCGCTCAAATACGGAAAAAGAACGCAAATATTTCTTGATTCAAAATTCAAACACGACCTCCTCATAGGGCCTCAGTTTTGACAGTAGTTATTCTTATTTCGATAATATTGTGGTGTGGATGTGTTATGGTATAGTTACATAAGTTCTATTATCGATTCGATCGATTAAAAATCGATTAATATGAAATTTTCGTTAGATTATTCAAATGTTAATCGTTCCATTCCTTTTGAAAATTGCTGAAACTACATCTGATAGAATGAAACTACGAAAAAATACAGATTAGGATTAATTAGACACATGAACACACACAACCGTTTTTAGCTGCTTAAAATGTTCACATTGTCTTTGTTAGCAAGGTTGGACAATAACCAAAAACGTGATAATAATATATGGCTGATGTCATGTACATGTAATTTTTTGTATTCAAAACACTCCAAAATTTGGGCCTATCGCCTCAGTAATTTTAATTTTATTGGCAAAACTATTCTTAGAATATTTGCTTGCGTAACACAGTTGTTACCAATATAAAATAGGATTTTGTTTAAACCTATGAGACCACGTCCCGTCTCCATCATCATATCAGCTCGATTCTATCGAGTCTCAAATCGATGCGAAAATTACAAGTGACTCAAAGTAGTTGTAAGATTTTCTTGAAAAGGCGAGCTAATAAAAGCGTGCTAAGCACGTGCTACAGACGTGAATATAAAAAACAAAGATATATTTTTATAATTTCTAATCAATAAGATCGATTTAAAGACTCGATTTAAATTATCGAAAATACACATTCTTTAAACTCCCATGAACGTCAACTCCGTCGCTAGTAATATATATTCGGTGACTCCGTTCAGCTTACCCACCCACTTGCAGTCTTCTTTTTCACTCTCTTTCTGTTACTAAAGATTTGAAAGTGATAAGAAGAGAGGCGATGACTGTCCCTGGCGTGATGCTCGTGAATACTGATGGGTCGATCCCGGGATTAAATCTTTATGGGCGAGATTTTATCATAAAATCCCGGATTTAATCCTATTCTAGGACCGAATAAGGATTTTATGTTTTAAGGTTAAGTATGTGAAGTTGTTCTGCAATATGAGCGAAATTTTATCATAAAGTCGCGGATTTAATCCTATTCTAGAATCGAATATGGATTTTATGTTTTTAACTAGCTTTTGCCCGCGGCTTCGCTCGCGTGAAATTCGTATTTCAAAAGAAGAAACTAAGGGCGAGGCCGAAGGCTGAGCTGCGTTTAGGTTAATGACAAATCTTCTCGAATAAAGTATGTTTTTAACTAGCTTTTGCCCGCGGCTTCGCTCGCGTGAAATTCGTATTTCAAAAAAAGAAACTAAATCATGGCTAATCAAGGGCAAGGCTGAAGGCCGAGCTCTTTTCACGTAAATTTTGTTTTTCTTGAAGAAACTAAACCTATGGCGACGCCGAAGGCGGAGCTCCGTATAGGTAAACCATACATTTTTTAAAAAAAAGTAACTAAGGGCGAGGCCGAAGGCCGAGCTGCGTTCGCGTAAACGATATTAGTCATTAAAAGTTAGGCCCGAGGACGGGAGAAGGTTTATCGTTTACCTAAACGCAGCTCGGCCTTCGTCCTCGCCCTTATTTACTTACTTTCATCGAGAAGAATATCGTTATCTTGAACGAAGCTCGCCTTCCGGCCTCACCCTTAGTTACTTACTTTCTTCGAGAAACTGACATCACACGAATAATTTCGTTGGCGATATATTCTGCAGGATGCTGATTTTCGTCCGTCTTAAAAAAACCACAAAAAGCGGTTCAGGTTTATAAACAAGGAAGTTTATTATCGTTTCATTCCGGATGTTGGACCAGCCGTCACACTGAAGATGCAGAAAACTCGAAATCATTAGTTCCCCGTCGATTTCATTTTTCATTTCTGTACCTATATATTCTGTGCAAATAGATGGTCGTGACCGTTTTTCTGGATGGCATCTATATCTTTTTTTAGATCATTCGTCATAGAGATCTGAGATGCCATTGGTGGCATCTCGTTATGATCCACGCAAGTTTGTAACGAGTTTTCACGAGTCGTATTTGTGATTGGTTATTGCAAGGGATCGCTTGGACTATCCGCTCTGATGACATTATATCTCTGAATTCATTACACAAGTAATATTAAGCGGCGGGTGGCCGAGTTTTTGGGCATCGGCTTCTCATGCAAGAGGTCCGAGCTTCGAATCCGGTCGGTGTGTACCAATGAGTTTTTTCTGACGAAAAAATTTACGTGCATACCTAAACCTGCTGCTTCACCGTTTGGAACCGGTGTAAAACTAGGTACCTTCCCTTGCCCCTTACGAGGTTGTAGGCTCAAATTGTAGCCGACTGGGTTAGTACCACCGTACTGGATGTAAGATGGCCGCATAGCAGCCTCGGCTGTGTTCTCTTCTGGTTCAGTATATCCAGCAATCCAGGGAATTCTCCGGTATGCACGGGCACCTACCTTCTCGGAGGTGATATTGGCTGGTCGGAGCATCTGCTTAGGCCCCTTCGACTCAGGCGACCGGATTACATAAAACAGTATTATTTTTAATATTATAGTTTACTAGCTTTGCCCGCTTTCGTGAAATTCGTATTTCAAAAGAAGAAAGTAAGTTATAAAGGGCGAGGTCGAAAGCTGAGCTGCATTCAGGTTAATGATAAACCTTCTCGAACAAAATATGTAACTACTGACGAGGCTGAAGGTCGAGCTCCTTTCAGGTAAACGTTATTTTTCTCGAAGAAACTAAGTTACCTATGGCGACGCCGAAGGCGGAGCTCCCTATAGATAAACCATATACTTTTTCAAAGAGGCCGGCGAGGCCGAAGGCCGAGCTGCGTTCAAGTAAATGATAATCCTTCTCAAATAAACTAAGTTAATGCCCTGCCGAACGCCGAGCTGCGTTCGCGTAAACGATATTCTCGCCCTTATTTACTTACTTTCATCGAGAAATATATCGTTAACTTGAACGAAGCACCGCTTTCGGCCTCGTCCTTAGTTACTTACTTCGAGAAGGTACATGTTTCGTATCGGTGACGTCATATTTAGCTCATATGTATCCTAACTTGTACCATAAGAATAAGATAAAAAAATTAGGATCGAATGAAATTACAATTTTGGCTTTCTATAGTATGGGGAGTGCGCTTTTATATGCACCCGCCCGCGCGCCGCGCCGCCCGCTCCGCCGCGCCGGCTCGCTCATATCTGATACTTACTCGCGGTAAATGGCGCGCGGAACATTTCAGTTTGTTTGGGAACAACATCTTAGCGTTGCGTAACCGGAACTGAATTTTATTTAGCCTATCCTCTGTCTCATATAGTATTGGTAAATGTGCTTGTACGATGTTTCATAGAATTCAGATGATCGGTTTAAGAGTTATGGTGGAACATATATACACAGAAAATATTTCTAAAAATCGTCAATTTAGCTTTAATATCATACATAGAGTCTTATACCTCAGTTTCTCATAAAACAAAGTAACTTGCTCTATGACCATCCCTTACAGATTTATTATTAGTATTGATCAAATATCGGTAGATTATGACCTCAAATCGTTATTTTTAACCGACTTCAAAAAAAGGAGGAGTTTCTCAATTCGACTGTATGTTTTTTGGTCAAACATGACAGAAATTGGTAGATCTACCAAAAAATCGGTACCTAACTTTTTTCACACTGTCACAGCACAGTCACTGAACAGACTCGATTACCGACCTTTTTCCTCTCTCACATCACGGTGAAATGTACGCGCGCTCAAACGACCACAGATATTGATTATTTTGTGAACATAACTAGGGAATCATGCATTCAATTTAAAACCGGTGGAAACATTATTTATCTAGATATAGGTATTCATCCAGTAAAACAATTATCTACATACCTACTACCATATTATGCCTTGTACTAATGAAAATAACTCATTCACGATGTTGAAATCTAATATTAGAATAAAATCCTATTTCGTAGGATCGAATGAGTAACTTTCCCCAACTTTCCCAATAAAATCCCTATAAAGTCTCGAATAAGGATTCGGTCCCAAATGGGATTGAATCCTTGCCCATCAGTACTCGTGAAGTCGTGAACGTGTGCGTGCGTCGTGGAAACTCGGTCCGCCACCTGAAAGACCTGCTCGATCCTGCAACCTACTCCTTTAGCTCCTTTCGGCAAACTTCGGTTAGAAGGAGGAATGTGTGGTATGAGTTATGTTGTGTGGTATGTATTAGTGATGTTTTTTGTGGTTAAAAAAAAATAACCAGGGTTAATATAGAGAAATGTTGAGGCGGCGCATGTAGTTTTTGCTACGTTTGTATTTCCGAAAATAAAACTTTCTTAGGTGGTATAAAAAAAAAACGATAACCTAATTTTAACACCCAACATTGCTTAAAAAAAAAAACAAAACAAATTTTGACAAAAGGGACACGAACCCATGGTCGAGATTCGAGATCGAAAAAATAAAAATCCTATACTCTTATACCACTGAGCCAACAAATTACATAAACGACCAAACGAATATCGGATTCAGTTGGTTCGCTTTCGAGCCGTGTCAACCCGAGTGTTTCCGAAAGGAGAGTAGGAGGCGCAGGATCACCCAGAGCTGTCAGGTGTCAAACCCGTCGTTTTTGTTACATTTCGTTTCTCGTTGACAGGGATGATGAGCCGGCCTTCACTGTACGCATAATAAGTTACTCTATGACTGTACGAATAACGCCTCGTGTTTCAGTGACGTAGGAAAATGGCTCTTGCACCGGTGTGCACCGGCACCCCAGCGTACCCAGCGGAGAAAACGATTTGTCAAGTTGAATTTGGCGGGAAATATAAATTTTGGAATTATTAATGTCCTGGAAGGACAGAGGCTCCGTCACTGAGAACGACTCGTGGACTCACTAGTCTCGTGAGCAGGGACAGGACCACATTTTTGGAATAATTTAAAGTGGCGGGCGCTAGACGCCATATTGTAATCATAATCAATCATCAATTAAAAATAAATATTTTACGAAACCCCCTTTACGATTGTTGGAATTTACTTCCCGTCAATTCCAATAATCATTATTAATTAATAATTTATACACACCCGGCAACTACTGATATACACAATATTAGGTTCCGTTTTCTACTGCTCGTATTTCATTTTTCGTAGTCGGGATCGGGATTAATGAATAAATATTTTTATTTTTTTAGCGCTGTCAAATTTATTTACTTTCTGTGAGGGGCTTACATAATTTGTTTTTCCATCGAACTCGTATTATAGTGTTTTTATTTAGTGTAATTTTTTGAAAGTTAAATATTATTTCATTCCTTATGTAAAAATTTTACATTATTTATTGGATAACTGTAAATAAATAAAAAATAGGTACAATTTACACTTTTAATCTTGTTGTTTTTGTACATACATTCATGACACAAATTAAAAGAGCCATCTCGTGGTGTATATTTCGTAGGCAGTAAGCTAAGAACAAAACCAATACATCATTGCTTGCAACAAAGCTGTATAGATGGCGCTCTACGTAGTCTAACTATGAAATTATGGTTAGTGATTGAATACTCTGGTAATTAATCAATCATAGAGTAACTTATATAATGATCTTTTGCATATTATTATGTCTAGACAATGGGGAGAAAATGCGCGGATTGCTCCCGCTAGGTGGCGCATCGTAATAAAATCAATGGTACAGTGGAAACCAAACTTAAATGCGTATTGGCCTGAAGTTCGGGCGCTTGACTGCGCATGTATAGTCAAATAAAATATACAATCGAATATTTTGCCAGAAAATGTATAAAATTATTTTACATTATCATTTGTAGGTAAAAAAAAGAGTCTTACTTTATATAATTTTTATATATTACTGTAATATATTATGTTTTTGCACACCGATGTATCGATCATGGTTAAAACCGGTTTGAACTGACGAGGTGTTGGTGTCGTCCGGGCGACCCCGGTAAACGCACTTCGTCAATAAACATTTATCATGCTAGCACCACACATAGCTGTATGTACACATATATTTGATAAACATTTCCGTTTCGTCTCCTTTTAATGGCTTGATTAGAGTGAGATAAAACTAAAATGTTTGCAACAATCACGAATACGAATAACCATGTGTGAAACCACCATTAGTAGAAAATCTACCGCGACACTACGGAAGAAACAAATAAATAGTGAGTGACTGTACAATGGCGCACGCACAGATGAGAGGGGGGCGTGCGCGGGCGACAGGACGCGGGCGGAGACGGCGCGCGGTCGTATCCTAGCAACGCGGGGGAGCGCGGTAGGTAGGGTGCGCCGATACCCCCTTTGCACACCTTCCGCCCTCCCCCCCTCTGCCCTAATAATCGTCTTTTGCGCAGACACACGGGCGCATCTCACAGTCGCATTTAAGTTTGGTTTCTACTGTACTCAGCCATATAATATCATTATATCACAGACAACAGAATAATAATGTTGTCTGTTGCTCAGCTCAGTTCAATTAGAAGTTGTTATCTGTGCAAACGAAAAGGGTACCAACTACTGTGGCGCCATCTGCGATTAGCTTTGCCTCCGCCTCCCCATTGCCAGAAAAAAAACTCTGGGAAATCAACCAAATAATGAATTTTCATATGAAATAAAAATACATTTGCCAAAAAAATTAATAAAATAAACACTTCATCTGGAATTAAGAATCCTTTTGACCTGCGTAAAAAAAACCCCCCAAATTTGGTACGAATGACTGTGGGGCTGTGCGTCGCGGACCGAATGCGCACATTCACACTCGGCTTTCCTGCAGAGTTCGCCGAGCATCTGTGTTCCATGTACAGTACAGTTTCTGTAGCAAGATCCGGTACAAATGTATGTATTTAGCCCTATTAATGGTATTTTAATTTCCCTTTGGTTAGGTGAACCCCTGATTGAAGAATGCAAAATACTGAGTACAATTTTCCCTCGATTTTTCCAAGCATCTCTAGCGCTCAGAGGCTAGAGACGGTTTGGAGAATCGTTTAATAGGTACTATGGGGCTGGCATAGTGTCAAAGTGGCTAAAGTACTTTTCAAATAAAGATTGAAAAAAATAATAATTTCCCTTTATTTACACAAGTTTGTATTTTCTCTTACATTACCCACTTTCTCTTACTGATGAACCAATTTCTTAGTGCATGTTTCTACACTACTGGTAGTCAGCTAATAACTTATGGCAATGTCATAAGCAAAAACGTTAGAAGATGTAGGGACGTCGGACCTTCCCCGCGCCAGCGTAACACAATATTAGTAAAAACGTACCAATAACATTCGTCGGTCGCCCGCTGGCCACATAGCGTCAACTTTCCCCCACTCGATACCATCCAATCAGAGCGCGCGCCGCCCCCTGCGCTACCCGCCGAGTTCGGCGACGCTGGTTCTCATACAAGCATTGGACAGTCCGACGTCCCTACCTCTTCTAAGGTTCTTTGTCATAAGTATACATGAGTCCATGGTCCAATCGCCAGGTTGTGTACAGAATATGTGAAGTTTCCGACATCTGCATAAGAGCGAAATGAAATTCCAACTGAGTTCTGCAATATAGCACTAGTTCCAAGGGTTTACGGCTGGATTGCACTCATGTAATGATAAATTAATAAGATCAGACATAGCTAGTAACACCACTTTACACCTTTTAAGAAGATATCAAGTGTGTCGCGAACAAACAGTTGCTGAGTGTTGGGAGAATTGGAGAGGTGTATGTCCAGCAGTGGATAGCTACACACCGATGATGATGAATAAATAAATAAAAATGGTATTTTGTGCAAGTCCTATTCAAATAAAGTCCCTTTATTTACACGAGTTTGTACTTCTCTTACATGAACGTAGTCACCCGGTGTTATGGGCTGACATCACAGATGTTGTAGGTGATGTAAATTTACATAAATAAAAAAAAAATTGTCACCCCAAGGGCCGCCTCTTCTCAGTCGGTATCCCGGCAGGGCGCTTCGATATAGTTTGGACTGTATTATTATTTGTTTTTTTATGGATTAAAGTTTTTTTTTTAAATAATCCGGTATGGGTGGCTGAGTCGGAGGGGCCAAAGCGCATGCTCCGACCAGCCCATATCACCTCCGAGACGGTAGGTGCCATACCGGAGACTTCTCTGGATTGCTGGCTATACTGGACCTGAGGACAACACAACCGAGGCTGCTATGCGGCCATCTTACATCCAGTACGGCAACCAGTCGGCTACAATTTGAGCCTACCACCTAGTAAGGGGCAAGGGAATGTTTGCGCTCAAAAATCTCTTGCCGCCCACTCGTCTTTGTTGAAAGCGGGTCCGCCTGCCGGGGTGCGATCGTTTTAACTCCACCAGTGGCGCCCGGCGTTGCGAGACGCTCACTCTCACTCGCGAACGCCGCGTGTCGCGGGGCGAGAGGGAGGGAGCGTCGCTTGGAGTGGATGGCAAAACTACGAAAGGAAACATCAGTAGCTTTTCTATTTATTTTCCTGCCCATTTACATTATAGCAAAATTTTCAACTATGCCTAAATCTACAATTATCTAGGCTAAAACTTATCTACATTTTTGCGACATTTTACCCGAAGGCCCAATACAACCGCCCTCGGATTTACTCTATTTGCATCGTGCTATCGTTCGTTATGCCATTTCGTTATGCATAAAACAACTGTTACGACTATTTCTATAATGTTCGCAAATTCACTTCAGTCTTTTACTCACACAATACACTCCTAGGCGGCGTGCAGAGCATGTCTTGCGCACGCCACCAGTATGCTAACGTCCATCGTCCACAGTTTTTTATTCTCAATATTATTATTAATTTAATACATTAATTTAAATTTCTTCATTCTTCCTCATGCTGTTGCATTTTTTTGTGTGCTCGACTCTAAATTTCAGTTCTTGAATTTCTAATTGACGAACCGTTTTGTTATGTTCCATTTTTAATTTAAATTCTTCCACTTCCAATTCGAGGAGAGCCAGTTTTTGTTTTTCACTTTGTAACTGTACAGCAACTACCTGCTGCTGTAGTGACACCAGCGTACTTTTATTTTGCGCTAAACTGTGAAAGCTGTCGGTTAGAATTACTTTCTGCACTGGCCTTCTCCTGACGCTACCGCTTGGTGTTGTATTGCTTGATACATTGTCCGCTTTGTCTTCCGTGAACAGCGCTGGAAAGTCACCAAAGCGATTATTCATATTACAAGCACACAAGGACATTCTACAAAAAATAATAATCAAAGACAGGAAGACGCAGTTGGGAACGGAAAACCTGTCTGTCACATTCTAAGGGGTACAAGTGTTATAGAGTATGCGGCGGTAAATACAGACAGGCCGGCTGTACAGCGTCGTCCCTGTCGCACAGAGACCTGCGAGTTAGTGCGACAGAGACGACACTCTACAACGGACTGTCTCTCTCCAAAGGCCGGCGCGCATTATTTACCGCCGGGTACTGTACAAGACTTGACATTTTGAATACGTAAGTCTTGTTATGTATGACCCAATAATGTGGTCTAGATATGGGTAAAAAATTTACTAAACATTTTAGCTCTATAACAACAAGGTAAAACGCTCCCAGTTAGGCGCAACTGGAATTTGCACAAACAAATGAAAAACTCATTCATTATACAGGATTCATGTGAAAAATTTTTCCTCACTAATTACCACTGGGATAATTGGGGGTAATTAATGGGAGGTCAAATAGGTTATGAAAGAAAAAACCGGCCAAGCGCGAGTCGCACTCGCGCACCGAGGTTCCCGTATCGCCATGTCATGGTCAGCGCCACTCACACCATCTATGGATTAGTTAAAATGCTTTATATCTGTTCGGTAGATGGCGATACAATTTTTAGTTTCTTGTATGGGGAGCCCCGTGAATTTTTTACTTTTTCTTATTTTTATTATTTTGTTATTATATCGGCCATAATAAATAACACATATTCTGTGAAAATTTCAACGGGCTACCTATTACAGTTCAAGAGATACAGCCCTCGGACAGACGGACAGACAGATGGCGTAGGCTTAGTAATAGGGTCCCGTACGAATACGGAACCGGAACGGTAAGTTATGAACTCGGCTTACCGGTGAAACGTCGAGCTGCAGCGATGCGCTCGCCATCATCGCACCGGTAAGCCGAGTTGATAACTTAATAACAAGAAAAAATAACTTTTGTGTCCCTATACCTAAGTACTTAATTTCTAAAATATGATTTGAAATAAATTCAATATGTGTAACATGACATAAAGATTGAATGTAAACAAAATATTGTTGAATACACCGCTTCCAATCCGGCTGCACACTGTGGAAGTGTATGCCTACCACTTCCCATATCATTGGGAGAGGTCCGTGTTCAGCAGTGGAACTTTAAAAAGGGCAGTTATAAAAGTAGAAGAATTTGTTCTGTACATACTCATATTGCAGGGTCACTTGTATTTGACAGCTTTTTCATTTGTTTCACTAGACTGGACGGAAACAATATTACATAGCCGATATGAACGGTCCTTCATTCAGTGTGATGGTACCAACCTGGGCGGGTAGCACCTACCATCTAATGAACTGGAAAGTGTTTCCTTACAATGTTTTCCTTTGCTAGTGCGACGAGGCTGTCCCTCGTTACAAATAAATTTTAATAACAGATTGTGAATTCTGTGATTTGAACCCAAAACCCAAACGTAATCGACTAAGAGGTTGGCATCCGTACCACTGGACAACCGTCTCGCACAAATGTATCTATTCCTGGGCTGCAGGCACTGCATTTGTATACTGTGACCACCGATATTAATTGATAAAAGTCATTATAAATTGGTCAATTTATATAAGAATATCGGCTTAGTCAAAGCTTCCCTTTAATTGTGCCAACCACACTGAACTGGGCGGAAAACACGAACTATTTACTTAGCCGTTTCGACCGACCTTTCATTTAGTGCGGTGGTACCAACCTGGTACCAACCCTTTCCTTCTAATACCTTACCTAAACCCGAGGTAAGGTATTAGAAGGAAAGGGGCCAACAGTTTTGCATGGAATCGGAACGACGGTCAGCCTCCAACAATCGAACGGCCACCCATCCAAGTTCAGCCCGCACCCAGGTGTCCTTATGATTACGAACAACAGTCGGCCGATCGCACCACTGAGCTACAGAGGCCTACAAACTAAATGGAGTTATTAGTTGTAAGTTACCTGGGGGTGAAATTGCCATTTTTGTCGTCGAGCCATGTTTTATTTTACTTTTTCGATTGTGAAAGCACGCCTTCAAATTATCAGCAGTGCGAATGTAGCCCCTTGTTGTGGAATTATACTCCCTAGTCAAATCTTGCCACGCCTTTTGCTTGTCGCGTACACTTGCACCATCTGTTTTGGGATTTTCTATTGCAGAACTATACTTTTCCACGAGAGTACAAAGATGCGCGGTCTCTTCGTGTGAAAAGTTTGGTGCTCTAACTCGCTTCATCCGGATACCTGCGCCTTGTGACTGCATTTTACACCGTTCAGCAGCAGAATGAATGATGTGGGTCGTGCTGATGAAGGTTCGAGGCCGGTAAAACAAAGCAAAGATACACGAAAACAAAGAGAATATAACCACTGCGTTTACACCGAAAGTTAGTTATAATGCGCGGGGCGAATCTCGGCTTGTCGCCTCCGCAGCGGCTCGTCAGTGTTCTCCCTCGCACCCGCACCGTACTTGTATAGTGTATTCGCGTGGCGACGACACGCCGAGATCCGTCCCGCGCAGTATACGTAGTTAGTTCTACTCAAATCACAACACAGCACCCTGCGCTGACAGACAACACGCGCTAAAAACACGAGTGTCTCGGGGGCGGTGGTATTTAATATACGGTAAATACCGATTACATTATTGTAATATTATAATCTTCACAATCTGGCAACAGGAATTTAAGCACCATCGAATTGGAAAGGGATCTGGAAGGAGCGATGCGCGACGATTGAACGCGAGCGAGTGAAGCTAAAAGTCGGACGCCCGCTCACCCCGCGCGCCTGCCGCGCCCGCCGCAGCCGCCGCTTAGGGGCATACATTTAATTATAATGCCAATAATAGACAATTGAAGATTTTTCATTGATTTTTTATTTAGCATAATACAACAAACATAAGTATAGGTACATAAAAAAAGTTTTCTGGGTGTGTCGAAAATTGTCTCAATATCTGAAGAGTGAATCACTAAATATTCGTTTCGGAGTTAACGGCACTTCTGCTCCTGTTTCTGAAGAATTCACCCGTAGACCCTAGAAATAAACATTAAAGTATTAAAGCAAACCGCTCAGTGGCCAGTGCCTCGTGGCGACTCCCCCGAGCGGGCGTAAGTGATGCGCTTTTTCAAAGGATGAAAAATGCCATCTTGTGCAGTTTCAACATGTAAAAATGCAAAAGGACGGCAAAAGAAAGATGCAGGGATCACGTTTCCCCAGTAAGTGTACAAATTAACAATAAATAACATTAGTTTTTCAAATAAACATTTATAATGTTCCTCCGAGGCGCCGTTTAGGTCGGTGTTGCCATTTAAGAATAAATTTTTCATGATTTGTATTGTATTGTATAGTATTGTATTGATTGGTTTGAAAACTAATTTAAGTTCAGATTTACAGCATTCACTGCAAAATCACTCGGAGAATTCCCCAAATCAAGGGATTATTCCCTTGTTGGTATCCCTAAGCGGCGGCTGCGGCGGGCGCGGCAGGCGCGCGGGGTGAGCGGGCGTCCGACTTTTAGCTTCACTCGCTCGCGTTCAATCGTCGCGCTTCGCTCCTTCCAGATCCCTTTCCAATTCGATGGTGCTTAAATTCCTGTTGCCAGATTGTGAAGATTATAATATTACCTAATAATGTAATCGGTATTTACCGTATATTAAATACGGTAAATACCGATTACGGTATTTACCGTATTTATTATACGGTATTACGGTAAATAGCGCTGAGGGTTGCTATGTGTACAGATTTACCCGTAATTATCAGTACTTACCGTATTTATTATACTGTAAATACCGATTACATTATTATGTAATATAATCTTCACAATCTGGCAACAGAAATTTAAGCACTGACAGTGACACTGGCAACGGAGCCAACATAACGGCGAAGGGAATATTTACAGACCTACCAAGTTATCTGTGAAGTGGCAGATCAGGAACTAACGGAAGTGTCATTCGGCTGTCATATATGTCAAAGCGTGTTCAGTTCGAGTTTTCTGTCTCTATAGAGCATTTTATCATGCCGAAAGCTATTCACAGTGATGCCCGGAATTTAATCCTAAAAGTAAAATAGTTTAAGAAGAGGATCCTCGACAACAAGCGCCGATAATTCCATTTCATCAGATGTACAAAAGAATATAAGCTGCTACAGATTAGTGCTGCCAGTTGTAAACAAAATTTTTCCCACATACATAACAGATACATTTTAATTTGATGTTTTGTGATTGATTGAATTTTCAGGCTCATTTCCAAAATTTTTAAGGAAAAGAACGCTGCAGAAGAAACACATACAAAAGTCACAACAGCTGGTAAAATAAGACAAAGAAAAATGGTTTTATTCGCGTTGATTCATTTTACCGTGAGGTCATCTGAAGAAAAGTTCATAAATTTTATTCGGTGAGAAAAGAAATACCGACCTACAAATGGCTTCTGGATGTACTAGAAAAACCAGGAAAAACACGAAATAACTGCTTGGAGATCTAGATATTCGCAAGAAAAAAAGGAAAAAGAGAACACCCAAAACAATATGCCTGGGGTGTGGCCTATTGATCACGACTATCATAATACGTGTACAACTGAAATTACAGCGAAATCAAGTGATCAGATCATACCTTATTGTAAACCAGGATTTGAATAAAAACAATTATTTTTGAGTACATATACTAATTTTTCACATTGAAATTGCATCCTCTATTTATTTCACTATTTACGAATAAGATATTTGTTTATACCAATATTTGGTTTTTATTTATTGACGTGATAACGTCACGTCTTATAAATTGATGAACACCGGCTGCACGCACGAAAAAGTGTCACGTTCCATCTGAACCTGTGTCTGCAAGCGAGAGCCCGTAAAAAGCGATAGAGAGGCATATATGGAGAGTAGGAAATACAAAATATATTTTTCCGTCTTTTGCGAGTCTCGGACCCGCGGTCCCTGCCACCAATATTGTGTGACGTCTTAACCACCCGGCTAAATCGATCATGTACTTGCGAAGCGAATTCGGTCAACAGTAGGTGAAGATTTCATGGCGTTCGCAGTTAGGTAGGTGTTGCAACGTTGTAGTATGCGCTTTGATATGTAGATGGCGTTATGTAGGATTATAAATGAAATACTTCAGGGGTAGTTTACTTGATTCGCAGTTAGGTAGGTGTTGCAACGTTCTAGTATGCGCTTTGATATGTAGATGGCGTTATAGGATTATTGATAAAGTAGGTAGACTTAATTATGTGTTATGTAGAAATTTACAAATTTAAAGTTTATATTGATAATTAATATTATTAGTTTTTAAAGTACCAACCGTTCCCAGTAGTTTTACCACTTTATGACGTTATCACGTAAAACTATCGTCCGTAAACCGACTTTACAGACAACCAATTTTTTTAGCATAATATACTCACATGCATAGTTTTGATAACAAACAAGTAATAAAATCTATGGGGGAGGCTATGTTCAGCAGTAGACGTTTTGTGGCCGATAATTGTAGCAAAATAGCTATTCTAAATAGTCAACCACATATTACGTAAAATATCTTGACTTAGGGCCCGGCCACAGCCGCGCCGCGCCGCCACCGCGCGCCGTCACCGCCCTGGCGCGGCGCGGCGCCGCGCCGGCCGTGACAACACCGTACGGTAGTAGTAGTAAAGTTCCGGTGTAATCGTGAATGCCGCCGTTTTATTTGATGTTACACTCTCGAACCGCTCCTCTACTATGAATATCAATAAATCAGTATCAATATTGTTTGCACAAAGCAACATACGAACTTATCTGTTCGATAATGAAACATAAAATAAAACGGGGACATTCACAACACTGGCAACAATGAAACGATGGCAGCGCACCACTCAGTTCACAGATAACTTGGTCGGTCTGTAGTTGGAACGCTCTTACCGACTGTCAGTGAGAGACGGAGAATTGGGCCCGGTACTGATGGGCAAGGATTCAATCCCATTTGGGACCGAATCCTTATTCGAGACTTGGGAAAGTTGGGGAAAGTTCCTCATTCGATCCTACGAAATAGGATTTTATTTTAATATTTATTATAGGTAAGGATTAGATTTCAACATCGTGAATGAGTTGTTTTCATTAGTACTAGGTATAATATGGTAGTAGGTATGTAGATCATTGTTTTACTGGATGAATTCCATCGATGATGAGATGAATTTCTATATCTAAATAAATAATGTCTCGACAGGTTTTAATTTGAATGCATGATTCCCTAGTTATGTTCACAAAATAATCAATATCTGTGGTCGTTTGAGCGCGCGTACAAAGTTAGGTACCGATTTTTTTGGTAGATCTGCCAATTTCGGTCATGTTTGACAAAAAAACATACAGTCGAATTGAGAACCTCCTCCTTTTTTTGAGGCCCCGACTCCTTTCAATAGGTAAACGGAAATATGTTTTAACTTTTTAAGGGTCGCGATTTTTGAAATTTGTAATTTAGCTTTTATTTCATATTTACTCCGGCTCAAGCATAAGCTAGTGTTATGTATGTGCTTGTATGTACATAATATGTAGGTATGTGTAGGTGAGTAACATAATTGACTGTAATTAAAACATGTACAATTTTTAAGTTCCGGAACAACTTACGCGCCCACAGCGGAGGCGGCGGCGCGGCCGCGGCGGCGGCGCGGCCGCGGCCGCGGCGCGGCGCTCTCCTACAAGACGATGACCCTTGACACTTGTTCAACTCGCATCAGTATAGAAAGTGAGATGGTTTCCCACGGATGAGTACATCTAGAAGGCAAAACTATGAGAAGCACTTACGTAGAACCTTGTTATACATACATACGCATTGCTTCTCTACATCGGCATTATAGAAGGGCACGGAATGGTGATTAAATAAAGTTCTACATGATAATCTCAGTTTTATGTAATTGGGCGCCGCGCGCTTTTTCATCGACGTAATAGACATAATAGCTGAGTTGCACAATGAGAGCCTAAATGAAGACAATGCCATGAGAGCGAGCGTACAAGAGCAATTTTTCTAGTTTGTTATATTATATGTTGCTATATTATGTTTGTTGTCGTTAGTGCCGTGTTTAAACGACAGCAGACTATCAACGTCTCCTTATATGTAACTGACACGAGTATTTAGATACAAACACTGAACAGGGTTATTAAAATAACAAGAAAAATAGGTACCGAAATATACAAGGTTATTTTCAGTATAGCCTTCGCCATTTATACCCAGCAAGCAGTGGCGGCTGGTGACTTCAGTGACCGGTAGTGCGCTAAGTACCTACCTCCTTAAATGCCAAATTTCCCAACACATTCCCAATGTTATTTTAAGATCGCGACTTCCGAATTTTTTAAACGCCTGCGTTGTATTATGTACGTACCTAGTATGAATATTCTCAAGACACTCAATGAGTTGCAAAAAACAAGAAAATAAATCCAAACAAGTTTTTTTAACTCATTTATAGTAACCTTTATGAACACACCCATAGACCACAACACTGCTGCAGCTTTCAAAAAGAAAGCAATAGCAATGTCCCAAAAATACTTAAAAAATGTATATAAAAAAAACATTTGAAAAGTAGGAATTAAACCCGGGATCACCTGATTGGAAAGCTTTACCTTTAACCAACTCGTGGGCAAATATCGGCACCACTTAATTCACAGTATCACGTGACAGAAAGCACAAAACCTAACCATATCCCATTTTAAATATTCGCGCGCTAACGGGTATGTGACATCAGACATCACATAACAGCGCGCTGACTCTAGGTAGACGGACTCGTGCAAAAGGAATCGCTCGCGACGTGTCGCACGCGCGGCTATTCACGATATAGCGTCCTTGTTTGCGCCGCACGCAGAACTCCATTTCGGCCCATACTGTTTCTATGAAGTATCTTTTGTCTCACGCGCCAGCGGTGTTTTGCCGATCCCCATACATTCAGATGGGAGACCCGCGTGCGTTTTACGATTCCGCACGGGGCGCGGGTTTACTCGCAAAAACGTGCCTTGTGATCTATAAAATAAGGTCGAATTCACATTCGTATTTATTTGGAGTACGATCTTTATCGTTTTAATGAGGTATGTTGTATTGTAAGATATTACATATTTATTTTGAGTGAAGTGAAGACTTCTCGTGGTATGGTAGTGCGGCGCACGGGCGCACTTTAGGACCGGCCGCCAGTGCCAGCAAGATACATAAAAGGATGAACTGTATATAAATCCTCGTCCAAGTTTTTTGGAACCTCAGCCATTGTTGGGTTTTGGCTGGACAATCTTCATCATCCCCGCACAAGATCACCTTGGGAGAGAGGGTTGATGTGGTAGATGTAGAGGGGGTAGTTCTTTAACTTATGTAGCGGGTATATCTTCAACATATTTAGGGGGTAGATTTTCAACTTATATAGGGGGTTGATCTTCACTTTTGTAGGGGGTAGATCTTCAACTTTGAAGGGATCATAAATTTTGTCATTACACTGCATGTATGCCATAGCAGCTTGTAGTAGAATTTCAATTGTGATATCTGCTTTAAATCCGTAATATATATGTCAATAGATCTGCCTACGATTCCTGTAGTTCCATAATGAATGAGTTAATGCTTGTATGAATTTTAGCTGGGTTATAAAAAAAAAAAATAGTATGCCTAGATAATAATAGGTAAATAAAAAAAACTGTAATGATGAGATAGTGAACTGACTGCGGTGTCCGTGTATTTTTTTTATTTTTATGTGAGTAAGTAGGTATGTATCGTTAATAAAAAAATGACGCACACAAGTGGAGAAAAAGTAATTTTAGTTCTTAGGTTAAGACATTTAATATGTATTTTCAATATGGCCCTAGTTGGCTGAAATAAAGAGATAAATATATAAATATATATATAATGCTGTGCCGGTATTTCATTACATTTTCTGTTTTGTTTTTTTTTATATAAATTCATTAAAAAATCAGCTAGGGGTACTCAAATAAACAAAATTTTCTCATGGGTATGGGTTCCACATATGGTAAAACTTTGAGAAGCACTATTCAATAGTGCCAGGGTTACATGAGACAATGAAACTGGACACTGATGCAGCTGGGTCTAAAAGGAATGAAGCAGCGTAGATTAATCCGTGATTGGATGGAAGTTCTTATTAGAGTGGCTGGAAATTCGATCACACCACACCGGACCTGCGGGAGTTTCTCACGATGGCGCCTCGGCTTGTGTTGAATTTTCTTGCGAATCGATAAATCTAATTAATTATTTTTTTTCATTATCATTCTATTATCTTCTTTCATTTAGATATAATTCCAAATCAATGTTTATCTGAGACAATAGAGGAGAGAGAAGTGTTTTGTTCTAACGAAATTTATCTGCTGGGTTCGGGGCGGGAGTCTCGTGCACTCATGTGTCTCGGGCACAGGCAAATTCACCCCCGAAGCACAGATTACTTAATCCCGAAGGCCCGTGCGGCTACTAGGCGGTCTAAAGTGTCTGAGAGAACTGTTGCAAAAACATTAATCCGACTTAAAAAAACTATAAAAACTAAAACATATGAAATAATATTTCTTTGAAATGTAAACCAGTTCAGTTCATATCCCGACATCTGAGTTGAAAGAGTCATAATCACAGAGCATCAAATACCTACTAGAGGCGCCCTAAGCGATGATATTTGAAACCCAATAACCGTACGCTGAGCTGCTAGCGCTTCGTATGTGTGTGTGTGTGCTAGTATCGACACTACACACAAAGAGGAGCAAGTTAGGCACACGCACAAAACAAATGCACACGCACAACACACATATGTAGGTCATATAGGCCACGCCCACAGTCTTCAACGCCGTTGTAGAGAAATCGCGCTCACGGCGCCTCTAGTAGGGGCGGGCGCGCGCATTTCATGCTCTGTGGTCATAATCAATTTTCAGGGTGGTTCAGGCGTGTTTTTGCACCGTTCACTCAACTCAATAAGGGTCCGGATATGAATCGAAATGATTTACCTCTAGGAAATATTATTTTATACTTTTTTTTAGTTTTATTACTTTTGAGGAATGGCGAAGTCGGTTAAATGTTTTTAGAGTTTTTTCTCGTTTTATTTCACTCATTTTAGTGATAAAATATAGGGGTTTTTTTGTACCTAAGTTGTTATCTTCAATACACACACCCCTTTGACGAGTTCCGAGTGGTGAAATAGGTTTGTCTTCGAAATCCATGCTCAGTTAACTACTGGTAGGTCTTAATTAGCGATTGCCCATGATATTCAATGCAATAATCCAAATACGAAGCGTGACATTTTTTTTTTATGTAATCCGGTATGGGAGTCGGAGGGGCCAAAGCGCATGCTCTGACTAGCCAATATCACCTCCGAGAAGGTAGGTGCCATACTGGAGACTTCCCTGGATTGCTGGCTATACTGGACTAGAGGAGAACACAACCGAGGCTGCTATGCGGCCATCTTACATCCAGTACGGTGGTACCAACCCAGTCGGCTACAATTTGAGCCTACCACCTAGTAAGGGGCGAGGTAAGGGGCAAGGGAAGGGACCTACAGTTTTACACCGGTTCCGAACGGTGAAGCAGCAGGTGTAGGTATGCACGTACATTTTTTCGTCAGAAAAAACTCATTGGTACACGACGACCGGATTCGAACCGCAGACCTCTCGCATGAGAAGCCGATGCTCAAACCATTCGGCCACCCGCCACCTCTGATTCCGCCATGGGCGCGCCGCCAGATTTTCTTTCAGGGAGGTGCATCTATGTTTTGTAGATAAATGCATGTAATGTCAAATTCAAATCGCGCGCATTTGGAGAAAAATTATTCCACGTAGGACTAGTTTTTCGTTTCGTCGCCATTGTTAAACTATTTACACACTTTTTAACACAAGAATATTTACACCACTGTTCTATTGGCAAGGCATCAGTAACTAACTGCCAGTCATTGAACATGCACAATCCACTTGAAGTTCATACACTAAAGATGCTAAGTGCATCAATCAATACTAACTAGGCAGAAAACTAGGAACAAAATGAATTTCGTAATAATACAAAAAGCAAAGCAACAGTAATTTGTAGTTTCCATGTGCATTGTGCAATAAGTCATTTTCTATGTATTTTCTTTCCTGACAGGGGGGTGCAAGCGCACCCCCTTGCGCCCCGCTGCCGGCGCCTACGGATTCCGCTAATCTAAAGATTAAGTATCTTAGAAGATTATATTAGATGTCGCTCTCATACAAACCCAATACTTAGTTCCGCGCGCAGACAGACAGACCAGACAACAGCAATGGTTTTACTGTCAGGCAAAAATTTGCGCAACTATTGCATTGTCGAAAAACCTGCTGTTTTCTTGTAATATTATATGTAATACTAACAGCATTAAAATATTCGCAGCAAATACAATTTTGAATAAAATATTCATAGGAAATTTAAAAATAAGTAGATACAAGGAAAATGTCAGTTCATATTTTTTAGGATTCCATATCCGTACGGATGCCTATAACCAAGCCTACGACTGTCCGAGGGCTGTATTATTTGAACCGTAATAGGTAACCGGCGACAGACAAACGGACAGACAGACGGACCCGCCCGGGTTGATACCACCGCACTGAATGAAATGTGAACTGAAACGGCTATGTAAATAGTTTGTGTTTTCCGTCCAGTTCAATGTAGCCGGCACGACCGAAGGGAAGCACTGACATGGCACCTAGTTCACCCGGTGTTATGGGCTGACATCAAGGATGTTGTAGGTGATGTAGCCAACCGTGCCAGTTTTCATAAAAAAAAACAGACAGAGAGACGGACAGACGGACGAAAGGCGTAGGCTTTCGTACGGCTACTTGAACCTAGAAATAAATGGTTGAATGAAAGTAACCGTACTTTTTAGATATTTTTTTTTTTTTTTTTTTTTTATGGAAACTGACACGGTTGGCTTACATCACCTACAACATCCGCGATGTCAGCCCACAACACCATGATTGATTATTCATGATTGATTATTTATTGATGATTGTTTATTTCGTCGGGAAAGGTCGCCCTAGCTAGACGCACGTATCTACCTCGGGATCTAGATCGGGCATGCGCTCAAAAAGGATCAAGTAGAGTACCCGGCGCGTAACTTGGCCTCTGTGCGAGCGGGACAGCCTCATACCAACGATCGCATGCGTATAACGCCGTCCCTCTCGCACAGAGGCCAAGTTACGTGCCGTCTATTCTACATAGTACCCGTCCCGACGAGCATGTATGAAGAACATTATGAGAGTGAAAGAGGCGGCACAGGTGTGTCAGTAGATCGTTGCACGTAGATATCCGTTGTCTCTGCCTTACACCACTGAGAAACAGGAGTGATGTATGTAGGTATGTATGTATGTTTATTTCGTAAGCTTTCTACGTCAACGATAGATAGGATAATGATGATTAACTAATAATCATACAAAGATTTTAATATTTACCTTAAGAAAATGTTTATTTCACGACTACTTTCAGGAAACAAACACCTCTTTTTTTTGCCCAGTAAAGATTTAGTAATTTCATTTTGAACAATTTTTGGTTTCTGTGATGGCAATTGCCTACTAATCTTAATTGGCAAATTTGCTTGTAACTAATCGCACCACGGTACGCAGTACTATAATAGCACAAGTTAATGTCGCTGAGTTAGTGTTAAGCTTTTGAAGGTTTCGCTCGCTGACTGACGGCGCTTTGCTATGGATTCAAATCGAAACTTCAGTTAATTACTTAACGAACGAGAGAGAGAGAGAGAGATAGTGGGATACATCGTCAGCTAGAACCACATCCTTCCCTTGCCCCTTACTAGGTGGCAGGCTCAAATTGTAGCCGACTGGGTTGGTACCACCGTACTAGATGTAAGATGGCCGCATAGCAACCTCGGTTGTGTTCTCCTCTAGTCCAGTATAGCCAGCAATCCAGGGAAGTATTCGATATGGCACCTACCTTCTCGGAGGTGATATTGGCTAGTCAGAGCATGTGCTTTGGCCCCTCTGACTCAGCCACCCATACCGGATAACATAAAAAAAAAAACATCGTATATTTTATTGTTGTTTTTATTGTATAATTTCATCCATAGGTAGGTAACCTACGCTTGGACATGTCGAAAATTCCGCCAGTTCTAAATTCAAATGCGAAGAAGAGCATCAAATGCGCGCGCCCCTCCTAGAGGCGCCCGTGAGCGCGATTTCTCTACAACGCCGTTGAAGCCTGTGGGCGTGGCCTATGACTTACATATGTGTGTTGTGCGTGTGCATTTGTTTTGTGCGTGTGCCTAACTTGCTCCTCTTTGTGTGTAGTGTCGATACTAGCACACACACACACATACGAAGCGCTAGCAGCGTGTAGTTTTTGGGTTTCAAATATTATCGCTTAGGGCGTCTCTAGTAGGGGGCGCGCGCGGTAGGTATTTGATGCTCTGTGGCTAGAACGATGAAAAAGTCAGCTTCGGTAGCTCAGTGGTGCGTCTGGTCGACTATCGGTTGTGATCATAAGCACGCGGTCAGAATTTGGATGGGTTATCGCTCGACCGTTGGAGGCTGAGGTGATCGTAGATAAACACATTGCCTATTATTTTCTATAAGGCTTTAATCAACAAAATACAAGAATGTAGAAACTAAAAGAATGTGACACCATACATTACATGATATTTTAGACTGTCTAAAATTTAGTTTTAAGTTAGCATTTTACTACTGAGTATAAGATTCATCACAGCGGCTGACCGTGGTCCAGATTCCGCGTAAAACTGTAGGTCCCTTCCTTTCTTCCCTTACTTAGGTGGTAGGGCTCGTGGTAGGGTTTAACCCGCCCGGGTTGATACCACCGCAATGAATGATAGGTCGGCTGAAACGGCTGTGTAAATAGTTCGTGTTTTCGCCCAGTTCAGTGTCGCCGGCACGTCCGAAGGGAAGCACTGACATGGCACCTAATTCACCAAGGTGTTATGGGCTGACGACACGGATGTAGTAGGTAATGTAGACAAAAGTGTCACATTTCCATAAAAAAAATTGTTACTGCCTATACATAACATTAGTTTATAGCGGTGTAAAATATGAAAGTAAAGTTTATGTATAACAATGTAAAACATAAAAAAAAATTATGTATAATAATGTTCTGCTATCGCTCTCCGCCTGGAAACAAATATTTACCCTCAAGTTCAGGGACCTTCGTGAAATTTGTCTATCATGGTGGTGTTATATATAAGTTTGACACCTCCGTCTGTCTGTCTGTCTGTGGTATCGTAACTCCCAAAGGGATGGACCGATTTGGATGAGGTTTTTTTATTAGAAAACTGGTTTAAACCGCGATGCTTATTAGCTATGTTAGTAATCAAGTAATAAAGTAATTATCCTTCCTTATTTCCTTTTCCTTCCTTCCTTACCTATAATAAAATCAAACGTCTGCTTTCTGTCTGAGTGTCTGTCTGTCCGCTTATAACTCGAGAACCACTGAACCGATTTTAATAAAACAAAATTCTACGGATAGCTTGATTCTTCCCATCAACTATAGGCTACTTACTATCACGCTAAATGGCTTATGAGGGTAGCAGTGAAGTGAAATATGAGAGCACTTGGCAATATTTGTATGTAACGGACACGGAATCATTCACCCGAGTAAGAACCGATGACATTACAATATCCTGAAGGGGGAGGGGGGGGGGGGGGGGGTAAGTAGAGGCATATAGGGAGGGGGGTGAGGGAGGCGCGGGAGGGGGGTGAGGGAGGGGCGGGAGGGGAGGTGGAGGTAGAGCGATGGAATCCCCCTTATCCTTATCCTTTCCTTTCTTCCTTACCTTTAATAAAATCCAACGTCTGCTTTCTGTCTGTCTGTATGTATGTCTATGTTTACCATCTTTGGGGTTGCCATATTTACTCCAAGTATCGATGATGGCCAGACTCAACGGAAGGGAGGGAGAGGCAGGGAGATGGAGGGAGAGGGAGAGGGAGAGGGAGAGGGAGAGGGAGAGGGAGAGGGAGAGGGAGAGGGAGAGGGAGAGAGAGAGGGAGAGGGAGAGGGAGAGGGAGAGAGAGAGAGAGAGGGAGAGGGAGAGGGAGAGGGAGAGGGAGAGGGAGAGGGAGAGGGAGAGGGAGAGGGAGAGGGAGAGGGAGAGGGAGAGGGAGAGGGAGAGGGAGAGGGAGAGGGAGAGGGAGAGGGAGAGGGAGAGGGAGAGGGAGAGGGAGAGGGAGAGGGAGAGGGAGAGGGAGAGGGAGAGGGAGAGGGAGAGGGAGAGGGAGAGGGAGAGGGAGAGGGAGAGGGAGAGGGAGAGGGAGACAAATAAATGGGGGGGGGGAGGGGGGGAGGGGGAGGGGGGATGGGTTTGACGGTGGCCTCGCCCTTATTTACTTACTTTCTTCGTGGAGGTTTATTGTATTCCAGAATGCAGCTTAGCCTGAAGCCTCGCCGTTAGTTACTTACTTTATTTAAGAAGTTTTATCGTTTATCTAAACGCCATTACTTTCATCGAGAAATCGAGAAGATTTATCGTCTTCCATAGTTACTTACTTTCATCAAGAAGGTTAATCCTCTTCCTTAACGCAGCTCGGCCTTCGGCCTGACCCATGGTTTATCCTCTTCCTAAACGGAGCTCGGCCTTCGGCCTCGCCCTCAGTTACTTACTTTCTTCGGGAAGGTTTATAGTCTTCCTAAACGCAGCTCGGCCTTCAGCCTCGCTCTTTGTTACTTACTTTCATCGAAAAAGTTTATCCTCTTCCTGAACGCAGCTCGGCCTTCGGCCTCGCCCTTAACTACTTTCTTTCTTAGAGATGGTTTATCGTCTTCCTGAACACAGCTCGGCCTTCGGCCTCGCCCTCAGTTACTTACTTTCTTCGAGAAGGTTTATGGTCTTCCTGAATGTAGCTCGGCCTTCGGCCTCGCCCTTAATTACTTACTTTCTTAGATAAGGTTTATCGTCTTCCTGAACGCAGCTCGGCCTTCGGCCTCGCCCTTAGTTACTTACTTTCTTCGAGAAGGTTTATAGTCTTCCTGAACGCAGCTCGGCCTTCGGCCTCGCCCTTAGTTACTTACTTTCTTCGAGAAGGTTTATAGTCTTCCTGAACGCAGCTCGGCCTTCGGCCTCGCCCTCAGTTACTTACTGTCTTCTTTGAAATATGAATTTCACGCGAGCGGAGCCGCGGGCTCAGCTAGTGAATTAATAAAATAAATACGTCTCACGGATGGACCGATTTGGATGTGGTTTTTTTACACCTTGAAATAACGTTAAATTACCAATTTTAAAAAACTTTGACATTTAAAAAAGTATCCGCCAGAGTAATCGTAGACCGCTAAGTAAATAGGTATACGCAAAGCTTTCAGTTTTTATATTTTATTTACTTGGCGTTCCCCTGACTCATTCAAGTAAGTAAACTGACATTTTGGCTTTTTAAGAGTCGGGGTTTTTCAAATTTGTAATTTTTAATTAAGTATGTTATATTTGGTTTACTTGTTAGGTATGTTATTTTAGGCTGGTTTGTGTTTCTTGTTTTTATTTTATATTCGGTAGATTTCAGCTTATTATACGCTTTACAAAAGATTACCTAATAGTTGTATCAAACACGAGGCTTAGTTCACTTAATATCTTCTTGTAAATCGAATAAATCGATCGCGCGTACGATCGATTTATTCGATTTACAAGAAGAGCACGCTTTACATTCCTCACGCACGCGCAGAACAATCAATACATACATGCAGAGGTAAATCTGAACAGCTCTCGGCCAAGCCTAGCTTAGTAAGCGGGAGGTTGCGGGATCTATCTCCGTTGGTCTGCGCCTTATAAGTTGTTTGGTTTCCATGAAAAACTAGATGCCTTCCCTTACTGACCTGCGAAAAGGAAATTTAAGCGGTTTTGTTCAGAAAAATATTTCCAATCGATCGGCGTAGCGGTTAGTCCTTATACACCTATAACTTGAAAAATTAAAATATATATTTATGTAATTTAGGTTATGTTATATATAAAGGTTTAAATACATATGATTACCTTTATGTTATATAAGGGCGAGAGGGCGGTTATAAACTGTAGATCGGCTTTCGGCCTCGCCCTTATTGGGTTGCTTTCTTCGATAGAGTACTTGATCGTTTATCTGAAAGCAGGTCGTGTAGTGACTTACATTCTTCTAGCTATAGCAGCGTACCTATATCGTTTCGTTTAGGTGAACGCAGGTCGGCATTCGGCCTCGTTCTTATAGTGACATACTTTGTCCTTTTCGAATTTCGAACGAGCTAATCAGCGGCCAACCAAAAGCTAGTTTATGTGTATACCTAAGTCTGCGTTGACCTGGTGACAATATTTCCCTATGATTTTATATGATAAAAAATGGGTATCAACGTATGTAGTTTTGTATTATTATCTAAACGTAAAATACCTACATATTTTCTGTAGTCTCTGATTGTTCGAGCTCCCTGCAAAGATTCCACGTTGACAATAATTAGTAACTCGCAGCAAGTACGGGCAGTTGGGTGTGCGTTTACGCAACCAAACATGTGAAGTCGCGCATTCTGTTCGCGAAGACGCCACTACATCGCGACTTTTGAAATAAACAGTCGCAACAGTCGTATGACAAGAATAGTTTAATTTCGGGCTCAGATCCTGTACTATTCCATAAAATTCGAAAAACTAGTCGTCTGCCTTTTTCTTTGTACTCTTAGCGGTACACCTGAACCTGGAATGGCGGTAGCTGATGTAGCAAATAGTTTTTTTTAAATGATAAAATAAAAAAAACTTCAAATTTGAAACCGATTATTATTAATAATTATTTGTCGCTAAAATATTACACATGAGAAATTTGTTACAGGAAGATTCATGGTGTCTAAGAAAATATTGTAATAAAAATTTTTTTGTCTCTACCGAAAGTTGACTGGTTATAGATACAAGATTTACGAATATAGCCTTCGTAAGATGTATGGGCTGTATGTCCGGAAGACATTACCGGTTCGGCATGGATCGTATTTAAGGAATTGAAACGATAAAAGTTACGCAATACCAGTTTGGCAAGCGTTCTTTCGATTTTGCGCTATAGTTTTTTAAGTAATAATATGTACAGCAATATGACGTATCTCAAAATAAAAATTTAAGAAAAAAATAATACGTACGTATTGTTTTGGAAGTACGCAGTTAGGATAAGTTAGATTAAGTCAACTTTAGAATTTGGAAAAGGCTGAAAATACATTTGTACATGGATTTATAGCACAAATGGAAATTGGAACGATAAAACAACTTCTATTCATTAAAAGAACTGCAATTTTCAAACTCGGAAACAGAAAGACTGTTTTGCACGCCAACGACGATCGAACCCACGACCTACTACGTGCCGGCCGATCGAACACTTGATATTGGTTTGGTTTGATAGTCGTCGTGGACCCCGTCTCATGGTCTACACTCTACAATGTAGAGTCTAGATACATGGTAGCCGTGATGTTGTGATGCGAGGGTCTGGTTGTAGGGAGTTGTTGTGCTTGTTGAGTTAGTTGAACGGCCGCCTTCCTCCCTCACCCCCTAGAGCCATCTACGCTACCAGTATAAAGGGACCGACCAGGGATCAGACCGCGATGCATGTGTACGCCTAGCCATATAGACAACTTTTCCTGGTGTGATATCTATATGAGATATCCCACATGGTAGGTACAGAGAAATAATGATGAGACACAGAAATAAACCTTTGCCTTAATCAGTGTTACCGATGTATTATGGTTTTCAAGACAAGATAGTTAAGACCTGAAAGAAATATACAGAAAAACTTAAAGCCTAATAAATAAGTCTCGCACAACATTTTAAATATTCGACATCGCAAAGCCAACAAGAGAATCGTTTAACAATTCAATGAGTTCGCAGGAATGTGTTGTAATTAAAAATACCGACATAAACAATGATACAATATCTAAATAGAAAGAAAGCTTATTACAGCACACACTCACGTCATGGTTTGTTATTTAATAATTCGGGCAGGTGCTCCGCCGCGCCGCCGCCGCCGGCGCCGACGTCGTTACAAAACGAACAACAGAAAGTCGGGGCGCCTGCCTAATAATTATCAGATGGAGTAGACGTTTATCTCGATCATCTCTCTATGTATCGTAAGTGGCGAAAAAAATGGAACAAATTTCTCTGAGCCGGCGATGCGGGGGCGGCGTTTATGAGCTTTACGATCTGGGTCCGACCGAGCTTTAAATGGTTCGGTCATATCCGATATCGATTTCGAAATACGTGAATGCAGATCGTAGTGAAAAGGAAAGTGGCTGCAATGCTAACCGACCGGTCCTCGTGTTATTCAACAATCGCACGGCCTACGTACCAGACGGGGGCAGCGGCGGCGGCGGCGGCGGCGCTGCGCTGCGCTGCGACTAAGTATGTGCGCACGGCGGCGGCGGCACGGCAGAGTAGGTTCCGGAGTAGCGGAGGACCGGTAGTGCGGGTGCAGCGGCGGTACCGGCGGTACCGGCCGGCCGAGCCGGGGCTGCATACCAGGTGCGTCCGGCGGACACGACCCGCGGCTCCGTCTCGCCTCTGTACCGAGGAAGTAAATATAGGAATGAATTTATCGTACCGCTTTCTCCCCAGTCGTGAGAACGAGGAAGTAGACCCGTCTCGGAAGTGTTTCCATACACGTACGTCCACCTGCTCTGCTCCTTAGCAGACCGGCTGCTTTGACTTGTGGCTTTAACGACCGCGAGCGCGTACCTACCTACTTGCCGTCCGTCTCTGGCGCATACGGAGAGCGCGTGGCGGCGGGGCGCGACATCGCCATCGATCGCTCTGTCCATTCCTGATGTACTTACGTTCAGCCGTGGATCCTTCCGCCGTCGAGCGACCGCCCACACCGAGCGACCGTTCGATATTTAAATTTTTGAATTGGAGGTTATAGGTAAATTTATCTTAATATACGATTGCGTCATCGGGGTCGCCCGCCTCCGTGATCCGGAGAAACCCGACCCGCTAATCTCGATCGGCAGCTACCCGCCGCTTAGACGTTTCAAGAGCGGCAGAATTTTTCATGATGTCGTTGCGCAAAGGAAAAGTTCGGTAGAAAGCGCTCGGCCGCAGACAGTTCATTAGCGTTGATTTGCGTCTACTTTTTGCGATGTGAACAGATTATGCAACGACTTGCTTGTGCAAGTGCTCGTTAAGTCTCGACAATGATGCTGCTCGAGAACGGATTCGGAAGGAGGCTGCGCGGCGAGGAGATGTCCGGCAGCCGCTACCGCAGCGGCTCGCGGCTCGCGCGCGCGCCCGCGGCAGGCGGGGGCGGCGCGCGGCGCGCGGCAGGCGGGGGGGGCGGCGCGGCGAGACGCGCAGTGTTACGTACGTACGCACGCGCGTGCCCGCACGCACCGGCTACATCACACGCGGTATAGAGCCTTTTGTTTCGAAACGAACGTGACCGTTCCTTATCTTTAGAGGCTCACCATGATGCACTTATATTACAACACAACACTTCCGCATTCGCATCAAATATGTATGAAGATACGGTACGTAGGTACATACGTGTTAGTGTTAATAATAAAACAATCCCAAATATGTTCCTTGCCTGCCCATTGCCCAAGCACAAGATTAGCAACTAGCACGGTCTTAGTTAATAAACTGAAAATAAAAAAGAAAACATAATGCCAACCGCGAAGGTCCATTGTCATACCGTCAGTGTCGAGACATTTTGGAAAGGACAGATTGTGAAACGATCGAAAAATTCAGGGTACCTATTGGTATGTACATAATACTCAATGTTGAAGATGCGAGGCAATTTTAAGTCGTTGACTAAATTAATTAACGACAATGTTCGAATTAAGTCACAGTTAGTAGATACATAACTGCTAATATGCTGCTAATTAAATGATGTCGTTCTCCAAATCGGTGATAGGACAAAGAGAAAAGCATTCCGTTGTATCGACGCTATGAGCGAGTAGCCAGGTTGCTTCACAGCGTTACTTGGTCAAAGGTGACGTAGCCCGTGATATGCACCGGGGGAATACCGATTAACGTGTTACATAAATATGTATGAAAATGCTGACCTAGCGTTACGTAACATTTGAACAACGCCAATCACGTCCTCGCGCCGCGCCGCCCCGCCGCCGCCGCGCCTCTGCCGCCGCCGCCCCCGCTGTCGCTCCGCGCCGCCCGGTCGTGTCGGTCGATGAAGGTGCTTTCTTCGCAGCCTACGTAAGTTTACGGACAATGAGATCTAATTGCAAGAAATGCTATCTGGATTTACTTTGTAGAGACGAAATTGAAGCTTGTATTAAACACTACCCGACTTATACTATTTTATGTTCCAAATAGTAGCACTAATTACATGCGTAACGTATACATACGATACGAAGCTGTCGCAACAGTTACAATCAAAATTTTTCACATGTCAATTTATTCCATGATAGTCAAAGAAAAATTAAAAAAAAAAAATTTAAGATTAGTTAATAAATTTGTTGATATCCTAACATTGTGATACTGTTATCTGCGACTTAAGACGAGATACGTGTGTGTGCGACTGCGACCACATGATTGCTTTTGCTGAACACACTCGCTATAATATTCGTATATGTGGTACGGAATCCTCTGTGTGTTAACATCGTTCTCACTTAACACATTTTTTATTTACATTCGTAAGTGATAGATAATACCGGTTCCATAAAAAATAAATATTAATCAAAAGTATTTTACAATCATATGAAATTTTATTAGAACATAACAATACACATAATTAAAAGAAATATGCATACATAGGTACCTAAGTAAGCTTTAACATTTGTTTATGTAATAATTTTTAACTTCAAATTTTTTATTGTCAACGACTACAGACTACAGCTCAGCTCGGCCAGACGGACGGACCGAACAGACAATAATCCTAATCATAATACACAGCTGACCCCGAACTAGGTCGTTGTTGGCACAACTCCTTTCTTTTTGTCCAGTCTAGTGATGTGCATTGTCGATCATCGACAGTATAATAACTGTTATTTTTTTGTAGATAATATAATTAATTTTAGTTTCCAAACATATTTTAATAATAAGAATAACGCCTATTTAATAAAACTAATTAGAAATATATTCACCTAATGAAGAACTTATATATACTAAAACTAATTAAGTGTAAGTAGTAAGAAGGAGGAAATAAAAAAAATTATAAATAAAAAAAAAAATTAACTTACCTACTTTGCAAATAGAAATATTTTTATAAATAACTTAAAAGGAATAAATCATATTTTTGAATTTGTTCTTTAATAATTATATCCAGATAAATTATTTATAAAAAAATTTACTATTGTTTTTTTTTAATAATAATATTATATTTAACTGTTTCTATAAATGTATTAATGTTTTATTATTTTTTTGAGAGAAGTTTAATTCCTACTTTAATAATTATTCTGGATGTGTGTTTCTACACTGTGCCGTTGACGGATAGAGATAGGTTGGGTTCGCTACTGTAAGTTAAATATTTCATCCAATTCGGCCGACTTTCCCACAGTGCCAAATACGCTGGCAGCGTTGCACCTTTGAATCGCTGGGCATATCCGCTTATATGTGTGGATATTTATTTTAGTTTTGAAGTTATAATTCTGTGCGCGCGTAATCCTTTCTTCCTTATCCTTACCTTTAATAAAATCCAACGTCTGCTTTCTGTCTGTCTGTATGTCTGTCTGTCCGCTTATAACTCGAGAACCACTGAACCGATTTTAATAAAAATCCATTCTACGGATAGCTTGATTCTTCCCATCAACTATAGGCTACTTACTATCACGCTAAATGGCTTATGAGGTTAGCAGATAAGTCAAATATTAGAGCGGGCGGAGCCGCGGGCACAGCTAGTATATAATAAATAGAGCTGCTTTGGGCGCTTTATGAAAATGAGGAGTACGCTCAGAAAAAAACCTCATGAGGGGTGGAGAGTGGGGAGAGAGGGAAGATAGAGTGACAGAGGGGGGGGGGGGGGGGGGGGGGGGGGGGGCGAGGGCGGTCGAAGTATAACTTGTAAGTACTTATTTTGTATTTTCTACTTTTCCATTTAATTTTGTGAAGTTATAAATGTTTTAATCGTTATGCTTAAACAATAAATGATAATAAACATAAAACAAATATTTATTTACTCGAGCCTATGCTTAAGCACGACACGATTTTACACCTTATATCATGAAGCGAATGTGAGTGGAAGAGTCGGGAAGGGTCGCTCAGCGCTCTACGCACTTACCTAGACCAGATCGGGCATGTGCTGAAAAAGGGTCAAATGCGTAGTACCTGAAACCGACGAGCATGCAGGAAGAATATTGTGAATATTGTGAGAGTGGAAGAGGCGGCAGAGGTGTGTCAGTATCGTGGCACATGGAGATCTGTTGTCTCTGCCTACCCCACTGGGAAACAGGCGTGACGCTATGTATGTATGCATCATGTAATACGGTTCGGTAGCCAATAATACCACATACCACTATTTTTCGAGTGGTATAATTGGCTAATTTGTGTGTGGGCGTGATGGTGTGTTGTATGATAGGAATATAATATTTTGTGCTAATTATGTATATAGTATTTTATAGTTCTCGAGACGAGTTGTTATTTGCTTATTGTGACTTGTTAAATTGTTTAATTCTTGCAGACATACCTATATAATATGTTGAGGATGTGCCTTTATGTATTTTCGAGTTTTTTTTTTCTGTATTTACGTAGATATTTGTGAAAGTAACTTATTATTATTATTGTTTAGGTATCTGTTAATAGTTAATCCTTTGAAATAGTTTTTTCGTCATCATAGTGTTTATGGTGTCATATAGCATAGTAGTTATAGATATAATTTTACGATCAGTGCTGATTGCTGAAATGTTAGTGGAAGTTGTACCTACATTCATACGGAATGCGTGAGCCGATCGACGACGACGAAACGGACGTAGCGTCGAGATGTGAGTGCAACAGAGTAAACGATACTGCTCTGCTGGATGGGTCGTGCCGTGCTGCGTTGCTTTTCGCCACAGCATCGTTTGGCTCCTATGGGCTCCTGGTACTTTTCATGCGAGCAGTTACAGTCATTTTTAGTTTTTGTTCTAGGTGGGTAGAAGAAATTATTTATATTTATAAGCAATGTGATGCCAGCAAATATTGAAGGAGGTGTTTGCCCGTCATTGGGTCCACACTATAGCTTTAAATATGTTGTACTTATACATACTCGTACTTGAATGTAAATGTGTCCGACCTGTTGGTGAACCTTAAATAAATAAATAAATAAATAAATAATTTGGCTGTCTGACTGTCTTCATACGAGTGATTATTACCGGTTCGTTATAAAAAAAAAAAGAAATTCGTCCATGGATCGGAATTCAGGAAAAACTGTAAGACCTTTCCTATACCTTACTAGGTGCCAGGGCTGACCTCGTTCGTATTACGTACTATCGCGCTCAATGAATGTCGGTCGAAATGGCTATACCCGACACTAATAAAAGGCTTACCTTGCATGACACTTCATTTCGACGAAAGCAAGGTGTAATAGAGTGACGCAAGGAGTGACGTATAGAATGTAACAGAATGACGTATGCATGTAACAGGTGATGTAGGTATTCAACCACGCCATGATGTGATGAAATAAAAATAGTGTAATATAACTACTTGTTATTTTGTTCTTCTTTTAACATCGATAGGTGAGTTGCACCGCCCTAGATCAATGTAACATATATCGATGTTACCTACTGAGAGATTGACCTCAGTCACAGCGCAGCCTAATACGACGTAGGTACCGATTTAATTGGCCAACTTACGTCACACTTACGATTACGGCTTACACATGCCAGTATTGGCGTGAGAAGTACGCACTTCGTCATTGAAAGCTGTTTTGTTTTGAGAGTGATTACCTGCATGCGCATGTAGACACATAATAAAACAAATTTCACTAAACATAATCTTACTAAAAAACTTTAAAGTCATAAAAAAATACATATAAGATTTTTCCTTTGAATACATAGGTAGGGTGACATGGAAAAATCTCGAAGGACACACATTAATTTCTTTTTCTTCTTCTTCGTCGACCTGCCGCTGTTCACTTCTGGACATAGGTCTAGGTTCTAGACGACATCAGTTTATTTGTCCTCGGCTTCCCGAAACCACTGATCGCTGACGATCGGCAGCGGTCAGTGGTTTCGGAAAATAAAATTCTGGAATGTCAATATCAAAGCCTGATCAGAATTTTATTTTGATTCAGACAGATTTTGATAATTCTAGTGTCTTATGATTTGAATCTGCCCAGCGGGTTTCTAAATTTGAATTTTCTTCTAACCAATCACACCAAGTTTGAAGTTTATGCATGTAATAAAGTATGTTTTACCGATGATAGAGCAAAAACAAAACAATATTTTTTTAAGTGATCTGATATAACAACAAATGAAAGGTTTCTGTTTATTCGTCTACTTGTGCTGTGAGAACTTCTTCTTGCCAAATTTCATGATTCTAGGTCAACGGGAAGTAGGTACCCTATAGGTTTTGATGAGTGAGTTTGAGAGCATAAAAATATGTTTTTTTAATGAAAGCGCGACATTTCGCGCCGGGCCACCCATAAGATGTCTAACGACGCCCATGGACATTTGGCCTTATGCGGGAGTTGCGAATGCCATGCTGGCCTGACATGTGCCTATTCACGCCCCTCTTGAAGGACACGAGACTGCACTTGAATTTTTTACACCTCCAAGGGACCGTAGAACTTAGTAATGGTATTTCCACTTGATACCTCACCTTTCCTGCGAGAAAAGGATTACCTTTTACAGATGAACAGACGACGGACAACAAAGTGATCCTGTAAATAAGCGTTCCGTCGTTGCCTTTTCATGTACCTACTGAAACCTAGAAATCTTGGAAATTCATGTGCATTTACTTACAAAAACGTATTTGATTTTGGAAAAAAATTAAAAATTAAATTGTACTTGTATGACCACAGAATATAAAAAACTAGTAGAAATATCGCGAGTACCCGTTGTGCAATTAAAATTAGAGGTATCAAAACTCACGAATTAATTTATTGTGCTACTTCTATCAGATTTTATGTTCTGTGAGTACGACGCGACGCACAAAGGGCTGAAACTTGTATGTACACTAACAATATCCTGAACACTTTGAAGGACTTCCTTCGGTTCCAGAACTGTAACTTTGAACTTCTAACTTGAAGCTTTTAAACATTCATACGATACAACCACCTATATATACATACATACAATATCATCACGCTGTATCCCGAAAATCGGAGTAAACAGAGTAATCGGTTTGTCCCGAAAGAACTCGGGTGAATTACCACATTTATTGAAGAAACATTATACCTTAGCAGTTGCTCTGTTGTGGAATAAGGTATTATGTATGTATTTTTTATTTAATTATTATATACTTGTATCTATGTACTGATATGTATATCTATATAAGTTATGCATTTATTTGTTTATGTATATATTTGTATAAGTATGTATTATATAGGTATATATAACTTTCCTGTCCAAATTTCTGCACTACCCTTGCCGTATTTCTTCCTCATTTACTCTCATCACCCAAAAGTTGACTGGAAGAAATCACTTAAAGTGATAAGTCCGCCTTTGCATGCTACTTTTCTCATGTTCTGAGTCTTTGTGTGCAATATAGTTTATCTATTCTATTCTAACATCTAATACATCAACGACACTTTAGCCGAAGAGACGACAACCGTTGGAGTAACCGTGTCCTACACTGGCGGCGGCCGTGGAGGAGAAAACGGAGGGGATGACCACCCGCCAGGTGAGACGACGACATCAAGTATAGTTACGTGGGCGGAAAGCGGTGGTTCCGTACCGCTGAAGGCCGGGAGGACTTGAGTAAAATTTGAGAGGCGTATGTCAAGCAGTCGACCCTTACACGCTGACTGAATGACTATCTACATCAAAGTTATCAGAACTGTAATATGTATTGGTTCAAGAAAGCTTGAGAAATATATATACATCTCACTCAACATGAGATAGTATTTCCATTTATGTTACCTTTTTTTATGTAACCTGGTATGGGTGGCTAAGTGAGAGGGGCCAGAGCAGATGCTCCGACCAGCAAACATCATTTTCGAGAAGGTAGGTGCCATACTGGAGACTTGCCTTTCGATTGCCTTTGGCTTGCCATCTTACATCCACCGTGGTGTCAATACGGTGGTACCAACCCAGTCGGCTACAATTTGAGCCTACCACCTAGTAAGAGGCAAGGGAAGTAACCTATAGTTAGGATTACGAACGGCGAAGCAGCTGGTGTAATGTACGTAAAGGTCGTCAGAAAAAACTTATTGGTATACGCCGACCGGATTCGAACCTCGTACCTCGGAAAAATTGCAGAAGTCGCTCAAGGTGGACAGACTCAATTTCTTTTTAGGTTTCTTTACCCCGTACGGACCCTAAAACTAAGCCTACAATTTCTGTCTGTCTGTCTGTCCGTTCTTCCGATGACTGTATCTTTTATCTTTGAGAGAAGATAAGTACTATGGGGCTGATATTAACAAACGTTTGTTAAAAGCTATAAAAAAAAGTTTTTTTCCCTACGACCCTAACAACTACTATTTTCAATTTATTATACTACTATATACAACCCTCGGGTCTTCAAATAGCGAACAAATGACTTTCTCCTGCGACATTGTTTCTCCTCCAAGCCGGAATGGCACCTTCTCAGGTGTTAATTGACCTCAATCTACTGTCACCTTAGTCGTCCAATTCGGGTGTCCGTTCCACTTTGCTCACTTGGGTGTTCAAAGATCAAATTCTAGGAGCATAAGTTTAAACATTAATAAAACATCTATTAGCCTCAAGAGTTCCTTCCCTTCCTGACTAGGTGGTAACATGGACACAGCGCTGAATTTAGTAAAATCTTTACTAGATTCAGCATATGCTGTGTCTACTAATTTTTTTTATCTCCTGTTAAATATTGAAATGTGTATTTTGTTTAAATAAATGTGTAATGCTGAAGGGGAAAATCAATATTTATTGGATAATACAGCAATCATTACACATTATGCAAGCTAGGTGCCCAACATCTGAAAATAAAAAAAAATACGTTGGCTTGCGCGGCTACTTCGAATTCCTGGTCTTTGCTGTGGAAACACTTGGCGTGTGGTCACCCTTAGCAAGGACCTTCGGAAACTACCTAGGCTAGAAAAGCTCCCTATCGATAAGTCTGCTGGTGACCGACGTGCCAAGTCTTTCTTCTTTCAGCGAATAGGGCTAGCCATTGAAAGGGGCAACGCTGCCAGCGTATTGTGCACTGTGGCGGAGTCGGCTGAGTTGGACGAAATATTTTACTTGCAGTATGCTACTGTATTGCAGATTTAATATAATCTAAGTTCAATTAAGTAATACATAATCTAAAGTTTTATACTTTAGTTTAATTTATTTTATTAGTTCCGATTACATAATATTGGTGTAGCCGACGCGACCAAGGGGTGGCGCTGGCACGGCACCTAGTTCCGGTAGAATGTGATGGGCTCACGGGTGTAGTGTAGCATTGAGCGCGTGGGTAAGCCATTATGCAAGAATTGGTCACACGCCGAGAGTAGGCAGGAAGCAAACCCTTCCTCGTTGCAATCAGCGTCATCTGAACGTGTGTCCGCAACCAGTTATTTACTGAATAGGTTAGTTGAGCGCTCGTAAGCAGAGACATTCATAATCGGAAATGGCATTGTCACACGTACCATGTTAACAATATTCGGACAACATGCATGCACACCGTTTTTATGCTATACAGAGATACGGGGGTATATAGAGTAAAACCCGCTTAATATGATTCTCAAGGGGATGGGCGCAAAAATCGTCTTAAGCGGGAAATCGTCTTAAGCGGGAAGAGTTAAAATATAAAGTATGTACACACATTAAAATCTGTTTATTGTATTTCTGACAGAAATCAATCTTCGCAATCGTCAATACGAGTTTTAAGCGGATTGGGGGTCGTATTAAGCGGAAAAAATTGCGTAAAATTAAGGTAGAGTATGGGACCGGCACAAAAGATCGTGTTATGCGGGAAATCGTATTAACCGGGATCGTATTAAGCGGTACAATTGTGACAGACATAGAAATAATCGTAGACGTAGCCGACTGGGTTGTTACCACCGCACTGGATGTAAGATGGCCGCATAGCAGCCTCGGTTGTGTTCTCCTCTTGTTCAGTATAGCCAGCAATCCAGAGAAGTCTCCGGTATGGCACCTACCTACTTGGAGGTGATATTGGCTGGCCGGAGCATGCGCTTTGGCACCTCCAACTCAGCCACCCATACCGGATTACATAAAAAAAATTATAATTTCCACTTTGTGCAAATGTATCTCACTCCTCCATAAAATCCTTCTAGTTATATATTTCTTTGGCTCGCACGAGTAGGTATTACGTAGAAATTATGTTTACTCTGTAATGTGTGCCTGTGAGTGAGGACTCACGTATGGTTTTGCTTCGCGCCAGCTTACCATCTCCTTTCCTTATGCCTACTGCGTGGACCATCGCGTGGGTGGACCATAGGTGTATGATGCAGTGTTGGTCCAGCCAGAGTCGTGATCGTGAATAATAATAATTTTTTTATGCAAACTGAAACGGTTCGCTACGTCACCTACAACATCCGTGATGTCAGCCCATAACACCGGGTGAACTAGGCGCCATGTCAGTGCTTCCCTTCATTTCATTTCGGCTACACTGAACTGGACGTAAAACACGAACTATTTACACAGCCATTTCGACCGACGACGTTTCATTCAGTGCGGTGGTATGGTATCAATGCGGGCGGGCCACAGACTAGTGGGGCGGGCTAAACCCTACCACTTAGGAAGTTAAGAAGGAAAGGTACCTACAGTTTTACGTGGAATCCGAACCATGGTAAGCCTCCAACGGTCGAGGGGTCACCCATCCAAGTACTGACAGCGCCCAGGTGAGCTTAACAACAGTCGACAGACCGCACCACTGAGCTACCGTGGCTGACTAATAATAGTATTACACTTTATGCCATTGTGTGGTAAGGGCGGACTCATCCTTTAGACAATTTCCTCCAGTCAACCCGGTGGACCTACAGTTTTAGGTGGGATCCTCAATTCCTCACGAAGAGGCTGACTTCAAACGTGCGTGCATTTTTGCGTGAAGAAATAAAAATACGTAACAAGTATAATTTTTTTAGATAAAGAATATGGTCTAATTCAAAATGCAGTTCATAAAAAAAAATCTTTTTAAATTAACATAGGTACTATCATTATACCTAAATAATAAAATAAACAAATGAAATAATTGTGAGCTCGCCTTAAATATTTTTATAATTAAAACATTGTATTTCATAGAACTATAATTATTTTTTTTTTTTTATTATACTGGGATTAATACAGATACAGGAAAAAGTTAACATAAAAAATAGTACACAATGTGATTTATGACCTGCCTCCGCTACACAATCCTCCAAAACACAGTTTGTGAATAAAATGACTAATCAACTAATACAATAAAAAAAAGAAACAAAAGGATACAATTATAAATTTTGATAAACAAACAAACATGTACAATACTGCAATACTGTAGCGAGAGAGCGTGTTTCGCGGTATGTAATGTAACTATATACCTACTTACTTACATCTAATTTTCACTGTTTTCCAGCATCTTACGGACATTAAATTTGTAGTATAATATGAGTATAATACGATTATACTCATATAATATGAGTATAATCGTATTAATATAGGTATAAAAGCTAGAGGAGAGTATCTACTTATCTCACCAACGCGTGTGACAAACTAGTTCTTCTGGCCATTACTGTCCACAACATCTTCATTAAGTAGATGATAATTTTTTTTATTGCAAGGTTTATTGGTTGTTTGGACATTTAACATAATTTAGTTTCGCTGGCGCTCTAGAGGGAAGAGAGGCAGATATTAACTATTTGTTCGTCGTCCGTAATACATAAATGAAAAATGAAAAATAAAGAAAAACCGGCCAAGTGCGAGTCCAACTCGCGCACCGAGGGTTCCGTATCGCCATGTCATGGTCAGCGCCACTCACGCCATCTATGGATTAGTTAAAATGCTTCATACTCTTTTCGGTACCTATATGGCACGCATACACTTTTTAGTTTCTTGTATGAGGACCCCCGTGAATTTTTAACTTTTTCTTATTTTTATTACCTATTTGTTGTTATATCGGCCATAATAACACATATTCTGTGAAAATTTCAACGGGCTACCTATTACGGTTCCAGAGATACAGCCCTCGGACAGACAGACAGACGGCGTAGTGTTAACAATAGGGTCCCGTACGACGGATACGGAACCCTAAAAATACGCGTATAAGAAGTTAAACTTCTTTGGGGTCATTTCTCTCCCCCCTCTCCCCCATCATAATAAATATTATTTATAAAACATTTTCGTTTATTTTGACGAATCAATTCAATTCTTTAGGTTTCACTTTGGCCTAACTTTCTATAAGTTTGGCTAATCACACTGGGAACAAGCTCTATTTATATCAAAGCCTAAAACATTTCAAAGTGAATAAAATTCCCACCAATATAACATGGTCACTCGGCAGTGACTCCGGCAAGTAGGAATACGCAAAGGTTATGCCATAAACAATGTTGGATGGAAGCCATTTACATGCGAAATATGTTTTTTACGAACTTTCAAAATATCAAGATGTTACCTAACTGGCGCGTGACTTGAGTTGCCGCGATATGGCGCCTTTCTTCCGCCAATCTCATTTATTTATTATTTGTATATATACGGTGACCCGAGGATATTCCGAGAAATCAAAAAATTTTATACTCATCTATTGTATAACTGTATAACTTCTTTCTGTTTATTGAAATAAAAATAAAGATGTATGGTCCAATTTCATTTTGGGAAGTAATTTCACCGAATACATTGGAAAAGGAATATTATTATTTGAAACTTAGAAACCAATTCATTATGAGGATTCATTCAAATATAGATTATTTTATGTTCAAATTGCCCTTTTTTATGGAAACTGATACGGTTGGCTACATCACCTACAACATCCGTGATGTCAGCCCAGAACACCGGATGAACCGGTTTAACGTGGAATCCGAACCACCGTCTAACTAATTGAAGAGTGCAATATTATTTTCATCATAATTGTTTTTTTCATTTTTAATTCTCTTCATCCACCTTTTGTTTCCATCGTTCTATTGTTGAGTTCTTGGCATCACAGTGCCGGTTTCCTATCCTGCTCACCCTGCCCAGGAGATCCCACCAGGAGATCGCTCTCCATAGGGTTTGCAATTTGGCGATTTTCTTATGTAAAGCTGTCTAGCTCTTGGTTACAAGCAGGCAGGTATTTATAGCAATCATCTCATACTCTGACAGACACATATATACACACACACATTAACGCACATCCTATCACACCGAACTTCCATCGATGTCGACTTCTACAAATTCAACAAATAAATAAAATCAACGTTGGGGCACGGTGGTGGTATGATACCTATACTAATTAATGTTATTCAAAAGAGACGCCACCTCCATATTGTAGCTGACTCACGCGCTCGTCGCCAGTTTATTTGCATATTATTTTAATATGTGTGTAATTATATTGCGGTCATTATTGTAATCTATACCTATAAATAAATATTAAATGCTGTTCGTCGGTAAGCGCATCGCTTGAGAAAGGCTGGACCGATTTGGTTAATATTTTTATTTATGGTTCTTAATTGTCCGACCCGAATAAGGTTTTTAGGGAGAAGGTCACGCGAAGCGAAGCCACGGGCAAAAGCTAGTTATGATTAAATCTTGACGACGAAAAACATGCGTGTCTCATACCGAACGTTAATGTTTTTGGGTTATGTAAGTATGGCGATAGAATAGTTTAAACGAGTAACTACTATTTATTATTGTATATTGTTTATTAAGCTTTATAGGTTACTAGCTGTTGCCCGCGACTTCGCTCGCGTGAAATTCGTATTTCAAAGAAGAATGTAGGAATCTAAGGGCGAGGCCGATTGCCGAGCTGCGTTCAGGTAAACGACAAACTTTCATAAAGTAAGTAAGAAACGGCGAGGCCGAAGGCCCAGCTGCATCCTGGAAGGCAATAAACCTTCTCGATGAAAGTAAGTAACTAAGGGCAGGCCGAAGGCCGAGCTGCGTTCAGGAAGAAGAAAAACTTTCTTGAAGAAGTAAGTAACTAAGGGCGAGGCCGAAGGGGTTATTATTGGATGAAAGAGTAAAATTCAAGCTTTTAAAGTAAAGTAAAAAAAAAGTAAAAATGTATTTATTTCGGAAAAAGTCGGCCGTCTACATTTTTTGCCTCCGAAAATAGCCACTACGGCCGTAGCGTCGGAGACACAGTAATTCTACACAATATAATAAAGCTTGCGGGCCTTAGCTATAGGTAACATAACATAGGTAACAAAATAAGTCCGACATAAAATATAAGCTTCGTTCTAAAAAATAATAAGTTTGTATATTAACTAGCGCCTAGGAATGGTGTGTGGTGTGGTGTGGTGTGGTGTGGTGTGGTTTGGTGTGGTGTGGTGTGGTGTGGTGTGGTGTGGTGTGGTGTGGTGTGGTGTGGTGTGGTGTGGTGTGGTGTGGTGTGGTGTGGTGTGGTGTGGTGTGGTGTGGTGTGGTGTGGTGTGGTGTGGTGTGGTGTGGTGTGGTGTGTTGTGGGGCGGTGTATGTGTATATGTGTAATAGAATGCCTCGCGGCATTAAGCTTGCCTGTAATTTGTATTAATTGATGTGCAATAAAGAATATATACATACATACATACTTTCACGTTCGTACCTATCTCACAACTGACAATAACAATTCCGTGCAGTTATATTCCTTGTCAATGAGCCAGTCAGCGGTTTGTGTTTGGCAGTTTCGACGCGTCATTTCCCTGATATTTAGATGTTTGTTGACTTTGTTAAAAATGTACGGACGCAGAAACCAAGCAAAATGTTGCGCGAAACTAGACTTTGTTAAGTCAATGCAATGTAAATATAAGGCCATTTATGTCACATATTTTGATACTTGCAAACTCACTCATCATCTATACATCTATCTATACATATAATAAAATCGTAGAGGTAAGAAAGTCTGTACATTGAATGTATTCGGAAAAAAACTAACCAGGGTGGCTTAAAATGAGATACTGAACATGTTAGAACAGTTTTTAAAATTTTTGTTTGTTTGTTTGTTTGTTTGTTTGTTTGTCTGTACGCGCATCACGCAAAAACCACTGAACGGAATTAGACGAAACTTTGTATAGTGGCAGTTTATATGCCGGGTTAACATAATACGTAAAAAAAATTAACAAAAATAAAAAAAAATTAACAATTATAAACATTATTGCGCGTTTAAAATCACGTAGTCCAAAGTAAAGGTAAAAACAATTTTAAATGTCATGTTGACAACGGAGAACTGTCATCTCGACGTGAGCTGGCCGGTGACAAATTATTTGATAAATAAAAATAATAATTGAAAGTCGAAGTTATGTCGCTGTCATTGGTGCAATAAAATTTATATATCTGTTGCCCGCGGCTTCGCTCGCGTGAAATTCGTATTTAAAAAAAAAGAAAGTAAGTAACTAAAGACGGGCCCGAAGGCGGATCTGCGCTCACGTAAACGATATTCTTTCTCGATGAAAGTAACTAAGGGCGAGGCGAAAGGCGGAGCTGATTTCAGGAAGAAGAAAAACATTCTTGAAGAAAATAAGTAACTAAGGGCGAGGCCGAAGGCCAAGCTCTATTCTGGAAGACCGTATACCTTCTCGAACAAAGTAAGTAACTATGGGCGAGGCCGCAGGCCGAGCTGCGTTCAGGAAGAAGCTAAACCATCTTGAAGAAAGTAAGTAACTAAGGCGAGGCCGAAGGCCGAGCTACGTTCGGATAATTGAAAAACCATCTCGAAGAAAGCAAGTAACTAAGGGCGAGGCCGAAGGCCGAGCTGCGTTCAGGAAGAAGCTAAACCATCTTGAAGAAAGTAAGCAACTAAGGCGAGGCCGAAGGCCGAGCTACGTTCTGACAAATGATAAACCATCTCGAAGAAAGCAAGTAACTAAGGGCGAGGCCGAAGGCCGAGCTGCGTTCAGGAAGAAGCTAAACCATCTCGAATAAAGTTAATTAATATTAAGATTGAGTTAATTTAATTTTAATTTTATTATAAAGTCCACGCTTCTAACGGCAAATATACCGTGCATCCTAGAACCTCGCGGTTATTCCCGGCTGGATGGCAAGAGGCCCGATGCTAGAGACCTTAGTGCCATGGACTAAGGGTAGTTCTTTGATGTGGGACGCCACTTTTGTTCTCACATTGGCTCCAAGTCACGTTAGGACATCTTCAAGAGCGGCTGGCGCGGCTGAGGCTGGGGCGGAGAGCCTCCAACGCAGCAAATATAGAAATATAATTCAAGATTTCGAATTTGTTGCGTTTGCGGTTGAAACCCTCGGTCCGTGGAGCAGTGAAGCCAAAAGAGGCTTGAGCTGGTTGACGCAACTGGTGTCCCGTCATCAAGGGCTTATGTACTTCATTCAAAGGGTAAGCCTTGCCATCCAGCGGGGTAATGCCGCAAGTGCTCTAAGAACATTTGAAAATGCCCGTTTTGATAGTTATTTTAATGTTTGTTAGGTAGGTTTAATTCTTTAGTTATTAATATTTCTTTTTTATTTATATGAAATAAATAGATTAAGTAAACGATATTATATTCTTACGAAGAAAGGAAGTCTTTAAGGGCGAGGCCCGAAGGCGGAAGAGGGTGTTTGGTTTACCTGAACGCAGCTCGACCTTCGGCCTCGCACTTAGTTCCTTCCTTTCTTCCAGAAGGTTTGTCGTCTTCCTGAACGCAGCTCGGCCTTCGGCCTCGCCCTTACTTACTTCTTTTATTTGAGAAAGGGTTATCGTTTACCTGAAAGCAGCTAGGCCTTCGGCCTCGCCCTTAGTCAGTTACTTTCTTTAAGAAGGTTTATCGATTACCTGAACGCAGCTCGGCCTTCGGCCTCGCCCTTAGTTACTTACATTCTTCTTTGGAATACGAATTTCACGCGAGCGGAGCCGCGGGCTCAGCTAGTTAAATTATAAATTTACAAAAAACTCTCGAAACATCAACAACCCTGTAGAGAACTGAATATAGAAGGTCCAAAATATGGTTATTTTCCGGAACCAGCAAAAAGTTATCTCATATTAAAACGAATTTCTTTCAATGCTTTCTGAATCTCGTCTACACTTATCGCGCCATCATCGCCCATACTAAGCGTGTCGCTCACAGCTCCATCTGCAGGCTGTGCCTCCACACCTTAAAGTTCAAAGAGTCTTTCAAGTAATCCTTCCATCTTTGTTAATTTTTCGTTTCATCCTTTAAAACACATCCCTCATTGTCCCTGATATCAGTCATTTTACATGTCTCTGGTTTTGCCCGGGCTATTTTTACAATTTTCCAAAAAAGTTTTATATTGACGCGGATGTTGTCGGAGAATCCCCTATAATTCGTTTCCTTTCTTTTTTTTCTTTCAACACAATCTTTCGCTTTAATTTTAGCCTCACTATACTTTTACTATTCTATCTCTACCTTTCATCAAGACTTCTTGGATTTCCTTCAATTATTTCTCTTTTCGACGCCACTTGCCTCAGTAGCTGTCTCGATTATTCCACTTTTAATTTTCTTCCATACATATTCAAGGTCATACTCAACGTTTTTACCCAAATTTTCACTCAACTTTTCGGTCAATTTCCTGTGATATTCACTTTTAAGATTCATATCCTGTAATTTTCTAATTTTATTATTTCTAGTGCCGTTCTTTCCACAGGATCTCGGTGTCACCAACGTTTAATAAAAAGACCCTTGATTCGGCATACACCATCAAGTGATCCGTTCTAACATTAGCCCAACGATGAACATCGCCTCTCAATCTTTCGTCAAGAAAATTATAACAATATCTATCATCTTCCTGTCTCTCCCAAGTATACATATGAATCTTCTTGTGGTCAAACATAGTGTCTGCCACAAGCAAACTAACACCATTCTCGTTTTCTCACTCTCACACTCTTCCAGAATTCCTCGCGGGCCGTGTTTTACTTTATTTGCGTATATATCGTTTACCTTTTTATATTTAACATTGTTTACCTTTTGTAAGATAATGAATTCGTAATTTAATCTTGATAGCCGTTATATAATATTTTCGCACTTTTATTATACCATTTGCCATCGGGAAGGTTTTAACTATGTATGTATATTGTGAAAATAAAACGATCGTGACATAAAGAACAATTTACGACTTTGAACATGTCGAGTTTTGGCGATAGTTTCAATTTAATGATAATGTCGAAAACGATTAGCATTTCGGATAATGTGCTCGTAAAATATTTTTAACGATAAACAATTTCTTTCGCATGGTCAAAAACAAAACAAGAGTCACGAAGAAAACCCCTATTCACAAATCCGTAATAAAAATAACTTCTGCGTCTCTGTGGTATATAATTCCTGTTTCTTGCTTTCAAATGTAAACATACAACTTTTTTCTTATATCGATGACCACTGGAAAAAAATTTGAGACTAAACACTTGTGAGCTATTGTATAACTCCTCCATTTAGTGAAACATTTTCTCCCAATTGTTGTTCCCAGAAGGTAATTATTTATTTGGTGAACAACTACTAAGAGATGTTTCGAGCCGTATCTACTAGAACGGGGAACTTTCGTCATTATGAAAATTGAACAGGCGTCTAAAGAAAGAATATGTTTAAATTTGCATAATTTATTTGCATGTTTACGTTTTAAAAATATGTATATGTTTTTTACAGACATTAGTCCTTTCTCTTTGAGCGGTAGTGCACGCGTAGTCAGACGGGCAATGGGCATGAGAGCAAGCAAGCCTCGTACATAAATCATCTGCTGCTTTGTATCTCGGTTTATTGGGCTTCAAGAGTCTTGAGAGGCTATTTAATTCAGTGAAATGAAAATAAATCGCGAGATAGGTAGGTGTACGACTGCTCGCATAATATTTGCACTCTTGATGCATTGCATTGTTCGACTTTATTTATCTCATTGGCTGTTGAACTTTCAGCAGTTAATATGAATAAATTAATGGCTCACCTTTAAAATCTTTATAGCGAGTGGAGTTCGGGTCACGAGGAGGTCACAAACGCAATCATTTTCGTATTTATAGTTCGTGTTGAATACTATCGCTGACCCGCCTGTCGCTGATGTTGCCAAGCGGTGCGGTCCATCTTTTACGAAATCACGACACGACACGGGAGTTCACGACCTCTGTCCTCTTCGAAAATCGAGGGAAAACAAGAAAAACAAATTTACCAGAATAAAAAAAATCTTCCTTTTATTTATGATAAAGAGATATTTTCTAACGCATGCGTACAACATAGGGAAGGTCATGGAGAGGTGAATCTTGCTTCGTCTAGTAAATATCTAAAAATAAATTGCTCTGAAACTCTAAAATTACAACTTTTAGAAACATTATATTTGTTTAGAATCTACTTTTATATTTTTTTGTAGACAGCGCTACATGTGTCGCCAAGCCACTCATAAGGTGTGTAACGACGCCCATGAAAATTCGGCCACATGCGGGAGTTGCGAATGCTATGCCGGCCTGACATGTGCCTATTCATGCCTCTCTTGGAGGACCCGAGACTGACCACCTTTAGATAGAAAAGGCGCATTGACTAATGAAATGGAAAGTCCTAAAAAAATTTTACTTTTATTTTCGGCCACATGATGCCACGTCTCGTCGTGTTTATTGAGTTATTTATTACTTACAAGCAAATCCCGTTGGTGTACACAATGTTCCTTCTATTTCCGAGTTTAATAAGTGCATTTGTTTCAGTTCCGTCACGATCTGCTTCATGATTCAAATTCCATGTAAAATTGTAAATACCTCCTCCTCGACCTTCCCTTACCATACTACGAGTAGGTGATAATGATTGATGTCAGCCTCGTTAGGTCACTGGTGCGATCGGTCGACTGTGGGTCGCGATCATAAGCACACCTGGGCGTGGTAAGATGGGTGACCGCTCGACCGTTGGAGGCTGACCGTGGCGTGGTTCGGAAAACTGTAGAGTTCCCTTCCCTCTTACCGTACTAGGTGGTAGAGTTTAATCCGCCCGATTCGGTAGCACCGCACTGAGTGAAAAGTCGGTTGAATTGAAACGGCTATGTAATTAGTTCGTGTTTTCCGTCCAGTTCAGTGTAGCCGGCACGACCGAAAGAAAGCACTGACATGGCACCTAGTTCACCAAGGTGTTGTGGGCTAACATCGCGGATGTAGTAAGTAGGTGATGTAGCCAACCGTGTCAGTTTCCATTAAAAAAAAAAACACCGTGTCTCCGACCATTTTACCTTTTCGTATGTATATTTATACAACTAAATTAGTTTCAAGGACTTGGTTCAAAATCACCCCAATTTCGATACACAGTGTAGTGAATTGAATCGTAACGTATTATAGTAATCACGCACGCCATTACATGCAATATGGTGAATTGTTTTTACTTTCCACAAGACGACCTCAAAAGCCACAGCTTGGCTGACTGCCTGCGACGTCGTTGACCCCATTACCTGAAATTGTGTCGGTCTTTATGTAACCGATGCCGCCCGCCACAGAAAGTCTAACATAAGAACCGTCATTGTCGGGTGCATTGCATAGATTTTATAACTTTTGATTGGCACGCACTGCATTTGCATCAGACAGAAGATAAGTGAGTGAACAGATGCGACTGAGATTATATTTGGAGTTTTTGTACACTTTTCCCCGGCAAGTTGATAGTTCGTCTATCAGTTTGAATCCTTTCCAACAACAAACATTACGATTACTGTGTTGTTTCGTCGATTGGCTAACTTTATTTCTTTCAATTCATAGCATCATATCGTTCATCATCCGTGAACAGGCGGCGGGCGTCGCGTCGTCTTATAATAAAAAGCTCACATTCTCACTTACAGGCAAAATACCTGATATATTTTTTTAGGGTTTCGTATCCGTCGTACGGGACCTTATTACTAAGCTTACGCCGTCTGTCTGTCTGTCTGTCCGACTGTCTGTCTTTTTTTTATAAGTACTAAGCGCGAGATGTGGCCACCCATAAGGTGTCTAACGACGCCCATGGACATTCGGTCGTACGCGAGTGTTGCGAATGCCATGCCGGCATTCGCAACCCTGGGACCCGAAATATGTTCTCAAAAGTGCTCACCGTGTTTCGAAACTGGATCTACCACCAATGAGGTCTTCTTACATTATAATTGCCTACCGCATGTGAAACTGACTGTTCAGAGGGGACAGACTTAAAACCAGCCGCAACTACCTACTTGTTAGGTTTTGCATCGTGCTGTGTCTGCTCCCATTCAGCTAAAAAAATGTTTTTAACATTTTAATTTTTATAATCTTGTCTTGTTGTTTTATAGTTTTAGCTGAATAAACGTTTTTCTTTCTTCTTTCTTTCTTTCTTTCTTAATACGTCTCGGCTTCCCATACTAACGAAACCGTACGATCACTTCTAAACAATTTTTACTGTACAATTTGTACCAACTTTTGTGTCAAGTTTTTTGTCTCCGTAGGAAGACACTTTCAAATATTCACTTAATTCAATATAATTATTTTTTATGTAATAATATGAAATGGTTTCTACAGATACACAGATATTGAGTAGAAACGTCGACAAGTTCCAAGGTAACATTTTCAACCTATGCCAACAGTTCTGAAGCAATCGTCTCGAACAGCGTGCCCTTAACTACTAAGGTTTCAGTAACAAAGCTTACTCCAGGTGGCAACAGGGTTAAAACCGGCCGCATTTTAGTATCATAATTTATTTTCATGTGAGATGAAAGAGTGCTAATTAAATTACAAATTAAAAAAAAACCCGACCTTAAAAAGTAAAAAATAATTTCAGTTTACTTAAAGGAGTCAGTACCCGCGCAGCTCTGAATTTTTATATTTTATTTACTTAGCGGTCCCCCGACTCCTTTAAGTAAAGGGAAATTATTTTTGACTTTTAAGGGTCGCGGGGTTTTTTAATTTGTAATTTAATACTTATTTTAAGCTTTAAAAAAAAAACGGCATGCAAATCGGTCCACTTTTTAAGATAATTAATTTTATTATTACTTAATTACTTGATTACAAACATCTAATAAAAAAACTGCATCCAAATCGATCCATCCGTTTGGGAGCTACGATGCCACAGACACACACCCATACACACATACATCCACCCCCAAATACACACCCTCACACACATACACCCTCACACACACGGTAAACTTATAATAACAATAACACCCCTCTTTTTGTGTCGGGGGTTAATAACCGCTCTGAATGTCCGTCGAAAGTGTTTTCTGCCAGTCTGGCGTAGCAAGCAAGTCTCAGTTTCAAAATTATTTATTCGTTAAAAAAACATGCAATAGTTGCATGGCATTATAAAAATTCACAGATTTCGTGCCTTACACGACTATCGAGCACATTGAAAATGAATCTACGGAATTCGAAAAAATATTGTCGCTGAGCGACACGAGAAAGTCAGGATAAGGAAAAGGTTAGTTGGGTTTTGATGATGGGGCCGGAAGGAAGCCATAGGAACTCCTAAACTCCACATGATAAGATAAGCCCATCGTGTTTGGGCTCGTTGGATTTGTCTTCGCAAGTACTCTAGTCATATGTTATTTCCAGGGTCCTGATGATGGAGCCGGAAGGAAGCCATAGGAACTCCTTTTCGTTTTTTACTTTCTCGAATAATTATTTTTGCACCTTAAAGTTCTCATGAATACGCGTCTTTTGAACCTTTTTTGAATATCATATCTTCACAAATCTCCGAGATATAAGGGGATCGCACTTTTTCGTGAAATCGGGGCCTATACTGGAACTAACCAAAAGACATTTTCAATGTCAAAATGAATCCTGTAGTAGATTCGATGTGTCTTGCAGGGGTGAGGCTTATTTAAAAAATTATAGGACAGAACAAATTATGACAAGTTTGTGTGCAGTCTTATTACCATAAGAAGGCTCATTATACAATAAACAATAATATAAAATCAAGCGCTGACACCAAGAGTGTGCAGACGATGAAGCCGTTCAAGTCAGGTTCAATAAAAAAAAATGTACAAGCAGCGGACATTACGCACACAGATTCTTCGAAACTTCCAGCGAGACTTTGTAATTTCTAATAGTAACCCGAACAATTTCGAAGGTTTTCTGCACGTGCCGGCGAAAAGTCCCAACAACGTGCGAAGTATTGGCTGAACATCTGAATAGGCTGAACCACTTTTATTACACAAAAAATATTTTTGGTTGTTCGACCATTACGATGAGTTGCATCATGGAATTTCATAAAAATATTTGCGATAACTTCAGATCAGAAGAAACAGAAGTTTCTATATTTAAATTCATAATTGATTGTTACGTACGAAAAATTTATTATTAATCCCCCGCCCCCCTTCCTCACTTCGCCCATCCCACCATCACCACTTTTAAATAACCTACTCTGTAAATTATTCTATACGCTATAATTTTAGAATTGTTAGTAGAAATATGTTTATAGGCGTAATAATTGTTGTTTTGACTAGGTTGTCTATTTCCCGAATAAAGTGAATAGTGAATAGAATAGAATTACTTATTCTTCTTCGTGGGTGTAATTGAACCGGATAGAACAAATTGTGACAAGTTCGAGTGCAGTCTAACTGCCATATGAATGATTTATTTTTATTTTTATTTATTTATTTATTGTGGCATCCAAAACAAAATACAAAATTTCACAAGTACATTTCACACCACATAATATTAAAAGCAGCATCTTATTTGTATTCCAAAAAATGGACACACGACATGATTATATATAAATTAGAGAAAAGTCCTACACCACTCGGAAATCACTAGATAAACACAAAACACCAACATTAGAAGACTATACACAATTATAAATAAACAAAGCAATGTTTAAAAATGAGAAAAAACTAAAATAAAACATATAAATTAGCTTAAAACAACAACAGAACGATTAACAATTTAACGATTAACAATTAACAATGATCAATAAACAATACAATACATTTCAAAATTGTATATGAATACTTTTTGGGCGGTAATATCTTGTATGTATAGGTTCTTATTTAAGGATTTTTTATGGAACTTGACATGATTGGCTACATCGCTTATTTATTACACCGTGATATCAGAAATTCACGTACACCTTGGTGAACTAGGTACCATGACAGTGGTTCCATGAAAATACCTTTCATCATAATAAATTTTAGTTGAACATAGCTATAAACAAAATCTAATGAAATTGTAATATTGTGTAAGATTGGTCGGGTACGATTCTTGGTTGGTCAAAGGCTGCATTGCCAAACAACTAAAGCCACATGAAAAGAAATTTATGTGATATACAAGGCCGCATAATTTTTGCCGAGAAATAATGCCATCAATTCCTACGTCATTGTTAATATTAGGGTCATTACAAATACTTCCAAAGGCTAGAAGGCGTATCAATTCGTTGAGCAGGAGAACATCACTCACTATCCTATCACTATCACTATATCACCAAAAAAATAGTGTGGCGATAGGGCGATAGGCATTCAGCGGAGGAACGCTGACGTCGGTTTTGGGGACGATGACCAGTATCCCGCTGGAAAAATTTCATTGTTTAATTTTATTACTTTTTTCCCGACTACGACGAAAACAAAAGGAGTGTTATGATTTTGGCAGTGTATGTATGTATGTTTTTATGTGTGTTCATCTGTTGCCTTCATGGAGGAAAGGGCGCGCGGAAAAAGCGCGTCGTAGCTCGATGGTTGCCTCTCAGAGCCATTTTTAACCGATTTCAACATAACCATTATGATTCGTTTCGGTAGTTCGCGTGCCTTTTTTTAATTAAAATGGCGTCTGCCAGACTCTATATTGTTAAAATAGAATTTTTTTCTTCAATCCCCATCGATTAAGTTATCATTGTCAAGAGCTTTCCAAAATATACCACACTTGATGGTTTTGAACTAAAAGGTATTAAAAAATAAGTGAAATAATAAATTTATAAAATCCGACTACGAAAAACGAAGAAATAACAAGACAAGTTGATGAAAACGGGCGTTTCATATTTCTTTTTTCATAGTCAGGTTTTAGAATTTTTTATCTATTTCTAAATATTCTTAATTTGTATTGCCTCATATATAATCTTTAACAACGCAAGTTTTTGTAAATTAAACAAGTTTGATTTGAATTCTGAGTCGTTTTGATCGACTTTCAACGAGTGCGGTTGAACTAATCAGTGCTTTTATTCTGTCATCAAATTCAGGGGCCTACCACCCAGTAAGGTTAATGTTGGAAAATTAAAATACCTATATTTATACCCGCGCCTACTATTAGCTTAAATTACATTACTTTTATTAAACACTAGCTGTTGCCCGAAGCTTCTCTCGCGTGAAATTATGTAACCAGGGCGAGGCCCAAAGCCGAGCTGTATTCTGGAAGACGATAAACCTTCTCGATGACTGTAAGTATCTAAGGGCGAGGCCGAAGGCCGAGCTGCGTTCAGGTACACTATAAATATTCTTACGCCCTCGAGCCTCGCCCTTTAATGACTTGTTTTCTTGATATAATATAATATCGTTTAAGCGAAGGAAGCTCGGGCTTCGGCCTCGCCCTTATAGTTACTTACTTTCTTCGAGAAGGTTTATTGTTTACCTGAAGGCAGCTCGGCCTTCGGCCTCGCCGTTAGTACTTATATTATTTGAGAAGGTTAATGGTCTTCCTGAACGTTCCTGCGGCTTCTGTTCTCGGCAAAACCTACCCTTAAGCACCCTTCCTTACCTTTAATAAAATCCAACGTCTGCTTTCTTTCTGTCTGTGTGTCTGTATGTCTGTCTGTCCGCTTATAACTCGAGAATCACTGAACCGATTTTAATACAGTTTGCTTTTACGGATAGCTTGGTTCTTTCCATCAATTATAGGCTACATTTCATCACGCTAAATGGCTTATGAGGTTAGCAGAGAAGTCAAATATGAGAGCGGGCGGAGCCGCGGGCACAGCTAGTAGATAATATGCCAGAAAAACAGTCAACATTCAATTTGAATTAGTAGTTTTCGATTTATAAACCAACATAGAATTGACGACGACGCTCACAGATTTAGCGCTTCATTAGTAAGTTAGTACAATAATACTATAGAGTTTTTACATTCTGTTCATTAGCTTAATACTGTGTAGCAGTTCTACGTATGTGCTACTATAGAATTCTCCGTTCAACGCCATGTGCACGCGCAGTTGGTCGTGCGTCGGTTTCATCAGTACTCGACAAGATAACGGCGCCCACGACTCGCGCCTATCGAAATAGAGTGTCCAAACACGTAGATCCGAATAAACGAGAGATAGGTATGCCAGAAACATCGGCTAAGTATTGTTTCTTACGACATTCTCGATCGTGTTGGCCCGTCGTTGTCCTCCGCGTGGAAGGAGCTTTGGCACGGATCCAGTAGATAGAAAGATTTAAATTCTTTATTGCTCCACAAAACCATTTTACAGGAGAAGATACAATGACGTAAGGTACGTGATAGATATTTCAAGAATATTTTAATTTATGTAACAGGTCTTAAAGATATTTTTTCCTTTAGGTGTTGTTATGTGCATGGTTAGTTTGTTTCATGACCGGCCTAAAATAAATTAAATTCTCAATTAGAACAGTTCCTATTACCTACGTGTATGAGTTTTTATTATTTTGTTTAAGCAGGTCCTAAAATCCAGGTATCATCATATTGCGAATTAATGGTCTTTCCCCGGAGGGAGACAGAGAAGGAGGACGAACAGGGCTACATGACGTGGCGCTAAACTAAGTTCCATTAACGATTCAGTGGATTGGATCGGATGAACTGTGAAATAAACAATCAGACTAAGGAAATAAAACACACTTAACTTAAAAAATAAAAATGAAGGGGAAAAAACATTTTGAAGTTTAAGTTAAAAAATTAAAATAAAGGGGAAAAACATTTTTAAATGTTTAAAACCGTTTAACTTAAAAGATTTCTCAATAAAAAAAACAATACCAACGATAACTTGCTTAGTTCACTGAGATCAGCAAGTCAAAGAAATAATTACCCCATGAGCCGTGTACTTGAGCCTTCTTGAGGCTGTTTTCCATTGACTCTGTTTTCGATAGAGATTAAGAATTAAATAAGTGAAATAAGATCCGTTCTATTATGGAGATATTATGTCTGATTGCGAATTGGAGAAATCACGGCTTTATTATTTCTATTCGACCGACGACGGCGACATCCTGGTTGGTCAATAATTGCATACTTAATTACTAATACTATTAATAACTAATATTGTAACATTGTAATAACGACATGTGGTGGTTTGTAACAGAAACCAGTAGTATTTCGTTTTATGTTGCCAATGGGGTAGTGCATCGCTTTAAGGTCTTCGCTTACGGTGACACTTGGTCCGGGTCGCTTCCCACCCTATAATATGGTTGAGGGAGGCGATGGCTGGCCCAGGTGTGGTGCTCGTGAACGGGCGCGGTTTGTTGAGACTGGCCTGCTTAATGGGGCAGTGTGGTGGGTATATAACTTCATACAATTTCATAGTAAAAATGTTTTCACTTTGTCATGAATTGCTGCATCTGTCATCATAAATCAGCACATGCGTGTCTAGGCAGTGGCAAACATTTTTGTAAAGTAGACTAAGTGTACATTGAAAAAATTTCCAGTGAAGTTTCTGTCAGTTCTTCGCGGTGATAATCGAACTGGCGGAATGTTACAATGTAAATATGACAAATCTGAGCGCAGTGTACTGCCAATGGATGCTAAATAAACAACAAACAATGAACAACAATTAATTGGGATGACTACATAAAATATGTCGCTGCCGCAGCCGTTTCGCACCTCTAAAGGCCTAATATTTTTCCTCCAATCTTAGTGCAGCAAGAGGAAAATGATAGAGGCATATGTCCAGCACTCCATCAGTGGACGAAAAAACGTACTTAATCAAAATTCATTATGACAAAGCGAGGTAGGTACGAAACGAAAAACAAGTTTAAAATGCTATGCTGAATTAATTAATTAGGAACCTCTAGGACTTGAGTGAGCTTTTGAGTTCGTCGGCGGAAAGCAGAGGTTCCGTGCCGCTTGAAGGCCGGGAGTAGATAGGTACTGGAGGAAAATTGGAGAGCCGTATGTCCAGCAATTGATGTTTATACGCTGACTGACTTGAGACGTTGTATATATTTCGGGATAAACAACTGAAAGAGAGTACCTACCTCAGTAGTATACCTACCAAATTGCAAATATAAACACTCAGAAAATTGTCTAGCATACAGTATGGCTTTATTTAACAAATACTGTTTGGTTTATTTAGCCAACGGTTTGTATTAATATCTCATTGTCTCAGTGCAAATTAACTTTGCAGTTGTAAAACTATGTAAATACCTAAACACTTGTGAGGTTGCGCTATAAGTATATATTGCATATACTTGTGTTGTGTATATACCTACATACATACAAGATGGAGCCACGTTTAGGTGTTTTGTGTATAATTAACATGTAGGTGCAGTAACTTCAGAATTACGCGTTTAATGTCCAAATTACGGTTTTAACGGCGAACGAACAATGGACGGTTAGGAGCGGTAAGAAAGCGTTGCGCAACCGCAAGGCTAGTGCTTGACCGGAGCGAGCAGGCGGGCACGCGCGCCTTCAGATCGTTTTAAAATAATACATTTAAATCAGATGCATTTCATTTCGATTTAGATGCATTGGTGTCATTGTTGTATTTGCAGTCATAGTGCGGTAACAGCACGCATACTGTGACCGAGCATAATACATAATTATATAAGGTCTTTCAATAGTAGGTAACGATACGCCAAGGGGTGTATGTGTATCAGATACTGATCATGTTCCCACACCATTTTTTTTTACAATATAAAAAACGTACTTATTAAGGTGAAATACGCGCACTTCACGTATTAAATTTGAGGAGTGAGTAGGTTTTTTTATATCGTAAAAAACTGAAGAACAAGAACATGATCAGTATATATCTGATACACATACACCCCTTAGCGTATCGTTACCTACTAATGAAAGACCTTATATGTCGGTATGTATGCTGCAATATGTACAGTGAATATATTCTTCGAGAATACAGCTCGGCCTTTGGCCTCGCCCTTAGTTACTTACTTTCTTCAAGAAGTTTTATCTTCTTCCTGAAGGCAGCTCGGTATTCGGTTTCGCCCATCGTTAGTTACTTTCTTCGAGAAGATTTATCGTCTTCCTGAAATCAGCTCGGCCTATATCTATAAATGTAAGAGTTATTTTATTATGTATCTAATCCTTAGAGAGTAAGTACCTACTTAGCAAAATCGTTCAATAAATATAATTATTTTCAATGCGAGTTTATTTCCACGCTTTTCATCGCCTTGTCTCAGTAATCGAATGATAAGGAAGAAATAGAAGCCTCAGGTGCGTAATGCAATATCTCTCAAATTGACGCTCTTCATAGACCGGACCGGCGCGCGCCGCGCCGCCGGACCTCTCGTTCACACAGGGTGTCTCGAGAGTCGATGTGCGGGCCTGTACATTACATATTAAAAGCCGGCCAAGTGCGAGTCGAACTCGCGCACCGTAGGTTCCGTAGCGCCATGTCATGGTCAGCGCTGCTTCATACTGTTTTCGGTAGATTTTCGGTGCGCATATACTTTTTAGTTTCTTGTATGGGGAACCCCGTGAATTTTTTACTTTTTCTTATTTTTATTATTTGTGTTATATAGTCCATAATAACACATATTCTGTGAAAATTTGAACGGGCTACCTATTACGGTTCAAGATATACAGCCCTCGGACAGACATGACTACATGACAGACAGCATGTATCCACGGTGAGGGATTCGTAAGATTTATCTGCCCCTAAATTCAGACACTGTCAAAATAACGTATGCTAGGTATCTAACCTATATTACGAGGCAACAGACACCTTAGTTACCATTTGTGGGCGAAAACGTTTGCATGTAATATATCACTTTCTTATTACTTCAAGAGCCGCGTGAATGCCCATTCACGCCGCTCTTCAGACCGACAGACGCAACCCCTGCATACAACCGAATGTCCATGGGCGTCGTTAGAAACCTTATGAGTTGCCTGGAGTTATATGTCGCGCTTTCCATAAAAAAAATATATATTTATTTACTGTATTATTTTTCCTTTAAAGAATATATTTTCAATTTATATTTATTTATTTATTCGCTTTAGGCACGCGCAAGAAAGAAAGAAAGAAAGAAACATATTTATTCACCATCACTTGACAGTACAACACAATAATTTTACACAATTACATACGAGGACAATAAAACGGAAACCGCTCAGCTGATTCGCCGCTAGACAGCGCGCTGATTTTCAGCGGCTCCCGTTTTACAATGATAAATATTACTTAATATTACAATGTTAGAAAATAAAATAAAAACGATACAAAACAAAACAAAAAAACAACATGTTCAACGTGTTAGAACACCCAACAACACGCAACACTTACAAGATCTTACAAGATGCACTCCATTTCGGTGCACCATGTATGACTCGTTTGAGGGGTACGGATCGATTTAAAATTGTTCTGCGACCGTGCAACTATGTCGCACGCGTGTTTACTCTATATACGCTTGAAGTTTCTAGTTAGTACCTAACGACCTAGTGAGTTAGTCAAGGTACTACAGTGGCTCCTCGAAGATTGTGAACAAGGAGAATACCGCGCGAGACTGCGGTTATGTCAAATGGACATTACAGGAGTGGAATTCGCTAAGGTGATTGGAGCATTAGAATCTGTGCGCCTAGATCAACAGTTTCCTGGTTCTGCGGCGAATTACGAAGATCAGCGCGTTACGGAGAGTCGCGAAAGTGGTGGATCTGAGGGGGCTTCGTGAATTCGTTTATAGGCCCGGGGTACGGGTGGAACGCCTGCCGACTATCTTCACCTGCTCATTCGTAACTCAGTTTAGCACGATGAATTCGTCATGTTTTGGATTTTCTTACAAAGAAATGCTTTAATTATCATGTTTAGCTTATATATTAATAACATGAAATATGAATTTATTTATTCAACAGCAAAAATAGGTACTAAATAGACAATTAACTAAAAACTATAATATATAAAAAATCTCGTTTAAACTGTCTCCGAAATGACCGCGCAGGGTACCTAAAACACTCGCTGCATATTATATTTTCTTACATATTATATTATTGCATACCTACTATTTGGAAGAGACTGGGCGCTATCACAGCAGTGGGAGTCCTAAATGAGGTCTACCATGTCTAAGACCACGTTGTTTTGAGCTTAAGTTTGTGGCGGTGGGCTGGACACGTGAGGCGATGAGACCACTGGAGCAGGGGGTCCCAAATTTTAGAGGGCAGATATTGAACTAGGTTAGGAAATATTGAAGAGAACGATCCGGCGGCGGCGGCGCGCGTACCTGTAAAAATACGACTACTGCATACGTGATCTAGCGCGCATGTGGGAGTTACCATAGACATTTCAAAACATTGTTACGTGATTGTATTATAAATTATAAACGAGTATGTATAGTAAATGTTTCTATTGAATGTAGAGTCGGATATCGGTGATTAATTAATTATGATTGTGAAACAGCTAGAAGCTTAGATAAATTAGAGTAGAGTTGTAAAAGTTTTAGTGGGTAATAAAATTGAAAGTATTTTTTTTTTAGTATACATTTCATAATCTAAATGTTTATACATAACATGGAACCGTTACATGAGTGAAATGCCTGAATATGTATTAAATAATAATATTCTCTTTTAACCTACGAGTAGACAAACGTCTCTATCTACACAATTCATCGCAATTCAGTTATATACACAATCGCCAATACCTAATTTTAAGAATTACTAAAACTAAATTAAAATAACGTTGATTATATAAAATCTACTGTAAAATATTTCGCCCAGCTCAGCCGACTCCGCCACAGTGCACAATACGCTGGCAGCGTTGTACCTTTGAATGGCTACCCCTATTCGCTGGACTGGAAGGAGAAAGACTTGGCACGTCGGTCACCAGACTTATCGATAAGGTCGTATACGAAATACGAAGGTCCTCGCGTCGGGTGACTACCACGACCACACGCCAAGTGTATCCACAGCAAAGGCCAGGAGTTCGAATATAATATAGAATTTCTACAGTAAGTATAATATATATTTGAATGAAATAAAAAAAGGTATAACTCTGATGACACCAGAGAGTAGAAAGTGGGCAGGCGTGTTCTAAGATCACCTTGTATTGCATTCACGCTCTTCGACCTTTAATTTAAATAACGTTCGACCAGTGCATACCTACATGTACCTACATCTTGAATTTATATATTCTACTATGAATGAAATGTCCGTCTGTCTGTAACCAGTATCGTTGCAGTTTTTCTCTAATAGTATCGTATAGGTATATATCAGACAGAATGGTTATAGACCTAGTGCTAGTTAGTCGATGGTTATAATATTATGTACTAGCTTTTTCCCGCGGCTTCCCTTCACGTGACTTATTGATCACCGCTCAAACTCCCTAAAACGTTATTTTGACTATTCCGAACATGAAAAGAAAAACATTGGCCAAATCGGACCAGCCGTACTCAAGTGATAACGACCAGCATTTAATTTTTATTTATATAGATTACGCCCCCTATGTATTGCGATTTTTTTACCTGATAAGGTGAGCTGAGCAGAAGAGAAGAGAAGAAGTGAAATGTAAAGAAAAAGTGAAGTGTGAAGCACGAAAAATACTAGGTACTGCATAACTTAAATCAACATACGCTGTTAAGCAAGGAGCAAGTAAGGCACGAAGACCCACCCGCCGCATGACTCGGTGGGAAGGACCGTTCTAAGGTGAGAGGTGGCTAGCCTGTCGCCCTTTAGCACGGCATCTTGTCCTTATACCTTAGAAATTAATAATAGTACCTAAATAAAAAAAGTATTAACATAATTTATTGAATGGAATTATTATATCAAACCTCGAAGCATATTTTCAAAACCTTCGCCCAAACTATAGATAGTGCCACGAGCGAAGCTGCGCGCTGCAAGCTATCCATTATGTACAAGAGGTACTCGAGCGTAGTACCACAGGTAGTAACAACGGTCAGTGGAACACCGCTAGTAGGTCAAAATGATGTTACAAAGCTTGAAAAGAAATCTTTAATGTTAGAACAGATATTGCATAAGTCAAAGTTATTTTAGTAGCTTCTACATGTACCTATGTAAATTGTTAAAGAAATAAATAATTCTTAAGTGGTAACAAGAAGGTAAAATTGCAACGTGTAAATATTGTGGACAAGTTAAGTTAAGTAACCATTAATAGGAAAACGTTCGGCGATAAAACTAACCATGTAATATTTTTTAAACTGCCTCAATAATACCTATAGAATGACACAATAGTAGATTTACTAAAAGAACACATAATATTTTTTTTGGTTCACATTTTGGGGTATCCTGTACTTTCCACCGGACTATGTATTATAGGTACACATTTATGGACTGGTGGTTCAGTTAGATCCGGAGATATCTGTGTGTCACCGCCAGACGGATAGCCAGACACCAAAGTTGTTAGGGTTCCACCAATTAGGGTTCCTATTTTCGAATTTTGCAACGTAACCCTAATAACACGACATCCTAGCACTTGAAAGCATGCGTCTGAATATATTCTTACTAATTTATAGTTACTCCTATACGAGTACTAAGAGATGAGTTGTCTCATGCAAATAGTCTTCATACATAGATTGTATTGAGGACGAAATGAACCGTATGTAATGAATGTGTCATACATTTCGAACAGCAGTGTTTAATGCTTTCGAATTCTTTAACCGCATGTGACCAACCAACCACACAGACAAGAGCAACTCTCGCTTGAAAGAAACCTGTAATTAGTAGCAATCAACAAGTGCCTACCTACTTACTCGCAAAACTAAATTTATTTACGCAACTATTAGATCAACGAAGGCTCACTTTAATGAAAGGCCTAGTGACCAGCTGACACGACGATTGGCATAAATGCCATACTTATTTGTATTACGCTGTATTTACGCTTGATTGTGAAATATTGGTTGGAGTACGTATGTTTTTTTTTATGGAAACTGACACGGTTGGCTACATCACCTACAACATCCGTGATGTCAGCCCATAACAGATGAACTTGGTGCCACGTCAGCCTTCCCTTCGGTCATGCCGGCTGCACTGAACTGGACGGAAAACACAAACTATTTACATAGCCGTTTCGACCGACCTTTCATTCATGTATCGATTAGGTACTCGATTGAAAGATACAACATGTCATAGTGTTCATTTGAAAAGTAGGTAAGATTTGGAGTTCCAACATTTTACTAGAGAAACGATTTAAAGAAATAAATGAAATAATAATAAAAAAATCACACAAAACAAACATAACGAAGCATACGAAAGCTCATCATCTTGATTATGAGTAAAATTTTGTAGGTAATAATTTTATTGCTAATAATAATCAAATAATCCCATGTACCTACACACACATCATTTTTAGGTTTCCGTATGTCGTCTGTCTGTCTGTCTGTCCGTCCGTCCCTCCTTGGTCCGTCCGCCCGTCTGTCCGAGGGCTGTATCTCTTGAACCGTAATAGGTAGCCCGTTGAAATTTTCACAGTGTATGTGTTATTATGGCGGATATAACAACAAATAATAAGAAATATAAAAAGTAAAAAATAAGGGGGGGTTCCCATACAAGAAACGTGTTTTTTTTCAATGTTTTTTTTGTGGTGCGGTAACCTCGGTGCGCGGGTCCGACTCGAACTTGGCCGGTTTTTCTGCTAACTGTTGCATCCAGTTAAATCATATTCAGTTAAACGATATACTTTTTTCGAAACAGTAAGTCACTAAGTGTGACCGACTTTTATTGGGGTTGTAGGCCTACATTTAGACGAGTCGAGCCGGGTAACCATCCTGAAGTTAGAAAATGCCGTGCAGGTGTAGGTACACAATTTAATTGAAATGCCTACATACATTACTCGTATGCTAAGCAATTTAGAAAAATAAATTATGAAAACAATTCACATTTGTAAAAAATACTTTATCGCGCTTTATCAGTTAGCGTGTAAGCGTCCACTGCTGGACATATGCCTCTCCAATTTTCCTCCAGTCCTCCCGGCCTTCAGCGATACGGAACCACTGATTTCCGCCGGCGTACTTGATGTCGTCGTCCCACCTGGCGGGTGGTCTTCCCACACTCCGTTTTCCTGTCCACGGCCGCCAGTGTAGGACACGGTTATCCAACGGTCATCGTCTCTTCGGCTGACGTGCCCAGCCCACTGCCACTTGAGCTTAGCCACCCGGTGTCCAATATCGACTACTTTGGTGCGTCGGCGGATTGCCTCGTTACGCACCATATCACGTAGCGAGTCATCAGTTATCGCGAGTGGAGTCTGTTAAATTTGTAATCTTTATATATATATAACATTTTATGCGGATGTACAAACAGGTATAGGTATTAAAATAAAAGGCGCTCAGACAATTTTTTTTTTGTGAAAACAGCGACGGAGTTATCTAAGCTAATACCTAGGTACCGTTTTTTATTGAAAGCTCGACATTTGGCGCCTAGCCATCCATACGGTGTCTAACGACGCTCTAAAATGAACCAAAAGTTGAAATGGCTAGAAAGCCTTTATTTATCCTCTAACAAATTACATAGAAATACAGTTAGTAAGTAACTACCTACAACTAAACGAGGCGTCTCAAAAAGAAAGCTCAAAATAATGGCTTGGACTTGACTGGAATAAATCTTTTTTTAAAAGAAATTTGTTCGAGTCAAGTCCAATATCTAAGTAGCATGACTTTGATTCAGCATCTGAATACCTACTTGCAATCTGAACACTTAAATACTTGCGCAATGGATGTATGAGTATATGAGTACTGACTGCGGCCTTGAACTCGCCACTTTCGGGCCATTATGTAAGTTAAATAGATAGATAAACGTATTAACAAAAAAGTGTCTTTTGTAAGTCGGATGCGGCGCTCGACGGCGGCGGCGCGTCGCGTCGTCGTCGTCGGTTGCATCATAGCGGCGCGACTGCGCTGTGTCATCTCGAGAGATGAAGACAGGGGGCCCTTTCTTCTGCAAAGCTGCAAGGTCAAGCTGTATTCGGAGGCTGGGCTTCTGTCGCAACTGACACATCTGTTAATTGGTCCTCATTGTCTTCATTGTGTCTTTTACTTTCGTTTCTATTCCAAAACTTGCGCTGAGACAAAATGTCTAATGGTAATGAAATGACATCGTTCAGTAGGAGACAAACATATTTGTAAAGTATTACCAAATAAACCAGTTACCAGATGATCCCCCAACATAATAGTCCAAGAAGGGTAATTACGAGTAGTAGTAAATATTGCTAGGTAGTAAAATTACTAGAAAAATTATTTTGCAAAAGTGCAAATAAATCAGGAAACAATGAGCAAACGTGCGTACGCGCATCCTACGTGTAGGGTTGCCATTCGTCAGGTTTTTCTAGTGTGTCCGGGGCAGACCGAGGAGGACAATAATTTTTTTTTTTAATCGCTCACTCCCGGCTAACAATGCCAATGTAGAACGCATGTTTTCACTCATCAAAGCACAGTGTACCGATGATGAGAGGAACAACTTGACTATAAAAACTGTTTCAAGCATTATTCTTACTAAATATAATTTTAAAAAGTACAATTGTGTACAGTTTTATAACTAATTACTTACTTAGACAAGGAGAACTTTTGAGAAAAATAGGCAGCAGTGATAAATATACCAGCGCTGAGCTTAGTGCCTAGGTATGTCCTATTATTCGGTTGCTACCTAAAACTTAATAAATGTTTAAAAATATTCCTTTAAATTTGCAATTTAATATCATTATTGAATATAAGACTAAATACATATAATAAAAGAGATATTTCTCGTAGATAAATTTACAATTTATTGCTTAAACTCAGCCATTTCATTATTATTTTAATAATTAAGCAAAAATGATTTTTTTCAACAAATCATAAGATGAATTCTTCGTATTTTCTTTTGAGTCCGGGGTTTTGCCCCAATAGTCAGGTTTTTTTTTAGTTTGCTGGTCCTCCTTTCAAGAATTTGGATATGGCAACCCTACCTCCGTGTGTCCTATTGATTTGTTTAGCAGTTTTCGTAAGATTTGGCCATTTGATAAAAGTCAGTCAAGGCAATTTTTTTTTCGTTACCTCCAAGATGAAGTGATTGTTGAGTGTTTGTTTAGTGAGTAAACATAGGATCGTTGCTCACTTGCCGCGGACAGCGGCGGCGCGGCGGCGGAGGCGATCAGTGCTGCTTGCTTAGGCTACTCGTTGTTGATTACACTGAACCGTTTTGTTTGTGTATGTACCTAAGTACATAGAATGTATGTATATTATTTGTGTACCTATTCTACTATGTTGAATGAAGAGCGAAGGACGTGAGTAGAAAAGTTATAGCGATTATTAGAAATAAATATATTTAAGTTCCTTAAGGGTTTATGTGAAATTTATGTAAGAAACGTGTAAAACTAAGATGCGATAAAAATTTCCAATGCCAATAAGATTCTGATTTAGTTAGGTACTTACTTACTCATATCATAAGTCTTAGATCAATTTGAATTTAACCAAATGGAGCAATATTTACAAACTAAGTATTGAGATTTTATGCTAAAATTAAAACTAATTCATTAAAATACTTATCTAAAAATTTTCCGTAATAATAATATTATCATTACGTCTTATAATTATTGTTCTTCAACTTCAAGGTTTTCCCATTGTACCTACTTTAAGAACATGATGTAGAAAAATAATGACATTTATAAAAGAATGTTCATTTCCATACTACCTTCATTCCTCGCTGCGTTATTTGATAAGTGTCAATAGGCCGACTTTTTTGTTTGTCTATTTACCTTCGGTAGACGCTTAGCACTTCGGTGGTAAGCTGTCAAACTTGTGTTATTTATTAGTAAATAAGTGTGGTATGTGCGTACGTTTTGACGTATTACATATATACATACCTACCCTACCTTATTATATGTAAAAAAAATACCAAAACAGTCACATTTGTTTCTGCAAACATACATAGTGGATTGAATAATGAAATTAGATAAGGGAATAATTACCTATACTAAAAAACTAATAGTGGGGAGGGGAAGACATTATTTTAACGTTTTTGGGGTGGGGAATGTTATGTATGACCAAGAACGTTAGATCTACCACTTGACTGACCAATGACGTTAACCTGGTCTGGAGTATCTTCAATAAGTACTAATAAAATCAATACTAATAAATCTTAAGTCATAAACGTTGTATCGAGCGTTTTATGAGTTCGCTCAATCGGTTTTACATGATACTATCACGTAATTCAATGAACCTGTACTATCAATTGACACTGAACTGCACCATTGATCGTGGCCGCTGTTTCTCGTAGACAAAAAAAACGGCAATGACACAAACGGTCAAGTGCGAGTCGGACTCGCGCACTGAGGTGTCCGTACGTAACACCACGTAAATGGTCGGTTTTTACTATTTGTTATTTTAATTTTAGTTGGTCGGAGTGGAAAGCCTTGGTCGATTCAGTTGTCGGAGTACTCGTTTATCCAGTTGATTAGGAATACAATTTTACCAAACTAAATATCTGATCAACTAGTTAGTTGGATCGGAATAAATTTCTTCATCGAGTTCCATTCTGCACAACTAGTTGGTCCGTTTAGTTGGTCGGAGTGGAAAGCCTGTCACACTCGCACGTATCTCAGTATCACGACATCGCTGACCGTTCCTATTTCAATTTTTAAAATGTTTGGATAATTTACTTGATGGCGGTCTTCTGGAAGTCATGATCTTTGTATGGGGATCCCCCTTAATTTTTTACTTGTTGTTTTTTTATATTATTCTTTAGCATATCCGCCATAACATATATTCTGCGAACATTTCAACCGTTTACCTATTATGGTTCGTGACTCGTGATGAGAAAGATATAATCATAGGATATATAATATTATATACCATGCATTCTGTGTTGCACACCAGTAAACGAAATAAATGCTAAAAAAATAAAACGTAAAAAAAATACGCTATAATTGAATAAATACTTAAGAGCTATTTATTCCATTCAACCTTAGTGAAGAAATTGGCTTGACGGAATCGAACCGACGGTCACGAATCACTTAAAAGTATTTTAAATTTTAGAAGCTACAACCTTCTACACTTATACATACATACTTTACCTTCTACAGTGAAATAACTGCGAAGGAAACTCCTCAAAGCATTCATGTTGTACAGAAGTGTCTGCGGAGTGCACTTCACATTTGCATATAGCCAACGTCTCCGCATTGAGAAACGCTCTCCACCTTGTAGGAGTGTGGATGAGTTTGTCATAGTACTGCTCCCAACGCTTAGTCCAACTATGAAGGCTAGAACAAATTTATATATTTTTTTTATGTAAACCAACATGGGTGGCTGTGCCGAGAGACCAATGGTGCAGTCGACAGAGCCAAAATCACCTCTCCTCGCGAAACCACGCTCAGTTAGGTGCCATGCCAGCAGATTTGCGGACTGTTGCTAGGCTGTCCAGCCCGTTAATACGACGCTTGAAGACACCCAGGTTAAAGGATTCAGGAAATACACTCGCCGGAAGACAGTTCCAAATATAGGTGGGACCATCGAGAGCGCTCTGCATTGCAACCAAGTCCAAATTCCTACCAATCGACTTACAGCAATGCGTACACAGTGCTTCCCGTCCATTCCGCTGCATGTCGACATCTACCCACAGCCTATGAGAGATGAGTCATATAATGTGCCTACAACTCTAGGCAACGATACGGCAGATGATAGATCGCCCATTAGCCATGATTTCTTATGGGCACGATCCATTAGGATCACAATTACTCAAACAAAATGCACATTTTAAGCCGACACTCACACTCACAGCTATCTAAGCTAGCTAGCTGGCTAAGTAGTCTTAAAACCTATGTTAATTGGAATTTGCAATTTGATTGAAGCTAAAGGAACGACCATATTTCACAGATACCTAAAAATTAATGCTGTTTTTGTTTTGTTTTTTTTTGGGTTTCCGTATCCCGTACGGAATCCTATTACTAAGCCTACGCCGTCTGTCTGTCTGTCTGTCCGTCCGTCTGTTCGTCCGTCCGTCTGTCTGTCCGAGGGCTGTATCTCTTGAACCGTAATAGGTATCCCGTTGAAATATTCACAGAATATGTGCTATTATAACGGATATAACAATAAATAATAAAAAATAGAAAAAGTAAAAAATTAAGGGGGGTCCCATACAAGAAACGTGTTTTTTTCAAATGTTTTTTTTTGTGGTGCGGAAAGCTCGGTGCGCGAGTCCGACTCGCACTTAGCCGTTTTTTTATTTTGCTGTTGTGTGGCAGTACTGCCAGTACCACTTTTAGTTATGAATGATGACTAAATAAATCATGGGGTATTTTTTATACTGTTTCTAAGATCGCAACAATCCAAATAATATTATGGATATAAATCCATAATATTATTTGGATCTAGTAGTAGCAAAAGTATCTAGATTAAATTCGGAGAAAATTCGAGCGGAGCTGCGGGCACAGCATTACCGCATTACCTAACAGGCATTTCCTAAGTATATCGAGATTTGGGATTACGACTTGTAACTGACCTGGCCGCTGGACGCGGTACTAGCTCTCCGCGTTGTCGAGTATGGACGGAACAGTCAAATGATCAATCATCTGTCGTCTCATCATACGTTGCGTTGCATTGCGTTGCGTTCCGTATAATCTGTGGCGTTGCGTTGCTCGTCCGCGCACAACACTCCATGTTTGGACATATTCGTTTCATATTTTTCGGTTCTGTGCAAACATTCTTCTTAGTAGGGTTCCGGTTCTTATCTTGCATAACCTCCGTTATCCTAGCGTTATGTATGGAGTTTTGATCCCGTCACATCTAAGTATATCACTTAAAAAATAATTTCCGCTTAATTAATTAAAGGCGTCTGGGGAACGCTAAGTAAAAAAAAATTAATTCGGGTTATTAATGTGCCGGGGTTTTTAAATATGTAATTTAATGTTTGCTAAGTATAGTGGCGTTTGCTAAATACTTGGGACACATGTCAGTTCGGATCTGCATTCACAATCCCCGCAATCACCAATTTGTACACCCCTTTGTAGTCGACAGAAGAGTTCTTCGAACTGCACGATTCTCTAAATCGTTCTTGTGTCGCAGTGCAAAGGTGTGGAACGGGCTCCCGGGGAATATCTTTCCCCACTCCTACAATCTACGGATCTTCAAATCGCGGGTATAGCCTTTCCCCAGCGACATTAGTCCACCTCTAAGACGGACTGGCACCTCCTCGGGGTTGAATTTGGCTACGACTGAGGTTTCGACCTCGGGCAGAGCCACCTAGTTAGGAAGAAAAAAAAACTTTATATTATATCGTTAGCACAGTTGGTTGGAAAGGTTCCCCATGCCGCGTCTCGTAAAATTGGTACACTTACGTGCGAGTAAAAAAAGCAAAATTGTTTTAAGGTAAGTACCTTAAAACAATTTTGCTTTTTTTCTCCACCAATAAAGTTCAATGCGGAAATGTACAATTACCAAAATACATTAATATAATTTTCTATGCACAATCTCATGAATTTTATTAGCGAACGACCAGCTAAAAATAGCAAAATATTAGACTAGAAAGCGTTGACCGCGACCAACATACCTACACTATTAACTGCCGGCTCTTGTAGATAAACACGTAGAACTTTGACGGATTAACTAGTTTACTACGTAAGAACTATGTGCACTGCAAGCGGATGTATAAGGTCGCGTATGACAAGGTTCCACGTGTGTACTGAGGGAACGGCAAGGCGAGGGGTGAAGGGGAATGATCGGACGTGGAAATGAGAGAAGTCACGCTTTCCTCGCTCTCGCAACTAAATCTCATGTGTTCTTATTGCTTAGCGCAACTTTCAGTCGTAGGTGCATCGTCGCAACTGCATCGTCGCAACTGCTAAATAAATTATATTATGTACATATACGAGCGCTTATACTGTTTTAGTTGGGGAAGCACTGACACTGTCAGTTTACGAAGGTGTTATTGGCTGACATCACGAGGTGATCTACCTATGTCACTTTACTTAAAAATATATTTGTATTTCTTATAACGAGCATACGTCACATGTTGTGTTGAAAAAAAATATTTTTTTTTTACTTTTTAATTTGTCTCCCGAAATTTACCCTCAAATTAATTCATTTACGCTAAACGTGATTGGGTCATAAAACTCTATATATAGGTACCAAATGTCAACTTATTTCGTCCTCCAGATACGGATAAAATAGGCTGTGGCAGACGCGTCTTTACGACGCAGACAGATAGATAGACACGGGAGTGATCCTATAGGCGTTCCGTTTTTTCCTCTTTTGAGATACGGAAACCTAAAAAAAAGTTAAATGAGTACATATATAATTAATGAATTTAATAAATTTTGGAATATTAACCCAGGTTTGACGTTTCTAAACTCAGAACCATGTTATTTTCAAAATAGTGTTCGTGCTGTAAGCACTAAATGTACTACTTCAATGTATTTTTTTTTATTTATTAAGCACTTCATTTTTGAATAATCGCCTCAGACAACAAAATGTACACACTTCTTACTATACGTTTTTTTACACAACTAAATATAGTATACATATATTTATGTATATGTATAGTATATATACTTTGGAAGACCTTTTCATCGATACACTACTTGACCTGTTAAATAAAAAAATATTATTTTCCAATTAGTTCTAGCGGCTCCTATTTGTTACCTAAAGTGGAGGACCCTGCCATTGTTTACAGGTGAAAATTTGTTGTTATAATCATTCACCTACACTAGAATTGTTGGAATAGTGATTTTCGATGATAAAAAAATCTGTAGAGATAAAAATATCGAGCGAATGAAAGAAAATTTTGACATGTTGTAGGTACTCTGTTATCATTATGTAGGAATATGTATAGGATATAAGTAAAATTGTTTTTGTACATCTATCTATTACTTACGTATAATTTTGACGTACTTAACAATTAGAAAAGTAAAAAAAAGGTCTAAGCTTCCGTCTCTGAAAAAGGTGAAACTTGAATGTTGGTACAGTTTTATCTACAGAAAGCTAGCGACTTGTGGTTATACAATGTCACCGTAATAATATTACCTACATGCATGCTTCCTTGAACATGAGTAATTACCACGGTATCGCTCGACTCTACAACGATGACCGTTGCGGGAGGCGCCGCCGGCGCGGCGGCGGCGCGGCCGCGCGGAGGTCATCGATACATCTCTACCATAGAATGATCTCTACATCTATACTTTTATTATACTTACTTTAATATTATAAATTCGAAAGTAACTCTGTCTGTCTGTCTGTCTGTTACCTTTTCACGCCTAAACCGCTGAACAGATTTCGATGAAATATTGCAGGGGGTTCAATTGGATCCTGAGGAAGAACATAGGCCACCTTTTGTCTTAAAAACCACCCTTAAGGGGGTGAAATAGGGGATGAAAGTTTTATATGGGGTACCCAGCATTTCTCAAGTTAGGGATATGACAATTCATATTTAGGCTTTTGGTATGAAATAAAGAATTACGTGTTCCAACGTTTTTGCTAAATCAACCCTTAAATTAAAATAGGGGATGTTTGCAAAATTAGATTTTAGGATTTTATAAAATTTTGTACGGAGATGAATTGCATCCTGAGGAAGGACATAGGCTACCTTTTGTCTCAAAAAATAACCCTTAAGGGCGTGAAATAGGGGATGAAAGTTTGTATGGGAAACCCATTATTTCTCAAGTTAGGGATATGATAATTCATATTTAGGCTTTTGGTATGAAAGAAAGAATTGCGTGTCTCAGCGTTTTTGTTAAATCAACCCTTAAATTAAAATAGGGCTGATTTCAACATTCGATTTTAGGATTTCAAATAATTTTATTCATACTGGCGGTGGCTTTGAAGACGGGGGTTGAGGTAGGGGGGGAGGTGTCCGCGGGGAGAGGGGAAGGGAGAATAATTTAATCTCTTTCTTCTTTTCTCTATCTAAAACTACTAAGTCTAGAAAGCTGAAATTTAGAAATGGGGGGTGAAAGTTTGTATAGAAGTATCGGATTTTTTAAAGGTATTTTTTAAACTTTAAAATCATAATTATAGCTAAGTACTCATTATAAATAATTAAGTTTCAGGGTTTTGGATTTTCACATTTTAAGAGGGGGGAAACGAGGGGTTAAAAATTTTTTTTTTTTTTTTTTTTTTTTTTAGGGTTGAACATTACTTTTATTATTAAAAACATGAATTAAAAATGGAAAAAACAACAGATTAAAACCAAAGTAAAACTAAATTAAAATAAACAACTCCTCCATCGGGAAGGTTAACGTGGTCCCAAGAACCGAAGCAGCGTTCCCCCGCTGAATGGCCACGCTTATCTTTTGAGTTAGGAACGCTCTGGCACGGCGGTCTCCGGACGACTCCATAAGCAGTTTTCCTAACTGCTTCACCAGTTCTTTGGCGTCCGGGCTCCACGCCCCAAGAGTCTCCACGGCAAAAGCGACAAACTCATAGTTTTGTTTGATATTACTATACTTACTATGTTTTGCAGTTTGTGCCTTTGCCGCGGCATAGCCAGCTACCTGACAAGAGCCGCCTATATGACTAGGGGCTAGAGTATCCGCGCACGTGGCATCCCAGACCAAAGCCCTCCCCTGCTTCCACGGCAGCAACGACATGCCGTCGGGTCGCTTTCCGTCGTCTCGAACCAAGCCGACTGGCTCGAGGACGCTGGGTATGCGTGCAGAAGAAAGGGCTTGCTTGAGAATACGGTTGATGTCAGCGTGGCGGGATAACCTGCCGGCACTCCTGGAGCATGAAAGGCCGTGATGCCCGAGCGTTCCTACCGATTGGCCGCATATACAAGTGTGTGACTCGCACATCCTAACGCCAAATCGGAGGCAGAACGCGGTGCGTAGAGTAACCTGGTCGAGAAGCGTACCGAGATTGGGCGAGGGGTAGACGTTCAGCCACGCACCGGACTCCGCCTCCGACGCCGCCAGGAGGCGCGCTCTGTCGATGTCGCTGCCATTCAGCGAGAGAACACTGCGAATAGACTTAATTATTGGCACGTCCCAGCCTTTCTGCCCTTTTGGGAAGAGGGGCATTGGCTCGTTCGGACAGAGGGCCTGCCAGGCCTCCCTCGCCTCTACTAAGAACGTGACCTCGGCGTCAACGAATGACGGGATTAGGACAGAACCGACGAGGTCAGCCGTACTATAAGTAGAGGAGAGGAAGGCAGGCAGAGCTACATCCCTTACCGAGCGTATACCGCAACCCCCGAATTTTACTGGCAGGGACATTTGCACGTAGGCCGGATCGTTAATATTTACATTTACATTTAAAATGTTTCCTAAGGCCGAATTTAAAATTGAATCCAAATCAAATAAATTATCTAAATACTTAAAAAAGGGTGCAGTCCGTAGTAAATATGTAAATTTGGGGATAAAGAAACAATGTCTTAGAAGATAGATGGCCACGTGTGGTTCCACCTCCAACAGGTTATTTGTAAATTTTGACAGAACATTTTTTTTTAAGTTGAGCACGGGGACCATAGCATCTTCGAGGACCGGAGAGCCAAGCAGGGTGAGTTCATGATCTGAAAGAAAGCGAACTCCGGGAGCCGCCGCAGTGATGTTACTTATGATTTGGCTTCTTCTCTCAGCCGAAACGCTTGGGCAAATATAAATTTCACATTTTTCGAAGTTCAACTGCAGGCCAATTGATTGAAATTTTGTACAAATTATTCCAAAATCTTCAAGAATCGTTTCCAAACTGCCACCGAGCACGCCGTCGTCCAAGTACCATAGGTTGAGGTCGGACACGAGTTCCTCTATGACTGGCTGAATGGAGAGGCTGAAAATCGCTGGCCCGAGTGGGTCACCTTGTTGGCAGCCCACGCATGATGGGATCGGGTCGTAGTTATTATAAAACAGGTGTGAAGGAGAAGAGTAGCATTGGAACAAGTACTTGTACACGTCGGGTATTTGTTCGTGTACTTCGTGGAGCATTGTCTTTCGGTCAACGGAATTGAAAGCATTTCGAACGTCCACTTTTAAAATTACTTCAGCTGTTTTGACCTCCTTGATATATGTTCTAGTCGCGTGTACGATCGCTTCACATCCACACTTAGTCCCGAAACCCATTTGTCGGGGCCTAAATTTATTGCCAAGGTATTGTATGATGTGTTTACAAGATATTTTTGAAACAAGTCGCCTGAGGGTGCATCCAACAGCAATCGGCCTGATTCCGCCGTCCTTCTTTTTGAATGCACATAACGAGGCACCGTAGAGAAAGCTGGTGAAATCAGGATTGACCTGACCCGAGAGCATTACATTGCATAATTTTGTTATTTCTTCTAGTAGCTTATCCGCTGCAACTCCATTTGCAGTTGACAACAAGTCTTTTAAATGTTGTGGACGGAGCCCGTCGAATCCACCAGCTGATCCGTTCGGAAAAGATGCTATCGCATTTAAAACGCTTTGCTTATCAGTGCTCATAGCCTCCGAGTCATCTGCCGGAGTTTCAGGTAAATTTGAAAATAAATGGCGAGAAGGATGTTTGGATTTCAGGGCTTCGTACGTTCCAGGATTATCCTCTGCGACAGTATCCTCGGATGAGAGTATACGTACGGCGCCTCTCATGTCGCCGTCAAAAACTTTTGCTTCGACTTTTTTGTGCAATGTAGTATTAACATGTTTCCTGATACTGTCATTTAAAGGTTGACTATTATAATTTTGAAGATTTCTTCTAATTAATGATGATACCGGTAACTTTTTGTTGGTGTTTGAAACCGGAATATAGAGTACGTTATACGCAAATAGGAATAGCTCTTCCCAACTGGCAACTGAATTGCTCTCCGTGCATTGTTTTACTATTGCCGTCAACTTTTCAGCAACCGGGATTCTAGCAGTGCGTGGGATTCTTCTAAATACCGGAACTGTAGATTTCAGACGTCTTATCTGAGCAGAGAAGTCAGGAGTGGTGACAGGCGCAAGAGAATTCGGGAAAGACTGACCTTCATGGTTTGTTTTTGGATGACATTTTCCATTATGTATTTTTAAACCCCTGCTTCCCTTCAGAAATTTCGGTTGAACGCATATTGGGCATCTTACCAGATCGAAGGTTGTAGAATTAGGGTGAACGTCTGAGTTCGGGACCGTTTGACTCAAGTTGGGGTGTGAACCAGCAGCGCTTGTGGTCGGAGCCACGCTGCTCATAGCTATTTAGACCATGCTACTTACGTTCTATTTGTAACACATATGAAAGAAAAACTTAGAAAATCCACGAAAACTAAAGCAGAATTAATAAAATGTAAATATTGAAAATCTTAGAAAGGAAAATCGGACTGTCAGGTTTGACGTTAGAAGTGAGATCTTGTAATAATTGTATAGGAGTATCTGTTTTTTTTAAGGTAGGAACTTGAAAATCACAATTCTAGCTACTAATCATAAATAAAAAATAATTAAGTGTTTCAGGGTTTTTGAATTTCACATTTAAAGGTCTTCGGCCTCGCCCTCAGTTACTTACTTTCTTCAAGAAAGTTTGTCGTCTTCCTGAACGCAGCTCGGCTTTCGGCCTCGCCCTTTGTTACTTACTTTCTTCGAGAAGGTTTATTTTCTTTCTAGAATGCAGCTCAGCCCGAAGCCTCGCCGTTAGTTACTTACTTTATTTAAGAAAGTTTATCGTTTACCTTAACGCAGCTTGGCCTTCGGGCTCGCCCATAGTTACTTACTGTCTTTTTTGAAATACGAATTTCACGCGAGCGGAGCCGCGGGCTCAGCTAGTATTACATAAAAACCCGGTCAAGTGCGAGTCGGACTGGCGCACTGAGGGTTCCGTACCACCACGCAATCGACCGGTTTTTTATTATTTGTGGTTTTAGTTTAGAGTTTGCATTATAATCACAGCAACTTTGACGCTTGTATGTATTACCTTTTTTGCAAAAGAGAAAAAAAGAAAAAGAAAAAACTTTCTACACGTTTCTAATAAATAACCAATCACCCATTTGACCCATTCAACCGGCTACCTATTACGGTGGAAAATATAGGCCCTTTAAAGGTGTGATAGACGGACGGACAGACAGCGGATAGACGGCGTATGGTTAGTAATAGGGTAACGTATGGATACGGAACCCTAAAAATACAACGCCTGCATGCCGTCTGTAAGTCTAGCTACTAAAGAAGGTGTCGAACTAAGTTTGCGATGGCTTCACCGAACATATCCGGGCCCATCGGCAGTAGAGGAGGGTGTTAATCGAGGTCGGGACTAGCGAGTGGCCACTCTAAATTTCCCACGCATGCTTCACGTTTCGGCTCGCATCAAGCCCTCGTCAGCTAGTCTGCGTTGACTAGGACGCGGGGAAACCACCAGTCCCGCTCTCGACCTCCATCTCTCTCTACCTATCCATATTCTGTAGGATGCTTCCAGTGACGTTTTCGAAGGTCTCTCCATGTATGAGCTTAGCGTCGATCTTGGCAGCCCTAGATTCTTGAAGAGACTGTAGAGCGACTTCGCTGGTAGTCCTCTTGCTCCGACTTCCACAGCGAAGAGATCAGTCTTGAATCTGTTTCTCGCAATCCGGTCCAACATGTTAAGGGTTGATTCTAGAGCTCAACTTTTGCTAAATAGGTATGTAGTTTTTTTCAAAATCTAAAAGTAAAAATTACGAACCTCATAAAATGAAGATCTGGATTTTTTTAAATTGCTTAGGTATTTACTTTTATTATCAAGCCCTAAGTGTATTGTTAGTTTGAAAATATCCAGATTTAGCATTTTAAATATTGGGAGTCATTGCTGTACCACGCTCTAAAGCATGTTATACATTTAATCGTACCAATTTTTTATCAACGACTCTTTTCTAAAAAAGTTAAGTATTAAGTCAATTTGTTTTTCCTCTATAGAAAAGTCTATAGGTACTCTGTAGCCCTCTCCCTGCCCATACATTTCCCCCCATCCAAGTACCTACAGTCTCAGGTCAATCAAGAGGGGCCTTCAGTGGCAGGCCGAAAGATAATAATTTTCAATCGCCCATCACATATTTCAAATGCAATAACATTTTGTTTTATTTTTCGTTTGTATTAGCATAAGCATAACCATTTAAAAAGATCTCTGATGCGGCTGCAAAAGTTTCACAACTTTCGTTAGATGTCGAACGAGGCTGACGTAAGGTGTGTGGATCCTGCGTGATCGTGTCTGCGTTTAATTGCGTGTGCGCGCGCACATTTCCGCCATTATTAAGACATAGTAATGTCTCTAGGCACGTTCGCGCTGCCCGCTATCTAGATGGCTTAGAGTCGGGCCGCATGTGGCGAAAGATTGCTGGAATCTGTCCATACAGTCAACGATCTTTTGGGAACAGTCGCCCTTTCTGTTTTGATAAAACCAAAATTGTTCAAATTAGTAAGCCAATCGTTAAAACAAGGTTGGAAAATTGATCTGAGAGTCCCACCGGTTAGATCGCTACAGAGCAGTTAATGTGGTATAACATCTCTCAGTAAACAGCAGCTATGACGAATTATTGCAAACCGGAAATTTAGCGTTGCTCCGCCTTACTTAAATACTACGTTTTTACTTTGTACTAGCTATTGCCCACGGCTTCGCTCGCGTGAAATTCGCATTTCAAAGAAGAATTTAAGTAATTAGGGGCGAGATTTAAGGTTAACGTAGATTTAAGAATTTTTTTAAATTTTGAAAGTGTAATTATCTCCGACACTACAAAAACCTCTCTTTTCCTTAAATTCATTGGGGTAAATCGTCGCGCATTTATTGCCCGAATAATTTAACAGTGCGAGCGGGCCCTAATGCAAACTACCACTTCGCGTAATGGCCGGGGATTCCGGCAAACTTAATATTGGTGTATTCGAGAGATATACGCGAGCGAATTTACAGGAAAATTTAAACAAAATTTTTAAGTTCTCACGGAAAATGGAATGGTACGGAACCCCCTCTATGCGAGTTCGACTCGCTCGACAGATTTTTAATTTTTTATATTTTTTTAATGTAATCCGGTAGGATTGGCTTAGTCGGAGGGGCCAAAGCACATGGTTCCGACCACCCAATATCACCTCCGAGAAGGTAGGTGCCATACCGGAGACTTCCCTGGATTTCTGTCTATACTGGACTAAAGGAGAACACAACCGATTTAAGTACAAAATGAACTTTTTTGCTTGTTATATTTATAAATTATTTTGTATACTAAATGTATTTACTGTAATATACCTGTTAAGTGTCGTTTTAGAAGGTACATAAATAAATAAACGAGTGAAACACTAGAAAATGCTGTCAACTCAATAGGTGGCCGGCGCGACGACGACGGGTTGTTGGTCCTGGCTTGCGCAACGCAAGGTGTTGCGTTCCGTGACACCTCTTCTCGTTTACCTACTCCAAGCCAAGCTTGTGCAACGTTTCTTAGGCTTTGTCCGCTGGCATGTGTGAGGAATGTACCTATCTGCAGTGGCGAGATCGTATCCTTACAACACGGTGTCTGAAGACTTACATAGAAATCATTTAATGCTTCACAAAATTGCTATTATTGAAATGGAAACACAGTGAACACAAAAATACAGAAACGGCCATGAAAATATTCCCGTTTTTCCCGAGGTTTTTCCTTAAACTTCCGTGTTGGTGAGCCGCCACCATCAAAGGGAATCAGTTGCATCTAGTTCACCAAGGCCTTTGACCTCGCCCTTAGTTACTTAATTTCTTCGAAAAGGTTTATTATTTACCTGAACGTAGCACGGCCTTCGGCCTCGCCCTTAGTTACTTTCTTCGAGAAGGTTTATTGTTTACCTGAAAGCCTGCAGCTAGGCCATATTTCTTACTTACTTTGTTCTTTGAAATATGAATTTAGCGCGAGCGAAGCCGCGGGCAAAAGCTAGTGGAGAAATAAACACTCGTGATCAACAGCACTTATCAAACTCGGAAAGAGAAGAAAGTTGTGCACGCCAACGGGGATCGAACCCACGACCTCTCGCTTACTAAGCAATTTATCCTTTAGCCACGAGTCGCTCAATTCTTAGTATACCTACGTATAATATAGTTACAAAAATATAACTACGTATAATAAAGTTGTACCGTGTGGGGCCGGTACTTTAAAGGAATAACCCCACTGCATCTCTCTCTATCCGTGTATGTCGTAAAAGGTGACTAAGGGATATGACTCCCTTGTTATATTACTAGGTGGTAGGGTTCATCCCGCCCGGGTTGGTACCACCGCACTGAATGAAAGGTCGGTCGAAACGGCTATGTAAATAGTTTGTGTTTTCCGTCCAGTTCAGTGTAGCCGGCACGACCGAAGGGAAGCACTGTCGTGGCACCAAGTTCGCACCCGGTGTTATGGGCTGACATCACGGATGTTGTAGGTGATGTAGCCAACCGTGTCAGTTTCCATAAAAAAAAAATGAGCATGCATACTTATGTAAGAAAAGCATAACCGCCTCCGCGCCGAGCAGGACCGGTTGCTTATGCACATCCGCTAAACTTCCTCGTCCGTACTAGTTCATCGCCTCGAGCTTTTTATCACCTTTTATTATTGCCGCGCGGCGCCGAAATTCAGACTCCGGCGCACGAGACGACGACGCGGAGGTAGACCGCGCCCGCGCCCGTTCCGCCCGTCTCGCGCAATTTCTCTTATCGCCGATTTCATCGAGTCAGTGCTGCTGCGCGGTATCCGGAATTGTTATAAAACGTGTGGGATCAAGAACACTTTGTTTGGTTATATAGAATTAAACAATTATTCAAAAGACTATGTTTATTTTAGTCAAATGTATATGTATGTACTCGTAACTACCTATGTAGATACAAAAGAACAAGTTAAAATAACATGTTTGTAATATAAGAGATAGGTTAAACAAAATTTAAGTAATATGTATGGATTAAATTAATGTGTCTAACTTATTCAGACTATAATATACAGGGTGTTCGACACATGGACCGACAAAATTGTTGTGTGTATGTTACCTGATTTCTCCGCCAATTCTCAACCGATTTTAATGATTCTTTTTTTTCACGAGTAGGGTATATCTCAAGGGTGGTTCTTTCATTATTTTTTTGTAAGAATACCACACCTAAGGGTGGGAAATTAAGGGTGAATACTTTCACACTAAGAAATTTTTCAATGACCCACTTCCCGTCAACCCCTTTTTAAAATTATATGATTTTACTAAAGAGAGTGAAATAAAAAAAAAATGTTTAAAAAAAATATTGAACCGACTTCAACACCTAAAAAGTATTAAATAATATTTTGATCTTGAGTAGAAGGCGGTACAAAAGCACAACTGCAGATGGACCTTTTCGTGCATTTGTACCGCCTTCTACTCAAGATCAAAATAGTATTTAATACTTTTTAGGGGTTGAAGTCGGTTCAATGTTTTTTCATGATAAAATAATATTTCCTCATAAAATAATACTTTTTCTACAACAAGGTACATCGTAAAATTCAATAAATTTTATTTCGTGCTGATCAAATAATAAACAAAAAAGTTACAAGGGTTTAAAGCTGGGATTTTGGTAATTTTCAAAAATAGAAAAAAATTCGTATCTCGATACCACGCGACAACTGACAAAAGGTATCATGGGTCAAAACGTGGCAAATGACCCCACTTACCTACAAAAAAAATTTGTCGGTCGATGTGCCGAACAGCCTGTAGTATATATGTATGTTGCATGTAGGTCTATTTTTAGTTTCGCTATACCTTTACACACATTCCCAGGATAGATACCGCTTTTAGCAATACATATTTACATGATATTTACACTCTGAAATGGCGTAGGGGGACCTTAAAATACAACCGGGCCACCATGTTAGCTATTGTTTAAGCAAATGTTTAATGCATTATTTTTATTTTATACATTTATACACTTTATATATATACGCCTTTCTTGGACTAAAACCAGCTTTCCCGTATCTGATCTTTAGTTTTCTCGAAGACTGCTGCATTATACAGAGAGGGGTGCCGCCTCAGCCTTCTTCCTGGGTGCTGCCTCCCCGGGCGGGCGTCTACGCCATGAGTGCCACCGCGCGCCCCGCGCCGCGCCAAGTGCCAGTAGTGTGGCTTCGTATACGAAATGCATTTCCATTTCGCTACCAACTATTATAGTTGGCGCAGACGAGCAACCACAAAGAAACCAATTAAAATGTGCCAATGAACTACCCTGATCGGGTTTCTTGTGTCTAAAAAGAATGCCATGTGAGCGGAGTTACAAGCTGAACTATACACAGTGAAATTTAATAAGTAAAATTAGCTTTATAGGTAAAAATTATCGAAAGACCAAATTACTTCATATGAAATTTCACTAATAAATATCTAAGTCGATCAAACATTGCGTCTTATTAGTCTTTGATATTTAAAGCCGCGCCCGCCCAATCAGGTTTGCGTTTGAAAGATGTTAACAGCAAAAAAAAAATCAGTTACATAATTAATTACGTACATGCATTGCTTCGGTCGATTCGAGAACAAACAAGCTATAGGTAGGTAAAAACCATTTTTTTTTGAAATAAAAAATAATAAATTCAAATGTCTTTATTAATATATACATTTTACAATTATTTAGACATAATTGTTACTGTAAAATATAAATTTTGTCTAGTAAGAACTTTTACGACGCTTCCTACTAATTGTTATATAAATACATCTAAGTAACTAAACTAAATGTATATTATGTGTTTGTGTGTATGTGTGTGTGTGAGAGAGAGAGTTTGGTAAGGGTGTGGGTGTGTGTGTGTATGCGGTGAAATAAAAGTGTACAAAATACGTATAAATTAAAAAAACACCGACCAAGTGCGAGCCGGACTCGCGCATCGAGGTTTCCGTAAATACCACCACGTATATAATAGTTTGTTGTTCAATAATTTGTTGACTTACTTTAGAGTTTCTTGATTAATTCATAATAACACCAAATTTTAACTTGACACCTCTACCTGCCACTACCCGTTCCTGAGAAAAAGAACCATGACCGACCAAAAAAAAAATTACAGTTTTGGATTGTGTCGTACACTAAATACAAGTACCTACGACTAACAACGCTCCGGAGACATCATCATCGTCAGACTTGCGGAACTGCGACGACATCGTGCAGAGCAAAGAGGGATGTTATACTATAAGTTTAGCTTAACGTGTGTGTATGTGTCTAAGGGTGCATCTTTTTTTTTTTTTTTTTTATGGAAACTGACACGGTTGGCTACATCACCTACAACATCCGTCATGTCAGCCCATAACACCGGGTGAACTTGGTGCCACGTCAGTGCTTCCCTTCGGTCGTGCCGGCTACACTGAACTGGACGGAAAACACAAACTATTTACATAGCCGTTTCGACCGACCTTTCATTCAGTGCGGTGGTACCAATCCGGGCGGGTTAAACCCTACCACCTAGTGATATAAGAAGGGAGTCATATCCCTTAGTCGCCTTTTACGACATACACGGGGAGAGATGCAGTGGGGCTATTCTTTTAAAGTACCGGCCCCACACGGTACAAATATGTGTGTGTGTGTGTGTGTGTATGCAGTGTGTGTTGATGTGTAGGGCGTGTCTGTGTGTCGTATCGTAGCTCCCTCACGGATGGACCGATTTGAATGCGTTTTTTTTATTAGAAAGCTGGTTTAATCGGGATGGTTGTTAGCTATGTTTGTAATCAAGTAATCAAGTAATAAAAAAAATAATTACCTTAAAAAGTGGACCGATTTACATGCGGTTTTTTTTAAAAAAGCTTGAAATATAAATAATTTTACCAATTTAAAAAACCCCCGACCCTTAAAAAGTCAAAAATAATTTCCATGTTAAAGGAGTTGGGGGACCGCTAAGTAAATAAAATATAAAAACTCAGAGCTGCGCGGGTATTTACTTAGCGGTCCCCCGACTCCTTTAAGTAAGTAAACGGAAATTATTTTTGACTTTAAAAGGGTTGTAGGGTTTTTTAAAGTTATTTAACTTTTTTGCATACTTACACTGTTGGCGAGCCCACGTGAGAGGTATTTAGTCATTGTGTTGGATTTCGTTGACGGTTATCTATCTCTTAGGTATTTTGGGCCCTATGGAGTAGACAAGATAAAGTGCTATGGTGCTGATATTAACAAATAATTATTAAAATACCTAAAAATTTCTAAAAAAAGTACGGAACTGGATAGGTCACCGCATGCGCGCACGCACGCAGCACAGCCAGGGCTAGCGAGCGAGTAATGAGGATTATCTACTTAAGGAGTAGCCGCATCCGCCGGCCAGCCACCACCTATCATGTCTAGATATACAGATTGTTGATGAATTGGCTTCAGCTTAGTCGGTTATCAGCCGCGAGAATCGAGAACTGTTCAATGCCGTGCATTGTGGTGGAATAATTAAAATAATTATTTTGATGTGCGAGCCAAGGTCGCGGAACATGAGGCATTGTCTCGATTCGCCACGTCCTGCTCCGGTTAGACTAGGAGATCCGACATCACCCAGGCCTACAGGCAGGTACCTACTTGTGTAATGTAACTATGTAGGTACCTAGTGTTGATGAAACTCATCTTCTAGAAATCGATATAACCGATAATCGACATTATATAACAGCCAATGGCGAGACGCTTCCAAGGAGGTACCCTGTCTTATTTTATGCAATGGAGAAAGTTGTTAGACTATACCTTCGCTCCGCCCTATGCCATCGGTACCTATATCTATAATATTCTATTAGCATAAGCTTCCCCCAAAAATAACTAAACATGTTATAGTATAGTTGTTCTATTATGCGATTTTATCAGTATTTTAAAAAAATAAAACCGGCCAAGTGCGAATTGGACTCGCGCAAAGAGAGGTTTCCGTAGAATCTCGTGAGCGGGGTAGTTTTTATTACTTTTTTACTTGTTTTACTTTAGAGTTCACACCACGTTTAATGCTTGTATGTATTACCGTTTTTACGATAGAGCAAAAATATCCTAACAATAGCTACTTAAAAAAAAAAAAAAATTTTTTTCAAGTGGGATTAAAATTCTAAAAATTCCGTATGGATACGGAACCCTAAAGAGGGTTCAAGATTGTTGGTGAATATTGCTAATTTAGTTAGATGTTATGGATGCAATGGAATTCCTTCATGTAACGTTCCTGCGTTTCAACATGACGGCTTTTCTGATATGTGAGGTGATTTGCGGTTTCCACTAGCTGCAGATTATAAGAAATCGATTAGGCACAGCGCAAATCGACCTGCGAACCCAGAAATGCAACTTGTAGAACTTTCTTCACAGGCCGATGTCGACTTTTTCTTGCTATTGGACGTGTCACTTCCTAGCGTGTTGGTAGGAAGTGCGTTAGAGCTTTCACGGCCTAGACTAGAACGTTCTCGATTGTTCTCGCTATCGGAACGCTCTTGAATCGCTAAACAATGACTTCTGTTTCTTCTAGCCTCTGAAGATTATATATAACATATTGATTATTAAAACAGTTTTTAGTGTGCGTCAACACTTCGGATTAACACTTCTTCACACGGCACCGCGTCGTCGTTCACCGGAGCGAGTACTTAAGTGATCTGCTAGCAAGGCTGATACTTGGAGATGATTCACGGCACTTCGCTATAAGATTAAACATATAATAAATAAAGCGGTGAGGCGTCGTGAGACACCTGCCAGAAGCGAAGCTTCTTACGCTTTTGTATTTATAATCCAATTTATTAATTTAATTTCGATCGGGACAGCGATGTGCGAATGCGATATTCTTTACAACTTATACAATGGTTCGACTTCAAAAGACTCTCATAGATGGCGTTGGGTTACGCGTAGCGCTGGATGCCAAATGCCAATGGGATGGGATTTGCAATTTCCGTTCGTACTTTCGTGACGTTTCACTTTTTCTAGGTTAGGTCCCTATCCCAAACGTGCGTTAAAAAGGTTTTATTTAAACTATGTACGAAAACGAATAAGATAAATTCAGGTTTTCGATTTGTTTTCAAAAAGCTTGTTGCGCTAATTTGAAAGAAAATACATACCTACTTCGGCAAGAATAATTCGCGATGTTTTTCATTTATTATTTTTGTACTTTTTCGTTTTTTTTTCTTACAATTATGAGCTATATACTATATACAACGTGTCCCAAAACTCAACGTCAAGCGGGAACCAGGGAGTAGGCCAGTTTATGACTACCCAGGGAAAAATAAGAAAAAAAATCGGAGTCATTTGTTTTTTATGATATGAGCATTTTTTGAAAAACGTTGAAAATTGACATCTCGTACAACATTTTTAGGTACTACGACTAAAAATATGCCAATATAATTGTTAATTTTTTTTTATTGGTAGCCGAAATAACTCTTCTTTTCCTTTGAAAATTGCGGAATGGCATCACTATCTGTTCCTATCTATCTAAATTCTAACATGCATCATGTCTCATAGGCACTGAAGGCAATTTTCAGTGAGTAAGGTATTATTTTATGTTGGCAAGTACCAAGTCTTTTTTAAAGCATGATGTGGGAGGTATTATATCATTTTGAAATCTTGATTAGTCGCGCCAACTTTTGTGAAAACTTTCCATAGTAGTGTACGTAAATTTTTTTTATACTATGAAGTGGCAAAGTAAACTAAAAATAATAATCTTTGAAAATTTGAAGAAAAAAGTTTTACTTAATATTTTTTTGTGATAAAACTATGGGCATTTTGGTTTTATTTGGGATACGGATCAATAGCAGAGTTATTTCGGCTACCAATAAAAAAAAATAACAATTATATTGGCATATTTTTAGTCGTAGTACCTAAAAATGTTGTACGAGATGTAAATTTTCAACGTTTTTCAAAAAATGCTCATATCATAAAAAACAAATGACTACGATTTTTTTTTCTTATTTTTCCCTGGGTAGTCCTAAACTGGCCTACTCCTTGGTTCCCGCTTGACGTTGAGTTTTGGGACACGTTGTATATTGTATTGTCACCAGCACCAAACGTGTGTGCATAATTTCAGCTCGATTGGTTACGGAACAGGTTTAAAATTCAATTGCGATATTTGAACACAAAAGCACTAAAAGCTTCTAATAAGATTAAAAAAATAAAACAACGAAACACTAATAATTCGAACCAATAATTTTTCCTTTGCAGATGTAATGTGAGTAGGCTCTTGAGACACCTGCGACTTGCGAGATGCTGACAGATGTGGCAAATGCTAGGTATACCAGTTTACGAGGATAATGTTGAACGGCAAATTCTTCGACTTCATAGCAGGTTAATAAATTCGCCGATCGGTTCTAATTGGCATGTTTGAGAGGTCTCGAGCACGCGTGCGCAATGTCTTGTTTGCCAGTAAGATAGGAATGTTGGTTGCAACATCTTACACCTTCTTCGATTTCTAAGCGATCAATAATTTATTGCCTGCAAACTCACAAAATCCCCCGCACTGGTTGATAAGTGATATATTAGCAGGTTCTGTGCCATGTTTGGTTTGTGGAGCCATCCATCATGCAGATATTCTCTGAACAATAAGTTCTTATCTTGCAACTGTCACTGTTATATTCATTGTTCCAAGCTCCGTAATTATTATGGTTACGTTGTTGACTCCACAGTCCACAATGTTCTGCAGACTTACTTTAAAATTAATGAAAATAATTACTACTCACCTCCACTTCTTATCCTTGTATTTTTAACCGACTTCCAAAAAAGGAGGAGGTTCTCAATTCGTCTGTATGTTTTTTTTTAAAATTTTTTTTTTTTTTTTTTTTTTTTTGTATGTTTGTTACGCGATTTCTCCGTCAATTGAGGGCCGATTTAGAAAATTCTTTTTTCGTTAGCTAGGTCATACTTCCGAGGTGGTCCCATTTCAATTTTATCGAAATTGGTTCAGTGGTTTTCGAAAAATCAGCATAATACTATGGTGTGTGGTTACCTTCAGCAAAACTTGTGATGTGGTCGTTTTCGGCAATTTTCAGTTTGATAAATTAGTATGGTGTGTGGTTACCTTCAGCAAAACTTTTGTGATGTGGACTTATTCAGCAATTTGCAGTCTGACACATATGGCGAATAATTCTGTACCACTTCAATCGATTTCGATTATTCGATTTCGATTATTCTTTTTTATGTAATATTACTAATAATATTACTAAAAAGAATGAAATAAAAACTGTTTTAAAAAATATTAAACCGATTTCCAAAAAAAAAAAAAAAAAAGAACTAAAAAGTATTAAATACCTAATATTTTGAAATTTTCTCTGTCCTGTTGAAATACATGAATCGATATACTAGTGATACATATTCGGACCCTTGTTTCATGAATATTCTAAATTTGAAATTTTTTATCTTTTCCGACCGGCCAGGTGCGCTTAATTTATTATGGTACGAGTACCATCGAGCTGGTCTGATGATGGAGACAGAAGGTGGCCATAGGAACTCCTAAACTACACATGATAAACCCATCGTGTTTGGGCTCGTTGCATTTGTCTTCACGAGCAATTTACTTTAGACCTAATAGATTCTCAATTCGACGGTATGTTTTCTTTTTTTGGATGTTTGTTACGCGATTACTCCGTCAATTGTGGGCCGATTTTGAAAATTCTTTTTTTTTTTTATTTGAAAGGGGATAACCCTGAGGTTGTTGAAGTGAAAACTTCTTTAGCGGCGCTTGGCACTTTTTTAGGTGGGTAAAAAATGTATAATTCGCGACATCGCGTCAGCGTCATTTTTAAAATGAAACCTTAAGTCATTGCATTAAGGGTTAAGTTAGAGTGGCACGGGATCTGCCGGCACTCCCGGAGTGCAACTGTTAAGTAGGGTTCGGTAACACGTTTATGTCTGTCCATTCTACTAAGTTTTGTAATTCTACTAAGCCCTCCGACGGTTATTTATAATAAAAGTAGGGTTCCGTAACAAATGTATGTCTGTCCGTTCTACTAAATTTCACAATTTTCAACCAAGGTCCTCCGACGGTTATTTTATAATAAAAGTAGGATTCCGTAACACGTTTATGTCTGTCCATTCTACTAAGTTCTGCAACATCACCTACAACGTCCGTGATGTCAGCCCATAACACCGGGTAAACTAAGTGCCATGTCAGTGCTTCCCCCTTTGATCGTGCTGACTACACTGAACTGGTCGGAAAACACAAACTATTTACATAGCCGTTTCGACCGACGTTTAATTCAGTGCGGTGGTACCAACCCGGGCAGGTTAAACCCTACCACCAAGTAAGATTAGGAGGGAAGGGACTTACAGTTTTACGAGGAATCCGAACCTCGGTCAGCCTCCAACGGTCAGCGGTCACCCATCCAAGTACTGACCGCACCCAGCGTTGCTTAACATTCAATAGCGACAGTTGACAGTCTGCACCACTGAGCTATCGAAGCTGACGTGGTCCTATTTTAATTGGGTCAAGATCGGATTGGAAAGCGAGGCGGAATCGCGAGGCCGAAGGCCGAGCGATTCCGCCGAGTACATTAATAGCAAAAAATTACTAAAAAAAACTGTGAAATAAAAAAAATGTTTTAAAAAACATAAAACCGACTTCCTAAAAAAAGTAAAACTAAAAAACTATTTGAAATAAAAATATAAAAACCGCCTTCAAAAATATATGAAATAAAAACCTAAAAAAAAACGAACCCTAGAGTTGAAGGCGGTGCTAAAGCAAGCAAAAATGATGCATGAAAGAAAACATGAGTGGATGATAATATCCTTTGTGATTTGTGTAGCCTTTTTAGCACCGCCTTCAACTCTAGGGTTCGTTTTTTTTTAGGTTTTTATTTCATATATTTTTGAAGGCGGTTTTTATATTTTTATTTCTATCAACTCGCCTTTTTGTTCTCAAAGTCGGCAAACATCACTAGATCATTAGTTAAATGATCACGTATTTCGTCCACTGCCAAGTATCTATCAATGGCAGTTAGGCTCTTAGATGAACCTCTAAATCCTCTCATACGAGTGGTCGGAGATCCGTAACCAATTAGTATGCGCCAATGAGTTCCAATGAAAGAAGATGACTAATTAAAATACAATTGCAATATATTCTGTCTGCCTTGCAGTCTGTCTGCTTTTATCGGAGGACGCTGTGCGACCGATTGACCTACAGCTGTTAGCGTGACCTGCCCAACTGTTACCTATGCATGTGCAGTGCAATGAGCATGCATGCGCCTCTTGTCTCTCGGCGTTTGCTTCGCGATCGTGCGTATATGCATGCATTCCTCACTCAATGTGACTTCGCCGAGGGAGCGCATGGCCGGAATCTGCAATTTCGTAACGTGCTCCACACTTGCTCTACACTTCTGCTGGTGTTCCGTACTTTAAGTTAAGGCCCTGTCAACCCATATTCACCCGTACTCCTCTTTCAAGGCGCCGCTTTCGCTGGTTGGAGTAGGATGCAACACAATCAATCAATAAAAAATGTGGTTTTTATTTTTTTTATTCCAAAACTACGGATCGAAACAAAAAAAGTAAAAAGCTACGGATTTAGATATATATTCAACAATTAAAATATATTTTTTCCAAAGCGTTGATTTGGTCACGTTGCCCTATATACGTTTTTATAACTAAATTCAGAGGTATGTTCATGATTTTTTTCTATCGAGCGAAGTTAATCAAATCGTGGTGTCAAAAAAAAGTTTTAAAAAACATAAAACCGACTTCCTAAAAAAAGTAGAACTAACAAACTATTCAAAATAAAAATATAAAAACCGCCTTCAAAAATATATGAAATAAAAACCTAAAAAAAAACGAACCCTAGAGTTGAAGGCGGTGCTAAAAAGGCTACACAAATCACAAAGGATATCATCCACTCATGTTTTCTTTCATGCATCAATTTTGCTTGCTTTAGCACCGCCTTCAACTCTAGGGTTCGTTTTTTTTTAGGTTTTTATTTCATATATTTTTGAAGGCGGTTTTCATATTTTTATTTTAAATAGTTTGTTAGTTCTACTTTTTTTAGGAAGTCGGTTTTATGTTTTTTAAAACTTTTTTTTTATTTCACAGTTTTTTTTAGTAATTTTTTGCTATTAATGTACTCGGCGGAATCGCTCGGCCTTCGGCCTCGCGATTCCGCCTCGCTTTCCAATCCGATCTTGACCCAATTAAAATAGGACCACGTCAGCTTCGATAGCTCAGTGGTGCAGACAGTCAACTGTCGCTATTGAATGTAAAGCAACGCTGGGTGCGGTCAGTACTTGGATGGGTGACCGCTGACCGTTGAAGGCTGACCGAGGTTCGGATTCCTCGTAAAACTGTAGGTCCCTTCCCTCCTAATCTTACTTGGTGGTAGGGTTTAACCCGCCCGGGTTGGTACCACCGCACTGAATGAAACGTCGGTCGAAACGGCTATGTAAATAGTTTGTGTTTTCCGACCAGTTCAGCGTAGTCAGCACGATCAAAGGGGGAAACACTGACATGGCACTTAGTTCGCCCTGTGTTATGGGCTGACATCACGGACGTTGTAGGTGATGTAGCCAACCGTGCGACCAACCGTGTCGTAGCAATACGACATGCACGGGGCGAGATGCAGTGGGGCTATTCTTTTTAAGTACCGGCCTCACACGGTATTTTTAAACGGTTTACCAGCTGCACAAGTCTTCCGCGCTAACTCCCACCTACTAATGAAAAATTTAAATAAAGTAGAAAAAAAAACTCTCGAACGCAAGAAGACGCATCAGAGCCGATTGCGTTGAGCTTCTTCAGGCTTCTGTGTGCTCAGGTGTGAGCTTTGTGCTTCCGTTACATATGTAACTGGAGTAGGTGAGCAAGTTAACGAAAAAAAGTGAAAGTACAAATTACGGCGACTCTCTTGGCGCATGCGTCGGCCGGTTCTCATCTCACTCGCAGTAAATTGTAATTGGCGTAATTTCGAAGGAGGGGTCACTTACGCCAAACTAAGAGCGCCGCGCCGCCGCGAGCAGTCGGCCCGAGAAGCAATATTCCTGTAGGCCAGCGAGACGAGCCCGCCTACGCAAATGTGACATGAATGAAGTAATAATATTATTTAGGATTAATGTTCTCTATATATACTGAACGTGTCATTTTTTAAACGCTTCACGCACGTCAGTTAGCGTGTATACGTCCACTGCTGGACATATGCCTCTCCAATTTTTCTCCAAGTACTCCCGGCGTTCAGCAGAACGGACCATTGCATTCCGGCGACGCGACGTACTTGTTAAAAATAGCATCGAAAATACACAATGCATATTGGCATACATAATGAAATGAATAATGATTTTTATTTCACTTGACACAAATACAACAATTTTCAGGGTTCATAAAAAAAAATTCTGTATGCAGAATTAACCCCTGCTTTTTCAGGGAATGAAATAATCTCTTTCCAAAAATGTGTACCAAATTATGTATATCTATAGATAATGTTTTATGCCGTAAGCATTAAATATATATATTTGTTATTTATTCAAATTGTTTTTTGACGTGAATTTGATGAAACGTCTTTGGGCTCAGGTAAGGGGGTGGGACTAAAAAAAAATTAAGACTTTTTTGTACTTTGCGACGCTTAGTACTCAGCAACCAGACTACGTAAAACAATTCTAAATATGTGGGATGAAAGATCCATCTAACGACTTCAAATATGTGATATGTTTTTATTTTGTCATTCCATCCTTTCTGACTCAAATCAGCCCTTCAAGTTGGCATGTTTTAAAAAATGCGAAAACACGCAAACTTCAAACACCTCTCGCGCTTTAGTCGTTAACGCTGCATAATCGAGACAAACTCTAACGAACAGACAAAGGTTTTAACTTTATTCGACACTTCAAACAAAACCTTGTAAGAAGCCTAGGTGGGGCAATATGGGCTACCAAAGTTGATATTTTTCTTACGAAATTTTTTTTTCATACTGCGCAAACATCAAATTCAAGAACTAAGTTTGACGGCTGCATGTGTACATGCAGACTCCCTCGATTTTTTTTTTGGAATTATCTCCTCGGACGGAGCAAATTTGTTATATTTCAACCTAAAACTTTTTATACAATAGACTTTTTTTTTAATATTATTAATCTATCCCACAGCCACAGCATATACTGCCCTCGATAATAGACACATGCTTTATTTGCCTACCATGAAAACAATTCCTATTTAATACCTTTTCAGACGTATACAACTCGACTCGAAAGAAGATAGGTAGAAACGGTTATGACAATAGTTCTTGTTTTCTAAACCGAAGCGAAAAAAAAATGGAACCAAGGATTGTCCTAAACAAATCAAATCAAATCAAAAATTGGTGTAGGCAACCATGCAAGAATTATTATTATTATTTTTTTTTTATACTAAGCGCGACATGTGGCGCCGAGTCACCCATAAGGTGTCTAGCGACGCCCATGGACATTCGGACGCAGGCGGGGGCTGCGAATGCCATGCCGGCCTGACAGGTGCCCATTCACGCCTCTCTTGAAGGACCCGAGACTATACTTGGGGGGAAATATGTGGGCAGGTAGAGCGTTCCAGAGTTTGCCGGTTCTGTGGAGAAAGGATCTGCAGAACCGATTTGTACGCATCCGCGGTAATCTATAAATAAATCAGCTAGTGCCACACATCAGCTCACGACCGCACGACCCGCACAAAAGGGCATGCATGAGGTAGCGTAGCGAGCAAGGAAGCCGCGCGTCTCACCAACAATACTTAACCGATTACAAACAGACGAAAGCGGCCTTCTGCTTCCGACACATTTTACATTTTAAACAGCTCGTGTAAATACTCAGTTGCATTGAAACCATTAACACATGCCGGTATACCGCGGTAGCATTTTCAAATGTTAACTAAACTCTCTTCAAGTATATATAAGTATCTATCTATACAAATAAAAAAATGCCAAGTGCGAGTCGGACTCGCGCACCGATGGTGCAACAACATATTTGTGTTAGGTAAGTATTTACAAAAAAAAAAGTGTTATCTTACATTCAGTTCGGGATCCTTACCGCGACAACTCACATTTGGCCAGTTTTTGTTATTAGGGTTCCGTAAGCATCCTATTAGGTACTAAGCGTATAATTGAAAGACACTCAAACATCAAATCCATCCAGCCGTTTATGCTCTAGGGGAGAAACAAACATAGAAACATAGAAACAAAAGTAAGTGTGAAAAACGTAATCCTCCTTTCTTCTCAACCAAGGACGGAAAGGAGGGCCATTTTAGGTCGGGAGTTAAAAAATATTGTCAATAAGTAAATCAAATTAACTTAATAATAAAATTATTCCTACAAAGACATACGCACGATCTTTTGTATTATTATTATATCATACATTTATTTACACATTTTTTAAAACTTATTTTGTATACATTAGAATATAAAATATAAAAACATATGCACGGACACGCTCGCTGCCAGCTGTGTCGGGGGCCTCGGGGGGTCTTCACGCATTGCGGGCTTCGCTGCGGCAAAGGCTGAGGCCCACAAACATTCCGTATATAGCGGTTTTGATTTGAGTTCCTCGCCTTTGCCGTGGAGACGCTTGGCCCATGGAGCGATGACGCGTGTAAGTTCGCCCGCAAAATTGGCAAACAGTTAATAGAATGTTCAGGTGACCGGCGAGTTGCAGCATTTTTCCGTCAGCGTGTTTCTATCGCCATTCAGAGGGGGAATGCTGCATCCGTCCTTGGGACAATGTGCTTGGCCCCTAATAGAGAAATGTTTTATTTATAAGTTGTCTTTGAATACATTATACTTTTAATTGTTTTGAAGTTCTAAGCTGATATACTTTAAGATAACTTCTAGACTTCCATAAGAGCGATTATTCCTTATATTCTCCTATAGACAATTAACGGTACAAATTGTTCAACACATATGCTAATTAAATATAAAGTCGGGTCCCAAAGAGAGAAATCTCCGGACTATACCTTGACCCAACCACTCAGCGAGAGCCTCAGCCCATACGCTGATACGACTATGGGCACAACGATCGTCGAGTCGATAGGCCACATTTTGGTAACCTCGTGCTGCAAATCCAGATACTTTAACATCTTCTCTGCTTCCTTACTGACGAGGTTACCATCATGCGGCACGGCGATATCGACGAGCGTTGTGCGCCTTGCCTCCCGGTCCACTAACACAATATCAGGTCTGTTCGCGAGAATAGTCCTGTCTGTGTCCCAGAAGATGTTAAAGTATCTGGATCTACAGCACGAGGTTACCTAAATGTGGCCCGTCGACTCGACGATCTTTGTGCCCATAGTCGTACGTATCAGCGCATGGGCTGAGGCTCTCGCTGAGTGGTTGGGTCAAGGTATAGTCCGGAGGTTTCTCTCTTTGGGACCTGACCATCGGTAGTCTGGGCTCCCCCCTCCGCACCGCCGCCGCCGGTGGTGGAAAATCCATTTAGTTTGATATTTAATATATGTTTAAAACACCTAAAACTGTATTACCTCCGCCAATGTGAAGTAAAAACCTAAAAAACAAAAAAACAACTTTTCTTTCATACTTACCTGGATGGACAAGTATATATGTATGTATATTTATTTGTATATAATATTCTATATATTTATAAATTTATATGTATTAAACATGTATGGCTTATATTTTACTAGCATGTACTTATATGTATTGTTAATAAGTATTCTTAGTATTATTTTATCTTCAATTGTCACGCTCAACTCTTTTGCTACTACCTACTTACATTCCACTATATTATAGAATCTCAAACATCCAAAGGTTGACTGTAAGAAATCTCTGTAAGGGATAAGTCCGCCTTTGCGCCTTATGTAAATTTTCCAATGTACTTTTACTGTTTAATGTTTACTGGAGCAATAAAGAATTTTCTATCTATCTATCTATCTATGTTTTTATATTATTATTATATTGTTCATGCCAAATTGTTTTGAGTGATTATGTTAGTACATTCCTATATTATGGCAGTGGGCTGTTTCGTCCGAGGAAGACTAGTTGTAGTAGAGCGGGTATGATTTAAATAGGTACCACCAACATATTAAGGGGTGATTCTGGAGCTCAAATAAACAACTCATACGCCAGTGTATACAATTTTGATGACATCATCCATGTTGATAAATGGTTTTGTATATAAAAATCAGTATGGCAGGCTGGACTTAGGGGAGGGATAAGGGTAGTGAGTTTCATCTTCCTACTCGAATCCACGCTAAGCGAGGCAGTTGCCATACCAGAAGATTTGCGGACTATTGTAGGGCCGATGATTGTGAAGGATGAATTATGTTTGTTTGATGAAATGTGAGACTGTGGGTAGCCTACAGTATTTTGAAGAATTTGTGTGGACACATCTATCATACGTAGGTACCGTGAGGCGCCGGTACTTAAAAAGAATAGTCCCACTGCATCTCGACTGAGTGACGAAAAGGCGACTTAGCGATACTCGTAAGGACAAGTTGCGTGCTAAAGGGCTACCCAGCTCTATAGCTGGCTAGCCAGCTCTAGCTGGCTAGCTAAAATTTTTTATGGAGACTGACTCGATTGGCTACATCACCTACAACATCTGTGATGTCAGCCCATGTGATGTTATGTCACACCGGTTGAACTAGGTGCCAGCCATGCCAGTGCTTCCCTCCATTTCACGTCGGCTGAAAACACGAACTATTTACATAGCCATTTCGACCGACGAATTCTCGCTCAGTGCGGTGGTATCGACCCGGGCGGGATAATTCCTACTACCTAGTAAGGTAAAAAGGGAAAGGGATCTATAGTTTTACGTGGAATCCGAACCACGGTCAGCCTCCAACGGTCGAGCTGTCACCCATCCAAGTATTGACCAAGTACTGAAATGTAAAGAAAAGGGCGCCGGATGACCGTGTGTTGTTGTGACAATCGACGCAATGCTTGCGCGTTGTTTTGGCAGCAGTGACGGCGACTTGCGGCCCGCGACGCGGCGCCGGGCGGCGCGGCGCCGCGACGCACCGGTGTGGAGGCAGCGGCGGCGGCGCGCCTATAGTGGGGCGCGCAAGCTGAAGATATATAGCCAAGCGGAGGAGGGCAGTGCGCAGTTGAAGCGGAGGCTCTAAAAGACACAGCCTGATAGGCTGCAGCGGCAAGCATGAGGTCCCTCACGATACTGGTGGGTTCTCGTCGTGTATAGTGATGTGAAAGTGTCGTGCCCCCTGGACCGTTTCGTGTGAAGAGCGAGTGACATGTCGTAGGGCGAACCGAGTATTCCGTTAGCAAACATTAATCGGAGGATTTTCTATTCGCGTGACAATGTAGGGCAATTAGGATTACGGAACGAGATTTTTTTTTAATTATTAAATTTGTTACAAGATATTAAACAAATACAAATATTATACATTTCAAATCATAACAAATGTAACTTTAATCTACAGTACATTTTGATTATTTTAAAAATCGTCGTAATAAAATTAAATTACACGCGAAAAGACACATGAATGTTAACTAAAATTAATTACTGTAGCTAGAAAGTTAGTGGTAAGCCAATATCTTAAAAAAAATACAATTAATTAATCAATATAAAACAAAGTTAAAACGTTTTTCATTTGACCTTTATCTGTCTTGGGCAGAACTATATTTACAGATTTTCTAAATTGTGGCTTTAAAAAAAATATGATACCGATTAGGTAATAAAATTAAATAAAATGAATATATACTTTATTGCACAATAAAAAACAGAAAAAGGCGGACTTAAAGCCTAAAGGCATTATCTCTCAGACATTCCTGGGATTGTGAGTACGGTGATGTGTAGATGGGTTGTGCGAAATTAATGAAGAAATAAAAAAAACGTACCTATACGAAATTAATCACAATAACAGTTATAATTTGCAACCTTGTATTCATATATTTTCGGAGGACCAGTATTTCATCTCCCACTCAGTGCTCGGAATACCGTGTAGCGAATTTATCACGTATCGTTCCTCCTACTATACATAATTTTAAGTCGAAAAATGCATTCGGATGGTAGTTTTTTTGTTGAAAATATTCCAAAAAGTAACAGAAAATATGTTTATATACCGACTTTCGAAAAACATTTAAAACTGCGCTACGCGATTGACATGTCTAAATGGATTCTACTTAAATATAATATCCTAATAACTTGTTCTCTGCCATAAATATTATTTTGTTTAACGACTTGTGCTCCGGCGTTTACATGCTCCCTGAACAACCAAAAAAACTAATTAAAGACAAACATTTTAAATACATTCTCATTTTTATCAATTCGGCATTTCATTAACTAACTGAAGAACAAATAGATAATTACAACATACGAGTAACATAATTTCACTCTTCTTTAAACTAATGAAATTTAAATCTAATTAAACCCATAAAAGTGTAAACTAAAGAAGGCATAGAAAAGTTCACACTTACACGCGTCGTTAACTACGAATTTCGCCACTGTATCTTCAAATTACTATAGACTGTTTATTTGACACCTCGCCTCCCTATTCATTTCCTTCAGTCCTGAATCACAGCTTCAATCCAGTAACCGTTTATTATCTTTCAGTGTTTATTCCTTTTAAACATTTATTTTCCTTTCAACATTGTTCAGAGAGCATCTTAATTATAAAATACAAGTTTCCCTAGAAAGCAAGCGTTAAAATGGCTTGTTTTTAAATTTAGTTGTTTTCGGAACCCTGGAAGCAAGATTAAAAGTGAAAGTTAATGATAAGACTAGAAGAAGTAGCTCTCCCATCACAAGAGTAGCTTCTTACTTCTTTAAATTAATAATTACATTTAGGGCTATGCATGGTACGAAACCAAAATGAAAACTTTGTACTAACACAGCTAGAAATCGCGTTATAATATAAAAAACAAAATTCTATTGATTGGAATGTTTTCTTTATTAAACATTTTCCATTTTCTATAAAAATTTTACGGTAAACGAAAAGAAACATAACTATTGTTTTTTTTTTGGAAATTTTCAGTCAATACAGATGGAAATTTACTTTCTAAAATAACATGTCGCATTTCTTTATACTTTATTTCATCTACGGATGACACTCTTTTCAGAGTGCATATTGGAAAGATTATTATAAGAATAAAACCCCGTTATAACAAACATACCGCAACAGGTCTATACAAACGAAATACTGACGACGAAGACGTGGCAAAAAAGCTTTGTAGTCGACAGAAGTGTTATTCGAACTACAAGATTCTCTAAATCGTTCTTGTGTCGAACTGCAAAGGTGTGGAACGGACTTCCGGGGAATATCTTTCCCTATTCCCATACTCCACGGATCTTCAAATCGCGGATTAAAATAGCCTTTCCCCAGCGACGTTATTCCGCCTTCAAGCCGGACTGTCAGCTCCTCGACGGTGATATAATATATTGGCTGTGCAGGAGGCTCCGACCTCGAGCACAGCCAACCCGTTCGGCAACAATAAAACATATTATGTGGAAATTTCAACCCGCTATCTATTACGGTAGTATAGACAGACAGACGGACGGACGGCGTAGGCTTAGTAATAGGCTTTTAATTGTAAATTCTTTCCCCCTCTGCCCCTCTGACCCTCCGACTCGCCGACCCCTCCGACGCTCCGACCCTTCGACCCTACGACCGTGCGACCCTCGCGACCCTCACGACCCTCCGACCCTCCAACCCTCCGGCTCTCCCAATCCTCCTACCCTCCGACCTCCCGACCCTCCGACCCTACCGACCCTACTATCCTTTCGACCCTTCCGACCCTTCACTCATCCTGACCCTTCCGTCCCTCTCGACCTTCCCTCCCTTTCTCACCCCTTCCTTCATTAGTTAATTCCTTCTCTCCTTTCATTCCTAGATCTTTCTTTCCCTCTTTCCTTAGTTCCCTCCCTACTTACCTACCTGCCTGCCTTCTTCGTGCCGTCCTGAAATAAAGTGAAATCGCATGACGAATTGGCTCACTCCAGCGTCATAAGAACTGACAAAGAATAGGAAGATATAAGTATTGGTTGGTCATTTACAGTGCATCGTCGGATGCGCGCTAGCGGCAGCGTGGGGCAGCCCGCTCCCCGCAGCGGAGCAGCAGGGAGGCCAGGTGGCGGCGGAGGCGGCGGAGGTGGTGGAGGCGACGCAGGCGGCCGAGGCGGCGCAGGAGTTGACGCGCGTGAAACGCGATCCTGGGTGGCACGAGCCCGAGGGATACTGGAAGAAGAAGCTCGTATGGAAAGAAGATTGGAAAGAAATCTGGAAAATCGAGAAGAAACTTATCTGGAAATCTGAATGGAAGAAAGAAAAGGTCGCCGTATGGAAAACTATAGAAGTTCCTAAATGGAAGGAGGAGCAGATTCCCGACTGGAAAATAATTAAAAAACCAATTTGGAAAGAGATACAAGTGCCTATTTGGAAAGAGGTACAAGTTCCCGATTGGAAGAAGGTTCAAAAGCCGGTATTTAAGGAGATTAAAGTACCGGTAACCAAGGAGTACAAAGTAGTCGATTGGAAGCAAACATGGGTGCCAGTATGGGTGAAAGAGGGCGTGCCCGGCGAGAAGTTCCTCGGTAAGGACGACCACGGCTGGGAGTACACCTCGCACGATCTCTGGCGTAAGAAGATGGTCTGGAAGCCCAAGTGGCAAAAGGTACTAAACGTAAAAGGCAGAAACTAGTTTTTTTCCCGCGGCTACTCTAGCGGCACCTCCCTCCTAATCCAAAAAAGATAATCTCTCTTAATTCTTCTATTCTCTCGGTTTCGGCTGTGCCTTATCCGTCAGTCAGTCAATCAAGTTAGTGTTAATAATTTTACTAAGTAGATTATTTATTAATTCACAATCATTTTACATAGCGTGTAAATAATAGCATGCGGTACAAAGTAGTACCTACCCGGTGTTTTATATAAAAACCGGGTAATTTTCGGTTTTACCCTGAAAACCGGTTAACCGGTTTAACCGTTTTTTTTTTTCAAAAACACACACTTCGTGTTTTGTTTTATTTTCTACGTACATTAAGATAAAAATGAAAGTCAATAATGTTGCAATTGCATTTATTTACTATAAATATCATAAAAAACTTAAAAACTAATGAGATTCTCTTTTAATAGTCTTCTTCCTTGGCATAAAATATTATCATCAAAATAAAAAATAAAAAATCACAGCGTTGGGAGGAGAGTCCTTCTCTTCATCCCCGTACTTTCTATCCCCCCCCCCCCCCCCCCCTTTCCTTAACCTTTCGTTACATAATGTTTTTTGATGTATTAACACAGTCGTGGACCAATTTTCCTCCAATGGTCCTCCCGACCTCCTCACACTCCTCCTCCACACACTTATTAACACACTTCGCTTTTAATAGTACCTATCTACGTAATTAAAATGTGTTAAAATATTGTTAAAGGTATGGCGCACGGAGCACAAGCAGATTTGGGTACCACAAAAGAAACTCGAGTGGCATCAGGAGTGGAAGCAGATATGGCGCACGGAGAAAAAGCAAGCGTGGGTAACGGAAAAGAAGCAAGAATGGATCGAGGAGAAGGTGCAGATCTGGAGAACTATCAAAAAGCAAATTTGGGTGCCCGTTCAAAAGCAGGAGTGGCACGAAAAGTGGAAACAGATCCAGATACCTGTCTGGAAGACCATCAAGGTGCCGGCGTGGAAAAAGGTCTGGAAACCGGTGTGGGAGAAGGTCTGGGTTCAACACGAGCACCACGAGCACCACGAGCACCACGGCTGGGACTGATTCTCCAGCATTCACCGCCTCTCTCTCTAGGTATTAGTTAATCCAATTTAAATAATTGTAAATATACGATAAGCGATTAGTCATATTGTTAACTAATGGTTACCACATGGAAAGTCCGACTTCCGCCTCCTGACTACGGATCCGAGAATTAGACTCCTCGCTGTAAATACTTCGCGTCTAGGTACCTACTTGTGTTCCGTATCGTGTGTTGTCACTTGACGCCGCCTCCGCGCCGTTGTCAGTGTTCACGTGAAACTCGATCGTTATACAACCGATCTTTATAAACCCACAGATATAAAAAAGTTAATAAAGGCGTACGCGAAAGCTGAAAACAGGTTCTACTATTGATAAATGCGGACAATTTTAAATTCTCTGACGGCAAAGCGAGTTTGTATCCCAAGTCTGGGACTACATTTTGTAAGATTCTTGCGAATGTCTGCCTTGCGTACACTTAATATGGCTTTGCGTGCGCCCACTAACTTTTATATATTTTCTAAGAGCCTTAATCGTTTCCAATAGTCCACATTCCGCGAATCGTGCGTCGTCGCCGCATTTCACAATCGGGCCGTGCTCGAATCGCTCGTCTGCGTGCGAAACGGCCGTCCCTCCTAAGCGCTTTTCTACTTCAAGTAACTCCGCAGTTATGCGTTAAGATAACTATTGGAAACGAAGAGATGCTCTCTTAGCTCGTCTTGCACCAACACAAATTTAATATATAAACCAGTTTAACTCGTTAAACTAGCACCCGTTGTACGTGTGAACCGCGTTTAAATCCATAACTCGCTACTTAACTTTAAACTCGTGTTGGTGCAAGTGAGCCTAAGTGAATAAAAAAGGTTGTAAATAAATGAGGCTATAGTGGAATCTGATCAGATTCCACACGTACTGTTTATATTGACTGTGTTCGCGTATGTGCGTGCGCGTTGCGCACGCACATACGCGTAGCGGCAGTTTGGACGGCGCAGCGCCGGCAGAAACGGCGGCGCGGCGGCGCGGTGGAAGTCAAGGTGTCGCGCCGCAGCCACCGTCGCCTCCGCACTGCTGTCTGTTGTTATGTTATTGTTTATTTTTTATACTTGCGTATGTACGACTTTATTCTATGAATAAGCTCTGAATATACTTGTTACGATGAATGCGTTGTGTTTTATTTTAGCTGAAAATGATAATGAAATGTATGATAGCAGTCTTCCTGGAGCAGAGAGAAATGCATGACATCAAGCAGCGTTTGAATGAATATCAGTAAGTATAGATCAGCGATATGTTTCAGATTATACAGTCAATTTGAAGGGAAAACAATTCGTGAAATGAAGTTGCGAAGCCAGAAGAAAAGGTCTCAGAAAACAACAAACTCATCTTCAGTAAACAATCTCGCAAGCCTTTCTACCTAATTATTGTGATTTTATTACAAGAAATTGGCGAGTATTTCCTCAAAAATATTTTGGTAATTTTAACGGATATGAAACGATCGATGGAGGGATGAAAGGAGCGAAGGAGTGAAAGAAGGTAGGTAGGAGGGAGCTTCGGAAGAAGGGAAGAAAGGAAAAAAGTAATAAGGGAGGAATCGACGCCGAAGGAAGGGAGGGAAGGAAGAAGGAATTAACGGAAGTAAGGAAGAAAGGAGTGCGAGAGGGGTGGAAAGAGGAGAATAAGGAAGAAAGAAATTAACGTAGTAAGGAGTGAGTAAGGGAAGGAGGTAAGGAAAGAAGAATGGAAGACGCTAAGGAAGGAAGAAAGTAGTGGAGGAGGGATGGAAGGAAAGAAAATAATGAGGGAGGGCAAGATGGGTGGGAATTGGGGAGGACAATCTAGAAGAATGTATAAAGGAGGAAGGGTGGGTGGTAGAAAGATAGGAGGAGGGAGGGGGAGTAAGAAGGGAACAATTATGTTTATATAATGTGTTAATTCCTTCGTACGTACCGAAAGCGGAGAAGCACTGAGCACAGATAGGGAGAAGGTACTTAAGTATCTATGCTAAAAACTTCCCAGCGGAATAATATTATCAAATCGATCAGTCGCCGGTCGCCACCTGGGTTCTCGACTATTATAAATTTTGCTCACACACCAAACGACAGCGATTGCGCATGCGTGATCGTATTACAATAATCAACTAATTCTTGCACAAGGAGAACACCGTCATGGCACCTACTTGCTACGACTCAGCTAACCATCAGGTTACTTGTATATTATACACTAGCTGTTGCCCGCGACTTCGCTCGCGTGAAATTCGCATTTCAACGAAGAATGTGGGCAACTACGGGCGAGGCCGAAGGCCGAGCTGCATCCTGGAAGACAATAAACCTTCTCGATGAAAGTAAAAAACTATAAGGGCGAGGCCGAAGGCCGAGCTGTGTTCAGAAAGACGATAAACCATCTCGAAGAAAGGAAGTAACATAGTGCGAGGCCGAAGGCCGAGCTGCATTCAGGTAAACAATAAACCCTCTTCCGTCCTCGGGTCTCGCCCTTAATGACTTGCTTTTTTCGATATAATATAATATCATTTACGCGAACGAAGATCGGCCCTTAGTCACTTAATTTCTTCGAGAAGGTTTATTAAGAATAATGTACAACTAATAAGACATAGATTAGCTAAAACCTCAAAAAGCTTTATTTGTAACTAGCTGAGCCCGCGGCTCCGCTCGCGTGAAATTCGTATTCCAAAGAAGAATGTAAGTAACTAAGGGCGAGGCCGAAGGCCGAGCTGCGTTCAGGTAATCGATAAACCTTCTTAAAGAAAGTAACTAACTAAGGGCGAGGCCGAAGGCCGAGCTGCTTTCAGGTAAACGATAAATCTTTCTCAAATAAAGGAAGTAAGTAAGGGCGAGGCCGAAGGCCGAGCTGCGTTCAGGAAGACGATAAACCTTCTGGAAGAAAGGAAGGAACTCAGTGCGAGGCCGAAGGCCGAACCTGCGTTCAGGTAAACCAAAAACCCTCTTCCGCCTTCGGGCCTCGCCCTTAAAGACTTCCTTTCTTCGATAGAATATAATATCGTTTACTCAATCTATTTATTTCATAAAAATAAAAAAGTAATATTGATAACTAAAGAATTAAACCTACCTAACAAACATTAAAATAACTATCAAAACGGGCATTTTCAAATGTTCTTAGAGCACTTGCGGCATTACCCCGTTGGATGGCAAGGCTAACCTTTTGAATGAAGTACATAAGCCCTTAATGACGGGACACCAGTTGCGTCAACCAGCTCAAGCCTCTTTTGGCTTCACTGCTCCACGGACCGAGGGTTTCAACCGCAAACGCAACAAATTCGAAATCTTGAATTATATTTCTATATTTGCTGCGTTTGAGGCTCTCCGCCCCAGCCTCGGCCGCGCCAGCCGCTCTTAAAGATGACTTGGAGCCAATGTGAGAACAAAAGTGGCGTCCCACATCAAAGAACTACCCTTAGTCCATGGCACTAAGGTGATAGCATCGGGCCTCTTTCCATCCAGCCGGGAATAACCGCGAGGTTCTAGGATGCACGGTATATTTGCCGTTAGAAGCGTGGACTTTATAATAAAATTTAAATTAAATTAACTCAATCTTAATATTAATTAACTTTATTCGAGATGGTTTAGCTTCTTCCTGAACGCAGCTCGGCCTTCGGCCTCGCCCTTAGTTACTTGCTTTCTTTGAGATGGTTTATCATTTGTCAGAACGTAGCTCGGCCTTTGGCCTCGCCTTAGTTGCTTACTTTCTTCAAGATGGTTTAGCTTCTTCCTGAACGCAGCTCGGCCTTCGGCCTCGCCCTTAGTTACTTGCTTTCTTCGAGATGGTTTTTCAATTATCCGAACGTAGCTCGGCCTTCGGCCTCGCCTTAGTTACTTACTTTCTTCAAGATGGTTTAGCTTCTTCCTGAACGCAGCTCGGCCTGCGGCCTCGCCCATAGTTACTTACTTTCTTCGAGAAGGTTTATGGTCTTCCAGAATAGAGCTCGGCCTTCGGCCTCGCCCTTAGTTACTTACTTTCTTCAAGAATGTTTTTCTTCTTCCTGAACTCAGCTCCGCCTTCCGCCTCGCCCTTAGTTACTTTCATCGAGAAAGAATATCGTTTACGTGAGCGCAGATCAGCCTTCGGGCCCGCCTTTAGTTACTTACTTTCTTTTTTTTAAATACGAATTTCACGCGAGCGAAGCCGCGGGCAACAGATATATAAATTTTATTGCACCAATGACAGCGACATAACTTCGACTTTCAATTATTATTTTTATTTATCAAACAATTTGTCACCGGCCAGCTCACGTCGAGATGACAGTTCTCCGTTGTCAACATGACATTTAAAATAGTTTTTTACCTTTACTTTGGATTACGTAATTTTTATTATATTTTTTAATTATTATGTTCATCCGGGATATACACTGTCACTATAAAAAGTTTCGTCAAATTCCGTTCAGTGGTTTTTGCGAGATGCGCGTACAAATAGACATTTTTGCATTTACGATTTTATGATATGTATAGAAAGAATAGATATGTATAGACTATTGTGTTCAAGTTATAAAAAAGAAGAACTGTCATTTTCGTTGTATCTACTTATTTTTAAATTTCGAATGAATATTTTATTCAAATTGTATTTGCTGACAGTTCTCAAGATATAATTATGCACTTTGGACTACGTGATTTTAAACGCGCAATAATGTTTATAATTGTAATTTTTTTTTTATTTTTGTTATTTTTTTTTACGTATTATGTTAACCCGGCATATAAACTGCCACTATACAAAGTTTCGTCTAATTCCGTTCAGTGGTTTTTGCGTGATGCGCGTACAGACAAACAAACAAACAAACAAAAATTTTAAAAACTGTTCTAACATGTTCAGTATCTCATTTTAAGCCACCCTGGTTAGTTTTTTTCCGAATACATTCAATGTACAGACTTTCTTACCTCTACGATTTTATTATATGTATAGATAGTGTTAGATTTTATAATAAACTGTCTTCTAACATAAAACAATTAGATGATAATAATTTCAAACGACGGATTAAATTAGTGTTAATTGAAAAGAGTTATTACACTATTAAGGATGCATTAACTGACCGTAATTTTATCTAAGAGTTTGACTACTGTTTTTTCCACTAACAAACTTTGACAATTTGACATTTGGATACACTTTGTATCATTAAATTTTTTTTTTTATATGACTTATTACATCTTTTTGTAATAAATGTAAACTAATTTTTATTTATTTTTTGACTTGATATAATATGAAGTATCAAAATTGACGATGGCACTATACACCAGATATAGGTAATTTAAATAGGCAGTGTGGTCAAATTCTTCAGTATTCATGTTTATGCTGTAAATATTAATGCTCTTGTGAGCGGTAGTATGGGTTAATTATTTGTAAGTTACTATAATATAATACTTATAAGGTACTAACAAAACATTGTGAGTTGCGAAGTTTGTTTGTCAGTTCTTCTTCGCATTGAATTTAGAACTGGCGGAATTTTCGACATGTCCAAGCGTAGGTTACCTACCTATGGATGAAATTATACAATAAACAATAAACAATATTGTTTACCTTAACGTAGTTCAGCCTTCGACATCGTTCTTAGTTTCTTTGTTTGAGAAAGTATATGGTTTAGCTATACGCAGCTCTTTCATCGGCGGCGTCGCCATTAGTTAATTTCTTCGTAAATAATATCGTTTACTTGATCGGAGCTCGGCCTTCGGCCTCGCCCTTAGTTACTTACTTTTTTCGAGATAGTTTATTAATATCAGAACGAAGCTTGGCCTTCGGCCTCGCCTTAGTTACTTAATTTCTTCAAGAATGTTCAGCTTGTTCCTGAAACGGCTGAACTGATTTTGAAAAAAAAACAACTATTTCAAAAAGAGCAAATTTTTTCTACAAAAAGAAACAAATTGCAAGTCGATCTGACTGACCAGTTAGTAAAAACCTCCGGCGGCAGCAGGATAAAGGCGTTTCATCAAATTCACGTCAAAAAGTTATATAAAAAAGTTATGTTGTCTGTTTGGCTCGGTATATATGTAGGTACATATAATAGGTATACATAGGACGTGTATGTAGGTATGCGTTTAGCCTAGGGGTGAGGTCGTTATGAAACCTTTATGTCGATTTTGCTCGGTCGTGCTCTCGACACGAAGACCGCGTGGTTCCTCCTACCTACCTAATTAAACTGTTCGCACACTACACCAACGAGGATGACATACTCGGTCGGCCGCCGCAACGCAACCGACTGTGAAATCGGATCGTATAGGGCTGATTCGTGTTGGTAATATTTTCAGAAATATATTTTATGCATTCACATTATAATAGTAGGTATACATAATGTGCTAACCTTATTTTTTTTTATGGATAGCGCGACATTTGGCATCGTTTCACCTACAAGTAGATATCAAACGATTTAAAATAATTTGATAAAAATTACGTATCAAAATTTGACAAAGGCTCTTTACACCTAATACACTTTATTAATAAGTCGGTATCAGAGCTCCCAGTAAAGTGGTAAATGTTGCGCTCAGCTGTATTTTTGATAAACTGTAAGCGATGTTATTATGTGGATAGCCAACAAAATACTTGTAATAATATTTATTGCTCATAGAGAACCACTAATGTTCATAAAATTATTGCTCGTTTACAAACCGGCATAATTGTTTGTGTTGTTCAACGCTTGCAGATTTGAGGACAAGTGATTCTTGCATGCATTTTCTTTTCGTAAAATTGATAACCCTTAACCCTCTAATTAATCCGGTTGTAGACGTAGAGCGTCGTCCCTGCGAGTTCGTGCGACAGAAACCACGCTCTACAACGGGATTGTCTCTTTCTAAAGCTCGGTGTTCATTACTTACTGCCGGTGACTGTACTTAGGTTAATAAATCGTCACTTTACTTTACCATACGTGAACATCCGTACTCCGTACTCTTCCCACTTATGTATTGGCCAACTCTTGCTGAACAGAATTCGAAATTGAAGTTTTTATGTGACGTTGATAGGCTTTTGTTTTTCTTGGGAGAAGAGATGATGGCGGGATTTTTTCCGACTTACTCGACATTCATCGTTATATTTTGGCAAATTTACACAATATCTTTATAAATTATAAGCCTATGAGCTATTATGATGTATAAGCTGTAAAGTCTACTGTAAAGTCTCATCAAATCCGATCAGTAGTTTTTGCGTGAAAGAGGAACAAAGATCCATACATACATACATCCTATTAGTGGGATTCTTTATTTCACATTTTTATAATAATTTATATTAGTTTTACATATATTATACTTGTTAATATAGTTAGTTATTAGGTTTAGATTTAATTATTTGTATGTTATTTCAAATAAAGTACGAGTATTATATATTCATTTATTGTTAAATAATATAATGTGTTGTGAATTGATTGCCCGCTTGCTTGACCGCACGGAGCGGAGCGGCCGGCGGACGGACGGAGAGGTCGCGTCAGTGTGCGGGCGCCCGTTAGCCGCAACGGCCTCTCACTTTCATTTCCGTCAGCTAACCCTGCATCTGCACCTCACGTAACCAACATTGAACTGTACCATCGCACTGTTATTATTATGCTCTGTCACGACCGCGGGCATGCGCGCGCGCGCGCGCTCCACGGTGGGTGCAGTTGTGCTTCGCGCGTACTATAACGTCCGCGCCTCGTCAAAATACTCCGCTACAACAATATCGATAACGTGCTAAAGTATGCTCGGAGAATGGAATATAATTACCTGAACTAATTATTGTGAACACTTTTAGTACTTTGAGAACAATACACGAGACATACAAATTTTATAATACATGACAATTTTCAAAGTATGTTTCAAACAAAGACAGACTTATCTATCTATCACTATGAGTGATTTATTCCAGCAAATATTTGTCCTACATGGGTAAGTACCCATGTTACATTTATATTTTCAGGCAGCTAAACTGTTGATCGGATTAGTACAACCATATCAATTATATAAATGAGCGATTGCCGAAACGAATATGTATGTGAAGGCGGACTTATTGCTGAATACACAACACTTTCAGCAGTCGTTGCGGCGGTTTTCTCACAAAGGTGCGAGGCTCAGCGGCGTGCGGCTATGCGGGTTTTCATCGGGAATTTTCCTTCACTCCAGTGATTTTATTTATTAAATTTTATTTATTGGGAAAATTTATAAATACTAACAAAATTACCCTGCTCTTTGCTTCGCGCAGTCGGGTAAAAAGTACCAATATACAAGTTTCAAAAATTTTGAAAATGACTACATACGATAACAATATAACTACGCCTTACGAGTAAATCTGAGAAAAAAATTGCAAAATCAATGTTGGGAAGAAGAAGAACAAAAAAAAACCACTAACATAACTATTTATTACAAAAATTGTGTTAATAAATATATTTTAATTATGTTTAAGCATAGAATATAACAATTAGAAGAGTTCATAAAATAGTATGAGTAGGTGAGTATGTAACTAAATTAATCTTGTTTATAATACGTGTAGTACTTTTTTGAAAAACGCATTATACGAAATATTTCGAGTATTTCGAAAGCCAAAACGGAGTACTTGCCTATCTATGTTTTACGACAGGAGTTTAGAATTTAGAAAAAATAATGTTACTATTCAATAACATTAATTAATTCATTTCAATATTTAAAATTAATGGCTAGAGGTATTATTAAAAAAATATTGTTCCGTAGTGTTGTTTATGAGATGAGATAGAACCGATGATTCATAGAAATGGCGCCTGCTGTAGATCTCCAGTAAGAAATTTAAAGAAGCTTTCATTCTATTGCAGTGTAATAATATTAGGTGCGAACGTTAAGAAGATTCCAAAGATAAATATTATGCCTACCTTTTACTAATAGGTAACTAGGTGTCTCTGAAACAGAAATACATAAGTGTTTTACCTAGTTCATATGAGGAAATGACATGTTTCTTTTATTTAAACCAACATGGGTGGCTGTGCCGAGGGACCAATAGTGCAGTGCAGTGCAGTCGACAGAGAAAAAAACACTTCTCGCGAAACCACGCTCAAAAAGGAATGCCAGCAGATTTGCGGACCGTTGCTAATCTCACACTCGTAGTTCCACACCCTAACGGTGCGATAAAGAAACGATTTTGAGAAACAATAGGTTTTCAAAAACTTAATGTAAGCAATAAAATGGTTTTCAGTTTCTATGCGATGAGTGCTGCGAAGACATTGTTTATTGTTTATTGATATGGCAGTAAAACTGCACTGAAACTTGTCATAATTTGTTCTATCATGGTTCTATCCGGTTCGATTACACCCACGAAGAAGAACCGGAAAGAATAGGTAGGATAGATTGGATGGCAAGGAATAAGGGATGCAAGTTCCTCCTTAAAAATATATTTATCTACTTATTTAATGACGGGAAATACAAACGGAGTCGAATACAGAAGTTTATGGAAAGTGCCTTATAAATATTACACTGCAATGAAATCGATGTTCTGCTATTTAATGCCGTATGATCTCAAGACTTGTAAAAAATTCGAATTGCAATTAATTAAATTGTTGAAACTTAAAAACATACCGTCTTGTAGATCGTAGAAATATAATATTACAATTTAAATAACATTTCACGCGTATAATTAATAAATTGAAAATATTCTATAATCCTATTATTAATAAAAATATTTATGCCCCTTTTTTAGGCCGAAAAATATCCATCGAAGTCGAAAAATGTTTAAGACAAGAGAATTAAATTTCCTACAAGGATGGTATTGAAAACTGATTGATACGTACATGCATACATACAATCAGGGTAAGCAGCGTAATCGGTGTTCTACTGCAAGAACTCTTGCAAATTACAGCACAAGACCGACCACTGCGTTTATCAATATATTAGGACAAGACAACTATCAAGCAGTAAGTAAGGCACGAAGACCCACCTGCTTCATTGCAAGATGACTCGGTGGAAAGACCGTGCCAAGGTGGCTAGCCTGTCGCTCTTTAGCACGGCGCCTTGTCCTTATCCGTTTTAGTCGTCTTTTACGACATGCACTGGGAGAGATGCAGTGGGGCTATTTTCTTTTTAATTATCGGCCCCACACAGTACGAAAACTGATTCCCGCTTAAATTCAAAATGGCGGTTATCTGACAGCTGTCAAAGCGTTCTCGCGCTAAATAGTCTCGCGTTCCGCTCCGCCACCCTCAGCGCGGAGACGGGGCGTAATATGCTCTCTACTTCGAGTATGTACAGTAGGTACAACATATATTAGTAATCTGTGGATTGCACTCTCAAATTCAATAGTGAACAAATAAAATAATATGAACACGAAAAAAAAGTAAGGTCGCTGAAATATGTCTGACTGAACGCAAAAACAGGCGTTATAGCGACCTCGCGCTACCGTTGCGTTGGGATAGCAGCGTTGTCGCTAGAACGCAGCAGTCATATCATGCGCAGCCGCAGCTGTCAGACGAGTGTGACGTCACACTACGTACGTCGGCAGCGCACGTCAGCCGTCAGTTGTCAATGCCAAGTTGTTTGTCAACATCATCCGTTCCGTTGGTTGGGTTATGGAATGGATTGTGCTAGAATTATGTTGATTTCTTGAAGGTGTTATTTTATTGTTATTGATTTAATATGTTTGTCGCCAATAGAATATTCCGGGCGCATAGTGACGTGCGCCTACGAACAAGATTATCCGTATTCAGGTGAGATGGTCCATAGTCCTAATATGTTAATTTCTCTAAAATTTAGTATGTAATTTATATCGGTATTTGATACTGCTGCCTACTGCGTTCTATCAACTCGTGTCAATAAGTTCTGTGCCCCCAAGTGCCCTCAAGTGGTTCCATCAAGTTTCATTCAAATGAGATAGTTATAAAAGTAGATAAGGCGATGGACTTGATAGCATTACTTACTCAGTGCCTATTCAACCACTAATACAGCCACTAAGACATTAGTACAGTTGTATATTCCCAAAATATCCCACCAGCCTAATTTAAATGGGTAACTAACACTAATAGGTTACAACTGAGTTAGTTACAACCTGTTGAACGTTGATTAGAGATATCTACTCTTTGGAAATATTATACTTTTCGATTTAAAACTTGTTTGTTTGTTTGCTGCCCAGCCTCTTGGGACGGCGGGTGGGCCATTCTCCGCACTGAGACCTCAAGACGGTTCGTTGTACGTTGGCGCTCGGGTGGTGCTACTCCAGCCACCCGAGCTCTTTCATGAAGTGGAGCACTCTTCTCGGTCGCTTCCACACTCCATGGGCAGTTCCCACGTTCCCATGAAACTGCAGTCGTTCTTCTGCCACCACCGGGCACTCCAGGAGCACGTGGGTGGCTGTTTCGTCCTCCACCATGCAACCTCTGCATAGGGGACTGTCGGTGACACCTATTGTAAACAAGTGTCTGTTGAGTGGGCAGTGACCCGTAAGAAGTCCCACCGCCATACGGAGTTAACCCCTGTGGAACTTTAGCAGGCGCTTCCTGAGTCGCAAGTCCAGTTTGGGAATGGCTTCCCGGGATTGCCTGCAGTCCCTGGTGTTGACCCAAAGATTTTCATACTTAGATTTTGTTAGTTGATGTAGCCAATATTTGAACGGGCTGATTGTTAAGGGTACACACGGTTCTGGGCCTTCTGCTCTCAAGTTGGAGCCCCGCTTAGCCTCGTCCGCCGCATCGTTCCCGTAAGAACCGCTGTGTCCCCTGATCCACTGTAGGGTTACCTAGTTGTTTACCGCTATACCCTCTAGTGCCTGGTGGCACTGGAGTATCATCGGTGTAAAACTCTAGGTGGTAGGCTCAAATTTTAGCCGACTGGGTTGGTACCACCGTACTGGATGTAATATGGCCGCATAGCAGCCTCGGTTGTGTTCTCCTCTAGTCCAGTATAGCCAGCAATCCAGGGAAGTCTCCGGTATGGCACCTGCCTTCTCGGAGGTGATATTGGCTGGTCGGAGCATGCGCGTTGGCCCCTCCGACTGAGCCACCCATACCGGATTACATAAAAAAACAAAAATCAGTCCGGAGTTGATTGTCACGGTGCTTAGGGCCTGTAGCTCAGATGCGCTGTCCAATGACGATTTAAAACTTAATACAATAACCAAAATTTATGAAATTCCACGTAGGCCCTATTGCGAGTAGCAGTATTATCATTTGATTGTCTTTGGTTCCGCTATTCCTAACATTATCTCACGGATAGAGAAGAAGATTTTATACATTTCTGCGAGATAATCTTGCGATCAAATTAATGAAATTAAAAATTGTTAATTGCCGTTGTACATAAAATACTACATAATAAATAACACTGAAACATGAACATGTAGGTATTAGCACAAATTCCAGATTTTTTTAGACCTGAATGAATAAATGATAGCAACACACTCGTTGTCTAGAACTGTGAAACTAGAATTGAAAAATAAAATTCGTTTTTGTGAAAAGATCTAAAGAAAAAAAGCCCCAGTTGCACTCCGGGAGTGCCGGCAGAAGTGAAAACTTTTTTTATTTCCGAAAATATGTAATTCTTAGGTGGTTATAAAAAAAACTAAACACCCTAAAAAAATTTAAACACCGTAACATTGCTTAAAAAAGAAAAAAAAAGAAAAAAAAAAACAAAAACATTTTTGAGGGATTCGAACCCATGGTCAAAAAATACAAATCCTACACTCTCACCATTGAGCCAAGAAATCACATAAACGACCAAATGAATATCGGATTCCCTTGATTCGCTTTCGGCGTTACTGTCACTGAGACACGAACAGAATTGATCCCGAGCCATCGTAACTTAACCCTTAATGCAATGACTTAAGGTTGCATTTTAAATAATAAAAATAAATCTGTCGCTTTTCGAGATCTGTCGCGAGTCTAAAATTTTTTACCCACCTAAAAAGTGCCAAGCACCACTAAAGAAGTTTCACTTCAAAAAAAATTATTTATCTAAATTAATCACATCCAAATTATATAACAAATTCATATTACTCTAAAACTTTATTTTTTTATTCCTATGTTAAAAAAAATATATTGTTTCAACTTTAACGTTGACACCCGTGCCGGCTATCTAGAAAAAAACTTTAATATACCTATACCTAATTTATTTTATTTATTGGTTTAATACCTACTTCGAATTTCTTATGCTTATCTACAGAAGAGTGTTAAAACCAGTGATTTGCAATAGAGACATGCTGAAGTTGTGTTTCGGTTTCAGAATAGAGGTTTGGTGTCGGCAATTACGGTTGGCCCCCTGACGAGCTCATGAGGGTGGCATGCAGCAAAGCAACGATGACAGGTCAGTATAATCAATCATACAGAACCTTACCACCCCGATGTTGGCCGGATTAACACCGCTTCGGCCTCGCCCTTAGTTACTTACTTTACTCGGGAAGGTTTATCGTTTAACATAACTGTTAAAAAACCATATCTGTCTATCTTTTGTCTATCTGGCATGCAAACAAGTAGATCCGAGTTATATCCTTGGGATTGAGTGCCTGCATTTCGCATGGATTAAAAATATAACCCCAAGAATATGGCTTCTACTGTGAATGAGCACATTACATTAACAAAGAAGCGTGTTTCATCCTAAATGTAGGTGACAGCAAATTGCAATATATTCATTAAAATACAATAATAAACGATCGCTTCTCTTATATTCTCTCTCTCTCTCTCTCTCTCTCTCTTTCTCTCTCTCTCCCTCCCCCTCCCTTTCCCTGCATTCCCCTCCCTCCCTCTCATTCGCCTCCTTTCCTCCCACCCCCTCCCCTCCGCCCTTTTCTCCTCTCTCCATCCGGCACTACCATCCAACACTAAATTCCGTTCATACTACAATACTACATACTTTCTTTGATTTTTTGAAATTTTGCGTGATGGTATATAGCCTTTACTGAGCCGCAAGAACAACTTTTTACATTGCAGCAAACCACATCAAAATATGTTCAGTTGTTCCGAAGTTTACCTTAAACATACATACATACAGACGTTCCCTTTTATAAGAAGTAGAGATTACTGACACAACAGTTCGTCAGGCCATTATTGCGGATCCACTCCTTCGTTGCTTAGCAACGTAGAGCGCGAGGTAGAGCGTGCCATTTCGCACGGGGAGAGTTCTTCTAAATGTGGTTCTAATGCAGATTACAGTTCAGTACGGCTTCGCCCCTCGCCACGCTTTAATTAACTTTACAAAGCATTCCATTAAGTTACTCTCGGCAATCAGCAACGACGGGAAACGCTGCCCAAACTTATCTAAACTTTGCGAGCGAGCCAAACACATCACTAGTGATAATTTATAGAATTAAATCATTACTAATAATAAATTTATAGAATTAAATCATTACTAATCCTTACCTTTAATAAAATCCAACGTCTGCTTTCTGTCTGTATGTTTGTCTGTCTGTCCGCTTATAACTTGAGAACCACTGAACCGATTTTATTTATTTATTTTAATACAGTTTGCTTCTATGGATAGCTTGGTTCTTCCCATCACTTATAGGCTACTTTTCATCACGTTAAAAGGCTTATGAGGTTAGCAGAGAAGTCAAATATGAGAGCGGGCGAAGCCGTGGGCACAGCTAGAAATAAATGTGTAAGGGATGGTCATGTAGTAAGTTACTTTGTTTTATGAGATATTGCATTTGTAGACTCTATGTATGATACTAAAACTAAATTGACGATTTTTTTAATTATTTTCTGTATGTATGTATGTTCCTTCATAACTCTTAAACCGATCATCCGAATTTGATGAAACTGAGTACAAGCACATTTAGCTATACGAGACACAGGATAGGCTAAATAAAATTCAGTTCCGGTTAAACTAAGACGTGGCTCTCATACAAACCGATTTTTTTCCGCGCGCCGAAATAAACGTATGGTAGTGGACTTACTTATTTTCTTCTTTTAAATCCGAATTTCACACGAGCGAAGGTGCAGGCAAAAGCTAGTAATTTAATAAACTAATAAAAAAAGGCTCGTCCGCTTCTTTACTAATTGGCGCTAAATGTGTACTGCAAATCTACTCGTACTACTACTACTACATACATACCACACGCTGTATCCCCACAAACCGGGTAAGCAGGGTAATTGGTGTTGTGCTGCAAGTACTCATGTAAATTACAGCACAACACCGTAGCCGCTGGGTAGCAGGGACCCTTATAAAATCGGTCTGAAGTGTGTTCGTCCGTCTGCCCATCTGTCTTTCATGCGCTTGAGTGATCATCTGGAAACTTGGAATGTTTATAGATGCCCGCAAGATTACAACACTTCACGTGTAAAAAATGTCAGGGGTTCTCAACTTTAATTAATAGAGTCCGCCAAAATTAAGTTGAAAATAAATATATTTGTTTAACAGGTAGAGTAGTAATTAACGAAAAGGTTTTCTAGTTTACTAGTATTAAATTAGTTTTTATTTTATAAATAAAATAATAATTCTTTATTGAAATAAAATATATTTTATATTTTCCGAAATAAATTTATTGACTCAAAGGTTTCAACAACATTAAAAGTACTTTTATTAATAAAAATTCAATTATATGAACTATCTATTTATATACAAGTATTTGAATCAGGTACAGTGTACATGGTACACTATGAAATAGCGCAATGTATATTTATTGTTTGTATGTAATCCATAAAATACCTCGTACGAACAAAGATTGTAAACGAGTACACTATTTAATATTTACCGAATGTTTCCGTGATTTATGTTATGTTATTATCTACTTCAGGGTCGATGGTCGCGGGCCGGATTGCAACCGTTCGCGGGCCGGAGATGGCCCGCGGGCCGTGTTAGCCCATCCCTGGGATAGGACTAACTTTCCATACGGATTCAGTACCCGCACGCCTGCCACATAAGCAGTCTGCTTATGTGGCAGCGGCGATTCCTATTAAGTTGGCTAGGTTGGCGCCGCCAAACCAAATAAAATGAATGCCACCATATGTGAAAAAATTAAATTTAAATTATTTTATATGACCCACGACAAGATAAAACGTCAATCAATAGTTTGAAATTTCGCGCTCGTCAACCGCGGATGGCGGGCGACGAATGACATAAAGGCATTCATTGGCCGGTTGGCTACATTTGAAACACCATCGTATTCCATACAAGCGGCCGATGTCCCCCGTCCCGCGCGCACTCGCTGATCCTGCCTTTCGAGTTGGCGCAGCGGGGAGCGCATTTAGCGACTATAATAGTGACCTAGGTGTGTGTGTGTGAGTTGATAGCTGCATATATTCCGTTATGTAGGTATGGATCTGGTTTGGATTAATCCTGTGCGGTGTTTATTTATTTAAAGGGATTATTTATTGTTTATATGAAATTATGAAAAAAAAATCCTTAGCCAGAGCCAACCTAAAACCTAAATACTCAGCACCAGGAGGCGCCACTGAGCAGAAATATATTTTTAGGGGAGTCGAATGCTTCACAAACGACCGCAGCAAATGGCATTACATCTGTCACACACAAACCTGAAGCGGCGGCGCGTGCGCCGCGGCGGAGGAGGACGCGGCAGCGCGCTGCTCCTGTAAATAATCCCAATAATGATGCACGTAGTCGGCTTGCTAACGAGCTCAAAGATAATCGGGGCGCTTCTCACAGTGGATGCACGTTTGTAGAATCTTGTCACAATAACTAACATCTTCCAGACCCTTTACAACACAAGACTGAGGGCGAGCCGTTGTTTGACAAAGTTCTAAAGATGTTTGTTCAGTTTAGTTAGACTATACGGTATGCCGAAATCAAGTTGACGTGCCTCGATTGTAGCTTTGAGGGAATAATCCGAACGTTTTGAGGGCAGTCCCGATTTTGCGAGTTAATTAGTCCGTTTGCTAGTTAAATGTTGAGTTATTATGCCGAGTTTTCGTTGTGATAGGTTAAATGTGATTTGGCTTCTGCCTTTCGAACGCTACTCAAGCCTCGCAGCGGTGGTTCATGATTGGTTTATTTTGCCGACACAACTGATATTATAATTTTTTTTTTAAAACTGACACGGTTGACTGCATCACTTACAACATCCCTGATGCTGTCAGCCCATAACACCTTGGTGAACTAGGTGCCAAGTCAGTGCTTCCCTTCGGTCGTGCCGGCTACACTGAACTGGACGGAAAAAAACTGGCTATTTACACAGCCGCTTCGGCAGACCTTTCATTCAGTGCGGTAGTACCAACCCGGGCGGTAAAATTATATGCACGTGTCGCAGTCCCGAATGGCACATACTCTTCTTTATTCTATGAGACCTTTATCAAGAGAAAATATACCTACGACATTACAAAACGATACCTACAAACTTGAATCGGCTGATTCGCGCGCTCGGACGCTGCGATCCCTAATTGCGTGGGCGGGACACCGGACACCTGCGTCCACCTCTCCGGTCACACAATCATTCTGGAAAATTCCCGATAAGTATTGCCCTACGACGAAGAGTATAGAAGGTACAGTCACTATTTTTTTTTATGGAAATTGACACGGTTGGCTACATCACCTACAACATCCGTGATGTCAGCCCATAACACCGGGTGAACTAGATGCCATGTCAGTGCTTCCCTTCATTTCATGAAAACACGAACTATTTACATAGCCGTTTCGACCGAGACGTTTCATTTAGTGCGGTGGTACCAACCCGGGCGGGATAAACCCTACCACCTAGTAAGGTAATACATAATAGCCGATATATGAGACCTACAGGAGATTTTACTTTAAGAAAGATTAATCTTGCTTTATTTACTTTACGAAGCTTTATTATAAGTAGGTATACCCGGTACCCGACCTAAGTACCGTCATCGTCGTCGCTTCGCCCGGGAGATAGTAAGTTCTTCGTAAAGTTTTATCGAAAGTAGGACGGAGACCACCAACTATTATCGCGATTTTAAATTTCTTAGTTGAACTAATGTTTACTTTTGCGAACGTCGCTATTGAATGTTAAGCAACGCTGGGTGCGGTCAGTACTTGGATGGGTGACTGCTGACCGTTGGAGGCTGACCGAGGTTCGGATTCCTCGTAAAACTGTAGGTCCCTTCCCTCCTAATCTTACTTGGTGGTAGGGTTTAACCCGCCCGGGTTGGTACCACCGCCCTGAATGAAACGTCGGTCTAAACGGCTATGTAAATAGTTTGTGTTTTCCGACCAGTTCAGTGTAGCCGGCACGATCAAAGGGGGAAGCACTGACATGGCACCTAGTTCACCCGGTGTTATGGGCTGACATCACGGACGTTGTAGGTGATGTAGCCAACCGTGTCAGGTTCCATAAAAAAAAAAGTCCGTAGCGACGACTCTTGCAACAGATTTTCATAAATGTCAGCAGTGGCGCGATCGGTGTACTGCCATTCGTGATCTTAAGCACACTTCCATAAACAAAAAAATTATAATAGGTTAATACATTTCTTCCGCTCTTCTCATCCATCCACTCGCGGCTACCTTTTTTAGGTCACGCCGCGTGTGGTGGCGTGCCTTGGGAGAAGCCTATGTCCAGCAGTGGACCGACACAGGCTGATGATGATGAATACATTTGCATAATTATTACTAGGCCTGCTTGACACTAGCGTTATCTTTAGATATCTCGATGTAGGTATTCTACGTAAAATTTGCGGTCGTGTTACAGCTCAAACCCCATTATTTTTTATCACGACGTGGATTTTACAGTTTCCTGTCTAACACCTTGACCGTTGATATTTATCGAATGTCGGTTAGTACCTACGTCTGTAGGTCACAAGTAATTTGTGCGACGACGCCACTGTATGTATAGGTACCACCAACACTTGTCGCGCTTCCGCCAGTCGGCTCCGTGGGCTAATCCTCCCCCCATGCAAATACATACCCAGAAGTGCCATCAACTATTTAAATGAGGTGAAAGGAAAGCGCATAAAGACCAAATTGCAAATGTATGGCCGTCTGTCAGAATTGTCTGCTGCAGTTTGAAGTGCATGCCGATCAAAGCACCATTCAGTATAGACGTTTTTACTGATTTTGTTTTTCGCGGCCCTCAATGACACCCGGCTTGTCTTGTAGATCTCACTACCATGAATCATTTTTATTATGGCGAACAAGCTCTAGACAATGGGGGAGTGGAGGTATAACAATAAGAAAAACAACACATTATTTTATTTACCTAATCGTTATTATTAAGACATAAGAATTAAATTGCAGCATTGGTATGGCAATAGTATGGGCGCTAGCTAAGTGGACTCAAGACTTTATTTTGTACTAGCTGAGCCCGCGGCTCCGCTCGCGTGAAATTCGTATTCCAAAGAAGAATGTAAGTAACTAAGGGCGAGGCCGAAGGCCAAGCTGCGTTCAGGTAAACCAAAAACCCTCTTCCGCCTTCGGGCCTCGCCCTTAAAGACTTCCTTTCTTCGATAGAATATAATATCGTTTACTCAATCTATTTATTTCATAAAAATAAAAAAGTAATATTAATAACTAAAGAATTAAACCTACCTAACAAACATTAAAATAACTATCAAAACGGGCATTTTCAAATGTTCTTAGAGCACTTGCGGCATTACCCCGCTGGATGGCAAGGCTTACCCTTTGAATGAAGTACATAAGCCCTTGATGGCGGGACACCAGTTGCGTCAACCAGCTCAAGCCTCTTTTGGCTTCACTGCTCCACGGACCGAAGGTTTCAACCGCAAACGCAACAAATTCGAAATCTTGAATTATATTTCTATATTTGCTGCGTTTGAGGCTCTCCGCCCCAGCCTCGGCCGCGCCAGCCGCTCTTGAAGATGTCCTAACGTGACTTGGAGCCAATGTGAGAACAAAAGTGGCGTCCCACATCAAAGAACTACCCTTAGTCCATGGCACTAAGGTGATAGCATCGGGCCTCTTGCCATCCAGCCGGGAATAACCGCGAGGTTCTAGGATGCACGGTATATTTGCCGTTAGAAGCGTGGACTTTATAATAAAATTTAAATTAAATTAACTCAATCTTAATTAACTTTATTCGAGATGGTTTAACTTCTTCCTGAACGCAGCTCGGCCTTCGGCCTCGCCCTTAGTTACTTGCTTTCGTCGAGATGGTTTATCATTTGTCAAAACGTAGCTCGGCCTTCGGCCTCGCCTTAGTTGCTTACTTTCTTCAAGATGGTTTAGCTTCTTCCTGAACGCAGCTCGGCCTTCGGCCTCGCCCTTAGTTACTTGCTTTCTTCGAGATGGTTTTTCAATTATCCGAACGTAGCTCGGCCTTCGGCCTCGCCTTAGTTACTTACTTTCTTCAAATGGTTTAGCTTCTTCCTGAACGCAGCTCGGCCTGCGGCCTCGCCCATAGTTACTTACTTTCTTCGAGAAGGTTTATGGTCTTCCAGAATAGAGCTCGGCCTTCGGCCTCGCCCTTAGTTACTTACTTTCTTCAAGAATGTTTTTCTTCTTCCTGAACTCAGCTCCGCCTTCCACCTCGCCCTTAGTTACTTTCATCGAGAAAGAATATCGTTTACGTGAGCGCAGATCCGCCTTCGGCCCCCCTTTAGTTACTTACTTTCTTTTTTTTAAATACGAATTTCACGCGAGCGAAGCCGCGGGCAAGAGATATATAAATTTTATTGCACCAATGACAGCGACATAACTTCGACTTTCAATTATTATTTTTATTTATCAAACAATTTGTCACCGGCCAGCTCACGTCGAGATGACAGTTCTCCGTTGTCAACATGACATTTAAAATTGTTTTTTACCTTTACTTTGGATTACGTGATTTTTATTATATTTTTTAATTATTATGTTCATCCGGGATATACACTGTCACTATAAAAAGTTTCGTCAAATTCCGTTCAGTGGTTTTTGCGAGATGCGCGTACAAATAGACATTTTTGCATTTACGATTTTATGATATGTATAGAAAGAATAGATATGTATAGACTATTGTGTTCAAGTTATAAAAAAGAAGAACTGTCATTTTCGTTGTATCTACTTATTTTTAAATTTCGAATGAATATTTTATTCAAATTGTATTTGCTGCCAGTTCTCAAGATATAATTATGTACTTTGGACTACGTGATTTTAAACGCGCAATAATGTTTATAATTGTAATTTTTTTTTTTTTTTGTAATTTTTTTTTACGTATTATGTTAACCCGGCATATAAACTGCCACTATACAAAGTTTCGTCTAATTCCGTTCAGTGGTTTTTGCGTGATGCGCGTACAGACAAACAAACAAACAAAAATTTTAAAAACTGTTCTAACATGTTCAGTATCTCATTTTAAGCCACCCTGGTTAGTTTTTTTCCGAATACATTCAATGTACAGACTTTCTTACCTCTACGATTTTATTATATGTATAGATAATAAATATCCACAACAAAGATACAGGGAGGCCAAAAGTACCCTGAGTTGCTTCGAGAAAAGGTGGTACGGCCGTGTTTGCTCGACTTAGCGGGGGCACTACCGTGCCCCCAGATAACTTTTATGACTGAATACACCAGAGTTTATTGAAGGAGGACTGTGGCCTTCAGTGTGATAAATATATGGCTGTTAATAATAATGATGTTGATGGCTGTAACATTGCCTTATAGGTATAATATTTAGGTAATGCTGACTATATTTTGCCATACAGACATTATTAGGTCTTAATAAAAACGATTAGGTAAATAAAATAATGTCTTGTTTTTCTTATTGGTGTACCTCCAGTCCCCATTGTTTGCAGCTTGGCCGCCATAATCAAAATTGTACCAAAATGGATGATCTGCTTTTGTGAACAGATAAAATGTATGCAATGTGTGACAATGCCGTTTATAGCTATGTATTTATTTCCATGCCCTCTACTAGTACCTTAATGCCATATATAACATACTTACAATATCACGTTCGCTTACTTCGTTGTTCGGTGAAGTGCGATTTCGCGAAGAACATTTTATTGAAGAAAACCTAAAAACATTAATACAAAATCTTTACGCTAAAAAGAAAATTAAATTAAAAAAAAAACACTATAAATTTCTATATACATATCAACAATTCCATCCAACCTATGAATCGACTGGAAGAAATACTCGGAACATTGTGTTGAACGTTGAACAATAAAGAACATTAATTAAGGCACCAAAAGTCGGTTTCACCCGGTTTATATTTTTCTAAAGCCACTGCGTTTGATGATATAAAAAATAATAAATGGCTTCATACAAGACATAATGCTTTTTGCAACTAGGAGCTTAGAACGCAATCGTATCTATTCGACTATAGAAAAAGAATTACAAAGTATGCTCTTGAAAATTAGGAAAACCCTTGTCTCCGTGCCGTTCTTCATTTTATAGTCATTTACCCGAAACAAAATGAGGGTAATGTTTCTAATAAGTGTATTTGATTTAATACATATACTATAACCAGCAGGTATAATGCGTAGGGACTAGCTGCTCCCCTTTCGTGCTTATTGTTCACTTTCATTCATGTTTCCACTCGACAATATTTACTAGGCTCTTCCAAACTTCTTGCGAAGGTCCAATATTTCTCAGACTTTATTGGACCCCCCGCTCCAGCCCCCGTTCGACGCATGCGCTCTGGCAAACCTCAATAAACACTACAAAAAAAATAACTAGTAAAAAGTAAAAATGTGGGACACCCGACAGAAGCGAAACTTCTTATACGCTTTGTATATAAAATCAAATTTTTAGGGTTCCGTAACCGTCGTACGGAACCCTATTACTAAGCCTACGCCGTCTGTCTGTCTGTCTGTCTGTCCGTCTGTCCGAGGGCTGTATCTCTTGAACCGTAATAGGTAGCCCGTTGAAATTTTCACAGAATATGTGTTATTATGGCCGATATAACAACAAAAATAAGAATAACTAAAAAATTAACGGGTGTCCCCGTAGAAGAAACTAAAAAGTGTATGCGCGCCATCTACCGAAAAGAATATGAAGCATTTTAACTAATACATAGATGGCGTGAGTGGCGCCGACCATGACATGGCGATACGGAACCCTCGGTGCGCGAGTTCGACTCGCACTTGACCGGTTTTTTATTAATATAGTTAGATTTCAATCGGGATAGTCCCATCTATGCGACATTCCGTTCAAATTATCCTTTTCACAACCTAGCTGATAATGGTAATGAAAAGACAGTTGTAATGGTCCCGGCCAGAGCGCGTGGCTAGCTGCAAAACTTTTGCAAATTCGCTTTGTTTGTAATGGTCTTCTTCTCCTCTATCTCTACTTCTTATAAAAGGGAACGTGTCTGTATGTATGTTTGAGGTAAAATCCGGAACCACTGAACAGATTTTGATGCGGTTTGCACCAATGGAAATAGTAGTTCCTGAGGCTCACTATAAGGCTATCACGCTAAATATAGCCTTAGGGCTGAGAAGTATCAAAGAAAGTATAATTTAAAACTATAGAGAGAGAGAGAGATCATATGAGAAGCGATCGTTTATTATCATATTAAATTTACTATTCAACCGAGTCTACCGCGAGCGAAGTTCGGGATAAATGTCGAATATTTCGTCAAGTCATACAAGTTATATTCTATAATTTACTTATTATAAACTTGTATGGTGTCTGTCTGTTACTCTTAAACACATTCCGACTCGCTCTAAATCTGATATGTTGCTTAGGGTTAGTTGGCGTGCCGACTTACCATATCACATAGCTATTTTCATTACCATATAGGTACAATACTTTCAAGTGAGAGTGTGGGATGACGGCGGACTACGTCGGCGGATAGCAGTGACTGCGTACCACCTGAAGGCCGAGAGGACTGGAGGAAAATTGGAGAGGCGTATGTCCAGCAGTGGACGTATACACGCTGACTGATTCAAGACGTTGAATCTTACGCCATCAAAGCCGCGGGGAATAGCGTTTTCCTAATTAAATGTGATAATCTTTACAGATTTTCATTCATAATTTTCAAAATAGTAGAGGCACGTGAACATCTCCGAAGTATATATATATATGTAGGCATAATAAATTTTCTTTGCCCTATAGTTAAAATTTGCACAGCAAGTTAGGTCGAAACATAAACAAGATGTTGTGTAATCAAACTTATGAACACTTACACCCTCTGCTCGCCCTTTCGCCCTTATAATAATATTGTCTCGATCCCTTACCGATCAAATAGAGCAATTATCACTAGTGTAGATATATTGTAATGAATGTTGTGATAGTAAATATTATCGATTTCACTTGATTTTTTTTTGTAAAAGCATAACTGAACTAAAATATTATGTTAGGCTGAGACATTTTGAACCAAAATTAAATTTTTTGTTTCTAATATTCCGTATCAAAATGTGAATAATTTGAAAAATTTGAATTTGAACAGAGGGTTCCGTGGTGCGCACGTATTGCGAGTGCGCGCAAAAGTTTTTCCACATCGAATTAAAAAAAATCTCGAAATCCATATCATTGATATTATCACCCTAGCTTATAATACCAATGACGCAAATCGAAGTAGATAACGGGGTTTTTTAACTGCTCTTCCTTCCGACCCCACTGCTCAGCTCATATGAATAATGGCGTGATGCTGTATAACCCATACACCAAGTTATTCCCTATATTGTTTTGAAACCTCTAAACTCTATTCAAATTGATGTTTTAAATAGAGTTTTCACGTCATGAGCGCACAAACATGTTGCTATTGATTGTTAACAAACTCGTGCAAAAGTCGAAATATCTGAATTAACTATAAATATAAAAATTTATTGATTGCAACGCTTGGCGCGGTCTGTACTTGGATGGGTGACCGCTCGACCGTTGGCAGGCTGACCGTGATTCGGATTCCACGTTAAACTGTAGGTCCCTTCCCTTCCTACCTTACTCGGTGGTAGTGTTCAACCCGCCCGGGTTGGTACCACCGCACTGAATGAAACGTCGGTCGAAACGGCTATGTAAATAGTTTGTGTTTTCCGTCCAGTTCAGTGTAGCCGGCACGATCGAAGGGAAGCACTGACATGGCACCTAGTTCACCCGGTGTTATGGGCTGACATCACGGATGTTGTAGGTGATGTAGCCAACCGTGTCACTTTCCATTAAAAAAATATACGAAATATGTTTGTATGTTTTTTTTTTATAGAAACGCAATAAAAAATGATCTCAATGCATTCTTTACTCTGTCGCGTCGCCATATCAGTGCTTACTTTTGGTTGTGCCGCCTACATTGAACTGGACGGAAAACATTAACATTTTTAATAGCCGTTTCGGCGGACCTTCATTCAGTGTGGTTGTACCAATTCGAACGGATTAAGCCCCATGATAATCTGTAAATAGTAATCTCTACGTGTAAGTGGAGGGAGGTAACAGTTTCCCTCCAAAGTCTGACCACGCCATCGTAGAAAATATAATTAAGAGCAAAGCAGCGCTGACGGGACCCTCGGCACGTGAACATGGTTCACTTGACCAGTTTTTTTCGTAGTCGGATTTTGTACAATTATTATTTAATTTTCTATTTCATTCATTTTATTTCTTAACCATTTTTTAAATCTCCGAGCTCTATGACACTCCACTCAATGGGTTTTGGAAAAATACTGTTTGCCAATAAGGCGATAGACCGCCGCCATTTTGAATTTTCTAAAAAACCCGCGTAGTTGCAGGATTATTAAAATCGAGTGACCGGAACTCTCATTCATACACATACATACAAACATTCAGGCTAAACATTAATATGGAACGGTGGTGTTCCGGTGAGTGTGCTCTCTACCACCTTTAACCTGGGGATCTTCAAAACACGTGTCAATAAATTAGACAACGACCTCTTTGTCTGCCTTGTAACTGGCATGGAGCCTCTCTGAGCGTGATTTCGCGAGGAGTGGTGATATTGGCTGTGTCTAATCTTCTTTTGATCTTTGGGCACAGGCACCCGTGCCGGTGGTCCATAAACAAAACACATTAGTCATTACCCTTCTTTTAGCTTCGCCATAGTCGAAAAGTCCTCCCGGACCGTGATTTGAACCTGGAATTTGGCATTAGCGGATGACGGGCGACGCAACGCGGAAGGGGCTGCAAAGTAAAATGGTGCACGCACGCTGTTGGTTAGCGAATCAAATGCTTCACGCAAAAAAGTTAAAAGCGTTTACCGATTATTCACCACCTGCTCGAAACTACCTAGTGGTGTGCTAAGGTTCTGTACTCGTTCATTTCAAATTTCGTAGCTGATTGTCCAGGCTTCGGTCGCAGACTCGGTCACGAGGAGGGCTGCAGGACAATTTGGGTGTTGCTAGGATACAGCTCCCCTTTATTATCAAGCACTTGCTCTCGGCGCCGCGCTAAAATTATACTTACCTGAAGACTTTCTTTCTGCGGCTTTTTTTTGTTTTGTCTGTGCTTAAGTATGTCTGTCAGTAACAGGTAGCTATACTCGAAAATTGCTCAACCGATTTACATACGTTTTCATGAATGACATTTAAAAAAAAATATTATCAATATTGACACGGTTGGCTACATCACCTACAACATCCGTGATGTCAGCCCATAACACCGGGTGAACTTGGTGCCACGTCAGTGCTTTCCTTCGGTCGTGCCGGCTACACTGAACTGGATGGAAAACACAAACTATTTAGATAGCCGTTTCGACCGACCTTTCATTCAGTGCGGTGGTACCAACCCGGGCGGGTTAAACCCTGCCACCTAGTAATGTAAGAAGGGAGTCATATCCCTTAGTCGCCTTTTACGACATACACGGGGAGAGATGCAGTGGGGCTATTATTTTAAAGTACCGGCCCCACACGGTACAGACTTCTGAGATATCTCAGAATGGTTCTAGTCTTACTCGAATGGCTACGCATTACACTATACACGCCCCATTACGATATTCCATCAAGGAACTCAGCAGCGAACGAAAATATTTTGTGTTTTACACGCACAACTATTGCACACTGACTATTGTAGGGCTGTCGAGCCTGGTCATGAGACGTTTGAAAACAAGCAAATTTAACGTCATCATCATCATCAGCACGTGTCGGCCCACTGCTGGACATAGGCCTCTTCCAAGGCACGCCACCGCACACGCGGTCTTCCGCTCTTCTCATCCATCCACTCCCGGCTACCTTTTGTAGGTGGTCTGCCCACCTAGCCGGGGGTCGCCCCGCGCTACGTATGCTGTTATGTAGCCTCCATTCGAGCACCCGTCTGCCCCAACGTACTTAATGTATACCAACGTACGTCATTTTAACGTACGTTGGGTTTTATCAGAGACGTATGAAATTTATGCATGCATGAAGGTAGAAGTACGCAAGCCTTTAATGAGCTCTACAAAAAAAAAAAAAGAAAAACCGCGGCAGAATATTTTAGTTCCTATAACAACATCAAATTCTTCGTTCAAACTTCGCAAGTGAAGATAGTGCTAAGGATAATATCTATTAATAAGAATAATATGGTTTTAAATTCTTACGATCGTATTCAATCTACCATTAGTGGCAATTAATAAAAAGTTAAAGCGCGATGCTCCCTTAGTCGCTTTCATTCAATACGGGCACTAGGGGTTTTCTCTACGAGCCCGGCAGACATACCAGCAGGCGGCGGCAGCGGCGCGGGGGAGGCGGCGCTCTTCCGCCCCCCACCCCGACGTTCCGCCCACGCTCCCCGAGCGTGGCGCCCAGCCGCGCTCCCTCAGGGGCACCTGTTGCCTCGCCTGTCATCCCAGCTCAAACGATGCGTTTTCTTGACACTCGCTAAATAGCCTTCACAATGCGCAAATGTGCGGAGGTAATTTCGTCTTCTCTCTGCAATAATACAATAATTATTATCATCAATACTGGATGGTCATGGAGTAAGTTACTTTGTTTTATGAGATACTGCGTCTATAGACTCTATGTATGATACTAAAACTAAATTTACGATTTTTAGAAATCTTTTCTGTATGTATGTATGTTCCTCTATAATTGGCAACACTGGCTGTCAACCAAGGCGGACGCGCCAAAATCTCCTCCGTGATTTTTTCTTGGTTATTAAATAAAATAAGTAAGTTTTTCCTATTTATTACGTTGTAAACGATCCACTTCGGTGCAGAAACCTGTGCCACAACTATGTCGGCAGTGCGAGAGTGTGGCGGATGCAAAAAACCGCTCCAGACTGGGGAACGCCAAATAGCGTGCTCCGAGTGCGCGTCGCAATTTCACGCAGAATGTGTGAACTCCTCTCTTCGCACACGCGCTACACGTGACACCTGGATATGTCCCCAGTGCTTCACCTCGAAGCGGAGAGCTGGGAACAACACCGACACTCCCGTGAGGAACACGATGGCGGCGCATTCTTCGACACTTACGGATCGTTCGCCGGACGCCTGTGCCGAGGACAACTTCGTGGTCAAAACATTGAAGATATCTACGGCGAAGCAACCGCAAGCAGACCAAGGTGTTCGTCAAAAACACGCTGATGAAATCGACGACTTCAGTACGACCATCCGAGCCGCTAGAAAGGAAATCGCCAACTTCCAAGCATCGCTGGAGGACTGTCAAAACCGTCTGAAGGGCTTCAACCAGCAGCTCGACACGATGGAGCTGCGCCTGCAGAGGCTGGAAGAGCGAGACAAGACGATAGACAACCTACAGGTGAGGGTGCATCGCCTTGAGCTTGAACTAAATTCACGTGAACAACAAGACATGCTAAACGATGTGGAGATTGCGGGAGTCACGGAACAGCCGGGTGAAAATCTCGGCCACGTTGTATCTGTCATCGCCTCAAAACTTCGAGTGGCACTCGACGAGAAGGACGTCGTCTTCACCAACAGAGTGGGGCCCCGACGTAGCAATTCTGGAGACGGGCGACCACGAGCCTTTGTTGTGCGACTCAGTCGTAGAGCGGTAAGAAACCAACTTCTAAAGGCGGCCAGAGTGCGACGTGGTATAAACACCGATGACATCCAGATCGCTGGCGCGAAAAACCCTATATATCTAAATGAGAGGCTAAGCAAACAGAACAGAAATCTTTATCACGCTACACGTACCTACGCAAAGACACATAACTTTCGCTATGTATGGACCCGATATGGACGTGTGTACGTCCGTCGAGAGGCTGGAGCACCTGCGATGCGCGTCGACAGCGAAGCAGAGCTACTGCGCATTATGGGAAGCCTTGCAGCAGACGTCGACACATCGGCCCAACCGGACGACAGCAGTACGACGACGACAACAACGGCCCATAGGATCTCCCACCGTTGAAACAAATACGCTCTACTCAGTATGGATCTGTCTCTGCATTATGTCTACCTATATGCTACTTTGTTGCCTCAAACTTTGTAATACGATATATACAACTGCAACTATCCTCTTAAAGATAGAATGTGAACGATACTATGCCTATTACAACTACAAATACTATAAATGTGTCTTACCTATAAACGTGTCTTACCTACTTATAATTCCACTTCTATATGTTAGCCTTATAAACTTATTACTTATAAATGTGTCTCATCTACATATAATCTCACTTCTATCTGTAAGTCTTATAAATGTGTATTACCTACTTATACTCTTGCTTCTCTCTGTAAGTCTACAAACAACAAAAATGATGGTTTTTCTGATCTATTATTTAGCTATTAAAAAAATATCTCATACTGGTCTCCTCGCTCTTAACATGTGTTATGCCTACAATGTCGCAAGAAAATATGAAAATCTAGGGATGTATTGTGTACTATTGAAAACTAAAATTGTAGTTTGTTGTGATCCACTATTATTAAACAATGCTAACATGTTGAACTTCGGCAAGTTATGCGATGAATCACGGAATGAAAAATCACCTAAATATAAATGTGTTTTAGGGCTATTCTGTAATCCCTCCGCTTTGTCTATCATTACATACGCCACATACACCATGTCAGCGCACTGGTACTTGCAAGTACTGCAACACCTAATACTTATGTACCCCATACGCTTGAGATGTCATCCTTAGAAAACACTGATGAGCTATACTTAGATATTGATACCGTAGCGAATGGTGCACTGCACGTGGTGGACGATCCGTCAATGTGTAAAAAATATTTATTGGATAATAAGGGGTTATCTATACTACATATAAACATTCGAAGCATAAATGCTAATTATGATTCCTTTACTGTATTTCTGAAACAAGCAGGATTTAATTTTGATATTATAGCACTTTCTGAATGTTGGATCGATCAATATTATACACCTAAAAATCTAGTTGGATACGACAACTATAACACTAAAGTAAATCTTAATCAAAATGATGGTGTCGTTGTATACACTAGATCACACTTAAATGCAATTGTTACTGAAACACAAGTGAGTGGAGCCAGCTGTCTACGCATAAGCATCTCCGGAAAAATATTGATTTATTGCTTGTACAGGTCACCATCTGTGACAAATACGGACGAATTCCTGATGTCACTTGACTCCGCTCTCAGCGATTCTGCGAATATTCCTTGTGTAGCTGTAGTGGGAGACATAAATATAGATATCAAGGGAAACAATAACGACCGAAAATGTGACAACTACTTGTGCTTGATGTCAGAGCATGGATTAACTGCCGCTATTAACCAACCTACTCGCTTGAATAATTGTCTAGATCACATCATGATTAAGTCAAGGGGTGCTTACACCGCCGTTATCTGTCATACTGCAATAACTGACCATTTTCCAGTTATGGCAAGTATAACTGACAATCCTATCTTAAACAAAGTAAATAAACATAAAACATTTAATAAAATAAACTATGAAGCATTAGGAAATGATTTAAAAAATACAGACTGGTCACCTCTATACAATATTTTGAACACCAATTCTTCAGCAGACTACTTCTGCGACGTACTCAATGAAAACATAAAAACAAACACTAAACTATGTACAGTACGCAAAAAAATTCTAAAAAGCTGGATCACAGTGGGTCTACTTAAATGTATTAAAAAAAGAGACAAACTACATAAAAAAACCAGGTCGGACCCATGCAACGTTGAATTACAAAGACAGTACAAAATATATAGGAACACATGCAAAAAAGCTATCAAAACAGCAAGGCAACTGCACTACCAAAAGGAGTTAGAACAGAATAATAAGAACCCCAAGAAAACTTGGGAGATTATTAAAGATATTGCTCATATAAAAAACACAAAAGATTCTAAGCTATTGCAGCTTTTGGCGGAGACCGGTGGTGGCGGCAACCCTTTGGATAGGATAAACGAGCACTTTGTAACAGTAGGTCAAAACCTGGCCAACAGAACCATTAATGACCTAGATACTACTGAAGAAAATCTAACAAATAACATGTCTACAGAACATTGGTTCCAGCGCTCATTCTTCTTCTATCCTACTAACGAGCTTGAAGTAGATAAAATAATTGAACAACTAAATAACAGAAGTGCCCCTGGAGCTGATTCAATAACTCCAATATGTCTAAAGTCCATTAAATCACATATAGTGAAACCTTTATCATACATATACAACATGAGCATGTGTACGGGTGTATTTCCCAAAGCGTACAAAGAGGCAATAGTATGTCCTATATATAAGGGTGGTGACAGCTCTATTCTAACTAATTATAGACCAATATCACTTCTAAGCACTCTTTCTAAAATTTTTGAGAAATTAATTGCAAAGAGGTTAGTATCATACCTTGAAAATAACTCCCTTTACTCTAACAATCAATTCGGCTTCCGGGCATCTAGATCCACAGAAGATGCAGTGTCGGAACTTACAGGGCATGTTACTAAAGAACTTGATAACGGCAACCTATGTATAGGAGTATTTCTTGATCTTGCTAAAGCTTTCGACACGGTGTCTATTCCAATATTGTTAAAAAAACTAGAAATCATTGGTATTCGCGGTGTTGCTCTGTCCTGGTTCCAAGATTATCTTACTAGCAGAGTTCAAAGAGTTAGGGCAAACAGTGAACTGAGCGAACCACGAAAGTGTACTTATGGCGTTCCTCAAGGCAGCGTACTGGGGCCCTTATTGTTTTTGATATATATTAATAACCTTTGCAACCTCAGCCTACCAAATGCTAAAATATTAACATTTGCCGATGACACAGCTATAATTTTTACTGGAAGAGATTGGCAGAGTGTTAAAAAGGATGCTGAAAATGGGTTAAGAGTTATAAAGACCTGGCTTGAAAATAACTTACTAACACTCAATGCTTCCAAAACTAAGTATTTATGCTTCACAATAGATAAACGGAAACAACCGGATTGCAATTTCACTATTCAGCTTCACAAGTGTAAACAAAATAATTCATGCAACTGCGAGACTCTCGAAAGAGTATCAGTTATTAAATATCTTGGAATTATGGTAGATCAACATCTTTGCTGGAAGCAACACATCGGTGCTCTGACATCACGTATAAGACGATTGATCTATTTTTTCAAAACAGCTCGTAGTGTCCTTGGACTAAATCTACTTAAATGTGTATATTATGCTTTGTGTCAATCTCTACTATTGTACTGTATAACTATTTGGGGTGGGGCTGCTGAATGCAATATTATAGCTTTAGAAAGAGCTCACAGAGCAGTTCTCAGAGTTATGCTCGGTAAACCCTATCGTTTCCCAACTGAAAAATTATATCGGGAATGTAAATTTCTCTCCCTTCGGCAATTATTTATTAAAGCAGTACTAGAAAAGTATCACAAAATTGGAAATCCAATGGAGTATGCAACACACAAACACCAAACGAGAAGTAAAATTCACAAAAATATTAAAGTCCCCACTGTTAGTACTAGCTTTGCCCAAAAATGTCATACATTTATCGGACCCTACTTGACCAATAAATTAGATTATCCTATTAGAAAAATTGCTAAAAAATATCTATTTAAAAAACAAATATATTCCTGGCTACTAACTATTGGACTTAAAAAATCAAATGAACTATTGAACATAATGGTGTAGTGATGGTGGAAAGTATACTTATAAGACTGAATACTTAGGATAGGTACACAGGTACTGGCTGAGAAAGTAAAATAAAAAATTTGTAAACTTCATTTTCTAAATGTATTTCTTTAAGTATTTTTTTTTTCTTCTCTTTAATCTGTTGACAGCTACCTGCCCCCTGCAAGACAGCTCACGCTAGTGCAGAGGGCAGGGGTTGATACTAAACATGTACAATGTAAAAACATTTATACAAATAAACATCTTTATCTTATCTTTATCTAACTCTTGAACCGATAATCCGAATTCGATGAAACGTAGTACACGCACATTTAATTATACGGGACACAGGATAGGCCAGGATAATAAAATTCAGTTCCGGTTACGCTAAGATGTGGCTGTCATACAAACCGAATTGTTTCGCCCGGTGAAATAAAGGTACCTACGGTAGCGGGCTTACTTATTTTCTTCTTTTTAAATACGAATTTTACGCGAGCCAAGCTGCGGGCAAAAGCTATTTCAAATATATATAGGTATGTACTTAGCAATGCGCAATATGATTTTTATATACACAGGGACTTTATTATTAGGCTGATTTATTGCAAAATTAAAGTAGTTTATCCAGTCTAGCTTATTCCCTGCAACGGTTTCGTGTGTGTTCTTTCACATGCTTTCTGTGAAATATTGTGTTTTGAACACCAACCAAACCTCTCGCATAAGAGACGCTAGTTTAACAGTCGCTACTGTACGTACGCATCAATGTGTCGCCTACTGTTTACATCACTGCTTACATTACAACATTGTTGAACATGAACACATTTGAGGAGATACATATGGAAAGATTTGTTCACCGGGCTGGTGAACAAATCAAAATAAGGAATAAAAAATAAATTTCATTTCAGCCAGTTTAACTTTTCAGTTTTATCAGCCTACTCGTTAGGAGGGGAATATATCGCCGGACCAAGCAACAGCTCAACGTACCAACAGTAAACTTTTTATTGCCAGAATGAAACTTTTCTAAAATATTTCCGTTAAATATTTCTCTCGCTAAAGTGACCGAGATGTAGCAAAAGGAACGCGAAGAGTTCGCCAAATTTTTTGGATATGTAGGATACTTACATTGTGGGACTGTGGCAAATAAAAAACACCGAATTGCACCGATTTGGTTGAAAACCAACAAATACATACATAAAAACAGAACATTATTTTTACGAGTATCAGCCACCACTCTCAGCGACAGAGCTCGTAGTTTTTTTAACACGAACAAACTTTTCCTAGAGGCACGCTGGCGCGTAACGTAATGGTCAGAGGGCTGATCTCTGCAAATGGGGTTCGGAACGCGGGCGCGGGGGCGTGAAGGTGTGATGAAAACATCAGTTCTCGAATTTTCAATAAATGTATAGCTATATATTAGTGACTCCAGCCCGCCCATGAGCAAACCTGCATCCTATGGTGTTGTTTCGTTCGTACCTCTCTATATATACCCTCGCCGATTTATCCATATCTGTATACTAGCACGCACGATTATTGCATGTTCTTCGTTATATTATGTCGTCGCCGCCTGCTCTTGTGATATTTTGATTAACGTGCGATTCCTGAGTTCGCAGGATTATTGCTGATACGTCACCCTTGATAAAAAAAAAAACTATACATATCTAGCTATCAATATTTCGCTTACGCGTACCGTACTACTACTGGGTTGTTAAATTTCAATTGTTTATTCCCATAGGAACACGCTATCACAACAATATTAAATTGATATTACATACATATTCTGCACGGTTCGTCATTAATGTTTTATCCCGATCAGCAGTGCAAACTATAACGAGGTCGAGGAACTGTTTGAAGCCTTAGGGCTCCCCCACACAGGTGCGTTATTATCGGTCGAAATTATCGCAATGTGATATTGCGTTAATGCGTTACGCGTTATATCCACACAGCTGCGTTTTTATCGTACTACTCCTATGGTCTGTTCCAAACAAACCTGGATAAAAGTTCATTCACATCACACCGGACTACCAATGTACGCGATATTTGCAAACAATAATTTACAAAACTATGAGATTTATCGCAAAATTCGTTACGCTTACGTCTCGTCGAGCGTCTCGTAGTACGAGTAGAAGGGGGTTGAACGCACGGCGCACGAGTCAGGTCAGTCAGGTGTATATTGCGGTGTGAATATTGTGTTAGATGTTGGGTCAATGACTTTTTATCCAGGTTTATTTGGAACAGACTATAACAGCGTTATTAATGCAGCCGTTAAGCACGATCGTATGCGTCCTACCTAATACAAAATGCACTAAGAACAAATATCGCAATATCGTAATAACGCAATAACCCTGCGTTCTGTCGATATTATCGCAGCAGTGTGTAAGAACGCATGCGTCCACATACAATCTGTACTGAAAACAGATATCGCAATAACGCATTGCGATAATATCGACCGTTGTAACGCACCTATGTGGCCTTTATACAGCATGTATACCCAGGACCCAGACACACCAACCACCCACCCGGCTATGATCACAGGAACCTACATAAAGACGGCTTGGTGGCGATTTTTGTCTGTCACATATAGTATTAGATCCTAAGCGGTCTGAACTATCTTCAAGTATGTCCAGGACGGACCTACTTGAAGACAGTTTAGACCAGATGTTCAACTAGTGTAGAGCGACGGTTGACCAAACGGTCCCACTTACTTTTTATTTTGATCGGGATTGTGTCCGGAATATACAAAGGTATGTACATAATATACCTATATTCAGTATTTATGAATTGTCGCTAATGCACTCGCGGAAAAACCGCCAAGTGCTCGCGTAGACAGTCATAGGATTGCATAGAGCGATGCACAGATAGGCGATGTGGTTGCATGCGGAAGTTTTCCGGCGCCGAAGGTCGCAGGGAGCGCGGGGCGGGGCGGGGCGCGGTGGGCGGCGCGGCGCGTAGGCGACGCCATCCATGCGCCGCGCCGCCGCGCCGCTCCTCCAGTGGAGCATTGTGGCAACGCGCGCGGGCCGTTACGCACGAGCTTGTCACTCGTCTGGCGGACAGTGCAAGCTTGGCTCACCCCTGGCCGGCGGACAGTGCAAGCCAGCTTCGGTCAGTGTAGATAGTGGCAGCCGGCTTCAGTCAGGCTCGCTGGAGGCGCGTACGCAATGGAACAGGAGTACGGGATCTACGGTCCCGACGCGAACTACGTGACGCCGTACGATCCGCAGCTGCCGCTGCTGATGCCGCCGCCGCAGCATCTGCACGAGATGCAGCCTCCGCTGCAGCAGCACTATGCACTCAATGGACACCTCAGTGACTACCATCAGAGGTAGGATGAGGATGTTGATATCTGCCGGGACTACGATTTGCGTTGGCACTCGCATTAATTGCATTTTTAAATTTTATTGTCATGAGGAATCATCGTCCAGGCGTACGATGAAAGCCAGTTATACCGTGAACCTGTTGAAACGTAGTGCCGTGCCAAGGTGCATCTGCTAATTATTTCCATAGTCGCTTCGGTCGTTTTAAAATAAATTCGGAATGTAGCTTCCGGTTGGGGGATAACTACCTACGCAATCTTAGGAAGTGGGGTTCTTCAAATCACTCTATTTTGAATTCAAGTCTAACATTCAAGTGGGTGACCGCTCGACCGTTCGAGGCTGACCGTGGTTCGGATTCCACGTTTGTCAACTATAGATCCCTTCCCTTCTTACCTTACCAAGTGGTAGGGTTTAACCCGCCCGGGTTGGTACCACCGAACTGAATGAAAAGTCTGTTGAAACGGCTATGTAAATAGTTCGTGTTTTTCGTCTAGTTCAGTGTAGCCGGCACGACCGAAGGTAAGCACTGACATGGCACCTATTTTACCATAGTATTATGGGCTGACATCGCGGATGTACTAGGTGTTGTAGCCAACCGTGTCAGTTTTCATAAAAATAAAAAAAGGTACGGCATTGTTTGATTGAGTATCTGTTAGTGTCGCCGCAATATATTAGTTAAAAGTGCACAATAATAATTATTAATGGGATTTATATACATAATATTATTATTTAATCACATAATCCCTCTCAAGGCTTACGCGTGCTAGCGGCGCTACATAAATTGCCTAAATATGTAAATATGCCAAACGTACGATTTTTATTTACTCGGATTGGAGTTCACTATGCGGTTTTTACTGTGAGCTAGGAAGTGCAATCATTCTAAGCAAAAAATTAATAAAATATATATTGAACATGACCTGATACACCCGGGATTCAACCCATTAAACCTGTTTCCGGCCGGAATCATTCGCCATTCCAGCCTAACTATATGGCAGGAAAGAGACACGATTGTTTTCAATAAATTACTAAAATTGTGCTAATTCAATTGAGTTTGTCAAACTGGCGAAGCCCCCTTGCCCTATTCACACACACCCTTCCGAGCGCTACGAATGCACCGCTGAGGATGTGAAAACGCACGGGTAGGTCTTGATAGAGCATGCGCCAACCGCTACGGCTGGTGGGTCGCTAAATATAGCTGATTTCGATGTTAATTATTTAGAATGTATTCTTTTAGATATTTAAATCGATATAGGTGCCGTAATTCAGATCGAAATATTGCACTTAAGTATTATTATAATAGACATATCAAAAAACAACAAATATGTACATATACATAATATAAATACAAACATTTTGGAGTCTCATTTCAAAATCTTTGCATATTATATATTATATGCTATTAAACAATTATAAATAAAACAAAATGTTAATACCAATACTTAACTGCTCCAAAGTATAACTAAGAAACAATATAATAAATTAAATTCTATATCGTCTTCTCAGTGATAAACGGGTGTATTCGGTAATTTAAAACAAACCTAAAACTGGCGGTAAAACCATGAAAAGCTTCGGCTTCGACCGATATGACCTTTACCTCTGAAACAATGTTTTCTTTCCTTGACATAGCGTAGGTAGCTTGACGTAGCACGACTCTCGCCCGAGTCCGCCCGACTTGCCCCGGTTGTCGGCGAAGGTAAGTGTTTTTTTTTCTCAAGTTTATGAAGTTGGATTTTTTATGGTATCTTCCTCAGCGTAACTTACCTAGAGATCCGTCTCCATCACTCCTGTGATCTGCAACCCAGTTTGGGAGACATTTTCATGGAAAGTTCATCCTTGCAGCACTCGAAATTTCTGGTTTCTATAGGCTAGTATGAGACAATATTTAGGTAAATTTTAAATTAAACGGATGAATGAAATAACTATGTTTACACTAGTACGTGATCGGAAATTCACACTCGTGAGGTCTGGATTTTCTGGAAGGCGATTAGACTTGCAAACTTTTCGAGAACTATCATCCGAATTGAGATTAGGCAGCGCAGCTATACCTACTAGAACTGTTCATACGCTATTATGGTGAAGCTGAAGTTAAAGTGTTAGACTACTCTCCTCTTAGCTAGTAGGTTTTTATTTGGTCTTGCTCTAGGTGTGCCTTACGCAAATCAAATAAAAATCAAATAAATTTTTTTTTTATTATTCGGAAAGAAAGAATAAGGAAGAAATGATTTATACATCATAAAATTGTTCACTAAAATAATTTAACCAAATATTTATATATGTACATGTGAGACGGTAAGGGAGCCCACTCAGCTGACTCAGTATGCAAGAGAGTGAAACTTATTTTCAGGGGCTCCCCTTTCCAACCAACGATAAGGCTAAAAACAACCAAATACCAAACATGACAAGTAAGAAATACAAGGGTGTATACGTGTGTGAGTTAGTGTGTGGAGTGAATGTAGGATGTGTGAGAAAGAGTGAGTGAATGTATTATGTATGAGGGTGAGTGAGTGTGTTTGAGGGAATGTATTATGTATGAGGGTGAGTGAGTGTGTGTGAGGGAATGTAGGAATTGTGAGGGTGAATGAGTGGGCGTGAGGGAAGTAGTATGTGTGAGGGTGTATGTGTGAGTGGTATGAGGGTGCTTGAGGGAATATAGGATGTGTGAGGGTGAGTGAGTGTGTGTGAGGGAATGTAAGATATGTGAGGGTGAGTGTATGTGTGTGAGGGAATGTAGGGTGTGTGAGGGTGGGTGATGGAATGTAGGATGTGCGAGGGTGAGTGAGGGTGTGTGAGGGAATGTAGGAATTGTGATGGGTGAGTAAGTGTGTGTAAGGGAATGTAGAAGTTGTAAGGGTGGGTGGGGGTGCGTGAGAGAATTTAGGATGTGTGAGGGTGAGTGAGTGTGTGTGGGGGAATGTAGGATGTGTGAGGGTGGGTGAGGGTGTGTGAGGGAATGTAGGGTGTGTGAGGGTGAGTGAGTGTGTGTGAGGGAATGTAGGATGTGTGAGGATGAGTGAATGTGGGTGTCGTGTGTGCATATTCAGCCACACATACTTTAAACATGCTTTGCACATACAATGTAATGACTATGTAACAAATTTATCTAAAGAAATATGCAGCGACTAGGAAAAAAATACACTTCAACAGCAATACAAAAATAAACTCTCGTAGTCGGTCGCTAACCTATCTAGAATAATAATGAATGATCGGCTGCGGAGTCGAAGGATTTTATTGAACAGGGAGGGGATGTTACAAATGTTTCTACTTTCAAGACACGGTTTTATTTGTTAATTTTATTAACTTTTGCCTTTTCATTGTACGATCTACCACCTGTCCAGTTTAATAAAAAAACATTTGGCGACTTTGCATTACCTACCCTGTCGCATCCCTAAATGAAAGCCCGACAGATTTTCCCGTACAGTGATTATCCAGTCGCTTCGTCCTATCCCGCATCCAATTAGTGAGCCAATTTAAAAGAACTTCCAATATAAAATAAGATAAATTCTCGTTGTCTCGAAAAAAACTTTAATAAGCGGAAAAATTTGAACTCAGTAGGTAAATTGCTAATACACCCATAAAACATTTTCGCAACTTACACTGTTGACTCGCTTACTCACAAATGAAAATGTACTCTAGGTATATACATCTACTGAAAGTGGATTTGCTTGAACTGTGTTTCCCATACGAGCGCGCGTCTCGTGTTTGTTGTGGTTTTGGATTTGATTTTACATCGGTACTGCGGTTACCTACTCTCGTGCTATTTTCAACGGTAACCTCGAACATCCAAGGTCTACTTTTGTATTACACGGTGTAGGGGCTGATTCTACATCTGAAACTGGATCAAATTTGTTCTATACTTTTTATTTTGAGAATTATTATTTTTTCCTTTCAAAAGTGCCGGAAAAGGTACGCATCAAAAATTTTTCAGTTTTACATACTGAATAAGTTTTCGGTGAAATATAAAAAAGTACCACCGAAACACCGTGAATTACATTTTTCTTCCATGGTATTTTTATAAATGTTCCTACTTAATTTCCTCTCTCTTTTTCTCTCTTTCTTTTTTCACTCCGTATGTCATTTTACTTACACCTGATCAATTGTATTCTATACTAATATTTTTGTTTTTTATGGTATCTGACATGGTTGGCTGCATCACCTACAACATCCGCATAGCAGCGGGTGAAATAGGTGCCATGTCAGTGCTTCCATTCATTTCATGTCGGCTACACTGAATTTATTATGTATTATTCAAACATTCAACCTGACTGGAAGAAATCTCTTTAAGGGATAAGTCCGCCTTTGCACTTCTTATGACTCTAACTATGTACTGTGTTTTCTTTGTGAACAATTTTTGTAGAGCAATAATGAAATTTTTATCTATCTAATTTCGGCTTAATCGTATTATCAAAGCCACCGAGGTTTAGTAGAAAAATAAAATCTACGCGGTAGCCCAGAATGCTGTTTTGTTCTCACTCGCGGATTGTCCGTGTGCATACTGATTTTAGCATGAATAAACGAAATTGTCACATGTCTAACGTCCGATCTTATACTACTATGTATCTAGTACCTATGTAGGTAGTTCGTATAGGTACTTGCCGTCACTGATGCAAGTTGAAGGTACATATATTGACGCGTTCGAATTGAGGTCCAATTTGTATTGGGGCTAATAAATCGGGATTTGTCCCGATTGTACGGATACATTTGGTCGGCAACACAGAAGAGCAAAGTTACAGTCCACCGCTTCCCGAGCGTCGATCTCATACATTGATCCTATCGTCGCCGGATCGAAGATTCCCATCATCCGGCTCGAAGGACCAATGTATGAGATCGACGACGCTCGGGAAGCGGATTATCTACTACGACATGATTTTTGGTATATTTTTTATAAATATTCAAGCCGAATTGTTTTAATAAATTGGCTGGTGGACTACTTGCAGAATAAAAGAGCTATAACGACATTACAAAAAATTTTATGAATATCCGTTAAAACTGTTAAGGTTCAAGCAGATAGATAGACAACGAGGTGTCATTAGGAAACCTAAATTTTCATACGGGGTTCTAGAAAAATACTTTGGCTCGGCTATCTCCCTTCCTTACTAGGCAGTAGGCTCAAATTGTACCCGACCGGGTTGATACTACCATACTGGATGTACGACGGTAGCCTCGGCTGTGTTCTCCTCTAGTCCAGTATAGCCAGCAATCCAAAGGGAAGTCTGCGGTATGGCACCTACCTTACCACTGTACTGGATGTCCGATGGTAGCCTCGGCTGTGTTCTCCTCTAGTCCAGTATAGCCAACAATCTAAAGGGAAGTCTCCGGTATGGCATCTACCTTCTCGGATGTATGGGCCGCATGTGCTCTGGCTGGACCCTCTGACTCAGCCACCCATATACTTACATAAAAAAACATTTTTTTATGGAAACTGACACGGTTGGCTACATCACCTACAACGTCCGCGCTGTCAGCCCATAACACCGGGTGAATTAGGTGCCATGTCAGTGCTTCCCCCTTTGATCGTGCCGACCACACTGAACTGGTCGGAAAACACAAACTATTTACATAGCCGTTTCGACCGACGTTTCATTCAGTGCGGTGGTACAAACCCGGGCGGGTTAAACCCTACCACCAAGTAAGATTAGGAGGGAAGGGACCTACAGTTTTACGAAGAATCCGAACCTCGGTCAGCCTCCAACGGTCAGCGATCACCCATCCAAGTACTGACCGCACCCAGCGTTGCTTAACATTCAATAGCGACAGTTGACTGTCTGCACTATCGAGGCTGAAAAACTTCGAGCTATCGAGGCTGAAAAACTTCGACCCCTGTAATAAGTTTTCCTTCTTCTGATAGGTAAGTAAGTAGTTAACTAATGGCATTCGCAACACCCGCATGCGACCGAATATCCATGGGCGTCATTATTCATTAGACACCTTATGGGTGGCTCGGCGCCGGATGTATATTGCTTTCCATAAAAAAAAGTTAAAATTTCCTAGAGATTTCCGAGATCTAGATCAGATAATACCTAATACCTACCACAGAGCAAACTAAATTGTCGCATTTCTTGACTAACAATAAGTTGACAACTATTTGATAAATATTCATGCCAAATTGTAATTTCTCAAAATGTTCTTCAGTAACGTCTAATATTTTACACGTTTGCATGCTAATTAAATGTTGATTTTTTACCTAGCTACTCGCCCGTGGTACTTGTACATAATTAATTTCAATTACTCAAATGCGTCTTCACGAGATTACTCACCGGTTATACAAAATTGCATAACATTCATAGCTTACATATACTTACATATGTATAGCATAAAATGCAACTATAATCCAGCACATAATACTCATAAACCACATCTATTCATCATTGTCACGTTATTTACTAGAGAATTGATTAAACTAATTGATTGTATTGTTCTAACTGAAGCCTGCCACCGCATTGTAGGCGAAGTATAATCCATCTATGACTGCGCAGATATAGTGCATTTATAACTATGCACACATGTATCAGTATACTTGTTGATGGAAACGCATTTCAAATACCTACACTTTTAAATGCCTATTGTCTTAGAGGGATATAAAAGGGAGGGGATATAAAAGGGAGACTGAATTAATCTCCTGCTAATGCTGCACCATCGCACGATGGTGAAGTAGTAGCGGAGTGAAATTCTTTCTCCAATTTCCGACTCACACCTCCTCGCGGTGTATCCTGGAAACTTAGGTGCGTAATACCATAGGTATTACAATCCTAAGGCTGACGAGAGCGGAAGACTCGCCAAGACGTTTGGCCAACGTGGCGTTTTATGGCCAAAACCTCCAATGAAAAGTCCTACAGTACCTCGGCCCCTAGTTCCCAGCGGCCCCGCTATTCCGGATCATCGTGGTGGCGGTCCAGGTTCCGGCGGGGCGAGGGGTGCTAAGAATCCCTGGGTTAGATCTGGCTGCCACACCCAACTACACTTGGCTACCCATAACATACGGACTTTGAGAACGCAAGAGAAACTGGTCGAGCTGGAACAGGAGCTGGCTCATATAAAATGGGACATCCTGGGTCTTTGCGAGGTCAGAAGAAAGGGCGAAGAGACTGAAGTGCTACGTTCCGGCAACCTATTCTACTTCAGAGGAAATCCCCAAAAATCGGAAGGTGGAGTGGGATTTATGGTGAGGCGCAGCCTCGTGAACAGCATCATCGAAATCGACAGCGTGTCGGACAGAGTGGCCTACATCATCATCAGGCTGAACAAGCGGTATCAGCTGAAGGTGGTGCAGGTATACGCTCCCACAAGTTCACACGCTGACGACGAGGTGGAGCAGTTTTACGAGGATGTATCCAAAGCCTTAGAAACCAACAAATCTCACTTCCAGTACGTGATGGGAGATTTTAATGCCAAACTGGGCAAGCCAATTGTACTCCGCAGCAATCCCTGCCCCAAGTCCAAGCAAACCAGTCGACTCTGATAGGCGTGCGCCGCTCACTAGACACTACACGGAGGATCTACCCGATATTAGTGTCTATGAGATAAAGGCTGCCTTGAAAGGACTCAAAAAACACAAGGCTCCAGGTGAAGACGGGATAACGACAGAGCTGCTGAACGCTGGCGGACGACCGATCCTGAAGGAACTGCAAAAACTGTTCAATGCAGTTCTTGAAGGCGGTGTAGTTCCGGCCGCATGGCGAAATAGTGTCGTTGTCTTGTTTCACAAGAAGGGGGATAGGGCGAAGTTGAAAAACTATCGACCTATCTCACTTCTTAGCCACGTGTACAAGGTCTTTTCAAGAGTCATCACGAGTCGGCTGACACAGAGGCTGGACCAGTACCAGCCTCGTGAGCAAGCTGGATTTAGGAAAGGGTACGGCACCATGGACCACATATTTACTGTGAGACAAGTGGTGCAAAAATGCGAGGAGTACAACAAGCCGCTCTTCCTAGCCTTCGTCGACTATGAGAAGGCGTTCGACTCAGTTGAAAAATGGGCTGTCGAAAACTCCCTCCTCAGGTGCAGAATCGACCACCGCTACATCGAGGTGCTCCGAAATCTGTATCGGTCCGCGACGATGACTGTGAGGCTTCACGAGAATACCCAACCTATCCTCCTTGGTAAAGGCGTAAGGCAGGGGGATGTGATCTCACCCAAGCTCTTCACAAACGCATTGGAAGATGTGTTCAAGATGCTTGAGTGGGACAACATGGGTATAAACGTGAATGGAGATCTTCTCAGTCATCTGCGTTTCGCCGATGACATTGTTCTTCTGTCCAATTCCCGAGATCAGCTTCAGATCATGCTGGAAGACCTTTATACAGCGTCGATGAAGGTTGGTCTGAAGATGAACCGGGACAAAACCAAGGTCATGGCGACCGAGGTTATGACGGGAGGACAATTTGTTATTGGCGGAGAAGTGATCGAACAGGTTGAAGAGTACATATACCTCGGTCAAATTCTGCGGCTTGGTAGACAAGGTCTGCTTAAGGAGGTGGAGAGACGAATTCAACTGGGTTGGGCTGCCTTCGGAAAACTAAAATTCGTCCTGAAGTCTGACCTTCCGCAGAATTTAAAGACCCGTATATATGACCAGTGTGTCCTCCCGGTTATGACGTACGGATGTGAAACGTGGACTCTGACGGTCGCTGTTGTCCAAAGGTTGAAAGTTGCCCAGCGAGCAATGGAGCGAGCCATGCTGGGTATATCGCTACGTGATATGGTGCGTAACGAGGCAATCCGCCGACGCACCAAAGTAGTCGATATTGGACACCGGGTGGCTAAGCTCAAGTGGCAGTGGGCTGGGCACGTTAGCCGAAGAGACGATGACCGTTGGAGTTACCGTGTCCTACACTGGCGGCCGTGGACAGGAAAACGGAGTGTGGGAAGACCACCCGCCAGGTGGGACGACGACATCAAGTACGCCGGCGGAAATCAGTGGTTCCGTATCGCTGAAGGCCGGGAGGACTGGAGGAAAATTGGAGAGGCGTATGTCCAGCAGTGGACGCTTACACGCTGACTGACTGACTGACTTGTCTTAGAGAGTTTTGTGATACTTTAACACCGCTCGATGTAATTTGGCGACAAAAATATTATCGCGATAATAATATGATGGAACGCGTACTCATCTCTATAATTATTTCTAAACGAGTTCCGCAGTTTCGTTATTATGAAAACCTGAAAAATTATTAAAAAAAAGTTTATCTTAAAATGTACATCTCGTCTAGGTATATATTTTTTTATTTTTTCGGATGCTTCGGTGATTCTAAGAATGGATGATAGAAGATCAAAGATATTTATGGAGAGAATTTGAGTGAAAGAGTCGGAAAGTATGGGCCTATTTTTTTTTTATGGAAAATGACACGGTTTCCACACTGACACTTGTTTTGTTAAAATGTTTGGATAATTCGGTAGATTCATCTGGAATTTATTATATTTGTATGGGGGTCCCCTTTATTTTTACTTTTTGTATATTATTATTATTTGTTAGGATATCCGCACATAAACCGACTTCTTATCACGGTTCAAAGACAGCCATCGGACGGACAGACAGAAGGACATACAGACAGATAGACATACGGCGTAAGCTTAGTAATAGGTTTTCGTACGGGGTACGGAAACTGAAAAAGAGCCCTCTCTCCATCCACCCCTTTAGATGCATGACATACGATCGCTAAAAATTGTACCTAAAGGAATTGGGTTACACACAAAACCAACTTTAGCATTTTGAGTTCTCGTTAGGTTCATGTACCTATGCTATCTCTATCTCTTATATACATAGTCTAAAATGCACGTGTTTTTTTTTTCTTCAACGTTTATAAAATCGTTCAGGCTTCTGTTCGTCCATCTGTCTGTCACAGCCTGTAGCTCCTAAACGGTTCGAGCCTTGAAACTTGCAACGTTTATAGATTTCTGGGAGGTAGCAAATATTTTTATGTGTAAACAATGCTATTAATTAATATACTAATTCATAGGGTCCGCTTAGAGAGTTTGATATTCATCATCAGCCCGTATCGGTCAACTGCTAGACATAGACCTCTCGCCTATGTCACAGCCTGTATCTCCTAAAAGGTTTGAGCCTTGAAACTTGGAACGTTCATAGATTTCCGGGAGGTAACAAATATTTTTATGTGTAAACAATGCTATTAATTATTATATTGATTAATAGGGTCCGCTTAGAGAGTTTCATCATCATCATCAACCCGTATCGGTCAACTGCTAGACATAGACCTCTCGCCTGTCACAGTCTGTATCTCCTAAAAGGTTCGAGCCTTGAAACTTGGAACGTTTATAGATTTCCGGGAGGTAACAAATATTTTTATGTGTAAACAATGCTATTAATTATTATATTGATTAATAGGGTCCGCTTAGAGAGTTTCATCATCATCATCAACCCGTATCGGTCAACTGCTAGACATAGACCTCTCGCCTGTCACAGCCTGTATCTCCTAAAAGGTTCGAACCTTGAAACTTGGAACGTTCATGGATTTCCGGGAGGTAAGTAACACGTCTTTTAATATGTAAACAATGCTATTAATTAATCTATTAATTAATAGGGGTCGCTTAGAGAGTTTCATCATCATCATCATCATCATCATCAGCCCGTATCACTCAACTGCCGGACATAGGTCTCTCGCCTATGTCACAGCACAGCCTGTAGCTCCTAAACGGTTCGAGCCTTGAAACTTAGAAACTTTATAGTTTTCCGGGAGGTAACAAATATTTTAATGTGTAAACAATGCTATTAATAATTATATTAATTCATAGGGCCCGCTTAGAGAGTTTCATCATAATCAGCCCGTATCGGTCAACTGCTAGACATAGACATCTCGCCTATGTCACAGCCTGTATCTCCTAAAAGGTTCGGAGCCTTGAAACTTGGAACGTTTATACATTTCCGGGAGGTAACACATCTTTTAATGTGTAAACAATGCTATTACTTAATCTATTATTAATTAATATGGGGCCGCTTAGAGAGTTTCATCATCATCATCATCACCATCAGCCCGCATCGGTCTAATGCTGGACTTAGGCCTCTCCCAAGGCACGCCACACCACACGCGGTCTTCCGCTCTTCTCAACCATCCACTCCCGGCTATACCTGGGCCGGGGGGCGTCCCACCCTACGTTTGCAGAATTGTTCTTTGTTGCACTTCGCGAAACGCACGTATAGCGCAAATTCTAATCGTAAATTGATCATCCTGGGGGCCTTGAATGAAACGTATACATTCGCTTATCAGTGACCACTGTGTCGCCCACTACATCTTACTCAACTCGATACGCATGGTTCAACTATCGCAATTGTTATATTTTGCTGTTCAGTGCGAACCTCCCTAAGGCACGCGACAAGATTGCCATGATAAAGTTATTCGCAAGAGCGCTGAGCTCCGGACGATAGAGCCTTGCGTAACGCTTACTTTTAACTAAGTGGAATTAACAGAAGACCTATCGAGTCCCTGAAATAGCGACCGATAGACTGAAGAAAAGAGCAATTTTCCTATACGCAAGGCTTTCTGTCTTCTGCGTACCGGAACACTCCCTTAACTTTCGTGATTTCCATTAATTAACCACAAGACTGGTTTAACCATCCTTATCTCTACATTGAAAATTTATTATATTTTATTTATTTATTTTAAAGAAACACACAGTTATAAATGTCTTAAATTAATAAATTTATAGTAAACTTTATAAAACATATTGCCAAAAATTGAAGTATACTAGTACTTAAATATGTAAACATTGTGAAATATATACAGATAATTAATTAAAAGATTGGCTGAGGTTTGAATGTGAGAAATCCTTGTAAGGGATAAGTCCGCCTTTGCCCCTCATGTAAATTACCGACTTATCGTTTGTGTCGTTTGTAAAATGTTTTTTGGAGCAATAAAGTATTTGTAAGTATCTATTTATCTATAAATAAATTTAGCATCAGCATTTAAATTCCCCATAGCAGATAATAAATAAATAAAATAATGCTGAAATAGGAGCATGCAGCATAATGCTAATGAGAAAATAAGCTGTGACAGACGGACAGACAGACAGACACAAGAGTGATCCTAAAAAATGAAAATGTTCCTGATACCATAAAATCAATAAATAGTGACAATGTGTTCCAGACTCAGCTGAAAATATTTCTCTTAGACAATCCATTTTATAAGTTAAGTGAATTTTTTTGTTACAAATTTTATTAATAACTTGACTGGACCCTATGTTCTATGTTGTTGTATTTTTTATTATCTTGACTTAATAATTTAATTTTTTTGCTTAGATATAGTATGTAATATTTAACATAATGAAACTTAGTATGTAAGTTATATTTAAAAAAAGCTCTGTAAGGTTTCTTACCCGGTTCTTCCATAAAGATTGCACTGCTGAACGGGACATGACAAAAAAAAATAATAATAATGATAATGACGAACCATACTGAATATGCATATGTCTCAATGAAATATTGTTATTGTTGTGTGTTCTTTATGGCGAAATAAATATCTGAATCTGAATCTGAATCTATGAGTTTTTTTCCTCTTTTGAGGCACGGAATCCGAAAAAAGTGTTTACAGTTTTCGGTTGCGGTCAAAGGAACTTCAAGTACCTAGTTACCTACCTCGTTAACCGATTGTAGACCTATTGCTAGACGGTTTAAGTTTGGGTTAGGTTACGTTAACTTAAACCTAACCTAGCCTAACCTAAGCTAAGCTATGTATAGCTTAGATAGTAAATGTTTTTATAGAAAGCGCTACATGTGGCGCCTAGCCACCCATAAGTCTAACGACGCCCATGGACATTCGAGCGCATGCGGGGTTGCGAGTGCTATGCCGGCCTGACGGGTGCCTGATCACGCCTTTCTTGAAGGACCCGTTACTATACTAATGGGGGGAAATATGGTGGGCACGGAAATCCTGCCAGAGTTTACCAGTTCTGTGGAGGAATGATCTACAGATCCGATTGGTACACATTCACTGTAAGTCTAGCGTGTGATGCAATCCCTGCCCGGTTACGGAGGTGGAAAGGGGACGGCGGGATCGCGCCGAACAGATTCTCCTAGTACTCACCATGAAATATATTTACTGTGCCATGAAATAAGCGATAGAACACACTTATAGGGAGCCGACATCCCTACGGTGTTGTAGTGGTTCTAGATCGCGGGACACTTCGGGGTCACCCGCGAGTCGCACGGCTCGACGCTGGATCGAGTCCAAAGGCGTAAGCTGGTACCTATTTAGCCGTGCCATCCCACAAGTGGAAGAAGTACTCCAAGCAGAACCTAATATGGGATTTATACAAAAGCAGCCTTTGGCCCGGCGTGAAGTACCGACGCACCTTATTGAGCACGCCCAGCTTTTTAGAAGCCTCCCTTCTTATATTACTAGGTGGTAGGGTTTAACCCGCCCGGGTTGGTACCACCACACTGAATGAAAAGTCGGTCGAAACGGCTATGTAAATAGTTTGTGTTTTCCGTCCAGTTCAGTGTAGCCGGCACGACCGAAGGGAAGCACTGACGTGGCACCAAGTTCACCCGGTGTTATGGGCTGACATCACGGATGTTGTAGGTGATGTAGCCAACCATGTCAGTTTCCATAAAAAAAAAAAAAACCCGGTAATGTTTTATGTTTCCCTTGATATGTCGCCGCAAGTTTAGGTCGTGCGACAGTTCGCCTCCGAGGACCCCGAGGTGGTCGCTTAATATAAGCGATGTGCCGTGGAAGGAAGGTGCTGGTGTGAAGGCAGCTCTCTTCGCACTGAATCCGCAAATGTGCCTTGGTCTTAAAGGCGTTGAACTCTACCAAATTACTATGACCCATTCGGAAATAAATCAAAGCGTTTCCATTTTTTCAGTTTTCATATTTTGTAAACATTTTAAGAGTGATTGATTGCGTTAAAGATTTTTATCTATTTTATTATGGTGTTTCAAAGTTTAGTCTAAGCGCCACCTTAGCACAAGTCTAAGTGCCCAGTTGGCCGCGGTAGGTAACTTCGCACCTTTGTTTGATTTCGGTAGCTTGCGGATGAGAATTGTATTATATGTACCTGCGCGGGTGAAGGAAGACTCGCGTTTTGTGAGAAATGAGAATACGATGGGCGTGTCGTGGGGGTGGGCGTGGCCTCGCGCCGCCTACAAAGGCGTCTTGCCACGCCCATACTCATTTTCAGGGTCGATCACAACTTTCGGTTGCGCTTTTGTATCTTAGCCGAGCAAACGCCCCGTGTGTCCTATACGAATAGATTCAATGGAAATATCGTAGTTACTATAATTATATTATAGAGATAAGTGGGCATCATTGGAGGAGGCCTTTACCCAACCTGGGGACCTTGCTTAATAAAAAACCTAATTTAGTAATCATAACATTAATAGTAAATAAGATTGAAATGTAGCATGGTCAAATAAAGGCTTTTTTATTTTATTTTTTATTTTTATTTTCATTATTATTTTTTTATTTTTATTTTTATTTTTATTTTATTTATTTTATTTAATATAGAAGGCGGGACTATTGCCGAATACAATTTCTTACAGTCACAATGTATTCCTTCCCTTTAGAAACGGTACAGTGCTTGCCTGAGTATCTACATACTTATACCTCCCCGGCTGCCATTGAGAATATTTCCCTGTGAAATATTCTGGCGAAAAATTGGGAATTCTTGTTTTAAAAATAAACGTCCCACGAAGACCTCCCACTTCTTCAAACCAACCAAACTTCATAAAATTGGGAACGGGGGAAACCATATTAAATGTTTGCTTTGAAGTAACTAACTTGTTAACCGCATCGCGTAACCAACATTTCCACATTTAAATGTTAACGGACACTTCGAAGGACGATAGAAATTGATTGTACTAAAACTTGAGTATCTAGCTACTTGAAAAAAATAAATTAATTGTCAGCCTCGATAGCTCAGTGGTGCAGACAGTCGACTGTCGCTATTGAATGTTAAGCAACGCTGGGTGCGGTCAGTACTTGGATGGGTGACCGCTGACCGTTGGAGGCTGACCGAGGTTCGGATTCCTCGTAAAACTGTAGGTCCCTTCCCTCCTAATCTTACTTGGTGGTAGGGTTTAACCACCGCACTGAATGAAACGTCGGTCTAAACGGCTATGTAAATAGTTTGTGTTTTCCGACCAGTTCAGTGTAGCCGGCACGATCAAAGGGGGATGCACTGACATGGCACCTAGTTCACCCGGTGTTATGGGCTGACATCACGGACGTTGTAGGTGATGTAGCCAACCGTGTCAGTTTACATAAAAAAAAAGGCGTAAGCGTTTTGCCAGAAATGTTCAAAATCGTGATTCTTAATTTTTCTACCGAAATAATACAATATAATTATTAAAAACCATTGACAGAAAAATAAAAAGCAATATAGGTAAAGGAAAATTATTACAAAAGAAAAACGTATTTATAAAAAATCATTGATATATCTAACTAACTACCTACTTACTGATCATCATTCCATGTATCTTTTATTATGCTATTTTGAATTTAAAACATTAATTTGCTTTCTGCAAACGACAGTAGAGAATAACTTCTTTGCACTCGTGACACACCGAGCGGTTCGTTGAACTTTATTAATAAACTAGCTGTTGCCCGCGGCTTCGCTCGCCTGAAATTCGTATTTCAAAGAAGAATGTAAGTAACTAAGGGCGAGGCCGAACGCCGAGCTGGGTTCAGGTAAACGATAAACCTTCTCAAAAAAGCAAGTAACTAAGGGCGAGGCCGAAGGCCGAGCTGCGTTCAGGTAAACGATAAAACTTCTCAAATAAAGTAAGCAACTAACGGCGAGACCAAAGGCCCAGCTGCATCCTGGAAAACAATTAACCTTCGCGAAGAAAGTAAGTAAGGGCGAGGCCGAAGGCCGAGCTGCGTTCAGGAAGACGATAAACCTTCTCGAAGAAAGTAAGTAATTAAGGGCGAGGCCGAAGGCCGAGCTGCGTTCAGGAAGACGATAAACCTTCTGGAAGAAAGGAAGTAACTAAGTACAAGGTCGAAGGCCGAGCTGCGTTCAGGTAAACCATAAACCCTCTTCCGCCTTCGGGCCTCGCCCTTAATACTGTCTTTCTTCGATAGAATATAATGTCGTTTACTCAATCTTAATATCGCTTAGTTACCTACTTTCTTCGAGAAGGGTAAACCATCTCGAAGAAGGTTTTGTTTACCTGAACGTAGTTTTGCTTTCGGCATCGTTCTTAGTTACTTTGTTTGAGAAATTATATGGTTTAGCTATACGCAGCTCCACCTTCGGCGTCGCCATTAGTTAAATTTCTTTGTGAAGAGATAACTGATCGGAGCTCGGCCTCCGGCCTCGCCCTAACTTACTTGCTTTCTTGGAGATAGTTTATTATTTATCTGAACGTAGCTCGGCCTTCGGCCTCGCCTTAGTTAGCTACTTTTTTCGAGAAGGTTTAAGCTCTTCTGAACGCAGATCGGCCTCCGGGCTCGCCCATAGTTACTTATTTCATTTGAGAAGGTTTATCATCCGTCACAATACAGCTCGCCCTTAGTTACTTGCTTTCTTCGAGATGGTTTGTCATTTATCAGAACTTAGCTCGGTCTTCGGCCTCGCATTAGTTACTTACTTTCTTCAAGACGGTTTACCTTCTTCCTGAACCCAGCTCGGCCTTCGGCCTTGCCTTAGTTACTTACTTTCTTCAAGAAGGTTTACCTTCTTCCTGAACGCAGCTCGGCCTTCGGCCTCGCGCTTAATTACTTGCTTTCTTCGAGATGGTTTATTATTTATCAGAACGTAGCTCGGCCTTCGACCTCGCCTTGGCTATTTACATTCTTCAAGATGGTTTAGCTTCTTCCTGAACGCAGCTCGGCTTTCGGCCTCGCCCTTACTTGTTTTTTTCGGGATGGTTTATTATTTATCAGAACGTAGTTCTGCTTTCGGCCTCGCCTTAGTTGCTTACTTTCTTCAAGAAGGTTTATCTTCTTCCTGAACGCAGCTCGGCCTGCGGCCTCGCCCATAGTTACTTACTTTCTCCAAGAAGGTTTATCTTCTTCCTGAACGCAGCTCGGCCTACGGCCTCGCCCATAGGTTAGTTACTTCCTTTCTTCGAGATGGTTTACTATATTTTATCTGAACGTAATTCGGCCTTCGGCCTCGCTTTAGTTACTTGCTTTCTTCAAGAAGGTTTATCTTCTTCCTGAACGCAGCTCGGCCTGCGGCCTCGCCCTTAGTTACTTACATTCTTCAAGAATGTTTTTCTTCTTCCTGAGCTCCGCCTTCCGCCCCGCCTTTAGTTACTTTCATCGAGAAAGAATATCGTTTACGTGAGCGCAGATCCGCCTTCGACCCCGCCTTTAGTTACTTACTTTCTTTTTTTTTAATACGAATTTCACGCGAGCGAAGCCGCGGGCAACAGAAATATAAATTGCACCAATGATAGCGACATAACTTCAACTTTTAATTTTATTTTATTATCAAACAATTCGTCACCGGCCAGCTCACTTCGCGATGACAGTTCTCCGTTGTCAACTTGGCTTTTAAAATGGTTTTGCATTCTATGAATCAAATATGTAATCAAGAAACCTTTACTTTGGACTACCCGATTTCAAATACGCTATAATATTTTTAATAATATTGATTTTTATTATATTTTTTTATTTATTATGTTATTCCGGGATGTACACTGTCACTACACAAAGTTTCGTCTAATTCCGTTCAGTGGTTTTTGCGTGATGCGCGTACAGACAAACAAACAAACAAAAATTTTAAAAACTGTTCTAACATGTTCAGTATCTCATTTTAAGCCACCCTGGTAAGTTTTTTTCCGAATACATTCAATGTACAGACTTTCTTACCTTTACGATTTTATTATATGTATAGATAACACTCTACCTACCTACACAATACAATTCAACCTGCAGTCTTGCCTGCAGTCTTATTATTATCTCCTTTCGTATTAATTTTCAGCAAATGTGTCGATGCTTGCAATTTCTGCACATACTAATATCGTATTACCTTCAGCACATACACAGCAATATTGTATACCTTAATTGATAATAAAATAACCAATGATATTATCTTGAAAATTGCATGTAAGCACTTACGAGTAAGTACTGGGTTGGCCATAGATACCTAAATTCAGTTTAGAAAATAGTGTTAGCTGTAAGACTTCGTTCTGGCCACATTCCATTGAATAAATTTAAATTCCTGATGAAAAAGAGAGATACTCCAAATTGTGATCGGTGTAACAAGGAGGATGACTTGTACAATTTGCTGATGGAGTGTGGTCAGAACGAGAAGTTACGAAGGGAATTTAAGAGGTCACATATAGGGTGGACAGACTCAGTTTGTTTTATTATAGTATACCTACATAAACTGTTGACGAGCCCATGTGAGAGGGATTTAGTTATTGTGTTGGACTTCGTTGAGCGTTCTCTATCCCTTCTAGGACTCTGGGTCCTACCTTAAGTGATAGGGAAGATGAGTACTATGGGGCTAATATTAATAAATCATTGTTAAAAAAGAAACAGTATATATCTACTTAAACAGAAGAGAACTTATTTATGGTGCATCCTGTTACTAGGGCCTGTGAGCTGACAAAGCTGCTGTTGTGGCATTATGTTCGCGTCTCGTACCTAATTCTGACGTTACATGTGGTGTGCATGCCTAGTTTCGAAAGGGATCAGTCAGTCAGTCAGCGTGTATGCGTCCACTGCTGGACATACGCCTCTCCAATTTTCCACCAGTCCTCCCGGAACCAGTGCTTTCCGCCGACACACGTGATGTCGTCGTCCCATCTGGCGGGTCGTCTACCAACACTCTGTTTTCGTATCCGCGGCCGCTAGTGTTGGCCACGGTTACTCCAACGGTCGTCGCCGCTTCGGCTGACGTGCCCAGCCCAGTGTCACTTGGCACTGACTGACTGACGTGTAGCAAGCAGTTGACGTAGCCAAACATTAACTAACTCCGCCAACCATGCTGGATTGCATCGAATATGCTGACTTGTTTATGGCAGCTTGGTGAACAATGGCGATGCGATAAGCCTGAAACTATCCTTTTACCTACAGACAGGCAAACGTTACCTTTTATAATAGCAGACATTTTTGTACCTACAGCATGTTTCAAATAAGTATATTCTTTACTTATATATATATGCTAGCTTTTTTCCTGCAGCTTCGCTCACGTGAAATTAGTATTTAAAAAGAAGGAAGTAAGTAAGCCCGTTACCGTAGCTTTGTTTCGGCGCGCGGAACAATTCGGTTTGTATGAGAGCCACATCTTAGCGTAACTGGAACTGAATTTTATATAGCCTATCCTGTGTTACGTATAGTTTAATGTGATTGTAGGTACTAAGTTTAATCGAATTCAGATGATCAGTTTAAGAGTTATGGAGGAACATACATACATACAGAAAAGATTTCTAAAAATCGTCAATTTAGTTTTAGTATCATACATAGAGCCTAAAACGCAATAGGTATATCATAAAACAAAGTAACTTACTCCATGATAATACCTTACAGATTTATTATTAGTATGATGATGATCATATTGATTGATTGATATAGTATGATAGTCCTAGACGCGCGGACCTGGACCAGATCGGGCATGTGCTCAAAAAGGGTCAACCGACGAGCATGCATGAAGAACATTATGGGAGTGGAAGAGTCGGCAGAGGTGTGTCAGGATCTTGGCCACTTGGAGATCCGTTGTCTCTGCCTACCCCACTGGGAAGCAGGCGTGACGCTATGTATGTATGTGTAATATGTGTATGTACTGTAACAGTACTGCACCGTTGGTCAGTGTTCTTGTTCTTGAATAAATGAAAACAGTATGGACGATTCCAGAAAGATGTAATCAGGATCAATATTCGTAACACATGTTATATAATTTTCGCGTCTCGGGTCTCGGCCTAAACTGAAAACAATATTTCGCAAAGCTACATGTCAAGACAAAAAAAGAGTCGCATTCGAAACCCTCGACAATTATAATTCAAATTTGAAAATCATAGATAGACTCTATGATAAAAGAATAAAATATTGTACTGGCCAACTACCAGTGCATATCAACTACCTCGACTTTCCAAAACATTTGCGCTTTCTCCCTAAACTTATTTTTAGCGCCAGTACAGTAGTTGTTTCGATGTTTTCCTTCGCCTTTAGGTGCCTACTTGGAAGTTTGTTATCAAAGTGAGCACGCGCGACGCGCGCGCTGTGTTCAACTACGCTTACGTGTATGTGTCGGGCTGTGCGTGTATGTATATCTCATGTATGAACTAGTGTTGTAACGAATGCCTATTTTCCTACATTCGCGAATACGAATGCGAATACGAATATTCCAAAATGATATTCGCGAATACGAATACGAATAAGAATACGAATAAGAATATTGAAAAATGTTATATGAAATTTTATATCCAAATGAAAAACCATTTAAATTTTCTATTATAAATGTAGATCTACCTACATTGAGTCCTAAAATTTCACTGCTTGACACTGCATTTTGAAAAAAAAAAAAATGAAACGAAATTAGTGCGTTACAAAAGATTTATAATTTTATTTAATAATCAAACTTTAGGAGTGACAAATTATGCTTAGCAGCGTTCTTTTGTTTTGAAAGGAAAACAAGCAAGAACAGACAGACATGTTTTGCGCTATAGGCATATTTTCTCCTTGGCTGGCCCGCACCCCACCGCACACACTACGCGCCCATTGGTTTGCGCGTATAATACGCCTCACCTACCAATATTGTTGCGCCTCACTCTTTCATTAGTAAAACACGCGAAGTAAAATATTCGATAAATATTCGGTATCTTACAACCGAATACGAATACGGATACGAATATTAAAAATGAACCGAATATTCGGAATTTCGAATGCGAATACGGATATTCGTTACAACCCTAGTATGAACATGCATGTATTGTATGCGCGCGGCTGCATAACTGATGTATTGCATAGCGCAAGTGCAAGGTCGCATTCAGCGACTACTTCCTTGCTCCGAGTAATGTCGTAATATTTTATCGCTACGCGAGCGCAGTTCATTACATCTGCGCGAACTGTGACGAGTTCACGATCGTCATTGAACACCTATTTACTCGTTTTTTTTTCTTCAAGCGCGGCATGTGGCGCCTTGCTACCCATCAGGTGTCTAACGACGCCCATCGACACTCGGTCGCATGCGGGGGTTGCGAATGCCATGGCGGCCCGACAGGTGCCTGTTCGCGTTCCTCTTGAAGGACCCGAGACTGTACTTGGGGGCAAATATGTGGGCAAGGAGAGCGTTCCAGAGTTTACCGGTTTATGTATTTAACGACATTAAATACATAGATGTTCCTGCGGCTCGGCTTCTCGACAAAATTTCTTCCCACCATCCTTAGATTTGCGAGGAAACGCAAGTGAAAACTCCTTGTAGGTAGGTACATAAATTGAGTAATTATCGACTTATAAGCAGATATCGGAATTAGGTAGTGTGATTTGGTACCAAAGTAGGTAAAGTTCGCGAGAGGATATAATATGGAGTTGTTAAAACCACCACCTTGTTTGGGAATTCTGAAAATTTCCTGGGAAATTTCCGGGACTGGATTTTTCTACGGGATTTTTCTCGCGCCGCCGCGGCCGTCGCGTCGGTCGGCGGCAAAACACAACTGATATTCCGTTGTAGGTATTAGTGTGTCGAATGCTTTCTATTACCAAAATTACACACTACGTAAAACCTTAAAAACTTCAAGAATGTTCGTTCGAAATAAAATACCTAACAAGAGATCCGTAAATGAGAACTGGATTTTTTACAGGAACGGGTAGGTGCTAAAATAAATGTAAACGGGACCGTATTGCCATATTGATGCACAAAGTAGGTACCTACTTAAATTAATCTAACACGCGAACTGCATTTTATTGCTAGAAAATCTGATGGATTTTGATGAGTGGACGTCAATGCAACTGTGACTGTGACGGAATTTCTAAACGGAACGGGAAAGCTAGCTAGTAAACGGGATTTGTTTGCAATAGCGGTTGCCACACTACATAGCTTGGTATCAAAATGGGATTATGATGCAGTAATGGATGCCAACACTATACAAAAAAGTAATAAGCGCACTTCGTACCAACCATTTCAAAAATAGACTATCTAACAAATAAAACATAACCTCAAAAAGAGTGCTCAAGAACGATCATTAAATAAAAAAATAAAATAAAATAAATCCAAGATAATGACAAAAACAACAAATTTTAACTGGATTTAGCGATCAGCTTAAGCTGCCTGTCTAAAATAAATTAATAAATAAAACAGTGGTAAGAGTGAACGGGATTTGGTTGCAGGAACGGGTGCGCTGTGGCGGCGGCGAATCAGTACATGACAGCGGTGGACGGACGCGGCGCGAGCACGAGTGGACAGGGCGACTCCGACTCGGCCAGCGTCAACTCCCGTCGCCGGAGGAAGCACAGGTTTTTTAGGGTTCCGCAGCCACCACGCTGGCTGCTACCCTTACAATCGGTCAGCTGTTGTCTGTCTGTCACTAAACGGCTTGAGCGATGTTTATGAAACTTGCGTAAAGTAATGACTCCGTAGCCAAGGTTTCCATGCTCTGCGTGTGAACGACAGACTTCACAGCATGTTTAATGCTTTCAAGAAACGGACGCTTATTTTAAGCAAATTATGGTCTGAAAATGGCCATTCACAATGGATACAGTGTTCATATTTGTTGACAGATTAAACCGCCGTAATCCGTATGACCTCGAATATACATTATACATTTTATTAGTACTCTTTCATTGCTACTAGTTATCGAGTGAGGCAGTATAATCGCTAAGCGCATAAGAAAGGGGCCGACAGAACTATTCAGTACTCAGTATTTGGGGGGTGGTTGTTACTGGGTCAAGTCAAACGTTTGTCAAAAGAACAAAACACACAAAACTATCACAAAAATCTATACATAGAATAAATTCGCATACCTTAGTTACATAATATGTAACTAAATGTTTCATAAAAATCAATGCTATGGGGGTTAAAAAAAAACAAACATGGGTTAGTGTAAATTACAACTACGCGTAATTACAACTAAATTTTTAAAGATGGACACAAGGTGTCACCAAGTGATGCTGTGCTATGAAGTTTCGATTATCGCTATCGATAGAGGAACTTTCTTTTGCCTAACTTCTACATAGCAAAGAGGACTATTTCGAAAGTATAATATTATACTTTCGAAAGTATAATATTATACTATCGATCTATCGATAGCGATAATCGAAACTTCATAGCACAGCATCACTTGGTGACACCTTGTGTCCATCTTTAAAAATTTAGTTGTAGTAAATAATGTAGTAATAAGTAATGTAGTAGTAAGTATAATATTATACTTTCGAAAGTATAATATTATACTTTCGAAATAGTCCTCTTTGCTATGTAGAAGTTAGGCAAAAGAAAGTTCCTCTATCGATAGCGATAATCGAAACTTCATAGCACAGCATCACTTGGTGACACCTTGTGTCCATCTTTAAAAATTTAGTTGTAATTACGCGTAGTTGTAATTTACACTAACCCATGTTTGTTTTTTTTAACCCCCATAGCATTGATTTTTATGAAACATTTTGGTAATTTCATATCGAAAGAGGTCGAGACGTGGTTTCTTGCTCTGTGCATAACTAAATTTAAGTCTGAAATGCATCTCAAGCTAATATCTATACATATAATAAAATCGTAGAGGTAAGAAAGTCTGTACATTGAATGTATTCGGAAAAAAACTAACCAGGGTGGCTTAAAATGAGATACTGAACATGTTAGAACAGTTTTTAAAATTTTTGTTTGTTTTTTTGTCTGTACGCGCATCACGCAAAAACCACTGAACGGAATTAGACGAAACTTTGTATAGTGGCAGTTTATATGCCGGGTTAACATAATAGGTAAAAAAAAATAAAAAAAATAAAAAAATTACAATTATAAACATTATTGCGCGTTTAAAATCACGTAGTCCAAAGTACATAATTATATCTTGAGAACTGGCAGCAAATACAATTTGAATAAAATATTCATTCGAAATTTAAAAATAAGTAGATACAACGAAAATGACAGTTCTTCTTTTTTATAACTTGAACACAATAGTCTATACATATCTATTCTTTCTATACATATCATAAAATCGTAAATGCAAAAATGTCTATTTGTACGCGCATCTCGCAAAAACCACTGAACGGAATTTGACGAAACTTTTTATAGTGACAGTGTATATCCCGGATGAACATAATAATTAAAAAATATAATAAAAATCACGTAATCCAAAGTAAAGGTAAAAAACAATTTTAAATGTCATGTTGACAACGGAGAACTGTCATCTCGACGTGAGCTGGCCGGTGACAAATTGTTTGATAAATAAAAATAATAATTGAAAGTCGAAGTTATGTCGCTGTCATTGGTGCAATAAAATTTATATATCTCTTGCCCGCGGCTTCGCTCGCGTGAAATTCGTATTTAAAAAAAAGAAAGTAAGTAACTAAAGGGGGGCCGAAGGCGGATCTGCGCTCACGTAAACGATATTCTTTCTCGATGAAAGTAACTAAGGGCGAGGTGGAAGGCGGAGCTGAGTTCAGGAAGAAGAAAAACATTCTTGAAGAAAGTAAGTAACTAAGGGCGAGGCCGAAGGCCGAGCTCTATTCTGGAAGACCATAAACCTTCTCGAAGAAAGTAAGTAACTATGGGCGAGGCCGCAGGCCGAGCTGCGTTCAGGAAGAAGCTAAACCATCTTGAAGAAAGTAATTAACTAAGGCGAGGCCGAAGGCCGAGCTACGTTCGGATAATTGAAAAACCATCTCGAAGAAAGCAAGTAACTAAGGGCGAGGCCGAAGGCCGAGCTGCGTTCAGGAAGAAGCTAAACCATCTTGAAGAAAGTAAGCAACTAAGGCGAGGCCGAAGGCCGAGCTACGTTTTGACAAATGATAAACCATCTCGACGAAAGCAAGTAACTAAGGGCGAGGCCGAAGGCCGAGCTGCGTTCAGGAAGAAGCTAAACCATCTCGAATAAAGTTAATTAAGATTGAGTTAATTTAATTTAAATTTTATTATAAAGTCCACGCTTCTAACGGCAAATATACCGTGCATCCTAGAACCTCGCGGTTATTCCCGGCTGGATGGCAAGAGGCCCGATGCTATCACCTTAGTGCCATGGACTAAGGGTAGTTCTTTGATGTGGGACGCCACTTTTGTTCTCACATTGGCTCCAAGTCACGTTAGGACATCTTCAAGAGCGGCTGGCGCGGCCGAGGCTGGGGCGGAGAGCCTCAAACGCAGCAAATATAGAAATATAATTCAAGATTTCGAATTTGTTGCGTTTGCGGTTGAAACCTTCGGTCCGTGGAGCAGTGAAGCCAAAAGAGGCTTGAGCTGGTTGACGCAACTGGTGTCCCGCCATCAAGGGCTTATGTACTTCATTCAAAGGGTAAGCCTTGCCATCCAGCGGGGTAATGCCGCAAGTGCTCTAAGAACATTTGAAAATGCCCGTTTGATAGTTATTTTAATGTTTGTTAGGTAGGTTTAATTCTTTAGTTATTAATATTACTTTTTTATTTTTATGAAATAAATAGATTGAGTAAACGATATTATATTCTATCGAAGAAAGGAAGTCTTTAAGGGCGAGGCCCGAAGGCGGAAGAGGGTTTTTGGTTTACCTGAACGCAGCTTGGCCTTCGGCCTCGCCCTTAGTTACTTACATTCTTCTTTGGAATACGAATTTCACGCGAGCGGAGCCGCGGGCTCAGCTAGTATTTAAATATTTACGTAATTGAATTCCTTTCATCTCAAGCAACAATCAAATCTGGCTTTCCAATGTAACAGCACCGAAAGCACCGCAGAAAAACAATGAAATATTAGTCTGTAATAATGCCTCTCCATCAACTTAATGGCGACAAAGACGCCAGGATAAATTAATAAAGTTCTTTAGTGGCAAGGCTACCACAGAGTTGTATTGTATAATAAATACTTCGTCACACTTCGCTCCTCGATCGGTGCGAAACGGACTGTGGCAAAAATACGCTAACTAAGCGTGATTGCCAAAAATCACTTCGGAATACTTCGGACGACCCTCCCTCCAAGAACAACGGTCTTGCCTTACTCCCCCGCTGATGTTGGCGTTCAGCTATCGTGATGATATTATTCTTTATTTCGGGTTGGGGTGTATGAACCCCCAAAACACCCCCTGGATGCGCCCATGGCATACCTACATACAAAGTCACGCTTCCTTCCCAATGGTGTAGACAGCGAGAACGGATCTCCGCGTCGAGCGATCAGCGAGTAAGATTTTAGAATTTTGGTTTTTGACATCTGCCACACCTCTGCCGCCTCTTCATCTCTCACAATGTTTATGCTCGTCTCTTACGGACTTGGCCCATTTTGAGCACATGACCGATCTGGTCCAGGTACGTGCGACCATTCCCGACTCTTCCAATCTCATTCGCTCCATAAATTTCTTTCGTTACTCTCCTGTCATCCATTCTTCCAACATGACCGAAACACCGAAGTATTCCTTTCTCAATCCTTGTCACTTTGTCTTCATTCAGGCCACAACGAATGTTGAATGTTTTTTGTGTAAATGGTGTGTGTGTACAAGTTAATGTGTGTACTTGTTACAGCAACAACAGCGATGACGACACTGGCGAAGATTCGCGCTCGGTTCGCACGGCGACCGACGGCAAAAAGTAATAAATATTTATTAAACGTGTACCCATAAGCAAACAAACATATACAATTAGTCAGTCAGTCAGCCAGTCAGCGTATATGCGTCCACTGCTGGACATACGCATCTCCAATTTTCCTCCAGTCCTCCCGACCTTTTTAGCGATACGGAACCTCTGCTTTCGTCGTCTTCCTAGCTGGCGGGTGGTCTACCCACACTCTGTCCACGGCTGCCATTGGTGGTTACTCCAACGGTCGTCGTCTCTTCGCCTGACGTGCCCAGCTCACTGCCACAATGATACATCAATGATTATTTATGAGACTTTTGTCGAGAAAGGTGACCGTCTGTCATCTTAATACCTTAGTTTCTAAGAATATGACAAGGATGAATTAGCCGACTTTCTTTTGACGAGCGCGAACAACTGCTTATTGACATTGGATGGTGATATGATTTTGCGAACGGACAGATTTAGGTGATATGGTCCAACACGGCTATGAAAATAGTCCGTTTTTTTTTTTCCAGTTCACTGTAGCCAACATGACCAAAGAGAGAAGAACTAATTCATGATATCGCGGTTTCGATCAATCAATAAGTACAGCAATGTACAAAGGAAAGTACACAGTGCTACGTAGCCACTCATCAGCCAATGGGAGCGCACAAAGATGTCGGCATCCTCTGTCTTCTAGCTAGTTTTCTGTCTTTTGGCCAGTTTTCTGTCTTATGGCCAGTTTTCTGTCTTATGACAATTTTCTGTCTTATGACCAATTTTCTGTCTTATTGCCACTTTTCTGTCTTATAGCCAATTTTCTGTCTTAACACTAGTTTTGACCGTTAAGTTGGCGACAGGCGCTACGCGTGATCCCACGTCTAGTTGGCACTTCTTATTACCTAAAATATAAGACTTTAGTCAGCCTGTATGCATCCACTGCCGAACACAACCCTCTCCAATGTTCCTCCAGTCCTCCGTAAGAAGTACATAAGTATTTCACGTAAAAAAAATGGCCTTTGTACCTGTGTGAAATAATTTAGACAGAACCACAGCGAGATCGAGAAGCGGCGCCGCGACAAGATGAACACCTACATCACGGAGCTGAGCGGCATGATCCCCATGTGCGGCGCCATCTCGCGCAAGCTGGACAAGCTGACTGTGCTGCGCATGGCCGTTCAACATCTGAAGGTGCCGTTTCAGGGTACCGCACCTAGAGAGAGGAAAAAACGGAACCCTTATAGGATTAGGTACTCGTGTGTCTGTCTGTCCGTCTGTCACAGCTTATTTTCAACCGACTTCCAAAAAGGTTGTGGTTCTCAAATACATCTGTACTGTACGGCTTTTTTTTGTGTTATGTTACTCGATTTCTCCACCAATTTGTCAACCGATTTCAATTATTCTTTTTTTCATGATTAGGGTATATCTCAGGGGTGGTACTTTCATAAATTTTACAAAAGGGTCCATTTATAAATTTTCAGGTATGCTTTTGTACCGCCTTCTACTCAAGATCAAAATATTATTTGCTTTTTAGGGTTTGAAGTCGGTTCACTACCATGTGGGGCCGGTACTTAAAAAGAATATCCCCACTGCATCTCTCCCCATGCATGTCGTAAAAGGCGACTAAGGGATAAGGACAAGATACCGTGCTAAAGGGCGACAGGCTCGCCACCTCTCACCTTGGCACGGTACTTCCACCGAGTCATGCAGCAGGTGGGTCTTCGTGCCTTACTTGCTGCTTGATCGATTGAATCTTGTTCGAATACTTTGCGAAACGTGGTGGTTGGTGTTGTGCTGTAATTGACCAGAGTTCTTGCAGCACAACACCGATTACTCTGCTTACCCCGATTGTCGGGATTTAGCGTGTGTGATATGTATGTATGTATGTATATGAAGTCGGTTCAATGTTTTTTTTAAACAGTTTTTATCAGTATACTTTGATTCAACTTTTTTTGGTACTTTGATGACCCAATCACGGATGTATAGCGTAAATGAACGAATTTTGATTTTGGGGGTCAATTTTGGGGCACAAATGAGAAAGTTAAATAAAAAAAGTGAAAAGACAACAGTTAATGCTTATAAACATTGAAAAACATAAATTTGTGAAATACCACGTGAAAACATTAGCCAAGATACCACGCATGGTCAGAGGGGAGGGGGCTCCAAAAGTCGCCTACAGGTCGGTTAACCAAAGCTGGCGCGTACACAGTACGCACACCAATGCAATTGTGCAAGTGTGAGTGAGACAGATCGGGTTTTCGTGATGCGTATGCTCCGATCTGTCTCACTCGCACTTGCACAACTGCATTGGTGTGAGTACTGTGTAAGCGCCAGCTTTGGCTAACCGACCTGTAATATCGGTCACGTCGTATGGGGTACGTTCCCTACATCTACCTACCTGCTGTTGTTACTTGTTATTTCACCTGTTGTGCAGTGGTGGTTGTTGGTGGCTGGCGGTGCGTGAGGATGTGTTTCCGAAGGCTTATGCTCAGACACGAACGGGTTATTCACGGCTAGCGCGGTGATTTTTGCTCCAATCAACCATCCAAACCCTGAAATTCGAAATCTGAATTCTTGTAGCTAATAATGTTTTTGGTGTTGATCACGAAGAGTGTGCGCGGCGCGGCGCACGCCTACCCCGAAGGCCGGTTCAAGCCGGAGTTCCTGACTGGGCGCGAGCTGAAGATGCTGATCCTACAGGCTGCCGACGGCTTCCTGTTCGTGGCGGACTGCGACCGCGGCCGCCTGCTCTATGTCTCCGAGTCAGTCAACAAGTCCCTCTACTATTCGCAGGTATAAGCACAATGCTGAAACTATAATAATGCTGAATGAATTCCGAATTTCATTAGTTATTTTATTTAGTTTTTGTTCGCTTGTTTAAGGGTTTAAACAATTATTACATGTTTCTAAATATCAGCTTCACAGTATTACTTAGTTAGTTTAATGTATTTTTTTTTTAATAATGAGTATGGGGATATTTTGATGATGGAAGCAATAACCCATTGTGCTCGTATGTGTTGTCCGTACGCTCCGGGGCTAATTGAGTTTAGAGAACTTTTTGCAAATCTCATAATCCGGTATTTCAATTCCCACTAGTGTTAGGAATAACTTCATGTGCAGTTGTAATATGAGGAATCGAGAATCTGTCACTTATTAACGTTTATTTCAACTATAACGTTGTAGAAGCAACTATAAGGTAGATGTAGAAGATAACTCGGAGAACGAGCGTGAGGAAAGCCGTAAAACGAAAATTAAAAGTAAATCTGAATCTGAATACCTAAAAAACGGTATCGCCATCTCTCGGGGATAAGTGAAATCAAGTTGGTGGCGCCAGTTCGCAATAAAAATCAAAATGTCGTAACTTCACAATGTGGAAACTTTCAGAGTGAGCTATTGGGCCAGAGCCTGTTCGACATTCTGCACCCGAAGGACGTGGCCAAAGTGAAGGAGCAGCTCTCTTCACCGGACCTCAATCCTCGAGAGAGACTTATCGATGCGAAGAGTCAGTACCACAGCACAGTATTTGTTAAAAGAGGTAGTAGACGAGCTACTACCGCCGGGTTGGTTTGGTTTCGTGAATTCGATAAGTTCCCCGTGTGCTTTTGTGTTCGAAAAATTATCATATTTTTTTGGCCAAAATGTATGTTAAGCCCGAATCTGTCCGTGAGAGTTTATTTGGTGAAAATCGTGTGACGATGACGTCACATAAAGCGAGACTGACGCCCGGCGGCGGCAGCGCGGCTCGACGGACAGCGAGGCGAGCGCGGTGCAGCTACCTACAGCCGGCCGGCACACACACCACCACACGGCCGGACACACCGACGCTCACTCGCGCGCCAGCGGCTAATATAAATACGGCCGCGCAGCCAACGGTTAGTCAGTCTGAGTTCGGCTAGCGACTCAGACGGTCCTCCTGCCCCCCTGTTCGATCGGTGGCCTCCGCTTTGATCACAGGCATCCTCTCCCCTTACCCCGCAGTACCAGCGATCGGTGGCCTCCGCACGAACGCAGTACTGCTCCCTTCTGCTTGATCGGTGGTCTCCGCTTTGATCGCAGATCCCCCCCGCTCCTTCCCCCTCGTACCCCACAGTACCAGCGATCGGTGGCCTCCGCACGAACGCAGTACTGATCCCTCCTGCTCGATCGGTGGTCTCCGCTTTGATCGCAGGCCCCCCCCCCCCCCCCGCCTATTACCCAAGTAGGCACCAACACCTTGTCCTGCCTTATCCAATATACGTAAGATATCGATAGGCAGCGACACTCGGTTATGGTTAGGAAGGTTTATTAGGGATAGGTTATATATAGAGGATAAGTAATTAGTAATAAGCCATGTACACATAAACAGCGTTTTAATAATAAAGGAAAGATATTCACATACGTTACATCGATGTTTTACTAAGTACTCCTCGATAGGAAATCGTAAGCATTCCCGCCATTAGGTAGGTAGGATACCCGAGTACGGGGAATGCTACGTCACAACTGGCGCCCGAACAAAATAGCATGATGGCTTCAAAAGAAGTTTACAAATTAAAGAAAGAAGAGCTCACGCAAATGTTGCAAGAGAGTGGCCTAGATAAGGAAGGCACAGTAGATGAGCTACGGAAGCGATTAATTACGCACTTAAGAGCGACCACGGAAGAAGAACAAGTAGATAATATGTCTCAAGACACGTCAACCGGGGATACGGAGTCGGAATCACACATGGCATTCGATATTGTCAGGAAATGGAATTTACAATTCGACGGCCATAAAGGCAGCATCGAATTCTTGGAAAGAATAACAGAATTACGAGATAGTTACGGAATATCTACGCAACAATTACTAAAAACACTACCTTTAGTGTTAAAAGACAAGGCTCTGTTATGGTACAGAAATAATAAAGATTTATGGAAACATTGGAAAGAATTCGAGAAAGATTTCAAAGTAGCGTACTACCCGCAACAATATGAAGAAAAACTACAAGAAGAGATACAAACAAGGAAACAAAAAAGTAAAGAACCATTTCAAGATTACATGACCGCACTACAGACAATCATGCGAAGAGCAGGAAATTTAACAGATAAGGAACAATTAGCTAGGCTATACAGAAACATGAGTCCAAATTATAAATTATATATAAAAGTTACCGACTTTGTGAGCCTCGCGGAACTTACGAAAATGGCAAAAGAGTTTGAAGGAATTAGCACCGAGACCACGACACCCACAGAGCCGAGATTCGTCCGACAAGAATATCAGACAGGCGTAAATCCAAACTACAACGCACAAACATGTTGTTGGCGGTGCAGCCAACGCGGACACAGGCGGTTTGAGTGTCAAAGAAGGCCATTACTTTTTTGCAGTCAATGCGGTAAGCCAGGAACGAAAAGAAGGGAATGCTGCCAAAATACGACGGAAAACATACGGCAGGTTGCGAGCCCGAACAACTAAAGCTGAAAAAGGGCACAATATCGACAGATGAACGACATTTTATGGACATAAGGATATACGACAGAACATTCAAGGCGTTAATAGATACTGGATCTATGTATTCATTCATAAATGAAGATATTTGGGAATACAGCAAACAAAAGGACAAGACAAAACGAAATAAAAACAAAAGCATAAATGTAATATTGGCAGACAGCAGTAAGCTCCAAATACAAGATCACATCGAGATACCAACAGAAATTCAAGGAAAAATATTAGAGCACGGATTCTATGTGATGCCAAAACTTTCGTCAAAAATTATTATGGGAATGGATTTACTTGATCGTTTAGGATTCAGATGGCATTTCGATACAATGCCAGAAGAGGACGCATATATTGCCACAGTTGAAAATAACCACCTGTCAGGAGGAGAACGGTCACAGCTACAGCGATTTTTAAATGAAGAGTTGCCAATATTACGGAACATTAGACACAGAACATCACTAATTCAACATTCGATTAAACTAAAAACCAATACACCAGTAAAACAGAAATATTTTCCAAGAAATCCAAAAATGCAACGACATATCGACGAAGAAATTAAGAAGATGTTGAATGAAGGAGTAATTGAAAAATCGGACAGCCCATACAGTTCACCTGTAGTCTTAGTAAGGAAATCGAACGGAGACTACCGTTTCTGCATTGACTTTCGGAAAGTAAACGAAATATCAGTAATGGACGCATACCCGTTACCACAAATAAACCACACTCTGGAAAAATTACGGAAGGCGAAATACATATCAACTCTAGACTTAAAAAACGGGTATTGGCAAGTGCCGATGGCACAAGAAAGTAAAAAGATCACCGCGTTTACAGTGCCCGGAAGAGGACTGTACCAATTTAAAGTAATGCCATTTGGGCTCCACTCAGCACCGGCAACGTTCCAGAGATTGCTAGATACAGTCATCGGCCCGGAGATGGAACCAAATGCATTTGCGTATCTAGATGATATAATCATTATTAGCGAAAATTTCAAAGAGCACTTAGAGCATTTAAAGAAAGTATTCAGAAGGCTAAGACATGCTAACCTCAAAATTAACGAAGAAAAATGCAAATTCTGCCAACCGGAATTGAAATATCTAGGACATATTATTAACAAAGAAGGCATAATGACAGACCCCGAAAAAGTGGAAGCAATAAAAGGAATAAATACACCCAAAAATATAAGAGAACTAAGACGAGTGCTAGGCATGACCTCGTGGTACAGAAAATTCATACCGAAGTACGCAAACATTACGGAACCACTCACGAAACTGTTAAAGAAGAAAGAAAGATTCAAGTGGGGAGCAGAAAAGGATAAGGCACTAGAAGCCCTCAAAACACATCTCACCACAGCACCTATCCTGACCTGCCCAAACTTCAATAAACCGTTCAAGATAGAAACAGACGCAAGCGACGTTGGAATCGGCGTAGTACTGACACAGGAGGAAGATGGCCATGATAGAGTTATCGTATATGCAAGCCGATCACTTAACAAGTGTGAACAAAAATATTCGGCCTCCGAAAAAGAATGCCTAGCAGTTGTATGGGGAATAAGAAAAATGAAGCAATATGTGGAAGGATACCACTTCACGGTAATAACGGATCATCAAGCTTTGAAATGGCTACACACGATGAAGAACCCCTCAGGTAGACTCGCAAGATGGGCACTGGAACTGCAACAATACGAATTCGACATAGTATACAGGAAAGGAAGTCTAAACAAAGTCGCAGACACACTGTCACGAAGCCCACTAGCGAGTATACAAAGGACTACCACGTGCAAGTGGTACGAAAATTTAAAAGAGAAAATACATAACCAACCGAATGAAAACCCAGAATATGAAATAAGGGAAAACAACGTTTATAGAAGAATTTCAAACCCCTCATACGCTGTGAAACTGGATCCAGAAACGGAATGGAAGTTATGTATACCAACGAGCAAAAGAGAAGAAGTATTGGCAGAAAACCATGATGCGGCCACGTCGGGACACCTAGGCACGGCGAAAACACTAACTAGAATCGCCCAAAGATATTACTGGCCAGGGATGTTCCGAGATGTAGCCAAATACGTAAGAAGATGTCAAGTGTGTCAAACACATAAACCAGAACAAAGGAAGATACCCGGATACATGTATGGACAACCAGTGGAACGACCATGGCAAGTAGTATGCACGGATTTTATTGGACCGTTACCACGATCGTCAAAAGGGCATACCTTCATGATAGTATTCCACGATAAATTTACAAAATGGGTGGAAGTAAAACCACTAAGGCAGGCAACAGCCAGCGCAGCTACCAATGCGGTCAAAGATTGCATAGTAATGCGGTTCGGTTGCCCCGATACAATAATTACGGATAACGGGACACAGTTTACGAGCAAAATATTTCGCGAACAGTTAAAAGAATATGGCATCGAACACCGGCTAACTCCAGCGTATACACCGCAGACAAACCCCACCGAGAGAACAAACAAGACCCTAGAGACTATGATATCGTGTTACATAGAAACGAATCACAAAACATGGGATCTCTACTTAGCGGAATTTGTCCTGAGTTTGAATACGAGCGTTCAAGAATCTACAAAGTTCACGCCCGCGTTTCTGATGACAGGGAGAGAATTTAAAATGCCAAAGGACCGCAACCAAGCGCCTACCCCAGCGCTGGAGCAACACGACAAAGCTTCCAAAATAAAAGAAATACATGAAGTAGTCAAAGTTAACCAAGGCCAGGCTTTCCAAAAGCAACGTCACCATTACAACCTCAGGCGGCGAGAATGGATACCGAAAATAGGAGACAAGGTCTACAAAAGGGAACACGTACTTTCGAATGCATCAAAACATTTCGCAGCTAAGTTAGCCCCTAAATTTGCAGGTCCATACGAAATTATAGAGAAAAGGTCACCGGTAGTTTTCGTGTTAAAAGATGGGAAGAAAAGGTACATAACGCATATTAAAGATTTAAATGATGGAAACCCTTGAGAAGGTGCTAAAGATGTTAAATGATTTTTTTTGCTGTGTAGTTACATATAGGATAAGATAAGACAAGTCGGTAGAGATAGAGTTTTATGATTATTAAATGAATTTAATGATTTTTTCCCTGTGTGCAGATGCAAAAATCTCCTACGCACCGGGGGAGTGTGACGATGACGTCACATAAAGCGAGACTGACGCCCGGCGGCGGCAGCGCGGCTCGACGGACAGCGAGGCGAGCGCGGTGCAGCTACCTACAGCCGGCCGGCACACACACCACCACACGGCCGGACACACCGACGCTCACTCGCGCGCCAGCGGCTAATATAAATACGGCCGCGCAGCCAACGGTTAGTCAGTCTGAGTTCGGCTAGCGACTCAGACGGTCCTCCTGCCCCCCTGTTCGATCGGTGGCCTCCGCTTTGATCACAGGCATCCTCTCCCCTTACCCCGCAGTACCAGCGATCGGTGGCCTCCGCACGAACGCAGTACTGCTCCCTTCTGCTTGATCGGTGGTCTCCGCTTTGATCGCAGATCCCCCCCGCTCCTTCCCCCTCGTACCCCACAGTACCAGCGATCGGTGGCCTCCGCACGAACGCAGTACTGATCCCTCCTGCTCGATCGGTGGTCTCCGCTTTGATCGCAGGCCCCCCCCCCCCCCGCCTATTACCCAAGTAGGCACCAACACCTTGTCCTGCCTTATCCAATATACGTAAGATATCGATAGGCAGCGACACTCGGTTATGGTTAGGAAGGTTTATTAGGGATAGGTTATATATAGAGGATAAGTAATTAGTAATAAGCCATGTACACATAAACAGCGTTTTAATAATAAAGGAAAGATATTCACATACGTTACATCGATGTTTTACTAAGTACTCCTCGATAGGAAATCGTAAGCATTCCCGCCATTAGGTAGGTAGGATACCCGAGTACGGGGAATGCTACGTCACAATCGGAAGAGTACTTTTGACGCCATCGCAAGTTGTACTGAGCGCGAGAGCACACTTGGGGAGATGGTGGTACATCATCGGTGGTGGGGGGCAGGTTGAGTGCACGGTTTTGTGTAGTCGCTGGATGTGTCTTTAAGGCCTGGTAGAGTTCACGTTTGTAGGTTGTATAGTTTGGCAGCACGAAGCCATCGAAAGTACATACTTTATGTCGCCAACTTTCTGGACTGCCCGCCTTGTTGCGAATCGTAAGACGTTCATCGAATTCACGTCGAAAACTTTGAAATTGTTCTTACCGTATTCTTACATAATTTTTAGCCCAGTGCTAAATTATGATTTTTATCATAATTTTCTCAAACATCAACATCAAACAGCAAGTCAGGTACGAAGACCCACCTGCTACATGACTCGGTGGAAGGACCGTGCTCAGGTGAGAGGTGGCTTGGGGGAGATGCAGTATACTCATACTCTGACTTATACCAGATTGCATAAAAACAAATCAAATTTGTCGCACGAAAGGTTTTTTTTTATAGTAAGCGTGACTTGTGGCGCCGAGCCACCCATAAGGTGTCTAGCGACGCCCATGGACATTCGGTCGCATGCGGGGGCTGCGAATGCCATGCCGGCCTGACAGGTGCCCATTCACGCCTCTCTTGAAGGACCCAGGACTATACTTGGGGGGAAATATGTTACTAATTGTCATGCTTCACATGTCCGTTTTTGTATGTGCCTGTAACAATTTTCGTGTGTCAGAATTTGTGATTTTTTTTTAATGTAATCCGGTATGGGTGGCTGTGTCAGAGGGGCCAAAGCACATGCTCCGACTAGCCAATATCACCTCCGAGAAGGTAGGTGCCATACCAGAAACTTCCCTTTGGATTGCTGGCTAGACCTACTGGACTCGAGGAGAACACATCCGAGGTTGCTATGCAGCCATCTTACACCCAGTACGGTGGTACCAACCCAGTCGGCTACAATTTGAGCCTACCGCCTAGTAAGGGGCAAGGAAAATTTTGTATGAGACCTCGTTTATTATATTTTCCGCACATACTTATTTTTTCTTCGAAGCTTAAAAACAGTATGCTCGGTATGATTGCAGCGATGTTGCCTGTGCGTGCGGATTTAGTATGCGGGTCGTTGCGCCTGTGCTCCGGCGCGCGACGCTCCTTCTTCTGCCGCATGAAGGTGAAGCCGGGTGTGGTGCGGCGGGAGCGCGACCACGTGCTGCACAACCACGATCACGATGCGGGCTCCTCCAGGCAACATAGCACTATGGGTGAGAGCTCACTTTCACTTACTCTTACTAATATATAACATATATATATATATAGTTCTTGGTGGAAGGACTGATGGGGTCAGTCTGGGGATCAGGTCCGCAGATTGGGACTATATCGAAGAGGGTGGGGGGGAATTACCTGCTGCCGTCGTCTACTCCCTGCTCATGTTAGTCCAGTCTGCCTGTTTTCGCCGCATACTCCAATATTTTGTTCCAGTTGATGCCTCGAATTTCTTCCTCATCATAGTGGTCCTTTCGAAAAGCGAATTCAAGACTGATCCCTTCGCTGTGTAAGTCGAAACAAGAGGACTACCAGCGAAGTTGCTCTACAGTTTCTTTAAGAATCTAACCTGCCAAGATCGACGCTAAGCTTACATAGAGAGAGCTTCGAAAGCGTCACCGGAGGCACCTACAGAATATGAATAAGTAGTGAGAGGGAGGTCGAGAGCGGGACTGGTAGTTTTCCACGTCCTGGTCACCGCAGACTAGCTCAAGAGGCATTGCCACGAGCTGAAACGTAACGCATGCTGGAGAAATACACAGGTGGCCACTCGCTAGTCCCAACCTCGATTGACACCCTCCTCTACTGCCAATGGGTCCGATTACGTTCGGTGAAGCCATCGCAAGCTCAGTTCAACACCTTCTACATATGCTATAAATAAAGGGAATTAAATATTTTGACGGCAGATCGCAAGTACTGCGTCGTGCAGTGCACCGGATACCTTCGGGCATCCTCTACCGGCGAACTGGGTGGGGCAAGCGCCCGCGAGAATAGCAACGGGGACCACGACGACGCGGCGTCGGTGGGCGGGATCTCTTGTCTTGTGGCCATCGGACGCACGATCCCGGAGCTTCCACGCCGGGTCCCAGAGCGGCCGGCTAGCCGGAGGATGCAGTTCGTGTCCCGACATGCTCCGGACGGCAAGTTCACATATGTGGACCAGAGGTGAAATGCTACCTTGGCAACCGACCCGCGCCACTGAACGCCCGCGTTCGATTGGCCGTCGCTCCCTTCCGATTCTTCTCGCTTTTTCCCTACACACTAGATTGTTATCACACCCGGTTTCCATATTAATAGTTTCCATATATAAAGGGACCTGATGAGAACCAGCAGGTACTCAGTGATCTGCAACCTATGCTGAGTTGGTGCCTGGTTTACTACTTTGACTTACTTTATATATGACCAGTGTGTCCTCCCGGTTATGACGTACGAGTGTGAAACGTGGACTCTGACGGTCGCTGTTGTCCAAAGGTTGAAAGTTGCCCAGCGAGCAATGGAGCGAGCCATGCTGGGAATATCGCTACGTGATATGGTGCGTAACGACGCAATCCGCCGACGCACCAAAGTAGTCGATATTGGACACCGGGTGGCTAAGCTCAAGTGGCAGTGGGCTGGGCACGTTAGCCGAAGAGACGATGACCGTTGGAGTAACCGTGTCCTACACTGGCGGCCGTGGACAGGAAAACGGAGTGTGGGAAGACCACCCGCCAGGTGGGACGACGACATCAATTACGTCGGCGGAAAGCAGTGGTTCCGTATCGCTGAAGGCCGGGAGGACTGGAGGAAAATTGGAGAGGCGTATGTCCAGCAGTGGACGATTACACGCTGACTGACTGACTGACCTACTACTTTAACCGAGTAGAACACACCAATATCGCACGTCTAACGCAACTTCGTCATATGCAACAAACTGTACTCCATGTTGGATTGTCCTTACGTTGCAGAGTGACACCGGCTGTCGGCTATCTGCCGCAAGAGCTCCACGGGACCTCTCTGTACGAGTACGTCGCTCCGGCCCAAGTGGGCGAAATGGCGCGTTCGCACAAGGCGGCTCTGACAAATCGCACCCACCAGTCCACTTCACCGTACGCTTTCCGATGCAAAGACCGCACGTGGGCCTCTGTGCAAACCGACTGGCGCCCCTTCCGCAACCCCTGGACTAAGGTGACTCCATAAGCCTCCCCTTCGATTGGGGGTATATTTGATAAAAGTTTTACTTGGAAAGCCCACATAAACTCTTTAGCTGGTAAGTTGAGTTCCGCATGTTATGCTATCAAAAAAATTAAAGAGCTAGGCGGGACCCATGCTGCAAAAACGGTTTATCATGCTTATTTTGAGAGCATCATGTCATATGGCCTAATGTTTTGGGGAAATGCAGCAGACTCAAATAGAATATTTTTATTACAGAAGAGGGCCTTGAGGTACATCCTAAATATGAAAACTAGAGATACTTGTAGGACAGCGTTCGGAGAGATAGGAATCATGACTTTACCAAGTGCATATGTTTACCAGAACATATGCTATGCCAGAAAATACATTCATGATTCCTCTCTCAATTCCGACACTCATAACTATGACACACGGGGTAAGAATAATGTACAACTAATAAGACATAGATTAGCTAAAACTACAAAAAGCTTTATTTGTAATAGTGTTAGATTTTATAATAAACTGTCTCCTAACATAAAACAATTAGATGACAATAATTTTAAACGACGGATTAAAATAATGTTAATTGAAAAGAGTTATTACAGTATTAAGGATGCATTAACTGACCGTAATTTTATCTAAGAGTCTGACTACTATTTTTCCCACTAACAAATTTTGACAATTCGATACACTTTGTATCATTTGATTTTTAATATGACTTATTACATTTCTTTGTAATAAACGTAAACTAATTGTTTTATTTGACTTGATATAATATGAAATATCAAAATTGACGATGGCACTATACACCAGATATAGGTAATTTAAATAGGCAGTGTGGTCAGATTCTTCAGTATTCATGTTTATGCTGTAAATATTAATGCTCTTGTGAGCGGTAGTATGGGTTAATTATTTGTAAGTTACTATAATATAATACTTTTAAGGTACTAACAAAACATTGTGACTTGCGAAGTTTGTTTGTCAGTTCTTCTTCGCATTGAATTTAGAACTGCCGGAATTTTCGACATGTCCAAGCGTAGGTTACCTACCTGTGGATGAAATTATACAATAAACAATAAACAATTGCTCCTTACGAGGTTGTAGGTTTAAATAATAGCCGACCGGTTTGGTACCATCATCGTACCGGACGAAAGATGGGCGCCTCGGCTGTGTTCTCCCCCTAGTTCAGTAAGTATACTCAGAAACCCGAATGGAAGTCTCCAGTATGGCACCTTCTCGGAGGTGATATTGGCTGGTCAGAGCATGTACTCTGGATCCTCTGACTCAGCCACCCATACCGCGTTGGATAAAAAAAGCCTAAACGGCCCTTGGCCAAGTCGACAATGCGTACTTAAGTGTGTCATAACAATTATGAAATGAAAGGAAATAAAATGAAAAAATTTGCTCTATTGCACAAAATATGTAACAAAAGGTGGACTTAAAGCCTAAAAGCATTATCTACTAACTAGTCATGCCTGGGATTGTGACTAAGGTAGGATGGGTAGTGCGATAAATTTTATGAAGATCAGTTAAAATATATATCTCATGAAAGTATTTAACCTGGTGACTACTGAACTGAAATACCTTTCTTACAATGCTACAGAAAGCAAATGGACATGTTTTTGCAAAGATATACAGAAATAACAGAGGTAGGTAGGTAATATTATCTAACACATTTTAATATTATTTACGGTATAAAGCTATTATAAAACCATTGTGGACATAGGGTATTCAACTGTGTGCAACCGCTGCTAGGACAAATACAGATATCATACAGAGGTTCCAGTCCAAAATGCTCTGCTTAATTGTAAATGCTCCATGGGACGTCACTAATGACATCCTGCACAGGGACCTAAACGTCCCAAACATTAAGGAAGAAACAGAAAATCCTGAAAAAATACACATTACGCCTGGATGTGCATCCAAATTCATTCGCGAGACATCTGATGGGGTACGAAGAAACAAGATGGCTTAAAAGAATCATGCCCCAGAACCTGCTAGAGGATGACTGAGAGACAATGGGGACGCGACGCGACGCGGATGCACACGCCTCAAGCCCTGATATAAAAGTTAAAAACTGACATTGAATGTCTCAACAGACAGAGTAAACAAGAAAAAAGGAGAAACCTAAAAAAAAAAACAAATTCCTTGTATGGTTTGCCATAGAAGTATTTGCTTTGCTTGTCTGTTGTGCATGCTTACAGCTGTACCATGTAGGCCTGGTACTTAAAGAAAATAGGCCCACTGCATCTCCCCTCCCCCGATGAATTTCGTAAAAGGTAACTAAGGAATAAGGACGAGATGTTAGCCACCTCTCACCTTGGCACGGTCCTTCCACCGAGTCACGCAGCAGGTGGTTCTGCGCGCCTTACTTGCTGCTTGATGTTATCTTGTCCGAACTAGTGAGAGATCACAATAGATCTGTCTAGGTCGCAGTGATAATAGAGCTCAGGGGCCTCACAACTCTCAACTTCAAATCGTAAATCATGCTTACAGCGACACAGCAAATGCATGATCGTTCTTGTATCATTTTAATCCCATTTATTTGTCACTCACTACGATCCTTTGATATCAGTGAGACTGTGTGTTATCAATATGCGTTCTATTCAGGAGCTGGAGTGCCTCGTGGCGCAGAACACAATTCTGGAGTTGTACGCCGACCCACCGATGGCGATGGCCGAGGGGCACAGCGGATACTTCCCACGCGGTAAGCAATATCAACCCAGTCAAACAAAATGTCTGCGAAATGATTCATGTATGAACCAAATATAGTGTGATTATTAAAAGTAAAGTGACTTTACTCGCTGTTGTTTTTAGGGTTACATATCCATATGGAGGCCTATTACTAAGCCTACGCCAACCGTCTGCCTGTCTGTCTGCTTGTCCGTCTGTCCGTTCATGGGCTGTATCTTTTGTATCGTAATAGCTAGCCAGTTGGAATTTTCACAGAACATGCGTTATTTCGCGGATATGCCAAGAAATAATAAAAGAAGTGAAAAGTAAAAAGTTAAAAATAAGAGAATAAAAGAAGTGAAAAATAAGTTAGAAGAGCGCCATCTGCCGAATAATCATTTAACTAAACTGACATTTCAACTACGAAAGTATGAAAGGTAACCGATAGATGGCGTGAGGGATACGAAGGACTCAATATATCAATACAAAATATGCTGCGCCGAACGCAAGTTACGTGCGATTGCTACACTCGCTATACGTGCAAGAAGGAACACGTGGCTAAGGAACCCTCTATGTGTAAACAATGTTCTCACTTAACAGGTTTTTTTTTTCTGTACTAAAGACACCTAGTGCATAAGCTTGTATAGGAGGTGTGTTGTAGTGTTCCATGGCGGAGTTACAGATGATCAGGAGATGCAGCAAGCGATCAACTCTCAGCTGGAGTCGCACAAGATCGGCACGGCCATTGCGGACGAGGTGCTGCGCCAGGCACACTCCTCGGCCGCCTCCACTCCAGATCCTGCGAAGGACGCCAACCGTGATGCCTCTCAGTACACCCAGCAGGTATTGCCGACCATAACATTATACTCTGCGTAGTCAGATTCATTTAGCCATATAGATAATGTTTTTAGACATCCTTTTGTTTTTTTTTTGTGCCTGTTAAACTATAGATTAAAGTAAAGCCATCCAGACGAGATAAAGAATGTAAACAAACCGACCTGATTTGCGTTACGACCGCAAGCGACTCTGTCCTATCCTTCGCACGCAATAATGTTAGAAATGGCTGTCGCTAGTTGTTGTTTCATAGTAGATAGTAGGAATCGGTCAACGAATGAGTTCATAACATTCGGGTAGGTATTTTGGAAAATTTGTTTATTCCTAATCGCAATGCACTAGAAGTCGTTTCCGTGTTTTGTTTGATTTGTTATTATAAATTCCTTATCATTATTGTTTTCTTATTGTTAGTTTTGTTGTTGATTTTTTCTGTTATTGTGAGTGGTGATTTATTTATATTTGATTAAATTGGTTTTGTGATTAATTTTATGATGAATAAATAATTTCTTTCTTTTTTTCGTTGTGTTAAAATTTTACAAACGATTTTAAATATAGAGCCACATTCTGGCAGCTTCAGACAATCTTTAAAAGATATTAATTCACCACCAAAAAATAAACTTTTAAGGGTTGCAACCACGGCGTCGTAGTCATCAGCAGCGGTTAATGGTGCCCTCTCCACAGCCAATGAAGGTCCTCCGATCACCGAGTTCGGTGCAAACAATTTTAAGCGGCCGCCTCGTATCGCGACTCTAACAAAAAAATGTATGAACCTCTGAGAATTTGTTTACATTCTATATCTCTCTGGATGACTTTACTTTAGGTACCTACATTTTATATGCAATCAACATTTTTTCTTGTATTAGTTTTGATTTTATATTCTTTATCAACCAAATTTAATTTCATATTATTGTTTTTCGAGTTCACTTTAGACTGCTTGGTGGTTGCGCACAAAGGTGATATTTTACAGAGTGACCGAATTGGTCACTAACTAGGCCATGTTTCCATTCTTACACTGACTCCACAGGTGGCGCCGACTTGTGATATGTATAAGAAGTATTTTTGGAATCTCACGCGAGGCTAGCGCCACCAACTTCATACATCTGACAGGTTACAGGTTCACTCACATTTTACATTTCATTGCGTCGAAATAAAGTGAGTCATTCACTTTATTTCGACTTTATTCAAGCTTATAGAAATAAAACAATCAATCGAGCCTTCCGCCTTATCGCTTTGCATGGCTTTCTAATTATATTCTTTGGGGTTGGCGAAAAAATAATTTGGTTTACTCAAAACATGTTTAAAATTGTTTTGTTTTTTGCCGATCAACTGCCATCATTGTCACAGACATCATCATCATCAATACTTTTATTCGTTCTAGCCCTTTTGTCTGTCAGTATTAAACGTGTATACTTTTGACTTTAACCATGTTATATCGATATTGGTGGTCTCTTTTACTTCTCTGTCTTCCATACAAATGTGATTAAACTCGTAAGATCTCAATTGGGGCTGTAAAAGTAGTAGAATGTTGAAAATCGGTGAATGATATTCAGGCATCAAAATACCCCAAATATGGTCTTACATCGAGATATTTTCCTTTCTCAATATAAAATATCGCAAATAAATGGCCATTTTTGTACAAGAACTATGAGAAGTGTTTTTGTAGAATGCGGGATAACTGAACTGGTGATATGCTTTCCACTATCACACCGCACCGGTTTTGCTTTGCAGCAGCAGCAGGTTGGGCATTCGGAGGACAGCACACTACCGGAGTCCGCTCTGCCGCACTTCGCACAAGTGCGCAACAATGTCGTGCTGTCGGACGGCGCTCTCCCCGACGAAGAGGATGTGCTGCCCACGCTCACCGCTAGAGGTCCCCCCACGCCCGGCCCCCAGCCCACGGACCAGCCGCAACCGGACGGCAACGACGAAGCCACCATGGCCGTCATCATGAGCCTCCTCGAAGCGGACGCCGGCCTCGGGGGCCCAGTAGACTTCTCCGGACTACCGTGGCCTCTCCCTTAACTATTGATGATATACGACTTCTAAGCTTTCATCTAAACTGCGACACCGCGTAAAGTTACATTGTGGACCTTTACCGTGTCGCAACTACTAAGACTGCTCGTTGGGTTCCCATAGTCCTATATAAGAAGTTAGAAACTCATTGTAAGCGTTGACTTTCGTTTCTTGGGGATGCGGTAACTACCCAGTGAGGTATACAAGCGAGGAGAGAGAAAGAGGGTGCTCCTCTTCATGGAAGATCTCGGATGGTTGAAGTACCTCCACCCCGAGCTCCGACTTACATGGACAGTGTGTTCGCAGTGCCATAAGCAAACCACATTCACTTTTATTCACATGAAGTATTTTTGTATCAAAGATGTAACTGCATACAAGGAGTGGGGCGAAATGTATGAGTTTCTACATGCTGCCATAAAAATGTTTGTATAAACATTTACTTACAACCTGTTACGTCAGACTAGATCGCATAAAGGTATTCGTTGGGTATACGTTCATTCCTCTCACCGTCTGCAACATTAGCTTCCTTTTTCCTTACTAATTACGTGTGAATTTATGAACGTATAAATACTTTATACATATATTAAGACTGTTCCTAGTTACTATATTAGCAAAATTTTTGAGTTGACTTTTTTTTTTATTGTTTATAAATACTTCAAAATATTTCCTAAGAATTAATAAAAATCGGGCTGGTCATTCCTTAAGAAAATTCATGTGAGACACACTTATTTCGAAATTATGTTCTAGTGAGACTAAAGGTATAATTCATTGATAAAGAATTTATTAGATATGTTATATAAAATATATTTTTAAAGCTATTGTGTGCAAGGCATAATTTATTGAAATTATTTTCGTTAATTTTTTCAATGAATGGGTGATGTTCAAAAATATCTTCCAAAAATTTATGAATACTGATCTTATTTTATTTGTATTGGTTGATTTTATGTTTTATAGTTAAATTGATCTATGTAAAGATTTATTATATGTTTGTGTATATTTTTATACTGTTATTGATTTTTATCTAGTATTAATAACCTATAAAAAATGCAAATGAATTACTATTTTTTATATACTTTACCTTAGTTTACTATTCGGCCAAATATATTTATGAAACTTTTAAAATAAGGTTCAGCTGTTAAAATTTATTTGATACAACATTGTATGGAATCTGTTAAAATCTTTGAACATTGTGTTGTGATCCTGTTTGCCGATGGTCTTGCTACTTGTTTTGCTACTAGACTAAAATTTCCTAATTAGGTAGATCAGTACCAAGCACATCGATTACATTATAACAGCAAAAGCGTGAATACATTTCATTTATGTGATATTGTAGTGCAAATTTTAGGTTAACTTTGCCTAGCTAGGATGACTTTCTTTAAGAAACAAATTTTTTCTAAAGGTTGGGTTTAATTTAAGTGCGTTAGTTTTAAAGTTGTTACCAAGCATTTTATCTTTATCTTTTAGACTATCTAAAAACTAAAATTTTACATTTAATACAGATTAAATTTATAATTCTTGTACGAAACTTAGGTATTTCCTTGCCATGGAGGGCCTGTTTGTACTTCCTCTATATGTCAAATTAGTTTTATACTAGCAATGGCCGCGGCTCCGGTCGCGATTAATTCGGATTACCTAATAGTAAATTGGATTTAAACGCAAAAATTATTATAAATCATTGCATCTGTACAGCTTTAAAACGCTTACAGCGTTTTTAAGCTATACAGATATTTTGCCAAAACTGCATACAAATACGTAGAGCCGTTCTTGAGTTATACGTGAACATACAGATATACATACATACTCGTACATACATTCATACATTATACACACACACATATGTGTGTATCGTTATTCATGTTATTCACACACACATACATCCATACATACACACGTACATACAGACAGACTGCAGACGTTGAATCTTACAATACTTTATGTAAGAATGGATTAGAAGGGTAATAATTTAATGTTCAGCATAATGGTGTTGGACTAAATTGTTTGTCGATAGAAGAATTTTAGGTATAGGTATACTAAATGCATGGTGTTGTAACGTCAGTGAACACAAGCATAATTTTGTGTGACAAGATTTTTCGTATCAACAAATTAAAACGGAAGTTCCTTGTTATTACGCTACATCGTAATGTAATGAGCCATTTAATAAAGTAAGTGAGAATTTTCGTAGTTATAAGAATACGACTGTAATCGTAATTACGATTTATTTTGTAGGTACTTTTCGGTATAAGTAGGTATGTAAGTAATATAAAGATACATTTTACTAAAAAAACTCAGTTTTTTTTTACTTTAGGGGCTGGGCTGATGGGCTCTAGGACATTCTTCGTGTCTCTATTGTAGTTATTGCATTTATATTGGGGAAATAAAAATTGGTTTTAAAAAATATATTTGGATTTTTTATTCCAACCTTTAGTTATTCACAGGACATCTCTATTGAAGGAGTCCATTAGGCTCTGCACCAGGCATCGCGGCATTTTTAGGGTTCCGTATCCGTCGTACGGGAAGCCTACACCGTATGTCTGTCTGTGTCTGTCCGAGGGCTGTATCTCGTGAACCGTCATAGTTAGCCCGTTGAAATTTTCACAGAATATGTGTTATTATGGCCGATATAACAGCAAATGAGAAAAAAAAAAATCACGGGGTCCCCATACAAGAAACTAAAAAGTGTATGCTCGCCATCTACCGAAAACAGTATTAAGCATTTTAACTAATATGAAGCATTTCATAAAACACGCCATACCTAGATGGTGTGAGTGGCGCTGACCAAGACATGGCGATACGGAACCCTCGGTGCGCGAGTTCGAAACGCACTTGGCCGGTTTTATACACAAAAAAATACGACGTTTATGAAGTGAGTGTTAACTGAGGAAACTTCACCAGGTGAGCAGAATAAGACCGAGGCGCACCACACAAGCGACGATGAACAGTTTTCAGGAACTTACACTGAATGATTTCTATTGACTGGGAATATTAGTCATACAGCGTTTTTTTTTTATGGAAACTAACACGGTTAGCTACATCACCTACAACATCCGTGTTGTAGCCCATAACACCTTGGTGAACTAGATGCCATGTCAGTGCTTCTCTTCATTTCACGCCGGCTACACTGAACTGGACGGAAAACACGAACTATTTACATAGCCGTTTCGACCGACGTTTCGCTCAGTGCGGTGGTATCAACCCGGGCGGGTTAAACCTACCACCTAGTAAGATATGAAACGAAGGGAGGGACCTATAGTTTTACGTGGAATCCGAACCACGGTCAGCCTCCAACGGTCGAGCAATCAACCATTCAAATACTGACCGCGCCCAGGTGTGCTTATGATCACGACCGACAGCCGACCGATCGTACCACTGAGCTACCGAGGCTGACACATGCTAATTCCAAACAGATACCGCATATTCCAACTGAGATTTAACTAGAGACCTGTATGTATGATCGACTGGAGTTCAAACCAGTGATATATAAGTCAATGGTTCAAACTCCATCATTTGGTAGGCTCGATTTCAGTCAGAAAAAACTCATTCGAATCGAGGACCTCTCGCATGAGAAGCCGATGCCCAAACCACTCGGCCAACCCGCCGCTTAACTCCGAGATCGCGAATGAAATCCACCGACTGAAGAATGCAGACACCGATCCAATAGTTAAAATAAATTGCGTTTCTTAACTTAGTAAAAGAAATCAACTGGCATTTTGGGAGACTCAAGTGCATCGTGTTGACTGTGGAGTAAGTATGAAAAAGATCTAGATCACTCTGAAGAGCTATAGTTCTCTTCACTATGATTTTTTTTTAAATATTTTGATATTCTTGGCATAAACAAAATGTTGACAAGAAGAGAAAAAGGTGGACACATCATTCAAGAAAAGAATAAGTAGGAAGACTATCAGAGGGCAAGAACACACGTACCTACCTACCTACTTCTCCAACCAGCTCATATAAGATCTTATTATATGCAGCTGTCTGTGCTCTCCTCTGAACAGAGCTATTCATATGTTGAACGAGCTAAATAAGGAGGCAGAGTTATACATACATACATACTACCACACGCTGTATCCCGAGAATCAGGCTGAGCAGATTAATCGGTGTTGTGCTGCAAGAACACACGTACCTACCTACTTCTCCAACCAGCTCCTTTAAGATCTTTCTGCAACTGTTCTCTCCTCTAAACAGACCTGTTCATGTGTTGAACGCGCTAAATAAGGAGGCAAAGTTTTACATACATACATACATACTACACGCTGTATGCCGACAATCGGGGTGAGCAGAGTAATCGGCGTTGTGCTGCAAGAACTTTGGTGAATCGCAGCACAATGCTGACCACCACGTTTAGCATAGTATTCGGACAATATAACAGAACTATCAAGCAGCAACTAAGCATGAAAACCCACCTGCATGACTCGCTGGATGGACCGTGCCATGGTGAGAGGTGGTTCATCTTTCGCTAAAGGGCGACGGTACGGGCACGGTACCTGTCGTCATCACTTAGTCGCCTTCTACGACTTGCACGGAGAGAGATACAGTGAGGCTATTCTTTTAAGTACCTACCGGCAAGAAGTTTTGGCAGAGTTTTATGTTTTTAATAATAGCCTAGTTATTTTAAGAAGCCACTTAGACATGTAATCATCACACAAGTAATCTAATAAATTCAGTAATAACAATAATGTCAGCCTCGGTAGCTCATTGGTGCGGTCGGCCGACTGTTGTTAAGCAATCCTGAGCGCGGTCAGTACTTGGATGGGTGACTCGACCATTGGACGCTGACCGTGGTTCGGATTCCACGTAAAACTGTAGGTCCCTTCCCTTCTTACCTTACTAGGTGGTAGGGTTTATCCCGCCCGGGTTGGTACCACCGCACTGAATGAAATGTCGGTCGAAACGGCTATGTAAATAGTTCGTGTTTTCCGTCCAGTCTAGTGTAGCCGACATGAAATGAAAGGAAGCACCGACATTGCACTTAGTTCACCCGGTATTATGGGCTGACATCACGGATATTGTAGGTGATGTAGCCCAGGGGTGGCCAAGTTGATGAAGCCTAAGATCTACTTTTTATTTTCCTGACTCCTGACGATCTACTTCATAACTCCTCAGAATAGTTACAGAATTTCGTACCATAAACTTAATTTAAAATTTTATTTTATTTTCTGAAACTAGGTACCTAAATAAAAAAAATTATTAATTTGTATATTTTATTGAACGACAGATACATAAGATCGTTTTAAAGAATACTTAGTACATTCAACGCAAAGTCAGGTGCGTAGTTGGAAATTGCCAAACTCAAGAATCCGACGTGTGAGCGTCTGTCAAGCATGAACGGTGCTTACTTTTCGTTTGTAGGTAGGAAAATGCTGATTCACATAAATGTGTCGAACCAAAACACGAGTGCAGTTGTTCGGCACATTTTTTTACATTTGAAAATTTCTCTTTTGAAACCAATTTCCAAAAATCTAGACAAGAGTTTGACCTTGCTTTCAGGTATAGATCGCTACGCAGAGTAATAATTTCATTATCTAGTAAAATGTGGTCCATTTGGAACATCTCTGCAAATTTATTAGACATCTAGTATGAGTCGTTCACGTCAGTGTTGATATTGAATGGATAACTGATAAATTATACCAACTTTTATAATCTTATGTTATGACAACACTAAATCTGTTGTCGAAATCTGATAACACTGATCTTTGAGGTTTGTAAATAGCTGGAACCTATTGTTTTCAAGATCAATTATCAAAGATGCTGCTTGATTTTTTAACGCTGCAACAGAATTAATCATCTCTGATATAGTTTTGTTCTTGTCTTGTAATTCAATATTTAATGTGCTGAGTTGTCCTGGGAAATCTGCTAAGAAAGCTAAATCACACAGCCAGCCCAAGTCGCGCAGTTGATGATAGTCATCACCCCTCTCTTCAAGAAATTGTATTATTCATTTGTACGTCTTCCTGGAACGTTTCTTTTCAACCACTTGTCCATTATGGCCTTTGGCCTCTGGCCTCGTCGCGATCGACCAGCACAGCAGCCGCGATCGACCGGTTGGCCACCCCTGATGTAGCCAACCGTGTCAGTTTCCATAAAAAAAAAAGTTACATGCGTAAGTAAAGTTAGACTAGCAAACGAGTTAGAATATCCTGTAAGGTTTAAGTGTGTCAATAAAATAATTAAATAAGGGTTAGGTTAGGTTAGACTTGTTGGCTATGGAACCCTAAAAATGTATTGGACGTAAGTGAACTAAGATTTTGGAAAAAATATGTTATTCGTAAAACGGCCAAGGGCGAGTCGGACTAGCGCACCGAGGTTTCCGCACCACAAAAAAAAACATTGAAAAACAAAACACGTTTCTTGTATGGGAACCCCCTTAATTTTTTACTTTTTCTATTTGTTGTTATATCCGCCATAATAACACATATTCTGTGAAAATTTCAATGGGCTACCTAGTACGGTACAGCCCTCGGACAGACGGACGGACAGACAGACGGCGGCGTGCATAGGCTTAGTAATAGGCGGTACGGGATACGGAAACCTAACAACTAAGAATTTCCGAGCGTTGCAGCTACTCCAAACTCCAACCCGCTAAAGGTCACGTATCCTTGCACGTGCGGAAACTGCACCGTCCGTAGTCCGTGCGTGCTTATACCTTGTATGGTAAACAAAACCAAAATATCCAGACCAGTCGTGGGCTCGGAGTCTCGGACGGAGGGAGTTATGCCGCTATGTTTGAATATTAATTTCCTGTAAGTATTTAAAATTTCTACACTTTGTTTCTACGTAACATTATGTTTATTATTTGCGAATTGCATTTATTAATGCGAAGGAAAACTGACAATCTTCGCATCGCAAGTCACAAATGTTTTGTTAGTGCTTCCCTTCGGTCGTTATTAGTTACTAGCTGAGCCCGCGGCTCCGCTCGCGTGAAATTCGTATTCCAAAGAAGAATGTAAGTAACTAAGGGCGAGGCCGAAGGCCGAGCTGCGTTCAGGTAATCGATAAACCTTCTTAAAGAAAGTAACTAACTAAGGGCGAGGCCGAAGGCCGAGCTGCTTTCAGGTAAACGATAAATCTTTCTCAAATAAAGGAAGTAAGTAAGGGCGAGGCCGAAGGCCGAGCTGCGTTCAGGAAGACGATAAACCTTCTGGAAGAAAGGAAGGAACTCAGTGCGAGGCCGAAGGCCGAACCTGCGTTCAGGTAAACCAAAAACCCTCTTCCGCCTTCGGGCCTCGCCCTTAAAGACTTCCTTTCTTCGATAGAATATAATATCGTTTACTCAATCTATTTATTTCATAAAAATAAAAAAGTAATATTGATAACTAAAGAATTAAACCTACCTAACAAACATTAAAATAACTATCAAAACGGGCATTTTCAAATGTTCTTAGAGCACTTGCGGCATTACCCCGTTGGATGGCAAGGCTAACCTTTTGAATGAAGTACATAAGCCCTTAATGACGGGACACCAGTTGCGTCAACCAGCTCAAGCCTCTTTTGGCTTCACTGCTCCACGGACCGAGGGTTTCAACCGCAAACGCAACAAATTCGAAATCTTGAATTATATTTCTATATTTGCTGCGTTTGAGGCTCTCCGCCCCAGCCTCGGCCGCGCCAGCCGCTCTTAAAGATGACTTGGAGCCAATGTGAGAACAAAAGTGGCGTCCCACATCAAAGAACTACCCTTAGTCCATGGCACTAAGGTGATAGCATCGGGCCTCTTTCCATCCAGCCGGGAATAACCGCGAGGTTCTAGGATGCACGGTATATTTGCCGTTAGAAGCGTGGACTTTATAATAAAATTTAAATTAAATTAACTCAATCTTAATATTAATTAACTTTATTCGAGATGGTTTAGCTTCTTCCTGAACGCAGCTCGGCCTTCGGCCTCGCCCTTAGTTACTTGCTTTCTTTGAGATGGTTTATCATTTGTCAGAACGTAGCTCGGCCTTTGGCCTCGCCTTAGTTGCTTACTTTCTTCAAGATGGTTTAGCTTCTTCCTGAACGCAGCTCGGCCTTCGGCCTCGCCCTTAGTTACTTGCTTTCTTCGAGATGGTTTTTCAATTATCCGAACGTAGCTCGGCCTTCGGCCTCGCCTTAGTTACTTACTTTCTTCAAGATGGTTTAGCTTCTTCCTGAACGCAGCTCGGCCTGCGGCCTCGCCCATAGTTACTTACTTTCTTCGAGAAGGTTTATGGTCTTCCAGAATAGAGCTCGGCCTTCGGCCTCGCCCTTAGTTACTTACTTTCTTCAAGAATGTTTTTCTTCTTCCTGAACTCAGCTCCGCCTTCCGCCTCGCCCTTAGTTACTTTCATCGAGAAAGAATATCGTTTACGTGAGCGCAGATCAGCCTTCGGGCCCGCCTTTAGTTACTTACTTTCTTTTTTTTAAATACGAATTTCACGCGAGCGAAGCCGCGGGCAACAGATATATAAATTTTATTGCACCAATGACAGCGACATAACTTCGACTTTCAATTATTATTTTTATTTATCAAACAATTTGTCACCGGCCAGCTCACGTCGAGATGACAGTTCTCCGTTGTCAACATGACATTTAAAATAGTTTTTTACCTTTACTTTGGATTACGTAATTTTTATTATATTTTTTAATTATTATGTTCATCCGGGATATACACTGTCACTATAAAAAGTTTCGTCAAATTCCGTTCAGTGGTTTTTGCGAGATGCGCGTACAAATAGACATTTTTGCATTTACGATTTTATGATATGTATAGAAAGAATAGATATGTATAGACTATTGTGTTCAAGTTATAAAAAAGAAGAACTGTCATTTTCGTTGTATCTACTTATTTTTAAATTTCGAATGAATATTTTATTCAAATTGTATTTGCTGACAGTTCTCAAGATATAATTATGCACTTTGGACTACGTGATTTTAAACGCGCAATAATGTTTATAATTGTAATTTTTTTTTTATTTTTGTTATTTTTTTTTACGTATTATGTTAACCCGGCATATAAACTGCCACTATACAAAGTTTCGTCTAATTCCGTTCAGTGGTTTTTGCGTGATGCGCGTACAGACAAACAAACAAACAAACAAAAATTTTAAAAACTGTTCTAACATGTTCAGTATCTCATTTTAAGCCACCCTGGTTAGTTTTTTTCCGAATACATTCAATGTACAGACTTTCTTACCTCTACGATTTTATTATATGTATAGATTTATTTTAATTTAGTTTTACTTTGATTTTAATCTGTTGTTATTTTTCCATTTTTAATTTGTTTTTATTAATTACGAGTGTATTTTCAATATATATAAAAGTTGTTGTTCGGACTCGTTCTCCGCGCCTAAGCCCGCACCGATGCAGGCCTTTTGCGCGTATATTATACAAGTATTATATTCACTTATAAATATTAACCCAGTTATTCACTTATAAGTATTATACTTATATATATAAGTATTATATTTACTATTCATTATCATATTAACCCCTACTAGGTAGGTACCGCTCACAAGAACGTTATTATTTACCTACAGCATAAAACGTGAATACCTACTTAAGAATCTGACCACTCTGCCTATTTACATTACCTAGATCTGATGTACCTAGGTATAGTGCCGTCGTAAATTTTTACTCTTAGACTGCTGACATTTTTACTAAATCTTGTCTGTTCTTGGCTTTGTGACCGTTCTTCACCAGAAATTAAATTACATACCACCTATTATGCAATTTGCTCTATGGCTACTGCAAATAATAGAATAGTGCTTAAATTCTATAATCTATCCAGAACTCGGTTATTGTAATTTTCAGAAGTAAAAACCTAATGACCAATTCGATAGCTCTATCACTGCCTCACTCGTGAGCGCGTAAACAAGTTGCTATAGGTGTTAAAATGATAAGGTTCTCCAGTCATATCAAACTCAACTCAGCTCAACCTTCGTTGCTTTAGACATAGATGGCTGGAGCCCAATTCAGTATCTACATAGTAGGAAATCGTGAATCGAGTACGATATTTCGAGTAAAATTTATCTATGTACTGCCATTCCGTAGCGACATCGTTTATAGGGTTCCGTGTTCATACGGAAGCCTATTAACAAGCCTACAAGGTCTCTCTGCCCGTGTGTCGGTCTGTCCGTCCGTCCGTCCGTCCGTCCTAGGACTGTAGTATCTTTTGAACCGTATTATCGTAATAGCTGGTTGAAATTTTCACTTAATATGTGTTACGAGTATTAATGGATGATATGCCAACAAATAGTAAAAAAGCGAAAAAATAAAAATAAGGGGTCCCCATGCAAGAAACGTGCTAACAATCAATTATGTTTACGTTACTTAATGATAGATGGCGCGACAGGTAGTTTGGTATGGCAGATATAAAAGATAAACGGATAAAATGTTTTTTTTGACAGGTATGGTATAGTCAATAGTGAATCTAAGGAAACCTATGTAAGTGAGTAAAACTCCCCTATTTTTATGACAGCTTAGTCTGTTTTACAGGTAGGCAGGTATGTAGGTACTATGACGGGCGCTGCTCTTGGATGCCGCTTGCTCCGCAACGCTCGGCTCAGTCGGTCGAAACGGCTATGTAAATAGTTTGTTTTCCGTCCAGTTCAGTGTAGCCGGCACGACCGAAGGGAAGCACTGACATGGCACCTAGTTCACCCGGTGTTATGGGCTGACATCACGGATGTTGTAGGTGATGTAGCCAACCGTGTCAGTTTCCATAAAAAAAAAGCGGGCCGCAAATTAGCTGGTAATTGGCATGGCATCACTCACTGAGCGTGGTTTCGCGAGCAGATGTGAATTTTGCTCTGTCGACTGCATCATTGGTCCTTCCGCACAGCCACCCATAAATATTTAATCTGCGCACATACTGGTATGAAAACAAAAAAAAAACATCGAGAAGCGAGAAGTAATGCTAATATCGATCGACCTAATTATTGACCCCTAGCTATTGTGCTTTTCCTCTATTTAGATGTCTTTATGTAATTGTAATTACACCAATTTAGAGTTTTTGACAAGAGTTATGTAATAGTGCCCCGGCTAAGTTCGAGATATATACTGCCGTCATATTTATTATAGGTAATCGAAATATCGTACATACTCGACTCGCGATATGCTCCTCCCTAGTGAATTGGCGTCCTGGCTATTAGCAGCGTCACAGCCTTTGTTACCTGCTCGTCGCCGAGGAATACAATCCTTCTCTGCCTGCCTGCGCAAGAGTCACTCAGGGGTAGTCAACCTTGCGGCCCGCGGCATTCTCTATGGTTCGGATGTCATTTGAAATTGGACATTTTTTTTATTGCACCCGAACTGGGTGTCTTTATCGAGGTCGTAGTTTCAGGCACAATTTCACCACCGAAGAGGAGTCAGTACGGCTTGAAGGCGGACTAAAGTCGCTCGGTAAGAGCTTAAGGGATAATCTGTGGATTGTATAAGTAGGGAAAGATATTCCCCAGACTCCTATTCCATACCTTTGCAATGCGTACAACACAATAACTATTTAATTAATCGCGCCGTTGTTCGAAGAACTCTGTCGACTACAATGGGATGTTCCGAGAGAGTATGGCGAGTTTGTGCGAATGCGAACAGGAGGAGGAGGTATGAGGGAAGCGACTTCCTCGGAGCAGTGGCCGGCTCAATGATAAAAAAATTCCTTCCCAATATATATCTACCTTGTAGGGTTTAACAACTCGTTCAATTGGTACCATCCTTCCCACAGACCAAATTATACACGGTGTTGCAGTTGCCCCCGTAATATTTTTAACTGACATAAGGGGGTTATTCTATATGTGAAACTAAACAACTTCCGTGGAAAAAAAAAATTTGAAACAAAAAGAAACATATTTTTTTCAACCAAATTTTAACTACCTATTCTCAAAAGTTATGGAGATAAAAAAAAATTTTTTTTCTTTAAATTAAAAAGTCGTAGAACAAAAGTTGTTCTTTTTCACGTACAGAATCACCCCCTTTCGGGTTTTACGGTTGGGGTTGCAACACCGTGTATAAATATCAACAGTATCGCCAAATCGGTTGTATTAATTAAATTAATATATACAAAGAAGCAGCACGAAATACAAATGTTATGGGTAATAATTTTTTTCTGCATGTAGTATTTTATTCGTTTGTTATTTATTAATTTATATAGGGTCGGTACCACGGTAGGTAGACTGTCGTTCGCAGTCCCTCGATAGGGAAGGTTGACGACAACTTAACGAAACGGTTCCGCTTCGCCGACTGCGTACGGGGGCGCTAGCGTCGCATTCCTCGTGACCACGATTGTTGTGTGCGTACGATGTTTTCTAGTGAAATCATACGACAAAATTCGTATTTGTACGAGAGTTTAATAATACATAACGTGGATAAAATGTTTAATGTTGAAATTATGTTCGACCTTTGAGGCTGACCGGATTCAACGTATAAATGTAGGACGGGCCCTCGTGTAAGAAGGGTCCTTAGTAAGTAGGTGAGTAGGTAGGGTTTAGCCCACCCGGGTTGATACCACCGCATTGAATGAAAGTTTGGTCGAAGCGGCTATGACAATACTTCGTATTTTCCGCCTTCAGTGAGCCGGCACCCAAAGGGAAGCACTGACATGGCACCAAGTTTGCCAAGGTGTTGTGGGCTGACATCATGGACGTTACAGGGATGCAGTGTGTAGCCAACCATGCCAGTTGCCATAAAAAAAATCGAAATGGTTTTTGAAAAACATATTACGAGTACCTTACGAACACATTATTGAGTACTTACATATAATTTTCTCTAACATAACTTAAAGGAAATTACCTATAATAATTTTCTTTTGTAGGTAGTTTCGAGGTAGTTTTTAGTTTAGAATTGTACTTGTATTTGATGTCATTGTTCTATGTGTTTAAGTTCATATATTTGTTTTCATCAATTACCTAGAAAGAAAGTAGTAAACATATACCTAACCTAATATTTAATTAGTTTGTCTACATCTGAGATCATACATCCACAACATAATTATTTCAAAACTCGTACGAAGTTCTATGGTTACTTGCATCACTCGATGCAGCCTACCTGAATGCCTTCAGTCCAAGAGCAACCGTTACTGTACCAGCGCGCGCGCATGGCGGCGAACACGCTCCACCAACTTTGAACAACCTGTCCCACTTTGCTGTAGGTAGAAAGTGTCCATTTTGAGGTGATAGAGTTGTTGAAGCCTTTTGTGTAATGGTGAATTTCTCTTTTTGTTCTCATTGAGACAGGTGAGTGCTATTTTAAGTGTACCTATGATTTCTTAGTATCGCGAGTTTTTCTTTTACCTTTTATAGTGTTTTAGTCACTCAATCTACTACCTACTACCTAAAACGTTTAGGTAGGTACCTATATATTGCAAGTTTCTATAATTGATAACTACTTACATACCTATACTTTAATTAGATTCTTAATAGTTAGCCCGTTCGTTGGTATGTACCCACGACTTATTCAAAATAATAATTTTAGGAAACCCGACTACGTAAAACAATTGAAATAACAAGGAAAATTGATTGAAATGCTTTAATCGGGCTATCTGTCTATTCAAATATTTCTGCACGCCCGACTATAGAATTTTCAATTTAGGGTTCCGTATGCATATGGAAGTATGTTACTAAGCCTACGCCGTCTGTCTATCTGTATGTCTATCCGACGTATTAGGTAGCCTGTTGAAATTTTCACAGAATATGTGTTATTATGGCGGATATGCCAAAAAATAACGAAAAACAAAACATTAAAAAAATTGAAAGAATAATCAAGAAACTGTTAAGAATTTATTAGTACATATCATGTACTAAATAATAGATATGGCGCTACAGATATTTTGCATGGCAGACAGACAAAACATAGATGGATATGGTTTTTTGACAGGTAGGTATGGGATAGCGAGCGGATCTATGGAACCCTCCGTGCGTGAATAAAACTCGCAGTGGAAAACCGCGAATAGGTGCATAGGTAAATAGTAGATTTTTGTAGTATTTATATTAAATAGTTTGATTTGTTTTTATTTAATTTCTTTTAGTTCTAAACCATTAAGCGTTATATATTTAAAAAAAATCTTGCTCTTCTTTTCAAAGTTAGACAATATGGCGCCTAACGCCCGCCATTTTGAATTCTTAAAACAATTTGTGACCCATGACGAGTATCGCGGAAAAACCTCGGGAAAAACATTCGTAGATGAGAATTTCAGTAGGCAGTGCCCGCCAGTAAGTAAATGAACACCGGGCTCTAGAAAGAGACAAGCCGCTTGTAGAGTGCTGCGGTCCATGTCACACAGATCGTGCGAGTACGTTATTTACTGCCACGTACTGTACCTACAGTGCATTTGTGCAGTGCATTTTAACCTTGGTGTGACTTTGTTAAATATCTATTAGAGTAGGTATGTATACTTATCTAACAATAAATTATGTGATCCTGCATTCTCTAAAAGTGAATAATCGATGGAACTTTGTCGCAATCACGATCGTTCGCTTTCAGTTTAGATATGAGAGTCGTACAGCCAGATAATGTTTTTAAACAGTTTGTAGAGATTTTTTGACATTTTTTTTTACATTACCCCCTCTTGAATGACCCGACATGAATGAATAAACCATCTTCCCTTACCTTGCTAGGTGGAAGTGTTAAGCCCGTCCGTATTGGTACGACCGCATTATTAGATTCATAATGAAATTAGAAAGAAAGTGAAAAAAAAATACAAATTAAATGTTTATAAATCATTTAATTTGAATGATATGAGTCTAACGAAAGAAATTATAGGGCGAATGTGAGTGGAAGAGTCGGGAAGGGTAGCCGTAGACACACGTACCTAGACCAGATCGGGCAAGTGTTCAAAAAGGGTCAAGTGCGTAGTACCTATAACCGACGAGCAGAACATTATAAGAGTGGAAGAGGCGCGAGAGGTGTGTCAGGATCGTGGCACGTGGATATCCGTTGTCTCTGCCTACTCCACTGGGAAACAGGCGTTACGCTATGTATGTATGTAAATAATTTAATTTGTACAAAAAAACCGCTCCAGTGTGAATCATATTTACGTGCTGAGGGTCCCGTCACCGCTACTTTGCTCTCATGTGCACTTGAAACTGTAGGTCCCTCCCTGCCTCAGGAACTAGAGCAACCGTTATTCTTACGAAGCAGCGATCCCAACATCCTTCCCGAGACACTTTGCCTCCTCAGACCATGCCCCCATCGTACATACATACATACCACACGCTGTTTCCCTGACGAACGGACAGACAGACAGAAGGCGTAGGCTTACGGAAACCTAGCAAAAAAAATCAACTAAACAAACTATACTCACTTACAAAATACCCAAACATTTTTCACAAAGGTTTCCACTAATGTGATCTGTTGTGTTGTAACATCACGCCAACACTAATAGGGACCGATTAGTAAAGTCAAGAGTAATCGAAATTTGAGAATATGTTTGCGCTCATGTGATTTACAGGTTTCCACTATTATGATCGGTGATGTGTGGGAGTTAATTTCTTTCAAATAGCATAACATATCGTTCACCTGAAATTACTTCTTCCGGAAAGTATAATACCGTTTACGTATTTCTACCATTGACTGATTTCTACGTAAATTCTACGCTTTCTTCCAGAAAGTTGTAGAATTTTATTATTAAGACAATTTAGAAAATATTTAAATAAGTAGAAACATTGCAATATACACAATACACAAATACCTACCTACAAAATACAACTATACACTAATACACTAAAACTAAAACTAACCTAAAATTAATATCCAGAAAACCTACAAAAAATAAATTTCTGAAAACTCCGCCGAAGGCCCGTCTCTGCCGACGCCAAGTGTACCCAGTACAATAATATAGAAAGTATATATGTATATAGTTTACGTGAACGCAGCTAGGCCTTCAGCCTCGCCCTTAGTGAGCTATTTTGTTTTATGTTTTAAAGAGTAGACACAGAACAGCGCGAGTGTACGGACGGGGCTTGCTTGTGTAAGTAATGGAGACTCGAGAGAGAGATCTCGTACCACTATTGTAGGGTTCCGCAGCAGGTAAGACCAAAACATTTCGCCAGTTCGTCTGTTCTGTTAGTACTTTAGATTGTTTTATTACCCGACTACGGCGAAGCCAAAAGGAGGGTTATGATTTTGGCAGGAAATAACAAGGAAAGTTGATCAATAGCAGTAGAAAATGCTCTAGTCGGACGTGTAGAAGAAAAGAAAGAAAGAAAGAAATCGTTTATTGTATAAATTAGGAGTTTTTTTTACATACAATGCACAGGATAGGTACATCTACCTACCTACCTAGGGAGTCTATTAGAAGAATTCTAATAGACTCTTTCTATTAGAATTCTTCTACTATAGCATTTTTTTTTTATTTATTTAAAGCGCCATATGTGGCCCCGCGGCACCCGTATAGCCATTAGGTGACTAAATGCCGCCCTAATTTTCTACATTATTTTCTTCTTGAAGCGGTCTAGTAGTCGGCTTAAAAAAATTTATACCAGCTAATGTCTAGTATCAAGATCTACAAGCCATCTAAGCAAGCGCAAGCCATATTTGGCTCCGATTGCTCCATTCCGTATCTTCCCACCGCGCCGCGTGTCGCCTCCGCCGCGCCTGTCCGCCACCTTGTAGAAGGAGGTCTGCCTACGCTAGTGCTAGTGTCGACTGTCGACAACGACAGGAATGCACTTTCGAAACGAATACGAGGAGGCACCGATCCGCGTTAGTACGCTTTCGGTTGGAAGTGCATTACCGCTACGCTGGCCCCGCCCATGATTAATCTTTAGTTAGACAATGATCCTACACTGGCGGCCGTGGACCGGAAAACGATGTAGTGTGGTAAAAGACCTTGTCAGCCTCGGTAGCTCAGTGGTGCGGTCGGTCGACTGCAAGCAACCCTGGGCGCGGTCAGTACTTGGATGGGTGACTGCTAGCCGTTGGAGGCTGGCCGTGGTACGGATTCCACGTTAAACTGTAGGTCCCTGCCCTTCTTACCTTACTAGGTGGTAGGGTTTATCCCGGCCGCCGGGTTGGTACCACCGCACAGAACGAAACATTGGCCGAAACGGCTATGTAAATAATTCGTTTTTTCCGTCCAGTTCAGTGTAGCCGACATGAAGCACTGACATGGAACCTAGTTTACCCGGTGTTATAGGCTGACATCACGGATGTTGTAGATGATGTAGCCAACCGTGTCAGTTTCCATTAAAAAAAAGACCACCCGCCAGGTACGACGAGCGGGTATCAAGTACTTCGGCGGAAAGCAGTGGTTCCGTAGCGCCCACTTTCACTTTCCGTAGCGTCCAATTTTCTTCCAGTCCTCCCGGCCAACAGCCGGGAGGACTGGAAGAAAATTGGAGAAGCGTATGTCCAGCAGTGGACGCATACACGCTGACTGACTAACTGACTGACTATTTGACTGTATATTTGACTGATTATTTGCTATTTTTTGGTTTCAGTATCCGTACGTAAGCCTATTATTACTATTACGCCGTCCGTCTGTCAGTCGGTCTGTCCGTTTGTCCTACCTTTAATATAACTGTATCTTTTGAATCGTAATAGGTAGCCGGTTGAAATTTCCACAGAATATGTGTTATGTGCGGATATCCTAACAAATAATAAAATAAACAAAATAAAAAGTTAAGGGCGTCCCCATACAGAACCGTGTTTTTTTTTACAGAACGTTTTAAGTTTTTGCTCTCCCGTAAAAATTTTAATACACACAAGCGTCAAACTTGCTGTGATTATAGTTTTAATTTAGCATTAAAAAAACAAAATAAAAACCGGCTATTTACCTACGTGGTGGTGGGAACCCTCGGTGCGTGAGTCCGACTCGCACGTAGTCGGTTTTTTTAGATTTTCGTGTCAAAAATGGTACAAAAAAATTTAATTCAGATAATATTCGAATTGTTTGGACCATTTTATGGATCTTTGTACATTTGGAACTTGAACTGTTGTCATTTTCAGAATTACAGCCATAGCTAGGTAGATACTTATTACCGGAGTGAAGCTTTTTAACGCACGCTTGGGGGGACCTAACTCAAAAAAAACGTCAAGAAAGTAAGAATGGAAGATGCAGTGCTCCTCATTGGCTGGCAATGAGGAGTTTTTTGAAGTCGAACCATTGTGTAAGTTTACAGGATTTACAGTATACAGGAAATAAAATTAATAATTGCATTTAAAGTATAATGCGTCCGACACCTTTTTTTTTCTCGAAAAATCACGCTGAATAAAAAAAAACTAAAACATTACATTACCTACACAGACGATGTTCATTTTCAGTCGCGAGCGTACAAGAGGGATAAACGTGAGCGGATTTTATAAACAGTCGTCGTCTTTTCATATTGTTTAAACAGTTTGGATCGTCTCGCACCATTTGTATGCAACACCGGACTGAAGAGTCCTTCCATCATCGCTTCTTCGTCTTGGCGAGGAATATACTTTCAGACGTGAGTGGTAAGCAATTGTGTACGGCCATACATAAATATCAAATCAAATCAAATCAAAAAACGTTTATTGCACATAAAGTTGTACAGAAGGTAGCACTTCATGCCTATGGAATTTTCCGCCAGCCTTCCCTTTTTTACATATAAAAACCAGGGTAGGTGCAACAAAACAAAGTCTTAAATGATAGAAAAATTGAAAAACAAAAAATGTATATATATATACATATAATACATACATATAATAACCATATAGTATCCATAGTAAATAGTAAATATTTAAGCATATACAAAATAAAACTCAGACAATAAATATTATGAATTACCTAACTCAGAAACCAGGGACACGGAAGAAGGAGATGAGGTTTAGGGTTTGAGATGGTCTTTCAAGAGCACTCTGAACGTGTGGATCGAATCACATTGTCGTAAACGAAGAGGAAGTTCGTTCCACATGCGTGCAGCGTGCACTGTGAAAGAGTCAGTGTAAAAGACTGAGGAGTGGGACGGGATAGCAAGAACAAGGGTGTCAGAGTCAAATATACGAGTATATAGGAAAACTTTATGTTTAATATGTACCTACCACTTTCCCCAGACATCTTGTCTCTCTCTGATACTCATTGCAATTTGCAAGTAATATGTTCATAAAATATAAACAAGGCGAGTTGGACTCGCACACCGAGGGTCCCGTACCATCACTCAATATATTTGTATTATGTATGTACGAAAAAATAATTTTATCCAGCTGGTCTGATGATGGAGACGGAAGTTGGCCATAGGAACTCCTAAACTACACATGATAAACACATCGTGTTTGGGCTCGTTGCATTTGTCTTCACGAGCAATTTACTTTAGACCTAGGAGATTCTCAATTCGATTCGATTCTCTTTTTGGGTGTTTGTTACGCGATTACTCCGTCAATTGTGGGCCGATTTTGAAAATTGTTTTTGTTTGAAAGGGGATAACCCTGAGATGGTCCCATTTTAATTTGGTCAAGATCGGACTGGAAGAAATTACTAAAAAAAACTGTGAAATAAAAAACTATTTAAAAAGATATAAAAACCGCCTTCAAAAATGTATGAAATAAAAAAAAAATCGAATCCTAGAGTTGAAGACGGTGCTAAAGCAAGCAAAAAAAAGATGCATGAAAGAAAACATGAGTGGATGATATCCTTTGTAATTTGTGTAGCCTTCTTTTCTTTAGCACCGCCTTCAACTCTAGGGTTCGATTTTTTTTATTTCATACATTTTTGACGGCTGTTCTTATATTTTTTTAAATATTTTTTTTCAATAACTCGAAGGGATCGCAGACCTTAGTATTTCATATAAATTTCAATTTGATATCTTGACTCGTTCCTGAGAAAAGGGACCTTTACATACAAAACAAGCAATTTTTATTTAAATATCATATAACTACAAGTTTAAAATTTTCGGATTTTTTCCTTTACTTGTGCTATAAGATCTTGCTTGCCAAATTTCATGATTCCACTCACCGACTCCTTTAAGTAAGACAACGGAAATTATTTTTACTTTTTAATTAAAGGCGTAATGATCTATTGAGTTTATCTGTACTAGGAACAGTGCCAATGTTGTACCGTTACATTTGGTTGATTGTTCTCAGTATCGATTGAGTATAATATATTTGATTGAGATGATACCGAGAGATTAGTGGGCAGCTGGGTACCTACGTCTACGGCTAGATAAACTTCCACTTCCTTTACACTTGCTCATGATTCATTCATTATGTAGTTACCTATTGTATATATTCTATATATGCACTGTGTGGGGCCGGTACTTAAAAAGAATAGCCGCACTGCATCTCGGCGACTAAGGGATAAGGACAAGGCGTCGCCGTGCTAAAGGGCGACAGGATATCCACCTCTCACCTAGGCGCGGTCCTCCCACAGAATCATGCAGCAGGTGGGTCTTCGTGCCTTGACTGCTGCTTGATTATTAATCTTGTTCTAATACATTGCTAAACGTGGTGATCGGTGTTGTGCTGTAATTGACAAGAGTACTTGCAGGGCAACACCGATTACTCTGCTTACCCCGATTGTCGGGATACAGCGTGTGATATGTATGTACTATTGTATAATATAAAGGTATACATATGCTTTCTATACCGGGTATGTTATGTATGTCTACTTAGCCGATTTCAATATGTACGTATTAAATATTGTGATAATGGCACAACATTTAAAGGTGCATAACGAGATTTATATTATTAATATTATTTTATTTAAACTACCAAAATACGAGCATCTAGTGTTGTCACCAACACAATACCTTCGGCTAAAATGTAGCTCCCGGTTAACTCCTATCTGAATGAATGAGAAATAGCACATTATCCGACAAATAACTGTCGAACGAGTATTGACCGGAGGTCGTGAAAACGCTCAAGGTAACTGCATGCACTGCGCGAATACGAATCCGCGGGTGCAAGCATGATAACGACACTCCGCTGGAGTAAAATGCATAGCTCGTAAATTTTTAGCGAAAGGGAAAATTAACTACGAATTGAAGAAAAAAAGTAAAAAGCTACCGAATTAGATATATTTTAATCTATGAATAAAATATTGTTTTTCAAAAACTTTGCTTTGTTCAGTACGTCCAATGCCTACTTTTGTATGAGTAAATTCAGCGTAATGTTCATGATTTTTTTTTTCTATCAAGCGAAGCTATTGTATTTGTATTGTATTGTTTATTGATCATTCATATGGCAGTTAGACTGCTCTCGAACTTGTCACAATTAGTTCTATCCGGTTCGATTACACCCACGAAGAAGAACCCACAAGAAACTTCGCAGGGTATTTTTTAAACATATTTTTACGTGAAAATCGTCTTTTCAATGAAATCGTCTTTTCAAAAATCTGCCCTAGTAGATGAAGCTTCCTAATAGAATAATACCTAACTAATTGCCTAATAGACAAAACTGAATATGTCAGTCAGTCAGCGTGTAAGCGTCCACTGCTGGACATACGCTGCTTCAATTTTCCTCCAGTCCTCCCAGCCTTCAGCGTTACGGAACCACTGCTTTCAGTCGTATATACTTCCAACGTCAGGACTTGCCCCTAAGAACTCAATAAATGTGGTCAAACCAAAATTCATTCTTCAGACGTTCTTACGTCTGAAGAATGAAAAAAAAAATATTTGGAAACTAAATATCGCATACTATAATTTATGTTATGTTACTAGCATTTGCCAGCGGCTTCGCTCGCGTGAAATTCGTATTTACAAAGTAGAAAGTAAGTTAGCCCATTACCGTACTTTTAATTCGGTACTCCCAAAAGGATAGACCGATTTGGATGCGATTTTTTTTATTGGAAAGCTGTTTTAATCGAGATGGTTGGTAGCTATGTTTGTAATCAAGTAATCAAGTAATTAAAGTAAAGTAACTTAAGTAATCAAAAAATTTATTTTCTTAAAAAGTGGGCCGATTTGCATGGGGTTTTTTTTTACTTTTAGTTGGGGGACCGCTAAGTAAATACAATATAAAAACTCAGAGTTGCGCGGGTATTTACTTAGCGGTCCACCGACTCCTTTAAGTAAGTAAACGGAAATTATTTTTGACTTTTTAAGGGTCGGGGGTTTTTTTATTGCGTTGATTTAGAAGCTTGCATTTTCTACACCTCAAAGAGATCGTAGATTTCAGTATTTCATATCAATTTCAATTTGATGTTTTTATCCGTTCCTGAGAAAAAGCGTCCTTTATATACAAAACAAACTCATTTTTTTCATGTCATATAACTACTAATTTACATTTTTCGGATTTTTTCCTTTAGTTACCTGTGCTGTGAGACCTAGCTTCTTACCAAATTTCATGATTCTAGGTTAACGGGAAGTACTTTATGGTTTTGATTTGATTTGCCAGTAGCAAAATAATGGCCGTATCTAGTGATTGCGTTTACTTAGAAGCTTAAATGTTTTACACCTCCGAGGGAACGTAGACCTTAGTATTTGATATTAATTTCAACTTGATACCTCTACACGTTCCTGAGAAAAAAGCTCTTAACAGACAGACAGACGGACAACAAAGTAATCCTATAAGGGTTCCGTTTTTTCCTCCTTTGAGGTAAGGAACCCTAAAAAGTAATATTAATAACTAAAGAATTACAACCTACCTAACAAACATTAAAATACTATCAAAAGGGGCGTTTTCAAATGTTCCTAGACCACTTGCGGCATTACCCCGCTCTGGATGGCAAGGCTTACCCTTTGCATGAAGTAGGCCCTTGATTGCGAGACGCCAATAATATGTACTTACAATACAACAATTTACTAATACACCTTCGAACCCTTGCAGAGGTTGTCCAGATCTTTATGTCGACTGCTCAGTAGAGATTCTATGATGGATGATAGACAAATATATATTGTGAAGTAATACGCCTAGCTGATTTCATAGCCGTCTCTAATCTGTGGGTACAGAGAGAGTGCTAGAGAGTGCTAGAGACGGCTATGCTGATTTACTACCCACGACCGTGATAGGTGAGTGAGTACCACATTAGAACAAGTCACTATTCACCTACAACCTAGTTCACCCGGTTCTTTTCTATTCTGTGACCCGGTGTTATGGGCTGACCAAAGAGTTTGTATTACGTCGCTGCGCTCCTCGTAATACAAACTCTTTGGGGCTGACATCACGGATGTTGTAGGTGATGTAGCCATCCGTGTCAGTTTCCATAAAAAAAAAACAATCTGCGGTAGGTAGTAGCCTAGTAGTGCTTAGGGCTGCTCTTTCCACTTCACTAAGACATTTTCAAGATCTTAATGCGTCAGGATTTTTCATTTTCGTTACTTTAATGACAACGATACTTAACACGAATGTGTGATAATGAAATATTGTTAACATTGTGTGTGTTGGGTAATATGGTTAACATGTTGTAGTTTTTTGGGAATCCCGGAAGTCTAGGAATGATTTCATTGAGCCTGAACTTTTAATTCGGTCTCTTGCCCTAAGTGACACCACAAAACTAGCTAGGAATGTAGGTATATGTTCTGTTTATATCAGGACGTCCCAGGACTGCTTAGAGAATTATTATTATTTATTTATTTATTTAAATTCAGAATGGAATTTCTTACTGTAATAACCTCTACCCTATACCTATTGTTTTTCCTTAGATATTAAAGGCAGAATTATCAAAAATCAACTCTTTAGCTCTAGAACAACTAGAATATAAAGAATCGAAATATGGCCAGCGTATAACTTTCAAGTGATCTCTAGGTTTGTCAGAAACAGTGTCGCTAATTCGTACACATAATTCCTGTAAAATGGACCCAATTATTACTTCCTTTTCAGGAAGCCGTTGTGTACCGTAATAACTCAGAGTACTAACTCTCATTTCCTAAATCTATTCTAGTAAATTCTAATATCAACATTAAAGCACTTACCAAACTAATTGCTCATTCATCTATAGTCATTTAAACCCTTCTGGTTTCCCTCTGTGTTCTATGTGCACGCTTCGACAGCGCGCTCACGTACCTCGCTTGCGAGCTTGTGAGACCCGCCAAAATTCAAAATGAAAGTGTTCTGATGTTTGTGTTATTGTTATTATTAAATTATGATCAATGTATTACTTGATAGCTTAATTTTGTTGTGCTGTTCAATAGATGAAATCTATTATTTTATATTTTCTTCTAAATTTTAGAACTTCAACAATACAAACTTTTATTGACCCCTTTTGAAGGGGTTTGTGGAACTGGCCCCACTAAATTCGTATGGACCCTCGGTCCATACGATATTTATCCATCGCCAGTCCCCGTGACTCCCAACGCAGATAAATTTGTACTTAAGCTACAAATTTATTATTTGTCCCTAGGAGTCCCCGTTTTCTGATCTGTACAAAATATACATCTTAAGACAGATTTACCAATTTAATCTCGTAGTGTTATGTTGGAGTTCAAAAGATATTCTTTTGTCCTCCCTAAAGGCATAAGTGTATGCTTTTAATTGTGAGTGTATAGTGTATATGTTATGGTTTATATTTCTGTGGCTATCTATTGATATACCTACAGAAATTGTTTTATTCCAAATGATGCGGTCAGGGGTCCACCTTTCACCGAAATCAATTAGGAATATTTTCTTAAGGGTTTATTAAAATGGTGTGCTGGTCATAATCTACATAACCTATACAGGTATATTTAAACCTGATTTACGCAATCTCCCTACATCCTAAAACGTAACTAGCCAGTATGTTGCATATGCATATATATTACAAAATTTACCTTTGAATTCCACTATCCTAACCGGTCTGACACGATTCACTAAAATCACCTTAAATAAAACACCATTACAAATAGAATAGCGTAAAACAATAAATTCAAACGAAACCACAACACCCGCCACTGAATCTAATCGCGAAGTTAACACTTAATAAAAATATACTTTTATATCAAAATACGGTAAAACCACTGATTTTACATATTTAAATTCGACATATTTTTTAATAATTACGCGTGGTTCAAACACTCTTATATACGTATGATTTACGAATTTAAAGATCGGGTTTTGTTTCTTTTAATCTTCTCTATATTTTAAAATACCTTCCCAATGTACTAGTCCTCATGGCAGGCCAGTTCGGACATAGTGTCATTGTAAAAGTTCTTTGGAAATCCTTCCATCACCAGTCAAGATTCCAGAATCCAGCTCAACCTTCATCCAGAACTCAAAAGGCTCAAAAAGAACATCCAAAATATAATTCGCAACCTAGTTGAAAATTCCTATATCACCCCCAAAATTACAAAATCCAGCTCAACCTTCATTTGCAACTCCGAAAGCTTTACAGAAATTCCCACACTAAAATTCACGAATCAAACAAACTCTATTCACTGACTTCCTTTATGTACGTGAAATTTATGATCAGGTCACAGTCCATTATATTTTAATATAAAATAAAACCTTCCCAATGTACCTGTCCTCATGGTAGGCCAGTTCGGACATAGTGTCATTGTAAAAGTTCTTTGGAAGTCCTTCCATCACCAGTCAAGATTCCAGAATCCAGCTCGACCTTCATCCAGAACTCAAAAGGCTCAAAAAGAACATCCAAAATATTTTCCGTAAAACTAGTTGAAAACCCCTATATCACCCCCAGAATTACAAAATCCAGCTCAACCTTCATTTGCAACTCCGAAAGCTTTACAGAAATTCCCACACTAAAATTTACGAAACAAACAAACTTTATTCACCGGTTTTTACAAAATCATTTATGAACTAAGAAAACCTTCCCAATGTACCAGTCCTCATGGTAGGCCAGTTCGGACATAGTGTCATTGTAAAAGTTCTTTGGAAGTCCTTCCATCACCAGTCAAGATTCCAGAATCCAGCTCGACCTTCATCCAGAACTCAAAAGGCTCAAAAAGAACATCCAAAATATTTTCCGTAAAACTAGTTGAAAACCCCTATATCACCCCCAAAATTACAAAATCCAGCTCAACCTTCATTTGCAACTCCGAAAGCTTTACAGAAATTCCCACACTAATATTCACGAAATTAAACTAATTTCAATCACCGGGGTTTTTTACCAAATTCATTTACTAAGAAAACCCAATCAAAAATACACGCGAGCGAAGCCGAGTGAAATTATTCACTAGGAAAACCCAATCGAAAATACACGCGAGCGAAGCCGAGCGATACTTCTTTCCCGAACTTATTCGAAAACTCACGCGAGCGAAGCCGTACTAACTTTCGTACCTGGGCTCTCGCTAAATACGCACGACCGTCTCCTTCGACTCCCAAAACAGACTGAACTCCCCACGCTCCCCTCCCTCTCCTTTTATAATCTTTCCTCGTGTCACAATCCTGACACGCAGGAACAAATCGAACGGTGGCCTCCTAGTATGGCCATGACACGTTCGTGTCACGGAGCGCGATTTTGTATGGAGATTGAATTTCGATTTTTAGTATGGGCTGGACACGTTTGTGTCACGCAGGAACAAATCGATCGGCTGCCTCGTAGTATGGCCGTGTCACGTTTCTGTCCGGACTCGTAATTTTGTATGGAGGATAATTTTATGTTTTTAGTATGAACTGGACACGTTTGTGACACGATATAAATTCGATTTTGGAGGGAAAACAAACCCTCTTCGTACCTTCCACATGGTACCTAAAGCTGTTTCGCTCGTCAGCGATGCGATTTACCTCTACTTCGGGGGTTTTAACACCACTTCCCCGCACCCATTGTGCATCTCCGCATGCAGAGAACTGTTGCTTTTGTTATATAAATTAATTGATGTTATTACATGTGCTCTATTAATAAATCGACTTTTAGCGCCATAACGGAGTGTTTTATTTATATATTTTTGTTTAATATCGTCTATATTCTTCGAGTATTTTCATTTAAAATGCTAACGTTCCAAGTTGTTAGTTTTCTTATTGTCTATATATTAATTCCTGTACATGCGTGATACCATCTTCCGTGTTTGATAATACTATTCATGTACGGAACCTGGACACGCAGAAACCAATCGAAATCTCCTTACCATCGTCGTGTTTTATTCATGTCAGGACACGAAACCATTCCTTCATACTAACACCGCTTAACGAAAACCCCTCCCGCACCGCTTGACAAATTACCTCAGGTCGCTCCGCCTCGCCCCGCGGCCCACGCGCGCCCGCAGCTCGGTAATACCTCACCCCTTGTCTTGTTTACCTCATACCTCTCTCCGCCCCGCGCGCACGCTCCAACGGATATTTATTTGAATGTTGGCGTCATACTCAATGAAACGTTGTTTTGTTTTATTTTATGTTTTTGTTTAATAACTGGTACTTTGTTTATATACTCTTCCCTTTATAAAATGTTTAGTGTATTAGTTTGAATCATTAATAAATAATTATTAAAATAATTTTAGACCCTGTGCGATATCTTCACAGAGATCACGAAACTTCAAATTCCCATAAACTCCGTCATGTCCAGATTCCAGACACGCAGGAACAAATAGACCAGCGACCTCATAGTATGGCCGTGTCACATTCGTGTCCTGACACGAATTTAGTATGGAGATTAAATTGAATCATTAGTATGGACTCGACACGAATCGGACACGCAGGAACAAATCGAACGGCGCCCTCTTAGTATGGCCGTGACACGTTCTTGACACGCAGGAACAAAACGCTCGGTTGCCTCGTAGTATGGCCGTGACACGTTCGTGTCACAGAGCGAAATTTCGTATGGAGATAGAATTTAATTTTTAGTATGGGCTGGACACGGTTGTGACACGCTCGAACAAATCGAACGGTGGCCTCGTAGTATGGCCGTGTCACATTCGTGTCCTGATACTATTTTAGTATGGAGATAAAATTAGATTAATTAGTATGAGCTTGTCACGTTTCTGACACATAGGAACAAAACGTACGGTGGCCCCGCAGTATGAGCGTGTCACGATCGTGTCTTGACAATAATTCATTCTTTCATACTAACAACTCGCAGCGAAATAATCACTACTCGCGCTCCTTGACTCGCTACCTCAAGCCGCGCTCAAACGGCGTGATGATACCGCGATCTCTGACCCCGCGCCCGCAAGACGCGCGCCTTCTTACCTCACCTCTCCGCCGTTTCGTACGCGCCCATGTCTTGTTCCCCTCTCACCGCGTGTCAGGATTACCTCATGCTACCTTCCCCGCCTCGGCGCTCTATAGTGTTTTATATGCGAACCAACTGATGTTATTATATTTCTTGTTTGTCTAATTGCGCGTCGTATTGTAATGGCCGTTCGCGCCATTTTATTTCTTAGTGGAGTGTGCAGTCACGATTGAATTCATTAGGTGATTAGTTAAATTGTAATATAAATTATTTTGTTAATGAAACGTTTTAATGTTCTATAATTTAGCTTTGAATTACTATTGGCTATATATTTATCTTTTTTACCTTGTGTGATTCCATCACAGTCGCCCGCATAGAGGTTCGTAACGAAGCAAAGTCAACGGAACCTCATTCCGTGACGCTTGATCTCGTTAAGAAGCTATATACATTATGATCTTGAAAATTACTTCTTCTTTGTTAGGGTTTTATTGTTCCCTTCCAAGAAGTTTGTATATATAATTATTTATCACTGTTAGGGTTCAAGTTCCCTTCCAGAGACCCCCTTCTTCTATAATTTTTAATTTGTGTGTTTTTTTTTTTTCAACACCATCTGTCCACGTGCTTTAGGAATTTCTTACCCTCCAGCTTAGGATTTATCTCCCTTAGCTTAAAGAGAAAAGATTTTTAGAATGCATACCACAACCTTACCACCTCCGGCTTAGACCATGTTTGCACTCTTTCCCTTATCTTCCATTTGCAGCTCGTGCCAATACTACATTAAACAAATATTTTAGTGTAATCGATTTAGTTTATTATTAATAAATCTAGGAATTTAGGCAAAAGTTATCACCTCAAAGCCTTAGATCCCTATATTCTGCCTCTAACAGATTTCCCAACAGTGCAGGAACCTCTAGTCTCATCCTTTACCGTATGGGCCGAAACAGAACATCACCGCTTACAGTGCAATACACACCTTACCACCTCCGGCTTAGGCTATGCAAGCAGTTCGGCAGGACAGAACTGGTCCGTGAAGAACACATAACACACCTTACCACCTCCGGCTTAGGCTATGCATGTATCCTAGCACAACAAGCTTCCATTAAAGGCAGAGTAGTCGGGATACATATTTTCAAAAGACTTCGAAATCGACTCATGCATCATTTTGGATCCTAACTCACCTATTGACGAATAGACGGACTCGGTATGCTTGTAAACGATTCTACTTTAACTCCTCCAACATTTCTCCGGTTAATGATTTCAAACCAAATACTACACTCATTCACTGTAAATAGACCAGAAAATGTCATCCTGAACTTCCAACGCTCCATTTTTTTGTGTTCGGAACGCCTTTAGTAGACGATGTCATAATCCCTCCCCAGCGTGAGTCAGACTCAGTAAAATGTAAAGTTCTGCACTTAAGGCATTTTCACCTCACCTTTTCTAAGTCCCAAATTGTGTGTTCTTCACACTGAATTTAATTTAACATTATTTTCGAAGCAATGTATGGGAAAACCAAACGAAGCCAAAGTATCCTGATTCCTTGTAAAGGTCCCTTCAGGTTAGAGCGCTGCTCTCATTAGAAGGAAATTTCACTACAGAGTACAGACACTACAATACCCGCAGGTTTACTCGCGTATTTTACACAAACATCCAAAACCATCCACTCAAGTCAACAAGTCTATTTTAAATTTTTGTTACTTCTTATTTAGAAGTAATTTAGTCTAACTCTCCTCACTGTACAGCATTTTATTTATTTATTTTGTCATATTTGTTTCCCGTTTTTTTTTTTTTTATACTTATTTATATTAATTTTATATATTTATAAAATAAATTATCTATATAAAATTTATACAAACAGACATAAACAAAAGACGGTATTCTCGCCGGCGACGGGAGACGAGAATTATTATTATTATTATTATTTATCGTAAGGACCGATACAGTACATCACTGTTTACAATGCAATACACGCCTTACCACTCCTGGCTTAGGCTATGTAAGCAGTTCGGCAGGACAGAACTGGTCCGTGAAGAACACATAACACACCTTACCATCACCGGCTTAGGCTATGCAAGTAGTTCATTATTTTTTTTCTTTTTATTTTAGAATTAATTAATATATTTATTTATTATTTTTTTTTCTTCGCCCGCATGACTTTACTTACTCTGTGAAATTTAATTTTAATTTTCTAACCCGTATGAATCTATTTATTTTAACAATAATTTAATGAGCACTACTCTAGTGGTTTATTTACAGTATTTATGAGTATGTAACCCACAACTACGTCTATCAACAATTCAATACGCTCGCTACCGACAAAGTATCCTTAACATGATAAAAGTCACCGATAGATAACGTGATAATAGAAATTGAAGAAGGTTTTGTATAGTGTAACGATTATGCGTAACAGTAGGTTGTTTCACATAATCAATTTTGACAAGGCGCTTAATAAAATTACATTTTTTTTTTTTTTTTTTTTTTTAATTTTACTTTATTTTACAAAGTTATTCCATTAGATAAATTTTCTCTGGTTCCTATTTTATCACAATCCTTTTCCTTTGTAGGTTTTCTTGTAACCTGTAAAATAACACTAAATGTCAATATTTTATAAATTTTACAAAAAATTTTTTTTTTTTTTTTTTATAAATATTTACTAACCTGTTTGTAAATGCTTAGAAGGATTGTTTTTTTTTTTTTTTTTTTCAGCAAGTACCCATCCCATGCCTAATCCCCTAAATCACTCAAACCCCGTAATACCCCTTACAATTCCACTTCACAAACTATTCTGTGAGAAATTATCATTTAACCTCGATTCAAACTTTTACCAATTCACACTTTCCGTTATGAATTCCTGGAAGTAACGAACTTCAAAAGTTTCAGGCACTGATCATCCCCTCACACATTCATTCGTCCGGAACCGTTCACTCAGAATGCATACCCATTACTTCTCTAGTATGCTCGTCCATTGGCAACGCCCAATTACAACAAAAGTTATCCAAACAATCTTACACATACAGATATAAATAAATATCCATAATTTCATTCCAACAAATGTTGCGCAATCATATGCAGTGTCCGAGCACATTCGTCGTTTATCCGATACTCTGTAGCAGACAGACGCCGATCGTCGACCACGCCTAAGCATAAAATGGAACGCTCCTCCTTCAGTTAAGTGCACCTATAACCCCATAGGTAGGCAAGAGCAGAATAAAATTAAAGTGAAACACCGAGCGAGGTGGGAAACCCCTGGAAATGCCCACGTCCAGCAGCAGTCTGACACAGGCCGCTGCCGACTAATACGAACCAAGGTATTTATATAAGACCCCCTACAAAATATATAAACACATTCGTGCCGAAACTTTACGCTGTCACTTTACCTTTCAAAATACTCATCAATGAGCAAGTTCAAGATCTTTAGTTATGGTAAACCTTAAATAAATAATATAAATTTAAACTAATTCGGATTAATGTAACTCTCATACTTTTAACATTATCATTTAATAGGCTATACACTCAGCAGCCCGACCGTGGTAATTCCACTCGATCGACGAGCTCGAGCAAAGTGAACGAGTAGGTATAAATGGCACCGTCGTATCTGTCAAATGTACAAGTGAGTGAGTGCACGAAACGGTCTCGTGGTCTACTCGAACTCGTACGTCGTTCCACCACATTTTGACAGTCATTGGCAAAGTTGCACGAAATGTGAACTCGGACTTCGAGTCATCTTGACGTATACGCTCACTCAAACACTTGATTAATTTTGATCATCCCCTGCGACAGTTTAGAAAGTCTCAAGGTTGATCACATGCCAAATTAATGATTCCCTTCTTTGAATCTAGTGTAGAGGTATTTAAACATGTATTATTCTATCTACAAGTTGTTCATTCTTTCATTCATTAAGTATTCACTCAAATATTATAGATAAAATACAAGTAGGTACTTATGTACCTATCACTAAAATAAAATAAGAATAAAGTCTGTACCTAGGCACACACACACACACACAACACACCACACATACCACACATACCACACGCCACATTCCGACCATCAACCCGACAACCGGGGCAAGCAGAGCAACCGGTGCCGCGCCACACACACCCAACCACTTCAAGCAGCAAGCAAGCACGAAGACCCACCCCTCCGCACGACTCGGCGGAAGGACCACGACAATGCGACAGGGGCCAGCCCGCCGCCCCTCAGCACGGCATCATGTTCCCCGCACCCCAGCCGCCTCCTCCTCTACACGCACGGGGAGAAACGCAGCGGGGCCACTATCATTAATACCGACCGGCTCACATGCACGGTACCGTTGTTAATGCTAAATAAAGTCTTGTATTCTAAGTACACGACTCATATCAATTTGACAGTGCCTATCTAAGTATGTACCTACCTATGTAACTAAATTATAGGTGACCGGTAGTGGAGCTATAGTGTATAACCAAGTATGATAATAATAGATGGGTACATACAGGAGTTATTTATTTTTAGATAGTTAGGTATCTACAGCTATGTATTACCCGTCGGAATTTCTATATAGGCATTATAGGCTAGGCACCTCCTCTCCTCGAATAAATGCGCTTTCCTCCGCACTTCACCGCGGTCTCACCTCGTTAGTACCGTTATCGGGGTATTTTTGTGGCTAGGTAATATGGCTGGAGGAAAGGCGGAGGGTTGAGGGGAAGAGATTCAAAATGATTGTCATCATCACTCACACAACTGGCTGACCGACCGACAACCAACATCACGTGTGTTACCACGATGTAATTTTTACCAATACTAAATAGCTACTCTTAAATATCGAGGTGTTCAATTTATACGCGTTTTCAATTTAGTCAATACTCTTTTTCCTCTTTTAATTAACATAAAGATTCTGACAAATAGTATACATACTATATTGACCGTTTGATACCTGACAAAATGAGCGCTTTGCATTCTAGGTAGGATAATACATTCAGTAAAATTTAATAGTGGCAAGATTGGTGGATCGACACTCGCTCGATAATTTCGTCACCTGTACAACATTCGCATGCGCACTCACCCGTACGCCGGTACCAAAATAATTTGCTTCGTGCGATCGATCGAGTCGAACGCAACCCGAACTCGTCGTGCGAGCGAAACCAGCACGGCAGGGGCCCTGATGTTTACTTTTGTAAAAGGGAGGAAAAGTTTAATTTGAATTTTAAATATAATTATTTTGTTCCAGCGACACCTATCTCACTATGTATAACAATGCCCAACAAAATTTTCTACGTTGTAATGTCAAAACTTCACTAATACACCAATAGATGGCAAGTAAATAGAATACTCCATGTTTCGCAAAACTCACTTCCAAACATAATACTAGTATTGTATAAGTATAATTTGCTTCTGCAAAATCATTAAGCATTTTTCATAACCCCTCACTCCCTTCCTGCCTCTTAACCACTTCCTTTCAGATGTCACTATGATGTGAACATTGTGAACTGTGGGTATGTTTATTTCCTAATTTTAAATTTTTTTTCCTTTTTCCTTCTTTTTCCCATTTTCCCGGGTTCTTGAGTATTTGAGTACCCTACCAAATCTTTCTCCATTCGACTTATTTTCTTTCCCCTTTTTTTTCTCCTTTTCGGATTTACTCCGAAATTCACTCCGTAAGGTTGGTACTTATTTGTTTTAGTACGCAAGTCTGGTCCCCTTACGCTGTGAAAGCAAAACAAACACTAGCAATGGTTCTTATTGTTCGCGATAAGATCCATATTCCTTCAAATATTTTTGAATCGGGCGCCCTGAGTCAGTTAATACACAACCACAGCAACGTTACCATTTATATGGAATTATCCATTTTTAAATGATTTTCAAGATAAAATGTGGAATTAAATATCCGGGCATTTCATACTAGTTTTATCATTTTACAGATTTCCACATAAGAAGATCAGTTTGGAGTATGGATTTTCTATAAAGCTTTTCTATAACATCCACATTTAAATGATTATCCAATCGCATATTGATTCTCAGAAAGCCTAGAACTGAAATGCCGCCACGGTTTTGCATCTTGTGTGAATATAATGAATGACCGGCCAATATACGACCTCACTTCATTCTTTTCAAAATCTAAATCGTATTTAAATTAAATTAATAATCTACTTATAATATCTAAGCTATTTGCTCTAATAATTTGGCGGAACAGGTTTCACACGAATGCCTACCTACCCCGTTAATGCTGGCCACACTGAACTGAACCAAACTCGAATCAACCATACAGCCGCATCAATCCTCTATTCAAAATGGTGGCACCAATGTATTATTTCCGGCAACTCTTAGACCCACCCCTTCATTCACGTAATTTTCACAAGCAAACAGCTCACATACAACCGACCCATAAAACAGGCAACATCTACTGTCCACCTCCAGTGGCAATGGGCTGAGTACGTCAGGCAAAAAATTTTTTTCTGGACAACAGTGTCTTGCTCCGACATCCGCAGACAGGATATTTAATATAGGAAAACCTCCACTTCCAGTCAATACGTTGACATAAGATAATTAATGGAATCCAATAATACACATCTTCAGAATTGAATTTCTACATAGAAAAGTTAATGCATACGTTTTCTATTAGACCGTCATCACATCCATTCAATTTCCCCAATAATGTTAGTGAGACAAGATACGACTATCTTATCTTCTAACTCCCAATCACGTTGTAAGAATACATAAATACTAATATATCCATGTACTCGCTTTTATAAAATGAACAAACTCATACAACTAGACAAATATTTATGCTTCGTTCCCATACACAAAATATATGACTTCAGTTAACACGGAATCCATATACCTACATTAGCTCAAACATGCTTCCTCAAATACATACCATCCAACATTTCCAATTCATAACTAAGTTGATAAAATGGATCTACACTGTTTGATAGTGAAATACGCCTTCGACAACACACCGCAACAAACCATCAACTAGTAATTCTATTGCGTGTCGCCTCGGACTAGGCGCTTAATAGCCTTCTTGCTTGATTTTCAACAAACACTTTTAACTTCATCTTTCTGAATCGTTGTAAAACTGTAGTCCCTTCCATTATCTATATTAATTGGCACAATTATAATGTTCTAATTAGCTGAAACGTTACATCTAATATCAAACTTCTGCTCTACAGCCAATTATATACATTACTGCTTGACAAATACATACAATCACAAACTGATATATATATTTTATTCCAACCCACATCTCAAGCAGTGAAATAAACAGCGTTATACTGCTGACCACACTAACGTATATTCAATTCCACAGATAACCAACACTCCGACATGGCATCCATAAAACCTATCTCCCACACATACCAACATGCTGCATCCAGGCAAGTCAACCTTCACATTGCAACAAGATACAGGGTCCTTTTCCCGCACTACCTAACAGTATAACCGTGCCAAGGTGAGAAGTGGCCAGTCCGTCACTCGCCATCCGCAGAGTTTCGCCTCACGCACAGTCACCCCTTTCTACTAGCATAAAACTACTCTCTCTTCACAACATATTACTTGATAAAATTTTAATTCTTCAGTAAAAAAATCTCCCGATGCGCCCCAACAAATTCGCAAGAAGCAAAACATCGCAAGTTCGTTTTTTTTTTTTTTCTTTCCCTACAAAGCGCGATTCGTCATCCGCAAAGTTCCGCCTCACTCACAATCACTCCTATATATTATCGTAGAACTATACTCTCTTCTTAACATATTACTTGATAAAAGTTTTTTTTAATTCATCAGTAAAAAAAATCTCCCGATGCGCCCCAACAAATTCGCCTCGCCTGGCGACAATTCCAAATTGTAACCGTCCGGCCTCTCATTTGTTCTTATGAAACTGCAAGTTTCTGACGCTGTAGCCGGCATGTTCATATTATTAATGTTTAAGTGGCACTATAGAACCGGACGTAAAACGAACTCATAGCATCCCAATGCTTTACAATGACACAGCACAACAATAAAACCCTCAATTGCACTCCAGGAGTACTGACAGAAACAAAATCTACATACGCTTATTACAGAACTCCTCATTCCTTCCGAATTAACTGTCAATTCTAGTAGAACGGACAGACACAACCATTCTACAGAACTCTACATTTACCCTGAAACAAATTTCAACTTTAGTAGAACAGGCAGACATACAAGCAGACAGCGTAGGCTCCGCAAAACGATTTCCTCATTCGCTTTTTGTGCACCAACCTGCATCCTACAACTTGTAATATTCTATGCTATGCCGCTTAATACTATATTAACCGAGGCACAACGCCGATCACTCAACCCATACACATCTCAAGACTCAGTGCATGACAAAATAAATTGTATTTTCTGCGCATTGTTTTCCCGACGAGATACTTGACACAACAGAAGAACCGTACTACTGTTAACATCGCTAATGGCCTTCCCATTCCTCAATTACTTCGCCAACCACGCCGCACCTCCAACGGCGTGATGGTGTTGCGAACTCTGTCTCCGCGCCCGCAGGACGCGCGCGCGAGCTACGCCCTGCTCGGTCATCAACTCAACAGAGTCTCCGCTTAGTATACTTGAATCATGTTAAAATAGCAACAATCCGTCCAAAGAGCGTATGTCCCTGCGTCACAAAAATGATCAAAACGGTCTAGTCAACGTGCGTTGACAATCCATCCAGTCAAACCGTACACAAACATTCATACTGGATAAACATGTAATCTTTATCTTCAACAAAACGAAAGACACGTTGTCACAGCTACTCACCACTGAGGTGTAGCACGTCGCAAGTACAGTTGCGACACTTTTTCCAGTAACTACGCGCGACAGTACAAAACGCATCCGTCTGTACAACATTCGAGTAAGTCATGACAAAACGAGAGGTGGCTAGTCCGTCGTCTTATAGCACAGCAACACATAAAGTCACGAAGTAATAAATCAATATGTATTGATTTATTCTCAATCAAGTAAAACCATTTCATATACAAACACCCACTGTGGTATGATACTCGCACAGTTTATTATGCACACATTTAAAAATACACAAATTACCCAAAAAAAATTAACAGTAAAATCTAACATGCATTTACCTACTCATCATTCACTATTCATTTCGTTTACCTAAACAAAAAAAAATTTTTTCTTTCTCGGCACTGCTATTTCATTGCCTCTGACAATTATATATATACCAATATTCATTCACTCTTTTACCAAAATACACAAACCAGACAAACATCTTTGTATTAGCAATCTGAGCTAAACCACGCGCTTCTCCATTTTTTTTGTCTAAATTGAACACCTGCATCGCCACGTGGTTGAATTCTTCAACTTTTGTTAGTCTCGTATATCAATTGTATCTCTCTCTCTCTCATTCACACCCCACTAGAAGAGCAAGTCTAAAATAGCGCTCTAGTCTACTGTCTCGTTCTAACTCTTACTTGCATTGCATACACTTTATACTAGTGGGAAAGAGATAAGAATCATTCGTACACTTATGCCAAACGAAACTAATGATCAAACACAAACAGTACAACACGTGCACCCATAAATCAATCTTTCTTGACCATGGTTCTCTCCTCATGGGCCTAATCAACACGAAATTTACAAACTTGTGTAGGGTTGCCAAAAATATTCCACCTTCTCACTTCAAATTTCGTGATTGCAATTTCCACATAATAACAAAGTAATAGAAATCATACATACATACACACAACACACGCTTCCCCCTCCGACAAACCAGGCAAATAGAGCAACCGGCGCTGCTCTACAGGGACTTTGGTATCTGTTTGTTTTATTCCAAAACAATTCAATGCATAATGTGACACATACATAAACAACATCTGTATAATACGACTCCGTGCACCACATATTATTATTATTTCCTATTTCCCCTTTTTTTTTTTTTTTTTGAACAATATAATTAAATAAGTCAGATTAAACTTCCCAAACCCTTTAGCACGAATTTCTCTAAACACACAATGCACCCAAACATGCTTCATCTTTAAAACCAGTCCACACTAGTCTTTCAAAAATTTGGTAGCCCTGCGCCCGCAAGTATTCTGTGGCCTTGGCCAAGCGCTCATCAATCAATAATTCTCCAGTTCCACTTTTCCATAGAACAAATAATCATTATGCAAGTGACATTAAAATTTCTTTTTATAATAAATGGCTAATAACATACTTATGACGATGTAATTGCGTAGGTCATGTAAATCATTTCACAATTACGTACAACATTTTACCTCTGAAAAGAAACACTTATTTTGTAATCTCGCCGGATAATGGAATAACTCACATTGTTGCTATGGACCAAACCATAGTTAGATGTCATCTGCTGGAAACTGCTCCGATGTTTACTGGCAGTAGACTGGGCACGCCTAGACTTACATTACGAATCGTAACCATACAATTCGCTCTTACACTTACGCAAATTACGTTTTGGCACAAAATAATAAGATTTCTCGTGTCAGACCATTACAAAACGTTTATATATATATATCTTTGAATTCCTTGGATTTATGATAACACTACTATAACTAAAAGAACTTATTTTTACATAAATTTTTTTTTATATATGCTGGTCACGCGCAGCACTGTAATAACCTCTACCCTATACCTATTGTTTTTCCTTAGATATTAAAGGCAGAATTATCAAAAATCAACTCTTTAGCTCTAGAACAACTAGAATATAAAGAATCGAAATATGGCCAGCGTATAACTTTCAAGTGATCTCTAGGTTTGTCAGAAACAGTGTCGCTAATTCGTACACATAATTCCTGTAAAATGGACCCAATTATTACTTCCTTTTCAGGAAGCCGTTGTGTACCGTAATAACTCAGAGTACTAACTCTCATTTCCTAAATCTATTCTAGTAAATTCTAATATCAACATTAAAGCACTTACCAAACTAATTGCTCATTCATCTATAGTCATTTAAACCCTTCTGGTTTCCCTCTGTGTTCTATGTGCACGCTTCGACAGCGCGCTCACGTACCTCGCTTGCGAGCTTGTGAGACCCGCCAAAATTCAAAATGAAAGTGTTCTGATGTTTGTGTTATTGTTATTATTAAATTATGATCAATGTATTACTTGATAGCTTAATTTTGTTGTGCTGTTCAATAGATGAAATCTATTATTTTATATTTTCTTCTAAATTTTAGAACTTCAACAATACAAACTTTTATTGACCCCTTTTGAAGGGGTTTGTGGAACTGGCCCCACTAAATTCGTATGGACCCTCGGTCCATACGATATTTATCCATCGCCAGTCCCCGTGACTCCCAACGCAGATAAATTTGTACTTAAGCTACAAATTTATTATTTGTCCCTAGGAGTCCCCGTTTTCTGATCTGTACAAAATATACATCTTAAGACAGATTTACCAATTTAATCTCGTAGTGTTATGTTGGAGTTCAAAAGATATTCTTTTGTCCTCCCTAAAGGCATAAGTGTATGCTTTTAATTGTGAGTGTATAGTGTATATGTTATGGTTTATATTTCTGTGGCTATCTATTGATATACCTACAGAAATTGTTTTATTCCAAATGATGCGGTCAGGGGTCCACCTTTCACCGAAATCAATTAGGAATATTTTCTTAAGGGTTTATTAAAATGGTGTGCTGGTCATAATCTACATAACCTATACAGGTATATTTAAACCTGATTTACGCAATCTCCCTACATCCTAAAACGTAACTAGCCAGTATGTTGCATATGCATATATATTACAAAATTTACCTTTGAATTCCACTATCCTAACCGGTCTGACACGATTCACTAAAATCACCTTAAATAAAACACCATTACAAATAGAATAGCGTAAAACAATAAATTCAAACGAAACCACAACACCCGCCACTGAATCTAATCGCGAAGTTAACACTTAATAAAAATATACTTTTATATCAAAATACGGTAAAACCACTGATTTTACATATTTAAATTCGACATATTTTTTAATAATTACGCGTGGTTCAAACACTCTTATATACGTATGATTTACGAATTTAAAGATCGGGTTTTGTTTCTTTTAATCTTCTCTATATTTTAAAATACCTTCCCAATGTACTAGTCCTCATGGCAGGCCAGTTCGGACATAGTGTCATTGTAAAAGTTCTTTGGAAATCCTTCCATCACCAGTCAAGATTCCAGAATCCAGCTCAACCTTCATCCAGAACTCAAAAGGCTCAAAAAGAACATCCAAAATATAATTCGCAACCTAGTTGAAAATTCCTATATCACCCCCAAAATTACAAAATCCAGCTCAACCTTCATTTGCAACTCCGAAAGCTTTACAGAAATTCCCACACTAAAATTCACGAATCAAACAAACTCTATTCACTGACTTCCTTTATGTACGTGAAATTTATGATCAGGTCACAGTCCATTATATTTTAATATAAAATAAAACCTTCCCAATGTACCTGTCCTCATGGTAGGCCAGTTCGGACATAGTGTCATTGTAAAAGTTCTTTGGAAGTCCTTCCATCACCAGTCAAGATTCCAGAATCCAGCTCGACCTTCATCCAGAACTCAAAAGGCTCAAAAAGAACATCCAAAATATTTTCCGTAAAACTAGTTGAAAACCCCTATATCACCCCCAGAATTACAAAATCCAGCTCAACCTTCATTTGCAACTCCGAAAGCTTTACAGAAATTCCCACACTAAAATTTACGAAACAAACAAACTTTATTCACCGGTTTTTACAAAATCATTTATGAACTAAGAAAACCTTCCCAATGTACCAGTCCTCATGGTAGGCCAGTTCGGACATAGTGTCATTGTAAAAGTTCTTTGGAAGTCCTTCCATCACCAGTCAAGATTCCAGAATCCAGCTCGACCTTCATCCAGAACTCAAAAGGCTCAAAAAGAACATCCAAAATATTTTCCGTAAAACTAGTTGAAAACCCCTATATCACCCCCAAAATTACAAAATCCAGCTCAACCTTCATTTGCAACTCCGAAAGCTTTACAGAAATTCCCACACTAATATTCACGAAATTAAACTAATTTCAATCACCGGGGTTTTTTACCAAATTCATTTACTAAGAAAACCCAATCAAAAATACACGCGAGCGAAGCCGAGTGAAATTATTCACTAGGAAAACCCAATCGAAAATACACGCGAGCGAAGCCGAGCGATACTTCTTTCCCGAACTTATTCGAAAACTCACGCGAGCGAAGCCGTACTAACTTTCGTACCTGGGCTCTCGCTAAATACGCACGACCGTCTCCTTCGACTCCCAAAACAGACTGAACTCCCCACGCTCCCCTCCCTCTCCTTTTATAATCTTTCCTCGTGTCACAATCCTGACACGCAGGAACAAATCGAACGGTGGCCTCCTAGTATGGCCATGACACGTTCGTGTCACGGAGCGCGATTTTGTATGGAGATTGAATTTCGATTTTTAGTATGGGCTGGACACGTTTGTGTCACGCAGGAACAAATCGATCGGCTGCCTCGTAGTATGGCCGTGTCACGTTTCTGTCCGGACTCGTAATTTTGTATGGAGGATAATTTTATGTTTTTAGTATGAACTGGACACGTTTGTGACACGATATAAATTCGATTTTGGAGGGAAAACAAACCCTCTTCGTACCTTCCACATGGTACCTAAAGCTGTTTCGCTCGTCAGCGATGCGATTTACCTCTACTTCGGGGGTTTTAACACCACTTCCCCGCACCCATTGTGCATCTCCGCATGCAGAGAACTGTTGCTTTTGTTATATAAATTAATTGATGTTATTACATGTGCTCTATTAATAAATCGACTTTTAGCGCCATAACGGAGTGTTTTATTTATATATTTTTGTTTAATATCGTCTATATTCTTCGAGTATTTTCATTTAAAATGCTAACGTTCCAAGTTGTTAGTTTTCTTATTGTCTATATATTAATTCCTGTACATGCGTGATACCATCTTCCGTGTTTGATAATACTATTCATGTACGGAACCTGGACACGCAGAAACCAATCGAAATCTCCTTACCATCGTCGTGTTTTATTCATGTCAGGACACGAAACCATTCCTTCATACTAACACCGCTTAACGAAAACCCCTCCCGCACCGCTTGACAAATTACCTCAGGTCGCTCCGCCTCGCCCCGCGGCCCACGCGCGCCCGCAGCTCGGTAATACCTCACCCCTTGTCTTGTTTACCTCATACCTCTCTCCGCCCCGCGCGCACGCTCCAACGGATATTTATTTGAATGTTGGCGTCATACTCAATGAAACGTTGTTTTGTTTTATTTTATGTTTTTGTTTAATAACTGGTACTTTGTTTATATACTCTTCCCTTTATAAAATGTTTAGTGTATTAGTTTGAATCATTAATAAATAATTATTAAAATAATTTTAGACCCTGTGCGATATCTTCACAGAGATCACGAAACTTCAAATTCCCATAAACTCCGTCATGTCCAGATTCCAGACACGCAGGAACAAATAGACCAGCGACCTCATAGTATGGCCGTGTCACATTCGTGTCCTGACACGAATTTAGTATGGAGATTAAATTGAATCATTAGTATGGACTCGACACGAATCGGACACGCAGGAACAAATCGAACGGCGCCCTCTTAGTATGGCCGTGACACGTTCTTGACACGCAGGAACAAAACGCTCGGTTGCCTCGTAGTATGGCCGTGACACGTTCGTGTCACAGAGCGAAATTTCGTATGGAGATAGAATTTAATTTTTAGTATGGGCTGGACACGGTTGTGACACGCTCGAACAAATCGAACGGTGGCCTCGTAGTATGGCCGTGTCACATTCGTGTCCTGATACTATTTTAGTATGGAGATAAAATTAGATTAATTAGTATGAGCTTGTCACGTTTCTGACACATAGGAACAAAACGTACGGTGGCCCCGCAGTATGAGCGTGTCACGATCGTGTCTTGACAATAATTCATTCTTTCATACTAACAACTCGCAGCGAAATAATCACTACTCGCGCTCCTTGACTCGCTACCTCAAGCCGCGCTCAAACGGCGTGATGATACCGCGATCTCTGACCCCGCGCCCGCAAGACGCGCGCCTTCTTACCTCACCTCTCCGCCGTTTCGTACGCGCCCATGTCTTGTTCCCCTCTCACCGCGTGTCAGGATTACCTCATGCTACCTTCCCCGCCTCGGCGCTCTATAGTGTTTTATATGCGAACCAACTGATGTTATTATATTTCTTGTTTGTCTAATTGCGCGTCGTATTGTAATGGCCGTTCGCGCCATTTTATTTCTTAGTGGAGTGTGCAGTCACGATTGAATTCATTAGGTGATTAGTTAAATTGTAATATAAATTATTTTGTTAATGAAACGTTTTAATGTTCTATAATTTAGCTTTGAATTACTATTGGCTATATATTTATCTTTTTTACCTTGTGTGATTCCATCACATTACACTTAGCACAATTAATATGTCCCGGGGCCGAAATCGCTTAATGATATTTTTTTAATTTAAAACTAACCAATTTTTTTAGGTTAGTTTTGTTTTAGGTTAGTTTTAGTTCTAATTTTCTAGTTATTGTACATAAGTTCTTTCTGTTAATTAATTTTTACGTTATCTTTCTGTTTAAATAATTTTTATACAAAAAACAGAACGTAAATTTTCATTGATGGTCCTTCTTGGAACTTACCCCTTGCTTTGCAATCCATCCCTTTTCCCAGGATATGTCAAATACTTCTGGGAAATATTTCGTTCCATAAAAATATGATAGATTATTTACAAGGACTTAGCCAGGTTTTCAGAAGGTAGTGTGGAGGGTCTCTAAAAGATTGTAATTGCCAAGAAGTAAGAGTCAGTAACCAAAGTACTAGTCGCTTTTTGATTTGGTTCTCTGACTAGCCTCTGATTCCGTGAAACTCTGTGGAAATCGCTGTCGAAGTAAGTACACCTTTTGCGTCACGTCATGTTCTCAACCACTGAGCGCGACATACACACGCTCACTTCTTATCGAGAGGCAGTATCGTAGCGCTACCAATAAAACTTACTGGATTCCAAGGTATGAATAATACCCTATTTGATGACGAGTGTTATGCCGTGCGTTGTATATAATTCTGCGTCGCCAACTTCATAGCAGGCTTTTCCGTTTCTTCGACATTTTCTAAGTCTTCGTTAGGTAATGGCGAATCCATATCTTCTTACTATGCTGAAATATAAAATGTATCTAACAAATAAAAAAAGAAGTAATTCTATCTAACAAATAAAAAGACTGTATTAAGGAACTACTGTATTGTTCAATATCTGTTGGATGCATACCAACTGCACAAGTGCTTACTTAGATAGAATGATATAATTATACTAGTACCCACACGTCTAAAAATCAGCATAAGAAGACTCCACGAAAAAAAAAAATTTTAAAATAATATGCACCACTTACGCAAGAATAAGATTTAGAACAGTCGCGTTTGAATCGAGTTCATTAAACTGTCGTTTAGGTACTACTCGCCACTGTGTTAATTAGAAAATAATGATTTCATAACCAATCTTGTAGAAGGAAAAATGTCAACCGACCCGACACTGTTCCTTCACTAATAGTAATTACCATCTAGGCTTCCCCTAACTGGGTTCTAGTCTAGTGCACAGTCGATTTACCCTTACCGCCCTGACCCAGAGGTTGAGGGTTGCTAGGCAACCGTGGCGTCAACCCACGCTGTTGATGTTGGATGGTGGCACCGGCGCGGGGCGGTCAGCCCCAACATGACTCACGTTTCCATCAGTTGTGTTCTCGACCTCATTCTAAAGTGGTTCCTTCACCTTCCTATCAAACGTACCATTCGCTTGCAATCCCGGAGATCTGTGCATACGGTCGCTACCGCCCCTCCGACAGGTGCCTAAGGACCATGGCTGGCGAGCTTTCTAGCCTCGGTTCTGTTTCATCGAGCGTGTAGGATTCTCAGAAGAGTTTCCCGATCGTCCCTGTAAGTATTGCAACTTTCACACACTTCGCAGAGGTTTAAACTCTGAAATCTTTGTAGATATTTCTTTACAGTTTAATACATTGTCACAAACTATTCTTGTTCGCCTGCATGTAGTTCTCCAACACACATCCCAAAGGTTTGTTAGAATAGAATGCCTCGCGGCATTAAGCTCGCCAATTGTGCCTAATTTGTATAAATTTATGTTCAATAAAGAACATATACCTACATACATACATACATTTTACAATTTCCACGCAATAAAGCTGTTGCGTACTGTTTATGATAATGCGCTTTCTAGATCTATGTTCGCAGCTGTCGCGTCGAACAGAAAGTGCTTGAATTCGCTAAGATTTAAATATCTTCAGATTTTTGTATGAAGCTCGATTCTCGCATGTAGCATCGGAAAATTAATGAGTCATGCTTATCAAGGTGGCTGTCGGCATAGAGTCATCTGAGGACATTCCTAATAAAGTGTATCTCTAGTTAGCTTGTCTTGTTTGAAGAGCGATGTTTGGTTTCAGGTGAGGAGGTAGGTATAAGCGCTCGCGCATTCATCGTTCTTGTTTACATTCCGACTGGGTTTAAGCACATAATAAGACACATTCTCATCGTTTGTTTAGAGTTCACGCACGATATTGCCGCTCTTTATAATATTTCAAGTTCCGTGCCGCCCGGAACCCTATTACTAAGCCTATGCCGCCGTCTGTCCGTCCGTCTGTTCTACATTTAAAATTTTTCAATTTCAATAGGTAGCGGATTGAAATTTTCACAGAATAGGTAAGTTATTTCAATTTGATGAATTTAATATGAATAATTTTCGATCTTCCGTAAAAACCGCCAAGCTTGGTGTGATTATAGTGAAAACTCTAAAGTAAATCAACAAATAATAAAAACCGGCTAATTACGTGGTGGTACGGAACCCTCGGTGCGCCAGTCCGACTCGCACTTGGCCGGTTTTTTAACACTCGTTAATATCGGTTACATTGAACCTAACACTGCATTAAACTTAACCCAACCTGAATCAATGTGCATTCTCAACGTTTTCGTTAAAGAGTCATAGGTACTTCTGAATTTCATTACCTTTCAAAGCCGCGTCTCCTGCGAATGTTTTTTTCTTCTTCTTCGAAACATTACACAGAAACATCGAAACATTTGGGCGTGGCCATACACATTTGTATGAAAACAAATGTTTTTGTGTAATGTTTCGAAAAAAATAAACATGCGCAGGAGACGCGGCTTTAAAGTTTAAACATGTGTGCGAAGTGCGAATGGTGCGATCACGAGCACCGAGCTTCCTTTGATATGTTTGTTCCACAATATATGTTTAGAGCCACAAACTCACAATGTTAGGTAGTAAGTCAGTACGGTTTTTTTATTTGGGAGGTATGTATTATACAGGCAATTATACAGTAAATAATTATAACAAAACATACAAATTCTGCTTGCCAAACATTTCTCACTTTTACTCAAAGTTACTTTGCTAAACGTGGTGGTCGGTAATTCGGTATTATGCTGTAATTTACAAGAGTATTTGCAACACAACACCGATTATTCGGGACACAGGGTGTGTTATGTATCTATACATATAATAAAATCGTAAAGGTAAGAAAGTCTGTACATTGAATGTATTCGGAAAAAAACTAACCAGGGTGGCTTAAAATGAGATACTGAACATGTTAGAACAGTTTTTAAAATTTTTGTTTGTTTGTTTGTTTGTCTGTACGCGCATCACGCAAAAACCACTGAACGGAATTAGACGAAACTTTGTATAGTGGCAGTTTATATGCCGGAATAACATAATACACAAAAAAAATATCAAAAAATTAAAAAAAATATATTATTATCATTAACATTTAGAATCACGTCAGCCAAAGTACAGGTTTCTTGACAGTTACATTGGCGACAGCTGGCCGGTGACGAATTATTTGATTCATGAAATGCAAAAAAATTAAAAATATCAAGTTGACAACGGAGAACTGTCATATCGACGTCTTAGAGCTGGCCGGTGAAAAAATATTTTATTAATGAAAAAAAAAATTTAAAGTTCACGTTTTGTCGATGTCATTGGTGCAATTTATACTTCTGTTGCCTGCGACTTCGCTCGCGTGAAATTCGAATTTCAAAAGAAGAAAGTATGTAACTGAAGGCCGGGACGAAGGCCGGGCTGCTTTCAGAAAGAAGAAAAACATTCTTGAAGAAAGTAAGTAACTAAAGCGAGGTCGAAGACCGAGCTACGTTCAATAAATAATAAACCATTTCAAAGAAAATAAGTAATTAAGGGCGAGGCCGAAAGCCGAGCTGCGTTCAGGAAGAAGCTAAACCTTCTTCAAAAAACTAAGTAACTAAGGCGAGGCCGAAGGCCGAGCTTCATTCTGATAAATAATAAACTATCTAGAAGAAAGTAAGTAACTAAGGGCGAGGCCGAAGGCCGAGCTGTATCTATCCTGAAAGACGGCAAAGCCGTCCAGGCCGAGCTGCGTTCAGAAAGAAGTCAAACATTCCTGAAGAAAATAAGTAATTAAGGCGAGGCCGAAGGCCGAGCTCTGATCACTTAAACGATATTCTTCACGAAGAAATTTACCTAATGACGACGCCGATGGAGGAGCTTCGTATAGCTAAACCATATGCTTTCTCAAACAAAGTAACTATGAGCGATGTCGAAGGCCGAACTACGTTAAAGTAAACAAAAAAAAACTTCTCGAAAAAATTAAGTGACTAAGAGCGAGGCTACAGGCCGAGCTTCGTTCGCGTAAATGATATTATATTATATCGAAGAAAGCAAGTCATTAAGGGCGAGACCCGAGGGCGGAAAAGGATTAATTGTTTACCTGAACGCAGCTCAACCTTGGGCCTCGCCCAAAGTTACTGACTTTCTTCGAGAAGGTTCATCGTCTTCCTGAACGCAGCTCGGCCTTCGGCCTCGCACTTAGCTACTTACTTCTTCAAGAAGGTTTATCTTCTTCCGGACCGTAGCTCGGCCTTCGGCCTCGCCCTTAGTTACTTACATTCATCGAGAAGGTTTATTGTCTTCCAGGATGCAGCTGGGCCTTCCACCTCGCCGTTTGTTACTTACTTTATTTTAGAAAGTTTGCTAAACTTAAAAACGTAAATTGAAAAAGGTAAACGACCTGAACGTAGCTCGGTCTTCGACCTCGCCCATAGTTACTGACTTTCTTTGAGAACGTTTGTCGTCTTACAGAACACAGCTCGGCCTTCGACCTCGCCTTTAGTCACTTACTTCTTCAAGAAGGTTTATCTTCTTCCTGAACGCAGCTCGGCCTTCGGCCTCGCCCATAGTTACTGACTTTCTTCGAGAAGGTTTATCGTCCTCCTGAACGAAGCTCGGCCTTCGGCCTCGCCCTTAGTTACTTACTACTTCAAGAAGGTTTATCTTAGTTACTTACTTTCATCGAGAAGGTTTATTGTCTTCCAGGATGCAGCTGGGCCTTCGACCTCGCCGTTTGTTAATTACTTTATTTGAGAAAGTTTGTTGTTTACCTGAACGCAGCTCTGCCTTCGGCCTAGCCCTTAGTTCTATACATTCTTCTTTGAAATACGAATTTCACGCGAGCGAAGTCGCGGGCAACAGCTAGTGTAATAAATAAAGGTTATCCCAGGTGGTTGACCTTTGACTAGTTCACCAAAGTTTAATTTGGAATGAATGGCATTAACAAGAACACCTTTAATGTTCTTGGGCATTAAGTTAGCCTTTTTTGTCCAATGGTCTGCAATAAATAATATTTTGATTTGATTAGATTAGTCCCGATAGTTTAAACATGTTCACCGACATGCCCAATCAGGTTACATGTTTATTCAAAACGTTCGGAAAGGTTTGAACATGTTTACATACGGTTGCAGGTGCGCGCGAGAGGATGTGGTGGTCGCGCGTGGGTGCCTGCGTGTACGCAGCGGCGCTGAGCGGCTCCGGAGTACTGGCCCAGCTCACGCTGGGCGGAACGCGGTGCGGCGAGCTGACATGCGCGCTGGACCAGTACTGCTCGACGGAAACCAGCCGCTGCGCGCCCTGCGTTGACATATGTGACCAGAAACACCACAACTATGATTCGGGAATGTGCGTGCAGCGATGCCAGGGTATGGTATCTATACTTCAAACGTATCTCATCTCTTTTCTTCTTTTTTCTTCTTCTTAACTTTCTTTTTCAACAGCGTCCACCATGCTATCTATCATAGGCTACTTATCAATAACACCCGAAATTACTTAGCAATCTACAATTTGTATTTTTCAGGTCATATACGAGTAAGTAATATCGCCTAATAGCCGTTTTATACAAATATTACTATATTCGGTCGGTACTCGAGAAGGGGGCATTATTCGGCCAACGTTGGTTGATTCTGATTGCATGTCTCAAAGTACTTTAGTCTATTGCTGGATTAGAAACTAAATAGTTTGCCATATTTGGTGAATGTGTAGTGGAGGCTTATAGGAAGGAAGGATGGGAAGCCGGATCCATAGAGGTTCATCTTCTCGGAATCTTCAGAGTAGCCATTTTGTTTCGGCCGAAGACGTGACACGGAAAGAGGCTCCGCCGGGTCGTAGTGATGTTAGCCGTCAATGACTAATATATAGCGAGCGCTTGTACAGCCCACAGTACATACAGCGGCGGCATCGCATCGGTCTCTCGAGGCGAGAACCAACCGGTTTGAAGGCGAGCCGCGGCCGCATGGCATGGCTCAACCTTCGAAGCGGCCCGTTGGGCGACTTTTAGGTGCACCGTCGCGTCGCGTCGGTCGTCGCGGTCTAAAGCCAATTATGTACCACACCACACCTACAATCTTGTAGCACCGAAGCGGAAAACAATTTACACAGTATAAAACGTTAAAACACAGAACTGTTGTAATAAATGTGCTAATGCAATTACTGTAATTAATTATGAACTTAATATAAATATGTATATAATATCAAATAGAATACAGTTATTTGCATAGACTAAATAATAAGAAATATTGGTTCCAGTATTACTGAAAATTTTCTGTAATATGATATTGTATCACCTGCTTCATGATGTCTAACCATTCCCCTTTCCCTTTTCATGTATGATACATAAATAAATATATAAATAAATAAATAAAATGTTTATTCATAATCAGGCAGTACAGTGATGATCATTAAATTTAGCTTATACCTAATAATCGTGCATCTATAGAATATAAGTATAGTGCCCAGCCCCATGACAGGAATAGCATATGGCACAGCTTGCGACTCCATAAAGCTCACGAGCTACATGTTCCCGCCGAAGGTATTTAGGTGCCTTGTCGGTAGACGCCCTGAGTTCACCCTTCCTTCCGTCCGCACTTCACTTTTATCTACATCTCTGTTTTTTTATGAGCGCAGATCTTAATTATTTTGTAAATATGAAATTATATTTACAAATTAATACATTGCGAATAAAGGGTCGCGAATCTGAACTGTTTGTTAGCATAGTGATTTGCTAAACTTACTTTTTGTTTTCCTTTTTCAATCTTTTGAAATATTATTGAGATATTATTTTCGAATATTTCAACCATCACGCGTAGGTAGGTACGCGGCGCTCGATACAGATTCCGCTTATGGTTGGAGGAGAGGTCACTACCCCATTTACCCCTCGTTATTTCCCTTGAATGCCCCATGCGGTGTGTTTGACTTGATCTGTATGCGTGAGAGCACACTGTTCTGAACATCGCGCATCGTTCAGATTTAGAACCTTATCACACTCACCTTTGTTCGTCGCTTGTTGTATTTAAAGAAGCATTTATAAAGCTAAACAGTGTGACAACATTCTACTAATGTCTCTCGGCTGAGGGCCCATGGTACAATGGTAGGCGGAAACGCTCTGTTGACTCCACGTAAACGAAGCGAGACCCCACACAGCAGGTCCATTGCACCTGTAGGTAGGTACTGTAGCGCTCTGGGCATGTACATAGGCAATATACACACATTTACGCGATACACACATATGTACACTCTTACAAAGTGTTTTCACTATTTTGGTTGAATTTCATTTCTTATCGTTTTAATTTACAGGGTCATTTAGCGACTAATGACCGTTTTCGCCACCTTCTGTTTAGTATCATCCAACAGTTAGGTACCTATGCCGGTTAAACGTTCACGTTTCTCATACATTATAAACGAGTTAACTGGTAGCAAAATTTTAGCCGAAGGTGATGAAATCGGTCGTTAGTGCATTGAAGCCCAAAAAAGAATTCGATTTATTGAGATGGTTTATAGGTACTGTTATATTCTTAGGTAAAATATTATTCGCAAGAATTTAAACCTAATACCGGAAGTAAGTAAATTTTCGTTATATATATAATAAACTTACAATGCTTAGAATATATATTTTCTCGTCTTCTCGTTCGTCTTACTTTTTATTTATTTTTTTATATATAAAAATTAAACAAAGCCTCTATGACCTAAGTGCGAGAGGATATAGATTCGATCGGGCACACCTGCGCGCATTTATCATTCCGCCTTTAATAACTTAGTACAACTTTAATTACATAACCTACTGTATGGCATAATGTTATGTTAACGGAAAGTATATTGTGCTGAAATGGAAACGGTGTTATCGGTCTGTGTGTACGTGTTCAATCTACATAAGCGTGAAGTGTGCGTGTGTGTGAAAACCTTGACGGATCTCCAAACACCTGTTGCGGGCACGTTCGTCTACCTGCCTGTGGCCAGTGGCCGAGAACGCATTAACACTTTTATTCTAGAAAAAAATATAAGGGTCCCTTTACTTCTTCCTTTACTTTACTTTGGTAGGGTCCTTTACTTTACCCTTAAACAATATGTTATGCCTGAACTTGCTATAACATGCGCTGAGGGTAATAAACGTTTTTTAACGCAATTAATAATTTGACAAAAAAATCTATTAATTAAAGTCAATAATGATCATAAAAGTTCAATTCAATTCAAGCAAACTTAATTTTTTGTTTTATTTTTGTAAATATGTTTTTTTATAAACCTCATCACGTCATTACATAACCTACATAATATATGGTACTTGTTTCAGACTACATCCACGACATTCGCTACGTGAGCAAGACGGGAGGGGGCGGCGGCGGAGGCGTCGCGGCCGCAGGCGGAACTGTGAGCGCTGCTGACGTCAGAAGTGAGTCATGCATGCATGATACCTCCTATTTTATTATTGTTGTTTAATTTATAATTTATAATTTAATATAGGTACCTACACCGTAGATTGAATAGTAGATAGATTGATAGTAGATTGACCGCCTATAATAATAGCTGTGCCCGCGGCTCCGCTCGCTGTAAAGTCAATGTAAAATCGGATTTCAGAGATTTTCTTACAAGAAGCTAGTAGGTACCTACTTTAGGTTTTAAAAATTTGTCTAAGTATTTTATTTACTGAAATGTTAAATGCTAAATATGTAAGATTTAAAATAACGCAATTATCAAAATAACTATGATTAGGTTTTTTTAAGTGTTTATAGCTTATCTTGCAATTTGCGATTTTCGAAAAATATGGGTACCTACCTATAACTCCGGAGAAAAAAACAAATGAAATGCACGCATCAGCTTTAAGCTGTTGGTGCTATAAATAATAATGCAATCCACAGCCAGTTCTCCATTATCTATCACAGACAGATTGTGATAGGATAGTGGACCGGGAGGCGAGGCGTGCAAAGCTCGTCGATATCGCCGTGCCGCACGATGGTAACCTCGTCAGTAAGGAAGCATAGAAGATGTTAAAGTATCTGGATCTACAGCACGAGGTTAACAAAATGTGGCCCGTCGACTCGACGATCGTTGTCCCTATTGTCGTATCGGCGCATGGGCTGGTAGCTAAGAGCCTCGACGACCAGCTTGAGAGGCCCTAGCTGAGTGGTTGAATTGAGGGCCAGATCCAGAAAGCAGCTCGACACATGCGCTCATCGTTCGGAGATTTCTCTCCCTGGGGCCTGGGGCCAGACCCGACCATCAGTAGCCTGGGTTCGCCCGGCCTCGGTGTGGTGGAAACTCCGTTTACTTTTGTATTAATTTTAGAGTTTAAGTTTGTAAATATGTAAAATTATGTACATAAAAAGTGTTAATAAATTAATAACATAATCATATTAGGTAACTAAGCAACAATCTCAGCTAAGCCTAGAAGATCGTTGTAGCTCATGGATTAGCGCATATCCTCCTTCACTGTCTCATCGAAATGTGAAGGAAGCTATGATTAGCGGCATCAGAGGACCCGCAATTTCGCCATTACAGTTGAACAGCTACGCCGTTGATAAGCGAGGTGCCTTGTCTTGCAACGTGCACATTTGCGCTAACTCACTTGCTTTGACTTGACTTGCGCATGATTTACTCTAGTCTGTCTGCGCATTTATGTAATGTTATTTAATTATTTACCCATGAAATTAGCGAATACAAGCGAAAGAAGAAAGCGCACCAACTCAATGTTTCAATGTGGCACGCAGTGCGATTTTTGTTATATTTTAATTTATTCGGCCTTTGAAAGTTATTCCTGAATGTATTGAGCTAAGCGAATGAATGAGATGTTAGGTGAAATAGATCTGGTAAAATTGTTAAATAGACCTAATTATAAATTACTAATAGCAATACTCACACACAACTCACAAGCCGAATCTTGCATGGCTCTTGCGTCTTGCGTAAGGTATCTACGCCCAATTCAGAAGAACAGGGTTTTTCAATAGGGACCGGGTAAATTTGAATTGAAATAAAAACACATTGATTATTTGCAATTAGATTATATTTTATTTCATTTAAGGCTTACTCTTCGGCATTACCTATTTATAGAATACCACATCCTTCAAATGACCACCTCGGCTTCGTATGGTAGCGTGAATACGAGAGGTCCTATTTTTCCATCTCTCTTTCCATCTCTCGACATAATATCTCATTGATGACGCGTGTCTTTAAGCCTTCGACAGTTTGTGGCTTGTACACTAATGACACTAATGATTTCACACAACCCCATAAAAAATAATCAAGAGGCGTTAAATCACATCATCTTGGAGACCACGTCTTGTCTCCGAATCTGGAGATCAAGAACACGTTAAATTTATCTTTTTTTATGGAAACTGACACGGTTGGCTACATCACCTACTACATCCATGATGTCAGCCTATAACACCTCTTTCAATAAATCGACTGTTTCAGCCCAATTGGCGAAGTTTCGGCGTTGGGAATGGTCACTAAACTTTAGTTCTTGCGTCAGCTGTACAAGACAATACAGACCCAAGTATTTTATGGCAAAATATTTGGCCAAGTTGGAGCCTGTGGCAGACTTCTTGAGAAAGTCGCGGAACTGACAAGTCCGGGGTTTCTCGCACAATCTCAGCCACCAATTTTTGTCGGAGTTTCGCACATTTCGCGACGATCAGGAGGATGATCCATCACCGAGCCAGTGCATCCAAATTGTTTCACTATGTGACGGTACACTAGTATCCTCCTTAGGACGATTATGTGGACCTTAAGTTTCTAGTGACGCTCAAAACGTGTGACGAATTGAACTACTGTTTTGATAATAGAGTTTAACCATTTCAACGCACTGTTAAACTATCATCATCGTTCGACTCATCTCCACAATGCCGAACATTTACTAACTCATCTGTCAAAAATTCGCGCCAACCAACAGACAATCCCACATGGCCGCCATCAGCTGCCAAATATACCCTGTCCCTATTGAAAAACCCCGCATCTTGTCAAATTGCTAACGATGCTGAATAAAATTGCTAACATAACAATAACCTTGCAGGCATGGCTGCAGGAAGGTTATTTTACCTATTGTTGCGAAATCAATATTTATCAAATCGTATAAATTTTAAGTCTTATTTAAAAGATGACATGCCTAGTAATAATTCGTTGAGAACGAAAAATTACCAATAGAAAATAACGTCATAGTTTTATTTAATCGAATAAGTATACGTAGGTACCCCTTATTACTAGGTGATAGGGCTTAACTCGTCCGAATTGGTACCGCCGCACTGAATCAAGGACGGCGAAACGGCTAAGAAAATAGTTAGTGATTTTCCGTAAATTTCGGAGTAGCCGATACGACGAAAGGGAAGCACTGACGTGGCACCTAGCTCAACAAGGTGTGAAATAGGCTGACGTCACGATTGTAGTCACGATGTCAGGTACCATAAAATAAAAAATAACGGAATAAAAATACCTAGATGTTTTCAATAATTACTGTGCCTTTCCATCTTCAAGTAGCCCGTTCATTGCAGGTCTGCAGCTGCAAGCGAAGACTGCCCTCATCATCAGCAGCGTATTGCTCGCCCTGTTCGTTCTCACATGCCTGTTCAAGTGCTGGCGTTATACAAAGAACAACAAGAACAAGTTCTCTTGGAAGTACGTCAAGCAGAAGTGGCATCTGTCCAAGGTGAGACCTGCGGCCTCGACCTCCTTCACCCTATTTCACCTCGAGCAGCTCGTCGCCAAATGGAGAAATACCTTGTCAGCGAGACGTGTCGTAGTAATCATCCTTCCTTGCTCGCATAAAAATTTCATTGCCTCGGCTTTTTGCACAGTTTATGAATTGTATTAATTAATTACGACGACGACGGTCGGTTTTGGCTCACAGAAACTAATACATGAAATGAATGACTATGTTTATGATTATTAAAAAACCCCCGACTCTTAAAAAGTCAAAAATAATTCCCGTTTACTTACTTAAAGGAGTCGGTAGACCGCTAAGTAAATTCCCGCGCAACTTTTGAGTCTTTATATTTAATTTACTTAGCGGTCCCCCGACTCCTTTAAGTAAGTAAACGGGAATTATTTTTGACTTTTTAAGAGTCGGGGGTTTTTTAAATTTGTAATTTAACTTTTATTTCAAGCTTTTTAAAAAAAACCGCATGCAAATCGGTCCACTTTTGAAGATAATAATTTTTTTTATTACTTAATTACTTAATTACTTGATTACAAACATAGCTAAGAACCATCCCGATTAAACAGGCTTCCTAATAAAAAAAACCGCATCCAAATCGGTCCATCCGTTTGGGAGCTACGATGCCACAGACAGACACACACACACACACACACACACACACACACACACGTCAAACTTATAACACCCCTCCGTTTTTTTCGTCGGGGGTTAATAAGGTATCCGTGATTTGTATTTAATGGAAGAACATTTCGACCAAAATGAAGAACGCACTCCCTGACCATCTATTTCCTCTCAAGGGAGAGATTTTTCAAAAATGACTTGAAAAGGCTCATGTCAGGCCGGTATGGCATTCGCAATCCCCATGCATCACAGAATTTCCATAAGCATCGTTAGACACCTAATCGTAGGTGAAACGGTGCAAGATGTCGCGCTATCCAGAAAAAAAAATTCACTGTGTAACCGAGAACACTTTATCATTGTCTGTTAAGTAACTACGAGAAAATATTAAATGTGCCGCAGTCTCATACAAAATACTGCCTGCTAAGAATTTTGTCACGCCGAATACCGATACCAGCTACAAAACTGAATAACGCAGTATTGGCAACACTTATTTGCGATAAATTTTCTATTTATTTTCCCTTGAAGTTCAGCAAGCGATGTCTGTCCGAAAAACTCATCATCACCATAAAATGGTATCGGTCCACTGCTGGACATAGACCTCTCCCAAGGTACGTCACCACACGCGGTCTTCCGCTCTTCTCATCCATCCATTCCCGGTTACTTATTTTAGGTCGTTCGTCCACCTAGCCGGTGGGCGCCCCGCGTTGCGTTAGCTTGTGCTTGATCAAGCATTGATTGATTCAATCACCCCAGCGGATATCGGGTATGAGGCAGACGTGCCCATCTCACTGTCACTTCAGCTTAATTCATAATGTCTGATTGCAGAGCCGCGTGAAGCAGTACCCCACTGACCTGACGCACCACAACCCGCACGCCGAGACGGCGAAGTCGCCCAAGCGGGAACTGAAGCTGGAAATGAGAACAGGAGCGTCGCAGGAGCCGGCTGCCCCGCCACGCCGCCAGCAGCCTCAAGACGTGGACTCTGTGCCGCGCACTGTCAGCACCTGTGTTAGCACTAGGCATCCTGCTGAGGACACAACGCTCGACTACTCCTACGATAACATGGCGCTTAATGTCACTCCGCCGCCTGCTAACGCAACCACTCAACATTTTTGAGCGCAGCTCTGATATACCCCATCTACAATATCGAGGAAAGGGCCCTATGCACTATTCGGGACTTATTCCCATATTCCCATCACAATCCCAAGAAAGACCTTGTGCAATTATGGGTGGTCTTTGGTAACTATGATATTCCAAAATTTGAATTATTGGAACAGACTCAGAGTGTAGTTAAACGTAACGCAGAGCGAGTTATTAACATTGGGAAAGGATATCGCGAATAGGGATGAGAATCAATGACCTCTTCAGGTATGACCCGACAGATTGACCATTGAATCGCAATGTTGGAGGCGTGGAAAGTGTTTCTTGCATTTTTAGTCAAATCAGTCAAATTTATATTTTATTGTCAATAGTATTTTATGCTTATAGAAACTCCAGACGAACATGTTTTCGCATGATATTACCTCAATTACCCAGTCTTTTTCGATGTTGGTGTGTCCAGTGACTCAATAACATATTTCCACGTATAAGAGGCGTTTATCTGGAGTTACATGTTTTAATAGAAATCAGAGCTAGCAAGCCCTGATTTAGGTAGTAGCTCAGGTAAGCCACTCTTTTCCTTGGATATTTCGAAGTAGTGATAAATAACTCGTATTCACATGTGAAAGAAAGCTATTGTAAAATTTATATTAGTGGTAAATTGCTACGACACACTAGTCCCCACATGAAAGTGTAGTGTACTACCATACGAATGAAGAATAAAGAAGGCAGTTCATTACCTATGGACCGGGGTTAGGTATTAGTCACATCCATGAATTAAAAGTGTACCCCAAACATGTATTATTATCTAGTTTTATTGGAATGCTCATAAACGAATCATACTTTACTTTATTTTATACTAACCGTGGCCGCGGCTCCGCTCGCGGTAAGGTCGGTGAAAACTATGTTATTCGGTAGAGTAGGTTTCGAATAAATCACATGAAAGCTAACCGAATTGGTACAATTTTTCCGACTGCATTCAATTTCGACCCCACTGCACAGCTCATATGAATAATGGCGTTATGCTATAATATAGCCTATATAACCTGGCGGAGATGTGTCGCATTACAAAGGAAAAAATCACAAGTAAATAGGTTGAGCCTTTCTTGAGTTTTAAGCGAACATACCTACATACCAGACGGCGTTGATATAATACAATAGAATATAATGTGTAGAGATTTTATAGGGCTATGTATGTCCATATACTTAAAGACCTAGATACTTAATTAGACAATAATATTTTCACTGGTAAACATAGGTGCATAGATGCTTAAAACAAACAGGTTAATTTTGTGAATATCCTGTAACTCTTTAGGAGTATTTCGTAAGGAAAAATTTCCGGGTTATATATATATATATTAAGTGGAAAAATTGTGACGATATTAAAAAAAAAACCACCATGCTTTAACATTTTGAAGTTAGATATAAACAATGTATGGTGAACACAATAATTTTTTTCAGAGATTTTCGCAAAACTTTTCAATTTGATGTAACGAAATCACTCTCTGAAGCGTGTCGGAGCTATTCACTTTGTATACTTAGTGTGTAAGTACGTACGCACGAATCCATAATTTATTTTTATAGAAAGTTCTTATTATAATTTTTTTTTTAATATCTTAAGCGAAAGAAAGATTATTTTCATCAAGTCTTAAATATTCAGCAAATCGCATCGTTTTTGTAGTTTGTGCAATTAAATTAATATTATGTAATGAGTTTCTCATTACCTACTTGATTTATGTACTACGAGTTGTTGCTATTGACTTGGGTCATTTAAGTCAGCGTCTCTCGAAAAAATTACGTTTATATAATGTTAATGTATTAGAAAGTGTACTTAAGTAAATAAGTATTTACTAGTTTACTATGTAGTTGTAAGAAAAGTATCCATACGAAACATTCCATTAAATGTGTTAAGTTTTATCATGTATTAGTAGGTAGGTTACGTATATTTGTGTAAGCAAAAGCGTGGTGCAAAGAAATTATGGTTGGTATTCTAATCTGGACAAATAATATTACTTCACCGTACCATAGATTTCCGTACTCCGTACGGCAGCCTAATACTAAGCCTCCCTTACTATATTACTAGGTGGTAGGGTTTAACCCGACCGGGTTGGTACCACCGCACTGAATGAAAGGTCGGTCGAAACGGCTATATAAATAGTTTGTGTTTTCCGTCCAGTACAGTGTAGCCGGCACGACCGAAGGGAAGCACTGACGTGGCACCAAGTTCACCCGGTGTTATGGGCTGACATAACGGATGCTGTAGGTGATGTAGCCAACCGTGTCAGTTTCCAAAAAAAAAAAAAGAAAAAAAAAGGATATACCAATGTATGAGTATGGTGAGTTGAAACAATATCTACGGGTTTCAGTTCAGTTTCAGATTCAATTTATTTATTGATTCAGTAGTCAATAAATTACACTTGGATAAGTTGGAAGAAAGGATGATATGAGATTAGCTAAAGAAATTTTTGGAGCGAATGTGAGTGGAAAAGCAGGGAAGGGTCGCCGTAGGCGCACGTACCTTGACCAGCAGATCTACCGGCGTTAACTCACTCGCATATTTCAACCAATAGCCGGGCCGGATACCTCACCGAACGCCTTCTGATTGGTTGAGTGAGCTCGTTTCTCATATTCACATCGGCGAGTGAGTAACGCCGGTACAGGGGCAGATCGGGCATGCGCTCGAAAAGGGTCAAGTGCGTAGTACCCGTAATCGACGAGCATGTATAAAGGAACATTACGTGAGTGAAAGAGGCGGCAGAGGTGTGACCGGATCGTGGCACGTGGAGATCCGCTGTCTCTGCCTACCCCAATGGCAAGCAGATGTGATGCTATATATGTAAGTCTGATATAATTTTGTATCCTCCCATTCTACGCCTCAGTACTTAGATGGGTGGCCGACAGTTGGAGGCTGACCGTGGTTCGGATTCCACGTAAAACTGTAGGTCCCATGCCTTCTTTACCTTACTAGGTGGTCGGGTTTAACCCGCTCGGATTGGTACCACGCTGAATGAAAGGTCAGTTGAAAGGGATATGTAAATAGTTATTCCGTCCAGTTCAGAGGTAGCCGACACGACCGAAGGGAAGCACTGACATGGCTCCTGGTTCACTAAGGTGTTATGGGCTAACATCACGGATGTAGTAGGTGATGTAGAACACGGTAATGCACTGCACATTGCATAATAATTCTGCTCTAAACGCTTGAAAGGAAGAAAAGAGAGGCATGTGCGTTACGCTGCGTTGCGTTGCGTTATTTCTCTGAAGCATTACGCTAATGCCATGTCAGAAGCGTCTATCCAAACCTGCAGGCAGACAAGGCGCATTGCTTCGTGGCGCAAGTGCGTTAACTCACTGCGCTGACGTACTTTCAGCATTTGACAGCATTACCCATGTCTAGACGGCAGTACGTTCGTTACACATAAAATTGCACTGCGACCATACCTTGTAATCTCATATTACCTAAGCCGTATTTACACTACAGCCTTTCGCGAAAATGCCTATTTCAATCATAAACATTAGAATGTACATCAGTAGGTAGGTAGACGTAGTGTTACCCAAAAACTTTATTCTGAAATGTCTATATGAAACTGAACGGATTAAAACTTGAGTCCACATGTTTTTGTTAAGTGGCATACGCCCCTCTCGAACTAAAACGAGCTTATCGACCCTGAGGTGAAAAGGATTTTTTTTTTCTGAACACCTGTAAAAATTTGGGATTTATTACGAAAAGTGCTACGGTTTCCCTGAACGTCATCAGTAAGTTAAATTCAGTTTGTGAATTATTAATGCGTATTTATATATGGTCTTTCAAAATTAGTTCAGAGTACGCTAAGGGGGGGTTCTGTATCATATAGGGAGTAAAATCTATATAAAATTTTTTGTACCTTGGGTTTTTTTTTTATGTAAATTACTTTTTTATGTATTTGAATAAAAAAATAGGTGGTGGATTTTTATAGCCTAATCGATTCAGTTTCATAACAGTAACAAAAAAGTTTTCATCATCATTATGATCTAACACGTGTAAGTTGGTAAAAAAAATCAAATTCTTTCTATTCCATACTAATAAAACTAAAATTGTGGTTTTTCCCAATTTGTGAAAGAAAGAGATCTATGAGTTGGAAGACTTTTTTATTCCTGGCATGAAACTGAAACGATTACTAAATTTTTTTTTTTAATTTTACATTAAAAAAATGTTTTTTGTAAAAAAAAATATTCTTTGTTCTTCAAAAGTGATCTATTTCCGATACAGAACCCCCCTTTAGCGTACTCTGAACTAATTTTGAAACACCTTATATAATTATTAACTATTATTGTACTGTATCGAATGCAATGCAAAACTAATTAGGTATGATTAATTAATTAGGTTAATTGAAAACTGAAGAAGAATTAGCGAGGAGAGGACATTAGGTGAAGAGATGCATTATAATAAGAGATTATCAGAATGCGGTTTCATTGGTGAATGGAATTTATTCTAATCCACCTTGTGCAGTTTTGTGTCGATAAATTAAACACTATTTCTTCCATTGATTAATTAATTTTAAAGTTTAAGTTAAAACCCCAAATTATCGGTCAGAAGAAAAATTTCAAAGAGCATGCTGTTTTTGTTTACCTTACAAATAATGTTTTAAAAACAAAATTTGTCTTTTTCTTATGGTAAGTAGGTAAACCTTACTTTCACTGATCAGTACCGAAATTTTGTTAAAACGATGTTGGATTTACATATGTTTAAGTTGTGTACTTATAGTATAAAAATAAATAATGTTATGATGTAGGTATTTGTATATTTAGGAAAAAGCCCTAATCGTCCCGTCCATATAAAATGTAAGGCTTTGAATAAGCTTCATTGTGTTTTGTCTAAAATTAATTTGTGTCATAAAATATTATAAAATGTATCTTAGGTATATATAAGGTCCTTCAATAGTAGGTAACGATATGCTAAGGGGTGTATGTGTATCAGATACTGATCACGTTCCCATATACTTTTTTTTACGATATAAAAAAACATACTTATTAAGGTGAAATACGCGCACTTCACGTATTAAATTTGAGAAGTGAGTAGGTTTTTTATATCGTAAAAAAAATTGGTATGGGAACGTGATCAGTATCTGATACACATACACCCCTTAGCGTATCGTTACCTACTAATGAAAGACCTTATATAATAATTATATCTTACTAACTATAAATATAATAATTTTCATATCGTTTATAAAGTAGTTATCGTTGGAAGCAGCAGTATCTGAATGAAAACTTAGGTGATTTTTTTTTCATTGGGTGCGTTGGTTTTCTCATCCCCAGAAGGAGATTTTTTGTCGCCTAGGATCCAAACAGCAAGAGTTTCCACGGCAAAGGCTCAAGAATTTGAATTTACTGAAATAAATGTTGTTGATGTTGTTTGTATCAAAGAATTCAAAGTATAGAACCACGGTATAGATGGTTCCTCGGCCCGTTCCTCTACAATAAAGTAGATAGGATTAGAAACATAAGAAAACTAAGTTTACCTACATGCAAGAAAGTAATAAAGTCACGACTACTTGCGATGGAATACGAAGAAGTAGAAAGCATGCTTACGATAATGCGGTAGGACGATATGAAACTAAATGATTAACTAATAAACTTACCCAACGTGTCACTTCTTAACAAAATTATTAAAGGGTCAAAGTTTTATTAAAACTTAGGAGAGTCGTGCCTGCCTATCTGCGAGTCATATGTACATTCTTTGACTGCAGTCAATTTAACTAAATTTCACACACACACACACACACACACTCACAGAGACACAATCGCACTCAGAACTCAATCAAGCACATTTACACTCCTTATTAGGTGGTAAACTATTTTGGTTTTCTGATTTATATTTATTTTTTTTTAGATACCCGCAAAATTTCTCTAATATTTAATAATTCTCTCACGTTTTAAGGTGTTACATGTGGTGTTACACAAAGTGTTATATATATAACACTGTAATATGGGTATTGTATGCACCCACCGTCTCTCATGATACAGCCGGTTAGGCCAGTTTGGGAGATGGTGTTTGCACACAACACAGAACAATTATTGCAAAGTCTGTTATGTATGAAATAGGGACAATCTGTTGTTGTGTAAAAGTGTGAAAATTAATAAATGAAATTTGAGTTTGAGTTTGAGTTTGAGTTGTTTCATAATTACGAGTTCTATGGTTTGGAGTTAGGTACCTACATACATACATATCTGCAAGTATTCTTGCGTTTATCCACAAATTTTATATGCGCATGTTCATGTGGGTAGTTATTAAAAAACTTTTTTAAGTCTAGTTACTGTTTCATTTCTTACCGTACCGACTAATTTATCGCATGTGAATAAACGCAAAACTTTAGTATGAAAAAAAAAGTTTTATTCACAAAAAAGAAAAGACTAAACTAGCACCTTACACTAAGGCACAGAACCCAAAAATCCCATTTACCGTACCAACTGTTGTGTCAGATCAACGTGGCAGATAATATACAATACATACTAATATTATAAATTCAAAATAGTTTTATTTACACCAATATTAGGTTTTAGATTTTTATAATATTTATTTTGTACATAATAAATTGAAAAAAAACCACACATTTTACATTATATTTCGACTTTTTTTAGATATAAAAATTTTTGTTATCTGACAACGACTAATAAAAGTCGAAATATTATGTAAAATGTGTATATTTTTGATTTATTAAGTACAAAATATATATTATCTATATTATAAAATCGAAAAACCAGAACGAGATAAGCAAAACGAGACAGAGCGGGATGGCGCTCTACGAAACTTTCTTGACACTGACAGTGGAGCCAACTTAACGGCGAAGGGAACTTTTAGTTGGAACGCTCTATAATAAGTAGAGTGCCGAGTTAAGTTGATGTTCTATGCCAATAGTGAGTCGGATTTGCTATTAAATCGGGTCTACCGCGAGCGAAGCCGAATGCAGAAGCTAGTAAAAATTTTAATTCGAAAGTAACTCTGTTTGTCTGTCTTTTCACGCCAACCCCGCTGAACAGATTTCGATAAAATTTGACAATGAGTTAGCTTGCATCCTGAGGAAGGACATAGGCTGCCTTTTGTCTAAAACAAAACTGAAGAACTGATATAGGGCATGGAAGTTTGCATGGGGAACCCATCATTTCCCAAGTTAGGGATAAGAAAATTCATATTTAAGGTTTTGAAAACAAATAATTGTGCATAAGTATTTGGTACAATATTTTTAAGAAAGACGCATATTAGCCAAAGGCCGAGCTGCATTCAGGTAAACGATATTCTTCTCAATCATCAGTAAGTAACTAAGGGCGAGGCGAAAAGCCGAGCTTCGTTCAGGTAAACGATAAACATTCTCGAATAAAGTAAGTAACGAAAAATATATTATATTCTATTGAAGAAAGCAAGTCAATAAGGGCGAGAAGGTTATCCTTTACCTGAACGCAGCTACGACTTCGGCCTTGCCGAGTCCTAGCTGCGTTCAGGTAATTTACGTTCATCGAGAAATGATTTTGTTTACCTGAAGCACATCGGCCTTCGGCCTTGCCTTTAGTTGCTTACTTTCTCCGAGAGGGTTTACATATAGTCTTCTTGAACGCAGTTCGGCCTTCGGCCTCGCCCTTAGTTACTCACTTTCTTCTTTGAAATACGAATTTCACGCGAGCGAAGCCGCGGGCAACAGCTAGTTTATATTATATGTACCTAGCTAAGACAGTGTGATACCGGAGCCGTAGTAGTATGGTACCTTAGAATTGTAGGTATTCCCTTCAAAAAACATACTTATTTGTAAACACTTTTTATTAAAACTCAGAATAACTCTAAAATTCTTAGATACATACCTACTTCTACTTAAAAAACTATTTGATTAAAAACATTACCCTCCTCTGAGGCAGTCGGGTAAAAAGGTACCTACCTGCCCATAACATCCCTACCTACATATTATAAGATTCAATGTCTGCCATATGTTCCCGTATAACTCAAGAACGGCTCAACCTATTCACTTGCGGTTTTGCCTATGTAGTGCCACAGATTACTAAATAGTTACTTCGTAGTAGTGCCACGTATCTTCGCCATGTTATAGGCCAGTTGTGTGTAGGCCAGTTAAGTGACAGATTGTGTCGTTATAAATTTAACATCATACTATCTTTTTCTGAAACAGTTGAAACTCTTGAGTAGAACTGCTACCTAAAACATAGGTAGGTTTATTTTATGTTAGCTGTGCCCGCTGTTCCGCTCGCGGTAAAGTCTGTGAAACTCTATGTAAATTGGTTGAGTAATTTTCGAGTAAATCCCATTAAACCTAATCGAAATGGTACATGTTTTCCGACTGTGTTCACTTTCGACCCCAATGATCAGCTCATATGCATACACACATACAGCGGAAGTTGAATTCTTAAATGTAGGGATTTCGTTTCAATAATTTAATAGGTACCTACTCGTAGTTTTGGCGAAATAGTTTTAGACCTCCTTGAATAATATATATATACTATACTTAACGTACAAATTGAGAATTCGGCATAAAACCCCAAATGGAATTGACAAAGTAAAAAGTCATTGAATTGTTTGACGATGTGGTTTTTTACTTTTCCCTATTTAACAATTCAAAAATTGTATGTGAATGTGAAAGTAAATAAGGTGAAGTGACCATTACATTAATTTATGTTTTTTTTAATCTATCGTTCTTATTATATATTATTATTTAATAACAAACAACTACTATATTAACATTAACGTGTTCCATATTTTTAGTATGTAATACTTATTTAAATTAATTATCTTTCAAAGTGAAATCAATTACTAACATGCTTTTTGGGATAATTTTGAAACCACGGAATAATTAAACTTTCTTAGAGAAGATGTGTATTTTACATTTATACAGCAGCGTTAACATTCTGAGCTTTCAAAACAAAGCCCTTCTGGGCATTGTGGCTTCAAACACTCTGGCTTGAAAAATGGCCGATATAGTAGTAAGCTGTTGGAGCTTCTGCCATCTTTCAGCAGCAGATTTACAAATAGGCCTCCTCTGCGCGATGACCAATGCATTTGCCAAAAACGTTAGCCAATGCGATTGCCAGTGCCATGGCAGGCTCCACTAAACATTGGCGAATACGTTGCCCGTACCAATAACTACCAGAGCGACCAATATCCACTCTGCACGCTGGGCAGACAATGGCAAGCGTATTGGCAAATGCATTGGCAAAAACATACAGTTGTACTAAATTAACTTTTACATATTAGTTTAAAGGAGCCACTTTACCAGAACTAAATTGGGAGTACCTACTACCTAAACTTAACTTCTAGGTTTATTCTCGCTCTACTTGATCATGAAAAATTCCACTTCGTAAAATACACTGGTGAATCCCAAATAAGGCGTCCGTGCACGTGATTGTCATGATACTGGTTTTATATTAGCAGCAGGATAGGATAATAGATCTTTGCACTGAAGTCGGGTATTCCTGATCGAACAGCCGGTCTGTGTGAATGCAGGCGAAGGCTAGTCGACTTGCAGCTGCCTGAAGTTGCCGGTGAGTCCTCGCATGGAGTCGCCTACGGCGCAGGCGCCGGGTGTTCCGGAGCGCAGTGCGGAGACGGCGCCCTCTCGCGCCGCCTCACTGTACAGCTCCAGACGCACCGCCATCTTGTCGTTCATGAGCAAAGCTGGCCGCTTGCACTCCAACTCCTTCTTCCACTCCCCTGCACAGACGTTTTTATTTAATGAATTCTGACAGGTCTGATATCAACTGATATTGACGTCAGTCAACCCATTGCACTTTGTCCCTGTCGGATCTAGGGGTGTTAGCCTCACCCCTGCTCCAAGCATTTTTTTAAATTTTTTTTATGGAAAGTGACACGGTTGGCTACATCACCTACAACATCCGTGATGTCAGCCCATAACACCGGGTGAACTTGGTGCCACGTCAGTGCTTCCCTTCGGTCGTGCCGGCTACACTGAACTGGACGGAAAACACAAACTATTTACATAGCCGTTTCGACCGACCTTTCATTCAGTGCGGTGGTATCAACCCGGGCGGCTTAAACCCTACCACCTAGTAATATAAGAAGGGAGTCATATCCCTATCAATATTGAAATCTGCAGAGTTTTACATTTTATCCTAAAAACAGGCTATGGCAATTGATTATAAACCTTAACTGACTTTCAATGCTGAAGTTTCTACGATTTGGAAAATAATGGCAAAGTAAAACGTTTTAGTTTTAACTAGGTACCTACCCCATCATGAGGACTTAGCTTTTTCAAATGCTAGCACATGTTAGACAAAATCAATTTACAAACACACAATAAAGAAGTAAAATTATATATGTACAGTAGAACCAGTAGAACAAGAGTTCCTTCCAAATCTGCGAAATATACTACCTACAGACCTATTTAGTAATCTGTGCTACAGACGGATTCCTACGGCGAAGGACCTAAAATTTTAAATTAAATCCGAATATACGAGTATGTACAACTAATCCATAACGACTGAAGTATGTACTTTAGTCAACAAAGCTTTGTGAATTAATCCTCTTGTGAACGAACCTACTGTGAAATTAATAAGGTCCAGTCTTGACACAGAAAGGGTTATTATCATACTAGCTGTGATACTAGTATCAAAAACTTACGAATCATTTCAGTCATAGGCATGATCCCGCCGTACTCTTGCGGCAGCAGTCTGAGCTCGATCTCCGCTTCCTCGGCGCGTGAATACAGCTTCACTCGCTTCTTGATCTTATCCGAGATGAGTGCCATGCCAAAGTCTAACGCGAACTTCACCGTCGGATGCACGTTTGCGCCGTATATTTCCTTGTGTCGCATTGGAATAGTTCTCTGTAAAATATGAGATTGTTTATGGCACATCCTTTAGAACATCTTAGCATAAATTTGCCCATAGGTGCAGAAACGTTCAAATAAAATGTATCATCAATATGAGTGCACATGAGTTCACTGTTGGCTTAGCACGAGTTTAAAGACAGCCGTACGGCTTGGCTCTAGTACCGAAATTGCTTTCCTGACCGTTTTTCATAGATGGCCTGAAAAACCTGATATAAAAACTTGATAGAAAAACCTGTATGGTTTACTATTATTTATTCACTTCGCCGTTTTTTGACGATGCGAAGGGCCTCGCAGGGTGCGAACAGGGAAATGTGGAAAAACTTTGCAGGGCTGTTAGAAAAAGTTGCATATATTGGTGTTAACCTCTCCATTTTTGACAATGCGGACGGCCTCTCGCGGTGTGAAGAGTGAGAGATGTGGGAAGCCAACACCAGCTCCATCAGCGTAGTGCACGATGCCTCGCACTTGGCTGTCTTCGTCCTCCATCAGGGTCTCGTAGCAGATAGCCATCACTCGACACATGTCCTGGTTCGTGTATTTGTAGGGATCGAACACTCCTGAAAAGCCGCCACCACATCCACCTTCGGAACCCGATCTTGGACCCTCATAAGGATTCGAAATGAGCGTTTTGGTCGACATTCCGATTCCGATACGAGTGATACAATGATCTAAGAAATGTAATAAATAAAAAACCCTTACTGCAGACTCAGAAGATAAGAGGAATAAATAAGAAAGCGGTCAAGTGCGAGTCGAACTCGCGTGGAGAGGGTTCCGTACCATTACGCTTTCCTTTCCATGAGTTTATTATTTGATTGATTTCCGTGAATTGTTTAACGCTATACGTCCCAAACGCTATATGTACCAAATTTCAACTTTTTTCGTCGAGTAGATTCGGAGAAAATAAACTGTGACAGACGGACAGACGGACAGACATACAGACACGAGAGTGATCCTATAAGGATTTCATTTTTCCTCTGTTGTGGTACGGAACCCTAAAAAGTGTCTTAGATAGAGTTGTTAGGTCGCAATAACTTTATATTTTAGTTCTTTATAGTAAAGCGTGAAAGAAATGAAGCAGCGAACTACATATTGTATAGTTACTTATACTTACTAGTTACATTTTTTTTTTATTACTATTATGTAAGTTAATAATGACTATGATTAATATAGGATTTAAATGTAATGTTCTTTCATGATTCTCCACCCGTCTTATATAAATACTTACCATCCACAATACCACAAAAGCATTTAATAGTTAAGATAAGACTATACAGTCAAGGGAAGTTTAATTTCAGTGTATTACTGTGCCATAGTACACCATATTCAATCTACATTTAATTTTAAGCTTTTTCCCACCCCGAATTAAAGTTTTCGAAAAGTCAAAGAAATAAGATAAATTACCTGTTTTGAGAAAGAAAAAGTGATAATATTGAGAAAAACGTCAATTTTTTTTTAAAGAATTAAATATTAAAAATTATACTCTATACAACTTATTATGTAGGTATGGATGTTATTTAGTTTATTGTTTATTGTATTGTTTATTGTATAATTTCATCCATAGGTAGGTAACCTACGCTTGGACATGTCGAAAATTCCGCCAGTTCTAAATTCAATGCGAAGAAGAACTGACAAACAAACTTCGCAAGTCACAATGTTTTGTTAGTACCTTATAAGTATTATATTATAGTAACTTACAAATAATTAACCCATACTACCGCTCACAGGAGCATTAATATTTACAGCATAAACATGAATACTGAAGAATTTGACCACACTGCCTATTTAAATTACCTATATCTGGTGTATAGTGCCATCGTCAATTTTGATACTTCATATTATATCAAGTCAAAAAATAAATAAAAATTAGTTTACATTTATTACAAAGAGATGTAATAAGTCATATAAAAAAAATAAATTTATGATACAAAGTGTATCCAAATGTCAAATTGTCAAAGTTTGTTAGTGGAAAAAACAGTAGTCAAACTCTTAGATAAAATTACGGTCAGTTAATGCATCCTTAATAGTGTAATAACTCTTTTCAATTAACATTAATTTAATCCGTCGTTTGAAATTATTATCATCTAATTGTTTTATGTTAGAAGACAGTTTATTATAACTAGTACTATTTATTTAGTATTTAGCCTACCGGGTCTGTAGATTACGACACGACGGCATTTCTTGTCCTTGTACGGGCTTACGAATATGTAGCTGTAATAAAAAGGGAAAAATGTTTAGTAGGTTATTCCACGATCCTCACAATGTGGCAGCCGTGGACCGGGAGGCTGTGTCGGCGGGCAGCCCTCAGATGGTCAGACCATTTGTGAAATTCTACGGGTCATCAGTGCTAGCTAACCCGGACTAGCAGATAATAGAAAATACGGGAGCCATCACGGTGATACCTATCTTTGTCCAAAGTTGAATAACTCTCATCCAGAAGGGCGGGCATCCCCGGATGTTATTCTATTTTATGGAAACTGACATGATTGGCTACCACCTATAACACCCGTGATGTCTGGTCCTAACACCTTGGTGAACTAGGTGCCATGTAGGTGCTTCCCTTTTTGGTTGTGTCGGCTACAATGAACTGGATGGACGGTGGACCCAACGAACTAGTTACATAGCCGCTTCGACCGACCTTTTATTCAGGGCGGTGGTACCAACTCGGGCTAGTTTAACCCTATCAACCACCTAGTAACGTACAAAGGGAAGGGACCTACAGTTTTACGTAAAATCCGAACTACGGTTAAGCTCAACGGCGAACGGTCACCCATCCAAGTACTGATCGCGCCAGGTGCGCGGAAAAAAGTCTCTTAAAAAATATGTGAATTAATTACCCCAGGTCGATGAGCTCCGTCATAGCGGGTAGACGGTGGTCGAGCTGGTTGAATGCGATGCCGAAGGACTGACGCAGCAGGATGTAACGCTCCAGAGCCTCCTGTGCCATCGGCACGCTGAACTTCTTCGTTCGAAGGAACCTGAGCAGGAAGCCGGAATCTAAAAGGATAGTTTGAAGAGTTAAAGATTTGTTAAAAATTAAAATTATTTGTTAAATGAAAAAAGTAAGAACACCCCCACCCCCACCACACCACACGCCGTATCCCAACAATCAGGATAAGCAGAGTAATCGTTTTTTTGCTGCAAGTACTCTGATAAATTACAGCGCACAAGATAACTAAATATCAGGCAGCAAGTAAGGCACGAAGACCCACCTCCTGCATGACTCGGCGGAATGACCGCGCCAAGGTGAGAGGTGGCGAGCCTATCGCCCTTTAGCACGGCATTTTGTTCTTATCCTTTAGTCGCCTTTTGCGACATCTACGGGGAGAGGTTATTTTTATTGAAAGCGCGACATGTCGCATCGCTTCACCTACGAGTAGGTGTCTAACGATGCCCATGGACATTCTGTGATGCACGGGGAATGCGAACGCCATTCCGGTCTGACAGGAGCCTTTTCACGCCCCTTTTGAAAACCCCCAGGCTGTACTTGGGTGGGCGGAAATTGTGTGTACCGCATTTTTCCGGTTCTGTGAGTAAAAGACCTACAGAACCGATTGGTGCGCATCCGTGGAAGGTCGTTAGTATAGGGGTGCGTGCACCCCCTGCGCAATGAAGCTGCAGCTGTAGTGTGAAGCTATTCTTTAAAGTACCGGCCTCACGCCTTACGTGCAGTATTAGATTATTAGATTACATAGAAAGTAGTGTATTATATTATATAAGGTGCTTCGCTATTTATGTCAAAAATTTCGGGAGGGTTACATAGACACTCAAATAAACACGTTACGAAAAAAAAAATTATATGTTTTTAGCATTACTTTTCGAGAAATTTTACAAAACATGTTTGCTACCTAAACATGAACCTGTGTGTAACAGTAGGTAACTTGCATTTTACGGGGTCAATGACCGTACTATGTTCAAACGCAGAATAGCTGTTTGTTGTAAGTAAGTCACTATGATTGGTTTTTACAGCTACTTATTTGATTTGATTTTTTTGTTAGGAGAAAAAATGCTCCTTTAAACATATGTTTTTTCTTACTTAAAGTGTTTATTTGAGTGCGTATGTAACCCTCCCGAAATTTTTGACATAAATAACGAAGCACCTTATATATACAAGGTATTGTTAGATTATATCCGATAGTGAACAAGATGATATCTCACCGAGTCGAACGCTAGAGATTCTCGGGTTCTGCTGCAGCCAGCTCCGTACGGCGTCGAGCGCCTGCGCGCGGGACTCCGGCGTCTCCCGCAGCTCCACCTCAGCCAGCCGCTGCGTCTCCTGGGACAGCGGGCACGAGTACTCGTCCGCCTCCGTCAGGTACCGCTTGCATAGCCGCCGAGACATCTTGCGATACTGCAACATTTACAAACAAGTACTTCATAACATTCACATTCAAAGTTATAGGATCCTATTGTGTCTTTTTGTCTGTCTGTCTATCTGTTGTCCGTCACAGCTTATTTTGTCTGAATCTTGTGGACGAAAAAAGTTTAAATTTGGTACATGTTTTTGATGACGCAATAGCAGGCGTATATCGTAAATGAACGGATTTCTATTTTGGCGGTAAATTTTTGGGGGAAATTAAAAAGTAAAAAAAAAACTTTTTCCAGTGCGTGACATATATCAATGAAAAGTGCTCGTTATATGTATAAGTAATAAAAATATGTACGTGTAGAATAAATAAAAAAAAATATTCCCTCCCCCATCCCATGGTCTCCGAAACTATGGCGTCTAAAATAAAAAAAAAAAAAGGAAAATATGGCGCCTTTCCTATAGTTTACTGAAAATTACCTTATTGCAACAGTATAATTATTTTGACGCCATATGTGGATTATTTGCCACATAAAAGAAACATAACTAAAAATAATCATCTCTGTTCAATGAGCTTGAGATTACTGTTACCGCATTCAGGGCGACATTGCAACTCATCGTCGGCCGCGCCACCGCGCCGCCGCGCCGCCACCGCGCCGCCACCGCCGCCCACTCCTCGATCTAACTTGGCGTAGTACCGCGTGTGCGGTCACCATCACATTGGTTGGAGTAATGTAATCATAATGTACATAATACTTAACCGTTCTGGTTTTAAGGCTGTGGCGCAGGGCTAAAGTTCGTTTATCTTCTCTAATGTTTATCTTCTCTTTCTCATTTTAGGTTTCCTTACCACCTAAGGAACCCTAAGAAGGGAACCTTTTTTGTCTTGCGGGTCAAGGTATTAAGTTGAAATTATTATGATATATTAAGGTCTGCAATGCCTTTGAGGTGTAGACAATTCAAATTCTAAATCAAAGTAATCGAAAGATACGGCTATTTATGTCAAATTTTTATGCTCGAAAACTCACTCAAATCAAATCAAAACTCCTTCAGTTCTACTTCCCGTTGACATAGAGAGTAATGTCTGGGCAAGAAGCAAGGCCTCACGGCACAAGTCAAGTAAAGAAAAAAATCCGAAAATTAATTAATTGTAGTTACATAATATGTCACATAAAAATGCATTTTTGTATATTTCAACTACAACAATGCCTGAGAGTCAAACCATTGCTGTAGTTTTTTTATTTAGGCGTTTCTTGATTTTCCAAAACACAATTATTTTGATTAAACACACAAAATTTCCCACAAATATTCAATTATATTGTGTGATGGTACGGAACCGTCGTCGTCGGTGCGCGAGTTCAACTCGCACTTAGCGGTTTTTTTATGGGAAGCACGACATAATAATTATATCACGCGCCCGACATATGCGTTTGCATGAAATTCAAAGACGCTTAAATAGCATGCTAGAGCTGCGGTCTTAGCGTGCAGAGCGTGTATGGTTATTTATTTTTGCTCGAGATTTTGTAGACAGACGACTTTTGATGAATGACTTATAAATAAACATATTCTTACTTCTACATTCTTCCTTCTATCATTATGTTTCACGTCAATATGTGGTCGTAGATTATTACAATGTGGTTTATGACGGCCCAGCGCAACTGCATGATCTATTAGGTTACGTACAACGCTGCATGGTTGCGTTACCCACTGGCCTACTTTTCGGCGTCTTGCCTGATCAGAGCGCTGACCTTTCATATAGAGCCTCCGCGAGCGGCGAGCCTCAATCTAACCACCCAGAGCCGGCGCGCACCCGGACAAGTGCCTGACTGACGGGACTGTTTTTTCACTTAGATATACCTTACTTAGTTTACTTACTTTTCTGTGTTATATTATAACTACAAGTTTCTCCTTAATTTGGTATTTTAGTAAAATTTTGCTTATGTTTCCCTGCATTATTTTTTTACTGAGATTGAGCCTATGAAATATTAGACTTGCAAGCGTTCACCCGATGATTGAATTTGTAAATGTTAGTAAAAACCGGCCAAGTGCGAGTCGAACTCGCGCATCGAGGGTTCCGTATCGCCATGTCATAGTCAGCGCCACTCACGCCATGTTGGCGTGTGTATGAATTGCTTCACATTAGTTAAAATTCACGGTTAGTTAAAATGCTTCATACTCTTTTCGGTAGATGGCGCGCATACACTTTTTAATTTCTTCTATGGGAAACCCCGTGAATTTTTTGCTTTTTCTTATTTTTATTATTTGTCGTTATATCGACCATAATAAAACAACACATATTCTGCGAAATTTCAACGGGATAGTTTTTTTTTTTTTCTACCTATTACGGTCGAAGAGATACAGCTCTCGGACAGACAGACAGACGGTGGCGTAGGCTTAGTAATAGAGTCCCGTACCGGATACGGAACCCTAAAAAAGGTAATATCTTTCCGCATTCCGAATATGTTTTTTACTGTAAATCCCATACGAGTGCCTACTTAAATTATGACTTTTCGTGCAACGTCTATTCACTGACTCTTCGCTTTCGGGAAACGAAAGATTGTGCCAAAATGACTTATACATTTATTTATGCTTGTATATATTCTACCTATGTATAAGTATAACATAAAATAATAACATAAAGATCTGTGGCTAATTAGAATTATTTCTTGGAAGTTCTTCTTGCCATGGTTACGTTGATAATGATCCTGCTGCCTCCTGAAAAATATTTAAACTCATATTTTTTCTTCTAATTTAATATTGGCTTGTTTATTTTATTTAAATAAAAAATAATATGTAAAGATAAATGAATTTTTAAAACGTCATTCTCTCTGGCGTAATGTAGGATTTATGGCTAGCTAACGGCATAAATAATAGAACACAAACTTGCTGCTTCAAACACTCTTTCACAACACCAATGAGCGCAACATCATTGCAGGCTAATGTTGGCTGAGTGAGGCGAGATCGAATGGCTATTTCGTAAGTTAATATTTTCTTGTATTACCTACTTTTGTGTCATTAGGAGAATCGGTTGCGGGAGCCACAGGTTACAGGTTTGAATACATCCTAAACGTTTAGTTTTGAATACAACTCATGTAATAATGTTTTTTCCAAAGAGTTTGTATTACGTCGCTGCGCTCCTAAACTCTTTGGTTTTTTCGATATATAGTTGAAGAATAAAATGAGAGCATGTATATTTAAAGTTAGTTTTTTACAGCTTTTGCAGCTTGTAGTCGATATTGGACACCGGGTGGCTAAGCTCAAGTGGCAGGACGCAGGAGACGACGACCGTTGGAGTAACCGCGTCCTACACTGGCGGCCGCGCCGTAGACAGGAGAACGGGGTGTGGACGGGTGGGACGACGACATCAAGTGAGTCGGCGGAAAGCAGTGGTTCCGTACCGCTGAAAGCCTCTGAAAGCCTCTGAAAGGAGGAAAATTGGAGAGGCGTATGTCCAACAGTGGACGCTTACACACTGACTGACTGACTGACAGGTTTTGTCCACGAGATAGGGTCGCATCACGGATGGCGGCCGCCGTAGGTCACCCCTTATTCTGGCAAAGGATTATAGTCTGGCTATTCAGATGGGGAACGCGGCCGGCATTCTCGGCACTATCCCGGGGGAAAAATCGCTATGAAATATATTTTTAGATTAGTTTTGTTTTAGATTAGTTTTAGTTTTAATTTTATAGTTTTTTATTATAAGTTCTTTCTGTTCATTTAATTTTTATGTTCTCTTTCTGTCATGAACTCATGACATTTATTCCTTTTCACTTGCTTGATATTAATTTGAATTATTTAGTGACTAAGGTACTTCATCATCAGTCATGCCATCATCATTGCAGGGCCCAACTCTTACCATCTGGGTTGATGGTCGAGATTGTTGCGCGTGGGCAACATGTAGGCTGTTTGTACATCTCTTCGTTTCTTTGACGTTTACCTTGACCGCCGATTACATAAGGTATCGAGTCGCGTTACATCACGACACAGTTGAAGATGTCACGCGTGAACGTGATACACGCACCGCGGGTCAAGGTGCTTGGAACTTGCATTTTGGGATAATGAAATTCATAAATCAACATTATTTTTAAAGTGAGTAGGTTATATATAACTAATGGAAGTTGCCGCAAAACTAGTGGTATGTTTGGATTTTCTTTTTATGGAGCGAAGTTAAAAAAAATTGCTGTGTCAGCTTTGGTGTTCACTAACGGACGATCATGTAGATTGAAAAACTAGAACATTATCCATACTTACGAGTACCTTTAACTTCTCATTAGGTCTGTATCGAACCTGCGGTACTTATTAGGCGGTCGGTAGCCTCATAGGAGAATGTATAGTTTTCATAAATTACTATCGTATCTTAGCCGTGGGTGTTCAAGAAGATACTATAAATTTTCATTATTTTCATCGTTTGTTACGCGCTTAATGGTGAAAAAGGAGATTATACGCAAAAACTAGAAAAAAAATGCTGCCAAGTGCGAATCGCACTTGCGTGGAGAAGGTTCCGTCCATTCCGTTTTCCTGTAAACTATAAGAGAGGCCCTATATTATAATTTTGTTTTTATTTAGACTCAATAGTTTCGGAGATAAGACTGACGAGAATGTTCGATTTTCGTATATTTTCTTTAATAAGTATCTTTTAAAGTATGTATGTATTTTATGCCTTATAAAAATATATTAGTATTGCTTATAATAACGAGCACTTTTTATTGATATGTCACATCATGCCATTGAAAAAAAAAAACTTTCTAATTTGTCCCCCAAAATTTAAAATTACATAGTTCATTTACGGTATACGTCCGTGATTGGGTCATCGAACATTAAATATCGACGGACACACAGACCCTATATTGGCTCCGTTTTTTCCTCTTTTGAGGTAGGTACATACATAGTGTAAAAAGTGATTCATTTATAGTTATTCAGTTAAGTTAGGTTTAGACACCCTAAGAGCGGCTAAGCGCCACAAGTCGCGCGTTCTTTTAAAAAAATATAGTTTTAAGATTATTTTTTATTAAATTTATTTAATATGAATACCTATCATCATCATATTATCAAATAATTATGTATATATTTACCGCTATATGCAGCGGACTGCGGTACCTCAAAAAATAATTGCGTAAATATTTGTAAAAAAAATATTTCTTTCGCGCATTGGTATTGGAAGGGCGGTTACGTGCCACAGCATCGACGTCGCTTCGCAAGTGGGTCGCCGACGAGTTAAGAACTTCGAAGGAAGTCAATTAAGTAAATACACTTGCGAAACGCTTGACCTACCTGAGTACTAAATATTAAAGCCTAAAGTCAAAGATAATTCTTTCAACAGTCAAGTTAGGGCATCGAACGAAACAAATTTGAAAGTATTGTCCATAAAATAACATTTATAGGGTTCCCTAGTAAAACCAGGAACCTTATTAGTTTCGCTACAATGTCTGTCTGTCTGTCAGTCCATCCGCCCGTCTGTCCGCTTCAGCTTTCTTTAGCTCCTAAGCTAAGGTATGATCTTCAAATTTGGGTACTACGGCGGCGCAACCCATGCTATGTCGGTGACTCTGTGCGACAGGGACGAATCTCTACTACCGGATTTTCTCTTTCTAAAGCTCGAAACGCATTATTTGCTGCCGGGAACAGTAGTTACATAGTAGTTACTAAACAAATTATGGAAAATTACAATTTGATGTGAGAAGTAACGTTCACCTTAATTGCACTTGTTACAACACCTTTGTCTCTGCAACAAGAAAGGCCACGGCGGCTTATTATATTATGTAATAGTATGTACTGTAGATATTGGTCAAAGTGTAAAAAAAAAAATCTAAATTATTATTATACATAGACTAACACCTGTCTCCCAATAAATTTTTACCGACACAACTGATGTTCACGGTTTTTACTGATCTGAGGTCCTGACTCGCACATCTTTTACTGATCTGAGGTCCTGCCTCACATCTTTTACTGATCTGAGGTCCTGCCTCACATAATTTACTGATCTGAGGTCCTGCCTCACATAATTTACTGATCTGAGGTCCTGCCTCACATAATTTACTGATCTGAGGTCCTGCCTCACATAATTTACTGATCTGAGGTCCTGCCTAACATAAATTACTGATCTGAGGTCCTGCCTCACATAATTTACTGATCTGAGGTCCTGCCTCACATAATTTACTGATCTGAGGTCCTGCCTCACATAATTTACTGATCTGAGGTCCTGCCTCACATAATTTACTGATCTGAGGTCCTGCCTCACATAATTTACTGATCTGAGGTCCTGCCTCACATAATTTACTGATCTGAGGTTCTGCCTCACATAATTTACTGATCTGAGGTCCTGCCTCACATAATTTACTGATCTGAGGTCCTGCCTCACATAATTTACTGATCTGAGGTCCTGCCTCAATAATTTACTGATCTGAGGTCCTGCCTCACATAATTTACTGATCTGAGGTCCTGCCTCACATAATTTACTGATCTGAGGTCCTGCCTCACATAATTTACTGATCTGAGGTCCTGCCTCACATAATTTACTGATCTGAGGTCCTGCCTCACATAATTTACTGATCTGAGGTTCTGCCTCACATAATTTACTGATCTGAGGTCCTGCCTCACATAATTTACTGATCTGAGGTCCTGCCTCACATAATTTACTGATCTGAGGTCCTGCCTCACATAATTTACTGATCTGAGGTCCTGCCTCACATAATTTACTGATCTGAGGTCCTGCCTCACATAATTTACTGATCTGAGGTCCTGCCTCACATAATTTACTGATCTGAGGTCCTGCCTCACATAATTTACTGATCTGAGGTCCTGCCTCACATAATTTACTGATCTGAGGTTCTGCCTCACATAATTTACTGATCTGAGGTCCTGCCTCACATAATTTACTGATCTGAGGTCCTGCCTCACATAATTTACTGATCTGAGGTCCTGCCTCACATAATTTACTGATCTGAGGTCCTGCCTCACATAATTTACTGATCTGAGGTCCTGCCTCACATAATTTACTGATCTGAGGTCCTGCCTCACATAATTTACTGATCTGAGGTCCTGCCTCACATAATTTACTGATCTGAGGTCCTGCCTCACATAATTTACTGATCTGAGGTTCTGCCTCACATAATTTACTGATCTGAGGTCCTGCCTCACATAATTTACTGATCTGAGGTCCTGCCTCACATAATTTACTGATCTGAGGTCCTGCCTCACATAATTTACTGATCTGAGGTCCTGCCTCACATAATTTACTGATCTGAGGTCCTGCCTCACATAATTTACTGATCTGAGGTCCTGCCTCACATAATTTACTGATCTGAGGTCCTGCCTCACATAATTTACTGATCTGAGGTTCTGCCTCAAGTTCTTTATTGACCTGAGGTCCTGCCTCACATCCCTTCTTGATCTAAGGTCCTGCCTCACATTCTTTACTTATTTAGGCCATGACTACATCCTTTACTGATATGACCACAATTCTGACGCCTCTTACATACCTACTCTCTTTTTCCAAACATGCTCGTTGATTTTGGACATTTAAGGCCCTTTATTATTTTGTAGAACATTTGCTATCTGGTCTAGGGTAATCGATCACTAATCAATCAATGATCATTCCTACTAACCCTTTCATTCAAATTACCCACAAATATCGTTTGTTAGCCCTTTCAAAATCTACACGCCTACAAAATTCTACACATATATACTAGGTACGATTGTCCAGTTCAGTGTAGCCCGCACGACCAAAGGTTAGCTAGCACATGGCACCTAGGTGTGATGGGCTGACATCACTGGTGAAATATAGGCGATGTAGCCAACATGTCGGGTTCCATAAAAAACCGGCCAAGTGCGAGTCAGACTCGCGCACCGAGGGTTCCATTTGATCTGTTTTTATTATTTGTTTTTTTTTTTCTTTAAGAGTTTGCATTGCACTATAATCACACGAAGTTCGACGCTTATTTGTATTACCTCATTTTACTATAGAGTAAAAAATGGGGAATCTCTCTTCATTGTTAAATTTTTAGTTTTTTTATTATTTTTTAGGTTAGGTTAACCGTCATAATAACACATATCTATTCTGTGAAAAATTAATTTAAACCGGCTGCCTACTACGGTTCAAGAGCCCTTTAAAAGTAGTACAGACAGACGGACGGACAGACGGCGTAGGCTTAGTAATACAGAACCCTAAAAAAGTAAAACATTAATAACTTTGTTGTACCTACTTGATTGAAAATGTAACGATATACTAAGTCGTCCTGAGTTTAAAATGTTATGTATGTAGGTATTGACTCAGTAATTTTTGTCCATAAATTATCTCACTGAATATAGTTTTCTGGTCCAAAGTAGTTGCCTAGGTAATTATAATTAGATAAAATGTGAAAAGTCATTAGCTTATGTAAATCTACTTAGCGGCTATAAGTACGTTGGGTCATATTCGCAAGCGCAGTCCGTACAGTATACGTGTAATGCAATCGCTTGCGCAGTCCACGGAGGAACTTTCGTTTTCGCGCATCCTTCCATCTCCGTTCAATCATTTCGCATTCACTATTCTGTGGTGTCAAGGACACGATACATTCATACATGAATGCACCAGCCTAATGTAGGTAGCCAATTATTGAATGAAAACACTTTTGCTTAGCAATAATATTATATATAATATAATATATTAATATAATATAGGTAATATAATAATATTATATATTACTTAGAACATTATATATTTTTGATTGCTTATAGAATAGAATAGAAACTCTTTATTGCACACAATGGAAAAAAGAACAGTACACGAGTAGAACAAAGCAATACAGAAGTGCGCAAAGGCGGACTTATCACTGCAAGTGATTTCTTCCAGTCAACCTTTGGGTGATGATGATGATGATGCTTATTACTCGAATCAGAATTGATACCATTACACTGACAAATTTTTGAATTAAGCTAAGTGATACGCAAACAAGCAAGTATTCAAAAACCGCACAAACCTGAGCGCGTACCGGTGTATGATCGATGCGCGTGCAGTCGCCTCTGAAAACTATTGCTCGTACGCAGCGAGATAGTTTCAGTGCCGCCGGCCGGTAGCGCGAGCAGTCGTGCGGCGAAACGACGAGTGACTGACGCGACGCTAAGATCACAGCATCACCAGCCTCCGAGCAACTCCCACTGCTCTGTGGTGAAAGTATCCCGGCCAAAAAATACACGCACACGATAGAACCCTGTCAAATTCACAACGAACAAATACTACTTCAAAAATATGAGTGCGATCAGGGACCGTTATTGCGACAAGGTTGTAATTGTTGTATGTAACGTAGAGCACGTGTCGGAAGCACGGAGGAAAAACGCGACAATATAATTTGAAGTCGCTGGACATTTCACAAGCCTTCGACATAATAGTATCAATAGAGTGAAGTAATCCATTTCTGATGAAGTTATGTCGATAAATGTATCTAGGTACTCTTTGAAGTTTTATTATAAGGTACTACTATCTACCCTAGGTGTGTATACTTGCATGAACTGATGGTGCCGGTAGAGTAAGACGCTCGCACCAGTGTTATAGGTCAGGAGGTGTGATATTGTTGTCGAATCTACTTAATAAAACACGAGTGACACATTATATTATTTTATAATATTTATTTTTCAGATGCCATATATGGCCTCTCAAACCGAGGCGTCTTCGTACCCTCGCTAGATGACTAAGCCTACTGGCAAATACTGAAATAAATAAAATATTAAAAATACAAAATAAAGCAAGAATTATTACTTTCTCTAAGCGGGATGCAACATGTAGACCATTATTTAAAAAAAATTATAATACTAACAGTCATTGGTTTATATATATTTTGTCTGTAGATACATATAAAAATAAAAATAATATAATATATAACAAGGTGTTCTACAAAATAAACACTTATTATGAGATAGAAATAAGTTAGCAACGCCACCAACTAAGTCAAAACTTGCTGATAGAAGTTTTGACTATTTATCGATAAAAATTTAACCATTTACCCGACTATATTAAGAACATTGACACCAAATATAAATTCGAAAACGATATAAAAAATTTCTTATTAGATAATTTCTTTTAATCCATAGAAGAATACTTTGTATGAAATAAAACATTTTATCTTTATAGATATTTAAGTCAATATATTAATAGTATTTAATTTTAAATATTATTTTACTTAGATAGGTATGTTTTGTTGTGTTTACTTTTTTTCAAGTGTGAATTTGAATTTTTGTCATGTATATAGTTTTTATTATTGATTTGTATTATTGTTGATTGTATTATTTGATTTGTACCTACTCTCTGTATACCTTACGGTGCTAAAAATATTGAAAAAAAAAAAAAATAAAAAAGCCGAAAGATTGCGATCGACTTGAATGCCTCATATAAGCTGTTTTCCTATTTGTAGTCGTTTAACTAATGTTTAAAAAATTTTTTATTTTTCTAATAAGTTGTATTAGTAATATTATTTTATTCTTATGTTTATTATAGTTATTAAGTTGTATTTCCAAATAATATAAATTAGTATTAATTAAAGAAATTCACAGATCTCATGCATTTCATGACCTTCGGGTACCTACATTGAAAATGACTTTTATTTTAGGGCGTATATGTAAATTTTGAAAAATTTCAACAAATTTCAAAAATTAAAAACAACTGGGTTAAAATTATGCGGGACGGTGCCGTCCCTTTGCTACGTTACAGATTTTCAAGTATATGCACACACGGAATCCATTAATAGCTACTCACACTGCAAGATAAAGACGACTCGTAATTCGCGTTACGGAAAATAAAAGAAATCATAAAACTCCCAAATTTTGATTTTTTTTTTCAAAAGGTCAAAAAATCATCCCCAGATATTGAGTCAATACAATAATAAAAAAAAAATGAAAGTTTAAAATATATATTTAGAAATACATATGTTTAAAACCCCCTAAAAACGGATATTTTAAGCGGTTTTTTGAGATTTTCTCAAAAACTCTCAATTTTATAAAAAAAAAATTTCACCCCCCTGTTGCCTTCGTCGATACGCGTCATATGACATCCTAAATATTCACGTAGCCTTAAAACTCACGACACCAGGCCGTACGTACTCTCGCTGGAAATCGGGGACTATAATACTGAAGCGATCGAAAAGACATTTTCAATGTCAAAATTATCTAATTTATTTGATCGATTTATTGGCATTGATATTGCTCAACTTCCGGAACCTTCACTCGCCCGCGTAATGCACGCAGACAGCAGCGGTGCGGAGGCGGCGGCGGCGGAGGAGGCAGGGGCGCCGCGCCGGAGGCTGGGGCGGCGGAGTCAGGGGCGGCGGAGGCAGGGGCGGCGGCACCGGCATCGGAGGCGACCGAAGAAATAATAAAAATACGAAATGTATTTTGAAATGTTACATTATGCTGTTATTCAGTGCGGAGGTGACACAAATCCGGACGGGTTTTACTATCACCTAAAACGGGCCAAGTGCGAGTCGTTCTGGCGCACCAAGGTTTCCGAACTACAAAAAAAAAATGTCTACATCTTGTATTTTTTTTTTTTTTTTTTTTTTTTTATGGAAACTTGACACGGTTGGCTACATCACCTACAACATCCGTGATGTCAGCCCATAACACCGGGTGAACTAGGTGCCATGTCAGTGCTTCCCTTCATTTCGCGCCGGCTACACTGAACTGGACGGAAAACACGAACTATTTACATAGCCGTTTCGACCGACGTTTCGCTCAGTGCGGTGGTACCAACCCGGCCGGGATAAACCCTACCACCTAGCAAGGTAAGAAGGGAAGGGACCTACAGTTTAACGTGGTATCCGAACCACGGTCAGCCTCCAACAGTCGGGCGGTCATCCATCCAATAACTGACCGCACCATTAAGCTGCCGAGGCTGACGATCCCTTAGTCGACTTTTACGACATGCGACGGGGAGAGATGCAGTGGGGCTATTCTTTTTAAGTACCGACCCCACACGGTACAAAATTGTATGTATGGGGACCGCCTTCAATTTCATTTTACTGGCTACCTGTTACGGTTCCAAAGATACAGCCATCGGACGGACGGACGTATACAGTGTACCTAAGTACGGGGTACAGAAACCTAATAAAAACCGGCCAAGTGCGAGTCGGACTGGCGCACCTAGGATTCCGCACCACAAAAAAAACTTTGAAAAAAAAACACGTTTCTTGTATGGGGACCCCCTTAATTTTTTACCTTTTCTATGTTTTATTATTTATTGTTATATCCACTATAATAAATAACACATATTCTGTGAAAATTTCAACCGGTTATACCTATTACGGTTCCAAAGATACAGCAGCAGGACAGACAGACAGACAGACAGACAAACGGCGTAGGCTTAGTAATAGGCTTCAATACGGATTACGGAAACCTAATAAAAAGGAAGGTATGGGAAGGAAGGATCTTTCCGTTCAACGTGCAATTCAAGGTGGTAAGTATATACCTACACCACAGTTACTTACATCTCAACGAGTTTCGAACTCACTTGCTCTCGAGAACGAACCGCCTTGATTCACAGCTTTAGTGACAAACTCTCTGACTAATACTATTGAATCTCTTTGTCTGTCTACAACCATGCCATCGCGCTCATTCTGAGCGGCCGTGACCCAATGTTTCGGTGTTAATAAGAGAGTGATCTCGCCTGTACGCGCTCCGGCGCCCGCGCAGCCTCCGCGCAGCCTCCGCGCCGCGCCGCGCGCCTCCGCTGATCGTGCTCTTGTGAAAACATACATCTCGCCGCGTGGCGCAACTGTCCCTACGACGAGGAAAGTGTGTAGACTAATATCCGCCAAGATTGGTACCACTGTACTGAATCAGCAACGACCGGAACGATCGTGTTTTTCGCCAGTTACATGACGCCCCGGAACGACTACAAACAAAGTATGTAGACACTGGCATGGCATCTAATTCAGACAGGATCGTTTTATAAATGAATACATGCATACATACATACATACCACATGCTGTATGCAAGCAAAATAGTCCATGTTGTGCTGCAAGAACTCTAGTAAATTACAGCACAACATCGACCACCACATTTCGCAAAGTATTAGGACAACCTTCACGCAGCAAGTAAGGCACGAAGACCCATCTGCTACATGACTCGGTGGAAGGGCCGTGCCAAAGTGACAGGTGGGTGACTATCCTGTCGCCCTTATGAACGGCATCTTGTCCTTATCCCTTAGTCGCCTTTTACGACATGCACGGGGAGAGATGCAGTGGGGCTATTCTTTTTATGTAGCGGCCCGACACGGTTTTATAAATTGTAGGTAGATTAATCGTATTAATATAAATTTGGTTTGAAATGCCGCGATTGGCTTTAACACCTGCTGCAGGGCAGGCAAAAAGCAGGATTGCTACCATTATGTTTGAAATTAATACAGGTTGACTGGAAGATATTGCCATAGGTAATAAGTCCGCCTTTTGTAAAATGTATATTGAAGTGCAATAAATGATATTTCTATTCTATGTCTATTCTAGGAGCCAGGGAACACTCGAAGGAAGACCTTTTTTGATGGAAACTGACACGGTTGGCTATATCACCTACGACATCCGTGATGTCAGCCCATAACACCGGGTGAACTAGGTGCCATGTCAGTGCTTCCCTTCATTTCATGTCGGCCACACTGAACTGGACGGAAAACACGAACGATTTACATAGGTAGCCGTTTCGACTGACGTTTCATTCAGTGGCGGTGGCTGTCCCCCATGTTCGCCGTACAACCCAGGAGCGGTTTCGAGAGAAAGGTTTCGATCAGATCACTGAGGAAGTGGTAATATGCGGGTACGCACTTAACCTATCTGGGTAAGTGTTACGGGCAACCGGCCCGCGGCTGCTGCGCAGACCATTGCATCACCTTACGTCATTACAAATGTGCCTTTGCGGAAGAAATCGAGAGAATAGAAGGAGCAAAAGCTCGTCGAATAGGTCATTTTAAACGGTGTCATACGAAACATTAGTGGTACCTACGGACTAATAGGTAGGCAAGTAGGTAGGTATAGCTTTTTCCAGTGGCTTCGTCCGCGTGACATTTTGAGCGTATTTTTTTATGGATAGCTTGACGTGGCATCGTTTCACCTACAAGTATGTGTCTAACGATGCCCACGGACATTCTGTGATGCACGGGGATTGCGAACTTAGTCGTGACATCAACTGTCTCTATGTATTGTTTATTTATCATCTCACACTGCGCTTAGATTTGCCATTTACATTGTAAAATTCCGCCAGTTCGATTATCACAGCGAAGAAGAACTGGCGAGAAACTTCACTGGAATTTTGTTCAATGTGCACTTAGTCTACTTTACAAAAATGTTTGTCACTACATAAACACGCATAACTAACATCTCTAAAATACTCCTTTACTTATTATCATCCAAAGACTATATAGGTACTTACTGCAAAATTTATGACAGATGCAGCAATTCATTACAAAGTGATTTTTTTTAAAGAAATTATAATGAAGTGATATACCCACCACGCTGCCACAATGAAGCAGGCCAGTCTCCACAAACAGCACCCGTTCACGAGCGCCACACCGGGGCCAGCCATCGCCTCCCTCAAGTCGAGGGAGGCGATAAATATGGTTGAGGGCCTCAACCATATTTATAGTCTGAGAGACGACCCGGATGAAGTGTCAGCGTAAGCATTTTAAAGCGACACAGTGCCCCAGTGGCGACATGAAATGAAATACTACTGTTTCTGTCACAAACCACTACAGTGTCCATATCGCAAAATTGGCTTATATAAATGCCTTATGTAAAATCATTGGCTTGAATTCAGGTCAGAACGATTGAATAACCCTCTGAATTTTATGCTTTGTATGGATATTGGGGACAAAGTTATTTATTTAGGAAAGACAACCGAAATAACAAGAAACACTGCTTCAAGATATGTAACGTGTGCCTAACTACAACCGTTTTATTATTTTGATTTCTTCTGCCTCCGGTGTAGGTAGACTGGGCAGAGCTGAACACGCGGCGCCTTCACCGCTCCGCCGCCGACTGGCGACCTAGATGCCATCTTTTGTTGTGTTGCATTACCGACCCAACAGCTACTCGACACTACCTACCAGCTAACCTTAATTTGATTGCACAGATCAAATAGTACCCGATATCGACACGATAAATGTTCTATGTTCATTGTAATTACCCTCCATTGACTTTTGTTTGTTTTATGAGGAATCAGAATGGGTCTAGAGTCTAGATGAAAAATAAAATAAAACATTTATAAAACCCGACTGCCAAAATTTTTTAAGGGAACAAGGAAATATCAGTAGAAAATGCTTTAGTCGGACTATCTATTCCAATCCTTCTACACGCCCGACTATGACGACTTTCTTTGTTTTCTTCATTATTTAGCAGTTGGATTTTAAACATTTTTGAAGTGAAGCTTTTTAACGCACGTTTGGGATGGTACCTAATCAGAAAAAGTGAAACGTCACAAAAGTATGAGCGGAAGTTACAACGATGAGCGTTGGCTGCGCCGGCCAGCGCCATCTATGAGTCTTTTGAAGTCAAACTATTGTATAGGTAAGTTGAAACGTCCCACGACACTTGACCTTTTCTTTTATTTAATTCATTTTAGTTCCAAACAATTACGTGTTGTATATTTTTGAAATTGCCTTTGATGATGATGATACCTCACGCGATGGGGTTTGAAGAAAAACTATTTTTAAAGTTTAAAAATATGGATTTTTGAATTCTTGAAAAAATGCACTATACGAGGACAATCGCGCGAGTGAGACGAATCCAACGCTTTAGGCTAGAAGAGTTTTTAACATTTTTGTTTGTTTGTTTCTACGCGCATCACGCAAAAACCACTGAACGAATTTAGACGAAACTTTATAGTTTAGTGACAGTGTATGGACCAAATTGACTATAGTTTATAATATTTTTTTATTTATTGAGCTTTACATTCTGGAATAATCGCCTCAGACAGAGCTAAATGTACAACACTTTAGACCTTTTCATCGATATACCTACTACTACTCCATCTGTGAAAACATTATTTTTATTTTCAAATTAGTTTTGCGGCCCTTATTAATTTAAGTTGAGAACCTTTGATATTGTTACGACACGTGAAATATTGTTACATCCCACAAGCATATAAACATTCCAAGTTTAAATAAGATACTTGTAGCTCTATCTGCAGGCTGTGACAGACAGACAGACGGACAGACGTCTGCTGTCCTGACCGATTTTATAACGGCCCTTGCTTGCCAGAGTTTCTGGCTACGGAACCTAGGGCTCTTAAATCGAATTTATCGGCAACTAACGTCTTTCGTCTGCGCAGGAATTGCTATATCATCTCGGAACGGGAAATAATGCAAAATGTGTTATTCAAGTTCATAGCTAGTAGAGATGGCGCTCTGCATAGTTTAGTTTTTCTTTGCACATACCTATCTAGTTTTGCAGCTGTTCCTACTTCCAAAATTGTTTTTATTTTTTAATTAAATGAAGTTGATTCTTTTTTTTCAAATTTCATTTCACTAAGCACCGCTTTCATTTCATTTTTTCGGCAACCCTGGCGACAAGCACGCCAAAAATGAGCACACCTGCCAACTTATTATTTTTCGAAATGGCGAAAAACTACTGCTCTATATACCTATAGGTATATTTAGCAACTATTTTCGAACTCCAGGCTTACCACATGCATGAGAGCTATATTTTGTAATGAAATAAAATTATAAAAACTCTCGCTGCAGGAAAAAACGTATTTAAATTTGGCGGGTCGAACGCATTCAAACTCCGACGTAGGATTGGTCGATTTTAGCGAAAGAATGATTCTCGTTTGGTCGATTGGGATTGGAAACTAAAAGAATGATGGCCGTCAATTTAGTGGTGCCATGTTCCGAGCAAGGAATTTCTTACGTGTTAAATTAATTTTGAGTGTTGCTGCTTGGACAATCTGCTTTTATCGGACTACGATAAAGATATTCTTTATCGTACGCCTAAGAATCCGATAGGCCAATAATATTAGGGAGCGTGTCGTGCAAAATGACAAGCCATAACTGGTAAAAAACAAGCCATGAAGCTGTAGTTGATTTTGAGTAAGATATTCTAAGATACTGAAAACAGTTTTATATTGCTCAGTTTATGCACAATCATTATAACGGATTTCGATGGCCACCGTAATCTGTTATAATGATTGTGCATAAACTGAGCAATATAAAACTGTTTTCAGTATCTTAAAATATCATAATCAAAATGAACTACAGCTTCATGGCTTGTTTTTTCCAGTTATGGCTTTGTATGAGATATATATTATTTACTTGAGTGGCAGCACCGTCGCCTGTCATTTTGCATGGATGATGGAACACTCTTGGTCTTCCTTCCTTCACCAGTGGAAGAGAAGAGCGGAGGGTTGCTAGAACGCGACTTTTAAATATATCAGAAAATAAACTTTAGAGCAGCAACATTAGAGTTTGACCTCGGAGTTTGACAGTCTCTGTCTATGGGCCGGTCAAGATAGCTTCAGGGCGGATGATCATGCCATAACACATACATAACTTTTAGGTCTCACGTATGCATGGCCGTTGTCATTGGTCGGTCTCAAATAGAAATTCTGTATTATCAAAAATGGAAATTGTAATTAAAACTCGATGGACAGTGAGTTGTTGTCGCAGTGGCAGCCTCCGCATGGCACCATCGCATGGCGCCGAAAATAATCTTATCTTGAAACATTCTGTATATTATATTATATGTATTATACCAGTGCAATAATAAGATATCATTAAATTACGGTTCACCATTATGTAGGTTTGGTCGATCTAGCTAGCCGCCCTGGGGGTCTACTCGGAGTTTCGATTGCGATATATTCGGATAGATCCGAATATATCGGATGTATCTCGGGATGTGTCTAACTCATACAAATATCCCACTCTAACCAAATGTTCGGTCGGTCGGAAGAAGTGGCATATCGAAAGCATAGACAAAAAGTTTTGTTTTTCTCGCAATCATAGACAAGCGATTTGTGTCCAAGACCAAAATAAAAGTTGTTGTGGTCAAATTTGTGTATTGGATGGATGCAGTGGAAAGAGATGGCGGACGGCGCAAGTTTGTCGCGTCGTCGTTGTAATTAAAAATATATATTTTTGTGGTTCTCGCCGTGTCGCACCTTATACAAAAGCATATATTATATTGGTATAGTAGTATTATATTCTTTGTATTGGTAATCTGTGGATGGATGGATGAAGGGCGTACGACACCTGAAAGCCATTGTCGTGCCTGCTGTTCCTGCGATCCTACTCCTTCGCCCGGAGCGAACCAATAGAAGCTGATATTCGTTTGGTCGGTTAAGTAACTTGTTAGCTCAGTGGTAAGCATGTAGGGTTTGCATTTCTTGGACCATGGGTTCGAATTCCACCAAATCTTTTTGTTTTTTTTTGCTTTTTTTTCTTTTTAAAGCAATGTTACGGTGTTTAAATTGTTTTAGGGTGTTTAGTTTTTTTTATAACCACCTAAGAATTATTTTCGGAATTACAAACTTGTAACAAAAACGACATACACCGCCTCAAAATTAGGTTAGGGTTAATATATAGAAGATGCGTCGCGTAGCGACGCATCTTCTATATATTAACCCTGGTTATTTTTTTTTAAACCACCAAAACATCATTTATTTATCACTTCAAGAAGTGGTTCCGCAGGATCGCAGGAACAGCAGGCACGACAATTGCTTTCAGGTGGCGCACCGGGATGAAGGCGGGGCGGACGGAGCAGCCGGCTGTAGCCGGCCGCTCCGTCGTCCGCGACGGGGCGAGGCGGGGCGAGCGACCGGAGCCGGAGCCGCGCGCTCGCGGCACCTCGCGGGCCGGCTCGACCGCGCCAGTCATTCGCCGCCGTAGCCGCCGCGCGCCGCCCGTCACTCAGCCCAGTCAGTCAGTCATGTCATGACTACATGACCGCCGCGACGATCGCGCTGAGTCCTCTAATTTTTTTGATATTTTCTAAGCGTAGGTAGCAACTTATGGATGAAATTATACAATAAACAAAAAACGAAAACAAATCACCAATGCACACATAGGTAGGTACTCGTAAATCGTGTGTAAGTCAATACATACACCAAAACGACAATCTCTTCTTTTTATTTAAAGTGGCAACAAAACGACAATCTCAACGAGAGCTCATGAGGTGTCGTTGGAATTATCGAAAATTGTCGTTTGCTCATTGGTCAAATTCAAATGTTCGTTCTTTGATATTTGAACCTAAGAGTAGGGTTACGACACGACAATGACAATGCCATTTTTTTATTATGTAGTTCTAAAAACGATATATCGAAACGATGTCAATTAGAGTAGGTTACGACACGACAAATGGCACGATGCATCGTTTTTACAACTCCGAGTAGACCTCCTGTTCTTCTCTTGACGGTCTCGTCCACGGGGAGCCAAGTCCAGTCCGGCTGTCGTGGCCTATGTTTGAAATTATATTCTTTGGTTTTGAAGGTCAGTGGCCACATTTCGAGAGGGACAGCTCTACAGAAAATTCGCGCAAAATGAAAGAGACAACACTGCACTTCCCCGCTATTACTGAATTGCCAGTTCCAGGGTTTTATGGGGAAATTTATTCAAATTAATTACACGAAGTAAGCACGTTTTTAACAGTTATACATCTGTAAAAAAATACGGAACAGTAAAATATAATATTTTCTCCACATAATTGCTTAAATCAGTAATTTCAGACAGTGGTAAGAAGGTTTTTTCATTCAATTCAAATAAAATTGAATTGAGAATTTTTACATTTTTTACCTGGCAACATTATGGATTCCAGCATTTACGAAATTTTACCCAAAGAAAAGAATCAACCACGTAAAAACACGAGTTATGCCTTTTACTATCATTTTTCGTTCGAAAACGAATGCACCAAGCTTAAAAGTATTTGGGTGAAGTGCAGTGTACCTACAGCTTCACGGAGGTAAGAAAAGTGCATTTGATACTTGTCGATATTTCAAATTTTTCCACGATATCTCCTATATTTTCCAAATAACATAATGTTACAGCATGTTATTTATTGGATGCTTGCCTTTGTCTGTAGTACAGAGTAAGTTATTACCCAAGTAGGGTTGTAGTGAAAATTGTCAAAATAAACATAACCTCTATAAAATGTGCAGTGTCATCCATATATAATAGGTATGCCGCACGCCTTTGTGTACAGGAAATTGAAATACGTCTCTAGTTCTCTATTACGAGAGATCCACAATGAAAAAAAAAAACAATGCTGCTGGTTAAATTAGGTAAGGTTTTTATTGACTCAGTCCTATCCGATAAATGTACTGCAGCCTTAGAATATATTTATGACTCCCCTCTGATCAACTCCTGCAGTAGCAAACCAATTTAGGTTACTGTCTACAACGGCCGACCACAAATCAAAGTATTTAGGTACTAATAATCTTATAAATAAAATCTTGGTGTGTTCTTTCCCAGATAACACCATAGAAGTCCGTAAAATGTGGGGCGTCTTCTGCAAAACACGCGGTCGAAGCAGCACGATCATATCACAGATTTCCTTCACCTAACTTGAACAATTTCGAAAGGTAAGACCAATGGTATGTACAATACTTAAGGAAGTCAATCAGAACAGTAAAGAAAATATGTGAGTGAAATTGACAGCATAAGCGATGAGTCACTCAGTATCTGGGGCTTTACTGGCCTCTCAAGCGCGAGGTTGTGGGTTCGAATCCCAGTCCTTGTAAAAATCTTTACAATTTGCCCGTCGTCGCTCCGGCGAGTGAAGGAAAACACTGCAAGGAAATCCTTTCCATCCTTACAAGGTGGTAGGACTTACCACTGAAAATCAATCAATCAATCAATCCGAATCCAATCAATCAATTTACTTCTACGTCACGGCATGCCGTCAGCGGACTGAACAGTTAATATAAATGCGCACGCAGTCACGGGTAAATGCTAGTATTATATACATACATGCTCATTACTCCTAATATGTTACAGGTGAGCTGCCCCTGCAAGCAGTGACAACGGCGAACCTCGTAGAAGAGTGGGGCGTCTTCTGCAAAACACGCGGTCGAAGCAGCACGATCATATCACACATTTCCTTCACCTAACTTGAACAATTTTGAAAGGTAAGACCAATGGTATGTACAATACTTATGGAAGTCAATCAGAACGGTACAGAAAACATGTGAGTGAAATTGACAGCATAAGCGATGAGTCACTCAGTATCTGGGGCTTTACTGGCCTCTCAAGCGCGAGGTTGTGGGTTCGAATCCCAGTCCTTGTAAAAATCTTTACAATTTGCCCGTCGTCGTTCCGGCGAGTGAAGGAAAACACTGCAAGGAAATCCTTTCCATCCTTACAAGGTGGTAGGACTTACCACTGAAAATCAATCAGTCAATCAATCCGAATCCAATCAATCAATTTACTTCTACGTCACGGCATGCCGTCAGCGGGCTGAACAGTTAATATAAATATGCGCGCATCACGGATAAATGCTAGTATTATATACATATATGCTCATTACTCCTAATATGTTACAGGTGAGCTGCCCCTGCAAGCAGTGACAACGGCGAACCTCGTAGAAGATGTGGACCAGCTCTTTGGGCAACAACACAGGCAAGCCATTAAACATTGAAAGTGGTTAGGAGCGAGGGCCACTCCACCTACCCACAATGAGTGGATTGCTACAATAGAAGCACTTGAGCGTTTGTTTAAAATGTTACAACGTCTAGACTTTTATTTAGTCTCAATGAACTGTCTAAATCAAGACAATTTAGAAAACATGTTTGGGGGCGTAAGATCGAGCTGTGGAAATAACAACAATCCCACAGTCCAGCAATTCTTGCTGGACTAAAAACTGTGACGATTAGTGGCATAGTGGCGCACAGTCGTAGTACAAAATGTATCTTACAAGGTCAGTCACATTTAATAAATAATTTAGAAAACTTCATTTGTAAAGCGCCCCAGCTCAAACAGATAAAGACGAATTGTTTTATGAAATGTTCGAGGAAATCGTGCATTTGTAATTATATGTAACGGTAATATTGTAAGTATGTAGTAATATGAGGATGTTCATTATATATAAGCATTGATTTATGTTATGAGTTATTATGTACATACTTGTTATAAGCCAAGTTGTTGTAGGCGAATTTCACCATATAAAAAATTGTTAAGAGAAAAACAAACAAAAAAAGATCATAAAACAAACTTATTATGTACAGTTTCCTATGTTGTACGGTTTGTGCCAATTATTTGGATGAAATTGCTTATTTACTTTAATATTTACTTGTGTAATAGTTTACTTGTACAAACACTTCATTTCGTAATAAAAGAGCATTTGCTGTGTACTCATGATGTTATTTATTTGGCACATTTAGCTAAACTGTGACCATCTCACATTGATAGTTCTAAAATTGTCAGTTCTGCCTGCTCAGTCAGAGTGGGCTGACAATTTTAGAAATATCAGTGTGAAATGGTCACAGTTTGGCTAAATGTGCAGTACCTACTAAAAATAAATTTAATTCGAAATTCCCGCCAATTCCCGCCAAGTGCTAGTTCTGAAGGACGCCGGTGGCCGCATTTGGCGCCACCAAGGTTAAAACATAGGCAAACAAATTTTGTATGGGCTTGTGCTTCTTCTACGCCCTAGTAGTATTATATTCTTTGGTCTCGTCTGTTTGGTTGAGTGAGCATGAAGATAAAACTGTTTACACTGACAGCTGGCTGACTGATTTGGAGTGTCTCTTTGTAGTAAGAGTCCTATAAATGACGTCATCGTATACATATAATTGAATCGGATAAAATATCGTTTCGTCGTCCATACGGTCTGATGGTGCGGTGGTTGGTATAGTGTAAGGCTCGGACTTCATGAATGCGTTTCTGAGCGTTTCGCCCCGGAACCGGCGAGCCGGCGAGAACTGCAGGTCTATTCTTGTAAATTCTGACAGCGGAATCAGCGCTGTTGTGGCGCTGAGAGCCACTTTGGTAAATGGCTCTCAGCGCCACAACAGCGCTGATTCCGCTGTCAGAATTTACAAGAATAGACCTGCTGGGCCACGCCTACAGCGCTCGACTACAAGTATCCGGAATAAAATTTTCCTCTCTGTCGCTCGCACCGGTGGTTGGACGTCGCGTGCGCGCATGTCCTCCGTTTGCGCTCGAGTCGCTAAAAACGCTCCGCGCGTCAGGTGCGGCCCGGTTTTTGTCAGCAGGGGACGGGAGGCTTCTGAATGTCAGTGTGACCAGATTCAGTATTTTAATACTTTTACAGTATATTTTGGCGATTTTCTTTACCATCAGTATTTTTATAGGTATATTACTTATTTACTTAGCATAAAATTACATTTGCATGGTGGTAACACTGGACGCAATGGTCCCCCCCCCACGTAAAACTATCGTCCGTAAACCGACTTTACAGAAACCAATTTTTTTACTTTTACGTTTTAAAAAATTGGTTGTCTGTAAAGTCGGTTTACGGACGATAGTTTTACGTGATAACGTCATACAACCCTTGTTTCATGAATATTCTAAATTTGAAATATTTTCCGACCGGCCAAACGAGTAACCTCGTTTTAATTTCTGCGGCCCTGGTACTTTTACAAGCCGACGCTTGGGCCGATTGTGCCTCTCTATCGCTTGTTACGCGCTCTCGCTTGCACACACAGGCTCAGATGGAACGTGACGTGATATTCGTGCGTGCAGCCGGTGTTCATCAATTTATAAGACGTTATCACGTCAAAATTGATTATGGAAATGTTTTTTTTTTTTGTAATCATATAACGAGATTCATAGTAAGAAGTATTCACATGCTTACAATTTTCATGCAGCCCAGGTAGTGTAATAGTCTAAACTGTTACGCAACATTACTACAAAGAGAGGCTCGTGCGTGACTAAGATTTTCATCTCATTTTCCTCTTCATCTCGGGGGCAATTTTTCTAAATTTTTATTGGGACTTTTGCCGATTTGGACTATGTCAGCCCCATGGTAACAACTTGAAATTAAACATCTACATTTTCAAGAAATTAGTCATTTCTTAGAGCCAGCGAGAGCCTAAAAAACCAATCACTTCTTTGAATTTTTCATAAATTACATGTACATTAGTTTTCACTATGTCGTGCAGAGACCACCTATGTCGTGCGAAATAGACTTCTAAACCAATAACCAAGACTCGACGCTGGCATTAATGTGCCGAAGGTATGGGGACTGGGGAGGCCAATTGCGAAAATTAAAAAAAAGAAGAAGTCAAAAAGTATAAGGAAGACGATCGCGTTCGCGTTCGCAAATCTTTTAATAAAAAAAGGACGATTGTACGGCAAATTGCGTTTTGCACGATGCCTCCTTCGATGGGACCCTAGTTACGTGTACATATATTATAAAGAATCGATAGACGCAGTATGGTCGTGACTCAGTCCGCCGAGGTGCTGGCGCGATGTCGCCCACCGCTGGTAATCGAGGAACTGCCGAAAGAGGACGAAGAGAGACTAGAGAAACTGTTCACGAAACTAGACGCAGACGGAAATGGGAAGATCGACATCCACGACCTGTCCGTCGCACTCAAGGAGCTCGGCCTGCACCAGATCTATGCGGAGGTCAGTATCTTACTTGGTACATTATATATAACGGTAAACAGCCGCGGCCGGCGAAACAATAGTCACACGCCACACACTCATTATATTTTTTTGGTTTGTCGATTATTTCGTACACACAGGTAGGTATCTGAAGTAATACAAATGTGGCGCTTTAGGCTATGCTATAATTACATTATTTTCCTACTTCCTATTCTTTGTGGCCTTCTCTCTCCCTCGTAGTGAAAACATTTCAGAGGTAGTGAAGAAAACAATTAATTGAAATTTATGAATGTTATTGTTAATACTTCTTTTAGTAAGAAATTACGACAAATTGTTTTTTAATTTATTATTTTATACAAATTGTTCTAGTGGTAGCGTGTCGGATAGGGTACTTAAAAATAATAGTCCCACTGCATCTCTGCCCGTGCATGTCGTAAAGGACAAGATGCCGTGCATATTTAAGGGTGACCACCTCTCACCTTGACGGTCCTTTCACCGAGTCATATAGCAGGTGGGTCTTCGTGCCTTACTTGCCGCTTGATAGTTATCTTGTCCTAACACTGCTAAATGTGGTGGTCGGTGCTGTGCTGTAATTTACAAGAGTACTTGCAGCACAACACCAACTACTCTGCTTACCCCAAATGTCCTTGAGGCTGTAATTCTGCCAATTTTGATATAAAATACATCCAAGTACGAGAAGTAGGTAGGTACATACCTTAGTACATCTCGATTCGATAGACAGTTATGCCTGTAGGCATATAAAATAAGATCAGCATCGGTGATTGAGGCAACTTCGGAGAGGTGCATTCGAGTGTTCGTACGTGGTGTACCGCTGCCAGTAATGGCAGTCGTAAGCATCGTCTTCCGCCCGCACCCCGCAAAGATGGACTCACTTATTTTAGATCATTTTGATGATTTCAATCTCTCTATACGTCCGTACCTTATACTTATAACTCAATGGTTCTTCTGAAATATGCAAAAGGTTTTCCATAAATGTCCTTGCTGTTGATTTTCTCCTGTAAATTCATTCCCCCGACAACAATCTGCAAATCTGCTGAAATTGCACCTATCCGAGGGTGGTTTCACGAGGAGAGGTGATTTTGGCTGTGTCGACTGCACCATTGGTCTCTCGGCACAGCATGTTGGTTTACAAAAAAAAACATGTATAATGTTCCTAGAGAATCAAGCATGATGCCTACCAGTAAGTTGCTAGCCGACGTGCTGCTTGAAATCCCACCCATCTCTTATGTTATTTTTTTGTCTTATGTTATTGTATTTTATTTGTGTATATATTTGTATGTATTTATATATTTTTATCTATTTATTTATATTTATGTTGTATACATTGTTGAAATTGTCTACATCATTCTTATTTATTCTCTGCCACTCCACACTTATTCAAGATAACCCAAAGGTTGATTGGAGGAGAACGCCTACGGCGTTAAGTTGTACCTTTTGCAAAATTTTAAAAGTCAATAAACATATTTTGATTTGATTTTAATAATAATTATTTCTCAGATAATGTACCCATTAGAAAACAAATATTTCAAACCATACACAATTTTTTTTTAGCTATCAGTATTTCAAATACAGCACTGGCAGAACTTATTATAAACCAAACCGTATTTGAATGAGCATCGCTAAAGAATAATGCTCCTTGCTCCGTAGAAATAATTCAGAGTCGTGCTCTGAATGAGTAAAACTTACCTACAATAGTAAAGTATGTATACCATAGCTAATTAATGCTGGTAACGTATGTGGATGGTCACTAAGGTGTTTGTATAATACACGATAAAGTATCTCTTCACAATTCCAAATAAAAATAACAATTTCAAGATTGAATAAAGAAGAATATACATACATACATACATATCACGCACGCTGTATCCTGGCAATCAGGGTAAGCAGAGTAATCGGAGTTGTGCTGCAAATACTCTTGTTAATTACAGCGCAACACCGACCACCATGTTTAGCAAAGTATTCGGACAAGAAGAATATTTAAAAGAGTATTAATTTAAAGAGTGTAGGTATGAAGAATAAAAAATGTAAGGCAAATCGACTGATGTGGACTGAACACTTAAAATTTAGAGGTATTTTGCTGTCTTTCTGTTAAACATTTATTTGCACTTTTTCCCTTCTTCTTCTTAGCAAGCAACAAGTTAGTTATAAAACAATATATCTAGGCTCTTAGGTTGTTAACTAATCATTAAAGCAGAATGACACCTATGAAAACAACCAAATTGATGAAAGGACAACCACTTAAATAAGCTGTAAAGCATACCTAAAGAGAGCTTAAACCTATATAAACCCAAATTTAAACCGCGTACGACCGAATGTCCATGGGCGTCGTTAGACACCTTATGGGTGGAACGGTGCCAAATGTCGCGCTTTCTATAAAAAAACAGTAAGTAGTTCATGTTTTCCGTCCAGTTCAGTGTAGCCGAAATGAAATGAATAGAAGCACTTACATGGCACCTAGTTCACCCAGTGTTATGGACTGACATCACGGATGTTGTAGGTGACGGAGCCAACCGTGTCAGTTTGCATAAAAAAAATTTTTTTTTTCGCAATTTTAATATTTTGAACGTTGTGCCAGTCTAAAACACCTCCCATCTTCAGTCGCCTGATGTTGGTAGCTAGCTGTATTTTTAAATATCCTCATCTCTGTTGAGCTGAGATAACAATGGCTATGGATGATCGATCTGCGTTAAGTGTCGTAACATTGCTTGTGATAAGATCTGCTCAGATGCAGATGTTCTCGCCTACTAGATATCTTCAGACAACAAAACAATTCCCTAAATACATTAACCCGCGAACGTTCAAGGTTTTTGACAAATCAATAAACATTTTCTTCAAATGAACTCTGAACATGGAACGATCAAAGGGAAACACTTCCAGCCTGGCATGGCACCGAGGTGGTATCATGGTATGGGTTGGTATCATGGGTGTTAGGTGCTGAAGTCAAGCATTTCAGTTTCCATAACCAAAATTTGAATGAAAATAAAAATCCCTTTTGTTTCATACCTGGATGGACAAGAACATATGTATATTTATTTGTATATTATATTTTATATATTTAATAATACTGTACCGTGTGGGCCCGGTACTTAAAAAGAATAGCCCCACTGCATCTCTCCCCGTGCATGTCGTAAAAGGCGACTAAGGGATAAGGACAAGATGCCGTGCTAAAGGGCGACGGGTTCGCCACCTCTCACCTTGGCATGGTACTTCCACCGAGTCATGCAGCAGGTTGGTCTTCGTGCCTTACTTGCTGCTTGATCGATTTAATCTTGTTCGAATACTATGCGAAACGTGGCGGTCGGTGTTGCGCTGTAATTTACCAGAGTTCTTGCAGCACAACACCGATTACTCTGCTTACCCCGATTGTCGGGATTCAGCGTGTGTGATATGTATGTATGTATATTTAATAATTTATATGTAGAGCGGAACACCGCGTGTGGTGGCGTGCCTTGGGAGAGGCCTATGTCCAGCAGTGGACCGATACAGTCTGATGATGATGATGATGATGATGATAATGATGAACGCAAGTATGGCTTTTATTTAACTAGCATTACTTACCTACATGTAATATAAATAAGTACTCTTATTATTATTTTACCTTCGATTCTGACGCTCCTACGGAAGCGTGCTCCACTATATTGATCGAATCTCAAACATCCAAAGGTTGACTGTAAGAAATCTCTATAAGGGATAAGTCCGCCTTTGCACCTTATGTACATTTTCTAATTTTCTTATTACTGTTGAATGTTTCTTGGATCAATAAAGTATTTTCTATCTATCTATGTATGGGATTTTTTTTTTAACCCGATTGCGCAATTAGCTAATGTACTTTTAATTAATAAATTCTAGTACAAGTTTGGTTGGCTACATTCTTATATGGGAAAGTACGTAGGCGGTGCTGTGTGCTGTTTTTGCTCTGTTTACCTTCATGCAAATAAGTGTAGTGTGAACATAACTAGCTGTGACCTATTTAACAATCCTTAGATGTGCCAGTAAACATCAGCGATTGAGTAGGTCTGGAGTTATAAGCGGAATAGAACTGAGGACGGCATGTCGTTACTGATTTGGACTTTAATAGTTAGGATAAGTAATTCGTAAACATTCTGTTAAAACATTGTTTCCATTCAAGTATGATCTGGAGTGTTTTTTTAATTAGCGTGGTAATGCTCCTCTTAGGTTGAAATTGCATCGCCGCATTTCCGTGAGAATCATAGCCACCAGCGAATAGAAATAGGCCACATTTTTTTTTTATGGAATCTGACACGGTTGGCTACATCACCTACAACATCCGTGATCTCAGCCCATAACACCGGGTGAACTAGGTGCCATGTCAGTGCTTCCCTTCATTTCACGCCGGCTACGCTGAACTGGACGGAAAACACGAACTATTTACATAGCCGTTTCGACCGACGTTTCGCTCAGTGCGGTGATACCAACCCGGCTGGGATAAACCCTACGATCTAGTAAGGTAAGAAGGGAAGGGACCTAAAGTTTAACGTGGAATCCGAACCACGGTCAGCCTCCAACGGTCGAGCGGTCATCCATCCAAGTACTGACCGCGCTCAGCGTTGCTTAACAACAGTCACATTACGAGTCATTTAATAAAATCATCAATATGTATGAAAATTGTTGTAACCTACAACAATGTTAATTAATTAATTAATATGACCTTATTTTTTTTACCTAACAATGTGGAACAGTTTACTACGCTAATAATAAACGATTATAAAATGATCTGATATAAATAGAATCTTCCATCACACACGTCGCTAACCACTAGTGTTTTTTTTTTAATGGAAACTGACACGGATGGCTACACTCACCTACAACATCCGTGATGTCAGCCCATAACACCGGGTGAACTTGGTGCCACGTCAGTGCTTCCCTTCGGTGTGCCGGTTACACTGAACTGAACAGAAAACACAAACTATTTACATAGCCATTTCGCCCGACCTTTCATTCAGTGCGGTGGTACCAACCCGGGCGGGTTAAGCGGGTAAAAAAGGGAGTCATATCCCTTAGTCGCCTTTTACGACATACACGGGGAGAGATGCAGTAGGACTATTCTTTTAAAGTACCGGCCCCACACGGTACGGTGTGTTATATTTTACTTTTCTGTTCATTATTCACTTTTTTTTTTTTATGGAAACTGACACGGTTGGCTACATCACCAACAACGTCCGTGATGTCAGCCCATAACACCGGGTGAACTAGGTGCCATGTCAGTGCTTCCCCCTTTGATCGTGCCGGCTACACTGAACTTGTCGGAAAACACAAACTATTTACATAGCCGTTTAGACCGACGTTTCATTCAGTGCGGTGGTATCAACCCGGGCGGGTTAAACCCTACCACCAAGTAAGATTAGGAGGGAAGGGACCTACAGTTTTACGAGGAATCCGAACCTCGGTCAGCCTCCAACGGTCAGCGGTCACCCATCCAATCCAATCACTTAGGGTTATGTCGTTTAAAATCAAAGCTATATTAGTATCTATCGATGCAAAGTTTGTTCGTCTATCGAATATTTCTAATAGTGAGTCATATGAATACCTTGTTGTTCGTATGTGCCAGGAATATTAAGTGAAAAATTGTTGTCCCTGTCTATATTGTTATTTGTGATTTTCGACGAACATTTTGACAATTCTTTATTGATTGTACAGTGTATTGTATTTTAGTTGTTGGTATTTTATTTTACTGTGCGACCGATTATGATTTGACAAACATTTAATAATTTTCTAATTATGTGGGTAATTATTCTTAGAATTGTTTATGTCTTGTATTTTAAAATCTCTTCTCTTTGGTTGTATTCTATTTAACGTTTGACTGTCTAAAGATATTTGAAAATATTGTACATATCTAGGTGGGACGACGACATCAAGTACGTCGGCGGAAAGCAGCGGTTCCGTATCGCTCAAAGCCGGGAGGACTGGAGGAAAATTGGAGAGGCGTATGTCCAGCAGTGGACGCTTACACGCTGACTGACTGACTGACTGACAGCTTTTGCCCGCTAGATAGGGTCGCGTCACGGATGGCGGCCGCCATAGGTCACCCCTCATGCCTTGCCAACTTCTGGCAAAGGCTTAGACTAGCTGTCCAGAGGGGAAATATATTTTTTAGGTTAGTTTTCGTTTATATATTAATATTTTAATATTGTATATCTATGTAAACCTATTGATAAATAAAATTGACGCTTAATGTATCTAACTAAATGATCACCATGTAGCTAATTAAAATTTTTATATGTGTGAAATTTTTATGTCGTAAAAGGCGACTAAGGGATAAGGACAAGATGCCGTGCTAAAGGGCGACAGGTTCGACACCTCTCACCTTGGCACGGTACTTCCACCGACTCATGCAGCAGGTGGTCTTCGTGCCTTACTTGCTGCTTGATCGATTGAATCTTGTTCGAATACTTTGCGAAACGTGGTGTTCGGTGTTGTGCTGTAATTTAACAGAGTTCTTGCAGCACAACACCGATTACTCTGCTTACCCCGATTTTCGGGATTCAGCGTGTGTGATATGTATGTATGAAATTTTACATTATGTATGACAAATAAATGCAATACAATATACCTACTTCGTCATCAGATCATTCTGAATGTACAGTGACTTAACTAGACATGTGTGTTAGTGTAATGTGGCATTGCGTTGCGTTATAGTGCTGAAGCATTTGAACGACATGCGCTGACACAAGAGTAGAAAGTGTGCGACGCAGTTGCGCAAACTATAGATCTCAAGCGCAAAGATGCGCTTGCGTTACTCGCTGTGTTGCACTGTCGCATACCCAAGCGCAACTTTGTCGCAGGCGGGCATGACAGATTGCAACCATGCAGCGAATGCACTGGCTCACTTTGCAGTTATGGTAAAGTTGTGTCACTGTATCAACTAACTGTATAGGCCTACGATTTTTAGTTGGCGAGCGAACTGACCGCTCCTAAACACAAACAACAACCCACAGAACATAAAAAGCGAATAGAAGTTGTTGTGAAGACAAATGAAACTAAATTTCCATACAAAACGTTTGTTAGTTTTGACACCATCTTTTGACGCTTTTTGGAGTGCAAAAACGATAGCCACCCATTCTGTGGGTGGCTATCGTTTTTGCACTCCAAAAATCGTAGGGCCGGCGTGGCATTCGCAATCCCTGCATACGCCCGTTTGCCCATTGGCGTCGTTAGCCACCTTATGGGTGGCTAGGCGCAAGATGTCGCGCTTTCTATACATAAAAAAACATACTTCCCCACTATGCCGAATTCGATAGCGCCTCTCCACATGCCTACTGTTAGTGGAGACGTGCCAGCCGGCAAGTGTTGTGTTCGTATCTGTGTAGACAGACAGATGTGAAAAAACAAAGCCGCGCGACACGTCCGCACCATCTGCGCGACGCCGAGCGTGCAACGGTGTAAAACTGTAGGTCCCTTCCCTTGCCCCTTGCTAGGTGGTAGGCTGAAATTGTAGCCGACTGGGTTGATACCACCGTACGGTATGTATGATGGCCGCATAGCAACCTCCTCGGTTATGTTCTCCTCTAGTCCAGTATAGCCAGCAATCCAGGGAAGTCTCCGGTATGGCACCTACCTTCTCGGAGATGATATTGGCTGGTGGGAGCATGTGCTTTGGCCCCTTCTACTCAGCAACCCATACCGGATAGCATAAAAAAAAATTACAACTGGATCGGCCTAAGTCGGCTCCCAATCGGCATGCCGCCGCGTGGCCACGTCGACAGAAGCCGTGTGGTACGACTGAACTTGCTCTGCTTTGCCGTGCGGCTGTGTGTGTGTGGGGGGGGACAATTTATTCTAGGACATTTTGAGATTTTTGGGACAATTTATTCTAGGAGTCCACTATTTGGTTAGAAAATGGGGACTCGCTAGTTGCTAGTCCCGACCTCGATTAACACCCTCCTCTACTGCCGATGGGGCCGGATATGTTCGGTGAAGCCATCGCAAGCTTAGTTCCACACCTTCTTATGGAATTTTCGTACTTATTTTATTAGCCTAGTGGTTTTCGTGACAGTAATTCAATAAACAATTATTTATTTGGTAATTGCAGAAGTTCCTGGCTCAATCCGACTGCAACCAGAGCGGGGACATCACACTCTCGGAGTTCATCCACTATGTGCGCGATCACGAGAAGAACCTCAAGTTACAGTTCTCACACTTGGATAAAAACAAAGATGGTAAGTACGTTGAACATTCCTTTAAATAATTTCTTTACCTTTCCTAAGTATACTCGGTCGAGTATTAGTTTGTCCATTTCAGTGCAGCCGGCACGAGTATCGTGAAGCTCTATATGGCACCTAGTTACAACAGGAACAAACTAATATTATCTATACGCGGTGGATAAAGATGCTTAACATGCCTAGTTCTATCGCAAAAATTCTATCGCATGTGACAAAGTTCTACTAATATATTATGCTGATGTAAGAGGATGGAAGAAAAAATCAAATTTCCACCAAATCTGCCTTTTGCTTTCAATGAAATCAATGTGATTTAATCCTAGGTAGGAAGGCAAATGATTAATTAATTTAAAAGATAATTTACCCTACATTTTCTTACATTATTATATGTGCTAACAATCAATCTAACTATCCAGTCTGACCACGGATACTGACCGCCAATATAACACAATCCAAGTATAGCCTGGAGTTTTTCAAAAGCGTGAAAATGCCTGTCAGGCCGGCATGACATTCGCAATCCCCGTGCATCACAGAATGTCCATGGACATCGTTAGACACCTGCCCGTAGGTGTAATGAGGCCACAGGTCGCATTTTCCATTAATTAAACAACTACTAGTGTGTCGTGTCGTTATAGCGACTTTATTTTGAAATAATTAACTATATACAACCAATACAAATGCAGAGCAGTCGGTATTACAACTGAAGCCCTTTAAAAGCCTGATGAATGAATCCCTATAAAGTATTCATGTCTTTACCCAGCTAGGTACACAATATGCAATCATTTCCCAGCCCCGGGCCTTTTGCGGAAAACCATGTACCTAGTACTTCTGTGTCTTCCTTCCTTACCTATAATAAAATCCAACGTCTGCTTTCTGTCTGAGTGTCTGAGTGTCTTAGTGTCTGAGTGTCTGAGTGTATGTCTGTCTGTCCGCTTATAACTCGAGAAACACTGAACCGATTTTAATAAAAAAAAAAACTACTGATAGCTTGATTCTTTCCATCAACTATAGGCTTCTTACTATCACGCTAAATGGCTTATGAGGTTAGCAGTGAAGTGAAATATGAGTGCGGGCGGAGCCGCGGGCACAGCTTGTCTTATATATACATAGATATCGCCACAACCTATTTCTCAATGAGGTAGGCCTGAGACAACAGATTGATATGCGACACGGTTCTGAAACACTTCGAACACATTCATCATTAGTTTTGCATTCATATCTTTTTTCATAGATGTTTTTTTTTTTCATTTTGGTTACTACGCGCCTATTTCTTTTAGGGAGCATGCCCGATCTGGTCTTGGTATTGCTTCTAGGGCGACCCTTCCACTCAGTTTAGTTAGTTAGTACTCGTTGTTTAGTCTCATTATTTCTGTCATAATGGTTGAATCACTGAAGCACATATTTTAATAGTAACATATTTCTGTTTCAGGAAAAGTTGATTTGGAGGAACTTATCACTGCGTTCGCTGACCTTGGCATCGCTATGGACCGCAATGAGGCAACCAACTTACTTAAAAGGTCTGAACTTATCTCTGATCTCTCACTGACTACTGAAACTTAATTTTTGAAACCAAATTAATGTTAAGATCGGTGGTGTGGTTTACTGTGTAACCTTGTTGCTGGTGAATGGTCGTAGTGAAATAGACGTACCTAACGTTATGTCCTGTCTTCTCTATAACCAAACTACTAAATTCCAATCTGGATAATGTTGATCTACAGACATAAATCTAACTGACAGATCATGGGCCGATCAATAAATTAAATGTTTTCAAAGGCTTACAACCGTGCTTGCAGTTGGCTGTTCACACAATATCGCTGTTGGTGTTCATAGAATGTCTGCATTAGTTTCGACACACAGGTTTTTTTTCTAAATCTTTATAAAATATGTATTGAGGTAAGCGATAATTTTTAATAACAATGAATAATGATCATTAAAAAGTTGAGTTAGTTATAAAACTTTTTTTTTTTATGGAAACTGACACGGTTGGCTACATCCCCTGCAACATCCGTGATGTCAGCCCATAACACCGGGTGAACTTGGTGCCACGTCAGTGCTTCCCTTCGGAACTTCTTATGGAACTTCTTGCTGAAAAAAAAAATGGCGCTTATCCTATAGATAAAACCGGATAAAACATTTTTGCGAAGCAAAATTTAAAGGTGCTTATGTATGTTTCAGCAAGCAAGGCTGCTCCTCGCGCTGGTGGTAAGTCTAGCGCCGTAGAGCCCCTTAATAGATGTGCAGCCGCATCGCTTCTCACGCAGCTCAGGCCTCTAATTTACTAGCAGCATTAACAGAATTCAAGCGCAATATTTTTAGAAGGAAGGTGTGGATGGCTTCACCGAACATATCCGGGCCCATCGGCAGTAGAGGAGGGTATTAATCGAGGCCGGGACTAGCGAGTGGCCACTCTAAATTTCCCGCGCATGCTTCACGTTTCGGCTCGCTTCAAGCCCTCGTCAGCTAGTCTGCGTTGACTAAATGAATGGATTTCGATTCCGTAACGACATTTTCATTGAGAAAATACACTATTTCTGATAGCCAACCACTAGCCCCATTCTCTGAATCGTCCTCGCGTTGCACTGCAACAACGGTGTGAAATTAGCTTCCGGGTTTCCGGCTTAATGGCTTTCCCCAGATACTTTCGTCCGCGTAAGAGCCAGACTAACACCTCTTTGGAGGTGAAATTGGCTGTGCCTGAGGTTCCGACCTCGAGCACAGCCACCCAGTTCGGACGCAAACAAAACCTCTCTGATCAAGAGATAAATGCCATTACGGAGTCTTAATAATTTAATTTTACTCAAAATATCGCACTAGATTCCTGATCTCCTGCTAGTGAATTTGTCGGCTGAATACAGAGTGCACATCAATCTCGCAATTGTTTCAATTTGTTCAGGCGATGTTGGCAGCATTGCACACCATTACGTTTTTCGCTTGACGCCAATTCGTCTGCAGTCCGCACCACCGATGTCTGTTGTAGAGCCGACTTTATTTGAAAATTTGTTGCAACAGCATTGTCGCGACATTGTTTTCGCATTCCATGAAGATTACATGATCGTGTGTAAATTAAAAGCAGGCAGATTACGAACACAGCACTTCAAGGGCTTCAAGGAACATTTCGTTCGAGCATGAGTGAGATCAGCGATTACCCTATTTTTTTTTTTTTTTATGGAAACTGACACGGTTGGCTACATCACCTACAACATCCGTGATGTCAGCCCATAACACCGGGTGAACTAGGTGCCATGTCAGTGCTTCCCTTCGGTTTTGCCGGCTACATTGAACTGAACGGAAAACACAAACTATTTACATAGCCGTTTCGACCGACGTTTCATTCAGTGCGGTGGTACCAACCCGGGCGGGTTGAAACCTACCACCTAGTAAGGTAAGAAGGGAAGGGACCTACAGTTTTACGTGGAATCCGAACCACGGTCAGCTTCCAACGGTCGGGCGGTCACCCATCCAAATACTGACCGGCCCAGCGTTGCTTAAACATCAATAGCGACAGTCGACTGTCTGCACCACAGAGCTATCGAGGCTGACGAATCTTGATCTCTTACAGCGCGCTAGATGCTCCGGCTCGCTTCAAGCACTCGTTAGCTGTCTGCGTTGACTAGGATGTGTAGCCGAACTAGTCTCGTACTCGACTCCCATCTCTCTACAGATCCAAATTCTGTATGAGACTTCCAGTGCGGCTCGCAAAAACACTTTCCATGTAGGAGGTTATCGCCGATGTAGGCTTTCCTTTTTGCGTCGTAAGAATTGATTGGCACAAGGAATCAACTATGTTTTATTAAAAAGGTGAAAATTCTTTGTGTATAACTAGTTGTGTTGTGGAGTTTAAATTTCGGCATCAATATGAAAGGATCACAGTCTACTTCTTTTGTTGTTCAACGTTAGATTGGAATCTTTGAAATTTTCACAGAATATGTGTTATTATAGGTATTATGGCCGATATAACAACAAATAATAAAAATAAGAAAAAGAAAAAATTCACGGGGGTTCCCATAGAAGGAACCAAAAAACCGAATAGAGCGTAAAACATTTTAACTAATCATGACATTTAAACTAATATGAAGCATTTCATAACACACCATAGATGGCGTGAGTGGCGCTAATCATGACATGGCGATAAGGAACCCTCGGTGCACGAGTTCGACTCGCACTTGGCCGGTTTTTTTAGAATTTTCAAAGCTGTTAATATGTTTCATACATTTTTATCTCTACTTCTACTGTGACATGGTCATGGTAGTGATGTTACCATCTTGGCGTGCCGCCGTCGTCTAGTGTGCAAGCAGACAATATAAAGTTTTACCGTATGTTCTTCAAGTAGATACAAATTGTTATTACAGAGAAGTATGTTCTGTGATCTTTAGTGACTACTACATGCGGTGTAAATATGGACTTATCCCTTGATGAGATTTCTTGCAATCAACCTTTTGATGTTTTGAAATGTATAATTCTGTTTTTTTTTCGGGGTTGCAGAGTAATCGGTGTTGTGCAGCAAGAACTCTGGTAAATTACAGCACAACACCGACCACAACGTTTCGCAAAGTATTCGAACAAGATTCCATCGATCAAGCAGCAACTGCAGCAGTACTGGGCAGGGGATGCAACCCTATTCAATCGACCTATCACGGATGCACCAACCGGTTCTGTAGGTCTTTTATTCACAGAACCGGGAAAATGTGGAATGCACTCCCTGCCCATCTATTTCCTTCCAAGTACAGCCTGGGGTTTTTCAAAAGGGGCGTGAAAAGGCTCCTGACAGGCCGGCATGGCATTCGCAATCCCCGTGCATCACAGAATGTCAATGGGCATCGTTAGACACCTACTTGTAGGTGAAACGATGCCACAGGTCGCGCTATCGATAAAAAAAAAGCAAGTAAAGTACGAAGACCCACCTGCTGCATGACTCGGTGAAAGAACCGTACCAAGGTGAGAGGTGGCGAGCCTATCGCCCTTTGGCACGGCATCTTGTCCTTACCCCTTAGTCGCCTTTAAGGACATGCATGGGGAGAGATGCAGTGGGGATATTCTTTTTAAGTCCGGTACTTTAAGTACCGACCCCACAAGGTATTGTTTTTTTTTTTGTGTTCTTTAAAAATAAATTTGCAAGGTGCGACAAATGAGGGTGTCTCTGCTTGTCCGCAGGATGGATCAGGACGGGAGCCTCAACATCAGCTACGACGAGTGGCGCGACTACCTTCTACTCGCCCCGACCACCGACATATACAGCCTCATACGCTTCTGGCGACATTCAACCGTGAGTTTTTCACTATTACCTGTATAAATCGCAGATCAGGTCTTGCTTGGAGTACTGCTCGCACCTGTGGGATGGCTCTGCCAAATACCAGCTTGCGCCTCTGGACTCGATCCAGCGCCGAGCCGTGCGACTAGTGGGTGACCCCGAAGTGTCCCGCGATCTAGAACCACTGCAACACCGTAGGGATGTCGGCTCCCTAAATGTGTTTTATCGCTTATTACATGGGGAGTACTCGGAGGAGCTGTTTAACGCGATCCCGCCGTCCCCTTTCCACCTCCGCACCACGCGCACTGGACAGGGATTGCATCCCTATATGCTGGACTTACCGCGCATGCGTACCAATCGATTCTGCAGATCTTTCCTTTACAGAACCAGTAAACTCTGGAACGCTCTCCCTGCTCATATATTTCCCCCCAAGTACGGTCTCGGGTCCTTCAAGAGGGGCGTGAATGGGCACCTGCCAGCATGGCATTCGCAACTCCCGAATACGACCGAATGTCCATGGGCGCCGTTAGACACCTCATGGGTGCCTCGGTTCCATATGTCGAGATTGCAATAAAAAAAAATTACTATATTTATAATTCTTTCTTTGGAGTTGCTCGAGATCAATCGAATACATAATGACGAAATACGACAAAGAACTAGGAGCGGCTGCATTGCTAAGAACATTTGCAAGCTGAAGTGGAAGTGGGCTGGGCACATCTGTCGCAGATGTGACAACCGCTGGTGTAGACGGGCGCTCGAGTGGAGGCCACGCCCAGGACTACATGCAAACGTAGGTGAGAGGCCTATGTACAGCAGTGGACAGCAGAAATATTTAAAATAGTCTCTTCAATTAATTTGTCAGACACACCTCGACAAATCGACATCCTTGAATGAAGGAATGAATGAAGGGTTGCTTGTGGCGCTCTCTGTCGACTGTACACATAATATTATTACTCAGCGGCTCCGTACATGATGCGACGTTGTGATATTACAATTTGTTCCCATTGTTTACTACTAGGTGGCGTTGTAAGCAAACTTGCACTAAACAGTATCATCAATACTAATAATAAATCTGTAAGGGATGGTCGGTCATGGAGTTAGTTACTTCGTTTTATGAGATACCTACTGCCTAGAACGATAAAAAAGGTATGGACGCCGGACTGTCAAATGCTTGTATGAGAACTAGCGTCGCCGAGTTGCGGGGAGCGGAGTGTACTTACCGATGATAAGATATTCCACTATTGTGCACACTAAACTTGCTGTAGTGTTTTTTTTACACGTAAACACAGATCATGCGGGCATTTTAAACAGGTTTTTGCGAACGCAGCCGATGACAGACTGACGGGCCAGCGTGCGACCGTCCATATGAAACAAGCATGCTTTTGCTTATATCGTGTTACGCTGGAGAGGATAGGGTTCGGGGTCCATACCTTTTTTATCGTTCTAGGCTACTGCGTTTGTAGACTCTATGTATGATACTAAAACTAAATTGACGGTTTTTAGAAATCTTTTCTGTGTGTATGTATGTTCCTCCATAACTCTTAAACCGATCACCCGAATTCGATGAAACTTAGTACAAGCACATTTAACGACACGTGACACAGGATAGACTAAATTAAATTCAGTTCCGGTTACGCTGAGATCTGGCTCTCATACAAACCGAATTGTTACGCGCGCCGAAATAAAGGTAACGCAGGAACGCAGTTCGGCCTTCTTACCTTTCCTTTCCTTTGCCTTTCTTATTTTTAATACGAATTTCACTCGAGCGAAGCCGCGGGCAAAAGCTAGTTATATATAAGCTATGACGTTTTCATGCACATCTAAGGATTGTTATATGTGCTGCCTAGGTACGAAACGGAGCTGCGGGAAAAACTAGTAGATTATGGGTATACCTATACCCAGGCTTGCCACCCGTCCTTTTTTGGGAAGGACAGTCCTTATTTCGAGTCAAATGTCCTTCGTCCTTTCTTGTACGTGGAATGGACGTAAATTGTCCTTACTTTCCCCACAGTGTAAAGAGCTCATGCACGCCGCACGCACACGCCAACCGCAAACACACACCACACCAAACCATGCTATGGAGCTCTTTAAAATATCGATAAATCAGTTACAAGCAATGGACCCTTTCTGGCATTTTTGTTAGTTTTCAATGAGTTGAAGCAAAAATTACCAACTCATCTTGATAAATATTTTTTTGGATTTGAAGTCCGGCAAAAATTAAAGCAGCCAACATTTACATAAATTGAAATTACCGCCATTAATGAAGATTTTAATTTTTTTTATCGTCGTATACATAACAGGTGGCTTGATTTAAGCGATGATAGTATTTTCTCTGAAACGTCAAAAAAATTCTAAAAGAAAATATCATACCAGATTTGGAAAATTTCCTGTCCTTTCCTACTGCTTTCAAAACGTGGCAAGCCTGCCTATACCCTCTACAACAGTGGTTCCCAATTATATTTGTCAGCCTCGGTGGCTCAGTGGTGCGGTCGTTCCGATGATAAGCACACCTGGGCGCGGTCAGTGGATGTATGGGTGACCGTTCGACCGTTGGAGGCTGACCGTGGTTCGGATTCCACGTAAAACTGTAGCTCCCTTCGCTTCTTACCTTGCTAGGTGGTAGGGTTTAACCCGACCGAGTTGATACCAACGCACCGAATATAAGGTCGGTTTTTTTTTATGTTATCCGGTATGGGTGGCTGAGTCGGAGGGGCCAAAGCGCATGCTCCGACTAGCCAATATCACCTCCGAGAAGACACTCCATACCGGAGACTTCCCTGGATTGCTGGCTATACTGGACTAGAGAAGAACACAACCGAGGCTGCTATGCGGCCATCTTACATCCAGTACGGTGGTATCAACCCAGTCGGCTACAATTTGAGCCTACCACCTAGTAAGGGGCAAGGGAAGGGAAGGGACCTACAGTTTTACACCGGTTCCGAACGGTGAAGCAGCAGGTGTAACGGCTATTTGAATAGTTAGTATTTTCCGTCCAGTTCAGTGTAGCCGGCACCACCGAAGGGAATCACTGATATGGCACCTAGTTCACCAAGGTGTTGACATCACGGATGTAGTGGGTCATGTAGCCAACCGTGTCAGTTTCCATAAAAAAGTAATAATAAAATAAATAGGTAGGTACCTACCCCTTAGCGAATTTTCTGAGACCCTGAGTAAAATGTTCAAATAAAGCAATACAATTGTTTTAAGCAAAAGAATGGTCATTATTTTCACATTAGGTAATAATGTTGTTTATCCATCGTATCAGATCAGTTATTTATTAGGTTCTAATATCTATTTAGTATCACAATATAATACGAAGTAGGTCTCAAACATTCATCAGTGGATATAATTTTCACTAATGAGCACCTAAGTGGGTGTCTCTTTCTCTTTACTTAAGATTGCAGAGGTAAAAGTGGCCAAAAAGTGCGCACACGCGTACCCCTTCTCTTGATCCTGCGTACCCCTGGGGGTACAGAAACAGGCGTGGCGGAATGTATGTATGTATGTATCTATGTATGTATGAATCTATGTATGTAGGTATGTATGTATCTATGTATTTATGTATGTATGTATGTTTGAATGTGAACATAGCAACTTGATGTTTGGGTCACGTCATGCTAACTCAGGCCAGTTTTGTACCGACTGATAACAGACAAGTATTGTATAGATAGGTATACTTTATGAGCACTTGTTACGAAGTGGATAAGGCCGATATACTTATTTATTCATATATAAAATATACATACTACGCAAAAGCACGGACACATCCTCCACTGTCAACATGGCACCTGGTTCAGACATGAGCACGGTGTATTGTACTGTCATCGTGAATTTATCTAAGTTGTGATGTGGTCACGTATAACAAACATACTGTCGAATAGAAAACCTCCTCCTTTTGAAGTCTGTTGAAAATATCGTAAAATATGATGATTTCTATACAGGGTGTCCCAGTTGGACCGGATTTCCTTACCACCACAGGATTTCCTCATTAATAAGCTTCAAATAAAAAGCTCAGTAGAATTATTTTCTAGTAGATGTTCTCGTATTTTTCGAGATAATCGAAGTTTAATGCGTTAGGAAAGGATCGCTGAAACCATGCCCCACATCGGAAACTGACCTTTTAATGGCGAATATCTCGAAAAATACAGAAGTTTCACGATGCGATCCCTCCATCCCCATTCTACCATCTTTCCACGCGCAACAGGTTGGGAATTCATCCACACACTGTCGATATCCCCCCCACTTAGGACAAATCGATCCTGTAAACCCTGTAAGGGTTGCCAACCTGTGTAATGCACTCCCACCTGCATCCTTTCCTTTAACTAATGTACAGTCTGGGGTCCTTCAAACATAATGTGAAGGTGCACCTAGCCGGCCCACATGGTATTCCCAGCGGCCGTAAATATCCGAATGCTCGTGGGCGCCGTCGGAATTCACCTCTGGGTTAGTCTAACGCGCACCATAGGTCGTGCTTCCCATAAAAAAGAAAAATAGAAACAACACTTTTCTGAGATTTTTTTTCAAACTTATATAACAAGGAATCCCGCGAAGTCAGTGGTAAGCAAATACGGTCGAACTTGGGCACGCAGTATGTTGGTGCATAAGACAAAGGTCATTGGGCACAATCCGACCCAATTTGTGAAGGTTTGCCTACAGAAACAAAATTACTTTTAAATTAATAAGGTATATCCCACTTTTCATTTTAAGTAAAAATTATTTAAAAAAAAAAGAGAATGAATATCCTTACCTATAATAAAATCCAACGTCTGCTTTCTGTCTGTCTGTCTGTCCGCTTATAACTCGAGAACCACTGAACCGATTTTAATAAAACAAAATTCTACGGATAGCTTGATTCTTCCCATCAACTATAGGCTACTTACTATCAAGCTAAATGGCTTATGAGGGTAGCAGTGAAGTGAAATATGAGAGCATTTGGCAATATTTGTATGTAACGGACACGGAATCATTCACCCGAGTAAGAACCGATGACATTACAATATCCTGAAGGGGAGGGGAGGGGGGGGGGGTAAGTAGAGGCATATAGGGAGGGGGGTGAGGGAGGCGCGGGAGGGGGGTGAGGGAGGGGCGGGAGGGGAGGTGGAGGTAGAGCGATGGAATCCCCCTTATCCTTATCCTTTCCTTTCTTCCTTACCTTTAATAAAATCCAACGTCTGCTTTCTGTCTGTCTGTCTGTATGTATGTCTGTCTGTTTACCATCTTTGGGGTTGCCATATTTACTCCAAGTATCGATGATGGCCAGACTCAACGGAAGGGAGGGAGAGGCAGGGAGATGGAGGGAGAGGGTGAGGGAGAGGGAGAGGGAGAGGGAGAAACGGAAACGGAGTGTTAAAGATTGTATGGGAATATCGGTCTTTTTAAAGGAAAATCATAATTATAGCTACTCAAAACAAATAAATGGGGGGGGGGGGGGGGGGAGGGGGGATGGGTGTGACGGTGGCCTCGCCCTAATTTACTTACTTTCTTCGTGGAGGTTTATTGTATTCCAGAATGCAGCTTAGCCTGAAGCCTCGCCGTTAGTTACTTACTTTATTTAAGAAGTTTTATCGTTTATCTAAACGCCATTACTTTCATCGAGAAATCGAGAAGATTTATCGTCTTCCAGAATACAGCTCGGCCTTCGGCCTCGCCCATAGTTACTTACTTTCATCAAGAAGGTTAATCCTCTTCCTTAACGCAGCTCGGCCTTCGGCCTGACCCATGGTTTATCCTCTTCCTAAACGGAGCTCGGCCTTCGGCCTCGCCCTCAGTTACTTACTTTCTTCCGGAAGGTTTATAGTCTTCCTAAACGCAGCTCGGCCTTCAGCCTCGCTCTTTGTTACTTACTTTCATCGAAAAAGTTTATCCTCTTCCTGAACGCAGCTCGGCCTTCGGCCTCGCCCTTAACTACTTTCTTTCTTAGAGATGGTTTATCGTCTTCCTGAACACAGCTCGGCCTTCGGCCTCGCCCTCAGTTACTTACTTTCTTCGAGAAGGTTTATGGTCTTCCTGAATGTAGCTCGGCCTTCGGCCTCGCCCTTAATTACTTACTTTCTTAGATAAGGTTTATCGTCTTCCTGAACGCAGCTCGGCCTTCGGCCTCGCCCTTAGTTACTTACTTTCTTCGAGAAGGTTTATAGTCTTCCTGAACGCAGCTCGGCCTTCGGCCTCGCCCTTAGTTACTTACTTTCTTCGAGAAGGTTTATAGTCTTCCTGAATGCAGCTCGGCCTTCGGCCTCGCCCTCAGTTACTTACTGTCTTCTTTGAAATATGAATTTCACGCGAGCGGAGCCGCGGGCTCAGCTAGTAACTATATATACTTTATCTGGATCTGTTTTTATTCCGTCTATACATGAAGTGATTTAAAAGTTGAAGATATTTATTGCAATAATAATAAGTGAGATAGTACGATTGCACCTGTAGAATTAATCAAGTTGAAATAAACCTCGGTAATATATTGTTTTCTAAGATACAGAATTTCATTTTCTGTCTAATTCCCATTATTTATGGTAATGCGACCCATATATTCGTAAACCAGATATATTATGTCGAAACATCCCACATCAATTAATTTCTGTAGGTCGTGGGTAAATTTTTCATACTTAAGTGCCCAATGACCTTTGTTGCAGAATGTAAGTTCTTCCAGTCAATCTAGTAAGGAACAGCACTCGCCTGTTAGTTTAGTTTTTTTTGACTTAAAATCAGCGTCCCTCTCATCAGCTCCAGGGCTCGGTGGAGAGGGACCAAGGCTGTGTCAGGTCCAATTTTTCTTGTCTATTATTGTTATAATATGTGTTATATCGTCGTGTGTGTTAAACAAGAAAAATAAAACCTATTCATTTTCATTTTCATTTTAGTTACCAACAGGTTTTTAGTGTGCAGATTCAAAACGCGGAACTCTCGCGTTAGAAGCAGGTGCGCCTACCACCAGGCTGTCGCCCATCATTATCAGTGTCTATGAAAATATGCACACAAAAAAACATAGTGTCGAACTGAGAACCTCTTCCTTCTTTTGAAGTCGGTTAAAATCATCAGTTCATCACCAAGATCAAATTAATTTTCATAATAAACTCCTAAATCCAGAATATTTCGTGAAAACCCTAAGGGATACTGAAGACTGCACTATTTTAAATTGCCGCCTACGGCTACCAGTTAAAGCTGAGGGCGCGTGATGCTACGGGCGCGTTCAACTTTAAGGTTAGGTCCGGGTCGCGCCTCTCGAGTGCCATGCTCTCATTGGCCGGCAACAATCGAAGGACGCTCAACATCGGGCGGGCGTTCGAAAACATTTCTCGTTGGGTTATCTAACCAGCACCTATAGAGATATCTACTTTTTTGCTAAACCAATTATCAATACGTAATATGAAACTAGATAAGGATTCTTTGAATTCAACTGTGTGGAGCCGGCGAGGGAGCTGGTACTTAAAAAGAATAGCCGACTAAATTATACGGACAAGATGAGGTTAGAAACCGTAGGAACCGTTGGAACACAAACAGCTCTATGTACTGAAGAGCCTACCTATTCTCTGTTAGCGATTATCGCAAAAATAGCGATAGCCGCAGCTGCGTCTCTCATAGCATAGATCCAATAAGACGATCTTAGTACGATAAAATTAAACCGAATATGGGCAATCAGGGCAATCAATAAGACGCATTCAGAAGCCCGTTGGAGCGAGTGAGGCGGTTCATGAGAAATTGCTAGTTTTGCGATGAATTGCTAATAGAGAATAGGCCCACTAGAGGAGTTGGGACGCCGACAGACAGCACGTGCTGCATTGCAGCGCAGTTAGACAGTATCAACGTCAATATTACATTATCTAAAGAATTTGCTTTATAGCATCAAGTCTTGCTGAACCTTATCGTGTAAGCAATAGAGTTTGAAATTGCTCAATTTCGTAAACGCGGCGAGTAAATAGGATGTAATTAAACAGAAGTGACAGATTTCAATGCAATTCAATATGATCAACTGACATTTTGCCCCCATCGATCTCATGTTTGACGTCTCTGATAGGTCACGCAGAGTATAACGTGATGGTAAACAGATGAGAAGAAACGCACATTTTGCTTGTGCGTTTTCTCTCAAATGTTTTCTCTCACACGCTTGTGTTTCTCTTCATCTGAGAGATGTCGAAAGTTCGAGACGTTAGTGCGTACACCAACCAACCCTTGCTGGTATTAATATTTTTCTCTTCACGAGTCCATTACCTATTCTTTCATCAAGAAAAACTGTTGAAATTTTGGTTACACACATAATGTTTTCCGTTAGTTAAATTTTGGCATATTCCGTTAGTTAATATTTACAGGCACGAGGCTTACTGACTCGTGTTTACAGGTTATAAATATGCTACAACAATTTATACAGGGTGTTTCAGGATAAGGTTTCGTAACTTCAGGGTTCGAAAGGTGTCCATATTTAAAGACGAAAAGCTGTGGAACTTTTTCCCAGATTCGGTCATTTTATAGTACTTTTTGTTGAAAATAGTTTCATCAAGATTTGGTGGACGATTATCTTCCACCTTTATTAAATAAAAATTAAATGAATAACTTATGCATGCTTAACTAGTAGAATTGAACTGCATGTAGGTAAATTCCAAACACTTAAATTTCAATGACATCAAAAGAAAAGGGGGACTGGACTAGGTCATAGCACTCCCTAGACCTAGACAGCACTGTTGCCAAATCTCTCCATATTCACTGTCCATCGAGGTTTTATTACAATTTTCCATTTTTGTATGAAAAAAAAAATCCGAATTTTGATTGATGATATGGATTTTTTTATTATAATAATGAGTACTTTCTATTCCTGAAGTTTCTCAAGCCTATCCTGAAACACCCTGTATAACATTCAAAGTCGTTGACCTTGTGTCGAAGCATGTAGAAATGCGCCTCTAATCCAATCCTCGTGTAATGTGCCAGTTGTGCCACTCACTGCTATCGAGGAACTACGCAGGAACACACCCACCGACCGGGCCACTGGCAGCAATCATCATATTGTGACACACTCGACAACCATTACTGCGACACCTCGCACTGATTGTGCGACAAAACATTGCGTATCGCAGGGTCGCATAGCATAATACGTCAAGTCGATCGCACGCGGTATTTTCGTCTGATCATCAATACTAATAAAACATCTGTAAGGGACCATCCCATAAGGTGTCTAACGACGCCCATTCGGTCGTACGCGGGGGTTGCGAATGCCATGCCGGCCCGACAGGTGCCCATTCACGCCCCTCTTGAAAGACCCGAGACTGTCCCTGATCCCTGCCGGAACGGATTTTTGCGATAATCGCTAACAGAGAATAAATACGCTCTTTCAGTACATCGAGCTGTCGGCCGTGTAACGTATGCACGTCAATGTATTGAATATCCTTATAACTCGAGAACCTCTTTATCGATTTACATACGGTTCTCACTGTTACATTATACCACTTCTCAAGATGGTTATAGGCTATAAATCATAACGCTACTTCATCGGCGGCCTGAGCTGTGAGCAATAAGTCACGCGAAACGAAGCCGCGGGTAAAAGCTATCGTTTCGTGTAAAAGTGAATATAGAGACGTGCTTAACACTGAGTGACACACGTGTAAAAGAACTTAATATAGTCAAGTCCAATATACTTATTGACATTGGTCTATCTAACTAAATAACTCTCAACGATCATACGACATGACATGACCCCTATACGCACTATGAATCACACGAAGGAAGTGGAAAATTTGCAGCAATGAATAACCAAATCAGATTTACTACCCGAATACGACTTAGAGCTCTAGCGTACGAGCACTGCGAATTTGCAATCAGTCGATGGATGGGTTCAAGAGAACCATCAACTCGATCGAGGTCGACGATTGTCATCTGCCGTACATACGCGTAGAGAAATGCACACTTAAGACTAGACGGAAGTTAACGTTCTCCATACAAAATCGTCTTTCGGGGTTTATGTTTCTTACCCCCTTAGAGGGGTACCTTATCCGAATTTTACAATTCTTTTGTTGTAATAAAGACACTCGAATCTACGTTCCTCTCTTCTAATTTTTTTAATATCTAAAGTGATGGATGACTCAATAAAGCTTAATGAACTTCATGACATCAAAAAATAAAAAAATCATTTTTTTTCGGTCGAAATACAATTTTTTAGCTCCGGTGTTGTATATTTCATCTAAAGAAAAACTAAAAAGACAGGAAAATAGGTTGGACTGTCATTACGGCAAGAAAAAAAAACATTGTAAAAATCGGATAAGGTTTAGAGGGCTAGAAAACATAAATGCCGAAAGTCAATTTTGTATGGAGAAAGTTAACTTCCGTCTCGTCTTAAGTGGAGAGTTCTGAGTGTAGTTCATTATGGAACCCTGACACTTAGTAATATAAGGGAAGGGACCTACAGCTTAGACAATTGAAAAATCATGCGAATGTTTGGCCTTTTTTGAAGTTATACTTCTTTAAGGGAGTTATTAAAATTTTATATGTATAATAAAAATGGGGAGTAAACTCAAAAAAATGTAAAAGAAGTATAACTTCTAACGCGCGTAATTATGTACGCGCGTCAGAAGTTATACTTCTTTGTACTTTTACTTCTTCTACATGCACCATTTTTCAGAAGAAACTTTCGTCCTCTTGAGTAAGGAAGCAAAAACGTAGTTACTGCAAGTTTTAGGCTCAAAATTTCTTTTTTTTCAGGTGACTCTAGTTCGGAGAGATAGGTCAAAGAGAGGGTGTTTGCACCCCGTTTAGACCTATTAGACTTCTAGTGGTGTACCCTAGACGTGGATATTAGTCGGTAGTCGGGAGAAAGATTTGTCGCTGTACTAAAATTATTTCTTCAATCTAATAATAAATTTCTGAACAGCACTTTCCGAAATCTCCACTCGTGCATTTACCTTTATGGCGACCTTCATGATCAATCGTTACCGTGCGCCTTAGTTGATGCAATACGTATTTTCAACATCTTCTTTGATGTTTTTGCCCCTGCTTTAGAGCTGCCTCCCCAAAACGTAGCTAATGTTCTCCGTATGCGTCCATCCGAGAACAATGATGATGATATTAATTGAACTGACTAATATGTTCATCATGGAAGTGTCAACCAAAATGTTGTCATTGCTCACTCTGATTTGATTACTTATTCAATGAACCCATTAGTTGGTTAGATTAGAGATCACTGAATTGTCCATTCAGTGGATTAGATAGAATAGTTTCTTATAGACAGTTCTTTACGTCGCTATTGATTGACTGAATAATTAATGACTGTGAGTGGAGTTATCTGAAGTGATTGGATTGTGTTTAACTTGTAATTGGATCGATGCCGAGAGCACCGACGAGACGTAAGGCTAAAATGATTAGATGTAGGGCGGTTAAAGGTTGTCTGGGCATATAGATCATACTGGCTAAATATCTCACGTGTTCGCATGGCGCATGCGTCTCAGTGCTCACTAGGTAATTGTTCACTTTGAACGTGGTTCAAACAAGTATTGTTTGAAACCACTTTCAAAGTGAACCGTTTTCTAATATCCAAATCTCAGAGTTTATTTTCACAATTAAGCGTCAAAGGTCTTGCTTAGTAAGCGGAAGGACGGTGGTTCCATCCCTGTTGGCGTGCGTCACTTTCTTTCTCTTTACGAGTTTTTTTAGAGTTGCGTACGAGACCCTATTACTAAGCCTACGCCGTCTGTCCGTTCTTCCTTCAAAGGGCTCTTCTTCGTCTTTTGAACCTTAATAGGTAGCCGATTGAAATTTTCGCAAAATATGTCTTACTATAGCTTTTGCCCGCGGCTTCGCTTCGCGTGCTTAGGGTATTACGTTTTTGCTCGCAGCTCAGGCTGCCGATGATTAAAACCATCATGAGAAGTGACAGAATGTTACAGTTGAAACCGTATGTAAAACGTAGAAACGTCGCTTTATTTATTAGGATTATAGCGTATATCCTAAGAAATAATAACAAAAACATTAAAAACAATAATATCTATAATCAATTTCTAAACAGCAACATAGGAATAATGTTGATAAGCTTACTGGGTGCATAATGTGTCTCATATGAATGATAGTATTTGGTCGCTATTTGGTTAGATTGTAATACTAATGCTATCAGGAGTGGTAAAATTTTACTGGTGGAAAAGAACTCGTTGACATTTCGTGATAGTGCTGTCACTTAGTCCGGCCGGAGTCAATTTGTACTTTGTGCACATATTTCCGAGTATGCTAACTAATTAACAATTTACTCTCTCGTTTGCTGGCACATCTGTCGCGCGTTAATGTTATATTACCGGTGTGAAGTAGCTACGAGGCTTTAACAGCGCAAAATCATCCATCGCTTAGGAAATTGGACTACTGCGACGTTTTCTGAATAATTTCAGAGTGTTGTTTTTTTTTTATGGAAGCCTGCACGGTTGGCTACATAACCTTCTACATCTATGATGTCGGCCCATAACACCTTGGTGAAATGAAATGAAAATTATTTATTTAGAAAAGTTTCTAAGCCTATTTTACAATCATGTCTCCTGCTCTAGAGAAACTCTGTCTTGCAGGAAGACTTTTTTTATAGAACTATAGGTGCCATGTCATTGCTTCCCGTCGGTCTTGCCGGCTACACTAAACTGGACGGAAAACACGAACTATTTACACTGCCGTTTCAACCGACCTTTCATTCAGTGCGGTGGTATCAATCCGGGCGGGTTAAACCCTACCACCTAGTAAGGTAAGAAGGGAAGGGACCTACAGATTGTATCTGCGTATGTGAATTCATCGCATTCGAACTTTGATGATTGATCTAAGTATTAGATTTATAAATCGCTAATTCATACGGGCTGCTACCACAGAACACCTATTAATATGCTACTTCTATGATCTGTGGCCGCTACTGTCCAGCTCCGCTAGCAAGTACGTAGGGCTCACGCACAAATCTGACTATTCGTCATACAAGATGAAGCGGTCGTTCTGAAAACCTAATTTCACGCGAGTGAATCCCAGGGTCAGGTGATAAGAGTTTTTTTATGGAACCTCGCATGGTTGGCTGTCTATAATCTATATCACCTGCTAAATACACCCTTGATGTAAAACACATAATTCCTGTGCGTATTGGGTGCAATGTCAGTGCTTCTATATTATGGTCGTGTCAGTATAGCATGAAGGTGAAATAGTAATTTGATTGGTGTAGTAAGTAGGTATACGTCAAAGTTATTTGTGGAGATTCTTTCTTATTAATCAATTTCTTATCTGAGAGTTGCTGTAACTATTAAAATAAGGTGAATTTATCAAGATAATATCCTGTTTTCAGATAGATACCAAAAACAAGAAAAAGTTGATCCACCGACCTACCAATTTTTTTTTTTACGGGAAGCATGACATGGCGCGCGCCAGACTAACGCAGAGGTGTAGTCCGACGGCCGGCTGCGGCGGCGCGGCAGGGCGCCCACGTTGTTATTTCTTATTTTCTTATTCCTAAATAAAAATAAAATAAAAAACCCAGCCAAGTGCGAGTCGAACTCGCGCACCGAGGGTTCCGTATCGCCATCTTATAGTCAGCGCCACTCACGCCATCTAACTCGTCTTTATGAAATGCTTCATATTAGTTAAAATTAATGATTAGTTAAAATGCTTCATACTTTTTTCGGTAGATGGCGCGCATACACTTTTTAGTTTCTTCTATGGGAACCCCTTTGATTTTTTTACTTTTTCTTATTTTTATTATTTGTTGTTATATCGACCATAATAACACATATTCTGTGAAAATTTCAACGGGCTACCTATTACGGTTTAGGAGATACAGCCCTCGGACAGACGACGGACAGGCGCCGGCGTAAGCTTAGTAATAGGGTCGGGTACCGGATACGGAATCCTAAAAAACAATGTCGCGGTTATGACATGTGAAGGTTGAGGATGTGTACCCGCCGCGGCGGCGGAGACACTGGTGATAGCATTCCGCCAGCGCGCACCGGATTGTTATCAGAAGAGTGAACTCTGCTCGGCGACGAGGCGCGGTGCGCGCCGCCGGGGTGATGGCTATCAGTTCCCGAGTTGTTGCTGTAACGTCGTGGCAGTCCGTCCGCTCACAGCTGATCATTGGACTTCGTGCTCTTGCTGGCTTCATTTTAAACGACGGAAATGCATTTTTTTTTATATTAAGCGCGACATGGCGCCGACGTCGAACCACCCATAGGGTGTCAAGCGATGCCCATGGACATTCGGTCGCATGCGGGGGTTGCGAATGCCATGCCGGGCCGACAGGTGCCGCCTCTCTTGAAGGACCCGGACTGCACTTGGGGGGAAATATGTGGGCATGGAGAGCGTTCCAGAGTTTACCGGTTCTGTGGAGGAAGGATCTGCAGAACCGATTGGTACGCATCCGCGGTAAGTCCAGCGTGTAGGGATGCAATCCCTGCTCAGTGCGCGTTGTGCGGAGGTGGAAAGGGGACGGCGGCGGGATCGCGTAAAATAGCTCCTCCGAGCACTCCCCGTGGAATAAGCGATAGAATACACTTATGACGTCAACATCCCTGCAAAGTTGCAGCGGTTCTTGATCGCGGGGCAGGTCAGGGTCACCGGTCACCTACTAGTCGCACGGCCACGGCTGTCGAGTCGAGCTGGATTGAGTCCAAACATGTGTAGATGTAGAGGTATAGCTATATAATTTACCAGCTGTTCCCGCGTCTTCGCTTCGAGACACATATACAATCCTAAAACTATCCTTAGATGTGCCAGAATACGCCAGTGAATATCCCGTGCGATTTGATTGAGTAGATCTCGACATATAAGCGGACACAGAATCGTCGTCTCGTCGGCGCACCGTTACAGATTTTCCGATTTATTAAATAATGTGTGCTCTACAAACATCCGACGAAAACAGCAAGCACAACAGAATATAACTACAAACATACATACATACGTATATAACCTCTGTAGGGTAGGGTACATGTATCCAGCAGACAATCGGGGTATAAGCAGTGCCTGATTAAGGATCCTGCTCGCCCTAATTGGGAAAAGTGTTATGATGGTGATTACTAAACTTTAGTAAGTACTAAGCTAGGCTAATCGGTTTGGTTGTCTCTAACCAACGTTTAGTAATCTAATCACCATCATACATTTTTTCTCATGCTAAGATTTTCGTAGGCTCCCCGCGCCTGTTTCCCAATGGGGGCACAGACAGCGGATCTCTACGTGCCACGGTCCCGACGACCCCTCCAAACATCTAATTACAATAAATAATTTTCTTGCAAACGCTATCTGGGATTTTTCACGTTTCCGGAGCAAACACAAGTGTCGTTTAATGAAATGATAGTAATTGACGTTATGCATTCTCACCTCAAGTGATCATAGATTTGATAACCTACCTGGAAGTTACTATCGCGATGATAAAACAAAGTGGGCGGGGTACGTGCGCGGGAACTCCCGCTCACTTCCACCGCTTTGTTGATTTAGTGAAAAATCATGACTGTTTAAATATTTAAGTTGCATGGCCTTATCTTCTGCCATCATCTTAAATAGACACACCGATGATAATTCACATATTAAAAACCGGCCAAGTGCGAGTTGGACTCGCACAAAAAATGTTCCGTATCACGACGTAATTGGTCGGTTTTTATTATTTGTTGTTTTACTTCAGAGTTTGCACTATAATCGCACCATTGTAATAAGGGAGTCATATCCCTTAGTAGCCTTTTACGACATACACGGGGAGAGATGCAGTGGGGCTATTCTTTTAAAGTACCGGCCCCACACGGTACGGTACACAGTTAAAGTGGCATTTCTCGAACATTTGACCTGCTCTAAAACTTCTCGTTTTCATTTGAAAAAAAAAAGATAAAAACAAAATGTCATGAAAAATGATGTAGAAGGAAGTCGGTTAATAAGAAGACAATCAATAAAAAAATTGACACTACAACTAGGTATACATAGTCATAAATACAAAATGCTCCTTAAAATTTTAATATAACTACCTACTTACAAATTGAAAGTTTAGGTGGGTGTTATCTTGAGATGTGTAGTAACTAATTAATGATAGATTGAGTCGCTTCTGCGCAAATAACAATATTGACAACTCTAATTAATCAAATACTCGTATCAACAACTCGACAATCTATATAATTATTCCCGTTACTTAATAAACGATCGTTTTTAAAATTCATAAAGGAGGAATGGGAGTTGGTCTACCCCTCTAACAATGAATGATATATCAATAGAAAGGTCTTTCCAAGAAAACCATTTTGTCCAAACATACTTAACATATTGTTAGTACTTTAGGAGTTTAAGTTGTATAAACATAGTTTAAGTTGTATAAACATAAACTTTAAGTTGTATAAACATAGAACCTTATCCTAGTAATATGCTTACGTCTGTACGATGATCAATGATCAAGATCATCGTTCTAGGAAGGGTAGTACTTAGAGCGATATGAAATTCTGCTTAAGGCTACATACAATCAATATTACTCACCTGGAAAATTCAATTTTAATATGATGTAAAACTTCATCTATTAGCACAGATGGATGGCTTTTTGAAAATAAGACTTGATTAACTTCCGGATAAGTTCGCCTTTGCCCCTCATGTAAATTACTTATTGTTTGTTACTGTAAAATGTTTTGGAACAATAAAGTACTTCTATCAAATAGATATCGATGCTTCTATCTATTTCTATCTATCTTACTTCGCTCCATAGAAATAACCGATCAAGCTGAACCACTTTCACGTGTCAAGGGTCCCATCACCGCTGCTTTGCTCTCATATAATTACGTTTTCTACGAGCGCACGGCCAGACTTTGATTATGTCACAATCTATAGGAAAAAAGTTAATCACGTTTAACATAATTATGTATGTATATAAACTTCAAAATAGTTTTCATGGCGTAACCCGCAAGCACTAACTAAATACCCAAATTTATACTGAATTGTTTTTTTTTATAGATTTATTTAGCTTTACTTTCCAGAGTGATCAATCACCGCGCTCTGTGATAGACGGACAGACACGTAATGATTTTATATAAAGTGAGCCAGACAGCGTGGCTGGTTACTGAACCCTAAAAAGGACACATTGTTAACGAAGCGGACGCACCACACTTCAAAATAAATGCCTTTAGGTCTCGCTTTAGGTACAGGTAGGTGCAACAAAATAATGTTGAAACAAGGAAAATTAACATATATTTGTTATTTACTGATTAACTTTATCAGTCGTAAAACTTCTTTCGTATCTTCTCAAATCTCACCATATTTCATGGCAAGCCGTATAGCGCTGCCTCAAAGCGCAATTTAGCGAGAATTCCTGGGATTATAACATCCATAAAGCTGCTATATTGCTACAAGTTCACGTAGGTACATATTTATGTACAATACAGCTCATTTTAAATTAGTTCCTGTGATAGACATACAGATGAACCAATCAACCAGTACCCGTATCACGAGATTTAACCTACACCGCGTATAATGCGCGGGACGGATCTCGGCGTGTCGCCGCCGCAGCGGTTCGTCGGTGTTCTCCCTCGCACCCGCACCGTACTTGTATAGTGTATTCGCGTGGCGGGTCGCCCGCTGCGGCGACGACACGCCGAGATCCGTCCCGCGCACTATACTACGCTACGCCGTGTTCTCCGCATCATTTTGTATGGAGAAACGAAGGTCCCAAATCTATCACTAGAGGCGCTGCTTCGTTTCTCCATACAAAATGATGCGGAGAGCACGGCGTTACGTAGTACGCGGTGTAGGTTAAATCTCGTGATTATAGGGTTACTGATCGTGTATCCCACAGAGCATGGAATACCGCGGCGCGCGGTATTCCATGCTCTGTGGTGTATCCCATAGCGGTTTCGTTTTTCGCTTTGGGCCAAATACTTACTTGTTAGGACTCTGCACTTTGCAGCCCGGCGACGCCGCGCCGTCGGACTTCGGGTGGGTGACCGTTGAGACTGGCCGAGGTTCGAATTCAACATTAAACTGCAGGTCTCATTAAACATTTGCAGGCAGAGGACCTTACTGGGTGGTAGAGTTTAAACCGTCCGGATTGATACCACCGCACTAACAGTGGTCATATCATCCACGTGAAAAAAGTTTGTTAAATCTAGTGTAGGTACTCTATGTTTTTTTTTTAATGGAAACTGACACGGTTGGCTATTCACCTGCAACATCCGCGATGTCAGCCCATAACACCGGGTGAACTAGGTGCCATGTCAGTGCTTCCTTTTATTTCATGTCGGCTACACTGAACTGGACGGAAAACACGAACTCTTTACATAGCCGTTTCGACCGGCGCGGTTTCAATCAGTGCGGTGGTATCAACCCGGGCGGGATAAATCCTACCACGGGAAGGATCCTAAGAAGGGAAGGGACCTACAGTTTTACGTGGAATCCGAACTACGGTCAGCCTCTATCGGTCGAGCGGTCACCCATCCAAGTACTGACCGCGCTCAGGGTTGCTTAACAACAGTCGACCGACCGCACCACTGAGCTACCGAGGCTGACAAAACAATAATAATTAGATTAATAATTCAACTTAAATACGTAACAATAATTCTTGAAACTCATTAATTAATAGGCTTGCAAGTAATTAAGTCAACCTTCATCAGAATTTGACTAAGACTTATTGAGAAGATAATACTGGGCGGAGACAATGACAACGATCTTTCGTCACTTGATGAAGGCGTTCAGCTCGCCAATGCGAAGATCGCGAAGGAAACTTTTCGCACTCACGCGACGAGCGAGAACTATTTCCGGAATCTTGATAACATTCAAGGTTACATTAACCAAATAATCATAGACCTGAAATAGATAATTTTACCTAATATGATGATTATTCATATATTTCTAGAGATACATATACGTCGTACGTACCATGACTGGCTTATTCCAAAGACGTGCCTATTTAAACTTCTACGTATTCAGACAATTCCGTTCTAAGGTTGCCTTGGTAAATTAAGTACCTACAAATACATACATACATAGCGTCACGCCTGTTTCCCGGTGGGGTAGGCAGAGGCAACGGATCTCCACGTGCCACGATCCTGACACACCTCGGCCGCCTCTTCCACTCCCATAATGTTCTTCATGCATGCTGGTCCATGCACCTACAACTACAAATCATATACCTATTTAAAAAAAATCTTGAATCTAGTACTTGAAATCCTTGATTTACCTACGAAGTTTTAGTAAGTTTTACGAAGCAAATTCACACTCTTAACTGTAATGTTAGCTCCAGTAATTATGTATTACCTATGTTATTCATTATTTCCTTATTTATTAGTAATTAATTATTGTACTCCGGCTCCTCAAGGCTTCGGCACGTGCAAAGTTTTCGCTCACACTTTGCATGTGAAGAGGAGCTGCTCTCAAATTGAATTATCATCCTTATTGTGACGCGAACTGCGACAATGTTTAGCGGATGCATGATAAGTGGATTACGCTATTTAGGTTAACAACCGCATCTTCCCATTTTCTCCAGACGTATTTTACGATACCTACTCCTCGACAATAAACGTGTACACTATACAATATCATCTAACGGAAGAGGTTTGTAGTGGGCAACCATTATGCATGCTAGCACATCGTTTATCAGTAGCAGCCTCGGTAGCAGCTAGAAAAGTACTTGTGAAAACCATAGCCTTGTTTGTTGACCGTCGATCAATAATATGAGTCGAGCACTCTCCGAGTGGAGTGTATTCGATAAAGTTCTTGCGTCGACCAAGGACATGTGAGGGCGCTGGCGGCGTGTAGGTAGTAAAGTATGTTTAGGCAGGTTGAGCTAACTCACAGAATATGAAAATATTGAAACACTTGGAGCGCATGTCGATAGCGTTTATGGTGTCAGCATTCAAACGGGCCTCTTTAAATTCACAAGCGCTCTGCTATACAGTTACAATTTCTATGCCTATGATAATTTTAATGATAGGTATTATAATCGCATTTGTATTTTTTTTTCTGTATCGTTTTGTACAGACTAGATAAGCGCACAATGTCTACGAAAATACCAACTGCCTCTGCGAGACAGATTTTTCTAGTGTAGAGACTTTGTAATGAAATTGTGTATGCTTATTGAAATCAAATAAATTTGATTTTTTTATGGATGCAAATCGTTATGCTGATACTAATAAACGTTAAAATGTCTGCTGGCTCGACCTGGAACGAAGAAACTAGTTAGAATTAATTTCCCTTCAAAATAAGACTGAAGTGATATCGCTCTAATTCTGACAAATAATATGTATTAACTAACATCAACCTTTACGAACGTTCGTATACTCCTCTTCATTAATGCAATGTTACTTCCCGAAGTCAAGCAAGATAGCCGACGTTATAAGCCTAGCCAAAGCATTAGATAATTTCAGACCCTTTGGTTACGTACGACTATACCGAATGGTTGTGGGTACCTACGTACTTTCATGCTTACCATATCAAATAATCAACTTAGACATTTCAAAGAAGGATGATACGTTAAACCCTAACATTTAACGGATTTGGAAACATCAACTATGAAAACGGGCAGTTGAATTAAATTGAATTTTGTCAGAAACATTCCCACTTGAAATCTCACGTAGAATTGAGGGACTGGAACGCATGTGGTCATACGTTAAACCCTAACATTTCACGGATTTGAAACATAAACTATGAAAACGGGCAGTTGAATTTAATTGAAATTTTTTAGAAACATTCCCACTTGAAATCTCACGTAGAATAGTGGGACTGGAACGCATGTGAACGGAACGGGAACGGCATGACCTTAAATTTCATGCTCGATCACAAAATGTTGTCGTAAGAAGCTGCGTCGTCGATCGCTTATGTAGTGTGGGCATTGTGATGGTCCCATCATGTCATCGTTATACAGCATGTTTTTCAATTCCAGCACTTATTCTCCAGAGTCGCCTGATGTGCCTAATGCAATTGAATTGTCAAACATCAAATTGTTCCCAGTGGTAGCGCTGTGCGTGGCGTCGTCGGTCAGACAACACCGCTCCGATGGCGTCGTCGCAGATGGAAGTTGGAACAAATATTTGCGAGCGCGTCTGACGCGTCGGTGACGTAAAAGCAAACGCGACGCGCACTGAAGGGGCTTTGCTTCCATCCATTGCAGGATGTAGCGTGAAACTCTGTTCAGAATCAGCGTGTTAGCGATTATCGCAAAATTAGCTATAACAATAGCTAGTCTGTCTAATTTTTCTTTGGACGGCGCTGCGGCGGCGGCGGCGGTGGCTAAAGCACCAACGTCGTCGATTACTTCTTTGACGGTATCTTCAAGAAATCGAACGATCGCTTTCTAATTTCTGACGCTGTCGAATTTCGTCGTGAATTTTGAGCATAGTTCTCCAGCAGAGAGAGAGAGAGAGAGAGAGAGGGGGGGGGGGGGGGGGGGTGAGAGAAGGCTTATGAAGGCATATGTATGAAATAGGAGATATAGAGGAGTCGCAAGTGTCGAGAGAATTGGAATCAGAAAATGAATTTCTGAATGAGGAATACATAGTACTGAAGTGAAGCCAAATTTAATTATACTCTCTCGTGTCTGGGTAGTCTATGAGGCTGTTGCGTTGAATGGCTTCGTATTGTATTGTCTACGACATGGATAGCCGCGAGCCAGATGCCGGCGAATATTCCGGTTCAAAGCGGTTCATATATTTAGCACTCGACACGCAAGCTATTTATACCTATCTACATCAAAGTAAACGATAGACCGCGCTGTCGCGAAATTTCTGCTATGAAACGAGTAATTTTTTGGCGGTATTGCATTAGTTTGCAGTGTTTCTTTACCTACCTGTATTAAATATTTATAATCTTTACTTTCTCAATTGAAATGTATTGTCGTTCATATAAGACGTAATGTCTTGCGCCAAATTTTTATTTGGCGGAAGATATCCTCTATGATCGCGGACTTCGTCTTTTTAGGAGGATCCAAATTTTAAAATTGTTATGAACACATAATTATGTTCTTGTATAAATAATTATGTTCTATACCTATTTACAGCTACACTCACTCTCTTAGTTATGCACTACCGGCATGCTGCAGCTGTGTTTATTCAGGATTCCCGCTGTTTTTAAATCGAATCCTGGTTATAACTGCTTCTTAAAACTGGATCTGGGTGGTTCTGTTGAAATATGAACGCCAAAAAAAAATCGTTCCTAAATCTAACTGATTTCCTGTAGTATGAACAATTTTACTTACATAGTTTCTTACTATCAGATTATTGGTTTTCGTTATTAGCAATAAATTGTAATTATGTACGTTATAAGAACTTGAAATTAAAACAAACCAACCCTTAAAACCAAATTAGATGTACCTAGGAGTGAAATGGGCTGATATACCTTCAAAACTGCTGCTTTTGGACAGGTCCTTATCCGAACCTGAAGTTAGTGGATATGGAATCTCCACAAAACTACTAAACATTTACTAAACATTTAGAAAACAAAGACCCGATGATCTTGAAAACTGCTGATCCGATTTCCACGAAACAGATAAGAATCTTCTCATAAATAATATAATTCGGTGTAAAAAAACGCACGTTAAGTTTTTCAATGTCACGCTTGAATCATCTTTCATTTGTTTCAATAAATATTTTTCAACATTCAGAATTATTTCCCGAGAACGACTGCTTATCTGTTTTAAAAGAACAAAACAAACGTAACAACAAAACAACAAATAAGACATTTGATTGTTTACCAGTGACGAACTTTTAAAACCCGCGCTGGCATTGGTGACGACGCCGCCGCCGCGCCGCCATGACGTTGCGTTGGTAGGGGGTGGTTGATTGAATAGGTTCGCACACACACGCAGCATCGAGTTCGAAAAGGGCATTATATAAATTAGATAATTTGGAAAATATGTTAGACATTTTATTTTATTCCAAATAAAATAAAATAAATCTTCGTCGACTTTGACTAGAAAACAACCGGTTCTTAGAACATATTAATCTAATATCTAATGGAGATGTCATATTAATTGATTGAAGTAGACATTAAGGTAGGCGAGAGTTGTCATGAATCTGGTGCGTGATGCATTACAAACTAATAACTATATTTGGCTTTTCTCATAATGCCTTCTCTAATGCAATTAATGGTTGCAACACTTCTTGCAACTGGTTCCAGCCGTCCGCCATAATTTGGTCTGTTATCTTTATTAGTTAGTTAGTAGGTATATAACTGTATATAATAACAAATACCACGCTATCTATACTTTGTTATTTGTTTCCCAAAACGCTGTACTAGTGAGTGAGGGGACTGCAGGTAATGACAGTAATAACGGGTGTCCAGTGGCAGATTTCAAACTTCGAACATTTTTAATTTTCGAACGTGTCAATCTGTCAAAATAAAAATTCGACGCAGCAAAGTTGCGGATTTTTTTCGATGCTATGGAACAGTGGACTGGAGAGCATCGCGCTTTTGCCGTCGAGGCTTACTTATTAAGTGGTTTTTCGCTAACTGAAGCTCGCCGTCCGGTTTAACAATCGATACCGTACCCGTCGATTATCTGATGGACCATCGCTGAATGTTATCCAGTCTTGGATAGCCAAGTTTAGAGCTACAGGATCAACAATGAATAAACTCAGACCAGGACCTTCACCAACTATAGCCACGGATGAAACATTGAGAGAGTCATGTTTTCTGTGACTGAAAATCAAAACCAGCGCGGCCAAAATGTGACCGTGAATTCAGAGAGATATTCTGAGATGATTAATAATTTCTTTATGCCGGAACTGCAGAATAGTCTATATTTTAACCGAAACACTTGGTTCCAGCAGGATGGGGCTACAGCACAAACGGCCATTGTTTCTATGCATGCAGTTCGACAGTTTTTTCCTGAAAAAAACATCTCTCGCAACGGCAGCATACCGTGGCCACCTCGGTCTCCGGATTTAAGCCCTTGTGACTTTTTTTATGGGGATATCTAAAATCTGTCGTATACAAATCAAATCCAAGCACTGACACAATTAAAAGAAAATATCCGATCTGAAATCGGCAACATTTCACAGGCGCTCTGCAAACGCGTATTCAAAAACATGCGAGCTAGACTCGAAGAGTGTGTGCGGCTCAATGGTCGACATTTAGGAAACGTTGTTTTCAAAAATTAAATCCGCATTTATTATCTTTCATTTTCATTAAAAATATTTTAAATAAACACTGTAGTTTTTTTTATATAAATTTTTAAAGTATCAAATCTGCCGCTGGACAACCTGTAGAAGACAGAGATAGAATCTATGTTTTAACTGACATCTGTCATACGGAGGTTATGGCGATGGCGAGATGGATATTTCTTTGTAAGTCTTGTATTTATCTAAATATTTAGAGCAAGTATTAAATACAAAAGTTAATTAAGTTTTGCTATGATTAAATTCAAATCTAGAATTTATTATAATCTCTGTAAGATATTGATGTTAAATAAAAATAAAAAAAATGTGTAAGATATTAGTATCTGTAGCTTTCGTTAAAACTGGAACTATTTGATTAAGGCCCACTTGCACCAACACAAATTTAATATATAAACCAGTTTAACTCGTTAAGCTAGCACCCGTTGACTGTGGGAACCGCGTTTAAATCCATAACTCGCTACTTAACTTTAAACTCGTGTTGGTGCAAGTGGGCCTAAGACATACATATTACAATTAGAATTGAATGACAAAAAACAAGAAGGAAAGAAAATTATTCTAAACTAAGGCCCACTTGCACCAACACGAGTTTAAAGTTAAGTAGCGAGTTATGGATTTAAACGCGGTTCCCACAGTCAAATGGTGCTAGCTTAAACTGGTTTAGCGAGTTAAACTGGTTTATATATTAAATTTGTGTTGGTGCAAGTGGGCCTAAATCACCTACAACTAGAAATAAACTACATACTCGTATAAAATAACATAATAAAAAAACAACCCTCCTAAAAATTAAGGAGCTGTCGGTAGAATGCCACGATCCGGGTTGACCTACCGCGTATAGACGCGCCGCGCGCCAGTGCGACAGAGCACCTCCTCGACTTCAGCCTCAGCTCGCTAGATAAACAATTTCATCGAATGAGAGTCAGATTCAGATTATATTTATTTGTGTAATTTGTGTGTTACATTTAAGGCGGTGACAAACGCCAAATACGCAAAACATGCAAAAAGTGCGACAAACAAGGTCCAAAACTGACCAATTGACACACATTCAGAAAATTAAAAAAATACCAACCTATATTTTGGTTCCTTACCAACAAAGTGCATTGCTGGTTTTTTTAATAATGAGTAAAAGTAAGTAATAAACATAAAATTAAAAATATATAAAAAAAGCATGAATTTTTGAAAATCTGAGTATGTGTGTATTATTACAATTTTACAATACCACCGATTCAAAGGTCACAAAGCTCTGAGAAAACTCTATTCAATTTTTTTTATTATTTTATCCACGAAAGGAGATAAAAATAAAAAACAAAAAACGCCTACATGAAATTATTGACGTAATTCTTCAGTCGGAAGGGTAAAATTTTTGCCTTCGTCAATTTAGCAGGCACTTCAATACTAGATACAATTTTAGTTCCGGGCTCGCTTGCTCGCTCCTGCCCTGCTGCGCCCGCGTGTCGGTCGTCATTTCTGTCTTCTGTGTTTGGATCGAATGGAAAAAAGATAGGTGGTTAGGTATATTTGTACCGTGTGGGATGGTAATTTAAAATAATAGCCCCACTGCATCTCTCCCCGTGCATGTCGTAAAAGGCGACTGAGGGATTTTTTTATGTAAACTGACACAGTTTGCTATATCACCTATAACATCCGTGATGTCAGCCCATAACACCGGGTGAACTTAGGTGCCATGTCAGTGCTTCCCTTTGGTCGTGCCGGCTACACTAAACTGGACGGAAAATACAAACTATTTCGGGATATGACTCCCTTCTTTTTTTCCGTCCAGTTCAGTGAAGCCGGTACGACCGAAGAAAAGCACTGACATAGCACCTACTTCACCAGTTGTTACGAGCTGACATCTCGGATGTTGTATTGTAGGTGATGTTGCCACCGTGTCATTTTCCGTACCAGTATACAGTACGACCGTATCAGTAATATCTCTCTTCTGTGGTATCTAGCAGTATACGCTCCGGTACGTAACTTGACGGGGCGTTATATGCATGGCTTTCGTTGGTATAACCACAGAATAACTAATAGGTACTGTGGTATAACCATAGAATACTTATAATACTGGCGTATAGAAGCGACGCTCCGCCTCGAAGCGAGTTTGCTTCCCCCCGCGCCCCGCAGCCCGCGAGCGCTGTCTGGTCGACTTCTGGCGGACGGCTAGTCAGGCTGGCACCGACTGTCGAGAGGAGAGCGAGCGCACCTTCGAGAGGGAGTAGTAGCTACTTACACGTACGCGCGCGGTTCTTTCGCACTCACAGCACAGAACAACGATCGGGCCGGCCGCGCCCGCGCGCGCGGTGGACTTCAAACCTCCTTGTTCGCACTTACTTAGAGATGCAAGGCGCAATTTTGCACAAAAATTTCACTTGAAATTTTGCAGTGAAATTTTGCACTTTCTGCAAAATTACTGTGAAATTTTCATTCTTATGTGAAATAATGAAATTTATGTTACACAAATCAGATATCAATTTGGTTTCTTATTCTTCTTCTTGAGTCAATTTTAATGTCCTACTACTGAGCGCAAGCCTTTCCCATGAACATGGAAGGGAATTGTTATACATTTCCACGTGACAAGCTGGATTGGAAGCGGTGTCCACAACAATTTTATATGTACTGCTGTGCACAGGTTTCCTCACGGTGTTTTCCTTCACCGGAGCGAATCTTAATCATATGAACATTTAAAAAAAGTGGCCGCCATTTTGAACTTTTTAGTTACTGGACCGATTGCTTTCAAAGTCGATATCTGGGTGTCTGTGTGGGCTCTGAATACGAATCCGTTGTCAAAATTTAAAAAAAGTGGCCGCCATTTTGAACTTTTTAGTTACTGGACCGATTGCTTTCAAAGTCGATATCTGGGTGTCTGTGTGGGCTCTGAATACGAATCCGTTGTCAAAATTTAAAAAAAGTGGCCGCCATTTTGAACTTTTTAGTTACTGGACCGATTGCTTTCAAAGTCGATATCTGGGTGTCTGTGTGGGCTCTGAATACGAATCCGTTGTCAAAATTAAAAAAAAGCGGTTGCCATTTTGAACTTTTTAGTTACTGGACCGATTGCTTTCAAAGTCGATATCTGGGTGTCTGTGTGGGCTCTGAATACGAATCCGTTGTCAAAATTTAAAAAAAGCGGCTGCCATTTTGAACTTTTTAGTTACTGGACCGATTGCTTTCAAAGTCGATATCTGGGTGTCTGTGTGGGCTCTGAATACGAATCCGTTGTCAAAATTAAAAAAAAGTGGCCGCCATTTTGAACTTTTTAGTTACTGGACCGATTGCTTTCAAAGTCGATATCTGGGTGTCTGTGTGGGCTCTGAATACGAATCCGTTATCAAAATTTAAAAAAAGCGGCTGCCATTTTGAACTTTTTAGTTACTGGACCGATTGCTTTCAAAGTCGATATCTGGGTGTCTGTGTGGGCTCTGAATACGAATCCGTTGTCAAAATTTAAAAAAAGTGGCCGCCATTTTGAACTTTTTAGTTACTGGACCGATTGCTTTCAAAGTCGATATCTGGGTGTCTGTGTGGGCTCTGAATACGAATCCGTTGTCAAAATTTAAAAAAAGTGGCCGCCATTTTGAACTTTTTAGTTACTGGACCGATTGCTTTCAAAGTCGATATCTGGGTGTCTGTGTGGACTCTGAATACGAATCCGTTGTCAAAATTTAAAAAAGTGGCCGCCATTTTGAACTTTTTAGTTACTGGACCGATTGCTTTCAAAGTCGATATCTGGGTGTCTGTGTGGACTCTGAATACGAATCCGTTGTCAAAATTTAAAAAAAGCGGCTGCCATTTTGAACTTCTTAGTTACTGGACCGATTGCTTTCAAAATCGATATCTGGGTGTCTGTGTGGGCTCTGAATACGAATCTGTAGTGAACATTTAAAAAAAGTTGCCGCCATTTTGAACTTTTTAATTACTGGACCGATTGATTTCAAAATCGATATCTGGGTGTTTGTGTGGACTCTGAATACAAATATGTAGTGAATATTTAAAAAAAGTTGCCGCCATTTTGACCTTTTTAGTTATTCGACCGATTGCTTTCAAAATCAATATCTGGGTGTCTGTGTGGACTCTGAATACGAATCCGTTGTCAAAATTTAAAAAAAGCGGCTGCCATTTTGAACTTTTTAGTTACTGGACCGATTGCTTTCAAAATCGATATCTGGGTGTCTGTGTGGGCTCTGAATACGAATCTGTAGTGAACATTTAAAAAAAGTTGCCGCCATTTTGAACTTTTTAATTACTGGACCGATTGATTTCAAAATCGATATCTGGGTGTTTGTGTGGACTCTGAATACAAATATGTAGTGAATATTTAAAAAAAGTTGCCGCCATTTTGACCTTTTTAGTTATTCGACCGATTGCTTTCAAAATCAATATCTGGGTGTCTGTGTGGGCTCTGAATACGAATCCGTTGTCAAAATAAAAAAAAAACGGCCTCCATTTTGAACTTTTTAGTTACTGGACCGATTGCTTTCAAAATCGATATCTGGGTGTCTGCGTGGGCTCTGAATACGAATCTGTAGTGAACATTAAAAAAAAGTGGCCGCCATTTTGAACTTTTTAGTTACTGGACCGATTGCTTTCAAAATTGATATCTGGGTATCTGTATGGGCTCTGAATACGAATCCGTTTTCAAAATTTAAAAATAGTTGCCGCCATCTTGCACTTTTTAGTTTTGACTACAGATTCATATTTAGAGCCCACACAGACACGCAGATATCTATTTTGAAAGCAATCGGTCCAGTAACTAAAAAGTTTAAAATGGCGGCCACTTAATTTTGACTACAGATTCGTATTCAGAGCACACACAGACACCCAGACATCGATTTTGAAAGCAATTGGTCCAGTAACTGAAAAGTTCAAAATGGCGGCCACTTTTTTTAAATTTTGACTACAGATTCGTATTCAGAGCCTACACAGACACCCAGATATCAATTTTGAAATCAATCGGTCCAGTAACTAAAAAGTTTAAAATGGCGGCCACTTAATTTTGACTACAGATTCGTATTCAGAGCACACACAGACACCCAGACATCGATTTTGAAAGCAATTGGTCCAGTAACTGAAAAGTTCAAAATGGCGGCCACTTTTTTTAAATTTTGACTACAGATTCGTATTCAGAGCCTACACAGACACCCAGATATCAATTTTGATATCAATCGGTCCAGTAACTAAAAAGTTCAAAATGGCGGCCACTTTTTTTTAATTTTGACTACAGATTCGTATTCCGAGCCCACACAGACACCCAGATATCGATTTTGAAAGCAATCGGTCCAGTAACTGAAAAGTTTAAAATGGCGGCCACTTTTTTTATTTTGATTACAGATTCGTATTCAGAGCCTACACAGACACCCAGATATCAATTTTGAAAGCAATCGGTCCAGTAACTAAAAAGTTCAAAATGGCGGCCACTTTTTTTTATTTTGATTACAGATTCGTATTCAGAGCCTACACAGCCACCCAGATATCAATTTTGAAAGCAATCGGTCCAGTAACTGAAAAGTTCAAAATGGCGGCCACTTTTTTTTTATTTTGATTACAGATTCGTATTCAGAGCCTACACAGACACCCAGATATCAATTTTGAAAGCAATCGGTCCAGTAACTGAAAAGTTCAAAATGGCGGCCACTTTTTTTATTTTGATTACAGATTCGTATTCAGAGCCTACACAGACACCCAGATATCAATTTTGAAAGCAATCGGTCCAGTAACTAAAAAGTTCAAAATGGCGGCCACTTTTTTTTAATTTTGATTACAGATTCGTATTCAGAGCCTACACAGACACCCAGATATCAATTTTGAAAGCAATCGGTCCAGTAACTAAAAAGTTCAAAATGGCGGCAAGTATACATTGAAAATTTCACTTTAGCTTCACATACGATTCGGCTTAAAAATAATAAAAATGGAATACCTATTGCAAAGTTTCCAAAATTTAGTGAAACTTTCACTGCAAAATTGTCGTTTAGTTAGCGAGTAAAAATAAAACATGTGCATATAAGTTGATGTTTTTCTTTTTTTCTTGCCCTCCAATAATGTTAAGAGGTACATATACATAGATAGTCATAATGAAAAATGTTTCCTTTTAAATTACATCAAATATAATTTATAATATTGTCCACTACAAACTTCTCATAAAGAGTGCCAACCCTGTACCCAAGTTATCGAGGTCGCACCAATACACGCAAAGGCGCCCGCGTACGTGAGCAGTAGGTACACATTTTCGGCCGCTTCATAGAAAATGTGACTAGTGTCACTGTCTGCGCTTGAGATGCAAGGACTATAGAACCGTGCCTAAATAAAAGTAGCCTAGCAACAGCGGCGCGCTGCGGAGCGGGGGCGGCGGCGGCGGCGGCACTGTGGTGGCGCGGAGCGGTGACGACGCGGCGGCGCGGCGCGGCGCGGAGGAGCGGCGGCGCGGCGCGGAGGAGCGGCTTGTTATTGCTTGCTTGCATGCGTGAGTGGCACGCTGCTACTGAGTTACCGCACCGCACCGCACCCCACCGCACCGTGCCATGCTGCCGCCGCGCGCGCCGCGCGCGCCGGCCGGTACCTATGTTGCTATGATATTTGCCATACATACCTAAATGCCTATCTACCTATTACCTACCTACCTATTTTTATTTTAGTTTTCATCGATAGTCTATTTAGAGGTTTATAAAAAGTGGTAAGTACATGAACTAAAATAATTTGGAAGAAATTACAATAAAATGTTATTTAGGTAAAATAATAAAAAATAAAAAATTAGAATCACGCATCAGTTACATAAGCCACAATCATTTTAATAATTAAAATAATAAAAAAGCAAAAAAAAAAAACATACGAAAGTGGGATTCGAACACCGAACCATCAACTCTTTAGGCTGATAGCGACAAACTACGCTAAATGTGACTTGAACGTGCGAAGCGAAATTAGCAGTCGCATGGAACATTATGTAGAATTCTCGAATGCTCAAGGTCGTTGGCGTTTGTCACGGCCTTAAGTCCGAAAGGTTGTGTCCGTGTCGGGTGAGTCAGCTAACTTACGACAAGGGAATGACACTATAGCGGCGCTACCTCGCTAGTCACTGCAACGCCGCGTCGCGTCGCGTCGTCGTCGCCGCCCCCAGGCTGTTTCGACTATATGATGATTCCAAGATGATTAATAATTTATGAGCAGTATAAAGAGTTAGTGTTTTATTTAATTAATATAATATCTATTACGTTATTTTATTAATATGTTCAAATTATAATAAAGAGTTCCGACCAAGCGCCCACTAGAAGTACATATCTACGTAATAAACTCAAATGCGCACTTAAGATGCACTGGGAACTACTGGTAGTATGTAAATAATGCATACACGTGCGCGTGGAAGCCCAGATGCAGCTTAGTAACATGCACGATCTCTAACACGTGACGTGACTACGTGACACGGCCAGGCATAGTATAACATCAGTATCATTAAAGTACGCACTATTACGTTATATATAACCAATATTATTTTCTTTGAATATGAACCATTACTAACTTTATCGAGATTTCTAATTCAAATACAGGGTGTCCCAGAAACCGACGATAATCCTTTAACAGGAGATAGTGCTGCTAATTACCTCTCAGAATATCTAATTTTAGGTTTAGTAAAAATGGCTTAGTTTTTGAGATATTGTCATTTATGTAAAAATCCAAAATTTTCTCCCTCAGCTCATTTTTTTAAATGCCACATGTACAAATGTAAGATTTTCTTAAATCTAGTTTTTGTCAAATATTCCTGAAAAGTAAGGCTTTCACACGGTATAATTGATTTTTTCATGTTTAATCCTGCTTAGCTGAAAAACGACTTAAAAGCCACATGTTAAAAATTTTTCAGCCTCATCCCTTGAGTTTGGCCCTTCGCGGTAAAAAAAAAAAAATTACTACACTAAAGTGGCATTATGCAACAAAAATACGCTCATCTAATGTAGTTTTTAAATGGTACATCACTTACCGATTTGCCCAACAATTTATGAGATATTGTTATTTAACTGAAAAAGGACCTCGGAATTTGATATCTGTTCTACCAAGTACGAATTGGAATAAAATAAACACTTGAAGTAAATTGGTCTCGCTTTCACCTTGCTTTTTCGATTGCGGTTGTTCCAGGTGCAGTAGCAGAAGCCAACGATAGTAATTCGATGGCCGAAGCAAACCGCTATATACTTATAGACGAAGATTCTGCTCGGCCCTAAAGAATAATAAAAACTAAATATTTTGTCGAAGTGATTACGTGAAAGAGCACAAGGAGGAAATATCATATTTAAACGTGTGGTTTACTCAAGTACATATCATCAATGCAAAGGGACTATAGTGCACACCGACCAAATGCAAGGATTAACTAACGGACTAGATAAGGTTTACCCTTCAAAATATACAATATTATATACTTACAAGAAGAGCATCTCGCTCGAGGTGCCCACTGAGCTGGACTGGAAGCAAACTGGAAGGGAACTGTCAAAAGCAAGGAAGTTTAAAAAAGATGAAGATCTAGGAAAATTTTTACAAGTTTGAAATAATTTCGTAAAAGGTCGATGTTGTTGTGGTTGCTGTTATTGATCCTAAGATTGTTGTCGTTATTATCCCTCCGTCACCAATAATTTCTATGGAAGGGTAACTAATAAAACAAATGAACATTGAGAATAGTCTCAGGGGGCATTTTTATCAGGAAAAATGTTTTGCTTATAATAAACTGTAAATAAAATCATCAAATTAGCAATAGGTGCCTAACGTATTTCCATTAACTATCCTTCGTAACGAGCGGAGTTAGTACCTACTTCCGTATTTAATCGAAGAAAACTATAATCTCTAGATCAGCTCTCTATGTTCATAAATCAACAAACATCTGCATCTTTTATTGCCGTTTGTATATGCACGTGCAACTTATGTGTAGTGATTAGTAATTTTCCCTTGCGCAATAGTTGGAGCAACACATCTGGGCATTTACAGCACATAGGTACCCACTACCCACACACATTTTACGGGTACTATCACGGGCGCTGAAAAGTGCCTCGCGCTAGACAGGAGCGACAATATCTGTCACAAGCAATTAGAGATTAAGATCGATCACGACTACAGCTCTATAAATTGTAAAACAACAGCATTTATTTATGTATTGTAAAATGAAATGAGACACAATAAAATTACTTCTGATTCTGATTCTGATTCTGATTCTGCTGCTCTGAGGAACTAGCATCCCTTATTCCCGCCACCCGTCGTATTATACCCGTCCTATAATAGCTCCGCATCACTGGTCGCAGAGAAACTTTTCACCCTTTTGTTGCTGCAAGTAATATTAGTGGTATATCTATCTATACTCAAGGGAAGTTCTTGTATGGTATTGAACGTTCCAATTTAAAAAATAAAGTAAGGTTCGAATCAGGTGACTTGGTCAAGGTTGCATAAAAATAATTATGTCTATCAAATCTTATTATTCTCACATGATCTGTGCATTTTCCACAGCCGTTCTTCAAATGTTTTTGTAAATGTTTTTACTGTATTTCCACTAGACTGGTTAACAAATCAACCGATCAATTGGCGGTAATGTTTTCCAATTTTTTTTATCAGCAGACAAAGTAGCCACGTCTAACACGAGACAAAAATGTTATACTAAGCTGTATGAAAAACGTCGTTATCCTTCTCAATAGGTCTCGGTCATCATTACCATCATCAGTTGCATATCAGGTGTCGGTTCCATGTAAGACTCGGGACGCGGTGATTGTAATATGTAATCGTACAATAGGTAATCGTGAACATGTATTTGTGTATTTCTCTTTGTCAGAAAGGTTGTCTCGTTAATGAAAGTCAAGTGATATTTGTCCCTAAGTGACGCAGATTACAGGTTTTAATTTTATAATAAAATGAAATAATTTTTTATGATTTTAATTTTTTACTAAGCATTTCTAGTTTTACGATATAATCATTGTTATTTTAGGGTTTATTATTATTATTGTAACCTGTTGCGATGTGCCACAATTTTTAGTTTCATCAATATGTAATTTACAACACTACAGCACACCTATGTAGGGCATCGGATTCTCGCGTTAGCGAAGTGCGGTCTACTCTCCCTGGCTGACTAGGCCTGTCTGGGAAAGGTATACCTATATTAGATAGTATTTATTAATTAACTTTTTTCTTAGTATTAAAACCTTAAATGTTATGGATTAGCGCTTAGAGGCACTCATTTCAACATCACGTACATTTTCGGTGTTTTTAGATTTTTTACAAAGCTGAACATAGCAGGAACGTCCTCCGGACGACGCGACGCAGCTGTCAAGTTGCCAACACTGGCGTGATTAGGCCCAGCGTCCACGAGACCAGAACACTTCCGCATCACCTACTTACATTAACTGCCAGCAACACGCGGAAATACCGGTTCTATCCAGTCGACCGAATAGCTAGGTAATAAAATTTAAAAGAAAAACTGGTTTTGCGCCTAAATTCGCTATTCTCCAGAGCTGTACGAGTATTTACGCCAAAGTTAACTAGTTTCAGAGCTTTACGCTAAAGTTAACTATTCCCCAGACCTGCACAAGTTTTTGCACCAAAGTGCGCTACCCTCTAGAACTGTTCACACGCCAATGTTCCCTATTCTTCAGTGTTTACGTTACGAGCAACGCCTTCTTACGCCAAAGTTCGGTTCTCCAAGTGTGGAAAACTCTTCTTACCTAGCTGAATAATGAGAGAGAATACGATTACCTATCGTCCGTACTAAATCTCATGCGTCATTCATGAATCAGTCAGAGGCATCTTAAAGCTTACTTACTCGTAAACTAGGACGTTCACTTAATGCATTTTTAAAGACGGGAAGTAGGTATTTATTATGCCGCGGGTATAATAGCGGCGGTTGGTCGACGCGATCAGGGTCCGAGGTTCTATTCGACGAAAAACTTGGTGTTGGAAGCAAACAGTGAGCTTTTATTATTACACCCAAGTTAGTCAAGAATATTCCGAATGGGCGATAAAACGGATCCTTGCGGAAACCGCTCAGCACATTTTTTTAAGTAATCCGGTATGGGTGGCTGAGTCGGAGGGGCCAAAGCGCATGCTCCGAACAGCCAATATCACCTCCGAGAAGGTAGGTGCCATACCGGAGACTTCCCTGGATTGCTAGCTATACTGGACTAGAGGAGAACACAGCCGAGGCTGCTATGCGGCCATATTACATCCAGTCCAGTGCGGTGGTGGCTGCACATGGTGGGATTTCGAAATATCTTCACCCACTCGCACCAGAAATTGCCAGTTCCTGAGAAAATCCCCGAACCATAATAATAACAGTTTTCCACGAAAACCAAAGTGCCATAATTTGTATAGAAGAGGTTTTATGGTAACTCTGTCAAACGCTTTGTCGTAGTCCACGTAAATGATGTCCGCGTGCATTTGTCTACACATTCAAGCAAGTTGGTGACCGTTGATCGTCTTGGGGCAAATCCATGCTGTTCCTCAAGAATTGCGTTCTCCTGTGCTAGAAATTCTCCATAATCTTGCAGGCAATACTGGTCAAGCTAATTGGACGGTAGTTGATGTTAGTGGTAGTTTGTGTTTTGCTGTAATTTACCTGAGTTCTTGCAACACAACCCCGATTGTCGGGATACGGCGCGTGGTATGTACTTACATGGTGTATTGATGTTCTGAAAATATTTATAAGAAATATTTTTTATTTATTTGCTTTTGTAACCTAATCCTGTCCAGAAATACTTTATCTAGGATAATGAGCATTGATTCGAAAAAAGTCCAAACGATAAGCATTATGCAGCTTGATTTTAATTAGTTTTCAAATCGTCTGATTTAAAGACTTGCAATTCTCAATCAATTATATGTACCACATATGTACTAATGCGAAAGCGCCAACCATAATATTGTGATGGAACTCAGTATATTGATGTGTTGTGAGCGTGTTGTGAGCCACATAACGTGCGTCTACTTCAACCATTGGTCGAAACTAGCGTGCTTGAAGAAGAATAAAAACTCTAAAAATAGAAGCGACGACAAATTTTGCCTGAAAATTACGTGATCTTCAGATACCGCGCTAAACGATTTTGACCACGCTACTAGTTTTTTTTTTTGCGTTATTTTTGGCTACCTTCAACGTTTTATGTTATTATTAGACTCGGTGGACGTAGGCGTCGGTTTTATCTTATCGATCGGTATTAAAAACGTGTTAGCTGCCAGATACGAGATACAAATTGTCGACGTTTTGTGGGAAAATGCCAGGTGAATGGAAAAGAAAAGGTGAATCGAACAAACTATACTGCGACATTACCTATGGCAGACATTACAACTTCAGAATAGCAAAACAGTAAGAAATAGCTGGAAAAAACACTAGAAATATTAACAACGCTATTAGACATCAAAACGAACTAAATGAATTCAGATTGAGTGAGCCGCGTTTGATATGAATAGTTATTCCTCATCATCATCATCACTCGCGTGTGCGTTAAGATGATTCACCTTTTCCGTTATAGTGTAGTATCTGACACGTATTTTCCGCACTCGTGGGAATTTGACCAAGACGAGGACAAATGCGTTGCATTTTACGATAACATTTTAATTGATAATTTTTGCCTGTTCATTAATGAATGAATAGGTTCATTAAAAGTAATTTTTACAATGAACAAACTTTTGTTAACATTATTTTTGAAGCGATGGTTTTTAACGCACGTTTGGGATGGGGCCCTAACTCACAAAAAGTGAAACGTCACGAAAGTACGGAAGTTGTAACGCTCCTCATTGGCTGTGCGGCGCGTAGCTTTTTAAGTCAAAGCATTACATAAGTTGAAAGGAATATAGCATAGATGGCGCTATCCCGATCGAAATTTTAATATTATAAGTTGATTTTAAATACAAAGCGTAAGAAGCTTCGCTTCTGTCGGGTGTTCCAAGACACCTCACCTTTTTTTTTCATATCATTGTAATTGATTTCGAATGACTAAATGCAGAAAGGGCACATCAGCATCTTTTTGCGGTTTCCAATTTTTGATGGGATTATAAATTTGGTGAAGGTGTAGTTACATCCTTCTGTGTAAAAAGTTACATCTGGGACTGCTTTAACCATGTTTTTATGAGGCGTATAACCTTAGTTTAGCGCATAAAGTGCCCAATATGTGCCCTGTCTGCAAACAATCTATGGCAACTCCATCCGATTTCGAGACTGTCATCCTTACGACAGAAGCATAGACCTAATAAACAAGTTGAAACAGTATAACACTTAGTACACCACGGTAGATGAATATACTGACAAAGTAATAATGGAAGCCTCTGAAATTAAAGACAAATTGCCAGTTTACAACGTAGACAGCGGCATGATTAAGTACTACCTTCCAAAACTGGTTTCCGAAGTACTATTTCCTCATTAAACTGTCATCGAGTACATGTATCCGGGTACTTCTTACGTAAATTTATCAATTAGTGCAGTTCCAGTACCGATTAGTTTCTGGACGGGAAGGTTCCATAACAAGGCGTGCCGTGAAAAGTCCACGCTTGGCTGGCGGGCGCCGCGCCGTCGTCGTCGCCGTCGTATCGTCGTCGCTCGACCGCGCCGGGCGAGCCCCTCGCGAATCGAACTTCGTCCACTTGCCGGCAGTCTTATCAGCCGTCACCGTGACGTAGCGTGTGACGAGATTCCGTCCTCCCCACCACGAGTCCACCATCATTAGGATCGCCTACGCTTATCTGTCGCTTCCAAGAAACTCATATAGAACTCGCTGCAGGACGACTGCGTGTCGTGGTAGGCAGTCCGACGCGGTGGAATTTCAAGCGTCTCTGTTAAATCATTCTCGTCACTTCAATCAGTCAGTATGAAAGCGGTTGGGGTACGGAGCGCACGCGTCCCCCGGTCGTGTGCCTAGGTTTAATAGTGTATTAACGCGAGTGATCTGATAATTTTAAGTGTGACCAAAAATAACTCTCTGCTGTGATATATTAAATATAAAAATAGAAAACCAAAATCGAAGCATTTAAATTAATAACTACAAAGATGTCTCTGCTAGAACTGGAGGAGGTGTCCGGCACGACCGGCGATGTCTTCGAAGACTTCCTCGTCGTGTTCCGCCGATGCTTGGCAAAGGTAAATGCATTCTAAATTTGGCATATTTCAGCGTGTATCGTCAGTTCATAGCTGCGTCTCGAGCCAGAGAGAACGTACTGGCTAACACTCTAGACGCACATTTGAGGACATGGATTATAATGCGGATTTGTGGGACTGGTTCAGCGAGGTACTAGAATAGATTATTTTCATGAATGTCCTTCTAATCTATGAGGACTTTAGACGGTAAAAGGTCATTTCGAGATATACATTCCACAACTTTTAGCGTCTAAGGTCCAAAATGGTCCACATTCATTGGTCACGGATTTCGAGCACGCATCATCTAGTGATCCTTGACCCCGCCACGTGGTTTCTCATTATTTCGTTACATGACTGCTCGGTTTGAATCTCTCCAGCTGGTTTGTGTGAAATGGTCGCATCCGCTCCTTTTAATTTCAAATATTCAAATATGTCACTGGGAATCAAAATTCATGGCTCATTCTGAACTGTTAGCGTAACATAGTGCAATGAACGAGCAGGCATACATGTTTGCAAAATGCGTTTACATTACACCAACTAATGTAGTTGTATTACTTATTGAGTGGACGACGAATATTCTAGCAGCTGCATATGCTATAAACTGAGGCGGTAAAATTGCACACGTCTCTTTTCTACCTATGCGCGCATCTCGCTCGTTGCTCAAACAATTCGAACGACTCACTCGTTAGCCTAGCCACTGTTGTCAGGCACGCGCACTACTGCACCTGAGGAATGGGTGCGGCATGGCAAGGCAGTTAAATATGCTATATCTTAATTCTTATTTTAAGTATATTATGGAAGCAATGTCGGTCGATACAAAGAACTAGGGGAGAAATGAAAGTTCTCAAAAAAAAGGTCTAAATCCGCTTAAATTTTTTTTGTCAGGTAAATATGAAAGATGATGTCTTCGTTATGCATGGACTTTGCAAGAAGTTAACGGGAATGGAACCGTTTTTAAATTATGGATCGAGCCAAGCCAACAAATTTAAATTTCCATTCTAGAAGCTATAGCGCCTATCATACGTATGATATCTCTATAGCTTTTCACAAGCTACTGTTGCACATCATTTTATATCACGTTACACCACGAGCACTAGGGAATGGCATAGGAATATCAACGCCGCAGCCGCTGAGCATAATAACCAACCGCACTCCATACGCTTTCTCACTTTCTGGAAAAGTTTGCTGTTCGTAGGGTACCCGTCCCACAGGATTTACCACAGATCAGAGATTTACCCAGAAATTAACGGTTGCTGTTCTTGCCTTTACTCTTGTCTCAACATTTGAAGTATGTTTGTGCATTTAATAAGCTAAATGTGTTATTCATTTATGTTTTACCTTCCAAAGCATATCCTTTACGTATAGTATAGTTTGTAAGATCAGTTTTAATTAAGATTCATCTTGTTTTGAGTAAATTCGTTATTTCAAAACATCCGTATAAGAGATTAGAAAGTATAATCTCAGCATCAAGATGCGATGTTCGGTTAGGTATGTCTAGTAATTTCACCAGCACTTCACTCATTTTTATAATATGCTTTCACTCTGTATAGCAATAACCAAGAATTCAAAGGATAGAAAAGGCATGAACTCGCTGAGCAGGTGGAATGCCATTATAAATGGCGTACACATACATGTGTAGACGAAATTACAAATATAATATATCTGTAACACTTGTGGATTAACCGTCTAACGCAAATTGCGTGCATTTGTTGTTATTATGGTGGGGACGAATTGCAATGCAATGTATGACAACATCCGTTATGTATATTATATTTTTAATTCCTTGAGCTTGAGTACTATGTATTTCAATAATACTTTTGAAAAGGGGTATCCTATTTTACCCTTTACGTATGCATGCATAATATTACCGAAGTATTTTTCATTGTTATTTTCTCTCTCAGAATCCACTGACTGGAATCAGGTAGGTAGTTTGAAGTTCGTACGATGATTATTTGTTTGGAGTTTGTACTTGGGTATTATTATTTACCTACTGCTATCTAAAGTGTGTCTCGTTGTCAATTTTAGCATTTTAAATGTTTTGTCATTCTGTTTGTCTTTTATTTAATTTACTAAATATATTTGTTCACTAGCTGAGCCCGCGGCTCCGCTCGCGTGAATCACGTAAACCAAAAACCCTCTTCCGCCTTCGGGCCTCGCCCTTAAAGACTTCCTTTCTTCGATAGAATACGATATCGTTTACTCAATCTATTTATTTCATAAAAATAAGAAAGCAATATTAATAACTAAAGAATTAAACCTACCTAACAAACATTAAAATAACTATCAAAACGGGCATTTTCAAATGTTCTTAGAGCACTTGCGGCATTACCCCGCTGGATGGCAACGCTTACCCTTTGAATGAAGTACATAAGCCCTTGATGGCGGGACACCAGTTGCGTCAACCAGCAGAGGCTCAAGCCTCTTTTGGCTTCCCTGCTCCACGGACCGAGGGTTTCAACCGCAAACGCAACAAATTCGAAATCTTGAATTATATTTCTATATTTGCTGCGTTTGAGGCTCTCCACCCCAGCCTCGGCCGCGCCAGCCTCTCTTGAAGATGTCCTAACGTGACTTGGAGCCAATGTGAGAACAAAAGTGGCGTCCCACATCAAAGAACTATTCTTAGTCCATGGCACTAAGGTGATAGCATCGGGCCTCTTGCCATCCAGTCGGGAATAACCGCGAGGTTCTAGGATGCACGGTATATTTGCCGTTAGAAGCGTGGACTTTATAATAAAATTTAAATTAAATTAACTCAATCTTAATATTAATTAACTTTATTCGAGATGGTTTAGCTTCTTCCTGAACGCAGCTCGGCCTTCGGCCTCGCCCTTAGTTACTTGCTTTCTTCGAGATGGTTTATCATTTGTCAGAACGTAGCTCGGCCTTCGGCCTCGCCTTAGTTACTTACTTTCTTCAAAAATGTTTATCTTCTTCCTGAACGCAGCTCGGCCTTCTGCCTCGCCCTTAGTTACTTGCTTTCTTCGAGATGGTTTTTCAATTATCAGAACGTAGCTCGGCCTTCGGCCTCGCCCTTAGTTACTTACTTTCTTCAAGAATGTTTTTCTTCTTCCTGAACTCAGCTCTGCCTTCCGCCTCGCCCTTAGTTACTTTCATCGAGAAAGAATATCGTTTACGTGAGCGCAGATCCGCCTTCGGGCCCGCCTTTAGTTACTTACTTTCTTTTTTTGAAATACGAATTTCACGCGAGCGAAGCCGCGGGCAACAGATATATAAATTTTATTGCACCAATGACAGCGACATAACTTCGACTTTCAATTATTATTTTTATTTATCAAACAATTTGTCACCGGCCAGCTCACGTCGAGATGACAGTTCTCCGTTGTCAACATGACATTTAAAATTGTTTTTACCTTTACTTTGGATTACGTGATTTTTATTATATTTTTTAAATTATTATGTTCATCCGGGATATACACTGTCACTATAAAAAGTTTCGTCAAATTCCGTTCAGTGGTTTTTGCGAGATGCGCGTACAAATAGACATTTTTGCATTTACGATTTTATGATATGTATAGAAAGAATAGATATGTATAGACTATTGTGTTCAAGTTATAAAAAAGAAGAACTGTCATTTTCGTTGTATCTACTTATTTTTAAATTTCGAATGAATATTTTATTCAAATTGTATTTGCTGCCAGTTCTCAAGATATAATTATGTACTTTGGACTACGTGATTTTAAACGCGCAATAATGTTTATAATTGTAATTTTTTTTTTTGTAATTTTTTTTTACGTATTATGTTAACCCGGCATATAAACTGCCACTATACAAAGTTTCGTCTAATTCCGTTCGGTGGTTTTTGCGTGATGCGCGTACAGACAAACAAACAAACAAACAAAAATTTTAAAAACTGTTCTAACATGTTCAGTATCTCATTTTAAGCCACCCTGGTTAGTTTTTTTCCGAATACATTCAATGTACAGACTTTCTTACCTCTACGATTTTATTATATGTATAGATTACGTCAAAGTTTTGGCATAATATTTGAATTTAATAAGTAATTATTGGTGAATTCAAGTTGAATCTAATGGAAATTACTATAATCAACATAAGTCTATTTGTACACACACGACACATCTTAGAAATTATTTTGACCGTCTTCAGCGCGTTGACTTTGAAGATGATTCTGCCCAATGTGTTGTTGCGTCATCCATTGACTTGATTCCGCCTCGACGCGCGGAACTATCTTGCTTCTACTGCTTAAAAAACGTTCCAATTACTTCCTTCCTTACCTATAATAAAATCCAACGTCTGCTTTCTGTCTGTGTGTCTGTCTGTCCGCTTATAACTCGAGAACCACTGAACCGATTTTAATTTAAAAAAAAATCTACGGATAGCTTGATTCTTCCCATGAACTATAGGCTACTTACTATCACGCTAAATGGCTTATGAGGTTAGCAGTGAAGTGAAATATGAGAGCGGGCGGCGCCGCGGGCACAGCTTGTCCCTAATATAACACAATTCAAATGAAGATATTTTTCAGGCCACTTCAGGACTGAAGCAGAAATTTTGGGACTTTTTAAATTAAGCTAATAGCTGGCGTATACTTATTTAAGCAATGAACCTACTGCTGCGCGCTACCTGCCTACTTAATTTTGAACTTTTCTCTTACGTTGATTAATATCTCGCTTGCTTGATTCATGCCAACCCGTCACACAATATCCTGTCGGGACTAGGTGCTATGCCAATACTTCCCCTGGTTACACTTGACGCAATATATCCGTCAGTACTCTGGTAAGGAAAACACTGTAAGGAAGGAAACCTATGCCTACATAAATAAACTACACAACCCTAGCAATGCTGAAGTGTTTTGTAGGCTGGCCGGTCGATGGTACCTATACAAGGTACCTACCAAGGTTGATTGGAAATTGGAAGACAATTCATTATTTAATAAGTTTATTTTCTTCATCGACATTGTAATACACACATACGTCACACAGAGTTTCTAGTCGATAAATTATAATAACCATGACTTAACGTTTATTACCACGTTACATTTAAGTAGTAAAAACATTCAGTCAGTTAGTAAGTCAGCGTTTATGCGTCCACTGCTGAACATACGCCTCTCCAATTTTCCTCCAGTCCTCACGGTCTTCAGCGGCACTGAACCGCTGCTTTCCGCCGGCGACGTACTTGATGTCGTCGTCCCACCTGGTTACACCGCCCTCCCTTTGTCAGCCTCGGTAGCTCAGTGGTTCGGTCGGTCGACTTAAGCACACCTGGACGCGGTCAGTTCTTGCATGGGTGACCGCTCGACCGTTGGAGGCTGACCGTGGTTCGGATTCCACGAAAACTGTAGGTCCCTTCCCTTCTTACCTTACTATAGGTATAGGTAGGGTTTATCTCGCCCGGGTTGGTACTACCGCACTAAATGAAACGTCGGTCGAAACGGCTATGTAAATAGTTCGTGTTTTCCGTCCAGTTCAGTGTAGCCGACATAAAATGAAGGGAAGCACTGACATGGCACCTAGTTCACCAGGTGATATGGGCTGACATCACGGTTGTTGTACACCTAAAACAATCGAGATGTCAGCCCATATCACCGGGTGAACTAGGTGCCAACCGTGTCAGTTTCCATAAAAAAAAAACCTCCCTCCCCCAGTGTGGTCTACAGTTCGTGTATGTACCTACTCATGCTATGTACCTATATGTGTATAAGTATGCTCTTTATTGTGCAGCTGAATTGCCCACCTACTCATGCTATGTACCTATATGTGTGTATGTATGCTCTTTATTGTGCAGCTGAATTGCCCACCTACTCATGCTATGTACCTATATGTGTATAAGTATGCTCTTTATTCTGCAGCTGAATTGCCCACCTACTCATGCTATGTACCTATATGTGTATAAGTATGCTCTTTATTGTGCAGCTGTATTGCCCACCTACTCACGCTATGTACCTATATGTGTATAAGTATGCTCTTTATTCTGCAGCTGAATTGCCCACCTACTCATGCTATGTACCTATATGTGTATAAGTATGCTCTTTATTGTGCAGCTGAATTGCCCACCTACTCATGCTATGTACCTATATGTGTATAAGTATGCTCTTTATTGTGCAGCTGAATTGCCCTTATTTCACCGCTTAATAGGTATCACGAATGATTATTTGCGTAACAATAACTGATTGACTGAGAGAGAATTCTGTCAGTCTCTAGGCACATGTATACGATTGATTAAATAAAAGCGTGTGTGACGTAAGTTGAACGCAGCGCCTTAGAACTCTGTCAGGATCATTAACTTCCTGTTTGTTCTAGTCAACACTATGGTCGGCTAGCGCGCGCGAATGCGACAAAGTTCCATGTGTTATCTCTCTCCGTTTATGGAAAAACAGCCTCCGCTTCTGACGCACACTCTGGCGTACTTCTAGGAATCATTAAAATTATTACGTGTTTCATAGTAGGAAACATGAGTCAAAATGTTGTCTGTGTTCAAGTCGTTGCAGGACTTACAGGTAATCAGGTAATCTACAACGTGTCCCAAAACTTAACGTCAAGCGGGAACCATGGAGTAGGCCAGTTTATGACTACCCAGGGAAAAATAGGATAAAAAAATCTGAGTCATTTATTAAAAAAAAAAAAAAAATTTACTGAATATTTTTTTTTGTTAAAACTACAAGCATTCTGGTTTTATTTGGGATAGTTATCAATAGCAGAGTTATTTAGGCTTCCAATATAAAAATGTGAACAATTATATTTGCAAATTTGTAGTCGTAGTACCTGAAACGTTGTACGAGATGTAAATATTCAACGTTTTTAAAAAAATGCTCATATCATAAAATACAAATGACTCGGATTTTTTTTCCTATTTTTCCCTGGGTAGTCAAAAACTGGCCTACTCCCTGGTTCCCGCTTGACGTTGAGTTTTGGGACACGTTGTATGTAGAAGTGCTACCTGATCTGTTGTAAAAAAAAATGCTTAAATTTGTGGTGATGGTTTGGCATTGTCTATCCACCCCCCTACTTGTCATAGGACCCGTGACACAAATATCGGAAGAGCTGTTCACTTTGTGTTGATATGTACAACTTACAGTCCAGTCATCGATATTATCTAAGCTTTAAAGTACGGTTTTCTCGGTGTTTGTATATGTATGTACTACTCGGCGGTATTGTTTGTTAGTAAATTTATTGCAGTGCAAAATGCGTGTTGCTTAATATAATTTCCTCCAGCCAACCTTGTACTTACCTAATTGCTTGATTCATGCCAATCCGTCACACCACATTCTGTAGGGACTATGTGTTATGGTTTTACATGAACGCAGCTCGGCCTTCGAACTCGCAATTAGTTACATACTTTCATCGTTTAAAATACGAATTTCACGCGAGCGAAGCCGCGGGCAATAGCTAAGTAGTATTGTATTTTTTATATTGATGGAAAATTACATGACTACATGATCAGCGGCACGAAAACAAGGGTTTTCCGAATTTTCGAGTGCATACTTTCCGATTTTTTCTATCCAAATAGATCCAATAATAATAATTGCGTTTTACGAGTAGTTATGCCCGAAGCTCCACTCGCGTTATTTACGTGTTAGGGCGAGGATTTCTGAACTATGTATGTATGATTTTAAAAGTTAGGTACCTAGGTATAATTTTCGCCATCTAAACCCAGCGACAAGCCATAAAAACATTGACAAATTTTTACCGATTTCAAACGTAAGATATATTTGTCCTTATGTTTACTGCAAAAATAATGTTATTTCTTTATGGGTTTTTAGCTGGGTTTACATTGCGAATAGTATACGTATTTGCTATCAGCTACTTTTTAACCCCCGACGAAAAAAACGGAGGGGTGTTATAAGTTTGACGTGTGTGTGTGTGTGTGTGTGTGTGTGTGTGTGTGTCTGTCTGTGGCATCGTAGCTCCCAAACGGATGGACCGATTTGGATGCGGTTTTTTTTATTAGGAAGCCTGTTTAATCGGGATGGTTCTTAGCTATGTTTGTAATCAAGTAATTAAGTAATTAAGTAATAAAAAAAATTATTATCTTCAAAAGTGGACCGATTTGCATGCGGTTTTTTTTAAAAAGCTTGAAATAAAAGTTAAATTACAAATTTAAAAAACCCCCGACTCTTAAAAAGTCAAAAATAATTTCCGTTTACTTACTTAAAGGAGTCGGGGGACCGCTAAGTAAATTAAATATAAAGACTCAAAAGTTGCGCGGGAATTTACTTAGCGGTCTACCGACTCCTTTAAGTAAGTAAACGGAAATTATTTTTGACTTTTTAAGAGTCGGGGGTTTTTTAAATTTGTAATTTAACTTTTTATAGTTAAATGCTTTGTATTTCCTCCTCCATCTTCATACATCTCTAAAATATGTAGGCTTATTATCTTTTAGTAGGCTCTTTTGACGTGGCGTGGTGGGGTCGAATTGTTCCCACACCTCCCGCGAACTTTACGCTTTCTGATGATCAGCCCCTTCTTAAGGAATTGTCATATAGGTATCCATCCCGAGCTATAAGAGAATACTTTACTTACGATTGAATTAGACAGTGATCAACTGATCAGTCGGCCTTATAGCAACATTCTAAAACAGCTGGCGCTGCTGGCGAGGCGAGGTCGTCGTAGTAACATTCTGGCTAGGACCTTGCTCGGTTGAGCAACCTTTTAGGTGTCGCCCTGAATGATACCACCAAGTAGGTACCTGTATGTCACTAGCGGTAACAACGAACACCAACGAGTTAGAGAACCGCTATTGGTATCTACCATTTGTTTGCAGTTTCATCTTGATTATGAATCTTGACATCTTGTTATGTGCCGGAAGAAGTTTGAAATACACTTTTAGAATTTATCAAATTGTTGTTGAAAGTAGGTATTAGTGATCAGATAATACTAACAATATGTATTCTGTAATAATTAGATCATAGTGTTATTTAAGTATTAGTATTAAGTATTAGGGTATATATACCTAAGTATTAGGGTAGCTTTTCGTGTGCACCTGCATACCTACAACGAAGAATGGAACTGATTTCTTGAAAGAGACCAACTTGTCTTATTTTATTGCCAGTACAAATAAATGTTTCACAGAAACGGAAAACAGCCGTGATTGAGTAGGTAATTAAAATTTATGTTTTTTTTATATTATGGCATTCATATTGATTATATCATTCATTATTGACCCCTCCAATGTAGGTACTTTCTTACTAAAGACGATTTTGGTAGAGGTACTAATCGAACTTTTAGGCATAATGTAATCGAACATGTACCTACTCGTTGTACTCATAATGGTACCTATACAAGGTAATTTAGGATTCTCTTATCAGGATTGCCCGACCTAATGGTCTAGTAGATTGACCTAGATTTGCCCATTCGCGAGATCCGGACGCAACCAGTTCGGAACCTGCGCCGAATTTTACTTTTCTATTACGACTTAAATAGATAGGTAACGGAAGTTGTCGATTTTGTTTCGTTGGTCTTACGTGGGATCATTGCGGATACACAGTCTTTCTATAACATCGAGCGAATCGCAGGCGAATCGTGAACGAACCACACCGTTCGTCGACCACGGAAGTTGACTCACTCGGGCCGCTCGTCCACACTATCTATTGACTCAACACCAGCCGCTAGTCAGCTCAAAGTCCTTTTTGACGTGAATTTGATGAAACGTCTTTGGGCTCGGGTAAGGGGTTGCGACTAAAAAAAATTAAGACTTTTTTGTACTTTGCGACGCTGAGTACTACAGCAACCAGACTACGTACAACAATTCTAAATATGTTGAATGAAAGATCCATCTGTCGATTTCAAATAAGTACGTAATAAATTTTTATTTTGTCATTCCTTCTGGCCCAAATCAGCCCTTCAAGTTGGCATGTTTTGAAAAATGCGAAAACACGCAAACTTCAAACACCTCTCGCGCTTTAGTCGTTAACACTGCATAATCGACACAAACTCTAACGAACAGACAAAGGTTTTAACTTCGATACTTAAAACAAAATCTTGTATGAACCCTAGGTGGGGCAATATGGGCTACCAAAGTTGAAAATTTTCCTTACGAAAAAATTGTTTCAAACTGCGCAAACATCAAATTCACGAACTAAGTTTGACGGCTGCATGTGTACATGCAGACTCACTCAATTTTTTAAGAACTTGCTTCTTTTCGGTTTCCTTAAAATGATATCTATTATCGAGATACAAAGTATCCTCAGGAACCGAAGTTTAGGTTCCTGAGAATACTTTGCACCTAGAGCCGCTTCTTAATAGATTCTGCAGCGTTTTCTGCCCAGTTACTCTAGCTACGGCCAACCATGTCAGGCTACATAATGGTGTGACCGCACTCTCGCGGCGCGGCGGAGGCGGCGGCGCGGCGCGGAGTGGCAGCGGCGCGTCAAAATATTCTTTGTATGAACTAAACCACACTTCACGGTATCGACACTGCGGGCGCGGCACGGCCGCTGCCGTCAGTGTGGTATCACCTTAAACAACCGGTACCGAATTGATGGTCCATCCATTGATTTGGAATTATTGCAGACGAAAAGTATTTCCGAAGACGTTTAAACATTTTAATCATCGTGATTGTATAGAAATACTGGTCGAAAAGACAAAATTTGCCGATTTTAATACTCTGTTGTAGATTGTCTTTCAAAGGTCAAAAGCGACAGCGGCTGTCTTAATTGACATTTCAGTAGTACGTGAAATATTGCTGATCTGATTGTTTTCTGAAAATATGGCCATTGTATAGGATAATAGTACAAAAACTTTCCATAAATATTTTCGGTTACATACAGAAGGAAACCTTCAGAATCTTAAGGCCTATAGGTCTTGAGAGATGCTAGTCTTCTTCAGTGATATAGGCGTGAATTGTCTGTCAAAATATATCATGATTATTAATGATGCTAATGTCTGTAAAAATACTGATGTCTGTAAAAATACTGATGTCTGTAAAAATGTCAAGGTAATAAGAACCTGATTGATTACGTAAGCTATACGCAGACTAAGGCACTGGAGAACATATTTCCTACTCCTACAATTCGCGCGCATTCAAGTCGCACGTTAATAGGCGGATCCACACCGGACGATCCAATCTGGATCGCGCGCGCCACGCAACTGAGGCGCCTTTGAGCATCGCCCAAAAACCGCCAAAAAACATCGGCCGCGGCAAGGAGCGCGCGCTCCAATGCGTGCGCTTGGATCGCGCGCGGCACGTCCACACCGCCCGCGCATTTGGATCGCGCTCCTGCCGCGCGCGATCGGAGCGCGGTGTATCCTCCGGTGTGGACCCGCCTAATGGACTTCCCCTAAACTTCAGTCCGTCTGCGAAACGGACTGACAACTCCTCGGAGGTGAAATCCGGCCTCAATAAAGAATATCTATAAATCGAACACGCCATAGAGGTCTAACGCCTTAAACTATAGTTTCCAGAAAATTACAACATTATTTTATTTGTTGTTGCAGTACCTGGACATCGGTGAGGATATGAATGTGCCGGATGACTTCACTCAGAGTGAAATGCAGACCGGCAAATGGTGGCGCCACCTACTGGCGGGCGGAGTAGCGGGCGCCGTGTCCCGCACGTGTACCGCTCCTCTCGACAGGCTCAAGGTTTTCTTGCAGGTCAGTTTCCGCTTTAGCCCTTCTCAGGTTCTTCTTGAAGGTCCAGCCTATGCTTTAAGCCCCTTTGACCCTTTCAATGAATAGATGCGGCAAGAAATATACCTGACATATATATGGAAACGCCACTGACATAAATTATAATAGGACTCACATCATAAATATCCTTGAATTAAAATGCACAAAATTGAATTCTGCCTCATTGTATGAACTGCTAAAACAGTTGACCAGCAAGGATAATATATTTATTTGTCTATAGGGCCACTTACTTTAACATATCGTAGTGCAAGACTAGGATTATGAGTTATGTATGACGTTGAAAAATAAAACCAAATTAATAATTACCTGGCATCACACAATGTAATTGACCCCAATAATTTCCTTGGGTCTAGTTAGGGTTGCCAGCTTTTTTTGGAGGGAAAATATTTTTTTTTTTTCAAAAAATTCCAAAAAATCTAGTAGGTACTTTTGGGAAATTCAGAAAAGTAGGTACACATTTATTTATAAAATTTTGTTTATTTTTCCGTTTGTATTTCTTATTTCTCTTCGTTTGGCCACCAAGGTTTTAAATAATTTTAAAATAATTGTAAAGGAATCTGAGCAAGTTAGATCCATATTAAAATAAATTAACAATTTGGTTGCGTTCCAGTCACAGTTAATATAAAAAAACGCGACAGTTAACTAGCGATGAAAATATAGTATTTTGCGTACTATATTATTTTTCTATAATGTATAGTATAATTGACTTTTAAATATAACACGATACTATATAATATAGTACGGGTGGCAAGCCTAAGTCCAGTGCTGATATATGTTTTTCTGGCTACAGGTGAACCCAACAAGAGAACATATGGGCAAGTGCCTGCAAAGGATGGTGAGCGAGGGAGGCGTCAGCGGGCTGTGGCGAGGGAACGGCATCAACGTGATAAAGATTGCTCCCGAGTCCGCCATCAAGTTCGCCGCTTACGAGCAGTGCAAGCGGCTCATCCTCGGCGACGGACAGACGGGCAGCCTCAAGATACACGAGCGGTTCGTGGCGGGCGCCATGGCGGGCGCCATCAGCCAAACGGCTATATACCCGCTAGAGGTCCTCAAGACAAGATTAGCATTAAGAAAAACTGGGCAATACAGCAGCATCAAAGACGCCGCTAGAAAAATATACGCAAGGGAAGGATTGCGGTGCTTTTACAAGGGATACATTCCAAATATATTAGGGATAGTGCCGTATGCGGGAATCGATCTGGCAGTGTACGAGACGCTGAAGAAGAAATATCTGAGCCGCTACTCTACTGGCAACGGGCAGCCGGGCATGCTGCTGCTGCTGGCGTGCGGGAGTGCGTCGTGCACGCTCGGCCAGGTGTGCTCGTACCCGCTCGCGCTCGTCAGGACACGCCTCCAGGCACAAGGTTGGTCTCTTCTCATCATCCCTCTCACAGCTCTCACCCCGTTCTTGTGAGGTGTGTTAACAGTAACCAACGGTGTATGTAAGTAATATAAGTTGTATCTTAAGACATGCTGCACTTAGTTTTTTCAATTTTAAATACCACAAATAAGTTTCGGACTCAAGATCCTTCGCCTGAAAGGCCTCTTAAACACTAGTGCAGCCATACTCAACCTTTTTTCCCCTTGGGCCACATAGTCGCTACTGCTACACATTGCGGGCCGCAATAATCTAGCTGACACTGTATGTGTATTACATAAAATATATTAAACTACAATAAACCGCAACATTTGAAACTAATAAGCATTTATTTAAAAATTAATGTGATCTTCTCGGTGATCTTTGGCACTGAGACAAACTTTTGACAATTTTTGATAAATCTGGCACGTAGGTGCGAATCAGTAAGCCGATATCTGTAGACATTTTTCGCATATTTCATTTTTGAATACGAGGATTCGCACAGGTATGTTGACGCAAACAAGGTCAGGAGCCAGTGTGCGCAATTTTTGAGCGTTTCAAAGTTATCGGGTACTAATCTCCAGAATTCTTCGCATTGGTTAGAGTTTTGGTTGGTAAGAGTGAGGAATGAGAGTGAGCGAGTTAAATAATAAATCAATGAAGAACATTATTTTTGCACCATTTTTTTTACCGTTATCAATAAAATACTGCTGTTAATCTAAAAATACTGTACTAGGCTTCGGGCCGCGCAGAAAAGGCTAGCGGGCCACTTGCGGCCCGCGGGCCGCAGGTTGAGTATGGAGGCACTAGTGTAATGCTAATGACAGTATAGTCAGTCTAATAAATACATAAATACATAAAGTAAATCCTACCTCATTCCTATATTGTATATTTTTTAAGCTCTTTGATTTTTATGGATTCGTAACACGAAGAGTCTTCTCAATGAAACGTAGGTCCAGGAACATAAGTGTTAACGCCGATAAGACGTGCTCCTGGATCTGATGATCTCCCTAATAGGTAGAGACGCGTAAGCGAGGCACTGATGGAGTGTTTGTTGTTGTTGTTGTTGTTGTTGTTGTTGTGATTGTTGTTATGCCTAGTAGTAGAGGTTGGCTCTAAGCCTGCAAACTAATCCCTATTATCTCTGATGGAGTGTTGTGGCGTGTGCAGAAACGGCAGCAAAGGGCGTGGACCAGTCGATGCGGGGCGCGATGCGAGACATCCTGCAGCGCGAGGGGTTCTGCGGGCTCTACCGCGGCATCACGCCCAACTTCATCAAGGTCATCCCGGCCGTGTCCATCTCCTACGTAGTCTATGAGTACACCAGTCGAAGCCTCGGCGTCAACATGACATGATGACCGTGCTCTCTAGGAAATAATTCTATTCAATTTTACTTTACTTTCTCGTACTAGCCTTCCTGATGCGGAGGAGCCGGGGGCCGGTCCCCCCCCCGCGCCGACTGGCCCCGGCGCACCTCCGCATCCCCTCGCCCCCTCGCCCCGCATCTCATACATCATTTAATTTATTACGCGTCATCATGTGGCTCCCTAATCGGCCGCTATATAATTACGTAGGTATATACCTTCCGGATGAGTGTTGATGAATTTACTTTAGGTTTAAGATAGTAAACAATTTTAATTATAAATAATGTATTTTGCATTTGTTGAATATTTTGAATCAACTGTATTTTATCTGGGTGACGGAGAAGTACTTGCTGAAACTGTGATTAAAATAAATATTTAATTTTTCTAACACTTTACTTTGTTTCATTTTGAGTTTACCTTTATTTATATTCCTTTATTAAATCCTTTGTTTTTTTTTCTATGGTTTAAATTATATTTCTTAAACAGTTTTTAAGTTACAATTAAAAAAATGTTCAACACCAGGTCACATTTAAAGTTTTTGCACCAAAATAAATTAAGACGACAACCTTACAGATTGTACGAGTATAAGGGTCTTACAATACCTAGGTATAGTATAAGGGTCCTACAATATGCTGTTTATGGAACCTTATTCAAGATCAGAGTCTATGCAATCATAAAGTTTAAGATGCCAAAGAAATTTCACAAGTGAATATTCTGTTATGCGTGCTTTCGTATAGGGAACTACAATTTGGCAACATGCGAGGTGACCATGAGGACATAAAACCACGAGGAAATAAAAAGTAATAATTAATTTAGATTGCATGATTAATTTCATTCCATCTTACCCTAAAAAAACTCATTATTGGCCCAACCCATTAATGAAAAGCAGTTGCAACAAGACAGTATTTATTTATTCATTGTAATAAAAAATGCTTACAGAGATGACTCTGTTACCTGTTTCCAATTTTCATTCAATTCTCATGCTCATTAAGATCGTACTCAACGACTCAGCTTGCCATACTAAAGTAATGTAACAATCACTTGAAAGCCATTTGGCTTTAGATAAATATTTTGTATACAATGTAATGCCAGTGCAGTGTAATACAATACAATAAGTACCTACATGTCATGCCTGAGTTGCTTCTCTCACGTGCGTAACACAAAGTGATAAAATCTACGAGATCACGCACAGAGTGAGCTGAAGCCACAAATGCGACCGGTTCCACTTCTCCCTTAGCCCTAGGTGGCAGGGCGATGCCCTTTACTGAACAAATGGCGGTTCCAAGTTGGCACCAAGTTTCACCAGAAGCCCCATTTGTTGCCGGCCGTGTCATCATTTAGTTAGATCGATTCTGTAATTTAGAAGACTTTGATTTTAGTCATAACGTCAGTATTTAAATATTGGGCTTGTTCTCAGAAAATATGTAAGTTTCGGTATGAAAAAACAATTCTTTTGGAGGTGAATGGCCATGTGGCTGTTCATTAGTTGCGATATTCCTTTCAACTCATATAATGGTTCAACTTCAAGAGACTCTCATAGACACAGCTCATAGATGACGCGCATAGCGCTGCCCAGCCAATGAGAAGCGTTTAAACTCCCATTCGTACTTTCGTGACGTTAAAATTTTTCTGAGTTAGGTCCCCATCCCAAACATGCGATAAAACTTCTAAAACTAAAACTATTAGTAACGCTTCAACTTTTATCAAATTAACTAAAATATTAAAATTTGATACATACAAAATTTGATGAAAAGAAAAGTTGATACAAAGTAAATGGCTTACATTATGCCAAGCGGTTTTGAAGTTATCGTTTGATACCTTTAGTATTGGAAGCCGAGGCATAAGAGTAAAATTAACAGCTATACAATAAATACATTACATTAATATAATAATTATATTAATCCATATTTACTTGCTTCTCTATACTGCTAATTTTGAATAATATGTGCCTTCATAATATGCCCTATACATTTTCAAGTTCTGAATATTAAAAATCCTATAAAATAATAAGTAGATAGTATGTACACTCTTGCTTGTAAAGTGAATTTTTAGAGACATTAAGCCTGCCTCCTACTTAGGTTACGAACGAACACATTTGCATTGTTGGAATATAAAATAATATACAATTGTGTTTGCTCTTTCTTTAATATCATGATAACAATACAAGAGTTATATATAATGCAGTCATGTTTTATTTTTTATATTGATGAATCGCGGAATGAGACAAATTAATTAAAAAACCATTCTGTCAGCGTTATGCGTTCACAGCTGTGCATAGGCCTCTCCAATCTTGCTCAAGTTCTCCCGGCCTTACGAGAGAATGTACGAGAGTTCTTGCAGCACAACACCGATTAGTCTGCTTACCCCGATTGTCGGGATTCAGCGTGTGTGATGTCTGATGTATCACGTGGTATGTACATAAATATTGTTAAATAATGATATAATAAAAAAAAAGATATTACCCATAGCAATACAAATTATTGTCACCTCTTGGGGGTGACACTATGCATTTAAATATTTTAAGTTACAACTTATGATAAAATTGTGATCAATTTAAGATAATAATTAATGTATCGAACCCGGGCACATGAACACGGACAGCGTGTCAATCTGCTCTTTAGGTATATTGTTACCGTCGTTGCCCAGTGGAAAAGCTCTTCATACATTTTGATACATTTTGTCTCCTGTGCTGATGTGATGTGGACGTGATATGGTCGTCGCCGTGCCGTTATCGTCTTGTGCAAAAACGCCCAAACAAGTACAGATATATGTTTGATATACAAATGTAATGTATTCGGAGGCTCAGCCTCTAAATATTTTGATTGCAAGGAAGCGTGTTTCTAAATACATTTAAAGCAAGTCAAAGTACAATGCACATTGCACATTATTGTGCACAGGCTTACTTTAAATATTTTAAACAGTACGGCCCAATGTATTGCCAAATGTGTGTTAAATACCTTAAATTTTCAATAAATAAAAAGAAAACATTATAAATAATGTGTAGCTACATGAATGACACTCTGTTGTAGTGTAAAAATATTTTGAAAAATTAAGAAAATTACATTTTTTATAAGTAATTTAATAAAATGTTTAAAAGGAATACTAAATGAGTACACTGAAGCACTTAGTGATGGTTCTGTGCCAGAATTATTTCTTAATTTTCCAAATTTTCCATGGGTGTACCAATAAATGGAAAAGATTACGTCGATTCATGTTTTATTGTACAATTTTATTACTGGCACAGGATCACCTATTCTTCAGGCATATATTTGAGGTCTAGGTGTTTTTGGGACATTCTGTATTTCAACTAATTAATTCGATATTTTCTATGTATCTGTAATTTCGATATTTTAACACTTTCAATCGCTTTATCAATGAAATCTGAACTAATAATAATAAAGGTAACCTGGTATCTAATACTATATTGCATGGTGTTTCTAAAGCCGCGTGCGATTTTTTTTTTTCGAAACAATACACAGAAACATCGAAACATTGGGTCGTCGTGGCCATATACATTTGTATGAAAACAAATTTTTTTGGGTAATGTTTTGAAAAAAACTTGCGCAGGAGACGCGGCTTAGAACGTAGATTTTATTAAAATTGTTGTAGAGAAAATGTCGGTATGTGAAACAGTACCTATGAGACGCTACCGATAGAGAATCAATACTTACAGACAGTCATAGAGTAAATTAAATTTACTGTAAATTTTACAGTTTTGGAAGTTTGATATTTGGCGCTATTGACAGACAGCTCGCAAAGTACTTTTTGTCATTTTATCTTTGCGGAAAGGCAAGGGTTATTTGACCGTACAGCCAATTCATTAGTTGTTTTTTTTTTTCGTTTTTTCAAGTGCGGCATTCAGCCAGGTCTTCATTTGCTGATTCCATAATTTGATAAATATAATATATTTATTACAAGGAGATGCGGCTTTACATATTATGTAAAGCCGCGTCTCCTGCGAATGTTTTTTTTTCGATACATTGCAGAGAAACATCGAAACATTGGGGCGTGGCCATACACATTTGTATCAAAACAAATGTTTTTGTGTAGTGTTTCGAAAAAACATGAGCAGGAGACGCCGGCCGCTTTAGGCATTATGCCATGTCTGTCTGCTTTTGTTTACGGCTTGTATTTACTGTGAGGTCTTTTTTTTTTTTGTTAGATTTGTCCCTTTTCCTTAGAAGCAAAGGTCATTTATCAACCATACAGCCTGGACTGTATTTAGACAGCTCATCTCGATGTGATCGGATTTGTAATGTTTTTATATTATATCCTATGTTATTACCAAATTCTCAGGACAGGAGCTTGACAATTTATTGTCAGAGCCGCTTCGTTAATAGGTACCTACCTAGCTGAAACTGCGCAAGAGTCTGGCCAGCTGTTCTTGGTGCATGCCCATTAACATGCTGTAATAAATATGATGCACAGCTTGCCAGAAACAATCTTTAGAACCAATTTTTCTGTTGAATTTTTATGGCTATTGCTTCCATAGGGCTGTGTCTTTGACTTGAACTTATAAAGTTAGCTATATTAAAAATGTACTTTGAATATTTTTTTAGATAGATAATGACTGTAAATTAAATTTACTTTTATTTGAACCTAGTTGAAAATAATATGAGTCCAGCTTCAATAAAACGTAAAATCTAATGTCATTAACATTAAAATAAATTCGTCACCTCTTGGAGATGATTTTATGAATGTTGTGTTAGTTTTTACCATGTTTTGTGTACTCTTTAACAAACGTGTGAGATATGTTGTACACCTTTCTAGAGGAGAAATCTAAAAACAAAAATAGGAGATCTACAAAAACGTCTAGATATTAAGTAGGTAATTGCCTACGAAATTGCCGTTTTTCATACTGTTCAACTTTGAAATTAATGATCTTTGGTTTGGCGTGGAGGACAATGTTTATAAATTTCTTTGTATTGTAGACATGGTGCTTCATTTCTCTGCTCGTCTTTTTGTATTTTGTTTATATTTAAATTTCTAAATTTTTTTTTTAAAAGCACCGATTGTTTACTTACCAGATTTTTCGAAATTTGGACAAATTTTAGCTAGGTTGGATACAAAATTGTTTTTATGGGACGCACAACATATGGCGCGTGCCAGCTAACGCAAAAGTGTAGTCCGACGGCCGCGGCGCCCACGGGCATTCGGATATTTACGGGGGGCTGCGAATACCATATTGGCCGGTTAGGTGCACCTTCACATTATGAAGGACCCCAGGACTGTACATTAGAGGAAAGGATGCAGGTGGGGGTGCATCCTTCCAAGAGGCAGTGGAAAATATCTTCAAACAGTTAATCGAATGACATACACCAGAGTTCTACACTACATCATCAGTGGCATACATAAAATACTATTACAATTCCAAAATGTCGTTGATAATATTGGATAATAGTTAAAATAAAATATTATATAAAATTTTTGGTTTAATTGTTTTTTACGAAATGGCAAAGGGACCTTACAGATTTTAAGGTTCTTACAGATGCGCGATACATCACACAACACGCTTGCAATATTTGTAAAAATACTCTTAGGTATCTATATAACGTGTCACGTCAACTCTGGTATTTTGCAATTTTGGTGGTTTGAGTTCTATAAAAGTATAAAATGTTTAGCAAATGTTTAAGGTTGGATGTTAGATAGAAAAAAATATTTCAATTCATAATATATATTGGTCCAGTAAGTAAAGACAAAATAGCAGAATGTAAAATTATGAAAGACTGCAGCTCTAGTCTAGCTCATTACTCCGTAATTCCTGGATAAACATCAGTTGTTACATGCTTCACTTCATGTTAACTTTTGATGTTCCAACCTTATCTGCCATGCAACATTTTGTAAAACCTACTCTTCCAGGATATTTACCTAATTATTAAAACTGCCTTTCGAGGGCTTCAACTAAACGAATGCAAAGAACTAGTGGTAAAAGACTAGGTATTTCATTGGAAACCCATCAATGGGGAAACGTTAGGTTCATTGAATTTAAGCAGTTTTTACAGAATATCACATTCACTAAGTACAAATGGTTCATGTATAATAATAACCTAGTCAGATCAGGAAAATTGATCGATTTAAATTTAAAGATATAAATATATTATATCAATTCAAATATTTTTTGTGGCTATGAAAGACATTTAAGGTTTAATAGGTTATAGAGGGAGCATTGGGAACATTTTCATAGAAAAACCTTGATCTCGAACCTCAATGCGGTGTGCATCGAACATCAGACGGGCGTGTCTACCTACTGTATTAGGTAGGTATGAGCGATTTGTCACCTAGGTAACAATTTAATGGATTACGATTTTGTTCACTTTGTCTGGTACTGAATTGGGAATAGGCGTATTCCCAATTCAGTGAGTTTGATTGTCTTTGGTGGCTATCGATCTTAAGCAACAATCAGAAAATTATTTTATTTTCGCGCTACCGATGACAATATTTGTAGGTAGGTAAATGAATTTAAAACACAGTAATTTTGACAATTCTAAAGCTTTTCAAATACTTGCCTGTTACTACTACTTCCACGTTACCATGTTTACTACCCTTCAACACTTATTATAATAATATAACTACAAATAATAGATACTTTCATATTTGTAGATAAAATATTGGTGTTGTCCATAGCTTATTCAAATGCTATATACATTTCTTGTGAATTTTTATTAAGTGTTAACGTTATGTGCGCCGTTAAATTAAATATATAAAATTGTTACGACTTTTATTATGTAATAAACAAACTAGACTGCACCTCATAGTAAAACCTAATTATACATGTTGACCAAAATGTTGACATAATGTAAGAGCAGACGAAATTAAAAGCATAGTGCTGCCTTCACCCTTGGTTTGACCACGACACTACATAACAAAGTAATAGTAGGTATTAGAAGCATTATTCTCATTTCGGCCGATATCGATCAAGACGCGTCGTCGCCTTAAAAATTATCTACATCATAATGATGCCGATAATTTTGTTTGGAAACGTGTGTACTAGATGCCGGCTGCCTGCAAGTTATGACTTATAAAGCTTAATTTAAGCTTTCCAAACCAAGAAGCATAATTAGCTTCTTGATTTAGTTAGACGGTCTTCTTCTTTTTTTATATATTGGCAACCAAACGAATAGGAAATTCGTTTATTACTGCTAGTATCCAGTGACGGCGCTATACATTTACGGCATAAATTTATTATTACAATAAAACAAAATAATTTTGAAAGGAACGAGACATTTGAAGTTACTAGTGCACACAATAACATGCACATATTCTGTTAGACACATAGTTGTAAATAAGAAGATAAAAGTAAATAAATAAAATATTATATTTACACAGGGTGTTTGATGGTGAACTTTTTTTTCCATAACTCACTTAAAAACGAAATAATTTTATTTAGTTTTGTATGCAAAGAAAAAGTTCACCGATGAACAAAATATCATGTAACTTTTTTGCTCCAAATAGGCTTAGGAGTACCTGGTTTGCTTTATGAACTATAGTCATCATACACCCTGTATAATTAATTACATTATGGACGGTCGTCTAAAGCCGCGTCTCCTGCGCATGTTTTTTTCGAAACAATACACAAAAAACATGAAACAAAAACATTATTTCTCTATGGTTTTCATACAAATGTGGATGGACACGCCCCAATGTGTCGATGTTTCTGTGTAATGTTTCGTAAAACACATTCGCAGGAGACGCAAGCTGCCATAAATAGATTTCATCTTCCCGGACTAATAGACACGCCATGGTATCTAGTTGATTTTCTGCTATACTTTAATGGAAACGTGTGAACGTTATGACCTTTGCCTATCCCGACGGCAATGGACGTTGTCTGACATACAACACACTCAGTGTTGCCGCTTAGGAAAAAAGAAAGTCACCAAACTATTGCCATAAAGTCACTAGAATTGGGGAAAAAATTACTTCAAAGAGTCACTAGAAGTCACTAAATATTTTTAACAGAGCTCCATTTTTAAAATAAGTTATATTAAAATAAAATTTGAAATAATGAATGATTTATTCATTCAATGTTTATACTTACATAATTTACACTTTATAAATATATATTTTTTATAATTAAATACCTACTATACAACTTTTTGTTGCTTTATTTTTGATGTACACATATTTTAGTAATAGCAATAGTAAAAAAAAGCACATTTATGGAAATATTTCGCCCCGATGTCGTCGGTGGCGTCTTCAGTCAAGTGAGAAATAAGTAAATATGATTATGATTTGATAGATATGTTCTTTTAAATATTTTCTTCTTTTTTTATTATTCTATATAAAAAATAATAAATAACTTGACTGAAGACGCCACCGACGACATATCGGGGCGACATATTTCCATAAATGTGCTTTCTTACTATTCTATTACTGAAATATGTGTACATCAAAAATACTTACATAATTTAAAATTCAATTAATTGAATTATTTCTGTAACCTCTTCTTCCGGCACAGGGAAGGTGGATGGTTCTGTAGAAGTTGTAGCTGTTGATTCTGTTTCTCTATTTACGGTTCTCGTAGTTTTCGTAATCTTTGACAGAACTTCTGGAGGTATAATGTAAGTGTGGCAGCTTTCTTTCAAAATTTTTAGTTGGTTCCTTATCAAAAGTATTGAATAGAGTTTTGGTGGCTAGTCTATTTCGTTGTTTAGTTTTTACAATGTTCATTGTACAGAAAATTTGCTTGAAAAGGCAAAGGTATATAGAGCCAAAGCGATTATTTTGATTAATTCGTTCAAGTTCATAGATCGTCGATGATCTATGATGTGATGATGTGATGAAGAACAGGTAAAATCTATGAGGGTATACAGCCAAGTCAATGTCCGTGCTTCAAATTTTATCACTATTAAAAGTCACTAAAAGCCACTAGATTTTTTCTAGTGACTAAGTCTTTAAAAAATGTCACCAAAGACGTCAAAAACTCACTAGATCTAGTGACAAAGTCACTAAAACGGCAACACTGAACACACTGACATTGACTGACATCTGACATTTCATGAAACAAAAGTTGCGTTCGGTCGGAAGGGCATCCTTTTTATTTATTTGATGATTCCGCCTTTTTCCTGTTTCAAACTCAATTCCCTCGGAGCCTCTTTCGATTAGAATGCACAAAGAAATGTGATATTTTCGGTGCAATGGAAGTCGTCGCGGACAGTGTCAACATCGACAGTGAACCCGACCAAAATTCGTTTGTTGAGTCAGTCGAAAAGCATTTGGACAGTTTGGGGATTACCGTGGAGTCAGCTAGTGAAAGTGACGACGATACCAGCGACTCGGGCCGCAGCCCGCAGTCGCAGAATTCGAATCGGACAGTGAGTAGGGTGCCCCACGAGATCAGTAGCGTCAATAATCCGCCAGTGTTCGGAAGTGTCAGCGTGAGCAATTCGTCAGAAGTGCACTTCGGGAATAAAACTGTTATCAACGGCCCGGTTACGATAAAGCAAGTTATCGGAACAGGGCTCGGCATCGAAAACCATGGCTACGTTAAATCTGAAGGGGATTCGACGCGAAATGCATTGGGCAAAACATACAATGCATCCAGGAAGGACGATCAAGGTTTCATTATATTGTTGTCAATTTATGAGTTCTTAAGTTACCGTGGTTAATGTTCTTAGTGAATCAATTGTAACAGATCGCGCTTAGTCATGTTTGTATTGTGGAATTTGTAATGTTCGATGTTCGAACGACGAACGTTAGTTGTTTCTTTATTGCTCATTGGCTCCTTGGCAGCGATAAAGGGGTTGTAAACATATAAATTTATATATTTCTTTGCTTCTCAAAATTTCCCCTCTCAAACACTAAATAGGCGTTTGAAAACGACGCGTCCCATCCCGACTCGATGCGGCGTTGACCAAATCGACACGGGACCGTCTAAAACTTTTCAGGTGGACTGTAGATGATGTAGCTGTCGGTTGAAAGGGGAAAAAAAACTCGAAATATTATAAGCAAGGCACATTCTTTCCTTCACGCCGTTGCTCGTGCTCACACTCGCCCACACAGCCAGCAGAGCTCTCGCAGTGTTCTACGCGCTTGTGAAAATTGCAATGACGGTTTGACCGTTACGGGACCTCTATTTATACTGCTGCTGGCTGAATGGAACGAGTGGTGACGCTGTTCCAAGAAGCAATGGCTGGAAAGAAGTGAGCCATTGTATTCAGTAACGTATTTTAACGGTTTTCAACGGATTTTAACGGATAATTTTATTTGTCGATCGTTCCGTCGGTAACAGCGTTCATGCCTAAGACATAATCCACTGCGCCACACCTTATTAAGTCTCTTCATACCTTATTAAATTATTAAGGTTGAACTGAACAAAAAACACCAAATACATATTTTCACATATCTCTTTTGAATGACCTGATTGAACCTTCCCACTTAGTAACGTAAGGGAATTTATTCATGGATCCTGTGCAAGAGATAACTTCAAGAAATACGATTTTAGTTATTGTGAAAGTTGATTAATGTGTGGAAGGTTATGTGACTAAACTGTTTTACAGAAAAACCTCATCCTCTTTTGACTTGGCGATGCTTAATTTGTTTATTATTAGGTGTATGATTTCATGTTGGAAGAATAGATGATAGGAGACTAACGAAATAAATTTATTTATGGAAGAAATTTAAGAAATTTAAAAAGAATGTGAGTGAAAGAGTCGGGAAACCTGGACCAGATTGGGCATGCCCTCAAAAAGAATCAAGTGCGTAGTACCCGTAACCGACGAGCATGCATGAAGAACATTATGGGAGTGGAAGAGGCGGCAGAGGTGTGTCAGGATCGCGGCGCGTGGAGATCCGTTGTCTCTGCCTATCCCACCGCGAAACAGGTGTGACACTATGTATGCATGTATGTATTTGTTAGTGAAGAATTAGGTTCCACTGTCCACTAACTTTTTCAGATCTTTTATGACTTTCTCGCCCTAAACAGTTCCTACTTTGTTTATAAGAAATAGGTATATGCACAATTATTTTGCTTATATTTTATTTCACGTGTTATTGGGTCAAATGTTAATGTGTATGTACAAGATTGATTAACTGCGATATTACATTTGCCAATAATTCATTTTAAATCATTTTTATTTTTACATACGCATAGTGTGTTTGTGCATTCTTCAGTCGTATTTCTAAATTTTACAGCAACCGAAGGCAGATTCAAATGGTTAATACGTCCGCAATACCTATTACTAGGATTATTTGCCCTCGCCATCACAGCTTCCCTCATAACCCTGATCACCATCTTCTTGGAGAGGTCTCAGGACGAGGGCTACACCACCACTGTGCTTCCGGAGCTAGGTCCAAGTAAGTAACTTATCTTTAAGTTGTTTCGGTGCAGGTCTCTTATTCTTTTCTTTCTATCCTTTTAACAAAACGCGGTGTTGAGCACTGGTGGAGGTTTCTAATCACTAAAACTGTGTGCTAACACTCTCTGTTAACAATATTTGCGTCACTTATAAATCCAAGCGCTCACCACACCATCTTAAATTCTAATTTTTGTAGATTGGTTGACCTATTGGCCCCCACAGGTATATAATTATTCGTAATTTCGCAAACCAAACATTCAAGGTTTCATCCCATAATTCAGCGCCGCACGCGCTCATAAACTCAAATATTTCATAAAATAATGAAACTAGGTCAGTAAACTCTGGCATGCAAAAAGCCAATGAAATTATCCATAAAATTATATAAAACAAGTGAGGATTCACTACAAGTACAGACAGATTTTTTGATCTCTAGGAAAAATAAAAGAAGCCTGGTATTTTTCGTATCTCATTACCACGTGACATCTGACAAAAGGTATCATTGGTCAAAACATTGCATATGACCCCACTTACCTACAAAAAAAATTTGTCGGTTGATGTGCCGAACACCCTGTATATGTTAAAAACCTGTATTTAAATCGTTTTTCTTATCGTCATTTCATATTATAAATCTTTCCATCAAATTCGATTTGAATTGAAGTCGGGCTTTAACGCGGGCGGATAGGTACAGCTAGTAAGATTCATAAGAATATATTTTTTTTCTGTTTTAATGTTGAATTCTTTGTAGGCGTGTTTCATATCAATGGAAATGTTTTTTTTGTCATTTATCTAAAGTGCTTTCTCGTTCGAATAAGAAAAACTCACTGAAATAGTACTAGATGAAAATATGCTACCATAACAATAGTATCTGCTCAGCGGGGAGCAGTTGGGAGCCGGCAGGTTAAGTAATGTAAATAATATGATAAAATTTAAATATTTAAATAAAATACAAGTGCTGTAAGAAATGAAGAAGAAAAGCACGAATGATAAAAATAATAATTTAACGTACCTGAGATTATAAACAAACCTTCTCTTTTAGGGTCTCAATCTCAGCTCCGAATATCTACCAATTAGAGGGATTCTTTTCTATTAAAATTTCCCCACTTTTCAGAGTATCAAATTTTGGTGACGAAGGCCACGTGTGCAGAGTCGAACAATGTTATATTTGTGACAATCGGTACTGGCATACTAATGTTAGTGAGCATACTGATCGCGGTAGCACTATCCAGGATTCAGTATGACACAAAACCGCAACGAGCGCAACGAATGGAAGGGACAAGTTCGTATCTCATGGTTATACTTTTAAGAGTCCACAATATCGCTTTAGTTCGAATCAGTGTTATGCTGAAAGAGCGAATAACTGTATAATGTTGTCAACTAGGATATATTCATCCTTGTGATTTCGCATTAAAACGGTGAATACTCTATCTATGACATTAAGTATATATTCGCCATTTCAGCAAAATACTTCAGCAATCATAGTTTCTGTAGTGGACAATGCTTTTGAAATTCTGCCATTTCATGGAGTAAATATTATCCAGTATTTTAAAGCTATTGTAGTATGACGAATAAGGTAAACAAGTTATTTAGAAATGCTCATTGCTTCTATTTAGACTCCAACTCAATAAAGTTTGATTTATTGTCTCGGTACATATTGCACACATAAATTTTTCTAATTTAAAAAAATGTTGACGTAGGTAGGTACTAATTAAGCCAACTTCATATGTAACTTTCCTATTATTAACCATTAATAATATTTCCACGTCACTTCAGTGGATTAACAAACTTATGACTAATATGTATGTGTGGAAGACAAACCTCAATTCATATAAGTACTGATTTTTCTTCTAATGACACCGCCTGGGGAAATGTGTGGGGAAATTCCACATCCGCCATACTATATGTAGAATTTCCACCTAATATTACTGAAAATTCAAAGCTTTTCTAAATTTTTTTTTTAAATACCTAATAAATTAATTCTAGGGATTACACTGGTAAGCATATTTACTATAAAGTTTTCATAACAAGAATTATTGAACAAAATAAATATCTAATAGAGATATTTAAAAATTTGATATCTTAACATATTGTTAAAACAATGAGACAGTATGATGTCATCTTCTTTATAGGTATATCTATTCTAATGATGCTGCTTTATGTTTGCTTTTATGGTTTTGATTATTAGAATTTTGCATGGTTTAATTAAATGTATCTATTTTTAAAATTGGAGTAAAAAAAGACTGATATGAACACATCAGCTAGAGCTGCTTGTTCATTAAAAAATAAATAAATAAATAAATAAATGTCTGTATGAGATGTCTTGTCCTTGCTTTTACATTGTTTTATTTTAGTTGTATTTGTATATTTTAACAAAAATAATAACATGCATGCAAAATATAAATGTAAGTGAAGGTGAGAAGGACTAAAAATCTTCATCAGACTGTGGTTCCCATGTGGCTCTATTTTATTATTATTACTTAGAGCGCGCGCCGGATTACGCGGCAGCGGCGCTGTGCGGAACGACGCTGGACACATTTGTTCATATGAATTGTTTGCTGCACCTCTGCCGCATAGTGCTGTGCGGTTTCCTTCATACAATTCTGTACAAATAATATTTTGACGCGCCACTCAGCTGCAGTGTAGTTCCGCCTAGTGCGGTCGCACTCTTATTCGTACAATTTTACTTACTCAAGCCTTGAAGAACTGTTGGGTCATTCCACGTCATTGATGAACATTTGATCGATCGACTGAGTCTTCTAAAGTTACAAGTAAAATGCCATAGCAGTGCACAGTTAGTGAAACCCACAGAGCATCAAATACCTACCGCCCGCGCCCCCTACTAGAGGCGCCCTAAACGATGATATTTGAAACCCAATAACCGTACGCTGAGCTGCTAGCGCTTCGTATGTGTGTGTGTGTGTGCTAGTATCGACACTACACACAAAGAGGAGCAAGTTAGGCACACGCACAAAACAAATGCACACGCACAACACACAATGTAAGTCATAGGCCACGCCCACAGGCTTCAACGCCGTTGTAGAGAAATCGCGCTCACGGCGCCTCTAGTAGGGGCGGGCGCGCGCATTTCATGCTCTGTGGTGAAACCAGATTAGTTACAACAATTTATGCAGCCGGAGTGTTCTCTGTGGTTTTCCCTTCTTTGATGTTGGTCCTTGCATACAATGATTAAAAACATTTCAAAGTAAAACAAATTTCAGATATATATCTTTAAATATAATAATATTTTATGATTACTTATCATTAAAATTTTAGTCAAATCCTGGTCACACCATTATCTGACATAAAAATCCGGAGAAAGGTGTTTGTTTGTTGCCGTTATTCAGGTCACCCCTGTACCTGAAATGTTGCATGATAGTAGCTAGCTCGCGGTAACAACGTATTGAAAAGGTATTGTTTTAATGTGTGCCGGCAAAGACTAGTGAGATAATAATATTGTGCGTGCGAGCGTAGGTGCTGAGTTGCTGCCTAACTCGAAGCTGCGGTACGTGACGCGGACCGAGTGGATAGCTCAGCCGGTGGAGGAGCCTCTCGACAGGCTGAAGCTGCCGGCGCGCTGGGTCATCATCGCGCACACTGCCAGCGAGAACTGCTCCACTCAGGTATAATTTATTGTTTACTAGCTGTGCCCGCGGCTCCGCCCGCTCTCATATTTGACTTCTCTGCTAACCTCATAAGCCATTTAACGTGATAGTAAGTAGCCTATAGTTGATGGGAAGAATCAAGCTATCCGTATAATTTTTTATTAAAATCGGGTCAGTGGTTCTCGAGTTATAAGCGGGCAGACAGACATACATACATACATACATACATACAGAAAGCAGACGTTGGATTTTATTAAAGGTAAGGATATATTTCGTAAAAGGCGACTCCCTTCTTGTATTACTAGGTGGTAGGGTTTAACCCGCCCGGGTTGGTACCACCGCACTGAATGAAAGGTCGGTCGAAACGGCTATGTAAATAGTTTGTGTTTTCCGTCCAGTTCAATGTAGCCGGCACGACCTAAGGGAGGCACTGACGTGACACCAAGTTCACCCGGTGTTATGGGTTCACATCACGGTTGTTGCAGGTCATGTAGCCAACCGTGTCGGTTTACATAAAAAAAAAAAACAAAGTATATGTGGAGTATGAGTTAAAAGGTGAAGAGATGTCGTGTCCTCTGTCTCCACGTGTTGCGCTGCACAGCGGATGTTGTTGTGGGCGTCTGTCCGTTGGTTTCTGAGTTAGAAATGTGTAGGTGCATGCATGAAGAACATTATGGGAGTGGAAGAGGCGGCAGAGGTGTGTCAGGATCGTGGCACGTGGAGATCCGTTGTCTCTGCCTACCCCACCGGGAAACAGGCGTGACGCTATGTATGTATGTATGTAAATGTGTAGGTATATACTGCGCGCAGAAAGAAATTATAGGAATGTGTTGTGTGAAAACAGTGGTGGCGCTAGGCGTCGGCGACGGGTCCTCGCAAAAAATTGTTTACCGTAGCTGATTCCCTTTGGGATCGCGCAATCCCAAAGATTCTCATGAAAGTATGGTCGCACACTTTGGGCTATTGCTTGTTGGGTTATTTATTTTAATTTATTCATGTTATTTTTGTCAACATTTGATGAGCAATAAAACTCATATACTCATACGTCAGTGTCATTCTATTGATCGTTTTCTTTCTGACTGAGAAATGAAAGAGGCCTCGCAAAGCTGATGTCGCTGACGTCTACATTTGGTCTAGCACCGCCACTGTGTGAAAATATGGCGATTTGTTATTTAGACTGTAGCACCATCTTCCATTGGAGAGGCGTGTGTCCAGCAGTGGACGCTTACACGCTGACTGACTGACTGACCATCTCCCATCGTGATTATGAATCTTTGATGTCTCTTCGGCGCGTAGCGTCGTAAGCGGTGTTTCATCGATCTTTCATGCATTTGTGGCTAGGAGTCACCACATATACAACAACCTCGTCAGTCAACTTGCCTCAAGCCTGCTGAACACGACAGGCAATGTAAACTAGACGGCCTTTCTCCAAAAAACCTAACTGGGGAAGTTTTACACCTGCTATCATACTGGGAGCCACATTGATGGATTATTTTCATCCATTGCAGCCATACAAACTGTTAACTACATACTTCCCATTGTGTTAACATAATAAAATGAAATATAATGTAAATTAAATACATTTTATACCTTTTACAGAGTGAGTGCGTGTTTATCGTGCGCACCGTTCAGACGTTCCACATTGAGTCTCGAAAGTGGAGCGACATAGGCTACAACTTCCTGGTGGGTGGGGACGGGTCGGCGTACATCGGGCGCGGTTGGGACTACGTGGGCGCGCACACCAAGTACTACAACTCCAGGAGCATCGGGATCGCTTTCATAGGCACCTTCAACAACATAGACCCTCCGCGACGTCAAGTCATGGCCTGCAAGCAACTCATTGAGGACGGCATAGCATTAGGAAAGATCGCAAAGGATTACAAGCTCTTTGGGCACAGACAGCTAATGTCTACTCTAAGCCCGGGCGACAGAGTCTACTCCATAATCCAGCAGTGGCCGCACTGGTCCGACAATAACACGGACACCGAGTGAGTTGTCTTTCCACTTTCAAAGGCTCCACCGAGGTGATTAATTTCGGAAGATGCATTTTTTGTACTTAAATTTTCGCCGATTCGAGGGGATTGGAGAAAGTATTCAACGTAAAAAATAGTATTGCTAGTAGAAAATGATTGATACTTGCAACATACTGTTGGTACAAATTGTTTTGTATAGGATAATTTGGTGCTCTATTATTACGCTACTCATCTCAAAGATAAGTTTCTATAGATTAAGTTACTATATTTCTATGTGTAAATAGATTATGTGAAGTTCTACGATACAATTTTTTACATTTCATAGTTTCTTAGGGATTTAACCGACTGTGCCAACTAGTGCCAACAGTGGCTGTTGACTGAAGAATTAATAAAAAACTGCGAAGGATTTGTTGTACAATTTTTATGAACCTAGAAAGGAGTGTACTTAGAGGATGTTTGTTAAGCAGCTGTAAATTGTATTGTTCGTAAATTAAGGGCTAATGTACAAAGACCGTACAGGCAAGCCACATATGCAACTCCATTCCTTTTAAAGTCGGGCAGGCAATTTGACCCTGATTTCTTTCAACTTTGATCTGATGACCTAGATATGTCAGATTACATAGGTGAAGACCACATATGCATTGGTTGAGTAATAAGTGAACATAGAAAGGACCGGTCCGGTGTATCGGGTATGCACCGAGGACCCCAGGAGGAAGCATGCCGCTCCCACAACCCGAGTTGTAGAAGCGACATGCGGACCAAATATTACCGTTAAGGAAATATGGACACTGTCTCCGCAACATGAGAGGTAACACATAATTTGGCGACGAGGATATAGATAGACAGACAGAAGGCAGACGTCACGTGTTATAATATTGTGTATGGATTATACATAGCACCAAAAATAACTTTACTCTGCAGGGATCCTAGATTTAAAGTATAGCTATATTTTTTATCTAGATATTTTTACGATATATGTACATAATTTTTTTTTTACGGATCAATAAAAATGTAAAATAATAACTTCCAAAACTATATAGCGGTTCCCAACCTTTTTTAGACTATGACTCTCTCAACATGTTTAAATATTTTTGCGCCTCACCTGAGTTATCTATACACATAATTCTATAGAAAATTTTGCATGGTTGTAATCCTTAGCCTTATCTCCATATTCAAAGAGCGTGGATTTTAATGCCGAAGACGGTCACACCGCCGCGGGGCGATTTTGTCCCGGCGACATCAGTGCATTTAAGGGTATATAAATAAAAAAGAAGAAAGGACAGACGGCGCGTCAAACTATCCGTCGAGGCCAAATTTCAGTAGTTGTACGATCATTGAAAAAAAGTCTTGCAACCGCAGGCCCTAGGTGTAATGGCGGAATGCCCTGAGCCATAGCGATGCATAGGTTGGGTACCCTTAGTATACTGAATAAATGGCTGATGAAGTTATTAGATTATGATAATATATGAATACAAACATATTTTAGATAATTTTATGGAATTGACTTTTACTTAGCAAAAGTATTCTTCAAAAATTTTTTCTTAAGCCGCGTCTCCTGCGAATGTTTTTTTTAAACATTACACAGAAATATCGAAACATTGGGGCGTGGCCATACACATTTGTATGAAAACAAATGTGTTTGTGTAATGTTTCGAAAAAAAACATGCGCAGGAGACGCGGCCATTGATTTTATAAAATCAATGACGCGGCTTAAGAGATGCAAACATTATTTTGGTTAAGTCAAAGTTATTTGGGACATGGTTTCATACTAACTATTAAGAGTCGTGTATTAAATAATTGTTATATCATGTTATTATCTTTTTTTATTTGTCGTCCCCATAATAAACTTAATTTCATCATGTCCGACCATTTCAAACGTGGTTGATCAAAATAATATATTGCATGCTTCAATTAGACGAAAAAAGAGAGCAAAGCAAAAAAAAAGAGCATAATACTATGGTTTTTTTTTCTATCATGCTCATGACTTGCAGCTCTACCGTCACTTCCGTCTCAAGGACACTCAAACCCGCCGCAGCCCTCATGAATATAGACCTTGAGTCTTCACTCGATTTGGCTCTGCGGTTCTTGTTAACACACAAGTTATAATCACCGGATCACCTAAATTGTGGATAAATCTGGACTGGAGTACTCGCCGCTCCGATGATTTCAGTGGCATAGGTATCCCCTACAGCAAGTGCATTCAAAATTTCGGGCTACTGATCGACGAATCCCTTACGCGTGGAACCTGCAGGTTAACGAGGTCAGTGAAAGTCAAATGCCATGCTTGTGCATTCGTTATATATTGCAAGCGTTTGCAAAACTTCATTCGCATTGGCACAAAAATTACGCTCGCTCAATCTCTCTTATTGCCAATTCTGGATTATGCCGATGTGTGTTATCTTGACCCAAATGAGGATCTCCTCAACCAACTTGAACGTATTCTCAACTTGTGCATTCGTTATATTTTCGGATTGCGCAAGTACGACCATATTTCTGAATATCGAGCGCGCCTTCAGTGGCTCGATATTTGTGGTCGCAGGAACTCTCACGCCCTCTCTCTTCTCTTCCGCACACTTAATGACCCTGCTGCTTCCAAATATTTGAGTGGACGGTTTGAATTCCTATCTTATCATGATCTGCTGTCAACTTACTCTTGGCAATACCTTGGAGATAGAGATAGACATTATTCATAATGCCCGGGCAATTTAATTATTTCAACAGTTATTATCATATTGCCCTGTCATATTGGGCATTATTCAAAATGCCCGGGCGTTATGCATAATGCCCAATTAATCACTTGGTCCATAACATATATATGCTACATATGCTTGAATGTATTGCAGGTAAGTGAAAATAAAAGTTATTTTATTTATTTTTAATTTTTAAAGTTATATTGATAAAAAACATCAAATTACAGCTGCAAATATTTATGTTTATTGGTTCTGGTGATTCAAACAATATACTTAACATTAAAACACAGAATTTTTATTGTTAATGTAAATGGACCATTTACCTGTATTAATAAACTACTAACATCCACCATTATGAACAAAATGCCATTACAGTTTAATTATACTGGAGAGGGCACCTACCGTTATTGTTAAATATATGATATCTACTATCTTTTAATTTTAGTATATACATATAATTATTAAGTTGTATGTACAATAATTTCTATATCCTAGAAATTATTTGGGAATTAAATTCCACGACTAACAATCAGTCTTTATAACTATTATTTTTGTCTGGCAATGGTGGCGGCGGCGTGGCGGTTGAAGTAGGTACTACGGTCGGAAGATGACGCTCGGCATGGAGCTTGGAGAAGTCTACACCACGTGGTCCCGGATATGCACGATGCTCTCTCCTGCCGTTACACCTGGCAACATTAAACATTATATAATTCTTAGTTTTGTTTAAAAATCTGTTGAGTTTGTCTACCGGCTTCAGTTCAATCAAATATGTCTACCTAATTTCTAAACATAATACTATATGGTATTTTTTTTTGGGAAGCTCGACATATGGCGCGCCTCAGACTAACGCAGAGGTGTAGTCCGACGGCGCCCACGGGCATTTGAATATTTACGGGGGCTGCGAATACCATGTCGGCCGGCTAGGTGCACCTTTACATTGACTGACTATACATTAGAAACAAAACAGACAAGACAGAAAAAACCCTAGACAGCTAAAAATTGTAAAAAATATGACTCTGGAATTTCAAACTTCTGCCATTTTGAGAATACGCGTGGTTTTAATTTCTCATTATCATGCACAGCGAGTACGCTGCATTTTAGCGGGAGCGAGCTCGGTGTCGTGAAAATGCCTCGGTTAGCGACCACAGTTATGTAAATTTTTGTTCTATAGGAAAAGGCAATGATGTTTATCCATACAACCCTCCATTCTCACTTGTTGTTATAAGAAAAAATCATTGAAATATTACTAGACGAAAATCTACGACCATACATTCAGCGACCTGCGCTTATTTTGTGGGCGGTAACCGTAGTAAGACGCATAAAACCCATGGAGGTATTGTGGAACTGAAAGGGTTAATTATTTTATGAAATATTTGAGTTTTTGTCAAAGTCGGCACTCCAAAAGCTCGGCGCGGCCGCAGCTGAAAACTTTGCTACAGTTAGCATAATAAATTTTTTGATTGATATTTTAATTGATTTTTTGAATAAAGATTTGAAATAATACAGCGGTAATGTTTTATTAATTTCAAAATAATCCATATAAAGTATTTTCTAGAAAGTGGCCATAGAGTCATATTTTTTACAATGTCTAGCTTACATTATTTCGGAGGGTTATCTATCATCCAGGGTTAACTGGATTGTTTTGGAGTTTCCATTCAAACTTAAACGATCACATTAAAATTTTGTTGTCCCACAGACTCTGCATCGTTGCCTTGATGGTGTAACTACACACACCACACGCAATACCAACTATTGCATATTATTTATTTACCGGAATATAAATTGCAATATGAAATCAGTAAGAAGGTACAAGGTACAAAAACCAAATAGATTTAATAAACAAAAACAAACAAAGTTATTTATTAGAAAATTTTACGGCTTTAGTCACGGTTGTCGGTTGGACTCGACGTTTCGGGCCGTGAGTAAAGGCGTTAAATTGTCTAATAATGTATCAACCACAGTAATTAAAAAACCCATACTCATAGAGTAACTTATATGGTGGGGTTTAGAGGCATCAGCTTCATTCCTCAATAAGCGCCTCTGGTGGCAGAAGCTCAAAGTAGCTCATATCTATCTATAACTTTGTATACTAGGTAGTACGTATGCTTAGGTAGGTACGTAGGTTCATAACCTCAATATTTTCTTATTTTTTAGGAATGTAGAAATTAAACAATTGAATGAATAAAATATATCATTTAATGTTTATTTTTTTGTTTCCTAATAACAATGCTTCTCTTTGGATGGTATCGCCTTATAAACTTTTTTCCTGCTGCTATTTCTGCTGATCTCAGTCCAATAAACGTAACCGAGGTCGGAGAGAAAGTATAAAACACCAAAAAACAAAGGCGGGTCACAGGTAAGTATCACAAATAATTGAAGAAAACACCATGAGCAAACAAAACGTTTAACAACCACAAACCACACTTAACTTGATTTAACAAAAATTATAAACTGTCTGTACCGCACCGTTCCTTCAGTGTTCCCAGATCAGTTATACCAATTCCCTCCAAACCATTAGAAAAAACCTCCAGTTTCCCATATTTTCTAAAATAAAAACCATCTTACCTACATTAATTCTCAAAAAAGGATAGGTACCTATTAGTCGTCTGGTTCCAGTATGCCACCGCTGACGGTACGGTTATGATGTATGACGTAACAGCTATCGGTACCGTCGACAAAAAAGTCGGATAGACGAATGCTCCCGCCGCCGCCAGCCACCAGGCCGCCGCCGCCGACAACTGAACTGTCGTTACTTCGTATTTCAGGCATGTACTACCATGTAATAATAATTCTACGTAATTAAGGGACATGACTAGTGAAGCTAGCGCACACGTCATAGTCATATTACTATTCCTTTTTTTTACTCGTATTGGCATTTGAACACAACAAATGTTAGTAATAAAACAAATAACACAAAAAAAAAAAACAAAATTCGTACACGCGCGAGGGGTAGGTAGCTCAATTACACATATAATACGGGCGTGGCTACGCGGTATTATATTCTTTGGCTACGCGACAGCGATACTAACGCTACTGAGCTAGGCATCAGCGGGTGTCGCGTGCGTGTGGCGCGATGTGCGTAAGCGCGGGCTGAGGTAGCGGCAAACCAGCAATAGACAAGTAATACTAATAAGGATAATAGGGAAAGAAAGGATGAACGAGTGAAACTAAAATATTGTTATTTATCTAAATACTACTCGTAGTTCACGACGTGTTTTTGCTTTAAAATGAAAACCACCGGAAAACCTAAATTTTTACGAAAATCCTTCATTTCATTGATTTTATATTGCTCCAGAAACCCGAAAACGAAATACCTCCAATTTTGGAGGAAAACCTCCATATCTGACAACACTGCGTTACTTTCGTCCTTGATTGACCCGCCATCTATGAACAGCAGCTCAAAGTACTTTTGCACGTACAATTTTCATAGAAATAAATTTTGTACTGACTGCACAGACCCTGCCCATACTTCTTCTTCTTACCAATAAAACTACTAACATCAAACTTCAACAACAATGACGAATAATGAATGATAAATGATAATGAATGAATGACTGACTGACATACAGCTAGCTGCTTGACACTGTCAGCTGAGTGCTGAGCTGACAGGTAGGACAACAGAGATTTTTTTTAAATTAATTATTGGCTTGGATACCAGGTCCTTCTGCCATTTCTTAAATTTTCTTTTCTTTATATATTTGCTACTGTATTTACTATATATTTGTACAGGCTTTTATAATATTTTTGTTCGATTAATAAGTCATGATGTCAATCATTGCCATGTCATGTTTTTTTAAAGAAAACATTTATCTTAACCGAATTTTTAGTAGCTAAACTCTTTCCAATGTATGAAGAAAACATCTGAGATATATTGTCTCTACTAGCCCAGCTGGGTACTGTACTGTAAGTATCTTAAATTAGGACAACATTCTGCCTTGTCCAACATACAAAAAAAATGTTGGTGTCTCGCTGAGCGTAATTTCGCGTGTTGGGGTGGATATGGTTTTATCGAGCACCTTTAATACCTCGGACGGAACGGCCACCCACACTGAGTTTCTTTAAAAAACGTTGGCATTTCGGAACGTTACGCTTACACTTAAATTAGTTCGTGTTATACTCAGAACGGTCGCCGGAACATACCTATTCCACCAAATGTCAGCTGTCACGTTGCTGTCAACTGTCAGTGTCAACTCAAATAAAAATGGCAGTTTTCTTTTGTGTTGGAAGAGTCGGCTTCTCTCTCGTCCGCCGTTTACCTACGAGTACAGGAAGAGCGACAGAGCGTGTAGGTAGGCCGCCGCCGCGGTGAACTTTGGTGGGAAGCGCGTGTACTCGTCACCCACTCACTCACTCATATCTACCTCTACTCACGACCGGAAGGCAGTGTTGTTTGTTGTTGTTATTGTTGGCCAACTTATCGTTATCATAATGTACGAGCCCGGCAAAAGCTCTCAATCTGCGCAAACGCTGGACATTGACGATCGGAGCCTTGAACCTGGTAAGAAAAGTTTCCACTCCTACTACACACTACAAAACGTTTTGAGACATTACAATAACTTTTCCTTAAGTTTTAGAACAAAATATTCCTTTGTGTAGACGCCATAAAAATAAACCATTACCTAGGATAGGTACCTACTAATTTACCAGGAAGAGCCTTTCAGAGTTTAACGGGTAAATTCTGAAACGCTCTCCCTGGTAAATTAAGTAGAGGTATTCTTAATTTCATGAACGGCGTTGGACCCATCGCACGACAGAGCTACCGTGGCTAATAAATGTTCAAAGTCTTCTCACCCGACTACGGGAAGACCAAGACTGAGGGTTTTTGGTTAACTCCGCACCTTGATTTGTAACTCCTCTGTGGTAAAATTGGCTCCACTTGAAGATCCAGTGTGTTTTGTTTTTTAATTTTAAAGCATACTAATTAAACAATTCGTTAACCCCTGGGCTGCCGGAAGGGCTAATTGGCCCCCAAAGTCAGCGTCAAAAATATTGCCAATGGATTTTTCTTATTAGAAGAATTGAGAATGGCGGGTGTATGAATAAAAAAGCTTGCCTCCGCATATAACACACGGTACAAATATTCCAAGGAAAAAAACAATATTTTTATGGCCATCAATTTTATCCTACATCATTTCCCGCAGGATGGTAAACATGATTCTAGTCTTACTTTATCAAATGCATTATTGGAAGAGATTGTTTCTTCTGCACATTGATATATGATTTGTGTGGGGGAATTGTCTATTTTACATTTTAAAAATTCAGAAAAAAATATCAAGCATCTTTTGCTTTTCCTGCAGTTAAAAAATCCATTAGTGCTTCTAAATAAGTGAATCCTCACTGGTTTTACATTGTTTTGTGAGAAATTTCATTGGAGTGCAAGTGCAAATAGAGTTTATTGATCTGAATTCATTATTTTACAAAATATTTGAGTTTGCACGCCTAAATTTTCACATGTCGAAAATGGAATGGAGACCCCGGTAAACATATTTTACAATTTGGTTATTTCCCAAATGGTTTGTTTTTTTTTAACCTTTCAACTGCTTTAAAATTGCCAAATTTCTAAGGTTCCATACATACACCAAAGTGGTGAAAATGGAACCCAATGTTGTGATTTGTGATTTGTGAGTTGTGCGTTCATCTATCTGTCTGTCACGCTCACAATTTCTAAAGGGTTGATCCACAGAGCATCAAATGCGCGCGCCCCTCCTAGAGGCGCCCTGAGCGTGATTTCTCTACAACGGCGTTGAAGCCTGTGGGCGTGGCCTCTGACTTACATATGTGTTTTGTGCGTGTGCCTAACTTGCTCCTCTTTGTGTGTAGTGTCGATACTAGCACACACACACACATACGAAGCGCTAGCAGCACTGCGTGTAGTTTTTGGGTTTCAAATATTATCGCTTAGGGCGTCTCTAGTAGGGGGCGCGCGCGGTAGGTATTTGATGCTCTGTGGGTTGATCGGATAGAGTTCCAATTATGCGAACAAATTAGAGAGCATTTTCTTTATCATGTTTATAACTTGACTATTATTAAGATTTCCTAGCTATGGAATGCGACAATTCACATTGTGTGGTGAGAGTCAACCCACCTATCTATAATATTTAAAATCGTAAAAAATAGGGCACATTTTTTTTTTCTTTATTAACAGAGCCTTGCCAATTACTCGTTTGATTACTTAGTAAGAACATTAAGACTGTGGATATCTGGGATGAAGTGAGAGAGAAGTGTATGCATGTACCTATGTGCAAAGTGAGATGCATAGGCATAATATGTAAAAGTGTAAGAGGGTGTACGAGAGAGATTTCAGGAACCAAGGGAGATTTGACGACTGCTAACAATAGCCGGAAAATGTTAACATCGGCGGGCCAATAGGAATTCTCCACTTATGCACTGCACACACTACATGTGAAATAATAATAAATATTGGCACAGTTGGAGGCCTGCCGCCGGCAATACCATTTTATTGTACATAGATAGGTAGGAGTTGTTTTTATACACGTAGTTGCAACCCCAACCGTAAAACCTGAAATGGGGTGACTCTGTACGTGAAATAGAAAAACTTTTGTTCTACGACTTTTTATTTGAAGAAAAAACATTTTTTTTTCTCCATACATTTTGAGAATAGGTATTCAAAATTTGTATGAAAAAAAATTTTTTTTTTTTTCAAAAAAAATTTTTTCTTCCCAGAAGTTGTTTAATTTCACATATAGAATAATCCCCTTATGTCAGTTAGAAATATTACGGGGGCAACTGCAATACCGTGTATTAATTTCATAACTATAGTATGTATAATATACTAGTAAAAGTAAAATAAAAAAAATTATGTCTTGTACATAAAATGTGATAATAAAGAATAATTGGCACAATGTAATTAATGTAATTAACACAATAAGCTATATACCATTTCACTGCATCAATTAGCCGCTAGCTGATGTGATAAGAGAGTACCTAGTTGGATACGCTAGCTTGGGTGAGCGAGGTTAGCAGAGCACCCACATAGATATAATATGCATAAGTTTATGTACGCATAGATATAATACACGTAACAGACATATGAACACACACTTATCTTGAATGTGCATTCCATACAGCAGCTCTCTTAAATACATAGTGTAATAAATTAACATCAACGCTAAGGTCAGTGTGACTAGGTTTCTTCAGCGAAGCGATAGCTAGGTACTAGGTATACTCATAGAATAGTTACTATGATTTGTGCTTATTCGAGATGTAGTAAAACTTAAGTATTGAGGGAATGCATTCGTAACAGCCAGTTCTATAAAAGGTCCTCGATATCTGTGTAGATACTCCTAAGCAAGCTACACTTCTATGAGAAAACCTTTGTGCAAACCCGAAAATGCTACGAGCGCGGCTGTGCGGAAGTATGTTCGCAACCACCGTGTACGACCGAATGTCCATGGGCGTCTTTAGACACCTTACGGGTGGCTCGGCGCCACATATTGAGCTGTCTATAATCAAATAAAAAAGTAGCTAGGGCAATTTGCGTGTAGCCGGATTACCCTCTGAGGTCCAATTGCAGGAGGGGGGGATTCCCCTTTCATTGTCTATGGTTTCACTAATGTTAGGATAATCTTGCAGATACAAAAGAGATTAATACATTTCCGTGACATAATCTTGTGGAACTCTACTTCTGTATCCGTGAAATAATCATAAGATTAATGAAAACCGTAGACAATCAGAGGATAGTGCTATGCTGCAAGGGCATGCATCATATTTGCATTTAAATATTATTTATAATTAATTTATTATAGAATTTAAATATTATACATTTGTATAATATTACTCGCCTAATACAATCATCACAAAATGTAAATCTCCATAAAAATTCTATACAAATTCTATAATAAATTAAGTTCCACAAATACCGATTCCTCGGAGCTCGCGCGCGGACTGTATCTTAACAGATGAGCAGGTATAGACAGTGGAGGAACCTACTCAATATAATAATGGTATTGTTTGCAGACGAGCAGGTAGACAGTGGAGGAACCTACTCAATATAATAATGGTATTGTTTGCAGAGGAGCAGGTAGAGAGTGGAGGAGGAACCTACTCAATATAATAATGGTATTGTTTGCAGACGAGCAGGTAGACAGTGGAGGAACCTACTCAATATAATAATGGTATTGTTTGCAGACGAGCAGGTAGACAGTGGAGGAACCTACTCAATATAATAATGGTATTGTTTGCAGACGAGCAGGTAGACAGTGGAGGAACCTACTCAATATAATAATGGTATTGTTTGCAGAGGAGCAGGTAGAGAGTGGAGGAGGAACCTACTCAATATAATAATGGTATTGTTTGCAGACGAGCAGGTAGACAGTGGAGGAACCTACTCAATATAATAATGGTATTGTTTGCAGAGGAGCAGGTAGAGAGTGGAGGAGGAACCTACTCAATATAATAATGGTATTGTTTGCAGACGAGCAGGTAGACAGTGGAGGAACCTACTCTATATAATAATGATATTGTTTGCAGACGAGCAGGTAGACAGTGGAGGAACCTACTCAATAAATAATGGTATTGTTTGCAGAGGAGCAGGTAGACAGTGGAGGAGGAACCTACTCTATATAATAATGGTATTGTTTGCAGACGAGCAGGTAGACAGTGGAGGAACCTACTCAATATAATAATGGTATTGTTTGCAGACGAGCAGGTAGACAGTGGAGGAACCTACTCAATATAATAATGGTATTGTTTGCAGAGGAGCAGGTAGAGAGTGGAGGAGGAACCTACTCAATATAATAATGGTATTGTTTGCAGACGAGCAGGTAGACAGTGGAGGAACCTACTCTATATAATAATGGTATTGTTTGCAGACGAGCAGGTAGACAGTGGAGGAACCTACTCAATATAATAATGGTATTGTTTGCAGACGAGCAGGTAGACAGTGGAGGAACCTACTCAATAAATAATGGTATTGTTTGCAGAGGAGCAGGTAGACAGTGGAGGAGGAACCTACTCTATATAATAATGGTATTGTTTGCAGACGAGCAGGTAGACAGTGGAGGAACCTACTCAATATAATAATGGTATTGTTTGCAGACGAGCAGGTAGACAGTGGAGGAACCTACTCAATATAATAATGGTATTGTTTGCAGAGGAGCAGGTAGAGAGTGGAGGAGGAACCTACTCAATATAATAATGGTATTGTTTGCAGACGAGCAGGTAGACAGTGGAGGAACCTACTCTATATAATAATGGTATTGTTTGCAGACGAGCAGGTAGACAGTGGAGGAACCTACTCAATATAATAATGGTATTGTTTGCAGACGAGCAGGTAGACAGTGGAGGAACCTACTCTATATAATAATGGTATTGTTTGCAGACGAGCAGGTAGACAGTGGAGGAACCTACTCTATATAATAATGGTATTGTTTGCAGACGAGCAGGTAGACAGTGGAGGAACCTACTCAATATAATAATGGTATTGTTTGCAGACGAGCAGGTAGACAGTGGAGGAACCTACTCTATATAATAATGGTATTGTTTGCAGACGAGCAGGTAGACAGTGGAGGAACCTACTCTATATAATAATGGTATTGTTTGCAGACGAGCAGGTAGACAGTGGAGGAAATAACATATCGGAGGTCAGCTTTCAAGAAAGAAGGCGCGAGGCTCACTCCCAGGTATACCGCATTTATACGCATTCTTATTTACTGTAGCCGTACGACCTAGAGAGGGTCAGTCAGTTAGTCAGTCAGCGTGTCAAGTCCACTGCTGGACATACACCTCTAAAATTTTCCTCCAGTCTTCCCGCCCTTCAGCGGTACGGAACCACTGCTTTCCGCCGACATACTTGATGTCGTTGTCCCACCTGGCGGGTGCGACCGCTCTGCGACATAATGCTGTTATGACAGGTGTACCTATTGACTGATTTTGATCACGTCACGTTATATAAAAATATTTCTTTGATGTGTTGTTTCGTAAATAAATAAAATAAGGTTAGGTTTGGCTAAAGCGATATTATGATGTGCTTATATCAGTCGGAGCAGAAGAGAAGGGACTCCATCAAGCGGGGTTACGAGGCGCTTCAGGAGCTCGTGCCCACTTGCAGGAACCCAGCATCCGGCGGCCATAAGCTCAGCAAAGCCGTTGTGAGTACCATGATCTATCTATTTAGAATATAAATAGCTTCCAAATTATAGCATAGCACCATAGCATTAGATAAAGGCAAAATGAATATTTAAGTATGTTAGGTACTAGGTATTCATATGCTGGTCATGTATGATAGATGTTTTAGCTTTTGTGTCAAGAGCGTACGTTTAATGTTTTAAGGCTAGTTTTGTTATATACATCCGTTTATATGTCTTGTAAGTTATAGTTTAGTGTAGCCGGCACGACCGAAGGGAAGCACTGACATGGCACCTACCTAGTTCACCAAGGTGTTATGAGCTGAAATCACGAACGTTGTAGGTGAATGTAGATTGTAGACAACCGTGTCAACTTCTATTAAAAAAAAAGTGGTTCTAATTTCTTTCAAGTGCAGTATGTGTAAGTGCAATGTCGGAGACGGCGCTTAAGGCTATGCTCCATAAAGTTTGCCTAACTACACGTGGACTGGTCTAGGCTCTCAGCAGCAATAGACTAGCTTAAATGTAAATACACAAAAAAAGTCTGTTAAGTGCGAACGTTGTTCCTTTCGCGCACGCAAGCTGAGTTTTTTTTTTATGGAAACTGACACGGTTGGCTACATCACCTACAACGTCCGTGATGTCAGCCCATAACACCGGGTGAACTAGGTGCCATGTCAGTGCTTCCCCCTTTGATCGTGCCGGCTACACTGAACTGGCCGGAAAACACAAACTATTTACATAGCCGTTTCGACCGACGTTTCATTCAGTGCGGTGGTACCAACCCGGGCGGGTTAAACCCTACCACCAAGTAAGATTAGGAGGGAAGGGACCTACAGTTTTACGAGGAATCCGAACCTCGGTCAGCCTCCAACAGTCAGCGGTCACCCATCCAAGTACTGACCGCACCCAGCGTTGCTTAACATTCAATAGCGACAGTTGACTGTCTGCACCACTGCGCTATCGAGGCTGACAATGAATGAGTATGTGGGCGGTTGCTTCGTGCCAGGCCAGGCTTAGTAATAGGGTCCCGTACGACGGATACGGAACCCTAATAAGAATACCTTGCTCGCACTTGTAGTATTACTGTCCATCTTACTCATTAGCAGCTAGTCATAATTGCATTCAATCGAGTATTACATCATCTTTCATCCATAAATAGTATAAAGGTAATAAAGGTATGTCAATCTGTCGCCTCTCCGCTCACCACGAAACCCTTATCAGTTACAGATATAGCACAACTCACGCACCGCCGCACCTACATATACTAGATAGACTAGCAGAAATAAACTTATATCTTGTATATACACTGAATGAAAGGTCGGTTGATACAGCTCTGAACAGTACTGTGTGGGGTCGGTACTTAATAAGAATAGCCCCACTGCATCTCTCCCCGTGCATGTCGTAAAAGGCGACTAAGGGATAAGCGGCCTGCAGACACCCCGGTCGACTTGTGGCTTTCATGGAAGACATAGGGTGGCTGGGGTAGCTGGAGACTGCGGGGTTTTGCACGAAGGTCCCCAACCAAGCGGGATTAGTTTGCAGGCCTAGAGCCAACCCCAAACCAAAACAACAACAACAACAGCTCTGAACAGAATCGTAAACAGCTGGAATACCCGAGGAAGTTATTGAAGCACCCTCAATAAACACATTCAAAAATAGGCTTGACAAGTATTTAAAAATCGAAGAAATATAACAAATAGCAACACCAGTGATCATCATAGACATGAACACATCAGCATATTAAGCTGCTAGTTCATTAACAAAATAATATTAAAAAATCTCATTGCTTGGCTCACCTTAGCGTAAAAAGGTATATGTCGAATAATGTTGTCGTTGGCAACCTACGAATACCACTGAATGTCCAAGGACACACCACACGTGGAATGCACTCCCATCTGCATCCTTTCCTCTAATGAACAGTCTGGGGTCCTTCAAACACAATGTGAAGGTGCACCTAGCCGGCCGACATGGTATTCGCAAATCCCCATAAATATCCGAATGCCCGTGGGCGCCGTCGGACTACACCTCTGCGTTAGTCCGGCGTCGTGTTTATATGTCGTGCTTCCCATAAAAAAAAAATTATATGAATGGGTTTGTGCATCTTCACATTTTGAGATACGAAACCCTAAAAGACCTTAACAAAATGAAATCAGGTGCTCCAGAAGTCGATAGAGTACATCCAGTTCCTGGCGCTGCAGAAGGGGAGGCAGGAGAAGCAGAGGAACGCACTGCGGAAGGACGCTATCGCACTCCGCATAATGCACTCCAACTACGAGCAGATGGTGACAGCTCATCAGGCCCTGCCGGGCCCCGACCAACGTCACTCCGATGACGATAAGTTTATTTTGGTGAGTTAAGAGTAAGTGACATTATTAAAAAAATATATATATACACGGTGAACAAAAAACCTGTCGAACACCCGAAGGCAGGAAGTACACTTTCAAATACTGAATCGGATAGGATAGTTTTTTTTTAAATTCGGACAAATTTTTCAATTAAAAAATGGAATTAGTATCACGACCTTTTACTTCTAATGCAAAATTCTTTACTCTAGGAGGCGCGGTGGCGGCCGCGCGCGCGACGACGTGCCGCCTCGCCGCCAGTGTCATAAATTTTCTTGAGGCAGTATTGAATGAAGTGAAGGCAGAGAGCGTGTTTCTTTAGTGAAATTCTTTGTAAAATAATTTGCTAATTTTGATAATTTTTTTGTCTTCTGTACTGAAAATGAAGTCGGTAAGTGCTTTGAGGTCTGTTAGTGTGCAACAAACTATTATTTTGTATACCTAATAAGTTTTAGAATATTACCTAGGTAGGTACCTAGAAAACTGATATCACGTGCTTAAGACATATGGTAGTAGGGTTTAACTTCACCTCACTGTTATGATGGCATGCAGACATAATTTAGTTATTTAAAGATATCTTGATACTTAGGAATAATTGAAAAAGGGCATATTTTCATAAAAATTTCGAAAAAAAACTAGCCTATCCGATTCAGTATCTGAAACTGTACTTCCGGCCTTCGGGTGTTTGACAGGTTTTTTGTTCACCGTGTATATATGTATATACCTAACACGTATTTATAAATCCCGACTGCTAAAAAAATTTACGAAACAAAGAAATATCAGTAGAAAATGTAGTCGGGCAGAGCCACCCAGTGCGGAAGCAATAAAAAAAAGTCGGGCTATCTGTCTATTTGAATCCAACTACACGCCCGGCTACAGCATGTAGTCCTGATATTTCCTTGTTTCTGAAAAAAATTTTGCAGTAAGAGGCAAGGGAAGCGACTAAGTTTAGTAGAATACTTTAATGGACCTATATATCTTTTCTTCGTGATACGCAATAACAATTATACCTACATTTGCAATGAACAATTTACAATGTCTAGCTAGAAACTACAAAAATATTATAATTACAGGAAATTATTTAATGTCTGTTATTTCTTTTTTAAGAAGTTATTTCTTTGCTATGTATTTCACTGTTTTAAAAATTATGTTACTCTATATTGATGTAAAATGTATTATTTATGTATGTATGATATTAAATGTATGATATTAAAGAATATTCAGTTCGGAAGTGACCTGTGAGTAGGTAAACCACCGTGTTTACGTTCTGTCTAGTCCATAAATCACAATATTGCGTTGACTAAGAACGTTTCAATCAGTTTCAGAGTATAATGGATCAGCTGTTTGTGTCATTCGAGGCGTTGCCGGTGAACAACTTCATTGACTTCTCCTCCGGAGTGTTTAACTGGCTCGAACAGTACTGCAAGCCGGAGGCTCTGTATAGCCTGGTACAGAACGTACTACGCGAGCGCCACTATACGTGCTCGGACGTTGGTACGTCCACGGACACCAGTGCGCAGTATTCCACTCAAGACTACTTTTTTTAGAAATCTTATGCATAATTTGATAAACCTTTAACTGTCTACATGTGGTCGTAAACATTTTTCACCATTGAGCACCGAACTAAATCTAAAACTCTAAAACTCTAACTAAAACTCTAGAAGAGGCAAAGCGCGATGAAACAAATGTTACCTGTCGGTAAACGAGTGAAAAACCTTCACATGCGATTTTCATCAATGAATATATTCAAAGGATCACATTATAAGTCATGTCTCATGATATTAATGCGTTAGCGCTCCTCACTCTCGTATTTAAGGACGTAAGACGATAAGGTGAGCCATATAACACAAGCATGTCAGTCATTGTGAACTCAGCTTATTTAAGCTGATTGGGTCGGTTACATGATTTTTCGGGAGTGATGTATGAGAAAGGTCTCATCCTCTTATACAGAACCTGCACGCCGGTGAGTCGCTAAGGCTCATTCGGTGTGGTGTTTGTCTAGTCTGCAGTGTCCTGTTAAGGCAGTGGCGGTTCCCCAGGTGAAGCAAGTGAAGCACCGCCTCACTTAATTATCTTGAAAGTAAAGAAAAAAAAAACATTTCAAAATATCAAGAAAGAAAACTTAAAAAAGTCAAGTATATCCGATCCGAACTGATCACAATATTAGAGCCGCGGCGCGGAGGAGGCGGAGGCGGCTGGTGCGACGCGCGCGACGAAATACGTTAAAGATGTGTTAGTGCATCAACACCACCAACACAGCACGCACACACACACAGACGTGACGTGTGACGTGTCACGTACGGCATGGCATATGGTGACTCACCCCCCCGGTCCGGTGCGGCGACGAATCGCTTATTTTGATATCGCTTCACCAAGCGTAAAGACAACAGGTTGACCTTGGAGGCTTTGGATGTAGGGAGCAGCTGAGGCTCTGATAAATGGCGCCGGACGAGACATCTATATGCAATTAAAAGAATGCAGAGCGAGATGGGGCTATTCACGTTTTCTATAAGTCGGTTTGTTTTACCTCCGTGACATAATGGCGAAATTCGCACTAGTTACGGTAAGTTTCATAGCTCAATGGTATTTGCTTCGCTTTTCAATCTAGTGACGTTGGTTCGAATCTCACTTTTGCGAATTCTTTTTTTTTTTTTTTAGGGTTCCGTATCCGGTACGGGACCCTATTACTAAGCCTACGCCGTCTGTCTGTCTGTCTGTCTGTCCGTCCGTCCGTCTCTCTTTTTTTTTTATGTAATCCGGTATGGGTGGCTGAGCCGGAGGGGCCAAAGCGCATGCTCCGACCAGCCAATATCACCTCCGAGAAGGTAGGTGCCATACCGGAGACTTCCCTGGATTGCTGGCTATACTAGACTAGAGAACACAGCCGAGGCTGCTATGCGGCAGCAGCAGGTGTAGGTATGCATACACGTAAATTTTTTCGTCAGAAAAAACTCATTGTTACACGCCGACCGGATTCGAACCTCGCACCTCTCGCATTTGAAGCCAATGCCCAAACCACTCGGCCACCCGCCGCTTGTCTGTCCGTCCGTCTGTCCGAGGCCTGTATCTCTTGAACCGTAATTTGGTAGCCCGTTGAAATGTTCACAGAAAATGTGTTATTATGGCCGATATAACAAAAAATAATCAAAATAAGAAAAAGTAAAAAACTCACGGGGGTTCCCATAGATGGCGCGCGCGCATACACTTTTTGGTTTCAAAAAGTGTATGCGCGCGCGCCATCTACCAAATAGATGATGAATCATTTTCTAATCGTGACTAACTAATATGAAGTATTTCATAACACGCCATCTAGATGGCGTGGCGTGTTATGAAATTCATCTAGTGGCGCTAGCCGTGACATGGCGATACGGTACCCTCGGTGCGCGATTCGATAGTAGTTTTTGGTTAAGTATTGTTAGGGCCAAAAAAAATTAGGTTTAGGTTTTTCAATTTATCATAAAGTAATAGCAATGTAGGTGGATTTTTTAGTCGCCTCACTAAGATTTATAGGTCAAAGCCGCCACTGTGTTAAGGTCTTAGGATTCTTATGTTGTTCCGTTTTAGGTTTAATACCTCGGAAGTGAATTTAAGCGAGTTAACTTTAGGTAGTTAAGGGTTAATCTCATGCATGTGTTGGTTAAGGCTGCTTAACAAAAAAAACTTGCACCTCAAGTTAAGTCAAGCTGTCGACTCTATGCAAGTTGGCCATTGGGGCTGTGACTTCACGGATGCGTGTCAGTAGAGTGAACAAAAAAAAAAAGGTTTTTTTTATCTGTAATTTGCTATTTGTAAGGGTTCATACTGAACTAGGATTGAGCGGGCCGCAGGTAGCACCGGCCAATTTAAAGAGGCCCAGTTTATAATTTGCTTGTGTCTCGGGTATTATAAAGTTTTTTTTTCTATTATTAATTAAAAATAAATTGCGTTAACATAAAATAAAATAAAAAATACAATATAGTAGGATAATATGTCTACACATAAATTGGAAATTGTGTTATAAACTTGGAAAGTAAGTGAATTTTTTTTTAAGTTAAATTTTGTGATAAAGTATCAAAACATGTTTTCAGTAATAGCGGAAACAGCTGTTGAATATTTCTCAATTCATAACATAATCGAATGTAATTATTATTTTTTAAATTCAAGAATCCAACGAAAAACAGGAAATGTTTTATTATATGTTGGAGTGGTATATTTTTAGATCAGGGTTTGCATTGTTCTCGCACTTTTGCGCTACAAATTGTTAAGCCCTCTTAAGTTATTTGTGTTTCTTTGTGCCATTGTCTTTGTAATCGCTCTTCAGTGCTTCACTGTATCAATGTTCTCAATGAAGCCATACTATTAGATTAGGAGTTATAATATTATATAGTTTGTTAGTATAAGCATCATAGGTATACAGGGTCATTGAGTGAATGTGTTAAACTATTATTATTATAAATGAAAGCACCTGTATGGAGACCAAATATTCTAAAGAACAAAATTATTTTGTAGGTTTGATAAATCTAAGGTTCAGTTTTGAAAGTGTTTTTTTTTTTAATGTCATACACAGTGCCTTATCTTTGACACAATGCCATGTTTGATATGCTGTCATAAATACTACATTTTCTCTGATGCACCATCATAAACGCAGCATCATGTTTGATAAACTGTCATTAACACTTTTTCATCTTTGATTATTACGCATGTGAAATATGATTATTGTGACCACGAAACATAAAAAACGAGTGAAAGTTGCATGTTGACATATCTGTTAGTATGAAGACGAGTGTAACCAACTTCCCATACCAACATTTGTGAATTTTGATACCTGAAAGTTAGAATTAACCACCGAGATAGGCAAATTCTTTGTGCAGGTATATTTTTTGCACTGTAAAATATGTAGAACAATAACAATAAGGCATTTGTCAGCCTCGTTAGCTCGGTGCGATCGATCGACTGCCATTGGTGATCTTAAGCACACCTGGGAGCGCTCAGAACTTGGATGGGTGACCGTTATACCGTTGAAGCACCTAGTTCTCCAATATGTTATGGACTGACATCACGGCTGTCATTTGTAGGTGTTGGAGCCAACCGTGTAAGTTTCCATAAAAAATCAAAATTAAGTGTTGTATTAGCTGTGATAGTTTGACGGTTTCCATAAAAGTAATGACGGGCGACTGAGACTGACTTGGTTCAAGTGCGCGGAGCTACGCTTACTTAATACACACATTGTGTGAGTCGCTACTTCTACTCGTTGTTTTATGTTCTGTGATTGTGTATCTTTATGTTTTTATTTATATAATAGTTTATGCTTGGTTTATGAACACAAACGTTGTGTAACTAACAGCATTACTTATTCAATACTGTCAATGTTTATTTCCACTTGAAGCATATCAACATTACTCTCGGACACTACCTAAAGTCAACCTGGAATAAAAGTACAAAAATGTGAGAATAAAAATCTCACTAATATAACTAAAATTCATATATTCATTTTAATTATAACGAAATTGGAACTTAGTTGTGGAACGATAATTTATCATAGTGTTAAGATTTCTCATGTAAGATATAATATGTAGCACACTGTGTAATCTGTGTTGCATTGCACGTTGGTAGGGTAATACCACAGAGCAAAAAAGTCCGGCGCGGGCGGTGCGGCCCGATCGTTGTTCTGTGGGTAATACTGATAACAAGAAAATCGAGATGCAAAAAAAAAGTAAATATTTTTCTTTTAAATATAACCGAAAAAAAATAATATAACCGATGTCATTCGATGGAAAAAATTCAAACCGGAACGAACCGACACGGGTAATGAAGTGACATTCTGTATGTACCTAAATTTGATACAAACCGTTCTGTGTGTTAGCTCAATATTGTAACTGCCTGCGTTGGAGCGGTTGTGTGTTTTGGTAGGGCACAACGGCACGCAGCGCGCACTGCCTTCATGCAACAGGCGCTTCAAGGCGAACAAGGCAATTTGGTCGCCTTGTTCCATGCTTCACGTGTTCCCGGCAGACCGGCGGAAACTCTGCGCTGGTGGTTCGTAGTAAATGCCCGGTTCATACATTGCATATTACACTGCACCGGTCTGTATGCGGCATTACACATGCCTAGTGTGAGTTATCAGCAGCATAACTGTTTAAATCAGATTCCAGCTTTTTTCATCTCTTATCAATCTTGAGAATAAAATTTATATTCAATTATATTAAAATAAGGGCTTCCTATAAACATGGTATACTTGCACATTATACATTGTAACCTGTATATATTATGATGTGCAATGATATTTCATGCTATAGCAAATTTATTGGAATAAAATTTCAAAATAATGTTTGTTTTGTTTCTCTCTACTATATATTTTTATCTATATTAAATGGCGTCTTTTTTTTTTTTTTTGCGCAGCGTGCAAATTTTTTCTTACCTGAGGTTCGACATGCCAGCCCGTAACAGGCCCATGACGTAGGTTAGGTTAGTTAGTAGTCAGTACCTACAGATAGTTAGGCCACACGGAATGACGATTGAATAGGAAGTGAAATGAAATGAAAATATACTTCATTGTACACCATTGTATAAAAAGGTTACAAAAGGCGAGTTTAATGCATTGCGGCATTCTTTACGAACTAACCTTTGGGATGTGGAAAACACGTAGGGGCGGACAACACAGTACTAAAGAGGGAACAGTTGTATGAAATATAAATACACACATACAAATTGTACAAAGATACATACAATCAATATATGTAAATCCTTAATATATACATAATTACATATATACAACAATAAGAAACATAAATATTAAAATATTCCTACATCAACTCTTGTGGCCCGTTAGTAAGTAGTATCAATCTATGTACAATGTACATAGATTATACTACATATATTATTATGTACATACAATGTACATATATTATTATGTACATTGTACATAAGTACATATATATACCTGTCATGGGCATATTGTCGTTGCGGCCCCTCCTCATGTGCGCGATGTGAGTTCGCACCGCCTGCACCACCTCCTGGTTCGTGAAGCAGAACAGCAACGCTACGCAGAATCCCTGAAACAGCACAGTTTCATGATTGAACCACGTCCGTTAGAGGAATGGCCACAGTTTACTAATAGACCTATATTATATATACCTAGTTCTTCCTTATAGATTGCATTGCTGAACGGGACGAGACAAAAAGAAAGACGACGAACCATACTGAATATGCACATGTCTCAATGAAATATTGTTAATGTTGTGTGTTCTTTATGGCGAAATAAATATCTGAATCTGAATGATAGGTTCCTTAACTCAAAGCTACATAATTAATTTATATTGAGATTACATAAATGCACCTACCTACTTAAGAACCGGTAGATTTGAATAGGTACGTTATTTTAGATGTGTAGGTAGTTAGTATATGTTCTGCATTTGTAAGTGCAAATGACGTAAGTACAGTACGCGGCTGTAAATAATGCACATCGTGCTTTAGAAAGAGACAATCCGGTATAGCGTCGTTTCTTTCGCACAGAGACCTGTGAGTTGTGCGACAGAGACAGCGCCCGTCCGTATAAGTTATTCTCATAGACTATTATTTCTCTATGGTTATTCTATGAACAGCGCCCCTGAAGGTGTATTAAATTGCTCTGTGGTACTACTATACTATAGTATTTATTTCATTTAGCGCCATCTATGGTGAGTAGTAGTGACTGCCTCCGTTTATTTAGCAGCTAGCTAGCAGATCAAGTAGTGTCAAGCGCGGTACTAAGATGGCTCTGTGAGGCTCAGGGGGACTCAATGTACTTAGAAAAAAATAAAAATTACAGTTTTTTTTAATCCGGTATCCGTGGCTGAGTCAGAGGGGCCAAAGCACATGCTCCGACCAGCCAATTTATCCTCCGAGAAGGTAGGTGCCTTACTGGAGACTACCCTTCGGATTGCTGGCTATACTTCACTAGAGGAGAACACAGCCGAGGCTGCTATGCGGCTATCTTACAATTTTACATCCAGTACGGTGGTACCAACCCAGTGGGCTACGTGCCTACAACCTAGTACCTACCTAAGGGGCAAGGGTTCATATACTATCACACCATCCGAAGAATTCTATAATATCAAAATAAGTAGGTAGGTAGTAGGTTAGGTATGTATGTCCTAATAAATAGCCGTTAGTTACCTACTTGAAAACTGACGCAGACCGCGGAGCCGACCTGGTAGACCGCGTGGAAAGTGGAGCCCGGAGCTGGTGAGAACGGCATCAGGATGTACTGCAGCCCGAACAGCGGAATCTGTGCGCCGACAACTATCCGTTCGTACAAGGTTCAATTCCCTTCGTATTGAAAAAAAAAGAAAAAAAAAGTTTATTCGCATGAAAAATGGGATCGACAAAAAACCGCTAACCGGTATGGTAACAAAATCACCTGTATAATATGATAAGCATTTACACTACTCCTGAATATGGGAGAAAAAAGTGCGCCTGAGGTTAAAATGTCCTAGAACAATGTGGTTTTTCGCATAATAGTTTATACCAACGCTTTTCGGATCGCCTGCCTATCTAACAAACACAGTATGAAGGAAAACTCACCAATATGAAAGCAGCTCGAACTGTCTTCAAAATCATAATCCTCGGACGACCGCCATTGTTGGAGGTTTTGTCGTTCACGACACAGAGAACTTTAATGAAGATACCTGAGGAACACATTATCATCCGACTTTAATGAAGATACCTGAGGAACACATTATCATCCGACTTTAATGAAGATACCTGAGGAACACATTATCATCCGACTTTAATGAAGATACCTGAGGAACACATTATCATCCGACTTTAATGAAGATACCTGAGGAACACATTATCATCCGACTTTAATGAAGATACCTGAGGAACACATTATCATCCGACTTTAATGAAGATACCTGAGGAACACATTATCATCCGACTGAATCATGTACTAAGTACAATGCTCGGCAGTAAGTAAGTAATGAACATCGCGCTTTAGAAAGAGACAATCCGGTTGTAGAGCGTCGTCCCTGTCGCACAGAGACGACGTTCAACATCCTGTCTCTTTCTAATGCTAGATGATGATTACTTCCTGCTGGGTACTGTACCTAGGTCTAAAAGTCAAGACACAGTTATTGCTCAGGTCCCGGCAAAGATAGCGAGAGCAAACATCCATACATGCATACCATCAGGTTGTATCCCTACAATCGGGGTAAGCAGCATTGGTTGTATCCCGGCAATCGGGGTAAGCAGTAAAGGGGTAAAGCCATAACCAGCAAACCGTCTATACCTGAACGCAGCTCGGCCCTCGCCCTTGCCCTTAGTGACTTACTTCCTTCCAGAGAGTACCTATAATATCGTTCCCGCAGCTCGGCCTTCGGACTCGGAAACTAAAGCGAGAGCGGGTAAAAGCTATACAGAAGCGATAGTTTATTATCATACTAGCTGTTGTCCGCGGCTTCGCTCGCGTGAAATCCGTATTTCGAAAGAAGAAAGTAAGCAACTTAGGTTGAGGCTGAAGGCCGAGCCTGGTTCAGATAAACGATAAACCTTCTCGAAGAAAGTAAGTAACTTAAGGCAAGGCCGAAGGCGGAGCTGAGTTCACGTAAACGATATTCTTTCTCGATGAAAGTAACTAACTAAGGTAAGGGCGAGCTCAAAGGCCGAGCTGCGCAAACCTTCTCTAATAAAGTAAGTAACTAAGCTAAACTAAACAAAGTTTCGCTAAAATCCGTTCAGTAGTTTTTGCGTGATGCGCGTACAGACAGACAGAAAAACATTTTCAAAACTGTTCTAATATGTTCAGTTTGTCATTTTAAGTCCTGGTTAGTTTTTTCCGAATATATTTAATGTTTTTTGCCTTTACGATTTTGTTATAATATGTTTGATTATTTGCGTTTAAATCCGATTTGCTATCTATTAAAGCGACTTGACCGCGAGAGCAGTTGCGCGCACTGCGTTAAGATATCACAAAATGTTAACTCGGAAAAAAGTTAAGATGGCCAAAAATTACTTTGTCTTTATTGAGTTTGTAGATAATCCCTTTCCCTCGCGTGTGTGGGCGGTTACCTCATTAAACATTTAAAAATACGCAAAGAGTACACCTAGGTATATGCAATTTAGTTCCTTAAATAAAAACGATAAAATAAAGAATATGAGACTTGTTATGAAATTGTTATTGATTCTCTTTCTTTGTAATATCAAAGTGTATTATGTTTGTGCGAAGAAAATTTAATTTGATGTGTTATCAACGTAAGTATGAGCGTTGTTTATTTTTTTCTTACTCGGTACGATGTAGGTACTATGGAGATTTCATGTGATGTTTCGGGAACCAGAACTTTATTTCAGGTCTTATGACAATATAACCAACTCTATGTAAATCAAAGATTGGGAACTTACGAGCACTCTTCTGAGTGTCGGAGCTTATGAATAATGTTCACTGACTTATGGAACATTATCATTTTGTTTCTTATTCTGTTTCAGGACACGGTGTTATTGCTTTGCAAAAATTTCATAACGAATAACAATAAATTATTCCTTACTTGCCGATAATCGAAAGAGATATTACTGATATACTTTAAGATATTTAATTGTTTTTAGGGTTCCGTATCCAAACGGAAGCCTATTACTAAGCCTAAATCGTCTGTGTGTCCGTCTGTCTGTCTGTCCGTCCGTCCATCCATCCGTCCTAGGGCGTTTTTTTAACCGTAAGTAGCCGGTTGAAATGTTCACAGAATATATATTATTATGTCGCATACGTCAAAAAATAATAAAAAAAGCAAAATGTAAAAAAATAAGGGGGTCCCCGTACAAGAAACGTGCTAACAATCAATCATGTTTACATTACTTGATAATAGATGACGCGACGGGCAGTTTTGTATGGCAGATACAAAAGATAGACGGATATGGTTTTATACAGGTATGGTATAGCAGAATCTACGGAACCCTCTGTGCGTGAGTAAAATTCGAGCTAGACCGATTTTTGGTTTTATTTTATGTAACCTGACTTGGAAGCACCATACCATAGCCGACTATCATTGGTAGAGGGAGACAATGATAGTCGGCTATGACCATACACATCATCGACTACACCACGACAGTGATGCAGCACATATCACCTTGTCTCTGTCAGTCATGTCAGTGATTCAATTCGGTCATGCCGTGTACACGAAACACAAGCTATTTATTTATGTCACAGCCATTTTCGACCTTCATTCAGGATGGAGGGTTTAACCTATACCAGCTAGTAAGGTAAGGGAAGGGCCCTACAGTTCAGTTTTACTTGGAATCCGATTCCGAGCCATAGCCGAGCATATTGCTTATAAGAAATTCACTTATCAAACTCGGAATGAGAAAGAAATTGATGCGTACTAAACAAGGACCCTTAGTTACCTCTTGGCTACGAGCCGCTCAGACTTTTGACATTGGAAATGTCTTTTCGTTTTCACTCCAGTGTAGGCTCCGATTTCACGAAAAAGTGCGATCCCCTTATATCTCGGAGAGTTGTGAAGATATGATAATCAAAAAAGGCCCAAAAGACGCGTATTCGTGAGGGCTGTAAGGTACAAAAAGAATTATTCGAGAAAGTAAAAAACGAAAAAAGTTATGGCCGAAATAGTGAAAAAAAAAATCAATTTTTCCGAATTTTTTATTTTGGCGCTTGATATTTTGGAAACGAAGAATGATATCAAGAATTTGAGAAAAATTCGTCTGGACAATTTAGTCAGCTACAATTTAAGCGTAAAACAAAGAAGATCGGGTTAAGGGTTTGCCCTGTAGCGTAATCTTTTTGAAAAAAGTCAGAACGACATTTTTTTCGAATTCCGTAGATTCATTTCCAATGTGCCCGATAGTCGTGTGAAACACGAGATCTGTGATTTTTTTCGACAGAGAATATTACAGCTTCAATGCTTAGTATTTCTCCATCTCCCTCTGAGGCAGACGATAATTAAGACAGAGATGAATTTGCGAAACACACTGTTAATTGCTACCCCTCTATCTTAGGGAAATTATATCACTGAAATTTCAGACGCCACCACACAACATTTAAGACGCAAAGATGAGAGTCATAAAGAAAAGATAACTTATTTAAGTCGCGCATTATGATTTTACTACATTCATTTTTATCCAGAATTAGGCGGATCAGTATCCGTGGTCAGACTGGATAGTTAGATTGATCTGACCACGGACACAAAAAGGTGTCCGTGGTCAGACTAGTCGATCGGACCACGGACACTATCATAAAATATTTATTTTCGGTATCCGTGTTCAGAGTAATAATATCGCTTATTATAATGGCGATTTACTTATATAAAATTATGGAAACCTTTAAATTTCTGCTGCCCTGGTACTTTGGTGACTTCATGTTTGTTAATGTTTCTTAATCCTGGCCTATAATATAATATTTTTTTATAATTTTTGTGTATTTTCCAAAATTTACATATTTTAAAAATATTTAAAAAACAAAACGACTTAAAAATGAATGAAATAAAAAAAAACCCTAGAGTTGAAGGCGATGCTAAAGAGAGCAAAAATTATGGATGTAAGAAAACACGAGTGGATGATATAATTTTGCGAATTTTACATAAGTAAATCGCTATTATAATAAGCGATATTATTAGTCTGACCACGGATACCGAAAATAAATATTTTATGATAGTGTCCGTGGTCCGATCGACTAGTCTGACCACGGACACCTTTTTGTGTCCGTGGTCAGATCAATCTAACTATCCAGTCTGATCACGGATACTGACCGAATTAGGCCCGCGTTTGTTTCTTAGTAAGTACGGTGCGGAGGCGGTATCTACTTAAAAAGAATAGCCCCACAACATCTTTCCCCGTGCATGTCGCAAAAGACGACTAAGGGATAAGGACAAGATGCCGTACTATAGGGTGAAAGACCGTGGCGCGTGAAGATCAGATTCAGTCTCTTTCTACCCCTTATGAAACAGGCGTAACGGTATTATGTATACTACTACCTTATATTGTAGGTACAGTATGTATGCACTGTGAGTTAGTGTAGCTTTTGTGTTTCTATGTTTCAGCTGGCGGCGGCGGGCGCGGCCAAACGATTAGACTCAATGTTTATTGGAGTCGATTGCGCGGTAACTGCTCGATATATCGAGTAAAATTGCGATTTTTTTTTTATTTTTTTTTTTATGGAAACTGATGTCAGCCCATAACACCGGGTGAACTAGGTGCTATGTCAGTGCTTCCCTTCATTTCGCGCCGGCTACACTGAACTGAACGGAAAACACGAACTATTTACATAGCCGTTTCGACCGACGTTTCGCTCAGTGCGGTGGTACCAACCCGGCCGGGATAAACCCTACCACCCAGTAAGGTAAGAAGGGAAGGGACCTACAGTTTAACGTGGAATCCGAACCACGGTCAGCCTCCAACGGTCGGGCGGTCACCCATCCAATAACTGACCGCACCACTGAGCTGCCGAGGCTGACGATCCCTTAGTCGACTTTTACGACATGCGACGGGGAGAGATGCAGTGGGGCTATTCTTTTTAAGTATCGACCCCACACGGTACAAAGCGATTCCTGTAGGGACATTTTACGATTTCGGAGGTCAATCACTAACCCGATATACCTAACTAACCCGAAATACCGCTTTTTTTCGATGCAAATATTTCTACAGAATCGCACTATAGATATTACAGTATGTACTACACAGTATTATTAGTATCTGTGTTAGTACAGACAGGCGATTGATTGTTTTTTTTTATGGATTTTTATTTAAACTGACATGGTTGGCTACTTCATGTCTTTATCCGTGATGTCAGCCCATAACACCGAGTGAACTAGGTGCCATGTCAGCGCTTCCCTTCATTTCACGTGGGCTACACTGAACTGGGACGAAAAACACGAACTATTTACCGACGTTTCATCCAGTGGTGCGGAATCAGGAATCCGTTGGTACGACGCAAAAAGGAAAGCTTAGTACGGCAATCAGCTCATACATGGAAAGAGCCTTGCGGCCCACACTTGGAGTCTCATACAAAATTTAGATCTGTGGAAAGAGAGAGGGAGTTGAGCAAGAGAATAGTTCTGCTCCACGTCCTAATCAAAGCAGAGCGACGGGTGGCCGATGGGTCTGGGCGTCAGCTTCTCGTGCGAGAGGTCCGAGGTTCGATTCCGGTCGACGTGTACCAATAAGTTTTCTTTGATGAAAAAAAAAAAATTACGTGCATACCTACACCGCTGCTTCCCTTTCCCATACTACGTGGTAGGTTCAAATTGTAGCCGACTGGGTTGTTACCACCATACCGGATGTAAGATGGCCGCATAGCAGCCTCGGCTGTGTTCTCCTCTAGTCCAGTATAGCCAGCAATCCAAAGGGAAGTCTCCGATGTGGTACCTACCTTCTCAGAGGTGATATTGGCTGATCGGAGGGGCTTTGGCCCCTCTGACACAGCCACCCATACCGAATTACATAAAAAAAATCGTGCACGATTGAAATCTTCTCCTACCTGCAATGAGCCCGGAGGATGTGTACGGTAAAGTCATGGAGTGTTGCAGAGGCGGCGCAAAGCGTGGGCGACGTGGGCGATCGCCCACGGCCTCGCGGCCAAAGGGGCCTCGCGCCTCGAAAGTTCATGCAGCTTTGATTCATGAAAAATATTCAGCTAGATCTATTAAAAGAGACCCCGAGTAAACATGTTTAGACTTAATCAAATTCAAACTAAAGCTTACGAATAAAGTCTTTATTAGACACAAGATGGGAAAGTAGGACAGAGGCAGTGAATATTGCGATTTGATAATGTTGTTGAATGTATTGAGTATTGGCAAAATTGAGAGGGCCTCACAAAATTTATCTTGCCCACATCAAATTAAGTTCGTGCCCCGCCACTGGAGTGTTGTGTTCGTAACCTGCTCTGCTTTACTCGGATTATCGTACTGGATGTACGACTTGCTCGCTAGTGAATCGGCCTAGTGGTGTGTATACGTTACGTACGAGCCACCGTCAACACCACGTATATTTACTGGGATTAACACCGTATTCACAGAGCAGCGTTTTTTTAGCTTAGCTATTTTCTCAGTTCAAATATCCGTTGATTGCGCCATGGAAAACAAACATTGTCTGGAATTTTTCAGATTGTTGTTAAGGTTTTAAACTAAAATTCGACTACAGCTACTATTGGGTATGGATAGTTTTGTCGGGCCGGCATGTCATTCGCGACCCCCGCATACGACCAAATGTCTATTGGTGTGATTAGATACCTTATGGGTGGCTCGGCGCCACATGCCACGATTTCAATAAAAAATGCTACTTTATGATTTCTGATGCCAAGTTAAAATGATGGACTAGCCTCCACCATCTAAATAAACCCTGCGAAAAATCGAAACAGCATTATCTACTTAACTCATTTCAAACTTGAAAAGATATTTTTCTTTATGTCCTTTAAAGTTCAGCTTAGCACAATACCAGAGAACTAAACAATACAGTTTTCCTTTTATGGTTTTTCCTTGAGTTAAGATGGCGAATATTATACCTACCTTCCCACTGAGTGTAGGTACCTACCCGCACGAATTAACACCACTGCACTGCGCTGCACTAGTCGAAATAATTCAATCATCATCAATCAATCAATATCATCATCAATCAATACTAATAATAAATCTGTAAGGGATGGTCATGGAGTAAGTTACTTTGTTTTATAAAATAATGCGTTTGTAGACTCTATGTATAATAATAAAACTAAATTGATTATTTTTATAAATCTTTTCTGTATGTATGTATGTTCCTCCATAACTCTTAAACTGATCATCCGAATTCGATGAAACTTTGTACAAGCACACTAACCTATGTGGGACACAGGATAGGTTAAATAAAATTCAGTTCCGGTTATGCTAAGATGTGGCTCTCATACAAACCGAATTGTTCCGCGCGCCGAAATAAATAAAGGTACTCGTACATACAGTAGTAGGCTTACTTACTTTCTTCTTTTTAAATACGAATTTCACGCGAGCGAAGCCGCGAGCAAAAGCTATTATTAATAAAGCTGTGTAAAGTGAATAGTTCCCGCCCCAGTTCAATGAAGTATTTTTTACATTGCCTTTTAATGTAATTCGTCACATTAAAAGGCAGGAAATTATGTTAGGACTCCTGCCAAGGGATACATTTTCTAATTTCCTTCTATGTTCCCGGGAGGTAACATAATTTCAAGTGTAAACAACGTTAGGGGTCCTCACTTTTAATTAATATAAACCCCAAAAATAATAACAGGTCGCGTAGTGGGTAGGGCATATCGACGAAAACAGGTTTTTAGGGTTCCGTACCGGAAAAGGTAAAAACGGAACGTTCATAAGACCACTACCATGTCCGTCCGTCTGTCACAGAGGTTTTTCTCGAAAACTAACTTAGATAGAAACTTGAAATTTGGCACATATATCGCTCGTCGATACCTAGATAAAATGTACCTATATTACATTAATATGCGGGGGTCAGTTTGGTTGTAGGTGTTGCACATTCGGCGTAAGGGGACATCCATTAATCACGTGAGCAAATTTTTTGGATTTATTGAGTATCACACGACGGTAATAAACAGTTTCTTTGGACGATAACATCGCGTTGAAGAAGGAAGTAAGTAATTAATTTCTTCTAAATTACAAAAGATAGAATAGGTCAAATGAAAAAAACATACTTAACAATTCACACGAAGAAAGCGTAAAGTCGGGCTTATAATAAGGAAGGGGTAAGGAATGAAGTCTACCCAGTAATCTAGAAAACATTTAATAAATTTGTGCAAGTGAGAGGGAGGAGAAATTAATCTTTTATAAAGTATAAATACGCAGGGAGGTATGGAATACTGAAACGGGTGCTTGTGTACGTGAAACTGAAAAACTTTTTCGGCTGTTTTATATTGAAGACATATATTTTTTTCTATTGTCCATACATTTGGAGTCTATAGGGCTAACCTTTTTCACTTAATTTCCATTTCATATTCACGTACACAATCACCCCTTTTGTATTTCACACCTTACTGCGGACACCTGCTTGCATTCACGTGCGTATAAATAGTTCTTACCAATAGAAACGAGCAGTGATATCAGGATGGGCACGGTCATGATCCAGAACGAATCGTGGTAGTCCATCCAGCATCTGAAAGTGCACGTGTAAACATTTTCTATTTTATGAGATAATTATACGTCAATCCAGCGAGCTGTTAATCCGAAATGTATTTTTTATTCATAATCAAGAATATTTCAAATTTAATTCTAAATTGTGTTAGAATATGCATGAAGCGTATGAAGATCTTACAATTAGAGATTGCGATAGTTTTGTCTGTACATGTATGTTTAATATTGTATTGTATACAAGCTGTGCCCGCGGCTCCGCCCGCTCTCATATTTCACTTCACTGCTAACCTCATAAGCCATTTAGCGTGATAGTAAGTAGCCTATAGCCTGATGGGAAGAATCAGGCTATCCGCAGATATTTTTTTTATTAAAATCGGTTCAGTGGTTCTCGAGTTATAAGCGGACAGACAGACATACACTCAGACACTCAGACAGAAAGCAGACGTTGGATTTTATTATAGGTAAGGAAGGAGGTATCGGGGGCGCCGACACCGGGGGTGCTCCGGTGCCCGAGCACCCACAAAACCCGATTTTCTGTAGAGTTTTGTGCTACTGTTATTAAGTATAGGCCAATTGACTTTAGCCGCCCGCGCAAAACATAAATAACATAGGAGTATTACTAAGTCGCAATGGGGAATTAAAACCTTTACCCAAATGATATTTAGCATTTAATAGATCGAAAACTCTATTCTCAAGTAACTTGCTTGAGTATTGCATCAATAATCGCGCACAAACTTGACGGCTGACCTGTACCAAATCGCAAGTGTTAGCTGTAATATTCCTTAGCGCCTTCGGAAATCTGCCGCAACCTGAAGTTTGTCGCCCCTAGGCCGCGGCCTATACGGCCTAATGGGAAATCCAAGACTGGGGTGCGCACAGCTAGGCACAGCACAGACAGGAGAACAGTCGGCCTACGACCTACCTATGATCGGAGTAGCCGATGTGGCCGATTTATAATCCAGTAATTTATCATAGCACCGAGCGAGCACCCACGGCTATTTGGAAAAGTCGGCGCCTATGATAGGTATGTACGAGTATATACATAATAAACATACGTACCTAATTACATACCTACATGTGCCCTACATATTACTCTACGCACACCTTATGCGATAACGTAATTCTAGTAGCATATCGCATTTTACATAGTATATATAATTTAAATTTAATTAAAACATATACCAACAATATTATAATATACTTAGGTAGGTACCTATATTATTATTGTGAGGTCTTATTGCCAAGCAGCATTACTACGGTAAACGAACAAGGGTAGGTAACCAAACATAACGACTTTTAGCGGACTCTCTGTATCCCGAGGGTACTAAGTTACTCGTGAAACTCCATTGTAACCAGCCGGTAACATTCAGCCGGAACTTCACATAGGCCCTTTTTGATGTTTTACCTCTAATATCTAATGGAGCGGTCTTAGTCGTTGGCGCCTTGGATGAGATTGATCCCAATGTCAAATCTGGTAACATAATGTTCAATATTGATTGTTCAGTCAGAAACCAGCTTTGGGTCAATATTCGTGCCGATTGTTGTTCCAGATTTACTGCGGCATCAATCTTGGTCCGTTGGCGCAAATGGTGGTTAAATAAATAAAATAGGTGCATACGCGTAAATTGATGAAGTTAGAACCGTGAACCTAGTTGGGACACGTTTTGGGCCCGGTGTGCGACCAAGCTTCGAGCCTAATCATAGACCAAGCGTTGGGCTAGTATTGAACCCATTTTTGGGCCCGGTATTGAGCCAACTAAAGTTGGACCAAGCTTTGGGCCCAGCGTTAGGGCAATGCAAAGCACCGCCATTACATTAGTGCGGTCACGTAAAAGGAACAAATGGCAGATCATTATCGCTGTAGGCACACTCGCCGTGCATTATAAATTTGACGCAGAATGCTAATGAACAGGTTTTACATCATATAGAAAGTGCGTTTACTCGGACGCATCAACTCAGTGTAATGCTCAAACAAAACTCGTGAGGCTACCACGAGGCATTTATGAAAGTACCCTGAGGAATACTTATACTATTGGATATTTATAATTTTGTTAAATTCGAGTTCTTCTAGTATTTATTATTATAAAATAAATTTCTATTCACAAAAAAATTGTATTCTTAAAATAAGCCAAAATTGAGAAAGCTTTTAAAGTTGAACACATGTTAGTAATTTCGCTGAAATTGAGTGCAGATAGTGCCACAGATTACTTAATAGTTACTTCGTAACAGATAAATTACTCCATAGAAAAAGTTCCATACCTTCGGCTTTAATAGCCTACTGTTTCACGTCGCCAATCGCTGCGTGCGAAAATGTACCTAAACGATCGAGTGTAAAGTGATTATTGCTTTGCAGCTGCGCGCAGTAGCGTGGGCGAGCGTGTAGGTATGTTTCGCGCGGCTGTCGAATTTCCACTGAATTAGGGCGGTAGGTAGTTAGCGCGCGCAAGTACATAGAGTGCGTGAGGCCTGATAGTGCTCAGCCTAAGAGTATGTATATACGTACCTGACTCTGCTCTCCGGATGAGTGTAGCGTACATATGTGTATGCCGTGTTGAGTATAGCCGGAAATATCCAGCCAATAAATATTAACCAAGGCATAGTGGCCTGCTCTTCCACGAAGACCTGAAAAATTATTTTTTTGTATAGATAACGTATTTTTTAAATTTTAGAATAGAACTAAAAAAAAATCACCAGCGCCCTCCAAACACGAGTCAAGCGATAAATTAATATGTACCTATTACGCGGCAGCATAACACCGATTACTCTGTTTACCCCGATTTTCGGGATTCAGCAGCGTGTGTGATATGTATCTATGTATGTACGTGGCAGCAGAATTTTGATTGGTACAAAGAACTGCCGCTATTATCCGAAATGAGCCGTAAATACAAAAAGTATGGCCATCCTCACCCCAAGTGTTCTCAACAACGCGTAGAAAAAATGTGTTAGATTTTTTTTTATAAAAAACATAATCCGAATCCCTTTACAGCACGTGAGAAAATTAGTTCTCGTTGACGTCACTTTGTAAAGGTAATTTTTTTTGTGCACTAGTTATTTCGTCAATTATAATTTCTTTTACATAAAAACACAGTCGTATTGTTAGAGTGTTAAGTGTTAAGACCTCACGACCTTTTCCTACAACGAAGCAATGAATAAACTTAGTGAACTGGATATTTAAACAACGGTTCTTACCACAACTAAGGCGAGAAACAAGTAGAATCCCTCATTAAACATCCACAGATTTGTTGCAGCTGTAAAGTAGACAGTAAGCACATACAGCGTCTGACACCAGAGCTGCAACAAACAGAAACATAACCATAACAACAAACATATATCAACGTTTTTGGCAAACGAACGCTTCATACCGCGCACTCAAAGAAACGAACGCTTTATACCGCGCCCTCAAAGAATTGAATCGATAGGGCAGTTCGTCCCATATTTCATATCTTAACAATACATAAAATACATAAATACTATTCAATAATAAACGTAGAGCTAATAGATAGGTACTAGCCAAACGCTCATAAAACATCAGATAGAACTAAAGAAAGGAAGAGTATCAGAAAGGATAACAAACAAAACGGAAGAAAGTCAGAACATTGAAATGTTAATTTGTATTTTTCCTAAAAAACAAATTGTGATTTTGGATAGTTCTTTATAGCTGGGAAAAAAATAATTTTATATACCTAGTATTTCGATACAATTCCATATTTTTTCAACAGGTGAATTGAAAATGGGACATAGAGAGTTCACGAGGAAACTTCAAAAGTTTGGACCAACTACACATCGTGTGTGAATACGGAAGATTTGGAGGTGACCATATCTAGTTACTGCAGGGCTATAAAATAATCAAGAAGGATAAGTATACCGAATTATTAAGTACTAGTACTTACTGGGTTGTCCTGTACCACCTTCACGTTCTCAACGACAGCCTTGTGCCAGATGATCCACAGTATGTTGCTCACGAGGTTGGCTGTGAACCACTGCACGTGGATTTGTATTCTGAAGCAATGCAGTGTTCTGCAAACCAATAATAGACAAACAGCCAGCCCTATGACCATTTTTCCAACAGTTCTTTAGAATCATGGAAATTTATATGTAGATAAGACATTATACAGTATCGCCACGCCATGCATTACAAATGTTTAGTTGGCGCACATTTGCACCGCAATAATGAGACATAAAGTAATTTCGTCTATGTGTAAGTCGTGTCGTCCATCCAGCACCTCCTCGACAAGTTATTTTCATGTTTCGAAGACTTTCTTTATAATATAAACGACCTAGACGTAAACATTTTAGTCAGTCAGTCAGTCAGTCAGCGTGTAAGCGTCCACTGCTGGACATACGCCTCTCCAATTTTCCTCCAGTCCTCCCGGCCTTCAGCGATACGGAACCACTGATTTTCGCCGGCGTACTTGATGTCGTCGTCCCACCTGGCGGGTGGTCTTCCCACACTCCGTTTTCCTGTCCACGGCCGCCAGTGTAGGACACGGTTACTCCAACGGTCATCGTCTCTTCGGCTAACGTGCCCAGCCCACTGCCACTTGAGCTTAGCCACCCGGTGTCCAATATCGACTACTTTGGTGCGTCGGCGGATTGCCTCGTTACGCACCATATCACGTAGCGATATACCCAGCATGGCTCGCTCCATTGCTCGCTGGGCAACTTTTAACCTTTGGACAACAGCGACCGTCAGAGTCCACGTTTCACATCCGTACGTCATAACCGGGAGGACACACTGGTCATATATACGGGTCTTTAAATTCTGCGGAAGGTCAGACTTCAGGACGAATTTTAGTTTTCCGAAGGCAGCCCAACCCAGTTGAATTCGTCTCTCCACCTCCTTAAGCAGACCTCCTTAAGTAAACATTTTATTTAATCATATTACTTATAGCTGAACGCCGCTCGGCCTTGCGCCTTGCCCTCGGATAATTTCTGTCTTCGCAAAAATGTCTAAAAGTATATATTTTCGCAATCGACCTATATGAAACTATTACTTCTATGCTTTATAGAAAGTTATATTCTATAATCTAGTTTGACTTAAAAATGCGTTCTTTACTTTAGTACTTTCCATTGATTTTATAGGGGGAGTCAGATGTACCGTCAGCGATGTTTTAAAGGTAACATGAAATTAGTCTTCAATTATGTCCTAAGATGGCGCCAGGAGTATCGAATTTGAATTAAATAATTATTATATTTTTAAATCTGCTAATTATAGAACGATGCTAAGTGGGAACAGCATAGTTAAATTTAAAGATTATTTTATATTAAGTAGAAATTTCAAAATAGTGTATTTTAAGGTTTTCATAATTTTTCCAATAAATATTTTCATGTTTTGTCAGTCCGTGAGCTTGGCGGATAAAATGTATAATTTCGCCGCTTCTGCATCATAGATGTCAGACCAAAGTTAAGTTGTCCTATTTGTCTATAGATGGCATGCCTATTTCTTATTATATTTTTAGTTGCCAAATACCATTGATTTTATAACCCTGTCGGGACAGATAGACCACTCCATATAACAAATTTGGTAACGTTGTAAATCGTAAAACCAACAGAGGGCGTTAATAATTTTTCTTGATGTTGTCGTAAAACAAACAGGTGGCGTTAATGTTTGTTAATACTTCTATACTAAGGGCGCTATCTAGTTGAAATACAACATGTATCTAGGTACCTTTAATTGTCACTAGGCTGTAGAATTACTGCTACTAGACAAAAGATGGCGCTTTCATTTATATTTATAAAGAACATTATTTATGTAAATTCCAAAATTTTTAATTATATTTGAATAATAAAATTATGACAATTTACAATTAAACTAACACTTCTTATCAAATTAAATAAAATAAAAAAATGTTTTGAAAATTATTTGGTATACGGAACAAAATATTATTATGATTGTAATTTCCTGTTTGTGCGCTTTTAATAGATAGATCCACACAGAGCACGGAATACCCCCGCGCGCGCGCGCGCGGTATTCCGTGCTCTGTGGATAGAACGTATTTATTTAGTTGAACAGTTAAACAAATACTCGTCACTCTTCATTCTAATAATGTCAGCATTGTATGTAAAAAAAAAATATGAAAACTGCCTTAAAAAATTTATGAAATTAAAAAAATCGAACCCTAGAGTTGAAGGCGGTGCTAAAGAAGGCTACACAAATCACAAAGGATATCATCCACGCATGTTTTCTTTCATGTATCATTTTTGCTTGCTTTAGCACCGCCTTCAACTCTAGGGTTCGATTTTTTTTATTTCATACATTTTTGAAGGCGGTTTTTATATATTTTTTTAAATAGTTTTTTATTTCACAGTTTTTTTTGGAATTTTTTGCTATTAATGTACTCGGCGGAATCGCTCGACCTTCGGCCTCGCGATTCCGCCTCGCTTTCCAATCTGATCTCGACCAAATTAAAATGGAACCACGTCATGGTTATCCCCTTTCAAACAAAAAAAAAGAATTTTCAAAATCGGCCCACAATAATTGACGGAGTAATCGCGTAACAAACATCCAAAAAAAGAAAACATACCGTCGAATTGAGAATCTCCTAGGTCTAAAGTAAATTGCTCGTGATGACAAATTCAACGAGCCCAAACACGATGGGTTTATCATGTGTAGTTTAGGAGTTCCTATGGCCACCTTCCGTCTCCATCATCAGACCAGCTCGATGGTACTCGTACTCGTATTATAATATATTAAACGCATCTGGCCGGTCGGAAAAGATTTCAAATTTAGAATATTCATGAAACAAGGGTCCGAATATGAATGACAATATCGATTCATGTATTTCAATACAATGACAGAGAAAATTTCAAAATATTAGGTACCTATTCTACCTATTTAATACTTTTTAGTTCTAGTTTATTTTTTTTAAGTCGGTTTTATATTTTTAAAACAATATTACATAAAAAACAATAATCGAAATCGAATAATCGAAATCGGTTGAAGTGGTACAGAATTATTCGCCATGTGTCAAACTGCAAATTGCTGAAAAAGCCCACATCACAAAAGTTTTGCTGAAGGTAACCACACACCAATAGTATTTTGTTGCTTTTTCATAAACCGCTCAATCAATTTCAATAAAATTTCAATGGGAGCACCTCTGAAGTATGACCTACCAAACAAAAAAAGAATTTTCAAAATCAGCCCACAATTAACACGTTGAACGCCATACGACCCACCGGTGGGCCTAGCGTACTTTTCGGTTCGGGCCAAGCCAAACTCATTATATCCGTAATTTTCATCAACTTGAGATTTTCATCACAAAGTTTATAAAATGCGGTAATTTGTAAGGAAAATAAAAATTTGCGACTTTTACCGTCTAATTTTCGAGATATAGCAGAAGGCTCACGGGTGGATCGTGTGGCCTCCTATGAAGGATTTGTATTTTTCTGTTGGCTGGGGCCGCGGGGTCACGCCGCGGCCCACCCGTTGCGCGCGCGCCGCGGACGCAGCGATCAATCCCGGTCCGGCTGCGTCGACAATTGAGGATGTTTTACGCTTTTCTCGCCAAAAATGATTATTTTGAAGATTTCGAGTTAACACAAGAAGCGCTAACGCAGTTAGAAAACATCGAGATAGATCTTCTGAACCGTAGTTTCGGAATAGATTCTATGAAGACGTAGTTCAACCAACGAAAAGAAGATGCTGTCGAATTCTTTTGTCGGAGAGTGAGGATAGCGACTATGAAATGCATATAGAAAGACGGAAGAGAATGAAACACACTCTGGAAAGGAAAGAGGGATTGGCCAGAAAAGTGAGAAGAACATGTCACCAATGTTATGCAAAGAACGTACCAATAATGGGTAGCAAACAGGCTAAAACCAAGTCGAAAAAAGTATCCACTTATTGCCAAAGCAGCCCAACTAAACCATTCCTTTGTTTGCCTTGTTTTAACATGACTCACGGATAATTCTTTATTGTTTATGGTTAAACCCTTTGGGGTTAAGATGATTGATTATTTTAAATAATGAAGTGTCATAATGTTGTGATTGTTCAATTTCATAAATATTTTGTTTTGTTCAATTTCATAAATTATTTTCGTAATAAATAATGTCTTCTTATTTGGCAATGAAGAAAATTTTATGTTCATTTTTATTTTGACGAATATTTTCTTATTATTTTCTGGTTTTATTAATTCTATTAATACAAATATTATTTTCTACCTTATCGTTAAGAGCAGCCCTAGCATCGTTACAATTAACTTAATAAAAAACTACAAGTTTCTATTGGATTTGAAAACCACGCCGTCCGCTTCGACTACAAGGCCATGCGGCTCACTTCCATATTGGCTTTGTAGCTGCGCTCTGTGGCTTGTAGGAAGCGTTTACGTAGGCCCTCTCACGCGGCTCACCGGTGACCCCCATGCCCTGAATGGTTCAGTAAGGAAAGGCTCACCGGTGAGCGGTGAGCCCCGTGGCCCAAACGGAAATACTGGATTTTTCATGTGGCGTTGAACGTGTAAGATTGTAATTTCCTGTTTGCGGTTTTACTCCGGTCCAAAGAATTTACAAACTCTTTGGTTGTACTTGGGTTGTACCTAGCTCCGCTTATTTGTTGTTATATCCGCTATAGTAACACATATTCTGTGAAAATTTCAACGGGCTTCCTATTACGGTTCAAGAGATACAGCCCTCGGATAGACAAACGGACGGACGGACAGACAGACTGCGGAGGCTTAGTAATAGGCTTCCGTACAGGGATACGGAAACCTAAAAATAAGGGGTGAAATAGGGGTGAAAGTTTTTGTATGGGGAATCCATGATTTCTCTAGGTAAGGATATGAAAATTTATTATCTAGTCTTTTGGCACAGATTACTCAATAGTTACTGCTTTTGGTAAGAAATAATGAATAATGGTCAGGAAGAGGAAGGGGGAGAGAAAAGAAGGGGGAGTGGGTGGGAGGTACGTTTGTCAGCCTGGGTAGCTCAGTGGTGCAGGCAACCCTGGGCGCGGTCAACACTTGGATGGGTGACCGCTCGACCATTTGAGGCTGACCGTGGTTCGGATTCCACGTAAAACTGTAGCACCCTTCCCTTCTTACCTTACTAGGGTTGGTACCACCGCACTGAATAAAACGTATGTCGAAACGGCTATGTAAATCAAAGAGATTTGATGTAAATAGTTTTTTCGTTTTTTTTCGTCCAGTTCAGTATAGCCGGCACGACATGTCCGACATCACGGATGTTGTAGGTGATGTATCCAACCATGTCAGTTTCCATAAAAAAAAGAAGAAGAGGAGGAGAGGTATGGAGGGAGGAAGGGTTAGTGAATGAGGGTAGGTGTGGGGGAGGGAGGTAGTAGAGGGAACGAGGAGGAATGGATATCGAGGGAGTGAGAGGTTGAAAGGGGGAAGGGGCGGGGTAAGAGGGGGTTGCGGACAGGATGAGGGGTAGTAGGGGAGGAATGGAATGCGAGGGTGATGGGAAGGAGGGGCGACATGAGGGGAGGAAGGGAAGTAGGGAGAGAGGGAGGGAATGGGCGAAAGGGAAGGTGGCAAAGAGGGGGTCCGTGAAGGGTGAGGGGAAGGAGGGGAGGAAGGCGGGATCGAGGAGAGAAGACCGGGAGAGAGGTGAGTGAGAGATGGGCGAGGAAGGAATCCCTTCCTTCCTCCCGAAAAAGATAGAGAATATAAGAGAAGCGATGGTTTATTATCAATTTTGCATTTAAATCAGATTTACTATTTTTTTATTTTATTCGTTGTCGTGTCGTCGTCGGTAAAATCTACAATTTTACAATTTTATATAAAATATCATTGACTTATATATTCTGTAAAGCTTATCACAAATACATTAAACCCACCCTCTTTTAATCTCTTTGGTATAACACCACCAGCAGCATCGTAGATGGAAAATATAGCCCTGGACTCAACTTTTTTTAATTCGGTGCCTGGACTCCCTACTTCATACTCAAAGACATTTTGTTCATACTTCAACTATTACTAAAACGAGACACCGCGATTATGGTAGTGTGCGTATCGCGTGAATACAGAACCGACCGTCTCAAGAGATCGCATCGATATTGTGTCATCCTTTTTCCACGCGCAGTAACCCGTATCGCTTGCCTGCACGCTCCACGCAAACATTTGCGTGTTCCAAAACAAGCGAACGTCGCGCGTCGATCGATAAATTACCGCAACGGCTAAAAACTATGGAGGTGGCTTTTTACTTTCGAGCGACTGTAAGGAGAAAGGAAGTATTGTGATCGTCCAAAATGTCGAAGTTGAGAATGCGACTGATTTTTTTTTTTTTTATTGAAACTGTCACGGTTGGCTACATCACCTACAACATCCGTGATGTCAGCCCATAACACCGGGTGAACTTGGTGCCACGTCAGTGCTTCCCTTCGGTCGTGCCGACTACACTGAACTGGACGGAAAACACAAACTATTTACATAGCCGTTTGGACCGACCTTTCATTCAGTGCGGTGGTACCAACCCGGGCGGGTTAAACCCTACCACCTAGTAATATAAGAAGGGGGTCATATCCCTTAGTCGCCTTTTACGACATACACGGGGAGAGATGCAGTGGGGCTATTCTTTTAAAGTACCGGCCCCACACAGTACAGATTTGGGCTATATATCTGTCAACGATCCCAAAAAAGTGGTTTTGAGAAACATGTATGTGTGTGTGTGTGTGTGTGTGTCCGTCCAGCGACCTTGTGCCTAAACTGCTCAACCGATTTCGTTCAAAATTCGTATTTAATAGTTTGAAATGATAATCTAGGGGTACCTTTTTTAGTTTTTTTTAATTAAAAAAAATAAGGGTAGCTGTTATACAAATTATTTCGTTGAGGTCGATTTTCTTATAAATGGCTAACGATTTTTATTATTATTATTATATTTAATCCATCGTGTTTGTTTCCGTTTTCAAAGGTGGTGAGGTAAAAAAATATAATTTTAAAGAAGGTATCTCCACTTTATCCTAACCGCACGCGCGTATTTGAATTGCACGCAGGTTTGGTTGGTGGGTATTTTGGTATTTGGCAACTAAAAATATAATAAGAAATAGGCATGCCATCTATAGACAAATAGGACAACTTAACTTTGGTCTGACATCTATGATGCAGAAGCGGCGAAATTATACATTTTATCCGCCAAGCTCACGGACTGACAAAACATGAAAATATTTATTGGAAAAATTATGAAAACCTTAAAATACACTATTTTGAAATTTCTACTTAATATAAAATAATCTTTAAATTTAACTATGCTGTTCCCACTTAGCATCGTTCTATAATTAGCAGATTTAAAAATATAATAATTATTTAATTCAAATTCGATACTCCTGGCGCCATCTTAGGACATAATTGAAGACTAATTTCATGTTACCTTTAAAACATCGCTGACGGTACATCTGACTCCCCCTATAAAATCAATGCCAAATACCAAAATACCCACCAACCAAACCTGCGTGCAATTCAAATACGCGCGTGCGGTTAGGATAAAGTGGAGATACCTTCTTTAAAATTATATTTTTTTACCTCACCACCTTTGAAAACGGAAACAAACACGATGGATTAAATATAATAATAATAATAAAAATCGTTAGCCATTTATAAGAAAATCGACCTCAACGAAATAATTTGTATAACAGCTACCCTTATTTTTTTTAATTAAAAAAAACTAAAAAAGGTACCCCTAGATTATCATTTCAAACTACTAAATACGAATTTTGAACGAAATCGGTTGAGCAGTTTAGGCACAAGGTCGCTGGACGGACACACACACACACACACATACATGTTTCTCAAAACCACTTTTTTGGGATCGTTGACAGATATATAGCCCAAATCTGTACTGTGTGGGGCCGGTACTTTAAAAGAATAGCCCCACTGCATCTCTCCCCGTGTATGTCGTAAAAGGCGACTAAGGGATATGACCCCCTTCTTATATTACTAGGTGGTAGGGTTTAACCCGCCCGGGTTGGTACCACCGCACTGAATGAAAGGTCGGTCCAAACGGCTATGTAAATAGTTTGTGTTTTCCGTCCAGTTCAGTGTAGTCGGCACGACCGAAGGGAAGCACTGACGTGGCACCAAGTTCACCCGGTGTTATGGGCTGACATCACGGATGTTGTAGGTGATGTAGCCAACCATGACAGTTTCAATAAAAAAAAAAAAAATCAGTCGCATTCTCAACTTCGACATTTTGGACGATCACAATACTTCCTTTCTCCTTACAGTCGCTCGAAAGTAAAAAGCCACCTCCATAGTTTTTAGCCGTTGCGGTAATTTATCGATCGACGCGCGACGTTCGCTTGTTTTGGAACACGCAAATGTTTGCGTGGAGCGTGCAGGCAAGCGATACGGGTTACTGCGCGTGGAAAAAGGATGACACAATATCGATGCGATCTCTTGAGACGGTCGGTTCTGTATTCACGCGATACGCACACTACCATAATCGCGGTGTCTCGTTTTAGTAATAGTTGAAGTATGAACAAAATGTCTTTGAGTATGAAGTCCAGGCACCGAATTAAAAAAAGTTGAGTCCAGGGCTATATTTTCCATCTACGATGCTGCTGGTGGTGTTATACCAAAGAGATTAAAAGAGGGTGGGTTTAATGTATTTGTGATAAGCTTTACAGAATATATAAGTCAATGATATTTTATATAAAATTGTAAAATTGTAGATTTTACCGACGACGACACGACAACGAATAAAATAAAAAAATAGTAAATCTGATTTAAATGCAAAATTGATAATAAACCATCGCTTCTCTTATATTCTCTATCTTTTTCGGGAGGAAGGAAGGGATTCCTTCCTCGCCCATCTCTCACTCACCTCTCTCCCGGTCTTCTCTCCTCGATCCCGCCTTCCTCCCCTCCTTCCCCTCACCCTTCACGGACCCCCTCTTTGCCACCTTCCCTTTCGCCCATTCCCTCCCTCTCTCCCTACTTCCCTTCCTCCCCTCATGTCGCCCCTCCTTCCCATCACCCTCGCATTCCATTCCTCCCCTACTACCCCTCATCCTGTCCGCAACCCCCTCTTACCCCGCCCCTTCCCCCTTTCAACCTCTCACTCCCTCGATATCCATTCCTCCTCGTTCCCTCTACTACCTCCCTCCCCCACACCTACCCTCATTCACTAACCCTTCCTCCCTCCATACCTCTCCTCCTCTTCTTCTTTTTTTTATGGAAACTGACATGGTTGGATACATCACCTACAACATCCGTGATGTCGGACATGTCGTGCCGGCTATACTGAACTGGACGAAAAAAAACGAAAAAACTATTTACATCAAATCTCTTTGATTTACATAGCCGTTTCGACATACGTTTTATTCAGTGCGGTGGTACCAACCCTAGTAAGGTAAGAAGGGAAGGGTGCTACAGTTTTACGTGGAATCCGAACCACGGTCAGCCTCAAATGGTCGAGCGGTCACCCATCCAAGTGTTGACCGCGCCCAGGGTTGCCTGCACCACTGAGCTACCCAGGCTGACAAACGTACCTCCCACCCACTCCCCCTTCTTTTCTCTCCCCCTTCCTCTTCCTGACCATTATTCATTATTTCTTACCAAAAGCAGTAACTATTGAGTAATCTGTGCCAAAAGACTAGATAATAAATTTTCATATCCTTACCTAGAGAAATCATGGATTCCCCATACAAAAACTTTCACCCCTATTTCACCCCTTATTTTTAGGTTTCCGTATCCCTGTACGGAAGCCTATTACTAAGCCTCCGCAGTCTGTCTGTCCGTCCGTCCGTTTGTCTATCCGAGGGCTGTATCTCTTGAACCGTAATAGGAAGCCCGTTGAAATTTTCACAGAATATGTGTTACTATAGCGGATATAACAACAAATAAGCGGAGCTAGGTACAACCCAAGTACAACCAAAGAGTTTGTAAATTCTTTGGACCGGAGTAAAACCGCAAACAGGAAATTACAATCTTACACGTTCAACGCCACATGAAAAATCCAGTATTTCCGTTTGGGCCACGGGGCTCACCGCTCACCGGTGAGCCTTTCCTTACTGAACCATTCAGGGCATGGGGGTCACCGGTGAGCCGCGTGAGAGGGCCTACGTAAACGCTTCCTACAAGCCACAGAGCGCAGCTACAAAGCCAATATGGAAGTGAGCCGCATGGCCTTGTAGTCGAAGCGGACGGCGTGGTTTTCAAATCCAATAGAAACTTGTAGTTTTTTATTAAGTTAATTGTAACGATGCTAGGGCTGCTCTTAACGATAAGGTAGAAAATAATATTTGTATTAATAGAATTAATAAAACCAGAAAATAATAAGAAAATATTCGTCAAAATAAAAATGAACATAAAATTTTCTTCATTGCCAAATAAGAAGACATTATTTATTACGAAAATAATTTATGAAATTGAACAAAACAAAATATTTATGAAATTGAACAATCACAACATTATGACACTTCATTATTTAAAATAATCAATCATCTTAACCCCAAAGGGTTTAACCATAAACAATAAAGAATTATCCGTGAGTCATGTTAAAACAAGGCAAACAAAGGAATGGTTTAGTTGGGCTGCTTTGGCAATAAGTGGATACTTTTTTCGACTTGGTTTTAGCCTGTTTGCTACCCATTATTGGTACGTTCTTTGCATAACATTGGTGACATGTTCTTCTCACTTTTCTGGCCAATCCCTCTTTCCTTTCCAGAGTGTGTTTCATTCTCTTCCGTCTTTCTATATGCATTTCATAGTCGCTATCCTCACTCTCCGACAAAAGAATTCGACAGCATCTTCTTTTCGTTGGTTGAACTACGTCTTCATAGAATCTATTCCGAAACTACGGTTCAGAAGATCTATCTCGATGTTTTCTAACTGCGTTAGCGCTTCTTGTGTTAACTCGAAATCTTCAAAATAATCATTTTTGGCGAGAAAAGCGTAAAACATCCTCAATTGTCGACGCAGCCGGACCGGGATTGATCGCTGCGTCCGCGGCGCGCGCGCAACGGGTGGGCCGCGGCGTGACCCCGCGGCCCCAGCCAACAGAAAAATACAAATCCTTCATAGGAGGCCACACGATCCACCCGTGAGCCTTCTGCTATATCTCGAAAATTAGACGGTAAAAGTCGCAAATTTTTATTTTCCTTACAAATTACCGCATTTTATAAACTTTGTGATGAAAATCTCAAGTTGATGAAAATTACGGATATAATGAGTTTGGCTTGGCCCGAACCGAAAAGTACGCTAGGCCCACCGGTGGGTCGTATGGCGTTCAACGTGTTAATTGTGGGCTGATTTTGAAAATTCTTTTTTTGTTTGGTAGGTCATACTTCAGAGGTGCTCCCATTGAAATTTTATTGAAATTGATTGAGCGGTTTATGAAAAAGCAACAAAATACTATTGGTGTGTGGTTACCTTCAGCAAAACTTTTGTGATGTGGGCTTTTTCAGCAATTTGCAGTTTGACACATGGCGAATAATTCTGTACCACTTCAACCGATTTCGATTATTCGATTTCGATTATTGTTTTTTATGTAATATTGTTTTAAAAATATAAAACCGACTTAAAAAAAATAAACTAGAACTAAAAAGTATTAAATAGGTAGAATAGGTACCTAATATTTTGAAATTTTCTCTGTCATTGTATTGAAATACATGAATCGATATTGTCATTCATATTCGGACCCTTGTTTCATGAATATTCTAAATTTGAAATCTTTTCCGACCGGCCAGATGCGTTTAATATATTATAATACGAGTACGAGTACCATCGAGCTGGTCTGATGATGGAGACGGAAGGTGGCCATAGGAACTCCTAAACTACACATGATAAACCCATCGTGTTTGGGCTCGTTGAATTTGTCATCACGAGCAATTTACTTTAGACCTAGGAGATTCTCAATTCGACGGTATGTTTTCTTTTTTTGGATGTTTGTTACGCGATTACTCCGTCAATTATTGTGGGCCGATTTTGAAAATTCTTTTTTTTTGTTTGAAAGGGGATAACCATGACGTGGTTCCATTTTAATTTGGTCGAGATCAGATTGGAAAGCGAGGCGGAATCGCGAGGCCGAAGGTCGAGCGATTCCGCCGAGTACATTAATAGCAAAAAATTCCAAAAAAAACTGTGAAATAAAAAACTATTTAAAAAAATATATAAAAACCGCCTTCAAAAATGTATGAAATAAAAAAAATCGAACCCTAGAGTTGAAGGCGGTGCTAAAGCAAGCAAAAATGATACATGAAAGAAAACATGCGTGGATGATATCCTTTGTGATTTGTGTAGCCTTCTTTAGCACCGCCTTCAACTCTAGGGTTCGATTTTTTTAATTTCATAAATTTTTTAAGGCAGTTTTCATATTTTTTTTTTTACATACAATGCTGACATTATTAGAATGAAGAGTGACGAGTATTTGTTTAACTGTTCAACTAAATAAATACGTTCTATCCACAGAGCACGGAATACCGCGCGCGCGCGCGCGGGGGTATTCCGTGCTCTGTGTGGATCTATCTATTAAAAGCGCACAAACAGGAAATTACAATCATAATAATATTTTGTTCCGTATACCAAATAATTTTCAAAACATTTTTTTATTTTATTTAATTTGATAAGAAGTGTTAGTTTAATTGTAAATTGTCATAATTTTATTATTCAAATATAATTAAAAATTTTGGAATTTACATAAATAATGTTCTTTATAAATATAAATGAAAGCGCCATCTTTTGTCTAGTAGCAGTAATTCTACAGCCTAGTGACAATTAAAGGTACCTAGATACATGTTGTATTTCAACTAGATAGCGCCCTTATTATAGAAGTATTAACAAACATTAACGCCACCTGTTTGTTTTACGACAACATCAAGAAAAATTATTAACGCCCTCTGTTGGTTTTACGATTTACAACGTTACCAAATTTGTTATATGGAGTGGTCTATCTGTCCCGACAGGGTTATAAAATCAATGGTACTTTCAAATTCGATTTTCAGGCGACCTTAGTGGCGGGCAATAGCTAGTAAATTACGTACGAGTATAGTCAGCTTAATTACGTTCTGATTACATCTATTGTTAGTCATTGTTGTTTAAATTGTTAATAAAAAAACTGAAGAGAGAAACAAAACAATATAGATCCAGGTTAAAAGTCTCTGTATTGCGATTGCATGTTTATAATAAAAAATAAAATAAAATAAATACACTCTTTTAATACTAAAGACTTTGGGGCACTTTGGCATGCAATAATATAAAATATGAATGAATCAGAAATGTGAGAGCCGGTAGCTCTAGTAGGCTGTATATATTTACTTACTTGTAATAGTAAAATAGCCACAAGGAGATGGAGAGGGATGCCGATGACAAGCAGTAGCCGATGATGTAGATGTGGTTTATGAGACTCCTCAACTGCCGACATTTAACATTTTACACTCGACGATAGTGTAGTATCATTTTTGAATGTTGACTGTTAGAGCTCGGGAGATTTGGATCGAAAGTCATCGACGTACGAGAATAGTTAAAAACCGGTCAAGTGCGAGTTGGACTCGCATACCGAGATTTCCGTTATACCATGTAATTGGTCGGTTTTGACGTTTGTATATATCACTGTTCTTATGTATAATAGAGCAAAAATAAAAAAGAGGTTTCTTGTATACCTTAATTTGTTACGTTTCTTTAGTTTTTTTATTATTTGTTGGTGCATCCGCCATAATAACACATTTTCTGTGAAAGAAATCAACCGGCTAGCTATTACGGTTCAATTAAAATTTAAATAGCCCTCGGACAGACGACGGACAGACAGACAGACGACGTAGGCTTAGTAATTGGCTTCCGTCTGGATATGGAAATATAAAAAGTAACTGGATATGCTCACCTCCAAATCCTCCGTATTCACACACGATGTGTAGTTGGTCCAAACTTTTGAAGTTTCCTCGTGAACTCTCCATGTCCCATTTTCAATGCACCTGTTGAAAAAATATGGAATTGTACCGAAATACAAGCGCAAATTTAACATAGAATTCGTCCAGGCGCCGAAACGTTTCTGTCAGCTGCCAAAACAAACGAAAATGTTGTTTCGCCTCCGCGGGCTTCAGCGCCATCAATTTTTTTTCATACGCCACTCTACCTATAGCCACTTCATATAACTGATCTGTGGTTCTAAGACGTATTAAATCACAAATCTTACAAGTAGACATACCTTATACACCGACAGAAATGAATGCGTTATTATCTTCTCAACGTTATAACGTCGACGTAAATTGGCACACCACTGTCATAAAACTAACCCCGTGCATCACAGAATGTCCATGGGCATCGTTAGACACCTACTTGTAGGTGTAGCGATGCCCATGGCCATAGCCCAACGACACCCCTCGGCGTCCTGTAGTTTGAATTGTGAAAGTTCGTGGACTAAATTGGCAATTATACTTGTAAAACAATAACTTTCGATCAATTATAACAGTTTCTGTTTTAATTGGGACAACGGCCTGCCCATGTGCAGCTGGGCCGGCTGGGGTTGGAGCCAAAACCTCAAACGTACATACCTAACTTTGGCAGATTTTAGCGTGGCGATTGTGGTTGAAACCGTACCTAGGCCTCGTAGGGGGTGTTGGCGCATTGAGAATACACGGAATATTGGAATATGTCCCGAGTGGCCTGAGGGCCTAGTCCGAGTTTACGTGACAGCTACGTAAACGTCAAATACCGATCGAATTAAGTTTTTATGTATGGAGCTCTCTTAGTGGCGCCGCGGTGAGTGTATTGTGCTCCCATACATAAAAACTCAATTCAATCGGTATTTGACGTTTACGTAGCTGTCACGTTAACTCGGACTAGGCCCTCAGATCGAAAATTTTAAGCCAAGTCATCCGCAGCGAAAACGTCGGCAGGGTTATAAAACTATTGTTAACTTATTCACTTATTAAAATTTGTATTTACATAATTTAATTAAATGATCGTTTTTTTATGATGAAAATTATGGTTGCATTTCTTACCAATGAAATGAACTTGCACCCTCTTGTAGAAGAATTTAACCGGGGCTGCTATGCAACCATCTTACGTTCAGTAGGGTGGTACCAACCATGTCAGTTATAATTTGAGCCTCCCCTCCCCATCCCTTGCCACCTAGTGAGGGGCTTCGAACTGTGAAGCAGCAGGTGTAGGTATGCACGTAAACTTTTCCTCATAAAAAACTTATTGGTGCAGATCGGCGGGATTGGAATCTCGGATCTTGAAATCAACAGTCCAATCCGTGCCGACCACCCAACACTAAAGTACGCTAACTAAACATAAAATATACTTTTTTTGTAACCACTAATAATAACAGGGTGGAAGCACTGGTCCTACAAGTCTTGAAATTTTCAGTCTGACCTCCCGGTTTTCAGCGGTACGGAACCACTGCTCTCCGCCGACGCATCAAAGTAGTCGATATTGGACACCGGGTGGCTAAGCTCAAGTGGCAGTGGGCTGGATACATCAGCCGAAGAGACGCCGACCGATACACTGGCGGCCGTGGACAGGATAACGGAATGTGGGGACAGTCGTCCCACCCGCTAGGTGGGACGACGACATCAAGTAAGTCGGCGGAAAGCATAGTGGTACCGTATCGCTGAATACCGGGAGGGCTGGAAGAAAGTTGGAGAGGTGTATGTCCAGCAGTGGACGCATACACGCTGATTGCAGATTTGAAACTATGTATACATATAAATGCTTACGCCGATAAAATGAGTATAATTATAGGCCCCTTAATTTAATTAAATTGCGTCATGCACCTAATTTCGGAGCGCTGTGAACCGAATCTCAATATTGGAAGTCCGAACTGTATAATTAGGTTTGTTTATTGAACTAATGTTTTTGTTAGAGTAAGCAACCTGTATTCGGGTTTGAAGTCGAATATAAAACAAACCTACGGATTGTTGCTAGACATTTTTATTGTGTTTATTCAGCTGTTTCTGATACTTTTTCCTCCGCGTGCAGCGTTCGAACTTCGAAAGCATAGCCAGCGCGGCGGAGCGGGTTACCTCTATGTACTAAGCTTTATAGTTCCACAATTAAGAACTTGAGAAGTTGCCATTATAAAATACCTAATATTTGTCATACACCTACTGAATCAGTTTTCAGAATCAGAAAATTTACTTTTCTTATCAATCAGTCCCACTTTCTTTGGCGTAATTAAAAAAAATCTAATCTCCCTCACTCGCTCCCCGATCCTCTCCCCCCTCTTCCCCCTCACTCTACGTCCACCTCCCTCCCAACCTCTTACTCCCCCCTATCTCCCGTCTCTCCCCTCTAATCTCCCCCCTTTGCTTCCCTCCCCTCCTATGCCCCTCCGGACAGCACCGCACAATACCTACATAGAAATAATTTGCATGCGATGACGATGACGTTTTTTTTCTCAGTTTACCTCCCAGTTTACTTTTATTACGCGTCTAAAGAAGTATCTTCAAAACATTGTCTTGCATTTTTTTATGTATAAATTAAAAGCATTTCAAAGAACAAAAAGGCATGCGAAGAGACGGACTGAAAAAAAACTTGCACCCTCTTGTAGGAGAATTTACACTTATGTAAGTCCTGTCAGGTGTAAAAATGAGGCCCTCAGTGTGATATATCCTTTGGAATTTCCACTTTCATTCGGGCCCCGAAATGCGCCTTGATTCAGATTAAGATTACTTACTCATTTATTCACCACTAGCTTTTGTCCGAGGCTTCGCTCGCGGTAATGCCGCATTTCTCTAGAGGTTATTTATAGCTTGAACATTTATTCGGTGGCGCCGCGTTGCCTGTCGACTCCAAAGAACATCGAATCTTTGCGCTCCAATGGAAGAAACGTGTGAATTGTAAAAAAAAATTTGTTTTTTACTGTAGGTAAGCTATGTAAAATGTTGGCGGAGTAATAAATAATGTTTTTTTTTTCAGAGCAAAACTTTTGATTTTTCACTTTTTGAAGTCGGTTTTATGTTTTTGAGAACAGTTTTTTGTACCTAAATAAACCTAGCGTAACCTACACCTTCTTCATCTTAGGGTTACTTCAATGTACATCATCCTAACCTAAGAACTAAGGTAATCGACATTGCTAAGGAAATTAGCAAGCTGAAGTGGCAGTGAACTGGGCACATCTGTCTCAGACTCGACCACCGCTGCTGGGGCTGGCTTGTGCTCGAATGGAGGGCACGTACAAGCAAACGTGGCGTGGGACGCCCCCCGGCTAAGTGGAGAGACGACCTAAAAAGGTACCCGGGAGTGGATGGATGAGAAGAGCGGGAGGCCGAGTGTGTTGGCGTTCCTTGGGAGAGGCCTATGTCCAGAAGTGGACCGGTGCGGGCTGATGATGATGACATCATCCTAGCATCCTTAATTGAAGTGTCCTCTTGTGAGCTTTCTCCATTAAAGAACTTTCCGAGCACTCTGATCTCGTCTCTTGTTACATCGATGTCTTGTTATACATTGCACATACGTATGCCTATTCCAGTTTGGAGAGCTCGCGTGTGATTCCTTCATCTGTGGTTCAATTGGAATTCTATTTATATGAGTACCTATTTATTCGATTTAGAATTTGACATACATAACAGTTAATAAGTCTCACCCACAGAGCATTTAGAACATTTGAGTTGTTTGGAGGGGAAAAAGGAGGCGTGGTTGGGGCGCCGCAAAAAAAGTACCGGTCGATTTACTTCATTAATACTAGGTACGAAATCGCATGACTCGAGCAGACGCTCATCTACAGTAGAAACATGTCTGAGTAGGCTACTTTTATCGTAGTATGGACTAAAATGTGAGTAAAATAGTCGACGTGGTTACAGTACAAGTTCAATAGTAGGTACGGCCGTTCCATGACGGACCCACCATACCCCTGGCCGTACGTGGTACCCTGGTGGTACGGTGGGTATTTTTTTACCCCACGGTACCACCTGTACCACCGGCTGACCTATTGCGAAAACAGGAAATATCACATATCATCGTTAGCCAAACTGAAGAATTATTAATTTCGATTTTCCATGGCGCTTCCAGATACTTCTTATTCCGTAGGCTCACCCGACTTATTATATACGTACCTACTTGTACATCGATGCTAAGACCTGATAGAGTGTACAGTACCCGGCAACAAATAATGAGTGCCGAGCTTAAGAAAGAGACAACGCGGTTGTAGAGCGTCATCTCTGTCGCACGAAGTGGCACGTCTCTGTGCGACAGGGACGACGCTCTACAACCGGATTGTCTCTTTCTTAAGCTCGACACGCATTATTTGCTGCCGGTAACTGTACAAACGTATAGGCTTAATGGTTATAATCTCTACTTAAAACCTCCCCGAGGTACTGTGTAGATATGGCAACGGGCACGGAGCAGAACCATTAATTGTGCTGTTTTCTATTTTCTATATTCCTTTGAGGGCCATGCAAAAACATAGGCACATAGAGAATTTAATTAACGCCGCCGTTATGTACATAGCCATAAGACATTGAGGTCGGCAGCAGCTGTTTTAAGAAAAATTTCTTGAACAATAAAACAATACATTTCAAATATTCCCTATGTGCTGTTTCATTCCATTTTGACTTTTGTTTAGTTGCGGAATACAAAGCGTGGAAGGCGGGGAAGGGAGGGGGGTGTGCGGGGGGCGCTCGCCACGCGAGCATTTCGGTATTTTGCCGAGTACACACACAATGGACGCCTCCATCCCATCCCAACAGAGCGCGGCGCGCGCTAACATACAGGCGCAGAAGACATTGGCATGCTTCTGATAAGCGAAACGCTTCTCCTCCGCGACACTACTACAATGGCTATTCAATAACGGATTCATACTTCCTAATTTCGAAACGTTTTGTTGGCAAAACCGCCAAAACCCGCGTTTGTCCGAATCTTTCATAGTCAGCGAATGCCTCACTGTTCTTTCATAATTACGACGCGACGTCAAAAACTATGGCCCACTTTATATTCAATTTCTGAAAGCAATCAGTCGAGTAACTAAAAAGTTAAAAATGGCGGCCACTTTTTTAAATTTTGATAACGGAATCGTATTCAGAGCCCACACAGATACCCAGATATAGATTTTGAAATAAATCGGTCCAGTAACTAAAAAGTTCAAAATGGCGACCACTTTTTTAAATGTTGACTACAGATTCGTATTCAGAGCCTACACAGACACCCAGATATCGATTTTGAAAGCAATCGGTCCAGTAACTAATAAAAAGTTCAAAATGGCGGCCACTTTTTTTAAATTTTGACAACAGATTCGTATTTAGAGCTCACACAGACACCCAGATATCGATTTTGTAAGCAATCGGTCCAGTAACTAAAAAGTTCAAAATTTTTATAAAATATGTTCACTACAGATTCGTGTTTCGTCTAGAAATAAGATTCAGGCGAAAAAACATCAACATTCGAGAAAATATGAAAAAATAGGTTGTTTTATATTTCTCTGCAGAAATATCGACTGACGTGAAAAACGTTTAAGAATAAAAGTGTCTTATATTTCGATTAGAAATAAGAATCCGCCAAAAAAACATAAGCAATCGAGAACATTTTGAAAAAAAAAAAAATTAGATTTTTTTTTCTCCGAAAATATCGATTTTATTGAAAAACGTGTAAGAATAAAAGTGTCATATATTTCGTCTAGAAATAAAATTCAGGTGAAAAAACATCAACATTCGAGAAAATATGAAATAAATTTTCCCGGGATTCAGAAGACATATCCATGCTAAGATAATGGTCACCAAATCCCGGGAATAGCACTACCTACGCCGATCCCTTGCATAACTAACCAGGAGGACACACTGGTCATATATACGCACAGTATATACGAGTTTTTACATTTTGCGGAACAGGGCGAATTTTAATTTTCCGATGGCTGCCCAACCCAGTTGAATTCGTCTCTCCACCTCCTTAATCAGATCATGTCTACCAAGCCGCAGAGATATACGTACTCTTCAACCTGTTCGATCACTTCTCCGTCAATAACAAATTTGTCCTCCCGTCATAACCTCGGTCGCCATGACATTGGTTTTGTCCCAGTTCATCTTTAGACCCACCTTTATCGACGCTGTATAAAGGTCTTCCAGCATGATCTGAAGCTGATCTCGGGAGTTTGACAGAAGGACAATGTCATCAGCGAAACGCAGATGACTGAGAAGAGCTCCATTCACGTTTATACCCATACACCAGATATAGGTAATGTAAATAGGCAGAGTGGTCAGATTCTTCAGTATTCATGTTTATGCTGTAAATATTAATGCTCTTGTAATCTTGGTTAATTATTTATAAGTTACTATAATATAATACTTATAAGGTACTAACAAAACATTGCAACTTGCTAAATTTGTTTGTCAGTTCTTCTTCGCATTGTATCTAGAACTGGCGGAATTTTCGACATATCCAACCGAAGGTTACCTACCTATAGATGAAATTATACAATAACTCTCTCTCTCTCTCTCTCTCTCTCGCTCCGGTCCATACTATAATTTTTTGATACTGCTAAGCCCTAAAGCTATTTAGTATGATGGTATATAGCCTATAGTGAGCCTCAAGAACTACTCTTTCCTGGTTCAAACTGCATCAAATCGCATCTGTTCAGCGGTTACGGAGTTTACATAAAAAACACATACATACATACATCAAAAATACATACATACATAAATACATAAATACATAAAAGAAGTAGAGATAGAGAGTAGAGAAGAGAAGAGATCATCATCGTCATCATCGTCATCAGTGAATTCTTTGAGTTAGTCAAATAAAAAATAAATCATTTATTTTACACACAGCTTCCTATAATTAATACGAGAATAAATACAGGATATAATTTGATAGTCTAAATTTATCGTAAAATTCAAGCAATACACTCCAATACGTATAATTTCATTACAAATTAAATTCATTCATTTCATTAGGTATGAAGTGGGTGTGACGCTGAAGCTCCGCTCTTGATTCATATTTAATAACGTTTGATATTTAGGTACTTTGGAAAATTTAATTGAAACTTCTGAGCTATTTTATTGCAGAAGATTTTTTTCATCAAAACATTGTTGCTAAGGATGACGAAACTTTGAACCGCAACGTTTTAACCCTGAGTAAAATATGTAGAGCTGAGAACTGAGAGTTTTGAGAACATCGCTTAACTTAAAATGGAAACATCGTTATAGATATTAATTGTCGTTTATGAATACTTACTTCTTGTAAACTATGAGACTTGGATCGAAGCCGACTATGTACCCGGGACAATTCTGGAATGCCGTGGTGCCACCCGGTGTGGGGTCCCAGCACACGAAACCATCGAAAAGTTTCTTGCAGTGCGGACCGCCTGAAATGTTTATTTTATTTTATTAAACCTTCTACATTAATTGACGTCTGGAAATTACACAGTGTTCAAAACAAACGAAACAAAATTTCTCTTGGATTGGGAAACCACTTTTGAGCGGGGTCAGGCATTAAAGGTCTTGCCTAGAATGTGAAAAGTCGTGAGTTGTTTGTGCCTTTGATATTCATTTTCATCCTCTTGACGATTTTGATAATTGATGAATAAGAGTCGCCCCGTGGTTCGGATTACACGCAAAACTGAAGGTCCCTTCCCCTTCTAGGTGGCCCTGGTAACCCTAATAAGGACAGCTAGCCACATATTGTCCGGATTTTTACCACCCTTACTGAACGAAGGATGCCCTAGGAAAGAATCTGTATTTTTAGTTCGTTCCATTGTTTCCGGCATGATCAAAGTGTAGCACCGCAGAGTAAGGAAGACGTGGTAGAAGCGGTCGGCCGGGAAAGACGGCCGTCGATCGCTGTTCTGTGGGTAGCACTGGCATCTACTACAACGTTTTTTACTCCAAAGTTTCTAAAAAAGTTTATTGGATTGCCATTTTGGGTGATTTAGCTAACCGGTAGCAGGCTGTCCATTAGACGGTCAGATGACGTAAAACGGTCAGTCGGCCATCAGTAATCGTCCAGTATCGAAAGCTAGGATCGCTGTTCGGGGACATTATATCCTGTATAAATTGTAGCTCGTTGTAGGCTTAGTCTTGAAAACATACTCGTATGACCCGAGAAAAAAAAACATTGCGTTTGGATGAAAACAGAACATGCCTGTGTCGCCCCGGGATGATACTTGGTCTGGCATTGAACAGCAGCAGACGTTGCAAAGTTGAATTCTTCGACGACGAAGAACTCAACGTTTAGGTCACAGATTAGTTAGAGGATGAAACATTACAAACCTTCATTTATGGGTTCATCACTGAAGTACGTGCTGTGGTTGGAGACTGTTGAGAGCATGCACTCCTTGTACAAGTTCATAATGGTGTAGACGACCGGATTCGGAGTGCTCCCCTCCATCTCCTCTAATTCGGTCGTGTTCATAAGCTCTGTCATGTTAGTCCACTTGCCCTTGTCAGCTCGTGCTGTATCACTTACAAAAGCAACTCTTGCCACCAACAATATTATGACTATCAGCTTAAAGTTGCCGTTTACTAAATTAATTATTTTCATTTTTATTTATGATTCCTTGAAATGAAAATGTTTTTTTGGATCAGAGCTTTCGCTTAGATATTAATTTATATTAATAATTAATTGATATATGAAATAAGTAGATAATAAATATACTATTTTGAATATTTTCGTGTATTCACGTTTCGATGAGAAAACTGCATGATCTGCAAAGAAAAAACATTTTTCGTTAAATTTACTTACATTAGAATGGAAGAAAGAAAGAAAGAGAGAAATTATTTATTTTTCAAAAAAATTTGTACAAAAACCATTTAACCAAATATAAGTAAATATTTATTACATGCGACGAAAATATGTACATAGGTATCTACTTCAGTGATGAAGCCATAAATGCCCATCAACTCAGCGATTCACTATGCAAGACAGGAAAGCTGATTTTCAGTGGCGATATTGACTGTTTTATGGAACCTGACATAGTTAACTAAATTCCCCACAACACCCACGTTGCCAATCCATTAGACAATCGAGATTACGACGCGGGCGTTTTTTGCGTGTCAATGAAAATAATATAAAGGAAGAATGAAATATAATGTCAGAGGTATGGCGGTGAGCGTTGTTCACACACAGACAGAGAGGGTTCCCTAGCCATTTCCTTCTTAAACAAAAGGTGAGTGCGTGCGCGGTTGCTTCGTGGCCCGTATCACTTCCACCGCTGCCTCCTCCGCACGTCTCTAAATATTTTTAAATTTTGAAAAATATTTTTAAGTTTTTATCAAACGGTTATAGAACAAAAAACTTTTTTTTTTTTCATTCTTCTGAGCGCAGAAGGATCTCAAGCGGGTTACAAGGTGCGACGTGGGGAAACACCGGTAGCGGTGTGGTGTGGATCAGCACAGTATGATGCAGTAGGAAATTGCTACGAAAATGTGTGAACAACGTTCACACTAAACTTTTTGAAGCAGCTGGCTTTTTGTTTCTACTAAAAAATGTATACATCGTGTCTCTTTTCCCCCGGATTGAGCCTTAGTTAGTACGGATGGAGCTAATGCAAAAGCCATCTTTAATTTATGCAGGTTTAAAATACATAACTGGAACATGCCCCGGGCACAATAATCCGATATTGAGCGCGTCCCACTTATTGGTAGGTACTCGCTTAGAGCCGTGTGCACATACAGCATTAGTCGAGTCGTGTCGAGTATGTATATCGTAGAATTTATTGTACGGGCAGTATTGAAGGACTATTATAAGCTATAGTATATAGTAAACTCTATACCGTAAAAAGCAGAGGTGACGGTAGGAGTATTTTAGAAAGATCCCGAGATTTTATTTGTCTAGAATCTAGCTAGATCAACTTAAGAAGGTGTACGTGTTAAGTGTTAAGTGTTTTGAATCGAAGTTTTATACGAACGCTCGGCCGCTTGGAAGTAAAATGAGAAAAACAAAACAGTGCAGCGCCATATCGTCACCGCAATAATTATTTTTCGAATGTACGAGTAGGTACGAGTATTGTGCGGTGCTTGCGGTGGTGCGGGTTATAGCTTATAACTTATAGGTGGCGGTAGCCTTGTAGTTTAGAAGTCGTCTTCTTTATAGAACAAGTGACACGAGTTCAAATCCTAGTAGGTAGAATCAAATCGTAGAAGCTTCTACGTAAAAAAACCAACCAAAAGAAACAAAAAATACTGGAAAAGAAAAAAATAACGCCGGTAGTAATAATCACTATTCAGACTACCGGTGTTATTTTTTTCTTTTCCAGTATTTTACAGTATTTACAGTATTTTTCCATGTTTATATAGCGAGGGAGCAAAAGGTGCTCGGCAACGCCGATTTCACTTCCCCTTGCGAATCCACGCTCAGTTAGTTACCATACCAGCCGACTTACGGGCTATTGTGGGGCTGTCCTGCCTCTTGATGCGACAATCGAGGAAAACACTCGCGCCGCCGGCAGACAATTCCACACCCTAGTGGCGCGACAGAGAAAGGAATTTGAGAAACGATGGGTTCTCAGAAGCCCGATGTCAACAACAAAGGGATGTTCGAGTGTTTAGTTTCGCTGTGACAAGTGCTGCGGAGGTAAGTTAAGTTGGTGTCAAGGATTAAGGGATGTAAGTTCCTCAGAGTACCAATTTAAATTAATTTATTTATTTTATTTTATTTTATTTCACATTTTTTTAAATTTTTATATTAATTTTACATAGTTATATCACTACTAATAATAAAAATATACAAAATTAATACAAAAATTAAATAAAAAACGGTAATACCGCCGGCGGCGGGAGAAAAATCTCCACGCACGCCGGCGGGTGCAGGCCGTGGCTATTTATTTACTTATTAATATAATAATAATTCAATGGCCTTATTTAATTTATTTAGAAAACTTGGTCTTAGGTAAAAAAAATGCTTCCTTGTTGAGCAACGAGTGTTTCTATCGATTTCCATATATTTATTTCCGCTATTTGTGTGTTCCGAACGACTCACAAGTTTCTTATTGAATTAGGAAACAAAAACATAAAATCAGCACAAACAATTATCTCTTTGCCGCCTTTTATGTGAGTTTTACTCTGTGATATGTACGAGGCCAAGTGTGTACTTACGTGATTCTTTATTAGAATTTGATAGGTTTCAGGAAAAAGTAGAATAATTTTCGTTCGTCATATTATTGTTTCTTTCTCGGTTAGGGGAGAGAACGGTTAAAAACATTATATTTTATAGAAAAGCACTTTCTTGTACTTGGTATGGTGTTTAGGGAAGTCACGGTCTTGATTTATTTGCGGTACCTACTCTCGTTTTGAGCGAAATTTCACCAGAGTAGGCAGTTGTTATATTTTTGGTAATATTTATTACTATTTTAGGGTTCCGTAACGTACGTGTACGGAAGCCTACTCCGTCTGTCTGTCGGTCTGCCCATCTGTCTGTCGGTCTGTCCGAGGACTTTTTAGTTTCTTCTATGGGAACCGCATGATTTTTTTACGTTTTCTTATTTTTATTATTTGTTGTTATATCGGCCATAATAACACATATTCTGTGAAAATTTCAACGGGCTACCTATTACGGTTCAAGAGATACAGCCCTCGAACAGACGGACGGACGAATAGACATACAGACATACAGACAGACAGACAAACAGCGTGGGCTTAGTAATAGGGTCCCGTACCGGATACGGAACCCTAAAAAGTAAAAAAAAACCACTTGTGGTTATTTGAGTAATGTGAACATTAAAATGTCGGCGTGGACGGCCCTCGAGACCTGCGAAACTCAAATTATAATAACAAGTACCTAATTGGTGCGGTTGTTGTGTTGCCAGTCTCGATTCAAACTAATAAGTAGTCCCAAATGAAAGAGCGATATTATTTTTATTTCGTTTCATTTTACATAGGTACCTACCAGCTACTGAGACCTACTTTGTGGACACAAATCGAGTTAGATTAATTGAATTTGGTTGAATTGAAGTCGCCTTAGGGCAAAAATAGACCAGCAGCTTATCGACCGCATACAACTGCTATTTGCTTCTTTTCGCTTGCTCGAGCTTCCGAGGCAATGAAATAACCATATTTTATTGAGAAAAGCGAAGACGAGACGAGAGATTCGTGTGAATTGCGATATAAATAATTTTACTATAGGAGTCCAACGTTGCGAAGAAAATTAATCGACATAAAAGAGATCAAACACCTCACAACCTGAAGCTTGTAAATAAAAATGATTAAATAAAAAACCGTTTTATAAAACAAGCTTTTATTCAGGTCAAACGGTTGGGTGGATCTGGTTAAAATTAAGTTGCTAATAATTTTTTTATTTGACTAGCTTGCAATTTTTGTTTTTACAATTTCGAATATACAATCCTGTTCCAGGTCCAAATAATAATAATGAAAATAGGTATATACTTAGACAGTCTACATAACAATTTTCATACCTTCTCATTAATTCACAATTGTTGAAAATAATTATCTAAGATCTAAAATCGTATTGACATGAAACAACCAAGGGTAGGGCTCAGTATTGGTTTTTTCATAGTGCCGAACGCCTTTGAGAGCAACAGATAAACTAGTAGGCAATTGTAAAAAGCTGCTAGAATATTGCAAATGAAAATAAATGTGTAAATATCTGCACACGCACTGATATATCCTCGCAACCACTCACGCACACTCACCCTCACCCTCTCACGCACACCCTACCTCTCTCGCATACACTGACGCTGAGAACGGACACACACACACGGCGGCGGGCGGGGCGGCGGCGCTTCAACTCGTTTATTGCAACAACACGGAGCGAGCCGCGAGTAAAAGCTAATATTTGGTGAGGAATTTGGCAAGCCTAAATTTATGTTTCCTAGTTGAAGGCCGTAGAGATTTAATTGCACTCCAGTATATGAGCTGAGCAATACGTTTTTCTTTTGGGGCGATTTACTTCAGAATCTTTTATTAGAGTACAGAGCATTTCGTAGGAAAGCTCCTTTCTGCCCGGTTAGCCCCTTTCTGTCTGGTAACTTTGAATTTTCCGAATGGGGCCTTTGCGTGATTTTTCCATCTCGGTTGGAATTTATTTCAAAAAGAAATTGCATTGTGTTACTCTTATATTTCCCATTCATTGATTTACATATATCTCAGGAATTTGTTGATTCAAATAGTACATATTATATGTACAGTAAATATTTAGTAGTAGGATCAAAATAACTGCATGTACCTACCGCTATTAGATATGTACATGCCGACAGCAATCACAGATAAATAATAATCTGCCATTCACAGAGGTAACGCTGATTCCGTTACAGGGACAAAGCCCATCTTCCCGATGATGGGGGATTACTTTTTATTAGTAATTACTTAATTTCTACAATTATAATAAAATATGTTTTTATGTACTTACCTAACGTATTTCTTGCTGAAATACGATTTAATACCCATTTCATTATTGTAATGATAAAGAAATCGTGTTGTTTATGTTATGTTTATTTATTTATTTAATTTATATATAATTTATAAGTTAGTTTTTAGTTATAGTTTTTTTTGGTTTTTTTTAATTAGTTATATTTGTCTATTTAATTTGATAGGTAGTTATAGTTTATGTAATTTCTGTATATTTATATATTAAATATATTACATTGCTTTCCTCTTTAGAATCTTTCTTTCACAAAGCATGTAATGTTCCCTTTGAATAGTAAGTAAACAGTTTACATTCTACAATACAGTAGATTTTATTCATATAAGTAACTAAAAACAGTTTAAACCGCTTTAGTGTAAAAAATAATCTAAACTATTTAAAATTTACAAATGAAAACCCTAAAACGCTACAAAAGAAATACCTCCTGCATTCTGTTCTTTGTACATGTGCGAGATGTAATACGGAACTTTAACATCGCCATTGCAACTTTAGTTTATTTTCAGTACATCACTGTATCAGATGGGTTCTTATTATAATATTTTTAATACACTTTGCCATAGACAGATAGACGAAGATGCATACTGACTCGCTGATGCGGTCCGCTACGCGCTGCCAAACCAATGAGGAGCGTTGCAACTTCCGTTCGTACTTTCGTGACGTTTCACTTATTTTGAGTTAGGTCCCCATCCCATACATGCGCTATTTGCCTCGGTTTGAAATGTTAAAGTGACAATGATCTCAACATATTACCTACATACATACCACACGCTGCATCCCTACAGTCGGGGTAAGCAGAGTAGTCGGTGTTGTGCTGCAAGATGTTGATGTTGATCTCAACACTCGAACTCCTAAAAAAGCTGAAGGTTCCAAACCCTAAAACCAAAGTCCACACAAGCAAAATGCATCGTATCGTATTTATTTACTCTACACGGCCTTTCTTGACTGTGCGTGAATGCTTTTAACATCTGAGTCTATCCGGCACACTCCTCTCCCGTTTTGGCTAAATTTATTGCCGAATTGTGGCCGCATTCTTCTTATTCCTACTTTCGTTTATTCGCGGTAGTAGGAATCATGATTTGTTTGTTTCATTGTTTGTCGCGTCCTTCGTTGCGGGAGTCGGTCGGTTGGTTGTTCGGTCGGGAGTCTGTTCACTCATATTATGTGGTCCGTTGTGAGGTGGAAATTGAATGACGAGCAGATTTACTTGGAGGTTTTCCTACATGGTCCAATAAGACACAAAAACCATATTATAATCATAGGACGGCAAAAAAAAAAACTGACAAGTGCAAGGTTTAGTCGCGCACCGCCCTGCACCGAGCTAAAATCTATGATTCAGACAATAAATAAGTACATACCTATTTGTGAAAGTTAGAACACTTTTTGCTTTTTGGTATCACAGATATGAAAAAAAAACAACTGATGATGAACCATGCAGAATAGGTATGCATTTGTATCGATGCAATTGTTAAAATTGTGTGTTTATGACGAAATTAACAACTGAAACATATAAACATGATAATGTTTTATTTCTTGGCATATCCGCCCTACCTATTCTGTGAACATTTCAACGGGCTATCTATTTTGGTTAACGGTTTCGGACGTATTACTGAATACCTTCCTCTTACATTTAATAAAAGATTTTCTTATTTAATACAAAATAAATTGTTGTTGTGCGTATGTTATTTATTACATTTATATTATAATACTCGTAATTCAGAACATTAACAGAATTAGATCAATCTAATCCAAATTTTGCAACCCCAGCCGTAAAACCCGAAAGGGGGTGATTCTGTACGTGAAATAGAACAACTTTTGTTCTACGACTTTTTAATTTGAAGAAAAAACGGGGGCAACTGCAACACCGTGTATATGGCGTGCCTTGGGAGAGGCCTATGTCCAGCAGTGGACCAATACAGGCTGATTATGATGATGATGATGATGATAGATAGACAGTTAGAAAATACTTCATTGATCCCAAACATTTTACAGAAATAAGCACAATATAACATTTGCAAAAGGTAAAGGCGGTCACATCCCTTACAGATATTTCTTCCAGTCAACCAAGTCAAAACATATCTCAATACCCAGAAAAAAGACATTGTCACGACGTTCAAGAAATTACCGGACATAAATAATATAAGACGGTTCAGGCAGTGAATTATAATTTAAAACAACGCAAAAAATTCATGGAAATTAAGGTGGAAACGGAGGAATAATACGTCAAGGGAATACGTGCCGCCATTCCTTCATCTGCAGGTCTATTCTTGTAAATTCTGACAGCGGAATCAGCGCTGTTGTGGCGCTGAGAGCCACTTACCAAAGCGGCTCTCAGCGCCACATCAGCGCTGATTCCGCTGTCAGAATTTACAAGAATAGACCTGCTGTACTGCTCTAAGATATTTCTGGTGTCTTTTTCTCTTTTTTTAGGGTTCCGTATCCGTCGTACGGGACCCTATTACTAAGCCTACGCCGCCGTCTGTCTGTCTGTCTGTCCGTGGGTGTATCTCTTCAACCGTAATAGGTAGCCCGTTGAAATTTTCACAGAATATGTGTTATTATGGCCGATATAACAACAAATAATAAAAATAAGCAAAAGTAAAAAAAATCACGGGGGGACCCCATACAAGAAACTAAAAAGTGTATGCGCGCCATCTACCGAAAACATTATGAAGAATTTTAACTAATCATGAATTTTAACTAATATGAAACATTTCATAAAACACGCCATAGATGGCATGAGTGGCGCTGACCATAATATGGCGATACGGAACCCTCGGTGCGCGAGTTCGACTCTCACTTGGCCGGTTTTATTTTCTACCCTACTACTTACTAGGCGAAAGGTCTGTCTTTCAGTCTGCAACGTACATACATCGTTCTATCCCAACAATCGGGGTAAGCGGAGTAATCGGTGTTGTGCTGCATTTACTATTGTAAATTACAGCACAACACCGACCACTACATTTAACAATGTATTAGGACGAGGGACAAGATAACTATCAAGCAGCAAGTGACGTGTGATCTCGAAATAGGCTGAACTGATTTATTATATGCTTTTGACTATATAATGTTATGTGGAATACCTATCTCGCGATATTGTAGGAGAAAATTACGACCTCACCGCATAAATCAACTTACGCGGGCTAATCTCTTAGATAGGTATGTTATGAAAACTATTATTTCGTTCTAGACAGGAGCACAGAATACATAATAGAATACATACTACCTATACAGAAGCGCTAGCCATCATTCCTACATCTAACTAACTCGTAAGCAACTTCGCCCAAATCGGAAGGCGAAATGCGTGCGGCGCGGCGAGAAAAATAGGTTCCTGACGACTTCTTCGTCTTCCCACACTCTGTTTTCCTATCCACGACCGCCAGTGTCGAACACGATTACGACAATGGTCGTCGTCTCTTCGACTGGCGTGCCCAGCCCACTGCCACTCAGCCACGATAGATTAGAGATAAAGGTAATACTGATCATAAGTGACAACTACAGCTCAGGCTGATTATACATGCACATGTACCGTGTGGGGTCGGTACTTAAAAAGAATAGCCCCACTGCATCTCTCCCCGTCGCATGTCGTAAAAGTCGACTAAGGGATAAGAAAATTCGTCAGCCTCGGTAGCTCAGTGGCGCGGTTGGTTAGTCAACTGTTATTAAGCAACGCTGAGCGCGGTCAGTGTTTGGATGGGTGACCTCTCGACCGTTGGAGGCTGACCGTGGTTCGGATTCCACGTTAAACTGTAGGTCCCTTCCCTTCTTACCTTACTAGGTGGTAGGGTTTATCCCGGCCGGGTTGGTACCACCGCACTGAATGAAACGTCGGTCGAAACGGCTATGTAAATAGTTCGTGTTTTCCGTCCAGTTTAGTGTAGCCGACATGAAATGAAGGGAAGCACTGACATGGCACCTAGTTCACCCTGTGTTATGGGTTGACATCACGGATGTTGTAGGTGATGTAGCCAACCGTGTCAAGTTCCATAAAAAAAAAAAACATACATCTAATGCCTGGAAAGATCAAAAGGGAAGCATTGACATGCCATTCAGTCACTTTATAGGTCTGTTGACGGCGTTAAAGCTAGGCAAAGGTACTAAAGATCTTTTGTTTGAGGGTCCTATATAGTTCCTGTAACTAATTGCTTGCAAAAAAACTGATGGTGGATACCTACAGTATAGGTATATTAAAACACTAATGGCTCTAGTGCCATTACCAAGGGTGAAAATAAGGGAATACGTTTGTATGAACAAAACCATAATGTAGGTCTGAGAGAGATAATTTAAAGAGAATAATATAATATCGCATCGCTCTTGAAGTTATATGGCTTATGTGTTTAAAATTAGGCATATTACATATACATATAAATAAGCTCATTTTCGGACTTTTTTCAAGAATGTTTTTTTTTTCTTCACATGTTGAAATTTGTTTTTCGTGCAATCCACGATTTATACATTAAAATGTCTTCTGCCTGTTTGTGTGTATTCGAGAACACATGCTATTTATACCAATCTGCAATGGAAAAAGTCTCAATGCTCATAATTCCGGATCTTCGGTCACACATACAACGTTGCTGCTTTTGTATAAATCGTAGATTAGGTTCTGCTTGGAGTTCAGTTAGCGTCTTTGGATTCGATCCAGCGTCGAGCCGTGCGACTAGTGGTTGACCCTGACGTGTCCCGCAATCCAAAACCACTGCAACTTCGTAGGGGTGTCGGCACCCTAAGTATCTTCTATCGCTTATTCCACGTGGAGGGCTCGGAGGAACTGTTTGACGCGATCCCGGCTCACATATTTCTCCCCAAGTATAGTCTCAGGTCGTTCGGTCGTCAGGCCGGTGCGGCGGAGTGGCATTCCCAACGCCCGCATGTGACCGAGCGCCCATGCGCGTAGTTAGACACCTTGGCTCGGCTCCACATGTCGCGCTTACTATAAAAAACCGGCCAAGTGCGAGTCGAACTGGCGCACCAAGGTTTCCGCACCACAAAAAAAGAAAAATGTTAACAAACCCGTTTCTTGTACCGGTTATTTTTCCTTACCCCCCTTTATTTTTCACTTTTTAATTTTTTTGTGAAAAAGTGGACGGATAGACCGACTGACGTTTTAGGGTTGTAGTCCGTACGGGGTAAGGAAACCAAAAAACTACAACTCACAGCAGGCTCACTCCACCTCCAATGCTTCCAGTTTCCTCAAATGTTTTCAATACGTTGCGAATTGGCCGTTCAGTAGAACGATTAAATTGACCATAATCTTGCCGTAAAAGTGGATTATTACTTCTGTAGAACAAGTTAACAATTTTAACGCGTTGCGCGGTGATTATGCGATTCGTTTCGTAAAAGTGTTGTTTCGTTTCAAACTAACCTTTCGCGCCATTATTGACAGCTGTCTAATTTACAGCAGCGTCGCCATGGATCATCCTTTGATACAAAGACATTGTCCATATGCTTGTAACATCAAGCTATCGTAAATAGAACCTGAACAGTAAGGTTAGAAGTGATTCGGAGAGAAATCGGAGTGAGATTTTATTAACTAAATCGTCTTGAACGAGAGGAGGAAAAAGGTTATTTATATTATTTGTCACAATGAAAGACGAGAGCAATTCTTTGACTGAGAGTGAAAAAGTTTTGTTATTTAGTTAGGCATAAGGCTTTCTGCGAAGTAGGGGTTGAATTGAAAGGGAACAAAAGTCAGTGGGAAGTTACGTGATATTTCGGAAATAGTATCCCATGAAATGAATTATTGTAACTGGAACTGTATTTATATCTGTACTTCTATACGCACATAAAATACGAACGGCGCACCTAATGGATTTTTTTTAAATTCTGAATATAAAACTGAACAATTATTGTTTTAAAAGGTTTTATTATGAATTCACATGTTTAACTTTTTGAAGGGAAGCTTTTTAACATACGTTCGGGATAAAACCTAACTCAGAAAAAGTGAGACGTCACGAAAGTAAGAACGGAAGTTGCAACCCTCCTCATTGGCTAGGCAGCGCGTATTGTTGTCCTGAGCGCCATCTATGAGAGTATTTTGAAGTAAAACCATTGTATTGGTTGTTAGACAGGCTGTGAAAAGGAATATCGCATAGATGGCGCTATCCTAATTATCACACTTTAACAGCGGCGCACTATAAGGCGCACATTCCCTAGGACGCGGGCGATTTTCAGCATTATTGGTTAGCTTATAGAAAAATAACTAATGAAGATATTGGTATAGATTTTTTTTACGTAACAGTTCAATCTTTGTATTATAGGATAATAAATAAAACAACTGTATTTATATTCTTATCTATTTACCACAAGCGATACAAAAATGTATGTTTTACAAAACAAACAAAACAATTTTACGTAACACGGTAAGTGTATTACAACATTTATAACTCGAAAACGGCTGGACCGATTTTTTAAATTCTTGTTTTAATGGATTTACTGGATTACCAACTACATGAAAAAAACATAAAAATAACATAAAGTAAATTATAAAAAAAAAAAAGTACCTACCGAGTGTAATCTTTTTCTGTGTGGTATTTTTTAAAACAAGAGTAATTACAGAAAAAAAAAAATGAAAAAAAAAAACACTTTGGAAAGGCTCGTGGCGCACTGAGTATGCAGCGGCGCTCGCTCTCGAGAGTCGCCCCCCTGCCCCACCCGCGCGCTCAATATAGATGAATTTTATATGTGTGTGTAGCTAAAAAACTCAGCTAACGAAACACTGATCACGAGAAGTGCTCGTGAATTTAGAACAATTTAGTCCGCAGTCAACTACAATGTTATTTATCCCAATAATCGTTTAACATAAAAACTTCAAAATGTTCCCATGGCATAAAGACTAAAAGGACTACTTTTTTGTAGTTTTTGTTTTTAGTAGTTGGGTGGTTTTTTATTTATTAAGCTTTACATTCAGGAGTAATAATGTCGGACAGCGCGCGTGACAGACAGGCAGACACCTGAGCGATTTTATGAGGATCCCGCCAGCGTCGCTGGTAATATCTATATAGTCACCTCTATTTGGGTATTTAATACCCAACTATTAATGAAACGGAGTGAAACACCTATCTACTTATGTGCACACGTAGATATCTACATAAGGATTTAAGGAACGTGAATATATATATGTAATATGTAATTGATGTATGTACAGAGGGAGCAAAGCCGACCTTTATTTATAATTAAGAGGGCGTGGGTCCATGGTACGAGGAGGGAAAAGATATTGAGCGCAGTGATTTTCCTCCTTTTGGGGATTTCCGCCAGAGTAAGTATAGTTACCTACATATAAGAAGATGCACATGTGAGAAGCACATTATCTTGGGTTGTATGTAACAAAAAAAGTCGCCAAGTGCGAGTTGGACTCGCGCACCGAGGGTTCCGTACCATCACACAATATATTTGTATTATGTATGTACAAAAATAATTGTGCTTTTGAAAATCACGAAACGCCTAAATAAAAAAGACACCAATGATTTGACTCTCAGACATTCGTGCAGTTGAAATATACAAAAATATACCTACCTATTTATTATATGACATAACTACAAAACAATTTTCGGATTTTTCCTTTAATTGTGAAGTGAGACCTTGCTTCTTGCCAAATTTAATTTCTCTAGGTCATCGGTAAGTACCCTATAGGTTTTGATTTCATTTGATTTTTTTAAGTTTACGATTTTATTATACCTATGTACCTATAGATATAATAAAATAATAGGACGGATGGCCATTACCACCATCCATACCATTTCTACCAACCATATGGTGTACATACACCACGTTCTTATCGATTACAACAATGATGCGTTTATTTTATACGCACACACTTACATATATATAATACGACAGCAAGGAGCAATCAACAAGTATCTCCATAACCTTAGCAATTACCATCTTTACGAGCCCAATGAAAATTCTAACGGCTCTTGGCTGGCGTGACGCGTTGAATCAACTATTCGTGGAATTACTCAGACTGTCCGAAATACGGTCAAAGCTAAATCGTTGGATATATTGCGCAAATATGTGTTTTCGTTACGTACGTCCTTACGTACGAAAGCTTAGCACGTACCTTTACGAACTAAGTACGTACATACCTACTACAAGCATAGTTGTCTAGTAAAGCTTTCTCATGCCTGAAAATGGTCTCTGCTTTGAATCCTAGGTGTGCATAAACGTTTTTCGAATGTTTCTTTTAGTTTATATGCATACGATTATAAACAAACATTATTATAATAGCTGTGACCGCGTCTCCGCTCGAGTGAAAGTCGGTTTAATAGCAAATCTAATTGAAGCGCAAATATGAAGTCACCAAGAGCAAGGCCTAGGGCCGAGCTGCGTTCAAGTAAATCATATTATTATACCTACCCTCTCGAAGAAAGTAACCCCAATCACAACACAATATCATTATTGGTGGAAACATGTAAATAACTCGAAAGCCAACTGTTACCCAATATCGAGTACTTTCGTCCATACTATTCGATCCCTATAAGAGATGGCGTGATGTTACTTACACAAATGTCAATAATAACATATATCTGCTACCCTTATAAGTTATATTTAAGTATAAGTTATATTTTAGTCAGCCTCGTTAGCTCAGTGGTGCAGACAGTCAACTGTCGCTATTGAATGTTAAGCAACGCTAGGTGTGGTCAGTACTTGGATGGGTGACCGCTGACCGTTGGAGGCTGACCGAGGTTCGGATTCCTCGTAAAACTGTAGGTCCCTTCCCTCCTAATCATCTTACTTGGTGGTAGGGTTTAACCCGCCCGGGTTGGTACCACCGCACTGAATGAAACGTTGGTCTAAACGGCTATGTAAATAGTTTGTGTTTTCCGACCAGTTCAGTGTAGCCGGCACGATCAAAGGGGGAAGCACTGACATGGCACCTAGTTCACCCGGTGTTATGGGCTGACATCACGGACGTTGTAGGTGATGTAGCCAACCGTGTCAGTTTCCATAAAATATATATATATATATAAGTTATAAGATATGGATATGTATATTCTATATTGAAACACGAAATTCATTAAAATTAGGTTCTTTGTTTGTTTTTATGAAAACGGACACGGTTGGCTACCTCAATTACCAAATCCGTGATGTCATCCCATAACACCGAAGACTCACCTGCTACAAGACATGCCGAGGTGAGAGGTGGCTAGCCTGTCGTCCTTATGCACAGAATTTTGTCCTTATCTCTTAGTAAAATTTTACGACATGCACGGGGAGAGATGCAGTGGGGTTATTCTTTTGAAGTACCGACCCCACACAGTACGATAATAAGTTTTGTATGTTTTAATCACTAATCTGAGTTGACGCTTCTAGTTGTGGTTATTTTCAGGAGATTACGGAGATCTGTGTAGGTATGGGCAAAGTATCAACTTACTATAGTTACAACTCCGGATTGCATCGGTGTCCAGACAAATTTATGATTGAATTTGGTGAAATTTCGTAAGTGGAATTAAACCATGGCATCGTGCACATGTTTTTGAAAATGCGACTCCGTGGAAATAGTCACCGGTATAACGTGACCGATTATTCAATTCGTCAAACGTAGATTTGTCAAATAAAAACGCTTAGCTAAACGCAGGTGCCATATGAAACAATGTAATGGCCGCGTATGAAGTTATATAGCCATGTAAGGTATTATTTTGTAATAGCCTCAATAAAATAGTCTTCAGTCGCTTAATACACACGAAAGCCAACATTTATTTGCCAGAAAAGGCATTGTCGAATATGCAGATTATTAATCATCTAAGTATCATAATTTCGCATTGAACTTTTATAAGGAGTAAGGACTATGGTCGTATCTAACAATTTTAGGTATTTTTGATTATTACAGATTTGGGTAGCCCTCTTCATAATGCACCTTATGACATTGACAGAAAGTTCGTTATTACGTAAAAATCACAAGAAAAATAGCTAAGAAAAAAATGTGTATCTGCAAAAAGTGACCATGTGCAAGGACTTCTAGTCGTATCTGAAGATCACTAGGACCAAAAGTTATAACTAAGCAGATACGACTTCTTGTCTTAGCAGTTAGGCCTACTACTAAAGTGGTCGTATCTTACTGTACACGAAATAAAGGTCGTATCTACAAAAATTTGTGCAGATAAGACTTATAGTCGTGGCAATTTCTTAAAGTAGTCATTATGGATAAGTCTTACGGCATCAGTTACGCCTTTTAAGCGTGGAATTTATAGCCAAAAATTAGTGTATCGTACCTGGCAACCCTGTGATCAACTCATAAGTAACGAGTTAAAAGGCGTGATCAGTTTGATTGAGGTTATGTTTTTCTTAAGTTCTATTAATTAATCGATTTATTTATTAATAATTATTCTATTTTAAATTCAGTGGTCGTAATGATATACTTAACAAAAAATTCACAGATCTCATGCATTACATGACCTTCGGGAAAATTTAAAATGACTTTTAGGGTGTATTCAAATATAAGCGTATAGCGAATCGCCGACTGGGAGCGTGAAAATATCCTGGTGTCGCTGAAGCGACGAACTCAACGAGCGAACGCACTCCAGATTCTAACACCTTTTCACTATACATAATAATTATTTCTACTCCTCTAAATGCTAACATGTATTCATATTTAAAATTTTGAATATAATTTACTTGCTTTTTCAAACTGAAATATGTCAATTTTGAAAAATAGACAAAAATTGTCAAAAATTAAAAAAAATTAAATTAAAATTCTTAATTTTCAAATATACTTATACACGAAAACCATTTTACTCACACTGCAAGATAAAGACGACTCGTAACTCGCGTAACGGAAAACAAAAAAAAAATTATAACTGCCAAATTTTTCCACTCCCAAGTCTTTTCAATGGCCCAGGTGGTGTTCGTGCTGAAGCCATTGCAAGCTAAGATGATTTTCTCTTGATTTGTTTGAATTTCTGAATATACGGGTGTCCCAGAAACCGACGATAATCCTTTAACAGGAGATAGGGCTGCTAATTACCTCTCAGAATATCTAATTTTAGGTTTAGTAAAAATGGCTTAGTTTTTGAGATATTGTCAGTTTTGTAAAAATCCAAAATTTACTCCCTCAGCTCATTTTTTTAAATGCCACAAGTACAAATGTAAGATTTTCTTAAATCTAGTTTTTGTCAAATATTCCTAAAAAGTAAGGCTTTCACACGGTATAATTTATTTTTTCATGTTTAATCCTGTTTAGCTGAAAAACGACTTAAGAGCCACATGTTAAAATTTTTTCAGCTTCATCCCTTGAGTTTGGCCCTTCGCGGTGAAAAAAAAAATAACTACACTAAAGTGGCATTATGCAACAAAAATATGCCCATCTCATGTAGTTTTTAAAATGGTACATCACTTACCGATTTGCCCAATAATTTATGAGATATTGTTATTTAACTGCAAAAAGACCTTGGAATTTGATAACTGTTCTACCAACTACGAATTGGAATAAAATAAACATTTGAAGTAATTGGTCTTTATTAACCTGTTAAAGTAGATGTTCAAATTGTTTACAACCTGCACAAATGCTAGCTCGACATCTTCTCACAAATGCCCGGTTGATGCGTCGAGCATGTACTCGATGCAAGTGCAGATACGTCCACCTCCGATCCATCTGTGGGGATATGCTCGGTCTAAAAAATTACGCACTTCTCTAGCGTAATGGGTTGGGCAGCCATCATTTTGCAACCACCTCCGTATGGCCAATAGGTACATCTTCTAAAAGCCTCTGAAGCTCCTGTTTCAGAAACTCAAGATAATTCGCCCGTTTAAAGTCTCTACTATTCAACGGAAGTCTTCTTGCCTCCTAGCCACTTGCATCCCCCACAGATAGACCGGACGTCTAGATCACCGGATTTAAATCCGTTAGATCTTTATTATTGGGGCTATTCAAAAGAAAAAGTTTACGGGAAACCGGTGGAAAACTTGATAGAGCTCAAAGAAAGAATTACAGAAAGTTTTTTTTTTATGTAAACTGACATGGTTGGCTACATCACCTACAACATCCGTGATGTCAGCCCATAACACCGGGTGAACTTGGTGCCACGTCAGTGCTTCCCTTCGGTCGTGCCGACTATAGTCAACTGGACGGAAAACACAAACTATTTACATAGCATAGGTGGACGTATCTGCACTTGCATCGAGTACATGCTCGACGCATCAACCGGGCATTTGTGAGAAGATGTCCAGCTAGCATTTGTGCAGGTGGTAAACAATTTGAACATCTACTTTAACAGGTTAATAAAGACCAATTTACTTCAAGTGTTTATTTTATTCCAATTCGTACTTGGTAGAACAGTTATCAAATTCCGAGGTCCATTTGCAGTTAAATAACAATATCTCATAAATTATTGGGCAAATCGGTGAGTGATGTACCATTTTAAAAACTACATTAGATGGGCGTATTTTTTTTTCATAATGCCACTTTAGTGTAGTAATTTTTTCTTTCACCGCGAAGGGCCAAGCTCAAAGGATGACGCTGAAATTTTTTTAACATGTGGCTCTTAAGTCGTTTTGCAGCTAAACAGGATTAAACATAAAAACATAAATTATACCGTGTGAAAGCCTTACTTTTCGGGAATATTTCACAAAAACTAGATTTAAGAAAATCTTACATTTGTACTCGTGGCATTTAAAAAAATGAGCTGAGGGAGAAAATTTTGGATTTTTGCAAAAATGACAATATCTCAAAAACTAAGCCATTTTTACTAAACCTAAAATTAGATATTTTGAGAGGTAATTAGCAGCCCTATCTCCTGTTAAAGGATTATCGTCGGTTTCTGGGACACCCTGTACATGTAAAGTATTATAATAATTTACTCATCTTAATTAAAAAATAATGCAAGTAGAATATTATTCTTTTGTTTATTTTATACCTAAAACCTGTGATTTATTTAGATATTTATTAAAATTATTTACAGAATAAAAGTAGATATGACTTTTTTACTTTGGAGTCTAATGGCTGACGAAATATACGAAAGACTTCTAATACTAAGAAAAAACGTTGTAACTGCAGTTTACAGGTCATCCGCTTAGATTTTCAAGAAACTATAAATAAGAAATAATAGAATAATTTAAAGACCATATATTAACATTATAATAACTTTTAATAAATAAGAACAAATAGTTGGCAGAAAGCCAAACACGTTTTTGCTTCTCCTGTAAAATTGTATTTTGGCAGTTACGACCTATACATTAAGGAGGGCAGTATTGTTTGGATTGTAATGTAGGTACTATTATTTGTTCGAATTTTTTGTCGAATTTTCTCTAAAATATACACGTGGTATAAGATCAATGCACAGAAATCTGAATTCGTGCAAATGCATAAAACGGGCATTCAATAATATAAAGCAGGGGCTCTCAAACTTCTAGCCCCACGTAACCATATAAAATTTCTCAGACGACTATCCCTTTAAAACAAAACAGCTATAGAAGAAACTAAGGTTTTTTTTATTTAAATATAAAATATTATACAGTTAAAAAGCTTTAATTAATGTGATGGGTGGAATTATTTTTTAATTTATCACAGTTATTGCAGCACAACACTGAATACTCTAATTACCACAATTATCGGGTTACAGCGTGTGGTATGTATGTATGTATGTATGTAGAATACATATGACAGTGATGCCCAAACGGTCGATCGCAATCGACCGTTCGATCCCAAGAGACTTTTATGTCGTTCGCTGAAAAATGTAGAGTAGGACATCTAAATAATTGTATTTATAAATCATTGTATAAACTCAATAAATGCAGCGCGCACTCTGCTATAACTCCACGTCCTCCATGTTTGCGTGCGAACGTCAAAATTATACACCTCGCGAATGTGTGAACGGTAGTTCGGGCCAGCTCAGCACTCGTACACGAATGTTTCGCCGAGTGGCGCGGCGAATAGCGAGCTTGCAGTATTAATATATTTTGATTAGTCGCGCGCGTGCAATCATGCGCGTCGCACGTGTGAGCCAGCCAGTCAGCCGTCATACATAACATAACTTAAATCTTGTTGCAAACCGCCTACGATCAACTTGCGAACCCTTAGGGGTTCGCGTACCCCACTTTGAGAAACCCTGATCTAAGTGAATGAAAAGTACACAGAGACGACATTCTACGATAAGACTCGTTTACCCACGTTTCGCCTGTCTAATGCAGAATGAATGCGTGCCGAACAAATTATTGCTAACAATATAAAAAAAAAATTTTTGTTAATTATATTATGTACTAGCTGTTGCCTGTGAACTCGTCCGCGTGGATAACTGAAAATGACAAATAATTATTTCGGAACCATATGAAAATAATCATTTGTGATACTAAATCCTAAAAAGACAGTTAACTGTTTTTTTATGGATACGCGAAACACTTGGCGCCGTCAGCGTGGATAGTTGAGCCGTCGACGACGCCGCCGTGCCGGCGTGACAGATGCATTTTAACACTTCTCTCGAAAGATCCTAAGTCATACACTGAAGTAAACACATGGGAAGGAAGTTCATTCCAGAGTTTCGCTGTGCGGAAGATAAAAGAGATACTGGAGCGCTTAGTCCGCACTTTAGGCAGCTCTATGTATGTATGTATGTATATATTCTTTATTGAACACCAATTTATAAAATTAGGTACAACAGGCGAGCTTAATGCCGCGATGCATTCTATTCTAACTAACCTTTGGGATGTGGGAGAAGTACACGCAGGCGAACAAGAATAGGTTGTGGCAATGTGTTAGACTGTATAGAAATATGTATGATAAACTACATATGAATACTACATAAATACTTTAATAAGCATGTATAATATATATAATAAACTTACGTATTATGTACATTAACCCTTCGCGTGCCTCCGGCGCACGGCCGTGTGCCGGCTATATTATTCCTCTAGTATGCCTCCGGCACACAGCCGTGTGCCGCGCATAGTCGCCAACTTCAGGGAGCTAATGCAACGTAGCATGGCTGCTGTTTTGTATGAATTTAGGTTCAAATTAATTTGACCATTTGTAGAATTGATTTTGGCCATCTACACAACGTGTCTCGATAAAAAATTTTTTCATACTGAGCTCGCTAGTTGTCGCCGGCGCCAGAGAGATGAGAGCTCGCGATTGTTTACATTTTTCGTTGCTTTCCGAAATGTGTTATGTATAAGTTTGTGAGTGAAAATGAGTGCAGGGAGAGTGTATTGAACTGATAAATGTGTTTCTAGCAGTTTTATAAGTGCAGTGTTTGTGTAAATCGACATAACCTAAAAAAAAATTTTCGTTCGTGTTCACCAGTTCACCACACCATATCTTCTAGATATAAGGTAGTAACCATATTGTTGTCTATACCAATTAGATAGATAATTTCGTGCAGATTCTGGTGATGTATAACACTATAAATAGGTCTTTAGTGGTTTCTCTGGAAAAACGAGAAATTCCTAACCTCTTCCAAACTACCCAGAAAAACAAAAAACGGCCGACACGCGCGGGGGTGTGCGCGCGCGCGGGGTCCGACATTCGAAGGGTTAATCGGTGGTACCGTTGTGCAACACAATCAACTGAATGACAGGAGAGTAAGAGAAGGGGAGTAAACATATGTATGTAATATAAAATTGCATTTACTTCGGTAAGGAAAGGAGAAGTTTGTTTAAATTTATCTTAAATACATGCATAGACGTACAGGAGCGTAAATGCACGGGCAGATTATTCCAGAGGCGAGCTGTTTGTACTGTGAAAGAGTCCGTGTAGAACGTGCTTGAGTGAGCCGGTATTGCCAAGAGTAAGTGTGAGAAGAAAGAAATTCAAATCGTTCACTCAAATATTCTCTACAGCTCTACAGTAAAGGGATACATTCCCTGGCTGCCAAACATGGACCTGGTTATGCACTGAAAATATTTATTAACTTATATACTCGTAGCTTTTGCCCGCGGCTTTGCTTCCGTGAAATTCGTATTTCAAAAGAAGAAAGTAAGTGACTAAGGGCGAGGCCGAAGGCCGACCTGTGTTCAGGTTAATCATAATTATTCTTTCTCGATGAAAGTAAGTAACTAAAGGCGTGGCCGAAGGCCGAGCTGCGTTCAGGTAAACTATAAACCTTCTCTCGCCCTCGGGCCTCGTATTAATGACTTACTTTCTTCGATATAATATAATATCGTTTACGTGAACGCGGCTCGGCGTTTACCTAAACGCAGCTCGGCTTTTGGCTTCGCCGTTAGTTACTCACTTTCTTTGAAAAGGTTTATTGTTTATTTTACACTCTCGGGTCCTTCAAGAGGGGCGTGAATGGGCACCTGTCAGGCCGGCATGGCATTCGCAACCCCCGAATACGACCGAATGTCCATGGGCGCCGTTAGACACCTCATGGGTGCCTCGGCGCCATATGTCGAGCTAACAATAAAAAAAAAATCTTCAGAAAAATTCTTCAAGTTAATTTACTTACGGCTTAATTTACTTACTTTCTTCTTTCGAAATACGAAATTCACGCGAGCGAAGCCGCTGGCGAAACTATCGATATTCTTTTCGAAGAAAGTAAGTAACTAATGGCGACTGGAGGTGCCACTATAGGTTGACCATAATATTACACTTTGGTGGGTATTACTTCGGAAGTTTTACTTTGCCATTTACGCGTAATCAATTTTGATAATATTTGAATGCATCTTTCTCAAAGATATTTTGTCCCACTGAAAGCAAAGTATGGATAAGTGGAAAAATATTCCTTTCTTCCATACTATGATGACTTGGTATCATGACACTACACATGATTGTTTTCACCATAGAGAAATACGTCTATGGTTTTCAATGTGTTTGAAGTAGAAAGAAAGAGTATCCCGTATCTGGCAGTAATGAAGCCAAGTTAGCAAAGGCACTATCATAGTCCTTTGTCTCGTTAAATTAAAAAAAAAAAATTATGTAATCCGGTATGGGTGGCTGAGTCGGAGGGGCCAAAGCGCATGCTCCGACCAGCCAATATCACCTCCGAGAAGGTAGATGCCATACCGGAGACTTCCCTGGATTGCTGGCTATACTGGACTAAAGGAGAACACAACCGAGGCTGCTATGCGGCCATCTTACATCCAGTATGGTGGTAATAATCTAATAGTGTATGTAACCATAATTTTATTTGCAAAATCATGGACAATTTTGATTAAACCTTTGACAACCGGACGCGGCAACAGCTTTTAACCATTTAATTCATATTTTTTTGTCAGCAGCGATGCTACATCAATCATAGGTTCTGATGATGACAAAAACCTTAATGGATTTTTCGCATCGATCACTTCAACTAGAAGCTTGTATGTATTTCATTTCAAATATTCATACCCTTTTTATTTCAAATAATATAAAACTTTCGACACGAAATGAGGCCATTACAAACCACTAAACTACGTATTTTTCTGCCATATTCTCAGAACCAACCCTATTACTTGCACTTACACCGGTGCAGCGACTCAGGCAAATTTAAATTGAATATATTATTTATAGGTAGTTTTAATTTTTTTTTATGTTGAGATTATAAATTATTTTAGTTTAGTTTTTCATATTTCTTAATTTTAGTTTAATTTTATTGTTACACATGATCTAAATATTATACCCTATTAATATACAGAACAGTTTATAGAAAATATGATCTCAGGCAGTTCGAATGTAAAAAACTTTAATAACGTTTAAACCCAATGCGTTGACGATTAAACCCAAACCTATGAAATGAAAAGCCACTTCCAGGGAAAGATTCATTTCTACAACCACAAACAGACAGAACCGTCTGTCTGTCTGTCTGTCCTACTGCTGTATCTTTAGAACCGTAATAGGTAGCTGGTTGAAATTTTCACAGGATATGTGTTATTATGGCGGATATAACAAAAAATAATAAAAAATTAAAAAATTTAAAAAATCGGGGGGTTCCCATACAACAAACTTGTTTTTTTTTTCAATTTTTTTGTGATGCGGAAACCTCGGTGCGCGCTTTCGACTCGTACTTGGCCGGTTTTTCTTTCTGCAACGAGTTAACTGGAAGGCGAAGGTTCTGCGTTAATTAATTGAAATTCAACCTCATCGTTTGTTGGTTGGTTTACATATTAAGTAATACATTTTCATGACAGAGCTCGAGGAAAAATATCTATATTTCCACCGATGTGGAACAACCATTTATCATTAAATATTTGCTCAAATCCAACAATTCCATAACTGCAGGAAATAACGTAGTTAGAAGATAATCTGAACAATTATTGTATAATTTTAGTTTATTGTATACCTTAAATCTTTCATAAATCAGCATAAAACTATAAGTGTTCAGTTTTTTTTCCTCTTTTGAGGTACGGAACCCTAAACACAAACAAAAATAATAATTTATGTAGTCTGTATGTTTGTCTGTTACCTGCTCATGAACGCGCTATCTAGGCTACTTGGTCACCCAAAATTTACCATAGGGTAGGCTGAATAGGGTCAAAATTTCGCGCGAGCGAAGCCTCTCGCAATAGCTGAATTTTGAGTTATCAAATATTTTTAAAAGCCAGAATCAATTTTGTAATGTCAATATCCTGTCTCTATTTCATCACTTTTTAAAATAAAGCAACAAACAGGGTAGATTCACTTACCACTTGAATTTTCAAAACCAGAATCACTTCACTAGAAAGTTTTCATCACAGTTCCGTGTCGTATACCGATCACGAACTTACTAGAGCGGAGTTAACGTAGCGTCCGCGCTTTGCAGCGGCCCCGGAGACACTAACGCTGAAACTGAAACGGAGGCTGCGTTCCTGAAACAATATCCGCTGCCAGTCGCTCACGCGGCGAGCCAGTCGCTCAAATTTTAGTCGAACGAGTAAAATCGCAACCTTTACCGCACCCTTTCTGCCAGCCTCGATAGCTCAGTGGTGCAGACAGTCGACTGTCGCTATTGATGGTTAAGCAACGCTGGACCGGTCAGTATTTGAATGGGTAAGCGCTCGACCATTGGAGGCAGACCGTGGTTCGGATTCCACGTAAAACTGTAGGTCCCTTCCCTTCTTACCTTACTAGATGATTTCAACTTCTTACCTTACTAGAAGGTTTCAACCCGCCCGGGTTGGCACCACCGCACTGAATGAAACGTCGGTCGAAACGGCTATGTAAATTTGTGTTTTTCGTCCAGTTCAGTGTAGCCGGCACGACCCAAGGGAAGCACTGACGTGGCATCTAGTTCACCCGGTGTTATGGGCTGACATCACGGATGTTGCAGGTGATGTAGCCAACCGTGTCAGTTTCCATAAAAAAAAAACCCTCTAAAGCTTTAGGTACCGCGCAAACGGACTTGTACAGTCTTCGCCCTCTAAAGCCAGCGAAAAACCATAGAAGGAGCTGCATGCATTGTTTTGTTCTCTGGTATTGTTGATTTGAAATGTGATATTGTTCAGTAATGCTAAACTGAACTTTAATAGATTTAAGGCTCAGTACTAACACAAATCAATGGGTTTCTCCCGATGACCACTGACAGTTTTATATTAAACGATATATGGTTTTCTAAGAGATAGGTATACTGCTTCCCAACAAGGAGCCTAAAATGCAATAATTAGATCTACTTGACTTCATTGAAAAAAGTCCCAAAGTATGTTTTCAAAAATTCCCAAAACCTATAATCATGTGGTGAAGTCGGTGGGTGCACGGGTTGTGACACTGTTTTATTTATTTACATACATACATATCACACGCTATATCCCGAAAATCGGGGTAAGCAGAGTAATAGGTGTTGTGCGGCAAGCATGCACTCTTGTAAATTACAGCGTAACACCAACCACTACGTTTAGCAAAGTATTCGGACAAGATAACTATCAAGCAGCAAGTAAGCCATGAAGACCCACCTGCTGCATGACTCGGTGGAAGGACCGTGCCAAGGTGAGAGGTGGCGAGCCTGTCGCCCTTTAGCACGGCATCGTGTCCTTATCCTTTAGTCGCCTTTTAGTATGTATTATTTGTATGTAGTATCTATGTTCTATACATTGTATGTATGTTTATGCTGTTTGTATTTTATGTAATGTAATAATAGGTATATAATGTATTTTACATGTAGGTATATTCATCATACAAATAAAAGACATATTCCTCCTCCTTTCGTTTGCACTACCCATACTTCTTTCTCTGTATTTTATTCCTCATCACCCAAAGGTTGACTGGAAGAAATCACTTGTAGTGATAAGTCCGCCTTTGCGTACTTCTGTATTGATTTGTTCTACTCGTGTACTGTTCTTCTTTCCATTGTGTGCAATAAAGAGTTTCTATTCTATTCTATTCTATACGACATGCACGAGGAGAGATGCAGTGGGGCTATTCTTTGAAGTGCCGGCCCCACGCGGTTCGGTTTATTTATTTTATAAATGAAAAGTGCCGGTTGGCTACATCACCTACTACATCCGTAATGTGAGCCCATAACACTTTGGTGAATTAGGTTTAGGTTCATGTTAGTGCTTCCCTTTGGTCGTGCCGGCTACACTGAACTGGGCGGAAAACACGAACTATTAATTTTTTATAACAAAACAGCTTTACTCACGGTTTGTTCCGAGCTATGTTGCTCGATGTTTCGGGCCAAGCGTATGGCCCATCCTCATGAGCACTCTGCCTGGTGCGACGGTTGGCAGGAACAAACCGTGAGTAAAGCTGTTTTGTTATAAAAAATAATGTCTAACTACCACGGTAATTTAAAAACCCATATACAAACTATTAACATATCCAAATAACCAAATGGCGACCGACCTTTCATTCAGTGCGGAGTTACCAACCCGGGCGGGTTAAACCCTACCACCTAATAAGGTAGGAAGACGTCAGATGTCAAAGAGTTTGACTTCTGGTACAACGGACACCAGACGTCGGCTCCAGGAACCCCCGCAGTTCCTGAAGAAGCCCTTGACGTAGCGGATGAAACGTCGACTTATGTAATATTTAGTACACCTACTGTTAATCCGGAAACTTAAAAATGAATATCACCCCATTATTCAAATTCATATGAGGTGAGCCGCGGGGTCGGAAGTGCGCAGTCGGAAAAAATCTGCCAATTTTTTCTTATCATTTACGCGATAACTACATTGTACAAAGCCCATTTACATGTGGTTTTTAACCCCCGACGAAACGGAGGGTGTTATAACTTTGACGTGCGTGTGTGTGTGTGTGTGTGTGTGTGTGTGTGTGTGTGTGTGAGGGTGTGTGTGTGTGTGTGCTTGTGTCTGTCTGTGGCATCGTAGCTCCCAAACGGATGAACAGATTTGGATGCGTTTTTTTTTATTAAGAAGCTTGTTTAATCGGGATGGTTCTTAGCTATGTTTGTAATCAAGTAATAAAGTAATTAAGTAATAAAACAAATTATTATCTTAAAAAGTAGACCGATTTGCAATTGACCGATTGCATGCACGGTTTTTTTTAAAAGCTTGAAATAAAAGTTAAATTACAAATTAAAAAAACCCCCGACTCTAAAAAAGTCAAAAATAATTTCCGTTTACTTACTTAAAGGAGTCGGGGGGCCGCTAAGTAAATAAAATATAAAAACTTCGATCTGCGCTTGTATTTACTTAGCGGTCCAACGACTCCTTTAAGTAAGTAAACGGAAATTATTTTTGACTTTTTTAGAGTCGGGGGTTTTTATCAATATGATCTAAGATATGTTGATATTATTAACATTTAACTAACATCACACCATATTTAATAGATATTGATTAGTATAGTGGGAAATAATATAAATTTGAGAATCGGATGACTTACACACCACACGCTGCATCCCGACAATCGGGGTAAGCAGAGCAATCGGTTTTGCGCTGCAAGTACTCTGGCAAATTACAGCACAACACCGACCACCACGTTTAGAAAAGTATTCGGACAAGATAACTATCAGGCAGCAAGTAAGGCACGAAGGCCCACCTGCTGCATGACTCGGTGGAAAGACCGTGCCAAGGTGAGAGGTGGCTAACCTGAATCGGATGACTTTTATATGATTTATACGAAAAATACTCTACCAATAGAGTTTCCACCAATGGGATCTGTGATGATGTATTTTATTGTTTACCTGAACGCAGCTCGACGCTCGGACTCGCCCTTGGTGCACGTAATTTTTTTCTAAAATATGGTGGTCAACGCGACCTCGCATTGAGTGACACGTAGTTCAAGGGAATAAATCGTTAACCTTCGGGAAAGTAAATTGTTTACCTGAACGGAGCTCGGCCTTCGACCCCGGAAACTGGGGCGACAGCAGATAAAAGCTATATACGAGTAGTAGTGATCGTTTATCATATATTGGCTCTAAAATCTGACTTGCTATTAAAGCGACGTTACCGCGAGCGGAGCCGTGGGCACAGCTAGTCTAAATATAAATACAAACTAAAAGTAGAACGATTGACTATACAGCTGAGTTAGAATAGGTACTAGAAATACTATATTAGTCGTATTCACGAGAGACTTCTCGATGCAAGGCGCAATCAATCACACAAGTCTAACTAACTTTGAAGACATGGAAGTAAATAGCCGGAAGCTGTTCAACGTTGTCCAGGACGAAATTCAATCTACGGTGAAAGCAAAGTATACAAAGACTAAAGTACAAAACCTTAGAATATCTCTTCACACTTGCACTCACGGAATATCTTCTGTCCGCTGAAAATGCAGTGCATGTGGTCATTGTTGGCAACAAGGCAATATTTGAGAATGCCTCTTCTAGTTATTTATTACGATGTTCGAAGAGGATGGAATGTATATTTAATTAACGTTGGAAACACAACGTTTGACTACCTCAATCTCTATGTTCAGTACATGTATTTCAAAAATACGCGGTGAGATACGTTGAGCTAACTTTTAAATAGTGTCAGATTCTGCATTGTTAAATTTTGTGACTTGCTCTGTAGTAACAATGTAATATATAAATAAATAAATAAATAAATGTATGTATGTAATGTAGGTAGGCCAGTTCCGAGCAAGTGTTAAAAATGTTTTTGATTCATAACAATGCATGCGTATAGGAAATATTTTTATTTTATTTCTGACATTGGAAATGTCTTTTCGATCGCTTCAGTATAGTCCCCGATTTTCAGCGAGAGTGCGAATTCGCCCTGGTGTTGTGAGTTTTAAGGCTACCTTAATATTTAGGGTGTCAATAATGACGCATATCGACGAGAGCCACAAGATTTTGAAAAAAAAATTATTAAAAAAGTTTGAGAGTTTTTGAGAAAATCGCAGAAAACCGCTTAAAATAGCCGTTTTTAGGGCGTTTAAAAAGGGCACTTTTAAACATATTTCTAAGTATAATTTATACTTATATATTTTTATATTGTAGATTGACTCAATATCTGGGGATGTTTTTTTGATTGTTTGAAAAAAGTGAAAAATTTAGGAGTTATGATTTTTTACGTTACGCGAGTTACGAGAGGTATGCACGTAATTTTTTTCAAATCAGAAACAACTCATATGTACACGTCGTCGGTTGGATTCGAAAATAAGAAAGTATAAAGAAAGGATCAACACCATCCACCGCACTGGGCCTGCAGTGCGGTGGATGGTACTGGTCCTTTCACATGAGGCGTCTTACAGCACCAGATTTTAAATACCTTATCAATATGTTTGACTAGCATATATCTTTTGCCTTCTTTTAATTATCAGGCGTTATCAGAATAATGTCCTATGCCCAGCAGTGGACCGATACAGGCTGATGATGATGAGAAAATAAATTTTATTAATTATTTTTTTCACACATACATTTTACAACAATGTTTCGTACAAAAAAATACCAATATACAAACAGACAAACGCACCTACGCTGGGATTGAGATTCTTTAATTATTATTTTCTTTCGGAGAAATGATACCTAACGAGAGAGGTTGAAAAAAGGTTCAAAGATGGGATACTCATGGCGGTATTATCTAAAGAAGGTAGTTTGGCGTGTCGTCGCGGCAACCAAGGATCAACTCGCATTCGCTACGACCGGACCATATTATATTCGATTTTGTGCGACCTTTCAACCATCCCTAAAAGGGAATATGTAGAACAAGACATCTCCATTATTGGTTCATACGGATAATCTCGGGGGAAGGAGATGCATACCTCTACACATTCCCTTTGATCCTCGCTTTGATCATCGTGACTCTTATTCAGATAACGTACGGACTATAGTGTCTTGACTTTTTTTTATTCTTGAGACTTTTTCCTAAGGGCACGAAGTTATTTTTACACTCTAATTTAGTTCACCTGTTTGTTTTGATTGGTTTTGCTTGTTTTTGAGTATGAAATTCTGTAATTTGTAAATTTCTTACTTACTTACTAAATTTGCCAATTCTCAACTAATTAGAAATTAAAAGATACACAACGATATACCACCACCTTGGTAGATAAATTGAATGATTATAACTAGCAAAGTCAGTAGCATCATTTTCGTGGTTTTCTGCCAATGCTAGTTTAGAGAAATCAACTCATATTCGCTAAAAAAAAAGAAAAATAATAATATCCTAAGAATCAATTCAATGAAACGAAATAAACGCATGTACATATCTACTTAAAATCATATTTTATAATTTCTCCGACCATACTGCTCAGCGCATGTGAATAATGACCTATATGATAGTTTTATATTAGCAATATATTTTTCTAATAAAAAATAATAACAATAAGATAAGGAAGTGAAAGTGTAAACAGGTAGCAATATTACTTATTGTTACATAAGGCCAAACTGTACTATTCTTTTTTTATACTAAGTGTAATGTTGCCTGTGACTGTGTATTTTCTGTACACTCTTAACATTTGGATTTGGATGTGTATTTGGATTGAAAAAATCAGGTCGTTTGAAAATTTAGCAAAAAAATCTTCATATTATTACGTAATAAAGGTACAAGCAAGATACAAGTGGATTTTTTTTCGTCAGCCTTCAAGACGTGTCAATATAAATGAAATGACGTAGGTAATTCAGAACATGGACATGTTCACTCTATCGTCAAGACCTTGCCTCTATTTATTGACAATATTACAGCCATTCGTCTTTAGGCATGAGCAGTAAAGCTAGGCAAGACGTATGCGATACTATTTATTTTAAGCGTGACTTTCAGAAATTGCGATACTCAACGTGGCGGTATCTGGCGCAGGTATACGGTATCTGAAGGTATCTGAACACAACGATATTATCTCAACATTCTATGCGATATAGTTTTCAACAGGGGATTGATTTTTATAAATGCCTCTTAATAAAAACCGGCCAAGTGCGAGTTCCGTATCGCCATGTCATGGTTAGCGCTACTCACGCCATCTATGGCGTGTTTATGAAATGCTTCATATTAGTTAAAATTCAAGATTAGTTAAAATGGTTCATCCTCTTTTCGGTAGATGGCGCCCGCGCATACACTTTTTTAGTTTCTTCGGTGGAAGCCCCCGTGAATTTTTTACTTTTTCTTATTTATTATTATTTCTTGTCATATCGGCCATAATAACACATATTCTGTGAAAATTTCAACGGCCTACCTATTACGGTTCAAGAGATACAGCCCTCGGACAGACGGACGGACAGACAGACAGACAGACGGCGGCGTAGGCTTAGTAATAGGGTCCCGTACCGGATACGGAACTCTAAAAATGGTACAGTTGATTCAATTGATAAAACATTACGGAGAAGTCATCAAAGCAAGGTAAAGAGACGACGGACTAGCCTTCACACTGCTCTGTCACACCAGTGTGAAGGTTAGGAAAATTATTTCCCACAGTAACTACAAAGGGACGCTTGCTTGCGTTAAGACTAATTTGGGTGTCTCTGCGTCCGTCCATTTTCACAGGGTCAACAAATAGTTCTTATAGATATTTGAAGACGAAAAAATTTGAATGCAAAGTTATGTGAACCCTCTAAATGTTCTTGGTTATCTGTTTCCTATAAAAGTTTTTGTTTAAGGTTAAAAGCATTAAAGGGGAAAAATAAAAAACAATTCTTTTTAATCATGATCAGTTCAAAAATGCTCACGTCAAGGATAAGTAGAGATTTTAATTCGATATTTTGTAAAAAAAAAAACACATGTGTCCCTTGGCTTACCACCGAAAGTAGACATTACAAAAATTCTGTAAAGATTTTATTAGGCATACAAATGAAACATAGAACAAATGAAATTTGCATTGTGTATGCAAATATTCAGGGCCAAAACATCTACTGCTATAGCCTATAGCTTTCATTAGATACCATTTAACAATCATGTTTATTTATAATATAGAGTATGTGTTTGAAACTTGGTTGTGTGTTAATTGGAATAAATAAATGTCTACTGGACAAACAGATATGTACTAGTTTTCGTCTTTCAATTTATTTTCGTAGGACTCGGACGAAACCCCTTGGGAAGCGCGATTCACACATTGGAAACCGCTGCTCTACATTACTCTTCTTCCCTTCACTATTAACTAAACATGGTGCAAGCAAATATCGCCCTTAAACAGTTAGAAATAAAGGCATCATTTGTTTAGATGTTCGCCTTGTTTATATTTACTCGATCGCATTGCCTTGTTTGATTTGATTAGGTTAATTATTGCTTGAGGCTTTTAGGGAATATTGAACGTGGAGAGGATGTTGTCGAAAATGTTTCAGTGTCGAAACATCCAATCATTTTCAGTGTTGAAGAGTTTCAGTAGAGAAAAGTAACTTTTACAAGAGTGTTTAACCAATATTTACAAAGACACTAGGGCAGATTTCTAGCACAATAAAGGATCACTAAATAAAAATATTGAAAATAGGGACAGGGCAGAGATCGGCGACAGTCTGGGCGCTACATACATACACACATAGCGTCACGCCTGTTTCCCGGTGGGGTAGGCAGAGACAACGAATCTCCACGTGCCACGATCCTGACACACCTCTGGGCGCTACTTACTTCCTTACCTTTAATAAAATCCAACGTCTGCTTTCTGTCTGTATGTCTGTCTGTCTGTCCGATTATAACTCGAGAACCACTGAACCGATTTTAATAAAACAAAATTCTACGGATAGCTTGATTCTTCCCATCAACTATAGGCTACTTACTATCACGCTAAATAGCTTATGAGGGTAGCAGTGAAGTGAAATATGAGAGCACTTGGCAATATTTGTATGTAACGGACACGGAATCATTCACCCGAGTAAGAACCAATGACATTACAATATCCTGAAGGGGGAGGGGAGGGGGGGGGGAAGTAGTGGCATATAGGGAGGGGGGTGAGGGAGGGGCGGGAGGGGAGGTGGAGGTAGAGCGATGGAATTCCCCTTATCCTTATCCTTTCCTTTCTTCCTTACCTTTAATAAAATCCAACGTCTGCTTTCTCTCCGTCTGTATGTCTGTATTTACCATCTTTGGGGTTGCCATATTTACTCCAAGTATCGATGATGGCCAGACTCAACGGAAGGGAGGGAGAGGCAGGGAGATGGAGGGAGAGGGAGAGGGAGAGGGAGAGGGAGAGGGAGAGGGAGAGGGAGAGGGAGAGGGAGAGGGAGAGGGAGAGGGAGATGGAGAGGGAGAGGGAGAGGAAAAGTGAGAGGGAGAGGGAGAGGGAGAGGGAGAGGGAGAGGGAGAGGGAGAGGGAGAGGGAGAGGGAGAGTGTTAAAGATTGTATGGGAATATCGGTTTTTTTAAAGGAAAATCATAATTATAGCTACTCAAAACAAATAAATGGGGGGGGGGGGGGGGGGGGGATGGGTGTGACGGTGGCCTCGCCCTTAGTTACTTACTTTCTTCGTGGGGGTTTATTGTATTCCAGAATGCAGCTTAGCCTGAAGCCTCGCCGTTAGTTACTTACTTTATTTAAGAAGTTTTATCGTTTATCTAAATGCCATTACTTTCATCGAGAAATCGAGAAGGTTTATCGTCTTTCAGAATACAGCTCGGCCTTCGGCCTCGCCCATAGTTACTAAGAAGTTTTATCGTTTATCTAAATGCCATTACTTTCATCGAGAAATCGAGAAGGTTTATCGTCTTCCAGAATACAGCTCGGCCTTCGGCCTCGCCCATAGTTTACTTTCATCAAGAAGGTTAATCCTCTTCATTAACGCAGCTCGGCCTTCGGCCTGACCCATGGTTTATCCTCTTCCTAAACGGAGCTCGGCCTTCGGCCTCGCCCTCAGTTACTTACTTTCTTCGAGAAGGTTTATAGTCTTCGTAAACGCAGCTCGGCCTTCAGCCTCGCTCTTTGTTACTTACTTTCATCGAAAAAGTTTATCCTCTTCCTGAACGCAGCTCGGCCTTCGGCCTCGCCCTTAATTACTTTCTTTCTTAGAGATGGTTTATCTTCTTCCTGAACACAGCTCGGCCTTCGGCCTCGCCCTCAGTTACTTACTTTCTTCGAGAAGGTTTATGGTCTTCCTGAACGCAGCTCGGCCTTGGGCCTCGCACTCAGTTACTTAGTTTTTTCGAGAAGGTTTATCCTCTTCCTGAACGCAGCTCGCCCTTCGGCTTCTCCCATAGTTACTTACTGTCTTCGAGAATGTTTATCGTCTTCCTGAACGCAGCTCGGCCTTCGGCTTCGCCGTTTGTTACTTGCTTTCTTCGAGAAGGTTTATAGTCTTCCTGAACGCAGCTCGGCCTTCGGTCTCGCCCTCAGTTGCGTAATTTCTTCGAGAATATTTATGGTCTTCCTGAATGTAGCTCGGCCTTCGGCCTCGCCCTTAATTACTTACTTTCTTAGATAAGGTTTATCGTCTTCCTGAACGCAGCTCGGCCTTGGGCCTCGCACTCAGTTACTTACTTTCTTCGAGAAGGTTTATCCTCTTCCTGAACGCAGCTCGCCCTTCGGCTTCGCCCATAGTTACTTACTGTCTTCGAGAATGTTTATCGTCTTCCTGAACGCAGCTCGGCCTTCGGCTTCGCCGTTTGTTACTTGCTTTCTTCGAGAAGGTTTATAGTCTTCCTGAACGCAGCTCGGCCTTCGGTCTCGCCCTCAGTTGCGTAATTTCTTCGAGAATATTTATGGTCTTCCTGAATGTAGCTCGGCCTTCGGCCTCGCCCTTAATTACTTACTTTCTTAGATAAGGTTTATCGTCTTCCTGATCGCAGTTCGGCCTTCGGCCTCGCCCTTTGTTACTTACTTTCTTTAAGAAGGTTTATAGTCTTCTTGAACGAAGCTCGGCCTTCGGCCTCGCTCTTTGTTACTTACTTTCTTCGGGAAGGTTTATAGTTTTCCTGAACGCAGCTCGGCCTTCGGCCTCGCCGTTAATTACTTACTTTCTTAGATAAGGTTTATCGTCTTCCTGAACGCAGCTCGGCCTTCGGCCTCGCCCTTAGTTACTTACTTTCTTCGAGAAGGTTTATAGTCTTCCTGAACGCAGCTCGGCCTTCGGCCTCGCCCTCAGTTACTTACTGTCTTCTTTGAAATACGAATTTCACGCGAGCGGAGCCGCGGGCTCAGCTAGTGCTAATATAATTCTAGGTTAATGTTGACGAGAATTTTTTTTTTATTTGCTTATTAGAAGTGAATTTGGACGTGCTGTTGCTCTTTTGCTAATTATTTATAATTTATTTTTTAAGCATATATCTATATATTCAGTTAATATCGGAAAACGGAGGTTTACTTTCATTTTATATGTATTTTATCACATTCGGATACATCGATACTATCGAAGTTTTTTTTTATAATTTAATTTTCTCATAAAAACAGACTAGATACAGATAGAAACTGAAATTTAGATTTTATCTTGGCTCTAAAGTGGTGTTAGATAAAATTTATATTGACGCCAAACCGGGTACTTGCGTCATTCATGAACTGTGATAAGATTCGAATCTCGAGATGACTACAATTGTGTTCAAATCTTATTGATTACCAAATCATTGCAAAGGAAAGAATCCGAAAATTGATAGAATCTGGTAAAGCTAAGTCTGCATAATGGTTTAGCTAGATCACGCTGTATACCGACAATTTTTTATTTTATATAATCCTGTATGGGCTGCTGAGTCGGAGGGGCCAAAACACATGCTCCGACCAGCCAATATCACGTCCAAGAAGGTAGGTGCCATACCGGAGAGTTCCCTGGATTGCTGGCTATACTGGACCTAGAGAAGAACACAACTGGAGGCTGCTATACGGCCATCTTACATCCATTACGGTGGCACCAACCCAGTCGGCTACAATTTGAGCCTACCACCTAGTAAGGGGCAAGGGAAGGGACCTACAGTTTTACACCGGTTCCGAACGGTGAAGCACCAGTACCCTAATCACGAGATTTAACCTACTACGCTACGCTACGCTACGCCGCGCGCCGTGTTCTCCGCATCATTTTGTACGGAGAAACGGAGCAGCGCCTCTAGTGATAGATTTGCGAACTTCGTTTCTCCATACAAAATGATGCGGAGAACACGGCGTAGCGTAGCTTAGCGCAGTAGGTTAAATAAAGTAAGTGATTAGGGTACAGGTGTAGGTGTACACGTAAATTTTTTCGTTCAGAAAAAACTCATTGGTACACGCCGACCGGATTCGAACCTCGGACCTCTCGCATGAGATGCCGATGCCCAAACTACTCGGCCACCCGCCGCTTACCGCCGACAATAGGGGTAAGCTGAGTAATTGGTGTTGTGCTACAAGAACTTGTGTAAATTACAGCAAAACACCGACCACCACGTTAAGAAAATCATTAGTACAAAATATCTATCGAGCAGCAAGTAATTTTGCTTATTGCTTCGACTGTGGAAGGACCGTGCCAAGATGAGAGGTAGCTATCCTGTCGCCCTTTAGCATGGCATATTGTTCTTATCCCTATACCTAGAAATAAGACTATGATCATGAACTACGGTATTATTTCTCAAATCGTAGAATGTATCAAACATTGTAATGTACGATTTTATTTATTGGTAATAATATTGTATGTAGTAATAAAGTATGAATATTGTAGAAATAGCGTGTTATTTTTAGGAGCTAATAGCAAATATCTTCTTATTTCTAAGGCATAAAACAACGCACAGTGTAAATGGCGTCCTAGTTTCAAATGGACGAGTAGGTACTACAAATACTGCGCAAATGTAATTAGGCCATTTAAATGTTTTCATGTCGAACACCGTGGCGGTAACCTATAATACATAATATCCATGATATGGGCAACCCATAGAGAGAACTAAGCCGTCAAAATACTTTAAAATAAGTAAATACATCTTTACAGGGTGTGAGGGAAGGCGACGCATACATCATCGTCGTAGCGCGCGCCCGACGACTGATGTCTACGAACGAACAGCGATCGAACAACGTCGAATGCTCGTCTCCGAAGTTATCACACGGTGCATACATATTGGAATTTTTTTTTGTCCAAATTTCATGTTTGTTTTAAATCACAAATTGCGCAGTACAGTTCGATTTTTGAAGCAAATCTTTGTAACGTACGTTTGGGATGGGGACCTAACTAGAAAAAGTGAAACGTCACGTGTACGAACGGAAGTTACAACGCTCCTCATTGGCTAGGCAGCGCGTATTGTTGCCATGAGCGCCATCTATGAGAGTCTTTTCAAGGCGAACCATTGTATAAGTTGAAAGGAATTTCGCATAGATGGCGCAAATACAAAGCGTAAGAAGTCTGGCTTCTGTCGGGCGTCCCACGACACCTCACCTTTTTTTAGGGTTCGGTATCCGTACGGAACCCTCTTACTAAGACTACGCCGTCTAGTTTGCCTGCCTGTCCTACGACTGTATGTTTTGAACAGAAATAGGTAGCCAGTTGAAATTTTCACAGAGTATTTGTTATTATGGCGGATATACCTACCAACAAATAATAAAAAAAGGAAATTTCCTCCTAACTTTTGGTACGGGGATCCCTCCCCATACCATATTTTGATTGCCCCATATTTTGACAGATATGGTACAGCAGATCTATGGAACCCTCCGTGCTTGAGTAAAACTCGCACTTGACAGATTTTTATATTTCTTTATCTAGGGTTGCATTGCAGCATTGCATTGTATTAATCATCTCAATAGGTTTCCGCAGTGACTGCATTAACTTTGGAAAATGATTTATTGTCGAAATCGAAATTAATTAATGCATTGGATACATCGAAATAAAATTCACCATAGGTGGGTAATTAAAATGATTATAGATGATGAATGACCACTCATGTACGCGCCAATGAGCGCCAATAATTTGATATAAGCTAGATAATCTAGATCTACCTAGTAGACTAACAATGCTACGTGTATAGTGAAATAGTTTGACTGAAATCATTACATTACGAAATACGAAGTTCGCCTTCTACACCAATACAATTTTAATACAATACACACAAAAGCGATGTGGTATGAAGTTAGTAGTTACTGTTATACTTGAAATCCCTGTTCCCCAGGTTTCAGAAGATTTTCAAATGATAACTTAAATTTTTTATTATAAAATTTTGCTGAACCGCAAAATAGAGGTAGGTAGGTACTGAAAGAAACCCTTAACTCTAACATACCTTACAAAAAAATAAAATACAAATTTTATAATGTTAATCAAAACACTATTGATTGATTAGATTTTCGTTACCAAGGAAAGTTGATAGAAAATTATGTAGTCTGTCTATTCGAATTCTTGATGTTTGATTAGGTTTTCATAGTCTGGTTAAATAAAAAAAAAAAAAAAGTTTTTATTTAATTAATGCCAAAGCATTAAGTATTTTAATCTCATTAACTATACCACACTCGAAGGGGTTTGAAGATTTTTTTTTCAAAGTTTGAAAGTAATGGCATTTTTTTTTAAATAAAAATATCCAGGTTATGACACGTCGGATATCGATACGAATTCCATAAATAACTGTTAATAGTTGTATTTTATATAGAAATAAATATGCAAAATACTTGAGTGTGAGAATGTAAAATAAAATATAAGGAATATAACTATAATAACATACCCGTTAATTAAAAAGTATACATGAATAGTTACATATGAATTACAGTGATAAATTACTCAAATGTTGAAATCGGTTAATTAGTTTAGACTCTACGAGCTGGACAAACGACCATACATACCGCCCTGAATAAGGTTCTGAGATGGTTATGAAAATAGTTTGGTGTGCTACGTCCAGTAGTTTTCTCTGTAGTTGGCGAGACCAAAGCTAAGCAATGGCAAGGCATCTACATAATAAAACGTCACTCTGTCGTCCAACACGAAATTATTTCAAATACCTTTGCATCCTGGCTCGCGTGAAAAGACCGCTTTCAGCATTCCAGGAGGTGGAACTTTCTGTTGCTGACGTATGTCTGTGGGGTTAACCAACGCACGGGTTACTCTTCAGAGATTGATGGATAAACTTTTTGGATCTGCATTCTGTGGAAAGGTATTTGTCTACCGACCAAACAAACTCAGGAGTACCACGCTTAGTACTGGTCAACTTGTTCGGAGGATCCGCTCGAGAGAAATAGAAATAAATCTACGGTTCCACGAAACGGTTGCCAAGAAACGGCGAACCTCTGTCGCATTGGCCGGTCGCTGCCAATCCACAATCGCACGAGTCGTGTCGGGATTAGGACGCAAGCCATGATTATCTACCAGGTACCCAAGATAATGAAGGCAGCTGTGGAAAAATACAGATTTTTTTATTGTTAGTCAAATCGGCTCCCCTCAGTACGTCATAGCCTCGCAGTAAGGTGTCTTATGTGTTCCTCAAAGGTGCCACTCATTATTATAATATCGTCAAGGTATTCGGTCCATTTTGTCCTTACGACATGAAAACAATTTTAAAGTATTTACGGCTATAGAGAACAAAAAATCATTATTTTGAGAAAATGTCTCGCGTTTTATGGGCCGTGCGGCGAGGCGGAGGCGGTGCGGTGGCGGCGCGTTCGCAGAATCGCTTGGCGAAAATCGAAAATCGAGTAGAAATTTACAGAAATAACGCTTTTCCTCGATGTACAGGTCGCCACAGAGTCGCTACAATTATTTTATTCGAAAGTACTTGCCCTCGTACTAGGTTAGTAACCACCGTACTGGATATAAGATGACCGCATAACAGCCTCTGCTGTGTCCTCTAATCCAGTATAGCCAGCAATTCAAAAGAAGGTCTTCTCGGAGGTGATATTGGCTGGTCGGAGCATGTTTTTTGGCCCCTCAGACTTAGCCATCCCTAATGGATTACATCGATGGACATTCTGTGATGCACTGGAATTGCCCCTTTAGTAACCCCTTTAGAAAAACCCCAGCCCGTATTTGGGGGGAAAGATGTGTGTGGGTAAGGATGAAGGAGTCTGTCAGTCAGCGTGTAAGCGTCCACTGCTGGACATAGCCTCTCCAATTTTCCTCCAGAAGGAAAATAGGAAAAAAAATCCATGAAGGAGTGCTTTACACATTTTCCCGGTTCTTTTTTTTATTGAAGGCGGGACATGTGGCGCCGAGCCACCCATAAGGTGTCTAATGACGGCCATGGACATTCGATTGTATGCGGGCGTTGCGAATACACGCTCCTCTTGAAGGACCCGAGATTGAATTAATAAATCTGTGAATAGATGATCTACAGAACCGGTTGACACATCAACATCAACATTAATGATATTTCACTAAAATAATCCTAATTTCTTTATTAACTACTAGGTGAAAAAATCTACTTAAAGGAAGAGGATATTTTAAGAACTTTACATTTTACTTTCGGAATCCTAAGCAGGTCATGAAACAATTCCGGTTTATTCGTTTTCGATAAAGAATTTATTCAATGTTTTGTGAAATTAAAAAAACATTTTTTAATTTCACTGTAGATAAATGATGTATCGAAATAAATAAAATGTTTATGTTCAACGTGAGTAGTTTATTATCTTATCAACTGATGTTAAATTACAATTGTAAATAGTAGAAAACCAAACTACCTACTTAGTACGTGCTACCAAATCACCATTAGAAATGCACACTATACCAAGTTTTTATCTTTTTTATTCTTCTTTATCCTTCTTATAACCAAATTTGGCAGGAGCGGTTATAACGCCTTCCTTCATTATATCCACTAACTGGTATTACTTAAGAATGATTTTAATTAAATGTTATTTAACTATTTTACAAGAAGTGTTCTTTATGGCGAAATAAATATCTGAATCTGAAGGCTTTGAACTAAAATACTTGCCTAAGTTGCTTATAGTGTAGTAAATGAGTGCTCAAATAAGGGGTCTAGCCGGAAAGCTCGAAAGCAGAAAGTTCGACTTCGGAACTTTGTTCTGACTAATTAGGAGGTAAACATACTAAAAGTCCCCACCACTGGGGGGGTGCGCCCTGGGGGGGGGGGGGGTGGAGCACAAAAGGTCCCATTTTTCGGTTTTTCGCATATATCTCGAAAACGGTGCATCATAGGAAAAACTGTTCGATTACGGAATAAGAGGTGATAAAATTCTCTACAACTTTGATATATACACTTTTTACCAATTCTCAATTGTTGTCGAGATATAAGGTCCGAAAAGAGGCCGATTTTATTTACAAATAAAAGCAAAAAGCTCCCCCCCTAGGGCGCACCCCCCAGTGGTGGGGACTTTTAGTATGTTTACCTCCTAACTAGTCAGAACAAGGTTCCGAAGTCAAAATTTCTGCTTTCGAGCTTTCCGGCTAGAATCATTCGTTTCCTGGCCTATTAAGTCTCCGTGGAACTAGCATCCTTTATTGCCTGCCACCCGTCCTATCGTCGCATGCATGATTTGTCGCAGAGAAAGACTTAGCGAAAGATTTTGTTGTTGACATTAAGCTTTTGAGAACCCATCATCGGTTCTCTAAGTCGGTTCCTTTATCGCACTGCTAGGGTGTGGCACTGTCTTCCAGCGTTTCCATGATCATTTAACCCTGGACGTCTTCAAACTTTGCATTAACAGGTTAGAAATCCTAGCGACGACAGTCCGAAAATGTGCTAGCAAGGCACCTGACTGAGTGTGGTTTTCGCGAGGAGAGGTGATGCCTTATTTGCTGCTTGATAGTTATCTTGGCCTAATACGTTGCTAAACTTGGTGATCAGTGTTGTGCTGTAATTTACCAGAGTGCGTGCAGCGCAACACCGATTACCCGATACAGCGTGTGGTATGTATGTTGTTTGCTTGTCTTCTTCATCTATTAAATCCCACAAAGGACCTTCAACCTCTAAAGCACAGACGTATCGTTGGGTCATTGAGCCTGTATTATCGGTACTACGAGTACTATGACCGCTGCTCTGACGAAGTCGCGTCCCTTATCCCTCCTCCTCCTGTTCGCCTTCGCCAAACCCGCCATACTCTCGCGGAACACCCCTTTGTAGTCGACAGAAGAGTTCTTCGAACTGCACGATTCTCTAAATCGTTCTTGTGCCGCACTGCAAAGCCGTGGAACGGGCTCCCAGGGAATATCTTTCCCCACTCCTACAATCCACGTATCTTCAAATCGCGGGTTAATAGCCTTTCCCCAGCGACTTTAGTCCACCTCCAAGCTGGACTGGCACCTCCTCGGCAGTGAAATTGGCTGCGTCTGAGGCTTCGACCTCGGGCAGACCCACCCAGTACGGAAGCAATAAAAAAAAATTAAGGATAAATATCTTTGACGGCGTGCATTTACTTCCACAACACACTGTGCGACAGATGATAGCTCCAACTGAAATAAAATTGATCCTCTTGCGGTGATTTTTCATCGCATACCTTCAGCGCTGTTTGCGCGATCTGTACTTTGTTTCCCATCGAAGATTGCTAGTACAGATTTTGTAATTGTGTGATACCTTGATTGTCATTATCACATATTGTCTGATATTTACTTAATGATAGAAGAGCCCTGCATAATTTATTAGATAGTAAATACATTATCCTATGAATTTCACTAGATTGATATCGGTAATAATCGATGTTTTGCGCAATTCTATCTGCTACGTCATAGTATGAGCTTCCATCGAATTAATATCCAAATACAAAATTTTCGTTTGCACTTCGTTTAGGCAAATTTTGTGAAAATCATAATTGTGTGTATGTGTGTTTTTCCAGTAGACATTTATGGTCATGGGTAATGCCGCAAGTGTTATGGAAACTTTTGAAAAGACCCTTTCAATAGTTATAATGTTTGTTTTAGGTAGTTTTTAATTTGTTTGGTTAATCGTAGGTATTACTTGTTTACATTTGCTTGAGTAACGAAAATTTATACAAATACAAAAATGATTCCATGATTCGTTTAATTTCTTTAATTATATTAATTAATTATACAAGAATTTCTCATAATTCTGACCTTAAACATTAAGCTTAGGTAAGCATTAGGCAACATTATTAATGAACTATCATGGTGTAACGACTAAGGAGCCTTTTTTTATGAAAACTGACACTTAGTTGGCTCACCTACGACATCCGTGATGTCAGCCCATACCATCTTGGTGAACTAGGTGCCATGTCACACCTTCCCTTCGGTCGGATTATTCTTATAGGTACAGGATCAAGATTTCAACAATAAGACTTATACAGCCTTCCACATGTTTTGTTTACAATATTCAGACGACTTTTCCTACAATTGTGTATAGTCTCTAACACAGATGCGGTGCAATGATCCTCAACACCAGACGGTTGTTAAGTCATTATCGCTTTATGAATGGTGCTGACACAATTTTTCCAGCTAATTTGCGCAGCCCTCACTACTTTTTCCACTTAATCAACAAAAACAACCATCGCCAACACGCAATTGAATCAAAAGCACCGGCACCTTATCTATGGAGATAATCGTAAAACGGATCAGGCGAAGAACGCCTTAATAGCTTCAGGTTTTGATATTCAAACAACGTCGCGACTGTTTAATCGAGCATCTGAATCATTCCTCCATCATGCCGCTTTGTGACTTCGACACGTGGATCCACCTTCTGGTGAAAATTATAAAAAACAAGTTGATAACACGCTCATTGGGTTTGCGTTTACGTTTTGGTCTTCTTACGTTTACAATTTTATTGTAAGTTCAGAAACTCAGTCTGAATGATTGAGTAATGGTACTTTTTGAGTCGATCTAAGTTTTAGTGTTTTTATATCGTTATAAATGGCCTTTGGTGCTTTCAATAAGTCGCCAATAAGATTTTTCATCAGTCACGATGCGGATACGAACACATATCTGGAGCAACAAGTATTAACTCAGGACCGACACCTCCGGATCTAGGGATTAAGCATGCAAAAATGGTCAGGTTTTAACACAAGATGATATGATACGAGGCGATAAGGATTTAGAGTATTTACGAAATACTGCAATGAAGGATTTTGATTACCTAAGCTTCCATTACGGATAAGACAAACACTCCACAAGATAATGCAAGTACTTTACAAGTCAACATCGAGTAACCTCACCCCCCGCCCGTTCCGCCCGACGCAGTAGCCACGATAACAACACCGATTTGTCCTTTTAATTCAATACGTTTGTCATAATTAGATTAAGGAACTCGTCGACTGCATCAATCAACGCTCATATCTGGAGTTATTTGTAACTTCTGTATTTTTGCGCATTACACTTGTTTCATAATGAGAAATGTTCCAGGTTCCAAAAGTTGTGGGACGCGTCCAGCATCAGATATTCGTGTCGTGAAGGGGACGTTAGATTGCAAGCGATGGCGTGGTTAATTATGTACACTCAATTAATAACGAAATTTACAGGTCATCAGATCAACTAGCTTAACTTACTAACTTATTTATTACACATAAATCTTGGATTGTTTAAAGTCAGCTAGAGCATAATAATATAATACTCTACTTATACAATATTCTACTTAAATATAGGTACATACATTTAAAATACATACATAAAATCATCCATCCGTATCAGATGCACATGCATAAGCACATGTATGCGTAGAGAATATCACAGCCGAGATGGTTTGACGCCAACTCTATATGCTGGAAAACATTTCTCAATTACAACTTACACCTTTCATCTCACCTCGCACAAATACAAATTTATGCGATCAATATCGTCGTATGAGACAAAACGATAAATTGCCCTACCAGCCAGGCTATTGTCTATTAGCAATGTTTCAAGATCTATCTCACTCGTGAGCTAAATTACTTTGTCTAGTGGCGTAATCTAGGGATTAATTGCTAGTACCCAATAGCCTTCCTGGACTGCTCAAATGTACTGCCTATTGAGCAGCTATCAATAACCAAACATCCACCGTATGAAAGCCTCAGCACCTCGGGAGGCCTTCTCCAAGGATGATACCCATTTCCACCAGGATGGCGAAAGTTATGAAGATTACATAAAATCCAGCTAGAATGACACCGACACTCATTCTGAGGGTGAAGCGTGCGATCCTCAGGACGATCCAGAGTGCGCAAACGGCAAGGAAGAGGGACCCAATGATAAATTCAATTCCGGACGAGTTGATGATGACGACGCCTTCGGAGCCCTCGGCCAGGAGGACCATGCAGCGGATGAACCACGGCACGCCGAGGGCAAAGAGGATCGCCAGAGAGTTCGCCCCGAGGGCGTTCGACACTCCGATCCCGCCGAGACCTGTAAACATCACGCCCGGTGAGTTGTCATCCCCTGATCTAATGCTGACACTATCCGCGACCGGATTATAAATGAGAGACTGCCATTCGACGAGAAAGCATGACTAAGCATAAATTTAGGGAATTATTTTATGCTATTGTACAGTTGTAAATTATTTCGTGTGTTTTATCCTAAAATAATGTAGATATGTGACAATTTTAGTTTCGTATAGAAAATATTTGCTTCAATACTAAGAAGTGTCACGGGAGACAAACAAGAAAATTTAATTTGATGAATGATGCTGAAGCTTTGTTTCTTGAATAAATAATAAAACTGAATTCTCAGGAAAATTAAATCCTTCACGTGTTCTGTTTTGGTGGAAGTAGGGTCTACTCTAAAACAGATAAACCCGTAGAACGTTATAGAATACGTCTCCTCGCCTCGCCTCCAACAATCAGTTCAATGAGTGCTAGAAATTTCTAGCATAATTTTACGATTCTTTAATCTTAATAATATTATATTAAATATGTAATGTAATATTTTTTAGGGTATCCACAACCTACCCAAAACGCTTTTTCATGTAGGCTTTACCTACCATATTGCGTAACGTATAAACCAAGAGGAAATAAAATATGTACGTGTGTAGTGAATACTTTGTGTGCGAGATTTTTCTGTGTAGATAAGTGGGTAAATTGCCTCACACTCACATAGCGCCCGGCTCGCGGCCGACATTTTATTGTGAGCGGAATACGAACACTGTGCTTCAGATTTACATATACATTTTCAGGAAGATGTAAATACCTATTTCGATGGAAAATTGTGTCTTTGAAGAACGAATGAGAAAGAAGATGGCAACACAGAGTGCTGTGGATATATTTTAACATTTAATGGATAAGCCGTTTACAATCTTTTCACTGTGTTGATATTTTACATAGTACAGGTTATAAGTCTTAGTAACTAGGTAATGCACCTGTTGGAAGCTTCGCCACCCGTTGGGTACGGGAAACGAAAAAAGTAATAAATATGTTTTTTTTTCAATCCAAAGACAGTTAAACTTGTAGCGAAGAAATATTTAAATCCAAACTAAGATCGTAGATCATTCATTCGACAGTCTTGTCAAACGGTGCGTTCACGTCGTTGGATAAGATAGTATGAACTATCGCATGTGCCAATAGTTTGACATACTTCTGTAATTGCGATTTCTTTGTCCCTATCTAATGAAATGACTCACATATCTACAAACAATTAAAGCGAATACCGTGAGAATGTGTGTTTATCTATAAGTGAGAGTGTTTGTGTATGTATAAATATTGTACTGGCCGTTTTTATAAAATCACTCAACTAAAATTTAAATTTTTTAGTATAAATAAATCATTACCGAATTAATTTCTTAGAATTTATTAAACTTGTTTGTGTTGTTCATTTTCGTGTTCATAAGGAATGTTTTATATTATTTAATTAGGTATATTTGTTCTATACTTTTTAAACACAGCTAGGTATGTATAGCTCACCTCTTCTGGACATAATGAAGATGGAGCAGGCTTCAGGAAGGCAGCCACCGAATGCGAGGAAAGTCATGCCCATGACAGAGTCCGGGATCATGAACGTTGTACCTGAAACAAAACGTCGTTCGTTAGTCAATTTGAACATAGTTATTTTATATCACACTTAGTACATACATTAAGTTGATAGTGAAGCTTATTATCATTATTACCTCACGAGAAGCTAATGGGTTTTTTTAATTGAAAAAATTTACGTACGTACCTTCACCAGCTACTCCATGGTACGGATTCCATGTAAAATTGTAGGGCCCTTAAGTCGTGCCTCCTGCAGGTCTATTCTTGTAAATTCTGACAGCGGAATCAGCGCTGATGTGGCGCTGAGAGCTAATTTGATAAGTGGCTCTCAGCGCCAACAGCGCTGATTCCGCTGTAAGAATTTACAAGAATAGACCTGCTGGTTGGTGCCGAATGAATAGCGAGTGGGACCTAATATTATTAAGAGCATTCCGGCAAGAGGTAGTACTCGTACATACAATTCAAGCGCTTGGACATTTGACCAATTAGGTATTCTGTGATTTTACACGGAAATCACAATAGATTCGTCAGTCAATGATATCTAGAAGTTGGAAGAACTCCAGATCATTAATACTTCTTATCAACGTTATAGTAACGACATCTTAAGTTCATTAAGGAATTTGTTACAAAATAGTTTGATAGTAGGTACGTACCTACTATCTATTTCCTCAATCGGATAGGTAGGCTAGGTACATAGTGCAAGAAGTATAGAAAGCGTGCCCTCATGTTTTCCTAATCAGGAGAATTCCTCATATTTTTCACACATTCTTATCAAAATATTTGTCATATTATGTGGTCGCGGTAATTTAATATTGCGCTATAGCGTGTAAGTAACGTCTATAACGCTAATGGATAGCTTGCGTATTCTGTTTCCTTTGATGATAGAATTATTAGAATTCATTATTAATGTTACGGTATGTTCTATTCGGTGTCTGTTTATTATTTTTATATATCTTTAACGATTTAGGAATAGGGTTTCTAGCAATAGTTACATTTTAGAATGTCTAAAAAATTAATTCCACTAGGTAATACATGATACGTCGTTGTACTAGGTATACTAATCGAATCTCACGGAAGAAATCTCTGTAAGGGATGAGTCTGCCTTTGCACCTCATATAAATGTTCTTAGTGATTATCACTGTTATTCAGGCAATAAAGTATTTTCTATCTATCTAAAAACGATCATACTTATTGGTTGTGTGTATAGTGATTCCTGTTCTTAAGTTCGAAAACCAGCTCTAAATGTAACTTTGCGGTGTGGGAACTTGAGAATCGGAATACCTACAATACCCTGACTACCACTCGGGAATTTTCCATCAGTACTTTCCAAAACAATGGTATTTTCCTACAAAAAGAATGAACGTTCGTATCATGTGACCTATTGTTCAACCCGAGGCCTAAACGACCTTTCGAGATGAGAAAGTCTATAGGTATTCATATAGTATTAATATACCTGGCGTCTCTTCTATCTAACGGGTGTGTCAATGTGATGTAACAACTGACTGTCACCGTGGGAGGGGTAGAGGTAGGTACGTAAATGTATATGTTGATAAAGTTAAGGGCATAAGTATTATAAACAAAGGCTATGGATTCGATTATATCAACTTTTACTTTATGGGTAAAGTTAAAATTGGACATACAGCTACTGATCTGTCGATTTTCATATGTTTTAGTTTTTCGTCGTTCTAGTATTTAATTTTGTTTTCTGCGACCCGATGGCGGAATTTGTAACGCGCTGGCGGCTCAAGCGGGGAAGCCGGAGTTCCAGGTCGGGACGTATTTTTTCTCTTCATTTTCGGCTTTGTATCTATTTAGTGAAGAAAGTTCTGGTTTCAGAATAAAAATGAAGCATTTTTTAATGTTTATGTAATTATTCACCTCTTCAGACGAAATTGAGTCCAGCGATAAAGCCTCTAATAATAGAGAGGTGTCATTAGATTTGTTACGTTAAGTGTAATAAATAGAATTAAGAAGCCTATGATTGTCACTACGACGCCTATTATTTTGTCTATCCCTTTCACTATCGAATGCTGTACACGTCGCGTCGGTTTCCTCGGACGAAATAACTGGCTCCCTACGAAACTAATCAAACGGTAATTTTAAACCAATTTTAAAACATGTTGGCATAGGGTAAACATTTCACTATCTATCGATTTTTCTGCTTAGTTCTCTGTAGGAACTTTTTTTTTAGTTAAGTTAAAAGATACCACAGATAATAGAATAGTTAATTTAAATCAAAATCTTGTTTTTTTTATTATATATTTTATAAATATTTTCTCTTAATCAAATTTCAACTATTTTCATGTAACTTTGTTGATAAAATTGTTCCTACAGATACACAGACTTGAATAGAGAAGTCGATACAAAGTACATTTTGCATCGTGTATCAGGCAACATGTACAGCATTTTCTAGCAAACGGACGTGACAAGACGTACTGCCTGTGCCCTTTTTCGGTTGCTGAAAAGGAATGGTAGCCAAAGAAACACGAGTAATGTGAATCACGTAAACAAGGCAAGCGCACCGACACACAAACAGACAAATATAAAAAAAGCTGTGAAGCGTGAGTCGGACTCGCGCACTGAGGAGGAGGAAAAATAAAGCAACCGAAAATTTTTTTTTTATGTGATATAACTACAAATTAACGATTTTTTTAAGTTTCCAGTAAAAACCTATCCAACAAAAATATGACGCAATAATAGTCTACATCCGAAAGAGAATAATGAGAAAATGAAAAACTTTCGTCATTTGACATATTTGAAAAGTGTTCAAGATTCTTTGCAAGTAGGTATTCAGCCTCTGTCACACTGACGAAAAGAGTTTTGAAATGTTTGAGATAATTCTATGAAAATGTCAGATCACATTTGAGAAATCTTGCCGTAAGTCTAATTTCTGAGAAGGATTAATTTTAGACCTTTTGACAGCGGTTTGCGATGAAATCGGACTTCGTTACAAGGTGACAGACAGACAAGACGGATTTTCACCATGAGGCCTGTTTTTCTAGGACCAACTACGTTTCCAACAACAAACTGTTTTCAGAGTGTTTGCACGACTTATGTGTATAAATACCGCGTGTACCGCTAGAGAAATTGTATCTGTTTCTTTCTTTACTTAGTTACAACCGTATCTCGCACAGCACAATATTAATGTACAGCAATTAGAAAACAAATGTAGATACTAACGCCGGGTACTGCCGAACTTTTTGCGAGTACCCAATTTGTTCAAATTCCCGAGAGAAGCGAGTGGGAACGTTCGAGAAATGCTCTGAAGTGAAAACGTTTGTCATCTTTGTTATTTCCTTCGGTTTTTTCATTGCCATTTCGATCGATCTTCATTCAGTACTTAATTCTTATACTTTGTACATACTATACCTCAGCAATAAACTACATAATAACTTAGGCTTAGTAATTAGCTTCCGTATGGATACGGAGCTAGTAAAAAACAATCCTAAAAAAAGTTAATTTAATTTTTTTTTCATCACAAATATTAATGTTTATGTAGTCGAATATATATATCAAACATAGCGCAAGCTACAAAAAAACCTAACTGAAGACTTAAAAGTAAATAGTTGTAGAGAAGGAAAACTCACCAATGACAGTCATAGTCCATGAGACGATATAGGAATTGGCTCCGATCCAGCAGATGCACATGAAGAAGGCGAATGGGTAAAACCTTCTGTAGGTCTTGGGGGAAGGCACCGTGAGGGTAAGGAGTAGCTTGAGTGGCCAAGTGAACACCCACCACACTCTGAGAGCCACGCTCTTCTCAATGGGAAAGCGGCAGACACTCTTTGGCGGCTTAGCAGATTTATCTTCGGTTTCTGTGGGAATATTTTAAGAATTTAATAAAAGTCGGTCAAGAGCACCGTTCCGATAGCTACTTCAATGGACAATATTTCTTACATCTATAGTTGTCTCATTGTAATCGAGTTTACCTCGCATTTTTTTTCTAGTAGTATTGCTGCTTTAGATCGTAATGTTTATGTTCTTATGCTTTTAAATTTTAATTTTTATTGGATAATAAAATATAATTACAATTGGGTGTAACATAAACACAGAATTACATGAGTAAATAATAATAATAAATTATAAAGCTATTAAATGCCTTACGAATAACAAAAGTTCCTCAATTTCAGTATAGGCAGCCGTGGTCCCTAGGACGATTATCGCGTTCCCTTTTGAATTTCCAGGCTTATGCGGCTAGTTATTTTTATTTTTATACAAATATTTAATTTTGAACATATTTCTGTAAAATTTGTATACTTAAATAAAATTACCTACCTATTGCCTATTTAGCAATTTAGCATCTACATCTCTCCTGCAGCATTTATATCTTGTACCGTGTGGTGCCAGTACATTAAAAGAATAGCCCCACTGTATCTCTTTCCGTGTATGTCGTAAAAGGCGACTAAGGGATATGACTCCCTTCTTATATTACTAGGTGGTAGGGTTTAACCCGCCCGGGTTGGTACCACCGCACTGAATGAAAGCTCGGTCGAAACGGCTATGTAAGTAGTTTGTGTTTTCCGTCCAGTTCAGTGTAGCCGGCACGACCGAAGGGAAGCACTGACGTGGCACCAAGTCGGATGTTGTAGGTGATGTGGCCAACCGTGTCAGTAACCATAAAAAAATATATAAAATAATCGACTACTATCATCTACATCTACTTGCCGAAACAATAGTTTTCTGGGGACTTAACTCTACTACCTAGCTTGACTCTGAGTAAGTATTCCGTTATTGTTTCCCAAATTTTGTATCTGGGTAAACGTTGTGATGACTAATAAAATTTATTAATAAACATAAATAAAAAGGATAATGTACATGGCATTTGGACTATGCTGTAATTATCAAATCTAAAAACGAATCCATATTGTTTGCTTGAATTGAAATGCTTTAAGTAACATCACTTAGTTTATGCAAGAAGTCGAAACTGTTTATGGTTTGAACATACTTATCTGATATTCATAAGAAATTAACAAAAGAGCGTCAAGCACGTGTATTAGCATTTTAAGTGTCATCATCATCACATCACAAATCACAATTACAAATTTAAAAAAACGCCTACACATTATAAAGTCAACAATAATTTCAGTTTGGTTACTTAAAGGTATCGGGGGACCGCTAAGTAAATAACCGCTCATGCTGTCTTTGGCCTTGTCTACAACATGTTACCCTTTACAGTTGACAGGTCAGAGTTTAGTCATGAAACGGATGCTGATATGAGGTGGGAGGCGCTATGTCCAGGCACGGATCCGCCAGAAATCCCCTTTCGTCAAAAAGATTGGGATCAAATAAACTTAAAAAGAATTGTTTCAGCCCTTAATTTCGAAAGCCTTGTAGACGAGGCACGCCACAAAGCTTCTCGCGAAAAAGAATCAAGTGTCTGGCTAAATGCGCTACCTTCTAAAAATCTTGGCACGCTTTTGGGTGACAGCACCATGAGGATCGCTGTCGCTCTTAGATTAGGCTGTAACCTTGTGCAGCCCCACAGGTGTGTTTGCGGGGCACAAGTGCAGTCTAATGGTCTCCATGGGCTTCGGTGCAAAAAGAGCGCCGGCAGACACTCTAGACATCACGCTCTAAACGAAATTCTAAATCGCGCATTTAACTCAGCCAATGTGCCATCATTGTTGGAGCCCTGCGGTCTCAGCAGAGATGACGGTAAGCGCCCAGACGGGATGACCTTCTTGGTGCCTTGGTCGCGCGGTCAGGCTCTCGTCTGGGACGCCACTTGCGTCGACACGCTAGCTAATGGCTACGTTGTGTCAACAGCAAGAAAAGTTGGTGCCGCTGCTGAGGCTGCAGCGCTTGTGAAGCATAATCATTATAATGTAATAGCACAAAATTATGAAATGATTGCTTTCGCTGTGGAAACATTAGGCCCCTGGTCAGCTGAAGCAAAGTCTCTCTGCTAGGATTTAGGCAGTCGACTGATAGAAGTGTCCGGGGAGGCCCGAGCTGGGGCCTACCTCTCTCAGCGCATTAGTCTGGCCATACAGAGGGCTAATGCGCTGAGTATTTTGGGAACTTTTCCTGGATCGGTCGGTATGGATGAGATTTTTTATTTATCAACCTGATTTACAGATCTCATTCATATCACTGGTCCGGGGTTGTTCTTTTTTCTTTTATATGTATAAATTAATGAAATCACTCTGTATACTACTTCTAAAACCATATTGCAATAAAGTTTATTTTTTATTTTTTAATAGATAGGTATCATATTTAATAACCGCGTAGCTCTGATTTATTATATTTTATTAACTTAGCGGGCGCCTTTAAATAACTAAACGAAAATTCTTTTTGATTTTTTAATTAGTCGGCGGTATTCTAAATTTGTAATTTAACTTTTATTTCAAGCTTTTTAAAAGACACAATATTTTATTTTTCATTACAAAACATAGCTAAGAGTCATCCCGGTTAAACAGGTTTTCTTTCCATCTGAGCTATGATACCACAGACAGACACACAGCTACACAGATAGACAAACATACAGACGGAGCCGTCAAACCTATAAAACCCGGGTCGGGGGTTAAAAAATAATGAAGGAGGCACTATCGAGTTTACGTTTAAATTCAATTACAGAACATTTAACTTTTCAGACTTACTTTCTATTTGAGTTTTTCGATTATGACACGTAGGTAGGTATAGATTAAAGGCATTTACTCACCATTATCATCCATAGTCTTGGTGGCCATGGATTGTTTTATTCCATTGATTTGTATTTCGGGCGTGTGCTCTTCGAATGCTTCGTTGATCTTGCCTTCTGCTGATTTACCATTTTCAGTTACAACTGAAAATTTTATTTCATAAAATTTATTATCATTTGCCGTATCACATTCACGGTTAAAATTACACGTAGACCGGAAACGAGAATACAGCACACATTATAATAATAATTGTTACTATGAGACACTGACCGGCAACGGAATCATCTTTTCTTGTGCAGCACATCTCATCAATTTTTCTGAAGAGTCGTTCACTGTTGAACATGAAAACGAAGTAGAGGACGTAAAGGCAAGCGAGAACTGTAGCCTCGTACCACATGACTCGTCCGTCCCACACGATTCCCACGAGGACGGCCACATTCAACATGTATATTAGGACATCTCTAGTCACAGGGCGAGACTCCATAATGATTGGCTGAAGCAATGGAGAAATTAAAACTGTAGTTGCGATATAAATGTTCATAGTTTCAATTGGAACGTAATGAGAACAGACATAGAACATCAATTAAAAAAAAAATTTAAATCCCCCGAGTACGATAAACAAATTAATCAAATATAAATAACAAGGAAAGTTGATCGAAAATTATGTAGTCAGGCTCTACATCATTTTGGATCATCTTTCCTTCTAATTTTTATTTTATTCCTTTTTTTCTATTGTGCTTGTTAATTTTACAATTTTTATTTAATTAGTATTAGTTATAAACAATTAAGTATGGTATATTTCGAAGTCGGCTATTCAAGCTCTTGATTTTGATACAGAAATGATTTGAAGAAAAACACATTTTGAAAGTTTGACAATATGGCGCTTGGAGGCCACAATATTTGTTTGACGTCACCTATCCTATGTGATCCGGATCGCTGTATGTGCCTGTGATTTTTTGACATCGGTGCAGATAATGAATACAGACATCCATACGGCCACCAAAAAGAATACCCTTCTTTTGGCTTTGCCGTATAGTAAAAAAGAAAATGAATTATTTATAGAAGATATTAAGAAAGAAGATACTACTTAGAACAAATCTAATGAAGCTGGAGATAACAATGGCACTTTTAAATAACCTGAAATAGTTTTAAGATTATTTTCCTATCCCTCGTTAAACAATGACTAATAGAATACTTAAATAATTTCGATATTTGTCTAAACAATTAACATAAAAACGTCCGGAAATATAGTACGACAATTCAATATTTACCCTAATGGCAGCAAGGGAGCCGACAGCTCCGACTCCGAGAGCGTTGAAGAGGGCTGAGCCGATGATAGTGCCGATGCCCATATCCGACTCGGACACGAAAGTGGAGATGGTGTTGACAAAGAACTCGGGACACGAGGTGGCGACCGCCATGAAAGTGGCTGCCGCAACATTCTGTTGAATCACACGTGAATGTTTTAGTGGAATACAATTTATGGCAAATTGTATTCTATGCATTTCGAAATGAGGCAAACGTTTAACCACAGATAGCCTTTTCTTATATCAAAGAAACGACAATATAATGTAGATAGGGCACTCGCATTATCGTGTACACCGAATCAACAAATTATAGGCATATTCGCAAGCAGGATCTTATAACTAGCAATTTTATTTTATCAAATTTATATTTTAAAAGGACAACGGTCACACATTGTCCTTAAAATATAACTTTTTTATATTATTGGCCAATGTCTATTACTAACCGTATTGTAATTTTACTCGTAATTTGTTATGTACGGACGGGCCTCTAACTTTGTTAAAACTGCATTACGATTCTTTCTGTTTTTGCTTAGGTAGCTTTAGTAGATTATGTAACTATACTATGTATAGCTTCGACGTTATCACGATATTTTGATGCCAGCTCAACATTTAGTTTCATAAGACCGGAAATGAGAATACAGTATTGGTGTTATAAAACCTATCTCTATTATATACAGTTTTATAACGCCAATATTTTCGGTATCGTTATTCATTCCGAATGTATCAATGAGTCACGACATAGTAATAATAGGCCTAGTGAATCGGATAAAAATGATACGCTATGCAATTTAACTCATGCAATATATTCTAAATTGTATTTTTGCTATTATGATGATAATTATTAGTTTATTACATTTACATAAGTTCGCGAACCGCATCATTACTTTGAATTCGCATCGCTTCCTCGCTAGCAATTAAAGTGTTTAATCCAACTTCCAAAATGCAGTCTTCACTGCGCTATTTATCTGAAGAATGTTTATTTAGCATTCTTTTGACAGCAAGACTGCACTCAAACTTATCTCAATTTGTTGTATCTGGTTCGATTATACCCACGAACCGGCAAGAATCTTCGCAGGGTAATTGATTTTCATACATATTATTACAAATATTTAAGTGACTATCCACATAATAACATCGCCTACAGTCCCTAGAAAATACAGCTTGATAGTAAGATTAACCAGTTCTGACTACAAACACTAATTAATTAAGTATAGCAGGTGTAAAGAGCCATTAGGTAACAACGGAGACTTACCTCCGGTATGTTAAGATCTTCGCAGATGAGCTCAACGCAGGGGATGAAGTAATCATTGCAGACAATCGCCAGCAAGACGAAGGCGTACAATCCGAAGAACAAATAAATTAGGAAGCCACCATGCAGCAGCTGCTCATCTGTTGGCAGAAGTGTTGTTTTTAAAGATAGTTTATTTAATGATGATGATGATCATCTCTTTTAATTAATAAAAAAATGGGTCCTCATTGACCCATGACGCATTATTGCTAAGCAAAGACAGTGACTAAAACAAGTAGGCGTAAACTCAGGGTTGTGTTTTCTTCAACATTCACTAGGTTTTTTAACTGTGAAAAACAACATATTTTTCAACTTAAGGTACAACAAGAAGACAATTTTATGTTCTTTATTCCACTAGCTACTCATTTCAATCTCCTTGTTTATAATGCTAAAATAAATTATTTCTAAATGCTTTTGCCGCGTCCTCAATAGGTTCGGCCTTTGAAGTTTGTATTTTTGGTTCTTCGCATTTATGATAAGCTTGAGCAGTTATATTAGATAAAGTTTTATAGAAAGCGTGACATGTGGCGCTGATTTATTACTGATAAATTATTACAATATACTATAATATTATGTAGGTACCTGTAAGCCATCCATCCGGAAAGCTATCGTCCGCATTTCCCGGCACGCACCCCAGCTCAACCAAGACGTTTTCAACGCGTTGGGTTCGTGTCGGATGCCAGGGGGTCCAATGCCACACATTGGCTTCGCGTTCCAGTTTCGCGGCCAAGTCCTCTGGTATCACTATCGAAACCGTGACTGGATTAGCATTTGTCCGGTTGCTGATGACATCTGAAAGTTATACAATTGTCAGCCATTTTCACAACTTAGTTGTGTAGAGCGATTATGCTTAATGTGATTTATTGTCTATTTATTGTGATTTATTACGTAGTTTCCGATGCGTGACCCCTAATTTCCAAATTATTTACTATTCATCTACTCGGTCAGGGGTTCCCAACCTATGCGCCGCAATGTCTCAGGGCGACACCCCATCACACATGGGGGTCGCGATATAGATAATAAAAAAAAGTCGTGCTTGAGTTATCCTTTCGAGTAAAATTAAAATCCGTTTTCAGTATTACGCGCCGTTCGTCCTTTGTTTGCTTTCCGAAACTTTTCATACTTCTATTAATTTATGACTTTTCATATACCCTTCAATAAGTAATAGATGTCACTAGAATTAAATATAACTCAAAACAGAAATATAAAAGAAATTAAAATAGATTCAGATAGCCGTAGCTGGTACCGTAGGTGGTCACAGTTTCTAAGGGCGATTTTTTGAGATTGATTTCTTAATCAAAAAATTTACGGTCACTCCTGTAGTCATAGTTTCGTGTCAGTTTAATTGTGTATATCAGTGAGCTTTGTGTTAAAATACTGACTATGTTTATTTGTGCTATTTGTGTTAAATGGAAAATGTGAGGTGTCAGGCAGGAGGCGTGGCTATCACGTTTTTGTCCAGTGTGGTTTATTCTAAAAACGTTCATGAAAGTCATTTGATTGATAATACATGGAATAAAAATAAAGCTTATGACACTCTGAACACAGATAACGTGATAAATACTTACTTATATCCGAATATCTGCATGGAAATGTAGTGTAAATCATTTTTTAAAGCGTGTTTTTTATCGCCGGCTGTCCAAAGGCTGTCTTGAATATGTTCGAAACCAGGCACTTAGGAACATTACGTTGGATAGTTTAGCGGATTAGGAAGACATAAGCATGCAGATATTTGTAGATTTTCGATTATGTACATACCTCTACGAAATATTGGTTAATGAGAAAAATTTATTCCTATAACATGGCTTCAATTAGGTCACATCACACTTTCAAAATTTTTTGTTTATGAAATCTGACACGGTTGGCTACATCACCTACTGCATCCGTGATAACACCGGGTGAACTAGGTGCCACGTCAGTGCTTCCCCTCGGTCGTGACGGCTACACTGAACTGGACTGAAAAACCGACCTTTCGTTCAGTGCGGTGGTAACAACCCGGGCGGGTTAAACCCTACCACCTAGTAAGGTAAGAAGGGAAGGGACCTACAGTTCTACGTAAAATCCGAACCACGGTCAGCCTCCAACGTTCGAGCGTTCACCCATCCATCCACTGACCGCGCCCAGGTGTGCTTATGATATAGGTTGTTGACGATTGTTTATTTTAAAACAAATATATATTCATCAATTTCACATACCGATATTTCACGCTCGAAGTATTATTGCACTAAACTTTTGTTTTTATAGTGTACTTTATAGATATCTATTTAATATCGTTAAATATAAAACGTGCAATACTAAACGACCCAGTCGAGCCGAATATTCTAGAGAAGCGACGTGTCATTTTGAAAGCGTCCGTCAAGTCACAACTGCACCACGTCTTGTGAGGAACTGATACGTCGCGTCGTATCTTAAGTTATTCCTAATAACCACCGGTCGTTTACTCTGTATCGTTAATAACACAGATTAGACGGTGCAAGGTAAAATTAATTATTTATGCCATAATAAGTACCTACCTATGCAGAGACCGCAAGTTAGTGCAAGCAAGGTGATAGTTGAAAATTTGCCCTGATGAGACATACTATACTTTTTTTAAAACTGACACGGTACCTACCTACAACATGCGCGATGCCAGCCCATAACACCTCAGTGAACTAGGTGCCATGTCAGTGCTTCCCTTCGGTCGTGCCGGCAACACTGAACTGAACGGAGAACACGAACTATTTACAAAGCCGTTTCGACCGACTTTTCATTCAGTGCGGTGGTACCATCCCGGGCGAGTTAAACCATACCACCTAGTAAGGTAAGAAGGGAATGAACCTTCAGTTTTACGTGGAATCCAAACCATGGTCTAGCGGTCGAGCGGTCATCCATCCAAGTACTGACCGCGCCCAGGTGTGCTTGTGAATACGGTCTACAAAATCTGAGTTATTTTGTTTAGTTATTGTCAGAGTATCATCACTCTCTACACGTATTTATATAAGTACCTACATAGGTAATGATATAAATAAAAAAAAACTAGAGAACAACAAATGAGAGAAGTAACATAATATTGGTTTTGGTACGGCGGCGCTGCATGAATGCTAAATACTTTCAAAAGTCAGTGCTGTGGCTTCGCGATACTTTTGGAGAGACATTGAATAATGAAACCCTGACCTGTAATTTTTACGAACTAATCTTCGTAGCAACTACATATCTAGCGACTTATGAGGACTTAAAAAAAGATACATTATCATTATCTGCGCAGCTGTATGCAATACACGCTCTATGGACACGGACGTAATAAAAATAAGAAATTTAGGAGCTTAATCAGACCTCCTTGTCGAAACGAAAGTAGAGTTAGTATTATCTAAAGAATATTGTATTATCTGCTCAAATCTCACATTCGCTATCGGGTTCAGTCATTCTGAATATTATTCAGAGCATCGTCGAGTGAATGATTGATGTGTCCAGTTTTATCGAGTTTTGTTGCAATTATCTGATTGGCTTTTCAATATCCTGTCAGGGGATTAAATACGTCGATCTGACGACGACGCAGGAATATGAAAGTTTTTGGCAAATTTTCATAACATCCGCTTTGCAAATTTTCATTATCATAGTGATAATTCATTGGAAATTGACATCGCCCGCGTGCTATCTTAAGCATAATAACGTGTTTTGGATCCAGTACCTACTGAGGGCTAGGTAGTCCTTAAGGATCGAAAACGAATAAAATTGTTAATGAATAAAATTGTACGTAAAGTTTGCCCCGAATGTATGAATTAATAAATATATTTTGGCACCAATGAACGAATGTAAGGTTCTTTTCAGCACTGCCACAAAAGGGGGAAGACGCTACTCCTATGTATATAGCAAGGCTTATGCCCCCAGTACAGTGCCCGGCAGTAAGCAATGAACATCGAGCGTTCAAAAGCGTTCGAAAGAGACAAATCCGACAGTCAAATCTTGTAGAGAGTCGTCTCTATCGCAAAGAGACGTGCGAGTTCGTGCGTCAGAAACAAGCGCTCTACCACCGGATTGTCTCTTTCTAAAGCTCGATGCTCATTACTTACTGCCGGGTGCTGTACCTACATCTACATCCGGCGACACCTTATACCCCCAATTGTATACCTATCTATACCCCCCAGGCGATGCTATGTCAGATCATGCCCGCGGCGCGCCTGCGTCAGTGATCGACACGATAATTCCGGAACCACAATAAATCCCCTCATTGTAAGATAAAAGTAATTAATTATTAGCATATCGCGAATATACCGGCATGCTGACTCGATGTCATATATTGTCATAAGCAAGATACTTGGGCTATTGAACAATATCTTTTTAGTTTTCATAGACCGAAGGGTTCGTTCAATGTTTAATTAATTTAATTCAATATTTAAAAAAAACGTCAATACGTGGAGTTCCTTAACAGAAACAAGAGTTTTCCAAACTACTGGAATCGTCAGAGAAAAATGAACGCCGCAGAAGTAAAAAAAAAATAATACTGACATATTCAGATATACTTTGGTATTGAGATTTAAATTCCATAGAGTAATAATTTTTTTTATAATATAATAACTACAAAAAGATAAATACGAGTAGTTGGCTAGTTTACTGTACCCTAGGTACTACAAAAGAGCGGGAAGGCTATAAATATGCGACGTCACCCCTAGTACGAAAGAGATAAGTTAGCTAGAGTTAGTCTAGAGTATATTTTTCATACAAATATAAATCGTTTGTGTTTTGTGTATGTATGTATGTAAAGACAAGACTAGACTAGACTTTTTTGTCATTGTATTAGTGACATTTCTTCCACAAATTTCTCGCTGTCCCCAAATTTGGGGCCAGGCCACCCGGTGGGCATTGGGAACTTTCAAGTAAATATCGTGTTTTTGCCAGCAATTAATTTAAGCCATAATATAGATATATGTTTTTTATTTTTCTACGTACGTTTTTCATTGCAAAAATGCCTTTAAAATAAGATATGCGTGTACATGAACGCACACACAAACTCTCATATTTGACAAAGCGTACGCCATTTTCTCGTTCAGTTTCATCTCTATAGTCTTAACTCTATGGGTACTACAGAACGAGAACGTTTATCAAGCTGAGTTGTGTCGTTTTAATGAATTTATTTCGATAATTTAGTACACAGATATTTTACGCACTGAAACGGTTTATGTGCGGGTGAATTCTTCTGATATAACTACTGGACGCTGTAGGCGAACTTATTGCATAAAGAATTTTCTTTCACTCATTCGTGATTTTTCTTTTAATTTCTTTGATGTATAATATCTATCGTATATACATGGACAAAACTCATTATATCACACCAACCTCAAACTGTTCGCATCGGCGCGGCGGTTCTTACCGGCTAGACACTATAGAATACATAGAGACAACATAGGTACATAGAACAAAACCCTTACCTGTGTGTTGAGCGGAGGCCGTTGCGCTCACAATGGAGAGTAGACAAAGGGTGCACCACCACTTTATCATCGCGTATGAACTGAACGCCATGTTGAAATTATTGAGAACCGCTCAACGTTGTCTCGTAAGTACGGAGATGTGGTCCTGTTGGAACAACAATACATTCACGTTAGGTAGATAGATAGAAAGGGCTTACTTTTTTGCTCCAAGAAACATTTACGTGGATTAAAATGTTTACATGAGGTGCAAAGGCGCACTTTTTCCTTATATAGTTTCTTCCAGTCAACCTTTGAATGTTAGATATACAATTCATGTAGGTAGTGGAATGTAAATACAACCAGTTAGCCCGACTACAGCATCTTCGATCAACTTTCGTTGTTATTTCCTTCGTTTTGCGTAGTCAGGCTTAAATTTTTTTTTTATTTCCTTCATTTTAGTTCTAGACCATTAAGTGTAGTATATTTTTGAAATTTACGTTTCAAGCTCTACCCACACACTGGGCGCGAGTATCATTGCCCACTTCATAGGTTTTTATTTATTTATTTAGTTTGAGCTAAATAACAGTATGAGCATAAAGAAAACAATGTATAGCAAATAATAAGTAGGTGGTACTAAATTTTAAGTAATAACATTACTTTACATGTATATGCATTTAATTATAACTTTTGGTTGTCTTTTTTCTGCTTAAAAAGATAAATTCCTAAATAGGTTTGTTATTAATTAGCAGAAACAAAATAGTGTCTGAACATATGTGGTAGAGTAATAACTGTAATTTTTAAAATTAATAATGAAGAACATATTTAAAGAATCTTTGTTTTCTTACCTCGCCCTTCGTCTATGCAAAAGAAAAATCACTCACAAGTTAATTATATCATAAAAAAGCGTCTAATTCATTAAATCCTAATTAGCTCTCACACAAGGTAGGTACAGTACAGCTTCGACGATTTTGAAATTATTCAATTAATTATTTAATTAGATTAATTTAATATAATTAGACACGATAGTCGTGGATCACTTTTTCGAGCGCGTGTTTCTAAGGAGCTGCTTGCGAACTAAGGCATACATCAATGACTCCGTCGCTTTAAGTATGTACTGCCAATTGATAAGACGCTCCAACTCGATTGAAGTTTTATTACCCGTCTATGCTCGATTAGATGCCTCTGATAACCCGATTTTTTTGCGATAAACACCTGCAATCATCTCCCCAGCCATTAATTTGATTAAAAATATCAATGTCTATTTATCAACCGACTAGGACAGAAGGATTTTAATACCTTTTTTTTTATGCCAAGGACTCGTATCAGCGTCATGCTTCAAATATTAAATTGTCAAGTTAACTTCTTTCTTTCGTATACACCTTGAAACAAGACGTCAGTGCGGCCAAAGTGTGACCAAAGAAGTAGGTCTCTCGTATGTTGCGGAAATGAAACTTATGAGTGATCAAGAAAAGAAATATCTTGCTAGGGGAGCATACGATGCACTCAGAATATATTACAGCTATCTTACCACAAACAATACTGCACTTCTTACTGAAGTGGTATTGAGGATCACATCGCGCTGGCAACGTCACATATTACTATACAATCACACAATCACTGTGTGGGGCCGGCACTTAAAAAGGATAGCACCACTGCATCTCTCCCCGCGCATGTCGTAAAAGGCGACTAAGGGATAAGGACAAAGTGCCATGTTAAAAGGCGACAGCCTAGCCACCTCTCACCTACGCACGGTCCTGCAGTCAGTCATGCGGCAGGTGGGCCTACGTGCCTTACTTTCTGCTTTCTTCCTTAGTTATCTTTTCCTAATACATTGCTAAATGTGGTGGTCGGTTTTGTGCTGTAATTTACAAGAGTACTTGCATCACAACACCGATCACTCTGCTAACGCCGATTGTCCGGATACAGCGTGTGGTATGTATGTATGTCACAAAATGTCATTTGCAGTAGAGCCTAACGCACACACCCCACCATAATGTAATTAATAACCTACCATGACTTCAATCAATCAATCAATCAAATATACTTTATTGTACACCATAAAACCATGGAACACAAGGCGAGTTTATTGCAATGCAACATTCTATACAAACTAACCTTTGGGATATAGAGAAGCGTGTAGGGCGGACAATGCAGTGCAAAAGTTGAGTGTTAAGCATAAAACATTTAAATATATGGACGCAAACATAAAATAAATACCATATTATGGTAAGTAAATACTATGACTTTAGTATGGATTGTTCGTCAATGTTTTGTTCCCAACAATGGATCGCCCGCACGTGATCAAAGATAAAATGCTCTTAATGGGGAGTCATGTAAAATTGTTCGTCTTTCGTTCTAGCTTACACAACAAGGTGACATCACTCTCTTAGTTCTGCGGTTGGGCTGAGCAATCCCCAAGGATGCATTGACGTCTCCCAGAGATAGTGGTCCTGCACAAAACGGCTGATTTTCCTGACGTGTGTCCTCTGGATTATATGACAAAGCGTAGCGTAGCGGCGGGCGGGTGGCCGAGTGGTTTGGGCATCGGCTTCTCATGCGAGAGGTCCGCGGTTCGAATGCGGTCGGCGTGTACCAATGAGTTTTTTCTGACGAAAAAATTTACGTGTATACCTACACCTGCTGTTTAACCGTTCGTTCCGTTGCCCCTTACTAGGTGGTAGGCTCAAATTGTAGCCGACTGGGTTGATGCCACCGTAGGTACGGGATGTAAGATAACCGCATAGCAGCCTCGGTTGTGTTCTCCTCTAGTCTATCGTAAATCCAGGGAAGTCTCCGGTATGGCACCTACCTTCTCGTAGGTGATATTGGCTGTTCGGAGCATGTGCTTTGGCCCCTTAGACTCAGTCACCCATACCGGATTACATAAAGAAAAATGGTCAAGAGCGTGATAGAACCCGAGACCTACGACCATGTATGAAAAGCCACATGACTTGTCATGTCAGCCTCGGTAGCTCAGTGGTTCGGTCTGTCGACTGTCGGTCGTGATCATAGGCGCACCTGTGCGCGGTCAGCACTTATATGGGTGACCGCTCGACTGTTGGAGGCAGACAGTGGTTCGGATTCCACATTAAACTGTATAGGTCCCTTCCCCTTCTTGCATTACAAGGTGGTAGGATTTAACCCGCCCGGGATGGTACTACAGCATTCAATGTAACGTCGTCGTTGGTCGGAACGGCTATGCAAATAGTTCGTGTTTTCCTTCCTGCAGTTCAACGTAGCCGGCGCGACCGAATGGAAGCACTTACATGGCACCTAGTTAACCAAGGTGTTATAAGCTGACATCACAGATCTAGTAGGCGATGTAGCCAGCCGTGTCAGTTTCCATAAAAAAAAGAATAGTAATAGTTGTCACAGGTGTTTCAGGGACACGACACGTGGAGAGATTCGTTTGACGAGTCTACTTACGCCATTGGGAAACAGGCGTGACTTTAAATCGTATATACATAATTATATGCGTACATAAAAGCGCGGCCTATTTTCCTTAACTTTCTATAGTGTGATAGATAATACAAGGCGGAGAGGGAAACCCGGTCAAGTGCGAACTTTGTCCACACCGTAAGGGTTTCTTTCCATTCCTTTCTTGCGCACAATGAGTGCGTACGCGCCCACTTGTTACTAAAATCTCAAATTATTTTTTCTAATCTATGAACGTTTCAATTGTGAAAAATACTCTAAGCTCGTCGCGTAGCAGGTGGTTCTGCGTGCCTTAATTGCTGCTTGATAAATGTGGTGTGTAATACTCAGTAGAATTTTTACAAACAACGGAACAAAGCTGTTATCTTATGTAATGTTCAGTAGGCAGATAGGTGTAAGTGAATGACCGGACGAGAGACCCTGTTCCCATAGCTCAGGAAATTATATTTTGGGAAACAGGGATAATTTTTGAAAGTACTCTATTATGTATGAACAATACACAAAATTCTTTCTTTTCTTTCTTCTTTCGGTGTTGTGCTGTAATTTACAAGAATACTTACAAAGCACAACGCTGACTACTCTGCTTACCCCGATTGTCGGGATACAGCGTGTGGTATGTATGTATGTATGTATGTACCCTAAGCGTTTAGGAGTGTAAGACTCTAAGTGTGATAGACACGTGCGTAACAAACTTCATGAGATCTTTCCAGCGTGGCTGGCCAAGGATAACTAAAAGGGCTAGAATGTTTGCAGGCGTAACTAAAAAGTAACTTATGTACGTGATCAGCCTTCGCATCACCGCCTAAAAGCACAACGAGCCATTTTGTTGTTGGATTAATGTTCTACGTCCTCTCCAAGTATTCATCTCTTCTAGTTTATTATCATTGTAGGACAAACTGAATCCTACTGTACCATCGCATTAAGCGTAACATGCATATAGAGGATTATCCTTAAGGAAATATCAACCTTAGTCAAGTTTCCGACATAATATTCTGTTCAGTTAAACTCAAAAAACACTGACTCGATTCAAATGTAGTTTATTTTCAATTCTCACGCTCAACTCTTTTGGTACTACCTACTTACATTCCGCTATATATTAATCGAATCTCCAAAATCCAAAGGTTGATGGTAAGAAATCTCAGGGATAAGTCCGCCATTGCACCTTATGTAAATTTTCTAATGTAGGTACTTTTACTGTTAAACGTTTATTGGAGCAATAAAGCATTTTATATCATATATTTAGTTTGCACTGACAGTGCAAGGCCACAGAACAACGATCAGCGACCGTCTTCCGGCCACTTATCATCACACTACTAACAAACTAATTTACATATTTATTCTTTATTTTTCACTGTCATTGCACGTCCCCTTCGAGCCGGATTAAAATCGTTATGGGTAGACGGCCCATTGATTAAAGTCTTGATAAGTTTATGGTACGTGATGTTCGTATGTGGAGAATTTTCCAAGCAAAGCCCTACGTACAACAGTCGTAGCCGCTTTGGCAAAATAATTGTTATACTAGGGTGTTTTCCTCCTTCCTAAGTTACTATCCTGAACACAATGCGATCATGCAATCAAGTTTATTAGCTCTCAGTTATCCGTTTATTATGACAGTGAGTTTCCGGGCCCCGATCTCTTGGAAATGCCTGTGAATTCCGACTATCCGTATAACCTGCTATTGACGATTGATCAGAGGGTTCGTGAATTATGAGCCCGAACGTTAGAAGTAAATTGTATATCCAAAACCACGATGAATTTGCATATTAGGTAGCAACTTACACGTAATGAGTCGGCGAGAAGCGCCTACTTAACATCTCCCCATTCAGCCATAGATAAACAGTAAGCATGTTTCGACAGTAAGCATGTTCTAAGATAACGCCAATGGTGGTAATGAGATATAAATTGCAGTATCAGATAAAACATTAAATACAGCATTGAGCGGGGATTCACACTCTCTTCAAAATGGAGACAAGCAGGAAAAATCCTGGATGCAGGTAAAAGCACGAGATTCTGAAGAATATACTCTTTTCCGAAAATCAATAAGCCTCTGCAAGTCTTCCGAGAACCGATTAATTAATAAAAACTTATAGCGAATTGATTAATGAGTATTATCCAATAAGATCTAATACCCCTTTGAATGTATCGTTATCGGTGTCGTCCTTCGCTTCGAGCTAAGTATAACCGCACTGAATTACTGGTTGATACGAATGCAAGATCAAAGTTCGCAAGCGTTATCGCGTATCGAAGCGGTACGTATATAAGTAACGAAGGGAAAAGGGTACACACACCGGTCTACGATTCTGCTTCTACGTTCCTTTGCTCTGTGGTTCCGGGCTGAACATATCGATGCACTGTATTGTGTAGAATTCTTTCTAATTAATACAGTGGAAAGTCTGTAACGGCGCGCGGCGTCGGCGCGCCGTCGGTTGGTCGGTGTAGCAACGTCAGTTCTATGTTCCCTATATGCGACAACTACTCCATCAATTCGCATGGGATATTCACTCGCGTTTTCTGACACTTTTGAGGATGGCCACAAAATACTTTTCCGCTAAGGGGTAACGGAACAGCTAGTAGTAAATTTATATTCATTATACATCACGAAACATCAAATTCAACCTTCTTACATTCACGGGTGTCACCTGTAATGTGTAAACACTTTGCGGTGTAAAGTTTTGCATGATATTTTTAAGCTTTTTCTACTGAGCTCACATTTCGATTTAGAGTTAAAGTTTAAATGGGCATAAAATAAATTGTTAGTAAAATAACTATGTTTGAAACGAACACTTTACCTGTTACGTTGACAATCGCAAGTTCAGCTTATGGAAACGGAGATTCGAACAACAAATATATTTCAAACTAGTCTCCTCCTGACCAACAAACTCTCAATTTCGTCGATATTACGTTCCTCACGCACTTTATGGACATTGAGGATAATATCGGATAATGCAATAACTGAGTTTATTTATATTTTATTGATAACTTTTAAAATTGCTCAAACGTTATGCAATAACCAATCGTGAAACCTGACTGACTTGAAATAAAGTTACTTGAAGAAGGATACTACATTATGTAGTCAACTATTTACACGCATTGAGGAAAATCGCTATTGAATATTGTCCATGTTCAGGCATAAGTAGACCGTATTCCTCAGCCGAAACATAATATGACGCTTGTATGGGTTTTTCGTACTCAGGTACTGACATCACTATTATATGGGATCTTCACGCGCCACGGTCTGATATACCTTTGACGCTTCATTCATACTCACAGTGTTTTTCATAAGTATAAATGCTACGTGGGTTTAAGTAGGTATGTACATACTTACATGCTTGGAAAACGAATATTTCTTCGAAATAATAATTTCTCTAGAGTTTTTCCAAATTACTATTTCAAGTCAATTTAAATTTTTGACAATTTTAAAGAGCTCTCACACTCAGACGGCTCCAAGAGTAACGATGAAAAAATTACTTGAATCCACCAAATGCAAATTAGGTGTATTGGAAAACACACTAGTATTTTCGACTTATATTTCGGTTTCAATAAAACTCATATAATAGTAGAAACAATATCATCATTTTATTTGCAAAATTAATACAGTGTAATATTCAATTCATTTCAATTCATCGGGGTAATACTTGAGCAGCCTGGCTGTAGGCAATTCCTGCTCTTGATAGAACTCGCATGCCAGCAAGAATTCACGCTTCGAGTACTCATCGCCGTTGCAGTATAACTCGCCTGAGGGAATATGCAGGTATGTATAGATTTATGTTTTCATCCGACTATTTAAAAAGTCAGTTTACAGTTATGAGTTAATTTTTTTAATGTAAATAATTAACTTAAAATGTTGTGTATTATGTATTTGACATAATATAGAGCACCTTAAGGCTAAGGGGTATAAGATTTGCCAACTTTGAGAAAGGCAACGGAGTCAGATTTCTAAGATTGGCGTTCATCACTTTCTTTTAACGAGTGCATTTCTGTTGAGGACCTCTTGGACCATGGTTCAGATCCATGGCTAAGTGTAGGTCCCTTCCTTAGTTCAGCCCACCTAGAGATACCCACCGCGTTGAACGAAGATCACTCGAACCGGCTGCATATGAAAATTACTCCTTGTTTTCCATTTAGATAGTAGTGAGTGTTAGATTTACCGTTGTCCATAATGGCGACAGGGTCCTTTGACTCGAACCCACCCACGCAGTAGTGATCCTCAATAAGTTTTGGGTTCCAGTACATGACGGCGTCGCTGCACGATGTTCCGGCAATCGGCAGAAGAATGCGGTCCTGGAAACCAAACCATCAATAACGTGGACTGTGAAGGAAAAATATTGACAACTTACGATTACCTATCAGTCAGTCGACAAGAGAAGTAATACAATTTTAAGCCATTTATGTTTGTTCAAAAATCAATAAAAGGAGGAAGCAGTAGTATACGTCAATGCCATATAAGAAAGTCAGTAAGTAGGAGGTCAGTTTATGCGTCCTCTGCTGGACATACACCTCTCGAAATTTCTAAGTTCATGTTTCGAGTTCAAGCGTATAATGTCAGAGTAGAGTACAATATAATGAAATATAGAACAAATGTTAGCTAACAATATACATAGAATGTATTTTGAACCTGACATTTTGTATAAACATTCTTCACGACTTAGCGCATTTGGCTTCAAGCTTTCATCCTTAATGGATAGAAGAATATTTATTCATGTATTTTGTTTTAAGATACAGCATAGTTTGAACTATATGAAAAGATATTCCGATAAAATATACTTTTAGCGAGTTCTTGGAAATCTAGGTGATTTGAACACGAATTCGGTAGTTATAAAAATTCATGTAGAATTGAATTTTAAAAGGCGACTAAGGGATAAGGACGAGATTCCGTGCTAAAGGGCTACAGGCTAGTCACCTCTCACCTTGGCACGATCCTTCCACCGAGTCGGGCAGCAGGTGGGTCTTTGTGCCTTACTTGCTGCTTGATAGTTATCTTGTCCGTATACTTTGCTAAACGTGGTGGTCAGTGTTGTGTTGCAATTTTCCAGAGTCCTTGCAGCACAACACCGATTACTCTGCTTACCCTGATTGTCGGGATACAGCGTGTGTGGTATGTATGTATGTATGTATTTATTGAATTTGATCGAATCATTAACAATCAGTACCTTGCATACAATTTTGTTATCAACAATGGGCTCCAGCACTGCGCTAGTGCAGTAGTACTTCCTTTCTTTTCTCGTAATCACCGTGCTGATGTCTAGCACGGTCATGATGCTGTTTCCTGTCAATTTAAAAAATAATATGTCTTCATGGCAAGGCAATGTGTATTTGATGAGTCCAGCCAGAACTAGGTGTCCCTTGGTTAGTGTCGTCAAGCGAAGAACCACACTGAATATGTATTTGTGTGAATGATATTTTTGAAGCGAAGCTTCTTGGGATGGGGACCTAACTCAGAAAAAGTTAAATATTACAAAAGTAAGTCACTAAGGGCGAGGCCGACGGACAAGCTACGTTTAGTTCGGTTAACGATACGCTTTTCCGAAGAATATGACCCACCAACATTTTCGTAACAGAATTTTGTACTCTATTTCTCTAATGTAAAACACCGTTTTCTAATGTAAAGCACCAGTGAAGGAATTTTTGAAAAATTATATTACTGCAGACGCCACACCCCATTTATAATTAGTGGGGATGGAATCTGTCACACAAAGTTCCTTCTAAAACTCCCAAGGAAGGCTAATAAAAGTTTCAAAGTATCAGAGTGCGACTAAGATTAGAATAACATGTAACAATAGGTATAAAATTATACGGATACCCTTCTTTGCGTTAATAGCGTCCAGGTCCCTGGAGCCATGCCTCTGAACCTGTTTGCTGAACTGATCCCCCATCACTTCGACCAGCCGGTCCAGACCTTCCACGAACTCATTTATTGGACCTGCAATAAAAGCTCTTGACACAGATACTTCGAGTTACGGTTAACGTATCTATAATCTCGAATTATTTCTTCCTGACCGATGTGGCAATAAACTTCTTTTTCGGTAGGGATGCGAAACAGTGACCACGCTGATATGTATATCGATGCTAAACTAAACCACGATTCATTAGCGCGTATCAAAAACTTGGTATGTGAATTTGGAAACTTAGCTGTGTATTAGTTACTTGTAGACATCTACACTATATAATTATGAGTTTGTAGCAGTGGCTGTGGAAACCCTTGGTCCCCTGTGCGAGGAGGCGAAGGGATTTCTCAAAGAAATAGGGCGCCGTCTCGAGGAGACTTCGGGGGATACCCTGATATATCGATGCAAAACTAAACCACGATTTATTAGCGCGTATCAAAAACTTGGTATGTGAATTTGGAAACTTAGCTGTGTATTAGATACTTATAGACAACTACACTATATAATTATGAGTTTGTAGCAGTGGCTGTGGAAACCCTTGGTCCCCTGTGCGAGGAGGCGAAGGGATTTCTCAACGAAATAGGGCGCCGTCTCGCGGAGACTTAAGGGGATACCCGTGCTGGATACTTCCTGATGCAGCGCATCAGCATGGCTGTACAAAAGGGCGATGCCGCGAGCGTTATGGGCGCATTCCCGTCATCGGGCCATTTGGATGAAAGTTTTAATGGATGCGTGATTTTTTATTAGGTTAATTATTTTAAGTTATTATGTTATGTTGTGTTATGTTATATTGTCTTCCTACATGATTAAAAATATCGGTTTGCCACTATATAATATTATAAAGAAGTAAAGTTTGTAAGATTTTTAGTTTGGATGTAGGAAGTAATCACGAAAAATACGCATTCGATTTTAAAATTCGTTGACTAATATTTAGAATGGACCTTTAGGATGGACTTAGGCTATGCGAGCGAAGCCGCGGGCAAAAGCTAGTCTCTACTTCTTATGAAAGGGAACGTCTGTCTGTATGTATGTATTTTTAAGGCCTACTTCGAAACCACTCAACAGATTTTGATGCAGTTTGCACCAATGGAAAGAGTAGTTCTTAATATTTACTTTAGGCTATACCATCACGCTACAAAGCTTTAGGGCTGATCTGTATCAAAGAAATTATAGTGTGGACGGGAGAGAGAGAGAGAGAATACAAAAGAAGCGATAGTAAAAGGACGATAAAATATGACAGAATCTTAATTTCTTAATTCATTTAAAAATTAAAACTGACAGCAATTGAGAGCTTCATTTTCCTTTAAAAAGTTCGCTAGTTTATGCCCTTTCCAACGATGTACCACGTGTCATACAAATCATTCACTATGTGGCAAAAATTAGGGATACTTTGCAAGAGTCTAAACATTAACAATGGAAGCAGTAGTAAGTAGTTGGAATTGAAATTGAACAGTACGCGCGCGACCGGTACATGTTCTAAATTTGAAAACGTTCTCAATAAGTGAAGCGACCACCGATAAGGTGGCCCTGTTACAAAGTTGTTATCGTTCTGTTCTGGTCTCTGTCCCTAATTTTGGCCACATAGTGAAACATTTGTATGGCATGTGGTATTGGCACCGTTGGAAAGGGCGTAAACTAGCGAACTTTTTAAAGGAAAATGAAGCTCTCCATTGCTGTAAGTTTTTTTTTATGAATTAAGAAATTAAGATTCTGTCATATTTTTACTCGTCGACGGGACTTTGGGAGGTCATAAGTCCTTTTTATGGTATTAACTTCATCAAATGATATTTTTCCTATAACAAGGATACATCATAAAATTAAATGCATTATATTTCGTGCAGGTATAATCTTATACAAAAAAGTTACAAGGGGATAAAGCTGAGATTTTGGTAATTTTCAAAAATAAAGAAAAAAATTTTTATCTCGATACCACGTGAGACAAAAGGTGTCATAGGTCAAAACCTTGCAAATGACCCCACTTACCTACAAAAGGTCCATGTGCCGAACACCCTGTACTATATATATATATTAATAAAAATTTCATTGCATCACAAATTAACAATAAAAACAGTATGTATGTATATGTATACAGGTGTCCCAGAAACCGATGATAATCCTTTAACAGGAGATAGGGCTGCTAATTACCTCTCAGAATATCTAATTTTAGGTTTAGTAAAAATGGCTTAGTTTTTGAGATATTGTCATTTTTGTAAAAATCCAAAATTTTCTCCCTCAGCTCATTTTTTTAAACGCCACAAGTACAAATGTAAGATTTTCTTAAATCTAGTTTTTGTCAAATATTTCTGAACAGTAAGGCTTTCACACGTTATAATTTATTTTTTCATGTTTAATCCTGTTTAGCTGAAAAACGACTTAAGAGCCAGATGTTAAAAAAATTTCAGCCTCATCCCAGGAGTTTGGCCCTTCGCGGTGAAAAAAAAATTACTACACTAAAGTGGCATTATGAGACAAAAATACGCCCAGCTAATGTAGTTTTTAAAATGGTACATTACTTACCGATTTGCCCAATAATTTATGAGATATTGTTATTTAACTGCAAAAAGACCTCGGAATTTGATAACTGTTCTACCAACTACGAATTGGAATAAAATAAACACTTGAAGTAATTGGTCTTTATTAACCAGTTATAGTAGATGTTCAAATTGTTTACAACCTGCACAAATGCTAGCTCGACATCTTCTCACAAATTCCCGGTTGATGCGTCGAGCAAGTACTCGATGCAAGTGCAGATACGTCCACCTATGATATGTAAATAGTTTGTGTTTTCCGTCCAGTTGACTATAGTCGGCACGACCGAAGGAAAGCGCTGACGTGGCACCAAGTTCACCTGGTGTTATGGGCTGACATCACGGATGTTGTAGGTGATGTAGCCAACCATGTCAGTTTACATAAAAAAAACCTGAGCTACTGCCGTAATTCTTTCTTTGAGCTCTATCAAGTTTTTCACCGGTTTTGCGTAAACTTTTTCTTTTAAATAGCCCCAATAATAAGAATCTAACGGATTTAAATCCGGATACCTAGACGTCCGATCCATCTGTGGGGATATGCTTGGTCTAAAAAATTACGCACTTCTCTAGCGTAATGGGCTGGGCAGCCATCATTTTGCAACCACCTCCGTATGGCCAATGGTACATCTTCTAAGAGGCTCTGAAGCTCATGTTGCAGAAACTCAAGATAATTCGCCCGTTTAAAGTCTCTACAATTCAACGGACGTCTTGTGGCCTCCTAGCCACTTGCATCCCCACAGATAGACCGGACGTCTAGATCACCGGATTTAAATCCGTTAGATTTTTATTATTGGGGCTATTTAAAAGAAAAAGTTTACGGGAAACCGGTGAAAACTTGATAGAGCTCAAAGAAAGAATTAAGGCAGTAGCTCAGGTTCTTTTTAATTATTTAATTTTTTTATGGAAACTGACACGGTTGGCTAAATCACCTACAACATCCGTGATGACAGCCCATAACACCGGGTGAACTAGGTGCTATGTCAGTGCTTCCCTTCATTTCGCAAACTTATGTAAACTGTCATGGTTGGCTACATCACCTACAACATCCTTGATGTCAGCCCATAACACCGGGTGAACTTGGTGCCACGTCAGTGCTTCCCTTCGGTCGTGCCGGCTACACTCAACTCAACTGGACGGAAAACACAAACTACATAGCATAGGTGGACGTATCTGCACTTGCATCGAGTACTTGCTCGACGCATCAACCGGGCATGAGAAGATGTCGAGCTAGCATTTGTGCAGGTGGTAAACAATTTGAACATCTACTTTAACAGGTTAATAAAGACCAATTAACTTCAAGTGTTTATTTTATTCCAATGCGTACTTGGTAGAACAGTTATCAAATTCCGAGGTCCTTTTGCAGTTAAATAACAATATCTCATAAATTATTGGGCAAATCGGTAAGTGATGTACTATTTTAAAAACAACATTAGATGGGCGTATTTTTGTTGCATAATGCCACTTTAGTGTAGTAATTTTTTTTTTCACCGCGAAGGGTCAATCTCAAGGGATGAGCCTGAAAAAATTTTAATATGTGGCTCTTAAGTCGTTTTTCAGCTAAACAGGATTAAACATGAAAAAATAAATTATACCGTGTGAAAGCCTTACTTTTCAGAAATATTTGGAAAAAACTAGATTTAAGAAAATCTTACATTTGTACTTGTGGCATTTAAAAAAATGAGCTGAGGGAGAAAATTTTGGATTTTTACAAAAATGACCATATCTCAAAAACTAAGCCATTTTTACTAAACGAAAAATTAGATATTCTGAGAGGTAATTAGCAGCCCTATCTCCTGTTAAAGGATTATCGTCGGTTTCTGGGACACCCTGTATAATATATATGAAAATAAATAAATAAATAAATATTGTCAGTCGACAGCATCTATAAATAATCGACAACAAAAGTCTACGTTCGTTCCTGCCTAGTGCCGTGCCGCTTCACTAGTTTTATAGGACAGCATATAATATATTATATAGTCTTTCTTCGGAATGATTTATGGCTCGAATGGTCAAGATAGTTAAATTCTACAATAGGAAAAATAATGTAGGAAAGAAGGAAAGGAAGAAAGAAAGGATTCCTCCGGAGAAAGGAAAGAATGCGGAATAAAGAAGGAAAATAAGCATGAATGAAGAAAGAAAAGAAAGAGAAAGAAAAAACTAAGAAGTAAAAAATAAAATAGCAAGTTGATAAAACTCGATTGCGAAAATTTTCCAGTATATCCGCCATAATAGATATCACAATATATTCTGTGAAAATTCAATAACCTACCTATTAAGATTCAAAGGATAATTTATAGTTAGGACGGACGGACGGACGGACAGACAGACGGAGGAACAGACGAAGTAGTCTTAGTAATAGGGTCCCGTATGGATACGGAACCCTAAAAAGGCCTAGATACAGGCCTAGATGTAGGTCTAGATACATCTTGATAGATGTAGGGCCTTCCCAACCCCAAACCTTCGGCATGTTAAAGACTGATTTTATTATTATTGCTCTCCCACAGTGTGCAGCATAGCGTCGTTGCAAATTTAAAATCTCCTATGTGTCATTTTTACCTAAAATGAGTTTTGCAGATATTTGAAAAGCCAATTTGAAAAGCTACCTTATGCAAAAACTCCCATGTGAATATCATATTATTTCACTGAGTGAAGTCCAATTTATAAATTATCTTATGTGTCAGCCCACATTTAATTGTTAATCAAAATATTCTATGTGTCTGATGGACACATAAGAGTTTATAGCAAAGAGCTTTTGATACGTCATTGGGTTACAGTAGTAATTTTGTTAAAAAAATTGTAAATTAAAATCTCCTATGTGATCATTCGATGTCAAGTGCGGCTACATCACAACCATTTCTTATTAGAAATGGAGCACAATATTACGCTATGCACGAGATAAAGTAAGATGGCTAATTAGAAACAAACTATTGGTTACTTACTAGGCAAGGTCACGTGTTACTCGCCTCAGAGTTAGGCCACTTATCAAATAAAAAATTTTTTTTTTTTTATTTTATCAAAATGAGTGATTTTTAGACAATGAAATTCCGCATCCGATCAGGTCTACGCAGATTAATGTAAATCAAGGAAATATTGTGCAGGCGAACAAAAAGGCTAGGACTTTAGGAAAGCCTACCTCCGATTTAAGAAAATACCTGAGGGTAAATATAAACAGTGTGTCGAAAACCACGTTGCTCGCATACAAAGTTGAATACAGATTCAAAATCAAACGCATTACGGAAGAAGACCGTGAAAGGATTCGTTTGTGCTTTTGGAATCTCAAGACATGGGCGGAAATGTATTGTCAAGTATTGATGTAAAATAGTAAGGGCTGTTTTATTATACAAACGATACCTAAACACATTGATTTGTTTCAATTCATTTCCTTTAAAAAACTCCGATGTGACAACAAATTTACAAATAAAATCTCCCATGTGTATAAAAAACAATTAAATAGGGTTTTCTATCTACGTCACTTATTGTGAAAAAACAATTCCTCTTTCCGTACATTTCAAATACATGGTTTGTCCAAATAACCAAAGCAGGAAAAATATTTTCTAAGATTTTTTTTCAGGAGACAGTTTTTTTTTTTTTCTCGAAAAGTTACTTTTTACACATAGGAGATTTTAAATTTGCAACGACGATAGAATGTACAAAAAAAAAACCCCTGTTTGATTTGTTAGTTTCTCACCGATTATACTGACAATATCATCTAACTCGAAATTATCATACGTTTCATAAATAAACGAAATATAATTTTATAAAGTAATTAATTAGTCACCTGTGCCGAAACTTGCGCCGTCCAAATAGTTGAGGAAGCTGTTGTATTTCAGAGCCTCGTCAGATTCTAAATCGTCCATTACCGGTCTCTAGGCATACAGTAGAGGTTGATGTAAACATAAAAAGTTAAATTACAAAAACCCCCGACCCATTAAAAAGGCAAAAATAATTTCCGTTTATTTAGTCGTCTCGAGATCGCTAAGTAATTAACCGCGAAGCTCTGAGTTTTCATATTTTATTTACTTAGCGGCCCCCGACGCCTTTAAGTAACGAATATTATTTTTACTAAGTTCGTTTTTTAAATTTGTAATGTAATTTTTTTTCATGCTTATTAAGGGACCTAATATTTAGATTACTTCATTACAAACATAGCTAAGAGCCCTACTGGGTTTTATTTTAATTAAGTATCTTAAAAGAGACATAATTTTTTTTTTACTACATTACAAACATAGCTTAGATCCGTTAGCAAAACTAAACCATCAAACTGGTTTAGCTTTCTAATAAAAAAAACGCACCCTAAGTTCATCCGTTAGACATAATTTTTCGATTACTTAATCATTACTTCATTAATTGTTTACTACATAGCTGAGATGAGAACCATTCCGCTTAAACTAGCTTTCTAATAAAATCAAAGTTAAATTACCAATTTAAATACCCCCTAACACCCCTGACACAACAAAGCCCTCAAAAAGTAAAAAAAAAAATCAGCTTAGTTAATCTCGGGTCTCGGGGGACCGAGTTTAATTTTTTTTACTGGGCGGTTCCTTACTTAGAGAAAGTGCTGATGATCTTCGAATCGGCTAACCTAATCTTCATGAAGCATAGCTAAGAGCCATCCCTGTTAAACCAGCTTTTTGATAAAAAAACCGCATCCAAATCGGTCCATCCGTTTGGTAGCTACAGACAGCCAGACAGACAGACTTAGGCCTCACACTCCTTTTACATGGAGAGTTAAAAAGGTAAAGTGTGAAATGTCGAAAACTAAGTTAACTTACAAATTTTCCACTCCAAGGTCCCACATGCGAGAAGAGTGAGTTAATGCGACTCGGCATCCATGGCGACGGGGCTGTTGGCGGACGTGTAGGTTGCTAGAAGACCAGTTGTACATTTTCGTGAAATACCTAAAATTGTTTGTTGTATCTTTTTTTTTATTTATTGTTCTAACTACTGCTTGGTGCAGCCTTAGTCGACCATACTTATATTTATTTGTTTTGCAAGTTATGATAACACACAATAAAGTAATTCTTCTTTTCAGTAAAAAAAAAAACAAGCACATTAGTGGATACTATATTTCAATCGAAGAACAGCGCGGTGCATCAGTGTAGTTAAATATATTTATCTATAGCAATTAACTATCTTAAAATTATTATAAAGTATATATTTGTTTTTATAACGAGCCCTTTGCATTGAAATGTCAGATGATGCAACAGAAAAAAAAAATTACTTTATTATTTGTCCCCTAAATGCATCACCAAAATCTAAATTCATTAATTTACGCTATACGTCCGTGATTGTATCATCAAACTCTAAATAGGTAAAAAAAATAATTGTTTTTCGTCCAGTACGTTCGGACAGACGGACAGGCAGACAGACAGACACGAGAGTGAATAAGGTTCCGTTTTCCTCTTTTGAGGTACGGATCCCCCAAACATAAGTAGGCAAGTATCTTGTTTACAAAACTCGCCGAGTGTCAAGTTAAAAGGGAATTCATGAAATGATTTAAACAGACATAAAACGCACATACCTACATAAACTATTAGTAAAAAAATACTACGAAATATTTACAAACCATAGAAACAAGTTTCGCAAACACATGATGGTTTTGTATAATTACTAGTAAATACGAAGCAATGGCAGACTTCATCATTGTGGTTTCGCTGTGAACAATCGCAAGTGCAGTGCAAATATCGTTATGTTTTTTTATTCGTAGCAATTATCGAATATTGCTACTGCAGTAAATTTTAATTGGCGAAAATACTCGTAAAACGCCTCGTTAAGGTTTCGGAACGGTGTAATAAACGTCATAAGGTTTAACGCTAACCCAATAGAGTTTCATAGAGATTTTCTGTTTGGAGACACTTGAAACATTGGAGATACTTGATAAATTACTTAATTACAAACATAGCTGAGAACAATTCCGGTTAAACTAGCTTTGTAATAAAATAAACGTGAAATTGCAAATTAAAAAAAAAATATATGTACCATACGCTCTTGCTACCACTTAATGTGTGGCAAGCGCGAACTTAATGCTTTAGGCAATTTTACCGAGTCAACCCGGTGAACCTACAGTTTTACATGGAATCTAAATCACGGAACAGCTAGTGAAGGTATACACGTAACATTTTCTAATCGGAAAAAAACTCATTGGTACACGCCGATCGGATGCGAACCTCGGACCTCTCGCAAGAGAAGCCGAGACGCCCAGACCACTCGGAATTACATAACTTGTTTTCTATCTGAATTGCTGAAATATAAATGACTGTAAGAGTAAACACTATATCTTTTTGTCCATATTTCCCCTATCAGTAATATATAGTGAATGCATTGTAAGGTAAATAAATACTGAAATGATTTCTTCTATTTATTTATTTATTTAAATAAAACAAATATTAAAATGTCCCATTCACACCAGCATTTTTACATATTTACTTATTCTGACTGTACCGTGTGGGGTCGATACTTAAAAAGAATAGCCCCACTGCATCTCTCCCCGTGCATGTCATAAAAGGCGACTAAGGGATAAGGACAAAATGCCGTGCTAAAGGGTGACAGGCTCGCCACCTCTCACCTTGGAACGGTACTTCCACATGGTACTTCCCTCCCTTTCTCAAATATGTTCGCAATTTCTCTACGAACCTCTTATTGATAAGTACCTAACATACGTCGAATACCTAATCTTCAGAAATATTATCGTTTTGGCTAGAAAATGTGTAATATTTGAAAAAGATAAGAAATGTAATAAATACTATCACATTTCCCTTACACGTTATATTGAAATTTATCCTGTTTTTTGGCCTCATCCTCACAACGAAGAGTTTCTTTTACAGTTCACTCTACATATAATGGAATCACCAGAAACTCTTCGAACCACTCAACTTTACTTTTCCACGTAAAGTCTGCTTGATAATTATATTAGTGGACTTATCTGAAAAAATGTGCGTGTAGGTACTTATGTACATGCGTTTGAAGTTATGCTTCTTGGACTTTGGCACCGCACAATACCTACATACATACAAATAATTTGTATGCGTTGACGATGACGATGACGGTGACGGCGACGAGGACGATTACGTTTTTTCTGAGTTTACTCCCCGTTTTCAGACCATGTTTTAAGTATGTTAATTTAAATTATAAAAAAAGATACCACTTATTTCTACGGCACAGTGCCACTGGAAACAAAAGGATTTAGATAGCTAGTAGGTATAAAATAAAATTCAAAGTGTTTTTGTGGTAAAATGTTTAATTTTGCAATTAACTATTATTCACCAGGTGCCGTCGTTGGCTGCCAGAGAGATGCGAAAGAACATGCTATGTAATAAAATTACTAAAAAACCCCCCGACCCTTAAAAAGTCCACAATAATTTTCGTTTAATTACTTAAAGGAGTTGGAGGACCACTAAGTAAATACACGCAGCTTGAGTTTTTATATTGACATTGGAAATGTCTTTTCGATCGCTTCAGTATAGGCCCCGATTTCCAAAAAAGTGCGAATTGGCCCTGGTGTCGTGAGTAATATTTAGGGTCTCAAATGACGCGTATCGACGAGAGCTAGAAGATTGTGAATGAAAAAATATTTAAAAAACTTGAGAGTTTTTGAGAAAATCGCAAAAAAAACGCTTGAAATCAATTTAAAATAGCCTTTTTTAGGGCGTTTAAAAAGGGCACATTTAAACATATTTCTAAATATATATTTTAAACTTTTATATTGTAGATTGACTAAATATCTGGGGATGTTTTTTGAATTGTTTGAAAAAAGTGAAAATTTTGGGAGTTATGATTTTTTTAAATTTTCCATTACGCGAGTTACGTGTCATCTTTAGCTTGCAGTGTAAGTAGTTACTTAAAATGGTTTTCGTATAATTGAAAGATTCGTCACTTGAAAGAGAATTTTAATAATTTTTTTTATTTTTTTATTTTTGTTTATTTTTCATAATTGACATATTTCAGTATGAAAAAGCAAGTAAGTTATAATCAAATTTTTAAAAATTTTTGCAAATTTTTAGGCGACTCGCTATGTGCTTATATTTGAATACGTCCTAAAAGTCATTTTCAATGTATCCGAAGGTCATGTAATGCATGAGATCTGTGAATTTTTTATTTACTTAACTCCCTTACCCTCTGACTCCTTGAAGTAAGTAAACGGAAATTATTTTTGAATTTTTAACGGTCGGGGGTTTTTTTTTTGTTACTTATTGTTACTCAAGTCACAAGTAAATAAATATTACAGACAGAAAATGTGTGTTAGGTATATAAGTACCAGTAGATTTAAGTAAGTTTTAACTTTTATCTATATTTTGCTATATATATATATATTATTATTATTTTTTTTATGGAAACTGACACGGTTGACTACATCACCTACAACGTCCGTATATACTGAAATTATGAAATTAAACCGCTAAGTAAATTCCCGCGCAGCTCTCAGTTTTTATATTTTATTTACTTAGCGGTCCCCCGACTCCTTTAAGTAAGTCAACGGAAATCAGTTTTACTTTTTAAGCTTTTTTTTAAAAAACCGCATGCAAATCGGTCCACTTTTTAAGATAATTAATTTTTTATTACTTAATTACTTGATTACTTGATTACAAACATAGGTAAGAACCATCCCGATTAAAAAAGCTTTCTAATAAAAAACGCATCCAAATAGCTCCATCCGTTTGGGAGCTACGATGCCACATACACAACCTAACACACACCCTCACACGTCAAACTTATAACACCCCTCCATTAATTGCGTCGGCGCGGCGGGTAAATAAAAAAAAGCGGTTAACTGCGAGTTGGACTCGCGTCGAGAGGGTTCCGCACCATTCCGTTCTCCGTAAGACATTTAGGACATAGGGTTTTCGTTTAGGTTTTCCTGTAAACTATAAGAGAGGCCCTATATTCCCTATTTTTTTTTTCGAAATTGTAGGCTCAGTAGTTTCGGAGATTTTAAATCCTCTATTTATGTTTATTTTGTTCTTTAATATCTTTTAAACTATATATTTTAAAATTATAAAAAAATATTTGTATTCCTTATAACTAGTAATTTTTTCATATATTGAACTTAAATTTTTTTTTATTTCTAATTTGTCTCCCTAAATTGACGCCCAAAATCTAATTCATTCACTATGCTTGCGTGATTGGGTCATCAAACTCTATATCTGTAACAATTTTTTTTTTCGTCTAGTAGATTTGGGGAAAACAAACTGTGACATAAGGACAGTCAGACAGTTAGACAGATACAAGAGTGATCTTATAAGGGTTCAGTTTTTTCCTATTTTGAGGTACGGAACCCTAAAAAATATAAAACTGCCTTGATTATGAGCCTAAGACACGATCTACGCAAATTGTCGTCTATAATATTTTCTTAGTTCGTTCGTTCGTCCACGTCTGAGGGAAAAAGATTATCTGCTTCAAATCTCATCTGATTCTAAAAATATGTTCATGGTTCGAAATCCGTGTCCAGGCATCTTGATACAAAATTTAAGTTGACTCTGAAGTAGATAAATAATTGATGTTTTATAAACACTGAGAAATAAAAAGTTGCTCTGCAGTTGCTCTGTTGTGGAATAAGGTATTATGTATTTATTTATCTTATTATATACTTGTATCTATGTATGGACATGTATATTTATATAAGTATGTTTTTATTTGTTTATGTATATATTTGTATAAGTATGTAGTATACACGGTGTTAACTTTTTTCGCGACATTTCAATTTTAATACCGAATATTAAACCATTTCGTATACTGATTATTTTGTGGTACTAAAAAATAAAATCTAAAATACGGGAATGTTGCCTATTTAAGTTAACACCGTGTATATATATATATTACTTTCCTGTCCAAATGTCTGCACTACCCTTGCCATATTTCTTTCACATTTACTCTCATCACCCAAAGGTTGACTGGAAGAAATCACTTAAAGTGATAAGTCCGCCTTTGCACGCTACTGTTCTCTTGTTTCTGTGTGAATTATTGTTAGCTTCTATTATTCTTCTGTATGTTATCTTCTGTCTTGTGTATCTCTGTGTTTTTCTGTGCAATAAAGGATTTCTATTCTATTCTATTCTAAAAATAATAATGACTAATACAAACAATAGAACATAACCATAGAACCTGGAACATAGCGCACATACACGCTATGTTCTAGGTTACTAGGAATCATCTGCATACACTCTACCCTAGCGGTGTCAGAAGAGATTTTTACAAAGGCCGCCCCAAAGAGTTTGTATTACGTGGAGCGCAGCGACGTAATACAAACGCTTTGGGCCGCCCATTAAGGGGATAGCAGATTTTTTTAAAATAAATATATTTATAAGCGATCTCAAACTCTGGCTCCTCTTCCACACAATTATTATTTTTCATACATGCTCGTCGGCTAAGGATAATATTCTCTTAACCCTTTTGGAGCGTAATACCTATATGTACGTCATATAATCCGCCCGAGTCTATACGTAAGGAGAGTCACTCGCACAGGCTGGATCATGATTTCCTCCAATTGTTCCACTGCCGTCACCCACGCAGTCGGGTATCTCATAAAGACGTCACAACGCTTTGCTTGGGACTGCGTACCGCAAGCGAAGCAGGACAACAAGGATTCGTGATGGCATACCGAAAGGTGTGGCGGGACCGCATTTTCTTCTCATAATTTTTTTTATGGATAGCGCGACATGTAGCGTCGTCTCACCTACGAGTAGGTGTCTAACGAACGATGCCCATAGACATTCTGTGATACACGGAGATTGCAAATGTCATGCCGGCCTGACATGAGCCTTTTCACGCCCCTTTAGAAAACACCAGGCTATACTAGGGAGGAAATAGATGAGTAGGGAGTGCGTTCCACATTTTCCTGGTTCTGTAAATAAAAAACCTACAGTAACGGTTAGTGAAAAGAACACATCCGTGGTAGGTCGATTGTATAGGGGTGTATCCCCTGCCCAGTACTCGTATGCGGAGGTGGAATGGTGACGATGGAATCGCGTTATACAGCTCCTCCGAACACTCCCCGTGAAATAGACGATAGAACACACATCGTACATACAGTCATAACGTTGTGCCCGTTCCCTGATGGGGTAGACGGAGACAATGTCTTTCCATCTGACGGTCCAGCCAGACACACTCTGACGCATTCTTTCTCCCGAAATGTTAATACTTCAATGTATCTTCATAAGCAGGTGGTTTGCTCCAAGATTGTTTTCCTTTCTTCTTCGGCTTCGCCTTTGTGTCTTCGCGCCACGCTTGCTTCACCAGAGTATCTCCTTGCATATCGATCCTATTTTTGAAATGTACTTTCTTTTGATGAATGCCTTGCATCTTGTCCAGGTCCTCGTTCAGGGGTTCAGGGTGGCGGCGTTTAGAGAAGCCATCGCAGGCGAGGCGGAACACGATGAAGATGATGAAGTCCACTCCGGAGATGAGCGTGAAACCTAGCAGCAGGCCGAGCAAACCGCCGAACGATGCTGGAATTAAAAGAAATGCTGACGAAATGCTGCTTTAAATATCAGATTTTTACGTATAAACTAGGTCTAAGTATAAAATAATTTGCTAATAAGGCTGGCGGCGAAGAGCGGTCACTTTATCCGCCCTAGATTAAGGCGGTCGCAGTGACCGACTGCTGGCTAGGGGCGAGCGGCATCGAAGCCGCTACTGCAGCTGGTGCGTTCTGAAGTCTCTCGACTGCTGCAGCTGCCTATGTGGTGAAGAAATTAACGAAAGAGTCGCCAATGTCCGTCGAGTCGCCTCCTTACTCGACATCGTCCTCGGCGTCCGCTGAGGCGATGGTGCTGGAAGAAACATGTCCACCAATTCGATTATCGATTATTTTGTCCTGGACGTCAGTAGGGCGGCAGGGTGGCTCCGGACCTGAGAAGTTAAACCGGTGTTAGTATAGACAGGAGGACGCCGTGTCGTCAGCTATCAGCGGGTTGTCGTGCCGGTACGCCCTCTTGAAGAAACCCTTGGACAGCGTCTGGAGATACTCCTCCAGCGGAGTTATGCCCATGTCCCAGTGCAGTTTGGCGTTTCTATGGTACCAGGGCGCACCTGTGGCGATGCGCAAGAATTTTTGTTGCGTGACCCTCATCTTGTTGATGAGTCCTTTGACCTCATACGCCCACGCCGTATTCACGATGGATCTAATACAGGTTTTGTAAATAATTGTGAGCTTATTTCTAAGTGAAAACTTACTCTTCCTGTTCAACATGGGTTCAACAATCCTGTTCGACGACAGTTCGCCAGCTATATCGGAGCCTTCGTCAGAAAATACGGAGATTCCTGGAGCCGAAGTCTGGTTTCTGATGCACCAAACGTCAAACTGTCTGTCTGGGTGAAACGTCGACTTATGTAAATCATCCACAACTCACTGTTAACCCGTAAAATTTAAAATAGTATAATGAATAAAAGTGTACACTTAAAAACATTAAAAGGGTTAACGCGATGTAACGCCTTTTCAAAGTATGTGTATATTGCTTCCACCTGTCCACCTCTCTCCATATTTTCAAAAACATAGTTGGTAAAATAGTTCTATTGAATAATAGAGAAAAGACGAAGAATAAAAATAATGCCAACCGAGTAAGTTCTGCCAGTTGAGGTAGACATCGCGGCGGAACCTCGTGGACACCAGGTCGTTGAAGAACACGTTTACGAGAGAGTGGTTCTTCAACTCCACGTCCTTACTGCAAATAAGAACATTTTCTATTCAGTTACTCTTTTTCAATTCCACATGATTCAGAAATCAATGGTTCAGGGTGCCATTACTACTACAAAAACCATTTGTAAATCGGAATTTAAATCGGTGAAAGTGTAATAAATTCGATTTTAGAAAGATATCCCTTCACCAATAATTACGAAATTTCTTCATCAAACGTATCTAAGAGCCATCTGGGTTAACTCAGCTCTGTAATGAAAATAAAACTGCATCCCAATCGGCCCGGCGACAGCGACATACAGACAGACAGACTGTCTTCGATTCAACAAGGGAGCACAAATTGAACACAAGAACACACAATGTAATACAATACAAGACAATAGAACACAATAGAGCACAATATACCACAAAATAACACAATAGAACACGTAGAAGAACAATAGAAGATATAGAACGCAATAGAATACGAGAACACATAATATTTAATTGATTTTTTTTATTTTTTTTGCTATGTTTTAATGTTTTTATGTTTTATGGAAACTGACGTGGTTGGCTACACTTACACAGCCCATATAACTGGTGAACTAAGTAGGTAAACATGTAAAACTGTTGTTTGATTCAGCCGGCCGGCTACACAGAGGACGGAAAACACGAATTATATACATTGTCGTTTCGACTGACCTTTCACTCAGTGCATTGTTACCAACTCGGCCGGGTTAGACCCTACCAACTAGTACGGTAAGAAGGGAAGAGACCTTATAGTTTTACGTGGAAACCGAACCACGGTCGGCCTAAACCGTCGAACGGTCATTAGAGAATACAATATAACACAATATGTAGAGCACAAGAATAGAGAATAATTATAATAACAAACCCACTTAATTAAGCACATATTCGTCTTCGCACTCACCCAGAACCCACCCACATCCTTCTACGCAGCACGTACTCTATACTTACCTACCTAGTTACATGCAAATGCACGTATATCTACCCACCCATGCACCTGCATACCCACCAAAATACATAAGTTCACGTCATATTATCCGCTTTAGAACCTTGCCTTGCCACAATAATTAATTTCCATGCGCTCATAAAGATCCTTGCCTGCAAATTGATTATAATCCTCCGCCTCGTCCCCCATCGCCTTACTTACTGCATTAAAATATTCTACGACCACGGGAAGTACCCAAGGGAAGTACCCTCGAATTTTGATGATGAGTAGTTGAGTCAGTTAAATAGTGATTTTTAGAAATTCATATCTTTGAAAGTTTAAGACATAGAAAGTTGTCATTAGGGGATTTTTATTTTGGGTAGATTTTTTCTACACAGAAAAAAAATCCATTACTATCTAACCCCCTTCACTACGGGGGGAAGAGATGGGAGAGGGCTCAAAGTACGCCGAAATGGTAGTACGGCAGTGTCACCCGCGCTCGAACTTGGCGGGGGCAATACCGTGCCCCTAGATATATTTTTAATGTAGGTCTAACTGAAAAAAATTATAAATAAAGAAATAAATAAATACTTACAATCATCACAAAACCAAAATAATAAGACGAAAGAATATTTCGTGATAAATACTGTCCGGTTTTCAACATGCAGGCCTGTCAGATTAAAAAAAACGTAGTATTAATTAATTTGCTTTTTGTCAGGTGTTTCGACAAAGTCAAAATTTATAGTCCATAATATTTTCGTATAATTTCAAAATTCTGTGTAATTGTCGTTATTCCATTGCTGATATAGAAATAAAATATCATAAGACGACATGGGAAAACCAATCGGGCCAGGGCCGGGCGCGTATCAGCTTCCGCCGACAGTGGGCTTCGACCGGCACGATGGGACTCGCTACCGGATGCCCATGTATTCATTCGGCGACAGTTGTTCCTACTCTCATCGCCAAGTAGGCCCCGGGCCCACGTACAAGATCGATCGCGTGACGAAAACGGGAGTCGAAACCAGTCCCGCATGGAGCTTGGGAGCGACCTTCCCGCAGAGACGCGTCCTGCGGATCCCAGGCCCAGGTGCGCACGCGCCTGAGCGCTGCCCTCCTATGAAGCAAACGCGCCCGCCAGCCTACAGCCTGGGCGCCCGTCTCGGTTACATGGCCAAGAGTCGCGGTCCAGCCTCCAACGCTTATGCTATCAGATTTGGACCGGACTCGCCCTCTTACAGTATGGCGGCGAGGCTGGGCCAAGATGCGAAGAAAGTGAGTCCGGGGCCTGCCGCATACTTCCAGAAGGATCAGAATATCGCCGGCCATAGACCCCCGATATATTCGTTCGGTGCGGCGTTGGGCGGGACGGTTCGTCCGGGGCGCAACCCTGGCCCGGCCGCCTATCCCCAGGATCTTTATGATACGAAGAAGAGAAGCTATATATACTCGTTTGGCACGTATCATTCTCCGTGGGCCCCTCCGATGATCGTCGATGGAGACACCATGAACTGTCTATAATTTGGCGTGCATAAATTAACTTCGATGCTCATACTCATCTAGTCAATACCATAATAATAAAGACGACAAATTATAGTTAAGTAATCGAAATCTTATGCATAAACGATTAAAATATAAATAATGTAAAAGACGCAGTTATTTGTTTATACATTAATATCAATAAATTATTGTTCTAAGAATTGCGTATACATGTGTTTTTAGAGTTAAGTATATTAAAAAAACATATAAAACAGAAAAGTAATGTTTTTTACACTTTCTGAGTAATGTTACCTAGCGTTACGAAATCCCCCGCTTACCCCGCTTACAATTATTAATATAATACAAAATTTGTATTCTAATAATGAAATTAAATAATAGTTTTAACACAGATCCAGGCTTTCCACTCCGACCAACTAAACTTGAAACGGATCAACTATTTTTCTTTCCCAACGATACAACCGATTTCTTTTTGCCGTGGTACAACTTTTTGGTTGGTCAGACAAATCGAGTTCCATTCTGCGCAACTAGTTGGTCAGTTTAGTTGGTCGGAGTGTAAAGCCTGAAATACTGACTCAAACTTACAAAAATGCCAATCCATTGAGAGGAGAATGACGGGCCAGATGGCCCACAGCCACTTCTAGCGGATAAGCGAAATGCTCACAGTCCGGTAGACATATCTTTTTTCTCGTCTCCTCAGATGATGTGAGCCGGAAATTCCTGATGCGCTCTAGAATAAATTTTAATGGAGATCCGTTTGTTTATATTCAAAAACATATTATGTGGTCCTTATTCTCTCGGCACTGCTGTTCCCAGTGCCGAGAGAATAACTATTGCATTTATTTTGCACGTTTTAGTGGTTCAACATTTTGAACAACCTGTTGTGTTGAAGAATGTGTTGTAATAAATAAATAATACTGATACGATTTTTTTATGATTCCTATTTATGTATATATATATATTATATTTATATATATGTACCTATATTTATCAATAGATGTTTCAGATGTGTGCGTTATTCTATGTAAAGTGTTTTTGTATGTATGTGAGGATATTGTACTATATTTTTTTGTGTTTGTTATGTTCTTTTTAATAATATAAAAGAGGGGTCTGAAAATCAGTGCTGCGGCAGAAGGCTCGCTCGCCCGCTGTCGCAGCAATAAGCTGAGACAGACACACATTTTATCTTATTGTTTTCTTAGTAATTCATTCAATTGTCTAATCGTGTAAAATAAAATAAATAAACATATTTCATTTCATTTCATTTAACCAAACATTGTATTACATACCTTCGACTGCTTGCAAACATACCATGTCATGAAAATTGCAGGTACGTACGTCATCTGGAATTATATTTTTGAATGAAAAGTAATATTTTCCAAGTAAATGGAATGTGATTGTGATGTGTTTTGAGGTATATTCCACACAACACGAATTGTTTCGATATTGGACGAATACATACTGTTTTTGGGCATGTTGTGAGGTATACAGCCACAAATATTAGCGATGCTCTCAGATTTCCTGTAGATCAGGCAGTTGTGGTACGAGTACGTTTTCATTACGCCAACACTCTCCTGAAATATTGCAATGAAATGTTTAAGTTACATATATTTTCATTTTATCCGTACATAATGACTCTGAATACCGAAAAATCCTTTATTTATACATGTATATACAATTATTTAAACTAAGAGTACAAAATCGCCAACAATCCAGGGAAGTCTGAAGTATGGCACCTACCTTCTCGGAGGTGATATTGGCTAGTCAGAGCATGTGCTTTGGCCCCTCTGACTCAGCCACCCATACCGGATTACATAAAAAAAAAAAAAAAAAATAAATGAAATAACTATAAATAAAAATATTCCTCCATCGTCGGCATTGCCATCCTCCAATTTGGCATTGTGCTGACTCTGATGTATCTTTCAAGAATCTCACTTCTAATAGCAGCATACAGTAACGTCTTGAAGAAGAAGAATACATCTCAGATGAACCATGTCTATAAAGTACAAAAATACCTACCATAAATAAATAAAATAAATAAATAAATATATAAATAAAGGGATTGAAAATGGCGGCGTTTTACAGCTGTACAGTCGGCGTGGCATTTTTTTTTTTTTGCATACAATATTTTTTTTATTTGAAAATTTTTGTCTAGGAACGATCGCTTTATTTTCTTCAGACGGCAATACTGTGTGAGCGAGAGGCAAATAGGAGCGCCGCCATTTTCAATCCCTTTCTATAAAATAACCAGTTAGTATAAAGACGTACAGTGAACCTTTCACAGCTTCCTCCCCTGGCTATTTGGAGATGAATTGAAAACGATATTTTTTATAAACCTAAAATTTATGGAGATACTAAATTGTTTTGATAATTTATTTTGTGCGAAATATGATGTTCGGTGTTGTGCTGTAATTTCCCAGAGTCCTTGCAACACACAACACCCATAGCTCTGCTTACCCCGTTTTGTGTATCCCGATACAGCGTATGATATGAATGAATGAAAAAAAAAAATTTTTATCACCACTTTAAATCACTTAAAATCACACGCAAGTCACAAGAAGAAATAATCGAGAAGAAAAGTGCACTAAGTTTTAGAAAAAAATCGGGGTGGGCTACTAGCACCGCTAGTTATTTCGTGAATTCGAACAGTTAGTTATGCATGCCGCGAACTAGTCGACATAGACGGGCCCATATAATTCACTTAAAAAACCATGACCTTAAAATTACACGATGTTAATACAACCTTTAAAATTTTCCTTACAAACTATGTTCGTCCTCACAACCTTTCGTCTATTATTGTTTGCCTACCAGAAGCAAACAAAATGTAGAGTCTACATTGTAGACGAAAAATAATTATTATAATATCTTAACAAACCTTTCTTTCCCACGCAGATATGAATGGGTGAGCACTGAGTATATGCCTCGTGATTGCATATGTGTGAGCAGTGTAGAAATTAATGAATACCTAGAATAGTTAATGAAGTGTGTAAAACTATATTTAAATAAGAATAAATAAATGAACAAACAAAAATTATAATTAATAAAATAAAATAAATACGAATAACGAACGACGACTTCACCTCTTCTGAGAAGAGACACCCTCGAACGTCGACGGAGAAGCCGGCAATGCCTCGTGTTGCGTAGGTCCGTTCTGGTGACACGGCTATGAACACCTCCGTTTGAGGGTTCACTAGCCGTAGGGGTGAATTCTTGTCCGGCACATTATATGCACTGTCCACGAATACCTGCCACCGCAATCAAATTTAACCTGATCGCCCTAGACCCACCTACTGTGAGCAGATCATAAACAGCAAGTAATAACTAGTTCTCCAGACGTTCATGGACTTACCACGGCTCCATAAGAGGCGAAGGCAGTGCTGTAATAGTCCTCAGGATCGATGCTGACGAGAACTGTCAAAGCGCTTTGGTAGCCGCAGGAAGCCACGCGTCGCGGAGTCTTCGGACGAAACAGGTCGTTGGAACTGAATTGACAATACGAAAGACTAAGTTGTTTCCCTGTTTTTCGTCCGGTTGCCACAATCTTGGAGTGTGAAATCCTGACGCCAAAGAGTACGCGAAGCAGCTAGGTGAGCCGCTTATTGATGCGTCCGAGGAGCGTCGCGTCGTGCAAAGTATTTCTCAAACCAAATCAGTATGTATGTATGTATATATTCTTTATTGAACACCAATTTATCAAAATTAGGTATAACAGGCGAGCTTAATGCCGCGAGGCATTCCATTTTAACTAACCTTTGGGATGTGGGAGAAGTACATGCAGGCGAACAAGAATAGTTTGTGACAATGTGTTAGATTAAAGAAATATGTATGATAAACTATGTACGAATACTACATAGATACTTTAATAAGCTTTAATGTATATAATAAACTTACATATTATATGTTTTTTTTTTTTTTTTTTTTATTGTCAAATACTCCTTACTAGGTAATTATTTCAGAATATATTAACTCCATAAAACCTAATACAATAAAATTAAACTAAAATTAAGAAATATGGTAAAACTAAACTAAAATAACTTATAAACTAAACCTAAAAAATAAAAAAATAAATAAAATATATTATATGTACATTAATCGGTGGTACCGTTGTGCAACACAATCAACTGAATGACAGGAGAGTAAGAGAAGGGGCGTAAAGATATGTACTTATCTTCTATACATATAATAAAATCGTAGAGGTAAGAAAGTCTGTACATTGAATGTATTCGGAAAAAAACTAACCAGGGTGGCTTAAAATGAGATACTGAACATGTTAGAACAGTTTTTAAAATTTTTGTTTGTTTGTTTGTCTGTACGCGCATCACGCAAAAACCACTGAACGGAATTAGACGAAACTTTGTATAGTGGCAGTTTATATGCCGGAATAACATAATAAATAAAAAAATATAATAAAAATTTAAATTATTAAAAATATCATTGCGCATTTGAAATCACGTAGTCCAAAGTAAAGGTTTCTTGATTATTTGATTCATCTCGTGGATTCATCGAATGCAAAACAATTTTATATGTCAAGTTGACAACGGAGAACTGTCATCTCGACGTGAGCTGGCCGGTGACAAATTATTCGATAAATAAAAAATATTTTTTTGAAGTTATGTCGCTGTCATTGGTGAAATTTATATTTCTGTTCCCCGCGGCTTCGCTCGCGTGAAATTCGTATTTAAAAAAAAAGTAAGTAACTAAAGGCGGGGTCGAACGCAGATCTGGCCTCACGTATACGATATTCTTTCTCGATGAAAGTAACTATGGGCGAGGCGGAAGGCGGATCTGAGTTCAGGAAGAAGAAAAAAATTCTTGAAGAAAGTAAGTAACTAAGGGCGAGGCCGAAGGCAAAGCTGTATTCTGGAAGACCAGAAACCATCTCGAAGAAAGCAAGTAACTAAGGACGAGGCCGCAGGCCGAGCTGCGTTCCGGAAGAAGATAAACCTTCTTGAAGAAAGTAAGCAACTAAGGCGAGGCCGAAGGCCGAGCTACGTTCTGATAAATAATAAACCATCTCGAAGAAAGCAAGTAACTAAGGGCGAGGCCGAAGGCCGAGCTGCGTTCAGGAAGAAGTTAACCCATCTTGAAGAAAACAAGTAACTAAGGCGAGGCCGAAGGCCAAGCTACGTTCTGATAAATGATAAACCATATCGAAGAAAGCAAGTAACTAAGGGCGAGGCCGAAGGCCGAGCTGCGTTCAGGACGAAGATAAACCATCTTGAAGAAAGTAAGTAACTAAGGCGAGGCCGAAGGCCGAGCTACGTTCTGATAAATGATAAACCATCTCGAAGAAAGCAAGTAACTAAGGGCGAGGCCGAAGGCCGAGCTGCGTTCAGGAAGAAGCTAAACCATCTTGAAATAAGTAACTTAGGCGAGGCCGAAGACCGAGCTACGTTCTGATAAATGATAAACCATCTCGAAGGAAGTAAGTAACTAAGGGCGAGGCCGAAGGCCGAGCGTCGTTCTGATAAACGATAAACCATCTCGAAGAAAGCAAGTAACTAAGGCGAGGCCGAAGACCGAGCTACGTTCAGGTAAACAATAAACCTTCTCGAAGGAAGTAAGTAACTAAGCGATATTTAGATTGAGTAAACGATAATTCTATCGAAGAAAGCAAGTCATTAAGGGCGAGGCCCGAAGGCGGAAGCGGGTTTATGGTTTACCTGAACTCGGCTAGGCCTTCGGCCTCGCACTTAGTTACTTCCTTTCTTCCAGAAGGTTTATCGCCTTCCTGGACGCAGCTCGGCCTACGGCCTCGCCCTTAATTACTTACTTTCTTCGAGAAGGTTTATCGTATTCCTGAACGAAGCTCGGCCTTTGGCCTCGCCCTTAGTTACTTACTTTCTTCGCGAAGGTTTATTTTCTTCCAGGATGCAGCTGGGTCTTCGGCCTCGCCGTTAGTTGCTTAATTTATTTGAGAAGGTTTATCGTTTATCTGAACGCAGCTCGGTCTTCGGCCTCACCCTTAGTTAGTTACTTTCTTTAAGAAGGTTTATCGTTTACCTGTACCCAGCTCGGCCTTCGGCCTCGCCCTTAGTTACTTACATTCTTCTTTGAAATACGAATTTCACGCGAGCGAAGCCGCGGGCAACAGCTAGTGTAATATAAATTGCATTTACTTCGGTGAGGAAAGGAGAAGTTTGTTTTGAAGTGTTGCCATCCAGCGAGTCCTTGAGACAATGAGTGATGTCCCGAGGATGCATGAATATTTTTATTTAATTTAGTTTAACTTATTTACGTCTTCTGTTTTAATTTTTGTTTTACCTATAAATTAAATAATAGGTAAACCGTCCATGATCTGAATGAAAATTACTAATGTAGGACGTTTGGGCACAGAGGGTATTCCTACGTTTTTTTTTATGGAAACTGACACGTTTGGTTACATCACCTACAACGTCCGTGATGTCAGCCCATAACACCGGGTGAACTAGGTGCCATGTCAGTGCTTCCCCCTTTGATCGTGCCGGCTACATTGAACTGGTCGGAAAACACAAACTATTTATATAGCCGTTTCGACCGACGTTTCATTCAGTGTGGTGGTACCAACCCGGGCGGGTTAAACCCTACCACCAAGTAAGATTAGGAGGGAAGGGACCTACAGTTTTACGAGAAATCCGAACCTCGGTCAGCCTCCAACGGTCAGCGGTCACCCATCCAAGAACTGACCGGCCCAGCGTTGCTTAACATTCAATAGCGACAGTTGACTGTGTGCACCACTGAGCTATCGAGGCTGACTACGTGTAGTAAAATGGTGACCGACTCAAATTGGAAGGAAAATCTCGAAATTACTATTTTATATTTAACTAGCTGTTGCCCGCGGCTTCGCTCGCGTGAAATTCGTATTTCAAAGAAGAATGTAAGTAACTAAGGGCGAGGCCGAAGGCCGAGCTGGGTACAGGTAAACGATAAACCTTCTTAAAGAAAGTAACTAACTAAGGGTGAGGCCGAAGACCGAGCTGCGTTCAGATAAACGATAAACCTTCTCAAATAAATTAAGCAACTAACGGCGAGGCCGAAGACCCAGCTGCATCCTGGAAGAAAATAAACCTTCGCGAAGAAAGTAAGTAACTAAGGGCGAGGCCAAAGGCCGAGCTTCGTTCAGGAATACGATAAACCTTCTCGAAGAAAGTAAGTAATTAAGGGCGAGGCCGTAGGCCGAGCTGCGTCCAGGAAGGCGATAAACCTTCTGGAAGAAAGGAAGTAACTAAGTGCGAGGCCGAAGGCCTAGCCGAGTTCAGGTAAACCATAAACCCGCTTCCGCCTTCGGGCCTCGCCCTTAATGACTTGCTTTCTTCGATAGAATTATCGTTTACTCAATCTAAATATCGCTTAGTTACTTACTTCCTTCGAGAAGGTTTATTGTTTACCTGAACGTAGCTCGGTCTTCGGCCTCGCCTTAGTTACTTGCTTTCTTCGAGATGGTTTATCGTTTATCAGAACGACGCTCGGCCTTCGGCCTCGCCCTTAGTTACTTACTTCCTTCGAGATGGTTTATCATTTATCAGAACGTAGCTCGGTCTTCGGCCTCGCCTAAGTTACTTATTTCAAGATGGTTTAGCTTCTTCCTGAACGCAGCTCGGCCTTCGGCCTCGCCCTTAGTTACTTGCTTTCTTCGAGATGGTTTATCATTTATCAGAACGTAGCTCGGCCTTCGGCCTCGCCTTAGTTACTTACTTTCTTCAAGATGGTTTATCTTCGTCCTGAACGCAGCTCGGCCTTCGGCCTCGCCCTTAGTTACTTGCTTTCTTCGATATGGTTTATCATTTATCAGAACGTAGCTTGGCCTTCGGCCTCGCCTTAGTTACTTGTTTTCTTCAAGATGGGTTAACTTCTTCCTGAACGCAGCTCGGCCTTCGGCCTCGCCCTTAGTTACTTGCTTTCTTCGAGATGGTTTATTATTTATCAGAACGTAGCTCGGCCTTCGGCCTCGCCTTAGTTGCTTACTTTCTTCAAGAAGGTTTATCTTCTTCCGGAACGCAGCTCGGCCTGCGGCCTCGTCCTTAGTTACTTGCTTTCTTCGAGATGGTTTCTGGTCTTCCAGAATACAGCTTTGCCTTCGGCCTCGCCCTTAGTTACTTACTTTCTTCAAGAATTTTTTTCTTCTTCCTGAACTCAGATCCGCCTTCCGCCTCGCCCATAGTTACTTTCATCGAGAAAGAATATCGTATACGTGAGGCCAGATCTGCGTTCGACCCCGCCTTTAGTTACTTACTTTTTTTTTAAATACGAATTTCACGCGAGCGAAGCCGCGGGGAACAGAAATATAAATTTCACCAATGACAGCGACATAACTTCAAAAAAATATTTTTTATTTATCGAATAATTTGTCACCGGCCAGCTCACGTCGAGATGACAGTTCTCCGTTGTCAACTTGACATATAAAATTCTTTTGCATTCGATGAATCCACGAGATGAATCAAATAATCAAGAAACCTTTACTTTGGACTACGTGATTTCAAATGCGCAATGATATTTTTAATAATTTAAATTTTTATTATATTTTTTGATTTATTATGTTATTCCGGCATATAAACTGCCACTATACAAAGTTTCGTCTAATTCCGTTCAGTGGTTTTTGCGTGATGCGCGTACAGACAAACAAACAAACAAAAATTTTAAAAACTGTTCTAACATGTTCAGTATCTCAATTTAAGCCACCCTGGCTAGTTTTTTTCCGAATACATTCAATGTACAGACTTTCTTACCTTTACGATTTTATTATATGTATTTTATTATATGTATAGACTAAGTATCGCCCCCGAATTTTCAAAAGATAGTATGTGCACCTGACGCAGGATAAGGAAAGGGTCTTTGTCTTGTTGCGCCATTCTAGCCAAGGAGCAAGACGCGCCAGCCATCGCCTTACAGCCTATAACCCGCGCCGTACCTTTGTCATTCCTATGTACGATGCACGAAAGTACGATGGCACTAACACAAACACCCGGTTGGCCTTATCCTGCGTCTGCAGGTGTAAGTAAAATGTATAAAGCTATGTACACCCATGTGAGTGTGTGTGGACGAGCCGCACGGCTCTGCGAGCGGACAGATCCAGACACTCGAGCTGAGCGGATCAAGGCCCGGATGCTCGCGTGTAAAATTATGCGATAGCTTAAAATTATGTAGTCGGGCGTTTAATCGAATTAGAATTAACCGATAGGCCGACTACAGCATTATACTGCTGTTTTAAGATCACCTTGAATGGTTTTCTTTTGTTTTTCAGAATCGGGTTTTATAATGTTTTTTTTATTTTTTATGGAATGGACATGTTTACATGGACCGTTGCTATACAGAACAAACTTACTTGGCCCACTCTGGAGGCGCGTCCACTGCGTAGTAGTTGAAGGCACAGCAGGCTGTATACTGTGTGACTATAGGTCGGAAGAGGACGTCGCACCGGTAGATAGTGTTCTTCCACATGCAACGCTGCACCAGACGACTGCAAGGTGATGGGTTCAACTGGAACGTGCATTATCTTAGTAAATAATTTGTTGTGTATGTAATTTGCATAACTAAGAATTTCTTCTGGTTGGGCAACGCCCAATTCCATTTCTTTATATGAAAAAAAGCTGTTCGCGAATTTTTAGAACTATCTCAATCAATATAAACAGAAAACTGAATTTTAGAGCGGAAATCGAAGAGACTATGAATTCCGAAACACACGATTTTTTTATTTCTGGGCTTTGGGAGGGCCACTACTTTTAGGTTCCTGGCCCTGGCCCCTACCTACATAGTTAAATCAATGGTTTGTGTGTGTGTGTTTAATAGCAAATTGGATTTAAGCGCAATATAATAGTAAATGATCGCTTCTGTATAGCTTTCACAGGCTTCATCAGTACAGAACCACTGATTGCCTCCGGCTACAACATCTAGGAAACACTCCTATCTAACCCATCTTCATAAATCCTTCATAATAATAAGTACCTACCTAAGTAAGCTTTAGTTTACATATAGGTAGGTACGTATTTGGCTGCTTGAATTCAAGTCCGGATGTTGTAATATTTTTAAATGACCAGTTATCTTAGCGTTGGTCCCGTTTTTTGGTCAAGTTCTGATGACAGGGCCCATGAGAAAATAATCAAACTCTTAAATTTGCATGACAAATGGATGAATAATTACATACATACCACTCTTTTACTAATTTTAATTCTAATAATAATTCTATAACATTATTTTTATGTTGGAACGGAGGTACTTCAGGGGTAGTCTCATATAAATTTGGTCAAGATCTGATGATGGAGTACAAGATGTGGTAATAGAACTCCCCAACGGATAGCAGCACACACTTCGTGTTTGCGTTATTGCATTGAATATTATGGGCAATAGCTAAGATACCTAATCGGAAAACAATATTCTATGACTAAAAACTATTAAAATAGAAACATGGAACCGAAGTCGGTTCAGTGTGTTATGCAATAGTTTTTTTTAATTCTAGTACTGAGTAATCAAATAGTTATACAATACTCTCACCGTTTGCAAAAGACTCTCTATGGTGATGTTATTAAGGTCGAGTATGGTCTGCAGCGTCGTCAGATTACTTGTCACAGTCTCGCTGACTCTGTACGCACTCGCGAACAGTGGCACTAGCCGAAGGAAGCCGAACACATCTTCCCTTGTCACGTTTTCTGTCATCTTTCTGGAACATGATGGAATTAGAAGGATCGGCTGAGGTGTGCATGAGAAAGTGGACAGCAAAGTGAGTAAAGAAGTGAGGAAGTTAAGAAATGAGTGAGAGAGTGGTTAATTTATTGTGTGATGGATGAGATGAAGTAAGCGATCGAGTAAACGCAAATTTAAGAAATAAACTGAGCTATAGTGACTGAGAATAAACGAATGGGGTAGTGAATGATTGAGCGAAAAGTAGAAATTGATTGAGATCAACATTTGTCCTCACAGGCTGTTCGCTAAACTTCTCGCCGCCCGGCGGGATACGAGGTTGAGATCGCATATGGTGACTGCCGGAAATGGGACGTCCCAGATTGCTCCGTGTGTACTTTCAATCACCTGTCGTAATTTTATGCAAACTCATTGTTATAGAATTTTAAAGCAAATTCATATTACCTGTACACTTTTTTATATGGCATAGCCAGATTGGCTGACTGACCTCGGGGTTGTGGGGGGGGGGGGGGGGAATCAGACACCACCAGTTACCTACTTTCAGCCTTGGATTCTATTCAGCGACGAGCCAACCTGGCACCTCCTCGGTGGTGAAATTGACTGCGCCTGAGGCTTTGACCCCGGGCACAGTCACCCAGTTTGGAAGCAATAAAAAAACAGCTCTACACAATATTTGACTTTATTTCTATAATGGATAACTTAACTGGAACTTAATACGTACACACCTTGGACTTGAATTTGCTTAAACTTGTGAGAGATGGGACCCTAATGATTTTATTTTATGTTTATTGAAAGAACACGTCACACATACACTACACACTTAGGTACATGTATATGTTAACTATCGGAGTATGGGATCTGCCTTCACACATCAGGTGACCTTACTTATACAATAGAAGAAGAGAAAGCAATTATTGAGAATCTAACCGTAACTGTTGGATTTCTTGAAAACCAATGCCAGGCTGTGACGACCAGGTAGCCCGCGCTCGCCATACACAGAGCCACGGCGATCGCCCAGAAACATCTGAGGCGAAAATAACTTTTTTATAAGTACATACTGTATAGCGGTCTGGTTACGCTGTATCCCGACAATCGGGGTGAGCTAAGTGATGATCAGTGATGTGCTGCAAGAACTCGGCTAACATCACAGAGCACAATATCGACCATTCTAATTTCGTCCTACTAGGCTAGGATATATCTCTGCTACCAAATAAGCAACGAAGTTTCAAATAACTATGTTTTCGCTACATAATATTATTTAGTCTGCACAAGTACGACCATATTTCCGAATTTGTTTTTTTTTTTTTTCAACATCCGTGATGTCAGCCCATAACACCGGGGGAATTTGGTGCCACGTCAGTGATTCCCTTCGGTCGTGCCGGCTACACTGAACTGGACGGAAAACACAAACTATTTACATAGCCGTTTCGACCGACCTTTCATTCAGTGCGGTGGTACCAACCCGGGCGAGTTAAACCCTACCACCTAGTAATATAAGAAGGGACTCATCCACTCCATCACTCCGAATATCGCACACGCTTTACAATGTCTCGATATTCTAAGTCGCAGTCTATGTCTATGTATATGTCACACAATCTATGTCTTCTATTCCACTCACTGAATAGCCCGGCTGGAACGAAATACCTGAGTGAGCGGTTTGACTTTCTCTATTTCCGCGCTCTCTCCTTGAGTTGAGATCGTCTGATAATCTACTGCAATGCCAGCTCACTCAATTTCGTTTTTAACCCCGACGTCTTTTTTTTTATGGAAACTGACACGGTTGGCTACATCACCTACAACATCCGCGATGTCAGCCCATAACACCGGGTGAACTAGGTGCCATGTCAGTGCTTCCCTTCGTTTCGCGCCAGCTACACTGAACTGGACGGAAAACACGAACCATTTACATAGCCGTTTCGACCGACGTTTCGTTCAGTGCGGTGGTACCAACCCGGCCGGTATAAACCCTACCACCTAGTAAGGTAAGAAGGGAAGAGACCTACAGTTTAACGTGGAATCCGAACCACGGTCAGCCTCCACCGGTCGAGCGGTCATCCAAATACTGACCGCGCTCAGCCCACTGAGCTACCGAAGCTGACGAATGTCCTTATCCCTTAGTCGACTTTTACGACATGCGACGGGGAGAGATGCATTGGGGCTATTCTTTTTAAGTACCGACCGACACCGACACGTTACAAACCGACCCCTGTCCGGTTTGTCTATGGCATCGTAGCTCCCAAACAGATGGACGCATTTGGATGCTGTGTTTTTAAGGATTCTTTCACGGTCAATTCAGCACTGATGTGTAATCATTATAAGCTACCTAAAGAGACTAGCTCGTCTTCTTCTATCCGTATGTTTAGGAAACGCATTCTTTTAGAGTCTGGGTCCGTGCTCCACCTAGGTTCTCCACCTCGGTGATTGTAATTTCATTTTCTCAAGTTCATTATCTATGGATGGAGGCACAGGTAGTCCTGTGTATTTGCACTACAATATATATATATATATATATATATACAGGGTGTTCGGCACATCGACAGACAAAATTTTTTGTAGGTAAGTGGGGTCATTTGCAACGTTTTGACCTATGATACCTTTTGTCAGATGTCACGTGATATCGAGATACGATTTTTTTCTTTATTTTTGAAAATTACCAAAATCTCAGCTTTAAACCCTTGTAACTTTTTTGTTTATGATTGTATCAGCACGAAATAAACTTTATTGAATTTCACGATTTATCCTTGTTCTAGAAAAATATATTATTTGATGAAGTTAATACCATGAAAAGGTTTTATGACCTCCCAAAGTCTCGAGAACCAGTAAAAATGAGAAATAATCTTAATTTCTTAATTCATTAAAAAAAAACGACAGCAATTGAGCGCTTCATTTTCTTTTAAAAGGTTTGCTAGTTTACGCCCTTTCCAACGGTATACCACATGTCATACAAATAAATCACTATGTGGTCAAAATTAGGCACAGAGACAGAACAGAACGACAACACGGGCACTCGCTTCCCGTATTGAGCTTTTTCGGGAGCGTTTTCAAATTTAGAACATGTACCGGTCGCGCGGGCACTCTTGCAAATTATCCCTAATTTTGTCGTTCTGTTCTGCCTCTGTGCCTAATTTTAACCTCATAGTGAATTATTTGTATGACATGTCGTATACCGTTGGAAAGGGTATAAACTAGCAAACTTATTAAAAGAAAATGAAGCTATCAATTGCTGTTAGTTTTTTTTTTAATGAATTAAGAAATTAAGATTCTGTCATATTTTTACTCGTTCTCGGGACTTTGGGAGATCATAAGACCTTTTCATGGTATTAACTTCATCAAATAATATTTTTTCTAGAACAAGGATACATCGTAAAATTCAATAAATTTTAATTCGTGCTAATACAATTATAAACAAAAAAGTTACAAGGGTTTAAAGCTGGGATTTTGGTAATTTTCAAAAATAAAGAAAAGAAATCGTATCTCGATACCACGTGACATCTGACAAAAGGTATCATGGGTCAAAACGTCCAAAAAATTTGTCGGTCGATGTGCCGAACACCCTGTATATATTTATTTTTTTATACTTTTTTATCATGCATTTGTGTATGTTTATACACACCTCTCCCTCATCAGAATTAAGGCATTAAATAGCCTTTTGCGAAATCTTTTAAACTGGATTACAGTCCTACGTTTTGATTTTGATTTCATATTTTGAGGAATTATTGCTGAACGAAAATTTGCTGTAACCATATTCAAGGACTTCATAGGAGGGCATATTCTTGGTACTTGAGTTAGGAGGACAAAATTATCATTTTTTCCCTCATCCGTTTCCCAGAAAATATTTCAAGGTCTTTCATATGTATTCATATGAGAAAGGAAGAGGAAATATTGTTTATTTTGACCTACTCGTACAAAATCACCTCATAAAATATAGTGTGGGCCAACCCTATGGAGATTTTAGATAGGTTTGCAACTATGTATATGTATGTATACAAATCACATAATATTAACGTTTGCTCATGAGTATGAATGTATTTATTTAGGTACCCAAAGCGAAAATTAAAACAGCGTGTGATGTTTTAACTATAATATAGAAGATTATTACGATTTCCTAGCGTTCACGAATTTTACAGTTTTTAGGGTTCCGTAGCCAGCGGCGCTGCCAGGGACTGTCTGTTGTCACTTTTTATTGTGCAATAAAGTAAGTATATTTTAATTTAATTTTTCAGCAGAAATAGGAAAAACATTATCAGTTTGGAAGATACCTCAGAAGTTTGTTAGGAATGCAGGATGGTGGCACGTGGAGATATGTTGCCTCTGCCTACCCCAGTGTGAGACAGGCGTGACGCTATGTACGTCAGTATGTGTTATGTTTTTGGCTATATCACCTACCTACTCTATCTACTACACCCGCGATGTTTGCCCTCGTTCGTGCCGGCTACACTGAAATAATCCGAAAACTTTTTTTTTTGTTATGGAAACTGACGCGGTTTGCTACATCACCTACAACATCCGTGATGTCAGCCCATAGCACCGGGTGAATTAGGTGCCATGTCAGCGCTTCCCTTCATTTCATGTCGGTGCCGCACTTCACTTCCATTCAGTGCGGTTTCAAATAAATGGATGCAAAGCTAATGCTAGTTTAATATATCGCGCAATTTAATTTAAAAAAATTGCCTAAGCATTAGCCATATGTACATTGTACACTATACGAGGGTATACGCATTTTGAAAAAATAGTCCCAATTTACTAGGTATTTACGCATAGTGTATTAGCGATTATCGCAAAAATAGCGGTAACCGCAGTGTCTCATTAGATGCTTGAGGAGATCGATTGAGCGAGTGAGATGGATCATAAGAAATTGCTAGTAGCGATTAATTACTAATAGCACAGAGCTAGATCTGAAATTTAATCTCCATAGAATTATCCCAGCTGGATCTGAAATCTGCCTAAGAGCATACTAGCGCCATCTATTGCGAAAGTGTGAAAATATTTCGATATAGGTACCTGTTATAACACTCTACGTGTAAATAAAACACAACACTCACAGAAATAGCTGCCAACCAATGCGTTATCAAGCTTTAAATTTCCGAAAACATCCGTAGATGGCGTGACGAATATGAAACAAACAGTCAATAGTATTTTTTTACTAAAATAATATCTAACGGAATATAAACAAAACCTTAAAAATAAAACAAATAAATAGATCATTTGAGAATTACCCAAAGTAGGGTAGTTCTAGTCGTAGATTGAATATTCAATTAAGTGCATGAAAATGCTGGTCGTTAATAAAAATTAAAAGTTTTGATTCGACACTTTTCACCCAAGGATGGAAAGAACAAAGGTATATACCTAGATACGACATTAAAGGAAATAAACCTTACTCTCGTATTCGTCACATTAGTGAAGAACACTTCTCCATCGCTTCAGTCGCTTATCATCAGTTTACATACAAACGTACGCTGTTTCATCATCATCAATCAATATTATTATTATTTCATTCACACATTTCTTTTTATATAAATTTTACTTTTTTTTTTATTAATATGAAAACAAACGGATTTTCCACCACCGGAAATTAAATCTGTAAGGGATGGTCATGTCAAGTTACTTTGTCTTGAGATATTGCGTTTGTGGACTCTATGTATGATACTAAAACTAAATTGACGATTTTTAGAAATCTTTTCTGTAATGTATGTTCCTCCATAACCTTTAAACCGATCATCCGAATTCGTTGAAACTTAGTACAAGTACATTTAACTATGCGGGGCACAGCATAGGCTAAATCAAATTCACTTCCGGTTACGCTAAGATGTGGTTCTCATACAAACCGAATTGTTCCAAGCGCCGAAATAAAGGTACAGTAGCGGGCTTACTTACTTTCTTCTTTTTAAATACGAATTTCACGCGAGCGGTGCCGCGGGCAAAAGCTAGTTCAATAATATATTCGGTGGACTTACCGCTCGTGGAAACTGAGGCCCGGCATGACTATGTACTTGTAGCCGTGAAGGTCTGTGGTGCGACAGAATTCCACCCATTTTTCCCCGCACATCTGCATCGTCCCGCCGCCGCCGCCGCGGCGTTTCATCGTAGATTTAACAGTAGACGGTTTCATTCTGTATAAGCCACAAGCAACACTTAGAAAACTAAGAAATATAATTTTATTTCTAACTGACTCCGTGGTTAGGTATCCACGTTCGTACTTAGCGGTTTTAGGGTTCCGAAGCCAGCGACACTACAAAAGTGTATTGTGCATTATATGTACACATAGTAACATAACAGCATGGATCCTCATAACATTGGTTAGATGTCCGTCCGTCCAACCGGTTCGCCCGTCCCGTCTGTCTATCTGTCACACGCGCTATCCGTGGTGATGGGTCCGGATGATAAATCAATCTAAAATAATTAATAAATTAGACCATTCAGTAATTAATTACGACATGAAATCTATTTTTAAATTTATCTATATCATAATTTTCTCAATAATTTCATATATTCTATGAAATTATTGAGAAAATTACATTCTAGCGGCGCTGGACCGCGTTCGATCGCCGCGCGCGCTCACTATGCGTGTAAGAAGATAATTGCTACGAAATCATCTGTGTGAAGAAAGTTCGCACTTAATTTAAAGTAATTATCGTTTTGGCACAAAAATGGGTAGTTAATACGAAACTACACCCTTACCCACTCGTTGATAGGTTTACTGCGACTGAAAGTCCCAAACGAATAAAAAAAGTTAAACACAAAATAGAAGCCAAACACAAAAATTAAACCCTAGTGGAAGATAATGATAGTTAATGAGCCCCTAAGTACCATGCGACAGTGCCGATCTAGATCTGGCCCAAGATACGAAAATCGGTCAAGTGCGCAATAAGTACCGCGTAATGTAGTCTGTCGATATAGCCACCTTTGTATCTACCACAGAGCATCGAATACCGCGCGCGCCCCCTCCTAGAGACGCCCTGAGCGCGATTTCCTTACAACGCCGTTGAAGCCTGTGGGCGTGGCCTATGACTTACATATGTGTGTTGTGCGTGTGCATTTGTTTTGTGCGTGTGCCTAACTTGCTCCTCTTTGTGTGTAGTGTCGATACTAACACCAACACACACATACGAAGCGCTGGCAGCTCTGCGTACGGTTATTGGGTTTCAAATATTATTATTACTTTCGCCTCTAGGAGGCGCGCGCGGTATTCGATGCTCTGTGGTATCTACAGATATTTCGAAAAATTATTCGTCTAAAAGTGGTACGCGTGGCGCGCGGAGTAAGCAGTGTGGAGCGGAGGATACGAGTATATACGGGGAACTTGTGAGGGGCACGAAGCCGCGCACACACTCGCCTTGCGTGCAAGAAGGGAATGGCTACGGAACCCTATGTCCGTGTCTGAACAACGTTCTCACTTGACAGGTCTTTAATCAAAGATGTTTATACCCACGAGCATTATAAAGTGCCGTCTGACTGAACACTGAACGAACAGTAAACACGTTGAAATATGTGGAAAATTTTCCCAGGTTCCCATGCATGTTTCAAACATTAAAAGCATGACAAATTTTGAAAAAAACATTAAAAGGACAGCGGTGCAAGATGAGTTTATCTTAAGCCGCGTCTCCTGCGCATGTTTTTTCGAAAAATTACACAAAAACATATGTTTTCATACAAACGTGTATGGCCACGCCCCTATGTTTCGATGTTTCTTTGTAATGTTTTGAAAAAAACATTCGCAGGAGACGCGGCTTAAGATAAACTCACCTTGCAACGCTGTCCTTGTACGTACTTACGCCTTACGCATTTTATTTATTGATATTAAATTTTCTGGGAGCAATAAATACTTACTATCTGTATTCTGTTCTAAATTACATACGATACAAGCTGTGCCCGCGGCTTCGCCCGCTCTCATATTTCACTTCACTGCTAACCTCATAAGCCATTTAGCGTGATAGTACCCTATAGTTGATGAGAAGAATCAAGCTATCCGTAGATTTTTTTTTATTAAAATCGGTTCAGTGGTTCTCGAGTTATAAGCGGACAGACAGACATACACTCAGACACTCAGACACTCAGACACTCAGACAGAAAGCAGACGTTGGATTTTATGGTTAGGAAATAAGGAAAAATGTACCTATTGAAAAAATTAAAAAATATAAATGAATGAAGAAATGAATTTTATTTATTTACAGTTTGTAAACAGCAGACTGGAGATAGGTTAAATATTGTTTTACAAGAGATCGGCGGCCTCAGCACCACAGAAATAGGTATCTATCTACTTTGCTTGTCGGTTACATAGAAGCTAATATGGTACTTTTGAGGCAAAATGTAACATCTGTATGCATATTGCTATGCATTGGCTGTGGTATTGTATATTATATTGACATCTGATGAGATGATGGGTGAACGCGGTTAGCTGCCGGACTAGGCCTCTGCCTGTATTCGGTTATACTTTTCTGAGTGAGCTGGCATCAAAACGTTAGACGTTTTGATATTGCATGCGATTAAAGGGCTTACTGAAAATATATTGATCAAAACTATAATACTTACCTATAGATGAAAGCGCGCCGCAGCGAATAGCCTAGTTCGAGGATCAGGTGCACCGCGCCTCCCGCCGCCGCCGCCGCCCCGCCTGAGTTAACTAGTTTACGTGAGCCTAACTCCCAACACCTTACTAATAATATATTTATGATCGGAAACTCACGCCATCGCATCGGCGGCGTGACAGAAATGTAGTGTAGCGTCGTATGAAGTGTTAGGTATGGCGTGTCAGAATACTTTATGCTATTTTATTCATAATTTGTATTCCTTTAATGTATAGCAGGCACGACCAAAAGGGAAACACCGATATGGCATCTAGTTCACCAAGATGTTATGCTGGGGATCAGTGGTGATGGAGCCAACTTGGAGCCAACCATATCCGATTAGTAAAACAACTGTAGGTCACTCCTTTGTTAGGGCATATTTTTGTGTAGCCTTCGGATGGGTCTTTACAATGATATAACTACTCGTAGCACTTTTGTAACTTATTAATTATTATAATCTTTAGTATCACGAGGCTATGAAAAGTACATGTTTTTCGTGACGCAATTTTTCTGGAATGACCTCAGAACCAAACGTATAAGAGGTTCATCGAATTCACGTTAAAATACTACCTAAAAAGGTAAAACGATAAAAAATTTGAGCCTATCGTAAAATGTATGGACATGATTGGAACAAATCTCGTTCACTCTGTAATTTAATTGCAAACATGTAGAAAACTCTCTTGCTGCTTCATTGATCAGATAATCATACGATAAATTTGCCTGTCAAATATTGATTTTATCTGGGGGCACGGCATCAGTGCGCCCGCCACCAAGCCATATAGAAAATGAACGTTCGTGCTTAAGATATTATGTAGGTACCTTGTACCGTTCAAGCATCCATTTGCATTATTTAATACAGAGTATACTTATCTATATTTTTTTTACCGCGAATTTACTTACCCCATTCTACGAATTTCTATTTTTGATCTAATATGAATGCCCAATTTTAAGTGTACGAACACGTCTTGATTTTCATCATACTGATTTACAAATTAAAATTAAAATTCGATGCCCATTTTTTTATGCAGATTATCTTAGTTTTATCTAAATTAAATTAATTTATTGACCTGATATTAGTTTATTGAATTTTTAGATATACCTAAGTTTTTTTCATAATTTTAATTAATTAGGTATATTTGTAGATTAATTTTATTTGTTTAGTTTTTTTTATTTCTAATTAATTTCCTGCGTAGAAGATTTTCTGTAATGGTTATGATAAATAAATTAATTTGTAAATCTTATCATTTATGGTATATAATTAATTATTATTTCAAACCATGTTACAGAAATTAAATAAAAAGCAATAAATTAACACAGCATTGAAAGGGAGACGAAAGACGAAAGGTTTATCTTATGATAGTTATGTATGATCATGATCATATACAACAGTTTTGTTTTTCAAATTGACAGTGACATAACCACAGGACATAACTTAGACACAAATATCAACTGCCATTCATTCCAAGATTCCAATTCATTCTTGATTCATACATTTGCAGGAGCTAAATATTCAACCATTTAAGAATTTGTACTCATATATAACTGAATATTCGTGTTCGTGAGTCACAAATTTCACAATGACGTCGGCATTAGATTCATCTGTGAGCCCCATGGAGGAGATCCGTTACAGGAAAAAATATTCTGAGCTCTGGTTGAAAATACTGAAAGACACACATTTCTGTTTCGACGAACTGGAGAGTAAGTAAGAAAATAAACACTTAACTGCATAATTTGATACCATAGTGATCTGAAACTGAAATAAGAACTACTGACTTGACTGACATAGATGTACTGCGATAAGAACGTATTATGTGTGTATCAAAGACATTAAACCCAACCTCTTGTGTGTATGCATGGTATGTAATTTGCTTTGACATAATTATGGAAAAAAATTGGTCAAGCGCGAGTTATACTCTGGTATAGAATATGATCCTTCGATCATACCTGCCATACCTGTCAAAAAACCATCCTTGTATCTGCCATACTTTATTACTGCCTTATTTTTTTACTTTTTTTTATTATTATTTGTTGGCATATCATTCATTCATAATAAATAACACATTCTGTGAAAATTTCAACCGACTACCTATTACGGCTCAAAAGATACAGCCCTAGGACGGACAGACGGATGGACGGACGGACGAACAGACAGACAGACGGACAGACAGACATTGTAGGCTTAGTAATAGCCTTCCGTTTGGATACAGAAACCTAAAATAAGGCAGCGGGTATCTATCGGTGTGTGTGTGATTATCATACATCGGAATCCGCGGGGCAGGAATACGACCTTGCTAGGGATTGACTACGGCGATCAATAAACAATCGACACTGTTATCGATACTCATATTTATTTGTTTATTGTATTTTATTCATGTCATATTTCAGACCTGAATACTTATATACCTACAGTACTTATATAAACATGTATACTTTATGTTAACGATTAAGTAAATATAATACATATTTATATAAGGTTTTCAAAATTAGTTAGTAGTACGCTAAGGGGGGGTTCTGTATCATATAGGGAGTAAAACCTATATAAATTTTTTTGGACCTTGGGCTTTTTTTTAAGTAAAAATTTTTTTTATGTAGGTATTTAAATAAAAAAATAGGTGGTTGATTTTTATAACCTAATCGATTCAGTTTCATAACAGTAACAAAAAAGTCTTCACGACCATTATGATGTAACATGTGTAAGTTGGTAAAAAAAATTAAATTCTTTCTATTCATACTAATAAAACTAAAATTGTGGTTTTTCACAATTTCTGAAAGAAAGAGATATACGTATTGGAAGACTTTTTTGTTGCTGGCATGAAACCGAAACGATTAAGAAAATTTTTTTTTTTACATTTAACATTAAAAAAAATTTTTTGTAAAAAAAAATTCTTTGTTCTTCAAAAGTGATCTATTTCCGATACAGAACCCCCCCTTAGCGTACTATGAACAAATTTTGTAAGACCTATTTTTTTGGACATTGGCCTTTTTTTATTATGTAAAATATTTTTTTATGTGTTTAAATAAAAAAATAGGTGGTTGATTTTTATAGCCTAATCGATTCAGTTTCATAACAGTAACAAAAAAGTCTTCAATATCATTATGATGTAACACGTGTAAGTTGGTAAAAAAAATCAAATTCTTTCTATTCCATACTAATAAAACTAATATTGTGGTTTGAACAGATTTGTATTGTACCTACAAAGTAAATACAACATTTGTTTATTATATTTTATTTTCTATAGAAATACTCTTAGTTTTAATAATCGACATTATTCTATATTATTCTAAAATAACGATCGATTTTCGATATTTGTGGATACATTGTCCCATCACTAGACAACCTTGAATCATTCGTGCCCCGCGGATTCCGATGTATGGTGATTATATGTGTTTTTGGGTCAGATTGCCGAGAAATTTTGTATGAAAGGCTTCTTCTATTATTATCTAACACCTTCACCTTTTACCTCATATAGCTTCACATATTCATGTTCATTAGTTCTTCCGCTGTGGAGCTCAAACGCCTCAACTGATTTCAACAAATGAGGTATCATTGGGTATCGTGGTGAGGTACCGTGTGGGGCCGGTACTTTAAAAGAATAGCCCCACTGCATCTCTCCCCGTGTATGTCGTAAAAGGCGACTAAGGGATATGACTCCCTTCTTATATTACTAGGTGGTAGGGTTTAACCCGCCCGGGTTGGTACCACCGCACTGAATGAAAGGTCGGTCGAAACGGCTATGTAAATAGTTTGTGTTTTCCGTCCAGTTCAGTGTAGCCGGCACGACCGAAGGGAAGCACTGACGTGGCACCAAGTTCACCCGGTGTTATGGGCTGACATCACGGATGTTGTAGGTGATGTAGCCAACCGTGTCAGTTTCAATAAAAAAAAAAAAATCATTGGACTCGTGGTGATAGTTCGGTTGACATAGATGATAAGAGTGAGCGAGAAAGATGTCATCGCTCGCCCACCGGCGCCATTGCCGTCTTTCCGCTCACTCTTATCATCAGTAGGCAAGTGAGAACGAGAACGCGATACCAAAATCACACGATCCTATCCGTGACAGCATGGCTTCTTAACACGCCATAACATGCTCAGGCGAAACAAACAACAACGTTTGTCACTGTCACTCTTTATAACAGCAACCGGGGGGCATGCTCAACACGCGCCGCACAAGCCGTATGAAGCGGCTGTCCGTGAAATCTGCATTATATGCAGGTCTCGTCTAGAACATATTTTTTCGGGAGTGATGTATGGGATGGGCTAATCTATAAAATGGACATCGATGGGATAGGTGACGTCACAAAAATAAAAATGGCGGCCGCTAGGCGCCATATTAAATCTTTTTGTGTGTGTTTTATTCAAAACCCTTTGAATAGGATATCGTTGTTTAATAAATGTTAAAAATATAACGTCTATTTATATAATACAACCCGACTACAAAAAACTAATTAATTAACAAGGAAGTTTGAACGAAAATGCGGCAGTCGGGGTGCCTGATTTGAATTCTTCTGCTTGCCCGACTACAGCATTTTCGGTCAACTTTCCTTGTTATGCGTGCATATTTTCCGATGCCTTTTATTGTTCAATTCAAGAGAGAAAAAAATCCAGAATCCATTCAAATAATGAAAATAATGAAGCTGAACTATTTTTGCTGTTTAATAAGTGAGAGTTAAGGTTTAGGAGTGTTAACCTTTAACATAATATATGTATGTATGTAGGTACGTCAGATTATTAAATTATTTTTGGGTGCTGAAAAAACAAAACAATGTACAGAGAGAAAGCAATGACTAAAAGTTGTTTTTATTCCCTGTTCCAGAGGTTATGGTAATTTTCTTCAAAATCCAAAAACGTGACGAGAAAACCCCTGGACCGGCGGACACAATTCCTAGGTAAGTATATTATGGTTAATAATTTTAACAAATATTACCTACCCTCAGCTCACGTACTTATTAAGTATTAGTATTAAAATTATAATCTCAAGTTACGGTCTGGCCCTAACTAGATCCTTCCCAGAGGTTGTAACCCTAGGGAATTAGGTTTAGAGTGGAACTATTTATACTGGATGATTTTGTTACCATGCTTCATATTTCAGGGGCTTAATCTGTATCGAAATCTAAGTAAATTGCAAAACCGAATAGTGCAAATTAAAAAAAAATTAATTATGAATATATTTTGAGGATAGGTAAGTAGGGAGGTAGAAACGTCTTTGGCCTAACAGCGAAAGACGTGGTAGTCAATGCTAGTGGTCAATGCTTTTCTATCCCATGGAAAAACCTCGATAACTGCGGCATAAGAGGTCCATGCCGCTGTTACTGAGGTTTTTCATCAGACCTAGGAAAAGGTAACCGTCACTTGGGGCTAGGTCTGGATAATTTATTTGGTGGGTGGGAAAGCACTTCAAAGCCGCAACCATTACAACATATAACTTGTGAACGGTTGCGTTGTTTTGCAGTTTGCGCTTTCGACCGTCAGCATTTTAAGTATCCAACGGCAATTGACGCTAAGGCGTTCAAAATAAAACTTCTTGAAGAAAGTAAGTAACTAAGGGAGAGGCCGAAGGCCGATCTTCGTTCAGGTAAACTACATTCTTCATGAAGAAACTAAGTAACTATGTAATTTCGACGCCTAAGGCGGAGTTGTGTGTAGCTAAACAACGCACTTTCTCAAAGAAAGTAATTAAGAGCGAGGCCGAAGGGCGAGCTAAGTTCAGGTAAACAATAAACCTTCTCAAAGAAAGTAAGTAACTAAAGTAAGTAAGCCGAAGGCAGAGCTTCGTTCGCGTAAACGATATTATGTTTAGTGTATCAAAGAAAGCAATTCATTAACGGCGAGGCCCGAGGGCGAAGGAAGGTTTATCGTTACCTAAACGCAGCTCGGCCTTCGGCCTCGCCCTTAGTTACATTCATCGAGAAAGAATATTGTTTACCTGAAATCAACTCAGCCTTTGGCCTCGCCCAAAGTTACTTTCTTCGGTGAGGTTTATCTTCTTCCAGAATACATCTAGGCTTTCGGCCTCGCCCTTAGTTGCTTACTTTGTTCAAGAAGGTTGATCGTTTACCAGAACGCAGCTCGACCTTCGACCTCTCCCTTAGTTAGATACTTTCATCGAGAAAGAATATCGTTTACGGGAACGCAGTTCCGCCTTCACTCTCGCCTTTAGTTATTAACTTTCTTCGAGAAGGTTTATCGTTTACCTGAACCCAGCTCGGCTTTCGGCCTTTCCCTTAGTTACTTACTTTCTTCTTTTGAAATACGAATTCCACGACAGCGAAGTAGGGGGCAGCAGCTAGTGTGTATATATGTATCTAATATGTAATAAATTAACGTTTATGTATGTGGTATAAGTTTATATTAAAATATTCACAATTTAATATCATTTCCTACATCGTGCATAGCCCACGTTTCGTCTAAACTATCTAAAGGTTGGCTCGAAGAAATATCTTCAAGGGATAAGTCCATATTTGTACTTCATGGTACAATATTTATTGTGCTATACATAATACTGTGTACTTGTTTTGTGGAGTAAATAATTTATGCACGTACACACATATCTATCGAGTTGAATTACTTATTTGCAATAGGACCCACTTCCGAGACGTACTGGCCACCGGACTCAACATGACCGACTCCTACATGATGGAGCGTGTAATGGTGGCTCTGGACCGCGGCACCAGTCCCTACGTCACAATGGCAACATTCGCCAAGACCATGTCGCTCTTCATGAGGGGCAGCCAATCTGAACAAATTGAATACTGCTTCACTGTATGTTATAATTCTATTTCTGCTAAGTACATTATTTTTAACTATTTGATTATTGCACGAATGAAAATATTTATTGTACATTTCTTGGCCAAGCGAGCTTCGCTCGGTGTCTTACGATTTTGCCGTCAAATATGGTTACCTACTACCTACTGGTACCTCAGTATTCTAAGAGACGGCGGCGCTAAAAAAAAAATGTTTATGAGTTAATGATTTATGAGTTAATTTTTATAGAGAAAAGTTGTTATGTGTAAAAGTATATTCTCCGGGATGGTACTTAGCTACACATATCTAGATAAACTTGGAAAATAAAACATCTAAATACAATATTGCATCCAAATAGTTAGAGCCGTTTCCGAGGTACCAAATATACAGGATGTTTCAGGATAGGGTTTCGTAACTTCAGGGTTAGAAAAGTGACCATATTTGAAGCTCTGAAGCATTTTCCCAGATTTAGTCATTTTATTCATCAAGATTTGGTGGACGGTTAACGTTCACCTTTATTAAATTAAAAATAAAATCACTAACTCATGGATAGTAATGGTTATGTTGCTTACATAACTAGTAGAATTGAACTGCATATAGGTAAATTCCAAACATCACATGAAAAAGGGGACTGGACCTATACAGCGCTGTTGCCAAATCTCCCCAGACTCAATGTCCATCGATTTTTTACAATTTCCAATTTTTTTATAAAAAAAAAATATGGAATTTCGATTTGAGTGATGAGGATTTTTTTTTTCAAATAATGAGTACTTTCTATTCCTGAAGTTTCTCAAGCCTATCCCGAAACGCCCTGTATATCTATACATATAATAAAATCGTAAAGCCAAAACAATCTATCCCCGGAACAACGATCGGACCACACCAGACTGATCTGGTTCAAAGCTTCTTGCAATCTATCCAATAAAAAAAACAACCTGATGTTACTGATACGTGAAACAATTATAGAACCAATTTTTTTATTTTTTTCTGTCTGTACGCGCACATTCAAAAACCACTGAACGGATCTTGAAAAACTTTGTAAGTATAGTGAGTGACAGTGTATATCCCGGAATAACATAATATCGTAGACGGAAAAAATAGTTTAAACATAATATAATATAAAATGTATCTCGAAAATTGGCCGAAAAATAGACAAAAAAGTGGTCAACATTAATTTAAAGGGATGAATTTCGTATCCTAATACTTTGCTAAACGTGCGGTGGTCGGTGTTGAGCTGTAATTTACAAGAGCACTTGCAGCACAACACCGACTACTCTGCTTACCCTGATTGTCGGGATACAGCGTGTGGTAATTTTTAATTAAAAGAATAAAACATTGATTCGAAATTTAAAACCACGTTTAAAACAAAGGTAGAGAGCGTTCCAACGTAAATAAATCTTCCCTTCGCCGTTATGTTGGCTCCACTGCCAGTGTCACTGTCAGTGCTTAAATTCCTGTTGCCAGATTGTGAAGATTATATCGTCGTAGTAGAGATAAACAGAGCTAAGCCACACATGCAACATTTCGAGATATTGACGATTAAAGATTTAAAGTCTCGAAAATTTTAATGTTTTTAGTTGTATCTTTCAAACTACATATCATATTTTCCCAAAATTTTTACACGTGGTAGTAATGTACATATTCTAATGGGATAATATCAAGTATGGACCCTATCATTTGTAGTTTTTTAGTTATTAAGGGTTTAGCACTTAACCTCTGTTTACTACTGAGAAAATGTTCTATCGCGTAAGCAGGATTGTGGTGGAGCATAATGAAGCTATGTTGGTTATCTCAGTTATGCATTATAAGTTTCATCCATTTAGAACCAATTTTCTGTGAATGTTGTTGGTCAACAGTATTTATGTGGCTAGGCTTCGTTCGGTAGTACAGAAATATTGAAAAATTAATTGATAGTAAACCAGTACTATGACGCCTAAAGTCTTTTAAAAAGTTTATATGGAATTTCAGTTAACATCCCTTTATCATTATTGAAATAACGTACTTCTAACCTCGTAATCGCTTGGCTCTCTTTTCCACTATAATCTCCGTCTCATTCTGAGTATTTTGGCATTAAAAACGCATTTTCGCCAAAATGTGGTTTGGCTCTGTTTTACTCTACCACGACGATATTACCTAATAATGTAATAGGTATTTACCGTATAATCAATACGGTTGTGGGATAGGTGTCGCTATCACCACAGTACTGTAAAATACAAATACTGATAATTACGGGTAAATCTGTACACATAGCAAACCTCAACGCTGTTTTGACAGATAGACAGAGGAGCCAACATATAGTGCGACAAGGCTTGAAATGAACGTGGATGACGTTTTTGCGAGGGCGCTGCTGCAGCATTAGGGTTGTCAATTTTGAAAATTTCCTTACTTGAGGGGGAAATATCGCTGCAAAAGAAAATGTATGTATAATACCTATCTATAAGGTAGGTAGGTACTTACAATTTTTTTATTTTATGTATTGAATTGAAGGAAGACTTGCTCACTAATAAAATAACAAATAGACTTCGATTTCTGCTAACAATAACACAGACCAAGAAGAGATACTAACGTACGCGTGAACGGGTGAAGTGAAACGCGAGACGGTCATCTAGCAACACTGTGGCGGCGTTAGTTCCGCTGTCAGCCACGTTCATTTCCAGCCTTGTCGCACTGTAACGGCGAAGGGAAGATTTTTATGGAACGCTCTTTAGAGAGCGTTCCAACTAAATGTTCCCTTCGCCGTTATGTTGGCTCCACTGCCAGTGTCACTGTCAGTGCTTAAATTCCTGTTGCCAGATTGTGAAGATTATATTACCTAATAATGTAATCGGTATTTACCGTACAAAAAATAATATCGATAGTTTTTGCCCGCGGCTTCACTCGCGTGAAATTCGTATTTCAAAAGAAGAAAGTAAGTAACTAAGGGGGAGGCCGAAGGCCGAGCCGGGTTCACGTAAACGATAAACCCTGTTGAATGAAATAAGTAACTAACGGCGAGGCCGAAGGCCGAGCTGTATTCTGGAAGACGATACCTAAACCTTCTCGAAGAAGTAGGTAAGTAACTATGGGCGAAACCGACGGCCGAGCTGCGTTCAGGAAGATGATAAACCTTCTTGAACAAAGTAAGTCAATAAGGGCGAGGCCGTAGGCGGGTGAGAAAATCCAATCAGGGCGACTTACAATGTGAAAGTGAACATGTTAGAAAAGTATTTAAATTTTTTTGTCTGATATCTTTACGCGCATCACGCAAAAACACTGAACGGATTTTGACGAAACTTTTCGTAGTTATGGTGTATATCCCAGAATAACATAATATTATGTTTATAAAAATGTCAAAAATAAAAAAGTTTTAATTATTATAAAAATGATTGCACCTTTAAAATCACGTAGTCTAAAGTACAGGTTTCTTGACAGTTTTGTTTTTGGCGTCAGCTGGCCGGTGACGAATAATTATTTGATTCATGGAACACGAAATTCAAGGCGGGTGTGTAGAAGGAAACGAATAGACAGGTAGCCAGACTACAGCATTTTCAATCAACGTTCCTTGGCATTTCCTTAATTTTTCGTCGTCGGGTTATAGGTACACTATATCGACCTTAATAAACCTAAATGAAATTATATTTATGGTAAGCAGGTCAAACATCTAATAGTTGAACCGATTTGTCTAGTGATTTATTATAAAAAATATGTAGGTATATTTTTGATCACGTGAGTTGAATTCTTTTGGCATGATTCATTTCCAGTGTTTCGATCTTATGGGTGAAGGTTACCTGAGGAGGGAAACGATGTATCAGCTGCTAAAGAAAAGCCTTATGAAGGCTTCTCACGATGACGACGTTGAAGAAGCTGTTAAGGTTAGTATTCTTCCTCAGAATCGATGTATTTATTTCGCGTTTTGCGTTCATTGACATATAACTACAGTACAGTGCAGTGTAGATGGGCTTAGATACATGTGTGAAAGTGTGTGAAGGTGTGCGAGGGTATGGACACTACAAAGCCGAAGCCAACTAATTATGGCCGACTGACTCTTTCTAGGGCTCTATGTGCATATCTTAACTACTGCCGTTACATATGCGATATATTGTAAAAAATGAAACTTTTTTTATTGGCAATATAGTTTATTTTTTAGGGTTCCGTATCCGTATAAGTAATATGAAGCATTTCATTAACACGCTATAGATGGCGTGAGTGGCGCTGACCATGACATTGCGATACGGAACTGACATTGCGATACGGAACCCTCGATGCGCGAGTTCGACTCGCACTTGGCTGGTTTTTTTTTTATTTTAAGTTGTATAAATTTATGTAAATAGCTGTTAAGTTTCTTAATAAAATAGAAAATAAATAAATATAACACAAGTCGCCTTACTATACTAGGAGCCAGTAGGAGCACCCTCTCCCTCCCTCACACACATAGCTCACACACACTCAGACACCCTATCACAATTTCCATTTATTTTTCCAATTCCACATATTTCGTTGTGTTGGTTGCAGGAGCTCGTAGACATTCTGCTGAAGCGGATGGACGTGGATCTAGACGGGATGATCTCGTTCGAAGACTTCCGGCAGTCGGTGGAGCAGACGCCTCAGCTGATGCAAGTGCTGGGCATGTGCCTCCCCGAGCGACCCGCTGTCTACGCTTTCGTCAGCACCTGGTGTACGAACTGGGCCAAGATGTGATCGAGGAAACCTTCTCATCATTATATTAAATGTTGAGACACTTCTAGAGAAAATTTGGAAAAAGAATGCATACATTCCATTTTTATATAACATCAAGATTGCGTAAGATTGGAAATCAGACGTGCTTTTGTGATGATGTATGTATGTATGCACTTGATCATTTAACTATTATAAGTGCTTCACCTGGTTTTGATTCATTCCTACAATACCGTCGGGGTTTTCATCGCCATCATTCATCATTCATAAATTATCTGGAACAAATCTTACTAAATTAAAGTTAGAAATATTATGAAAACAATATATTGCGCTACAGCCGTCATAGGTAACGCTGTCCTTAGACCACAAACAGGGATAATATATGTTGTGGCATCCGTTCAAGCGTCATGAATATTACTTACGCCAAGGAAAATGTATTGAAAAGTCGAAACGACATGAGTATGACGATCATTATCATGTTTTATCGTCTTTATGGCGATGAAATGAAAACTTGCTTTTCTATTTCGATGTTTTGTACAAATTGTCACGTTCGTAATTTCTCATGCGCTTAAAATGAAATAACACTTTTGGGTTTTCCATTGTTTTTATTTCACGGATCTACTATTACACGTATACAACGAAATCATTTAATATAGAAAGACAAATGTTATATCCTGTCAATACAATTGAGAATTTTCTAACCGTTCCTGGAATGAGCTTCTAAAATATTTTCAAGTATGCCGACCGTGCTTCTCTGTGCTTTTTGGCACGTATTTTTAACACGATTTCTTGTCTGTCTGTTCGGTACAAATTTTGCAATCCACTTCAAACTAACTTCCGATGAACTAGATAATTTAAACTGGACTGGATAACAATGCAATATTAAATCGTAATAGTAAGTATTATATATTTACAACCAATATATAAAGCCTACAGTTTGCTTCATCGTCAGGGCGTACTTTGCCAGAGACTTCAAACTTTAAACATAATAGCTCAGACAGAACTGTCAGAAACTGAACTGCCAACAGTTTGCAACAGGTTTTGGATTAATCTCTTCAAGATGCTGTTTAAAATCGATTGCAAAATTTCACGCATACAAGACTAAAAAGGTGAAAATAATTATTCAAATACATTTTTTAAATTACATTTTTAAAACGCACTAAAAACTAAAAAATAAAAAAATCTCCTAGTCCCATACATCAAACTATTGTCATACATAATATTCAGCATCAAACTATTGCATGCGCCCCACGTTATTTTTAAATCTGTATAGTGGAAAGTTATTTTCTTACTGTTTAGTGCACTTTAAAAACTATTTTTTTTAAATTTAAATAATTGTTTTAAATGACAATTTTTTCCGTACATTTAACATTTTTGGACTTAAATCCGGATAAAATATTAATAGGTAGTAACATAATCGTACAAAGTCGTGCGTACATTTAATAATAAATTTTGGTAAAGAAAACCCAAACCACAATATTCCTTCACTTAGCATCTTAGTCTCCTGATTATCTTTCTACTTCAAATAGTTTAAATTGAAACGACAGATATTTTTATGTTTTTGTCTATTTCGACACTGATTATTACTTCCAACGATAAACTGAGCTCGACGCAAGTGCGGAGCGACATCTATTGACTACGAAACATTAATTAAATATATTCTTACGATTAGGTACACGGCGAAGAGAGAGGGGTGTGAAAAGATGAGGGGCACGAGCGAATGAGATGACACATCGACTATACTACCTAGGAAGATTGACCGTTATCCGCTAAAACAATTAAACACCGAGATATTTAATAATGTCTAAACGTGTATCTGACACGTCATCGAACTAAACAGCGATTGTTTAATAACTAGGATAAAATCCATACTGATCAAATTGGATGTCGGTTTGTCAAAATGGGTTTCGACCGCTCCCCAGAGTTTGGCGTACGCGCGGTACTTTAGTCCGCGAGACGTGAGCCTCCTCACACATGGACCCGGAACTATATTATTATGTTATGTTTAAATAGACATCGATATGTTAAATGTTTTCTACGACCTACGAATATACTCGTATTTTGCTTTTTAAACTATCGGTCTCGAAATCCTCAATCAAAATCCACCTTAATTATGTTTGCATGAAGCCAACCTAAACCCCGTACCTCCCTAAGGCATCTTCGCCTAGTCAGCCGCTTCCGTATCCAGTCGGTTTTATCCTTCGAATAATGTAATTTATAAGTGTTAACTTTACCACAAGCTCGATTTTCGTCAAAGGTTAAAATTACAATCTTACTTTACACTCCTAAACATTATCAATCTTTGAGCATATCTTACCTACTGTTCTTGCAGCAACATTATTGTAATGCCGTGCCTGTTTTCAGCCACATGTCTCTTTATCCATTGTTTGAATACTTTACTGATTGAATGGCATGGCATCCTCGAGTTGATGAATGAAAAGCGCAATAGGTCTGCGTGATAGATAATGTTAAGATTAAATAGTATCGTCTCATCACATAGGGCTTATGAAGAAATAAAGAATTTGAATATTTTCAAATGTATGTAAGTATTGTCAAAACATACGGCGTAATTGCCATTGTTGTAGTTTATATTACTCGAAAGGGGGTGATAATATCTAAAATTATCTTTCACAAATTACTTATATTATTGCGATCTAAATGTGTTATCAACTTTTATTAGCATGTTTGTTGAAATGTTAGTTATCTCATAGGAAAATATAGGTTCAAATTAAATATACTTATTCATTTGCAGATCTACATTAGAATCACCCCTTTTCAGGTATGTGTTACCACTCAATGGGATGCCGAATACAATATTACCTAATCGTAGATTATCATAAGTAGAACATTTTGGCAATAATTTGTATAGGATTCCGAAAAATTACGGTTTCAATTTTGTATTAATAGGATAGGTACTATTTATAAACACTATGTATTAGTGTATAAAATTTACAAAGTTAGTAAAACGACTCAAGGGGAGTCAAGGTACAAAAATAGGACTAAGCCCCAAGGTGGGAATTTCACAGAAGCTTGAAACGCCGAAATATAAGGCTTTATAAGTGTGTGTATAATACAATAAAATATATCTATGTATAATGCAATATTACTATGTTATAAAAAGTCTAGAAAGACAATGATTTCGATTCATCGTTCTCCAGATAGAACAGATCGATTTGAATATTTATGATTCCAATATAAGCAAGAAATTTGCTCCCTTATAAGTGTGGTTGAGAAATCGGTGCCCAGCACGAAAGCTTCGGAATCTCAATGGGAGCCAATATTGAGCAATCACCACAACCATTTTCTTAATATCGCAATATAATTTTAAAACATTGAAAAATAATTCTTGTTTCAGCAAACATCTGAAAGTAGGTACCCAGTGAAAGATAGGCAGGAAAGCATCCGCGTCCACTTCGAAAGCACCTAGTAGTTTTGATACGAGTCATAAAACATCTAGGAATGTCATTATTCATGAAGAAAGGCATTAGATAAGTCTTGAGAGGTTACTTACAATACACGTAATTGTTAAATAACGGTTTCAAATTCTCGCACAAAATGTGGATAAAATTTACATTTAGTTATAGTAAAAAGTGTAATATATATGTATATATGTATTTATATATAATGTACATAATATGTATCTATATATCTCACTATGTGAACTTTTAATATGTATTAACTTTACATATTTTTTCTTTAGACAAAAATATAAATATAATATTATATTTACATGCATTCAAAAAGGTTAGCGCAGATATATTATGTGAATTATATTGGTAAATATAAGTATCAGAATTTATATTTTATAATAGGTAGATTTACTATGGTAATATGTACAAACTGTAAATATTGGTCATACAATGTAAGTAAATTTTTAAATGTAAATATATGAATTAATAAATAGAATTTGAATATAAAATATATTTGTTTGTACTTACTTAAAACATTTTTGTCATATTATTGTGAGAAAGTTTAGAAATGTGTCACATTACACCACCGGATTCAAACTTATATGATTAAGTTTACGTTTTATTTAACATTTCAAACGATTCACCTGTTCACAAATACACTTTACAGAATTCCAATGTTATAAGAATTACGATTTATACAAAATTTAAGTATAACTACTGTTTCGCAGAATTACAATTAATTTTATACATTGTTTATTAATTTGGACGTCATACGAATTTGAATTGCACCAACGATGATGGTTCAATTATATGTTGTAATTTTACGAAGTTTACGACATCCCTCCCTTACTAGGGACTAGTCTTGTTACGAGTCGAATACATGGACGACTCGACGAATTGGACGATACGACTTGAGTTGAAAACATCTATAACTCGAGTTGCGACTCGAATACAAAAACTCGGCTCGCCATAGGTTTTCTATTTATTCTCTCGGTCTCGGAACCATGATTTAATTCTTAAATAATATCTCCTTAAATAATTTTAAGACATTAAGAAGTCACTAATCTCGTACAGCGCGTCACCAGTTCAATCAAATGAATTCAACTGACTCGCAGCAGCAGACCGCGTCACCCACTCGCTCGACTCTAGTGCACTCGGATGACTGAAATCTGAATGCGAAATGGGAATGCGAGTTGACGAACGAATACAAAATACTCGGAGACTCGCGGCCTTGAGAGACTGACTGAGTTGAGCGGCTCGACTCGAGTCGGTCGACTCGAGTCGGTCTACTCGAGTTTGGTAGGTCGGCCAGCGCGTGACGCTGCCGTCAGTCAGTCTCTCAAGGCCGCGAGTCGCCGAGTATTTTGTATTCGTTCGTCAACTCGTATTCGCATTCGCATTCAGTCGTCCGAGTGAACTCGAGTCGAGCGAAGCGAGTGGGCAGACTGACTGCTTGTCCGTACGAATACGAGTCCGACTCGGTTTCGCTCCGAATCCAGCTCGAGTTGACGAGTTTTAGGCTTGACTCGAGTCATACGAGTATCATCCCTCGACTCGTTACAACGCTGCTAGGGACTGATTACATTCTTACACTATTTTGAGCTATTTAGCTACGATAATGATGATCCATCAATCATTACATTTTTATTACTTGTTATGTGATGGTAGGAACGTCGTCGGAACCAAGAATTCACCGCATATATCTTCGTCAAACCTTTTAGTTAATGCTCTGAAGATCTAACGTAAACAGAGAAGTGTTACAGTGCGATGCTGATGAATGGTTAGGTGGATACTCAGGTGATGTTCAACATGATTGTGCAATGAATCGCTTCGACTTGCAAGAGTAGCCATTCAGATGTGTGGACAGGGCTCGCGCGCGCGACTCCACGAGCAGATACGTACAAGCAGGTTGTGTGTGACATGAAGGTGGACGAGAGCTCGTGCAGTAGATACGGATAGTGAAGGGAGTGACCACTGACCAATCATACAAAACAAGCACGCACACACCTTCCCTCACAAGCCATTCCAAGTTGAACACGACGATAAATCGTATCTCGTTAACTCTTTGTGTAAGTACCTACAAGCAACAATACATTGGTATGTCTGACCGAAGATTCGGTATGTTCAATTTGTGTGAGTACTTGTACTTAGGCGTTGAAACATTCACAGAAATACCGCAGTCTCATCGGGGACGTTTCTAATGTTGAGGAACTCGTATCGATCTACTGGTTGGTTCTGTCACGTACCGATCGTTGTCAAAAAGAAAACTCTATATAGAGGTATTCCATTCCGAATTCGTAAGCTCTTGCTACCTACTATCTGGTCAATTATGTATTATCCACGCGCCTTTACAACTGAGCTGTTCCATCACACCATCGTTAGAGAGAAGCGGTTGAACGTCAGCAGTGCGAATTACCTTACAGACCAAGTCAAAATCAAGTAAGTTTGTCAGTAATGTAAATTGCTATCGAAATGTCCTCTGCAGCGACAGCTGAAGGCGACTTCAGTGAGTAAGGCTCGTCGACTCCTCGTCTCCGTCCGCCTAAAGCTACGCGGCACTTACGAAAACAATGTCTCTTTACGAACGTCCGGAAAACAGCTGGTACTGCAAGCAACCACAAAAAATCGTATTAATGACAATGCAGTGCGTCGTGGTGGGCGGGCCGAGCGGTTGGTGCGACAGAGACGTATCGACATCTCATTCCGTGCAGAAATCGCGCAGAACTTCCAGTGCCTACCTAACGGCGCGTATATAAAATACTTGTTTACTAGGTGGCGAAAAAGTAATCACACTAGCTATAACTTTTGTTGCATTTTAAATAACAGTGAATTTATTTTTTACAACTTTTATAAAAACCTAAGAAATTTGTTCCATTACATACAGAAAATGATACCGTTCAAATGTGACCTCCAGCATTGATGCAATGAGCCCTTTTGGAATAATTTCATCGATTACTAATACCTACTTACGAACATTCACTATTTTTCTTGTCGAAGGTCACACGAGTCGAAGATTTGGGGATGCAAGAGTCTATAGCATATTATCAAAGAATCTGGAATGGCCACATCAAGGTGAGATTGCCAAATTGCCAAAACGGGAGATAACACGGCTTGGATTTGCACCAATGCTGAAGGTCACCATTTAAACGATAGCATCTATAGTAGTTAATGTAACAAACCAAGGTGTAAATAAAAATAATAAAAATATTAATTTAATAATTATATAAAAACTTTTTCTCATTTTTAATTAGACTCTGCGCAACTAGTTACATCAGACATCTTCTCTGGTAGCTCTGCCGCGGTGCAGACACAACGACTCTTCGACGCTTCGGCGACACGTCCCATCCGCCTTTAGCATCTGTCGGAATTAGTTTCGATCGTACTAGCATCCGCCCGATGTCAAGGTTGGATAAATAAACGCGCAGAAGCAAAACAATTAGCAGGTCGAAGGATCGGGTCGCCGAAAATTTGTCATGTCTAATTCAAAGGATTCTTTTCACCGTATGCGATCCATTTGGTAAACTCTTGGTGTTGTGGTAGATTCAGCGTTAAACGTACTCAAAAGTGACAAACAAATGACCATATAAATTGACCCTTACAAGCTCACCCTCAAGCGAATGGCGATTTTGACTGCGTTGTTTCATTGTTGAATAATTTATTGATGACGAAATTGATCTGGCGCGCCGCACCACTCGCCCCGCGCGCGCTAGTTATTAAGACCACGTGCAGCGGACATTCGCCAAACATCGGATTTGAAATAGGGTGCAGGTACTTAAAGAAAAATGGGAAATAATACAAGCGGCCAACACACGTGCTGCTACGTCCAACCACACACAAACTACACTACGCTTGCGTCACAATCCCTTTGCTTTCTAGTCAGCTTTTCGGCTTGAGGCACTTGTTATTATCCAAGTATTTAATTCAAATTGTAGGGCAACCAAGCAATCTACAACGTGATAAGGTTCTAGTGTGTCAAAAAGGTTCTTGTGAAGTCATAAATTCTTTTAGGCCTCTATCAATATTTACCCCTTTTCAAACCGGGCATATTTTCATTCCAATGAATATTTTATTATTTATCTAAATAATGTTAAGATTTTTGACGCTTGGACCCTTGCTCTTTCTATATGTGTTTCAATAACATTATTTAAAATATGTACTTAATATCATTACTGATATTTGGTTCCTGATTCCTAACTCTTGCCTTCAATATTTTAATAGTATTAAATAATATTACTTCTTTTCAATTATATACCAAATTAATCGAAGATTATCCTACGTACTTGACGGCCAATGGACGGGACGTAAAATAAAATAATCTTACGTTTTGATACATAGTACATAATAAGTAAATTTAGTTCCAAAACAAACTTTCCTAATCCTGAACGTAATACACGAGTATCAGTCTATAAACTTATTGTTTTAGACAATCGATAGAGTATACAAAGAATGCCAACCAATTACTATGCCATAGATTTTTTTAATTATTCACTTGTGCTTAGGCCCCTACCTACGTAGTCGCTTCTTCAAATTGTTATTAGACAAAATAAATAGCTATATATTGCCAACTCCGTACGGAGGCAATCATGAGATATAATTTTTAACAATATTAGATGGATATGTCTCAGTGCAACGATTTATAAATATTTGTCTTTTTGAATTGATAAACGTAATGTTTAATTTTTTTATCAACATGCAATAAGTAACAATACTGTATTATGTCTACCTCTCGGCCAGCATTATCACAGACTGACCCACCAACTATTCAGTAAATGTCAACCTACTATGTCATTATCACATTTTCATGATACATTTTGTCCTTTGGACCAACCCTATGCCATACATTGAGTCTTGTTAACATTCCATAATATGTATTTATACTACACATATAACGTACTATTACATTTATTAAATTGTATTAAATTTGAACGTGCAACTACAATAAAATCCTACAACGATTAAAGCTTTAATTTGAAATATGTAGGCATCGAAACGACAGCGTAAATGAGTTCTATTGAATTTAAATGTATGCTCGCGACATCCGCTGACCGAAAAGCCGAACTGAGCGTCAATCGACAACTCTGACTCACATCTATGCATAGTTGAGATTAAAATATAACCCCTAATTCTAACACCGATACGACATCTACGAGTAAATCTTCTACTGTAACACCGATTAGATTGACGTCATACAAGTGGCGAAAGATGGGGGAGGAGTGCGAAGGGGTGGAGTGGGAGCAGGCTCACTCCTTATCGGATGAAGGAGATGTTGAGCGAGGGGCATTTCTGCACTGCTAATGCGGCCTGGCGTGTGAGCGCGTTGTAGCCGGATGCGGTTGCGCTGTGCAGCGTGGACCAATGCGGGGCGTCTGGGCCGGTGCTATCGGATCCGAGGGGCCTTACCACTCCCAAGCTGAGCTGCTCGAGGAAGCCCTGGGAACCCTGCGCGGCGCCGGCTGCCCCGGCCGCCGCGGCGGAGGGGCCGGCCGCGGGCCCGGAGGCGGCGCCGGCCGCCGCCGACGGACGGCGCGAGCGCATCGAGTTCAGCGACGTCACGCTCTGCACCAGGTAGGGTACGCTCGACGACGTGTTCGGCATCGACCCTCCCTGCAACGCCGCCACACAATCCAACCTTATACACTTCGCTTTACAGGACACCGCAATCTACCTGCTGTACCCTAATCACGAGATTTAACCTACACCGCGTACTACGCTACGCCGTGTTCTCCGCATAATTTTGTATGGAGAAACGAAGTTCTCAAATCTATCACTAGAGGCGCTGCTCCGTTTATCCATACAAAATGATGCGGAGAACACGGCGACGTAGCGTAGTACGCGGTGTAGGTTAAATCTCGTGATTAGGGTACTGATAATGCAGCATGTGAAGTCAGAAAGGGGGTTTTATTGTCGTTTAATGGTATAAACATTTCGTTGGAAACTTAGAAGTCGTACATTGCGTTCTCGGTCTTTATGAGAATATTACATGCCAATGAAGTTTACTTATTGATAGATGCACAAAGCGTTGTCGTTATGTCTGCGGCATGCCGACTAATGCCGAAGTTGGAATCCTAACGCTAATGCCCAACGCACTAAGTTCTGTATATAAGTATTTTAATTTATTGGCGAATGGAACTTCTCCGACTTACAGACAGGCTCAGTACTTCAGTAAAGACTCGGTACGGAACAAATAAGAGCATTATTGTTTGGAACGCTTTGAAAATTTTTAAATTACGCCTGGATATATTCCCTATTTACTAAAAAGTACCACACAGCAAATGTCTAACGGCAGGCCGAAATGTTGCAACAATTAAAAACGAATAAGGCTTTCGATAGGAAGCTTTCATCAATCAAAGTTGAGGTAATGAAGTCGCATATACTTACGTGCTATATACAGTGCACACATGGTAGATATTCAATTGACAGCAACGATTTAATTGTGGACATTTGTGAGCCATTTGTGAGCCACAGTGTGAAAGCCGCCTATTGTTTTTCAGAATTGTTCCAACCTTTCATCCGACTTCGAACAAAATCGTTTTGTGGAATAATTTGATCCTTTCTTACGAATTAAGTTGTGGTCTACATTTATACAATAGAAATGAAACGAAGGATAGGAGAATCACTCACCAGTTTAGCCATCTCTGTTACAAAATGACTTAAGTACAGCAACAGTAAATACAGAATGTACTTTGAGTAGGTAGGTAATGATACAAAACTTACGTAGGCACATTATATCAATTATGCAAGCTAACAATAAGACATGCCAACTAATAATTATTACATTATTATATAATCTAATGAAATATTTGCAAATGTAGATACAGGCCCTTTTATTAGAGAAACAATTTGTCCAGATCACTTAATGAAGGAATAATTCAACATTAATGTAAAACCCTGACCGCTATTGCTTAATAAATAATTTTTGGATTAATAATTTCTGGATTATTAAAATTGCGATGTTAGAAGAAATTAAAAAGGGCATGTCTCTATACCTGAATGATATTAAGCACTGGACATGCTCTATGATGTAGGTAGAAGATGATGAGCTTGGGTTGATCACAGTTGCCATTTTCCTTTGGTGATTAGTGGAATAATATCGTATCTATCGAGCGCTGCTGATACATTACGATAACAGACTTTGTTTTGCTCTACGTAGGCGAGCTCATGAAAAAGCCATTATTAGGCTATAAAAAATCAATGTGCAAATTGAAGCCAATGTGTCTTAAAGATACAAAAAAATTGCTATAATTTTATAATATCAAAATGTGCTGAACTATCACAATCACGACTAACACCCTAATTCAGAATCGCATACTCGATTAATATTTTGTCTGCTGAAAAGTAATTCATTAGTCGATCTGATTGTGTAATTAAATTACCCTTTTATAGCCTGTTTCGTTCCTTAATGTTGTTATTGTAAGAGATGAGGCAAATAGTAAACAAATTGATCAAAAGCGGTAGGGGTCTACTCTCAATCGTTGGCGATTTATTCTGGATCTCAAAGTATATATTTTTAATTTATAATTTTTTTATTGAAATGAGCTATTTTGACGTGCTGTTGTACAACTGTAGAGAATAAGCCCCCGCCCGGCGATATAATGTTATGTTCATTTCGGCACCCGGTAACATACAACCGGTAACCAACAACACTAAGGAACGGGACACTGTGGGTGGGTGCAAATTTGGATCAAATCGAGAATGCGACATAGATATCTGTGCCATACTAGACGGCTTTCCTTCACTTTTACGCCGAAACGAAGGACAAAATAACGAATAATAGACGCGAATAGTGGGCAGGGCGAACAGATACTCACGATCATGCTCCGTGCAAGCTGCGCAGAAGGACAAATAGCAACAATAATTGTGGTCACATTAAATACTGTTTGTTACTGAACTCCGTACGCTGTGCGCACTGACAACGAAATTTGTACCTATAATTAACCCCAACTTGACGGTCATCACAAATAAATCTAAGAGGTCCGGATCTATCAAAGTCGGAGCAATCCTCTCTACATCCGTGGGTATCGAATCCAAGGCACCAGATCGACACAAGAAATGAATTATTAATGGGTGGCAAGTCAACGAACGGATACAATGTGATGTATGTTCGGTTAGAACCATAGACGTATAATATTTCTCTATGGTTAGAACCTACCTACATTAGACGAGAATGATGTAGTTGATACAAACTAACATGACATAGTAACAGGCAGAGCTTTTAAATTTTGAAACATTTCTTTGTGTGCATTCAGAAGGGGAGTGTCTGCCACTATGCCGATGCTATTCATGAGGATATTCATATTAACATGCATAATAATATTGGTGCAACTTATGATTGTTTGCTTCAGCGCTGTATTTTATGTTTTTTCTTTGTGCAGATCTCGGTTAAACTTTACACTTTTATTTAAAAAAATCATCATAAAGATTCAATTAATAATTTAGGAATAAATGGGATTAGACCAGCAATATGCATATTTTCTAATGTTCTTTCTAAGACTTTAAGCCAATAGGAAAAATATATTATTGTTTTCTATGGGTCACTAGGCTTCCCACTACACTCGATGGGGCTGAATTCTTTTAATTTTTTTCATGACTTAGCGACGACTACTTATAAAACCCACTAGATATTATTATTACCCATAATTTTTCAAATTATTGATCCATGTCTAAGCGCAGCATTGCAATATATTGTATTATATTTATTTATCATAATATGAAATGTTACACGAAATTGGACAATTAGAAAATTATTGGACCTGATCAATCTTTAAACATACCAAGTATCAAGTCTCTGATACCGTGTTTGTTATACGTTCCTTCCATTCTGCACTACCAAGCTGCACTACCAGTAGTATAGTATCATAGCTTTTACCGTTTGAGTCGGGAAGCTTGCTACATATGAATGGTCGGACAGGCACCAGAATGAGGCCTTATAGGTGTTTCGTTTCTTTAAAAAACAAAAATTATATAATTTTGGATACATAACTAGTGAATACTACAAGTGTTTGTAAATGACAGTTATGGAGTACAGGACCTTTTCAACAAGACCCTTAATCTGATGCATACTTTTCAAAGGTGTCACAAAACAAATCAGTATTTTTGTGTTTGATTTTTATTTAATTCTATTTTGTGCTGGAACCAGTGTTGGAGATTATTCCTCCTGCGAAGATATTATTTTTTCTGTTCATGATTTGTCTTGCTCCTTCCTTCGAATATAATTACCCATTGATGCTAGCAAGAATTTGCAAATTTACTTACTAAGTATTGATTTTATACATACCTAGATATTATGTTTTCAGTAAGTTTCCTCCCTGCGTAGTGCATATACATCAGTAAACTATAATATTATTTTGAAGTAGGTATGTTAAGCAATCAAATCTATCGTTAAAATTTCTTGTGTTTTGTCTGCAGAGGAAACTAGATGAAAGCACATGAGTGGTGTCGGAATGTTGGGAAGTGACGAGATGAAGGATGACCATGGAGGGCGCAGCACGCCGGGCGGCGCGCGGCGGAGCGCCGACCGTCTAACTTCATGCAACACTGACCTAACCCTCCACACCGACCCCAGCCGCAGGCAGTGGACTCAGGGCCGCTATTTCAGTGTCCACTTATCGAATTCCTCGCTTAAAGTTAAAAGAAACTCAACAAGTACATGGATAGTGTAATAATGGCCCCAAAGAAGTAGAAGTGTGACGGGCGACACAGATGATGCAACATGAGAGCGGTTATTAGTCAATGGCTCATGTCAGGTAAACAGGTTCGTGCAGATGACAGATGAATGCTGTGAACAATGATGTGGCTCCCAGTGGCTGTGGGGTAGTCGTACAGAAGAGACCACACACACACAAGACAAGCCGTTCCAACGTTACATAGGTAGAGGCTAAGAGTTCTGGACATCACTCGAGCCAGGCACACCGTCGTGCAATGTGAATAACTTACGACGTTTTGGGAAGTTGAGGGGACGGACAGGCTGGAACCTGATCCGCCGCGGCCCCGTGTCCTGTTTCCCTGAGATACAATAAAAGCGCCGTCACTCTTCATATTCATCAAGTCCTTAGAACCGTCGATGCTATAGAATCTAGGGGCTCCTATGGACTACAGGGCGGCTAATAGATCTAAAGGAACCTGTTGTGTCAGTATGTGAAGAGTATAAAATGTAGTAGAAAAGAGGGCACTAACAGTTGGTGGTGAAAGATTAGCGGTAGAGCCGCGGCGCTCCTGGGGCCCGATGCTGGAATGGCGCCGGGCGGGCAGGCCTGCAGAGCCACCAGGGGTGCCGCCCGGGGATGAGGCGCACGATGGAGCAATGCGGATCTTTGGCGTCATCAGAGTGTTGTCGGAGAGGCGACGATTGGGCAGCGCCGTGCCCACGCGCAGGAAGTTGTTGTCTGACGCGTTGTTGGTTGAGTTGTTGGACCCGAAGAACCATTGTTCTACAATGGACGAGTGTGTGTATTTATTCCTAACTCATACCGTGCTATTACTTAAATACTAAGTAAATTTCCTCGAGATTAAAGAGTATCAAACACTACAAAACAGACTTTGAAGAGACGATTTGATAGGAGTATTTGATCTTATAGTACTCGTATTTAGATCTACTTTACCACAATTGGCAGCGGATGTTCGGCGCAGTCTTGGCCTGTGACTCTTGATCTCAAGGTTCGATGTTCGATTCCGGCCGACATATATACCAATAAGTTTTTTTCTGACAGAAAAATGTACGTCCATACCTGCTGCTTCACCGTTCGGAACCGGTGTAAAACTGAAGATCCCTCCCATTGCCCATAACCGATGGTAGGCTCAAATTGTAGCCGACTGGGTTGGTACAACCGTACTGGATGTAAGATGACCGCATAGCAGTCTCGGCTGTATTATACTCTAGACCAGTATAGCCAGCACACCAAAGGGGCACTACCATCTCAGAGGGGATATCGCTGGTACCCATACCGGATTACATAAAAAAAACAATAGTGGCCTTTCCAAGGAACACGTGAGGTGGAAACGAAGACTTTTTTAGTTAGTAAAACCATTAGGTTACTTTTCTATTAATAGAATTTGTAGATGTACGTACTTGAGACAATATTTCTGAATATACCACCGCTGGTGCTAGGCGTGGGGCTGGGGCCCGGCGTGGCGCCGGAGTTCCTGCGAGCCATGTCCTCGGCACTGGACGTCTTGCGTTTCTCCACGCGTAGGTTGGGAATGTTGAACGGCGGCGCGTTCATGTTGTCAGAGCTCATCTGGTGGAGCAGACGCCGCTTGCGCTCGGGGCTCGACTGGCCGACCGCTTCCAGCTTTATGCGGTGGCGTACACACTTGTCTATCGTCTCCAGCATGTCGTACATGAGCTGCAACATTGGAGGTTAAATGTAAAATAGTGCTCTCGATTGTTCACTTGATGTTTTCCATTTGGATTTTACAGAGGTTTCTTTTAAGGGTTTCGTATCCGTACGGAAGCCTTTTACTAAGCTTACGCTGCCGTCTGTCCGTCCGTCTGTCTGAGGGCTGTATCTTTTGACCCGTAAATGTGTCATTCATTATGGCGGATAACAAATAATTAAAAAAATAGTAAATAGTAAAGGGGCCCCTTACATGAAACGGATGCAGACTAACCGTCACACCATTTTGTCACACCAGTGTGAGACATAAGAATTAACGTGTTTTTTCTTCAAAGCTTTTTTTTTGCTCTATCGTAAACAGTGTCGTGTGGGGCCTGTAATTAAAAAGAATAGCCCCACTGCATTTCTCCCCGTGCATGTCTTAAAAGGTGGCTAATGGATAAGAACGAGATTCCGTGCTAAAGGGCGAAGGCTAGTCACCTCTCATCTTGGCACGGTCCTTCAACCGAGCCATGCAACATTGAAAAATGTTGCGACGTTGGAAACTACTATTATCCTCGCAAACTTTTGTTATATATAAATCATACGTTTAATTGAAAGAATACATCTACAAGCATACCTCGATCAGATATGTGAACTGGTCCATGTTGAGACGAGGGTTAACTGTCTGCGGGGCCAACTTTGGGATAAGCTCAATCGCCATGAATGTGGAACACAGCGCGAATCGCTTCTCTAGGAGCATAGCCTTGTGAAGTTCTGTGAACATATTAATTAACGTATTTCTATTCCATTGTAGATTTCACGGACAAATAGTAATCAGTACATTTGTATGTATTTAACACTTTGCCCTCTTATACATAACCTTATTGTGCCAGCTCTGCTTAATTTTTTGTACAATGCACTCAATCTAATTAATTTTTACAAGGAAAACAAATACAGAATAGTACAATATGCTAGCCGTGGTACTTATATGACACAGGAAAGAGACAACTGATTATAAATATCTGACCAGAAGGGGTTCGCCTCATTATAACAGCCACAATATAATCGCTGCGCAGCAACAAACATTCGCTCACACCTATTCAACATATGTACAGTTAAACCTGCCGAAACATATTATACGATCATTACTTATAAATAAAATTAATTTCAGTGGAATGTGCTTGATCTTCATATGTCTGAGCAGTTCTAGTGGGTCAAAATATTTAAAAACCATTCACAGACAACAGACAACGATAGAACAGCTCGAATATGTTGTGGAAGGGAAACTTACTAACAACACGGGTGACGACTGTGGGGTCGCTCAAATTCATAGCGAGCAGGGTCGGCAGGATGGAGTCGATGACCTGGGGCCGATCGAGCCTCACGATGATCTTCTCGAAGAAACCGAGGACGAGATTTATCACTTTTATGTCGGCGGCGTTCTTGTCTGCGATTATTTGAATCTTTGGTAGTACGATGGCCGCCAGAGAGTCATCGTTTATATAATCGGACACATTCCTTAGAGCGATGAGGGCCGATGTCTGTGAAAGAAAGGAAAATCTAATTATAAAGCCATCGCATGTAGAGTTCAGGATGATTTCGTAAAACTTTTTTTTTGTTAAAAAATTAAAAAATATTCACTTGTAGGTATCGTGCAACGAAGAGTTTTTGATATTCTTTTAAATATTTCCTTTTTCCATACCGCGTGTGACCAAATAAAATCAAGCAAACGTTTCATATTAAAATTTCTTATTTATATTAAAAAACAACATCAGTCATCATGTTATTAGCCACCATAAAATTAATTCTACAGTACCTGAATTTGTTGGGTCTGGCTCTCGCAGTTGATGTACAGCAGCGGCAGTAAATCGCAACGAATGTCGTCTGGGGGCGACCTCTCCAGCACAATGTTCATGTTACTGAGCACACTGGTGGTGGCTTGGATGCTTGTTGGGGCAGCCAACAGTACCCTAAAACAATACAAATCATAGTGTAAAGAAACAAAGTTCATCACTTTGTTGAAGTACCTAATTAGGTATAAGTACATATTTTACTACTAAACATTTGTGTTTGATTTAATATAAGTGTGCAATACTTTCTATTATGTCTGTAATATTCTAAATCTAGATACTTCATTGGAAATGTTCTGTGGAACGGTGGAATTGTGCAATGAATTGTATTGTTCTTACTTTATATGAGTACCTATACCTTCCTTTAGAGAAAAATAAGAGAAATACAAGAAGACAGAAGTAGTAAACGAAGTCTATAATACAAAAGAGGAAGAATAAGAAAAAGAACAAAATCATAAGAAGACTCTGAAGGCGCATTCCTTATGATAGAATTTAAAATAGGTTAAAACTCACTTAACGCTCGGCAAGATGTAATGCGTGAACTCTTCCGGCTCTGCCATTCTCGCCAGCCACATGATAGGTATGAGCACAGAAGACAAAACCTCTCCGATGCGCAACTCCATCTGCAGTGTCGGCCACACGTGGGACCAGCAGAGCTTCTGTAAAGCGAACCCAGACACAAATCGTTCTTTACTATATTTACATATGTATGTTAATATTTTGTTTTAACAACATGGACAAACTTTTCATAATCCACGGAGGCAATAGCAACAGCGGGGACATCCTTAATTTTTTTATTTCTGTTAATTTTTATTAATTAGAATATCCACCATAATAACACATATTCTGTGAAATTTTCAACCGGTTATCTATTACGGTTAAGTTAAGATACATCCATTGGACGGACAGACGGCGTAGGTTTAGTAATAGACTTCCGCAAGCGCAAGAGGTACGGAAACCTAAAAGGGTTATTGAATTGTTAAATATACACCAGAGCTACCGGAAATGGTGACCGTTGTCAGAGAGAGTATTGCGGAATGTAAGGTTGTATTAGTATTTAGTATTAGTAGTGAGTTTGTCGGTTACATTCTCGGTGCAACTGCAAATAAACAGATAAAGCTCTGGCTAAATGTCTTACGAATTTCTGAAGCGAACTGACTTCATTGGTGTACATCACGAAATGAAATGAACAATGTGTTCAATCTGTTAATGCTTCGTAGGTATCCGTACGACGACTTCAGAAAATACCAAATACTTGATTACCGTTCGATGATTTTTATCAAGCAGGCTCTACGATTCGTTCTACATGTCCGGAGATTTATAGTCCTGGAGGTGATTAATTTGTGGATTTTTTTAAACACAGATATACAAAGCAGGGAATAATTCGCTACGCACTTGAGACCATTTTTGCCAAAATTAACGATTTATGAAAAGATCTTCACAACAATTTATTGTGAGGAACATTGGAAAAAATGGTCTCTAACATCGCACTGCAGAAGAGGGCATCACTCTAGATCAATTTAATAAAAGCTAATCTAGTCTAGCTAAATCATTTTAGGCTCAGCAAAATATCTTAAAATAAACATATTTCTTCAATAGTTCTTTTTGAAAACCACGTTTATAAATACACCTGAAAATCTAAATTACTAGATTAAAATTATATCTGATTGTGTATTTCTGTTCGGTCATTTACGTTCTTTCGAACCTGTATCCACGTACATAGGCAATTGTTTTCTTTTTCTTTTCATTGCACTTGCGCGATGCCGCGGGCAACACACAAAAGTATTTATAATAATATAGTATGACACTGTCATTACCAATGGAATACAAGGGAATGCTTCCATGAGCGTGGTCCGGTAGAACGTAGCTTTGCTGTCAGGGTCCTTCATGCTAATGACGTCGAGGAACTGCAGGGCCTGTATCGCTATCTCCGCTGTGCCCCTATAAAAAGGTTGCATAATATAGATATGTTATCATATGTTTATTATGGGGCGAAATAACTACTATTATTAATATATGGAAGGCCACCCGACAGGTGGGACGACAACATCAAGTACGTCAGCGGAAAACAGTGTGTTCTTACCGCTGAACACCGGGAGGACTGCTGGAGGAAAATTGAAGAGGCGTATGTCCAGCAGTGAACCCTTACACGCTGACTGACTGTCTTTAGGTCGTCTACTCTATTGGCTATAAAAATAAATTGTAATGTTTTTTCCGTGGGTACCTGAAGTCTCGACAGTTCAATTTGGGGGAAATACAGTTGTCAATGTGACAGTTTAGTCATTGGCAGATTTCGGAGATTTCACTAAACCCCTGGAAATTTTAATATGTTAGAGGGGATTAGAAGGGTTTTTTTCCAGAATACATTCATTTTGTACGAGGACTCGGAGCTTAAGTGGTCGGCACCTTCTCGCACAGGTGGGAGTCATTAGTCTGAAACTTCGAGAAAAAAAGGTTTCGTAGGTCTAAAATATATAGGTAACTCATAAAATGTACTTACTTTTCGTTCATCTTCTCTGGTCATGCTTCATCGGACCTGGACATTAAAATACTTTCTTCAGAAAAATCAAACTTACCTCTCATTGATTCGAACCTAATTCATTAATTAAAATAAACTTGAACTTGAACTTGCAGCACCTCCCAGCTAGGAGTTCTCCCACAACGGTGTAAGACCGAAGACACCATAAAAAAATTATAACCGCTTACGAAGAACAATTCAAGTAACAAGGAAAGTTCATCGAAAATTCTCTAGTCGGGCTCCCTGTCTATTCGAATACTTTTACACACCCGACTACAGCATTTTCGATCAACTTTCTTTGTTATTTGATTAGTTATTCGACTATTTTACGTACTCCGGTTTTATTAAATTATAATTTTATTTTTTATTTCATTATTTTAAGTATGGTATTTTTTCTAATCGACTTTTCAAGCTCTTGATAAAATTATTCGAACAGGTTCGAAAAAACATTCGGCTCAGACAATATTAGGCGGATTACGTCCGCCTTTTTCGTAACGTCATCTATCCTATGTTACCCGAACTATCAACACAAATCCGACGATACTACTAACTATTCGTTGACATGTAGACCTACATATTTCAACCTCAACTCACTGTGGGGCTCAAAGACCTGTCTTTGAGCCCCACAGTGGTAGTAGTGAACATGAATACATACATACATATATATACATACATACGCATACTTGCAATACAGTCAAATATTTTTCTCGTAAACAATTGGCTGGAAACAGCCTTTGTTCTTGATTGAATACGATCTAGGGCGCGCCTGAAAACTAGAACCAACAGAATATTCTGTTGATGGATTGCACTCACACCACAATACTAGACAGGAGACGGATTCAGTAGTAGGAACATTGAGAATTGAGTATGTAAGCATTTCCAGTAAAATTAATATACTGCCAACCCGTAGGTGCATTTACATAGATAATAATTATACGCATATAATAAGATTAAGCATATTTCTAGAACGGGCTAGTCACTCTATTCCAAATTTTACCCGACTACGGCGAGGCCAAAAGTACGGTAATGTATGTATGTATTTATGTGTGTGTATGTATATATGTATGTATGCATATAATAAGGGTGTATGTATGTATGTATGTATGTATGTATGTATGTATGTATGTATGTATGTATGTATGTATGTATGTATGTATGTATGTATGTATGTATCTATGTATGTATGTCAGTGTCTAGAGCATGAAACAGAGATTTCAAAAATATATGACACTAAATGGTTTTATCTATATAATTTTAGCTAACGGAATCGCGATTCTGAAATTAAGTATAGCTACGGTGTAAGATTCGGCTGGTAGTGATTTGGCCCACAAATTAAAAAGATACTAAAACTTGAAAAAGGACCTTTTTTTGAGCCATCAGTCCTCCACCAGGTGGGTACGTGTTATTATATGGTATTCGTCAACAGTTTTGATGCGTCATGAACATAGATAAAAAAATGAACTGTAGCCGACATCAAATATTTTTTTATTTGTATTTATTGTTTATTGTACACCAATTTTATGCCATAAAATAAGGTACAAAAATGTCGGCTTAATGCAGATCTGCATTATATTCAAGCAAACCTTTGGGATGTGGTAAAGGTAAAGGTGTCGATGTAGGCGTAGGGGTAATGTGAGAGAATAGGAACAAATTCCATATATATGTAAATAAGTACCAATGACGAGGTGGCTATATTTTGAGCATTAATTAGATATTTTATATAGGTGAAAAATATATCAAAATACATACAAATACTTGAAGAACTTGATCAGAGGCAGAAGCTGAGTGGTTGGGCGGGTGAGCGGTTCGCGGCTGAGCAAGCGATGCAGCGCTTCCTGGATCGTGGCAGGCACTCGTCTGCAGATCGTGTCCACTTGTTGATCCAGCTGAGAAAGAAATATGAATTAAATCAACAGCTTTAATCGATTAACAAAACAGTGATCATTGGCGGCCGTGTTCGGTCGTCCCCGAGTCGTAAGAACATCAGATCGCGTCACAAGAATCGTCGGCCGACGAGTCTTGTCAAATAGAAAACAAACAAATATGTAGGTCCTCTATGAATTATTAACTGCTCGTCTCGTGACTCTTTATAGACAATTTGTGAAATAAACAGTATGTTTGTATGTTTTTCGAACATTCACTGTGGACTTATTATATCTAAACACAAGGGGCGGAATTTGAGGGATGCGATTGGGATATTTGAGGGATTTTTGCGATATGAGTAACTTAATGCTGAAGCAACATACCACGACCACTAAAATGTGGTGAATGTGGTAATAAATGAAACAGTTTGTATAACATTGTAAATGTTATCATTTTTTCAGATGAATGGCTAGGGCACACATTAAAACTTATTGTGTGAGGCCCGACTCGCACTTGACCGCTTCTTAGGGTTCCGCAGCCAGCGACGCCGGCCTTATAACAAACGTTAGGTGTTCATCCGCCCATCATTCTGTCTGTCACAGCCTGTAGCTCAACTTTGAATGATAATAGATTCCCGGAAGGTATGTGTAAACAATTCAGGGGTCCTCAACTTTAATTAATAGGGGCCGGAAAAACTCTGTTGAATTTAAACAGGTTTTTAATAGGTCGGTGTCTTTTAAAGCATAGATATAAAACAAAATTATGAAATAACCTGTCGAGAACCAGTCAGACTCGCACAAATTATGGTTCCGTACTAAAATAAAAATATCTTTTTTCCCCGAAAATATTTGTATATGGTCGAAAAAACCTACAGTTTTCCTGTAATCTATAACCCTATACAAATCAGGTTTTTCCTTCTAAGGTACGGAACCATAAAATAGTAAAAAAAAAATATGTTTGCTTTCTCTGTCGGAAGCGATTATTCCAGAATATAAAGCTCGATTAAGTAAATAATAATTAAAAAGTAGTCCGTTTATCCTTACGGCATAGAACATATTTAGTAGTATAACATATAGAAGTAGGTAGATACAGTTCATATTACAGTATATACTCGTAGTATATTTTAAACGGTTAGGCTATAGATAAAATAGCATTCTTATGAGCAAAGTTCTCGAGTTTTACAGTGCGTGCGGTAGGACCGAAATACATAGGTATTATCCGCCTTTACAAGATAGTATATAATATAAAAGTGTGTATAATATGTAGGTATGCATAAGCATATGGAAATAAATATAAAACCCGCAATGAATACAGACAGTACTACTGCTGTCAGTTTTCATTGCGGGGTTTCTAGTGCTAAAAGTGCAAAGGGCCAATTTCCCCACGGAAATTGGCCCATTTCCCTTTGCACTTCTGCCTCTGAGGTTAACTTTGCATGTGATTCGCTCTGCTTCTGAGTGCATTCACAACTTTCAACAGGTACCTACTTTCCTCTCAGTCTCACACGTATCTGCTCACTCTAAGATAAACAAAATTAAGGTATTTTCGAAGATTTAGGTAAAGCTCAATTTTGTATTTCTATATAAAATTTGTAATGTTGTTTCCGTATGTCCATCTTACATATTGTAAATATATATATTTTTTACGAGTACCTACCTACCTACCTACGACGAGACTTTCACAACATGCACGCCATAAACAAACAAAAGTAGATTAGAAAACGCCTAAATAATTCATTCTGATGCTTTTGGTGTTCCCAAGCCGTGTAGACTTACAAGGGACAGTAGTATAAGGTTAGGTACATTTTTACACGGCGGCGGTAGAATCGTGGAACAGCTATGTACCATTTGACATTTGCATATTGGAGAGTCGTGATAAAAAAGCATTTTTTTACAGAGAAAATCTGAGAATGGGATGAGTTATCTGCAACAAAAAACCTTCGCTGGGCTTTGCAGTAATACCTTTGAATGAATCCCATATAATGATATATGCCAATGAAATTCGCGTTCATTCTGCCTGCAGCTCAGTAAGGACAAAAGCTCTGACAAAAGGCACAACTTTTCCTTTATTCTCGAAGCGAAAAAGCAACCTTCCAACGTTCATTTTAGAGGCGAACGATACTTTTCAATACTTTTCAATCGGATTACCACACGTAACTCTGATCCACTTAGGTAAGGTAGTGCAATACAACGCGGAAAAGCTAAAATAGCACTACGGCAGTGTAGGAGAGCTGCGGAGAGAACTTAGGGCCTCAACTCTGAGATGTTAAATTCGATATACATACACTGCCATAATCAAACGAAGAGGCCGCGAATGGAGCTAATTAATGTAAAAATATTTTTATTATAGAAACTGACACGGTTGTCTACATTACCTACAGCATCCGTGATGTCAGCCCATAACACCTTGGTTAACTAGGTGCCATGTCAGTGTTTCCCTTTGGTCGTGCTTGCTACACTCAACTGGACGGAGAACGCCAACTATATTTACATAGAAGCTTCGACCGACCTTTAATCAGAGCGGTGGTATCAACCGGGGCGGGTTAAATAAACCCTACCACCTAGTAAGGTGAGAAGGAAAGGGTGGTTGCGCCGCTTTTTAGTTTTTCACGTTTTTATATCATCTTTCATTCATTTCATTCCATCTTCAATACATGGCAAAAATGTCAAAAACGCGCTTCAAAAAAAAAAACAAAATACCACCGCGCCGCTCCCCCGCGCTCCATATAACCTGGAGAACTGATAATTTATGAACCTATAGCCACCCGCAACGCAGTATCAGTTGTTTTCTTTTAAAAGGTACCTCTCGCGCACCAGTGCGGTCTTTGAGTGAAGTTTCCAATTCGGACCCAACGCGAAAAATCCCAGGAGGAATCGGATGCGGTGCCGCTGCCGCAGACCATCACTCCAGCAATTCTGTGGCGCCATCGTCCAAAGGGACCTATACAGTTTTGCGGGAATCCGAACCTTGGTCATCATGATATTGTTACTATAGTACATGTTTTTCTTACCGTGTGGGGCCGGTACTTAAAAAGAATATCCCCACTGCATCTCTCCCCATGCATGTCATAAAAGGCGACTAAGGGATAATGACAAGATGCCGTGCTAAAGGGCGACAGGGTCACCACCTCTCGCCTTGGCACGGTACTTCCACCGAGTCATGCAGCAGGTGGGTCTTCGTGCCTTACTTGCTGCTTGATCGATTTAATCTTGTTCGAATACTTTGCGAAACGTGGTGGTCGGTGCTGTGCTGTAATTGAGCAGAGTTCTTGCAGCATAACACCGATTACTCTGCTTACCCCGATTGTCGGGATTCAGTGTGTGTGATATGTATGTATGTATGTTTTTCTTTTTCATATTAGTTTTTGTTATTTTTAAGAATATTCAGATGGACAAATTTATTTGATACTCACATATTCCAGCTGCTTCATGTAAATGTGCGGATTGTTGTCGGCCTTTATGATCTGCACGCCCCTGTTGAAGACGGCCGAGATGACGAGCCCCAGTGAGAACATGTCCGACAACATGTTACAGCGACCAGTCATTTGCACCTCGGGAGCTAGGGGCAAACGGCGACGTTGAGGCCTACTGTCATTTCCGCATGGATATCTCGAGAATTTAGCATCAATTTCACTTATGATAGATATATAGATAGATAGATATATATATATATAGATAGATAGATAGATAGATAGATAGATAGATAGATAGATAGATAGATAGATAGATAGATAGATAGATAGATAGATATACTTTATTGCTCCAAAACATTTAACAGTAACAAACGATAAGTATTTTACATGAGGGGCAAAGGCGGACTTATCCCTTACAGGGATTTCTCCCAATCAACCTTTGGATGTTTGAGAGTCGTATGTTGTGAGATATAAGTAGGTAGTAGCAGAAGACTTGAGTGTGGGAATGTAAAATATAATATATGGAAAATGACTATGATAAACTATAATATACATAACATATTAATTAAACGTAGAAATCGCAAATTATGAATTTGTGTGGGGAAAATATATTTAGTTAGAGGACTGTCAACATGTGCAAAATAAAACCACCATATAATAGGCTGTAGGTATGGACACATGGGCAGAGAATAATTAATACAAGTACATTTCTCGCATTATTTTTTATAGAATCTGACATGGTTGACTACATCACCTACTACAACTGTGATGTCAGCTCATCACACCTTAGTGAACTAGGTATCATGTCCGTCCGTTCTTCCCCTTGGTCATGCAGGTTGCACTGAACCAGACTGGACTGGCAAATATTTACATAGCTATTTAGACCGATCTTCATTCAATGAACGCAGGTAAGAAAATATTTGTACGACCATTTGAAGATAAATTAATATTAAGCAAACAATGAGCAGCAGAGCGAAATGTGCTGATAAATTTATGTACAGAAAAGAGGCAGTAGTGGAACACGCGAAAACATATTGTTTGCAGTGAAAAGACAAGATGAATGATGCATAGAAATAAATTCAATGAGAGACCGCAAGAAAATGTATGAAATGAAAATTCAGCAAAATAATAGTGTGAAGAGAAGTGAAGAAGCAGCAGAGAAACATGCGTCATAAACTTCCTAATAAATAAAGCAAAGTTTCTACGGACAACCAGCGCAGCGACCGACCGTGTAACGTACGTCAATATATGAATATATTATAAGGATACCTCGAGAACCACTTTATCGATTTACATACGGTTTTCACTGTTACATTCTGTCACTTTTCAAGATGGTTTTAGGCTACAAATCATAACACTATGTCATCGGCGGCCTAAGCTGTGAGCAAAAAGCAGATAATTGTGTGCGCAAAGTATGAGAATGCGATCAAAAATAAGGAAAGAAAAAACAAAAAAAATACATTTTCATCCATGTCATTAGTCATTATTAGTTTACACACATGGAATAAAATATTAAGAAGATTCGGAGATATTTTTTTTGCTTAGGTAAATAAAATCATTTATTACCGAATGTGTTAATTAGTAAGTATGCATTCACTGCTGGACATACGCCTCGCCAATTTCCCTCCAGTAATTCCGACCTTCAGCGGTACGGAACCACTGCTTTCCGCCGACGTACCTACTTTATGTCGTCGTCCCACCTGGAGGGTGGTCTTCCCACACTCAGTTTTCCTGTCCACGGCCGCCACTGTAGGACATGGTTACTCCAACGGTGGTTGTCTCTTCGGCTGACGTGCCCAGCCCACTGCCATTTGAGCTTAGCCACCCGGTGTCCAATATCGACTACTTTGCTGCGTCGGCGGAATGCCTCGTTAGGGCTAAACCACACGGCTGCGGTGCGGCGCCTGAGCGTTACCGCTGCGGGTTTTCTACGTACAAAAATGTATTGTAGCCATACGGCGGCGCCGCTCCGGGCGGCGCCGCACCGTGCACGCATCGGAACAAAGCGCGATGGGCTCCGCTTCGGTGCGGCGCCGCACCGCACCGTGTGGTTTGGCCCTTACGCGCCATATGACGAAGCGATATTCCCAGTATGGTTCACTCCGTTGCTCGCTGTTAAATAACAATATTCACAAATCCAACAAAGTCTTTTAGCATAAATCCCATCTAGCTAAATTCGCCCATACATCGAAAACCAATAACTTTTCATCGCTTGGATTATAGGTATCAACCAGTAACGTATTATGTACTACCAGTAGGATATTGAAATACCTACGGATTTCAATTACAGCTGGGTGAACGCATTACTGGAAACCTTTAGATATCTACACATTGCCATGTAGGTAGATATTATTAATTAATTGTAAATTCTGCTCATTGATTCGACGCTGTAATTTTCCAAGATTATTACGTAATTATTTGTTCAAACAGATACTTAGCTACTTATAACGCGATGCTTTTTCAAAGTTGAGAGACGCCAGCCTAACTTTGACAATCGCTCGCTGAGATCATAATTGCGGAAGTTTGTTTTTGTGATAAGGTTCTGTATTGTTTATTGAACTTAAATACATATAAGTGGTAATTGTACCTGTTTAACCCCCGACGAAAAAGGAGGGGTGTTATAAGTTTGACGCCTGCGTCTGTCTATCTGTCTGTGTGTCTGTCTGTGTGTCTGTCTGTGACATCGTAGCTCCCAAACGGATAGGCCGATTTGGATGCGGTTTAACTAGGACGATTCTTAGTTATGTTTGTGAAGATCAGGTCAGCCGATTCGAAGACCGTCGACACTTTTCCTAATTGGTGAAGAGGTTTCTGTTGTAAAACGAAAATTTATTACACGTACAATCGTAGTAAACAAACGGAAATTATTACAAAACTAATTTATGTTGTAACCTTACTTACCTAATCTAACCTAACCTAACAAATTTATTACAATTTCAAATTAAGTCTCTTAAAAATCAGGAAATAAAAGATAAGTTACAAGTTTTAAAAAACCCGATTTATCAAAAACCCTCAAAAAGTATAACATAATTTCCGGTCATTTAATTAAATGCCTCGGGGGATCGCTAAATTAAAGAAAAATTAACTCGATCCACTAAGCGGAAATTATTTTATACTTTTTGAGGGTTTATGATGTTGGGGGGGTCTTTAAATTTGTAAGTTAATGTTTGGTTATATCGATGCTATTCTACCATATAATTGTAGTAGGTAATTTCGACAAGAAAAAAGTCTTGCAGTCCGTTATGAAGACAACCTTGTCAGATTCCATAAAAAAATCATCAATATATAAGGTCACCGATAAGGTGCTTCGTTAGTCATGTCAATAACTTCGGGAGGGTTACATACGCACTCAAACAAACACTTTACGCAATAAAAACATATGTTTATAGCAGCATTTTTTCTCCTAACAAATACAAATTAAATCTAATAAGTAGCTGTAAAAACTAATCATAGTGACCTTGTGACTTACTTGCAACAAACAGCTGTTCTGCGTTTGAACATAGTACGGTAATTCACCCCGTACAATGCATGTTAACTACTGTTAGTACGGTCATTGACCCCGTACAATGCATTTTACCTACTGTTACACACAGGTTAACGTATAACTACCTAAGTAGCAAACATGTTTTTTTTTTATTTCTCGAAAAGTAATGCTAAAAACATATCATTTTTTTGCGTAACCTGTTTATTTGAGTGTGTATGTAACCCTCCCGAAGTAATTGACATGACTAACGAAGCACCTTATATAAGAGAATGTTTTCAATAAAAACGTAATGATTCGATGCAACTTTACCTACCCAGAAAGTCGAGGTTCGGCTGCGCAATCTTAGGCGACTTCGCTGAATATGGAGACACGTGGATGTAGCATGCTGGATCATCGCTGACCACGTTCGCTGGGAATAAAATTATTTTCAATACATTCCTATACATACGTACCCTTAAGCATAGTTGAATTGTGCAATTAAACGTATTGCAAAATGATTTTTTTGTCGTTAATAGAGTGATAAAAGTCGCTATGATTGAATAAAATATTGGGCCAAAATGATTTGTGCACAATGTTTAACGACACGAGAGTCAGCTAATAATTGTTTTTTTTTTTGACAAAATCCTCACTCCAAAACATTTAAACTTTAAAATGTTATTGCTTTTAATAATATGTCACAATGAAATTGTTGTGCAGTTTTATTGTGAAACTAGTTTTATAGTGAAACTAAAAAAGAGTTTATATAGAGTATACCCCAGAACGAAGAATGTTTTTTGTGAAATTGTCACCTCGCTATTGACCGTTGAGAAGCCTTACCTACATGCTCAGGGTATTCTGACAGTACGAAAGTACGCCAAACGAAATATTTACGATCGTGCTTGAAAATTAATAGCTTCATATAGCACCCGTTAGAGTGACTAGGTACTGGCTCATTCACCAATTCTTCTCTGATCGTCCACGTACTTCGAAGATGTTACTGCTAACAAAAAGGTAATTTATTTCTGTGAGTCCGCTTTGTTGTAAAGCAGCCGCTCGACTAGGACCCCTAATATTCCTTTGACGTAAATGAAATATGGGAGAAGTTTAAAATATGTGTCTAATCACTTTTGTAATAAGCCCGCATTTAGGTCGCGGTAGCAAGTTCAATAAAACCCAAGCAGCTATAATATGAGTGGCAACGCTATTTATTAGGGATATTTGTTGAAAACGATGCTTTGAAATTCAGGTGAAACTTTTTTGTTTGTTATTTTTTTTTTTTAGAGAATTATAAATATTAAGAAATACCTACTTAACTAATCCTTATTAGACTTGACATTAACAAAGAAAATTGAAATTAAATAACAGAAAGTGAGTTTACATAATAAAACTACAAATTACAATTAAATTAACTAAAACTAAAGTTTAAATCTAAAATAGTCCTACCAATAAATAAGTGCGCTCAGAGATAGGGGTTGGTGGTGGCCAACGGGTCAAGTAGTACCACCCATCAATCGTAGCTTGACTCGCGTCTCGCGTCGTCTCGGAGAGCTCCTCTACTACAGCCTCTAATCGTCGTCGGCGCACTTGCAGGCTTGCTTTCCGCAGTCGTCGTCGGTGGTAATTCCGTTTTTATCAGGGCTCCGTAGCCAAATGGCAAAAACGGAAATCTTATAATTTCGTCCAGTCCGTTTGTCCACCCGTTCGTCCGTTCGTCCGTTCGTCCATTTTACTCGGAGACTATTGGCACAATATAGTTGAAATTTTGAAGAAAGGTGTGTTCTATGAACCGTGATACAATGGTGCGGTGAAATTAAGAAAAAAAATAGGGTTGGCAGACATGCATGCAACTGAGGTATGAAAAAAATAATTCAGCGCACATAAGCGTGTCATGTCGTTGGATAGGTCTTAAAAATTATAATAAAGTTTTAAAAATATTTTTTTGTTTAAGTCAGTAGTTGGTGAGATACACGCTTCTAAAGTCGTAAAAAGTTTCCCCAGCTCCCTAACTTTTCAAGCCTAATATAGTTTAAAAGTACGACAAGCTAAGTTCATTGAGATCTGAAACGTTTGAAGAATCCCAAAAAGTTTGTAAGACGTTCGAGTCGATACTAGACACAGCAGGTAGAGTATTATCTTAAGTTATCGCGAAAAAGTTGTAGAGACTTATACAAAAAACATTACCCATCTTTTTGCTTTGCGCAGTCGGGTAAACAAAAGATGCGTGTACTTATACGCAGTACGCGCGTTAGAAGTTATACAACTTTTGGCGTGACCCTCTCCCTCTCTCCTCCCCCTCGTCCTCTCACCTGCCCTCCCCTTCCCTTCTCCAGAAAACAGTAAATACAATCCTTCCAGCCAGCTTTTGAATGTCTCATATTTGCGGACAGTGTGCAATATACATATGTATATATGTGATAAGCCGCGAAAACGTATCTCAGATTATAGGAAAATATATACATATATATATATATATATAAACACATTAGATCAGTGGTCCCCATACATTTTTCTATGAAGATCTACCAACAAAAAGGTTGTGAGATCGACACTTGTACCAAAAGTTTTCGTTGTTCAATAAATTTGTAGTAATTTTTGATTGAATTGAAAGCTACATATGTTCATTATATCCTTTACACTTGTTACCATTGCGGTCCTTGTGGAAGACGGCACAACCCAGAAAATATTTGTGACATCAAATATTATGAATTCTTTGATGTTATTACAGTCACTTTTTGCTCTACATATTTTCAGCGATCGACCTAAAAGCCTCTTTGGGATCGATCGGTCGATCGTGATCGACCGTTTGGGAACCACTGAATTAGATGATATGACCAAATTAATGTGGAAGGTCTCACCAAAGAACTCTAGGCCGAAGAGTTTCCAGGTGCCGCGCTTACAGACGATGATGACTCCTGGACAGACGTTGCGGTGGACCTGCCTCGCAGTGTGATGCATGTAGTGCAACGCCTCAATTATCTGAAGCAAGTAAACAGACATTAAAGGCAATCCAACTGAAAATTTATAAAAACCTTATTGTCTCATTGCATATTATTTATTCTTTAGTCTTTATTTTAATCATTCGTATGGTAGTAAAGTACACTTGAATTCGTCATATTTTGTTTTTATTACAATCCGGTTCGATTACACACACAAAGAAGAGCGGGCAAGAAACTGATAATTATACTTCTTGATAATTAAAGATAGTAAAAATAAATCAGATGTAAGGTAAATTTTATATTGTTGTCAGACAGCAAATAAATACTGCCAGTTTTTATATTATGTATACGTCGAAAACAAACTAATTAGATTGACTTGTTATTTTGTTTTAATGTCTGTAGGAAGAGTCCTTTGGTGATCTACGGGAAAAATAATTTCTCATGGTATACCCATGGAGGTGAAACCTCCATATGTATACCTGGGTGGACTACTGGAAAAAATAATTTCCCATGGTCCACCTGGATGGACTACGGGAAAAAATAAATTTCTCTGGTCCACCTGGGTAGACTACTGGAAAAAATAAATACATAAAGGTATCAATTTGTCAAAATAACACGACATATTGCCTTGTTACCAACGTATACAGCGATACTTAGACATAATATAAGAGAATGTTGTATTTAGATAGTGCCTAGTACGCGCCACGCGCTGCACCGATCGCTGTTTTGTGTGGCCTAAATCTGTATTTTAGTTTCATTCAAGTACTCGATAAATTAAACAAGAGCCACTTATAGCAATGCTGTCAAGGACCCTTATAAAATCGGTCAGGTGTCTGTCTTTCCGTCCGTCCGTCCGTTTGTATGGCACAACCTGTAGCACCTCAACGGTTCGAGTTATTTTCTTGAAACTTTAAACGTTTATAGATTACCGGGAGGTAACAAAATTTCATGCGTAAACAACGTTAGGGCACCTTAACTTTAATTGATAGGGGCCGCAAAAACTAAGGTAAAAATAGAACCATTTTTAATAGGTCAAGTAGGTAGTACATCGATCCAAAGGTCTTTCAAAGCCTAGATTACTACTATCTCTTGGAAAAAATATACAGGGTGTTAAAACGGCGAGTACATTAATTTCGTCAGCGCAATCCTCATGTTTTTCCTAGACAAAAAAGCAAATAAAGTTTTTCTCTAAAGTGTCTAGTTTTCGAATTTGACTTTTTTGTTACTCTTGATCCAAATAATCATTTCCTAAATTTTATGTACTCGCCGTTTTTACACCCTGCATAATATTCAATTTTATTGTATTAAAAGTTATAGTAAAGAATGTGTACAATTTGCTCTTGACCGAGGTGATTATTCCAACACGAAATGGTTAATGAAAAAAAAATGTATAAGTATTCAAATTACAGCTTATAGCATGAAAACTATTTTGAAGTTTGTATCATAAACTGTTATAGAGAATATCAGGGAAGGACGAAAGACAAAAATATTGTGCTTTGTTAAAGGCTAATTAACCGAAGTATTTTATATTAAAATGAACAGTAATTTATCTATAATTATTTTAAACGATATGGCATCATTTGTTGTTTACCAATTTTACACTGAGGCGATCATAATGATGAAATACCTAGACATTCATATAAAATAATAAAATAGTGAAAGAGACATTTTTCCGATTTGCGACGGGAACTAATTTGAGTGTCGGAGTGCGAGCTGAACGGATATTAACCGTGAGCCACCTTTCAATCTACGGTCCCACACACAGTGTGATTTATAATTTAATTCATGTGACCCTGAAATAGATATTTTCTTTTGGTTATTTTATAGTAAGCTACATATGAGTGTCCGTAGCTCTGCTCGCGTTAAAGATATCGTGAGCCCATAGTCATTCTGAGTTATGTCAGATTTCAGTGATGAAAACTTCATGTAAACCGGACGAGCCGTCATTATGACAGAAGGGCCGAAAGTGATCAAAGTCTCAGAAAATCGAGTAAGATTTCGTATTAGTACTGAAGTAGGTACCTAAATTTGAAAAATTAACCAATAAATAGGTACCAACTAGTACATAACTACATAAGAAATGCTGTACATATACGCAAAAGTGATCTCTTCCTATCAACAATTCCATTTCCAGCTCTTGATTCGCTTGTTAAAATTTAGATGAAAACTAGCTGAGCCCGCGGCTCCGCTCGCGTGAAATTCGTATTCCAAAGAAGAATGTAAGTAACTAAGGCTTAAGGCTTACCCTTTGAATGAAGTACATAAGCCCTTGAACACCAGTTGCGTCAACCAGCTCAAGCCTCTTTTGGCTTCACTGCTCCACGGACCGAGGGTTTCAACCGCAAACGCAACAAATTCGAAATCTTGAATTATATTTCTATATTTGCTGCGTTTGAGGCTCTCCGCCCCAGCCTCGGCCGCGCCAGCCGCTCTTGAAGATGTCCTAACGTGACTTGGAGCCAATGTGAGAACAAAAGTGGCGTCCTACATCAAAGAACTACCCTTAGTCCATGGCACTAAAGTGATAGCATCGGGCGTCTTTCCATCCAGCCGGGAATAACCGCGAGGTTCTAGGATGCACGGTATATTTGCCGTTAGAAGCGTGGACTTTATAATAAAATTTAAATTAAATTAACTCAATCTTAATATTAATTAACTTTATTCGAGATGGTTTAGCTTCTTCCTGAACGCAGCTCGGCCTTCGGCATCGCCCTTAGTTACTTGCTTTCTTCGAGATTGTTTATCATTTGTCAGAACGTAGCTCGGCCTTCGGCCTCGCCTTAGTTGCTTACTTTCTTCAAGATGGTTTAGCTTCTTCCTGAACGCAGCTCGGCCTTCGGCCTCGCCCTTAGTTACTTGCTTTCTTCGAGATGGTTTTTCAATTATCCGAACGTAGCTCGGCCTTCGGCCTCGCCTTAGTTACTTACTTTCTTCAAGATGGTTTAGCTTCTTCCTGAACGCAGCTCGGCCTACGGCCTCGCCCATAGTTACTTACTTTCTTCGAGAAGGTTTATGGTCTTCCAGAATAGAGCTCGGCCTTCGGCCTCGCCCTTAGTTACTTACTTTCTTCAAGAATGTTTTTCTTCTTCCTGAACTCAGCTCCGCCTTCCGCCTCGCCCTTAGTTACTTTCATCGAGAAAGAATATCGTTTACGTGAGCGCAGATCAGCCTTCGGGCCCGCCTTTAGTTACTTACTTTCTTTTTTTTAAATACGAATTTCACGCGAGCGAAGCCGCGGGCAACAGATATATAAATTTTATTGCACCAATGACAGCGACATAACTTCGACTTTCAATTATTATTTTTATTTATCAAACAATTTGTCACCGGCCAGCTCACGTCGAGATGACAGTTCTCCGTTGTCAACATGACATTTAAAATAGTTTTTTACCTTTACTTTGGATTACGTGATTTTTATTATATTTTTTAATTATTATGTTCATCCGGGATATACACTGTCACTATAAAAAGTTTCGTCAAATTCCGTTCAGTGGTTTTTGCGAGATGCGCGTACAAATAGACATTTTTGCATTTACGATTTTATGATATGTATAGAAAGAATAGATATGTATAGACTATTGTGTTCAAGTTATAAAAAAGAAGAACTGTCATTTTCGTTGTATCTACTTATTTTTAAATTTCGAATGAATATTTTATTCAAATTGTATTTGCTGACAGTTCTCAAGATATAATTATGCACTTTGGACTACGTGATTTTAAACGCGCAATAATGTTTATAATTGTTAATTTTTTTTTATTTTTGTTATTTTTTTTACGTATTATGTTAACCCGGCATATAAACTGCCACTATACAAAGTTTCGTCTAATTCCGTTCAGTGGTTTTTGCGTGATGCGCGTACAGACAAACAAACAAACAAACAAAAATTTTAAAAACTGTTCTAACATGTTCAGTATCTCATTTTAAGCCACCCTGGTTAGTTTTTTTCCGAATACATTCAATGTACAGACTTTCTTACCTCTACGATTTTATTATATGTATTATATGTATAGATAACTTGCAAGTTATTTGCTAGCTTGCGAAGAATCTATTTTCATAACGATCTAGCTTGAAACCTACACTGAAGGTCTCGAGCCCTCGCAGATCATTTGCTATTTCTGCTTTGGCTCGATACGTTTGCTCTCTCGGTGGGATGAAAATGCAAATAGATTGGTTTTCCTGTAGGGGAGTTTACGTGGTCTACTGAGCCGGACGGTATGAGACTATAAATACTTTCGTATTTCGTCCTTCTCTATAATGTGTCCTTATTCTTGTTTCGTATATAGTTCTAGTAGTGTTTGCCCGCGGATTTGCTGACGTGACAATAGGAATAAAACAATTCTGAAGTAAGGAAATAACAGAAAGAAGGTCACTTTCGATACAGTAAAGAGGTAATAGTGAGTATGTATATGATTTCTCGAATAAATTTGCTATCAAGGGCGAGTACAAAGGCCGATATGCTTTAATTTAGGTGCAAAACTTTGTCGAAAACAGTAGGTAGGTCACAGAAGGTGAGGCCGAAGCTCAAGCTGCGTTCTCAATATATTATACTTTCTCGAAGAAAGGAAATCCCTCCCTTCGTCAGGTCGAGGTCTTGGCGAGGTCATAGGTGCTCGCTGTTCCGTTTAGTTTTTTTATTTTTTTATTTGGCTACATTACATCACCTACAACATCGGTGATGTCATAACACCTGGTGAACTAGGTGTCATGTCAGCGCTTCCCTTCATTTCATGTCGGCTACACTGAACTGGACGGAAAACACGAACTATTTGCATAGCCGTTACGACCGATGTTTATTTTTACGCTATCCGTTATATTTTCTCGAAAACAGTAAGTCGCTGAGGTAAAAGGTATAATACCCTTTAATATATAAAAAAAAAATCAAAGCTAAATGACCTAATTATAGTAACGTAAATGTATAAAAACTTTTTTAATAAAAACATGAAATTTGTATGGGGTCGGGTATAAATTGCATATTCCTTGGGATATACAATTGTATGTAAGTCTACAACGTTTAATTGAAATCAATTTAGACATTTAGTTGATTTTGTGCTAAAAACACTCACAACTTTTACAAGTCATAGGTATTTCTATTTGAAACTAATAACATCCCGTCCATCCACTCAAAAACTCTGCCTGTACATTCAGCCCACAGGGAGCGGGAAGTTCACCCGCGAGAGAGTACGGTCAGTAGAATTATCCAACAAACTATATTAAATTATTCCGACTTTGTGCACTGTTAAAGGACTGAAGTTCAACCGCACCTCCGCTCTAATTAAAATCAGATTAATAGAAAATATGGATTTAAACTCAAACGGCAAATTTCATTACAGAATTCTGAAAACCATTTAACGACGTTTGTGCCATGTTCAACATCGCTGTTCTTTAGTGTAATGGTATTTAACAATTCGAGAAAAACCGGCCAAGTGCGAGTCGAACTCGCGCACCGAGGGTTCCGTATCGCCATGTCATGGCTAGCGCCGCTCACACCATCTAGATGGCGTGTTATGAAATGCTTCATATTAGTTAAATGTCATGATTAGTTAAAATGCTTCATAATTTATTCGGTAGATGGCGCGCGCGCATACACTTTTTGGGTTCTTCTATGGGAACCCCATGAATTTTTTACTTTTTCTTATTTTTATTATTTGCTGTTATATCGGCCATAATAACACACATTTTGTGAAAATTTCAACGGGCTACCTATTACGGTTCAAGAGATACAGCCCTCGGACGGACGGAGAGACGGACGGACGGACAGACAGACAGACAGGCTTATTAATAGGGTACCGTACCAGATACGGAACCCTAAAAATCGCAACAAATGCGGGAGAGCCCAACTAGCACGTAACTCTACTTCTTATGATTAATAAGTTGTGTGACTGGGCGCAAAGATGAGTCATACACATTCAACCAGTTGTGCAAAACTTTTGTCCAAAACATCCAAAAGTGTTACTATTAAGCGTATCTGAGTGTACTTTAACAAAGTTAACGTCACTCACGTCATAGTACAGCGCCCAGCGAGCAGAACTATCACGAAAATGTAAACGGATATAGATGTCAAATTTCATTGTTTTTCCTTAAATCACTAATTACCTACATCTACCGTACTTCTTGTCTTTTTGCCGCCAAGAGATCTATGAAGAAAAAAACTTACCCCGACCCTTAAAAAATAAAAAAAAAAATCCATTTACTTACTTAAAGGAGTCGGTGGACAGCTAAGTAAATAAAATATAAAAACTAAGAGCTGCGAAGGATTTTTTTTATGGAAACTGACATCGTTGGCTCCATCACCTACAACATCCTTGATGTTAGCCCATAACACCGGGTGAGCTAGGTGCCATGTCATTTACTTAGCGGTCCACCGACCCCTTTAAGTAAGTAAATGGAAATTATTTTTGACTTTTTAAGGGTCAGGGTTTTTTTTAAATTTGTAATAATGTGATACATTTGTACTGTGATGTATTTCTGTTGATGCTTCCTACTTCCCGCTCCTGCTCCTGTTGAATCAAACATTTTCTGTGACTTTCACAAATTAAATTTTGATTATTTATTCATCGTTTATTCGATTTCTTGACAAATGTTTTGATGCTTGATTTTATAATTTTTTATTTATTTAATGACAAATCATATCCACACCCAAGTATAGCTCGACTTGAAACTAAACGCGCCTACCACTGGATGCGGCGCTAGCATGTAAGCTCCATAGTCCTGCTGCGGTTTCAGTAAAAGCTTGCCAAATGCAGGCACCAGCTGCAAGTTTAAAAGCGACAAGTGATTGAAGGTGCATACTAAAGGCCCCGTAATATACCATTTCAGTGTAGCAGGTAGTGGCTAAAGCTATAGCCTAGTGGCTAAGAGTCTAACCTAGTGGCTAAAACTCTAGCTTGGCGACCAAGGCACTAGCCTAGCCGATGAGTTATTTTGAATTTAAAACTAAGTATTTATGTGTATATCGGTGAAGGCATTATACTTCTGTTGCATATATATATCGGTTGGCATATAATTCTGTTAGTATTTAAATTGAAGTTAGAATCGAATTGAACTTACTGAATGATCTGGGTAGAATGAAAATTGTAACTGATGTGGACAGAGAAATTACAAAAGTACCTAGCTAAATTAATGTAAAAAAATATAAGTTGAAATTGGAACAACCGTTACAAAAATTCTATCCCAAGAACGTCCCAACCCCACTGCATGCAGAGTTAGTTTGTACGCTGAGGCCGATCATGAAACGTCAGTTGCAATCCGAGGTGAAAAGCTCAACGGTATGTGCTCCGTGCTCGAAACGTAACTTTTTAACATTTACGTAACATGTCAGCTTCGCATGACAGCCTCAATATCGTGTTACGAAATACATTTTGAAAAAGGAATAGAGTAGCTTCACAACAATATTCTTTGAAATATCTAGCCTTTGAGAGTCAAATAAAAACATGTTAGGTATGTGTAATAAATAACTGTAGGTATACAATACAAATTTCGGAATAGTTTCATGACGTAGGCACTAAACTGACTACATCAATATAATTTGTTTAGGGTTCCGTACCTCAACAGAGGAAAAAACTGAAACCTTATAGTTATATACCTACCCATATCTTTTTTTATAAAATGGTGTGTAGGTCATGTGTTTTTCATTTATTGCCTTTTTGTTGTTACCTACCATAGTCATATAAAACATATATTTTTGTATATTTCAAGTACATGAATGCCTGACGGTCAATTGCTGTAGTTTTTATTTACGCGTTTCGTGATTTTCCAAAACACAATTATTTTTGTACATATATAATACAAATATATTGTATGATGGTACGGAACTCTCGGTGCGCGAGTTCAACTCGCACTTGGCGATGTTTTTAGATCGATTGATCATTATATTTTGGGATTGTTTTTTTATATTTATGAGCATTAGATTATCGCCACGGACAAAGCAAATTTGATATATTTCAACCAAGATTTATCCTTCACCATTCAGGCATTCACGAAAAAGATAAACCTTCTCCCGCCCTCGGGCCCCGCCCTTAATGACCGCAGCTATGCGTTCGGCCGCGCCCTTTTTTTTCTTCCGAGAAGGTTTATCGTTTATCTGGACGCAGCTTCCTTTTCAGGCATTAGTTACTTAATTTCTTCAAGAAGAATATCGTTTACCTAAACACGCCCGTTTGTTTTCTTTTTCGGGGTTTGGAACTCTAAACACGCCCGACATGATATCGACAATCCTTAAAAAGTCAAAAATAAGTGAGTACATACGTCGTTGACGGTTGTTAACGGTTGTATCAATTTTTCAAATTGTATGACTACGGCTACGGTTGTTATGGTTGGATGGAGATAAAAAGGTTGAAAAAAATACGTAAGTAAAAAATAAACTACAAGTTCAATTAAAAATTATATTCTTCCATTGGGACGTATTTAATCTTCCCACGAATCAGAACAGCCCACCTTTGCTAGAGTCAAAAAAATATTAAGTGAGGAATGATCAGACGGAATCACACTGTCCCAGACGCTTCTATAATAAGTTAGCCCAGCAGCTTCATAAAGTGTTTAGAGTGTTAATTAAAAATATTGCTCACACACAACGGCAAAAGTATTGAATATTTTGACCAAGAACATTTAAATAGGTATGGACGTCAGACTATCCAATGCTTATATGAGAAACAGCGTCGCCGAGCTCCGCGGGTAGCGGAGGGGACGGCGCGCGCTCTGATTGGGTGGTAGCGGGCGGTATCGCGCTCTGATTGGTTGGTAACGAATGGCATTTGTACGTTTATACAAACGTCGTGTTACGCTGGCGCGGGGAAGGTCCGACGTCCTTACCTATTAAATGTTCTTGATTTTGACATAGATTACTACTGACCCAGCTATAGAGACATAGCTGAAACTATAGAGGGCAGCACTTGATAGCACAGTCTAGGGTTTGACACCTGACAGCTCAGGCTGATCCTGCGCCTCCTCCTACGCTCCTTTCGGAAACACTCGCGTTGATTCGGCTCGAAAGCGAACCAATTGAAGCCGATATTCGTTTGGTCGTTTATGTGATTTGGTGGCTCAGTGGTAAGAGTGTAGGGTTGGTTTATTTTTTCGATATCGACCATGGGTTCGTGTCCCTCAAAATTTTTTTGTTTTTTTTTTTTTAAGCAATATTATAATGTTATAACCACCTAAGAAAGCTTTATTTTCGGAAATACAAACTTAACAAAATCGACATGCACCGCCTCGACATTAGATTAGGGTTAATATAAAAGAAAGGAAAAGAAGAAAGGAGCTAAAGGATCGAGCAGGTCTTTCAGGTCGCTCACCGCACAGTCTGTAGCATAAAAAGTAACTAATCTGTCAAATCCTGTCACCGCGAACTTGACAGTTGACACCCACCTTACTTCCTTCCTAGGCCGCTTCGTATTTATGACACCAGATGGCGTTTTCGTCAGCCTGCTACGTTCCTATATGGAATCAAAGAGATTAAAAAACCAGCTTATGGAAGAGGTGGTTTAATGTCTTTGTATGGAATCCACCTACATCCGAGAACCGCATAGCCCTCCACCTTTTAGCCCTCCCATTGTCATAGACATCTCCCAAATATTCCTGTCACTCCTCTGAGAGTACGCTCCACGTGCGTACGAAGCACGCGGCAACACTGCCTGAGGACACTCGACGCCTACGCAGAAGGCAAGAATAGCCTCTAAATATAAAAACGCTGATGGAAATGCCCTACTCGCTGAAAAATGCCCGGGGACGTTAAATTTATATTTATTCAAATTGTTTATGTCTCCGCCAGTTAGGGCCAAACGGTAGTAGGTACCTACCTACCTACCTACAGTGAAATACCTTCTTAAATAAACAATCTATCAAGTGCAAATCGGGTCTCTCGAGGGTCTCACGCAATGATTGTTCAGACCAATGCACTTTGATACTGAACATACTGAAAACATACCACAAAGGTTTGGAACTAAAATGAAGTAAATAAATAAAAATATGTTTTTAGAATGTGAATGAAAGGGCCGAACGAAAAAAAATAAAACAATTCAGATTCAAGACTAATATTTAAGCTGCTACGGGTGGCCGAGTGTTCTAGGCGTCGGCTTCTCTTAGGAGGTGTCTGAGGGTCGAATCCGGTATACAAATGAGTTTTCTCTGACGGAAAAATGTACGTCCATACCTCCACCTGCGGCTTCACCGTTCGGAACCAGTTTAAAACTGTAGGTCCCTTACTAGGTGGTAGCTTCAAATTGTAGCCTACTGGGTTGGTACCACCGCATTGGAAGTAAGATATTTAATCCAGTACAGTCAGCAATTCAACGGGAAGTATCAGGTATGGCACGGCACCTACCTTCTCGGAAGGAATATTGGCTGCTTTGACCCTTCTGACGCAGACACCCATACCGGATTACAAAAAAGCGGTCAAGTGAGAGTCGAACTCGCGTGGAAAGGGTTCCGTACCATTCCTTTTTCCGTGAGTACTTTAAGACTTAGGATTATCGTTGAAGTTTTCCTGTAAACTATAAGACAGGCCTTATATTCCCTTTTTTTCACAATTGTAGGCTCTGCATTTTCGGAGATAAGAGGGATGGAATGCTCAATTTTCGTATATTTTATTGAATATCTTTTAAACGATGTATTTATAAAAAAAATATATTTATAATTCTTGTAACGAGTAATTTCATTTGATACTTAAGTACATAAGTCACGTGAAGCATTAGAATGTTTTTTTTTTAACTTTCTCATTTGTCCCCCACAATTGACACAAATCATATTCGTACTTATACATATCGTACTTATATAACGTAATTATACGTCCGTGATTGGGTCATCAAACTCTTTAAATGTACCAAATTTAAACTTTTTTCGTTCCGTTGATTCAGAAAAAAATTTGCTGTGACAGGCAGACAGCCAGATTGACAGATATAAGAGTGATCCTATAAGGGTTCAGTTTTTTTTTCTTCTTTTTAGGTACGGAACCCTAAAAAAGATACCTCCCTGACTCATAACATGACATTTCCTTATATTCGTATTTTCATATACATATTTTTATTTCTTCTGTGGCCACGCCATACGTGACTTGAAACCCTAATACAATAGCTTCGTAAAAGGGTGATATAAAAATCTTCATCTAAAATTTGTAACGGAAGTAACTATTATAGACGCCTTGACTTGAATATGTTTGTAAATTTTTTTTTTATTAAACTTAACACGGGGCTACATCACCTACCGCAGCAAGAACAAGGAAAGTAAGGTGTCTAGCACATTAAGAAACAGGGATGCCAGATGAAAGAGATTTAGCTTCGAGAAAAAAACAAACCTATTCTCTTATAGGTGTTTTTAAAATGTTGGTACGGACCACTAATGAATCAGTGACTCAAGAAGCATTAACATTCAGCGCGCCACGCCACCTGCGCTTCCGTCTTCAGGATTTTATTTTTTCATATCTGTGTAAGCACAATTTAAGCGTATAAAACAACACGACGAGTGCGCAGGTGACCGCTTCAGGAAAAATAATGTTATGAGGGTATTGCATTTCCATAGAATATTATTATAATAGTCATAGGAATTTAATATTTTTTTTTTATGGAAACTGACATCGTTGGCTACATCACCTACAACATTCGTGATGTCAGCCCATAACACCGGGTGCACTTGGTGCCACGTCAGTGCCTCCCTTCGGTCGTGCCGGCTACACCGAACTGGACGGAAAACACAAACTATTTACATAGCCGTTTCGACCGACCTTTCATTCAGTGCGGTGGTATCAACCCGGGCGGGTTTAACCCTACCACCTTGTAATATAAGAAGGGAGTCATATCCCTTAGTCGCCTTTTGCGACATACACGGGGAAAGATGCAGTGGGGCTATTCTTTTGAAGTACCGGCCCCACACGGTACAAGATATTTTCGATGAACTATTTTTTTATTGCTTCCGAACTGGGTGACTCTACCCGAGGTCGACGCCTCAAGCGCAGCCAATTTCACCCCCGAGAAGGTGCCAGTCCGACTTGGAGGTGGACTAATGTCGCTGGGGAATATACAGCTCGCTGGTATTGTATGAGTTTTATCGAGTGTATGCTAATGGTTTAGCCACTATACTATTCCCCAATTAGACCGTATTGCATATTTCAATAAGCGAGGCTCGCTGTAAACCGATGACAGCGCAACCTATTGTGCCTCGCTGCAAGCTTTCCGATAACTCAATAAAATGAAAACGATCTTTTCAATTAAATTTTCCTCCGACGGTCATGAATTTTTTATCGGGTCAATGAAATTCTCTCGGTGCCTTCGGTCTCGATGTCGAACCGCTTAGTAAATTTGAAGTTTAATACCGAGTCCTGGATGTTTACAATACAGTGGACTTATTAATATTTCTTAGAACCGCGTTTTTAAAACGAACTAAAAAGTAGAAAATAATTTTAGCCCCATACAGATAAGGTGCTTCTTTATGATTAGCTGCTAATATTTTGGGAGGGTTAAATACCGCCATAATCAAAAGGTTAAGCAAAACAATAATAATTTTTAGCATTATTTCTCGAGATATTTAACGATAAATTTATGTAATCAAAATATGCCACTGAGTATTTAAACAGACAATTTTTTGAGGTCATTCACTCTCCTGGCCCGGGTGCGTACCTACTGTGCGCGGGGTGGGGTGAGGCCACCAGGATCCCCTAGCAGGATCCCCCAGGGGATCCTGATGAAAGGCCGAGCTGCGTTCAGGTAAACGATATTAATATATTCTATCGAAGAAAGCAAGTCATTAGGCTCGAGGGCGGGAGAAAGCTTATCGTCTATCTGAACGCAGCTCGGCCTTAAACCTCGCCCTTAGTTCTGTTCGGACCTCGCTTGTGTTCTCCTCTAGTCCAGTATAGCCAGCAATCCAGGGAAGTCTCCGGTATGGCACCTACCTTCTCGGAGGTGATATTGCTGGTCGGAGCATGCGCTTTGGCCCCTCCGAATCAGACACCCATACCGGATTACATAAAAAAAAAATTTGTTACTTTCTTTGAGAAAGTATATGGTTTATAAATACGCATAGCAGCTTCGCCTTTGGCGCCGCCATTAGTTACTTAGTTCTTCAAGAAGAATATCCTTTACCTGAACGGGGCTTATACTTCGGAGTCGCCTTCAGTTAATTACTTCCATCGATAAATATCATTTACCTGAATAGAGCTCTGACTTCGGCCTCGCCCCTAGTTACTTTATTCGAGAAGATTTATCGTTTACCCTACACTGAAGAAAAGTGTGCATGTGGTACAATTCCAGCCAGCCGGTTGGAAGGTCGAGAGTTGCATGTAGCAGTAGTAGCAGAATACTTGAATAAAGTGTAAAAGTGTATAAAGTGAACGAACCTGCAGAATGCCGTACCGTAGCTCCAACTCCAGGAAGAAGTAGGGTCTGGAGTACCTGGGGCGGTACCTCGGCAGGGAGGGGTCCACGGGCTTCGGGTTGCCTTGGGGACGAGGTATCGGCTGCACCGGAGGCGTTTCCTCTGGCTCCAAGTCGGACGACTCCTGGGTTACGCAGACAATTTCATGGTTACCATGTTATACATACGATGTTTTAACTCACCAGGGCGGGCGAGCCATACTTGTAGTTGTGACAAGCGCGCATGCGTGTGGAGCGCGGCTCGGGCTATACTGAGCGCTCTCGAGCTTACGCACGCCATACAGCCATACAGATGGCGGCGGCGGCTGTGGCGGTGTAGGCTTAGTAATAGGTTTCCGTACGTAGGGTACGGTACGGAAACCTAACATCTGTACCTACAACGACTTAAATTTAACTCAAATATGCTATATTATAGATACACCAACATTTTACATTAAATGTTGGTGTGCTTGGTGATATAAGACATTTTAATACCCGACGCAAAAAGAGGCGTGTTATAACGTATGTGTATGTGTGAATGTGTGTATGGGTGTATATGTGTTAACGGAAATTATTTTTGACTTTTTAAGGGTCGGGGGTTTTTTTAATTTGTAATATTCCATCAACGTCAATTTCACACACACAAAACAGTGAAGAAAAGTAGGTATGTAAGAGCTAATTTGTACCGTATGTCATCGATGCCGTATGGGGCCTACGCAAAAAAAATACCCCACTGTAACACTCCCCGTGCATGTCGTACACGGCGACTAAGGGATAAGAACGAGATGCCGTGCTAAAGGGCGACAGGAGGGCCACCTCTCACCTTGGTATGGTCCTTCCACCGAGTCATGCAGCAGATGGGTCTTCGTGCCTTATTTGCTGCTTGATAATTAGGTATCATGTTCTAATACTTCTATGTTGTGCTGTGATTTACTCGCGTTCTTGCAGCACAAAACCGATTACTCTGCTCACCCCGATTGTCGGGATACAGCGTGTGGTGTGTATGTATGTATGTTATGTTTGTTCATATTTCTACCCTTACAGCGCCAACCGCTCATATCGGTTATTTACAGTCTGCCAGTGAATGACATTTATTTATTGAATAGATAGTTAATTATTTTTGTGTTCAAACCTAACTATAAAGAGGTCACGAATAACAAGAAATCAGCTGCCCACGCACCTACTACTTATACACTCCAACTATAAGTCCTACATCAATAGGTAGGTAGGTACTGTGTTGAATCGTAATTAAAGAAATTTTTTTTACATCTAAATGCCATTTCAGTCACGTCGGTCGAAACGGCTATGTAAATAGTTCGTGTTTTCCGTCCAGTTCAGTGTAGCCGACATGAAATTAAGGGAAGCACTGACAAGGCACCTAGTTCACTCGGTGTTATGGGCTGACATTACGGATGTTGTAGGTGCTGTAGCCAACCGTGTCAGTTTCAATAAAATAAAACAAAATTGAAGCATGAAATTTCTCAAATGATATTTATTTATTTTATTTATTTATTTCGGAAACTTGACAGGGTACAATGTAAATTAAACAAGTTACAATATATGAATTAAAAAACAATAAAGCCAATAACTAAGTTCCTCTTTTTACAAGATTACGTATTATCTTCATATGCTACAAAAAAATAAAAACAAAATTTTAATTACAATGGGGAGCGTGTTGTGAATTGTACCAAGTAGTATGTAAGTACGTATACAGGGTGTTAAAACGGCGAGTACATTAATTTCGCCAGCGCAATCCTCATGTTTTTCCCAGACAAAAAAGCAAACAAAGTTTTTCTCTAAAGTGTCTAGTTTTCGAGATATGAACTTTTGAAATGTATTTTTTCGTCTAGTGTAATTTAAAGCGTTGTTGCCGCTCCGCACCCTCCGCCTGCTGACCTCCAGTCCTCCACTCACAAAGCTAACCCCCACCCCTCCCGCCAACACCTCCCTCCGCGCCGCCCCTGTTGTCATTAGATCATTTTTACACTAAAATAATCAATTAGTTTGTATGAAAACTGTAACTTTTTATTTAAAGGGAATTCAGAAAAAAAGTTATTTGACTTTTTTGTTACTCTCGATCCCAATAATCATTTCCTAAATTTAATGTACTCGCCGTTTTTACACCCTGTATTACACCTTCTAGTGCAGTAGTTTAATTTTAGCCTCGATTTTAGCAGTAATATGTAAACGCTATAAGAAATAAATTTAAAAAAAGAGACATTGGACGAACGCCGTTGGAAAGTAAATTTTTGATGTACAAAAAACATTAAATAGACATCGAAGTTGAAATTTTCAAGACGAGACATTTTACAATATTAATGGAACGGGGGCAAATATCGTGTTTAAAGTCGTAAATAATGCAGATATCGACAGAGTAATTATATTTAAGAAAGGGAATGTTTTTTTAAACACACAAATGTACAAGCCCTCACCCTAAACGCATAAACACATCGGAGGGTAGAAAAAAAAACATAGCAAAATAACACAAAAATGAATATTACGTTATAAAATGTAATCTCCATTTTATGGGCTCAGCATTTTTGTTGGGAGAAAAAAATACATAATTAATTGAATTAATTAACCGCGTAGATATAAAACAGTTTTTTACGTAATCAATGAATAATACTGAAAAATTGGGGCGCACATTTAGGGCAGAAGAATAAACTTGCATAATTGAATCGTCAGTATGGTGAAGGAAAACACAGTGAGGAAATATGTGCACCTACAACGATAATAGGTGGTTGTGTGCTGTCTGGAACAAGTTGCTCTATGTAATTAATTCGCTTTCTACACCGCAGAAAAAAGTGTATTTGGTTTTTTCCAAAGTTCGGCAACTAGAGAGCCCTCTCTTGTCCTTCCTTGTCTCGAACGCTATAGAGATATTTCTTAATTAAGAGTTTTAATTGCTAAAGAACGAAACAAAGATACACAGCCACGATAGTGCTAGAGTGAGGCTTTCAGGATTTTGTAGACACGACGACAAAGGTAAGATTTAGCCTTGCCTCTTATGTTGTTCATTATATACATATATATATACATTTGTGATACAATACGATACTAAGTGAAAGTCATGTAGTAAAGTGATTTGGAAAAAAATATCTTATTAACTTTGCATCATAAACACTAAAAACCGTTTAAAAATAGAATGATTTCTATTATTGTTCGTTCAATTGTGTTTATATGTTTTATCAATTGATATTGTCCTAACGCGAAATATCCACTTTCCGAACTATTAAAAAGAGGAATGAGATGCCTGAAAACTTAGAACTTTCTCAACAGGCAAAGAAAAAAAAAACAGACAAAAGACTCCAGCTCGTCTTTCAGGTCTCTCCTCGAAAGTTATATCCACAATCTGGGAAAGTTGATGACCGGAAAAGCCTCTTAGCGCTTTTTTCTTTTGATGAAAATAGCAAATAAAGCGTTTTTATGACATACGAACAATAATTTTGTGAAATAACTTCGCAGTTTCTGTTCTCATCTCTTCGCATTTTATGGTTTATTTTGGCATTTATTCGAAAGAGAAAATATACCTACCTCCTACATCGAAATCTTTCACGAGCATTGCACACAACTGGACCATATTGATTTGGTGCCATTACTTCGGCATACGCGTTACTATGTTCATCCATCAGTCATCTCTGTGTATGTAAGTCACGCGTGGATAAATCGTTGTCAAGTAAAATAGTGTTTTGGTATAGAACAGATTTTTTAACCCCCGACGCAAAAAACCGAGGGGTGTTATAAGTTTGACGTGTGTGCGGGTGTGTGGGGGTGTGTGTTAGGGTGTGAGAGGGTGTGTACATGTGTGTCTGCTGTGGCATTGTAGCTCCCAAACGGATGGACCGATTTGGTCGCGGTTTTTTATTAGTAAGCTTGTTTAATCGGGATGGTTCTTAGCTATCTTTGTAATCAAGTAATTAAGTAATAAAAAAAATAATTATCTTAAAAAGTGAACCGATGTGCATGTGGTTTGTTTTAAAAAGCTTGAAATAAAAGTTTAATTACAAAATTTGAAAACGCCGACCCTTAAAACGTAAATAATTTCCGTTTACTTAGTTAAAGGAGTCGGGGGACCGCTAAGTAAATAAAATATTAAAACTCAGAGCTGCGCGGGAATTCACGGCCAGCTTCAACGGTCAAACAGTCCCCCATTCAAGTTCTGACTGCGCCCGGTAACGAATTACATAGACAGACGGTTAAGATCACGAGTATTTCACTCACATGCCAGGCGAGGATATTGGCCAAGCTGCCCACCACCGGTTCAGAAGCGAAGGCCAGCGTGAATGGTCCTTCCTCAAGTGTATGGACTATCTGCAACATCCTCGGGTGGCGCAGCCTCTCCAAGTGACGGATGCAGTTGCGGAGCATGTCCAGCAGATGCTCCTTCTTCTTAGACTTGTACAGCTTGTCCGCCAGGCGCTTGTCGAAGATAAACAGCGACACTTCCTGCAATAAACAATTCTTCTTTAATCACATCATTGTGCATTACAACATTGTTGCTGTTGTTTACTGATCATTCATGTGGCAGTAAGACAGCACTCGAACTTGTCACAATTTGTTCTATCAATGTGTACAAACATTTAGGAACTATGTCTGTAAATTATAGCAATCTTTATTTTAACATGTTGTGACTTATTTCTGTTGTTTGTGCCAAAAACAAATAAATAAATATCCGGTTCGATTACACCTACGAAAAAGAAACTTCGCATGGAATTTTTAAACGCCCGTATTTTAGTGACTAGCCACATAATAACATCGCTTAAAGTATACCGAAAACCCAGCCTGGGAGCAAGATTAACAATTTTATTAAGAGTTCTGACTACAAAGACTTATTAATTATGTGTATCAGTTGTAAAAAGCCTTTGTCAAACTTTGATACGTAGTTTGTATCAACTTAATTTTGTTAGTACATGAAACAAGCCTACTACAATGTAGTATAATTATTGTGAAAAAATTAAAAATGTATATAAGTATATAAATATTAAGATACTTGAAGTATCAAGCGTTTACCCGTGGTCCCACTACTTTGACCCACTGGTGGGTCCACGGGTATTTTTTTCCTCTTAGTCCCACCGGACTAGAGTGGGACCACGGGTAAGTTTAATTAACCGTAGTCCCACTGTACTATAAAAAATATCTTTGCAAGAGTTATCAATGGGTTAATAAAATTTAGATAATAATCGTACTGATCAAGGTCTAACTAAGTAATTATACGGGTGGCCCAGTTATAGTGGTCCAAAAACATTACTAACCAGTTTTTTTATGTATAGATTAGCGCTGTTAGAGATAGGTTTGTGAATAATGTGAAATTGTAGTGGAACTAACGTTGTGAAACTTTTTTATTGTAGTGACTTTGTACAAATGATGTTAATTTTGAATATGTTACAATTGTAACACCACTACAATTTTTGGTCTGAAGAATTGTGATATGTTTAGGCAGTTTTTAAGGCCATAGGCAAATCTCCGGTAGTACTTTTTTTTTCACAGTGATTTTTCAAAAATTAATCAGTTCTAATGTAAACTGAACAAAAATTCACTGAAAGGGCTATATCAACAGTACAGTCTAGGAGTAAACCTAAAAACTATTCATTACGTACTAGCTACATGTTTCCTCTACTTCCATACCAAATTTTATTTGATTTTGTGGAATAGATATACAACTAGAGCGGTTTATGTGACTAAAATAGAGAAATTTCAAAAAAAGTTTAAAAAAATCACAACTTCTAAACTATTAATTTTCGCGGAACTAATATTTTATTTAAGTGAGTCAACATGATGTTCTCCATCTAAAGAAAATGTTTGGACCACTATAACTGGGCCACCCTGTATATTCATCACTTGAACTTCCGCGATGAAAAATTTGTTAGTAGACGTGAGTACGGATTTGAAAAAAAAAAGATTATTATTTTAATACGTGTATGAAAAATGAATTATATTTTAAATTTATTAGCTAAATTAAATTCGATTCCGTGAAGTATTCGCCTTTTGATCGTGGCCCACCAAATAAAATTATGGAGCCGAAGATAAAATAACGCCACAAGCCATTTCCACTCTGAATGGCAACGATCACAATTCTGAAAATTTGGTCTCGGGTTCTGTATTGAAGAGTGAGATTATTGAATCAAACTGGAAAAGCGCACATTTTCCGGACCTAAATGTAACTGTTATTTCTACTCGCTACCATATTGACTCGGCTCTCGTAAAAGTTAATAAAACCACAATAGACGAATCAATCCTTTCGTATAAAACAGTGCATTCGGTTGGTCGGTTCGGAACATTTCACTCTCACTATTTGTGTTCAAACGCTTCAAATGATAGAAATGTGTTCATGCCAATACCTATTTCTCGTATGAGAATTTCAATTTGTGGTTCGAATGTTCATTTACAACTAATTTAACAACTAATTTCTTCAAAATACTCAACTTTACAACGTGGCTTTTTTATCAACGTCGACATTGATAGAATGGGTTTTGAAAGTAGGAAATTTTCGCATTTTTTTTTCCGCAACAATTTAAACAAATGGGTAATACAGAAAACAGAAATACAAAAATACAGCTTCCATTAGTCATCCTACTCGACGGCGTTCAAGTGTTTTAATTATTTTTTAAAATTAGAATTTTTAAAATGATTTTTAAAAAGCTTAAGAAGCTTCACTTTTTTGGCGTGTGCCACGACATCTCACCTTTTTCTTATATTTGTACGAACTACTAATAATATGGTCTCAATAGAAATATGTACTTCTAACTAAACTTGTTTAAACTTTTTCCCACACGCTCAGTTTGCGTTTACATTAAAACGCTCGAGGGCTGTATTCATTGTCGACATTATAAAAAATTCTAACCTTAGCTACTATATACTCCTAAATGCTTTACAGAAACTGTACGAAATTTAATTAAAGCCAAAGGAAGTGCGCACAATTCGCACCAATTCAAGGAAACAACTCTTGCAAACGCCTCTAAACCCATTGAGGGATTTCCGTACAACCAAGTCTAATGCAAACATCCGATTTGCCAAGCGCAAACGACATAATATAGGACATCTAACTAATCACGAGAGGAAAATCAAATATGGCGCAAAATGGGATTGGCAAGCTTCCGTCTTCGTCCAAAGGGGCCTTGTTAGTGTTCCGTATAGTAAAACCAGGTATTGATTGAACCAGGAACCCTAGTTGGGGTTATAACATCAATGAACTGAATGACTTTCATGAATCTCTCAAAGATCAAATTCCCCTGAAATGGAGTTCTCAACTAAGCTAAGCCCCTTGACAAATAGCGATTGCGAATTGCAATCATTTTAAATGAACCCCGGAGAACGTCTGTAGGCAGGCTCGTTGAATTCAAACATGGGCGCGGGCTGACTACGATCTAAGGATTGGGGGAAATAAATGTCCCCTAGCAGGAAACTGAGAGCTGAGTAGGGACGACATTCCGAGTAAAATTCTGTACATTACGATTCTGTAGCACACATTTTACATCACTGAAAAGCGCAATTTCTCGATCGAGCTATTCATTGAAATACATAATACACGCTGTATTCCGACAATCGGGGTAAGCAGAATAATCGGCGTTGTGCTGCTAGTAACTCTTGTAAATTACAGCACACTATCCACAACCGCATGTTAAGTAAAGTATTTGGACAAGATAACTATAAGCAGCAAGTAAGGCATGAAGACCCACATGCTGCATGACTCGATAGAATGTCATTGCCAAGGTGAGAGGCCTTGTAATTAATTGCCTGTCGCCCTTCCGCACGGTACTTTAGTCGCATTGGCATCAAGTAACGCCGTTTTTAGGGTTCCGTATCCGGTACGGGACCCTATTACTAAGCCTCCGCCTATCTGTCCGTCCGTCCGTCTGTCTATCCGAGGGCTGTATCTCTTGACCCGTAAAATGACCTCGTAGCCCGTTGAAATTTTCACAGAATATGTGTTATTACGGCCGTTAAATAATAAAAATAAGAAAAAGTAAAAAAATCACAGGAGTTCCCATAGAAGAAACTAAAAAGTGTATGTGCGGGCGCCATCTAGCTAAAACAGCACGAAGCATTTTAACTAATCATGCATTTTAACTAATATGAGGCATTCCATAAACACGCCATAGACGGAGGGAGTGGCGCTGGCATGGCGATACGGAACCCTCGGTGCGCGAGTTCGACTCGCACTTGGCCGGTTTTTTGCATAGAAATGACGATACATAATCGTAATGTAATAAATAAAACATTTCTCGATATATTTTAGTCTATTTTCGATTTTCCTACTAGTAAATCGCCGCCATGCTAAATATGTCCTCTGAAAAGGATTTGTAGGAATACATCTGAAAGACCTAAGTAAGTAACCTAATGAAATAACGTTTCAGGATTACGTAAATAAATAAATAAATAAGTATCTCTTGTGGTTAGTCTCCGCTCCGTCTCTTCGTTAGTGTACCTAGTAGGTATGTTACAGTAAATCTGTACTTGTGTTTCCATATGCATAGGTATACAATTATACATATAGACTGCACATATTGTATCCTAACCACATCGGCGATTGGCGGCCGTCTTCCCATCATTCTATTCAGATTTGCAATATTACTGAGGTTATAGGTAATATTCATTCAGGTAAACTGTTACTCTTATATAATACAAGCTTTTGCCCGCAGCTTCGCTCGCGTGAAATTCGTATTTAAAAAGAAGAAAGTAAGCCCGCTACCGTACCTTTATTTCGGCGCGCGCAACAATTCGGTTTGTATGAGAGAGAGCCACATCTTAGCGTAACCGGAACTGAAGTTTATTTAGCCTATTCTGTGTCACGTATAGTTAAATGTGCTTGTACTAACTTCCATCGAATTCGGATGATCAGTTTAAGAGTTATGGAGGAACATACATACCTACATACAGAAAATATTTCTAAAAATGCTCAATTTAGTTATAGTATCATATTAAGTTATAGATACTTACATGTGTTTTTTTTAACTAGAAAAAGTATAGGTACCTTGTTTTTTTAATGATAAGCACGACATAATATGGCGCGCGCCAGACTAAAACGCAGAAGTGTAGTCCGACGGCGCCCACGGGCATTCGGATATTTACGGGGGCTGCGAATACCATGTCGGCGGCTAGATACGCCTTCACATTATGTTTGAAGGACCCCAGACTGTACATTAGAGGAAAGGATGCAGGTGTGCCGTGTGAGTGCATTCCACATGTTGGCAGCCCTCTAAATATAGGATTTACAGTATCGATTTTTCCTAATTGGGGGAAAATCGACATTCCCAAGCTGTTGCGCGTGGAACGATAGTAAAATGAGGATGGCGGCATCGCATCGTGCAGCTCCTTGGAAGTTGGTGGAACACTCCGTGGTACAGGCGATAGAACACATACAAAGATCCAACGTCCCTGCGGAGTTGTAAGGACTCTAAGTTCCGATATACCTCGGGGTCGGCAACGAGGCGTACCAGCGCGACGCTGCGCTGAATCGATTTTTACTCTCGTTTGGTTTCTGTGTCTTATGCGCGTGTGATTCGGGTTGGGAGAAGCGAAAGACGAGCGCTGCAGCGCTCTCATCGCGAGGGAACTTTAGCACATCAGCTGAGCTGGTAGCTACCTTTTCCAACTTGTTTATATTGTTATAACCTGGTTATTTAAAGAAATTAATTGAAAGCGGCGTTGTACAGCTTTAAAGTAGGCAATAATTTTAAATGTTGTTTTTTTGCATAGTATATTTTTTTTAATATTTGTCTTGGAACAATTGCTTTATTTTCTTTAGACGGCAATACTGTGTGAGCGAGAGGCAAATAGGGGCGCCGCCATTTCCAATCCCTTTATTTTAATAACCAGGTATTACAATGGGTTATGTTGTGTGATTGAGAAAAAAACGACATTCTATTCTATTCGATTCGATTATATTCTGTTATACATATTACCTCGATCAAAGTCACTAAGAGCGAGGCCGAAGGCCGAGCTTCATTCAACGATTATGCATCATCGAAGATATTTATTCACTAAGGGCGAGTCCGATTGAATGCGCGAATTTAAACGGAGGCGCGCCCTTGATTGCTTATTTTCTTCGAGAAGATTTATCGTAACCCCGACACATCAACAACCCTTAAAAAAGTCAAACATTATTTCCGCTGTCCCTGCTCTAATATTTCAAACGATCCTGTCGTTTGTAATATTAGAGCATTTCTTAATTTTTTTTTTTTATGGAAACTGACACGGTTGGCTACACCACCTACAACATCCGTGATGTCAACCCATAACACCGGGTGAACTAGGTGTCAGTTCTTCCCTTCGGTCGTGCCGGCTACACTGAACTGGACGGAAAAGACAAACTATTTAGGTACATAGCCGTTTCGACCGACGACGTTTCATTCAGTGCACCACCGCACTGAATGAATCAACCCGGGCGGGTTGAACCCTACCACCTAGTAAGGTAAGAAGGGAAGGGACCTACAGTTTTACGTGGAATCCGAACCACGGTCAGCCTCCAACGGTCGAGCGGTCACCCATCCAAGTACTGACCGCGCCCAGCGTTGCTGGACCATCAATAGCGACAGTCGACTTTCTGCACCACTGAGCTATCGAGGCTGACAATCTTAATGCTATTAATCGTCTTTTAATAATCTAATTTCTTAATGCTCTAACTAAGGCCAAAACTGCTATGGATATAGGTCAAGTCTGTTCGGCTTAATTTAACCGACATCATCAAAGGTAGGCCCTGATACGGCACCTAATTTAGACAGTAATAAGGGGTTATGGGCTGACGTCACGGGTGTAGTAAATCATGTACGCTATCAGCCCAGGTTCCCTTTAATAAATTCTTAAAAATCTTAAAAATTTGTCAGCTTCGGTAGCTCAGGGGTGTGGTCGGTCGACTGTTGTTAAGCACACCTGGGCGCGATCAGTACTTGGATGTGTGGTCAACCGTTGGAGGCTGTCAGTGCTTCGGATTCCACGTAAAACTGTAGGTCCCTTCCTTTCTTACTTACTAGGGCGGGATAACCCTCCCAGGGTTATCCCGCCCGGGTTGGTACCACCGCACTGAATGAAACGTCGGTCGAAACGACTATGTAAATAGTTCGTGTTTTCCGTCCAGTTCAGTGTAGCCGACATGAAATGAAGGGAAGCACTGACATAGCACCTAGTTCACCCGATGTTATAGGCTTACATCACGAATGCTGTAGGTGAAGTAATGTAGCCAACCAAATCAGTTTCCATTACAAACAAAAATCAAAAATCTTCAAACAACCATAACACAGTCTGTGTAGGTACATAGGTATTATGTAGTATAACTTCACCTCAAAAATTTTAAAGGGGATAGCCGAAAAACAGCGCATTTGGGCACGTTCCTACAGCAAAAATGCTGAGTTGGTTGTCTCCTTCACGTTTCTTTTTTTGTTGTTATAGTTTTCTTGTTTTGTTTTATGCCTTTATAAGAGAAATTCATATTTTAAATTTCATTTTAAAAAATCATTAAAAAATTTTAGTGCCTTTGACTTCTGCTATGTCAGGTGATTTTTTTTATTTACAGCGCGACATACGGCGTCGAGCCACCCATAAAGTGTCTAACGAACGACGCCTCCTCCATTCCATGCTGGAGTTTAAAATCAACAGAACGGATTTTCGCGAAACAGGCAACGTAGGTAAGTAGGTAGGTAATAGTAATCCAGGCTGTGTCAAAGGAACCACATAACTCGACGTTAAACTACATACCTAATAGGAACACCCGAACCCCGTTATTGCCTCTATAAATAGGAATTAATGGGTGTCACGTTACAACAGTTGCTAGGTACTCGTATACCAAGTTCGATAGATATGCTAAAATCGGAAACGGGTAACGTTTAAAAATATATTTACAAAATATATTTGTCCGTCTTTTGCGAGCCTCGAACCCGCGGTCCCTGCCACCATCACCGACCAGACGTCTTAACCACCCGGGCTAATCGATCATGTACCTATCGAAGCGAATTTGCTCAACAGTAGTTGAAGATGGAGCGACATCTAGCGTCAACATCTAGCTTCAATAGTAAATGAAATACTTCAGCTTCGCAGTTAGGTAAGTGTTGTAACGTTGTAGTATGCGCTTTGATAATATGTAGATGGCGTTATGCCTAAAGGCATTATCTGCCAGTCATGCCTGGGATTGTGAGTATGGTAGATGGGTAGTGTGGGTAATTTCTGTTTTGTATATAAAAGTTAAATTACAAATTTAAAAAAGCCCGACCCTTAAAAAAATCCCGACCCTTAAAAAGTCAAATATAATTTCCGTTTACTGACTTAAAGGTAGCCGGGAGTGGATGGATGAGAAGAGCGGAAGACCGCGTGTGGTGGCGTGCCTTGGGAGAGGCCTATGTCCAGCAGTGGACCGATACAGGCTGATGATGATGATGATGATGATGATGATGACTTAAAGGGGTCGGGGGCCGCTAAGTAAATTCCCGCGCTGCTCTGAGTTTTTATATTTTCATGTAGTTAAATTAATTTTACATATTTTATATTCTACAAAAACTTATAAAAATACACAACATTATATTGATAATTAATCTTTATTTTCACATTTTTATCATGTACTTAAATTAATTTTACATATTTAATATTCTACAAAAACTTATAAAAATACACTAAATTAATAAAAATCTAAATAAAAACGGTAAATAACCGCCGGCGGCGAGAGGCCGCCGGGAGGTACTAGACACGTAGGCCACCACCACCCCCATCCCGGAGAGCTCCGTATCCGTCGGACTGCGGGGCGACGTCACACAGCTCTTTTATCTTTGTTGGCCCTCTTCCGTGCGTCGCTGTTGCGCACGGCGCTGCACCGGTAGCGGAGGCTGCAAGCGCGACACAGGGCCGCGATAGCCCCAAGCTAACCGGTGGCGGCGGACTTCGTCCCGTCGTAGCTGGTGTGGCGGGGCGTGTCCCTGGTTCGTCATCCTCACCGGCAGACACGGGCGATGGATCAGCGAACCGTGGTGGATTGGGTGCGCTGGTTGCGAAAGAAGCAGCAGGTCTTGTCACTGGATCCGGCCACACCGCGAGGAGGGCGAGGCGTGTTGACTGGGACGCGCGACGTCACTTGTCCCTCCTCTGACACAGCAGCGGGGTGGTGAGGCGCTGAGGCGGTGTCGCCGGTAATCCACTGCCGAGGCTGTCGGGTAACCGGTTTTATAAAATTTTAATTTTTTCAAATTTTCAGAAAAAAATTGTACCCCCTGTTAGTCTGACAGCTTTCCTTCTTAATATTATTAGTTTTTAAAGTACTCACATTTCCGATTTAAGAATTAAACTTCTAAGCACGATAAAGTATTATAAACTGATTTTGTATCTGATTTCGCACTTTATATACTTTATGACGTCATCACGTAAAACTATCGTCCGTAAACCGACTTTACAGACAACCAATTTTTTTCTTCAAATTATAGTCGATCGGAGTTGTTATCATGGAATGAAAGTAATAATTCGGCGCACCGAGCCACCCATATCGGTTTACTTACATTAAAAACTAAAAAAAACTGTTTAAAAAACATTGTACGGACTTCAAAAAAACAACTAGAACTTAAAAAGTGTTAAATAATACTTTGATTCATATTCGGACTCTTGAGTTGAAGGCGATACAAAAGCACAAAAGGGGTCCTATAAATTTTCAGGTGTCCGAATAAATCTAAGTCAAAATATTATTTGACACTTTTAAGTTCTAGTTGTTTTTTGAAGTCGGGCAATGTTTTTAAAACATTTTTTTATTTCACTCTTTTTAGCAACGAATTAAAAAGCTTTTTAGTCACTTTTTAGTTATATCACATAACAAGTTCTGCGTAGAATTGGACGTTAAACCGACGACGTGTTTTTTCAGTGATTGGTACACACGTAACAGTCCATATCATTGTTATTTTAATATGATGCAAGAGGTGTGTGTGGAGTAAATATCGCCCGGTCGGTACAATCGATTAACTAAACCAACTGTATCGACATAAATTGAGGCCATGTACACATCACAAGTTATAAAGCTGCCATGGACTAAGGAAAGAAAGGATATAATAACATATTAGCATATAATAGCATATTTTGGCATTGCACGGGATTTGCCCAGCAGCAGCGGTCTAAGGAATTAGGCTGTAGGCACCGGGGGGGTGGTGGACTCGGTAACGCGTGCTCGATCAACACCGATATCGAAATTAACCTACGGAGCGCATTTAACGACCCCCTCACCCGGATAAGAGGCAACCGACGTCGGGTGGCTTACCATACAAATAAAACTCTTATAGTATTCACAATTTGAACTCAAAAACTAAGCCTTTACGCACAACTAGATTTGTGCCTAAAGGCTTCGCTCGCTTAATAGCAAATCTGATTTAAACGCAAGTATGATAGGAAACTATCGCTTCTGTACAGATTTCGCTCGTCGCCGCCTCAGTTCACATTGAGGGCGAGGCCGAAGGCCGAGCTATCGTTTACGTGAATGCAGGTCGGCAGTCGGCATCGCCCTAATGTCTTATGTTATTCGTGAGAGTATATCGTTCAACTACGTAAAAGCAGCTCGGCCTTTGACCTTGCCCTTAGTGACTTACATTCTTCAAGAGAGTATTTCGTTTACGTGACCGCAACTCGGCCTTCGGCCTAGCCCTTAGGGACTTACCGACCGAGCTGTCCGAAGCTACGTTAGGGAACATCCGTAAACGTGAATTGCCGCCACTTTACGCCGAAAAAGTAATATTGCCGCACTAAGACCTCCTTGACTACTTTTCTCGTTTTTAGGATTCCGTGTCCGTACGGAAGCCTATTACTAAGCCTACGCCATCTGTATGTCTGGCTGTCCGTCTGTCCGTCCTACTGCTGTATCTTTTGGACCGTACCTAATAGGTAGTTGGTTGAAACTTTCACAGAATATGTGTTATTATGGCGGCTATAAAAAATATAAAAAGTAAAACATTAAGGCGGGCAATTATGAATAAAACTAATAGGTACACATGTACAATTTTCTGTTTGCTCCTTGAATTCCTCTGTATGCGGTAAGTGACATTATTGATACGGGTCACCACCGTGTACGGTTTGTCCCATCTGTAAAGCAGTTTACATTCCCCAACTTTTCTTTAAAGGTAATACATACAAGCGTCAAGCTTGGTGTGATTATATCTAGTGTAGACTCTAAAGTCAAACAAACAAAAAAATAATAAAAACCGGCCAATTATGTGGTGGTAAGGAATCCTCGGTGCGCGAGTCCGACTCGCACTTGGCCGGATTTTATATGTTGTTAAACCAATCCGAATGAACGTCAGCCGAAATAGTAATAAAAAAATTTAAGTTAAATTAAATGTTTGACAATATCTAGCATTGTAGCATTGACATAATAACATGGCGAGACAGTGTGGCGGCGGTACCACTGGGTGGAATCAATCCAGACGAGCTTCCTACTATCTAGTAAGTAGTGAAAATAATTGACAGTTTCATATGAAATGTGGAACATTCAACAGCAAACAGCAAAGTTTACCTTCAGCTTCATGTCACTCATCTGGAAATGCACTTGATGCATTTGGAGGACATGACCGATCTGATCTAGGTAAGGTTCCTATGTCTAGGGCGAACATTCCTGGCCATGCTCCCATTCATTCCATCTTAATCGATCAATATCTTGATATTTTCATATTAGATGCTAATAATAAAACAGCCCTGACACGGCTGGCGGCGGCGGCGTGGGTGATACTGGAGAAGGTAGGTGAACGCTCGTCTCGAACCTTTTTGTGTCTGAGTGGCTTAATGGTTGGCTGTGAGGCACTGTGGCTGTCTGTCTAGTATCTACCAATTTAGTCAACAATAAACAAATAAACTTCAGATATCTCCTTCAGACACCAATATCACCTAGAAAGACAAAACAACAAATGTTTACGTACTTAAATATAAGTAAAACCCAAAAAAAAGTCAATAATAATTTCCGTTTAGTTACTTAAGGACGTCGTGGAACTCTGAGTTTTTATACCTAGGTACCTACTTTATTTTACTTAGCGGTCCCCGGACGCCTTTAAGTAACTAAACGGAAATTATATTTAACTATTGGGGGGTTTAAAATTTGTATTTAAACTTTTTAAGGTAAACTTTGACCAACATTGTTCAAAAGTGATTACACTATTCACTAGAAAATCACCTGTGTCATAAGGTGGTTTTTTTTTTTTTTTTTTTAATATTCCAATTAGTGAAGGTTCACATGAGAATCACCTAGAGCAAGTGGAGTTGGAAATTTGCACAACGTACCCATACTTCTCTCTTTATAATGTTCTTCCTCAACAATACAATTTTACACCTTCATTGTGTCCTCGTAGAATTTCACGTTAGCGATAAATATATAGTTTAGTTAGATCTATCTATAGTTACAATTAGTTTACAAAAGTTTACTGATATCGCACCAGCGATTGTTGTGTTCACCGCAATATATTCCTAATACTCGTACATTATCTCTCGCATTTCGTTTCCTTCTTCCCGCCTGCAACGACGACACACGAGAATGCACCGAGTCGGTGATGTAGAGTTCTGACCTACATACGAACATTCAGCCCGGGCGGCGCCTTGTACATAGGGTATTCATAGTTTCCATCATCGGTTTTATGGAAATAATATTATCGATCATGCATCAGTAATTAAATCAAAAATCGCTCTACAGGTAAATCAATCTACCTACTACCCTGCCTACTTCAACTAACTGGACTGAAATCTACCTACTACCCTGCCTACTTCAACTAACTGGACTGGATTTTCGATCAACTTTTCTTGTTACATATTTACTTCTCGTTTCGTAGTCGGGTTTTATAAAATGTTTATTTTATTCATAATCATTTGAAGGAACTTCTAGGAAATCTAAAGCTAAGACCGTAACTAAAAAAGTAAGACCGGTGATGGAATATTGCAGTCATCTTTGGGAGGGTTCCCCTGAGTACCTTCTTTCAGCCTTGGATTCTATTCAGCGACGACCCATTCACCTCATTGATGACTCTGTACTCACAAAGGACCTTAAACCTCTAAAGCACAGACGTATCGTTGGGTCATTGAGCCTGTTTTATCGGTACTACTATGACCGCTGCTCTGATGAACTTGCTTCCCTTATCCCTCCTCCTCCTGTTCGCCTTCGCCAAACCCGCCATACTCTCGCGGAACACCCCTTTGTAGTCGACAGAAGAGTTCTTCGAACTGCACGATTCTCTAAATCGTTCTTGTGCCACACTGCAAAGGTGTGGAACGGGCTCCCAGGAAATATCTTTCCCCACTCCTACAATTCACGGATCTTCAAATCGCGGGTTAATAGCCTTTATCCCAGCAACATTAGTCCACCTCCAAGCCGGACTGGCACCTCCTCGGCGGTGAAATTGGCTGCGCCTGAGGCTTCGACCTCGGGCAGAGCCACCCAGTTCGGAAGCAATAAAAAATAACATAATATTATTATTTAATTTAGTAAGGTGGTAAGGAAAAGAGCAGGGAAATTTAGAGCACACCTCTATGGCATAGCCACCGTTCCAGAATCAATATGGAGGAGGCGTCCGGTGAATTCCGCTGCGTTCGCCGGCGCGCCGCGCCCACCGCCACCGCTACGCCGCCACGCACGCTACGGACGGCAGATCATAATGTATGTGTAACGCACCGCAGCGAACATTTATTGAGCTGTGCGACGACGTGCGCTGATACTGAAGTAGATTGTAGACAGTAACCAGGTGTGTGTACGCGATTGCGTAACAGCAACGGCGCAGCATCTACAATTAGGTAATTACAGGCCCGCAGATGCGTAATCACCTGAAACTGTAACGTAACCACACGCCACTCCCGCCGCTGACGTTCACGGGCGTACTGCGAACTGCGAGCGAGCGCCCTTCGTTTCATTCGCGGTTCGCTGCAAAAAACGACTAGACCTTTATTAGGCGTCGTCGGATCGCCGCGAAGGCCACACGAACCGATCGAGGCGGCTCGCGAACCACGTCCACCCTACGTTTTAACGTTTCACAGTTACTTACATTTCGCTTTTACATTACAGTTACAACAGTTCGCAGATGAGTAACGTAGCCGTGTAGCGCAGGCAGGCGAACACGCTGTGCTTGTGCTAGAGCGTGCCTCGCCGCCCCCTCCTCCGCGCCGCCCGACAAGAAGCTGTGCCACTTTAAAACACACACACATTGGCGCTTTTAAAGCTTATCGAAACTGTCCGAAGAAGGCAGCCAAGGCACATTGCGCCATCATGGGCACAGATTAAATATTTAATTAATATTTTGTTTTTAACCCCTGACTAATGAGTTAGCGCACTAATGAGTTAGCCTGTCGACATGCAATATTTCACTGCGTTGCTCACTCATCTCTAGCAAATGAACGATAACCTCAAGTCTCGAGGGAATATTATTACTGATGGGCCATTCCCAGCATCCAATGCTAATTTAACGGAAACATGGCAGGTAATACAGATAATAAATACCTAGATGAGACACTAACATGTGCAGGAGGTGCCTGAGTAGGTAATAGGTTTCCGTACCCCGTACGGAAACCTATTACTCAGCGTCTGCCTTTTTATCTGTCTATCTGTCTGTCCGTCCGTCCGTCCGTCCGTCCGTCCGTCCGATGGCTAAATCTTTGGATCCGTAATAGCTAGCCGGTTGACCGAGAGTAATGAAATTTGGCAAGAAGCAAGGTCTCACAGCACAAGTAAAGGAAAAATTGTAAATTTGTCGTTGTGCCATATAAAAAATATATTTTTGTGTATTTCAATTATACGAATGCCTGACAGTCAAACCATTGGTGTAGTTTTTATTTAGGCGTTTCGTGATTTCCAAAACAAAATTATTTTTGTACATACATAATTAATACAAATATACTGTGTGATAGTACGGAACCCTCTCGGTGTGCAAATCCAACTGGCACAAGGCGGCTCTTTTTTTGTGGTGCACCTGGCCAGTTTGTTATGGAACCTGAGATGATTGGCTGTTTGTCTCTAACCGGCCTGGCCGATGGGCCGGGAGTCAGATAAACACAGGTAGGTATATTTATACACATGTGTACGTACATTTTACTTGATGCTATATTTTTTTATGTAATCCGGTATGGGTCGCAGAGTCGGAGGGGCCAAAGCACATGCTCCGACCAGCCAATATCACCTCCGAGGAGGTAGGTGCCATACCGGAGCCTCCCGGGATGGCTGGCTATACGTTACTGGACTAGAGGAGAACACACCTCGGCTGCTATGCGGCCATCTTACATCCAGCACGGTGGTACCAACACAGTCGGCTACAATTTGAGCCTACCACCTAGTAAGGGGCAAGGGAAATACAGCTATGTATATAAATCAAAACAAATAAAACATTCTTATTGTTTTTTTTTTCAGTTTTTTTTTTACCAAGTGTCTGCCATTAAGGGTTTCTGAACATTCAAAATGAATGAATGGGCGTGCAATACAGCCTTCACATGAATACAGATGTCCCGAAGAAGCGCAGCGCAACTCACATTTATAATATCAGTTTATACTGTCGCGTGTAGAGAGGGCGTGGCGTCAGTGCAATGACCATTGACGATTAGGGTACAGTGCACCGGGCATCCTACACGCCACAGATAAATCACCTACTACACCCGTGATGTCAGCCCATAACACATTGGTGAGCTAGGTGCCATGTCATTGACATGATGTCAATGTTTACCGCTGGCTGCACTGAACACGAACTATTTAACTATTTACATAGCAGCTTCGACCCACCTTACGTTCAGTGCGGCGGTACCAATCCCGACGGATTAACCCTATCACCAAGTACGTTAAAAACATACATACAAACATACATACGCTTATGAAATTTGGCACACCTGTTTAGAAGCCCACATAGACTAACATATACGAATATTGTGCAGTTCGAACGATATTACATACATATACGGGTCGAATTGACAAGTACGTTAAAAAGTACGTTAATAAAAAGGGAACGATCGATCAACCCGATCAACCTGGTCAATCGATCACCTATCCAAGTTCTGACAGCGCCCGGGTGAGCTTATCTTTCACGACCGGATGTCGATCCATCGCATCACCAAGCTACCGTGGCTGACCAAAATGTATCTGAAAAGGTGATTGAACTGAGGTTTTCGTTGAAGACCGCGTCGTATTTTACTTGAAACGAAGGACACGAGTGGGTTATTCGTAGTATATTTCTGAATAACAAACAGTATTCTTTGAATTTCTATTCAATGAAAGTTCTCTGGAAATGTTATGGCTATACCTAATCTAAGTCTAATTTGAATTCCGAGAATCTGTCATAAAATATTGCCAAAGATAAAAAAATATACTTTGTCCGTATTTATAATTTTATTAATCACTAACACTAACTTAATTTAATTATATCACCTAGTTCGCCGTAGGCAAACCAAAGCTTTTTTTATGAAAATTGACACAGTTGGCTACATCACCTACAACATCCGTGGTGTCAGCCCATAACACCGGGTGAACTAGGTGCCATGTCAGTGCTTCCCTTCATTTCATGTCGGCTACACTGAACTGGGAGGAAAACACGAACTATTTACATAGCCGTTTCGACCGACGTTTCATTCAGTGCGGTGGTACCAACCCGGGCAGGATAAACCCTACCACCTAGTAAGGTAAGAATGGAAGTGACCTACAGTTTTACGTGGAATACGAACCATGGTCAGCCTCTAACGGCCGAGCGGTCACCCATCCAACCAATGAGCTACCGAGGCTGACGAAGTATTCAGTTTGGTGTTGTACCTACCATAAGGTTAACTTATTTATTAATGATGATAGGTTTCTGATGGTCGAAACTGACTGTTATAAAAAGAAAGTCAAGCATTGCAATTTGTTTGTCATTTATTACGCAAGGTAAATTTCTAAACCCAATGCATATCTCCCCGTGCATGTCGACCCAATGCATATCTCCCCGTGCATGTCGTGTACCGTGTGGGGCCGGTACTTAAAAAGAATAGCCCCAATGCATATCTCCCCGTGCATGTCGTGTACCGTGTGGGGCCGGTACTTAAAAAGAATAGCCCCAATGCATATCTCCCCGTGCATGTCGTAAAAGGCGACTAAGGGATAAGGACCAGATGTCGCGCTAAAGGGCGAAAGGCTAGCCACCTCTCACCTTGGCGCGGTCCTTCCACCTAGTCATGCAGCAGGTGGGTCTTCGTGCCTCACTTGCTGCTTGATAGTTATCTTGTCCGTATACTGTGCTGAACGTGGTGGTCGGTGTTGTGCTTTAATTTACCAGAGTAGGTACTTATGGGAGTGAAAGTTGGGTATGCATGAGAAGCATGAGAGCAGGATAAATGATGTCGAAATGCGCGCGTTGAGAGGAGTATGTGTGGAATAGGAGGAGTATGTGTGTCTGTAGAATGGATGATAGGAGACTAATGAAAGAAATCTATGGAGCGAATGTTAGTGGAAGAGTCGGGAAGGGTCGCCCTAGACGCACGTACCTGGACCAGATCGGGCATGTGCTCGAAAAGGGTCACGTGCGTAGTACCCGTAACCGACGAGCATGTATGAAGAACATTATGAGAGTGGAAGAGGCGGCAAAAGTGTGTCAGGATCGTGGCGCGTGGGGGTTGGGTTGTTTGCGTGGGTTGGGTCCGTTGTCTTTGCCTGCCCCACTGGGAGGCAGGCAGGCGTGACGTTATGTATGTGTATGTATGTATGAACTTATAGCACAACACCGATTACTCTGCTTACCCTGATTTTCGGGATACAAAAGCGTGAGTTATGTATGTATGTATGTAATTTCTTGCATTCAGCCCTTTACACAACAATATAGGCTGCTCGCCGTGTTTTTCGGCACAAGTAGTGAAGAATATTGAGAATTAGCAAGACGTTTAAGCACAGTTATAAAATGTAAATAGGTACCTAATTAAACAAAATAATCATGGTTCATTCAAGCATCTATTCAATATTTCAAATATATTTTGGAAGATTACTCACTGGTCTCCTAATTGTGAAAATGTTTGAAAACTTTCCTAAAACACCAATTTGTTAAAGTGTCGTTTACTAACGGATTTCGTCCTGCGGCCGAAGGAAGAACCACTCCTTGTTTGTTTTGTAAAGTAAAATGTAAAACGCTCACGAGGATGATCATAAAAATACAAATAAATTTCAAACTTTAGGCGAAATTACTTTTTCTTATATTGTTATTGTAAACACCACTAAAATTCTCTTAAGACTTTTGAAACGCATAGGCACATTTTAAATTTGCAATTGCTTATGTTGCCTGAAAACCACGTTTAAGCCACTCTAGGCAAGTGGTAAATAAAAATCTCGAATAAGTGGTCGGCTAAACCCTCAGTTTGAATATAATGCCTATATAGGCACTTATGTTAAAGAAATTGTATTGGCAGTCCCAATATAAATCCTCAATAAACATCAATTTATATACCATGTATTTATATTATTCCATTGCACTAGCTAGGCAATATCCAAAATAGAGTTAAAAAGAATTTTGCAAATGAGTTACCTACATACATACGCAATTGATAGATCTATTAAATTAATTTCGTTAATGTCCACTACAGAAATATTGGAAAATAAAAGAGAAAACGGATCGCTGTCAGGGATAATTAAATTGGTATAGTTGATGGCCAATCGCTCCACGTTGCAGAATCCCATACAGATTTGCATAATATAGTAAACACAATAAATCAACACTCCAGCTAGTGAGTCCGGCAGCGGCTTCAAAGCACTTGTGGCGCTTGGAGAGCTACTACACTGCACTAGGGACTAGCTACATAAATAATAATAATAATAAACTACCATTAATAGCATTAAACTGGTTGCCAGTAAGGTACGTATTGAATTATATATTACGCTCACAGGCAAAACAATGAGCAAAAGGTACGATTATCTTTTCTTTTTTTTTTTATGGAAACTGACACGGTTGGCTACATCACCTACAATATCCGTGATGTCAGCCCATAACACCGGGTGAACTTGGTGCCTCGTCAGTGCTTCCCTTCCGTCGTGCCGGCTACACCGGCTACACTGAACTGGACGGAAAACACAAACTTTTTACATAGCCGTTTCGACCGACCTATCATTCAGTGCGGTGGTACCAACGCGGGCGGGTTAAACCCTACCACCTAGTAATATAAGAAGTGAGTCATATCCCTTAGTCGCCTTTTACGACACACACGGGGAGAGATGCAGTGGGGCTATTCTTTTAAAGTACCGGCCCCACACGGTAGAAAATCTATCGGTATCTAATACGCATTTTCATACGCTGTATGTCTTCGGGATATAATGTCTATTGAGGAGTGGCAGAATTAATAAAAGAAAGTGCGACATAGATCTAACCATGAAAGTTGTATTTGTAAAAGTTTCCTGTTGCGAGAACAACATCGTTCCATGCCACCCTTTATTCGTAGCCGACACCCCACTTGAATCGAAACTAATTTTCCATTGTTCGAAAAAGGGATGTGATCTTAGCAACAGGTTACAGAACCTGTTATATTATCACAACAGAAATTTCAGGACTAGAAAAAAACATTCAGAAAAATTTGACATGTGGTCGCCCATTTTGGCAGCGCACAAGCAGACGTGCGTTTGTCAGAGTTTTTTCTTGAAAACTAAGTAATGTAAAAACTTGAAAGGCATAATAATAGATCTTAATGACGCGCACATTATATCGCTCGTCAAAAACTCTATAAATATTTATTTTACATTAATATGGGGGTGGGGAAATTGACACAACAACAAAACAGTTTAAACTAACATAAAGAGCTAACAATAACTAAAAAATATTTTTGTACAATATAAGTTCAGTGGTCTTAATGATATAGCTAAAAATGTGCAAAAAATTACTGTCCCGTCCCGTCCCGTCCCCTGTTCTCTTAGGTTTCTAAAGCTAAAATTTTGAAAGTAGGGTTAGTAGATATAAGCCATAAAATATATTACAGGCAAACCGCAGGTTTTTTTCGGCAATGTAATATTTTCGGCGATAAAAACATATTTTAGTTTTAGTACAGAACCATAATTTGTGCGAACCTGACTCGCTCTTGACCGCTTTTTTTAATTTATATTATCAGGTTATTATTATTTTACTAGCAAGGAAATAAAAGTGTTAATAAAACAATTTAACGATGGTGGTTTGTCATAAACGCTTTTAGCTATTTGCGTCAAAAAACCGTTTGCCTACCCTCATCTAAAAATCATTGTTTCTCTAACCTTTTTCTAGCCACTCTACTCGGAAACTTAACCTTTAAATACAGGATCGCGATGCTCATTATCCTGAACGCTGAAACTAGATTGTCAATTTTGTACTGCAAACGAAACGGCGCTTTACGCGGTCGGGAAAGCCATTAAATTAGTCAGCTTCTTCGGAGGAAGAGAAAGGTTACATAGTCCTGTGTTATTGAATTTTGTGTCTAAAACGTTTACATCTGAGTGTTGAAATTAGCTTCGATGAGAGAGGTTTATTCGAAGGAATATGATGTGCGGGCTCGAGGCCATCTTTACCAGCTCATCTACTACAAACTTGGATCTCACGCGCCCCCGGGAGCTCCAGCTCGGAGCAGATTCCGACTTTATTAGATGTAGATGGGACGTACCGTCGGGTAGTGTTTATGCATGACCTGCATAATAAGTTCGTGATCAAAATGCTTAGTGGACTTATACATAATGCCCATCGGATATTAAATTTTATTTATTTTAGAATATAATATGAGAATGTAGGTATGTTTTCAAGCCAATTTATATCCTGAATTAAGATCTTCTTTACTAAAAGTAATAACTCTAAATATAATAAATAAATTAAATTGATTAAAAAGTTTGGACAAAACGATTTTCAAAAGTGTTCAAATTCCGTATACGATATCTATCCATCCATATTATTGTTATAAACGGGGTTTTCTTTATTCCATGCCGTGTTCAAGTGTTTCAACATCGTTCGCCCGTTGTTATAATTTAAATATTGGAAATAAATTTGTCTAATTATTATTACTACCAAAGTTCTTGAGAAGATTACTTTAATTAGTCGGTACTTATATTAATTGACGGACAATTTGTACCGCGTTTACAGCTTCAATAACCATCTCTTTCTAAAAGAATACATTAATATAGCTCAGATTCAAGCTAATTAATATGCTTTTTAGAAGCCTTTCTTATGTACCTATGTATCTGCTATCAATACAACATATACATAACGTCAAATTTATAAATAATAATTGACCAAAACATTAACGTCATTTTTAATTCATGTTTATTTAATCTTCTACAAAGCCCAGACTTTGTATACTCATTGCAGAATTAAATATCTTGACACTTTCGCACTCTCATAGGAGAGATGGAGACAATAAAATTCCTCAAATATCAGTAGTTTCACATCAGCGCGTCAGTCCGTATCGCTCTACACACAAACACACCACACGCGGTATTCTGTTCTTCTCACCCACTCTCCGCCGCCGTTTAGCTCGTCTGTCTACGTAGCCGAGGGACGTGCCACACTACGTTTGCGCGTACGTGACGTAGCACTCCAGTGGCTGTCCGGCCTGCGACAGATGTGCCCAGCCCAATGCCATTAGTTTCACACGGAATACAAATGATAGACTCTCGTGTATAAATTGGCCCTAACTCGAAGCTAAAATCCGCCGCAACAGCGTAATTACATTAACCAAGAACAAGATCCATTCTTACTCTCAGGCTTCTCACAAGCGGACCCCCACTAAAGTTAATTATAAAGAATAATGGCGCTTCGGGCAGACGCTATAGGGGACGTAACTCGTGTGTAATCTTCCAGGGAAGATAAAGAAAAGCCCACAACGTAGTATGCTATGCAGCCTCTCCAGCCCCGCCCTAAGCCTGTGAAAACTCGATCGCGTCTTCCAAATTCCACAACTGTGTGCTCTTTTTACTCGACCAACTACGGCGGCGAAGCCAAAAGAAGAGTTATTATTTTGACAGTATTATGTATGTGAAGTAAATATAAATATGCATATAACACACATATGTACACAACACCTCATAACATATATGAGAAATGTTTTAATTTTCATCTCAATAGTCCGCATTCCATGGATAGTGAAAAACTCTGAATAGTGGGCGCCTTTGAAGAAAATGCTTATTCAAACCCTATTGAGTTGTGCAAAGCTTCAAAAGGTGATTTAAAACAAATTAAATAATAAAATATAAATCTTATAAAGCCCGACTACAAAAATCGAAGGAAATAACAAGGAAAGTTAATCGAAAATGCTGTAGTCGGGAGTGTAGGAGGATTGGAATATACAGGCCCGACTATAGCATTTTCGATCATTTTTTTTTTATTATTTCGTTCATGTTCCGTAGTCGGGTTTTATAAAAAAATATTTTTACTATGCGAGTTCAGAATCAGAGTGGATTAAATCCATAAAACAGACCCTCCCTGCATTTTTACGGCACACTGAGAATTTGTCTCTGCTGTATGTTTGTCTATAGTGTAACTAAGATATTTGAAACATATAGGTAATGCATTTTTAATAACCGCTTGGTGGAAATAAATTTGTTGATAAAAGTATACTTTTTTGTCTACTATTAAACGAAATATTTGTAAAAGCATAATACGTGATTATAGCCATGTTATAAAAATTACTTAAATTGCTTTAACAACAGCCATAATATAATTATAATGACATAATATTCGATTTAATAAAAAAAAATTCTTTCACATTTTGGTGTACTCTGGGTATATGGTATATGGTCCGTCTGCTTAAGGAGGTCGAGAGACGAATTCCGTTGGGTTGGGCTGCCTTCAGAAAGTAAGTAATATTTCCCTCTGAGGTCTGTCCTTCTGAAAAATTTAAAGACCCGTATGTATGACCAGTTTGTCCTCCCGGTTATGACGTACGGGTGTGTAACGTGGACTCTGGCGGTCGCTGTTGTCCAAAGGTTGAAAGTTGCCCTGGGAGAAATGAGCGAGCCATGCTGGGAACAACGCTACGTGATATGATGCGTAACCAAGGTAGTCAATATTGGACACCGGGTGGCTAAGCTAAAGTGGCAGTAGGCTGAGCACGTCAAGTCGAAGAGACAACGAACGTTGGAGTAACCATGTCCTACACTGGCGGCCGTGAATATATAAAACGGGAAGATGACATCAAGTAAGTCGGCGAAAAGCAGTGGTTCCGTATCGCTTAAGGTCGGGAGGACTGGAGGAAAATTGGAGAGGTGTATGTCCAGCAATGGAAGCATACACACTGGCTGACTTTTTTTTTTTTTTTTCTACTTTATAAAATAGGGCTTTAGCCGACTGTCGACTATGCCAGCACTGAATGACTTTGGTCTATCGGCGAGCAAATTTTGCGTATCTTGGTATCAGTTTCATCAGAATCGGTTCAGTAGATCCGGAGATACTGCGTGTGACCGACGACGCGACGAACAGACAGACTTTAAAAATACCCTAAAAATTTACTTTAAAATAAAAATAAAATATCAGTTTCATTTCCTAGTATTATAAGATGTAGATTAAGTTTCTTTGTAAATAATAATTATTAAGGCTTATTAAACTGAAGTATTATAATAACTCAGTACTAATTTATAGGGCACAAAGGTAACGAAAGATATATGTTGGTAAGTCAGCGTGTAATCGTCCACTGCTAGGCATACCCCTCTCCAATTTTCCTCCAGTCCTTTCGGCCTTAAGCGGCACGGAACCAGTGCTTTCCGCCGACGTACTTGATATCGTCGTCCCGCCTGGCGGGAGTTCTTCCCACAATAATGTGTGTTTGTGTACTATATTTGAGCTAGCACCGCTATGTTTCTTCACCGATTATCAAGCAGTTTGCCGCGCGGTGATGGCGGCGGCCGCGGCGCCGCGTCGTCGTCGCCTTGTCGTCGTCGGCAAACAAAATAGAGCTCTTGTGTTATTTAACTAAATAACTACCTTTTCTGATTAAGGCTAATCATTCCTATGAGTTTTTATGTGCTTTGGTTTGTGTCCTATTTGCAGACTACTACATCAACTACAATGACAAGTAAGTATAGAGTAACTATAGACCAGTAACAGAGCGCCAGCATAATATGGAAATTTTTGTATGGATTTTCGTTTCGCGGGACTTTTTGCTCACAACTCAGGCCGCCTATGATGTAGCGTTATGATTTGTTGACACACATTTTGAAGTAACAGTAACAGTGAAAACCGTATGTAAATCGATAAAGTGGTTCTCGAGTTATAAGGATATTCATATTATATTGACGTACGTTAGACGGTCGTAGAACTTCGTTTTATTTCAAATCAAAAATCAAAATCATAAACGTTTATAGGTAGAGGACAGCTCACGTGGTTTGCGGTAATATTTTTGGTGTGCGGGTAACTTGGTTTCTGGTCGGGCATATTCTAGTAATAAAAGTAAAACTTGTTAGTATGGGTGGATACGTGAGGGTGTTAGTGGTGTGTGTGTGTGTGTTTGTGAGAGAGCATTGTTTAGGATGTTTTGGTACTCGCAAAAACTCGCCCAAATAAAATCAAAAGGATGCTTCCCGTTGACCTAAAATCATTAAATTTGGCAAAAAGGAATGTCTCACAGAACAATTAAAAGATCCGAAAATGCATCCAATCCAATCCACCTGGTTGGTTGTGAGGCCAGTTTGCACCTCCAACTACTCTAACATAATTTATACGAACACTGTTTTAAAATCCGTTGGTTAAAATTTAATAATTATTGCGCTGAGGAATATCTCAACCACCTTAAACGTCGCGGTCGACGACTCCAATGAGCGGAGTGGCTGGATAGACAAGCGCTATCGACTCACTTACGTTGCGTAACAAGATATAAAGCCACCGCTCCGGGGACGTGCATGACTGACTGAACCCAACCTCCTACACACATACCTCGTCCTCTCCGCCGCCGTCTCCTCTGCCAACCCCCTGATGAAATGTAACCGTCTCTTGTAAGCCATACATGACACCGACTTTTGTGAGCTTCAGATCGAGATTGTACGATGAAATTTCAATCATCATGGAATAATGAAAAATATCTATAATATCGCTTATTCCATGGGGAGGCCTCGGAGGGGCTGTTTAACGCGATCCCGCCGTTCCCTTTCCACCTCCGCATCACGCGCACTGGGCAGGGATTGCATCCATATACGCTGGACTTTCCGCGGATGCGTACCAATCGGTTCTGCAGATCTTTCCTCTACAGAACCGGTAAACTGGAACGCTCTCCCTCTCCATTACTTCCCCCCGAGTACAGTCTCGGGTTCTTCAAAACGGGCCTGAATGGGCACATGTCAGGCCGGGCGGCATGGCATTCGAAACCCCCGCATGCGACCGAATGTCCATATATTTATTTTCCTGTTTGCAGCAGTGTAGCTATGTATAAAATAATGATACATTAGCCGGCACGATCAAAGGGGAGACTATACGTAGATCCTATGTATAGCTTTCAGTTGCTTAATTTACTTTGTGGATTACACAATGATAACAATATTTAATTAGATATAACAAATTAATAATAATATTAATATAACCGTTTATTGGATGAAAAAAAAACAGAATAATAATGGGCATTACAACTAGATAAAAACAATTTTGAAGAAAAACAGCAAACAGAATGCAACTGTGGGTACATACTTCATAACTTTCTTTCATCTACTTAATGGGTAAGGGATTAGCCTATGGCAATCTCTTTCAGCTCACCCATTTAATATAAGGGCACTATTAGTAATTGTTTGCAGCGAACTAATGCAAAATTGTACGCACCTACAGATCTTCAGAAAAGATAATTAAAAAAATAAATAAATATAAACCAAAAATCCGTTCACTTTGTTCAAAACATGTTTTTTTGTCTGTGGATTATATTAATCCACAGACAAAAAAACTGCTCTAGGCGAAATGAAGTAGAATGAAGTTGAAAGGATCTTAAAGAAATCTATCTATTTCTGAGCGAACACTAACCGTTTCGTGATAATAGAGACAAAAACAAAATAAAGCACAATCAGGCCATGATTGTGCTTTTCGAGTTATTAATTCCGATAAAAGCCGGACAAAATATGAAATAAAAAGAAACAATAATGCCAGAAGAGTAATGTTTAATTTTAATTACGATTGCCCCTTCAGTGCTTTTGAGGTCCGCCTTCACGAATGCTCCGTTTCGTGTAGTGGCGCACGAGTCTGAGGAGGATTGGTCGCGGCAAGTCGCCCAGCTCGATCTCGCGCGAAACCCACTTCATGTCGGGCTGGTCGAGCTTCATCGCCAGTTACTGGAACAGCGCCGTCACCAGCGGCGCCAAGTTTTCCACCAGGGGTACGGCCAGGGGTATGTTGGGTCTGTCAAGTTCTCGAGCGGATGCTCCGGCGCCCGAGCAGGCACAGATCGTTGGCGAGCTCCTCCCGCTCTCTCGTCTCCAGCAGCGTCTTCAGTTTGGCAATCGTCTCCGTCTCTAGTTTCTTGTACGAGTTCGTCAGATGGTTTATCTTTTTGTGCTGTTGTTTATTGTTTTCTTAGGTTATTGTTGTTTATTATGTTGTTTTTTTTTTGTTTTTTTTTTAAGTGAAAACTTCTTTAGCGGCGCTTGGCACTTTTTTATATGGGGAAAAAATGTTATGTTCGCTTCAGCCCGTCAGATAACAATATATCGTTGCTATGACAACGCTCAATACATGACATCTCAAAGTTCTGCAAAATGAATGTAGGGTACCGTAACAAATGCATTCTGTCCGTTCTACTAAATTTAACATTTATTTCAAAATGAATGTAGGGTTCCGTAACAAATGCATCTCTGTCCGTTCTACTAAATTTTACAATTTTCAACCAAGGTCCTCCGACGGTTATTTTATAATAAAAGTAGGGTTCCGTAACACGTTTATGTCTGTCCATTCTACTAAGTTCTGCAAAATGAATGTAAGGTTCCGTAACAAATGCATGTCTGTCTGTTCTACTAAATTTAACATTTATTTCAAAATGAATGTAGGGTTCCGTAACAAATGCATGTCTGTCCGTTCTACTAAATTTTACAATTTTCAACCAAAGTCCTCCGACGGTTATTTTATAATAAAAGTAGGGTTCCGTAACACGTTTATGTCTGTCCATTCTACTAAGTTCTGCAAAATGAATGTAAAGTTCCGTAACAAATGCATGTCTGTCCGTTCTACTAAATTTAACTTTTTTTTTCTTTTTAAGCAATGTTACGGTGTTTAAATTTTTTTAGGGTGTTTAGTTTCTTTTATAACCACCTAAAAATTATTTTCGGAAATACAAAAAGTTTTTCTGCCGGCACTCCCGGAGTGCAACTGTGGTTTTTTTTATGGAAACTGACACGTTTGGCCACATCACCTACAACATCCGTGATGTCAGCCCATAACACCGGTTGATCTTGGTGCCACGTCAGGGCTTCCTTTCGGTCGTGCCGGCTACACTAAATTGGACGGAAAACACAAACTATTTACATAGCCGTTTCGACCGACCTTTGATTCAGTGCGGTTGTACCAACCCGGGCGGGTTAAACCCTACCACCTAGTATTATATAAGAAGGGAGTCATATCCCTTAGTCGCCTTTTACGACATACACGGGGAGAGATGCAGTGGGGCTATTCTTTTAAAGTACCGACCCCACACGGTACAAACGGTGTTTATTATGTTGTTGCTGTTTGCGCTGCTGTTTATCTGTTTTATCGTGTTGTCTTTTAATTTAGGATTCACCCTACTACGCCGCCGCACCCTTCGCCGCGAAAATGCAATTTCCCACCATCTCGTTTATGATCGATCGACTACGTTGAAATGCATCGAAAGGTTGGCGGAGGTGAGAGACAGTTAGTGGTGGGATGCGGATAGCCCACGGGGGCGGGTTATAGGGTGTGGGAAGGAAGCGCGGCACGGCAGATCAGCGCTCTCAGTTGAGAGAGCCCCCGCACCTTCCAAGATGCCCTAGGCGTTTAGGTTATTATTATACTATGCTTATAGGACACGTGAGAAAAATAAATTGGTAGAACGTAGGTATTACATGTGTATTAATAGTTACATAGATACTTATCGAACGACGAAGGGAAGGCAGATTCTTTTTTGGGAACTATGCGGTCGATTCGCATGGACGATGTTATTATTTAATATAGTTTTTTCTTCTTTCTATCTATATTTATTTCTATGGTGTTTTATACATTTTATATATAAAAAATACTACATCATATTCTTCACAAAAGTCTCTATCTGTGCATGGATGTACCTATACTATTATTATTTGCAGAAGAAATTGTGTTTCACGACACGCACACATGCTGTCACGTAACACGTTGTATTTATTACACTACGGACCACCGAGATACATTCGGCCAACAGGTTATCCAAATGTTGCCTGTACGCATAGCAATACCCCGAGCTCGTGTTCAGTAAATATGAAACTGACCTATTAGCAAGTTATTCAAAAGTAACGGCCACAGTATATATACTTACCTACATTTTTATAAATTCATAACTTCATAACTAAGAGTATTACCACAGATTACTAAATAGTTACTGTATTACATTCTCACTGCATTTATAACCACATTTAGTTCATTCTAATCTGAAGCGCGATTTTCCAAGCCCTCATCTAGTCTTCTGTCCATAGTTTAAATTATAAATCTATCACAAATACGAAAATACTTGCCTTGCCCCCCATAAGGTGTCTAACGACGACCATGGACATTCGGTCGTACGCGGCGCTGGCGAATGCCATGCCGACCTGACAGGTGCCTATTCACGCCTCTCTTGAAGGACCCGAGACTAAGTATATTGACATCACACAATTTTCCCTTCGCTCGCTCGCCAACCGTCCGTAGGAGTGTTTGCTCAGTTTCGTTTGTTCAAATTTAACTTCTTCTTTTTTGTTCATTTTAGTTTTCTTATTAATGTCCAACGACATTACGTTGTTAATGTCATTCTTTTTTCTTCCGTAAGTTAATAGTTGTTCATATTGATATTGCTCATCGTTTCGGTAATTTTTTTTTTTTTTCAAACGTAGTATTATCCACGACTCTAATTGTTGTAATTTGATATCAAATCCCCAGGTTTCATTGATTTCTAAGGCTATCTGTAATACTTAGCTATATCGATTAATAAATTGTTTTATGTTAAATGTTCTTTATTGGAAGAGTCTCAACAATGCATAGAGTCTGAAGACTGATCGCAGATAGTTAAAATAAATAAACATTGTCATAGTCTCATTGAGGACTAAATGGTATGTAGTCTCGGCAATCGCCTTACAAGTTTACCCGCGCGCGCAATAATTATCATTTCAATAGCTTCTTGGTAGGTACCTAACCTAATAATAACGTGTTCTGGAAATTCATAAAAAACTACTAAATAGGTTACAAAAATCTAAATATATATTCCTGCTATACATCCGCTAACTCATATTTATTTTAAGCAATAAATAAATCCATAAAATATCTCAAATGAGAAAAATATCAAATAAGCTTCACATGCTTTCATCAGGTAGGCATCTCATAGGTAGGCATTATTACAATATTTTGACATGATCGAGTCTTCTCTCTATCTTCTGCGTACTACCTACGTACGGGCAGGGATAGCAACGTTACAATTAACGAAACAGTTAACAGGCATGTGTATATATATCTATAGGTACTCATGGGTTCTGCATATATCCCTGAATGGGAAAATCTGAACGCAATCTGTGTCTATAAAATTTCTCCAAATATACGGTAGTACCAAGTACGCCACCCGCCAGGTGGGACGACGACATCAAGTACGTCGGCGGAAAGCAGTGGTTCCGTACCGCTGAAGGCCGGGAGGACTGAAGGAAAATTGGAGAGGCGTATGTCCAGCAGTGGACGCTTACACGCTGACTGACTGACCGACTGACCAAGTACGACCTCCAGCGGACCATACGATATGTAGTTTTTTAGGGTTCCGTATCCATCGTGCGGGACCCTATTACTAAGCCTACGCCGTCTGTCTGTCTGTCTGTTTGTCTGTCCGAGCCGAGGGCTGTATCTCTTGAACCGTAATATTCACAGAATGTGTTATTATATTATGGCCGATACAACAACAAATAATAAAAATAAGAAAAAGTCAAAAATTCACGGGGGTTCCCATAGAAGAAACCAAAAAGTGTATGCGCGCGCGCCATCTACACGGCATAGATGGCGTGAGTGGCGCTAAACATGACATGGCGATACGGAACCCTCGGTGCGCGAGTTCGACCTGCACTTAGCCGGTTTTTTTTTCATGTAAACCAACATGGGTAGCTTTGTTGAGGGGCCAATGGTGCAGACGACAGAGCCAACATGACCTCTCCTCACGAAACAACGCTCAGTGAGGCTCCATGCCAGCAGATTTTCGAACTGTTGCTAGACTGTCTAGCTAGCCGGTTAGTGCCACCTTTGAAGACGGTTATGATTCACACACATACACACACCCACGGGCGGACAAAAGATAGTAATTTATTAACAGCAACACGATACACAAAATAATAAATTTTAACATTTCGCAAACACGGAACTAATTGGAGAGATTCGTTAGCGTAACCTTCCCCTAGCTAGACGACCTCGAAGACTCTATGAACTAACAGAGTTGTATTGTTGGTCGGGGTGCATACTCATATTTCAACGTATAGAAATGTATTTTATATTTATAATCCACCGCACTAGCGGCAACGAGCGGCAGCGGCGATTTCATTCCTTCACAATAGACCAACCGCATACAATACAAATCGATTGTGTACGTTATAATATAATCAAAGCTCCGAGGAAAATGTGGACGTGTTTTCTGCACAAATATTTTCTCCCGACCAAAAGGTCTTTGAAAAGGCCATTAAGCCGGCATGGCATTCGCAAACGCAGTGCATCACGGTACTTATATTTAGTTTATCTTTACTTATGTAACTATATATGTGGTATATATCCTTACCTATAATAAAATCCAACGTCTGCTTTCTGTCTGAGTGAGTGTCTGAATGTCTGAGTGTCTGTCTGTCCGCTTATAACTCGAGAACCACTGAACCGATTTTAATAAAAAAAAATCTACGGATAGCTTGATTCTTCCCATCAACTATAGGCTACTTACTATCACGCTAAATGGCTTATGAGGTTAGCAGTGAAGTGAATTATGAGAGCGGGCGGAGCCCCGGGCACAACTTGTGTATTATATTGTACAAGCTGTACCCGCGGCTCCGCCCGCTCTCATATTTCACTTCACTGCTAACCTCATAAGCCATTTAGCGTGATAGTAAGTAGCCTATAGTTGATCGGAAGAATCAAGCTATCCGTAGAATTTTGTTTGATTAAAATCGGTTCAGTGGTTCTCGAGTTATAATCGGACAGACAGACATACACTCAGACACTCAGACACTCAGACAGAAAGCAGACGTTGGATTTTATTATAGGTAAGGATGTATACATATGTATTGTCATGTGTATTCATCTTTTGTATTTCAGTACCTTTTTCATAAATGTATACCTATTTATTTCCGCCACTCACCTAGCAGTTATTATACCCCAAAGGTATTCTGTTAGTATTATTAGTAGGTAGGTATTTTGCCCATATTTCTTTTTATTGCATTAGATATATACAATACAATACAAGATCCTAAAGTATCCAGAAGCAATTGAAATAATTGGATGGAAAACAATCAATCACAATACAATTTTGGAATGGATTCATTTCCGGCCAATCCTTTCAATTGTTTCTGGCTACATCAGGAATACGTCAGTCAGTCAGTCAGGTAGTGTGTATGCGTCTACTGCTGGATATACGGCTCTCCAATTTACCTCCAGTCGTCCCGGCATTCCCATATATGACATATACGACTTTTGATATTTTCCGTCGTACTCGTACGTACAGAGAATGCTTACAATGATGTGTACCACGTCTCTTCAGTTGTGGTGGCACAAAATCATAGGTTTCAAGTTCGAAGTTCTGTAACTCCTTATTTTTTATTAAAAATCATTTCGAAAAACTATTTCTTCAGACTTTACCGATCGCCGAAATAGTTCCAAGTGCTACATATACATATGAAAAGAAATTGCCGTAGAACAAGTGGAATGGTGCCTGGAGGTGCGAATGTTCCCGGTGCGTCCGTTATAGGAATAACAACAAATTATTAGCACAAAATATGTAAATTAGGCCAAACATACATCTCCCTCCTTACCTTACTAGGTGGTAGGGTTCAACCCGCCCGGGTTGGTACCACCGCACTGAATGAAACGTCGGTCGAAACGGCTATGTAAATGTAAATAGTTTGTGTTTTCCGTCCAGTTTAAGCGGCAGTGTAAGCGTGTAAGCGGCACGATCGAAGGGAAGCAGTGACATCTATGGAGGGAGGCACCTAATTCACCCGGTGTTATGGGCTGACATCTCGGATGTTGTAGGTGATGTAGGCAACCGTCTGTTTCCATAAAAAAAAAATCTCGATTGACATGATGAACACAATTTTTTCATCGGAGTGCCGTTATATTGTCAAATATAGACAATTATTGTGTACTAGCTGTGCCCGCGACTACGTCCGCGTGGACTTGATCTTTCTCAGCCTGTTATAAAACGCAACGTGACTCTGTCTGTCCGTTCGTTAGATGATTCAATTGCTTTGGTGTTTTATAATTGGGCAAATTATAGATTTGATTCGACCTACATAAGTGAAGCCGCAACTAATGGTAATTTATAATCTACAATAACACTTCTCTGTAAACTAAGGCACGACCACGTCCACTTTAGAGTTCAGCAGACCGCGTGGCCGCACATAATGTGTGTGTGTGTCCATTCTACTAAGTTCTGCAAAATGAATGTAGGGTTCCGTAATAAGCCGCTAAGATAAAAACACTTTTTGAAGTGAAAACTTCTTTAGCGGCGCTTGGGTAAAAGAATTTAAACTCGCGTCATCGCGTCCTCGCCAGTCTCGAAAAGCGAAATGTAACCTTAAGTCATTGCATTAAGGGTTAATTTACAGTGGCACGGGATCAATTCTGTTCGTAACACCGCGACAGCGACATTATTATTTAAAATGTAACCTTAAGCCATTGCAATAAGGGTTAAGTTACGATTGGCACGCCGATCTGCCGGCACTCCCGGTTTCGGTTGTAGGGTTTCGTTTCGTAGCACGTTTATGTCTGTCCATTCTACTAAGTTCTGCAAAATGAATTGTAGGGTTCCGTAACAAATGCATGTCTGTCCGTTCTACTAAATTTAACATTTATTTCAAAATGAATGTAGGGTTCCGGAACAAATGCATGTTTGTCCGTTCTACTAAATTTTAAAATTTTCATCCAAGATCCTCCGACGGTTATTTTATAATAAAAGTAGGGTTCCGTAACACGTTTATGTCTGTCCATTCTACTAAGTTCTGCAAAATGAATGTTGAGTTCCGTAACAAATGCATGTCTGTCCGTTCTACTAAATTTAACATTTATTTCAAAATTAATGAAGGGTTCCGTGACAAATGCATGTCTGTCCGTTCTACTAAATTTTACAATTTTCAACCAAGGTCCTCCGACGGTTATTTTATAATAAAAGTAGGGTTCCGTAACACGTTTTTGTCTGTCCATTCTACTGAGTTCTGCAAAATAGATGTAGGGTTCCGTAACAAATGCATATCTGTCCGTTCTACTAAATTTTACATAATTTTTTTTTCATAATATTTTTTTTTATATTTTTTTATTTATTTTTTTCATAAATTATTTTTTTTATATTATTTTTTCATTATTGTTTTTTTTTTAAACCTTTATAAATAAAGTTAAAACTTAAACTTTTTTTTTTAAGCAATGTTACGGTGTTTTCACTTCTGCCGGCTTTTTTTTCATGGAAACTGATACGGTTGGCTACATCACCTACAACATCCGTGATGTCAGCCCATAACACCGGGTGAGCTAGGTGCCATATCAGTGCTTCCCTTCATTTCATGTCAGCTACACTAAACTGGATAGAAAAGACGAACTATTTACATAGCCGTTTCGAGCAACGTTTCATTCAGAGCGGGATAAACCCTACCATCTAGTAAGGTAAGAAAGAAGGGAAGGGACCTACAGTTTAACGTGGAATCCGAACCACGGTCAGCCTCCAACGGTGGAGCGGTCACCCATCCAAGTACTGACCGCGCTCAGGGTTGCTTATCAACAGTCGACCGACCGCACCACTGAGCTACCGAGAGTTCCGTATCGCCATGTCATGGCTAGCGCCACTCACGCCGTCTAGATGGCGTGTTATGAAATGTTGCATCGGTAGATGGCGCGCGCGCATACACTTTTTGTTTTCTTCTATGGGAACCCCGTGAATTTTTTAATTTTTCTTTTTTTTATTATTTGTTGTTATATCGGCCATAATAACACATATTCTGTGACAATTTCAACGGGCTACCTATTACGGTTCAAGAGATACAGCGCTCGGACAGACAGACGGACGGGCGGACATACAGACGGCGTAGGCCTAGTAATAGGGTCCCGTACCGGATACGGAACCCTAAAAATGAAATGAAAGGATAAAAGAACTAATAAATGTAATTGCCAATTGTAATTGTAGATAACAACGCCATCTGTCATTCATAATTTGACTTATTAAATTATATAAACAATTTTATCTGAAGACGACAAATTTGTCGAAATACCATAAAAATTAAATAATACATAATATAAATTATAAAAACAGATAAAAACTGCATACACGAAATTTTTCACCCTCGGCAGTCTACCTACAGCAGCAGCCGTGTTCTATCCGCGCGAGACGCGGCGGCGCGGGGGCGCTGCGCGCGGTGGCGCGGCGTGGTTCTTTAAGATATTTTCTAACTAAACTTAAAAATTTAATATCTTTTGATTCTGTGGGTTGATTTTGATGAAATAAACTCTAAATGTTACTCAGAATAAAGCTTCATATTTTTTAGTAATTAGATTTTGAATCCAATGAGTGGTTTTTGTGTGATGCGCGCACAAACGAACAAACAAACCAACCAAACAACAAACCGACAAACCGACAAACAGACAAACATTTCAAAAATAGTTTTTTTACGTTCTATTACTTATTCCTTCCGTCCCCCAGTTATTGTTTTTTTTAAATATTTAATGTACAGACACGGTAAGTCTACGATTTTATTATATGTATAGATTATGTATCACACTGAACTGATGGTCGCCTATGATGAACTAAAGCCGCGTCTCCTGCGCATGTTTTTTCGAAACATTAATAAGAAACATTACACAAAAACATTTGTTTTCATACAAATATGTATGGCCACGCCCCAATGTTTCGATGTTTCTGTGTAATGTTCCGAAAAAAAAACATTCACAGGAGACGCGGCTTAATACATTTTTGCGACCTTTATAAAGGTCAATAGTAATATCTGGGTTAGTAGAAAAACATAATTGGTCGATTCTTGTTTTTCCTGACTCACCTGGCTTGGACTTTCCATTTACGAACATTCAATGGGAGTGACATTCGGACGTCCGCCAATCCAATGACGGAGAGATAAGCCGATGACTGGTAGATAGTAGGTACAATCGTATCGTACGTCATTGTGTGGATCTCTCACAAACGAATAGTAGGTAAGAGCGAAGCGCTCTGGAGGCGAATTCAGTAACAGCAAATCGAAAAGCAAGTACCTACCTACTTATCATGGGATTTTTTTTATGGAGACTGACACGATTGGCTGCATTACCTACAACATCCGTGATGTCAGCCCATAACACCGGGTGAACTAGGTGCCATGTCAGTGCTTCCCTTCATTTCATGTCGGCTACACTGAACTGGGCGGAAAACACGAACTATTTACATAGCCGTTTCGACCGACGCGACGTTTCGCTCAGTGCGTTGGTACCAACCCGGCCGGGATAAACCCTACCACCTAGTAAGGTAAGAAGGGAAGGGACCTACAGTTTAACGTGGAATCCGAACCACGGTCAGCCTCCAACGGTCGAGCCTTTTGTTGCCGAGTTGCTTATTTCATACCGCCCGTACTCATGTTTACATCAAGAAAAGCGGTATTTAAAGACTAGGATTGTAATTGGTTTCGAATTCAGATTTTTTTTAAATCAATCTAAACATTGACTAATAGATCCATCAATTTGTTCTGCACGGTGTTGCCACTCAGCGATCGCATGTCGACATCGATAACCAATGAGTACATATGTGTATGTCGAGGTGTATGTTGAAGTGAGTGTGTTTTAACGTGGAGTGGGTTAATATTTTTCGTATTAGTGAACAAGATGATATTTTGCTAAAGCGTTTTCTAGATTATTTTTTAATTTATTGGCGGAATAGAAGCAAAAGACCTCATAAAAGACAGACAAACATTTCAATACAGGGAATATGTTACGATATGCGCGATACTTGGCGGGGGACAAGGTCGCGCACATCCGCCACAACCAGAAAAGAAAGATGTCCAGGGATCCCTAGAGTTTGCAAGTCAACTTCACCCAAATCCTTCAGCAAATATACAGGGTGTTTCAGGATAGGGTTTAAGTTTCAGGAAGGTAACTTCAGGGTTCGAAAGGGGTCCATATTTGAAGGCGAAAAACTCTGAAACTTTTTCCCAGATTCGGTAATTTTATAGTACTTTTTGGTGAAATTCGTTTCATCGTGATTTGGTGGACGGGTTTATTAAATAAAAATAAAATGACTAACTACATGCTTAATTAGTAGAATTAAACTGCATGTAGGTAAATTCCAAACACTTAAATTTGAATGACTTCAAAAGAAAAATTGAACTGGACTAGGTCATTGCACTCCCTAGATCTAGACAGCACTGTTGCCAAATCTCCTCATAGGTGCTCACTTAATTTTTGTACGCAAAAAAAATACGGAGTTTCGATTAGAGTGATAAGGATTTTTTTCTTCTAATAAAGAATACTTTGTATTCCTGAAGTTTCTCAAGCCTATCCTGAAACATTCTGTATATGTAAATAAAATAGACAGCAAAGATAATTCAATTTAAAAATGGGGCCCGGGCAAACCTCCTGCAACAAACCAGACTGTCGGTGCAGCGAGGTAACGCCCCGCTGGTTAATGGGAACTTTCCCCTGGTCGTCCTCATTGGATAAATTTTTTTATCTAGCCAACTGAGGCCGTCGAGGGAATTACTCTATGACGCGGGCGGTGCGTAAATCCGGATCGTGGCAGTTTCGCGAAAGGTCGATTATTTTAGAGGAGGTTTATTTTCAGTTTGTTACGGAACGTGCCGTGCCAAGATGACAGGTGGCTAGCATATCGCCCTCTAGTGCGGCATGTTGTCCGTATCCCTTAGAGCCTTTTACGATATGAACGGAATAAGATGCAGTTGGTCTATTCTTCTATTCAATATTCAGCATCCTTCGTAAATTAGCTGGCGACAGTTCTTTTTCTCTTACATAGCTAAATCTTCCCCTATTCCTACAATCCACGAATTATAAAATCGACTTATTAATAGACTTTCCCCAGCGACTTTAGTCCGCCATCAAGTTGCACTGGCTCCTCCCATCGGGAGTGAGCGATATACGTATACCGTTAATATTACCGTGTTAATATTACCATTATCGCTCATAATATGACCGTTACCGTTATTATTTAGACGATGATAATAACGGTTCTATTCTTCTCTATATCTACAGTCTGTCTGTCCGTTCATGTATCTATCCATCCGGCCGCTTGCGATGCATACATTTAGATATCTGTGTCCCTGTTTTGATACAGTTTTCGACACCACGTATTGTTTATTGTTTATTGTTTATTGTATAATTTCATCCATAGGTAGGTAACCTACGCTTGGACATGTCGAAAATTCCGCCAGTTCTAAATTCAATGCGAAGAAGAACTGACAAACAAACTTCGCAAGTCACAAGTCACGTAGAAATTGTTTTGAAGAATACTGCTTGATTAGTAGGGATCGCGAATTCTAAATCCAGCTGATGGAAAAGGGTTGGGGAGCTCCGCGCCGCGCCGCGCCATGCTCACACGTGGTTTACTTACCAACGTAAGAATCTTGGGCTCGAAGCAATATGTTTCTCGGTCTCGGTCAATCATAGTGATCCCACACCCTTCAACGCGCATGCTCCGCCGCTCGTAAAGTCGGTCGGATTTAACGAACGGCCTTTGAATTATTCGTATTTTTAAGACTGAAATGCGAACTTTAATCAAATTATAAACTTACCGATGATTTGATATTCCACCATTCTTCAAATTTGTCACCTTTCTGCTGTTTTTGCACGTAAATACAGCACAAACCGGCATTGTTTCATCAACCACGATCATCGAGATCAATCAAGATCAAGACTGAGAGGTCAGTGCGCGAATCAAAACGTATGTGTTCAGACAAGTTTAGGGCACGCGGCGTAAGGGAATTGTCTCTGGTCCACTCCTTTTCTAATATTCTTGTCTTGTCAAGCCATACATACATGTCTAACAATTTTCATGCTAAGGTCAGGTTGAAATAAGGCCAAGGTTGAACGTTGGGTTGCAAATCTGCAGAAAATTTTCCCGGGTAAATAATTTTCAGTAAATATTGATTTTACAAGTACATACAGCTGTTTCCAAACTTTCCGCTCGTTCCATTTTCACTCAGCTGTGCGGAAGTGAAGTGGGAGAACAGAGGGAAGAAGCGTGCAGTACATTTAGTTTAGTCAAAATATTATGGAGTGAACATCACATCAGCGGCGGAACGATTTGTGAATTATTTTGTATGACACTGCCCCTTTATACTTATTTTCCGCTAAGTGAAATTCCAGGAAGATTAAACAAAACATAGAGAACTCTATTATAAGTGTATATTTAACATGACATTCATGTGCCCGCGCAAGTATTCAATATATGAACAGTTCCTGCGACGTAATCTAAATATGTTTCTAATTGTTATGAATAAAACATTAAACAGAAACTTTCTGTGCCCGAAGCCTACGCTTAATCAAAACACAGCCAGCTCGAGAAACTTCAAAATTGTACGTAGTTTAGAACTGTCGTCTGAAGTGTGGTACGAAGTATCTAGCGCGACACGAGTCGAGTATGTACCTAGAATTCATTAAAACATACACAGTGTTAAAATTCAAAACGTTGCGTTGCTACTAAAGTTGTAAATCGATATGCACAATTATTTTCTTATAAGTTCGGCAACTAATGGTGCTATCGTATGATGAAATTTGAATAAATAAATGTAGTTTAATAAATGAGAAATACCAGTTTTTTTTTTATTAAAAACTTATTTTTTTTATTAAGACTGTTCTCCGCAGATTTATGTTCGCGTGATAGGCTCAAAAAGCACAAGTCAGAATTATATGGTATTTCATTCAATAGAGTAAACCTTTAAAATGTATTTTGTGTACAAGGCACAGATAACATACAAAGGTACAGAGTAGTGATCATAATATTGAGCCTAATTATTATAGGTTAACTTTCGCCGCTAACCGTGCCGACTGCACGTCAGAAACTCGCCGAGTGCGGGAGCCGCGGGCAAAAGCTTGTTGATATTTATTCGGTTAGTTAGAGAATATTTCTCGCCCCTTCATAGGGGCTTCTTCAAAGGGCTTCGTCGGTAAAGGAGTCTCGTAGTTATTTGGTGTAGTATGAACTAGTGCGAAGGGCACTACCCCCAGGGAGTCGAATTCATGCCACGCCTTGAGATAGGTTGGAGGAGCAAAATTATGTGAGAGAGAGAAAGAGAGTTTGTGAGAGCACTTGGAATTGTTGAACGTTGTGATTTTACTAGTTTATCATTCAGTTGGTAAGTTTCAAGTCGACGACGGCTAAAAACGAATATCCATAGCTATTGAATGTGAAAAAAACACGAGGTATTCACAAATTTTTGCTAGATACTTTTATGCTCTTCGTGATCCATTTATTTTTATTGTTATTTTTATTTTTAACTTTTATAATTTTGAAACATTCATCTGCATTTTTTATTAATAAGTTGTGAAAAATCGTAAATTTGTTATGTGCTCTTTCATCTTTACTTAGAATACACCAATTTATTTTATTTATGTTATTTTTAAATTTTGCAAGATTCTTCCTATAAAATACGTGGGCTGGTTCCTTGTCTATTTGCTTATTATATACATGAAAAATAATACAAACATGGTCAGAAATATTGCAAGGGATTACTTTAGTTTTAGTTAGTGATTCGTTTATATTTGAAATAACATTATCTATGCACGTAGACGTTGTATTTGTGGTCCTAGTTGCTACGTTTACTAATATTTTAAGGTTGTATTCTTTGTACAATTTTATAAATTTCTTATACTTAATTGATTTCTTATCTGTGAAGTCAAAGTTGTAATCACCTACAATAATAATGCTTTTAAATAACAGGTCATGTAATACGTTACTAATTTTATCCAAAAATATGTTGAAATCTCCGTTGGGGCTTCTGTAAATAGTAATAATTATATCTTTTGAATTTTCACCTGATAGTATTTTTATTCCGGACATTTCAATATGTTTTTCAATATTATAATGTTTCAGGTAAATTTCCTGTATTCTTATTAACTTATCGTTAGACAATATTATGGTACCACCGCCTTTATATATTACACGACTTTGATGTGCCACTACTCCGTAGTTATTAATACAAATATTTAGTTCACTCTGCAGCCTAAAGTACTGGCAAGATTTTCATCATTAAGCCAGCATGTTTTTATAGAAATACGGGGTTTGCTGCATCACCTACAGCATCCGTGATGTCAGCCCATAACACCAGGGTGAACTAGTCAGTCATTCAGACATACGTCAGTGCTTCCCCATTTGGTCGTGCCGGCTACACTGAACTGGACGGAAAACGAGCCGTTTCGAACAAGCCATGGACGTGTTTCATTTAGTTCGGTGGTACCAACTCAGGCGGGTTAAACCCTACCGCCTGGTAAGGTAAGGAGGGAAAGGATTCATCCCCATGCTAGTGTAATAGGGTACGACATTTTTTTAAATTCAAAATGGCGGGCGTTAGGCGTCATTTTGTCAAACTTTGAAAATAGTTTTCATTCAAGCTCTATCAATTGGGGGATCATTTACAAAAGGCGATTTAAAAAAAACCACACTCGTTTAGAGGGATCGGTTGTGCATTCGAATAGACAAACAGGTAGCTCGACTACCTAACTTTTGAACTACTTTCCTTGTTATTTCATTAGTTTTTCGTAGTCGGGTTTTATATATTTTTATTTTTTAATTGTTTTGTCCACAGAGAGTCGCACGCCGTCGCCGGGCCTTCCTCTGCACCAGACAACCTCGTCCTCTCCAGGCGCATTCCATATCCTGCCTCCATAATCAGATCCTCGTCATCAAGTGTATTGGTAGAAGTATGGGACATTCGTCCAAACCAACCAAAGGAGCCCAAACTCGAGGGGGTTACTAGTAACAGTTGAAGAGTTCCACTGTCCACCTCCTGACTCCATGATCAGACCCTCGTCACCAAGTGTATTGGTAGAAGTATGGGACACTCGTCCAAACAAACCAAATGAGCCCAAACTCGAGGGGGTTACTATAGTAACGGTTGAAGAGTTCCACTGTAAACTTCCTGACTCCATCATCAGACCCTCGTCACCAAGTGTATTGGTAGAAGTATGGGACACTCATCCAAACCAACCATATGAGCCCAAACTAGTGGGGGTTACTAGTAATGGTTGAAGATTTCCACTGTAAACCTCCTGACTCCATCATCAGATCCTCGTCACCAAGTGTAATGGTAGAAGTATGGGACACTCGTCCAAACCAACCAAATGGGCCCAAACTCGAGGGAGTTACTAGTAACGGTTGAAGAGTTGCACTGTCCACCTCCTGACTCCATCATCAGACCCTCGTTACCAAGTTGAAATTATCATAATATTGTATTGTCACGAGAACTCAATGTGTGTGCAAAGTTTCATAAAAATCGGTTCAGTAGAAGTAGTTAAAACCGTTTAAAAATTAATTCCATAGTCTATTCTAAAAAATATTTTTCAATATCTGTATATTCCAAACATCCTCTATGTTACCTCAGCGCGCCACTCGGGTGGACCCGAGCAAGGCATACACACACAAGCGCCAGCCCAACTGATCTCATGTTTGCATATGTGCGTGCGCGGAGTTTAGTTTTTTGTCATATTTTGCGGCGATTCCTTTAAGCTGGCTAGGTTGGCGCCGCCAAACCAAATAAAGTGAATGCTAGCATTAATATGGAAGTATTAAGCAAAAACAAATGTGAAAAATATCGGAGTTATATTATTTTTATTATATAACACACGATGAATAAGCTAAAACGTCAATCCCGTTACAATAAAATTTGCATATAATTTGAAATTTCGCGCGCGTCACACGCGGGCGACGAATGACGACACATCAAAGCATTCATTGGCCGGTTGGCTGCATTTGACGCGCCATCGTATTCCATACAAGCGGCCGATGTCCCCCCGTCCCGCGCGCTCCCGCTGATAAGCGTTTCGAGTTGGCGCAGCGGGGAGCGCATTTAGCGACTAGTGATCAAGACTAGGTGAGTTGTGTGTGCGTGTGTGTGCGCGCTGCAGCCGCAGCGTATGCGTGACTGCTTTGTAAACAAAATCTCGCGAGTTGATAGCTGCATTATATTCCGTTTTGTAGGTATGGACCTGTTATGGATGAATCTTGTGCGGTGTTTTTTATAGTGATTATTTATTGGTAATAATGACAAACTCTATTGTGAAATCTATGGAATCTATAAACATCATTAGTTCCAAGAAGATAGCGTTTAGGAGCTACATGCTGTGACAGACAAATGGACGGACGGGCGAAATAGAAGATCTTTTCGAAAAACCATTCTCAACGAGGAGATTTTCCGAAAAAACTTTTAATGGTTCAAAACGGTCGCCCTTGCCCAAGTTTGTCGAATTTGAAGTTTGTACATAAAAACAGCAAAAGGGAATATTATGGTCTTTCAGTTTTTGAACTCATTGTGGTAGAAATAAATTAACGCGTAAGTTGTGAAATTATAAACAAAAAAATCCTTACCCAGAGCCAACCCAATACTCAGCACCAAGAGTCGCTACGCTACTGCTTTGGCTAGCCTTTGTTTAAATAAAATATTTCACGGAGTGTTGAAGTGACATTGACAAGTTGATAAACGTTTCATATACTTATTTATTAGAAGTGAAGTTTTATAACGAAAACATCACTTCAAAGTGAACTAGTTTTTTAGGGCTCTGTAAGGGGCTCGGTTGGTTTTTCCTTAAAAAAAATGTAATGCTTAAAATGTGCTTACCTCTTCAATTCCTTGTTGAGGACACTGGAAGGCAGACGAGGATGGCCATACATTTTGTATTTACTGCTTATTTTCGTTAATAAAAGCAGTTATTTATACCAATCAAAATTCGGCCGTCGGCACTTATTTTGCGCCAGTTGACTCTACTTTGGAGAGCTCTGGTGAATTTTTTTTCAAGAAGATGTTTACAAAGTTTGATGCAGTTTTATTAGAAATGTGTTTTAGTTTTATGTAATAATAAAAAAAAAATGTTATATATTTACTTTTTGAGGTATCTTCAATCTTTCCGTCATACACCCATAAATAATTTGATTTCTAATTTTACAATTTTTTTTAGACATTATAATAGAAATCCAATTCGTTGAAACCTATATCATATGAAAGATAATTTCATCTAGATTTTAATAAGGTGCAAATTTCTATGGGTACGGAACAAAATTTCAAAGTTATGATTTTATTATTGGGAGAGTGCGGAGAAAGTTTCGCACCTGCAAATTTCTGTGAATCTAGGCGTATGCGCAGAAATCGCGTTTCTATGCCACACGGGTTACCGACTTTCTTAGAGAAGGTTTATCGTCTTACTGAACACAGCTCGGCCTTCGGCATCGCCCATAGTTACTTACTTTTTTCGAGAAGGTTTATCGTCTTCCAGAATATAGCTCGGCCTTCGGCCTCACCCTTACCTAGTTAGTTACTTTCATCGAGAAAGAAACGCATCACGCATCGTTTACGTAAGCGCAGCTCCGCCTTCGGCCTCGCCTATAACTACTTGTTTTCTTCGAAAAGGTTTATCGTTTACCTGAACCCAGCTCAGCCTTCGGCCTCGCCCTTAATTTCTTTCTTTCTTCTTTTGAAGTACGAATTTCACGCGAGCGAAGCCGCGGACAACAGCTAGTAAATAAATCAAGCTAAAATCTGTAACGGCGCGTCTATCTGAGTTTATTAAAGCCCATCGAGGATTTAATTATTTCAGGGAAATAGCAATTTTCAATAGCAGACTTTGAATAGGCTTTAACAGGGCGTTCGTAATAAATAAGGTAACGTGAGAGCTTTGTGTTACCCTGTACCTGGAACTGACAAATTTTGAAAATCGAACACAGAAATATTCGCGAACACTCTATGTGAGGGTGCATGTGCGTGTATGAGGGTATGCTGTGTGTCAATTCTGTCATTATTTCTGTTACGTTTACTGTTTGTTACAATGACGTATCATGTGTTTGTTATTCATTTATTTACACATTTACTTAAAATTAATTTTGTATACATATTAAAATCCTAATATTAAAAACATATACAAAATCAACCTTAAAAAAATTGAGTTTCCACCACCGGCGGCGGGGGCGGCGGGGCGAACCCAAGCTACCGATGGTCGGGCCCTAGGGAGAGAAACCTCCGGACTATACGCGCAGTGTCGAGCAGGGCTGCCTTCTGGATCTGGCCCTTGACCCATCCACTCAGCGAGAGCCTCTCAAGGTGGTCGTCAAGGCTCTTCGCTATCAGCCCATGCGCCGAAATGACTATGGGCACAACGATCGTCGAGTCGACGGGCCACATTTTGGTAACCTCGTGCTGCAGATCCGGATACTTTAACATGTTTGTACTTCCAATAAAATAAAATAAAATAAAATAAATGTTCTCTACTTCCTTACTGACGAGCGTTGCGTGCCTTGCCTCCCGGTCTACTATCACAATATCAGGCCTGTTCGCAAGAATATTATTATAATATTTCTTTATTTCGCCTTTTTATAGGTACCTACCTACATTTATATAAATTTTACATATTATACTAAAAGTAATAAAAATACACAAAATTAATACAAAATCTAATAAAAACGGTAAATTTTCGCCGGTGGCGGGAGGCGGCTTCCAAGCACGCCCCGGGGCGGCGGGTGCAGTGCAGGCCGTGGCTACGGAGCTCTCCTAGACGACGCGAGAGCGAGACAAGCTACGAGCGATAGGCGGTGGTACGAGACTCATAGGCCACCACCACCCCCATCTCGGAAAGCTCCGTATCCGCCGGGCTGCGGTGCGACGTCACGCAGCTCTTCGAATCTTCTTCGGCCTCGTACGTGCGTCGCGTCGCCGTCGCGCACTGTACCACCCGGTAGCGAGGACTGAAGACGGGGCGCGAGGTCCCGATAGCCCCAAGCCGGTCGGGTGGTAGACGTCGTCGTCCCGCCGTTGGTGGTGTGACGGGAGCGCGTCACACCACCATTATTATTATTATATTTTTCTTATTTTAGGTATTATTTTTATTTATTATAGCTGACCCGGCGAACTTCGTTCCGCCTTAAAAATTAATAAAAAATTAGCCAAATCGGTCTAGGCGTTTTCAAGTGATGCGCTTACCAACCAGTAGCGATTCCTGGTGCAATAATCGGAATAAGGTTATAGTGTAATAAAGGCGGACCGAAGACCACAGGCAAAGAGTTTGTATTACGTCGCGAGCGCAGCGACGTAATACAAACTCTTTGACCACAGGGTTAGCTAGCTATATTTTGAGCTTTTCCCCGCGGCTTCGCTCGAGTGAAATTCGAAAATGTCAAAGGCCGACCTTCGTACAGGTAATAGATACAATGTATAGAAGAAGTAAGTCACTTAAAGCGAGTCCGAATGGTGAGCTGCGTTCAGGTAAACACAGGTACCTATCTCTATCTCTCTCGCTCTCTCTTCCTTCACTCTATCCCCTCCCTCTATCACTCCCCCTCTCCCTCGCCCCTCTCTCACCTCCTCCTATTCTCTCCCGCTATTAAAATAATCATCTGTCCCACGTGAGGTAAGAATTCGTATAGTCACGTTATTAAAATAAAACCATTTGTCCCACATGTCGAATCGCATAGTCACCCCTCTACTAACGATTTTTTTTGTCCCACATTAAGTAAGGAATCGTATGGTCACCCTATTCAAATAGAACCATTTGGGAATGGCATGGTCATTGGTCACTTATCTACAAACTTGAAATTTTTTTTGTCCCACTTTAGTGAAGGAATTGTATGGTCACCCTATTAAAATTAGACCATTTGTCCCACATCAGGAATCGCATGGTCACCCCTCTAATATTTTTTTTCCACATTAGTGATGGAATCGTATGGTCACCCTATTCAAATTATTTAAGGAATCGCATGGTATTTTTTTTGTCCCACATTTGGTAAGGAATCGTATGGGCACCCTATAAAACCATTTTTTACTAATTTAAAATTTTAATCTTATGGTTACCCTATCAAAATAAAACCATTTGTCCCACATGCATGAGGAATCGCATGGTCAGTCCTGCACAATTATTTTTTTCTGGCGTTCGATATTTTCTTTTGTCCCGCATTATTTAATGAATCGTGTGGTGACCCCTCAACCAAAAAAAAAAAATGCCCCAAATTAGTTAAGGAATCGTATGGTCACCCTATTCAAATTATTTAAGGAATCGCATGGTCTTTTTTGTCCCAAATTTGGTAAGGAATCGTATGGGCACCCTATAAAACCATTTTTTACTAATTTAAAATTTTAATCTTATGGTTACACTATCAAAATAAAACCATTTGTCCCACATGCATGAGGAATCGCATGGTCAGCCCTGCACAATTATTTTTTTCTGGCGTTCGATAATTTTTTTTGTCCCGCATTATTTAAGGAATCATGTGGTGACCCCTCAACCAACAAATAAAAAAAAATGCCCCAAATTAGTTAAGGAATCGTATGGTCTTTTCTTTGTCCCAAATTTGGTAAGGAATCGTATAGCCACCCTATAAAACCATTTTTTACTAATTTAAAATTTTAATCTAATGGTTACCCTATCAAAATAAAACCATTTGTCCCACATGCATGAGGAATCGCATGGTCAGCCCTGCACAATTAAGGAATCGTATGGTCACCCTATTCGAATTATTTAAGGAATCGCATGGTCTTTTTTTTGTCCCAAATTTGGTAAGGAATCGTATGGGCACCTTGTTAAACCATTTTTTACTAATTTAAAATTTTAATCTAATGGTTACCCTATCAAAATAAAACCATTTGTCCCACATGCATGAGGAATCGCATGGTCAAACCTGCACAATTATTTTTTTCTGGCGTTCGATAATTTTTTTGTCCCGCATTATTTAAGGCATCGTGTGGTGACCCCTCAACTAACTTAAAAAAAATGCCCCAAATTAGTTAAGGAATCGTATGGTCACTCTATTGAAATTATTTAAGGAATCGCATGGTCTTTTTTTTGTCCCGCATTATTTATGGAATCGTGTGGTGACCCCTCAACTAACTTAAAAAAATGCCCCAAATTAGTTAAGGAATCGTATGGTCACCCTATTCAAATTATTTAAGGAATCGCATGGTCTTTTTTTTGTCCCACATTTGGTAAGGAATCGTTTGGGGGAATCGTATGGGCACCCTGTAAAACCATTTTTTAGTAATTAAAAATTTTTATCGTATGGTTACCCTATCAAAATAAAAGCATTTGTCCCATGCATGAGAAATCGCATGGTCAGCCCTGCACAATTGTTTTTTTCTGGCGTTCGATTGCGATGGCTGTTGACAGCTACGAACGACACGGTCTGCGTTGGTCTAAGATTCTCATACAAAAATTATCAATTTTGATTTTTCAATCTTTATGGTATGTTATTATTATATTAAAGTTCAAATTGACTTAAGAATTATTACGTATCTTTTGTATGGGAGTATAGAAAAGTGTTGTTTTTAGATTTTCAGGCAATTTTTTAAATTTTTCTCTCCGTAAGGGCCATCCTCGCACTTCAAGGAATATTCTAAAAAAAAGAATTAGCGAAATCGGTACAGCTGTTCTCGAGATTTGCGGTTAGCAAATTCAGCGATTCATTTTTATATATAAGAGAAGAAGAAGAAGACTAGCTGTGCCCGCGACTACGTCCGCGTGGACTTGATCTTTCTCAGCCTGTTATAAAACAACGTGACTCTGTCTGTCCGTTCGTTAGATGATTCAATTGTTTTGGTACGTTTTAATTGGGCAGGTTATAGACTTGATTCGACCTACATAAGTGAAGCCGCAACCAATGGTAATTTATAATCTACAATAACGCTTCTCTGTAAACTATATTAGAAGTAGAATTTCCAGGAATGTGTAAACTATTTGAATTACTAATACGGGAAAGAGCCACGTATAGCTGGCCGTGCGAAAAGCAACTCAGCCGCGATCTAAGCCTGCTACCGAACCAAAGGCAGTGACCAATCAGTAAGTCACAGCCTCATGTCACAGCCTTCTCTTAATTATACTTATTTTACTATTTATTACATGGTGGTACCAACCCGGGCGGGATAAACCCTACCACCTAGTAAGGTAAGAAGGGAAGGGACCTACAGTTTAACGTGGAATCCGAACCACGGTCAGCCTCCAACGGTGGAGCGGTCATCCATCCAAGTACTGACCGCGCTCAGGGTTGCTTATCAACAGTCGACCGACCGTACCACTGAGCTACCGAGGGTTCCGTATCGCCATGTCATGGGTTGCGCCACTCACGCCATCTATGGCTTGTAATGAAACGCTTCATATTAGTTAAATGTTATGATTAGTTAAAATGCTTCATAATCTATTCGGTAGATGGCGCGCGCGCATACACTTTTTGGTTTCTTCTATGGAAACCCCCGTGATTTTTTTTCTTTTGGTTATTTTTATTATTTGCTGTTATATCGGCCATAATAACACATATTCTGTGAAAATTTCAACGGGCTACCTCTTACGGTTCAAGGGATACAGCCCTCGGACAGACAGACGACGGACGGACGGACAGACAGACAGACAGACAGACAGACAGAGAGACGGCGTAGGCTTAGTAATAGGGTCCCGTACCGGATACGGAACCCTAAAAATTTTATGGAAGGATAAAATAACTCATAAATCTAATTACCAGATAACAGCGCCATCTATAATTCATTAGTTGACTTATTAATTATATTATAAACAATTTTATCTGAAGACGACAGATGGTCGAAATATCATAAAAAATATGTGTTTTTTTATTAAGTAATATAAATTATAAAAACAGATAAAAACTGCAAACATGAAATTTTTCACCCTCACCAGTCTACAGCCGTGTTTCTTTTCCATGACACTAAACAAAAGATCCGCGCGACGACGACGCCGCGACGCGCTGCGGCGGCGGCGCTGCACGCGGTGGCGCGGTGGCGTGTTGCTTTATCATATTTTCTAACTAAACTTAAAAAATTAATATCTTTTGATTCTGTGGGTTGATTTTGATGAAATAAACTCTAAATGTTACTCAGAATAAAGCTTTTAGTATTTAAATTTCGAATCCAATGAGTGGTTTTTACGTGATGCGCGCACAAACGAACAAACAAACTGACAAACCAACAAACCGACAAACCAACAAACCGACAAACCAACAAACGGACAAACCAACAAACCGACAAACCGACAAACAGACAAAAATTTCAAAAAATATATTTTTACGTTCTATTACTTATTCCTTCCGTCCCCCAGTTATTGTTTTGCAAAAATAATTAATGTACAGACACGGCAAGTCTACGATTTTATTATATGTATAGATAGATGATTGCACAGATACACTGGCAGCTTAAAGCTGATGAGTGTACAACGGAGATAATAATCGGCGGTGTCCTTTTTTAGGGTTCCAGAACCATACGGAAGCCTATTACTAAGCCTAGATTGTCTGCCTGCCTTGCCTGTATATCTGTCCGTTCGAGGGCTGTATCTTTTAAACCATAATTGATGGCCGGTTGAAATTTTCACAGAATATGACATGTGTTATTGTCTCGGATATGTCAACAAATAATAAAAAAAGCCAAGAGTATAACATCAGGGGTACTCATACAATAAAGCTTCTAAGAATCGATTAGTACATTTCACGCTACTAAATAATATATGGCTCCAGAGGTAGTATTAGCATTGCAGACAGACAAAAGATAGACGGATCTGGTTTTTTGACAGGTGTTCCATAGGTCCGCTATACCGGATCTACGGAACCCTCCGTGCATGAGTTAAAGTCTGACGTATTATTTTTTTTATTTTTATGTTCAAATTTTACTGCGACTATGGGCGTAGCAAGAAGAGGCCAGTTTTTTAGGGTTCCGTAGTCAACATAAGGAACCCTTGAAAATATTGCGGGTTTGTGAAAAGCATTTTTCGGTTTAGGGATCCGTTTGCGAATTATTAAGGTTTTAAGTGCTAATTTTTGTTAGAGTCAAGTGTCCCCCCCCCCCCCCCCCCAGCCAGCTAAACGGTTGTTATTAGATATGTGAAAAATTCACAGCAGTAGTATATGTATATCGAAATTAAAAGGAAAACAATCACAGCTAAGTAGGCTGAACTAGGCTGTACAGGTTGGCGAGTAATAGTCGACTAGCTTATAAAATGTTCGGACGACAGCCATCATTTCACTGTTGAAGAACTTTTTCAAATTAACATTCATTTATTTCCCCTAAAAAATTATACAAATAATCAAATAATTTATTTTGATAGGGTTCCGCAACTACGGAACCTTACACTGCGCGTGGCCCGACACGTACTTGGCCGCTTTTTTATGTAAAAACATCTACACATTTAATAAATTGATATTAGAGCGGAAAATGGCGAAAAAATGTATTATTAAAATATAAAGATCCATGTGTGTTTCATTATTCCAATCATTGTACGGAATAATAAAAATTTAATAATAATAAAATACAATAACCGACCGCGACAACCGTCTCATAATACGTGTTAGGAGGTATTAGGTGAGTATGTATATTATGGTATCCTAATACGAAATGTCAACTGTATTAATTTCTTTGTTTCACGGCACTGTGGTACAAAAATGTTTGTAAATGTCTTTAATGTAAACACGAGAAAATCTTTTACTGGTTTAGTAATTTATGTGAAAAACCGCTTGCAACTATAATTATGTATGTACTATAAACTGTTGATTTTCCAAATATCTATACATCTATACATATAATAAAATCGTAAAGGTAAGAAAGTCTGTACATTGAATGTATTCGGAGAAAAACTAACCAGGGTGGCTTAAAACGAGATACTGAACATGTTAGAACAGTTTTTAAAATTTTTGTTTGTTTGTTTGTCTGTACGCGCATCACGCAAAAACCACTGAACTGTATTTGACGAAACTTTGTATAGTGGCAGTTTATATGCCGGAATGACATAATAAATAAAAAAATATAATAAAAATTAAAATTATTAAAAATATCATTGTGCATTTGAAATCACGTAGTCCAAAGTAAAGATTTCTTGATTATTTGATTCATCTCGTGTGGATTCATCGAATGCAAAACAATTTTAAATGTCAAGTTGACAACGGAGAACTGTCATCTCGACGTGAGCTGGCCGGTAACGAATTATTTTATAAATAAAAAAAAAATTTGAAGTTATGTCGCTGTCATTGGTGCAATTTTTATTTCTGTTCCCCGCGGCTTCGCTCGCGTGAAATTCGTATTTAAAAAAAAAGTAAGTAACTAAAGGCGGGGTCGAAGGCGGATCTGCGCTCACGTATACGATATTCTTTCTCGATGAAAGTAACTAAGGGCGAGGCGGAAGGCGGATCTGAGTTCTGGAAGAAGAAAAACATTCTTGAAGAAAGTAAGTAACTAAGGGCGAGGCCAAAGGCAAAGCTGTATTCTGGAAGACCATAAACCATCTCGAAGAAAGCAAGTAACTAAGGGCGAGGCCGCAGGCCGAGCTGCGTTCAGGAAGAAGATAAACCTTCTTGAAGAAAGTACGCAACTAAGGCGACGCCGAAGGCCGAGCTACGTTCTGATAAATAATAAACCATCTCGAAGAAAGCAAGTAACTAAGGGCGAGGCCGAAGGCCGAGCTGCGTTCAGGAAGAAGTTAACCCATCTGGAAGAAAGCAAGTAACTAAGGCGAGGCCGAAGGCCAAGCTACGTTCTGATAAATGATAAACCATATCGAAGAAAGCAAGTAACTAAGGGCGAGGCCGCAGGCCGAGCTGCGTTCAGGAAGAAGATAAACCATCTTGAAGAAAGTAAGTAACTAAGGCGAGGCCGAAGGCCGAGCTACGTTCTGATAAACGATAAACCATCTCGAAGAAAGCAAGTAACTAAGGGCGAGGCTGAAGGCCGAGCTGCGTTCAGGAAGAAGCTAAACCATCTTGAAGAAAGTAAGTAACTTAGGCGAGGCCGAAGACCGAGCTACGTTCTGATAAATGATAAAACATCTCGAAGAAAGTAAGTAACTAAGGGCGAGGCCGAAGGCCAAGCTGCGTTCAGGAAGAAGCTAAATCATCTTGAAGAAATTAAGTAACTAAGGCGAGGCCGAAGACCGAGCTACGTTCAGGTAAACAATAAACCTTCTCGAAGAAAGTAAGTAACTAAGCGATATTTAGATTGAGTAAACGATAATTCTATCGAAGAAAGCAAGTCATTAAGGGCGAGGCCCGAAGGCGGAAGCGGGTTTATGGTTTACCTGAACGCAGCTCGGCCTTCGGCCTCGCACTTAGTTACTTCCTTTCTTCCAGAAGGTTTATCGCCTTCCTGAACGCAGCTCGGCCTACGGCCTCGCCCTTAATTACTTACTCTCTTCGAGAAGGTTTATCGTCTTCCTAAACGCAGCTCGGCCTTCGGCCTCGCCCTTACTTTCTTCGAGAAGGTTTATCTTCTTCTTGAATGCAGCTCGGCCTTCGGCCTCGCCCTTAATTGCTTACCTTCTTCGAGAAGGTTTATCGTCTTCCTGAACGAAGCTCGGCCTTCGGCCTCGCCCTTAGTTACTTACTTTCTTCGCGAAGGTTTATTTTCTTCCAGGATGCAGCTGGGTCTTCGGCCTCGCCGTTAGTTACTTAGTTTATTTGAGAAGGTTTATCGTTTATCTGAACGCAGCTCTGCCTTCGGCCTCACCCTTAGTTAGTTACTTTCTTTGAGAAGGTTTATCGTTTACCTGTACCCAGCTCGGTCTTCGGCCTCGCCCTCAGTTACTTACATTCTTCTTTGAAATACGAATTTCACGCGAGCGAAGCCGCGGGCAATAGCTAGTAATAAAATAAAATAAAAATAATAAATAGAGCAATGTTTCTACGGGCCACACCGGCGGCCGTGTAACGTACCTACGTCAATATATGAATGTCTTATAACTCGAGAACCACTTTATCGACAACTCAACCGTGTCAGTTTCCTTAAAAAAAACCTGTTTACTTATATGTGGTTTTAACTTTTACATTCTGTCACTTCTCAAAATGGTTTTAGGCTATAAATTATAACGCTACGTCATCGGCGGCCCGAGCTGTGAGCAAAAAGTCACGCGAAGCAAAGCCGCGGGCAAAAACTAGCTGTGGTAAAGCACAGATGAGATATTAGTTGTAGAAGTCAGTATACATATTAACACACCACTGAAAGCGGTTGTGTCGTATTGGCGCTAGTGTTTGATGCCTAAAATAAATCCATTAAATCAGAAGAACTTTAACGGCTGTCCAGTAAGAACCCCAATTAAATTTCCGATAAATTAATTTCATTATCGATAGCAGAGAGCGACCGGCGCGGCATCGAGAGCACCTGACTTTATCGAACGCGAGGCCATAGAGATGAAAATATTCCACCTAGCTACTGTTGGCGCGCACGTTCGTGGCCTCTGCGGGCGGAGGCCTATAGATCTTTAAACGATTATCCCTGTTTTGTCTTCGTACTTCAACCACGCATAATTAGATAAATAATTTAATGCCATAAATAAAAAAGAGGTTTCGTAAATGACGTTACTTTCAGAGAATGATTCACAACACTATACATTCCATTCTCGCTTTCCTGCCGGAGGCCACGAACGTACGCGCTGACTGTAGATACTCTGGCTCAGTCAACTAAGTATACATATACATAGTAAAACAAATGTTACGAAGGAACTACGTCATCCTCGGTAGCTCAGTGGTGCGGGCGGTCGACTGTTGTTAAGCAACGCTGAGCGCGGTCAGTACTTGGATGGGTGGCCGCTCGACCGTTGGAGGCTGACCGTGGTTCGGATTCCACGTAAAACTGTAGGTCCATTCCCTTCTTACCTTAATAGGTGGTTGGGTTTATCCCGGCCGGGTTGGTACCACCGCACTGAACGAAACGTCGGTCGAAACGGCTATGTAAGTGAATAGTTCGTGTTTTCCGTCCAGATCGAAGTTGGAGTGGCTTGCCAACTTCCTAGACCGTGAAGCGGATATGCACATGAAGTTTGGTTATGTCACAAATGTAATACCTTCAACGAGCACGGTACATCAGGTTGTAGTAACAAATGATATGTCACACTCAACTAAAACAAAGGATATTTCTTTCTCAAATTCGAATCCTGGGAGAGTACAGACTGATTGCCTTTGCTGTCACGGTCCTCATACGCTAGATAATTGTGACAAGTTTCGTGCCATGTCTACTGACAAGAGATGGGTACTAGTCAAAGAAATTAAAGTATGTCATAGGTGTTTAAAACGAGGATCACATCGTTATAGAACATGCAATGCCAAAACGTTATGTGGAGTTGTAGGCTGTAAATATCGTCATCATAAATTGTTACATGAGCCTCAGAAGATTAATTCCGGCGGTGGCGATGATGGTGACAGTAGCTACACGGATGCTACACCGACAGTGGAGCTAGTGACCCACACCGCCCCGCGCAGTGTTCCTGATCCTGACACTACCGAAAGCAGCCACCAACAATTCGTCGATAAACAACCTCTCTTAAAAGTTATTCCGGTTTCTGTAAGTGGACCGAATGGTAGCATCGACACATATGCATTGTTAGATGACGGTACTACGGCAACGTTCGTAGATGAGAAAATCACAAAACAAATAGGAGCAAAAGGCCCGAAAGGTACACTTCATGTAGATTGCATGGGACACCTCTCCAAGGACACGGATGTAGAGTACGTAGATTTTTTCATAAGGGGACGTCAGTGTAGTGAAGTCTATCATGTGAAGAGGGCTAGATCCATAGTCGATTTGGGAATTAAACAACAAACGGCTGTTATCGACGATGTTCAGAAGTATTCACATCTCAAAGACATAGCTCACCTTCTATGTTACGAACAGGGTAAACCTATGGTCATGATTGGAACTGACAACTGGCATCTTACACTTACACGAGAAACACGAGAGCGTGGGCCTTCTGAACCAGTAGCCTCGCGCACAGCTCTCGGTTGGGTACTGTATGGCTTCGGTTCGAGTAAAACCAAGCCTGTAGCTTTTGTCAACCATATGCTCTGCCTCGACAATGATATTGATGATTCCGATAGCTTGACGAATTTAACAAATCTAATAAAAAATCAATACCGGCTAGATTCGATAGGTATATGTATGAAGGAAAGTAGAAGTGTAAATGACGAACGCGCATTGAAAATACTAGATGATACGGTTCGTCGTTTACCGTCAGGTCGATTTGAAACAGGTTTGTTGTGGAAATCTAACGATATACAAGTACAGAATAGTTTTCACCTAGCATTATCACGTTTTGAAAGTTTAGAGAGGAAGATGTCCAAGGATATAGAGTACGCAGAATTATACAGAAAAAATATAAAAAATATGCTTGACAAAGGCTACGCAGAAGAATGTGTCTCAGAATCTTCTTCATCCTCTTTGGTGTGGTATCTTCCACACTTTGGTGTGACAAATCCGCACAAACCAGGAAAGCTGCGTATAGTGCATGACGCTGCTGCGAAATACCAAGGTGTAAGTCTGAATTCGCTAATCCTTCCTGGCCCAGATCTGTTGCAACCACTATTAGATATACTTTTTCGATTCAGGGAAGGTAAAATCGCTCTCAATGCTGATATTTGTGAGATGTTTCCCCAAATAAAAGTACGCGAGCGCGACAGAGACGCCCAGCGTTTTCTATGGCGCGATAGCCCATATGAACCGCTTAAAACATATCGTATGTCGTCTATGATGTTTGGAGTGGCATCTAGTCCATGCACAGCTTTGTACATTAAAGATAAGAATGCCACTGAACTAAAAGATGCGTACCCTTCAGCCACAGAATCTATAGTAAAAGATCACTACATGGATGACTACTTAGGTAGCTTAGATTCTGCAGAAGAGGCTGCTCAATTAGCTTCAGACATTATACACATTCACAACTGTGCTGGTTTTCAAATGCGTGCGTGGGTGTCCAATAATCCTACCGCTTTGTCTCTTGTGCCTGAAGAGTTACGTCTACACTCCAGCTCTGACACAGAAGTAGCTTCACGAACCTCTTCAGGCAATGTACGCATTTTAGGTCTCATTTGGAAACCTGCACACGACACAATCACTTGGGAACTACCCAACTGTGATCATCTACCTAAAGAATTGACCAAAAGAAAAGTACTTACTCTTGTTATGCAATTATTTGATCCTCTAGGAGTACTTACACCCATCATAGCAAGAGGTCGCATCATGTTTCAACAGTTGTGGCGGGCTAGTCTAACTTGGGATGAGGAACTTCCTCATCAATACCAGTCCATGTGGCGAGACTGGCTTGAAGATTTGACATCCATTAAGAATTTGCAAATTCCCAGATGCTACTCCTGCATGCAAACTCCTGTGGAATGTGAGTTACACGTTTTTTCAGATGCTAGCGAGCTAGCTTTCGCGACTGTCGCATACTGGCGCTTTAAATATATAGATGGAAGCGTGAAACTCGCACTCATAGGAGGTAAAGTTCGCGTATCACCACTTAAACCAGTTTCGATACCTCGTCTGGAGCTGCAAGGCGCGTTGATTGCCGCGCGTTTTGCGAATACTATACTTCAAAGTCATAGACTAAAACCAGTAAAGATTGTTTTTTGGTGTGATTCCATGACAGTCCTCGGATGGATACGTAGCGATGCTCGCTCGTTCAAGCCATACGTTGCCCACAGAGTAGGTGAGATAGTCGACACAACTGATACATCGAATTGGAAGTGGGTACCGAGTGGTTTGAACGTGGCCGATGAACCAACACGCTTATCTCGGGGCATCGTAGACAAAGAATGTAGATAGATTTCAGGTCCTGAATTTCTTTTGGACTCCCCAGAATTCTGGCCAACAGAGCCCAAGCGCGAGAGTTCTGAAAATGACTGTACAGAACTAAAACCGAAATTGGTGAACGTACATGTTGTGATATGTGCACCAACTTCGGCTGACCCTAATCGTTTCAGTAAGTGGTCACGTTTAGTAAGAGCAACTGGCCGAGCACAACAATTCATTAGAATTGTAAAACATAGGGCGTTAGCTAGATTACCGTCAGACCGAACTCCGACCGACCGAAAAGCTAAGCTGAAGCTCATACCGTTGACTGCCGAAAATCTTCAAGCTGCTGAACTACAAATAATACGATGCTGTCAAGCAGATACCTTCAAAGAAGAGATATCCTGTCTTCGTGCTCAAAAGCCGTTACTACGTGGCAGCAGACTTTCAAATTTGTCACCCGCTCTAGACAATGACTGGAAAAAGGCTTTGAGACTAGCTGATCATTTTTGGAAAAGGTGGATTAAGGAATACCTTCCAACATTGTTGCCGCGTCGTTCACCTCAACACACTTCCCCGAATTTGAACATTGGAGATCTCGTTTTTATAGCGGACCCGAACCTACCGAGAGGAACATGGCCTCGGGGACGGATCATCAACGTGTTCCCAGGAAAGGATGGGATAGTGAGGTCATTAGAAGTAAAAACTATAGGGGGCACTTTACGTCGCCCGTCTAAAAATATCGTAAAAATACCCACATTCAACTAATAATTTATAATTTGAGTAAGTTTAAGGATAAAGTTAGTTATGTTAGTTTAAAACTATTATGTTTGTGTGAGTTCTTACGTAATATGCATAGGTAGAAATGTACTCGTATCTTAGTTTTATGATATTGTGTTCTTTTAATCGTTGTGCTCTAGTTAGGAAATTAGGTAGAAGCATTACTTTGTTTCTGGGAGTGTTACGAACTAGGCACGTAATAAAAATAATGTAAAAAAAAGCATTCCAAATTCGAACCGTGTGACATGTCTGCGATGGAAAAAATTACAACAAGAAAAAATGGTTGTCAAATAAAATGTAAAATGCATAATAAAATCATTTTCATTTAATAGTTAACAAGTGTCATCTTCATCATCATCATCAGCCTGTATCGGTCCACTGCTGGACATAGGTCTCTCGCAAGGCACGCCACCACAGATCAGTGTAGCTGACATGAAATGAAGGGAAGCACTGACATGGCACCTAGTTCACCCGGTGTTATAGGCTGACATCACGAATGCTGTAGATGGGGAAGCCAACCTTGTCAGTTTCCATAAAAAAAAGTATAGCCCATCTTCATGACATTGAGCACTCTATCTCGCAAGAAATGCATTGCAGGAATATGTTACTAGAACATACGGGTCGGGCTGTCAATGCCTACAATGCAAAAAACCTATGTATTTAGTAAATAATTCACATCTCTCATCACATTTGCCAGCGTCGATAGCTCAGTGGTGCAGACAGTCGACTGTTGCTATTGATGATTAAGCAACGCTGGGCGCGGTCAGTACTTGGATGGGTGACCGCTCGACCGTTGGACGCTAACCGTGGTTCGGATTCCACGTAAAACTGCAGGTCCCTTCCCTTCTTACCTTACTAGGTGGTAGGCTTCAACCCGCCCGGGTTGGTACCACCGCACTGAATGAAACGTCGGTCGAAACGGCTATGTAAATAGTTTGTGTTTTCCGTCCAGTTCAGTGTAGCCGGCACGACCGAAGGGAAGCATTGATATGGCACCTAGTTCACCCGGTGTTATGGGCTGACATCCCGGATGTTGTAGGTGACGTAGCCAACCGTGTCAGTTTCCATAAAAAAAAACCTCATATTCTCTACTTCGCATTATGACTGTGCAGGTAGGTGTACATAATGCCTTAATAATAGAGCCTTCGCGAATTTGTAGCTTCAGAGGCGTTCACGTGCTAAACAAATGCCTTTATTCAAAGCAAATGAAGGGCGGTATTGTTTCACTTAGTTAACAATGCACGAGTATGTAATGCTACTTAAGTAAGAGAACGTTCACTCTTTGATTTTCTTGTACATTTAGGCCATTCTACCCACCTTGCTTACCTAGCTTACATTGTCGAGGCGACGACGTGCAAATATATAACTGGAAGGTCATGTACAAAAATGTAGGTACATGTACAAAATGTACAAAGACGAAATTAATAAATATATGAGCGAAAAATATCACTAAATGACTCTTGTTATTGTTGAATGTAGTTCATTCGGTGACAAATATCACTGAATGAACTACTAACTTGAAATTTGGCATAAATCTGGGGGCTTTTCACGACATACACACCAACTAACGGATATTAACGGGAAACGGATTTTATAAAACTTATAAACAAAAAAGATTGGTCGATCCACGAAATCGATCGGTCGATGTCGAAACCACAAGCACGAAAGAACAAGGCAACACGAGCAACGGGAAAAATTATGAAAACCGTTCGAGTACGCACCGTTCGAGGACGTTCGTATGAAAAATATGAGCAATGGGAGAAGCAAAACAGCAAGCGAAGCCGGAGAGACATAGCCGGTGAGAGGGCGCAAAACGACAAGCAACGTGAAAAATTACTTTAAACCGTTCGAATATGCACTGCTAAAAATTCATAAGCGGTGAGGGCCGTCGGGCCTAGAGGGTCAAACTAAGCGTTGCATAGTAGTATATCATAAGTTTACTAGTATATATCGTAAGTCTAACTGTCTCACACTTAGTTACTAGCATATCTTCTATTTTATGCAAAATGTAGTGTATGCCGACCAAAAGTTAGTATTCAGCTAAAATTTATATTATTCAAATTAAAATTTATTTTATTTCACAATAACATAAGTACGCATTGTCATTCAGAGCCTCTATACCTGAAAAATCTGTCTCGCATAGGCAGTTGTTGACAGTATTTCGTAAACATTGTGCGCTCATATAATCTGTAAGAGGTTTTTTTTTATGGAAAGCACGGCATATGGCGCGCACCAGACTAACGAAGAGGCGCAGTCCGAGAGGTAACAGTGTCACCGTGTAGGCAAGCTAGGACGAACCCTGGCGTACCGAGAGCGTCTGGCGAAACATGCTCGTAACTAAATTGCAACTCTCTCTCCTCTCTCTAGTGAGTTTAATGTGTGGTACCTCTATGAAGATCCATGGTTCGAGATCTAGAATCGGTTCTTTTTGACTTCAAAAAACTATTAGATACATCTTTAGAACTCGGCCTCGAAATTTATCCGTCAAAGTGCGAATTATGGAGAAATTATAAATGAAACAAATATTAGACACATTTCACATTGCACCAAATATCAAAACCATTCTCAAAGATAACATTACACTTCTCGGTGCTCTAGTATTTTAAGTAGCTATCAAAGCTGAACTAAGCATGGAATTGAATATTCCTTGCCATCCAACCTATCTACGCAGCACCGACGCAGAGAAACTGAACACAGTTTTGTTGTTGACTTTTGACATAGATTTTGAAGACCCATCGTTTCTTGAAATCGCTCATCTATTGCATCGCTAGGGTATGGAATTTGTCTACCATCGAGTGTGTTTCCCGTTACTTTCAACCTGGAGTCTTCAAACGTCGTATTAACAAGTTGGATAGCGCTTCCATAGTCCGCAAATCTGCTGGTATGGCGTGACACTGAGCGTGGTTTTACGAGGTGAGGTCGATTTGGCTGTTCCGGGTACCTCTGGTCCTCTTTTCATAAAAAAAAACATTTCAATAGATAATATTAAGATGTGGAGTAGAGCAAACTGTAAACTTAAAACAGCGCAGCATCTGCCCAACTTCGAACTTCTCAACTTCAATGCATAACTAATTAATTAACAATTTCAAGGAATTTTCTTGTGAGAAGTGCGATAAGTCACTGCATAAATTTAATATTGCGGGTATCCACATTTTTCTTTCCTACATTATTATAAGATTCAACGTATCGTAATAATTTTCACTTACTTTACCGCGAGCGGAGCAGCGCGCACAATTAGTACAGTATAAAAGTACGAGTAGAAAACAGAAGTATAGAAAGCGAGTATTCTGGCAGCTATTTTGCACTTGTCACACACCTATTAAGTATTAATGAAAGTTGTTGCCTAGAGGTTAGTACATGCGTTAATAATTCCATTACTTCTGATGTTGGAGCTCTTACCTCCACTAGCAGCCACCACCGTCTGAGAATGTAAGCATTTTGTAAAAGCTGGGCGCCAATTCACTACCCACTCTTACATTGCACATAATTTCGAGTAAAATCCAAACCGACATTTATATCGAGAAAAGTTGTTATTTCTGGAAGTAATACAAACCTATACACCTACATTTTTTATTTCAAAGGCGGAGCCTCAGGCGCTGCCAATTTCACCCCCGAAGAGGTGCCATTCCGGCCTGAAAGTGGAATAATGTCGCTGGGGAAAGGCTATTAAACCGCGATTTCAAGACCCCAGAATTGTATGAATAGGGAAATACATTCCTCGGAAGCCCATTCCCCGGAAGCCCATTCCACACCTAAGCAGTGCGACACAAGACATTTTTAGAAGATTTAGAGAATCTTCGGTCTTACTTTTATTGTTCAATACGGAATAGTATTAAATTTTCTCGAAATGCATAAACGTGTACTCTCGATTCTTGATTATCTGCTACAGGATTGGCCTGCTGCTTACGCATTTCGTGTAATTCATTATTCGCACATAATAATACTTCACCGAATAAGCCTAAGGCAACCGACCTGGAAGTTACTCAAACTCTGCTCTTCTAAATTAATACCCTCTCATATTTGTTCAAACGTGTGATACGATTTAATAATTTATCTCCAATGTGCGCTAGACCGTAAGACTGGACGGGTACATTTCAAGTTATGCCAGTTTCGATTAAATTGAACATGGAACAACAAACCCTAACCGAATAAAATAGGTGTATCGTGACGTAGCAGGGTTGACCCGAGCGGGATCGTAAAAAGCCACCCAACCGAGGACCTCTTGTAATAATAGTAATAACAAAACAGTTCATTGAGTGAGACTTAAACTAAACTTTTACACCACAATTTTCCTATGAAGCAATTTCTACTTGTATGGGCGAGTTTAGCTACATACTCGGACTATCTTCATGTTATTATATTTGTTAGGTCTTATGTAAGTTAGGTACACCTAATGAAAAAGACTCACTCCAATACATCAGTATTTAACCAAAATTTAACATAGGACTTGTTTGTTCTAGTGGTACCTATGCCTTGATTCGATCACAATCGGTGTTGCCAGGTATTCTAACGCGTGTTCCTTCAGCCGATTGCACTCGATCCCCATGCTTCGCATACTGTTCGAATACAAGAACGTTAGAAGAGGTAAGGACGTCGGACCTTCCCCGCGCCAGCGTAACACGATATTAGTAAAAACGTACCAATACCATTGGTCGTTCGCCCGCTGGCCACATAGCGTCAACCTTCCCCCACCCGATACCACCCAATCAGAGCGCCGTCCACTCCGCTGCCCGCGGAGCTCGGCGACGCTGGTTCTCATACAAGCATTGGGCAGTGCGACGTCCCTACCTCTTCTAACGTTCTTGGCTACATACATAGGTGCCCACGACCTTCGTGTTCGTTCACAATGCTTGCTAGCGTGTTATTACGTAGAGCGACCGACGAGGCTGGCGGCTGAAATATCGGACCGGCGGCGGCGGTATCACGTCGTACCCGAGTTAATTAAACGGTATTATTAAACAGGTATACGGAGTTATCTCCCGGAATCATCTAAAGATCGCATGAGCTCATTATTCCGCCCACCGTGATCTCTATTATTATATTTCTTCTCCATTATACGGGGTGCCTAAAGAGTATTCAGCCGGGCGAATACTGAGGCCATGTTCGCCTTGGCATATTCTGATCTGCGCATTCTCACTCCAATTAATTTAATTCACCGAACAGCTATTTTTCTGCTTCTACAAAGGCCTTCAATCTGGCGCAAATCTGAAAGCGAATATGTTTCTCCTCTTTTAATATTTTCATCGTTCTACATTCTGATCCTACCGTAACACTCCAAGCAACACTGTACAAGCGACTGTCTGGTATAAAGTCAGTGTACTAAAAGACATTAGTTAAGTGGAGTTATGAGAATGCTTGAAACATTGAACGAGAAACGGGTGAAAATAAGCAACGGAGAGACCTCTTCAACCACCGACGAAATTTCAAGGAGCAGGCGCTGTATAGGTATACCTACACCTGCTGCTTCACCGTTCGGAACCGGTGTAAAACTGTAGGTCCCTTCCCTTAGACCTTACTAGGTGGTAGGCTCAAATTGTAGCCGACTGGGTTGGTACCACCGTACTGGATGTAAGATGGCCGCATAGCAGCCTCGGTTCAGGTGTCGTGCGCAGGACAACACGTCCTGCGCACGACACCTGAAAGCCATTGTCGTGCCTGCTGTTCCTGCGATCCTACTCCTTCGCCCGGAGCGAACCAATAGAAGCCGATATTCGTTTGGTCGGTTAAGTAACTTGTTAGCTCAGTGGTAAGCAGGGGCATGCATCCCATAAAGGCAGAAAAGCACTGCCTACCCTGAGTAAAGTCCTAATTCCACCCACCCAAACAATCAAATTAAAACATATAGAACTACTCGACTTCACTACAAAACAAATGATTTAAAATTTGCCGCGCACTCCTCACTCTCGCTCGGCTCGGCTCGGCGCGGCCGCTCGCGCGGAGGCGCGGACGCAACGCCACCGCGCGGCAAAAGCACACAACACGGCTGCCTGGTGGTCACTCACACTATTACTCAAATCCTGCGTCATATACGCTGGAATTTTGCGTGTGTATGCGTGTTTCGATGCGCGATTTAGTATGCCAGGGCAGGACTGCCTTTCACTAACACCACAATGCCTCGTAAAGTAGGTGCAGCTGGTCTAGCATCGTTCCCGCGCGCGCGCTCCGGAGCGCCGGGCAATTCTAGTCAATGAATTGGTTGTCTGTTTCTATACTTTATAAAGAAGTTTTTATATATTTTCAAAAGGATAGATCTGAGGTGCACTGAAAAAATAATAATCTGCTGGAACTTCTTCATGTGGACATGAAGATGTAAGAGATGAAAACCGGGCTGAGGTAAAAATTAAAATGAATTCAACTTGTTTCTAAATTAAGTACTTATTTTGAATCTTAATTGCTGCCTGCCTACCCGGTCTAGAATGTATGTGCACGCCACTGGTGGTAAGCATGTAGGGTTTGCATTTTTTGGACCATGGGTTCGAATCCCACCAAATCTTTTTGGTTTTTTTTTGCTTTTTTTTCTTTTTTAAGCAATGTTACGGTGTTTAAAATGTTTTAGGGTGTTTAGTTTTTTTTATAACCACCTAAGAATTATTTTCGCAAATACAAACTTGTAACAAAAACGACATGCACAGCCTCAAAATTAGGTTAGGGTTAATATATAGAAGATGCGTCGCGTAGCTACGCATCTTCTATATATTAACCCTGGTTATATTTTTTTTAAACCACCAAAACATCATTTATTTATCACTTCAAGGAGTGGTTCCGCAGGATCGCAGGAACAGCAGGCACGACAATGGCTTTCAGGTGGCGCACCGGTGTTGTCCTCTAGTCCAGTATAGCCAGCAATCCAGGGAAGTCTCCGGTATGGCACCTACCTTCTCGGAGGTGATATTGGCTGGTCGGAGCATGTGCTTTGGCCCCTCCGGCTCAGCCACTCATACCAGATTACATAAAAAAAATATGCAGAACTAATTATTCTTTCCATACTCATAATATTATCCGTGCCATACGCAGTGATACGTAAATTCTAATTTTTTTAAACAAAACAGCTTTAATAATGACTAACAACCACGGTAATTTAAAAACCCATATATGTAAATTCTTATCGTAGTATACACTATATTTCAACTATTTTTCTAGGCAGAAAGAGAAATATCACAATGGAATTAGTTAATTAAAACTTAGACATTAACATTATTTGGCTAGGCTATGTGCATATATTTAAGAATAATATATTATAATGTAATTGGCTGTATGTTTCATGTATAATTAATAAGATAAAATTATTTATTAGTAGCTTACTGTTATACCATAAGCTACTATTAAACATTGCCATTCCCTGTAACTTCTTATATACAAAGTTATCCACAATCAATTACCAATTGGAAGAAAAAAGTGAGCTAAAGATACACATACGTACAATTATTTAAATAATTCTTTACTATTTTTTATTTAGAATAGCTTTCAAATGTGTTTTTTTTTATTTAGCTTGTAAATTTTTGTAATTTTAATACCACCTTTTAAAATAGCACCACCGTACCACATACTTTTAATTTTAAACGATTTTAATCAATTAAGTGACTCATATTTGCCCTCCGTTTTTCACACATAATGACTGCAACTGAAGCATTTTAATAAATTGTTAAGAATCATGGTGTGCAGTAGCATGATTTCTTTCAGCTTCTTTTTATTCAATATGTAATTTTTCAATAACGAAAAACTTAATAGGTACTCTATTAAATGTTTTTAATTATTGAAACATTGCAAGTATATTTGGACACTTTCCTCAAAAAAATTATCATCGATAAAAAAATAACTTTCACCTCCTGCTTGAAACCAATTCGAAGTGAATCTTATTGGAGCGCCAAGCCGCAGAGCAGCAGCGCGGCCTCCTCGCGCCGCCGGAAATGCCTACAATGAGATACGCGCGACGCCAAAGCGGGTAGTTAGAACTTTTCCGGGAACCAATTTGCTCACCAAGTATCTGCTTAGTCAAATTCTCCGTTGAGTGAATAAGTCTCTTGTATGGAGAGCTCTTTGTCATAATTACATCCGCTGCGAGAAATTCGCGAGACATCAGTGAGAGCTATATAGGAGCGGGGGGACGGAATGAGGGAATGAAGTAGAAGGAAAGAAGGAGGGATCGGCTCCGGAGAGCGCAGGCAGCCTTTGCATCACGCCAGCTCCATTCCAAGTTAAGCACGACGTGAGATCGCGAACGGATATAAGTACCGATTTACAGCCTTATCCCATACGGCGACGTGGACTGTCCTGAGCCTTCAATCTCACGGTATGTCGCATGAATATCTTCGACGATCAGCTGCCTCACAGCGTTGCTGTTTTCTTGGTTCATGGCGGTTTTTGGAAGGCCTTTACGTGGTTTGTCACTGAGACTAGATTGTCCACGTTGAAATTCGAAATAACAGCGTTCCACAGTTCCAGCAAGGCAGACGTTGTAATAATACAGTTCGGTCAATCAAAAACCTTGTTTTGTTTTCGGCTTTTAAATTCAAAAACTTTTTTTTTATAATCGCGCGATGTTTGCATACGACATGACTTAAAAGGCTGCCTGCGTAGAGCAAAAGACTCAAGTGTAGGGACAGCAAATAAAATATAATATTGCTCTGTATATAGTACAAGCTGTGCCCGCGGCTCCGCCCGCTCTCATATTTCACTTCACTGCTAACCTCATAAGCCATTTAGCGTGATAGTAAGTAGCCTATAGTTGATGGGAAGAATCAAGCTATCCGTAGATTTTTTTTTATTAAAATCGGTCCAGTGGTTCTCGAGTTATAAGCGGACAGACAGACATACACTCAGACACTCAGACAGAAAGCAGACGTTGGATTTTATTATAGGTAAGGAAGGAAGGATAAGGATTCATGAATCGACTTGTTCGGCGGCGGTCAGCCCCCAGGCAACATTCTTGCGATCGCTCCATTGATTTTATAGGGGGAGTCAGATGTACCGTCAGCGATGTTTTAAAGGTAACATGAAATTAGTCTTCAATTATGTCCTAAGATGGCGCCAGGAGTATCGAATTTAAATTAAATTATTTATTATATTTTTAAATCTGCTAATTATAGAACGATGCTAAGTGGGAACAGCATAGTTAAATTTAAAGATTATTTTATATTAAGTAAAAATTTCAAAATAGTGTATTTTAAGGTTTTCATAATTTTTCCAATAAATATTTTCATGTTTTGTCAGTCCGTGAGCTTGGCGGATAAAATGTATAATTTCGCCGCTTCTGCATCATAGATGTCAGACCAAAGTTAGGTTGTCCTATTTGTCTATAGATGGCATGCCTATTTCTTATTATATTTTTAGTTGCCAAATACCCACCAACCAAATCTGCGTGCAATTCAAATACGCGCGTGCGGTTAGGATAAAGTGGAGATACCTTCTTTAAAATTATATTTTTTTACCTCACCACCTTTGAAAACGGAAACAAACACGATGGATTAAATATAATAATAATAATAAAAATCGTTAGCCATTTATAAGAAAATCGACCTCATCGAAATAATTTGTATGACAGCTACCCTTATTTTTTTAAATAAAAAAAAACTAAAAAAGGTACCCCTAGATAATCGTTTCAAACTACTAAATATGAATTTTCAACGAAATCGGTTGAGCGGTTGAGGCGCAACGTCGCTGGACACATTGCCATAGACAAATTTGTATGACGGCTACCCTTATTTTTTCGAATTTTGAAAAAGTAAAAAAATTTACCCCTAGATTATCATTTCAAACTACTAAATACGAATTTTGAACGAAATCGGTTGAGCAGTTTAGGCACAAGGTCGCTGGACACACACACACACACACACACACACATACATGTTTCTCAAAACCACTTTTTTGGGATCGTTGACAGATATATAGCCCAAATCTGTACTGTGTCGGGCCGGTACTTTAAAAGAATAGCCCCACTGCATCTCTCCCCGTGTATGTCGTAAAAGGCGACTAAGGGATATGACCCCCTTCTTATATTACTAGGTGGTAGGGTTTAACCCGCCCGGATTGGTACCACCGCACTGAATGAAAGGTCGGTCCAAACGGCTATGTAAATAGTTTGTGTTTTCCGTCCAGTTCAGTGTAGTCGGCACGACCGAAGGGAAGCACTGACGTGGCACCAAGTTCACCCGGTGTTATGGGCTGACATCACGGATGTTGTAGGTGATGTAGCCAACCGTGTCAGTTTCAATAAAAAAAATAAAAAAATTAGTCGCATTCTCAACTTCGACATTTTGGAGGATCACAATACTTCCTTTCTCCTTACAGTCGCTCGAAAGTAAAAAGCCACCTCCATAGTTTTTAGCCGTTGCGGCAATTTATCGATCGACGCGCGACGTTCGCTTGTTTTGGAACACGCAAATGTTTGCGTGGAGCGTGCAGGCAAGCGATACGGGTTACTTCGCGTGGAAAAAGGATGACACAATATCGATGCGATCTCTTGAGACGGTCGGTTCTATATTCACGCGATACGCACACTACCATAATCGCGGTGTCTCGTTTTAGTAATAGTTGAAGTATGAACAAAATGTCTTTGAGTATGAAGTACGGAGTCCAGGCACCGAATTAAAAAAAGTTGAGTCCAGGGTTATTTTTTCCATCTACGATGCTGCTGGTGGTGTTATACCAAAGACATTAACTTTTAATCTCTTTGTGTTATACCAAAGAGATTAAAAGAGGGTGGGTTTAATGTATTTGTGATAAACTTTACAGAATATATAAGTCAATGATATTTTATATAAAATTGTAAAATTGTAGATTTTACCGACGACGACACGACGACAAATAAAATAAAAAAATAGTAAATCTGATTTAAATGCAAAATTGATAATAAACCATCGCTTCTCTTATATTCTCTATCTTTTTCGGGAGGAAGGAAGGGATTCCTTCCTCGCCCATCTCTCACTCACCTCTCTCCCTGTCTTCTCTCCTCGATCCCGCCTTCCTCCCCTCCTTTCCCTCACCCTTCACGGACCCCCTCTTTGCCACCTTCCCTTTCGCCCATTCCCTCCCTCTCTCCCTACTTCCCTTCCTCCCCTCATGCCGCCCCTCCTTTCCATCACCCTCGCATTCCATTCCTCCCCTACTACCCCTCATCCTGTCCGCAACCCCCTCTTACCCCGCCCCTTCCCCCTTCCAACCTCTCACTCCCTCGATATCCATTCCTCCTCGTTCCCTCTACTACCTCCCTCCCCCACACCTACCCTCATTCACTAACCCTTCCTCCCTCCATACCTCTCCTCCTCTTCTTCTTTTTTTTATGGAAACTGACATGGTTGGATACATCACCTACAACATCCGTGATGTCGGACATGTCGTGCCGGCTATAAAAAAATTACTATTTAGATCAAATCTCTTTGATTTACATAGCCGTTTCGACATACGTTTTATTCAGTGCGGTGGTACCAACCCTAGTAAGGTAAGAAGGGAAGGGTGCTACAGTTTTACGTGGAATCCGAACCACGGTCAGCCTCCAATGGTCGAGCGGTCACCCATCCAAGTGTTGACCGCGCCCAGGGTTGCCTGCACCACTGAGCTACCGAGGCTGACAAACGTACCTCCCACCCACTCCCCCTTCTTTTCTCTCCCCCTTCCTCTTCCTGACCATTATTCATGATTTCTTACCAAAAGCAGTAACTATTGAGTAATCTGTGCCAAAAGCCTAGATAATAAATTTTCATATCCTTACCTAGAGAAATCATGGATTCCCCATACAAAAACTTTCACCCCTATTTCACCCCTTATTTTTAGGTTTCCGTATCCCTGTACGGAAGCCTATTACTAAGCCTCCGCAGTCTGTCTGTCCGTCCGTCCGTTTGTCTATCCGAGGGCTGTATCTCTTGAACCGTAATAGGAAGCCCGTTGAAATTTTCACAGAATATGTGTTACTATAGCGGATATAACAACAAATAAGCGGAGCTAGGTACAACCAAAGAGTTTGTAAACTCTTTGGACCGGAGTAAAACCGCAAACAGGAAATTACAATCTTACACGTTCAACCCCACATGAAAAATCCAGTATTTCCGTTTGGGCCACGGGGCTCACCGCTCACCGGTGAGCCTTTCCTTCCTGAACTATTCAGGTCATGGGGGTCACCGGTGAGCCGCGTGAGAGGTCCTACGTAAACGCTTCCTACAAGCCACAGAGCGCAGCTACAAAGCCAATATGGAAGTGAGCCGCATGGCCTTGTAGTCGAAGCGGACGGCGTGGTTTTCAAATCCAATAGAAACTTGTAGTTTTTTATTAAGTTAATTTTAACGATGCTAGGGCTGCTCTTAACGATAAGGTAGAAAATAATATTTTTATTAATAGAATTAATAAAACCAGAAAATAATAAGAAAATATTCGTCAAAATAAAAATGAACATAATATTTTCTTCATTACCAAATAAGAAGACATTATTTATTACGAAAATAATTTATGAAATTGAACAAAAGAAAATATTTATGAAATTGAACAATCACAACATTATGACACTTCAGTATTTAAAATAATCAATCATCTTAACCCTTTGGCTCTTAACCATAAACAATAAAGAATTATCCGTGAGTCTTGTTAAAACAAGGCAAACAAAGGAATGGTTTAGTTGGGCTGCTTTGGCAATAAGTGGATACTTTTTTCGACTTGGTTTTAGCCTGTTTGCTACCCATTATTGGTACGTTCTTTGCATAACATTGGTGACATGTACTTCTCACTTTTCTGGCCAATCCCTCTTTCCTTTCCAGAGTGTGTTTAATTCTCTTCCGTCTTTCTATACGCATTTCATCGTCGCTATCCTCACTCTCCGACAAAAGAATTCGAAAGCATCTTCTTTTCGTTGGTTGAACTACGTCTTCATAGAATCTATTCCGAAACTACGGTTCAGAAGATCTATCTCGATGTTTTCTAACTGCGTTAGCGCTTCTTGTGTTAACTCGAAATCTTCAAAATAATCCATTTTTGGCGAGAAAAGCGTAAAACATCCTCAATTGTCGACGCAGCCGGACCGGGATTGATCGCTGCGTCCGCGGCGCGCGCGCAACGGGTGGGCCGCGGCGTGACCCCGCGGCCCCAGCCAACAGAAAAATACAAATCCTTCATAGGAGGCCACACGATCCACCCATGAGCCTTTTGCTATATCTCGAAAATTAGACGGTAAAAGTCGCAAATTTTTATTTTCCTTACAAATTACCGCATTTTATAAACTTTGTGATGAAAATCTCAAGTTGATGAAAATTACGGATATAATGAGTTTGGCTTGGCCCGAACGGAAAAGTACGCTAGGCCCACCGGTGGGTCGTATGGCGTTCAACGTGTTAATTGTGGGCTGATTTTGAAAATTCTTTTTTTGTTTGGTAGGTATACTTCAGAGGTGCTCCCATTGAAATTTTATTGAAATTGATTGAGCGGTTTATGAAAAAGCAACAAAATACTATTGGTGTGTGGTTACCTTCAGCAAAACTTTTGTGATGTGGACTTTTTCAGCAATTTGCAGTTTGACACATTTGAATAATTCTGTACCACTTCAACCGATTTCGATTATTCGATTTCGATTATTGTTTTTTATGTAATATTGTTTTAAAAATATAAAACCGACTTAAAAAAAAATTAACTAGAACTAAAAAGTATTAAATAGGTACCTAATATTTTGAAATTTTCTCTGTCATTGTATTGAAATACATGAATCGATATTGTCATTCATATTCGGACCCTTGTTTCATGAATATTCTAAATTTGAAATCTTTTCCGACCGGCCAGATGCGCTTAATATATTATAATACGAGTACGAGTACCATCGAGCTGGTCTGATGACGGAGACGGAAGGTGGCCATAGGAACTCCTAAACTACACATGATAAACCCATCGTGTTTGGGCTCGTTGAATTTGTCTTCACGAGCAATTTACTTTAGACCTAGGAGATTCTCAATTCGACAGTATGTTTTCTTTTTTTGGATGTTTGTTACGCGATTACTCCGTCAATTATTGTGGGCCAAAGACATTAAACCCACCCTTTGTGGGCCGATTTTGAAAATTCTTTTTTTTTTTTTTGAAAGGGGTAACCATGAGGTGGTTCCATTTTAATTTGGTCGAGATCAGATTGGAAAGCGAGGCGGAATCGCGAGGCCGAAGGTCGAGCGATTCCGCCGAGTACATTAATAGCAAAAAATTTCAAAAAAAAAACTGTGAAATAAAAAACTATTTAAAAAAATATATAAAAACCGCCTTCAAAAATGTATGAAATAAAAAAAATCGAACCCTAGAGTTGAAGGCGGTGCTAAAGCAAGCAAAAATGATACATGAAAGAAAACATGCGCGGATGATATCCTTTGTGATTTGTGTTTTGTGTAGCCTTCTTTAGCACCGCCTTCAACTCTAGGGTTCGATTTTTTTAATTTCATAAATTTTTTAAGGCAGTTTTCATATTTTTTTTTTACATACAATGCTGACATTATTAGAATGAAGAGTGACGAGTATTTGTTTAACTGTTCAACTAAATAAATACGTTCTATCCACAGAGCACGGAATACCGCGCGCGCGCGCGCGGGGGTATTCCGTGCTCTGTGGATCTATCTATTAAAAGCGCACAAACAGGAAATTACAATCATAATAATATTTTGTTCCGTATACCAAATTATTTTCAAAACATTATTTTATTTTATTTAATTTGATAAGAAGTGTTAGTTTAATTGTAAATTGTCATAATTTTATTATTCAAATATAATTAAAAATTTTGGAATTTACATAAATAATGTTCTTTATAAATATAAATGAAAGCGCCATCTTTTGTCTAGTAGCAGTAATTCTACAGCCTAGTGGCAATTAAAGGTACCTAGATACTGTTGTATTTCAACTAGATAGCGCCCTTAGTATAGAAGTATTAACAAACATTAACGCCACCTGTTTGTTTTACGACAACATCAAGAAAAATTATTAACGCCCTCTGTTGGTTTTACGATTTACAACGTTACCAAATTTTTTATATGGAGTGGTCTATCTGTCCCGACAGGGTTATAAAATCAATGGATCGCTCAAGATGCATAGATACAGTCTTGTGCTGATTGACTTAGGTCCTTCAATGTACTATACCGAGCCCTCGATCGCTTGCCATGGTCGCGATGAGTCGACAGTATTTATTTATTTATTTATTTATTTATTTATTTTTTATACTAAGCGCGACATGTGGCGCCGAGTCACCCATAAGGCGACGCCCATGGACATTCGGACGCAGGCGGGGGCTGCGAATGCCATGCCGGCCTGACAGGTGCTCATTCACGCCTCTCTTGAAGGACCCGAGACTATATACTTGGGGGGGAAATATGTGGGCAGGTAGAGCGTTCCAGAGTTTGCCGGTTCTGTGGAGAAAGGATCTGCAGAACCGATTTGTACGCATTCGCGGTTAGTCCAGCGTATAGGGATGCAATCCCTGCCCAGTGCGCGTTGTACGGAGGTGGAAAGGGGACGCCGGAATCGCGTTAAACAGCTCCTCCGAGCACTCCCCGTGGAATAAGCGATAGAACACGCTTAGGGCGCCGACATCCCTACGAAGTTGCAGCGGTTCTAGATCGCGGGACACGTCGGGGTCATCCACTAGTCGCACGGCTCGACGCTGGATCGAGTCCAAAGGCGCAAGCTGGTATTTGGCTGAACCATCCCACAGTACTCCAAGCAGGACCTAATCTGCGATTTATACAGAAGGAGCCTTTGGCCCGGCGTGAAGTACCGTCGAGCCTTATTGAGTACGCCTAGCTTTTTTGAGGCCAGCTTGGCCTTGCCCTCGATATGGCGCCGGTAATTTAGGTCGTGCGACAGTTCGACTCCGAGGACCCCGAGGTGGTCGCTTAATTTAAGCGACGTGCCTTGGAAGGAAGGAGCTGGTGTGAACGCCGCTCTCTTCGCACTGAACGCGCAAACTTGTGTTTTTGAAGCGTTGAACTCGACCAAATTGCTACGGCCCCATTCGGAAATAGAACGAAGCGTTTGTTCGAGTTCAGACACAAGTCTTCGCCTCTTTTCATCCACAACTTCTCGTCAGGCTGAAGGGTGACTGGTATAGGATCCATGTGCTGTACTGTCATCCGCATAACAATGTATGTTGCCGAGTGGCAGCATGTCATTGATATGCAGAAGAAACAATGTGGGTGACAGCACAGATCCCTGCGGTACGCCGGCATTCACTGACATGGCGTGCGACGAGCAACCCGTCCACTAGGACCTGAATGCTACGCCCATGTAGGAAGTCGGCGACCCAGTCGCATAGGCCAGAAGGAAGTCCGTACGCCGGAAGCTTGCCCAGGAGCGATTTGAGCCAAACCCTATCGAATGCCTTGGCAATATCAAGGCCAATTGCCAAGTATTCACCATGTCCTTCAAGCGATTCCCCCCAAAGGTGAGTGACGTACGCTAGGAGATCACCAGCGGATCGGTTTGGCCGAAAGCCATATTGCCGATCGCTGATGAGGTTATTTGTCTCCATGTACGCCATGAGCTGGGCGTTGATAATACGCTCCATTACCTTGCAGAGTAGGGAGGTAATCGCTATAGGTCGGTAGTTCGAAGGGTTTGAGCGGTCGCCCTTTTTCGGGACCGCTTGAACAAATGCAGATTTCCAGGCTGCCGGCATACGGGAAGCAGAGTAAGAGAGGCGGAAAAGGCGCGTTAGCACTGGAGCCAGCTCGGGAGCACACCGCACTGAGCGAAACGTCGGTCGAAACGGCTATGTAAATAGTTCGTGTTTTGCGTCCAGTTCAGTGTAGCCGGCGCGAAATGAAGGGAAGCACTGACATGGCACCTAGTTCACCCGGTGTTATGGGCTGACATCACGGATGTTGTAGGTGATGTAGCCAACCGTGTGAAGTTTGCATAAAAAAAAAAAAAAAAAAAAAACACCGTTTCAGCACCAATGCAGGAATCCTATCCGGCCCACTCGCCTTCCTGGTGTCTAGGGAGAGAAGCTCCGCCCGCACAGTTCGTTGTCGGAACTGTACTTCCGGCATAGAGTTCTCACACCTAGTTATGGATGGAGGGATGGCACCCCCATCGTCCAGGTTGGAGTTCCCCGCAAAGAGAGACACCAATAAATCGGCTTTCTCCTTTGCGGAGTGGGCAAGTGAGCCCCCAGGACACTGCAGTGGTGGAAGTGAGGAGCGGCAAAAATTCGATTCGACAGATTTATTTATTTAATACCTATGTTTTATAATTTCATATAAAATATATTACAAATGCCGGATTTATTGCCAAAGGCAATTTGTCAACCACTCTATTGAAATCGTTTAAAAACAGTATTTACATAAAACACTCTTAAAAACTAATGAGTTTTTATGTTCCTTCCAAAGAGACATCATGGACGCCTAAAATATTACGTATACGTACATGAACGAACGTAGATAAAATATAAACTAACACAGTAGATAGCTCAGTTCTGCTACTTTGCTGTGCTACTGGGCAGTATGTTGTGTCGCACAAACACATCAGACACACGACATACCTATAAACTTGTACTGTTGCTTACAGGTACGCATTGCCTTCGCCTTTGTGTCGGGCTAATGAACTTACATTATATTGTTACTTATATTATAAACTTGGAATAGAACTACTGATGCGCGATGAATTGTTGTTTGCGGGAGGGCAGAGTGAACTGACTGTGCTCGAACGCGAGGAATGTGACGTACTGGCTGCACTGCACTGGACACGGTTCATTAGGGACCATCATGCCCAAGCAACATCATTAAATCTATGAGACGTGCAGCAAGAGAGCTGACCTTCCAGAAACTTTTAAAACATGGGTATTCAAAGCGTTTATTATAATGATCACTTCTTACCTTGCTAGGTGGTAGGGTTCAACCCGCCCGGGTTGGTACCACCGCACTGAATAAAACGTCGGTCGAAACGGCTATGTAAATAGTTTGTGTTTTCCGTCCAGTTCAGTGTAGCCGACATGAAATGAAGGGAAGCACTGACATGGCACCTAGTTCACCCGGTGTTATGGGCTGACATCATGAATGTTGTAGGTGATGTAGCCAACCGTGTCAGTCTCCATTAAAAAAAAATTAAATACTTATTTAATATTATAGAAGTGAAATAAACATATGATTTAATGCACAACTTAGAATACTTATGTGGTTCTCATTTTCATTTTATTTTCATCATTGAAATAACTTACCTGCTTCTATCAGACTAAGTCGGTACTGCCTGCCACCGCCGCTTGTAGCGAGCACCGTCACTCCTTTCGCTGAATATATTGCATTCGGTACATTCATTTAGAAGTTAATAATATGCAAGAGCGATCCCTCGACTTGTGCTCAACAATGAAAGCGCGGTTTTGCAGCGAAACGATGGTTTAATATACATTCAATATTACATTTTTATGAGATAAAGCGAAAAACTAAAATACTTACAGCAAGTCAAGATATTAAAGGGCTACCTATATCTTTTTGTAGGAAGAGGCCTATGTCCAGCAGTGGACCGATACAGGCTGACGATGATGATGATAAAAGCGAAAGTGTCTGAACTTCTTCGTAGTAGAGACTATTCTTTCTACCAAGCATTAAAATATGTTTCAGCAATCTTATTAAGTAAGTGAAAAAGGATTGAAATTATTTAGGAGCAGCTATTCGGAGAGGTAATATGTAGTTCCGCCGTAGTCGATACATTGGTCATAGACATGATGTCGTAAAAATATTTTTATGTAGAGCTATCTATATTTTGCACCTCTGCCCGTGCATGTCGTAAAATGCGACTGAGGGAAAAGGACAAGATGCCGTGCTAAAGGGCGGCCGGCTAGCCCCCTCTCACCTTGGCTCGGTCTTTCCACCGAGACAGCTGCAGCTGGTGGGTTTTCGTGCGTTGCTTGCTGCTTGATAGTTATCCTGTCCTAATGTTTTGCTAAACGTGGTGGTCGGTGTTGTTCTGTAATTTACAGGAGTACTTGTATCCAGTGGCGGCTCTGGCCAATGAATTTTAGTGAGGCACCACCTACATAATAGCATTTTATTAATGTTGTCTTGCAGTTTTTATTTCGAGGACAGGACATGCCCAAAATCTAGCAATAAATAAACATCCATGTTGATTTTTTTTTTCTTTAACTTCAAGATAATTAAGTGAGGCTGCGCCTCACTTGCTTCACCTGGGGAACCGCCACTGCTTGTAGCACAATGCCGATTTTCTCTTTTAGTTCTTTTTACCGTGTTATGTTAAGGATTAATTAAGAGAAAATAAAAATCATTTCTTTCTTTCTTTCTTTCTTACTCTGCTTACTCCCATTGTCGGGATACAGCGTGTGATATGTATGCTATCTACATTTTTCTATATTTACATGGGTTGTGCCAGAAGTGTGGCATTATAAAATTCGTTTCATTTTCTATAAAAAAAAAAAAATTAAATTCGTTTAAATAGGAATAATACATGTAATATCTACATAATCACTGCAGGGTTAACAGCTAAATGTAACAAAGATATAGGCAGCCCTTTAATATCTTGACTTGCTGTAAGTATTTTTTTATTTCATTTTTATTTATTTGTATTAGAAAACATACAGCCATTCACAATATTTTTACACTTATTTTTTTTATGCCTGAAGTATGGCCAATTACATGTTTCCCTGATTAGTTTTTATGTATCTGTGCGTAGGCCATAAACTTAGGTGTATAAAGGTAGGTACAAGTACGTAAGTAAGTAGGTACAACCATATAAAATAACTATTTTCATATTCACGAGTATCTCCTCAAAAGCTATTACACGTTATTTTGATCTGATTCATTTTTCTCAGGTGAACTTGAAATCATAAAAGTTTACAATACAACATCCAGCCTAGCCTAGCCTCGCCTCGTGTCCCTGGAGGCTCTCGCGCTAGTTCTAACTCGATTTCATACATTTATTCATGATATTCTATTGCGTTGCACGAGTGCACTTCGAGCAACAACCTACACGTGTCCGTTTGATTGTCAATGTCAAGTCCTGATTGAAATACGGTGGTGACAGTAGCGCATCTAGGGCGATAAGAGCGGAGGGCAACAGGTGAATAGGGCGCCTGGTAAATAGGTCGACAGGTGGAAGGGCGATATATGGTGGAGGTGACCCCCTATCTTCTCTAACTGAATTGAATGTGGAGTCTATTAATGCGCATATAAAATGGTAAATTCAGCACCTGTTCTAAGAATGTTAAATAAAATTTTAGATGATTGGTATATTTTGCATTTAATATTAAATTAAATTTAGATGGTAGGTATCTTTCTCAGGATGAATGGATTGCACCATCTCCGTGCAAAATTGTATCGAAATCTGTTCAGCGGTTTAGGCGTGAAAAGGTAGGTAACAGACAGACAACAGAGTTACTTTCGATTTTTTTAATATTAGTGTGGATGAAACCAAAGAGAATATAACCACTACAATAAAACAACAAGAAAACAACAGTTATCCTTTACGTAGTGACACGTAAAAAGTGAATATGGATTAAAACACTAGTTTTAATGAGTTCTTTGTTGACACTATTCACTGTACACGTTTTATTCGTATTAATTTTCGCGTATTAATTTGGAATTCAAATAAAAAGCATATTGGTTTATCTATCACGCCAATACAATTTTAAATAAGTAATAACTAAATAAAGTAAACTAAAGAAGAAATTTGATAGTAGTAGTAGTACCTAACCTAATAGAGCTTTGTATTATAGCTTTGTTTAATTCAACGCAATGCATGTGGCGCCGAGCCACCCATAAGATATCTAACGACGCACATGGGCATTTTGGGGGGCGGGGAGGGGGAGGGGGTTCCGAATGCCATACCGGCCTCTCTCTCTCCTCTCTCATAAAGTTTGTCATATGAGGTAAATAGAAGGTGCATATAAATCTACTATCCCCAGTCCTAAAATAAATTCACTTAGTTTCTTCATGTGTATGAATCATTTAGGAGCAGCGAATCAGAAAGGTAACAATTTCCTCCGTTTTCGGAACTTTGCACATGGATATGATAACGTAAACGTATTTTTACTTAGTAGTGTATTGTAATGAAGGTTATTTATATGCGGTGACTCCGAAGTGTGGCACTTTAGATTAGTTTTATTTTTTATACAATTTATTAAATTACGGTGAAGCACAATAAGAAATTAATTTTACCGTTTTACGACACTCGATACTCGTAGAGGTGCTACACATAAACTCTAGAGTTTCTGCGGCTCATTCGTAGCTTGTTGCATCATTACCACCGGTCAAAGCGAAACTTTCCTTTGTCAAATCAGCCAAGAAGCAATACAGCTGTACTTACTAAGTTAGGTTTAAGCAGTGAAAAGCGGACAAGGTGGCAGAATCCTGAAATGACAAATGAACGGACATAATTCTAGGACACTTTTAATAAGAGTTTACGACAATTTTCAGATAGTTGTACGACGATCTTAGTGGTCTAAGAAAGTCCATGAAGGATCTATTTAAATTTAACAGGAAATTATTTTGAAGTTAGATTTATGATTTTACTAGCTTTTATCCGTGGCTTCGCATTAAGTTACTTTTTACTCACAACACAGGCCGGCGACGACGCTCCGTTATGATTTATCAGTGAAAACATTATGTAAGTAAATCAATAAAGTGGTTCTCGAGTTACAATATTCATATATTAACGTACGTTACAAGGCCGCCGCCGGCGGTCGCCCGTGGAAATTTCGCTTTATTTGTTAGGATTAATAAATACAATTCAATCTAAAAATATGTTTTATTGTACACCATAAAACATGGAATACACAAGGCGGGTTTAATTGAATGCAGTATTCTTTACAAACTAACCTTTGGGAAGTGGAAAAGCGCGCGGAGCATACTCGTAGATGTTGTCCACAAAACTCGTAGAGGGTCTACGTTACTCCCAAAGTGTTCATATTACTAGTAAAAGGCATTCAGAAACTCCAAGGAGGATGTGTAGTGGTTGTACTTCTACAACCTTCAGACTATCAGGGTCTACAGAAATCGTAGGAGCTTTTTTATAGACAACCGGCGCGGTTGGCTGTGCCCAATAATTCAACGGAAGAAGAAGACATAGCCAATAACGCCACTCCTCGCGAAATCACTCTCAGAGATTCGCCATGCCGGCTAGGCGGACAAAAAGGTCGTCGTCTAATAATAATAAAAACGATATACCTGTAGACGACACTCGTAAATAGGTCTACACAACTCTGAGAGGGTCTACGATACTCGTAGAAGGTCTACGACACTCGTAAAGGAGTCTACAGAACTCTAAGAGTGTTTACGATACTCGTAGAAGGATCTACGACGCTCGCAAATTAGTCTACAAAACTCTGAAAGGGTCTACGACTACGATACTCGCAGAAGAATCGAAGACACTCGTAAAGGGGTCTACAAAACTCTGAGAGCGTCTACGATACTCGTAGAAGGTTTACGACACTCGTAAAGGGGTCCATAAAAATTCTGAGAGGGTCTACGATACTTGGAGAAGGTTCTATGACACTCATAAATGGGTCTACAAAACTCTGAGTGTGTCTACGATACTCGTATTTTTACACACCAATTAGCAAAAATCGGCCAAACCAAAAAGTAAATTCATGTCAAATAATTGCTTGTCAAATATTCGTTAGAATTGTATTAAAACGAATTTAGTTACTCAGTAAATAAAGATACAATTGTTAAATAAGCTTTTATGATTTTCTTTTGAACCAGTCCGCGCCAGCTGCGTTCGTTCTGCTGCTATAATCGCCTTAACATACGCGTTAGAAATATTTCCCGAGAGAAAATATCCAAGAGTAAAGTTGAAAGCGTCGAGAAACATTGCTGCTAGCCGCACGTTGGCAAAAGTCAATGGCAAAACTTTGTCTACGCGAACAGCTTTATTTGAAAATCTACTCTTAACGGTGGGGTCATGAATAGGAGATTTTGGTAAATTGTCCATTTATCTAGTTATATGTTTTATTAACCCCTGACGAAAAAACAGGGATGTTATAAGTTTAACGTGTGTGTATGTGTGTATGGGTGTGTCTGTCTGTGGCATCGTAGCTCCCAAGCGGATAGACCGATTTGGATGCGGTTTTTTTTAATATCTTCTTTATCGGCCGTCCTCCCTCGTGAACTGGTAGATATAATCGGTTGCAAGTCAGACTTTTTTTGGTGTGCTTGGTAAATATTGAAAAGCTTTCTGATTTTAATATCAATTCTTCAGCTCACTGAGATAATAATTGATAACATTAAATGTGTATAATAGAACCGGAGCAGTATTTCTGCCGTTAAGTTTCGATTTCAGAATTCTTCTATTTAAATATTGCAATGTCTTGTTGATCGCCGTAGGAGTGCAGAAAATATAATTTAAACTATCGGATATATTTAGACTCCTTTTTTTTCTAAACAACATATAAATATCAAATAACATCTAATAATAAGTACGAGCGAGCACCTCTCATAAAGATGATGGAGGGATCCTACGAGATCAGCCGCATCACCCCTGCATCCGCGCTCGACGTTATACGTCAAAATAGTGACGTCAAAGATACCGAGCGATTGAAGAGGGTAGACTACATGTTCAACAGCAGATTTGAAAGACTCAAGACTCAAAAGCTGACCTACGTATCGACAGTTCGTTCTTCCGCTTATAAATATACATTGAATGTTATACCTTAAATCATACGTTACGAATCCGCTTGGGATAAAGATTTCATGAAATTTAATTGAAAGGCACACATTCCTTATATTTTAGGTTTTTTTCCATAAAAAAAAAAGTTTTTCTGATATTGAAGTAAAGATTTCCCTGAATTGATCTGTTTGTAAATAATTCTAAAGTTGATCACCCGCAAAAGGTTTCATTGTAATTGTCTTCTTGGGCGCCGCACACGAAATCACATTAACGCAGCACAAGTAAAATACATTATATCTCACCCTACCTCCCTCAAGGGTAGCCAAGATATTAAATTTATGTTTTCCAAGAAACTTTCTATGTCCATTGCAATCGTATCTCCCTTACCAAAAACTCGGCTGTAATGGAGGAAAAAGTAATTTGAGAACGGTGGAAATAGTAAGCTCCTTTAAGATCGCTCCTAATAAAAAGAATTGTTATTTAAAAAGAGTGACAGAAAAGAAAATTGTTAGTCTTTTGAAATAGGTACGTCTCCAATGGATATCTTTGCAATACTTCAAACGTATTGTGGCTTGGGTAGAATAACTAGGATCTATCGCAAGCTGAAAATTTCCCAGCGCGGAGCATGGCTTGGAGTTGCTCCATGACTCAGATTCTATGTAAAACCGCATGCTGCTTCCCTTCTATTAGTGTTGTAGGGTTTCACCTGTCCAGATTGATAACACCATTTTCCGTTAAGTTCAGCGTAGCCGTCACGTATAAAGGAAAATACTGACATGGTACCCAGTTTCTACAGGACTAATGTGCTGTATGGTATGTGTATGTGTATGAGGGTGTGGATGTGTATGTGTATGTGTATGAGGGTGTATGTGTATGCGTATGCTTTCGTGTATGTGATGTTTTTAGGGTTCAGTATCCATCGTACGGGGCCCTATTACTAAGCCTATGCCGTCTGTCTGTCTGTCTGTCCGTCTGTCCGAGGGCTGTATATCTTGAACCGTAAAAGGTAGCCCGTTGAAATTTTCACCGAATATGTGTTATTATGCCCGACATAACAGCAAATAATAAAAATAAGAAAAAGTAAAAAAATCACGGGGGTCGCTATATAAGAAACTAAAATGTATGCGCGCCATCTACCGAAAATAGTATGAAGCATTTTAACTAATCATGAATTTTAACTAATATGAAGCATTTCATAAAACACGCTATAGATGGCGTGAGTGGCGCTGACCATGACATGCCCATACGGAACCCTCGCAATTGGCCATTTTTTTATGTAAACCAACATGGGTTGCTGTTCCGAGGGACTAATGGTGCAGTCGACAGAGCCAAAAATACCATGATGCGCCATGCCAGCAGATTTGCGAACTGTCGCTAGGCTGTCTAGCCTGTTAATACGACGTTTGAAGACACCCGGCTTAAAGGATTCGGGAGACACTCGCCGGAAGACAGTTCCACAACCTAGCGGTACAAGGAACGTAGGTATGTGTATGTATATTGCATCTGTATATGGTTTCATACAAAATAAAACCTGAAGGCTTACCTTAGCATCGGCCTTCCTGTAGCCGTCGAAGATCCTCCATATGAACTCAGGTCCGGCGGCTCCCGTCTCCGCCCCCAGGTCGAAGTGCTCGAGGATGGGGTTGCCCTCGAGCGGGGGCGGCGGCAGCGGGGGCGGCGGGATTAGCTCCTGCTGCTGCTGCTGCTGCTGCTGTTGTTGCTGTTGCTGTTGCTGCTGCGACGACTGGCTCGTTACAACCACTTTTATCTTCGACATGATTCCCGCCATAGCGGAAATACAGCCTTGCCACGGGCAGAGAATCTCCGCAGCTGAAACAAGAAAATAGGTATGGGTGAAAATACTATTTATTTGACCTATGTACCTACATGCGTGTGTTGAATGATATCAGATATCAATATTTGCTAAGTCCAAGCTAGAAAATAGTTCGAAAATTTTCCGTCTAGTTCAGTGCAGCCGCCACAACGAAAAGGAAGTACCTTCATGGTATTAGTTCACCAAGGTGCTTGATACTTATCTTGTCCTAATAATTTGCTAAATGCAGTGGTCGGTGCTGTGCTGTAATTTACAAGAGTACTTGCAGCACAACACAGACTACCCTGCTTACCCCGATTGTCGGGATGCAGCGTGTCGTATATTATGTGTACGTATGTACTTTCGGGATAGACGTTACAACTACGAATCCTTTACATAGAAAACATGTTATAAAGTCTTCTATATACATTCCAACGAATTTACTCGCAGATCAGGACACAATTTTCGTGTTTAATTATTTAGCTACTTAATTAGGTAACATTGTGTGAAATCATAGTACAAAAATGCTAGTGACTCTATATTAAAACATATTTATATTTTTCAATGTTTATATTATTATTACGTGTGGGGTTATACCGTGTGGGGCCGGTACTTAAAAAGAATATCCCCACTGCATCTCTCCCCATGCATGTCGTAAAAGGCGACTAAGGGATAAGGACAAGATACCGCGCTAAAGGGCGACAGGCTCGCCACCTCTCACCTTGGCACGGTACTTCCACCGAGTCATGCAGCAGGTGGGTCTTCGTGCCTTACTTGCTGCTTGATCGATTGAATCTTGTTCGAATACTTTGCGAAACGTGGTGGTTGGTGTTGTAATTGACCAGAGTTCTTGCAGCACAACACCGATTACTCTGCTTACCCCGATTGTCGGGATTTAGCGTGTGTGATATGTATGTATGTATATCTCTTTATTCACGTTCTTATAATATATTACATTAATTTTACATAAATTTTACAAAAAGTAATAAAAATACACAAAATTAATATAATGTAAATAAAAACGGTAATTTCCGCCGGCGGCGGGAGGCAGGCCTCCAAGCACACCGGCGGGTGCAGGCCGTGGCTACGGAGCTCTCCGAGACGACGCGAGGCAAGCTACGAGCTATGTATATTATTATTACGTCCTTTCTTACTCAGCATCTTCTCTTTTCATTTGGTGAGCCTATACTGTAGTGCCATAGAAGCACCTTCACATAGTTTAATTAAACATGCCATATTTCAAAAATAATAATAATAACATCGAAGCTAAGAAGAAGCTCTCGCTGAGTGGTTGGGTCAAGGGCCAGATCCAGAAGGCAGCCCTGCTCGACACTGCGCGTATAGTACGGAGGTTTCTCTCTTTGGGACCCGACCATATCGTTAGCCTAGGCTCGCCCCGCCCCGCCCGGTGGTGGAAACTCCGTTTGTTTTTATATAATGTTAGGTTTTAATTTAAAAAAAATTAAAATTTATATAAAAAGAAATGTGGGAATGAACGGATAAAAAAACATCGATAAAGATATCTTACTTAATAAAAATAACTTCGATTTTAAACAATTGTTTTTACATTTGTATGTGGGGCACAATTTGCAACGGTATTTACTTTTAGTTGTCGTGTCAATGAAAAGCCTTTCACGTCGAAAATAATAGCCCTATTATTTACACAACTTTAACTTCTCAATTACTAAGCACATTAAATCTCTAGCAAAACTTTGTTATGTACTTAACTACAATTAATAATTCAGTGAACCTACCGGTGAATGAAGTTCCATTATTGTGCGAAAACGTTTGCCCTAAATCAGCTTTCTCCGCGGTGTGACATGTTTATGTAGGTACTCTTAGGTATAGGGGGTGGCTTTTCATGTTTAGAGAGCAAAGTAAGCACGGACATCGAAAGCTTCTTTGAGAGGAAATTACTCCCTCGACATCTTTGCGCCTCCCCTGAATTCATATTAACTTGTATGAAAATTTGAATTTTTCACTAATAACTTAATATGTAAATTTTATATTGTCTTTGTAAAATGTTTTTGGAGTAATAAAGTATTATTCTTTATTTCACATTTTTATATAATACATTTATATTAATTTTACATATATTATAACTATAAAAAGTAATAAAAATACACAAAATTAATACAAACATTAAATAAAAACGGTAATACCGCCGGCGGCGGGAGACAAGCCTCCAAGCGCGCCGGCGGCGGGTGCAGGCCGTGGCTACGGAGCTCTCCGAGACGACGCGAGACTAGCTTCGAGCGATGGGTGGTGTTACTAGACACGTAGGCCACCACCACCCCCATCCCGGAAAGCTCCGTATCCGCCGGACTGCACGGCGACGTCTCGTCTCGCAGCTCTTTTAAACGTCCTCATCTTCGCGCGCGTCTCCTCATGGGTGCACTGCACCACCGGTATTATTATTATTATTTATCGAAAAGAAATATAAATGTTCACTGCATATATACACTTTATACATTTGCTTAAAAATTAAACTAATTAATGGTAAGTAATGGTCGCATATTTATTTACCTCGTTTTAAGAGTTTTCGATAGTTTAGTTTTGAATAAATATTGAGCTCATCCAGCCAATTATTTATTTAACATTATCTAAATACATTAAGAGTACATAGGTTAGAAGTAAAACAATAAAGTTATCCAAACTTCTTATTAATTTATCCTAATTAGATGGCCGAGAGTTTATAATTTCATGTCACGTACAGACATTTCACCCTGCGAGGTTTTAAACGACCCCAGGCCTCCTTAATTGAATGAAATGAAACGAAAATAAGTGTATTTGCTCATCTGATTGTGTCTGTAAAGTATATGTACACCTATTATTGTAATTATATTGTATTATAATTGTTATAAGCAGCACCTCGCGTCGCGACATGCGGGTGTTAATCAATTAGACTACCTACTTTAGAAATCACTATGAAATGGCAAGAAAAACAATTCACAACAAATCGGTACATAGATTTTAAAATGTTCGCAAAGAATCACGTTTATTTGATTACCTATTTTTATAGAAACTGTCATGATCGGTTGTTCACATCATCAACTACGCATGTTTCTGTTCGAAAGAAAAAAGGCCCTTTTGGTCGTGCCGCCTAACCACAGCCACATTGAGTTGAAAAGAATTTAAGTACATTTTTTAAGTAAATACTTGTTATTCCCACTAAGCTGTGAGTAAGTACCTCTCGCTCGCATACTCGCTAGTCTCGGCCTCGATTAATACCCTCCTCTACTGCTGATGGGCCCGGATATGTTCGGTGAAGCCATCGCAAGCTTAGTTCCACACCTTCCTTCCTAAATGTTTATTAAGCAAACATGTATGTTAAAAAAATATTGAAAACTTATTTAAATTGGATTTTCTTAACGAACCTCCTGAGCGAACCTCTTAACAAGCATTTCATCACTATCACCTGTCGATAAGAGGTCATGCAATGGACCTACCGAGAATTTTTTATCGTTCTAGGGACCTACTTACTGAAGTAACATTGCTCTAGACTACATCGCTGCGGTTACTATACTCACTCCAGGAACAGTTGGAACTTGCTAAGGCATTTAAATGCGTTGTTTAGCCTTTTTTAGTAGATTATTTCGTCGAATCGTTGTTCAAGTAGTAGGTATGTTTTGTATCTAAAATTGAACAACTTTAACTCTACGGCTAATGTGGTATGAAAATTGATAACTTCATGTAGATTGCAACGAGGTGCAAATTTTTATGTGTTCCGAAAACACGTTATGTTTTTATAACTGAGAAAGCGCAGAGAACATTTCGCACGCGGAATTTTGCGTGAATATAGCGTATTCGCGAAAAATCGCGTTTAATGATCGAGGTACTCATGCGTTCAAATAAAAGATGTCTCAATCGCAGAGAGTAGATGATATTGCAGATATTGTAGGTACGTCTCCAGTTCGTCAGGAAAACTAGAACTCAACCAAATAATACAACATTTTTCTTCGTTACAACTCGATGTATATTCGTAGCTCGTAGTAATTCACTCACCGCATCGCCAAACTCAGGATCGGACGATTCAGTCTCAATGAGTTCCAGTTGTCAATGAAACCTTACTTTGCTTTTTTTAGATTATGTACAGCTCGTCTCGCCTTCCGACTTTCTGGAACCAGCCAAGCTCTTCCATGATGACAGCACACATTTCCGGCACCCATTGAAAGTTCACTGACTTACTCTATTCCACCACTTTGAATTCACTTTTCACTGCTCCCGAGCGAAGACGATTGAATTGTTTCCTTCGCACGTACTCCATTCTCAATCTTCCGTTTGTTCCACTCGCCCGAAACTCCTCTATAACGCCACCTCAACTATCTTTCTTCTCTTTGGATTGCTTGCAAAACGGCCGAAAATGCTCACTCTCTTATATTGGTTCGCAAATGATCGAAGGTTTGTAACCAATAGCTTATGTTCACGATCATGCTGTTTTCACTATTTTTCTTCAGTAACTTATGAAAATTTTGGACCAATCTTTCTATCCTATTCCCATGCAGAGGCTCTGGCTCGTTCACTCTCGATATGTACAAAAATATGCAGTTGATGGTCTTAGTTCGGATTGCGTAATCCGAGCGTAGCCAGGTACTCTTCCTGAAGATGGACTGCACGCGCCAGTCCGAAACATCGGTTTAGGGTGAGAGGTTGTTTGTGTGACCAAATGAATGTTCAAATGCAGTCCTGAATTTCCCATTAGGCCGTATAGGCCGCGGCCTAGGGGCGGCAAACTTCAGGGGGCGGCAGATTTCCAAAGGCGCAAAAGAATATTACAAGTAACACTTGCGCTGTGGTACAGTGTAAGCCGTCAAGTTCGTGCGCGATTATGAACGCAATACTGTCAAGCAAGTCACTTGTGGATAGAGTTTTCGATCTATTTTTCGTTTTATTATGTATCTTCAAACTGTATGTTTCTTTAATAAATAAAATACCGCATGAGTGGTATTATGGTAGTATGGTAGTGGTATATTAAAGCTTAAGATTTATTAAGATTATTGTGTCTACGACACGCCAGGAAGGTTTAACATATTTCAAACAAATCTACAGTCGATATGTACGTTATGTAGAGTCGCATTAGTTAGAGGTGTGATCTGGGATTCCACATTAATGTATAAGTTCTCTTGAACATAACACTTAACAAGGCCTGCTTCATTCTACTACTGGTCGCAATTATGTTGCATCTGGTAGGTTTTATTGCGCCTCCACAATGTTGGATACAGGTGTTGCAGACTTGTATTGTATTATGAGGTCGAGAAAGTACACGTCCCGAGGGAAAGTGCTGAACAGCGGCAATTTTATTGCAAAAGGCTACTTTTACGCAAAGTGCCGCTATTCCTAGAGGTATATTTATACCAATCCTTATATATAAAGTAAATTAATGTTTAGGTTTTTTAATCGAAACAAACATGAACTAGGTACTGGGTACAATTTCTCGGTCATGATTCGTTTGTCGCTCTATGAGGGTACTAGTGCAATTAGGTACTCAGAAATTTGAGTACTAATATATTCGCCTTTACTCCAAAAATTGTAGTCCTAATTAGTTTACTGTTGGAAGCTTACTGAAGCTTTGTGATTCAATTTTCTCTAACAGGATAATACCCTAAAATGTATAAGATATTTACGTATGAAATATCTACCTTATGGATGTCGAAAGCATGTGGAAAAGTCATCTTAATATTAAATTTAAGTGCATGTAATTTAAATTTCTCCAGGCATCAAAAATTAAATTTTATTATAAAGTCCACGCTTCTGACAGCAAACATACCGTTGTAGGGTCGCGCAGCCCGCAGCGTCCTTCTCGGGAATAATGTCGTAAATTTCGGCGAGCTGTCACGCATGTCGCGAACTCCTAATTTCAAATAAATAAAAAAAACACTAAAAGCATTTTTGAGAGCCACTTTCGAAGCAATAAATAAGTATAAAATTTTAGGAAAATAACTCGTTGGCCGATAATAAATTGACGCGTTAGTGGGAACGAAGAGGGCTTCGGGATAGGACAGACAGCAAAAAAATATGCAAAATACAAGCTCTAGTGGCGAAACCGTCACGACATCTGAGTTGCATGTGACCACATCTCGTGGGAACAGCAAGTAGTGTCGATAGAATGTGGAAGCAGAAAAATTCCGTATAATTATGCACAAATTATGAGAAATGGATATTATGCGTGCACAAACTGATTACAGATGATTTACGCGAGGTGACGCTGACTACAGGCCGGCTGAGTCCAGCTGAGGGAGGCGGCCTCTGCTCCGGACGAGGCGAGGGTCTGTCAGGCCCTAGAGAGCTGCGTGGAGCTGGTGGGCTACGTCGCCCGAAGCTGACCCCTAGAGACCGGAAGCCGGAGGCCTAGAGACGGCGGTGGCGTGCGACTGCCGGCTGCCCGCGACATCTATCTGAGACATGTTGAACGGCGAGGGCGTTACAGTTTCACCAAAGAAGATAGCGCCAGTGATTTGTAGTGGAAACGGAAATGTGTGTAGTATTAATTAAAATTACGCCACGTGCAGTGAGGTAGTTACGGGAGTGCGATGCAATGGGACGAAAGACATTATAGTTATAAGCGTGTATATAGGTAACTGCAAATAAGGGAAAAATAAGGAAATGTATTTGCGTAATGTAACAATAATTAAGAATTATTCCTACAGGATACGAACTATAAATATCATGTCACAAGGGTAGTTGATGAGATATATATTAACTGGAATGTTATCCAAAATTCATACATGCAGCGACATCTATCTTGTAATTTGTGTAACCAGCGAGCCAATCGATACCCAGAGGCGTCGCCGCCTACTGGTGGATGAAGTCAACTGTATGATTTTAAGGGGCTAGCAGCTAGCTTAGCAAATTGACGGAAATGTTAATTTTGGGATACGAGTTCGTAGCACCCTCCGCTAGAGGACGCGAAAAGATTCGATTCTTTTGCCGCGAAATCAATGTAATAAAACTGTTTGTTGAGACAGCAGGAAAAACATTCATCGAACGCCGCTCGGAGGCATCACCTCTCTTTTGGAGCTCACACGTCAGAATTTGAGTTGATATTTGAGTCTGATTTTATAATTTTATTCTTTTGTTTGGTTGTGAAAGAACTACATATAGTAAAAAGCTAGCTTCAGTGAGTTTGCTGTCTGGGGCGTCGCGACTATAACGAGCTAAGTACATGGTTATTCAGACTTTCCCAAGATATATCGATCGCTTGCTTTATACATAGAGATCAAATTACAGTCATAATTCCAGGAAGCGCTGTGGAGTCGCTACTTTAACGTTGTAACAGAAAGAGTAGATAGTTTAAATGTTATTGACTATTGTTGTGTATTTCTCAAGAGATAACTGAATCTTGGGAAATTATATTTGTGTACATTTTCCGTTGCAATCGATTTATTTAGGAATTAACTTGTACTCGTGAAGTCCATTTAGGGTTGTGCATAAAGCTAAGCTTGCGCCGATTAAAATTGGTATTTTAGCAACTAAATTGATGTACTTTTAAAGTTAATAACTTGCTAATGTAAACGTTTGTAATAGGGGCTGTGAGGTTTTTCTAAGTCCTCTCTTTTCCTCACATAGGTAATTGGCCCGAGAGAGAGACAACGAACTAATAGGACAATAAACGTTATTAGTTCGATATTATCTTTTAATCGACTTACCCAACATCCCCTGTACAGAGAGATCCGTTATTATCAGAGTATTCCTTCCTTTCTGAAAGTCATAAGAAACCAAATAGTACCTGACCTCAAATTTAGTTTTAAATTAGATTCCAATTGCTATCTCGCTCTGCTCTTTTGCAAATTAAATAAGGTTTGCACCCACAGGTCAAATATAATAACACCGAGTGTGTACATTATCTATTCACTGATGAGTCTATCAAATTAACTAATAATTGGGAGTGAAAGGACTCCGGTAAGCAATTTCTCATACTGCTAATAATTAGCTATTGCATTTTCTAACACACAGCCAGACTGACACTTATTATTCTAGTGGGGAAAAAGCAAGACTGAACTAGTTACTGAGTTTTTGTTTATTTACATAGATGATGTGCTACTATCGTAGCGGAGAAATTGGTCGGACAGACTAGGCATCGATAAATAATAAAGTATATTGGATGTTTACATCTGATAGACGTTCGCCCAAGCTCTGGTACTTGGCGAAGCACCTCAGTGCTAATTGAATTACACCTGTATTTATCTCACCTGTGTCTTGTCCAATTACCTGAGGGTATCGACCAAGAGGCCGAAGGATCTATCCTTCAGTCTCATATTGAATTGCGCACACCGGACTGAGTTCATCTGATGAAACACTCTGGAATCTCCTCTTTGTGATAGCTGGGCCCGGCTAATCCAAATAAATACTTGCTGATTTTGACCTACAGCCTGGCACCGAGGCCGGTGGGTTAAGACGAAAGTACATTTATGATAAATCGATTGAACTTATAACAAACTCAGTCTTGTGTAGGACACACTGATTACAATTAGGTGCTTGCACACCATTTACACACTATTCACACACGACTAGACCAGTCTACAACTAACGTTCTATGGTCCTACGTTACACTCAGGGAGAGGAAACGCATCGCTATTATAAGTGGAAGCGCTTACGTAAAATACAATTAAGCTCACAGTTTAGAGTTGATGTACTAACTAGCTCTGCTCTCAGTTATTTGTTATATTATATATAAAAAAAAATTATCTGGACGATCTGGTTCCCCTACACCGTGCATCCTAGAACCTTGCGGTTATCCCGGCTGGATGGCAAGAGGCCCGATGGTATCACTCTGGTGCCATGGGCTAAGGGTAAGGGTAAGATCATTGATGTGGGACACCACTTGTGTCGACACATTGGCTCCAAGTCACGTTCGGGCCTCTTCAAGAGCGCCTGGCGCGGCCGCGACCGGAGCGGAGAGCCTCAAACGCAACAAATATTCAAATATTATTCAAGATTTCGAATTTGTTGCGTTTGCGGTTGAAACCCTCGGTCCGTGGAGCAGTGAAGCCAAAGCTTCTTGAAGAGGCTTGGGCCTCTGCTGGTTGACGCAACTGGCGTCCCGCAATCAAGGGCCTACTTCATTCAAAGGGTAAGCCTTGCCATCCAGCGGGGTAATGCAGCAATTAGTGTTCTAGGAACATTTGAAAATGCCCCTTTTGAGTTATTTTAATGTGTGTTAGGTAGGTTTATTTCTTTAGTTATTAGTATTACTTTTTCGTTATTTATTAAATAAATTGCAGTGCATGTTCCATTATATATACACAAATAAACCAATATTAATTATTTAACTGTGTGTTTAAACGAAATATATTCATGTGTAGGTTGATGTTAAAAAAAATACCAAACCATGAAAATTTTGTTTTTCTGAGTGACAACACAACCTATAATATTTTAATTATTAACTATACATACCTCGATATATACCTAAAAGTTTTTGTAGCGAATTTTTTTAAGGCACGTTAGGCGTGGGGACCTAACTCAGAAAAAGTGAAACGTCATGAAATGAGAATCTTTCGAATTCGAACCATTGTAAAGTTGAAAGGTAGGTATATGGCATAGATGGCGCTATCCCGATAGAAATTAAATTAATATTTGGATTAGAAATACAACAATCGAAATCAAACGGCCATAATTTGTTGAAATCTTCCCTGAATAGACGCTTCAAGAGGAAACTCTCTGGGCAGCTTTAGTACAAATGTTTTAACTCACAAAGGCGGGCGAGCCATACTATTGTAGTCAAGAACTTTAGGAAAGGAATGGACCAGACACACTTCCCTAGCGCCGCGTGTCCTAAACTTGTTGAAAACACAATTTTTTTTTTATATGGAGCGGCAACGTGTCTGCCTTGTGAACCCCCCCCCCCCCTCCCCCTGCGCGCCTGATTGCACGACGCCCCTCCCGCCTTCCTTAGCACTGGAGACGCTGCTACTGGAACTAGGCACCGCTAGTCCAATCATTTTCTAACCTTCTTGTACGTAGTTGTGACACGCACGCGACTCGGGCGACACTGAGCGCTCTCTCGAGCTTGCGCACACAAAAACAATGTGCATGTGCATCTACAGTCACAACTAAAACTAACCCGCCTTCGTGTTATAAAGCATCGGTATATAAAGGCACACGCTTGGCTCTGTTCAAGTTGACCAAGTTCCCCTTCCCCTGAGAGGATACTTTTCGAGAACTAGGTCAACTTGATCAACAATGTCCCGTCTCGCATTTTGCCACTGAATCCTCTCTACCCTTCAAGTCTACGATGAATCCTTCGTCATCGTGACTGTGTATTTGGCCGAGCGACATCATGTAGTCATTAACAAACCGCAGAAACAGCGTAGGCGATCACACGGATCATTATGGAACTCCAGCTTTTATTATTGAGTAGCCGTACAAATACCACATCCACGAAGGTCAGCCGCGCTACCGCACAAAAAGCCGGAGTTCTAAGAGAACAAACAGTTTGGTAGGAACACCGTAGGCCGGAAACATGCTAAGGATTCCACGTGACAGTCGCGATCGAATGATTTATATCTCCAAAAGCTACATATCTAAATAAATATTATTTGTTTTTTTTTATTAAACTTTAGAAAACTATATTCTGTCTGTTTTATATTTGAAATATAACGGACATATTCGAAGATTTTAGAACAAAAGAATTCAAATGGTGCGTCCAAATTGTGCAGCTAAGTTTTCACTTTCAGAGCTAACTGTACCTACACCAACGAGAGTAACGGCGTGCGAGGCGAGACACACTATTGCGATACGACGCTATCCTCTATTTGGGTTAGGTCTATTGAAATGGATTCAATTAGCCTGCCTCGCCGAAATCAAAGGCGTGTCGCATATGAGTTAACTAGGTCAAACTAGACCAAAGCAAAGTCCTCGATAATTTCTCTACTCACCCATATGAGGTAATGTCAAACATCATGTACCTATGTAGGTTTTCGGGAACTGTTTAAGTATATTAAAAATCCCGGTTAAACCAGCTTTCTAATAAAAAGCCGCCAAGTGCGAGTTGGACACGCGCACCGAGGGTTCCGTACCAACACACAATATTCTTCATATATGACATAACTACATATTTACATTTTTCCTTTATTTGTGCTTTTACCTTTACTTGTGCTGTGAGACCTTGCTTCTTGTCAAATTTCATTACTCTAGCTAGGTCATCGGTAAATACCCCATAGGTTTTGATTTTATTTGAGTGAGTTTGAGAGTATTACAATTTGACATAAATAGCCGTATCTTTTTATTATGTTGATGTTTTATGTTGAAAATGCAAGCTTCTAAGCTTGCACTTTCTATAACTTGGAGGGATCGCAGACCTTAGTTATTAATATTAATTTCAATTTGATATCTTGGCTCGTTCCTGAGAAAAAGGGTTTTGACAGACAGACAGACGGACAACAAAGTAATCCTATCCGGTATGGGACCCTATTACTAAGCCTACGCCGCCGTCTGTCTGTCTGTTTGTCCGAGGGCTGTATCTCTTGAACCGTAATAGATATCCCATTGAAATTTTCACAGAATATGTGTTAATTTATTTATTATGGTCGATATAAAAACAAATAATAAAAATAAGAAAAATTGAAAAATTCACAAGGGTTCCCATAGAAGAAACTAAAAACTGTATGCGCGCCAGTGTATGCGCGCCATCTACCGAAAAGAGTATTTTAACTAATCATGAATTTTAACTAATATGAAGCATTTCATAAACACGCCATAGATGGCGTGAGTGGAGCTGACCATGGCATGGTGATACGGAACCCTCGGTGCGCGAGTTCGACTCGCACTTGGCCGGTTTTTTCCTCCTTTGAGGTACGGAACCCTAAAAATAACTGTCTCATCTCGTAATTCAAATGCATAGTATTATCTACATAGAAATGTAAATAAAGTAACTGTTAACTGAGTTTCACAACTTTAAAAGTTTGACTGGAAGATGTACTTACAAATCGTTGCAACCAGTTCTAACTTTGAACGCCTACTTACTTACCTTACTTAGGCCCACTTGCACCAACACAAATTTAATATATAAACCAGTATAACTCGCTAAACCAGTTTAAGCTAGCACCCGTAGACTGTGGGAACCGCGTTTAAATCCATAACTCGCTACTTAACTTTAAACTCGTGTTGGTGCAAGTGGGCCTTACTTAGTTTATTATACCTAACGATGGCAGACACAAACTCCTCGGAGTCGATATATTTTATATGGACGAGGAGCCACATCTCGCACCAGTAGGAAGCGCTAAAGCTTCCGAAGGCAGCCCAACCAAGCTGAATTCGTCTCTCGACCTCCTTGTGCAGACCTCGTTTACCGTGCCACTGAATTTGACCGATTTACCTGCTTAACATACATAACATTCTAACTGTTCAACCTGCTTGAACACTTCGACTTCAACATTATGTATTTTTATTTATTTATTTGTTTGTTTTTGTGTTGTTGTAACTACTTCATGGGCATGACAATATTTCTTATTCATCGATTATAATTTATCGATTAATTCATATAACTCAGGAGAAATAAAAAAAACCGGCTAAGTGCGAGTCGAACTCGCGCACCGAGGGTCCCGTATCGCCATGTCTGATGTCACGGCTAGCGCTACTCACGCCATCTAGACGGCGTGTTATGAAATGCTTCATATTAGTTAATGTCATGCTTCATAATCTATTCGGTAGATGGCGCGCGCGCATACACTTTTTGGTTTCTTCTATGGGAACCCCGTGATTTTTTTTCTGGCATGGCGCCTCACTGAGCGTGGTTTCGCGAGGAGAGGGGTTTTTGGCTCTGTCGACTGTACCATTGGTCTCTCGACACAGCCACCCATGTTGGCTTACATAAAAACATATATATTATACTGGTGTGAAATAAATAATGTATATTCTATTCCATCCCTTCACTCTCGAAATCCCCAAATCTAGAGTCCTAACTTCGAGTCTCCGGCTACTTTCTTTTTATCCATTCTATTTTATTATTCGCATGATACTTCCGGAGGTCCGGAGGTCCGGTCGGACCCTGACAAAGAATCCGCTTAGCCATCATTAAGTAGCCGCGGCGGCTGTTGCGGACAGCCTTGTGTTGGTGCACACATAAACTCGAGTTACCTATACATACATACTTAAGTACACAATAAAGGCACAGAAGAAGAAATCGCGTCCGGCTGAGGGATGCACTGTGAATAAAGGTATACTTTTATACTGCAATATAACTCAAGCATACCTACCTAATTTTTTCACGGAACATTGTGCGCAAAGTATCGGTTCCGCTTGAGATTTTTGTTTATTACTTTCTCGAAGACAGCAAGCACCACCGAGTGCGAGGCCGAAGGCCGGATCGCGTTCAGTTATACTATTTACTTTTTTTTTAATGAGTCACAACTGTCGAACCAATCGCTGAGGGCGAGGCCGAAAGCCGAGCTGCGTTCAAGTAAAATATATAGTTTCTCGAAAACAGCAAGTCACTGTGAGCGAGGCCAAAGGCCGAACTGTGTTGAGGTAAACAATATACTCGTAGTTTCGAGCGGGGAGGCAGCACGGTGAACTGTGCGTGAATTAACATTTTTCGTTACTGCTAAGAGCCTGATGATTTTCGTGATGATATTTGGCAAGTGCATTTTTTAAACACGTTTAAATGTTTGGTGAAAATTTCATAAAAATAGAAGCAACGGTTTTAGAGTGAAATTTCCAAAATAGCGAATTTTAAATATGGTTTAAATTAAGTAAAACCATAATAAAGGAATTATTTCTCTATGAATTTTACGAAAATTTCCTTATTTCAGACAGCAATAAGGGGTGCAGTTTAATTAGTGGTAATGATGATTCTGATTGTGGATTAATGGTGGTGTATCTATTCCTCAAATTCGGTAGGAATCGAGAAATTAATTAATTAGCTTTTATATTAAAAAAATATGTAAAAAAATAAATAGTGACAAGTTCTGAAATAAGTCTAACTATGAACCCACATAGGTCATCAGGCCATCGATAGTAATATTTAAAAAATTACAATCTAGGTAACGAAGCTATAAGTGCTACAAATTTACTAGGTATCTACTGTAAATAGTTGAACAGAGAAAAGTATTTTGTTAAATAACTTTGATTTATTACTGATGTTGTAGGTGATGTAGCCAACCGTGTCAGTTTCCATAAAATAAAAAAAAACATTGGCCTTCAAGTGAGAGTTCGGTGGAGCGTTCAAATCCTGCCTGAAAAGATGGACCGGCAGTCCCCGGCATATTGTCAGCCTCGATAGCTCAGTGGTGCAGACAGTCAACTGTCGCTATTGAATGTTAAGCAACGCTGGGTGCGGTCAGTACTTGGATGGGTGACCGCTGACCGTTGGAGGCTGACCGTGGTTCGGATTCCTCGTAAAACTGTAGGTCCCTTCCCTCCTAATCTTACTTGGTGGTAGGGTTTAACCCGCCCGGGTTGGTACCACCGCACTGAATGAAACGTCGGTCTAAACGGCTATGTAAATAGTTTGTGTTTTCCGACCAGTTCAGTGTAGCCGGCACGATCAAAGGGGGAAGCACTGACATGGCACCTAGTTCACCCGGTGTTATGGGCTGACATCACGGACGTTGTAGGTGATGTAGCCAACCGTGTCAGTTCCCATAAAAAAAAATACATTATAAATTCGTTAGTGCCTGGCCGGGTGGACATTTCGACACCGTCCCGCTTCGCGGCGTCCATATTGCTAAATATGCAAATGCGAGCGTCGGTCGCGTCGAAGCGACTATTGATTGTCAACACGAGGAGTAGGGCGATTCCAGGTGTTACTTAAAGCAAGCACGTTGATATTTTAAGTAGATAGATAGATAGAAATACTTTATTGCTCCAAAACATTTTACAGTAACAAACTATAACCTACCTACAAGTACAACGCAATGGAAACAGCGTACCTTGCTACTTTTTCTCACTTGCACCTCAATAGTCTTGAATATTTGACGTAACTTCGATCCGTAACTCCGATGACACGAGTTCGACTAGGCAGGGAAACTTTTTGTTAAAGACATTTTGGAAATTGACATTGTAAACCGACATGCTTTTGAAATTTACTGGGACTTTACGAAATTCAATATTCATTCTACTCATAAATCATGTCAGTTTTCTCTGACATCGCTCTGACTCGAGGACTGAGTAGTCTCAGGGCTAAAGACTCTATGTTATAATATTTACTTATCTCTTTGTTTCGTAGTTGCAACACTTGGAGTGAGCACCCAGGGGAAAGCACAATCGAGGTAGAAATGTCGTCTGGAGTGAATGGATTATGAAATATGCAAAACTCCCACGCGCATCACCTACGGCAATACACAGCCTACCTATTGGGTTAGGTACGCGTACCTACACTATACGAGTAGGTAACATTGTACAGGCTCATATAGGCATTTGTTATAAGTAGGCAGCGGTATTATTCTCTAATATTTTAATTTATCAACAAGGAAAACATTTATTAATAAATGCTGATCACCAGAACTAATGCGTGAGATCAAATGCCCTTCACCTGCCCCTGCACCATGCCCTACACGCTTATCCCCACTCTTCAACCAAGTGCAGTATCAGGTCCTTCAAGAAGGGCATGGATCGTCGTTGTCATGTTGTCGAAATCTTAGGATAATGTCGCAAATATGTTTTTCAGATTAGCCCCTCAAATGACCATTTTTCGACCTCCATTTTTAATGCAATGAGCACTTGAATATTTTTCTTAAAAAAAATCAACAAAACGGCGCAAATTACTGAGGTCTGATTGAATAATAATAATTTTTAGATTCAAAATAGTTGCCAAGTGCGTATCAGCAATGAGGCTATAATAATTATCGAGAGGAGGGTATAATTATCTTCAATTATTATCGGCAATGAAATTTAGGGAAGCACTGACATGGCACCTAGTTCACCCGGTGTTATGGGCTGACATCACGGACGTTGTAGGTGATGTAGACAACCGGGTCAGTTTCCTTAAAAAAAATACGAATGACGTTGGAAGCGTTGCCCTCCAGCACACCCATCAGGTAATGCATCTTTTCCACAGTACTGATTGCGGCATTAACGTGAAATTAACTCCTAAACATTGATGCAAATTTTGCCGACTGTGTAATTTTACCGCCATATTTCGTCTAAATTATTTTTGATAAATTAAAATTACAATGAGAATATGACCCGCTCGGCCTTGCCTCTAAAGCACCAGTGCGTGCGTATAAAGTCTGGTATAAATGCGTTTTATCTCGTAATAAGTTTCAAATAAGGTACGTCAGGTACGTACGGTAGGTGTACGTCAGTCAACTCATGTTCGTGCTTGTGTGCATGAAATCTTCACGAAAAACATCTAAATCTCTGTACCTTGCATAGAAATAACCTAAATAAAGCATTTTAAGTCAATGGTACCTTGCGTAGACGGAAAAAATATGTAGTATGTATCATCGAAGGTAGCTTGTTTTGATTTGCTCGCCAGCAGCCTCGCCAGCCGAGATGTCACCCTCCGATTTTCGTCTCATCGCCTTTCGCAAATTGCAAATCGAGACGATATTCAACGTATGTTTTAATGCGCCATTTGTGTTAACTAAGCCACGATCAAATAACAAATCTAAAACGCGACAGCACGCTATTGAATCGGCCATACAATAATGAGGAACGTTACATTTCTGTCATTAATTTTAGTCCCTATATCAATGCCAATAGAGATTAATTTTGACTGGTTATTGTGTTAGTTCATGATCAGCAACACCGCAGCGCTAGTGTTCAATGCAGTGAAAATAGGCCCGGACCGCCATCCATCAGTCATATATCTCATCTGTGGCCATCAGGTTTTTTTTCTATTCTACAATTGAATAGGGCTTGCGATGCGAGTTGCGAATATGCCAGCCAGCCCCATAGTACCGAAAGTGCTGAATACACGGCGATACTTTTGTGTAACTCTCGATGTATACAAACAGCCAGATTACAGAAATGATAATAAGACATAAATTAGGTAAACATACCTACACTACATCGTGCCTACAGTTAAGTATGGCCATAGATAATTTCCCTGAATGGCAATTCAAAGGGAAGTCTCCAGTATGGCACCTACCTTATCGGGGGTGATATTGGCTGGTCAGAGCATGTGCTCTGATCCTCTGACTCGGCCATCCATACCGAACTACATAAAAAATTCACAGATCTCGTGCATTTCACGACCTTCGAGGTACATTGCAAATGAACTCAACAAAATTAAAAAAAAGTATTACATTTATATATTTTTTATTATTTTTCAAAAACACAAGCAGCTTAAAAAATTCAAACTAAAATTTAGACAGAAAAAGAGATAAGCTTGACATTTTGTCTAACTAAAGTAACAAATTAATAAATATCAAATATATAAATATTATAATAGGTTAGGTTAGAAGATTTGATTTTTTGATCTCCTAACCTAACCTTTAATTTAATTTATATTTAATCATAATATTCCAAAACATTATATTTATATGTAAAAATAATAAACTTTAATGCTACTATACTCAGATTAGTCCGCGCGCCGCACATGCCTTCCGCGGTATTCAAAATTCCGCCGCATAAAGGATAAGCTACAGACTAGCTAGACCGTGAGAGATAGCGAGGTCCCGTTTTTTGCAAATTGTAACCCAACTCAATACCCCGAGGGATTTTTTTCATTTTTTCGATATCGTTTTTCGTTTTCGAGAAATCGATTGATTTTTTGAAAAAAGTTTTTGACTTTTCCATCCACGTATCTGTAAAATTCATGACACCAGGGCGATGTCGCACTTTTCCTTGAAATGGGTGCCCTACCAACGCGATCGAAAAAACATTTTCAATGTTAAAATTACATATATGCACCCAGCGCCTGTCTTCTCTTCTCTTTATCCACTCTTTCACCCACACGGCACACCACACCCATATAAGTTACTCTATGCACCACACTGATTTTTATCTGCTCGGTAACCAATGTGGATATTGGTAGACATGCGAATAATGTAGATTGGTATGTCGATGCAACACACACTTATATGTGGATGTGGGTTGGATTTCTCACGAGTCAAAGACGCTATAAGTTCTTCAAGATCGGTGGATCCCCGGTACACATTAGGTGGCGGTCGTATGCACTTCCACGCATATACATAGCTGGTGAAAACAGAAGCTGTCGGCTAGTACAAAACGCTGTGGCCCTGGGCACAGGCTGTTGTTGGACTCCAGTGGCAGTGATGGCTACACCCCCTGCTCTCGACTTCGGTCGGGGGTTCCTTCGGGTGGACGGGTGGTGGCTCGGATTGGCTGGGGAAAGGCTTCAGTCTGTGTTTCCCATGGGATTATTTCGGAATAACGGTACAGCTATGGGCCTCGATCTGGCATACATGATCATTGATCACTGTACTCGCAAGAGTGCAGGGATAGACGTCTGGATTTTGTAGCCGCAAGGCTGGTATTTCTGGACATCTATAAACAAAACGTAAGAGAGATTTTATCTGATAGTATACCCATGATCTTTCTCTGCATCGACGAAGTCGTTTGATTATCAACCACGCCACTACAGCAGCAACAGCAGCAGCCACAATACGTTCGTCCATGGCGGATAACTGAGCAAAAGTGTCGGAGTGTGTACCGCAACTTGTTATGTAGAGTGAGTGTGACACCTTGTAAATGTAAGTGTCCACGTGTATACGAAGCTTTAGAGTGAGAGGCACGAATTAGGAAGGAGCGCCCTTTAAACAACATTTGGTGCAATTCACCCTTATCTTATTACAACATTATAGGTATCACTTGATCGGATGACATGGTTACCTAGTATGATACTTTGTCAGCCCCGATAGCTCAGTGGTGCAGACAGTTGGCTGTCGCTATTGATTGAGCGCAACGCTGGGCGCGGTCAGTTCTTGGATGGGTTCGACCGTTGGAGGCTGACCGTGGTTCGGATTCCACTTAAAACTGTAGGTCCCTTCCCTTCTTATCTTACTAGGTGGTAGGGTTCAACCCGCCCGGGTTGGTACCACCGTACTGAATGAAACGTCGGTCGAAACGGCTACCTATGTAAATAGTTTGTGTTTTCCGTCCAGTTCAGTGCAGCCGGCACGATCGAAGGGAAGCACTGAGATGTGGCACCTAGCGCACCCGGTGTTATGGGCTGACATCACGGATGTTGTAGGAGATGTAGCCAACGGTGTCAATTTCCATAAAAAAAATCAATAAAAGATAATAAGCTAACGGTTTCAGAACTTATACAGAATATTTATAGCATGGGTGTGGATGAACAGGTAAATATGCCTATCGTTGTATAAAAATATCGCTACAATCAAAGATTTTTTATTGTAGCGACTTTGGCTACAATCAAAGAGTATAGCTATATAACAATATTACTCTATGGAGTATAGGTAGGTACAATACAAAATACTAAGCTACAATCATTGACATGACATTGACCATGGAATTTGACATGACATGACATACAAAATGACATTTGTTTAAACCACAAAGAAAATAATCTGGTAATATGTCACACAGACAGATGACTATGTCGTCGGACCGCGACTCATTTCACACTGCACACTACCGCCACGGTCTCGCTGAACAGAACTAAAATTAGCGTTCCTGTCTCTTATTGGTCCGATTCCTATTTGATTCCTATAAACATTATTTTATTTATCTGTGGCTGACAGTTGAACTTGACACTTGACACATAAATTAGGCACAACAGGCGAGGTTAATGACGCAAGGCATTCTATTCTAACCAACCTTTGGGATGTGGGAGAAGTATATGCAGGCGAACAAGAATAGTTTGTGGCAATGTGTTAGAGTCTAACAGTTAGACTGTAAAGAAATATGTATGATACAGTATGATATGATAAACTATATACGAATACTATATGCACACTTTAATACGCATATAAATGTATATAATAAACTTGGACAAAAGGACGGAATGGACAAATTTAAAAATATTGTCAATTGCTCGCTCCTGCTAATCAGCTGTCAGTCCGTACAATATTCCATTTGTTTTTTTTTTGTAGCTGAATATTGAATGTGTGTGTATGGCACTACTTTATAAAACGCTGCGAAAAATTAGTCAAATGCAAAGGCGTAGCGCTTCAATTGGCAAATTAATGGTTTCCTTCCATTCGGTAAATATTCCACCCTACCACGGTGTAGTAAAGTAGGTATGGAATGCAATAAACATCATGTAATTCTACCACCTGTTACCTAGGTATCAAGTCGCCCGTTATAGTGTAACACGCCCTCCTCCTGAAGTACGATGCACGACGCATTGACGTTCAAGATCAAGGTTTTTTATGAAAATGTTCCCAATGCCCACTCTATAACCTATTAAATATTTAAATATCTCTTTTCTGTCAATACTCTCTTGAAATACACTTCTTGAAAGTTCATAAAGAGGTTTTATTTAACTGATAATACAACACTCTGCGAAATATTTTTCTTTATCTTTCGACATAAAAGACGTTCGTTGAATAGTTCATAGCTAATTCCTTTCAAGCCTTTATAATTTATCTTATTTGTAGAATAATTCTTTCAGAAGGAATTTGGCAGTGGGATTAATCTTTTGCCCAAATTGAACTACACTTTTTATACAAGCTAAAAACAATTCAGATTTTTAATGAAGGTTTACAAAAATCCTCTTGAGATATCTGATAGGAATTATCTCTATTAAAAACACTAAAATTATTTCATCCTCACTTTCATTTTTTTCGGAAACAAATTACCGTAACTTTTAAATAAAATTAATGTTTATCTATATTGTTATAACTATTGCTTTCAGAATTATTTAGAAATCTAAATAAACTAGGCTAAATATTTAAAATATCTAAGTAGTCACTTGTGTTTCTAATTCGTTTCAAATTAAGTAGGTACAAACACAAAAATACTTATTACAGCGCCACGCCAAGCGTATTACTCGCCCTGAGCAAATCGACCGACCCTCTACCCTGTTACAGCAACGCTGCGCCCCGCGCGCCGCCACCTCCGCATTTACCCGCGAATGCCCCAGATCAAGTAGATGAGCTCGTCACACACGTTGAACATACTATAATACGTTATCTTAAGATTCCCCAATATAAAATGTTATAGTATTTTATATTCATGTGTGATACACGATAACATGATTAGTTGACACTATACTTCTGGAACCTCGGCGCGCATCATTCACTCGGCCTAAATATTTTTTATTTTTTTATTTTTATGGATAGCGCGACATGTGCTATCTTTTCACAGACAAGTAGGTATCTAACTATGCCCATGGACATTCTCTGATGCACGGGGAATGCGAATACCATGCCGGCCTGACAGGAGCCTTTTCACGCCCCTAAATATCGTTATACGTACCCATAATGACAACGCCATCTATCATCTGTCATCATCACTATAACAACATCATTCTGAAAGGCACCTGAAACTTGTAAATATTGTGAATTACCTGTCTATTTTTTAAAATAACACTGATGACAACTGAAGTCGAAATTGGTAGGTATGTGTTCGAAAAAATTGGTTGTCTGTAAAGTCGGTTTACGGACGATAGTTTTACGTGATAACGTCATAAAGTGGTAAGACTACGCATGTCGTTTTTGTTACGTTTGTATTTCCGAAAATAATTCTTAGGTGGTTATAAAAAAAACCCTAATAAAATTTAAACACCGTAACATTGCTTAAAAAAAGAAAAAAATTTGTTGTCTGTAAAGTCGGTTTACGAATGATAGTTTTGCGTGATGACGTGGAATAATCGTAGTACATAGAGCAAAGATCAGTAATTCTATTTCCAGTAGAAAGAGTAATCATCTTGTGACTGGCCATCAATAAACTTCTGTTGTCTAATCTTGACAGTTTTACTTCTTAAGACGTTTCCATGGTAACTTTGACTACACCGATTGTGCCTCTCTATCGCTTGTTACGCGCTCTCGCTTGCACACACAGGCTCAGATGGAACGTGACATTTTTTACGCGCGTACAGCCGGTGTTCATCAATTTATAAGACGTGACGTTATCACGTCAAAAGTGTGTGTTATGTAATATATCATATACTCGTATATAAAATATATACAAATAAAAAAAAAACCAAGTATTGGTAAAAATAAAAAACATATTTATTTATTACTTGATACTACAACATTTGTTGTTCAGCTTTGGTGTTCACTAGAGATGATCCTGTAGATTGAAAAACTAGAACATTTTCTATTACTTACCTTAACTTTTCATAGGCCTTCATCAATTCTGCGGTACTGATTACCTAGTCGGTAGCCTCTTATGAGTATGTATAGGTTTCATAATAATTAATATCGTATCGTGGCCGTGTGTGATACATGAACACACACACTATTTCATCTTCAGACATCTTAAGATACAATAATACAGTATCTTTATCGTGTGTGACGCGCTGGGATTCGTACACAATGCCTCAGAAGGCGCACAATTTGCGCCCGAAGGACCTCAAATATTTTTCTGTTGGGGGACTTCTTCGATAGAGCTGCCGTGCGTCCTGACCTGACTCCTGCCACGAAAATAAATCAACGTCTAATATATCATAAGGGCATTTAATTTACAATTCCTGATCACTACTGAATATTTACAAAGTAGGGGTACATTTAAATTCTAAATTATAATTATTTATTCCGTATAATATATAACATATTTATTTATACAAAGTATGTTAGAAATTCCCATTACGGTACGATAGAATGTCACATGTGGGGCTTACCAAAGCAAAGTTTTTTTATTATTTTATTTTGAAGTTTCGTAAGCCTATATACAAAAGCGTTTTGTTTTCGTTTTAGCTACTTGAAAAACAAAAAAAAACATCTATCTGAACTGATGTTGTCTAAGGTGAGTAGAAAGGTACACCGCTGATACGAACCTTATTTCTTATTTAGCCGACTTTAGCGAACCATAAGAATAAGCCGCAGAACAAGCCTCCTCTAAAAGGAGGGGCTCTCGCGAGACCATTACGCCTTACGCAACCTCATTGAACGGTAAAATCACTTTCCCTTTCTAGGGCGCCGCGTTTTGCTACCTTAGGGCGCCTTCACACTAGCTAGGCGGTTGAAACACATAAGTTGCACCGAGTCGGTGTATACCGCACACAAGGCGTTTTATGACATGTTTCGAACGCCGAGGGATGTTGCGGCGCTTTTCATTTTAATTACAGATTTTATTTTCGCCATTAGAACGTGGAAGCTATCGTTGCGGTCGCGTATCTGTACGCTCGAAATCGGCGTCGTCAAAGACGAGACTGTCAAGAAATGGAAGCACGCCATTTTAAGGGCCTCTTTCATTTATTTTTCCATGAATGAAACAATATGCTAATAAGTTTTATTGTACGGCCAGGGGTGTGGTGGGTCCGTAATGCTACTTAGGTACACCAATAAACACCGCTGTTTAACCGCATAGTGCGAAGGCTGCCTTGGGTCGAAATTGGATTATGTATTTATACCTGGCTACGAATATGATAGTATTAGTATTATATTTTTATTTTTGTATGTAAGTACTAAGCATGTACTCGCTTTTTATATTTCTTCATTAGAGAAAATGCCGAGAAAATTAGAGAAAGAGCAAAGCCGAAAATGAATAGAAAAAATACGTCCCGACAAGGAATCGAACCTGAAACTCCGGCTTGAGCCCCCAGCGCGTTATAAATTCCGCTAAAGGGTCGCCGACGCATCTATCTAATTTTTTTTTCTAGTAGGTGCTGTCGTCCCCAAAAACGTATTTGGCATCGGACACTAGAAGTTGACTTGGGATTTTTAATATTATGTTTTGGATGGAGATGCGACATACCTACTAGAAAAATGCAAGCAACAACGTTTCAAAAATTTTGAGATATACTTCGGCGACCCGGTAGCGGAATTGGTAACGCGCTGGCGGCTCAGGCGGAGTTCCGGGGTTCGATTCCTGGTCGGGGCGTATTTTTTCTTTTTATTTTCGGCTTTGCATTTCTCTAATGAAGAAATATGATGTTGATGAAGGTATTTGTATGTGGGTGAGGGTAGGTGAGTAAGGGAGTAAATTTGTGAGTGAGTGATAGAGTTTCTTTATTCCCCCGTAACTACAAAACAACTGAATGCATTTTGATTAATGAGGTGTCTAACCTATTGTACCGTACCGTACCGCGAGTGACATATCCCAACATATTATAAGATTCAACGTCTGCCGTCTGCGTGTGTAGAAAACATTCAATTTGAAAGTATGTTATCCTTATTTTTTGGAAATTTATTTAACAACTTTTCCAAAATAATACAATTGTTTTGAAATGTAGACTTTGTTAGTTTAAAGACCAATGCATAACATAATATATTTTTTATAGATTCTTTATGTTTACCAATAGCTCTAACATTTTTTTAAAGTTGACCTATTTCTTAATTTTGACCCCTATTTCCGTCTTAAAAAAGGATATGAATAGATTGGAAAAACAAAATTTTTTTTTGTTTCAACAAATTTTTTTTCTTGACACAAGTTGTTTAGTTTCACATATAGAATAAACCCCTTATGTCAGTTAAAAATATTACGCGGGCAACTGCAACACCGTGTATAATCTACGAGGGTACTGAGACTGAAAAAATCAAGCAAGACTTCAATGTTATGAAAGCACTAAGAGGCCATAATACCGTTATAATATGTGTGCTCTCTGTCAGAGGTTTTTATTCATCTTCATGTCTATGGCTGCCTGCTGGCACCATGAAGGTGCATATCTACTGTTAGCACAAGAATTTTCTAAGGTTTTTGTCATTTATCGTGACATGATTGGCTAAGGTCAAATCTACTTTATATCTCAAGGGCTCCAAAGTCAAGGGTGGCAACAGGGAATAATCGCTCATAAATGGCTTCTCTCTGAGACATTATTCCGTCATCGCGCAGGCGAACTGTCTCTCCATTATTTATTGTTCACAAATATTTAACACGTAGTATTGGTACAAAAGGCGAGGAATGCTAACAAATTTATCTCTGTCAATGTTTCTCAATCGGCGCAAACCTGTCGACTTTTCTGTCGAACTCTGTATTCGACAAAATGGTCACCTTTTTTAATGGAAACTACATCACCAACAATACTCGTGACGTCAGCCCATAACACCTAGGTGAACTAGGTGCCATGTCAATTCTTCCCTTTGGTCGTGCCGGCTACACAGAACTGGACGGAAAGCACAAACTAAGTATTTACATAGCCGTTTCGACCGACCTTTCAATGAGTGCCGTCGTACCAACCCGGGCGGGTTAAACCCTACCACCTGGTAAGGTGTCCGCCTTGTAGCTGGCATGGCGCCTCTCTGAGCGTGGTTTCGCGAGGAGTGGTGTTATTGGCTGTGTCTTAATCGTCCTTTGAACTTTTGGGCACAGCCACCCGTGCCGGTCGTCTATAAAAAAAAACAAAGGTAACAATAAACCCAGTAACCTTATGGTACGGATCCCTAAGTTGATCCATCGCGCTCTCCACAGAATGTTGACGACGACGACGTAGCCACAGGTGGCGGCGTGACGGGCGACTGACGTCACGCTAACACAAATGCAAGAGGCGTGACCTTAGTAGGGCTGGGGTAGGGCTGTGACACGGTGCTTTACAAGAAACATCAATCGGGAGAAAACGATTTTCGGTAGTGCTGAGCTTTAAAGAAGAATGCACATTTTGCCTTACCTACCAAACGCATGGAGGCGGGAGATGACCAAAAGTGATAAAAAATATATGTAATTGGAAATATATTACCTATGTAGTGCTATTGTTACTATGACGCCTCATCTAAAAATTCTGTCAGTGTTTCCAATAAAGTGGACTCTGTTTAATTATGTCACGTATAGCTAAATGTGCTTGTAAAAGATTTCTAAAAATCGTCAATTTAATTTTAGTATCATACATAGTCTACAAACGCAATGTCTCGTAAAACTAAGTAACTTACTCCATGACCGTCCCTTATAGATTTATTATTAGTATTGATACAAAAGAGGTTTTGGCCGAAACAGTAGTACATAGTTGTAGTCATCATATTATATATATTCATAAAACTTCTAGGAAACTGAAAATACATTATTGGAGATAAATAGTCCTCATAACACCAGGTCCTCGTTTTTGTCCCAGATAGGTACATAGTTAATAATTTTTGCTCCGTAATAAATCTTACGAGATTCTTCTCTCCATACATCGCGGAATGCCTGAAGAACGGAGCACGAAGCACAAGGTTATGCCAAAGTGTTTAGCGTATACCCCTCCCGATCCACTTGGTCATCGTGAAAGTATGTATTTAATCGGTGTAAGTACATATTATGTGACCGCAAGCAACTGTCAACAATGAGGGAGACTTTGTCCAGCATTTGGCCAACTTGCTAAGACGACATACCCGAGAGTCGTACATCATGTCCTTCTATAAATATGGTCCTTAGAAAAAAGGCTTCGAAAATCAATAAATCCTTAAAACTCCTGAACTAGTGGTCAGATCGACTTGCAATTTGTTTCTTTTCGTAGAAAAAATTGCTCTTTTTTTTTATTTTTCCCAATCGTTTCAGCCGTTTCGGATAAAAAAGGAAAAGTGCTTGAGAGGGCATATTATCTCGGAAACTACTGATCCACGACTACTCATCCGCTGGAGGAAATGATAGGCCTCGACGAGAATTTTTTTTATTTTTTTTTTTACATGAAAAGGTTTAATGGAAGGTAAGACATATCGTCCTAAAGGTAGTTTTTCCGACTTGCTAAGACGACATACCCGAGAGTCGTACATCGATCTCTTCTATAAATATGGCCCAGAGAAAAAGTGCTTCGAAAACTTCGAAAATCAATAAATGCTTATAACTCCTGAACTACTGGTCAGATCGACTTGCAATTTGTTTCTTTTCGTAGAAAAAATTTGCACTTTTTGAAATAGTTGTTTTTTTTTCAAAATGGGTTCAGCCGTTTCAGAATAAAAAAGGAAAAAGTGTTTGAGAGGGCATATCTCGGAAACTACTGATCCACGACTACTCATCCACTGGAGGAAATGATAGGCTTGGACGGGATTTTTTTTATATATTTTTTTATTGTTATTTTTTTTCAATAACATTGCATTGTCTTCCGAACTGAACCAACACTAAAATTTGAACTTCGTAGGATAAGAGAAATTGGTTCTAATTTGGCTTCCATTCCAAGAATTGACCCACACATACTAACAAACCAACAACATACAGGGCAAGTTAAATAAAAACTTGTAAAATATTTTTAACTTACATTTAATTATTATACTATCCGCTGGAGGAAATGACAGGCCCCGATAAGAAATTTTTCTTTTTCTTTCGAAAACTACTGCTCCCAAACTACTCGTGTGGTGGGACAAGCAAGGATAGGTATCGATGAGATCTTCATCAAATTCACGAATCTGCGGCCGTGTCTCCGACAAAGCCCACTCGCTTTTTTTTATGGAAACTGACACCGTTGGCTACATCACCTACAACATCCGTGATGTCAGCCCATAACACCGGGTAAACTAAGTGCCATGTCAGCTCTTCCCTTCATTTCATGTCGGCTACACTGAACTGGATGGAAAACACGAACTATTTACCGACGTTTCATTCAGTGCGGTGATATCAACCCGGGCGGGATAAACCCTTCCACCTAGTAAAGTAAGAAGGTAAGGGACCTCTTTTACTTGGAATCCGAACCAACGGTCGAGCGATCACCCATCCAAGCACTGACCGCGCTCACGGTTGTTTAACAACAGTCGACCGACCGCACCACTGAGCTACCCAGGCTGACAGAGGCTTTCCGTAGACTTGTCGTCGGTCATCAGTTCATAACTGGTGAAGTCGCAAACGAGACTCTGCGGGTATAGAGCTTCCTTTTCATCGAGCTTCCGCCATCCCTCAGGTCAACCTACTTCAGGGTCGCGATTGTAGGGCGCGCGGTGCGGTTGCGCGCGCCGATATCTCACCCCACCCCCGCCCCTTATACCCCTTACCGCACACCCGACGTCATCCTTCAGACCCTCTCCCTGTATCCTCAAATTTATTAATAAAGCAACGTTCTGGTTAAGGCGCAGGCATTGGTTCGCTTTCAGTAGAATAATAGGTAGGTATTATGTATTTTTCTGTATCTAAAAAAAAATACTTATTTGTTTCAATACTGAACGCCACAATTTTCAATGTTTTTAACAGACCTCTACAAAATTATTAACCGGCTTCTTCAAAAATTAATTAACCGACTTCTTCAAACATTAAAAAGGAGGTTATCAATTCGACAGGGTTGCATGTATTATGGTTGGAATTGCACAATATTCGTGCATGGTAGTCTATGTGGACTTCTAAACAGGTGTGCCAAATTTCATAAGTGTATGTATGTATGTTTGTATGTATGTATGTATGTATGTTTATCCACGCATTACTCCGAAACTATTAATCGGATTGTAACCATTCTTTTGTTATTGGCTTACATTTACTTCAACTTAGGGAACAGTGCAAGTTTCATCAAAATTGGTTTAGTAGTTTTCAAGATATGGACTGTTAAGTGTGTACCAATTACTGGAAAACACGTCGTCGGGTAGGTTTAACGCCCAATTCTACGCAGAACGTACAAAAGCACACCAGAAAATTGGTCCCCTATCGTGCTTTTGTACCGCCTTTAACTCAAGGGTCCGAATATGAATCAAAATATTATTTAACACTTTTCAGTTGTGGTTGTTTTTTGAAGTCGGTGCAATGTTTTTTATAACAGTTTTTTTTCACATATCTATTGTGAAAAAAAAACTTTGTTACTTTTAAAAAATCTATTAATGTTGAGTATAACAAACTTTTTTAAATTAATACATTTTACAGTTCACAAGAGTAATAACTATTACGGCCAGGTGCCGACGTGCCAGGCGGCGGCGGCGACGACAAGGCGGTCGTTGTCGCCAGAACCGGTGGGCAACACACGGCGAAGCATATTCGGCATCGACGACGACGATAACACTCCCGGCGCCGCTCCGCCGCCGCGGGTAAGCAGTGTAATTGCCCACCGCTCAGCGGCTGCGCGGCGCGGCTCAACCGCCGGGCTCGTTGTCAATTACAAGATAGAACGAATTACACAAATAAGATTCCCGTTTTTATTTCAAACACATTTTCATTCATATTTGAAAAAAGGCAGGCTCTTATTTCAAACATAATTCTTATTTCAGACTAAATACCTCCGACGACGAGCGTGTTTAAATCGTCCCAAGTTGTCTAAGTAATTCTGCCAAACAACCTTCCGCCCACGAGTGAGACCTTAAGGCTAGGGCGAACGCGGGACTCGAATCGAATTTTCAGGCCCCGTTCACCTATCTGTTGCTTCAGTAGAGCTGTAGAGTCTGTCAAGCGGATCATGTCACAAGAAATGTCGTCAAAAGAATTTCGAACTAAAAATCGTTTAGGTTGTTTGTGTAATTTAATTACAGTGTCTGTTTATGTTTATTTTTTCTACTTTTGTTTTTAAGCATTATTAAAAAACAGTGGTTTGGTGACAAATGTTGTTACATGAAACATTAAACCTTACATTTGAGTTAGTTCCAACTTAAACGGAGCTCGGATTTCGGTCACAGCTAGTGGAATCATTATTTTCTTCTCTATATTTGGGGTAGGATTTTTTTGCGGCTGGACATTTTGAAAAAACCACAACCCCGTCTTGGCTGTTGAAATAGTCTTAGGGTCTAGAGTTGATATTATAATGTTGGTTATTCTACTCCCTGACCAATTAGATATTAGTTGCCACCAAGAGGAAATCTAACCAAGTTCGGCCAAGAATCTCTTACGTATTGTAATGTCGCCGGTCTCGCAAACACCGCTTCAAATTAGCCGTTCAGTTATTTTGGGATCATTATCACTTGATCGTTAACGTCTACGCAAACTTTCAGGCTGCTGCTAAAATGAAATAATGAGCGGTTTACCTGTCAGATAACATCAGCTATTTCGTAGAAAACTCGACTTTGGAATTTCCATTTGATAATATTCGTATTGTGTTACCTCGGGCTTCCAACAGAGGTGGATATTGGGCTTCTTTTGAGTAATATTGATAATGTCGTACTTCTGATGTCGTGCACGTTTTAAATTGTCGTACATACATACAATAAAATCGTAAATGCAAAAAAGTCTTTACATTGAATATATTCGAAAAAAAAATCAACCAGGGCGACTTAAAATGAGAAATTAAACAAAACGCAAACACTGTTTTACCATTTTTTTATATTGTCTATTTGTACGCGCATCACTCAAAAACCACTGAACGGATTTTGACGAAACTTTGCGTAGTGACAGTGTATATCCCGGAATACTATAATGTATAAAATGTCCCGGCACGACCGAAGGGAAGCACTGACGTGGCACCAAGTTCACCCGGTGTTATGGGCTGACATCACGGATGTTGTAGGTGATGTAGCCAACCGTGTCAGTTTCAATAATAAAAAAAAATTCGTTGTCTGTAAAGTCGGTTTACGGACGATAGTTTTACGTGATGACGTCATAAAGTGGTAAGACTACTGGGAACGGTTCTAAAGTACCAGGGCAGAAGAAATTGAAAGGATGAGTGTCTCGGGGCCAATTCTCTGTCTCTCAGTGACAGTTGTCCTCCTAGGAAAGCCGGAAGCCATCCAAGGGAATCCGATATTCGTTTGGTCGTTTATGTGATTTCGTGGCTCAGTGGTAAGAGTGTAGGATTTGTATTTTTTTGACCATGGGTTCGAATCCCTCAAAATTTTTTTTGTTTTTTTTTAAGCAATGTGTTTAAATTTTTTTAGGGTGTTTAGTTTTTTTTATAACCACCTAAGAATTATTTTCGGAAATACAAACGTAACAAAAACGACATGCGCCGCCTCAACATTAGGTTAGGGTTAATATAAAGAAGATGCGTCGCGTAAAATATAAAAACTCAGAGCAGCGCGGGAATTTACTTAGCGGCCCCCGACCCCTTTAAGTAAGTAAACGGAAATAATATTTGACTTTTTAAGGGTCGGGATTTTTTAAATTTGTAATTAAACTTTTCATATACAAAACAGAAATTACCCGCACTACCTACCCATCTACCATACTCACAATCTCAGGCATGACTGGCAGATAATGACTTCAGGCTTATGTTTGAATCACTATAATATAGATAAATGAATTTGTGTGATTTTACATAGGTTAAATTATTTATATTTAAAGATGTGATAATAACTAATAAAAAATATGAGAAAATAACGACTATAAATTTTTGTTTATTTTATATATCTAAAAAGCCAAAAAATCCACTACATATCAAATATTGCAGTGCAAGTTTAGTTTACCCGAGCGAAGCCGGGTTCGCAGCTATCGTGCTTATAAGTTTAATGCTTAAATCGCAAATGTGAGTACTTTAAAAACTAATAATATTAATTATCAATATAAACTTTAAATTTGTAAATTTCTACATAACACATAATTAAATCTACCCAATAATCCTACATAACGCCATGTACATATTATCAAAGCGCATACTACAACGTTGCAACACTTACCTATCTGCGAAGCTGAAGTATTTCATTTACTATTGACGCCAGATGTTGACGCTAGATGTCGCTCCATGAAATCTTCACTCCTACTGTTGAGCAAATTCGCTTCGATAGGTACATGATCGATTAGCCCGGGTGGTTAAGACGTCTGGTCGGTGATGGTGGCAGGGACCGCGGGTTCGAGGCTCGCAAAAGACGGACAAATATATTTTGTATTTCCTACTATTGTATATGCCTCTCTATAGCGTGTTACGCGCTCTCGCTTGCACACATAGGTTCCGACACGAGTCAGTTGGAATGTGACACTTTTTCGTTTGTGCAGCCGGTGTTCATCAATTTATAAGAAGTGACGTCATCACGTCAAAATAAAAAAATACATCTCGAAAATTGGTCAGGAGATGTGAGAAAAAGTGGTCAACATTAATTTACAGACCGACCAAGTTATCTGTGAACTGAGTGGTGCGCTGCCATCGTTTCATTGTTGCCAGTGTTGTGGATGTCCCCGTTTTATTTGATGTTTCATTATCGAACAGTTCAGTTCGTATGTTGCTTTGTGCAAACAATATTGATACTGATTTATTGATATTCATAATAGAGGAACGGTTCGAGAGTGTAATATCAAATAAAACGGCGGCATTCACGATTGCACCGGAACTTTACTACTACTGCGGTGTTGTCACGGCGCGCGGCGCGGCGCCAGGGCGATGACGGTGCCGCGCCGCCGCGCCGTGGTGATGTGGCCGGGCCCTAAGTCAAGATATTTTACATAATATGTGGTTGACTATTTAGAATAGCTATTTTGCTACAATTATCAGCCAGAAGACGTCTACTGCTGAACCTCCTCCATAGATTTTATTACTTGTTATCAAAACTATGCATGCGAGTATATTATGCTAAAAATAACTAAAAACCAAATATTGGTATAAACAAATATCTTATTCGTAAATAGTGAAATAAATAGAGGATACAATTTCAATGTAAAAAATGTGTATGTACTCAAAAATAATTGTGTTTATTCAAATCCTGGTTTACAATAAGTATGATCACTTGATTTCGCTGTGATTTCAGTTGTACACGTATTATATAGTCGTGATCAATAGGCCACACCCCAGGCATATTGTTTTAGATGGTTTTTTTTTCTTTTTTTCTTGTGAATATCTGGCTCTCCAAGCAGTTATTTCGTGTTTTTCCTTGTTTTTCTAGTACATCCAGAAACCATTCGTAGGTCGGTATTTCTTTTCTCACCGAGTACAATTTATGAACTTTTCTTCAGATGACCCCACGGTCAAATGAATCAACATGAATAAAACCATTTTTATTTGTCTGCCATATTATACCAGCTGTTGTAACTTTTGTACGTGTTTCTTCTGCAGCGTTCTTTTCCTTAAAAATTTTGGAAATGACCCCTTTGCTTACACCTGAAAATTCAATGAATCACAAAACATCAAATTAAAATGTATCTGTTATGTGGGAAAAATTTGGTTTACAACTGACAACACTAAACTGTAGCAGTTTATATTCTTTTGTAAATCTGATGAAATGGAATTATCGGCGCTTGTTGTCGAGGATCCTCTTCAAAAACTATTTTACTTTTAGGATTATTTTCCGAGCATCACTGTGAATAGCTTTCGGCATGATAAAATGCTATAAAGAGACAGAAAACTCGAACTGAACACGCTTTGACACATATGACAGCCGAATGACACTTCTGTTAGTTCCTGATCTGCCACTTCACAGATAACTTGGTAGGTCTGTAAAGGGATGAATTTCGTAACCCTTCATATCGTCTGTGTCTGCATTGTCAATTGAGAACAGGCAGCAAATACAATTTGAATAAAACATTCATTCGAAATTTAAAAATAAGTAGGTACGTACGACGTAAATGTCCGTGTGAATGTCAGTTGTTCTTTTTTTAACCCCCGAAGAAAAAAAGAGGGGTGCTATAAGGTGTGTGTGTATGTGTGTAAGGGTGTGTCTGTCAGGGCCGATTTGAATGCGGGTATTTTTATTAGAAAGCTGGTTTAATCGGGATGATCGTTAGTTATGTTTGTAATCAAGTAATTAAGTAGTTAAGTAATCAAAACATTAATATCTTTAAAAGTGGGCCGATTTGCATGCGTTTTTTTAAAAGCTTGAAATAAAAGTTCAATTTAAAATTTTAAAAACCCCCGATCCTTAATAAGTCAAGTTTTTAAGGGTCGGGTTTTTTTTATTTTTAATTTAATATAACTTGGCCTCATTACTGGCAGAGTCGAGTATTGGAGTGAAAACTCGCCTTCTGCTAAATTTAAAGACCTTAGGTACATATTATGACCAGTACGTCCTCCCGGCTATGTATGTATGACGTACGGGTGTGAGTGAAACGTGGACTCTGACGGTCGCTGTAGTCCAAAGGTTAAAATTTGCCAGCGAGCAATTGAACGAGCCATGCTGGGCGTATACTGGAAATAAGTAGTCTATATTGGACACCGGGTGACTAAGTTCAAGTGGCAGTGGGCTGGGCACGCTAGCCGAAGAGACGACGCGACGACCGTTGGAGTAACCGTGTCCTACACTGCCGGCCGTGAACAGGAAAACGGAGTATGGGAAGACCGCCCGCCAAGTGGGACGACGACATCAAGTACGTCGGCGTACGGCGGCGACAAAAATAACATTCACTTGGAGATATTCGCGTGTGTTGGTGTGCCATGGGAGAAGCCTATGTCCAGCAGTGAACCGATAAGGGCTGATTATGACGATTGAGATATTGGTTTATCTTAAAGAGGTCGTATGCAAAAGTAAGACTCGAAATTTCAGTGCAAATCTCGCTATCATATTTTCCAAAAGATTTTTATCATTGATCTTGGCCAGTGCGATAGCGTTAACTCTCATTATAAACTCTCATTTATATTCTACGTCAACAAAGGCTAAGATATTCAAAATTAAACTGGATTTCGGTGAGTCTGAGCCGCGTTCAAGAAGCTTAACGCAGTCATCGATCTTTGAACTGCGATTTATAAGCTTTAGGACCTATTTGGAGAAGCAATAAAAAAAACAGAAACGGTCCGTTTATAAACTCGATTAAAATTCGAGGTCATTTAGGGATTGAGGTCAGCATATTTCGTTAGAACCCGGTCTATTTTCTCACACAATCCCATAAGCCTAAGTCATTGGGCCTAAGCCATAATCATAGTGTAGTTAGACGGAGTATAGATTATCCCTAATGACACGACTCGAGCCTAGACGTTGCAGAGTCCACATAGAATCTCTCACATACGACAGTGGACCGGCCACACTTAGTACATGTCGTTAGAAACGTGAGAAGCGTGGGAAGACCTGCAGTGCCCTAATCCGATTCTCTAGGGATTCATTTTTATATAATCCAGTATGGGTGGCTGAGTCAGAGGGACCAAAGCGACGGCTCAGACAAGCCAATTGCACCTACGAGAAAGTGCTATACCGAGCATTTGCCTTTGGATTGCTGGCTATAAGGAATATAGGAGAAGACATCTTACGCCCAGTACGGTGGTGTCAACGCAGTCGGCTATAATTTCAACCTAATAACACCTAGTAAGGAGCAAAGAAAGGGTGCTACCCTAGTAAGGCTACCTAGACGGTAAGACAGCAGTAAAATAGACGTAAATGTTTGCTTTAAAAAATCATTGGTGCTCATCGGCCGGATTCGAACCTCGGACCCTAAGAGTCTAAGCCAAGACCACACCAAACACCATTCGCGGGAAAGGTTCGTATTGAGGCTTGAAGCAGCAGGAGTGACTAATAGGATGATGAATTAATATTTTTTAAATTTTCATTCGATACCTATTTTCATTCGATACCTCTTTTGACTTCTCTGCATATGCTATGCAGCCTTAATTTTTAAAATGTTTGCTGCATCTCTCTTCGGGTCTTTGCTTTTTCGCGGAGCCATCGTTACTACAATCTTTCACTACATTTAGTAGTAGCATTGAATACATACACCATTGTATGCCCTTTGAAATGATATTACATTCATTGCTGTAAGCACCATTAGATTAGACACAAAGTTATTTTACTAATTTTAAAAAAAGCGAACGAACACAAACGAATAAAAAAAAACACTTTTTTTGCATAGGCGTTTCTTTGGGGGGAGGGGGAGGTGATGCTATGTCTGTTAAAGAAGCGAACTGCCACCGCGGAGATGATAATATATACTAGTACTTTACAATAACTGACTCAAGGGGCCATTATATTTTAAGTGTCATCTGAAATCCCATAGGAAACCCCATAATTTTTTGAGAACGAACTATGAACATCAAATAGCCGCAAAACTTCGGGAATTGAAACAAATATAGTTTCTTGTGTTGTTGGCGGACCCGTACACGTTTCGTTTGTATGCAACAAAAGTTGAACTTTCGTTTTCGTCCTTTTTCACCACAGCCGCAGATGCCACTCCATTAGTGGTCTTTCGAGCTGCATGTAAACCAGCGACTATCGGTTTATTATTAGTCTACACCTCTACAGTATTCTAACCCTACCGGAAAATTGTAAAGAAGTTTCCTCTCCTCTCAGACTTTCAGTCTGACACTGTACTAATGCGACACATTCGACTAATTTAACAGCGATAATATCACGTGGCACTGAGTAGGTATACTTATTCAAATCTAAGCTCATCCACCCGGTCACATGTAACAAATATATGAATATGCTTTTGATAAAATCACACTAAGCTCATCGAAGTCCTTCAACGCGAGTGAAACGACGCCTTTGATGTAAGTAACACGTAAGTATTAATAAATGATTTTACGAGGCGGAAAATCAAAGTCCCAAGTTTGATTTATTTTCATTGACATGATTTTCCCGTGTAGCAGAAATATTACTAAAATGAAGAATAATCTTGTGGCGACGGAGTAGATACCAATATGGAAATGAACAACAGAGAAATAAGAGTAATCTCGGAAATCACCTATTTAAAGTTTTTTTTTCGTTATGTTAACTGATAAGAAAAATAATAATATCAGTAAAGACTTCCAGAAAAGCGGTCAAGCGAGTCTTACTCGCGTGGAGAGGGTTCCGTACCATTCCGTTTTCCGTGAGAACTTTTATTTTAGGTTTTTCCTGTAAACTATAAGAGAGGCCCTGTATTTTCCTATTTGTTTCGAAATGAAATTGTATACTCACTTGTTTCGGAGATTGCTAACAGAGAGGCTAACAGGGCTCGATTTTCGTATTTTTTTTATATATATTTTTAACTATGCGTTTTAAAATTATAAGAAACATCTACGTTTCATTTATGAAATCTACGTTTACTAATAATTTTAATCAAAATTTACGTTTTTACAATGATACCTACCCCACTCGATGGGTTATGGAAAACCGGACGTCCGCTATGTTGAATTTTCTAAAAAATGTGGTACAATCAAACAAACAAACAAACAAAATCATTTATTGTGTAAATTAAATTAAAAGATACATTCATGTGTTTTACAGTACGAGGAAAGAAAGTACAAAAAAATCTTTTACACGATGTGTGCTCAGAGCTAGGCACTAGGCTCGCACCTGTATCGCTAAGCTCCGCGTAACTGAGACAAGTCATTCGGTCACCAGAATGATCAAAATCGGACGAGTTGTTTAGGCGCTAGAGTGGCCCTAACATTCATACAAACATTCAGGCTAACATTACCCTCTTTTTGGCTTCGCCGCAGTCGGGTAAAAAGGGGCCCCGCTGCGATGCCATAGCTCGAAGAAATGTCCTTGGTCCCAAAGTATAAAATCCACGAGATCGCTTCGTAGCAGCCGGCCGAGGTTCGTCTTTATTCTCCTAATTTAAATTACTGTAACAAAATTTAAAAAATACAATATCAACTTTTCCCAAAGTGCCGCCGAGCAAAGGGCGTCGTCTTTTCTTATATTTACGCACAGTAGGTACGGCTCTCCACATATAGGGATGGAGAAATCACGGCGGCTTCTATGCGACCTCGCAGGAAAGCGCACGCTGCGCAAGGCTGAAGACAGGGATGAAAGGAGGGCATCCTGGAAATAATTAACATCCTGAAGGAACAGGAACCTGACTCGTTAGCTATGTGTTCGTGGCGCGAGACCTGAATAGGCTTACCTAGTCCGCTAGTCACATTTTACTATGCTGACGTAACCGCCTTTCTGAAGAACATCACCATCTTTAAGCAAGAAGTAGAAGTAGGTACATCTCTCAAAGAGCAGACGAATTTAGGTATTTTTTCTAAGCGGTGTTTCGTGGGTACCTGAAACAAGAAGACCGCGGAACCCGATCCTTTCATGAACGTGATGGATAGCTTACACGCTACTGAGACAAGATGAGTAAGGATAAGCTTCAATTGTCGGTCTATCAAGCGATCGGTCGAGATTATCAGCAATGCGAGACACACGACCGCCGTGTTCTCCGCATCATTTTGTATGGAGAAACGAAGTTCGCAAATCTATCACTAGAGGCGCTGCTTCGTTTCTCCATACAAAATGATGCGGAGAACACGGCGCGGCGTTGCGTAGTACGCGGTGTATGTTAAATCTCGTGATAGGGGTACGTACGATCGCCTTACAAGTCCTCTGGCTGCTGGCGGACGACATCGCTTTGGTTTGACACGGCTCGGCTGCGGGCACGATGCAGGGCCGCCCGTACGGCGCGGCGGCATCGCGCTGCTGTGGCACCGGAACGAAGCCTTGTCGTGAAATATCTCGACCGGTACGGAACGTGTGTCGGTGACCACAGAGTCGCTTTATAAAGTGGTGTACAAATATTTTGATTTTATTTGATAATATTACATGGAGTAGGTACCTGTGTATATTGGTGAGTAGGTACTCACTCCGCCGGTACACCTGTCGCTGCCATCAGGGACGGGGTGGAGAGGGGGGAGGGGGGGGGACTCGCAGATGGCAGCCGGTGCTCTCGCCGCCCTTACATCGAATGGGAAATGAAAGACTTCAAATCGGATTTGAGTGTATCCGAGAAGTTGATTCCGATCGCAGAATTCACCTCGCTCATGATAAGAAGCCGAGTGGCACATTACATCGGAACACTCAATTTAATACCTCCGAAGTCGATTACCTACCTCTCTTCCATGGTCCCCATGACGACGCGTTTAGATTCTGACAATAGCCTGGCTGATTATTGTCTATCGTCTATGTATTGCTGTCATCAACTATTTCTAGTTATATGTATTTATGTCCCTAGCTATATTGATGTCCTTAGATGAAATGTTATAGTATCTGCATGTACACATGGTTAAGATAAGGTAATATTTTATTAAACTTACGCATTCATATAAGAGGCTACCGACAGGGTAATCAGTACCGCAGGATTAACGCAGACCTATGAACACCTACTACTTAATTCATACTAATGAAAATAAAACCATTTGCTCGATATTCGCGTCTCCGTTATTTTTGTTATATGCGCCTTGAGGTGATTCCATCCCGCTTTACTAAAAATGAAACTAAATAGCTCTCTGTTTATCTCGTGGCTCCCTTGTCCCCGCTGAAATGAGGAATGAGGATTCAGCCGAGCGCTTGACATCATTATGTATTAACAATATCTTAAGATACTCTAGGGTTAAACCGATGGCTCGATCTATAAATTCTTAAAACCGATCATTTTTGGCGGGAAAATCGTATGGACGAATCAAAATTATGATGAATTACACAAGTAACTGCTATAAAGTGAATCGAAAAAGAAACTGAAACTGATAAACGATGTACCTAGGGATTACAAAATTTTTTCTGTAAACAAACTTGTTTTTGGAGCAATAAAATCGTTTCTATGTACCTTTCTATCTGCATACATGAAGATAAATAATCGACAAACTTAAGTTTTCACACTACTTACATCCGGCTTTGGAAAACAATTTAACATTTTACGTGTAAATTTCAACCTTATTGCTTGCTTAGAGAAGCCAAAAGGCCCAGACAGACGGACGGTCACATGGACAGACATTGCAGCGAGACTAATTACTTATACTTCCTGGTTTTACTCCGGAGCCGTAACAATATCCCGCTAATTTCCGGTCGGATTGAAAATGTGACGGATGCGCGCCGCACACTCGCAGGTTACCGGTGGAAGGAACAACGTCACCGTATACTGCACCCTGCACCCCTCCGCTCCGCGCTGCACCGGCTCAGCGCTCCACCCTCTCCTCAACTGTTCGTAAGACGCACAAGACCTTACACGTTGTACGAGTATTTTATTCCGAACAGACAATACAATAATAATATAATAGGAAACACATAATGAAGGATGGCACCATTGACATCTGCCGCGCCTGTCACCAACCTGGCGAGTCCCTTTTCCGGTTGTTTGCAGCTTGCCAGCACCGAGTATCTGCATAGACACAACCTAGTAGCCAGGATTATCCACTGAGGTGCCTTACTATAAGTACAATCCACCGCCAGTTCTCGAGAACGGTCATGTCACACTCTATTGGGACCGGTCCATTATCTATCACAGACAGGACTATTCTCGCGAACAGGCCTGATATTGTGATAGTAGACCGAGAGGCAAGGCGCGCAACACTCGTCGATATCGCCGTGCCGCACGATGGTAACCTCGTCAGTAAGGAATCAGAGAAGATGTTAAAGTATCTGGATTTACAGCACGAGGTAACCAAAATGTGGCCCGTCGACTCGACGATCGTTGTGCCCATAGTCGTATCAGCGCATGGGCTGATATCGAAGAGCCTCGACGACCACATTAAGAGGCTCTCGCTGAGTGGTTGGGTCAAGGGCCAGATCCAGAAGGCAGCCCTGCTCGACACTGCACGCATCGTCCGGAGGTTTCTCTCTTTGGGACCCGACCATCGGTAGCCTGGGTTCGCCCCGCGGCCGCATAAGATATAATAGTAACCACATAGTTTACAGTAACTTAAAGACTCCCTTCGGCCGACATCGAAACCGATGGTTCGTAACCAGTTGAGAAGGAGGAAAAAATTATTTTTGTACGAAACCAGTTTCGAACAAAGAATTTTTCTTCTTTCTACGAACTTATCCAGCGGTGGTACTAAAACACTGCGGGATAGCAATATCTATGTACCTACGCTTTTAAGCGGAATTAAATACCTACTTATGTTGATGCTTGTCTCACAAGATAACCGTGTGGCGTGCACCACAGCAGCAGCGGTCGTGCAAGCGATCGTCCGGGCGAAACAGCATTGCAATTTAACTCACAGGCATGCACATAATGTCGCTTCAGACGAGGCATCTTATAGAGCACGGGGGAAGTCTAGCTACATTGTATGCACGCTCGTGTCCGTGCATAGGTGTTCAGAGATGCACACGTACGGCTTGTCAAACTTGCTTATTGCGCAACACTTTGAACACTTGTGCAGTTGTAGTGCATTATTATTATAGCATTTTATTAAGGGTAGGAGCACACTCGTTCTTATTTCGAAAAGAGATTATTTAGGAGAGTAAATGTGTTTATAAAAAAAATCTGTTAAGTGCTAGTTTTACTCGCGCACGGAGGGTTCCGTATCTAAAAAAAATCGTAACCAAGGAAATAACAACGGTAACCAAGGAAGTAACAACGGTAACCAAGGAAGTAACAGTAACCCTGGAAACAATCAGAACCGTGGTAACAATTATGTCCACAAATGCAACATAAACAAAGTTGTCATATTTGAAAATCAAATACGTCAATGTGAAAACTGTCATGAAAAAATAAAAAACCAAAATGAAATTGATTTCGAAAAAGTAAATATTCAAGAATATCTATCCGCTATTATCTGCCTATCTTTTGTCTTTCAAAATGCAATGTATAAAAGCCTGTGGCGCCATCTATTATTCAATAGTGTGACTAATCTATTTTCTTGAACGTTTCTTGTATGGGGCCCCCCTTAATTTTTAACATTTTCGTATGTTTCTTATTTGTTGTTATATCCGCCATAGTAACGCATATTCTGTGAAAATTTCAACGGGTTTTATTACGGTTCAAGAGATACAGCCCTCGGACAGACGGACGAACGGACGGACGGACGGACAGACGGCGGAGGCTTAGTAATAGGCTTCCGTACGGGATACGGAAACCTAAAAAAGCGGTCAAGTGCGAGTCGAACTCGCGTGGAGATGGTTTCGTACCATTCCGTTTTCCGTGAAAATTTTAAGATTCTGGATTTTCGTTTAGATTTTCCTGTAAACTATAAGAGAGGCCCTATATTCAATTTTTTTTTTCAAAATTTTATACTCCCTTATTTCGGAGATGCCAATTTTTTTGTATATTCTCTTTAATATATTTGAAACCACAAGTTTTAAAATAATAAAAATATATATTTTTATTCCTTATAGGTAACGACTCGTTTGCATAATCGTCACATGATGAACTTGAAAAAAAAACATTTTTAACATTCTAATTTGTTCCCCAAAATCGAAATTCGTTCATTTACTCTAAATGTTATGTCCGTGATTGGGGCATCAAACCCTATATATGTACCAAATTTCAAAATTTTGAAAATTAACTGTGACAGACGGACAGACACGAGAGTGCTCCTACTATAAGGTAATTTTTTTTCCTCTTTTGATGTTCGGAAACCTAAAGAAGTAAAAAAATATAAAATTTGTAGGGTCGAAAGTGATAGAACTAGAAGAAAGCCTGTTAAGTGGGAACGTCGCTCACACGCAGACAGAGGGTTCCGTAGCCATTCCCTTCTTGCACGCAATGCGAGCGCGCGTGCGGTTAATTCGTGCCCCGCGCAAGTGCCTCGAACCGGCCGCTGCCCCCTCCGCGCGTCGAAACGCGCGCAGGAGGCAGCGCGCATAAGTATGATATTTTCTCTAATATAGTTTTAAGATACTTCAATTACTTTCATGCAGAAAGGACAAAATTGACCACTTTATCATTTTTAAGTTCCACACCTCAAAGAAGTGAAAAGGAGACCTAATGGACGAACTTATGCGTCCGCCCGTCCGTTCGTCTGTCACAGGTTGGCCGTATTAAAATCTGCCCCAAAGTCAGATAATATTGTTTTGCATAAACTCTAGAAGATATGTATTTTCAAAATTTGTTAAGATTTATTGAGTTTTATGTTCCGGAGTAATCATCTAGGACAGCTCGTGTGACAGACAGACGAACGATTAGACGGATGGATGGACCGATAGACACCTAACAGATTTTATAAGGGTCCCTGCCAGAATCGTATGCTACGGTACCCTAAAATGTACGGAAAGCATTGTCTAACTGAAGTCTAATTTCCGACATATAATTATTTTTAATTTCTATTTTCATCTAATAGAAAGTAATAGTAGCATTACCGCAGCTGTAATCTTCGCCGTAATCTTATCACACATTTGAATTACTATGTTATGGAATTGTTTTTTTTTTATTCGGGTTGAATTCAGAAAAAATGATCATCCACTTTTTGTACTTAGTCTATTGATTCCACGAATTTGCTCCCGACGACGTTAATGTAGTGACTGCGGCAAAATATATCTACACATTGTCCTAAAGAAATATGTTCCCTTCCCTATCTACCTGTCCCTATCTCCACCTACATTCCAAATGTTAGGTAAAAAAATACCGTAAGGGATTTATCATCTTTCCCATATAACACTTGCAAGACGGGAGCGAGAAAGGCGTCTTCCTCGGGAGGCTTATTCAGAGAGCGAAAAAGTCTTCCGATCCCTAGGGTTGGCAAAATCTACCTGAATCAAACAAAACGAACACAAATAATTTACACCTCGACATATAAAGTTTTAGTAAAACGCCCTTCCTCCTTTAATGTACTGTACATTTGGGTCATCGGCAGTTCAAATGAGGGTGAGTTTCTCCACATTCCTAATAATCTTTTTTTGCCTGTTGCCGCTAGATAAGGTATTTTCTTAGAACAAGAAACTTTTGAACATTATAATATACTCTTCGTGCGTGAATACGTGTTTCGTGGATTCGTGTTTGCTTAGGTACCTACTTGACCAAAGACGACATTATACTTACATAAGATATGACTGTGTCACACTTGTTCACAATTACTGCCAGAGCATCTAATGATCTAGATCCACGGGATAGTCTTTCTTTCTACTTCACGCATAGAGAAAACAAATATTTGTGTGTAAGTATTTTTGCTTTCAATAACTTTAGAATAAAATATTTCTAAGAAAGATCAATTGAAATTTTATTGAAATAGTAGTATAGTTACTAAGGGCAAGGCCGAAGATCGAGCTATGTTCAAGTACACAATTAATCTTCTCGAATAAAGTAACTAAGGATGTAGCCGAAGGCCGAGCATCGTTCAAGTAAACGATATCCTCTTTATGACTGTAAGTAACTAAGGGCGAGGCCGAAGGCCGAGCTGCGTTCAGAAAGACGATAAACCTTCTTCCGCTCTTGGGCCTGGCCCTTAATGACTTGCTTTCTTCAATAGAATATAATAAAGTTTACCTAAACCTTGATTCTTATAATATTTAGGGAAACTCAACACATGGCACAGTCTGTTTTGCTCGACAGTAATAAATTCTAACTGCGCCCACGAACATCGGCAGCGGTGGTTACAAATATACCGACAACAAGTTTCTTTGTATGTTTTTAACCGACTTCCAAAAAAGGAGGAGGTTCTCAATTCGTCTGTATGTTTTTTTTATTATTTATTTTTTTTTTTTTTTATTTTTTTTTTTTTGTATGTTTGTTACGCGATTTCTCCGTCAATTGAGGGCCGATTTAGAAAATTCTTTTTTTGTTAGTTAGGTCATACTTCCGAGGTGGTCCCATTTCAATTTTATCGAAATTGGTTGAGTGGTTTTCGAAAAATCAGCATAATACTATAGTGTGTGGTTACCTTCAGCAAAACTTGTGATGTGGTCGTATTCGGCAATTTTCAGTTTGATAAATTAGTATGGTGTGTGGTTACCTTCAGCAAAACTTTTGTGATGTGGACTTATTCAGCAATTTGCAGTCTGACACATATGGCGAATAATTCTGTACCACTTCAATCGATTTCGATTATTCGATTTCGATTATTCTTTTTTATGTAATATTACTAAAAAGAATGAATTATAAACTGTTTTAAAAAATATTAAACCGATTTCAAAAAAACAAAAAAACTAACGAAAGAACTAAAAAGTATTAAATACCTAATATTTTGAAATTTTCTCTGTCCTGTTGAAATACATGAATCGATATTTACTAGTGATACATATTCGGACCCTTGTTTCATGAATATTCTAAATTTGAAATTTTTTATCTTTTCCGACCGGCCAGGTGCGCTTAATTTATTATGGTACGAGCAAAGAGTTTGTATTACGTCGGCGACGTAATTCAAACTCTTTGGGTACGAGTACCATCGAACTGGTCTGATGATGGAGACAGAAGGTGGCCATAGGAACTCCTAAACTACACATGATAAACCCATCGTGTTTGGGCTCGTTGCATTTGTCTTCACGAGCAATTTACTTTAGACCTAAGAGATTCTCAATTCGACGGTATGTTTTCTTTTTTTGGATCTTTGTTACGCGATTACTCCGTCAATTGTGGGCCGATTTTGAAAATTCTTTTTTTTTTTATTTGAAAGGGGATAACCCTGAGGTTGTTGAAGTGAAAACTTCTTTAGCGGCGCTTGGCACTTTTTAGGTGGGTAAAAAATGTATAATTCGCGACATCGCGTCAGCGTCATTTTTAAAATGAAACCTTAAGTCATTGCATTAAGGGTTAAGTTAGAGTGGCACGGGATCTGCCGGCACTCCCGGAGTGCAACTGTTCAGTAGGGTTCGGTAACACGTTTATGTCTGTCCATTCTACTAAGTTCTGCAAAATGAATGTAGGGTTCCGTAACAAATGCATGTCAGTCTTTTCTACTAAATTTTACAATTTTCAACCAAGGTCCTCCGACGGTTATTTTATAATAAAAGTAGGGTTCCGTAACACGTTTATGTCTGTCCATTCTACTAAGTTCTGCAACATCACCTACAACGTCCGTGATGTCAGCCCATAACACCGGGTAAACTAAGTGCCATGTCAGTGCTTCCCCCTTTGATCGTGCTGACTACACTGAACTGGTCGGAAAACACAAACTATTTACATAGCCGTTTCGACCGACGTTTAATTCAGTGCGGTGGTATCAACCCGGGCAGGTTAAAGCCTACCACCAAGTAAGATTAGGAGGGAAGGGACTTACAGTTTTACGAGGAATCCGAACCTCGGTCAGCCTCCAACGGTCAGCGGTCACCCATCCAAGTACTGACCGCACCCAGCGTTGCTTAACATTCAATAGCGACAGTTGACTGTCTGCACCACTGAGCTATCGAAGCTGACGTGGTCCTATTTTAATTGGGTCAAGATCGGATTGGAAAGCGAGGCGGAATCGCGAGGCCGAAGGCCGAGCGATTCCGCCGAGTACATTAATAGCAAAAAATTACTAAAAAAAAACTGTGAAATAAAAAAAAAGTTTAAAAAAACATAAAACCGACTTCCTAAAAAAAGTAAAACTAAAAAACTATTTAAAATAAAAATATAAAAACCGCCTTCAAAAATATATGAAATAAAAACCTAAAAAAAAAAAGAACCCTAGAGTTGAAGGCGGTGCTAAAGCAAGCAAAAATGATGCATGAAAGAAAACATGAGTGGATGATAATATCCTTTGTGATTTGTGTAGCCTTTTTAGCACCGCCTTCAACTCTAGGGTTCTTTTTTTTTTAGGTTTTTATTTCATATATTTTTGAAGGCGGTTTTTATATTTTTTTATTTCCGATGTCATGAGAATGAAATGTAAGCATTTTCTTTCTTGTCACTCTAGTTTAAGATGCATGGAATAGTGGAAATATTTTCATCAGAGATTTTGTTACCACCTAGTAAGAATCATTATTATTGTATTCGATGCATTTATTAAAATGTGTTATTATGAAATGTTTACTTAATTGATAATATAAAAATGTAGTTTATCTCGCAAGAAGTAAACATTTACGCATCCTACTTCCCTAAAAGTGTGCATGGAATCCGAGTCATAAGTGTTCATGATCAGTGCACTTAAAAAATGCTACCTACACGCCTAAGGGTACGGATTGGTATGAGCAGACCATCTATGTATAGTATCCATCCACTATTGCCAGTCAAAGGCAAGCCCTTTAGCGTTCAGCCGCGATCTACTGCTATTATTACCTCATGGTTTAAGGACTTTTCTGTCGCATTTTCTGCACCGTTCTGTATGTGTGTAGGTATAGTATCTGCCTTTATGCCTGCGGGTGCCTGCGGGCAAATGGAAATCCAGTTCATACCCATTCGTATAAATAGCGTATAAGTAATGCACGTGGAGGTAGAGAAGTTCGCCGCGAAAGCCTTTGGACTCGCCTTTGTGCCTCCGCCGCCGCCCCGCCCCCAGCCGCCCCGCGCCACCGCCGCGCCGCCGTCCGGGCGGCGCGGCGGTGGCCGGACCAGTTTGTGCCTTGAGGTCAGTCGAACCGCCTACAAAAAGCACGTATTACCCTTTTGGGTTCTACAGGATACAAACCTTATCAATTTCGCTAAAATGTCGAGTGTCCGTCTGCCTATCACGGCCTTCTAACTGGAAAACAGCTGTGTGGTGTCAAATATTACGAGTATTACACTCACATTAGGTACATTTATATACAGCCAGGGATAGCTTGGTAGTTAGAAATATATTTAGGGGAGGTTTTGGTAATTTCATTTACGTACGTAAATAAATTAAATGGAAAGTTATCATATTGTTAAGAAATTGTTTGTGCAGAATCCCCTATGCGCAAATGCAGTTCATACTTGGTCTCTTGCTTTCGCTATAGGTCGGCCAAGGAATTCGCTAATTCGGGACAGAAGAAGGTAAGTATCTATGCAATATCATTGCTACTGGATTTAAAATTAAACAGTCTTACGTAAATTAATTGAAAAAAATTAAATAAAACCAATATTCAAATACCTATGCTTTGTTTACGATTTTAGCGTGTTTGTTCAAAATGCTTTGTTTTAAAGAAATGTTTCCACAGAACGGAAAATATGGTTAGACGTTAAATAAATGTCTTTGGGTCTTTGGTTACTTTATAAAGCTATGAAACAGCGCATCGAATATTTAACACATATTAGTCCTTTATCCACCTCAACGCGATGCGAGCGACGGCGACGCGCGACGTGACGATCCAATCTGTCAAGTTCGATTGAGTCAGACGTGTCGGTTTCGTATCCTTGACATATTCTGTCGCACGTTGATCTAGGAGTTGAAATGGAGCTGGGCAGGCATCCACACAGAAATTGGCAGGGAACAACATGATACGTCATTGGGAACAACATTGTCTACTTTTCTTTACAGGTTTTACAGCGGCTCCGAACGGTGAAGCAGCAGGTGTAGGTATACACATTGTTTCGTCAGAAAAAACTAAATGGTACATGTCGGCCGGATTCGAACCTCGGACCTTGGAATCAATAGTCCAAGCCAAGACCGCGCCGACCGACCGCCATTACCGCCGCTTTTCCATCAATCGAATGTAACGTGTCGTGTATCATACTTATTGTGTACTAGCTGTTTTTCGCGGCTTCGCTCGCGTGAAATTCGTATTTCAAAAAAGAAGAAAGTAAGGCCGAGGCCGTAAGCCGAGCTAGATTCAGGTAATCGATAAACCTCCTCAAATAAATTAAGCACTGACGTGGCACCAAGTTCACCCGGTGTTATGGGCTGACATCACGGATGTTGTAGGTGATGTAGCCAACCGTGTCAGTTTCCATAAAAAAAAAAAAAAAAAAGCAAATAATGGGGCGGCCGTAGGCCGATCTGCATTCTGGAACACAATACGACTTCTCGAAGAAGGTACTTTCTTTCTCGATGAATGTAAGAGTAATGTGATAATGCGTTCATAATATTGGAATAGTAATAATAATAATGGGTGGTGGTGGCCTACGTGTCTAGTACCACCACCCATCGCTCGAAGCTCGTCTCGCGTCGTCCTGACGAGCTCCGTAGCCACGGCCGGAACCCGCCGGCGCGCTTGGGGCTTGTCTCCCGCCGTCGGCGGAATTTTACCGTTTTCTTTTTTTTTTTTTGTCTGTATTAATTTTTTATGTATTTTTTTAAATTGTATAGATAGAATTAATATAGATATGTAAATATAATAAGAAAAATAATATTATTTTTTACGCGAAAGAAGCTCGGCCTTCGGCCTAGTCCTTAGTTACTTATTTTATTCGAGAAGTTTTATTGTTTACCTCAACGTAGCTCGGCCTTCGGCCTCGCTCTTAGTAACTTTCTTTGATAAAGTATAAATATGGCTTAGCTAGCTCACGCAGCTCCGCCACCGTTGCCGTCATTAGTTAAATGTCTTCGTGAAGAATATCGTTTACCTGAGCACGGCCTTCCGCCGCGCCCTTAGTTACTTACTTTATTCGAAAAGGTTTATCTTCTTCCAGAATAAAGCTCGGCCTTCGGCCTCGCCCTTAGTTACTTACTTCCTTCTTTTGAAATACGAATTTTATGCGAACGAAACCGGGCAACAGCTAGAATATATAAAGTGACTAACTAAGGGATAAGGTCAGGATTACGTGCTAAAGGGCGATAGCCTATCCACGTCTCACCTTGACACGGTTATTCGACTAAGTAATTGTTTTCGTACCTTATTTACTTAATCCTTAATCATGTCCATTTTGGCTAAACGTTCTGGTCGGAGCTCTTGGAGAACATCTCCAAATACTCTGCTTACTCCGATTTTGTAGTTATAAAAAATCATACGAATAAATTAAAAACTTATTCTTTCGTCTTAATTGGGTCGTAATAGTGATTTCAATAAAAATAAGTCCTTCACTCGACGCGACAAATCCACTACTTATCCGCGACTTATGTACCTAGTTAAGTACCTAGAAATATGACAAAGATGCCACACGGGCTTGGATGACGTTATATTTTTAAAGTGACCTTTTCAAACCTAATCTAAAAACATATAATAACCTACCACGTATGTTTGCCTTAGTAGCTTGGTGATCCTATGCATCGGTGTTCGATCGTGAAGGTGAGAACACCGGGCGCTGTCACACTTCAAATGGATGACCGTCGCACTATTGAGGGTGGCAGTAGTGGTTCAGAGTCAACGTAAAACTATAGGTTTCCTTCCCGTTAACCTTTTCCCGGACCTGACTAGGTGGTAGTGACCTAACCGTTAATCGGTTTACGGAGGGGATAAAGGTCGGTTGAAACAGCTATGAAAATAGTTCGTGTTTTCCGCCCAGTTCAGTGTAGCCGACACGTCCAAAGGGAAGCACTACCTAATTCACCCATATTGCGTGTATTGTTGTAGGCAAGTTCTGGCTCCATAGAAAAATAAAATAATAACATGGACCGCCGCATTCTCCTAAGTCCATAACAACGAAGTGTAGGTATCGTGTTGGGATGATACGAGTACCTACTAGCGGAGCGGTGGTGTATCGTCGGAGTGATGTCAGGGACAGCACGGACAGTGGCGGAGGGGCGCGGAGAGATCAAGGGGTGACAGAGAAGGTCCTTACATTTATGCCGATTCCATTTTCATCTTGGAAGGATTCGAAAGGGAGCGACGGAAAGTATGTACAATAATAATTTAACTTGTTTTCTTTCCGCAGTTTACGCATACGTTTTACGAGTATTTCTGCTCGTACCGCTGAAGGTTGGGAGGATTAGAGGAAGATCGGAGAACTATATTGTAATAACTGTATTTTGAGTAACTGTATTTTTGGACGCAAAAACGAACTGACTCACTGACTACTTAGGCAGACGATAAACCTTCTCGAAGAAAAAGTAAGTAACTAAGGCGACGCCAAAGGCCAAGCTGTATTCTGGAAGATGATAAACCTTCTCGATGAAAGTTTGCACAACTATCCAGCTCAGCTGAACTCTGTGGTCAGGAACCAGAAGAGATAACTTGAGCTTGATAAAATAAAAATGAAGGCTGTGAGTCTCAACAGCCTCATACTGCCGAATGTCCATGGTCGACGTTAGAAACCTTATGGGTGTCTTGGCGCGTGGCATATGGCTTTCAATAAAAAAAACACGTTTAAAGAAAATGCTTTTTGACACAGCAGGGGTCTAAAGTACCTATACATAAGGGAACGTTCCCATACCACGTGACCGATTTGGGTGGAGGGGTTTATCAAAATACCACGCTTGGTCACAGGGGGAGAGGGGGGGGGGGGGGGGGGGGTATTCACCCTGTCACGTGGTATTTCAAAATAACTAATTACAAAAATAAACACTTCATTCAAAATAACATTTCAATATTCATTTTGTTTCATACCCATACGGTTGTACAATTGACTTAGCCTACGCTAAGTCAATTGTACAACCGTAATATTTTGTTTAATCCACGTAAAGACATTGAAAAAGAGCAAGTTTTTACATACCACGTGAAAACTGGGGTGTTTCAAGATACCACACATGGTCACGGGGGAGGGGGGGGTCCAAAAGTGGCCGCCTAAGATCGGTCACGTGATATGGGAACGTTCCCTAAGTAGTAATTTTTTTTGTTTTTTTGCTTTTTTATTTACTTTCTTATATAGATACTGGGTATCCCAGTTCGACCGGATTTAGTGACCACCACGGGATACCTCGTTGAGATTAAGCCTATATTACGTAGGTAAGTTAGAAAGTTGGATGACCTACCTAAAGTAAAGCATTCTCCTATTCGGGGCGTCCTTAGACTTGTGACCCTCGAATGTTTCCCTTCAGTTCGGATCGAGTTCCGGGAACGATCAGTAGATATCGTAGTACACTAACGGTGTACATAATATAGGTTAACTAAATACATTTCGGTACCTACATGTATATTGATCGTTACGGAAACGCAATGTTAGTTGAAATTAATTATCATCTTCGGTTCTCTATTTTCCTTCCAATTATATGCCTTCCACCGGGCTACTGAAAAGTTGCCAACATTCCCCTTGATCCCCTTATAATATTATTAACTTGCTTAATACATTGATGACCCCTAACGGAGGCAGAGTAAGGATAAGAACCCGCGCCCCGGCATTTAACAATTCGTATATAGAGTGGGGGCCGGGTGGGCCGTGCCCACCCCAGAAGTGTCTCGTGCCCACCCCAGGATGTTGGGTTGCCAACCCAAAATTCTAGGGTGGGCACATAATTTCTTTTTTTTTTCATTACTACTTTCTAACTAAATCGGAACAACATTGATGATCGTTGGAAGTAGATTTAGGAGCAGATATTTTATTCAAATTGTATTTGCTGCCAGTTCTCAAGAAATATGTACTTTGGATGTTTATAATTATTTAATTTTGTTTTTTATTTTTGATATTTTTTTTACGTATTATGTTAACCCGGGATATACACTGTCACTACACAAAGTTTCGCCAAATACAGTTCAGTGGTTTTTGCGTGATGCGCGTACAGACAGACAGTTTCTCATTTTAAGACACTCTGGTTGGTTTTTTCCGAATATATTCAATGTACAGACTTTTTTGCATTTACGATTTTATTATATGTATTTTTTTTTTTTTATGGTTGAAAATCTTTATTAAACAAAAAGAAAAATTAAATTAAACAGAAATGTAAGATATATGTATAGATGTATGTATAGATAGAAGATCGAAGATATAAATTTACTTGTTCTTTTTACGTTACGTCACGTAGGTAAGTACAGTACCCGGCAGTAAGTAATGAACATCGAGCTTTGGAAAGAAACAATCCGGTGTAGAGCGTCGTCTCTGTTGTACAGAGACGTGCGAGTTCGTGCGACAGAGACGACCGAATTGTCTCTTTCTAAATTTCTATGCTCATTACTTACTGCCGGGTACTGGCAAGTGCGCTTATTTATACCACGCGGCCACATAACCGCGTCTTATTATAGGTACGTACATATTTCTAAGCAATATACCTGTATCAAAATTGGCGGTAACTTCGTATTAAGATCACACGTTGGACGGTGTATGTACATTGTTGAGCAAGTCGCCCGGTGTGGGTCCTTGCTGTCTGCATAGTGTACCTATATATAGATACTATAATCCACTGTGTGTTGAGTGCACTGGGCGGGCGCGCCGCGCCGGGCGGGTCCGCCCGGGGCCAGCCTTGAAGCACGCTCGTCTCTTACCCGTGGACCCATCTCTACCTACCCACAGCTATGTTCATTCCCGTGACAATACTACTATATACCTACCTACTCTCTCTAATATTGTGTAATACCACGAAATAAAGAAAACTCTATAAACACTTAGATATTATTCGTGATTATATGAATTGTGATTATTTGCGGTCAAATAACTCTACTTGGAGAACGAAGGATACAATTAAAAAAAAAATACGTTTCGGTTTTCTCTTGCCAAATCTTTGAAATTACTTTTGCTAAAAATGTGGGCGACGATGAAATTTTAGAATCTGTTAGAATATTTCTTTCAATATTACCCATAATGAGCGAAAGGGATAACTACAGTTTGGACTGATCACACCTAACCTAAATACGTATTACCAGGCACCTAAAAACACATTACCCTCCTTTTGGCTTCGCCGTAGTCGGGTAAAAATGGGAAGCACAGACTAGCACGTAGTTCTGACATAACAGACGTCATAAGCTGAAATCACGTGGCATCCATCACGGGTTGTATGTTATGTTCGTATTTCCCTGTTTCCTCTTCGAAACCTGGACCAATTTTTTATAAGCTTTTATTTAACTGCACTTGCTATAGTCTGGGTAAAATTTTGCAACTGAATTTTAAACCAGTTCCACACATCCGATTGAGCTAAAATTTTCCACACCCTTTTGGTTTTTGTGACAATACAATCTAGTATTACTCATAATTAAAAAAATTAAAAAACAAAAAACCCGTTTTTTATTTCACGTTTTTTATTTTTATTACGTTCACCTATTAGTATGGGTCAAATCTTGCAACTGAATTTTAAACCAGTTCCCATCTACCGATTGCGCTGAAATTTTAAAGTATAAGTAGTCAAAATTGTAAAATATATTTAAAAAAATATATATTAAAAAGCATAAAATATAATAATAAATAAATAATTTTTTTTATTAATTTTGTGTATTTTTATAAGTTTATGTATAATATAAAATATGTAAAATTAATATAAATATGATAAAAATGTCAAAATAAAGAATAAATAATTGAAAACAGTACTATAATGTGTAACAGCGGTAAAAGCCTAAACGAACATAATTTTAAGAGGCGTAATTTTGTGATTAGGTACTTCATCTTTACTTGATTAATTACAAACATAGCTGAAACCATTTCGGTTAAACTAGCTTTCTAATACCGTGTTTCTAAAACTGCATTCAAATCGGCCATCCGTTTGGGGGCCACGATGCCACATACAGACAGACGTACGCGTCAAACTTATAATAACACCCGTTTGCGCCGGGTCTTAAAAATAGGAAAATAAGTTTGTATGGGCAAGACACCGCCGCGCCCCGCCGCGCCGGCCGCATTTCCTCTTAAGGCGGAAATAAGACTCAAACCGTGCTACCCGAGCACTGATGATTGAAACACGAACCGTATGCAGATGTAATAGGTGCGAGATTCGTTCTCCTCGCGCGGTGGCTGATACGTCGCGCCGACGAAGAACGTTTGCGCGAAAATCACACTGTATATTAAATTTCACGTGTTGGAAAGATGGAAAACAATATTTTTTTCGCTACGATTGTAGGGAAAAATATTATCTATATTTCTATGAGGGTCTTGTATTGAAACAATTGATGTTTCTCAAGATAATTTAACTTGAAAGCTCGCTTGAAAGTACAATTTTCGTACCTTTCGTTATTTTTGGAGATTTATTTAACACCTTTCCAAAGTAGTAAAATATAGTTTTTTTCGCTATGTTTGTTAATTAAAGATCAGTACATAACACATATTTTTTACAGGTTTTTTATCTTTACCAATAGCTCAATAATTTCGTTTAAATTTGACCTTTTGAGTCTTATTTCCGCCTTCCGCTGGTTATCTAAAAATGATCCCCGGACCTCGTACAGAATATAGATATTGACAGTGCGAGTTCTGAAAAAAATTTCCAAAGCTTCGCCTTCAAATGTACCTTAATTTTTAGGTTCCGTAGCTCAAAAAGGTGAAGACGGAACCTAATGGTGTCCCCACAGAACACCTATTTATCTTTGGGTGTCCCTCATGCAAGTAACTATTAAGTAATCTGTGCTCATGCGTCCATTCGACTGTTCGTCTGTCACAGGGTCAGGTTGATCGTATATTATTTTGCATAAACTCTAAAACGTTTTTTTCGCAACTACCCGACCTAGCGTGAACACATCTGAAAAAGGTCTGTGATTTTGTTTTGTTTATAAACAAAGAAATTTAGTATAAATAACAACTAAATTTAATAAAAACAAATTAAGGTTACGCATATATTGAGCACGCGTGAGGTATACACTGTGCACCTGCGCCGCACTGCTGGGGTTCACACGTCCGCCATCTCACTACACGATGACAGGTAGGAATACGCGCTCCAACCTCAAATTGGCGGCCGGGGCTGGCCAAACTCGGCGCCTCCGGAGTCGTCGCGAACAGACACATCATTGGAAATTATACTCAAATTTATTTTATGGACATTCGGTCGTATGCGGGGGTTGTGAATGCCATGCCGGCCTAAAAGGTGCCAATTCACGCCGGTCTTGAAGGACTCGAGACTGTACTTGGGGAAAAATATTGGGCAGGGAGAGCATTCCAGATTTTACATAATCATATGGCTTAGATATAGGTTCAAATAAAAACAAACATATCACTCTTTGTGCTCATGCTAGTCAGACGTTAATGAAATATCACAACCGGTACAGAACCTGCGTGCGCGAGTCCGACTCCCACTTGACCGCTTTTTCCTTTCACGGTCGTTATTTTTTAACGGCGCTGAAAAAAAGTTGATTGATGCGATACAAAGCGTCGGCGCGGCGAGTGGCGACGCGGGCGGCTCAAAAGTGCTCCTGGCCCTCTTTGTTCGAGCGCGGACCTTTCTGCCCGCGAATATTAACGACAATGCTACCTCCGCGCCGCACCTCCGCCACGCCGCCGCCGCGCCGCCGCCGCCGGACGGAGGCTCAATAGCGGGGACCTGCGCCTCGAGCCTTGCGCTGCGCTACCGTCCCATCCGTCTTTCCAACACTAACGCTACATATAACGTTGTCACTTGCACCCTCCATTCACGCATTGAGCCTCTATTGAGCCGCTCACCCATCCAGTTACTCTGTAAAGGTTTGTAAAAGTACACGTTTGTACTTGCTTTTGCGCCTATATGCGCAACAGCAAGTACAAACGTGGTATGTACTACGGACTACGCAAACACAACGCAGCCTTCATATTTTTTTAACGTTCGCGAGCAGTTTTATTGACCCTTCGTCTTTCCACAGTAATTACATTTCACGTTACGATTAAAATGTTGGCAGTGCCTGCTGCGTAGGTAGTACATATATAGTTACCAGCATACATCAATTATGTACCTACTATTTGTTTTTTATTGTAACCGGATTGGTTGGGAGGACTCGAGGCCGGAGTTTCGTGCACATCCATTTTCACCCCCTGTGCAGGTGCCAGTCCGGCTTGTAGGTGAACTATTGAAAGTCTGGGGAAAGACCATTAACCCGCGACTTGAAGATGTCTGAATTGTAGGAGTAAGGAAATATATTCCACGGAAGCCCACCTTTGCACGATACAAGAAAGATTTCGTTTAAAACATCGAGTGGTTCTAATAACTCCTCTGCCAACAAAATAAGATGTTCCACGAAAATATGGCGGTTTCGGAGAATGCGAAGAGGTGATGACTGATGTGATGACTGATGAGGGAAGCGAGTTCTTTGGAGCCGCTGCCACTGCTCGCTTCGCGACTAGACATCCTATAACTATCCTCAAATTTTCCTGTAAACATCAGTGAAAACTCCATGTGAATTTATTGAGCAGTTCTCGGCTTATACTGAAACATTGAATCGAGGCCGGCGGCGAGTGTGGGTGCGTTGTCACAGATCTTAATGTTATTAGTTAGGATGAATAATTTGAAGACCAGTTTCTTTTATACATTATTTACTTTTAAGTTGTTAGTGTAATTTAAAAGTGGTCAAGTGCGAGTCCGACTCGCGCACCCAGTTTCCATACCAGTTGTGACTATAACATATTATGAGCATACATATATAGAGCGATATGTTTGTTTTTATTTGAAACTATATCTAAGCCATTGCTGTTTGTGATGGCTAAAAGCTGTCTTCGTGACACCACATTCCAAGTGAGAAAATTGTCGGAGAACATTAATTCCATCAATGGCAGGCAAATCTCGCGTTGTAAGGACTTCGGTTGGAACAGTGGTTCGGTGCGCGGGAGTCCTCAAAAACTGCTGCAATTAAAATCAAGACTTTTGCACTTCTTCGAAGAGTTAAAATTTTTATTTTAAGCAATTTTTTTTACCAATCGACCCAGTTAAATATGATGTGCCACTTACCTACCGTATAAGAAAATGGTTCGTCTCAAATATCAATGTTGCATTCGACCCCCCCTGTGGGGGCAATTTTAAAATACATTTGGAAAATATTTTCTAAAGTTTATGCGAAATAATAATATTACCTAATTTCGTACCAAATTTAAACGTAGTACTGTTGTTGTTATTTTCATTACGTAGGTAAAGAGGAACAAGAAACCCAAAGGGAAATTGTAAAATTGCCAGCATCTTGGAGTATTTCGTTCCTCGCTGCCCCCCGACGCGCGCTGTTCCCGCTTCGCGTGCCCCCCCCCCCTGCCCTCCCGCCTCGCGACGCACCTCTCGTCACCGCTTCTCCTTCCACCCCCCCCCCCCGCCTCCCCCACCCCGTCGCCCCTCTCTTGTCTTCTGCCATTTTATTTTCCGATCAACAAGTGCCTCGTTTTGCTGCCTGATGGATATGTTGGGTGCGTCGACTAAATAAAGCCGGGGTCACACAACACTCACCTACAGAAATAAAACCAACGTACAACTAGAGTACGAAAAAATAATTCCGACGAAAGCGGAATCTGACGGATGTGTACTGGATCGGCGGGCCAAGACCTAAATTTGATGTGGGCAAGGTACATTTTGCGAGGCCCTCTCTGGTGGCACTAGAGGATGGATTTTATCTGTCGAAATGGATTTCCGCTGCATGAACTTTCGAGGCGCGAGGCCCCTTGGGCCGCGAGGCCGTGGGCGTTCGCTCACGTCGCCTCGCCCACGCCTTGCGCCGCCTCTGTACGAATGTAAACATCACAAGCGACTGACGGCACGAATAAGCGTGTGTGACAGCCCGTAGTTTACACGTAATTTCTGGGTTTCCTATAATTTCGTCCCGTCCGTCTGTCTGTTCATCCGTCCGTTCGTTCGTCCGTCCGCCCGCCCGCTTGTCACAGCCATTTTACTCTGAAAATATTGCCATCTACATTAGCATATACAAATATATATATATAGATAGGAATGAAGGTGTGTTCTATTAAACTCTATACAATGGTGTGGTGAGATTAAGAAAAAATAGGGGTGGCACTACATAACTGAGGGATGTAAAGAAAGATTTTAGTGCACATAAACGTAAATTGATAAAGAATTTCAAAATGTATTTTTGATTAAGTTAATAGGTAGTTGATGGGATATACGCTTCTAAATTCGTAAAAAGTGTGTGTGTGTGTCCCTAACTTTTTAATCAACTATATGGTGGAAATTCTGAAAAAAATTGAGATAGTAGAACATAAAAAACACGTTCAACGAAAATGGGTTTGAATAAATGTCGTTTAGTTTTTGATACTTTTAAGAGATATTTTCTATTACACCGTGAACGTTCTTACCGACTACGGAACCCTTCACTGTGCGTGGTCCAAAACGCACTTGGCCGATTTTTCCTTAGTATGCACGCACGTATTGACCGCTCAGTTGAGACATTTATATGACGTTCATGCCAAATTCCTCGAGGCATATAACTTGCTAGTTTCTCGAGCGAGGCATATAACTGGCCTAGATCCGATGGGCGTGCCATACGCACTGTTCACTTAGTCTAGGCATGATTGAGTTTCAACGATGGTGTAAATTTTTAACGACTTATCACCCTATAATTAGGGCGTACTTAAAAAGGGTGTAATGCAAGGGACGCAGACATCGTTAACATTCCTTTGGAGATAAAAAGAAGAATATTGAACTGTGGCACTTCAGGTTAGGATTGTTGTAGACCGATTTTCACGCAAGCGAATGGTGAGGGCAAAAGGTGCTGTTTATCTAATTAAAATTTAAACTTTTTATTGTGCTTTATTTCCGGTAGATTCAAAGCAATCTAAGTTTTAATTGGAAATAGGTGTTTAAAGACTGGAGTCATTTATTGTGGAGTACTTCAAATATTTGAAACCAACAGCACCTCAAGTCATGCGGTATATGTAGGTAGTACCATTGCAGCATTAGATCCGAGGAGTTGGAACCCGGAGTTCAATGTCGGAGTATAATAGTAATTCAAAATCAGCATATCCTAGCGGCACTGTTTAGTTAGACTGTACTACAGCAGCGTGGGCTTGGGTACATAATACGTGTGCCAAGTTTCTTTCGAATTTGTTGAACAATCGGTCGCAAGATTTGAAAAAAATAATAACCACAATCAATAATAAAATACCGTTTAAAACCCGTTAAAAATATAAATAAAAAATATAAACCGTTTAACACAATTCCGAGCAAAATGTCAATTTATATTAATTTTCATAACACTCATCTTCGGAAGCACTGCCCGTATTATTTTACAAACACACAGTTGTTAAGATTTATTTTAACTTGTAACTGGACCTGTTAAAGCATTAATTTAATTTTTTATTGCGATATGAACACATAAACAAATGTTAATTTTTTTTATTGTTATATTATTTAATATAGATTTAATTGTAATTACTCTAATGTATATTTAAAAGCTCAATAAAATAGGCGTAAGCTCACGGCCGGAATACATCACCGATAAGATGGCGGGTGAGCACCGGTGGGCCGCCACCGCCGCCGCTTCCGCCGCCATGCGCCACCGCGCCGCCACCGCACCGCCGCGGATAATGCTAAATGTAAGAATGTGGCGCTCGATACGCCCGACTCGGCGCCCTCCCTACCTGTTGAAAGTCGCCCGCCCGAGCGCGCCAACTTTTCTCCGCCCACCTAAAAATGGTAAAAGTGGCGGCGGCACTCACCTGTCGGGCGCCGGTGGATGAAAGATGCTCAGAGGAGCGACGGAGCGCGGCGCGGGCGTCGGCCGGTGTCGCTGAGCTGGTGGAGTGGACGCGAGCTCTACATCACGCGCGCGAAACTTTCCTGAAGTTTCAGCGGAGCTAGACCGAGCAGCGTACTGCGGAGACGCCGTCCCGAGCCGCAATGAGGCTCGGCTCGGCTCGTCTCCAGCACGCCAGTCCCTCCGGGAGCCGCGGTGCCCCGCGCGCGCCTCACCCCCCGCCCGCCTCCGCGCCGCGCACTCCGCACCCTGCGACAGCTCCGGAGCTCCGGCTCCCGCCCGCCCCGCGCCGCACTCCGCCCGCGCCGCGCCCCTCTCTGCACCCGCTCCATTTTATGTTGCTTATTTAAATTCGTGAATTTCAGAATGGCCTGAAAGCGCCTACTTTGCCTGGAGGTGTTCCCACATTCATTTATACTAATGCCGGACTCCACGCGCGCACCGGCTTCGATTACTGATTCTGGGCAAGATAAGGAATTTCTTCTACAGCAATTTACAGTTCTCGATAAACCGGCCATGCCCTGAAACAAAGTCGCTATTTAGTATTTTTAGTTTTAAGGAAAACATTTATACGAAATTTCACGAGATAGTTTTTCCGTCCTTTACACGATTGCGCGAAGCAAAAGAAGTGAAATGTTTTTCGAGTATATGTAAATATGTATGAAAGTATGTATGTATGTAAATGTGTTTGTGTGTTAGCTCTTTCAAATGATACCCCACACGATATGTTAATTATAAATTGTTTTTATTGATATCAAATTGGCCCCACATATGTAAAATAATTTTTATCTAGTTTTTCTAGCGTCATAAAGATCATGTCATCATTATGCCAAATTTCAAGTTGCTACGTTGCTTAGCTTTCGAGAAAAACCTCTGTGACAGACGGACCGGAGTGATCTTATAATTGTTCCGTTTTTTCTTTTGAGGTACGAAACCACAAAAATGAAGAATACAAGGCAATTTGATCTTAAAAAGCAGTATAAAATGCTGAAGTCGGGTGTTTCAACGAATTAAAATGAACAGAGAGCCGTACAAAAAGTTATAGTAAGAAATGTATAGGTATATTTTGCTGTGTGAGAGGCGATGATTCCAGAATGTAAAGCTCATACATACATACACATCACACGAATATAGTCGAGGTACATACAGGTAGTTTTCTTTTTGTTTTATTAATTCTAAAGCTCTAACGGAAAACGGAATGGTACGGAACCCTCTCCACGCGAGTTCGATTCGCACTTGACCGCTTTTTCGCATTTAGCGACGGTACCCTAAATATGTAAAGAAATGAAAATACTTTAAAATACTTAAGATTTAAAGTTTATTTTTTATAATATTTTATACATATGAGAAGCCTCGCGGTGATATGACGATGATGCTGGTGACGGTGAGATGGTAGCTGTTAGCTGCTAGGTGAGATGTCGTCGAGATGAGTGCGCGTAGCTACTAACTATGATGAGGATGAGAAGGAGAAGCTTGTGGAGCTCTCTGTGATCTGAAACAAAAACAAAATTTATGAAGACAAAGTATGTCGTAAAAGGCGACTAAGGGATATGACTTTCTTCTTATATTACTAGGTGGTAGGGTTTAAGCCGCCCGGGTTGGTACCACCGCACTGAATAAAAGGTCGGTCGAAACGGCTATGTAAATAGTTTTCCGTCCAGTTCAGTGTAGCCGGCACGACCGAAGGGAAGCACTGACGTGGCACCAAGTTCACCCGGTGTTATGGGCTGACATCATGGATGTTGTATGTGATGTAGCCAACCGTGTCAGTTTCCATAAAAATAAAAAAAAGTTCGATAAACAGAACTAAAATCTAACAACTGTAATCAATGTTACATTGTGAAAGGAGAATGCCTTTTTCGAAAGTGCTAAGAAAGTTCAAGACTATGAACACGATAGGTACTGATAATTAATGTCAAAGCGGGAATAATATTTTAACATTATATATTCCATTGATACTTCTTTCGGAATTCGGGTTCAATTCGGCTGCGGTCGGCTTTGAATTCGTCACGATTCGGACGTGTTCGGCAACAAGCGACAGCACAAAGATTACATAATTTGGGACAACAATAAAAGAAATGCATAAAAAGATCTAAGTACGAATTTTCAATGGCGCTTTCCCGCTATAGCTAAATGAGTAAAACCACACAAAACTTATCAAATTATTATTTCTATAAATACGAGACACGAAATCGTATAACTACATTGATGTTCGTCAGCCTCGGTAGCTCGGTGATGCGATCGGTCGACTGTCAGTCGTGATCATTAGTACACCTGGGCGCGGTCAGTACTTGGATGGATGACCGCCCGACCGTTGGAGGCTGACCGGGGTTTGGATTCCACGTAAAACTTTAGGTCCCTTCCCTTCCTACCTTAGGGTTTACCGTAGGGTTTAACCCGCCCGGTTTGATACCACCGCACTGAAAGAAAGGTCGGCTGAAACGGCTATGTAAATAGTTCGTGTTTTCCGTCCAGTTCAGTGTAGGAGGCACGACCGAAGGGAAGCACTGACATGGCACCTAGTTCACCAAGGTGTGATGAGAAGACATCACGGATGTAGTAGGTGATGTAGCCAACCGTATCAGTTTCCATTAAACAAAATGTTGATTTAAATTTTAAGCTTTTTCAAGCCCACAGTAAAAAAGGAATTGTCCTTTATTTCTATAAGATATTACAGGAAATTAAGATTTATTTTTAGTAGGTACCTATCTATTCGACTGGTAAACGTCGAAGAGTGAAGCGAAGCAGGCCCTTGAAGCAGATGAACATCCCGAGTAAAGTTATCGTGGCGATCATTAACATCTTCAGCGCCGTCGGATCAATCTCGAACCCGAAGTTCTGCTCGTCGGCGCACGCGTCGCTGCTGTCACTTGTCGCCGTCTTCTGCGGGAAGGCAATATTACCGACAGTTAGTACAGTGTACGAAGAAACCCTACATGGACGGCCCGGGTGAGTCGGACAGTGCGGACAATGAACATAGTGTCGGAACACGACCGGAGGCATTTTTTGGCGGGCTATTGCTAAGGAGTAAGTACCGTGTGGGGCCGGTACTTTAAAAGAATAGCCCCACTGCATCTCTCCCCGTGTATGTCGTAAAAGGCGACTAAGGGATATGACTCCCTTCTTATATTACTAGGTGGTAGCGTTTAACCCGCCCGGGTTGGTACCACCGCACTTAATGAAAGGTCGGTCGAAACGGCTATGCAAATAGTTTGTATTTTCCGTCCAGTTCAGTGTAGCCAGCACGACCGAAGGGAAGCACTGACGTGGCACCAAGTTCACCCGGTGTTATGGGCTGACATCAGTTGTAGGTGATTAGCTAACAGTGTCAGTTTTGATAAAAAAAAAAGGAAAATGTTTACAATTTCGCTAAAATAACACAGAACGGAAAGAAGGTCTGCGGTGGCCCCGGTCGTCTTGTGGCCTTCATGGTGGACATAGGTTGGCTGGGGTAGCTGGAGATCGAGGGGTTTTGCACGAAGGTCCCCAACCTAGCGTGAATTGTTCGCAGACCCAGAGTCAACCCCAAACCAAAGCAACAACAACATGGGGAGAAGGGAAACGTTACGTGGCAAATCAGATTAAATCTGGTTGAATGAAACTGAAATCACATTTGGCGCAGATGAAAAAAAAAATCCATGTATTTAGTAAAGTTTTTTTTTAATTATTTAATCCGATATGGCTGGCTGAGTCGGAGGGGCCAAAGCGCATGCTCTGACCAGCCCATATCACCTCCGAGAAGGTAGGTGCCATACCGGAGACTTCCCTGGATTGCTGGCTATACTGGATTAGAGGAGAACACAACCGAGGCTGCTATGCGGCCATCTTACATCCAGTCACCGTACTGCACCAACCCAGTCGGCTACAATTTGAGCCTACCACCTAGTAAGGGGCAAGGGAAGAGACCTACAGTTTTTACACCGGTTCCGAACGGTGAAGCAGCATGTAGGTAGGTATGCATGTAAATTTTTTCGTCGGAAAAAACTCATTGGTACACGCCGACCGGATTCGAACCGCGGACCTCTCGCATGAGAAGCCGATGCCCAAACCACTCGGCCACCCGCCACTCCAAACGATAGTTAACGATATTTAGGTAAAATACTTACGTCGATATTGTAAGCAGTTTTATCTCCTTCAGGCACGGGCAGAAGATTCCCCTTCTTAGGCAGGGAGATGGCCATAGTCACGATCAGCAGAACTTTCCACATGATTATAGTATGTAGGTAAACACTCAACTGAAGGTTCACTTAAGGTGCAAAGCTGGACTGCTCGCTTCGGCGAAGAAATAAGAATGACTTCGGAGTGCAGACGAGCTGGCTTAAGTACTCGTGGTGCTGGTAAGTGTTGGTACTAACAGTACAGAATGTTATAGGAGGTTGACGCGCCGAGTTTGCAGAATTTTATAGTAAGCAGACGCCCAGATCGCTGAATAAGTCGGGCCGGTTTTAACAAAAAGGCTGTGGAAGGTCTGGGGAGAAAAAAGTGGTGGCAAAACCATAAAATCACAAAGTTGTCTTTCGCAAGTTGTCCTTCGGTTAGATTCCATATCAGTACTTCCCTTTGTTCGTGCCGGCTACACTGACCTGCCGGCTACTTCGAAACTATTGGTGACCATGACAGTACCCTTTGGTAGTGTCGGATAATCTTCACTAATCTGAAATAACGACTTTCATAGTCGTTTCGACCAACCATCTTTCAGTACGGTCGTACCAGAGGTAAAATCAATTAGGGAAAACATAGAATCCGAACCATGAAATAGCTCGTGGTCATGGTATAAATGCACTTGTCAAACTCAGAAATAGGAAGAAAGTTGTACACGCTAACGGGGATTGATTAATTGAATTGATATAATGTTAAAACTATTTCTTCCGCTTGGGCATTAAATTATTTAAAAAAAAATCGTTTCTATTTTAATTTGAAAACGTGTTCATAGTCTTAAACTTCCTTTCTATTTTTACTTTTTAGCGGTTTCGAAAAAGGCATTCTCCTTTGAAACTTGGAATCGCACAAATTTTACTCGATTTGCCATTTCCTCCATTCTTCATTTTTCTGCTAGTGAATAGGCCCCCTTATTGTTAATAGTGACCCTGATTATGTCTGTACGCCAGCAAAATAAAAAAAATACATTTAATCCGAAATGCACATAGATCAAAAAACAAAATAACCGCCCAGGCGCCCATAAAAATTAAAAAAAAAATTCAAGTTAGGTACTAGACTGAAATGCACGTTAGTCATTTCAGTACTCATTAAACACTCATAGCTCTGTTTGATCACGACGCCCCTTCACATCCGGCCCGGAACCCCGGGCGGCCGCACGACCAACATTGCGCCGGCCCTGTTCATAGTATATGCAAATACCAATACAAAATTGTCATTTTTGCTTACGCTGTCGTTGGACTTTAACCCGCATTACCTCGATTCTTATCACGAAATGCATGATCAGCTTCTGCGTAGTCGGGTAATGGAAGTTAGTAAGTCAGCATTTCAGTGAATTTCCTTTATTTCACAATCTGTCCAAATCCGTCTTGTTGCTGACCCAAAACTTACAAATGCCTCTGAGTCACAGACGATTTGTAGGTTCGCATAGGTCCGTTTTACATGTTGTTCCAAGTTGTTGCACCAAGGGCTGTACTTCCTCAGAGCAGCTCTGAGGAAGTAACATCCCCTATTCCCTGCCACCCGTCCTATAACCGCAGCACCAGTCGCAGAGACACCCAACACCCTTTTGTTGTCAACATTCTGAGCTTTGAACCAATGGGTTCTTACACATCGGTTCTCAATAGCCCAATGACATTACAGTGATTTTAGCTCTGTCGACTGCACCATTTGGTTTTGCGGCACAGCCACTCATTTAAAAAAATGTAAATAGTAATTTATCAGGAGGACAATAATTTAAAATATACTCGCTATAAAAAGTAGGTACTTTTAGTTACCAAGGATTACTCTAATCTTAAACCCTACTTTCTTTGTGGTTGAATAGAATATAATTTTAGCCATTCGTATGGGTAATCAGAGTACCAAAGCATACCAAGAACGGAACACCAAGTATAAACCAAACCGATATGCGAGTCTTTGGGCCTAAAATAAATCTTTCACCGGCTCGGATGACATTTTGACAGCCCTTAGTAAAATTAAATGAAATGAAATGAAATTAATTTTATTGCACACAGAATGAATAGTTACATGATAATACAGTAGGTACAGTATACAAATTATTGTAAAGTTGTGGAACAGTATTTCTTAATTAGCGCGACGTTACCACCCAACTAGGCTAAGCCTGTGCTAGGGTTGGCAATTTTAAATTCACAGACTTAGTATGTGCGAATGAAAATAGATGCATGTACACAAAACAATGGGTACAACATAAATTTTAATAAATACTTATATACATAATAGACATAAATTAAGGTATATGGCATGCAGTGTTAGTATTATAATATATAAATAGATTTGTTGTATAAGTGTACATGTAGGTGTATATGTATTCCACATCTATCCATAAATATTACAAAACAATTCTTTCGTTTTACTGCGACCATTATCATTCAAATATTTGTTAAGCTTGGTTTTGAGTGTGACAAGGGAAGTTGCCTCGCTTTTTATTTGATCGGGGAGTGAGTTATATACTCTTACTCCGACCACTTTTGCGTTTGTTCTTCCTAACCTTGATCGAACGTGCGGGGCTTGGTAGTGAAGACACTTGCTTGCTCGAGTATCTCGATTTTGCTGAGTACGCTGGTAATCGGATAAATTTTTTGTGAACCGGACTACACATGCTTTACATGATAATATCATCAAGTCGGAGTTTATTTGCATGTTTGTGCAGTCATCACGTAAACTACTAAACCAATTTGAATGCAGTTTCACAAAAATATATATATGAATGCCCTTATAACTCGATAGCCACTTTATCGATTTACATATTTATGGTTTCCATTCTGGTATATAAATCGTTCTTTTTTTTCCGCCCAGTTCAGTGTAGCCTGCCCAACCAAAGCATATTTTTTTCTGTCGTACCTAGCTAGGTCACATGTAAATGACTTCGGTTGGTAGATAATCCTAATAAATAAAGCGAAATTTCTACGGGCGACCGACCGTGTAACGTGCGAATATATAATACATTTATGAAATTTATGAAATATTCTAATAACTCGAGAACCACTTTATAGATGTACATAAGGTTTTCATTGTTACATTTCGTTACTTCTCAGGATCAATCACAACGCTACGTTATCGGTGGCTTGAGCTGTGACGTCACGCGAAAAATAGAAATGTTGGCTGTTCAGACATTTAACTTTATCTCCAAATGTATGACATTTTGAGGAAAATGAATAGTTTTGTGCACAACTACATAAGAGTACCTATATAGTTGATTTTTTTTCAGAATTTTCGAACAACCGTTAATAGGTCAAAGTTCGGCGACAAAAGTGCATTTTTTTGTCAACTTTTAAACGAAATATTTGTTAAAGTAAACTAATCGATTATAGCAAAGTTATATATTTTTGGAATTGCCTTAACAATACCTATAGAATTACGTGACATTTTATTAATAAAAAAAATAAAAAAATATTTTTGGTTTACATTTTGGGGTACCCTGTACTTTTCACAGGACTATTAGACAAACTTATCTATATTATATCTAGCGCCAAAAATTATACGTAATTTAGCGCCAGTTTCATCGAAGTCGGTTCAATAGGTCCGGAGATATCTGCGTGTGACCGACAGACAGACAGACAGACAGACGCCAGAGCGATCCCATAAGGGTCCCTTTTTTCGCATTTTGCGACGGGACCCTAAAAAGAGTATTGCTGTTGCTAGAAACCAAAACCAGATCCAAATGGACAGTTGAAACCAAAAACTTTCAATGTCAAAAATCTCTTTGGTTGAAACAATCGACTAGATTGTCTGTTTCGCTGTATAACTTTACTGTGTAACTGTTCGCTCTATCACCAACGAGGAGTTTGTTTTCAATTTTATTTGTACCTAATATTTAATTTGATGTCTGATGAAAATTGCAAGAGTCAAAACATTAACAATGGAGAATTGAACAAAGTGCCCACGCGACCGGTACATGTTCTAAATTTGAAAATGCTCCCGAAAACGCTCTCAATACGGGAAGCGACCACCGATAAGTGCCCGTGTTGTAGTTCTCAGTTCTCTGTCTCTGTCCCTAATTTCTACCACATAGTGAATTATTTGTATTACATTTGGTATACCGTTGGAAAGGGCGTAAACTAGCAAACTTTTTAAAAGAAAATGCATCTATCAATCTATCATCTATCAGTTTTTTTTAATGAATTAAGAAATTAAGATTCTGTCATATTTTTACTCGTTCTCGGGACTTTGGGAGGTCATAAGACCTTTTCATGATATTAACTTCATCAAATAATATTTTTTCTAGAACAAGGATACATTGTAAAATTCAATAAATTTTATTTCGTGCGGATAAAATAAAAAAAAAAACAAAGAGTTGTAAGCGCAGCGACGAATACAAACTCTTTGCAAAAAAGTTACAAGGGTTTTGTTAAAAGCTGGGATTTTGGTAATTTAAAAAAAATCGTATCTTGATACCACGTGACACCTGACAAAAGGTATCATGGGTCAAACCGTTGCAAATAACCCCACTTACGAAAAACAAAATTTGTCGGCCGATATGTTCCGAACAGCCTGTACATATTAAACTATGAGGGGAAAATAATTAGTGATAAATTGTCTGCTCTATCTTCCTAAATCCTAACCCATACTTCAATAAATGTGTATAGGTATTCAATATATGTATGGTTTTGCTTAAAAACAATAATTAATAAGACATTTTGAAATGTGTATATAAGCACATTGTGCAGCAAGTCTCCACCATACATCTTCTGAACGCTGACGTCGCATTTAACCAAATTCAATTTATTGCTTGGGCTGTAGAATTGCACTGTTGGCAATAAGGCGCGCGCGCCGTTGCCGACTCACCGCTTGGCTTGACTCATTTTGACCACCGTGTCCATCCACCTCAATCTGAGACTCGATTATGAGATTGTTTTTGACAGTTCGTTGCGTACAAGTAACGTGCTCAAGTAAATATTTGTATGGCAATTTTAATACCAACTGGCCCGGCTGGAGGCTCGGCATCTTTTCTTCATAGAAATATTTCGTACGCGTACGCAACCAGAGAAATATAAAAAAAATATCTCATAATCGAGCCTCCGGTCGGTCCGTCCGTCCCACATTCCATCGCCGTGAGCACTTGAATATCCGTCTTATCGAACGATTCAGTCTTGCACCTCACAGTTCGGTCGACGTGCTGAATCATGTGGAAACATCTCGTGTTGATGGCCATTGCGGTGTTCCTGCCCATCGAGGTGAATCTTAGTAGGGGTGTGCCTGAAGATGATGTTGATATCAAGGTGAGCGTTTATCTTAAAAACAAAGATATTTTGAATTGTAATAGGTAATATGAAATTTGCATGGATTTTTTTTTCTTATTTCTTACCCGACTACGACGAAGCCAAAAGGAAGGGTTATATGTATGAGTTTAGCGCGCATGTAGGTATGTATGTGAATACTGGACCGATTTTAATAAGTAAGGTGTCATTGGATTCGTCTCACTCCCGCGAGTGTCATAATTTTCTCCTAGAATGGCGGCCGTTAGCCGCCATATAATCAAACTTTGAAAATATTTTTTCTTCAAACCCCATCGAGTAGGGTATCATTGTCACAAGAAGATACGTTTTGAACGTACTACAGACAGACGGCGTAGGCTTAGCAATAGGTTTCTGCATGGATAGGGAACCATAAAAATTAGCATTTGATTGGTTCTTCATTCGTCTTCTGTACATGCGTTCGTAAACCGCTTATCCGATTATGGTGAAACTTTTCAACATTTGATAAAAAAGTAGTCAAAATTCATTTAAGGCATTTAATATATATCATTTATAATTAAGAGATGATTTTCTACGGGTTATACTTATGTTTGTTGCAGCACGTGATGGACGACTGCAATGGGTTGTGCTCGTTCGGGCAGGTGTTCGGACAGATCGGGCAGATGATTACGTCAGATCCGCCGCTCATGATTTCGCTGATAGGCGTGTGGATCCTCATGACTGCAATCATCTACATCTGGTGCCTGCAGGCCTTCTGCGGCAAACGCGTCTGTATGTCATTCAATAATAGTAATAATCCAGTACTTATAGTAGATTTCCTGTAATTTTATTTGCTATCAAGTTTTAAGATTCTTATTCCGTCTTTATGTTTGCACCTTCAACTTTTTAACAGTTCTTAATGAACACAGACTTTAATGAAATTTTAGATAAATACCTAGGTGGCATACCTAGGTATTTATGTAAAATTTCCGCTCCATCCACTTGGCTCCTTTGGTAGGATCCATCAATGGATCGAAGTGGACTTTCTAGTGCACTTGAATCCCTTGTGGAAGGATTCTGCGATAATGGATTATAAAACACTAGCTAGTCCACTTGGATCCCTTCAGTAAGTATGTATGGTACAAAACGCTTAAATATAAAAATAATATTTAGACACAATTTTTTTTTATTAATTTAATACATATAATATACTTAATAATTTTGTAACTGGGCTCATTGCATTGAAAATCGATATGTGAGTGTCCATGTGGTCTCTGAATAAGAATCCATTATAAAAACTTAAAAAAAAAAAGTTTTAAAAAACATAAAACCGACTTCCTAAAAAAAGTAAAACTAAAAAACTATTTAAAATAAAAATATAAAAACCGCCTTCAAAAATATATGAAATAAAAACCTAAAAAAAAAACCAACCCTAGAGTTGAAGGCGGTGCTAAAAAGGCTACACAAATCACAAAGGATATTATCATCCGCTCATGTTTTCTTTCATGCATCATTTTTGCTTGCTTTACAAATCACAAAGGATATTATCATCCACTCATGTTTTCTTTCATGCATCATTTTTGCTTGCTTTAGCACCGCCTTCAACTCTAGGGTTGGTTTTTTTTTTAGGTTTTTATTTCATATATTTTTGAAGGCGGTTTTTATATTTTTATTTTAAATAGTTTTTTAGTTTTACTTTTTTTAGGAAGTCGGTTTTATGTTTTTTAAAACTTTTTTTTTATTTCACAGTTTTTTTTAGTAATTTTTTGCTATTAATGTACTCGGCGGAATCGCTCGGCCTTCGGCCTCGCGATTCCGCCTCGCTTTCCAATCCGATCTTGACCCAATTAAAATAGGACCACGTCAGCTTCGATAGCTCAGTGGTGCAGACAGTCAACTGTCGCTATTGAATTTTAAGCAACGCTGGGTGCGGTCAGTGCTTAGATGGGTGACCGCTGACCGTTGGAGGCTGACCAAGGTTCGGATTCCTCGTAAAACTGTAAGTCCCTTCCCTCGTAATTTTACTTGGTGGTAGGGTTTAACCTTCCCGGGTTGGTACCACCGCACTGAATTAAACGTCGGTCGAAACGGCTATGTAAATAGTTTGTGTTTTCCGACCAGTTCAGTGTAGTCAGCACGATCAAAGGGGGAAGCACTGACATGGCACTGGTGTTATGGGCTGACATCACGGACGTTGTAGGTGATGTTGCAGAACTTAGTAGAATGGACAGACATAAACGTGTTACGGAAGCCTACTTTTATTATAAAATAACCGTCGGAGGACCTTGGTTGAAAATTGTAAAATTTAGTAGAACGGATAGACATGCATATGTTACGGAACCCTACATTCATTTTGCAGAACTTAGTAGAATGGACAGACATAAACGTGTTACGGAACCCTACTTAACAGTTGCACTCCGGGAGTGCCGGCAGATCCCGTGCCACTCTAACTTAACCCTTAACGCAATGACTTAAGGTTTCATTTTAAAAATGACGCTGACGCGATGTCGCGAGTTATACATTTTTACCCACCTAAAAAAGTGCCAAGAGCCGCTAAAGAAGTTTTCACTTCAAAAACCTCAGGGTTATCCCCTTTCAAATAAAAAAAAAAAGAATTTTCAAAATCGGCCCACAATTGACGGAGTAATCGCGTAACAAACATCCAAAAAAAGAAAACATACCGTCGAATTGAGAATCTTTTAGGTCTAAAGTAAATTTCTCGTGAAGACAAATGCAACGAGCCCAAACACGATGGGTTTATCATGTGTAGTTTAGGAGTTCCTATGGCCACCTTCTGTCTCCATCATCAAACCAGCTCGATGGTACTCGGTACAGTAGGTACTGGCCAGGTACCATAATAAATTAAACGCCGGTCGGAAAAGATAAAAAAATTTCAAATTTAGAATATTCATGAAACAAGGGTCCGAATATGTATCACTAGTATATCGATTCATGTATTTCAACAGGACAGAGAAAATTTCAAAATATTAGGTATTTAATACTTTTTAGTTTTTTTTTTTTTTGTTTTTTGGAAATCGGTTTAATATTTTTTAAAACAGTTTTTATTTCATTCTTTTTAGTAATATTACATAAAAAAGAATAATCGAAATCGAATAATCGAAATCGATTGAAGTGGTACAGAATTATTCGCCATATGTGTCAGACTGCAAATTGCTGAATAAGTCCACATCACAAATGTTTTGCTGAAGGTAACCACACACCATACTAATTTATCAAACTGAAAATTGCCGAAAACGACCACATCACAAGTTTTGCTGAAGGTAACCACACACCATAGTATTATGCTGATTTTTCGAAAACCACTGAACCAATTTCGATAAAATTGAAATGGGACCACCTCGGAAGTATGACCTAACTAACAAAAAAAGAATTTTCTAAATCGGCCCTCAATTGACGGAGAAATCGTGTTACAAACATACAAAAAAATAAAAATAAAAAAAAAAATAAAAAAAAAAAACATACAGACGAATTGAGAACCTCCTCCTTTTTTGGAAGTCGGTTAAAAAGTGGCCGCCATTTTGAACTTTTTAGTTACTGGACCGATTGCTATCGAAATCGATATCTAAGAGTCAATGTGGTCTCCGATCAAGAATCTGTGGTCAAAATAAAAAAAAATTGCCGCATTTTGAACTTTTTACCACGCGGACCCTTAGATATCGATTATGAAAGTAATCGGTCCAGTAACTAAAAAGTTCAAAATGGCGGCCACTTTTTTTAATTTTTATCATGGATTCTTATTCAGAGACCACATGGACCCTCACATATCGATTTTCAAAGCAATGAGCCCAGTTACAAAATTAGTAGGTATATTATATTTATTAAATTATAAAAAAAAAATTGTGTCTAAATATTATTTTTTAACCGACTTCCAAAAAAGGAGGAGGTTCTCAATTCGTCTGTATGTTTTTTTTTTTATTTATTTTTTTATTATTATTTTTTTTTTTGTATGTTTGTAACACGATTTCTCCGTCAATTGAGGGCCGATTTAGAAAATTCGTTTTTTGTTAGTTAGGTCATACTTTCGAGGTGGTCCCATTTCAATTTTATCGAAATTGGTTCAGTGGTTTTCGAAAAATCAGCATAATACTATGGTGTGTGGTTACCTTCAGCAAACTTGTGATGTGGTCGTTTTCGGCAATTTTCAGTTTGATAAATTAGTATGGTGTGTGGTTACCTTCAGCAAAACATTTGTGATGTGGACTTATTCAGCAATTTGCAGTCTGACACATATGGCGAATAATTCTGTACCACTTCAATCGATTTCGATTATTCGATTTCGATTATTCTTTTTTATGTAATATTACTAAAAAGAATGAAATAAAAACTGTTTTAAAAAATATTAAACCGATTTCCAAAAAACAAAAAAAAAAGAACTAAAAAGTATTAAATACCTAATATTTTGAAATTTTCTCTGTCCTGTTGAAATACATGAATCGATATTTACTAGTGATACATATTCGGACCCTTGTTTCATGAATATTCTAAATTTGAAATTTTTTATCTTTTCCGACCGGCGGCGCTTAATTTATTATGGTACCTGGCCGGTACCTTCTGTACCGAGTGCCCAAAGAGTTTGTATTACGTCGCTAGGAGCGCAGCGACGTAATACAAACTCTTTGCGAGTACCATCGAGCTGGTTTGATGATGGAGACAGAAGGTGGCCATAGGAACTCCTAAACTACACATGATAAACCCATCGTGTTTGGGCTCGTTGCATTTGTCTTCACGAGAAATTTACTTTAGACCTAAGAGATTCTCAATTCGACGGTATGTTTTCTTTTTTTGGATGTTTGTTACGCGATTACTCCGTCAATTGTGGGCCGATTTTGAAAATTCTTTTTTTTTTTATTTGAAAGGGGATAACCCTGAGGTTTTTGAAGTGAAAACTTCTTTAGCGGCTCTTGGCACTTTTTTAGGTGGGTAAAAATGTATAACTCGCGACATCGCGTCAGCGTCATTTTTAAAATGAAACCTTAAGTCATTGCATTAAGGGTTAAGTTAGAGTGGCACGGGATCTGCCGGCACTCCCGGAGTGCAACTGTTAAGTAGGGTTCCGTAACACGTTTATGTCTGTCCATTCTACTAAGTTCTGCAACATCACCTACAACGTCCGTGATGTCAGCCCATAACACCAGTGCCATGTCAGTGCTTCCCCCTTTGATCGTGCTGACTACACTGAACTGGTCGGAAAACACAAACTATTTACATAGCCGTTTCGACCGACGTTTAATTCAGTGCAGTGGTACCAACCCGGGCAGGTTAAACCCTACCACCAAGTAAGATTAGGAGGGAAGGGACTTACAGTTTTACGAGGAATCCGAACCTTGGTCAGCCTCCAACGGTCAGCGGTCACCCATCTAAGTACTGACCGCACCCAGCGTTGCTTAACATTCAATAGCGACAGTTGACTGTCTGCACCACTGAGCTATCGAAGCTGACGTGGTCCTATTTTAATTGGGTCAAGATCGGATTGGAAAGCGAGGCGGAATCGCGAGGCCGAAGGCCGAGCGATTCCGCCGAGTACATTAATAGCAAAACATTACTAAAAAAAACTGTGAAATAAAAAAAAAGTTTTAAAAAACATAAAACCGACTTCCTAAAAAAAGTAAAACTAAAAAACTATTTAAAATAAAAATATAAAAACCGCCTTCAAAAATATATGAAATAAAAACCTAAAAAAAAAAACAAACCCTAGAGTTGAAGGCGGTGCTAAAGCAAGCAAAAATGATGCATGAAAGAAAACATGAGTGGATGATAATATCCTTTGTGATTTGTGTAGCCTTTTTAGCACCGCCTTCAACTCTAGGGTTCGTTTTTTTTTTTAGGTTTTTATTTCATATATTTTTGAAGGCGGTTTTTATATTTTTATTTTAAATAGTTTTTTAGTTTTACTTTTTTTATATATTTAAGCGTTTTGTACCATACATACCCCTAACTTACTTAAGGGATCCAAGTGGACTAGCTAGTGTTTTATAATCCATTATCGCAGAATCCTTCCACAAAGGATTCAAGTGCACTAGAAAGTCGACTTCGATCCATTGATGGATCCTACCAAGGGAGCCAAGTGGACGGAGCGAAAATTTCATTTTCACTTACCTTCCCAACTTAGAACTTTAGCTACGTAATGTGTAGAATACCCATTACATAATATTATTTGAGAAGGCACTTCGAATGCAACCGCCAATTTCATTTCATTTCATTTCATTTTTATTTTCATTTAGTTCTTGTTTCAGTTTAGACAACAACTCTGCAGCTCCACAAGCATCGCCTTCTCATCCTCATCATAGCTAGTAGCTACGCGCACTCATCTCGACGACCTAGATCGACGACATCCCATCTAGCAGCTAAGACCATCTCACCGTCACCAGCATCATCGTCATATCACCGCGAGGCTTCTAATATGTATAAAATATTATAAAAAATAAACTTTAAATCGTAAGTTTAACACTCGTATAAGTATTTTCATTTCTTTACATTTTACCTCTACATTGGTACCGTCGCTAAATGCGAAAAAGCGGTCAAGTGCGAGTCGAACTCGCGTGGAGAGGGTTCCGTACCATTCCGTTTTCCATTAGAGCTTTAAGACTTTCCGTTTCGTTTAGGTTTTCCTGTAAACTATAAGAGAGGGCCTATATTACAAATTTACGCTACCTATATGTCCGTGATTGGGTCATCAAACTCTATTTATATTTAAATTTAAATTAGACAATTTTTTTCCAGTAGATTGGGAGAAAACAAGCTGTGACAGACGGACAGACAGACAGACAGCCAGACACGAGAGTGATCATAAAAGCGTTCCGTTTTTTTCTCTTTTGATGTACGGAACTATAAAAAAAGAGATCCCGCTCTATTGAACCGATTTATTAAACTTAAGCCAAAATGCGCAGAATGTTTTCTCGCAGACAGGCCATAGATACATTTGTATAATAATAGTTGGGTGGATAGTACAGTGTACCTACCTACCCCAAAAAATATGAACAACATTTTTATGTTTATTTTTTGACATTGAAAATTTTCGGTCGCTTCAGTATAGCCCCCGATTTCCAGCGAGAGTGCGAATTCGCCCTGGTGTCCTGAGTTTTAAGGCTACGTAAATATTTAGGGTGTCAAATGACGCGTATTGACGAGAGGGCTAGAAGATTAAAAAAATAAATAAAATCGTACAAGCATTCCAAGCCTTATCTGAAAGCATTCTATTACTCATCCTTCATCCACCGACCCCCCTCGGTGATCCTTAACCACCTATTATTATTATCTATATATTTTTTTAATATTTTTCAATGTCCAAGCCCGCAAAGTTTGCAGTTTTATTATACACTAGCTGTTGCCCGCGGCTTCGCTCGCGTGAAATTCGTATTTCAAAGAAGAATCTAAGTAACTAAGGGCGAGGCCGAAGGCCGAGCTGCGTTCAGGTAAACGACAAATCTTCTCAAATAATGTAAGCAACTAACGGCGAGGCCGAAGGCCCAGCTGCATCCTGGAAGACAATAAACCTTCGCGAAGAAAGTATGTAACTAAGGGCGAGGCCGAAGGCCGAGCTGCGTTCAGGAAGACGATAAACCTTCTCGAAGAAAGTAAGTAACTAAGGGCGAGGCCGAAGGCCGAGCTGCGTTCAGGAAGACGATAAACCTTCTTGGAAGAAAGTAAGTAACTAAGTGCGAGGCCGAAGGCCGAACTAGGTTCAGGTAAACCAAAAACCCTCTTCCGTCTTCGGGCCTGGCGTTAAATACGAATTTCACGCGAGCGAAGCTGCGGACAACAGAAATAAAAATTGCACCAATGACAGCGACATAAGTTCGACTTGAATTTTTAAAATGTTTTATTTATCAAACAATTTGTCACCGGCCAGCTCACGTCGAGATGATAGTTCTCCGTTGTCAACTCGACATTTAAAATTGTTTTTTACCTTTACTTTGGATTACGTGATTTTAAATGCGCAATAATATTTAAAAATAATTTGAATTTTTATGATATTTTTTTGTGTATTATGTTATTCCGGCATATAAACTGCCACTATACAAAGTTTCGTCTAATTCCGTTCAGTGGATTTTGCGTGATGCGCGTACAAACAAACAAACAAACATTTTAAAAACTGTTCTAACATGTTCTATATCTCATTTTAAGCCACCCTGGTTAGTTTTTTTTCCGAATACATTCAATGTACAGACTTTCTTACCTTGACGATTTTATTATATGTATAGATTGATGATTGATGATCAGTAATGGGATGGTCAAGCAAGACCCTACCAAATTTAGACTTGATGCTATTTATCATGTATACTTAAATATGTGCCAGAGTCATTCTTAGTCAGTCCGTTTCAGCGAGGTGCCATGTCAGTGCTTCTTTTGGTCGTGCCGGCTACACTGAACTGGACGGAAAACAAAAACTATTTTAAATAGCCGTTTCAACCGATCTTTCATTAGGTTAGGTTAGGTTAAGTATAGGTTAGGTTAGGTTAGGTTAGGTTAGGTTAGGTTAGGTTAGGTTAGGTTAGGTTAGGTTAGGTTAGGTTAGGTTAGGTTAGGTTAGGTTAGGTTAGGTTAGGTTAGGTTAGGTAATCACATACCTATAAGTCGGCTTTTGCGCACTATTGATATTTTCTTTTGTCGTTTCGAGCTGGTACTCAAAAAACTCAGACAGCGTGCTAGCGCTGTTTGTCCGTTTTCCGTGTACTGCTGTTCTTGTAAATTGTATGCACGAAAGAGTTCTTAGTCTAGTCAATTCATTCTACTAGGTATAAAATTACTTTTTAGGGTTCCGTAGTCAACAAAGAACCCTTATAGTTTCGCCATGTCCGTCCGTCTGTCCGTCTGTCCGTCCGTCTGTCTGTCCGCGGCTTAGCTCAGAGACCCTTAGTACTAGAAAGTTGTAAGTTGGTATGGGCATAGATATTAATAACGCCGACAAAGTGGTAAAATAAAAATTTTGAAATATTTTTTTTTTGAGGGTCCCTCCCCTACACGTAAAGTGGGGATGAATTTTCTTTTTCACGTCTACCCCATCGTGTGGGGTGTGGTTGGATAGGTCTTTTGAAAATATTGCGGGTTTGTCAAAAGCATTTTTCGATTTAGGGATCCGTTTGCGAATTATTAAGCTTTTAAGTGCTAATTTTTGTTAGATTCAAGTGTCCCCCCCCCCTGCCAGCTAAACGGTTGTTATTAGATATGTGAAAAAATTCACATCAATAGTATATATATCCAAGTTAAAAAGAAAACTATCACAGCTAAGTAGGCTGTACAGGTTGACGAGTAATAGTCGACCAACTTATAAAATGTACGGACGACAGCCATCATTTCACTGTTGAAGAACTTTTTCAAATTAACATTCATTTATTTCCCCTACAAAATTATACAAATAATCAAATAATTTATTTTGATAGGGATCCGCAACTACGGAACCCTACACAGCGCGTGGCCCGACACGCACTTGGCCGCTTTTTTTTGTAAAGCATATAACATAATTTTATACATTTACTTTACTCAATCTCGATTAGAGGTTACTTGAGTTTTTTTTTTATTTATGGAAACTGACACGGTTGGCTACATTACCTACAACATCCGTGATGTCAACCCATAACACCGGGTGAACTAGGTGCCATGTCAGTGATTCCCTTCATTTCATGTCCGCTACACTGAACGACGGAAAACACGAACTATTTACATAGCCGTTTCCACCGACGGAAAGTCCAAAGACTGAAGTAAAAAATGAATCGTCCAGTCCAATCGTCGTGGTGTGACCTAGTAAGAAAGTGCATTGCATGCATGTGCTACGTGTGTTTTCTGTTTAAACTGTTGATGAATAAACAAAACCGCTAACTTCCCGTAGGCCCCGCTAAATAAAAGAAATAAAAAATATTGTGCGGGCGGAGTGAGATACCAATAATTATGACCAAGCTCTAGAGGTGTCAGCCTCGATAGCTCAGTGGTGCAGACAGTCGACTGTCGCTATTGATGGTTAAGCAACTGTGGGCGCGGTCAGTACTTGGATGGGTGACCGCTGACCGTTGGAGGCTGACCGTGGTTCGGATTCCACGTAAAACTGTAGGTCCCTTCCCTTCTTACCTTACTAGGTAGTAGGGTTCAACCCGCCCGGGTTGGTACCACCGCACTGAATGAAACGTCGGTCGAAACGGCTATGTAAATAGTTTGTGTTTTCCGTCCAGTTCAGTGTAGCCGGCACGACCGAAGGGAAGCACTGACATGGCAGCTAGTTCACCCGGTGTTATGGGCTGACATCACGGATGTTGTAGGTGATGTAGCCAACAGTGTCAGTGTTTTTTTTATTTCTATTTATTGAAAGTTCGACATGTGGCGCCGATCCACCCATAAAGGGTCTAACAACGCCAAATGACATTCGGTCGTATGCGGGGGTAGAGTATGACATGCCGGCCGCACAGGTGCCTATTCACGCCCCTCTTGAAGGACCCGAGACTGTACTTGGGGGGAAATATATGGGCAGGTAGTGTGTGTGTGGTTCATTCAACAAGTCCGCCTTCAATACTGTGGAGTCGTTTCCGAAAACGTCAAAATTCCCTCAATTTCTTTCAGCTCCCATCATCGCACAGGCAGAACTAAAGGCGCTGCCGAATTTTCCCCTAGCTTTGGGGTGTGTACTTATTCGATATATGCAAATAAACTAAATCTTTGTTTGCTCGTGGAATGCGATGCTGTAAACGGAACGAGAGATGAGTAAGTAGATACATACAAAATATGTTTTTGTTTGTTTACGTAGGTAAACGAAAATGTACTGAATAACTAAGTGGTTATATATTTTTAGCAGATTACGGCGAAGCCAATATATATAGACAGGTTTGTGGCAAAACTTTGTCAAGAACAAATTGACACAAATGCATAATCAGTATGTTTCGTCATCCAGCGTGTTTGTTTTGTTCCGTTCAGCAATACAGATTGTATTTCTACGGGTCACAAAAAACATAGGAAAGCAGTCATACATATGTAAGGGAACGTTCCCATACAACGTGACCGATTTTAGGCCACTTTTGGACCCCCCGCCCCCCCAGTTTTCACGTGGTATTTCAAAACTTGCTGTTTTTCAATGTATTTATGTGGATTATGCCATCCTCCATGCCATATTATGGCAAAACAAAAATGCAATTTCGGTGTACTGAGCAATCGAGCGCAGTGCGCGCGTTTATATGATGAAATGTGTAGTTTTTGTTTGTTTAAAAAATATTAGGATTTTTTTTTAATAATGCTGCTTTAGTATCTTGAAAATTAAATTCCCTATACAATGACGTAAATTTTATTCCAAAATAATTATCCAGTATGGAGCTAGCGCGACATAAGAAATTAAAATAGTCACATTCAGAATTTTTTTTCACCATGAAAAAATACTGTAAAGTTTTTAGTACATAATAAGTATCTAGTTTAAAAAAAAATCATATGATGTACTTCATAGAACAAAATTTTTGTTTGAAGTTTTAAAAAATATAACAATTTTCGCTTAATGCCATAAAGAATACGGTTATACAATCGACTTAGCCTACAACGAATGTGTATTTTACTATTATTTCAGCGGTTGTATGTTTGAATGTGACCAGGCGAATACTTTTTCTTGTAATTGAACAGTGCGGAGTGCCTAATCGAGTTCTTGGGGAAAATTTGCGAGAATGACACAAAAATTAATACCTATTGAAATGTTATTTTGAATGAACGCCATTAGTTTTGTAGAGCACATGTCCGACCTAGACCAATTCGGACATGTCCTCAGGCCACGCGCGGCGGCGGCGGTGCGCGGCGCGGTGGACGGCCGGAGGAGATTCCGCCGATCGCTGTTCTGTGGCTTGGAGTCGGAGAGTCGGAGGTCGGAGTCGCCGCGACGCTTCTCACGCGGCGCGCCGTCACCTTATAAGTTACTCTATGGCCGGTACCATTAATGTATGCAGCGCCATCTAGCAGTAAAAATATACAACTCGTTCGTTCTCAGGAGACTTTTTGCTCTGGGGCGGGCATGGACTTAGGAATCAAAAGGATAGCGTACTGCGTACTCCCTCCTAAAAAATGGGTGATGGCGAGAGAGCATGAATGGAGGAATGTGTCCCTTTCGTATTCGAAAGGGTGACCTTGCGATTTCTCATGTGGGACAAATTTCCAAACTAGACACTCCTGACGCCATATATACATACACCACGCTGTATCCCGACAATCGAGGTCAGCAGAGTAATCAGTGTTGTGCTGCAAGTACTCTTGTAAATTACAGCAGCACACCACTGAAAACCACGTTTACCTAAATTGGTGATGATTGACAATACAGAAATTAAATTGAGTTCGAAAATGTTCATCGTAGGTTCAGTAAAGTTTAGTACCGCCCTTATTCCGTGGTATTCAGCCATCCCAACAAACGTATATTTTCAGTCAAGGTCACCAGACATGTACAACAGAGCAGCTGCCTTCGATGTTTGTCAAGGACACACACTGCACAACTATACGTGCATGCACAATCTCTGCAGTTCCCTCCTCCGCCATCTCTGGACTATCAAAAATACATTATAGTCTTACGTCATCATAATGTATGTAAATACATATAGGAGTAATGCTGTGGTTTCATTACAAATGCCATGTGTAAATTATTATGGCAATGAGGATGGTGTCATTTCAATCAGGGGTAGCTTATTTGGGTTTTATTAAATAAGTACAGAACAATTATTGTTCTGCTGGCTATACTCTTATTTCGCGAGACAAGCCAGTACTAAAACGGTAATAACAATGCGCAGGGAAGCGCTATTGGTCAACGCCAACTCGTTAAAGCTGCGGTCATACGGGCCGCCGGCTTGCCGCGCGCTGCTGCCACGCTCAGTCGTGTTTCCAACCTCGCGCAGTGCAGACGTGTCAACATTCAGTTTTCTTTCTGTTTTTTCATTGTGCCGTCTGAAAGTTGGTGACATGGCTGATTCAACGATCGAATCCGCCTGTAACACGAACGAACGAACTGTGAAACGAGCAAAGCGTCCGTTGCAATCGACGGAAAAACAAACTATTTTCGCCCGCCGAGCCAAGCACACAGCACAATTACAAGTATAAACGCGCCTTAACAAAATGAAAGCATTAAGCAGGCGTGGTGGGGATAATGGGCTAACGATCAGCCGTCTCTGTCTTAGGACTATGGTAAACATGAGATAGCAACTCTCAGTATACTGGCCTGTTTCGAAAAATAAAGGATACCTAGCAAATAGCTGCTCTCTCCCGATCAAGTACGAGAGAGCATTTGCTGCTTTCGGTAGTTGGAAATAAAGGAATTATTTCTCATTTTTATACAATATGATTTGTATTTATTTATGCAAAGTTTGGGTGTAGCTGGCACTAATAAATTCACACTTGATAGTATGGTTAAGTGTATTATTATATTATGTTGTGGAGTCTACAGCAAATTTTAAATTAATTTTACAACAGAAAATATTATTCTGAACAATTACCCAACTTTTGGACTGTAACACCTCATTCTCACCTGTCCTTTGCTTCGTTTAATATAAACCCGTAATTTCTGTCCGGAATGTTATATATGATTAGGATAATATAATAATGACAGTTCACAGTTTTAAAAATGAGCATCTTCTATTTGTTGCTCTGAAGGAGCTTATTTAATTTTATAGACATCCGCATGCACCAGCCACGAGGCTATAAATGTACAATGATGCACAGTTGCCCACCGCAAAAGAGCGCTAATGTTTGGCACGGGCGGTCGAAATTTTTCATGGCACCCATATGCCCAATCACTTGGGACCTCAAAGGACACGGAGGACATGACAATTTGGCAACTCAACAGACATAACAGACCCCGGGCGACCGAACGTAACCAAATGTTGCACACACGCGATACCTATATGCCCGTTTCCAGTTCACAGGTGGATAAGTACTACTTACTAAGTGTACGGTACTGTACATTTTTTAAATCCAAAAGCTGGGTAACGTTTACATCTGTTTGTCTACTTTTGGTCGACGGGTGTGGTTCAAATTCCACTCTGCGTAACATTATAGTGAGTATTAGGTACAAGTAGTGAAAGCGCTAGACCAAATACTAACTGTTTGCTGCTCAACCTACAGAATGCAGACAAAATGTATGGAGTTTCGCTACAGAACTTAAACTACAATATTAATAATGTATTCTAAATCATTTCTAACTAGTGTAAGGCTGTTAGTGTTGAGTCGCATTTACATCCAGGTGTAGGATCGACTAATATTCACTCATACAAGTTTATATATTAATGTCTATACATGTTTGAGCACTTTTCGTCTATATACATATTCTATTAAACCTTCATACATTTTCAATATCTGCAAAGGTGAATTAAAAAAAAATACAGCTAACTACCCTTATTTATTATTTCAAAATGTGTCAACAGTTTGCTATAGTCGCGTAGCATTAGGGATTAAATGCTATATGGATATAAGTGAATGAAAGTCGACCCGCTATGTGAAATGTCTCATAAATACAACAGCGACTTCAGCCACCGTCCCTTTGCTAAATGTTATCTACAATGTTTCCAAAGCTTACAGTAATGTTACACTAATAGTTAACTAAGTGCACTGTGGTAACAATAAACAATGATGCGCTTCACATATTATTTGTCAGCATGTGAAACTCATTATGTTAACACCTAGTTTGCCGTGGAGACTCTCGGGGTGTAGAGCCCGGGCGGAAAGAGCTGGTTAAGCAGTAGAGCCAACTGCTTATGAAGACATCCGGAGAGCGTCTCGTGCCAGAGCGCGCCTCAACCAAAACATTAGCTTGGCCATTCAATGAGGGAACGCTGCTTCGGTCCTTGGGACAAGGACAAGCGCCCACATCGAGGAAACTTGATTTTAATTTAGTTATGTGTTTAGTTCTGTTTAGTTAATACTGCTCTGTTTTTCTCTTTATATAGGTACGCCATTTTTAGCAATCACTATTTCTTAGTAAAAATCTAGTTATAAGTATCCTAATAAACTACTGCGTCATTTTGAAATTTTAAGTAACATAGTTATCTACATATTTCACTAACTTTTCAATTTCCTACATTAATATTATTTACTTCTGACCTCCAATGTTTTGTTGTGCATTTTTTTCATTAAACTCTCCTTTTTATTATGACCCTTGTTCATACTGGTGTTCAATAAAGTATATTTTTATTTTTACTTGTGTGTTTGGTTTTCGCGTACATTGACGTTGGATTGGAACTCAAGTGCTGGATCTCGCAGTGAAAACACAACTTAATGGTGCTTTATGATGCCAAGTGGATTGCCAATGTCTTATCATATCAATCAATGGATTATCAAATGAATCTTTGTTATCGCAATGACTGGGTAGAAGACGAGTCAAAGTGTGGAGAGATGTCACCATCTCCAGTCTCCGACTATAAGCTAGCCGTTGTGTGGCCTACTCCCACGTATTTCGATTGTTAATACTTCCATCAGCGAGATAACATTGCATTGGTGATACAAGAATGTGTGGCGGTCGAGTTTCGGTTTATAAGCGCCATCTCACGACGTTATTTCGGCGGCAGTCAGTCTGTAGTACGCCACCATCGCTGTCGTAATTGTGTTACAGTTAGTTGCTTTCTCATTTCCTCTGTCCCACTACCACGCTCAGATCAAACCATATTACCAAAACCAGGGGTCGCCAAACTTATTTCGGCACATTATGTTGTGTATGAGTTTGCAGGTTAGACTACTCAAAATGTAAAAAACAAAAAACTATTAAATCTCTTTCGCTTTCTCAGATATTATATCTATCTATGGTAAAATAATACTCTACTGCTATCAGAGAAATGTATAGTAACAGTTTATTATTATCTATCAGACAGAGAGACTCAGTAAAGGTGTGTCATACATTTTTCTTTCCCGAGTTTAATATTGAGATGTATAACCGATTATTTTGATTTGTCTTAATAAAAAGTGAGCAATTCCACTTCAATTCATTGTAATTCCTACATTACTTCCAACATTAAACAAAATTTATCAACACAAAACAGTAAAAGTGCCCTGTAAACGGCTTTATTAATTACCATTACAAACACACAACCTCCGGACATCTGAACCTCTGGCCCAGCATCGGTCGGGACATATTTTTCTCTTTACTTTCTTTGCATCTATTTAATTTGAAAATCTAGTCATAAAGACTTCATCGGATGGAATTGTTGTTGTTTATTGTAAAATTTAATCAATAGGTAGTCAGGTACAGTTCAATCCGCGAACACGCGCCCCACCCTTCCTCCTAATCGCTTACAGTGCAAGTGTGCAACCTGCTGCTAGTGTGTTAGTTCTATCGTTACACACCACTACGATTATGAGTGCACACGCACACTTAGATGAATTGGCCAATCGAAAAAGCTCCGGTAACAGCAGTTCCTGTCATCGCGGGAGAGCGACACGGACAGCTGGAAAGATGTTCTACTTCAATTGTATAATTTATTCAAGTTGTTCGATGTACCTACCTATTTTATTAATATGTTATTGTTTATTTTATTTTGTGTTATTATTAGTAATGTAATACAACTTTTAAGTACGATACGCTGAGATTTCCGAGAGATTTAAAAAAAAAATAAAAAAAATTTTAGAGCAGCTTTCGTGGTGGGTCAAGATTGACGCAGCGCAGACTATACTACTCGCGTGCATCGAGCCACGGTCGACTCGTGCGTGACTGAGGCTCGGGCCAAACACTCCGCACCCCGCGCGCACCGCGCGACCTACCCACACAAATAGTAGTGGGGCGCGTCTTGGTGGATTGAACAATCTGTAACCTTGGTCTTGGATTAGTAGAAATTGCCTTGGAAATGAATATTTCAAATGCCACTACAGAAAGAGATAAGCAAAATCAGAATAGTTAGGTACATTTAGACAGAATGTTCCAAACCATGTATTCATAAAGTATTCAATGGATTATTAGTGTTTTCTTTGTTTTTGCTTAAAAATTTTGAAATATTCCGTTATTTAGGTAAACGAGTTTGAAATACATTTTAGCATGTTCTATTATTATTGATCAAAGGATTTCAATATGTTTGTATACTTACGTGAATTATAATTTTATCAATCAATAATTTACAAGATCTAACTAATCATTTAATATAACCACAACTAGTATAATTGTATAATCCAGCACTAATCTACGAAATAAGAGATGATTTAACTTTGATTTTATAATTTAGGTCATTAAAATATCTTAAAAACAAGATACTTTTCATTAAAATCAGTCTAACATTAATGAAGATTATATATATTTTTTAGCTTTTATTTAAAACTTTAATAGGCTCTCCTTTAAGTTTTCAAAATGGCGCTTTAGCCATTCTTCCTTGCCAGGACAGGATAATTTTTATCAAAAAAATGTTTTCATGAGGCTTTAAGAAACTTGAATTTACTCTATTTAAAAATGGCGGCCGCCACAGGCCACCCCTCATGCCTTGCCTACTTCGAACATAGGATTAGCCTGGCAATCCAGAGGGGAATGCGGCCTCCTTGGCAGTGGCGGTTCCCCAGGTGAAGCAAGTGAAGCACCGCCTCACTTAATTATCTTGAAAGTAAAGAAAAAAAAAACATTTCAAAATATCAAGAAAGAAAACTTAAAAAAGTCAAGTATATCCGATCCGAACTGATCACAATATTAGCGCGGCGGCGCGGAGGAGGCGGAGGCGGCTGGTGCGACGCCCGCGACGAAATACGTTAAAGATGTGTTAGTGCATCAACACCACCAACACAGCACGCACACACACACAGACGTGACGTGTGACGTGTCACGTACGGCATGGCATATGGTGACTCACCCCGGTCCGGTGCGGCGACGAATCGCTTATTTTGATATCGCTTCACCAAGCGTAAAGACAACAGGTTGACCTTGGAGGCTTTGGATGTAGGGAGCAGCTGAGGCTCTGATAAATGGCGCCGGACGAGACATCTATATCCAATTAAAAGAATGCAGAGCGAGATGGGGCGATTCACGTTTTCTATAAGTCGGTTTGTTTTACCTCCGTGATTAAGATGGCGAAATTCGCACTAGTTACGGTAAGTTTCATAGCTCAATGGTATATGCTTCGCTTTTCAATCTAGTGACGTTGGTTCGAATCTCACTTTTGCGAATTCTTTTTTTTTTGTTTTTATGGTTCCGTATCCGGTACGGGACCCTATTACTAAGCCTACGCCGTCTGTCTGTCTGTCTGTCTGTCCGTCCGTCCGTCTGTCTTTTTTTTTTATGTAATCCGGTATGGGTGGCTGAGCCGGAGGGGCCAAAGCGCATGCTCCGACCAGCCAATATCACCTCCGAGAAGGTAGGTGCCATACCGGAGACTTCCCTGGATTGCTGGCTATACTAGACTAGAGGAGAACACAGCCGAGGCTGCTATGCGGCAGCAGCAGGTGTAGGTATGCATACACGTAAATTTGTTCGTCAGAAAAAAACTCATTGTTACACGCCGACCGGATTCGAACCTCGCACCTCTCGCATTTGAAGCCAATGCCCAAACCACTCGGCCACCCGCCGCTTGTCTGTCCGTCCGTCTGTCCGAGGCCTGTATCTCTTGAACCGTAATTTGGTAGCCCGTTGAAATGTTCACAGAAAATGTGTTATTATGGCCGATATAACAAAAAATAATGAAAATAAGAAAAAGTAAAAAACTCACGGGGGTTCCCATAGATGGCGCGCGCGCATACACTTTTTGGTTTCAAAAAGTGTATGCGCGCGCGCCATCTACCAAATAGATGATGAATCATTTTCTAATCGTGACTAACTAATATGAAGTATTTCATAACACGCCATCTAGATGGCGTGGCGTGTTATGAAATTCATCTAGTGGCGCTAGCCGTGACATGGCGATACGGTACCCTCGGTGCGCGATTCGATAGTAGTTTTAGGTTTAGGTTTTTCAATTTATCATAAAGTAATAGCAATGTAGGTGGATTTTTTAGTCGCCTCACTAAGATTTATAGGTCAAAGCCGCCACTGCTCCTTGGCACTATCCCGGGGGCAAGGGGCCAAAACCGTTTTTTTCTTTTTTAGGTCAGTTTTGTTTACGTTAGTTTTAGTATTATTAAATTTTTGTATAAGTTATTGACTATAATTTCTTATAATGTTCACATTCTTTTATTTTCAATAAATACAATACTTAAAAATTAACTCTCTAAATCCTCATATCATGTCAGATTCTAACCGCTTTTTATATCAAATATTTTATCTCGTTATTTCAACTAGTATGTTAAATTAACTATAGATATTCTGTATATTTTCAATACTATTGTAATAGTTTATATAAGGTAGATTAGTCGTCAGAACAAACCAAATGGAATTATTGAATATTGAACCTGTTGACTCCCGTTGAATACCACATTATAGTAATGCTGACCTCCGCAGGCTCCCGGCCATTTTCGTGCGCACATAAACTCAAATGTTTCGTAAAATAATGATGCTAGATCAATAAACTCTTTTGCCACGTAAAACTAATGAAATTACCCACAAAAAGATGTAAAACAAGTGAGGATTCACTTATGTAGAAGCACAGATGGATTTTTTTAACTTCAGGAAAACAAAACACATCTAACATTTTTTCTAACCTAAAATTGGCAATTCGAATACACAAATTATATATCACTGTATAAGAGACCGCTGCCGCTAAGAGACCTCAAACGTATAAAAAATTTGGGACTTGAATACAATTCACAAATTAATAAATAAATAAAACCAAGGAACCTTCAATCAAAAATGGCAATACGTCAGAATGTTTTTTTTCTGTTTGAGTGTTGAATTCTTTGTAGGTGCGTTTCATATCAATGGAAAGGTTTTTTAATCATCTATCTAAAGTGCTCCCTCGTTCTAATAAGAAACATTCACTGAAATAGCAATAGACAAAAATGTACGCGCATATAATGCCTGCTCTGCACGGAGCAGATGGAAGCCGACAGATTAAAGTTTCTTTGACTTCTTAACTTAAACATTGGTATTAATAACAAGTGTTAAAATTGTACTAAGTTATTGTACAAATTACAATATGGATGAAGATTGCATAAGTAGGTAGTTATACCATATGGATCAAATTAAGAAGCTCTTTTCTTGACGTCAGTAGAAAATCTGGGAAAGGGTAAAATGTTTACAACTAAGGGAAATATTCGCTAGAAGTCGCTGCGAAAGGTTCAATGCCAACTAAAAAATAATTTCCCAGTGCGGCATTATCCCTGTTCTACTTATGTGGTTCATTTCCCAATTATTGCGGTCGTGCGCTGAATAAATAATCAAATTATATACTTTTTTGCGAAAAACTTAAAAGTACCTTCAATATTTTTTTCGGAATTTCCTGATAAACTTTCGGAAATTGGGAGCATAAAATGTGTTTTTTTTTAAGATTTTAGGTGACCCCAGTGGATGCAATTTTATATAAATTTCTAATGTCTTCTCGATTTATGCTAAATAATCTTCTCTAATTTCGTGCCAATTTGGCAACTCACGAGTCACACCACAAGGTTCCGTTTTCATCTGTTTGAAGAAGGTACTGAACCTAAATAAAAATAGGCCTGATAAAGTTATGCATACAGATCAGATAAAGTAAAATCTGTGGTTATGCACATGTTGACAGTTTTTGCAATAACAGTAGATTGCAATTTTCAAGGACATGGATTAAAAACTACAGATAAGATTCCAAAAGGCATTTATATGTTTCTGCCAAATCAAGAATAACTCGCATAAAAGAGAGTAAATAATAAGTAATTTTGTCTAAAACGAATTTCTTTAGCAATTGAGAAATTCCCATACTTGAAGTTTGCATAGCGACCTAAACAATAAATAACTTATTTTTATCACTTGCGGGGAGAACAGAATCCCCTATCACCAATGTTGAGTTGATGCACTATATTACATACATATACCTAACAGTTAACATATCACAAACAAAACTGAAACTTGAAACAGGTTCCTGCTCAGATATACACTCGTACATACCTATAGTTTGCTGTAGCAACGTGGTACCTAGATATTATACTCACGTCTTATACTTATGGAGCTAATGCAGGTTGCTGATCTACTCAAAAATTACTCAGAATTCTTCAAAGGGTCCAATTCTTAATAGGTACTACAATTATTTTTGTGCCATGGTTTATTGCCAATTATTATTATTGCCAATCATTAAACTACTATTAAAATGCTTAAAAAAAACAACAATGTTCACAAATGGAACACAAATGGCCTGCAATCAAAATGTTGATCCTGATTGTACCTCTTTGAATTATAATAATTTAAATGTATTTATAATCATGAAAATAAAGATCAAGCTAATTGTTAAGACGGAGCCAAGAGTAGGGATAAAAAGGTAAAAAAAGATTTAAAAAATAAAATGTTTTACGATAAATAATCCACAAAATGATTGGAGGAAAAAAACTTCAAAGTTTACTTGCCTTGCCTTGAGCCCTTTGAACAATGGAAATGTTTGGCAGTCGAAAACATTTTGGTTTTAATTTCTCGCTTGTTATCGCTCCTCCTGATACAGACTTTAAACCACAACATATCTAATTGTTTAAATAATAATTATTATAAAATACTACAATATAACTGCATCACTAATAGGACAATGGTCTAGCGGATCTATAAGAGATTAACTATTTGCGTAGTTTGGCCGCACTGGCGGCGTTGTCCTTGAGGATCTTGGATTTCAGATGGTCCTTGTATTTAAGGATTCCGCCCTCCCACTTGGTCACGGCGCCGTTCTCGCAGATCCAGATCTCTTCTGCCACCTGCATCCCACAACAACACTTAGGTATAATCCTATAGGTATTGCATATATTGAACACACATGAGTATATAGATAGATACTGAAAGTATCTGGTAGGACAAAGGACACTCCATGGAGGCATTCAGGTGGTTTAGAATTGTGACACTGCATTATTCAAATTCAGAAATTAATATCCATCTAATTGGTCAAGCTCACGGAGAGACTTGAATCATTGCACCACAGGCGAATAATCGGTTCCCTCATCCCACCTGCCGCCATCCATCTGCGCCAGACTGCGCTAGGAACATCCATATGTTCCACCTCTAAGAACGCATCACTTTTCGAAATTGTTCGTGTGTCGTGAAAAATGAACAACATAGAAAATGGCAAAGGTAATGTGACCTGGTCGATAAAATGAACAACATAGAGAATGGCAAAGGTAATGTGACCTGGTTGATAAAATTAACAACATAGAAAAAGTGCAAAGGTAATGTGACCTGGTTGATAATGAACAACATAGAAAATGGCAAAGGTAATGTGACCTGGTTGATAATGAACAATAGAAAATGGCAAAGGTAATGTGACCTGGTCGATAAAATTAACAACCTAGAAAATGGAAAAGGTAATGTGACCTGGTTGATAATAAACAACAAAGAAAATGGCAAAGGTAATGTGACCTGGTTAATAAGACGGAAGTCGTGGCTGACGAGCACCATGCCTCCATCGAAGTCGTTGATAGCGTCCGCGAGAGCGTCAATGGTCTCCATGTCCAGGTGGTTGGTCGGCTCGTCCATGAGCAGCAGGTGTGGGGTCTGCCACGCCAGCCACGCGAACACCACGCGGCACCGCTGCCCGTCCGACAGCTGCCGTATCGGGCACACCTGCCAATCAAATTTTCATATATAACATTTTTTGTCGACAAACTGACAAATGTTAATAGATATGTAGGAATGTGAAAGCACCCACCACTTTTTTTTTTGTGCTTGCACCATCTGCAATCGGAATGTGACCATAAGCAGATTTTCTGTGTGAGGTTGGTCACCCACAACTTGAATAAGTTTTCAAAATGGAATCAAGTTGCTGCTTTAGTGAAAGAAACTGCCTTGAGAACTTTACAATGACATTGCTCGAGTATTGTGCACAAGGGTGACTCGCAAGAAATAAATCACATTTCATAATAATAATGTTTTCTCTAGGTACCTCATGAAAGTGTAAATGCGACATAAGAAATATCCATTGTGAATTGGAAAGAATTGAATTGAATAGAATTGAATTGAAAACAATGCTTTATCGCATACCAATTTACACTCAAATAATACAGTGTTAAATAGGAGTTTGCAGTCATTAAGAACATAAATTGAAAATAATCAGTATTACGACGTGTACGAATAATCAGGTACGACAGGCGAGCATAATACCATAAGACATCTGTATTTTTAATGAGGGATTCCGGTTCCGGATGGGCCGATCGGACCCTCATTAAAAATCCTTGCAATTTTCATCAAACACACGCTAGCAACACTCCGCTGTCACAAAGAAAATGTCTTGGAATTTTTTATTCCAAGTTTCTTGTTTTTAATTTTTTAGCAGGATGGTTTCAAGTCACACTTCGGTTTCCCTAACGGCCGCCGTCTCTTCGGCTGACGTGCCCAGCCCATGTGAAAAATGTAATAGCTGTGCAGAAAGTCTTCATATGAAACAATACCTGCTGGCGGCCGGTGAGTCCGTAGCGGCCGATGATCTTCCTCATCTCCTCGCGCTCTCGCACCTCTGGGTAAGCCTTCATCATGTAGTCGAGCGGGGAGAGGTCGAGGTCCAGCAGCTCGTGTAGGTGCTGGTGGTAGCGGCCGATGCGCAGGTGCGAGTTCTTTCGGATCATACCGGTCGTTGGCACCAGCTGTAAGGAACGCAACGTAAGTAAACAGGCAGAACTACCCCTTCCCACCCCTTCCAACCTTCGCATAGATAAATAAATTACATACTAACATTATGTGTGTTAATAAGTACCATTTTGCGAACATAGGCATATTTTAAGACTGTGCCGTCATATGCCGTCTGAACAGTTTCTTAAACCATAGTTGAAATGGAAATATGAAACCATGAAATTCCAATCGAAAAGGACTTGGGGACCTGAGGACCTGGGGGACCTGAGGACCTGCAGGACCAATGGGGTTATAGGTACCGCTAATTCACAAAAACAAATTCCATTAAAATTTACCAAATAAATAATAATAATAATGTTAACCTGAAAAGTGGGCCATAACACTGAGCTCCTGCTGGTTAATTGTAAAAATGTTTGAATCAAAATATTGTTAGCAAGTTAAAATGGCATCAACCCTGAGAGCGAACAATAGAATGATAGAGAGCGAACTCGGAAAATTAATACTACGAACACAAACACACAGCACTCAATGGCTTCACTGGACACACATCCAGGCCCATAAGTAGGAGAAAGCTTTCAATCGAGCAGATCCTTGTTCACTTACAGCGTGCTACACATTTCAGCGGGCGTCAAGCCCTCGTCAGCTAGTCTGAGTTGACTAGGACTTGCAGCAGAACCCGTGTTCAACTTCCGTCTCTCTCTACCGCAACAAATTCTGTATGGGGCTTCCAGAGCAGCCAGTGAAGCTCTCTCGGGGGAGCTTATCGCCGATCTAAGTTCTTGAGGAAGCTAGCTATGGACTGATTTCGCAGATAGTCTCCTCGCTCAGACTTCTACAGTGAATAGAAATAAAAATACTCACGTCTCCGTAAAGAAGCTTGAGTAGTGTAGATTTGCCAGCTCCATTAGGCCCCACCAGAGCCAATCTCGTGTCCAGGTCGATTCCAAATTCTAAATTCCGGTAGATCAGCGGGCTGGCATCCGTGTATCGGAATGAAACATTCTACAACAAATTAAACAAAGCTTTATAATCACAGAAATATAAATCACAGTTCAAAAAATAGAAACAGATTTGTCTTTTCAGTCCCGTTCAATGCATCTGGTACAATAAAAGTTAAGCAATGTCATGGCACCTATTCCCAACAATAACTTTATGTAATGGGCTGACATCACCAATTTCCCGAGTTATTTAGCCGTGCCAAGGCAACATATAAAAAAAAGTGGTCAAGCGCGAGTTTTACTCACGTGCGTAAAACCATAAGCGTCTATCTTTTGTCTGACCTATTATTTAGTATCATGAACATGTACTAATCGATTCTTAGCACGTATGGGGACACCCATAATTTTTTACTTTTTTTTATTATATTTTGTTGGCATATCTGCCATAACACATATTCTGTGAAAATTTCAACCGACTACCGTGTCAAACGGTTCAATCGATACAGCCCACGGACGGACAGACGGCGTAGGTTTCCATATGAATATGGCTAAAAATATTATGAATTTTTACCTGGACCATAATGACAGGTGGGGGCACCTTGCCGCAGCTCGGGAAGTAGAAGTTAAGGGTTTTGTCGTCGACGACCTTCTCAGTCAGCCCTTGGGCCACCATTTTGGCCAGGGTCTTCTCCTTGGACTGAGCCTGTCGTGCGAGTTTTGCCGAGCCGTGGCCGAAGCGGCTGATGTAATTCTTCATGTGCGCGATCTGGTCTTGCTCCCAGTTGTACTGTTTCATCTGGTTCTCGAGGAGTTCCATGCGCGTGCGCACGAAAGCCTCGTAGTTGCCGGTGTAGTACTTGAGACGCTTCTTGCTCATGTGACAGATGTTGGTACAGACGCCGTTGAGGAAATCTTGCGAGTGAGAGATCAGCACCAGGATTCGCTTGTAGCTGCCGGACAAACAATCTGATTCAAGATTTGACCTAATTCTGAAGAGAGTCAACTAGAGCTTTTCCAATTTAACGTTTAGGTCATGAATGAAAAACCTAATAAAAAAAATTATGTTTAACAGAATACATTCTGGCTGCGCCTGAGGTTGCGACCTCGGACAGAGCCACCCAGTTAGGTAGCAATAAAAAAAAAACATACTGCTTGAGTTCCTCCTCCAGCCACACGCAAGCGTCCAGATCCAAGTGGTTAGTCGGCTCGTCCAGCAGCAGCAGATGTGGTTTCACGTACAGCGCTCGCGCCAGCGCTATACGCATTCGCCAACCTGCACAGTTATTTATTTTTATTATTTAAAACAAACATAATAAACCAAGCTATTTAACAACATTTTGGCTGTGAGTTTGATCATCTTTAGAAACCTTTGTTTTTTTTTTTTCATAATCCACTTTGACAAGTTCTTATCATGTCGTACATGAGAATGTCCATTTGGCAACTGCAAAGAGCTGTTCTGAAACGGTTATAAAAAATCATCAGTTCCGTATAGAGAGCATGAGCACAAGGAAATCACTTCCAACTGCTTTTTAATGTCGACCAATACATTGACGGGTAACAGCCATATTTCTGTAAAATGATTATTTGACAGTGGACGTGCAAAACAATCTAGAACCGACATGAAAACAGTTGGCTCACATGATGAGTTTAGCAGGTGATACAGCTATGTTAGGTAATTTTAAAAAATTTCACATTGCGTAAAAACATCAGATTCGTTAAAAAAAAGAAAGCTGACCTCCGGAGAAGTCCTTGGTGGCCTTCTGCTGCATCTGCTTGGTGAAGCCGAGGCCGTGCAGGATGTTAGCCGCGCGCGCCTCGGCCGTGTCCGCACTCATGTCGTCCAGCCGCTCGTACACGTCCATCAGCTGCTCCTGCGACTCTGCACACGCACAACCAATCAACTTCCACCCAGCGTTTAAGAGACCTGCCCCACCATTAACCTAACCTAACCTAACCATCTGCCGTAGAACTCAGAGCTTGCGATGTATTCTAGCGACCTGTTGTTATTTTGCTTCTCTGTGTATTATTGTATGTTTCTATTGTTCTCCTGTATGTTTTCTTCATGTATCATTGTTTGTGAATGTTCTGATGTGTAATAAATAATTTTATATTCTATTCTAACAACCAGGGTTATTTAAAAAACCCACATTTATCCTTAACGTTTTTCATAATTAGTGCGCCCTCATGCAGCTTTGTTACTATTAAAAAGGCAGCCGGGAGTGGATGCAAGAGGAGAGCGGAAGACTGGTGGCATGCCTTTAGAGATTTTTAGAATATGTCCAGCAGTGGACCGGTACGAGCTGATATTGACTTATAAATGTACCTATGACATACATACACAAAGTCATGCCTGTTTTCAAATAGGGTGAACATAGAAGACATAACTATCGCCTTATGATGAGTACTGAATAGATGATCGGAGGATCATAACCTTTTTGAACTCTAAAAACTTCAAGTCACCATGATGGGGCTGAAAAAATTGAATACGGCGAAAATCGCAAATTTAACTCTTCAAGAATCTAGTGCTGCCAAGATTGACGCTAAGCTCATATATGGAGAGAGCTTCGAAAACGTCACTGGAAGCATCCTTCAGAATATGGATAGGTAGAGAGAGGGAGGTCGAAAGCGGGACTGGTGGTTTCCCCGCGTCCTAGTCAACACAGACTAGCTGACGAGGGCTTGATGCGAGCCGAAACGTGAAGCATACGCGGGAAATTTAGAGTGGCCACTCGCTAGTCCCGACCTCGATTAACACCCTCCTCTACTGCCGATGGGTCCGGATATGTTCGGTGAAGCCATCGCAAGCTGAGTTCCACACCTTCTTGGGCTCCCGCAGTTATAACAATGATTACTCCCCTTGGCTTCCATGCCACTTTGTTATTTGTGGAATGGATTCAAGTCACTTTATTAGCAGCCATTTAGAGGCAGCATTCTTTTACGGAAGGAATAAACATTGATATAAAATTATCTTGACATAATTTTCGTATTTTGTTTTCGTAGAGTTAAAAAAAAAGATTGTGCTTCCAAATAATTGAATCCTCACTTGTTTCACATCGTTTTGTGGGTAATTTCATTGACTTTATGTGACAAAATAGTTTATTGATCTATCTTCATTACTTTGCGAAATATTTGAGTTTATATCAAGGTCGGAGCTCGACGCAGCGGCGCGATAAAAACCTGGATTAGTATTTTTATAGCTTTGGAATGCTACCGGTTAAAAAAAGGGATCATACCGTCATCTTCGCAGTGTGCCAGCTCCTCAGCGAGACGCTCCAGCTTGATGCGTTCCTCGTCCACCTCCATGACGCACTGCAGCGCTGTCTTATCGGAGGCGGGCATCTCGCGCGTCAGGTGGAATATGTCAATGTGTTCCGGGATCGGCACTTCGCGGTTCCCGAGTACGCTGAGCAACGAAGACTTGCCTGTAAGCAATAAACATTTATAAACTGAATACAAGAGTTAAGATTTTTTTTTTCTTTATTTTCGGCTTCTAATAAAGAAATATAAAGCGAGTAGGTACATGTTGTACTCGCGAATACATGTATACAGTTACCATTTGCCAAAACGCTAACAGCTTACATAAGCCGAAAATAAAAAGTCCTTCCCTTACCTTACTAGGTTAGGTTACGGATAAATCTCTCTGGATTGTTACCACCGCACTGTAGTGTCCGACCAAGAATCCTTTTTTACTTTTGGCCGAAAGCAAAACTTCGCCAGAAACCCATCTTTTGACTGAAATCTGAAGTCGAAACCGAAATATTTACTAGGTCGAAAAGTGTAATAATTCATTATTGTTAAATTTTTTATTATTTTCCCAAATTTTCATTCTTATGCCTTTTATAAATTAAGGATTGATCTACATGAAAAATGACCCCTGAATACTATTCACTGAATAAAGTAGGTTGAAATGGTAATGAAAATATTTAATTTTTTCGTCCATTTGTGTATTCAAACGGGCGGAGAGGAGAGAATGATATCTACAAAATAATAAAATTATATCTTTATATTGTAAACCCTAGAACGGGGTTTAAAAAACATGTTGGGTGGCAATGTAACAATGTTTTGAGGCTTGCTGATGCAGATTGAACGTTGGCACAAGTTGCTGGATTACTATAAGGTAATTGCTTTAGGTACCTACCTACTATCTTTGAATTGCTAACAAAAATATTTGAATTAAGTATAACTTTTTATTCCTCTTAGGAACTCGTTACGTGGGTTAGTTAGTGAAACCTAACTTTTCTTCATTGGTTGCTCCCTAACCAATGCTAATCTAAGGGTTATTGTGGTCACATGACGTATTTATGTACAGATTATCATTTATGTAACCTGTCTCATTTCACAATATAACATGTATTCCTCTACTCTTTCGTTTGCACTACCCATACATCTTTATCTATAAATTTTATTCCTTATCACCTAGAGATAGAATAGTTTATATTATATTCTATTCTAACACTCATGAACTACATTATTTAATTTTGGTTACCTACTGTTCTAATCTAATTTCTTTAACGACATGACATATAAATACCTACATAATGTCAAACCTATTTCTCAATAGGATAAGAAGAACAATCAGTCAGTCAGTCAGTCAGTCAGCATGTAAGCGTCCACTGCTGGACATACGCCTCTCCAATTTTCCTCCAGTCCCTCCAGTCCCGGCCTTCAGCGGCGGAACCACTGCTTTCCGCCGACGTACTTGATGACGTCGTCCCACCTGGCGGGTGGTCTTCCCACACTCCGTTTTCTTATCCACGGCCACCAGTGTAGGACACGGTTACTCCAGCGGTCGTCGTCTCTTCGGCTGACGTGCCCAGCCCATTGCCTCTTGAGCTTAGCCCCCCGGTATCCAATATCGACTACTTTGGTGCGTCGGCGGATTGCCTCGTTACGCACCATATCACGTAGCGTTATTCCCAGCATGGCTCGCTCCATTGCTCGCTGGGCAACTTTCAACCTTTGGACAACACCGACCGTCAGCTTTTTTTTTTTTTTTTTTTTATGGAAACTTGACACGGTTGGCTACATCACCTACAACATCCGTGATGTCAGCCCATAACACCGGGTGAACTAGGTGCCATGTCAGTGCTTCCCTTCATTTCGCGCCGGCTACACTGAACTGGACGGAAAACACGAACTATTTACATAGCCGTTTCCACGTTTCACACCCGTAGGTCATAACCGGGAGGACACGAAGAACAATGCAATCTACAAATTAAGATCCTTTAGCGATCCTATATACAGAAAGAAGAATTCAATTAAATTAGTGCAATTTTCAACCAACGTTCACTTTCATGCTTTTTGCACATCTCAGTGCTATTACTATATACACAATAACCGCTGGATATTTACACAAGTGTTCCAAAAGTGAACCTATTGAACATAATGACTTTGTCTTATACAGGGCGCGGCAAAAGTAATGTCATCATGTGAATTGGCTGCCATTTTGTGAGAAATTAAAAAATAAAATATTGGGCTCTGTTTTCACGGAAAGTTGAAGGTGTAAAATTGATGACATTAAGTTGAAAAAATTATAGGTATCGGTCAAATGATTACCTCCTCAGTTGATGCACATTTGTGCTCGTTTTATGGCATTTTGAATCCAAATAAACTTTCCATGAAAACTGAGCCAAATTTTTTTCGTTTTTAAAAAAATGTCAGTCAGTTCACATTATGTCATTGCTTTTGCCCCACCTGTTATCTACATACTTGTATATATCTTTTTCAACTTAAAATTCAAGAAAACATAATGAAGGCTGTATGTCCGACACCCGTTGACCCCCATTTTGTGTTTTATAATATGTACCTACCTGTGGATAATAAAAAAAAAATTTCGATCATGCTTCAGATGATAAGATTTAGAGAAAGATACTATTATAGGTAGGTATAGAGTGAGAGAGAGAGAGTGTGTCATACCGCAGCCGTTGAGTCCGACAAGGCCGTACCGTCGGCCGCAGTTGAGCTCGAGCAGTGTGTCCTGCAGCAGCACGCTGCCGTAGAACGTAATGGAGAAGTTGGCGATCTTGACGTCGCGCGACCGAGGGTGAACGGCCAGCGTGCCCGTACACGACCGAGCTTCCGCGTTCATCTTCGCTTCCGCTTCCAACTTCAGGCACAGCTCCTCTGCGAGAAAAATCATCTTACTATAGAAATACTTATCCACTGACCGTGGCATGTAAAGATACTTGTGACTTTGTGTATTGTATAGCCCAGCGGCGGTCTGGCCTAGCCCTACTGCGAACCCGGGAATTCCAGGGCGGCCGGCGAATTCGGCTGTAGCCGCATGCAGGGATACTATTTTAATAATCTAGGACGGTGAGGAAGGGACAAGGGGGCCCCACGTCCAATTTTCCGGGTAGGCCCCAGGCCCCCCCCAGACCGCCCCTGGTATAGCCCAGTGGTGTCCAGCTACTTCCATATTTCTGTCAAGCCCAGCGGGCACCTTTAAGTACAGTACCTATGTATGACGTTTAACTACAAGGTTTAATGGGATACTTACCTAACTATTTTGATTTTCATACAAATTTACAAAATGTGCTATATAATCCATAAGACAGCATTAGGCAATTTTTAACATGTTCTGGACTTTTTTTTGCAATATTATTTCGATGTTTATGTTTATTGGAACGTCTGCGTGCGGGCGCCTCAAAATAAGGCCGTGTGCTACCGGGGGCCCGCGCACTACCGATTGGACACCGCTGGTATAGCCATATCCACCAAACCCGACGTATTGATAAGAATAGAAATATGTGTACTTTGCTACAGAGAGGAGGGTGGAGACAAGACATAATAAGTGAGTTGAAATATAAATACAATATTGTCTTAACATTGTTATCACACATTTATCCTCGCAGTGTTTTTTTTAGGACAAACAAATATATTAGGTAGCCTAATTATTTTAGGAAAATAATAAGGCATGTTTTATTTCGAACAAATTAGCTGCATATCTTCTCATCACCGGGTGCTAACGATGACATTCCTAATGATCAAATTGTATTATAGGTATATAAAATGAAACCTTATTATTAATAAAAAAAAAAATCTAAACATAACATTACTCAACCCTTTGCCTCCGACCCAATTAAATATGCTTAGCCCACTTTCGCCATTTTCGCCATGTGAAAATTCGTTCAATTTGGGCGCGCGCGCGATAATCCCAAACAATCAAATATTTCATAAAATAATGAAGTCAGAAGAATAAACTCGATTCACACTAATAGCCAATTAAATTATCCACGAAACGATCCTAAACAAGTGATGATTCACTTATTTAGAAGCACAGATAGATTCTTTGAACTACAGGAAAACAAAACGCGCCTGACATTTTTTTCTGAATTTGTTTAAGCTAAAATTGCCGATTCGCATATGTACACAAATTGCATATAAATGTATAGGCAAAGAATTGATCTGTTCAAATAATACATTTGAAATAATGTTAGACTAGAAACTAACTTACCATTCTGCCAGAAATTTCTTTGACAGCCGTCAACATATATTGTTTCTTATTTACTCGGAATATTTTTACCGTGTGTTCGAAAACGTCACTGGAGGCATCTTACATTATATGGATAGGTAGAAAGAGGGAGGTCGAGAGCGGGACTGGTGGTTCCCGCGTCCTAGTCACCGCAGACTAGCTAATGAGGGCTTGCCGCGAGCCGACACGTAACGCATGCTAGAGAACTATACAGAGTGGCTAGTCCCGACCTCAATGACACCCTCCTCTGCTGCCAATTGGCCAGGATATGTTCGGTGAAGCCATCGTAAGCTCAGTTCGACACCTTCCTTGGAGAAGGCAAATGTTTTTATCCATACAACCTGCCATTCTCTCTCATTTTAATAAGAAACATTCACTGAAATATTACTAGACGAAAATGTGCGACCATATTATATTCTGCGACCCCCGCGGGTGTTGCAGGACATTACTGTAGAAAGACGCCTAAAACCCGCCCGGGTGTTGTGGGAGGCAGAGGGTTAAACGGACAGTTTTCTAAAACCTGCCGGCTTCCATCTACTCCACGCGGAGCAGTCAATATATACACACGTCATAATATTGTGTACATTTTCATATTTTTATTATTTTATTTTTACGGGAGGCACGACAAGAAACATTAAAATAAGTACACTATTGGCCAAAAATTTATGTATTGGCCTTTTGCATTTTTGGTAATTTACTAATTTGGTTATACACAAATTGAAACATTTAAATACGCGATAGACCAAAAATGTATGTATTGACCTTTTGCGTTTTTGGTCATGTAGTGTAGGACACATAGATGTGTAGTCCGACGGCACTCACGACGGGCATTCGTCAAGTACTATTTCAGTGATTTTTTTCTTATTAAAGAGAGAGAGTATGTTCGATAGACGGTTAAAACACGTTTCCATTGACATCAAATGCGCCTACAAATAATACTCAAACAGAAAAAATATAATCCGATGTCTTGTCATTTTTGACTACGGAAGAAAATTTTTGTGAATTGGATTCAAGAGAGATTTTTTGTGAATTGGATTCAAGTCGCAAATGTTTATGATTGTGGCTTCTTAATAATAGCATTCTCCTACATAATGATATATAATTTGTGCATTGGAATTATTGTGAATTTTAGGTCTGAAAATTCTTTTTTTTTTAATTACGAGCGTGTTCTTTTTCCTGGAGTTAAAAAAACCCATCTTTGCTTCTATATAAGTGAATCCTCACTTGTTTTTCATTGTTTTGTAAGTAATTTCCTCAGTTGTATGTGGCAAAAGAGTTTTTTGATCTAGCTTCATTATTTTACAAAATATCAGTTTTGTGAATTTTCGTGCGCGCGAAAATTCGCGAAAACCGGGAGCCAGTGGAGGTCAGCTTTATTATAACGTCGTATTCCAGAGGAGTCAACAAGTTAAATAGATTAAATTGACTTTTTTTGCTCATCGCTCACTTTGAAACATAGTAACATATTAGATTACTTTTTAACTACAATAGCATCACGCCTGTTTCCCAGGTAGGTAGAGCCGACTGAACCCCACGTGCCAAGATCCTGACACACCCCTGCTGCCTCTTCCACACTCATAATGTTATTCATACATGCTTATCGGTTACGGGTAATACGCACATATGATAATGAATATTGCTTCTAGGAGCTACTTTAATTTTTAAAATTCAACATTTGCTGCGCTCAACAAGTTTATGTACCATAGGCGCCGACTCCGTGGGTGCTCGGGAGCTCCAGCACCCACGACGATAGATATAAAAACTGATCAGTAATCGGATTTGAGCTACGATAATAGGGCCTTATTATTTCCTTCCTACAAGCCTTTGAGCAGCCGTATTTACACATTCGCACAAGTGGTGTGGCGAATACGAATGTTATAGTACTCCTATATTATTCTATACCATGCAATAGAATAAAGGAGCAATACATGCGTAGGTACATTCGTGCGAATGTGTAAATGCGGCAAATGCAAAACATTGTGCGAATGTTTTGCAAATCCATGCTGCAGGATGCCGGGGGAATTTGATAAAAATTGGAGAAGCGTATGTCCAGCAGTGGACGGCAACACGATAATGATGATGATGATTGTTCAATAAAAACAATTTTGCCTGACCACCCACGAGGATTTCTAAGTCGGCGCCCCTGTTTTGTACTCATATAATCATAACATGGTAAAATACTTTACGTAAATTTTTCCATCACAGCGAAATTGTCAATGAAATGCTGAGGAAAGTTTATGTTTATGCACTAGTTATTTTAGGTATTTTAAGTGTATACTGAACAACAGAACTCAATTCAGAGCACAATCTTCACGGAGTTAAAAAAAATTTATGCCATGAAAAAATTTGGATAATAGTTACCTTCAGCAGTGATGTGTTCCTCGTCGCCATTAGTAACTGGCGAGCCGTCCTTCTCATCTGCGCGCGGCACCACCTTCTTGTTGCGAGACGACTGCTGCTCCTTCTTTTTTTGCTGAGCGCGTTTCTTGGCGTCAGAAGGCATCGCGACCAACTGTAAAAGAACATGCACAAAAAGCGTGACCAATGAGAAAATAATTTCACAACAGATCGCCACGCAGCAGCCGCGCCACGAGAAACTATATTCACCGAGTCATTAACTACTTCGCTTCAAGTAAAGCTCGCGTCTTCGTAAAACAACACGAATTAGGTTAGAATTTACACGGAAAACCTGGAGAGTACCGTTTCTGACAACTTGGAAGGAAAATCGAAAGTATGACGAAACAATACTGTCGACACAACAGAACGACCGTTAAACAGTGGAGAAGAAAAAAAACACTTCGAAAAACTTAAAATGCTTACATAAAATGAAGAGTCTTGCAAGATTTAGAGACTAAATGAACCAACTAAGCAGGAGTACACGTGCTACTGCTGTGAAGAGTGACGGACGAAAGGAAAAGGAAAGCGCGGGTGGAGCGGGAGGGAGGCACGGTGTTGCCCAGTTGCCTTGCCCGCTGACTGACGCAGTGGTTATATTCTCTTTGGCCCGCTGCCCAACCGGTGCGCCTCATGAAAGACTTCCTGGCTCCTTCCTGTCCTGGCTCCTTTAGCTCCTCTCGGCAGACTTCGGCTCATCGTGCTTCGGCTCGAAAGAAAGCGTAAAATTCGAGGTCTGTGGGTATGAGTGATGTTTTGGCGGTGCGCCACCTGAAAGACTTTATTCAATCCCTCGAAACATTAATCCTACAAACCTTCGTTTGGTTCTTCGGCAAGTGATAAATAAATGATGTTTTGGTGGTAAAATAAATAACCAAAAATAAAAAATAATAAACAATAAAAAAAATAACCAGGGTTAATATATAGAAGATGCGTCACTACGCGACGCAACTTGTATATATTAACCCTAACCTAATGTTGAGGCGGTGCATGTCGTTTTTGTTACGTTTTTATTTCCGAAAATAAAGCTTCTGGGTGGTTATAAAAAAAACTAAACACCCTAAAAAAATTTAAACACCCTAACATTGCTTAAAAAAAAAACAAAAAAGATTTTGTGGGATTCGAACCCATGGTCAAAAAGTACAAACCCTACACGCTTAGCACTGAGCTAACAAATTACTTAGCCGACCAAACGAATATCGGCTTCTGTTGGTTCGCTCCTGGCGAAGGAGTAGGAGTGTAGGATTCGAGGGATTGGATAAAGTCTTTCACATGCCGTATCGGATGTTTTGGTGGTTTAAAAAAAAATAACCAGGGTTAATATAAAGAAGATGCGTCGCAACGCGACGCATCTTCTCTATATTAACCCTAACCTAATGTTGAGGCGGTGCATGTCGTTTTTGTTACGTTTCGTTTCGAGCCGAGTGTTCACGAAAGGAGCCAAAGCCTCCTGGAAAGCTTCCTGGCTGGAAGGAGCCGAAATGTCTTCAGGTGTCGAACGCCTCAACTGCCCAACATCAAGACAAGATCAAGAAGTGACGGACGCGTTCGACACCTGAGAGACATTATAGTCCACTCTACCGCTAACTCTACTAATGTGAACTAGGCTTTAGTTCCATTCCATCAAATGTTTTATCCGTCATTGCGCGTTGCTTTTATCCATAGATTATAGATAGATAACTGTCATTCGTGTTCATGTTGCGGATTCAGTTTGCTGCCTGCTGGTTTCTTTCTTTCTTCCCTGAATATTTTTTTTTGCGGGCCTCCTTTTTATTAGCATTCGCCTCGTCGGGTCGGGTGGTATTTTATAGTGAACGGCAAGAGTTTAACCGGTCTACACGCCACAATGGAAGGAAAGCAAGAGTACACTCACGTCTTAGTTGGGCAAGCGAAGCCGGCACTCAGAATAACGGATCTGGCAGACCTGAACGATGCTAGACGCCAACACGACTGCTTCCTGAGACTTCTGAGAGAGCTGAACGTGGAGGTGATAGAAGTGGACCTGGGGTCTCAACCTTTCCCATCAAACATCTTCATTGAAGACACGGCCATTGTCTGCAATGGCACAGCGCTCCTCACGAAAGCAGCATCGAAAGACCAGGAGGAAAAGGTGAGATTTTGTTACTTGTTCCGACTCAGTGGGTGCCTATATGATATTTCATACAAAATTATTTCCTAGTTTGCCATCTTAAAACATTTTTTTTTTTTCGCAAATTACTGTTACATTTTGTGTATTATGTGCTCTGATCTGCAGCGGGAGCACACACTTTTTGCATAAGTATACCATTTACACAATGCATAAGTATATCATTTCTGGGGTAGTAAGCGGTCAATTTTATGCCCCATCATTGATAACTTTTACTGATGTCATAGGCAAGAATGAGAAAACCTAATTTTATAGATATTTGTGAGCATATTGAATATTTATCATTACATTAAAATTTATGAAAGCCAATATGAGAAGCCGATTAAGGAAATACCCATGAATGGAATGAAAATCGAGAATAGTTCACAAACATTTTCCTACATACATCAGGTATGTACATGTAGTAGAAGGGAGAGGATGAGACAAGCACAAATAAAGGATCGGAAGGTGAAGAGGTGATTACTGATGGACCAGTGCAATCCATTTGAACTACACGAGTCGAAATCCAAAGATTTGTTTAGATTATCTAAAGATAATAAATAACTCGAGCTCTGTTTAGAGCTTGAGGAAGAACATGCAATGAGAAACACCACAGGTATAGTGCACATCAAGGTAAAAATACTTATTGGTGCCTACATAATAAATTTCGCAACGCAATGCATAACTCGGGATTCTGAATATACGCCATCAGTGGTTCGTCACCAGTCATCATAGTCTGTTATCTTTGGTCGAAATAAACACTGCCAGTCGAACAAGGAAACAGGCCGAAAGGAAAGAATTATATAACAAGGCTCGTCAAATTGCGATACCGGACTTTGTGAAATGCATCATTCTTCTATGTTTTAACCTTAACCTAATCTAATCTTTCTTGCTCTTATCAGACTTATTGAGACACTGATTCCGGATAAGTACACAGAGTATGGATTGCCATACTGCATCAAACTGGCAAATGAGAGTTTGGACAATAAAACCGAGAGTGTTGCCACAATTTATCGATCTGAATTTGGGGTTTAGACGCATAATGACCAATACATATTGGAAAAATAACGCAAAAGGACCAAAACGCGTAATGACCAATTAGCAAAATGGCCCATACGCGAATTGACCAATCTCTAATTAATTCGCATATTGACCTATATCAATTACGCAAAAAAATACCGATGTCAAATACGATTAGACGCACATTGACCACGACGCATAGAACTCGAACGAGAGAGAATTGATAATGATGCAAAAGGAGAGCTAGTTTTCGTGAAAATGGTTTTTCTCGCATCTTTACTCTGCTCTTTACTTATACAATTACACTGGCCACTTATAATATTCTTATCTTTTTTTGATATGATGATAGCTGTAGCTGACGTGGACCGTGTGGGGCCGGTACTTTAAAATGCCCCACTGCATCTCTCCCCGTGTATGTTGTAAAAGGCGACTAAGGGATATGACTCCCTTCTTATATTACTAGGTGGTAGGGTTTAACCCGCCCGGGTCGGTACCACCGCACTGAATGAAAGGTCGGTCGAAACGGCTATGTAAATAGTTTGTGTTTTCCGTCCAGTTCAGTGTAGCCGGCACGACCGAAGGGATGCACTGACGTGGCACCAAGTTCACCCGGTGTTATGGGCTGACATCACGGATGTTGTAGGTGATGTAGCCAATCGTGTCAGTTTCCATAAAAAAAAAACAATGTAAATGTCATTCATTGCACTCGTACCCAAAGATAATTATATTGTTAATTTTGGATTTTGCGTGTGATTTATTTAAAAATATATGTTTAACCGATTGCAATTCATTAAAAATCAGAAAGGCTACGAAACCCTATCACATGGGGGTTACCGGTATAACAAAAATATCAGAATTTATAAAAATTCAACTAAAAGAAAAAAAAAATCATTTCGCGTGTTGGTCATTTCGCGATTGGTCATTTCACGTATTGATCATTTGGCGTGTTGGTCATTTGGCGTGTTGGTCATTTCGCGATTGTTCATTTTGTGTATTCTTGATGCTATACATCAAATTCATTATGCATTTTGGTCAATGTGCGTCTAAACCGAATTTGGCATCGAAAGGTTACCGCATTCTCTCATGAATCAATAAATTAATCTATATTAATAACATGCATGATATTTTATCAATTATATCTACATGATGTGTGATCCTGCCGCAGCTGTGACTAAATTAAAACTTGTCCGGTCAACACGGCTTAATCATTGTTTAAATATTTTATGTATATGTAGCAAATTACTTCATTAATGGGCTAACCCTGCTCAACTATAATGTGGAATATTTAATTGAAGTATTATAGGTATCTAGATCTGTCAGTTACTTCGCTCCCACATACAACTGGCTCTTTATTCCATTATTAAGGTCAATTTAGATAGATGTCGGCTTGACCTGTGACACTATGAATGCCGTTTTAAAGGATGGGCCAGGTCATTATATTGACAATATCTTTTTTACACTTGTGTGGGTCATGCATGAGTGTATTGAGAATAGGCATACCAACAGAGGTAACTAAAATGTGGGACAACTATTGCATTCCCCATGTCAGCAGTATTGAAATAAAAGAAAAAACAGAAAATCATGAATGTCTTGAAAAAGGTAAATAATCGGCCATCATTATTATTATTATAGCCTAATGCGCCGTTGCTATATTCATAATCGGCCAACATGCATGTCGATAATTTTTGATAGGTGCAATCACTATTAACCTCTTGGCTTCCCAATTATTAAAATGCTTACATCCCTTGGCTTCCACGCGGAAATTTGAAACACGTGAAATTTGGAGCGCAGGCACTTAAACTCTAGATATTTCGTAAAGTAATGAAATGAGATGAATAACCTATTTTGGCACTTGAACCAATGAAATTATCCACAAAATGGTGTACAACAAGTGAGGATTCACTTATTTAGAAGCACAGATGGATTTTTTGAACTCGAGGAAAAATAAAACATGCCGGATAATTTTTCTAACCTAAAATTGCCGAATTACCCTATGCAAATCATATACCAACATGTATATCATGACTTTAACTGTTAAAATAATGCATTCCAAATAACGTAGGTAAGATTATGTAGGTATAAAAAAAATTTACAGCTGTCAAAATAATTGTTTTCTTAAAACCTGGGAAAGTGTGTTCTATAGGAAAGGCAAAGGTGTTTATCCGTACAGCCAGTCCTTTTCATTTGTTCTCGTAAGAAAAATTTATAGACATTATATAAATAGAACTTTTTTTTTCACGGGTTGGCTGGCCCTTCCAGAAGTCAACAGATGTAGGTAAGCGGTTTGGGGACCGGCCGGAAGTTAAATTGAAATCAACATCTAAATAATTGTCGCTGCTAAAAGTCTCAAATTGTACCGTGTGGGGCCGGTACTCTAAAAAAATAGCCCCACTGCATCTCTCCCTGTGTATGTCGTAAAAGGCGACTAAGGGCGGCGGTCTGCAGACACCCCGGTCGACTTGTGGCTTTCATGGAAGACATAGGCTGGCTGGGGTAGCTGGAGATTGCGGGGTTTTGCACGAAGGTCCCCAACCAAGCGGGATTAGTTCGCAGGCCTAGAGCCAACCCCAAACCAAACAACAACAACAAAAAGTCTCAAATATAAATTGAAATGTAGGTAATATTTTATTTGTCTATTCCCATAGTACAATGCTGTGAAGATGATACTGGAGAGAGATCTTCAACAGACGGTTATATCGGTGACCGAAGGTGATGCCAAACTGAACGGGTCAGACGTTCTCTTCACAGGTATATATTCTCATATGCATATTTGACCCTCTTTAATGGATACATATTGCTTAATTAAAATTGCAATCACGTGCACACACACACTAATCAGTAATCACACAGAACACGAGTTGAATGTCAGTCAGCATTTTTTTTTTTCATTGTAGGGATCAAGGAATCTAGGAAAAAAGACAAGACTAGAAAGAAGTGGCATAAAACAAGCTACCCTAGTACAGAAAATAAATAACTCTTTGACAGAAAAGAATATTTATTTTTAGGGCTTTTAACAATAATTTGTTAATATCAGCCCCATAGTACTCATCTTCTCCATCCGTTAGGACCCAGAGTCCCTAAGGGATAGAGAACGCTCCACGAAATTCAATACAATTACTAAATCCCTTTCACTTGGGCTCGCCAACAGTTTATGCATGCTAAAAAACAAATTGAGTCTATCTGCCCTAAGTGACGCCTGTAATTCCGGCCGTAATTCCTCGTTCTGACCACACTCCATCAGCAAATGGTCCATGTCATCCTCCTTGTTGCACGGATCACAATTTGGAGAATCTCTCTTTTTCATCAGGAATTTAAATTTATTCAATGGCCAGAACGAAGACACAATACTGCTCTGCAGTATTTTTCGATGTCTCCCAAGCGTTCGATCGCGTATGGCAAGATTGATTGGCACGATGATTTTTTTATGGAAGCTGACCACGGAGGAAATAAACTGACACAGTTGCTTACATCACCTACAGTGACGATAGCGCAGCTATGACCTCAGATATTCTATCTTCTATCCCGCCCGGGTTGGTACCACCGCACTGGACGAAACATCGCTCGAAATGGCTATGTTAATAGTTCGTATTTTCCGTCCAGTTCAGTGTAGCCGACACGAAATGAAGGGAAGCACCCGGTGTTATGGGCTGACATCACGGATGCTGTAGGTGATGTAGCCAGCGTGTGAGTTTTGATAAAAAAAAAAAGATCCAAACTCTTTAGTAGCCTCCTTATCAAAAAAGTCTTATGAATGAGGATATTCATAAGACTTTTTTGATAAGGAAGCTACAAGGCTCAATAACTGGCATATAAAAGTAAAGGAAACTAAATATGTGCATGTTACATACACTATCAGAAGGGAAGCATGCCCCCAGTTAAGCTAAATGATATAAAGTTCACATGCAGACAGCGTTAAATACCTGGGTATCTGGGTATCATACCTTGACTTGACACGACACCTAACTTGGACGACACACATTTAATAAATGGAAATTCCTAAGCTTACAACGGAGGAAAATGTATTGACTAATGAATAGGAAGTCTCAACTCGGCTGGGAAAACAAATTACTACGTTACAAAAGTGTCCTAAAACCCATGTGGAGCTATGGGGAACAGCTGCAAATTTAAACATAGCTAGAGATACTTCAAATATTCCAATCCAAGATTCTCAAAATGGTAACCACAAACGCCAGGTTTTTTTTTCATGTAATCCGTATGGGTGGCTGAGTTGGAGGAGCTAAAGCGCATGCTCCGGCCAGCCAATATCACCTCCGAGAAGGTAGGTGCCATACCGGAGACTTCCCTGGATTGCTGGCTATACTGGACTAGAGGAGAACACAACCGAGGCTGCTATGCGGCCATCTTACATCCAGTACGGTGGTACCGACCCAGTCAGCTACAATTTGAGCCTAAAACCTAGTAAGGGGCAAGGGAAGGCACCTAAAGTTTTACACCGGTTCCGAAAGGTGAAGCAGCAGGTGTAGGTATGCACGTAAATTTTTTCGTCAAAAGGTTTTACAAATACTTAAATAATATGCCCACTATAAGGAAATCAAAACAAATTTGGAGAAATACAAAAAGAAAAGCGAGAAGCATCTGAATGAACTGACTATAGAATTACTGATGTCAACAGAAAGGAACTACAATCAGACTGAAAGGGAGTGCGCCCAAGGCCTTATGACAAAATAGACGGTTGTGTATACATAATTAAAAAGCGGCCAAGTGCGTGTCGGGCCACGCGCAGTGTAGGGTTCCGTAGTTGCGGAACCCTATCAAAATAAGTTATTTGATTATTTGTATAATTTTGTAGGGGAAATAAATGAATGTTAACTTGTAAAAGTTCTTCAACAGTGAAATGATGGCTGTCGTCCGTACATTTTATAAGTTGGTCGACTATTACTCGTCAACCTGTACAGTGTACAGCCTACTTAGCTTTGATAGTTTTCCTTTTAATTTGGATATATATACTATTGCTGTGAATTTTTTCACATATCTAATAACAACCGTTTAGCTGGCAGGGGGGAGGGGGACACTTGACTCTAACAAAAATTTGCACTTGAAAGCTTAGTAATTCGCAAACGGATCCTTAAATCGAAAAATGCTTTTCACAAACCCGCAATATTTTCAAAAGACCTATCCAACCACACCCCACGCGATGGGGTAGACGTGAAAAAGAAAATTCATCCCCACTTTACGTGTAGGGGAGGGACCCTAAAAAAAAATATTTCAAAATTTTTATTTCACCACTTTGTCGGCGTTATTAATATCTATGCCCATACCAACTTACAACTTTCTAGTACTAAGGGTCTCTGAGCTAAGCCGCGGACAGACAGACGGACGGACAGACGGACGGACATGGCGAAACTATAAGGGTTCCTTGTTGACTACGGAACCCTAAAAATGGGTTTTCTAATGAGCATTCTGCATATTCTCCATGCAAGATTTGACTCCATATGCACTTACTGATAAAAATCTGACAGATGATAGCCCAAAAAGGAAACAAAAAAAACAATTTAGAATTTCTGGGTCCACTGCTGGTCCAACTGCTTTTCAAGTCTTCTTCCAGTCCACCCAGCCTTCAACGGTACAGAACCACTGTTTGCCTCGGATGTACTCGATATCCACATCCAACCTGGCTGGTGGTCTTCCTACACTCCGTTTTCCCCTTCCGGCCACGAAGTTCGATCGCGTAGTTCGATTGATCGAACCACGCGGAATTTAAGTCCTGATGTTTCGATCAATCGAACGACGAGGATTCTTGATTCTTCGTAGTTCGATCAATTTCAGTCAATCGAACCTGAAGGAAATTTAGGTCATGATGGTTCGATTGGAGGAGGATGCTTAGAAAAACGAGAAAGAGAAGCACGAAGACGCAATCAATTTATAATTAGAACAAACATGATGCTTAATCATGGTTTGCAAGTGGGGGTTTTCCTGGAACGTGTGGCATGGAAGGGTTCTTTATTTCAATAATATTTTTTCAAGCAATTCAAAGAGAGAAAATTTTAGTTAAACTAAGGGAAAAGAGTTTTGTTAAATAAATTAGTTATTCGTTTGTTTATTGCAAATTGTGTGCATTTTTTTTAGGATACCTACCTACTTGCCGAAAACATTAGTGAATGTTAGAAAAAAAAGTGATTTTCGAGAAAATAACTAGAATAACAAAATTATTACAACCAAAATAATATAGGACAAATGTGGTTCGATCTGTCGACTCATGAGCACTTAAATATTAAGGTTCAGCTTAGTTCGCTTAAATAATCGAACTGGAAAGAACTTCTGACCCGCGTGGTTCGATCAATCGAACCTTGAGCACTTAAATACTAAGGCTCAGCTTAGTTCGCTTAAACAATCGAACCACAAAGAATTTATGATCCGCGTGGTTCGATCAATCGAACTACGCAATCGAACCTCGCGGCCGGAAGGCGTTTTCCTGTCCACGGCCCACCATTGTAGCACCCGGTCTCGTCACATAGCCCTTGCTGTATGTAAAAATATTATATTAAGTCACATCCCCACTATGCCGATCAGCAGAGCCGCTCGGCAAAGCCGAACAAGTGAAGACGTGCTGCGCGGGTTGCACCTACGCGGCACACGGGGCCGCGCGGCCTGCCGCCGATTCGAAACCGACCGGCGCCGGTCCGGATCATTCGGCAGTCGGCACGGTGGTGCCGATGCACGAGTGTGGACGTGTCGCGCGGCTTTGCCGACGAGTAAGTCGTTTTCGTCACACATTTTCACCGCGCAGTCTGCGCGCCGGCACGTCTCCACAGGTACTGTGTGGAGACGTGCATCGGTTTTGGCTTTACCGAGCGGCTTTGCCGGGCATTAATGCCGCTTGGCATAGTGGGGATGCGGCTTTAGACATCTGAAAGTGTTTCTGTGTCCCACTAGCTATTTGTTTTTGAAGGTCGAGAGTTCTTCGTGGGAATCTCGGAGACGAGTAACGAAGCTGGTGCCTGTGCTGTTGCCGATGCTTTCCCGGAGTTCCCCTGCACCCTCATCAAAGTCAGTACCTATTTTATTTGATTTATTTTTTCAGTTTCCCTATTGATTAATAATTCATAATACTGTATTGGCCATCAGCCAGTTCATTCACAGTCATATCAAGAAACTTTTTTTTTACTAGTACATGAATGACTGAACGAAGGTCGACGGAAATGACTATGAGAAATGTAAATGTACTCGTAATCCGGTACAGGTGACTTAGTCAGAGGAGCCGACCATCCAATATCCCCTCCGAGTAGGCACCATATCAGTGACTTCCTATTGGATTGCTGGCTATACTGGACTAGAGGAGAATACTGAGTGGAGAGGACTAGAGGTTCCTATGCAGTCTATTACATCTCGTACGGTGGCACCAACCTAGTCAGCTGCAATTTAAGCCTACCACCAAGTAAGGGGCAAGAGAACGGGACCTACAGTTTTACACCAGTTCAGAATTTTTCCATCAGTAAAACTCATTGGTGCACGTCGGCCGGAATCGAACCTCAAACCTTGAGGTCAAGGGTCCAACTCCAAGACCGCGTCGAACACCCGCCGCTTCAGTCGGCAAAAAGGAGATGCTGTCAAATGTTAAAAGTGGTCTTATCTCTCAGACGACGTCGAGATCGCAGCACCTAAAGAAGTACATAACTGTGGCGGGGCCGGATGTCCTGTGCGTGGGAGAGGGGAAGGACGCGCAAGACCTCCTGAAAAAGATCGAGAGGGAAGCCAGCTTCCCGTACCAGACCCTCACCGTACCGGAGGACGACGCCGCCAACTGTCTGTACATCAACGGAACTCTCATACACCGCGCCATCGAGGAGATTCCAGACAGTTTCAAGGTGGTCCATGTCATAAACAGAACTAGCGTTGCGAACGGCTCGTGACACTTGTGGCGAGCCTCGCCTGTCCCCCGATGATGCTCAATGTCTCTCAAGTTCTTTATTGGTAAAGACTATACGCGCGCATAGTTTATTTTGTATGTATGTATTATCCAATCGCGTTGCCATTAAGATTGGAATTGAGTAGAATATGCCAGTTGACGTCGGCAAACTTGAAAAGTAAAGCATTATCTAAATACAAAATTTCAGCCAAATTGTTAGAGCCGTTTCTGAGAAATATGCCTATATATACATACATAATAGGTATATACAAGAATATCGTTTCAAGTAATAGGATGTAATTTTGTATGGGTTTTGGTAAACCTACATAAAAAAAATCATGGCGGGATCGCGTCACATAGCTCCTCCGAGCCCTCCTCGTGGAAATAGAACACACTTAGGGCGCCGACATCCATACGAAGTTGCAGTGGTTCTAGATCGCAGGACATGTCGGAGTCACCCACAAGTCGCACAGCTCGACATTGAATCGATTTCAAAGGCGCAAGCTGGTATTTGGCTGAGCTATCCCACAGGTGCGAGCAGTACTCTAAGCAGGACCTGATCTGCAATTTCTACAAAAGCAGCCTTTGGCCGGCGTGAAGTACCGTCGCACCTTATTGAGCACGCCCAGCTTTTTAGAAGCCAGCTTGGCCTTGACCTTTATATGGCGCTGTACCTTTAGGTTGTGCGACAGTTCGACTCCGAGGGCCCTGCTGATAAGGTCATTCAACTGAATTAAGGTTATATTGCTTTTCAGGTGTTCTGCGAGAAAATTGATTTCGCACGGAGGTCGATCTGTTTCTCGGAGCTAGCCAAGAGCTCAACCGGGCTCAGTTCGTGCTGTCTGCTGGTGAGAAGACCTGAGATCTAAACATACTCCACCGCATCAAGGCGCCTCCCTCAACCAACCACCACCCACATGGAGCGAGAAGGGCCACGCTGCCTCCCTTCGATTAACCATCACAGAAGTATCACAATACATGATGAACCCATGCACTTACATATGTAGATATTTAGATATAAAATTTTAGGAACTTAAAGTTGATTTTATCAATATTCAATAGAGTAAATAGTATATACATATGAATGTTTCTTCCTAATATTCATCCTAGTTGTTATTAGACTTGAAGATCATCGATCAGATGACCTGTGATCACAAATCCACAGAATGTTCAATTACTAACAATAAACGAGCATATATGAAGAACATTATGAGAGTGGAAGAGGCGGCAGAGGTGTGTCAGGACCGTGGCACGTGGAGATGCGTCGTGTCTCTGCCTACCCCACTGGGTTACAGGCGTGGATTTCTGTTATAAAAAATTACATCACATCATCGCATTGACAAGATTCCAAAAGTGACCGTAAGACCGCTTAAAATCAATATTCATTACAGTAGTAATTCATCATGTAATTAATTGAATGCATTGTGACACAAATGTATGTCTGTAAAATTATTTACACTTCAAAACTAAGCTTTCAATGTATGTGAAAACCGAAAATTGCAAGTGTTAAATCATTCTTGTTCTAATGCAAAGTACCTTTGGCCGGTCCTTTCTTACCTGAGCGTTCCATTTTTACATTCCTTGTACCTTTGTGCATTCTTGGTTTTTTAAATCTGAATGTTCGAAACTTTATTAACTTTATATTATCTAAGGAATTTACGCACAATTGTGTTATCATATCAGAACATTTATGTATCATCCCTTTGACACCAGTTTAGTATTCACAGTAGAGCCTTGATAATCCGAAGTACCAAAAAACTACCCCTGTTCGGACTCACAAAGCGTTCGGATTATAGTTTTTTTATTTTTATGGAAACTAACACGGTTCGCTACATCACCTACAACATCCGTGATCTCAGCCCATAACACCGGGTGAACTTGGTGCCACGTCAGTGCTTCCCTTCGGTCGTATGTACGAGGGTCGTTCGATAAGTAAGGTAAAAAGGCAAGAAAAAAATTTTTTTTTTAGTATTTTCATATTTATTTCTCGACATAGTCTCCTTCGAGGTCCACACACTTGATCCAGCGGTGTTCCGATGTTTTTATCCCCGCGGAAAAGTAGGAAGTCTCGAGATCCTGAAAATACTCATCCACAGACGCGATGACTTCTTCATTTGACGAAAATTTTCTTCCTCCGAGCCAATTCTTCAGGTTTTGGAACAAGAAGAAATCACACGGGGCCAAATCTGGAGAATAGGGTGGATGAGGCAGCAACTCGAATCCTAATTCGTGCAGTTTAGCCATTGCAACAGTCGACTTGTGGGATGGTGCGTTGTCCTGGTGGAAGAGCACTTTTTTGCGTGCCAATCTTGGCCGTTTTGCCAACAGCTGTTCCTTCAAACGGTCCAGCAGTGTTGCATAGTATGCTCCTGTTATCGTTTGACCCTTTTGCAAGTAGTCTATGAAGATGATTCCTTGGGAATCCCAAAAAATTGTTGCCATCACCTTACCGGCTGACAAAGCCGTCTTCGCCTTCTTCGGCGCACTTTCACCGGGTTGTGTCCACTGTTTCGACTGATGTTTCGATTCGGGTGTTTAGTGGTGGATCCACGTCTCGTCTATAGTCACGAATCGACACCAAAAATCTTGTGGATTGTGAGTAAGCATCGACAAACATTGCTTCGAAATGTCTTTTCGCAGGCGTTTTTGATCGATGGTCAGCAATCGCGGCACCCATCGCGCACACAATTTTTTCATGTGCAATTTCTCATGCAGGATATTGTGTACTCTATCTGTTGAGATGCCTACGATCTCAGCTATCTCACGCACACCCATCCGGCGGTCTTCCAAGACGATGCCATGGATTTTTTCAATCATTTCCGGCGTAGTGACTTCAATTGGACGTCCAGGGCGCGCTTCGTCTTTCGTTGATGTCCTGCCACGTTTGAATTCATTAATCCAAAAGTAAATGGTCTTTAACGCTGGTGCAGAGTCCCCGTGAACTTCGTTCAACTCGGTTTTGATCTGCGCAGCTGTATTTTTTTTTTTAATAAAAATGTTTTATTACTGCACGGAACTCGTTTTTCTCCATTATTGCGACAACTGCCGAAACACGTCATTCAAACGTCTGTCAAACGTAAACTATCTGTCACGTTCAGCTAAAATTTGGTATAACGTAGTTTAAAGAGCATTACTAACTCGCCGTATTAAAGAAAGTTAATTTTGGAGACCACTCTCGGAAATTTACCATACTTATCGAACGACCCTAGTATGTTAGATTGACAAATTCAATAAAACAGCTGTATACTTTGAAAAAAATCGTTATAAACTGATCTATTTTAGTCTAGCGGGTTCTATTTATTGACAAATAAAAAACCTTGTCCCTCAAATTCCGTGGCATCATCTTTTCGAATAACGGGGGGTCATTTTCGTCAGCCCAGTCCATGCAAGTGTTAAGTGCTGATATGGCTTGCGAGTGGGGTATTTTCTTGACATTTGGAGTAGGAGAATCGACAATAAATAAAAGATTCGTCAGCGCGAGGGGGTCACTTGGATTATAAAGGCGTTCGGATTAGCCTGAGTCCGTGCTCAGGCTCTTATCCATTATCCAGGCTCTACTGTAGATATTAGTATATACCATTAATAATAAGGTAAAACCATGTTAGTTAAAAGACTTTGGACTCCCAGACTCCAGTTGGTTAAATTTTAGTATAGTTTCCTGACACTATACTAAAATTTATGCAATTGCATTATTGAACTCAGTCTCAAGTATTTAATCAAATGTAAACCTCACCATAGTACAATATTATGTTCGTCATCTAAAGAATCTATCTACCACTTAATAAGCACAATGTATGTAGACTAGCAGTAATTTATTAATATTTTTTATTAAAAGAACTGAGCTTTCCAAAATGTTATTTACCTGCATGTTCTTAAATTCTTTATACTGTATTTTACTGTAGTTAAAACTGTATAACTTTTGTTGTATTGTATTCATACTATTATTTGAACATAGGGCAGCTGTACATAGATGTCTCACCCCAAGTGCTTGTCAATTAGCCATTTGTGTGTTAATGTTGGGTAAGGCCGTGCACTCGTGGAGTCCGTACTGTCAAACTAAAAAGTTTTAGTGAATCATTATTACTGCTGTCCAGGCGAACCAATTTAAATAATTAAAATTACTTGTGCCCAAACAAAGATATTGATAGAAATTATTAAGCGCCACAGATATTTAGCACAGGATACAATTTACTTGCTATGCGTAGGTGAAGTTATTCCATAAATAGATGTGTTCCAGTAACATATGACCTTTTGAAGAGAGAAGTCCTAGGAAAAAAGATTCTTCAGTTTGAGTTACAATGGAAACATTTTAAATTATATTGTCTAGTGCTAAGTTCGGTACTGCGAACAATCTAATCTTTTCAAATCAATACCTAGTCTCGTATAGATCTGAATCCATGTAATTGGTGTTGAATATGCGTAAGTATATATTTATGTAATAGTTAAATAATTAATGTTGTGAAACATGTTTGATTAATTAAATGTTATACGATACTTTTGTCTTTTTTTTCATGATTAACCTTTAAAAGGTCAATGGCAATCTTGACACTATGCACTCCACTCACTCATATCATAATTTGTGATCTTAAGTTTTCTTTGTGACATGTAGGTATTTAGACATACATGCATGAATGACAGAATAGGATATGTTAATTTTGGTATAACATTTGTTATACCAAAATTAACAATCTTTACTCATTCACAGACTTACACTATGGCTATGTATGAGACTCAACACCTTTACAAAATAAAATTAACATTGATTCGATGAAATATCAAATTGAAGCTAATGGTCATTTTAACCATCTCCGGTTAAGTCTGGTCCGACAGTTATTTGTTGTTTAAAGTGGTATTTCTCATACATTTGACATGAGTTAACTGGTAGCTACATTTTAGTCAAAAATTATTAAATATGCCATAAGCGGAGTAGCGGGTAGGCACTTCTACCATATATAAATTATATAATGAGGCTGTGTAAGGAAAACGAAATATTCATCCTTCTTACATTTATTTATATGAGTAGTAATATTAGAGCCATTTCACTTAAAATGCTACTCTTAACCTAGCAGTCCTTAATAATTAACTAAGCGACAGCTGTAATTAGGTTCGCTACAAAAAAAGAATCCTAGAATATTTTCCTTCAATTGTGTATTTCGAGTCATATAGTGAACAAAATGTTTAATCAGTTATGGAAAGTGAAATATTAACATACTAGTCGTATGTTTTTAAATTCTTAGGCATGTCAGACCTCTAGAGGTCAACCAGAGATTTAGTGAAATAGGTACTATAATCATTGAGAAGTCTATATGCCTAGAATGCTATTATCATTGTTATCTCTGTCACTCTCTGCTTGGGGTGTCTCCCTCTTGAATTGCACCCCAGAGGGTCCGGGCTGCGGCTCGAGAGGTTCAAGTGGATCAAGAGACGGCAGACTCGAAAATGTTTCCTCACGCCTCAGGAGTAACATCCTCAACTGCGACTCGGGTTCCGACTCGGGCCCCGCCTCGGGCGCCGACTTGGGCGCCAGCTTCTCCCTTTTCTTGGACACAATCTGAGCCACCGACTTGGGCACCTTCTTGGTCACCGACTTAGGCGCAGACTTGAGCGCCAACTTGGATGACGACCTGGTCACTGGCTTCAACTTCGTCTGTGGCGTTGACACCTCATCCACAGCGACTGTAAACAAAAGTGTTAATAAAACTGCGATTGATCATAATTATTGTAACAGGTGATACACATAATTTAATTACGAACACGGCCAATCTAAAATACATAATATAAATAATAAATAAAAATTCAATGCTGTTCATTGGTAAGTGTATCGCTTCAGAACCACTGGACTTTTTTTTATATAATGTTTACGGTATATAAATTAGCCCGCATTTTTTTTGTATTTTCGTAATAGTCCGAATAAGGTTTTTCGGGAGTTTGAGCTCTGAGCAAAAAGTCAGGTGAAGCCATTCAGATTCACCTGAATTTTTGGTCAGAGCTCTGCATAAGCTAGTTATAAATAAATTATTATTACCTACGTATGCTAGTATATACTGCTCTGGGCTTCTCTCGTGAGAAATTTGAATCAGAAAATATGTTTCTGTTAGCTACATCTGTAAAATTGCCCGTCTACAGGTGGCCACGGCGACATATTCAAGAGTAACAAACAAGACAGACACCATTTTAATTTTTATAACATACGTACCTACATACATACCACACGCTGTATCCCGACAATAAGGGTAAGCAGAGTAATCAGTGTCGTGCTGCAAGTACTCTTGGAAATTACAGCACTACACCGACTATTTTAGCAAACACATTTAGCAAAGTATTAGGACAAGATAACTATCAAGCAGCAAGTAAGGCACGAAGATCCACCTGCTGCATGACTCGGTGGAAGGACCGTGCCAAGGTGAGAGGTGGCTAGCCTGTATTATATTTTATAACAGTAGATAGAAAATCAAAATACTCACTAATATCTTCATCAGACGACGATAAGTTGACACATTCGTTATGAAGTAAATGTTTGAGTTTCTTTGTAATCCTATGGTGTCTCCTGGCATGCTTTATTTTTTGTTGTTGGCGTGGTTCAAGAGATTCATCAGATTCATGTTCAGACGAGGGCGGAGTTGGACTCATTGGTCTGTTCAATCGTTCGTACCACAGTTTCCTGATTTGCTTTATGCCGAGCTGATCACTGAAATTTACAATATATAGAAACACACATTTTAACGAACGGTTCTCAAGGTAATTTTGAGCAAAAATCCTAAATGTTTTTGAAATTTTAAAACTGTTCCTATAATAGTAATTATTCATTGAGATATAAACTAATTCAGTTTTCACATGCAAAACTTTCAAGTCGTGTAAATAGGCGCTATTTATTGTTAACTTTTCCACGTGTGAGGGAGAGAGCACACTTAATCCACTCGCTTATCCCGGGCCGGCGCGGGTTCTGGCGTCACCTTTCCTACATAGCACTCACACTGTTTCTTTTTCACTTAAATCTTGACGGTTCACAAGTGGGTTATTGTTGCATGGAAAAAACGTCACGGTAAAGTGGGAAGAAAAGAAGTTAAGTTTTTCTTCCAAATGACCTCAGGAATCTTTGGGTAAAATTCATCAGGTATGCCTTTTTACATCCTGTATGTATAAGCACTCTAAGTATTTTCCATAACACAGATGATCCCAAGTTAAGTTCCACTTAAACAGTAACTCTTAAGGATTCTCCATAACACAGAGGATTCTAAGTTAAGTCGCAATTAAACAATTAATACCTACATCTTAATTAGTGTAGTGTGTAGCCCACTGGGGCAGGTTTCAAAGCATTGAGGTCTGTTTGCCTATCTATACAGCATGTACAAATAACAGTTTTAAAAACATATAAAACTTGCATACTCATCAATATTTCTGTGGGTGTGTCCTACATGCATAGATGCAATGGATTCTTTGATCGCCAACTTGTCGGCGAGGGCCTTGTCATCTCTCTTCTTCTTTTTCTGAAGGCGTCTTTCTGAAATCAATAACAGAATATTAATCTATCAATATTATGTCACAATATCCAATAATGTCCACAATATATGTGGTGCCCGCAGTAGCACCATCAGAAATAATTGTTCTCTATGGGGTCAAGCAGAGAAAAATCAAATATAAGGCGGCGTCCAGATATGTTCTTTTACCCGTAGGTACAGGTACCTCCGTTTCGTAAGTCGAGAGTCATTGAACACACTGAAAATAGCCCGTAATATCTCCATATCGTGACCGTGATCATGTTCATTTCTGCACCAAGTACCGTCCGACCATATCGTCAACTGCAAAAGTTTATGAGAATTTGGCTATTTCTTGCACCTGGTTCATTTTATTATTCAATGCACGGTGTTGCAGTTGCCCCCGTAATATTTTTAACTGACATAAGGGGGTTATTCTATATGTGAAACTTAACAACTTCTGTGGCGAAAACATTTTTTTTTTAACAAAAAAAAAATTTTTTTTCATACAAATTTTAAATGCCTCAAATGTATTGAGGAAAATATTTTTTTTTTCTTCAAATTAAAAAGTCGTACAACAAACGTTGTTCTATTTCACGTACAGAATCACCCCCTTTCGGGTTTTACGGTTGGGGGTGCAACACCGTGTATTTTAAAGAATTTATTATATTTAAACGATTTTGGAGTAGTGACGGATGGCAAGACTCGCACGAGTGACGAACACGTCCAGACTGGCGCATACGCTGTATCGTACAATATACCGAATGGCGCCCAAACTAGCGTTCTTGGATCGCGAAGCGGGTACGGAATGAGCAAAAGAACTCTGGATGCAGGTAAAGAGTACACATAAGTAAAAAATTAAGAGAAAAGTGTAAAATAAAGCAAAAAATTAAAACATTGTATAAAATAAAAAATTGCTGGTACTAACAGATAAAAATAAAAATAGACATAAGTGTTATGATTTTGAGTAAAAATAGATAAATATCATCACAATTCTTAAATTTGAAAATTATATGAAAGGTGTACCGGCCGTGACGTCAATCTCCTTTTTTATTATATCAATTTTCGAGGATTTCATCGAGTTGCAGAAGTTCACTGCAAAGTCATCATCCACATGTACCAATAATTTTTCCATTCCAGGGTTTTCCTTGATGTATTTGCTATCTGCAAGTTTATGGTAAAATGTTAATTAAGCATGGTGAAAACGACAAATGCAAATACAATATTGGTGAAAGCTGAAATATCTAAATTAAAATCAGCTCAAATAAGTAACAAGTAAAGATTGTTTAGAGACCTCAGGTCAAGTTTTCTTAAGTCTACTCACTTGCAATTACTTTCTTTTTGGCGGCGTACTTCTTTAGCAACTTATCCATTTTGAACATTGTACATAATGTATTTTGAGTCGTTTCTTTCAATGCATCATCAAATTGAAGAGGCTGGTTGTCTACGGACAAAGCAAACATTTACATAATTACATAAAAAAAACCATAAGAAATATATTAATAAAATCATTGTTATTTAGATTTGAAAGACCATCCGCCAGGTGGGACGACGACATAAAGTACGTCGGCGGAAGGCAGTGGTACCGTAGTACCGCTGAGGGTCTGGAGGACTGGAGGAAAATTGGAGAGGTTTATGTCCAGCACTAGACGCTTACACGCTGACTGACTGACATTGTTTTGTTTATTTATTCTCTCACAATACTGAATAAACAAAATAAAAAATGACGGTTTGCTGCGCGAATGATCGATCTCCAATAAATAAAACTTTAGTTTCAAATAATATTTCATTTCAGGTGGATATACAAATTGATACCTATTTCTCCCGGCGGTGCTGTCTCCACCTGCAGCGCGGGCGCAGGAGTCTCGTGGTGTTCTACGAGAAAGCACAAAACATCATTCACATCATCATCATCATCATCATCATCAGCCTGTATCGGTCCACTGCTGGACGTAGGCCTCTCCCAAGGCACGCCACCACACGTGGTCTTCCCCTCTCCTCATCCATCCACTCCCGGCTACCTTTTTTAGGTCATCTGTCCACCTAGTCATTCACATAATACACTTAATCCTTTACACATAAAAGAAGAAGTCAAGAACAAGTCAGAAAAAAAAATTTATAAAAAAAAATTCAAGGGCGTGACAGACTCACGCACCCAGGTTCTTTAACTGTCGTTCAATGAAATATCATTAACGGGTGACTAGCATAATATGAGCACATATGTTTGTTTTCATTTGAATCTATCTCTGTCTAAGCCACAGCTGCTTCCGATGGGTAAAAGAGCTGTCTCCGTGACACCGCCTTCCACGTCAATATTGGTGAAAATTTATGCCATCAACGGCAGCCAAATCTCGCGTTGTAGGGACTGTCAAGCGCGAGCACTAAGGTAAGGCAAATTTACTTAGCAATGAAAGTGAAGAGTTTACCAAGTCTCAGTGTATGTTTATTCAACAGCTCATACGGTCTGTTGGAGTATGTCAACCGGATTTGTCCTCGTATCCACAATGAGCCCATACAGTACAGCACATCGTGGTGTTGGCGCCAGCGAGCCTGCCAAAAGCAATATCAATTTTCAATTCAGTAGATCACCAGTACGATCGCCTAGATAATACATGGTGTATACCTAAAGATGTACCGATGGACCTTTCCCCAGCATATTCCTTTGGAGACGAAAATATAAATGATTTTTAGGTTTCCGTATCCCGTACGGAAGCCTATTACTAAGCCTACGCTGTCTGTCTGTCTGTCTGCCCCTCCGTCTGTACGTCCGTCTGTCTGTCCGAGGCCTGTATCTCTTGAACCCTAATAGGTAGCCCAATGAAATTTTCACAGAATATGTGTTATTATGGCCAATATAACAACAAATAATAAAAATAAGAAAAAGTTAAAAATTCACAGGGTTTCCCATAGAAGAATCCAAAAAGTGTATCTAGTGTGCCATCTACTAAATAGATTATGAAGCATTTTAACTAATCATGACAAACTAATATGAAGCATTTCATAACACGCCATCTAGATGGCGTGAGTGGCGCTAGCCATGACATGGCGATACGGAAACCTCGGTGGTTATGCAGTTACTGTCTTTGAGGGGGTTGAGGGATCGAACTTCTAACGTGCGTATAAAAAATATTCACTTGAGCAAAACAATTCTATCTACATTTTTTTATACAAATGTCTAACTTTAGATTTCTAATCACAAATTTTTCTCAATCCCACTTTTTTAACATTATTTTATTCTCAATGGCATAATGATTTTTTGGCAAATTGTACATAATATATATTGTTTGTTAAGTTTAATACAATCTTTTAAAGTTGATTTAACTGTTTACTCACCTCCTTTTCCATATCTCTCCAATAATTTAAGTCGCTTGGAGTGAACGGGATGCCAATTGCGTTTTCTCCTAAGGGATGTGTGTTCACCAGAGTATACAACAGGAATATTACTGCTGCGCGCTTCTGCAAAACACAGGCATTTACTACAAACTCATATCCAGGTGTGCAAGGCACGAAACTAAATACAGCATTCAGAAACATAATTATACACCTTCTTTATACTTTAGTCCGTATTTTTTAAGACGAAGGAAGGTGACATTTGACTGACATTAGAAGGTTGCACACTTTACACAGCTAGTGTTTGCAGCTGTTAAAAATACTATTGGCTTTTATCGATTGAAAATAACCTTTAGTGTTAATTATATATAATGCAACTTAAGTCCTGACATTAAATAAAGTGAAACAAAAATATTTTCTTTCTGGTATCACTATGCAAACCACAGATAACTAGTATATGTACATACACACGACACACCTTCACACATGCGCTACCGGTGGTGCTTCCAACTTAGCTTTTTCAAGGTAGATTTATCTAAGTATTTTTCAATTTATTCCACAATTATATAATATTCGAGTTTATAGCATTTCATTAGTTAATCAAGGGATAAAATAGTATCGATAACAAATACAGACTACCTAAAATTTGCCGTAAACTGGCAACACTCTGAACTTCACTTTCCTCACCAAAAAACACACTATAGGGACTTAGCTGAAACTATAGAGGGCAGCACTTGGCGGTACAGTCAGTGGCATAAAAAGTAACTAAACTACGCTAGGAATGGTGTATTGTGTACTTACTACTACTTACTTGTGTACTTACAGTTCCATGGGAAAGTAACATACCGAAGGACCACAACATCAAACTTAACAAGTACTGCAACTTAGTAGACCGGATTGTGAGAAACGGATTCAAGACTGATCTCTTCGCTGTGGAAGTCGGAGCAAGGGGACTACCAGCGAAGTCGCTCTACAGTCTCTTCAAGAATCTAGGGCTCCCAAGATCGACGCTAAGCTCATATATGGAGAGAGCTTCGAAAACGTCACTGGAAGCATCCTACAGAATATGGATAGGTAGAGAGAGGGAGGTCGAGAGCGGGACTGGTGGTTTCCCCGCGTCCTAGTCAACGCAGACTAGCTGACGAGGGCTTGACGCGAGCCGAAACGTGAAGCATGCGCGGGAAATTTAGAGTGGCCACTCGCTAGTCCCCGCCTCGATTAACACCCTCGTCTACTGCCGATGGGCACATGAGAAGCATGACCAGATGCCTTCTGAAATCTGTACCACAATATTAAGACCGGATATACTCATATTCACAAAAGCGACAAAGCATATGTAGTACTTGTTGAACTTACAGTTCCATGGGAAAGCAACATACCGAAGGACCACAACATCAAACCTAACAAGTACTGCAACCTAGTAGACCGGATTGTGAGAAACAGATTCAAGACTGATCTCTTCGCTGTGGAAGTCGGAGCAAAAGGACTACCAGCGAATTCGTCCACAGTCTCTCCAAGAATCTAGGGCTGCCAAGATCGACGCTAAGCTCATACATGGAGAGAGCTTCGTAAACGTCACTGGAAGCATCCTACAGAATATGGATAGGTAGAGAGAGGGAGGTCGAGAGCGGGACTGGTGTTTCCCCGCGTCCTAGTCAACGCAGACTAGCTGACGAGGGCTTGAAGCGAGCCGAAACGTGAAGCATGCGCGGGAAATTTAGAGTGGCCACTCGCTAGTCCCGGCCTCGATTAATACCCTCCTCTACTGCCGATGGGCCCGGATATGTTCGGTGAAGCCATCGTAAGCTTAGATCCACACCTTCAAAGAGGTTGAATGTTGTCACTCTACGATTGTGGTACTGAGTACTGTCAAATGCTGTCACCGCCAACTTACAGTTGACACCTACCTTACTGCCTAGGCCCTAGGCCGCTTCGTATTTATGACACCAGATGGAATTTTTTTGGCCTGCTCCATTTCATGAACTTTCACAAATGGAGAGTATTGTTTAGTTGTGAACATAAAAAAATTGTACTTTAAAATGTTTTATTCCCATTCAGCTTGCTTGCTTTATATATATTTTTTAGAAATATTACTGTTAAATAAAGGTAAATAATTTTAAATATTTGTTATTGTCAAAAATACAGAAGAATGATTCAATTTACAAGATTAAATTATTAATGTACCTACATAGATACCTATTACCTACCCTGTAGTTCATGAAAGGTTTCTGCCAATACAATGTGATTGTATAGAAGACCTCCTCTATCAGCTCGGGCAACTTCACACATGAAGGAACATCTCTGTGAACAAAATTATTTCCTCTCTGAGTACATTAGTAAACATATTAGTTAATATTTGGCCTCAGTATGTTGAAAGATATGGAATGTGGAAGTACATTGTATAGTATAGTAGGCGGAATTGAGAATTAAGCTACTAGATAACAGTACCGATAGAAGTTTAGGCTTTCGCGACAGCAGAATTCTAATTGGGCTAGTAGAACTGGGAAAAAAGCTCTAAGACAAGTTTATTCATATTTCATATTTCAGCAGCGGGTGGCCGAGTGGTTTGGGCATTGGCTTCTGATGCGAGAGGTCCGGGGTTCGAATCCGGTCGGCGATTTGACGGACGGCGACCAATGAGTTTTTTCTGACGAAAGAATTTACGTGCATACCTACACCTGCTGCTTCACCGTTCGGAACCGGTGTAAAACTGTAGGTCCCTTCCCTTGCCCCTTACTATGTGGTAGGCTCAAATTGTAGCCGACTGGGTTGGTACCACCGTACTGGATGTAAGATGGCCGCATAGCAGCCTCGGTTGTGTTCTCCTCTAGTCCAGTATAGCCAGCAATCCAGGGAGGTATCCAGTAATGCACCTACCTTCTCGGAAGTAATATTGGCTGATCGGAGCATGCGCTTTGGCCCCTCCGACCCAGCCACCCATACCAGATTACATAAAAAAAAAAGATACTCACATAAACAGTTGGTTGAATTCGGTGTCCGTCCATATCACTTTCATATCACCAAATTTCACCCTCTTCTTTTGGGACGCCTTAGCGAGAATGATCTGGCAGTCGGCATCGACTCTAGCCAACATACTTGACAATATTTGCAACTTCTGCTCCGCTGAGAGCGGCTGAACCTCTGGTCAACATTATAACATTCAATATTAGAAGCAGAAACACTTTACTACGCAACAATCGAGCACCGAGAGTTAAGAAAAAATATATTCGTTGCACCAACACTAAAAGCCAATTTAGAGTGGATTAAACGGATTTAAAGTTAAATGAGGTCCGAACCCCTGATGGAAGAATGTAAAATTCTGACTAATTTTTTTTTTTTTTTTTATGGGTGCTTCTGCCCTACCCTGGCTTTTGACTGACTTCGGCCATGTGACTACTGTTTGTGTTAGCAGTCGTTCGCTATTGAAAAACTATAGATTCAGTGGAGCGGCAACGCCGCACGGGCGAGGTGGTCAATGCTGCTGTCTGCCGAGTCGTGTCGTGTTGCATCAGTCAGGCGCATATCTCTATTGATTGCGGAGATGCGGCGCCAATGCTAAAGCGGAGGCGGAATGCTAAAGTGGTATCACATGGGAGTCAAGTGTAGGAGTGAGAGTTTATACTGGGGAGCCGATATAGGGGGAGGGGCGGGGAACGAGGGGGTGCGGGAGGGATATTGATTTAGCCCCCCTCCCCCCTCTGCCGGACGGGAGAGGGGAAACGATGAGGGTTGTTTTTTGTATATTGAAAATATTATAATGGGGAGTGACATAAGAGGGGAGCAGAGGGGGGAGAGGGAGGGAGGAGGCAGGGGGACCGCCTGGTTGAATGTTTCGGTGGTTAAAAAAATTAACCCTAACCTAATGTTGAGGCGGTTCATGTCGTTTTTGCATACATTTCTAATGAAAATCAATGTTTAGGTGTTTAAGAAAAAATTTGAAGTTTTCATTTTGTATGAAAAATTAATTTTAAATGGAAAATCTGTTTCTTTATGTTTTTTTCCCCCCCAAACTACAAGTTTCCGGCAAACAATTATTTCACTAAAATTAGTCTTTTAACTCAGCCTACACATTAAGCTTACCAGCAATTTGCGACCTCGTCTCCCCAGTATAAAGCAGGGACGTATATAAGGGGGGGGTTTAGGGGGTCCGGACCCCCCCCCCCCCCCCCCCCTTCGACAATCAGTTTACACTAGATATAATTAAATTTTCAAACTCCATCCTATTAGTCCAGTCGACATGGCGAAAAAAGGTGGGGTAGCTGGAAAGTATTCCGAAGTTAATGAAACTTTTACAGATTGTTTGGGGTTACACTAGGAATACTATCTTAAGTTTTCGACCTCGAGGACCCTGTGCTAACTTAGGGGTGGGCAAAAACTAAAAAAAAATCAGACTTTTTTCCGCTTTTCGCTTATAGGTATCTCTTAAACTACGGATATTTTGTGGACCACATTGCATAAAAAAGTTCGAGAGCATTAAATTTCCTATAATTGTGTTGTTGAACCAGATTTTCAGACCCAATATTAACGGAGATACAGCCGATCAAAGTTAGACAAAGTTTCTTAAAATTTAAAAAATAGCGGAAAAGCGAAGGTTTTGACCCTATAACCATCATTTCGATGTTAAACTATGTTGATCACCAGACATCGGAATCCGCGGGGCACGAATACGACCTTGTTAGGGATTGACTACGGCGATCAATAAACAATCGACACTGTTATCGATACTCATATTTATTTGTTTATTGTATTTTATTCATGTCATATTTCAGACCTGAATACTTATATACCTACAGTACTTATATAAACATGTATACTTTATGTTAACGATTAAGTAAATATAATACATATTTATATAAGGTCTTTCAAAATTAGTTCATAGTACGCTAAAGGGGGGTTCTGTATCATATAGGGAGTAAAACCTATATAAAAATGTTGGACCTTGGGCTTTTTTTAAGAAAAAAAAAATGTTATGTAGGTATTTAAATAAAAAAATAGGTGGTTGATTTTTATAACCTAATCGATTCAGTTTCATAACAGTAACAAAAAAGTCTTCATGGCCATTATGATGTAACACGTGTAAGTTGGTAAAAAAAATTAAATTCTTTCTATTCCATACTAATAAAACTAAAATTGTGGTTTTTCACAATTTCTGAAAGAAAGAGATATACGTGTTCGAAGACTTTTTTGTTCCTAGCACGAAACCGAAACGATTAAGAAAAAATTTTTTTTACGCTTAACATTATAAAAAAAAAATTTTGTAAAAAAAAAATTCTTTGTTCTTCAAAGTGATCTATTTCCGATACAGAACCCCCCCTTAGCTTACTATGAACTAATTTTGTAAGACCTATTTTTTTGGACCTAGGCCTTTTTTTTATGTAAAATATTTTTTATGTGTGTTTAAATAAAAAAATAGGTGGTTGATTTTTATAGCCTAATCGATTCAGTTTCATAAAAGTAACAAAAAAGTCTTCAATATCATTATGATGTAACACGTGTAAGTTGGTAAAAAAAATCTAATTCTTTCTATTCCATACTAATAAAACTAATATTGTGGTTTGAACAGATTTGTATTGTACCTACAAAGTAAATACAACATTTGTTTATTATATCTTATTTTCTATAGAAATACTCTTAGTTTTAATAATCAACATTATTTCATATTATTCTAAAATAACGATCGATTTTCGATATTTGTGGATACATTGTCCCATCACTAAACAACCTTGAATCATTCGTGCCCCGCGGATTCCGATGTATGTTGATCACTCATCAATATCAACGTCTTGAAAAAACTAATAGTAAAACCTAATAGGAAAGTAATAATATTAAAAATATCCATCGATATGCCGATCGATTGATCGATCGTTGCGCCCATAGTCGTATCGGCGAAGAGCCTTGACGAACACCTTGAGAGGCTCTCGCTGAGTGGTTGGGTCAAGGATCAGATCCAGAAGGCAGCCCTGCTCGACACTGCGCGCATAGTCCGGAGGTTTCTCTCTTTGGGACCCGAACATCGGTAGCCTGGATCCGCCCCGCTGCCAGTGGTGGAACTCCGTTTGTTTTTACATAAATTTTAGATTTTAATTTTTAGTTTATATAAATCAGTGGCATCGGGGTCTTTAAAAATCGCCAACATCTCTGAAAGGCTAGGGTTCTTGCTATACATCTGCAACACCTTCTTTTTTCCAGTACCAAATGGTGCTGAGATGGTGTCACACCCACTTATCGCATGCAGGAAAAGAATATCCTGTGGATCGTACTTGAACGAGTGAGATGAATACAGTACAGTTGGGCTGTGAACCTTTCCACTCTTCTATAACTAAATGTTCTTTTTGGAAGAACCCAAAGCAGCGAGAAGCAACAGAAGATCTATGTCTTCCCTGTTATGACGACACTATCATACTTGTCAGCAGCTATCATACTTTTCTGCTATTTTTTACTTTTTAAGAAACTTTGTCTAACTTTGATCGGCTGTATCTCCTCGGCTATTCCTAGTGTACCCCCAAACAACCTGTAAAAGTTTCATTAACCTCGGAATACTTTCCAGGTAAAAGTACATAACTGCTGGACTATATACTATAAATTTTTTTTTTTTTGTCGAATTCAACCTGCCTTCCACACAATTATAGAACTTTCAGTATCGGTACCCCTCTAGGCCTTAGTTGAGCCTTAATCTTATTGAGTTGAGCCGATCCCTATTTCGTCAGAACACCCCCCATGTGGAAGGTATAAATGCGTCCCTGGTATAAAGCCACACCCCATTCAAGGTAAACACATAACCATCCTTGGCTTCGCCATATTCGGGTAAAAACTAAAAACAAAACACAAGAAGTTGGTATTTTAGGAGCTTTACTATTGATGAAAATGATTTTCTTACCCGGCTTCTTTTCAAGTCCTTCATCCGTATTACGGCTCGCGCTTGTCATCTTTACTGACTTGCTTACTTACACCCACGATGTCTGTTTACTTACACCCTCCTACCTACAGAGATAAATTTGTAACAGCCTTCCTTCCGCGGATATTCAGCTAGCTAGATATGAATTTGAGGTTATTTATAATCTCTTTGGCGTTTGTGCAGTGTTGCCAACTCTTTTCTAGCTCGCCCACCAGATGCGCCAGTCGAAATCACCAGAATTTCCCCAGATTTTCAGAAATACTCAAAAATTAAAAATTGTAATAAAATAAAAATCGAACCCTAGAGTTGAAGGCGGTCGGTTATTTTTGCTTGCTTTAGCACCGCCTTCAACTCTAGGGTTAGATTTTTTTTAATTCATACATTTGGGTGGTTTTTATATTTTTTGAAATAGTTTTTTATTTCAGTTTTTTAGTATTTTATTGGTATTAATTATTAATGTACTCGGCGGAATCGCTCGGCCTTCGGCCTCGCGATTCCGCCTCGCTTTCCAATCCGATCCTGACCAAATTGAAATGGCACCACAAGGGAGGCACCGGCAAAAAAAAAACATTCAAAATCGCTTCACTCAGTCGAAAGTTCTGAGGTAACAAACATTCCGGTTTTTGAGGCTGTGTCTGGTCTTCAGAATAATGAAAAACCAGACAAACGTACTTTTCAGGATCTTCAAATAAAAGAGTAGGTACGATCATTTCCAAACAGATCAATTTAGTATACATAATAATTATTATAACTGCAAACACAGGACAGATGGTTGCATCCAAAATAATATACTAAAATAACAATTGAGATTAGTCTTCTTCTGAAGAAGAAAGCGTCTCAGCTTCTTCGCATGGAATGGGTGGAGCATAAACACATTTGGTTCCAATTTTGTTTAAAGATCCTTGGGGAAAGTGTAGGTATGTACGTGTTGCACACTTTATCGATTTAAACACTAAATTTTTTGCACAACCACTAAACAAATCTGATCAAACCACCATACTCAGCACTAGATCCTAGATCGCAAATTTGGCCACCAGACGGGATTCCAATCCACCAGATCTAGTGGCGCTAGCACTAAGTTGGCAACACTGCGTTTGTGTTGTGATTGTGATGTGTTGTGTGTGATTGACAGAGAGAACTAGTACAATTGAGAGAGAATATGATACATAGAGAAAGTAGAATGAATATCCAAAGACTAAAGACTAAAGAGAAAACAAACATACTTTTTTGACGTGATGACGTCACGTCTTATAAATTGTAGAACACCGGCTGCACACACGAAAAAATGGCACGTTCCATCTGAGCCTGCGTGTGCAAGCGAGAGTGCGTAACAAGCGATAGAGAGGCACAATCGGTATGTATAGTCAAAGTTACCATGGAAACGTCTTAAGAAGTAAAACTGTCAAGATCAGACAACAGAAGTTTATTGATGGCCAGTCACAAGATGATTAATCTTTCTACTGGAAATATAATTACTGATCTTTGCTCTAAGTACTACGATTATTCCACGTCATCACGTAAAACTATCGTCCGTAAGCCGACTTTACAGACAACCAATTTTTTTGGTTCTTTTTATCCCTTTTTTGGGATAGGCAAAGGTAATATACCATGCAGCCTTAAAACAAACATACGTTTGTTTGAGACGAGACAAGACTAGACTAGACTTTTACAGTTGATTAGTGACATTTCGTTTGGGGACACAAATCCTCGGTGTCTCCAAATTTGGAGCCAGAGCCAGTAGAATATTGGCTTATATCAAAGATAGCTTTTGCCCGAGGCTTCGCTCGCATAACCTATGTTCATTCTGAAGGTCTACACTAAAATTTAGAGTAGACCTTCAGAATTCTTCAAAATATAGGTTCAAGAGTATTTTCGGAGATTACTTCCTTCATTGGAGGAAAATTGGAGAGGCGTATGTCCAGCAGTGGACGCTTACACGCTGACTGACTGACTGACCTCCTTCATTCAAACGTTACCTTTATAATATAAGTGTAGGAAATAGAACAATTTTTTAATTTTCTGTGATATCTTTATCACACTTTTATCTGTATCAATGTGTGGGCAAAACAATGGGTCGGTGCGCGGTACACACACATACTTTATATTTTGCAAGGCCGTGCAAAATATAAAGTGCTCCCTAGACGATAATGCGGCGTGACATAAGTTACGTGAATGACCATTCTGCATGACGAATGCTCACGCGATGCCATTAATCATTTTATCAAACTTCCAGACAACCTGCACACAGTGGTGAAAGGCCTCTGCGCTGAGTTGTGAAACTGTATTATATTGTTTCTGAAAATCATATTATAATTATTGGTTTTATGCAATATTACTCTTGTCTTTGTCTATGCATGTTTTTCTTTTAAATCGGGACAATCTTTATATATTATTATTTTATTATAATATAATGTGCTCATACTATGAGCCCATTTACAATATTTATACATTGATATTAATAACAACATGAACTCCATAACTCTTTGAGAATGTTCGCTATATTCACTACTTGCTAATAAGCTCGCGTCAGTGCACACGTCTCGTCGGGGTGGTCTTGCGGTGCGCTGTCCAATGTCCATGTCCATCATTGTCGCCCTGCATGATGTGACGATCCGAAGACGATCATGCGTGAATGTCAATCGTAGCTTGCAGGCTCTAACGAATTAAAAAATTAGACTTTTTAATTGGTCAAAGCATGCAGGATGAAAAAGTAAATGAATTGTCAATCAACTTCCAGCACGTAGTTTACATGTCATTCACATTAATTAATACAATTTAAAACCATCATGCACCATGTTTCAGCACGTAAGGCATATCAGTCATGCATGTCCCATTACCGTCTAGGGAGCGCTTTATATTGGCAGCAAGAAAATTTGATATGTACCTATTATCCTGAATGATGTGACATAGAGCACAGAAATCTGAGCACGAAATGTGCATCCATCAAAATTCAAAACCGAGCGAGTAAAAACGCGGGAAATATTGCAAAAATGAGTTGGGCGCATTGACAGGGTTATAAAATCAATGGTTGGGCGATGTATGATGTGATGTAACAGAATGAATGCATTTAATTAATTTTTGATAATTTGCCTTCTTAGCGTAAAAACTTCAGTGAGGTCGGAAGAGGACGAATGCATTCAAACAAAGAAATTATAATAGTATTTTAAATAATTATGTATTGATTTAATTTCCGTAAAACTCTTTAGTTTTTTTCTTACAAGTTGAAAGGAATTAGAATTTTTTATGGAACGTGACATGCTTGGCTACATGTGCTTCCCTTTGGTTGCGCCGTTCTTTAGGCTGGTATTGTCAATTAAGAAAACAAAACGAACGGACCACAAGCTCAGCTATTGTTTACACCAGTATTGTTGGTTCGAAGATCAAGTTTGCTAGCGAATCTATAGTACCTACTCACTCTCACAGCCATCCGCAAGACCTATTTTTATTTTAATTCATACTAGTGTATGTAGTAGGTATATGAAGTAATTACCTCCGATGAAAGAAAAACTCAATGGAAAAAACCAATACCCTTTATTGATTTGCCCCAAATCTTAGAATTTAGCCACAATTCCATCCTTTTGAGTGAAGGGAAAAAGCAACCTTTCATATACTTTTTTATTATAATTTTTAGGACTTTTAACCTCTCACGTGGGCAGATTATGAATACTAAAAAACAAATTGAGTCTGTTCACCCTAAGTGACGCCTGCAATTCCCTCCGTAATGCCTCGTTCTGAACACACTCCATCAGCAAATGGTATACATCATCCTCCTTGTTACACTGATAAAAATTTGGAGAATCTCTCTTTTTCATCAGGAATTTAAATGTATTTAATGGAATGTGGCCAGAACGAAATCTTATAGCTAGCACTATTTCAGACCTTCATAAATTGCACGCCTGGAACCAAGGAAACTGTGGAGGTTCTGATTCTAAGGTTTTGTACCATATCCCACTCTGTACGGATCAACTGTCAAAATGCTCCTTCCATAAATTTTTGCATAAGTTTTTACTTCTGTTGTGGTTTCGTATGTGTACATTTAAACCTCGATCCCCAGCTGCCCCAGCCAGCCTATGTCCTCTGTGTAGGCCACAAGACGACCAGGGTGTCTGCGGCCCTTTCATCCCGTCGAGAACGGAAGGAGAACGAAGTATCTTCCTTCGTTGATTGTCAAGCGCACTGCACTTCAACAAAAAATGCACTATCCGTAGTTAATACCTATTATGGTGTGTAGATGTTTATTTAGTGAACAGTAGCCGCTCATCAGACCAATGCCTATTCGGCCTGATTCAGGGAGAGCATCTCACGACTGTCTGCACTCAAAGAGACCCTTCCATATGCCCCTGTGTTCGTGACTTCCGTGATGTCGATGCGTACAACTAAGATGCCTATGTGCTCACTGACGGCATTATCACATGTTCTGCACCTATAGGTAGCGTGTTGGAACTTGTCTGGGCGAAGTCGTAAGCGGCATCACTTCCGTCGTAATTGTTGTGGCCTCCATTAGAGTCACACCGTTGTTATTTCCTGCTACAGTCACCCGGGCCCTATGACATCGCAACAACAGGCCCGAGGTACACCTCTTACTCTCCAGTACCAGAAGGGTCGCTGCGCTGTCTGAGTGTATCCTGATACGCCCCTCTCAGCCGCGGCAGTTGCCGCTTGTTGCACCCCGATTACTTCTATTTAAAAAACCGTCAAGTATGCACCAAGTGAGATTATACCCGTGCCAGTCCCGCTGCTTGCCCGTGACCCGTCAGTGAAGATTCCGAGCTCCCTCGGGCCTGGGGTTCTAGGTTCTATATTGACCTCGTACCAGTGGCGGCTCTGGCCAATACATTTTAGTGAGGCACCACCTACATAATAGCATTTTAATAATGTTGTATTGCAGTTTTCATTTCGAGGACAGGACATGCCCAAAGTCCAGCAATAAATAAACATCCATGCTGATTTTTTTTTTCTGGGGAACCACCACTGCCTCCTACTGTCTTTTTAATAAATGAGTGGTGGGTATCCGATCTGAGCCTGGGACTACACCAAATAAAATTTTCAATAGAAAAGGGTAAAAAAAATTAACTTTCATTTATTTTTCCACACTCATAATCCTATTTGAAAGAGACAACTTCATGAATTCGACAAAATCAAGTTATAAAATAGTGTATGAGTTATATTTTATGTTAAACCTATATAGAAGTAGCGAAGGCAACACTTGCTGTGTGTAGTTTTTCAGAAAATTTGGTTAATTATACCACATTCTAAAAAGGTACTACTAGTGGAAAATTACACAAAGCATGTTTTGTCCTCACAACCATTCATATAAATGCTTAAGCGGTACGGAGAATAATGTGAAAGCCGGATTTGGTCTCTAGGGGCGCGCTCAGCTGGCCGACCTTGAGGCTGAAAGCGACATCCTCGAAAGGTTTCTGTGTTTGTCCGCGGCTGAAGGGCCCGAGATCGCCGCCGCGCTTCGCCGACGAACAGTCCGAGTACTTGGACGCCATGTCCGCGAACGAGGCCTGCTCTGATACGATCTTCTTGCGGTAGCCTGCAAATACAACACTCGCATTAGAGGTGACAACACATTACTGGCAAATTGTCAGAATTCAATGGGAAGAAGAATGAAGGAGGAAGGAGAAGAATGTTATTAAACTGGGAAATTGTGGAACGCACTCCCTGCTCATACATTATTTCCTCCCAAGTACAGCCTGGGATTTTTGAAAAGGGGCGTGAAAAGGCTCCTGTCAGGCCGGCATTGCATTCACAATCCCCGTGCATTACAGAATATCCATGGGCATCGTAAGTCACCTACTCGTAAGTGAAAAGATGCCACATGACGCGCTTTCCATAAAAAAAAAACGATTTTTTTAGTCCCTCAAATAGCTAAATGTTTCAGGTGACCTGAAAAGAAAGAAATAAAAACATATTGTCCATGTAGGTACCTATAGGGTTCAACCTAAATTTTTACGAAACGACCACTCTTATTTCAAGCCTTACTTCCATCTACCACATTCGCTTATAGTGAATAGACACATTATAGTCTCTGTGGCGGACCGTTTCACCTAGGTGAAGTCACAGTCACAGAAGAATAGGGCAAACAGTCAAAACGTTTTTCAATTTGTGTACACTGTTTTACTTCGTTTAAGCAAAAGCAGCAATCAGTTCTTTTTTAATTAATTAATTAATTTAATAAATAATTTCAAGCACCAAACAAACAGTTCAGATACAAACAGCATTGCAATATTTGCAATACAGTCAAACAACGGCGACGGAAGCATGCCACCACGGCCCAACTCGCGCGAGACTAAAATCCCAAGGAGTTCATTAAAATTAATAAGTCCTTGGCATTGCATCACGCCAGCGCCAACCCAACGGATACGGTGTCGAATTCCCGACCTTGAATCGGCTCACCCATTGACACCGGACGCCCCCAACTTACTGCCTAATCAAAACAATACATTCATTCATATCTAAATAACACATGCAAAATTATAAGCTTTTCTGTTGTCGGGAACAGTCTCTGTGCTAAAAATGAGTTCCACAAAACATTCTTTCTACACAATAATATAAAATAAGATAAATAGCCCTTCCTTTATTGGCTTCACTTTCGGCTTTGGGAGGATTTTTGGGAGGATGCCTAAAAATCAATAAGACCAAATAGAGAATAGAACCTTTCAGAATCTCGGAGGCCTGTTCCTTGGTCCTAGTGATGTTCTCCTCACGCCAGCTGGACGGGCGTCGGCTAGCGCTGTGCTTCACCAACAGATGGCTACACTTCACCTCATTGCTCTCCGGGACCACCACCGGCGCCTCCGGCCGCTCCCACTGCGACTTCTTCGTCAGCACGTTCAGATAGTACGTCATTCCTAAGTAACATCAATTTTATATGTCCTTTAATTGTCACACAAGATTCACAAAAATATGTACTAGGTACAGTGGGCGCTAGAACGATAAAAAAGGTATGGACCCCGAACCCTATCCTCGCCAGTGTAACACGATATAAGTATACTTGTTTCATTGGACAGTCGCGCGCTGGCCCGTCAGTCTGTCATCGGCTGCGTTCGCAAAAACCTGTTTAAAATGCCCGCATGCTGTGTTTACGTGTAAAAACACTACAGCCAAGTTTAGTGTGCACAATAGTGGAATATCTTATCATCGGTAAGTACACTCCGCTCCCCGCAACTCGGCGACGCTAGTTCTCATACAAGCATTTGACAGTCCGGTGTCCATACCTTTTTTATCGTTCTAGAGTGGGCGTTACAAATATGTGTCATTCCTGGATGGCACCGAATGTTTGTCTTTTTAGTGCACAGCTTTAGTCTTTTAGGACAGTCAGTCAGCGTGTAAGCGTCCACTGCTGGACATACGCCTCTCCAATTTTCCTCCAGTCCTCCCGGCCTTCAGCGGTACGGAACCACTGCTTTCCGCCAACTTACTTGATGTCGTCGTCCCACCTGGCGGGTGGTCTTCCCACACTCCGTTTTCCTGTCCACGGCCGCCAGTGTAGGACACGGTTACTCCAACGGTCGTCGTCTCTTCGGCTGACGTGCCCAGCCCATTGCCACTTGAGCTTAGCCACCCGGTATCCAATATCGACTACTTTGGTGCGTCGGCGGATTGCCTCGTTACGCACCATATCACGTAGCGTTATTCCCAGCATGGCTCGCTCCATTGCTCGCTGGGCAACTTTCATCCTTTGGACAACACCGACCGTCAGCGTCCACGTTTCACACCCGTACGTCATAACCGGGAGGACAAACTGGTCATATATACGGGTTTTTAAATTATGCGGAAGATAATCAGGGCGAATTTTAACTTTCCGAAGGCAGCCCAACCTAGTTGAATTCGTCTCTCGACCTCCTTTAGCAGACCTTGTCTACCAAGCCGCAGAATTTGACCGAGATATACGTACTCTTCAACCTGTTCGATCACTTCTCCGTCAATAACGATTTGTCCTCCCGTCATAACCTCGGTCGCCATGACCTTGGTTTTATCCCGGTTCATCTTCAGACCCACCTTCATCGACGCTGGACATTTCATTTCATTTTAGGTACACATTCATTTTAGGACAGGGGGTGTTACAAATAAAGCACACATCTTCAAGATTTTCTGTCAAGCCAGCATGTGAAGACAAAGTGAGTGTTGTGTGCAGACCGGACTTTGTACGACATTTGGATAGCGATCTAACACCACCGCGGAATATTTTGCAACCTACCGACAGCTAAAATTTTCGAAAAATAGCAGTTTGGCGTCTAGTTCAGGGCACCAGAAATCAGCTCTAGGAATTCCTGCAGTTTCTAAAGAAGCCCGTGACGTAGCAGGCGAAACATGGACTTATGTAAGTCTTTTGCAAAACCACTGTTAATCGTTAAAATTTAAGAATGAGAATCATCTATCTAAAGTGATATCTCATTGTAATAAGAAAAATTCAATGAAATAGCACTAGACAAATATTTTTCATGACACCCATTGGAGCGCGCGCGGACCCAAAGAAAGCGAGCGTCCATCAAAGAAGCGGGGCCGCGCGGGCCTATTGGAACGCAACAGGTTAATCATCACATCACTATCTCTCATTAGAACATGGCTCTTTGGTGTAGCATTTTTATAGTGCAGAAAAACAGCTACAACATATAGGTAGGTACTACTACAATTTAACATAATGGTTTATTTTACATAACCCCAAAACAGTACTAGTTAAAGGTTACAAAAAATTGGTTGTCTGTAAAGTCGGTTTACGGACGATAGTTTTACGTGATGATGTGGAATAATCGTAGTACATAGAGCAAAGATCAGTAATTCTATTTCCAGTAGAAAGATTAATCATCTTGTGACTGGCCATCAATAAACTTCTGTTGTCTGATCTTGACAGTTTTACTTCTTAAGACGTTTCCATGGTAACTTTGACTATACCGTTTGTGCCTCTCTATTGTGCTTGTTATGCGCTCTCGCTTGCACACACAGGCTCAGATGGAACGTGACACTTTTTCGTGTGTGCAGCCGGTGTTCATCAATTTATAAGACGTGACGTCATCACGTCAAAACATTTTTTTTGCCTCTTTGTTCACAGAAAAGGCTATATCAAAATGCAACTCGTGTGCAGCTATCTAGGTATAGCAAGAACATTTAAGGAAATACTTGCACTTACTTGCTAAAATCTAGCATATTCTTGCAAAGTATTGTCAGCCTTGATAGCTCAGTGGCGCAGACAATCGACTATCGCTATTGATGGTTAAGCAACGCTGGGTGCGGTCAGTACTTGGATGGGTAACCGCTCGACCGTTGGAGGCTGACCGTGGTTCGGATTCCACGTAAAACTGTAGGTCCCTTCCCTTCTTACCTTACTAGGGTTCAACCCGCCCGGGTTGGTACCACCGCACTGAATGAAACGTCGGTCGAAACGGCTATGTAAATAGTTAGTGTTTTCCGTCAAGTTCAGTGTAGCCGGCACGACCGAAGGGAAGCACTGACATGTCACCTAGTTCACCCGGTGTTATGGGCTGACATCACGGATGTTGTAGGTGATGCAGCCAAACGTGTCAGTTTCCATTAAAAAAAAAGTATTATAGGCCACGCTACCATAACAACTGTTTGCGTTCTTGAATGCAAGCAAAGTATCGAATGCGCCATTTGTATCTAACTTACCTATGTACCTGTCAGTCAGTCAGTCAGTCAGCGTGTAAGCGTCCACTGCTGGACATACGCCTCTCCAATTTTCCTCCAGTCCTCCCGGCCTTACTGAGTTTAAAAGTTGAGCAGCGCATTGCTCGAATACGTGTTCTAGAAGATGTTGTGTACCTACCTGTGGAACGGCTCGTCCGCATCTCCCAGCCCTTGGGCATCGGCGGCAAGTCTGACATCTTCGCGCAAGTTTCACGAACAATCTGCGGAACAAAACAAACAACCGGCGTATTACTACAATAAACACCCAATTGTTATGCCGGCAATCACTCACTCGGGCAGGCATTTAACTATATCTACTACAAATTTAAGTGAACGAAACAAGAACGCTCGTGAAAGCTAAATAAATGCACGTAGGCACGTACTTGCGTGGGTATTCTGATTACATTGCAGAAAAATGCTGAAATCTCACTCAACCGACCGAACCGACGCTAACTTAGAATCTACTTGTTGTGTTGTGTGAACTTGTGTGCAAAGAATATAAAACCTTGTGTGTGTGAAGTACAAGTAACCTCAAACTGTCAGAAAAGCGCGCCACCTACTGGCATTGGCGTATCTAGGATTATTTTCCAGGGTGGGCCTGGCCCCTGAAAAGCGATGGCCGATGAAGCCGAAACCCGATGTACCTACATACGCAATAAAAGTAGGTAATTTGAACTTGAAGTGTTGGACTGTATTTCGACCATTGATTTCCGAAATTTTCTTTAACTAAATAAAATTAAACAAAAACATTTTTTTTAAAGTGTTTGCAAATGAAAATGAAATGATATGAAATGAAAATGAAATGAAAATTTAAAATGAAAATTATTTATTTAAGAAAAGTTTATTTTGATTACCTGGATTAGTACGATCAAATTAATCCGAATATGGGCAATCAGGGGAAATAATTCGTGTAGTTTTGTAAATTGGTACAGTTATACCTTGCGGTATCCAGATGAACATACTAAAAGTCCTCAAGTGTGGGGGGTGTGCTGAGGGTGTGGGGGGGGTTTAAGGTACGTTTTTTTTCAGATTTTTGCTCATATCTCGAATATCTGTACGAATAGCAATATAATTACTTCTGACAAAAGTTTCTACATATCATTTCCTACAAATTTGGTTATATTTATTTTTGCTCTACGATCAATACTTTAGGAGTTACAGGGTGTGTAAGTTTTAACAGAGAGATAAAAAATAGACGATTTAAGAAAACGGCGTGGTTTTTTCGTCATTGTTCATCATCACTTACATTTTTAGTTTAGAAAAAGCAAGCTTAGTCATCTGCCGACCCAACATAACAAAAAACCATATCGATCTATTGATAATGATCCGGCCAAGGGCCGAGCGTGCGTGGTATGCGGACCGCCGCATACCACTGAGGTTAAATTAAAACCGTTGTTTCTCGTTCTCACTGCACTGCCCCGGCCGCCCCGCCCTCCCGTCCTGCCACCGCCACCTTATCCACGCTGTTATTATTTGGCATTGTATCGTACAGTTTTTGTGATTTGATTGTTGCATCTGTTCTAAAATGCAAGCATTATGACTGATAAATGTGCAATTTGTGATAAAGACGTGATTATTGACAGGGTAGAAGTGTCAAAGAAAGGAATTGAAGGGTTGATAAAGGCCAGTAAAAGTAGAAAGGATGGAAAACATTATCTGCTCAGTGGTGTTCGAAGTGTTGTCGTCCATTCGAGTTGCAGAAAAAGATACACACGGACTTGTTCCATCATGGCAGATCTCAGAGAAGCAACATCAGCAACAACAGCAGCAAACAGCGGGTGTCCGAGTGGTTTGGGCATCGGCTTCTCATGCGAGAGGTCCTCGCTTTGAATCCGGTCGGCGTGTACCAATGAGAGTTTTTTCTCACGAAAAAATGTACGTGCATACCTACACCTGCTGCTTTACCGTACGGAACCGGTGTAAAACTGTAGGTCCCTTCCTTAGTCGCTGGGGAGCGATCGCAGTGGTAGACTTCGGTCTACCCAAGGTGTCGGGCCCGGCCACCAGGATCCATAGACCCGTATTAGCGACCTTTGTACGGGGTCGCAGAGGCGTTTAGTCGTCCAAGGTGTCGGAGTTGGGTACTAGTATCCGTGACGTTTCCCTATGCAGACCACACGGTGGCTACCCTTAAAACTAGCAGTTGGCTACCCTATCCCGCAACTGGGCGATGTAACGGGCGTCACTGTTAGAAATAATATGTGGTAGAGAACTTGTTCTCGACGATTACTCATTAAACGTTGCTAGTCTAACATGAGCACTAAGTTGGGGGTTTCGGCCTCCTCTTAGCTCACGCTGCTGACTCCACTCAGGTCGGTGGGTCAAATGAGATACTACCCTAAACGCTGGGTTGCGTACTGCGGGGTTCCGTTAAAAGCCCCAGAATGCTTCGTGCTTCTGCACGGAACACTGGAGTTGGTCTCGCAGGGGTTGTGGTTTTAGCGTTGATTCCCTGGTGCTTCCGTACTTGTGTAGTTAAAGCACCTAACACGGGAATAAGTAGCGAAAGCTGCGAGTGGTGAGCCACTTAGAGCTCCGTAACCAATGTGGATAATTGGTAGACATGCGAATAATGTAGATCGGTATGTCGGTGCAACACACACTTAATGTGGATGTGGGATTGATTTCTCACGAGCTAATGACGCTGACGTAAGTCTGTCATTCGAGACCGGTGGATCCCCGGTACACATTAGGTGGTGGTCATATGCACTTCCACGCATATACATAGCTGGTGAAAACAAAAGCCTTTAGGCTAGTACAAAACACTGAGGCCCTGGGCACAGGTTGAGGTTGGATAGGGTGCTGACCCCAGTGGCAGTGAAGGCTTCACCCCCGGCTCTCGACTTCGGTCGGAGGTTCCTTCGGGTGGACGGGTGGTGGCTCGGATCGGCTGGGGAAAGGTCGCAGCCTGTGTTTTCCATGGGATTTTTTCGGAAGAACGGATGTTCGACAGAGCAGCTATGGGGCCTCGATCTGGCATACATAATCACTGTACTCGCAAGAGTGCAGGTCGTAGACGTCTGGATTTTGTAGCCGGAAGGCTGGTATCTCTGGACGTCTATAAACAAAACGTAAATCAAATAAATGATAGTTAAAGGTGTGTAGGTCCCTTCCCTCGCCTCTTACTAGGTGGTAGGCTCAAATTGTAGCCGACTGGGTTGGTACCACCATACTGGATGTAAGATGGCCGCACAGCAGCCTCGGCTGTGTTCTCCTCTAGTTCAGTATAGCCAGCAATCCAGGGAAGTCTCCGGTATGGCACCTACCTTCTCGGAGGTGATATTGGCTGGTCGGGGCATGCGCTTTGGCCCCTCCGACTCAGCCACCCATACCGGATTACATAAAAAATACATTATCGACGTCTTCCGATTTAACATCCCGCTTACGCTCATCACGGCCTTTTTTCGAAAATCGAATGAAGTGTTTATTTTGCGCCGAAGCAATCAATAATGAATTCTACGCCAAACAGAAAAAAATAAATATAGAAAGACGTCGGGACGTATATCCTGTTCGAAGCTTACAGTTTTCTGCTACAATTTTGGACGCTGCCAAAGTTCGGAATGATAAATGGAGTAACGATGTTTTTTGAGAGAATAGTAAATGCTGGTGAACTTGTGGCAGCCGAAAGTATATATCATCATCGTCACATGGATTGTTGTAGAATTGATCATCGATTGTTTCGGCGCAAAATAAATACTTCAATCGATATTCGAAAAAAGCCCGTGATGAGCGTAAGCGGGATGTTAAATGGGAAGACGTCGATGATGTTGCTTCTCTGAGATCTACAAGTCCGTGTGTATCTTTTTCTGCAACTCGAAAGGACTTCGAACACCACTGAGCAGATTATGTTTTCCATCCTTTTTACTTTTACTGGCCTTTATCAACCCTTCAATTCCTTTCTTTTACACTTCTATCGAGTCACTAATCACGTCTTTATCACAAATTGCACATTTATCAGCCATACATAAACATAATGCTTGCATTTTAGAACAGATGCAACAATCAAATCACAAAAACTGTACGATACGATGCCAAATAATAACAGCGTGGATAAGGTGGCGGTGGCAGGACGGGAGGGCGGGGCGGCCGGGGCAGTGCAGTGAGAACGAGAAACAACAGTTTTAATTTAATCTCAGTGGTATGCGGCGGTCCGCATACCACGCACGCTCGGCACTTGTTTACATTATCGCCTTTTTTGTTTAGAATTCTCAATAGATCGACATGTGGTTTTTTATGTTAGGTCGGCAGATGACTAAGCTTGCTTTTTCTAAACTAAAAATGTAAGCGATGATAAACAATGAAGAAAAACCCACGCCGTTTTCTTAAATCGTCTATTTTTATCTCTCTGTTAAAACTTACACACCATGTAGCTCCTAAAATATTGATCGTAGAGCAAAAATAGATATGACCAAATTTGTAGGAAATTTTATGTAGAAACTTTTGTCAGGAGTAGTCATAATGCCATTCGTACAGATATTCGAGATATGAGCAAAAATCTGAAAAAAACGTACCTTAACCCCCTACACCCTCAGCACACCCCCCACACTTAAGGACTTTTAGTCTGTTCATCTGGATACCGCAATTTACAAAACTACACCAATTATTTCCCCTGATTTTATTAATTTTCTTGAGATGGAAATGGAATTTTATGTTGATTCCTCAGCTGTAGATTATTTTAAGTGTTTTTGTGTGAAATTATTAAGTGCCCACCCTAGAATTTTGGGTTGGCAACCCAACATCCTGGGGTGGGCACCAGACACTTCTGGGGTGGGCCGTGCCCACCCGGCCCCCCCTCTATATACGCCTATGCCTACTGGCTGTATAATGCAATGCGTGTTTATTTTGTCTTTGTAAGGCCTATCTTTATCTACTTTATAAAAAAATAGGATAAAAATGGTTCATTCGTACAATGCGCATGCATCGTCTAGTTTTTTTTAGTTAAGCGATGGGCAGGGCTATTCGCAGGTACGCCTAACATAGATTATTAACTAAAAACTCGTAGGTTTGCCAAACAGAGATTATTAACTAAGAACTGGGAGTGTCATCCATCCTAAAACATATTTGATTTCCTGCGAAGATGGCGGACGGCGGGAGTTTGTCGCGTCGTCGTTGTAATTAAAAAAATAAAATTTTTGTGGTTCTCGCGGTGCGAGAACTTATACAACAGACGTTAAAAGCTACGACAGAATTGGCTGTATACTCTAATGAGTTTTGCCTGTTTCGGGAGAAGACGAATTAATCTAAAAAAAAATAGATCTACCAGGCGGGACAGTGCTATTCGCAGGTATGAGGTATTCATAGGTACGAACTGCACTATGCGAGTTGGTTTAAAAAAAATAACCAGGGTTAAATTCGACGCATCTTCCTTCTGTAATTTAACCCTAACCTAATGTTGAGGCGGCGCATGTCGTTTTTGTTACGTTTCGTTGAAACGATAGTGGTCCTCCCGCCCTCCGTCGTTGTTTTTTTTTAGTTAATATTTTTTTTTATATTTATTCGTCCCTTTTCGGGACAGGCAAAACTAATTAAAGTATACAGCCTTTTCTGTTGTACATCAGCCGATTGTAAACGCGAAGTGGCAGAAACGAAACGTAACAAAAACGACATGCACCGCCTCAACATTAGGTTAGGGTTAATATATAGAAGATGCGTCGCGTAGCGACTCATCTTCTTTATATTAACCCTGGTTATTTTTTTTAACCTCCAAACATCACAGCTGATATTATCTATCGGAAGAGTCAATTTTGTTGTCTCATGTGCCAGACCCGTTCATCCGCCATCTTTTTTTGACGTGATGACGTCACGTCTTATAAATTGATGAACACCGGCTGCACACAAGAAAAAGTGTCACGTTCCATCTGAGCCTGTGTGTGCAAGCGAGAGCGCGTAACAAGCGATAGAGAGGCACAATCGATTTAGTCAAAGTTACCATGGAAACGTCTTAAGAAGTAAAACTGTCAAGATCAGACAACAGAAGTTTATTGATGGCCAGTCACAAGATGATTAATCTTTCTACTGGAAATAGAATTACTGATCTTTGCTCTATGTACTACGGTTATTCCACGTCATCACGTAAAACTATCGTCCGTAAACCGACTTTACAGACAACCAATTTTTTTAAAATTTATATCTATTCGAGATAGCCAAAGGTGGAACACCCAAAGAGTTTGTATTACGTCGCTGCGCTCCTTTAAAGCGTGCTTTATAAGAGCGCAGCGACGTAATACAAACTCTTTGGGAACACCATACAGTAGCAGGCTTGCATTTCGTATGATAATTTATCTTATGTGTAATATAATTACAACGGTCGTATGATAATTGTAAGGTCGTACGATAAACAATGAACTGACCGTATTGCCATTGTTACCTCAAATTATCTCGGTAACGTGACACTTTAGGAAGTAATGATAAATAACATTTTATGTTTGTCTATGTATCGATTTAACGGGGTTTCATCGCAGCCGCTGGCCTTTGTTTTGATTTAATTTTTTTTCAAAATGGCGGCCGATGCCCAAGCCACAAACTTTCGAAGCCCCTGAAATGAAACTATCTGCTTTATTCGCATACCTAACACAACATAGCTTTCAATGCTTCCGATCACTTGGGCCATGTTTTGAAAGACTGCTTCCCAGACTCGAAAATAGCCAAAGAAACCAACCTAAATAGGAACAAAAGTGCAAAAAAATGTATGAAATTTGTTTTTATTGAAAAACATGTCAAGTTTTTGCACTCAGTCACAATGAAATTCTTGAAAAAAAAATGCTTTGGTAGTCGTAGGACTACTGGTAGACATAGAATGGAAGAATGGAATCATGGACAGACATAATATAATAATCGCGCAAGTACATAGTGTACAAATAACAAAAAAAAAATAACAAAAATATGTTTATTTATTTATTTATTTTTATTGAAAAGGTTTAAAGGAAGGTGAGCCATATCGTCCTAAAGTTAGTTCTTCCGACTTGCTAAGACGACATACCCGAGAGTCGTACATCGATCCTTTCTATAAAATATATGGCCCACACAAAAAGTGCTTCGAAAACTTCGAAAATCAATAAATGCTTATGACTCCTGAACTACTGGTCAGATCGACTTCCAATTTGTTTCTTTACGTAGAAAAAAATTGCTCCTTTTGAAATATATCAAAATCGGTTCAGCCGTTTCAGAATAAAAAATGAAAAAGTGTTTGAGAGGGCATATCTCGGAAACTACTAATCCACGACTACTCATCCGCTGGAGAAAATGATAGGCCTCGACGAGAATAAAAAAATCGTTTTTTTATTTTTTTATATTTTTTTTTAATATCATTGCATTGTCTTCGGAACTGAACCGAGACAAATTTGAACTTCGTAGGATCAGAGGAAGTGGTTCTAATTTGGCTTCCAAGAATTGACCCACACATACCTACTAACAAACCAACATATAGGGCAAGTTAGGTAAATAAAAACCTGTAAAATATTTTTAACCTTCATTTAATTGCTGGAATAAAATTATGCTACTAATCCTCATCCGCTAGAGGAAATGATAGGCCTCGATAAGACTTTTTTTTGTTTTTTTTTCTAAAACTTCTGGATAGGTATCGATGAGATCTTCATCAAATTCACGAATCTGTGGCCGTGTCTCCGACACAGCCCATTCGTTTTTTTTTTCATCGGACGATAATTCCATACTTCCCCAAATATAGTCTCAGGTCCTTCAAATGGGACGTGGGCGGCACCTATCAGGACGGCATGGCATTCGCAACCCCCGCATACGACCGATCGTCCATGAGCGTCGTTAGGCACCTTATGGGTGGTTCGGCGCCAAATGTCGCACTTTCTATAAAAAAATAAAATATAAATAAAACGCCTAAATACGATCTTTTTCAACTTGGAATAAGATCATTTTTATTGAGCTCGAATGCACCCTGTATATTAGATGGAGAGCGGTAACCATAACGCGCCTTGCTTGACAAAGTTCACTTGTTGATGGTAGGTATGACGATAAAATACAAAGGCTGCGTTTTTTACGTGAATCCGATGAACGTCTGACGTTTTGTCCGGGGGGGGGGGGGGGGGGTCGGAAAAGTCATCTGACGAAAATGATGTAGGTACTTACGCGTATTTTCGTCGTCTTCGTATGGCTAAACTATAGCAGAAGAAACATAATACTTATATTGCCTGAAAGATTCATTCGGAGGCTACACAAAAATATGCGCTTTAATGAATAATATTAATTACTAATGATGTCATACCCCCCCCACACTAAGAAGCAAGCTAGTTACCAACTACTTGTCCTTTTACGACAAATTACACTGTATCATAAAGACAAGAGTATTGATTGCCACGTAATGCCGATATTTTGACACCAATGGACGAGAACGATGAAGAGACAGAAAATACACAGTTGACAAGTGCCAACACTGACAGTGGCGGCAATAATGGGCCCGTCCACAGAGTCCATGTCGAGGAGTTCGCGGCACATAAGTTATTGTTCGAATATACGAAATAACTAGCGGTATAGTAGCCCAAAACGTAAGATGTTTATCGAATTCACGTCGAAAATTAATTTGCAACATGTACTTTGTCGCGACGATTGGAAAATAAAATGCCGAGATCGAAAACAAGGAAGAGTAAAATTGAAAGACATAATCCTATTTGCGGCTGACCAAAACCTCTCTCGAAAAACCTCGCTCGAATTAGCTTGACCAAGATGTTCAGCGTCGACTACGAAATTCGACGTCTTCAACTTCGCAGCCCTCTCTACCTCGGCCCAGACGCTTCCGAAAGACTCAATTTTGGTACCAATTAACTTGGACGATCAAGACGAAAATACACAGTTGACAACAGACAGATGAGGCAATATGGATTATGGGCCCGTCCAAATACTCGAAGGCCCGTCCATGTCGACGAGTTCGCGGCACTCGAACTGTTAGAATTCACGAAATAACTAGCGGTAGTAGCCCGACTCTACCCACCCCGATTTTTGTTTTTGTTTTTTTTTTATGTAGACAATTTGGATACGTATTTTAATTTAGTATAAATTAGTCTGATTTCGATACCATATTTTATGACTATTTATCTTCGATTTTCCATTTATTGCAAACTTTTTATTTATTTGCAAAAAACTACGGCAAAAAATTTGATTTCGTCGCTAAGCTCTGGCGCTCGACGTTTGAGCCTGACATTAAATTTGGTTTTAAATCATAACGTCACCTAAGAGTTGTTCATCAGCCGTCAAATAATAGATTTCATTTATGATTTTTATACAATTAGATAAATATTCGCTTTCTGATCTATTTTTCACAGATTTATCCCTATTTTTCTGCAAATAGCGGTTTCTGTGGTATAGTAAATTGTTTTGAATACCTGAAGGTAAGTTTTTATCTTTTGTTGAGAATATTTTATTTTCATAATATAATATAATATAATATTTCGAGTTTTAGGGAGCGTCAGAGTAGGTATGGAACACGGCCTCGGGGCCGTGTACGTTAACGCTTGAACACAAAAATAATATACACTTAAAAGGTTGACTGGAATAAATAAAATCTCACTGAGCACTCTTGTGTCTTCTCAAGTAACTACTAGGTTACTTTCCTATTAATTGTGTGCAATAAATAGTTAAGCCTACATGGTGCAATAGGTACCTAATTACCTATTCTAAAACTAAGTATTTCAAATACAGATAATATATAAACTATTAATTTTTTCCACAAGCGCGTTGAAGTAACAAAGTATCAAGATGGGGGAGGAAGGCGGTGGTAAAATGGACTTCGGAAACCCGAGGGAGTTCGCCAAGGACTTCATAGCGGGGGGCGTGTCGGCCGCCGTCTCCAAGACTGTCGTGGCGCCCATTGAGAGAGTGAAGCTTTTGCTACAAGTACAACACATCTCCAAACATATTCCGGCCGATAAGCGTTACAAAGGTTATTTAAATACGTTTCTCTATACTCTATGCTTATCATAACATATTCGTTAAATTGGAAAGTCTGCTGTGCCCATTACCCGGCCGTGTCATGAATCTTAGTTTACGAAGTATTAGTGTCCAAATACGATACGAATACCTACAGAGCACTTTTAAGAGCTCCTAGAGAAGATAATTTACCTGCGACATCAACGGTAGACATTTGGAAATACCACAGTACGAACAGTAGGTAAGTAGGTACCCACAGATCAGAGAAGTAAGGTGTTCTGTGTAGGTACCCCTACCTACTTTTTGATAAACTTTTTCACTGTGAACAGGTATCATGGATGCCTTCGTTCGGATTCCGAAGGAGCAAGGCATCGGGTCGTTCTGGCGTGGAAATACAGCCAACGTCATACGATACTTCCCCACCCAGGCTCTCAACTTCTCCTTCAAGGACAAGTACAAGCAAGTGTTCTTGGGTGGGGTGGACAAGAACACGCAGTTCTGGCGCTGGTTCCTGGGCAACCTGGCCTCTGGAGGTGCAGCGGGGGCCACTTCCCTCTGCTTCGTGTACCCGCTCGACTTCGCTAGAACAAGGCGAGAATTTTCAAGTATTTTAATATTTCCCGATCGAAGTTATTGTGAGATGAAAATTACGCTTGGCCCGAAACGTCGAGCCACATAGCTCGGAGTGAAACCGTGAGTAAAGCTGTTTGATTTAAAATAATGATGAGACGAAAATTGCCAATTTTGGCAAAATTTTTGACAAATTTATATTTCGACATTCAACTATACTAATCGACAATACTACCATGAAATAGATTAAACAAGTGGCCACAGGGGATTGTGACCAAAAGGGCGGTTTACTGCCGAATTTCTAAACAAAATAACATACTGATCCAAAAAATAAATTTGCGGTCCCTCGACTCCTTTAAGTAAGTAAACGGAAATTATTGACTTTTTAAGGGTCGGGGGTTTTTAAATGTGTAATAAAACTTTTATTTCAAGGTTTTTTAAAGAAACCACATGTAAATCGATCCAATTTTTAAGATAATTAATCTTTTGATTACTTAATTAGGTACTCGATTAAAAAATAGCTACGAACCATCCCGATTAAACGAGCTTTCTAATAAAAAAAAAACCGCATCCTTTTTTGTATTCATAGACTGTTGGCGAGCCTAAGTGTGAAGTATTTAACATGTGTATTGGAGTTTGTTAAACGTTCTCTATCCCTTAGGGACTCTGAGCCATGAGGAATCGAGAGAAAAAGGTACCATGGGGCTGATATTGACGAATTGTTATGTTAAAGGCCCTAAAAATCAATTAAATAAAAAATAAATAAATCGGTCCATTCGTTTGGGAGCTACGATGCCACAGACATACACACCCTTACCATAGCCCATACACACATACGCACACGTTAAACTTATAACACCCGTCTTGCGTCGGGGGTTATAAGCAGGTGAATTAAGTATTTCCAATTTCAACGCCGATTGTACCTGTAGGGAGAAGCCTTGGTCTATGCCTACCCTCTTTTGAACCGTTTGGCAATGTTCATATAACCTTTTGTAAAGAAAACTATAATATTATAAGTACAAAGTTGCCGGCTGGTGCGGAACTTATAATAACACACTGTGTCACATAGCCTTATTCCTAGGAATAAAGCAAAACTAATAAACCGTTAAACGTGAAAAGATTCTCAACAATAAAAAATAAAAATTAATTGGAATTTGGAATTAGCCAGCGTACTACGTTTACAAGAACGTTAAAAAGGTCGTTCTTGCTACGCTAGTTTATGTGGCGTGGTTTTTTTCCGCCCCTGGCGCAATTCACTGCCCGCGCAGTGTAACCTATAACCATCCCGCCCGAGATATGTTTATTTCTTTAGTTAAAACGCCATGTGAGTTGGTTCAGCCGTTTTTTTTTTTCAGCTAGGAAGAAAAATGCATTCATCCTAACTTAACCTACACCTTATCTATCAATTATTGTGCTTATATAGGTACCTAATTTTTTTACCATCTGAACCTCACCATCCCTCATCAGGGGGTTCCTGCCATTGTTCTCAGGTGATCAAACCGTCATAAGTAAATTTTTGAAGTGAAAACTTCTTTAGCGGCGCTTGGCACTTTTTTTAGATGGGTAAAAAATTTTAAACTCGCGTCAGAGCTCGCGTCAGATCCGTAGTCTGATCGAAAAAGCGTAAGATTCGAAACTTCTTTAGCGGCGCTTGGCACTTTTTGTAGATGGGTAAAAAATGTTAAACTCGCGTCAGATCCATAGCCTGATCGAAAAAGCGTAAGATTCGTTGAAATTATGGATGAAAGTTGATTTTTCTGAGAAATAAACTTTGTGATGTAAAATAATTATAATAGTTCTGTAGTGTTAAATTTTTTATGTAATATAAATTGTCATGATTATTGACATGAATATTGTATTTTACCACATAAATGATAGTATTTTTATACTGATAAATAAAACAATTCGTGCGAAATTATTCCCTAACCATTCCAAAATATTCAAAAATGCACAACGTTGATGTTTAAGTTTTCACTTCTGCCGGCACTCCCGGAGTGCAACTTAGGCTTTTTTTGAATGCCACAGATTAGCTGCAGACGTCGGCAAGGGTGATGGGAAAAGAGAATTCAATGGCCTCGTGGACTGTCTCAAAAAGGTGATGAAGACAGACGGGCTGGCCGGACTGTATCGAGGGTTTGGAGTGTCGGTGCAGGGAATCGTCATCTACCGAGCCGCATACTTCGGATTTTACGACACGGCGAGAGGAATGCTGCCCGATCCCAAGAACACTCCTCTTGTTGTCAGTTGGGCCATCGCTCAGGTAACAATGTACAGCTGTTTTCATTTAAGGTACCTAATACAAATGAACACTGTGTTGGCAGTGTTAATGTTGATTACCTACTAGATGTTGTGCAAGTCAAGGGCATAAAAACCTAGTGGCGAAATACACCAACCACAGAGCCTGGGGCAAATTGCTGATAACTGATATATATTTCTTCCACTAGTAAAACTGTTTGAAACGTCATTGTAATATTGACTTGTATCAAAAAATGTCATTCACTAAATTGGTGGCGTCCACCCACCGTCCACCACTTGCTTTACAGTCATTCGCTGGCTAGCTGTCAGGTTAGTCGGCCGTGTCGTGTCAGTTGTGTGTGTGACGAGTGTCTCTGCAGTATTTGTATGGCTCCTGACATGATAACATCATCGACTCTTATAGCTAACTGGGCTACATGTTAATACTTCAGATAATAAAGTATTTGAAGCGTAGTTTTTTAACGCACTTTGGGATGGGGGCTAACTCAGAAAAAGTGAAATGTCACTAAAGTAAGAACGGAAGTTGTAACGCTCTTGCAGATTTCAATGCACGTAGTAGTCACGAAAAGATGGCTCTGTTGTTTATCGGCGGCGGCGCCGCGATTGTATTTGTATGAAAGGCCATATTGCGTTACTTTAGTATATCGCTGCATTGTAGTGGAACTTCCGAAACCGGACCGAATTGTACTTTTCTACTTGCAGACAGTGACAACATTCGCCGGTGTCCTGTCCTACCCGTTCGATACTGTTCGTCGGCGGATGATGATGCAGTCAGGTCTGAAGAAGAGCGAGGTCATCTACAAGAACACTGTTCACTGCTGGGCGACCATCATGAAGCAGGAAGGCGCGGGGGCTTTCTTCAAGGGCGCCTTCTCCAATGTCCTCAGAGGTAAGTCCATGGAACGTGTTCGAATTCGGCCAAGCTTCAGGTAGCTTATAGAAGATCTGGCGCAAACATTAAACTATTCCATACATTCTGTATCTATGTACAATACATTCCAAACCATTTCATTCAACCAGTGTGACAGACAACGTAGACAGCGGGATCTCACCGTATCCTCATTCCTCACTGAGGAATCCTCAGTCAACCTTCATATTAGACGTTTTTCTGGATCTCTAAATATAAATTCAATATATATATTATGTTGGACATTAATATCACATTTTGTGGGTATAGTAAGTAATCAAAAAATGTTATTAAACTAACTTTTGTTTCAGGTACCGGTGGAGCATTCGTGTTGGTTCTTTACGATGAAATAAAAAAACTTTTAGATTAAACAACCGAAGAGGGATGCAGTGCTATGTTTTTACAGGCGGGTATGTCATCATCATAAACATCTGACCTGGATCCTTTTTAACGCTCTGTCTGATTTATAAAATTGTTTGTAGGTATAATAGGATATTGGTTTTGTTGATCACTCTGTGTTAGTCTTGAAAATATTCATTAGATACCTATAACAATTTGATTCAACGCCTTAAACAGAATTGAAATCATTTTGACAACGGTCTCAACAATTGTTACGGTAGGTACTTACGAAAAATGATTATATTGTTGAAATAAAACTTTCCTTTGAATTTTATAGTATTTTTTCTTGCAATTTTTTCTACATCATACATAACGTAAATAGATTACCTATCATAAGCATTTAATTATGAACAAATATTGCTCTATTATTGATTCACTAGGTACTTCACTTATTTGATATCGCACAGGAGGGCCACGCCTCGCAAGGTCCAATGCCTCGGATTGCTGTCAGTTTCGAAGTCGATGGAGCCGACGTACTTGGCATCAGTTCTCTGAGGCTTGCGGTAGATGGGGCATTCATAGAGCTTCGGATCCTTGCCGGCAGTTGTGTTTATGGCGTAGATGTATATGACAGGCATTTGTTCGTAGAGAACTTTTGATTTGGACTCGATCAGTTTTCCTGTTTTTCTGTCTAACGATGCGCCTGTAAAGAGAGAATATTTGTCAAGATTATGCAGTGACTTTAAGATTCTAAGCACAGTTTTTAGATGGAGGAGAGAAATTGGATAATTAATATAAAATGTAGGTAGGTGCATACGCTGAAAACGACCGACAGATATTTAATAAATGTGGTGCCCTTTTCATGTTGGCATAATGGACCTAAGTAAGTAGGTACTTATTGAAGATACAACGAAACACAATACAACGAAAAATGGAGAAGAATTCGCAATGCATAGAAAAGGGGAAAAAGGGGAATAAAAATAGCTGACCTTCGAGGAACAGACCATGGACGTAGACGCCTTCAGGCGGACCCTCATGGATGTCTTCCTTATTATGTCTCGTTATCAAGTTCTGAAGTACCACCGAGTCCAGCGCCCATCCTTTGTGGCTACGCGTCACTTCCTGCACATTTCGTCAGACAGTTGCACACAGTTCTGAGATTTTATGAATACTAATGAGTACTGCATACGTCATAAAAATGACAAGAACCCTCATTGTGTCTTTTGAGAAAAGATACTTCAATAAACAGACCGTCACAAATAATTGTTGAAACCAGCGCGCGGTGTTTTTTGCTCTGTGATCTAAACATATTTCCCCAATAACCGTCCCTTTTGGTTTGATTTGGACGATTTACCTGTCGCATGCCCGTGAGAAACCCCTGTGGGTTGAAGAAGCCGGTCATCCAGAAAGCAGTCGGTCTGCCAGTTTTCAGCCACTGTCGGTACTGTGCGTCGCGCTCCAACAACTCCGTATACCAGAATCCCAGCGTTGCTGACTCCCAGGACACCTGGTAAAGACCCATAATAACTTGTGCCATGTTATCAGCAGAAAAGTAGAAATGAATAGATAGATAGATAGAAATACTTTATTGCTCCAAAACATTTTACAGTAACAAAGGATAAGTAATTTACATGTGGGGCAAAGGCGGACTTATCCCTTACAGGTATTTCTCCCAGTCAACCTTTGGATGTTTGAGTGACATATAAGTAGGTAGCAGCAAAAGACTTGAGTGTGGGAATGTAAAATATAATATATGGAAAATAACTATGATAAACTATAATATACACTACATATAAGTACGCACTAGTTAATTAAACGTAAAAATCGCAAATTATAAATTAAATTAAATACATAAAACTATAAATTCAATACATATGAATTATAATTTATATAATACATAATGCCTAAATATATACATACATACATGTCCATTCAGAATTAAAGGATTTTTTAGCTATTGCCTTCACACTGACGGAGTACAAGTGTTTTTGTAAAGTAAAGTGTTTTTGAATAACGGGAAGCGACTTGCAGTGGCGTATACAGTGAGGTAGTAAATTCCACAGACGAGCTGCGTGCACAGAAAATGAGTTTGTGTAAAATCCAGTTTTATGAGTTGAAATCGCATTTTGCCCGTAGTCCGGTTCAGTTGTCCGGTCAACCGGACTATGGAATTTTTCTTCCATAGTACAGTTGACCGGACTACGGGAGAATTTTTTTTTTCCGTAGTCCGGTTGACCGACCGGACCACGGAAGATCTAGTTTAAACCGTTTTTTAAGCTAAGAGTTTGGGCAACACGATCTATCAGCAAAAGCTACATGAATCGACTCCAGCACAACCCAACAGACTGGCTGAACAACTCACCGAAGAACCTATGACGATGCATAGTGGACCTATTCAAGTAGGAAGGCCCGCTATCAAAATGTAGAGCTTGGCCCACTGGGGTCAATTCTCTGAAAGCCACAACAGATAATCAGAAAATCTGCTAAAAGTAATAAAAAACTGATAGTAGATGGATGAAATGAAGGGAAGCACTGACATGGCACCTAGTTCAACCGGTGTTATGGGCTCACATCACGGATGGTTGTAGGTGATGTAGCCAACCGTGTCAGTGTCCATAAAAAAAAGGAAGAATAACAAAAAAAAAAAAAAATTTACGCAAAAAGGTCATAATAGTTCGTCTTTTCCGTCCACTTTAGTCTAGCCGGCACGACCGACGGGAAACACTGACATGGTACCTAGTTCACCCGGTGTTATGGGCTGACATCACGGATGCTGCAGGTGATGTAGCCAACCGTGTCAGTTTCCATAAAAAAAAAAGGCAACCGGACCACGTAAGTAGATATTTATTATTTATTTTATTAAACTGTAAGCACTGGCCAATTGTTGTATAACCATGGAATTTTTTGTCCCCGTAGTCCGGTTGACCGGACAACCGAACCGTACTACGGGCAAAAAGCGGTGGAAATGGCCACTTGAACGAATGTGACACCGTGTGGAGTTGTGAAATGAACATTCAGTGCATTCATGTCGATTATTGGTTTTGTTGGATTAGCCTGCTTACCGATCCCGAGTGTTTTAAGAATTTCCAGCAATGTGCCGGAGAACAATTTTCGACGTTAGAGCATATGTGGCGTTGTTGAGCATCTCTACACATCCTCGTACACCGATTACTTAGTAGCTTATATTTACTAAGACTGTCATGGAATTATCGCTTCTGTGTTTTACTTTCGCACGGTCTCGTCTAGCCATGATAGCTTTGATGTTGTCAGTCAGCCAGGGTGCAGGTAGGTGTTTTACGCTAACCTGACGTATTGGAGCACGCACATCAAAGATTTGTGTGACTTTGGCATTAAACTCTTCAACCATCTCATCGATGGAAGAGGCACTACGGACATTCGACCAGTCGGCACCGCGAACATCCTCCTTAAGAAGCTCTAAGTTTATACCTTTGAACTTACGCTGCAAAGTTAACCTTCTTTCCTGCCTTTGGAGGTCGAACTTTATAAGACAGGTAGATTAAGTCGTCGTGTGCGAATCCAGGTGCGGGAAATTGTACATGAGTTTTGGAAGAAGTTAATACCTATTAGGTCCAGCAAAGAAGGTACGCAGTTTGGAAAATGGTGGGTAGCGTCCAGCGAAAGAATGTGCATATTGATTGAGGAAATTAGGGACTTGAGCTTTTTGGATCGGTGATCATCTTTCAGATGACATGTATTAAAATCGCCCATGATGATAGTGTGATAAAACTGTGGGGAATAGATTTCAAGAAAATGTTCGAAGGAAGAGAAATAGTTTATGTTCATATTTGGACTGTAATACACACCGAGCAGAACTTTCGTGAAATGAAGAGATAGCTCAAGAAAAAAAATGAACTCCGGAGTTTCGGAGTAAAGAGTGGGAGACTGAGAGATAATGTAATAAGCGATATTGCTCCTAACGTATAAAGCTACATTACATCACCGTAACCTTTACCCGTTCTGTCGTTACGAATAAGGTGAAAACCTGGCAATGAGTAAGAGGTGGAGCGTAAAGAAGGTTTGAGAAATGTCTCAGAAACTAGAATTGCATGTAATATATATACATGTTTACCTGAAAACGTTCTGAGGAGGTCGGGATAATGAGAGGGAATACTCTGTGCATTTATATGCACAAAGTTAAAGTACCTTGGATGTTGTGAAAAAACTGTACTTAGTTTTTCATCCAAGGGAGAATCGTCAGTGCTGAAGTCACTAAACAATTCTTCTGAAGTAGATGAAATAGAAAAAAATTAATCATTATCGTCATCTGTTGTGGACATTAGTATACAATATATAATATATATTTAACCTATATAATATGATAAAGTACTATGAATTATGATACTGAAATAAATATAAATTTAACGTCAACAGTGCGCTTTCAAACATCCGCCAGTAGCCTGTACACTAAAATAAAAATTACACAGTTACACAGAAAGTACTTAGTAATAATAAACATTTAAAACATACTTTCTTCCACTTTTCCGGTATCCGCGCGTCATACATGGCATCCAGCGACTCTCTGAGACCCTGGCTCATTACGATGGTACCATCGATGGCGAGCTTCAAGTCGCATAGAGTCGACAAGACGGTTGTATTCACACACTGGATGCGGTCGATTTCCTGTCTGAAATGCACACCGTAAGAACATTGACGATAAGCGAACTCATTACAGAAAAAGGTTCCACCGCCTATTCTGAATATAAACCGTTTAGTAATTATATGCACAAACCTCAAGAAAATATTCATCGGTAGGAAAGCGCCCATCCGTTGCAAGGCTTCTCTGACTTCAAATGAAACGTACTGTTCTGGCAGCTTTTCCAGCATGTCTTCGGCCAGCCTATAAACAATGCTTTCTCTTGTCTCACCACCCTGACTGCCACCTTCTTTAGGCTGCACGCTGAGAATGGTGTCCAGAATATCCTTGGCCGTATTTATTTGGTAAGTGATGTCTGCGTTGCTGTGCAAGCCGAACACTTCTGGCGTGTCGGTCAGTGGAAGTTGGTTAATATAGTTGACGTAGCCCGATAGGCTTCTAGTTTGTGGAACCTTATATCCCTTGTAGAACTCGAATCCCGGCCTCAGCAGCACGTCACAGAACCAAACGTGCGTGAACGTGGTGAGAAGGCGCTTGTCGAAGTCGTCGGTGACTCGTCCGCCATACTGCACCTCGCCGAGCATGTAGCAAATCGTCGGCCACGAGATACCCTTCTTAGGATCCATCTCGTCGAGATGATTCTGCACAAACTGTACGCTTGCTGCGTAGTCTGCCTGGTTGAACTCGTAGGGAATGTTCCATCCCAGAGGCCCGAACTTCCTCCTCTCCTGCACCACTGTGTGCAGGAACGCAACAGCGTACAGTAACGGCGGCCATTGCGCCTGCGCAGAGTAGTCTAGTGTGTCCTGGCTGATGCTCTGGTAAGTTCTCTTCATGCTCGCTCGTATTCCTTGCGGCGGCTCATTCGTAAACTTAATGGCCATTTGTAACAAGCCAATAGGAAAATCCGTGTGAACTTCCGTGGTGAGCCAGAGTCTAAATGACTCCTGAATGTGTTCCGTCTCGATCAGCGCGTCCATGGCCTCCACGCAGAATGGAAGAGACAGATGAATATTCTGCAGAAGTACCCAACCTCCTTCGTTCATGGAGTCTGATATCATCTTCCTAGCGACAAACTCTTGGCCCTGTCCCATTGACACGGCCTTTAATTCTGTAAAGCATAACATCGACATACACATATTTATTCCTTTTTCTTATTTTTATTTGTATTTATTATCCTCCTTTGGGACCTAGGAAATACTTGGTTTAGTTTTCCAAATTAACATTTCTTTCGTCATATATTTTATGCCCCACATAAGACCACACCCACCACACATACCTTTAGACACCTCAATTTATGCCCAGCATTAAAAAAAAGTTAAACATGTTATAATTGGCCATACCTTATGCTTAAAAACAATGTACGTACATTATTGTGAATGGCTGCATGTTTTCTTCTATACTAAATAAATACTTCATTATAATAAATACTTAGGTGTACCGTATATTCAGTCTACCATACAACTAAATAAATATAGCAATAAATGCTTGTATACATTATTAAATGTATGTATACTTACGAATTTCTTTGGATTTGGCTAGATTTCCAATTTGGGTTGATGGATCGGAACCAATTGATAAAATACAAATCAGTGGTGTTCTAGGTTCGGATTCTTCCCAAGTTGCCTCTAAATTCAAAATGCAGCCTTCGCCGTACTCGGGTCCGAGTGATTCTAAAAGATTTTACAGATTATAATTTTTACTTCGTTGGTAGGTATCTAAATAGAAATACTCGCAAATCAAATATTTTGTTATACCGTACCAACAATATATTTTCGGGCTTGGGATAGAGTACGATCGGGACTCCAAGATCGAATAAGTAGCAATTTTCGGAATACATCTAAAGTCTCTTGATAGCCGCTCGGAATATGTTCTTCCTCTGGTTTCTCTTTTTCATACCATACTCGCCATTCCCGTTCACTTGATGTTATCTGCAAGGACATTTTACGTGGTATCATCGGGCTACTGGATTATTCGTACGAGTACGAGTACATAATATTTATTTTAATATAATTTGATGATTTGTACTAACCCTTGACAAAACATCGTTAAACGTTTTCAATTTGCTGATTTCCACTAAATTCAACCATGTGATATCCAAAATCCATCTGAATGGCTTAGGTGTCACCGCATTCAAATCTAACGAAGCTCCACCCTTCACAAATGCCATGAACTCGTCATGCGATATCAACGCCTTTTGACAGTCAATCTTCATTGCGAGCATCAGGGTAAAAAGTGCCTTATGTCTCTCATACAAGCTGCGGAGTGTGAACGACCACACTTCGCGAGTCAAATATTTCAAAATAATATTAATTCTCTCTTCCGTTACATTGCTTTTGGTTGATTTGGTGATAGAATTGTCGAAAATGTTAAGAAATTGCTTCAAAGCATTTTGATACATTATGTTCACCATACTCATTTCCACTATCAAGAAATATAGAATGGATCCTCGAGCAGCCACAGCCCTGAACTCTTCACGAGCTTTGAAAATCTTTTTCTCTGTCACTTCGGCTACCTTAAGCTTTTCGTTCACTTCCTCAGCCGTAGTTTTGGTTACCTGTAAGACTTGTATGAGTGCTTCGTCGTCAACCAGAGAACCTTCAGATGAAGTGAGACGACATAGGAGATTACTTTCTAACTCTTTCATACTCCTCTGATTTTTCATGACGGATTCAAAGAGAGCCACCCGCTCGGCCTCTAGGTCTGACTTCTCCATTAGTATGACTCGGCCCAGGAGTTGGTCCTCCAGACCTTGCATAGTGACCGTAAAGTCTATGATGGAAGTTTTGGCACTAATTTCGGGCGAGTAGGCCGGATTGGGAAGCTTCGTTGTGATATACAACATGAATCCTGGCATTACGTCGCACTCTTTGTCACCGACCACCACTTTTTCGATGGAGCCGGATTTTATGAAGTTCTTCTCCAAAACATTATCTATCACCGGGTCTAATTCTACTGCAACATCTTCGATCAGGAGGGGTCTGCCTAGAGAGAGACTATCTTCCAAATGGGTTCTAAAGTACTTGTGGTTAAGTGACGTTATTTGTAGTTCGTTACTGCTCTCCTTGTTTTTAATCCAGTTTTTTCCTTGACTTTGCGGATCGACCAAGAGCGGATATGAACTAGACTTAGTTACTATTAGCGCATTCTGCACGGAAAGTTCGTCGTTTGGAAGGCCTTGAAGAGTCCACTCGGATATTGTGGAATTGTCTACAAGCATATTGATGATGTTGAGATTGTTGGTGAAGGGGATCTGCTTCAATTTCAGTATGTCCATCCAGTTGCTTAATAGTCCAGATCTAAACTCCTGGTTATATGGTCCGCAATAAGACAAGAATCCTGTAGCTAACACAACGTCGCCAACCAACCTTCCCAACTGCTCCTTGAAGTCTTTACTCTGCTGAGTCCATCTGATCTTTTCTCCGCCGAGACCGTTTATGAGTGCAGTAGCGGCGGTCATTTTGCGAAGACATACGTTTGCTGCATCTGTTAGTTGTTGCTTCTCAGCCACTGCGGCATCGTACTGTTCTTTCACTTTTCGTAACGACATCTCTCTTTCCTCCAGTTGTCTCTCTGCTGAAGCTAGGTCATCCATGGCAATCTGTGAATATAATAATAGTGGTAGGTGCGTAATGTTTAACGCGTGCGGCACTGCACTTCAGCGAAGCGGCGCGGCGGTTCCGAGGCGCTCGGCCGATAAAAATATTTTCTTTGAAGTTGTAAGAGGTAAACCGCACTCGGCGGCAGCGGTGCGGCAAGAATTTCGTACGGAAAATTGTATGCCGCGTCGTGCTGCGCCGCTTAGTGCGGTCTTACCTCAAGTGTAAGATTAATTTATGTTTTATTTATTGCTTAATATAGATAATTAATGGGCATTTGTCGGCTAGGTATGGTGAAAAATTACCTTTAGCCTTGCTTCTTGCAACAACAGATTTGCTTTCAACGGCAACACTTCCTTGTTAACACTGTGGAAGAATGCCATAGCTTTCGTCCATGACAACAAGCCTGCAACGTCTCCGCAAACTCTCTTTGCAGTATCCATGTTGTAGTCCTCCATTTCGAAATACGGTGTTAAGTGTTCTACCATTTCATTGTTGATAATATCCTTCGGATAATTTTGGAGTTGCAGTAGAAAAGTTGTGCTTGCCATCATCTAGAAAAAAATTTAGTTATTACCGGTAACGTAGTTCTCTAGAAAAAAATATTAACTATACATAATCTTTATTTTCACATTTTTACCATGTATTTATATTAATTTTACATATTTTATATTATACAAAAACTTATAAAAATACACAAAATTAATAAAAATCTAAATAAAAACGGTAAATATCCGCCGCCGGCGGGTGCAGGCCGTGGCTACGGAGCTCTCCGAGACGACGCGAGGCGTAATAATTATTATTATGATTATTGTATATGTACTTTTAACGATTCCGCCCAAGATGGCTTCGGGCAAGGCGCTGCCGTGTCTCCTATGACAGGGTGAAGTCTGCGTTGGAAAAGAATAAGAACACAATCCATTATTCTCATGATGAGGTGCGGCGGTCTGCCCAGTTTTCGAACGGTGGCAATGTGCGCTGGTTTGATCGTATTGAGAGCGGCCTCGGCCTCTTCGAGCGCAGGTTTAGCAGCCTCTAATTTTTGTTCCGCTAGTCCTTTTTCTTCAGCAATATAGGCCACCAGAGCTTCGGCTTTTTCCTTTACTATTTGCACTTGATTTTTAACTATTTCTGCCTGCATCGCCCGTTCTGTCACTTCCGTAAGAACTCTTCCCGCTTTCTCTGAAGCTAATGCCAACTCTTTTTCCATGACAGCCAGATCTTGCTTCAAAACTTCAACTGATATCGAAGCTTCGCGTAGTTTCTCAAGACCCGTATCCATCCTAAGTGCTCCTTCCCCGAGCTCTTTTTGTTTCATTTGATAAATAGTTTTGTAGCCACCGATGAAGTTTAGGTATGATTTGGGTGTGACGTGCGAGGCTCTTCTAAAGCGCTGGAAATATTCAGCCGATATCTTGGCCACTACATCCTGAATGGTACCGAGTACCGTAACTAACTCTCTTTTGACCTCTTTACTACATTCGATTTCAAATTCTGTCAGGAAGTGATCGGCTACAGATACTAGGGCGTCTTTAGGCCAAGGCTGGAACCAGTCTATTGTACAACCGGATATTAGTGCTGGGAATCTCATTGCACGATATCTGAAAGCCTCGCTTACCTGCAAACCAAAATATATATTTATATTTTCAATTAGATTAATTAAACTACGTAACATGCATAATGTACCATAAATACTACACTCACTGGAGAGAAACACAACACGACATGGAGGTTCTGACATGTGCGATTCAAGAAGTATTCCATTACGAGTTCATTTGTAAGAGTTCTTTTCTGATTTTCTCTCTTCATTATAGGTGTCAGTTCGGAAATTATTTCAAGCTGCTCATCCTTTGTAAACAAGTTGGATATCACGCCCGAGGACAGGATATTATTAAGGTACTCCAAGAAGCCTTCCTCTTTGATATCGAGGTCTGTAAATATGAAAGTGGTCCCCTTTCCCTGAACTCCACACGACCTGTAGAGAAGTTTCAAGTCTTCAAGAAAGTTGCCAACGTTGTATGAGCGTGTGAGTGCGATCTGGAATGTTCTGTATCCTGCTATGAAGGATGACAGCTTCGTGAGAGACTGTTTACCAGATCCACCGACGCCCACCAGCATAACGTTTCCTCTTGGGTGCCTAATGACGCGAGAAATCTTGACGAGATGCAACATTGCATCAGGGAAAAATACGAGATCCATGCCTGACCCACGGACCATTTCATTGAATTGAGCCAAGAACATATCGAGCCGCTCTCGCAGCTCATTGTATTCGAAAACAGGCTCGTATACTTTGGGTAATTCCATGTCTGCATCTTCTCCTTCTTCCCCAGTTGGTTCAGGTGCATCTCTAAAAACAAATACAGAAAGTCAAGTCATAAGCATCAGCACAATATATTATTCCACAAAATGTTGTTCATTTAGAGAAAATACCTCATGAAATCTACGAAGACTGGACTACTCTGCATCATTTTCTTATACTCTGGCCCCAAAATTTCTTCTACTATGGAGTAAAGTGTTTCGTCGAACCAATCCTTGTCCGCTTGATGTGTAAATCTATCTGAAAATACCCTGGAGCATTCGTGCTTCCAGAGCAACATGAGGCATTTCTCAGATTCGATAACAGTAGAAAGTGTTCCAACCATTCCCTGCCACACTCTTGATAAATCTCTCAAAGAAAATACATAATGAAACTTGGCTGGAGTTGGCAAAAGTGTAGATCTGGTTCGTAGCCAAAGTTCTCTAGTCAACGGTATAACTTTCTTGATAAGATTTCTCACTTCTACGGTAAATGATCTCTTGGAGTTATAGTGCCCTTCACCTATTACTTTAAATATTCGGTCAATTGCAGCATTATTAGGAAGTGGACTGTTAAATATTGCAAACTGTCGTTTTAGTCTTGAAGGTATGTCATTTCGCCCACCACCTTGAAATTAAGTCAAATGTTATTATAAACTTTACTTTGAGAAAGCACCACAAAACCAAAGTACCTAGCATTTACCTGGTTGTCCCATGGCAGCTAAGAACTGAATGTCAATAATAGTTGTAAAATCACCCGGTTTTTCTAAACTATAGAATCCTCCCATATCCATAGTTTGACGGACGATTTCATTAGTAACTTGATCTCCCCACTCATTTATTTGAGGTAGGTTTATGTCATCGATGAAAATAAGCATTTTCTTACCACCCGGTGGGCCAAAAGTCATTCCCATTCTCTTTTCCACGTAACTTTCTATAGTTTTTTGAAATTGGTAAGGACTAGTAGCAGACGAAAAGTTGAATGATCGTCCCATGAACTGTTCTGGATTAGCGTTTTTCATATAGGCCTTCATCATGACAGTTTTGGCAGAACCTTGCTCTCCAAGTAGCAGCACTGCTTTGTCTTGTTTAGCAATAGTGTGAATAAGGTAATTTATTCGGACGTTGTCAACTATCGGCACTAGAATACTGGCGTAGTCAGGAGAATTGTTGTCGGGGTATTGATAATTTGGAACGATGTCGTCCCAAGGTTCCCATTTTCCGGGAGGCTTTACGTAGAAGTCAAACGCGGTCATCGGTTTGTTATTTGGAGACTTCGGAAAATCTAACTTTTCTGAGTACGTCTCCTGCAAGTATGTGTTGTATCGAAGTCTATCTGCAGTCTCCAGGAAGGACCCGAAGCCCCAGGCTAGTGTGAACACGTATATTTTGTGAAGGTGTTCGTGAGTGAAGAGGACTACTTCCTCTGGCTTTTCTTTCTCATCCATAAGATCGTCGTCGAGGTCGCCGTTCACAGACTTGTTGGCCGACTGGTCTTCGGTTTCTTCTACTTGCGGAGGAACCAGTCCCTCGAGCAAACTCAACATTTGTAAGATGATATTGCTCTGAAGAACTTCCATACTCATGGTTAAGTTTTGATTGCACCACGTATAAACGGTAGGGAAAGTGTCTTCAAACAATTGGGCGAAGACTTCTTGCTCTCTGGGAGATCTTGATTTCAGCCACGCCTTGAGAACTGTAAGAAAAAAAATTTGTTGCAACCTGAATGTGGCAACTAAAACCAGCATAATAGGGCTAGTTACCTGGATCCCAGTCCAAGCCGGAAGAACTCATGTAGACCATTCCGTTTCTCGATACAGTAGCGGGCGAGGCATTGTCAATATTGTGAGGTTCGAAGATTATTTTCGAAGTCGGCGCCATGGTAAGACGATCACCGTTAGCTAATGTGAGAGTCTTGTTGTCGTCGAGTACAGAGTTAAGGTTCTCTATCCATATGCTGTCGACGGGTCCATCGAGCACCAACCATACGTGGTCTTCTTTCTTTATCTTTAGGGTCTTACGCCACAGTGCTGAAAATATCCCATCTGTCCAGTCGTTGGTCGCCACGTCGAGTCGCCCAAACATTTGCGCCGCCGTTATGGCTTTGGGATTCATCCTCATCTCTCTGTGAAAATAAAATACACAATTACTGTTAGACTTATGTAGGAATGCCTTGAGCAATGTTGCGTTAATGTCGTTTTGATATGCGTATACTTCTTTCGAAGGAATTGTGTGTACTTTTCCCTGCCTTTATTAATGCCTTCTATTAATAAAATTTATAGGACTTTGTTATGAATCTAGCTCTTTTATTAATCTACAGTCACTCTGAGGATTACTTACCGGTGTGCTTCACCGATTTGTGACAGAGAATTCATAAGAGTATGTATGCAAGTAGTTTTCCCAGCTCCTGAAGGACCCAACGTCATTATGCCGTGTCGCACCCTCTGCGTCTCGTAGAGCTGAAGCACAAATTGTGATAGTTATTTTTGTGATAGTTCTTTTCCCCTATTTTATGTCAAGCACAGAACAGCGACCGGTAGTCGTCTTTCCCCGGACGTGTCTTCCTTATACTTACTCTGTGATTTTTATTAGTTACTCAAAGGAAAGAGCTTCTACATATTTGTGAGCAGTTTTTTTTTACAGAAATGTACTAAGTCCGTAGGTACAGTGAACATCCGTCAGATCAAACGACTCCACCAAATAGTTAAAAACTATGTCTAAATACAAACATAAACAAATGAACAATACCTACAAGAACTGATATGATAATATATAAGAAAGCTAATAATAAAAACTTACTACAACGAAAATCACCCATCGTGGGGATCGTTGCCATTTTCACCATTGATGGATGCTATGCCGCGTTTCCCCGTTGTAAGTTGAGAGACACACGCAAAAGAGAGAGGTACGTATTTGAATAGTACATAGTAACAAATGTTTGCATACCTGTATAAGCTTGAGAACCCAGGGCGGATGGTACACGAGGCCGCCTTTTTCAACCTGATGCTGTATCGCAGCTTCCAGATCTGGATAAGTGGTCTTTTCCAGTGACTGGTTGGGAAACAGATCGGCCACTAGAGAAATGAACAAGGGCTCGTCCTCATCGATGAGCTTAGAGAGGTTCATGTCGCGGAGAACCCTCATCACAATTGTGCTCTCGTTGTCTTTAGAGTTGACGCGCTTGACTGCCCCCAAAGTACGTAACACGGAGAGAATATTCCGCAGGCCAAAATCGTAGTGAACCTGCAAAAGAACATAATGTACCTACTTCATAAACGACTAGCTGTGCCCGCGGCTCCGCTCGCGGTAAACTCGGATTAATATAAAATCGGATGTAAACACAAATATGATAAGAATCTATCGCTGCTGTAATTCAACTTTTGTCCGTCGTCACCTCAGTTTTACTGAGGGCGTGGGCGAAGGCCGAGCTGCGTTCAGGTAAACGATAAACAGCAAGTGCCTAAGGGCGAGGCCGATGTGTGATATATAACTTTTATGTGTTTTATAATTATAATGGGGATTTAATGTAGGGGGAAGTAACTATTGTGTGTGGGTGCAGTAACTAAGTATGATGTAGTGATTATGTATCTACTAAAATGCTCAGTGTATGATTTGGTCAATAAGAACTTGCCTGTTTAGTAAGTTGCTCCTCACATAACTTGTACAATGTATAAAATTTGCGGGCGAGCGTAATGTTCTCCAAAAAGCCACAGGAGGCCAGTTTGACGCGTATGATGATCTGACGGTCAGGTACCATCATGGCTACAGTTCGAAACTGTATTTTTAAATTTTCTGGTAGCTCCTTTCGGCCTGCATACCCTGGATTCTGAAAATAATCATAGCTGTTTAATATTTAAGCCATTTGAAGTTTGCCTTGATGATATTAAATTTAGAACACATGGCAGACAAAACACGAGACACATACAGGTAGGTAAGGTACCTGTATATCAATTTTCACACTCAATGTTAATTTTTATTTATCTGTTGAAGCTTCAAACTGGCTCGCGACTTGCTCCTAGATGTTGGCTATGACCGGCCTTGATGAATGACCTTGGTATAGAGTGTTTTCATTTTACGAAGGCACGAGGGGTATGAGGTACGAAGTGGTGTGAGACCGCGCGGAGCTCAGTAGGGAACGACTCGGTTCGACGGAGCGATGCGGAGATGGAGCGGAGCGATGTAGAACGTGCATGCCGACCGGGCACCGAGTTCGTTCTCTACTGAGCTCCGTGCGGTCGCCTCTCGCACCACTTCCTACCTCGTACCCCTCTTGCCTTCGTAAAATGAAAACACACTACCAAGTTGATGAAATCCGGTGTGAACTAAACTCACCATGGTGATAAAGATGCCGAACTCCGGACACATCTCTGTGGACTCGCCGTCTGTGAAGATGAAAGTTTTCTTCTTCTCTTTCTTGGCGGCGAGTACCACGGCCACCTGCTGAGCGGCAACCGATAATACCGGCAGCTCGATCCGGTTGAACTCGTCAAAGCACCCCCATGAGCCGGATTGGGCTAGGCCTTTGTATATGCGACCGAGACCTCTAAAACGGACATTAAAAATCATTATACAACCTGCAAATGTTTTGAAACACGAATGGTAAACCTTCCGTTTTATTTTATGAATGCCTTGGTATGAGGTATCAAACAAGAATTACCACTTGTATTCGTGTTGTTTGTAGTAACTTATCAAAGACAATAAAAAGGGACCATAGCCACACCTCAAATTTCAATGTATTCTGTAAGTGTTTACTGTTGAGATGGTGTCTCCAAAAACTCAACACATGTAAATCCGGAGAAAGTTACCTGTAATCCATTTGATCCGAGCAATTGAATACCACCACATATTTGGCGAGAGTTTTTCCCATGTCCTTGACGGTTTCAGTTTTACCCGTCCCAGCGGGACCACACGGGGCACCCCCCATGCTCATGGCCAGTGCCTGGGCCAGGGTTATGTAACACCTAAGAAAAGTAATGGTTCAATTGTGGTCAAGATCTATCACACGATGATTTCATATAATATCACTTCATATTGTTCTCTTTATGGACATTGGCTGACACACGGCAGTGTGTCAGCCAAGTTTGTCAGCAAGTTGAGTTTTCTCTTATTAAAATTTATCTAATTGAACTAGTTCTGTGTCAATTAAATACTTGACTAAATTGTGTTTTTTTTATGGTTTTATGATTTTTTATTGTTCTCAAAATCAAAATTAAAGTAGGTGGATAAAAACTTGCCAAGTCGCACTATTGAGTAGCACAGAGCATAACAAATTTTCTTTTAAAGAAACTGAAGAACGTTATGCATAATAGGTTTAAGGAACTTCGAAATCTTAAGCACTCAAATAAACACTTTACGTAAAAAAACATGTTTATAGGAGCATTTTTTCTCCTAACAAAAAAATAAAATCAAATAGCTGTAAAAACCAATCATGCTATAGACCCTTGCCAAACACGAAACGTAGGCACACACACCGCACACGTAGGTAGGTAGGTAGGTAGCTAGTTTTAGAGCGGCGGCGGCGGCGCGGTGGCGTGCGGACAAAAGGCCTAGTCACCTTGTGACTTACTTACAACAAACAGCTGTTCTGCGTTTGAACATAGTACGGTCATTGACCCCGTACAATGCAAGTTACCTACTGTTACACACAGGTCTAGTGACCTTGTGACTTACTTACAAGAAACAGCTGTTCTGCGTTTGAACATAGTACGGTCATTGACCCCGTACAATGCAAGTTACCTACTGTTACACACAGGTTGATCCTTTCAATGTTTAGGTAGCAAACATGTTTTGTTAAATTTCTCGAAAAGTAATGCTAAAAACATTTTTTTTTTTGCGTAACTTGTTTATTTGAGTGTGCGTAACCCTGCCGAAACATTTGACATGAATAACGAAGCACCTTAAATAAGATTTCAGGTATTTTAACATTACCACCATCAGCTAGCTCACAGTGATAATGAAAAGTCACTGTAATAAAGGATTTTTGTTGCTAATCAGACTATTCACCTGTCTGTTAAAGGGGTAATGACCAATCTGTCAGTACATCCCAGATACTCATTCTGGTACGTAAAAGTGACATCAGTCACTGATATCCAGGTCTTATCGGCATCTTCCTTGAAGTAGAAACGACACTGTTTCAGCCATTCGAAATCATTCACAGATCTCACGTTTAGTCGACACTGTAATAAAATAAAATTTTATTTTTAAGCGATCACGTGATTCTTGATATCCATGATACAGTCATCAAAGTACGTGCGTTTTATAGCTAGGGCAATCCGTCCACTCACATTTGCCCCGAATTCTCTTGCGTAGTCTCCAATCGTAAATTTCTATGCACGCTTTATTGAAAAGCATTAATCAATACAATAAGTTGAAAGATCCATGCAAAGATAGCTATATCTTCAGAAAAAAGATGAATGCACTCACCAGCATATCGAAGATGTCTCTTTGGTGGACATGTATCGTAATGAGGGTTTCAAACTTTGTTCGCTCAATCTTCAGCAGATCTCGCGTTGTCTGGTCTATGAGAGTATTGAGCAGTTCCAGGAACTTGTTGTTGGTTTCCATCATGATCTTCTTATCCTGCCTGGCCTGCATCAGTGCCAGCTCCGCGTCACGGGTCCAAATCATTTGTATCTCCAGTAGGCCCACCTAGTAATGTTTATTTTCATCAGTAATTCGTAATTCATTCATTATTCACTGTAATTATTATTCTTATGTCCTTGGTTGAGTATATATTAAGAAGCCATTGCTATGTATACTGTCTAGGGAATGTATGTACACCAACCAGATATTTAATTTCGAAACGTGGTTAAATATTCAAATTTTACAATGGCATATGTTACCATGCATTACCTACCTGTGCTGGCATCTTGTCCAAGAAAATCAGCATATTGAAATTGGGATCATTAACCATGACATAAGCTGCACGTATTATAGAATGTAAGGAGCTCTGGGCGGACTGCAAGAGCGACGTGAGCCAAGTTTCTACAGAACCCTCCGCACGCACTGCTCGCTCAAGCTTGATTTCTTCTCCTTCGGAAGATACTATGGCCACCATCTTGTTATATTCTGTTCACAGCAAAACGTTTTACCTAAATTTCCGTCACAACGCAAAATACTTCTATATAAGTTAAAGGCACCTACAAATATTATGGAGTCATTAGACATCATAAGTTATGTAATATAAAATGTTATATAAAATAAATTATTGTATTAAAATATTTATGTTTATATATATAATTCGCGCCGCGTGTGGTGGCGTGCCTTGGGAGAGGCCTATGTCCAGCAGTGGACCGATACAGGCTGATGATGATGATGATGATATAATTCTTCTGTACGTGTTTTTGTCACCTAACTCCTCCTAAACGGCTGGACCTTGAAATTTTGTGTGTATATTTGAGTATATTTATATATATAATTATATAATAATATATAAAATTTTATATTGAACATTATTTAATTTATATTAATGTTACTTAAATAAAATAATTTGTTTTAATCATTATATTGAACTTTACTGAACACTGCTCTACAAAGGATAAATATAGTAAAGTATAAGTAAGCCACTATCACAAAAATAATAATAAGTAGGCACATGAAAATTTACAATTATTATAAAGATAACACACATCCGCAAATTCAAGTATTGGGATTAAAAGGGAATGCTAAATTTTTCTTACCAACTTCATGAAATTTTACATATCTTGTGTTATCAAATATTGACAGAAGATGATTTTGTATAGTGTGAGAGTCCGAAGCCTGTCCTAAAATCTCTAGTAGCGCCGGGTCTGAGACAAAGAAAAATCTCGGAAACATTGTACGTTTTTTCTCCAAATAACCGCTCAGAGATTTCTGACAAAGCTCCAGCTGCTCCTGTAAGTGAGGAAGAAGCTGCCGCAGTAGATCATCACCGACACAACATGATACAACCCCTGGGGTTTCATGTGCTCTTTGCATTATCTTCTGCCAAGACTTGTCGATTTTTGAAAAACGTTTCGCTTCTTTCGGCAGTTGCTTAGCGATGTCACCTCCCACGAACACCGCCTCCAAATACACCCACATGTTTTGAACCAACAACCATCTTTCAAGAATTTCGTTTGTATTCGAAAGATCGTATAGCCACTGCTGAATTTGCTTGCGGAAAGGAGCGTTGTACCTGAAAATGAAATAAAGCAACTTTGGTACTAGTATAAGATATTGTTTGATCAGGTCAATTTGTTTCTAAAAAGTAACCGCACCTGTTCGAAAGCAGAGATCCCAGAATCATAAGGCTGTCTTCTAGCTGACCGATCGTCTCAGCTGTAGTGTCACCTCTCAAGAGAAGCTCTCCTCTGTTGTTGAATGTCATGAATGTCAACTCGTGAATCGACCACTCGTTGGTCACTTGTCGTAACTTTGCCTCAATGTCTTTTTCCTTCATGGCTGATATACAGATATCCTGAAATTGTTAAATGATCATTGTTGCTCTAAACTCTAAACCTTTCGTTTAGTAGTAGGTAGGTACGATTTCATAATATATATAATAACACATATTGTTTGAAAATTTCAACCGGCTATCTATTACGGCTCAAAAGATACAGCGGATCCATTGGACGGATAGACAGACAGACAGACAGCGTCTTAGTAATAGGCTTCCGAATAAACGGCGCCAGTATACCTCAATATCTTCCTTGTGTTGGAGTAATGGAGCTTCCAAAATATCCTTCAAACAAAAATCCTCGTTTTCGAGTTCAAATATATACTTGGTAACTTCCATAATACGCTGCCAATGCCTGGGTTTCATAGCCTTATTTGCCATTAGCTCCAGCAGTGGGCACATGTCGTTGAAGTCGTCTATAGTTTTCTTTAGCGCGAAGAATGCCGGCCATTCCTTCAACCTGAATGTCAAACATTGTTTGAACACACCATGCAAGCAAAATTTTCGAGGTTGTAAGATAATTACCAATACGTAATACAAACTCTTTGATAATTACTTATACCTATCTGTGTTTATACTGAAGGTGAAAATGTTAGAGAAGTTAAATAATAAAGTCAGTACCCCTTTGGTAATTTACGGCATCTGTTCTGGAATTCCATCAGCTCATTATTGATCTCCTCGATGTTTACTTCGCCCCAAGGTATGTCATAGTAACTGCTGACTCGGTCTATCACATCGTTATACAATTTGTATAGTTTCTGGAGCAAGTTCAACTCCTTTCTTATTTGCGCAAGCTCTGGGTATTCCGTGTGAGGAAGACCAAACAACTCTTCTCCATTTTGGTAAGTCTGTAACTTGCGCCACATACCGTCGAATCGGTTCTGAAATTATAAACTAAGTTATTTTGAAATTGCAACAAAGAAATTAACATTTTCGAGTAGATATGAAGATGAAAACTGATAAGAATTATTTATTCTAATAAAATATGGATTAATATTTAAAGAAAATAAAGAAAGAGAGAAAGATAGAGAGAGCGAGAGAAAGACAATTTTATTGTCTCTTCAGCAAATACCACAATACGCACTAGCTACAATCGCGCATACAATGGAAGGAATAAGTAAAAGAGATCGTACACAGCCCTTTCTAAATCTAGTAAATAGAGGTACTAAAGAGGTACTGATAGACGGACTAAATACTCTATTAGCACTCCCACAAATATTAAATCTAAAGTATTGTAATTACTGCATTAAATAAATTATGACAAACATTTTACCTGGAATAGGATGAGCTTGTCTGAAGCCTCCCTAGGTGTGAGGCCAGGCTGCATAGGTCCGGCATGGCGGTATTCATGGCAGTAGTCAGCGTTGTCTTCCCTGAACCTCACTAAATTCGTCTTGAGATCTTCTTCGAATTGAGGCTGCATCTTGAGGAGGGTTACGTGCGACGCGAGTGCCGTAGCCTGCAGCTGTTGCCAGGAGTAGCGGAGGTTGTCCACCTGCTCTATGTCTTCTTGACTAACTGACAGCTCGTAACGAGTGATCACGTTAAACGCTTCCTGTATGAAACAAACGGAACAAATTGGTGGAAATAAACTGATTATTTAATATCGGAGTATTCGATCGAGCACGTACACCAATACAATTAAGTGACCATTTACTTGCATGTTACTTGCGCCGTATTCTTGGACATATAATTTATGACTTCGTGGCACCCACAGAAGTTAACACGATCAACAATAAAATAATATCACCTCCACCGGATCAATTCTGAGCTCCATATCAACTTCCTGCTCTCTGATCTTCTTCAGCGTCTCCATCACGGTGCGAACGTCGTCCAAGTCTCGAATGGGTCGCTCCAACTTTCTCTCTAAGTCGTTCATTATTGCGTAGACATAGTCCATCTCTCGTTTGTACTTCTTTCTCATAGCTTGACCTATTCTGTGTGTTCCGTCTGAAATGTGCATTAATCGACGTGTACGTATTGAAGTATTGAATCACTATGAATTGTCATTATAGGCGTAGTTTGATATTTTTTTATGGAATTCGTGACATGTGGCATCGCTGCACCTACAAGTAGGTGTCTAACGATGCACATCATGGGCATCTTGTGTATATGTACCAAATTAAGTGGCGGGCGACCAATTGAGATAAATATAAGACGACTGATTTATGGAGCTGACAGACATGTCACTCCACTGATCACTATAACGGTGTACTCAGCGCAACTCACGATTCCCGTCAAAACCCATTCATACAACCTTTGCTCACTCATCTTGCGGGTAGATCGAGAGGCCGGAGAGTGGACGGAAGAATAAAAAGTGCGGGCAGTCGGGCGAGCACTTGCGCGGGAGACGACACGTTTTGGAGTGAATAAATAAAAACCTAATTTTCGCGTGGGCCAAAATTGATTGATTGAGTTGCATCCTACTCCAACCTGCGAAAGCGGCGCCTCGTAGGAGGCGCACGGGTGAATAGCGTTGATAGGGCCGTCGCCGCGCCCTGTGAACTGGACTCCTTCCGGAGGCGATACCTGGAGATCTGCAGCGTCGGGTGAGTGAGCAATTTACCTATCTTTCTCTCTTCTCCTTTTGCCTCCGCACTGAGTACCCATTATAAGTGTTACATCACTCTCACCACAGGTCACTCCACTGCCCCAATACAAAATAAAGGTAAAAAAGGGGTCTGATTTATGCTTTATTGACAATGGCAATGAAGCGTTAGATTATATTTCGAACGTACTTTTCAATTCCATAGTGAGTCCTAATTTTAATTTCTCAGTGGAAACCGCCAGGCAGTTACCGATGATGAGAACATCAGGTTCCGTGGCCAGCTTTACTTCTAGCTCGCTGTGCTTCTTCAGAGACGTCTCGAAGTCATTAAGATTCCACGTAAGGAGCTGGCGAAGGGTCTTTTCGCACTTCCAGAGGTAGTGATAGGGTCTCCAGCGTTTTACTAAAGCATTCAACTCCTGGAACATTTTTATCTATATTATTATCGGCCAATAGGGTATGCAGTTTGAGATTTGGAAATACTTATTTGCTTTCAAGAATGTTATTTCGAGGTACATACATGAATCTATGGGACAAATTGAACCTACCGGTTTAACATTCTGGGTGGCAGTCGACAACAGAGATAATGTTTTCACTATCTCCTTATTCTCCATTATATGGTTGTAGAAGTTCTTCTGTTGAAATGGAAACGAGGGTTTCTCCTCCGATTCCAGTCTGTAGTGCTTGCGTCGCCGCGCCTTAGCCGCTTCTAAGACCTTCGACTTCGGCACGGTCAAGGCGGGTGCTGAGACCGACGCCACCTGGTCATCGAGGCGGGAAACAACGTCTAACAACTGGTTCGATTGACGGCCGGCCAACTTTTTCCACCTCACCTATTTATGATTTGGAGCCGAGGAGAGCGGGAGGGAGTGCCACATCGACCAGAATAAAAATACATACAAATCAATTACGGGATAATCCGAAGCGGGTGAAAATAATAAAAGCGGACAGAATGTGCATGTACAAAACAAAACCAAGCAGGAAGCACGAAGAAGACGAGCAGGGGTTCGGGGGCAACGGATTCACAGTAAAACACGGTATAAACGAAATACCACAAAACATTCAACATCACAACAGGAAGTGGAAGAAAATACAAAAGAATTCAGTTAATATTTTGCGAAACAATACCATTATACAGTAACTTTCTGTACTTATGTACTTAGACGCCAAGAAATTGGCAACAGGGATAATGCCCTTCATATTTAATTAACTTTTATCATAATTTTCAATCTCTAAATTTATTGGTAAAAACGGCATGCTCGGTGCATTTTGATTGAAAGGAAAATTAATCGTAATGTTATTTCATAAACCTAGAGCGATATATTTTGATAAATGCCGGTTGTATACCCTCGATCCTTTGCCACCAGTCCACTGCGCGACGCCTTTGGAAAGCCCAGAAATGAGTTTCCCAGCCAATATTATCACTTCCTGAATCTCCTCCAGACTTGGCTTCACGGATACGTTCGGAATCATAAGAGCGGCGTTAAGAAGAAACAATGGCTTCGTCTGGGCATCTATAATTGCAATATTTTCATATACATTCTAAGATATATAAAATTTTATCGAATAATTGCATAAGCCTTGAGTTTTTTCGTAGACCCTGAGGCTTAAACAACAACACACATTTAAGCGTTTCAAAGACCTTACTGTTTTCATCTTTTGCAGTCGTGTCATTGTCAGGTGAGAACTGTTTTATGATCAAGTCAAGAGATCTCCTCGTGACTTTTATCAATACATCGATAACCTTCCGGCTGTAGTACCTCCGCATTTCATTCACAGCATTACGAACCATTTCCTGAAACAAAGATGACAAAAGTGACATAAAACTTTAATTTCTCCCCAGGTAGTTTAAGTGTTCAATATTTTGGCGTTTACCTGCATTCCCTTGGACAACCCACCAGCTGGCATAGATAGTAATTTCTGAGGATTCTCAAAGCATTCCCAAACGGCTGTCCAATCCTGCTGTCCGCTTGAGCTGGATTCATTGATTGACGAAGCATTCCCGCTGGGGCCTTGGTTGTCATCTGTTGCAGACAGGAAATATTAAAAGAATCACTGTAAAATTTTCATTTCAAACATTTCTGTGAGTAAATATGAAAAAATACAAGCCTATTACGCCTGCAAGGAAGAGAAATAATCAAAGAAATACCATCAGCAATAAGGAATTCAAACTCGGGGTTGATGTCTTCTGGCTTGATTTGCTGGGCTGCTTTCTTCACTAGTTCCAACACTTCTTCCACAGCTTCCTCCACCATTAGACTTTTCCGGTTTAACTCCATGCAAGCGTTCCTGTCGATGAATCTCTTTTTACTATCGTCGATTCTATCAAGAGCTTTGATTATATCAGAATCTGATCTAAATGGTGATTTCCCGTCATTCTGAATTAATTATGTCCTTTATAGTGGTGATTCCTACATTATAAGTTAAATATCGAACATTGTATTTCATTAGTCGCGACTTTTCGAACGCACCTGCAACTGCTTTCAACGATCTCTATGAACTCTTCCACCGACCATGGTGTCTCTTCTGTGGAAATAGAAACAACAAGAAATTTATAATTTTTTCTTGAGTATTCAGTAACGAAGCAAAGTTGGCTGGTGACAACATTGTTACAACATAAGCAAAGTTTCCTTGCCTCCTAATACTTAACCATGCACAGTATAGACTATTAACCTGGCAAATTGATCAACGACACATCCTGCATGCCCGAAAGCACGAACAGTATGCGGTTCCTATAGATGTCATGCACCCTTGTGACCAGCACGTCGAAGCACTTGATAGCAGCATTGGCTTTGTCGAGAAAGTTCTTCCAGTCCTGCGTGGTCCAAGTGACGGAACGGATGCCAGGCAACAGTAGGGAAGAAAGCCGGACCACTTGGGGCAGGAACAACGGGCGCACTTCCAGTTTCACGCGCCTGACGGTGCGGAGGTAGTCTTCAATTAGGAACTGGAAATACAACATAACAACTGGAAGGACGGTAGTACGTGAAGCTTCATCGGTTCTGTCTACACTATTGGAAAATAGGCAATACGTTATGCATGTATCCACGCGGGCGGAGCTCCATCGAGCGCGGGCGGAGCTCTGGAGGCTGGTTAGGTGAACACTGAGTGTAGTGAAGTGTATGCGAAGCTTGGCCCAGTAGATCATCGGACACAGGACATCTCCGTGCCGACACGACTACGACTATCTGATGGAGCTATCGAAGGCAGCGGCTGCGGACGGGGGACTTCATTCAGGTAGGAGGCACCCATTCGCCACACACTTAGCGCTAAAATGTGTTATTGTTTTATTTATCCTTGATTATCTACAAATTACTAATTAAACTTAGTATTTAGCTATATAACTTAGTATATTCAGATTTTATGCGGGAAGTACATACAGAAGTCTTCTGAAACTCGAAGTAGAGAAATCAGTTTTCCGGAATATAAAAATATAAAAAGAAAACTGCAACTGAAAATTCACCTCTAATGAATCATTTATGAGTGTGAAATAGTTTTTCTTGGAGTAGAGAGATTGACACACTATGGGTAGGTCGATCCCCATCTTGAGTAAGCAGTCGGACTCACGAATCAACAGCTTAATGGTATGGTCGAGATTGACGCCGATATTACCGTCCTCACCCTCGATCTTGAGCAAAGTGTTGTTGAGACTGTCATCTACGTCCCATAGCTAGAACAGGACAATAACATGGAACATGGGTTAATATAGAGCCATGGAACATGGAACATGGATTGTAATCGCTGTAATAACGTTGTACGGACCTCGAACGTACGGCTTTACGTATGACATATCTTATCGGATACTCTAAAACCCTAACGAAACTAACGGACGAGGAAACAGTCAAGAGTCAGACTACACTAGACGTAGAATCCAACCAGTAATATATACATATTAATAAAATCGTAAATGTAAAAAAGTCTGTACATTGAAAATATTCGGAAAAAAATCAACTAGGGCGATTTAAAATGAGAAACAGTTTTTAAAATTTATGTCTGTTTGTACGCGCATCACTCAGAAACCACTGATCTGGTTTTATTTTCAGTGAAAACCAGTTTAACCGTTTTCTTTTTAGGATTAAGTATCACAAATTATTAATTTTCATGTGGTTCTGAAAAAATAATTTGGCATGTTCAGTTATCAGCGCGGACGAAGTCGCGGGCAAAAGCTAGTATAATATAATATAATATAATATAATATAATATAATATAATATAATATAATATAATATAATATAATATAATATAATATAATATAATATAATATAATATAATATAATATAATATAATATAATATAATATAATATAATATAATATAATATCATATAATATAATACAATATAATAGAGCAGCGCAGAACAGAATAGAATAAAATATCGTTTATTTCCTCATACACATAAGAGAAACAGAAGGTGTAACAATATAGAATAAGGAAGAAAAGGGACCCTTTCGTGATCTCCGTAAATTAAGGTACCTACATTTTGGTTCATCCAAATAGCGATCATGTCCTCCTCATAGTGCTGCAGCATCCCTTTGGCGTTGTTATATTTGCGCAAGATGTCGGTGGTGGTGGGCAAGCCTTTCAGCACTGGATGCGAGGAAACACTTTCCACTGTCTCGGACAAGTTGTGCTTCAGGCAACGACACCATTTTATACGTCCTGTAACATGAAATTGCATGACATAACTAAATGAAATGAGGTGAAAAACTGACTTTTAAAACTTTACAACTGAGAAAAATTCCGGCATAGAACCTACGATATTCCTAAACAGACAAGATTAGTCAACTGTTTGAAATGATTTGGAATGCCTTGTGCAGGAAACTCACCGGCTATGGGCGAGAAGTTACGAGGCAGGGGCGGGTCATCTTTCTGTCTTTTGAACATTTTCATTATTTTGTCCACTTCTTTCTCACAATACTTGAGAACGCGATCGTATTTTTCGCTCAACTTTGCTATTTCTATCTTTTGGCTAACCTGAAAAAATTATTTAAGATGTTTCTTGTCGATCTCTTTATTGTACCCATTTTAAATTTTAAGCATTATTTGATAATGTCCAACTGCAAATCAGCGCAATAGACAACGTCGTTATCTCATATTGTATATTATGCTGAGTTGGGCCCAATTTGTCGCCATTTTGTTGATGTGCTATGTTATATGTTACTTGTTAACTGGCGACAAATAAACACTCATTTCATTTAATTTCTTTTATTACCTTTTCGAACCTAGTAAGAAATTTGATTCCTTGTGGCGTTTCCCAAACACTAGAAAAGTTCTCCTCTATCGTATTTCCGATGCTCTCTTTCAGGGCATTCGTTTTTTCTTCGAACGCACTGTAGTCTTTGTCGAATTCATTGTTTCGGTAATCCAGATAGTCGTACTGGCATGTTGTAACTGCCTTCTTTGCTTCTTCAAATGTGTGCATCGCCTCTTCTAAATCTGGAATATTGACACAACATAATGATAGAAGTACCCATATCTCTAAGTCCCAGTAGAAAGAATTGGCTCTAAGTTACCTTCTCCTAGAAGTAAACCTTCCATCCTCTTCTCAAATAAGTGATTGTAATCATCCATTAAGTCAAACATCGATATGATCTTGGTCAACCTTCTGCAAAATGTGTCGAATTTGCCAAAGACGTAATTCTCGGAGAAACTGAAGGGCATGGTGTCGGGTAGAAACGGCTGGGACTTCACGAATAGGTATGTGTCTCTGTAAGTTCGATTCAGGTTTATGCAGTGGATCAGCTTGTCGCGCACCAGGGATCTGTCTTGGGACCAGATTGTCTCCTTGAAGCGGCACGTTATGTACTGCTTGCACGTCTCGATCATTTGATTCGTTATCTGTGGGGTAATTAATATATATCATAGTCCATATCTCCTAAGAAGTTAGGTAACCAAGCAGTTTCGATCTATATGTAGATTGTTCAGGGACTAAATCAAATCAACCCTAAAAAAATCATACCTTGACCATCAGCGATGAGATCCTCTCGGAAGTGTTATAGAACTGCGAGACGCTGTGGATTAGCCTCACTGTCTGCAGAAGGCTTAGAATTGAGTCCTTGATCTTAACAGGATCATCCAGGTACAAGGAATGACAGCACTTCTCCATCGCCTGGATGAACTTGGCGTTGTCTTTAGCCTCGTTGTAGCAGAAGGTGATCTTGTGGTCTGTGTCGCGCCACAGTTTTATTACCTTCGAGTTAGCAATCTGGAGGCATGTGAGTGTGAGTTGCACCTCGTTGTCCTGTAATTATTAGTCTTAAGAATTATACCTACATAAATATTATATATTTAACGTATCGAAATATTTTGAAGTTTACATGAAGTATACATGAATGAATTTTCTAGTCATAAATAAAGTAGAAAAATATAGGTAGGTATGTAGTTAAATAAATTCAAGTAATAATTTGAAGGTTCAAGTGAGTCAATGACCTGCAAGTAGGAGACCAGTTGTGAGAACTGGGCGCCCCTCTTTTTCCAGTACTCCAGCTCGTCTTGAGGACCGCTCGAGTCCACCTCGCGGCGGAGTTGCTCGCTTTCCATGAGGATCTGCAACCGAAGTCGTATTTAACCGCCACGAAGATCTTGTTAGACAAGCCAAAGTGACATAGCACTTAGTTCACATAGTTCCGACAAGGACGTGTGCAGCACGTACCGTGTGGGGCCGGTACTTTAAAAGAATAGCCCCACTGCATCTCTCCCCGTGTATGTCGTAAAAGGCGACTAAGGGATATGACTCCCTTCTTATATTACTAGGTGGTAGGGTTTAACCCGCCCGCGTTAGTACCACCGCACTGAATGAAAGGTCGGTCGAAACGGCTATGTAAATAGTTTGGCCGGCACGACCGAAGGGAAGCACTGACGTGGCACCAAGTTCACCCGGTGTTATGGGCTGAAATCACGGATGTTGTAGGTGTTGTAGCAAACAGTGTAATTTTCCATAAAAAAAACGTGTACAAAAACAATTCAAAACACTTTAAATGTCATCAAGATCGTTCCGAAAACAAGAAAAGGTACCTCCATCACTCTCTTGATCCACTCGTTGACGCGGTCCTCGAGCATGGTTATCGTGTTGGGGTTCTTGATCATGTCCTTGAGTTCGTTTTGATCCTGGACGCCCGCCATCAGCACTTTCCCGTCGTCGAACAGGTTCAGTTCGTTGCACACGTCCTCACATACTAGTAGCAGCAATAACGAGCAAGGTTTACAGTTTTCAGTTATTTGATACCTATTGGTAGAGCATCACCACAGACAGAGAAATAAGTCGCGTCGCGGCCGGTTGGAGAAAGATGGCCGCCGATCGCTGTTCTTTGATCATCCATCACTGATTGATTTAAGTGAAGGAACACACCACAGTGAAGCTGTTCACGAACAGTGCTAAAGTTCTATAAGTACATAACATTAACTGAAAGAAACTACATTCAGCAATAAGTTCGCCTTATGATCCGCGGGAAAGTGTAATAAATTTAGATGCTTATGGCATATACTAGATAAACATGTAAAAATTATTGTCTAAAACTCAGCAAGAAAATTTTGCACTGTTTCATTCATACGAGTAATTTCATAAGGTCTAGTTACCCTTCAAAGCGCTACAAAATGAGCGGAGTCCCGGCAGCAACTGGTTCTTGACGATGGGGAACCGGCTCTCATCCTCGTCGCCGTCACTGCTGGGATGCGCCAGCGCTCCCATGAACACAAACTCCATGATCCTCTCGATTGCGGTGACCAGGCCCACCTTACTGGCGTTCAGGATGCCGCAGAACCTGACGTTAGAGAAATTGAAGAATTTTTCCTAAAGATTCTGAAATAATTTATACCCGAAATATTTATCTAATTTCGTTGTGATTTTTTTAACAATAAGAATATCAGGTATGTATTTTGTTATCGAAGTTTTATACATATGTGACAAATGGAGAGACTGGTATATATTGTAGCGAATCTAATTAAACTAAACTAAACTCCCCTGGTTTCACCTATGAAACTTCAAACAATTAAACTCACAGGTCCTTATGAAAGCCCTCTTCCGGTAGTTGTTTGCTGACATTGATCCTGAACATGTAAATACATATTCCTGTAAAGGTGCAGTCCCAGCCGTCTGAGAGGAACAGCTTCTTCTTCATGGTGACCTGTGGAGGGGGGTTCTTGCCCGACCCCGCCTGCCCCCGAGCTTTGGAGCTTTCGGGGAGGGGCTTTGTTTCCACCTCCTCGACTTCTTGGTAGTACCAGAGCAGTTTGTTGCGCATGTGCGGTAGAAACAGCTGGTTGATCTCGTCCAGCTACAAATAATAAAAAAAGATGAACCTTGTTCACGTGCCGAGGGTCCCGTCACCGCTGCCTTGCTTTCATATAATTATATTTTCTAATAGGGCTTGGTCAGAATTTGGTTGGATTTCCGACCGTTAAGGGTTACCGTGGTTCAGATCCCACGTGAAAATGTTAGCTCCGTCCCCTTAACATACTAAGTACAGTACTTAATATGTAACGTACTCGGCCGGAGTAGTTACATATTATGTACTGTACTGAATACAGAACACACAATGAGTCTTGGCCATAGTCGGCCATATAGTCTGGCAGGTCACACGAAAATGATGCGTGTAAAGTTTGAAAAGTTAATGGAAATCCAGTACGCACCATATTGCCCTCGAAGACGTGGTCCATGATGGCGTGGCGGGGTAGGCCGGTGCCGTCGATGAGCAGCTGGAAGGTGAACTCCAGCCGGGGGTCCATCTCCCCGCGCCTCGCCTTGCGCTCGCATTCTTCTCGACGTTTCTGCAAATACCAAACCAATTCATTTCACCATCGTAAATCATAATATCATGCATAATTTGCTTCATATAGCGGATGCGATCCCTTGGTTCGCATTTCATATACATAGGTAAGAAACCTTTTCATTATCCAAGCTTGTTTTATACTCATACATAGTAGCCGGATGGCATTGGATTCGACGTTGGAAATTCATATACGACGGACGACCATTTCTCAGCAGTGGAGAGTATCGTGGTACCGTATTTTGAGGAGTTATTCGGGTGTCATATTAAACTATTAGGTCTGGACGAACCAACAAAGCTTTGAGAAGTCTTTGCACAAACTGAATATAGGTAGCATTGTATCTTAATCCGGCTACGTAGAAAGCAATCACATTTAGTAAAATACATCAACGATATTGACCCGGTCACGAGAATAATGATCCTATGAGATGTATTAATATAAACCTGCAATATATCGACGACATCCTCCTCCTCAGAATTTTCGCTCGAGTCCTGCGTCGCCCTAACTCCATGCACGAACATATTTCGTCCTTCGTATTAACTGATTCAAACAAAACTTATATGTATGTTTCTTTATTTGAAAAAATCTATTTATATTAGTGTTAAATCCATCTCCGTCGACTCCCCCACCTTGCCCAACACTAGTCGCGTTGCCTCTTTGAATCTCCAGTCTTATTCACTATAGAAAAAAGGATTTTCCCGGCGCGTGGCGGTCGCCCGACTTTTCTATCAATAACTTCCGAACTTATCTAAAAACTCGTATTTATCGTCAAAAAATTAATTATAATTATGTATTGATTTTCGATTGTAAATACCTAATTAATATGAATTAGAGGTGCAAGCTGTGATAGCATGGAAGGTATATAATTTAAGAGAAACGACTTAGCCTTCATCTTTATGAAAGGTTTATAATACTCGTACTAAGTATAAGTACCGCGATTATTTTTATTTTGAAAATTTTTCCCGTCTAAACTATTCGCAGGTTTTCCCCACATAGATAATTATCAGGATATATGTCTTGGGGTGTGGTATATTCAATTGCCATTTAAGCCCGAAGGATTTGGAAAATTCCCGTTAACGCTGTTTTAATCTTTCACTCCAATTTCACAATCATTTGAACCTACGTGGAACCTAGTAAGTTTATCAGTAAATACCTAGTTCCTCGTAGTGAAAATAGGCAACTGACGGTGGCAGGTTTCAGGGTAGCTGTTCGGCTGGGGCCTTGTTACAGAAATAGTATCTAAGTAATAGAAGTCTATGTCAAATCGTCATTTGACGGCTGTCGACTTCCGTAGCACCTCGTACGAGGCGCACCCTTTGGCCTTCGCACCGCACGCCAGCCAGTGCGCCACATGGACTCCACTCGTACGTCTCGTACGGGTAGATACACGTTTTTGCATGTTGTATCAATCTGGGCATTTTGTTTCCCTAAGCTTGATTTAAAAATATTTACGTATTTTTGAATTGTTTTTACCCGACTAGATCGAAACTAAAAGGAGGATTTAATTAATTTAGGCAGCATATACAGTATGTGTGTGTTTGTTGTTTCCTCACAGTATTTCAACATATGAAGCATTGTTGGATTAGTTTCGATAGTTGATATATGTTGTTATGAAAAATCCAATAGGGTGGGCACGAGGCACCATATTGTCAAACTTTGAAAAAAAAAACACTTTTTTTATTAAAAAATAAACCATACTTAAAATTGTGTTGAACTAACAGGAAAGATGAACTTTTTATAAAACCCGACAACGAAAAACGAAAGAAACAAGGAACGTTTCGTAGTCGATTGTCGGGGTGTAGACAGACTCAATAGAGTAGACCGACTCATCAGTAGAAAATGCTGTCTTCTACTGCTCTAAGAACTTTCTTTGTTTACTTAGTTTTTCTTAGTCGGGTCTTATAAACTGTTAATTTTTATAATTTCTGATTTGCGGCAAAGGTACACGAACTGGTAAGCCAGCAAGGAGCCGAGGGTAGTGATGTGAAGCTCACACTTTCAAGGAAAATATTGAAGAAAACGAAGTTTAAGAGCGTGTAGATTACTGTAAAGTGCCACCACACGACGACACTATTTATTACTCCATACATACACGAGTGTGCCAATAAACTTCGAATGGATCAGATAAAACGAATGTACAACGGCAACGGTGGTGGTAACCCATCCGTGGTAGTTCACCATACCTATCTTACTCCAGTCAGGTAGTAACACAATATTTTAATTTATTTTATACCACTGAAATTAGAAGAACATAAAACTACTGTCTCCCAATCAAACTGTTAACTAGAAAAGTTTATCGGTTTTGGCAGGTTTTCTGGGTGTTGTCACGCGCTTTTAAGATTGGGGTCGTTATTCGAAAAATATATATATATTTGCGTGCTCTGAGACCAAAAACTGTTTTTTTTTATTACAACACCGCCCAGCCCATCAGCCCACAACTTCTTCTCGAACAAGGTGCCATGTCAGTAACTGGACGGAAAACACGAACAATTGATATAACCGCTTCGACTGAATCATCAGGCCAGGGCAGCGCGGCGGCGGTGCCGACCAGGCCGCGATAAACTCTACCATCTAGTATTGTAACAAGTGAAAAGTCCTACAGTTTCTAGTGGAATCCGACCGCGGTCAGCCTCAACGGTCGAACAGTACAAGTTCTGACCGCGCCCAGGTGTACTTAAGATCACGAACTGCGATGTATTGATTGACTGAGCTACCGAGGATGCCTGAGTTTAAAGATTTTCTGTTAAGTTGTCATTAAGGATTTAATCCAGCATCAAAATAAAAATAAAAACTACGAGTATATTCAAAGAATATTCATCGAGTGGGTGTCGCTAGTGACCTACAGAAATCAACCATGTATTTTCGTTTCGTTTGATTAATTTTGAAAAAAAAAGATTGCGAATATTGATATTGGTCCATTTATGACATACTAATGGGAAAAGTCTGAATTATTTAGCAAGGGTATCATAACTTCATATTGCGGTACGGAACACTCATTGCTTGAGACCCGATTCGTTTGACAGTTTTTTTTAATATTACACTTTTAATATTTTTTCATAGATTAATATTATAATAATATTATATAAGTTTAGAAAGTAACATTTAGTATTAAGGTTTTAGATTTAATATAAAAATGTTTTAATGCATTTTAATCTTAGTAGATATTTTTACTGTCACTCGTTGGCACACAACCCGTCTTCACAGCGAGTCACACTTTCTGTGTACTACCTCTCGTAGGTAGTACACAGACAGTACCTTCGTAATTTAATTGGTCTAACTTAGAAGCGTCTAGTTTTAGTTAGGTAACGAAGTACGTAGACGTACAGGGTACTCCGCAACTATTTTTATTCGTTCAATACCTAGTTTTTCTAGCCACGATTTACCTACTTCTTGTAACAAAAGTAACTCCGCATACCTACGTAGGTGTGTAAGTAAGTAACCAAACCGAAATAAAAAGGATACAAAGGTGGTCGTAGCCCCTTTAAGTTTCCCACTTCGAATTTCCCTCCACTTAAAAAGTCGGGGTTTTTTTTATCTGTAATTTAACTTTTATTTCAAGCTTTTAAAAAAAACGCATGCAAATCAGTCCACTTTTTATGACAATAAATTTTTTCATTACTTAATTACTTGATTATTTGATTACAAATCTAGCTAACAACCATCTCGATTAAACCAGCTTGCCAATAAAAAAACCGCATCCAAACCGGTCCATCCGTTTGGGAGCTACAATGCCACAGACAGACACACCCATTCACACACACATGTTAAACTTATAACACCCCTCTTTTTTCGTCGGGGATTAAAAAACGGTGTCCCAAAATGTATTATCTTATTGAAATAAACGCGTTAACGAGTTGTAGTAGGTGTTGAATATAGAAATAAAATAAAATAATTAAATAGGTAAAGCGAGAACCAACAACCACTTTCTATCAATTAACGATTTAACCTAATATACCTCCCATGTTGAATTTTATTAGCAAAATATATATTCCTTTAGGTTCATTATATATACATTTTTTTTTTATTTAAACCAACATGGGTGGCTGTGTCGAGGGACCAATGGTACAGTCGACAGAGCCAAAAACACCTCTCCTCGCGAAATCACGCTCAGTGAGGCGCATTGCCAGCATATTTGCGGAAACTTTAAAGGACGTGTTTTCTTAGGAACAGAGATTATTGGCTACATCGCCTAGTGCACCCTTGATGAATGTTTGATCATCACACCTTGGTGAACTAAGTACATAAATAAAAGAGGTTACATTCATGGCAGTGTTTCCTTTGGTCGTCTTTAATCAAGATCTCCATCAACATTGCGCAGGTGACGTATGTATCCAAAGTCCAAACACGTAAATGGTCTAAACTACTTCACATAAATATGTCGCCTCTATGGCTACCGTGGCCGCGTGGTTCTGTAGAGGTGAAGTATTTATTTGTATTTATTTAACTTTTATAGAAATGAAAAGTTACATTTGTTTAAAAATATTTACATTCTTGAACACCTTGTACTGTTATAGGACCTATCTACCGAATCGGACGACGAGTCCCTTGGTGCCTGGCACGAGTCAGTTAATTACTTCTTTTGATTTAATTAGACTGATGCTAGCTTTTACTGTAACACGCGGCCTTCTCTATCTGTCGGCAAAATAATGATAGCAATTAGTGTAGTATTTTTATTTTGCTTTAGTTTACGTTAGATAATATACATACTAGGTTCTGCCTTGTTTAAGTTTCATTATGAGGATCTGTGATTTTTATCATAGCCCCTAGGCGGAATTTTTCCATATCACATCAATTTCAACAGACCGAGAGCTCACTACATACTATTAAACATTGCCGTAGGCTAAATTCATAATGTGGGATAATTGCAGGTACTGTAACCGCGCAAAAATCTACTTGTATAATTTAATTTTATCATAAACGTTACGCGTCGAAATTGGAAAGCAACTGAACACCTCTTGGCGTTATGTATCGCCTCTCTCCGGTGTCTCTCCGTCTGTCTGTCTGTCACAAGGCTCTATCGTTTTTTATTCAGTGTTATTTTATTACCTCGGTATTGAATTAGTTTAGGAAGTTTTAAATTATGAAAAAGCTTTCCGTTGATCGGAGTAGAACAATATGTATCAATGTACTATATCAATATGTATCAAATTGTTATATATAACGTATAATGACCGTATTCAGTAGGTACCTATATATTTATTAATTAATTACCTACGAATTCATATTAAAACTTAACATCGTTTCAATCAAACTATCACAATAACATCAAATGAATGCTTACCAAATTGCCCACAAATCTCGTAATACTCAGCATTGATAAATCCATTATAATTTATCATTGGATAAATTATTGGTTATGTACTTAATCACGACTCCGGCGTCTGGATCTTCTCGTCTTCTACAAACCACTTGCGACTTTGACTTACAAATATAATATTATAATAGTAAATACGGTACGTGAGTGTCACTTGCAAGCTCTTTGAAAGTCAAGAAAAGTACCTAGGTTTAGCGCCTTTACTTTTGAAGTGTTTGAGAAGCGTTCTGTTCAATTTACGCAAGAGATATTTACGAAATTGTTTGTGGAAATAAACGTATACCTAATTCCGAGACGTTGTGAAAGATACTGTTTCAGATACTGAAACAGATCACAGATTCTGACTTACTACATGTTATAAAAATTATTTAAGTACTTCAAAATTATGTGGAGATTTTTTTGTGTCAGTATAAATAAGTATATATTTTTTTATTTTCAGTAATTAATTTCGCCCGTTTCGATTGTGTACATAATTAATATAATATGTGCGTTTACCTCATATACTTTTACTTGACTTTCTCACTTTTGTAATTGAACTATTATATTTAGACTTTAGGCTACTTTTATGTAGGATAATTAGTTATTTTCTGTACTTGACACAGAAGGCCAGAAATTACATTGTCTGAGTTTATTTTTTATACAATGTTATACTAAACGACCAGCACTGGATTATGTTTTCTCATAGGAAACTTTCCGGTGACTGAATCACGAGTCCCGCTTGGTGCTTTTAGTGAAAAAAGCTCCATGATGCGTGTGAAAGGTGACACGTTACTGATGGTCTCCCATGGTCTCACACGCAACATACGGTTGCGGTTTCGTGGCTTGCTTTTACAACCCATTGTTGGAAGTATATTTCGGAAAGGAAGGTTTTTATTGTGATCGATGCAATAGCCGGCTGGAACGATCCAAGTCATTCCAGTGGACGATATAACGTAGGTACACAGTTTGAGTATTTTGTACATCTAGGTGGGCAAATAAAACTATTTTATTTTGCTTTAATGTGATTTATACGACAAATACTAAACCAATATTCATAGAGTTTCCACTAATGTGAGCTGTGGTGTTGTAAAACCACGCTATCACTTATAGGGATTAATAGTAAAGTCAATGTAATCGAAATTTGAGAAGCCATCTGATTTCATGTTATTTACCGCTTTCCACCAATATGGTCTGTGATGTTAGAAAGTTACCTACATAATAATTTAGTTTACCTGAACGCAGCTCGACGCTCGGACTTGCCCTTGGTGGACGTAATTTTTTCGATAATACGGTGATTCATTTCATGGACTTATCTAAGGGGCTCGGTGAATTACTTCGAGAAAGTAAGTCGTTTACCTGAACTCAGCTCGGCTTTCGACCTCGCATATTGTGACCCACTTTCTTTTAAAGAGTATAATATTATTGACTTGAACTCAGCTCGACCTTCTTCGCCTCATCGTTTATAAGTATTACGCTAGAAAAAAAGGGCGGGATAGGGCGATAGAGAAGCAGTGAGGCGTACCTACTCTATAATTTCATCGTAAGTCTGAAAAGTTTACGTTTAAATAATGATTATATTTTTAAATGAAAAAACATCGGACCTCCTTTTTAGGGAGTACAGTTATTATCCAATATTTCACGATGGAGAAAATTTTATAAAATCATATTTTCACCAAACTTGGTACCTAGCATTAGTACTCAACTTTACCATATATTTTTTCCATAGTGATTGTTGCAGTATTGCACGGAGCCCCTGTGATCCTTCCGCGGAACACCAGAGTTCCGCGGAACACCTTTTGGGTAAGTGATATCTTTCTAGGTAATGAGTTAGTAATTAGTTTCCTTCATACATATCTCTCTTCTACACTACTTATCAACAAGCTAATTGTAATGTACTTAATAAATAAAACCTATTTTTTGTGAACTATGCATATAAGTTAGTTATTGTTACCACGGGTTTTATAGAACCAATTTCCTTCTTGCATTTTTAGATACCTACTTATGTGGCGCGGTCGCAGCCGCGCAAGGTTTTCGTTCACTTCTCGAGACATATCGCGACGTAGCCTACAGCCGTGAAGAGATATTCGAACTCATAGTGAAAACTCTATGTAAATTGGTTCGACGGTTTTCCAACTTAAGCATTATACAGGCAGCTGACGACACGACGCGACGACGGTACTATTTATATTATACATAAGAAACGTAGAGAGAAGAGAAATTAGGAAAAGATATAAGTAGCTGAAGGCTTGTTTGAAAGCCGAATTAAGATCAGTTAAACAATGTATTCTACAGATTAGGGCGAGGTCGAAGGCCGAAGAGAAGATGATATAAAATATATGGTCTTTCAAAATTAGTTCATAGTACGCAAAGGGGGGGGGGGGGGGGGGGGGGGGGGGGGGTTCTGTATCATATAGGGAGTAAAACCTATATAATTTTTTTTGACCTTGGGGTTTTTTTTATGTAAAATATTTTTTTATGTATTTAAATGAAAAAATAGGTTGTTGATTTTTATAGCCTGATCGATTCAGTTTTATAACAGAAACAAAAAAGTCTTCATCACCATTATGATCTAACACTTGTAAGTTGGTAAAAAAATTCAAATTCTTTCTATTCCATACTAATAAAACTAAAATTGTGGTTTTTCACAATTTCTGAAAGAAAGAGATCTATGTGTTGGAAGACTTTTTTGTTCCTGGCATGAAACTGAAACGATAAGAATATTTTTTTTTTACATTTTACAAAAAAAAAATTTTTCATAAAAAAAATAATCTTTGTTCTTCAAAAGTGATATATTTCCGATACAGAACCCGCCCCCCCCCCTTAGCGTCCTATGAACTAATTTTGAAAGACCTTATATACATATGCATGATATGTTGAGATGATTGATGAGTTACGGAACCCTCGCCTCGGTGTCGGCGCGCCAGTCTAACTCTCACTTAGCTAACTAGTATATTTTTTTCTTTACGCCTAAAGCTGAGACCGCACGCAGCGGCACGGCGCACAGTGGTCTGGAAATCGAGCTCCATAGACATAGAACCTTAATGTCAGGAATAAAAATGAAAACAAATTTAATGTCTCTGGTATACTTCCCTTTATTTCATATTATAGTATGAAGGGTATAAGTAGCTCCACGAGTGAGAAAAAAAAAAGTTTTGTTTTTTTTTGTATGGAAGAAAACACTTAAAGTAATTTTTTTTTAACTGAATGAAACTGAAGGGCTGGTGATCACATCTTCTATTGCACCTTACACAGCGATCAAGATGACATACAATTCCTTCACCTTTAGGTGCCTATTTGCGCGTAGCAAACGTTTGAAATTTGGAATTTTCGATAAATTATTTTTTAAACCTTAGTCGTAATTTAATGAAGTTGCCTATCGCTTTGAATATGAAAATACTTATCTCATGTTGTTATTGTACTACTGAGTAGTACTGACAGTACAGTAATTAACCATATTTTATAGTAAACACAGCGTAGCACTGTTAAAATTATAAGAATAACATACAACACACACAAGCGAGCGACAACTAATTAACGAGTTAGTGAAAACCGGTTTTTTCCACTCGCAGCGCGTACTAATCCCCAATACATAACCAGTCCCATGCCTTCTTAGTTTCAGCGAAATTCTTTCAGTAGCTTTTAGCACTTGTGCGCTAACAACTATACTTATTACGTTCTATTTGTTTTCGTGCTATGATGGAAGGTTTTGGTACCAATTTGGACATTTTCGTGTTTGTGGCAAATAATAGTTGTTTCTCACAGCCCAGGGCGTTGTTTGAAGTTTTTAGGAGTGCCCTTGATCTGTCAGAAAGTGAAAAGAAAGAACTGAAACAATTCTGTCAGACTTATGTGTATTCGTTGAGGAACAAATGGATCTCGTGTAATAGCACGAGACATGCATTCACGAAGAAGTACGAGACGTGGCTGCAAGAAAACATAAAATGGCCTGAGTTCATGAGGGAAAAGATGACACCTTTCTTTAGTGTCAGTAGAGCGGCAACCATGTTCCAGTGACTTCGGTGTAAATGAGGGTGCATCAACGTCCTCAAAACCAGAGACGTGCACTGTTGGAATATCACCAAGAGTTGTGAGTGAAAGGAAACCGTTCTCGGAACTAAGCCCTAAACAGAAGAGAAGGAGAGTGGAAGAGCTCCTAACGCATAGCACTGAAAGCCTCGCTCATGCAGCTGTTTGAAGTGTGAACAACAAGGATGTGGCAGAAATAATAAAATTGGTCACAGAGCATCCCGAAGAGGCTACAAAGATAAAACAATTGTTGAAGCCCAAGAAAGCTGTGCCCGTATATTCCGTTGATAAAGCTTTAGGTATTTTGACGTCGTTGAAGCTTTCGAAGTGGCAGTGTACAACATTAAGAGCTTGTGCAAAACAAGAAGGAGTACAACTCTATCCTTCGTATACTGCCATCTTAGAGGCAAAGAAGGAGTGTTACCCACCAAAAGATACAATAAAAATCACGGAAAGATCGGTAAGAGTAAAGCTTCAAGCAATTTTGGACAAAACTGTTGCTAGGCTAGGAAAATTCCTACGTTTGGGATGTTCGCTGGATGGCAAAGAACTAAAACTAATATCCAAGTGGGGCTTTGATGATGCTTCAGGGCAAAGTTTGTACAAGCAAAGTATGGCGGACAAAGATGATTTCAGTATTTTTATGTGCTCCTTTGTGTCTCTGCGTCTCTGCGTCAAAATACCTAAAGCTTTATCAACGGAACATACGGGCACAGCTTTCTTGGGCTTCAACAATTGTTTTATCTTTGTAGCCTCTTCGGGATGCTCTGTGACCAATTTTATTATTTCTGCCACATCCTTGTTGTTCACACTTAAAACAGTTGCATGAACGAGACTTTCAGTGCTATGCGTTAGGAGTTCTTCCACTCTCCTTCTCTTCTGTTTAGGGTTTAGTTCCGAGAACGGTTTCCTTTCACTCACAACTCTTGGTGATATTCCAACAGTGCACGTCTCTGGTTTTGAGGACGTTGATGCACCCTCATTTACATCGAAGTCACTGGAACATGGTTGCCGCTCTACTGACACTAAAGAAGGTGTCATTTTTTCCCTCATGAACTCAGGCCATTTTATGTTTTCTTGCAGCCACGTCTCGTACTTTTTCGTGAATGCATGTCTCGTGCGATTACACGAGATGCACTTGTTCCTCAACGAACACACATAAGTCTGACAGAATTGTTTCAGTTCTTTCTTTTCACTTTCTGACAGATCAAGGGCACTCCTAAAAATTTCAAACAACGCACTGGGCTGTGGGAAACAACTGTTGTTTGCCACAAACACGAAAATGTCCAAATTGGTACCAAAACCTTCCATCATAGCACGAAAACAAATAGAACGTAATAAGTATAGTTGTTACAAGTGCTAAAAGCTACTGAAAGAATTTCGCTGAAACTAAGAAGGCATGGGACTGGTTATGTGTTGAGGATTAGTACGCGCTGCGAGTGGAAAAAACCGGTTTTCGCTAACTCGTTAATTAGTTGTCGTTGACGTCGTTGAAGCTTTCGAAGTGGCAGTGTACAACATTAAGAGCTTGTGCAAAACAAGAAGGAGTACAACTCTATCCTTCGTATACTGCCATCTTAGAGGCAAAGAAGGAGTGTTACCCACCAAAAGATACAATAAAAATCACGGAAAGATCGGTAAGAGTAAAGCTTCAAGCAATTTTGGACAAAACTGTTGCTAGGCTAGGAAAATTCCTACGTTTGGGATGTTCGCTGGATGGCAAAGAACTAAAACTAATATCCAAGTGGGGCTTTGATGATGCTTCAGGGCAAAGTTTGTACAAGCAAAGTATGGCGGACAAAGATGATTTCAGTATTTTTATGTGCTCCTTTGTGTCTCTGCGTCTCTGCGTCAAAATACCTAAAGCTTTATCAACGGAACATACGGGCACAGCTTTCTTGGGCTTCAACAATTGTTTTATCTTTGTAGCCTCTTCGGGATGCTCTGTGACCAATTTTATTATTTCTGCCACATCCTTGTTGTTCACACTTAAAACAGTTGCATGAACGAGACTTTCAGTGCTATGCGTTAGGAGTTCTTCCACTCTCCTTCTCTTCTGTTTAGGGTTTAGTTCCGAGAACGGTTTCCTTTCACTCACAACTCTTGGTGATATTCCAACAGTGCACGTCTCTGGTTTTGAGGACGTTGATGCACCCTCATTTACATCGAAGTCACTGGAACATGGTTGCCGCTCTACTGACACTAAAGAAGGTGTCATTTTTTCCCTCATGAACTCAGGCCATTTTATGTTTTCTTGCAGCCACGTCTCGTACTTTTTCGTGAATGCATGTCTCGTGCGATTACACGAGATGCACTTGTTCCTCAACGAACACACATAAGTCTGACAGAATTGTTTCAGTTCTTTCTTTTCACTTTCTGACAGATCAAGGGCACTCCTAAAAATTTCAAACAACGCACTGGGCTGTGGGAAACAACTGTTGTTTGCCACAAACACGAAAATGTCCAAATTGGTACCAAAACCTTCCATCATAGCACGAAAACAAATAGAACGTAATAAGTATAGTTGTTACAAGTGCTAAAAGCTACTGAAAGAATTTCGCTGAAACTAAGAAGGCATGGGACTGGTTATGTGTTGAGGATTAGTACGCGCTGCGAGTGGAAAAAACCGGTTTTCGCTAACTCGTTAATTAGTTGTCGCTCGCTTGTGTGTGTTGTATGTTATTCTTATTATTTTAACAGTGCTACGCAGTGTTTACTATAAAATATGGGTAATTACTGTACTGTCAGTACTACTCAGTACAATAACAACATGAGAAAAGTATTTTCATATTCAAAGCGATAGGCAACTTCATTAAATTACGACTAAGGTTTGAAAAATAATTTATCGAAAATTCCAAATTTCAAACGTTTGCTACGCGCAAATAGGCACCCAAAGGTGAAGCAATTGTATGTCATCTTGATCGCCGTGTAAGGTGCAATAGAAGATGTGAGAACCAGCCCTTCAGTTTCATTCAGTTAAAAAAAAAATTACTTTAAGTGTTTTCATCCATACAAAAAAAAATAAAAAATACTTTTTTTTCTCACTCGTGGAGCTACTTATACCCTTCATACTATAATATTAAATAAAGGGAAGTATACCAGAGACATTAAATTTGTTTTCATTTTTATTCCTGACTTTAAGGTTCTATGTCTATGGAGCTCGATTTCCAACCACTGTGCGGCGGCGCGGCACTAATTTGTTCCTACGAATTAATTGCTTACCGCGCAGTGCGGATTGCTTCATACAATTTTCCGTGCCGTGCAGTGCAGTGCCGCATGTGTCCCACCCATCCCATCCCACTTATCAATCATCAATCAATCAATCAATCAATGCTAATAATAAATCTGTAAGGGATGGTTAGACTGTAGGTATGTATGATACTAAAACTAAATTAATGATTTTTAGAAATATTTTCTGTATGTATGTATGTATGTTCCTCCATAACTCTTAAACCGCGCAACCGATTTCGATGAAACTTGGTACAAACACATTTTACTATACAAGACACAGGATAGGCTAAATAAAATTCAGTTCCGGGTACGCTAATATGTGGCCCTCATACCAACCGAAATGTTCCGCGCACCGAAATAAAGATATGGTAGCGGGCTTAGTTACTTTCTTCTTTTTATATACGAAGTTCAGGCGAGCGAAGCCGCAGGCAAAAGCTAGTGAGAAATATAACTATACATAAGTATATAACTATTATAAGTAGTTACCTACTTACTTTACTTACCTACAGATATTTCGGTTTCTTTTTATTAGCACCGTTGTAGCACCGTGTGTGGGTTAAAAATTTCATTGCTGCTAAAGCTCCCTGGGACGACTGAGCGTGATGATATTTTGGAAATTGAACCTTTTCGACATTCTTGAATTTATTGGTGAAAAGTGAAAACTGCATGAAAATATAAGCAACCATTTTAACGTGATTCTCGGTCAAACCGACAGACAGCCAAAGAAACATTTTCAAAACTGGAAATTTTGTGAAAATTCTCTTATTACAGACGCCGGCGCCGGGCATGTTATATAGTTATTATTGTTTTGTAATAAATCACTAAATAAATAATCATAATTATTGGTGATGGTGATTGTCAAATACCAACCTCCATAATTTCACTGTCAACCATTTTGAATTATCAAGACCCGCTTGAGCAATCCCGAATCACTCTAACATGCTTCCGTTATGTGAAAGAGCAGAGTACCTACTGGTAGTATTGGTACAGCTTGGTCTTGCAAACCTGGGTTGATTGCTCGTATGCTCTCTGATTTATGCATGGGTTACGGCCTCGTTTACATATTGTGTACTTACTATCTCGGCCCAATCCGACCAATATTTGCGATCGTATCGGTCGGCCATTCTTTATACTCCACTAAATTGATTTGCGGAATAAGTTAGTAAGTACCTAATAGAACTCTATGTTGTATACAGGCATCTGTTAGGCATCTGCGTGCCGTCCTGCTATCTATGTCTGGCTCTGAATACGGCACCGCGGAAACCCTATTTCTGGTGGCGCGGAGGCTGGTGGCGCTGAGTGGTGCTGAGAGCGCAGCCTTTGTGACTACCTATTCTCCGTCCGATCTCAGTCCGAAATCGTCAAATGTGTGTCACCGCGCATAGTGTTCCATGACTGATGACATGATTTTGTTGTTGACATTGGGCTTCTGAGAACCCATCGGTTCTCTAAATCGTTTCTCTGTCGCACCGCTAGAGTGTGGAACTGTCTTCCGGCGAGTGTATTTCCTGAATCTTTTAACCTGGGTGTCTTCAAGCGTCGTATTAACGGGCTAGACAGCCTAGCAACAGTCCGCAAATCTGCTGGCATGGCACCTAACTGAGCGTGGTTTCGCGAGGAGAGGTGATTTTGGCTCTGTCGACTGCACCATTGGTCCCTCGGCACAGCCACCCATGCTGGTTCACATAAAAAAAAAAAAAAAAAATTACGGCCACGCCAGCTCCGGCCGGGGTATACCGGGCGGAAATTCCAATGAGTGTCTTCGCGCCATGACAATCACGCTCGAGACGCAACACTGCTAAAGCCAGACCCGTACGCGTATGTTTGTCTACTCCCTACCTGATAGGAAATCGTAGGAAATTGAAGAGCCAGAAAAGTACCTATGTATGTTTATGTATTGAATACGAAAGTAATAAAATGTATAATATGTACTTAAAAGCAACAGTGTTATCTATTTACAAATGAACCACTACATTCAAGTCGATAATACCTAATCAGGGCATCGTCAACAAATAATACATACACTTACCTAATAGCATTGGTTTAAAAAAACTTGGTTTTTCTATGCCTAATACACAACAAAGCGCTTAGCTTATAATAAAGGTTAATTTAAATTAAATCTAATAATCAAAGTTAATTAAACCTAAATTATATTTATTACGCCCCTGCAATGCTGTTACCTCAGAGTCGTCATCGTCGTCGGAGGGGGCTCCCAGTCTGGCGAATCCGTACTTGAGTTGGTCCTCGAACAGCTCCCGGGCTCTCAGCTTCTCCTCCTTGCTCGCCAGGCTGAACCTCACGCGCTCTTTACCCATTATCTCTTTGTCAATTGATAGGTAAGCGATATACTTAAGTAAGGAAGCAAATTTATTCCGTAATTGATACAAAAGTTGATGAAAGAACACTCGTCGACCTTCTTTGAATAATTTTACGTTGTTTGTAGGGAAAAACAACACCTGAGAAGAACAAAACTGTAAGGTATGAAAACATTAGATTTTTTTTTACTTTTACTCTGCGTAAAATTATACGTCGTAGCATTGTTGCATTTTCAATGAGCGAGATACTCTTGCTGTTTGTTTATAAGCAGGTACCTCAAATCGCCTGTACCGACTTGAGACTCCAAAAACACTAAAACCGCTCAAAACCCATATTTATTCACTTACAGATTCGCTTCTAAGTAGTGAAACAGTTTGAGAGGTGGTTACTCCGCGGACCGAGTAAGAACACCATACGAACACACAGCCTTCGCGAGCACCGGAGGCGGACAGCGTGAATAGTGTTCGAATAACGACGCCTATTTGGGGTAATTATTTTGATTGGTTCTCGACCCCCGCGAGGGGTTAGGGAGGGCCACCCCCGCACACGTAGACGTGTCGGTGTACACCTGCTATCGCGGCGCACCGCTCGGGGCCGTAAGGAGGGGCGCAAAAATAACACCGAAAAAAAGCAAGCGTACAGAATAGAGGATGCCCAGTATTTACTCGTTGGTATTTACGAATAACCTGAGGACATTTAGATATTATAACATTTATAACCCTAGCCGACTATAAACTGTTCCTTGTCATTTTATGTTTAGACGAAATATACCTACAACACCGGTTAGAAAACATAAGGGGCTACAAAACATAAACGCTGAAAGATGATTTTGTCTGGAGAAAGTTAACTTCCGTCTCGTCTTAGATCGATGACAGACATCCCGGTAAACCAAGAGGCTGCTCACCCTCAGTTACTTGCTTTCTTCTATTGAAATTCAAATTTCATGATAACGAAACCGTGGACAGGCATACCATCCGTCCGGATTTGACCGGACATTTCCCGACATTTGGCCTTCCGCTTCTTAATTTGTCCGAATTTTTTTACAAATATTACTTACAAATATAATAATACTATATTCAGTGTTTAACATTTCCGTTTTTTTTTAAATGTCTGGTTTTTTATCAGGACTTTTTAAAATTTCGAAATGGTATCCCTATCCGCGGGCTATGGCCAAGTGTATAAAGAAACTGTTTTCTATTATTTTCTTCTCGTTATATGAAACCTAATCTAGTGAAATAACCTTCAACACTAGTTCCTGCGTGTTTCTTTAAGGTAACTAACGCTGACATTGTTGCTTGTACTTAATAGCTAGTAGTCTGTCTATCTAGCTAGATCACCTGCTAGACTCGTGCTTTCGATCTATTCCCCCGTGTTCCTGCCAGATCTGGGTTCCATGCCACTTGCCAGTGTTTTTCATAATAATTCATTCTCTTTAATTTAAAAGTAAATAGGATTTAAAAGTACCTGTAAGCGCCAATTATTATTGGTAACTTAGTATTGACTGTTCAACCATTTACACAATTTGTAAGTGATGAAATTATAGCCCATCTTAGGTGAACATTTACCACTTTCATGTTATTATGTTTATGTATACGTACCTACATCGATGCAATTCCTCGAGAAACCGTAGATTGTGAGAGAGAGGATAATCGTGCTAGGAGGAATTGCACCTATATTCACTTACCTACATTATCAGAACATTGGTACTAGCTAGATAGAAGATGTACCGACATACTTATTGGCGAGAAGCCAATAAGTATGTCAACCAATAAATATAAAATCGTAAGGGCAAAAAAATCTGTACTTTGAATATACGTATTCTGAACAAAAAACCAACGGACGTCTTAAAAAGAGAAACATGTTCAATGTTAGAACAGTTTTAAAAATTTTTGTCACTGTATAGTGAGAGTGTACATCCCGAAATTACACAATACGACATAACATGCCACGAACGAGACTACATGACAGTCCTGGATTTCCCATTAGGCCGTATAGGCCGCGGCCTAGGGGCGGCAGACTTCAGGGGGCGGCAGATTTCCAAAGGCGCTATAGAAAATTAAAAGTAACACTGGTGCTATGGTATAGTGTAAGCCGTCAAGCTCTTGGGCGATTTATGGACGCAATACTCTAGCAAGTTACTTGTGGATAGAGTTTTCGATCTATTAAATGCTAAATATCATTGGGTAAAGGTTTAAAGTCCCCATTGCGACTTAGTAATACTCATATTCTATGCTATTCATGTTTTGTTTGCGCGGGCGCGGCGGGCGGCGAAAGTCAAGTGGCCTATACTTAAAAACAGTATAAGTCCGGCACTGCTACATGACAACGCTTATCTATCGGGCAGCACCGCACTATACCAATACAAATAATCTATCTACACCAATGAAACTTTGGTGGGCGGCGTACGTACATCCGCGACGGTTAAAATGACAAAAAAACAAAAAAAATGGTCGAAATCAATATGGTGATTTTCGTTACCCTTCCTATCATCTCTGCCTCCATTGTCAATTGAGAACTGTCAGCAAAATGCTAGCATTTTTGAATAACACATTCAGTCGAAATTTAAAAATATGTAAGTAGGTAAGACGTAAATCTTATCTACTTAGTATTTAAAGGCGAAGCCAAAGGCGGAGCTGCGTTCAGAAAAAGATAAACCGATTCTAAATTAATTTAAGGGCGCGGCCGAATGACGAGTTGTGTTCGCATAAACGATAGTAGGTATAATATTCTATCGAAAAAATCAAGTCATGGCGAGGCCCGAGGGCGGAAGTTTTATCGTTTATCTGAATTTAGCTCAGCCTTCGGCCTCGCCCTTAGTTTTACCTTCATTAGGTATACCTTCATCGAGAACAAATATTGTTTACCTACCTGAACGAACTCGCCTTGCTTTAATTAATTTCTGCGAGGTTTACCGTCTACCTGAACGCAACTCAGCCTTCGGCCTCGCCTATGGGCCTCGCCCGTAGGTACCTACTTAATTTCTTCATTTGAAATATGAATTTCGCGCGAGCGAAGCCGAAGGCAACAGCTAGTGGTTAAATAAAGCATAAGTACCTATATAATGCAAGAGGTAGGAGGTTCGAAATCGACTAGACACAAATCTAAACGAACGACGCCATTTTTAATTTAATTTTGAGGACATAATGTGATTTAAATCTTTGTCTACCTATTTATATCTTATCTTATCTTATCAATGAGAGGTGATAAAAAATACATTTTTATCAACTTACCCTGTTGATTTCATCTTCGGATATCTGGTTTGACTTCACCGCATCCTCTTCCATTGCTTTAGAATCTGAGCCTTAGATCGTTAAACAAGTAGGTAGTCTGCCGAAAATGTATCTTAAAAAATAAGTGATTAAATAAAAATGCGTTAAAACTACATGTGATTTAATGTACACTCCTATAAAAATGATTCAGCATAAGCTATTTTATTATATCAAACAGTTACAGTTAAAAATAATCAAATTAATTACGCAAGAAATATTATTGAATGTCGAACGTTTTAATTACTGTTCTAATAATTATAATTCGTTCATCTCACAAAGATGAGGCTGTTCTATTCGTTCACTGCAGACATTGAAATTTTGTTTGATGTCTTCATATGCGAAAGTAACATGCATTAAGTAGGTACCACTAGACTATCAAGTACCAATATGATCTTTTCCAATAGATTTTGGTACTTATTTTATTTATATGTGAGGTATCGATTGATACTTGTAGCCGGTTTAGCCGCTATTAGTTAGGTATTTTACGTTAAGACCTATAAACAAAAACATGTGTACATTCTCACATATTATGTGTATTCTAATTGCAGTACAACCCCATTATGTAGGTAAATATATAGGTGTACGTGTACATAGGTAAAAGGAAAAACCTATCAAGGTAGTCTAGGTTCAATACAATTGCCAATATCGTTTCGTGATGACAGAGGAAAAAAGGTTCGCTAATAAAATAGTGTTGTGAATTGACGACTTGTAGAATAGTGTTTAAGATCAATAAATAAACCAAAACGTAAACTTAGATCTGAACTATCAGGAAGGCCCATTAATCTGAACTCACGACATCACGACTAAACTTTAAAACTAGACACACGGATGATGTAAAAATTAGAACGGACCGGATGACTCAGCGGTTTCTGCACCGGGTGTCGTACACGGTGCGCGACCAAAAAACAACTGGTATTACAACCATTTGTGAGGTAAAATTATTAAAAAGCACGGGAAAGTTAAGTAAATTAGGCGGGCATGTCGCTTACTATAAAGTTGGTACAAGTAAAACATTGCTTTGGTAATAAGTTGGGAGTTATTTTGCATGGGATGGGCGCGGTCACGCACCCTCCGGGCTCTTGGCTTCGGGGGGACAGAGGTTGGACGTGAGGGGCGAGGGAGTGCTGCACCTAGCACCGCCTGGCACCCACGCACCAACACAACACTATCGAGCGCTCGATGTTCTGTTACCTAACTACAGTTTGCATACAAATTTAAATATAGGTATCCTCTTTCATAATATATTTTTTTCAGATAAGTGCGACAATGGATCCACGTGCGACCGTGAAAATTAAGCACACCAGGACGCTGTCAGAACTTAGATCGTTCGGCCGTTGATGCTGATCGTGGTTCGAATTCCACGTAAAATTGCACTAAGTAGGTATCCATTCTAACCTTTCTAGATGGTAAGTACCTCCGGACTGGTAGTGTCGTCGCACTAATTTGTAAGGTCGGTCAAAGAGGTTTTGTAAATACTTGGTGTTTTCCCTCCAGTTTAGTGTAGCCGCACTACAGGGAAGCAGCGACATGATACCTAGTTCACCAAGTTGTGATGGGGGCTGACATCAAGGGTGTAGCGGGTGATATTAGCCAACCATGTCTGTCAGATTCCATAAAATAAATGACAGATCTTTTGATTGCGTTGACTTAGAATATTGAAATTTTTATACCTCCAAGGGACCGTAGACCTTAGTCAGTCAGTTAGCGTGTAAGCGTCTACTGCTGGACATACGCTTCTCCAATTTTCCTCTAGCCCTCCCGGCCTTCAGCGGAACGGGTTAGTTAGACCTTAGTATTTGATATTATTTCAACTTGATACCTACCTCTACCCCCTGAGAAAAAATGTCTTTACAGACGTACAGACGGAATGGACGGACAACAAAGTGATCATATAATGGTTCTATAATAGTCCTTCATAGAATCGGTATCGGTTCTTCTTCGCTGCCACTTTTTTTCACTCAGATCAATATTATTAATGTGTTTGTCTTTATTTTTCATTGTGTTACCTTTTTCCAGTGTTAAAAGAAGCTTGTACTCACTTTACTTAGGTACTTGTACTGAACTATCTGGCGGCCGATAATATTCACCATGAACTTTAGTGTCATGATGATGGCCAACGTAAGTAGCTAGTTGGTCCATCTCGTTATCCTGTAAATTAGCAGCTGACAGGCAGTCGCAAATTGTTTTCGTAATTTCAGTTATTCCTCAAACCTTGTATAGTTTTAGCTAAATCTTTTTCTAGTTCGTTTAGACGGTTCAAAACTTTTTCACTTAGTGCAGTATCAACCAGATTTTTCTAAGTTTCCACGAAAATTACTTCGACTCCTCCTGCTGTTCGACGATTGAAAATAAGCATTTGTACCCAGACAATTCTGTAAGTTTTTTTCGTTTGTTTGCGGCGTTCAAACATTAACTAGTGAAATGATATGAAAATGTTTCAACATTAAGTAGGTACATGAAATTTTAAGATTTTTATTTTTCACTTCAAGCGACAAAACCGAGGATGTGTGTGAATTAGAGTCCCGAGTGTTTTAGAAATGCAAGTTGTAACCGTATCCGAGGAGTGACCTCAGCAGATGCGGGAGGACCTTATGGACCTAGGTTGAAAATACCAAGAGAACTAATAAGATTTGTGAAGCGGGGAACGAGCGTAAGAGAATGTCGAACCGACCAGGCTACTGGGAATCACTCGAGCCCAATTCCTGTTTACATGTAGCCGCGTCTCCTGCAAATGTTTTTTTTCGAAACATTACACAAAAACATCGAAACATTGGCGCGTGGTCATAACACATTTGTATGAAAACCATAGAGAAATAATGTTTTTGTTTCATGTTTTTTGGTATTATTTCGAAAAAAAAACATGCGCAGGAGACGCGGCTTAACAGCCGTAAGCGGTCAATTTCCTATAAGCCCTCTTATTGGGGGGATTTGACATAGTCCCCAAATTCGGGCCAAGCCCAACAAGGGCGTGCGTGTGCGTGCGCGTGTGCGTCGGCGCAACTTCTTATATTATTCCAGATGATTGGGTTATTCCTTTGCAAACGTGGAAGTACAAATACAGAGGCCATTTGACTTGATAGAAAGCGGGTGAAAAATTAGATTCTGGTGGCTTGTTCGTGTTTTGGTTTTTGGAGCCTACACCTAATTTAACAGGCTGTGCCGAGGGACCAATGGTGCAGTCGACAGAGCCAAAATCACCTCTCCTCGCGAAAACAAGCTCAGCTAGGCGCCATGCCAGTAGATTTGCAGGGTGTGGCTTTATCCTGGGGAGCCGAGGTCATAAATTGCTGGTAAGCTTTAATGTGTAGGTTGAGTTAAAAGACGAATTTTAGTGAAATTATTTTTTGCCGGAGACTCGTAGTTTCGGAGAAAAAAAATAAAGAAAGATTTTCCATACAAAATTAAAACTGTTTTTTTAAAGCACCAAAACATTGATATTGTATAGAAATATGCAAAAACGACATGGGCCGCCTGACAGGCCGCCTCAACATTAGGTTAGGTGTTTTTTTTACCACCAAAACATTTATTTAGCCGACCCCCCTCCCCCTCCCCGCTTCTAAGCCACCCCCCATTATAATATTGATAAAAAAATACAAAAATATATTTTCCATACAAAAAACACCCCTCCTCCCTTCCCCTCTCCCCTCCGGCAGAGGGGTAAATTAATACCTATATAATATTAATACCTCGGCTCCCTAGTATAAAGCCACTCCCAAATTGCAGACTGTTGCTAGGCTATCCAGCCTTATTAACCACTAGCTGTTGTCTGCGTGGATAACTGACCTTGACAAATTATTCTTCATACATAATCTACATGAAAATTACTCATTTGTGATACCAAATCCTAAAAAGAAAACATACCTTTAGCCGAGTTCGTTACAGAAAAGTATAAAACTTATAACAACACTACTGTTGCATAAGGGGTTAAAAATAAAATGAAATACCAATAAATTTATTTTATGTTTTATTAATGCTTCAGATAAGATCACAAAAATTATAAAAAAGCTATTACAACATCCTACGAGACCTATTTGAATGATAAAAAAATTATGGAATAAACCGTCAAATCTCCATTTATTTTTGGCTTTATCGTACAAAATGTATATTAAAAAATTCTATCCAAAAGTGTGCGCTTCGAGGCAAAAATTACCATAACAGTTTCTGGTGCATGTAATTTTTTTATTAATAGGTTATGCTCGGCCATTCGTCCACTCTGTTGACTGCGCTTATTACTTCAATCTGCCATTATGTTAATATGGAGACTATGTATTCTGCTGTTCATTTGAGGAATTTACATACTGTAAAATGTTATCTTACAAGTCCTCTCCTCATTATTTGGTTGTAATAAACTGAGAATACTTATGTGGAAATATTGGGCACACAACCAAAGCAAGCAGCACTGGTACCAACTGCCCGGGCAGAAGCACGCGAAGGCACTACTTTCTGGGTACTCACGTAAATTCACTTCCGAGGCATTAAACCTAAAACGGAACGATATTATAAGAATACTAATAAGGACCTTAACAGGACACTGCAGACTAAACAAACACCTACACCGAATGGGCCTTAGCGACACACCGGTCGCGGTGTGCAGGTTCTGTATAAAAGAGGATGAAACGCCCATACACAACCTTTGTGAATGTGAAGTGCACATTCACAGTAGAAGCCGTATTCTTGGGGGTTGTGTTTTTAACCCATGCCAAATACAAGCACTCAACCCAAAGAATATAACTCGGTTCACAGCGGAAATCGGACTTGATGATGAGCTATAAACTTTCAGTCATCACAATAGATCTTCCTAGGTCGCAGTGACAACAGGGCTCAAGAGACCGAACTCCACACTTTCAATCATATCATAATCATGTGGAAATATAAAAAAATGTGAACTTCTAAGGGGCAAAGTCGAACCACGAGTGAAGAGCAACGGCTTAACCATATTTTTTAATATTCACCACAACTTTGAATCGGTTTCACATTTTAACAGCATCCCTTGTATTTGGATAACCACGAGTGTAAACTTATAGTACCTAATTAATTAATATTTACATCATCTAAACTTAATAATTATTAATATTATAATGTACTTTACTAAAATAACTTATATTGCGTGAAGTGATTTATTTCAATTTGTAAATTGTCTTCGATAAAGTTATTTAAATCTCAAAATTGTCTTTACGTAACTTACCAGTTTGATCGCTACGTGAGTAAGAACGTACGTGCAGGAATCTACGTATAAATGACACAGTTCGCAATTCGGGAGAAAATTTACATTGCACAATTATTTTTTTTTTTCATTTCAATGTGAGAATATTAACTTATTCATTTATTTTCAAACATGTCGTTGTCAGTCATTGTCCTATTTGGTAGATAAAAGAAAATTTTCTTCATCCTAATTTTTGTTTCTACATCACAACAATAGGAAGAATATCAACCACAACTAAAACTTTTTTTTAAGTTTGATATTAAATCTGGCATCACTGTCTCGAATATGAGGTACCTCGACCTCAAGTTAAAAAATAAATTTCACAGCTTCAGTCAAATAAACAAGTTTCGAGGTAAAATAGATCAATTTCTAAATTTTCAAATACATCCACCATTAATGATAGCAACTTATACAGATTCTGTCTCACATTGATGATATACGCCCGAATTGCATTTAGAAAAATTAAGCATAGGTATACTGATTGTCAATTCAACTAAACTACATATATATAAGGTGTTTCATTACTATTTGCAAATATTTTGGGAAGGACACATACCCATCAAATTAAAGAAGTTAACAAAAACAAATAAAAAATATTTTTTTTAGTATTCATTAGTTTTCGAAAAAAATCACGAAGTATTAATTTCTCGAAAACTAATGCTAAATATATATATATATATATATATATGTAGTGATTTTTTTTGCATAACATGTTTATTAAGATGGGAATGTGTCCCTCCCAAAATATTTGCAGTTAGAATGGAAACACCTTATATAAACAATTGTATATAAAATATTGATTAGGTAATTAAAATGCAAAGTTGGGCGATTAAACTTCTTTGCCTCACTGTGACAATGAACCTGAACCATACATAGGTACAGCAGCACATCACAGCCACCGAACTAAATGCTAGAAGCTGAATCTAGCACGATGAAACTACTTCAAACCTGCGTGCCTTCACATTCTATTGTCATCATGAATACTTTCAAACGATTATTTCATTTCATTTCAAGCATTTCGGAAGGAGTTTATAACCTCCTGTGGTCGACTTGTTTTTTCGGTAGTGATGTATTAGAAAGGCTGATCTATCTATCCTATATATAGATCAGTGGTCACAGCAACAAAACGATGCCTATCACACTTGACTGCAGTCGTGCCATATTTACGCACGTTCGCGCGGGAGCGAAGTTCCAAGATGGCCGACAGCGACAAAGCTGTTCCTATTTCCACCCATATTTTGCTTTTCCTTTGTTGCGGTTACTACATCAACCGATGCCAGAGATCGTAAGCCTGTCGGTATGCACAATGCACATACTAAATTAATTACTTTCTCTTCATTGATCTCCATCTCCGTATCGCAAGCGCGTGCGTCGACTGCCGCGCATGCCCTGTCGCACTTGGCACGCAGCACTGCACGGTGCAGTGTACTGTGTGGGGTCGGTACTTAATAAGAATAGTCCCACTGCATCTCTCCCCGTGCATGTCGTAAAAGGCGACTAAGGGATAAGCGGCCTGCAGACACCCCGGTCGACTTTGACTTTCATGGAAGACAGAGGCTGGCTGGGGTAGCTGGAGACTGCGGGGTTTTGCACGAAGGTCCCCAACCAAGCGGGATTAGTTTGCAGGCCTAGAGCCAACCCCAAACCAAAACAACAACAACTGCACGGTGCAGTGCAGTAAAACATCATTTCGGAAGCAACTCTTCTGTGCTGAATGCAACACCGCATTGCTCTAATAATCTAAATTTTAATTTAGTGTAGGAACTTGTTGAACTTGATGTAGGAAATAAAAAATTTAAATTTTATTGCAAAATAAATAATCTTATGAAAACTTTAATGAAAAATAAAATTGTGTAAAGTGGTTTTAAATACCTCCAAGGAGGATAGAAGCAGTTCCTTTACATTTTTGTGGCAATATTTTTTTCGTCTAGCAATACCAAGAAATGTCAGAATTTCACACAATAAAAAATTTAAGTTTAGTGTGATATGTACAGTGTGACAAGGCTTGAAATGAACGTGGCTGACAGCGGAACTTACGCCGCCACATTGATGCCAGATGACCGTCTCGCGTTTCACCCATTCACGCGTACGTTAGTATCCCTTCTTAGTCTGTGGTGTTATTAGCAGAAATCGAAGTCTACAGTGCGACAAGGCTTCAAATGAACGTGGCTGACAGCTGAACTAACGCCGCCACATTGATGCCAGATGACCATCTCGCATTTCACCCGTTCACGCGTACGTTAGTATCATTCTTTGTCTGTGGTGTTGTTAGCAGAAATCGAAGTCTATCTGTTATTTTATTAGTGAGCAAGTCTTCCTAAAATTCAATACATAAAATAAAAAATAAGTAGTTCCTACCTACCTTATAGGTACTATACGTATACATTTTCTTTTGCAGCGATATTTTCCCCTAGTGAAAGGAAATTTTCAAAATTTACAACCCTAATGCAGCAGCAGCGCCCTCGCACAAACGTCATCCACGTTCATTTCAAGCCTTGTCGCACTATATGAATGATACAATGCGTTTGAAACAATATCTTGGTGCGCGGTGATGTGATGTGCTGCGGCAGTGTAGTTGTAGTGCAAGCTAACGATGCAAATATTGAAGTCATAATAATTATGTCAATAGTGTTTCGTTCAAGTTTTTCCAAATGCACTGGGAGTTAAAACTATTACAAAGTTTCTAAGGATGTGATATTGAGCATTTTTATTATTCAAACCCTCAATTACTGATCTCCACTACCGCACTACCGACCCCCACCTGAATATTATTATAATATATAAATGCGACTAGTAAAAAGCCAAGTACAGTGAAACCACTCATCTCAACCGCTACCTATGCTAATATAACCCTAATTGGCTTAAGAGCTAAACATTCACATATAATTAAAACACTCACCTCATGTGAGTTCATTACACATTTTCTAGACTCAAAGGATCTAGTCAAAAAAATAGCCCTCACAGGAATGATGGTTGTATTGATGTGTTGAAAATGTAATCGAAAGAAAGAAAAAAATATATAATTTCTACAGTCTCGAAGAAATTAAAATGTTCATGCGAAAGTAGAAAATATCCTCATGTTTTCGGTTACGCGACGACTTACAGATGTCTTATGTTTCGTCCCCTGCAATGTGCAACAGTAGTAAAAGCCTAACGAGCAAAGTAGAAAATAAGACTGTTAATAACGCGACGCCACAACATACTTTGAGCTAATGTGTACCTATGTCAATAATTGTAATAAAATGTGAAAATGACAGAAAACTAAATCGGTAAATTACAAACAATTAGTTTATACTACTACCATCTTGAACTTTATCTGCAATACTTGCATCAACATTTACAATCTACTGATTTTAAAGAGGTTCAATATTACATTTTAATAATAAAGGAATAATGACACGAGGGTGTCAATGACAGTAATTATGTGGAAAATAAAAACTTATTAAAAAAAAAATTACAAGATCCACTCAACAATCAACTCAACGATCACACTGTATCCTTCAATGATTCCACATTTCACTTAGAAACAACCAATGCCTGTTGCCCAATTATTGTCAACGACAAAACGAATTTATAACACTACACGATTACAATAAAAAAATTCTAAAATATTATATTACGTATAAATTATGCTTAATTTTCTCTTCACAATGTTCAAATTACAAGTTCCAGGAAATGATACATACGACAGACAGCCGTCACATTTACAAAGTAACCAAAGCTGCCGCCGTAAACGTTTTCAAAACTACTAAAAATAACATTTATATAACTTAAATAATAAATATTGCGATCGAAAGTACATCTAAATGTTCTCATAGCTCGAACATGACCCGGCGTCGCCGATTCTCCATGTTGGACTGTCATTGACTCATATACATAAAAGTTGCAGTTCATTATTTGTGCACATAGGTGAGAAAGATGCTGCGCCAAGTTAAAGTGATATTATATTATGGCAGATTCGTGTAGAAGATCACAAACTCTCGGGCAGCCACGAAGTCAGTCGGCGACCGAGAAAACGTTCCAACTATGAAGAACGTAGACCAAATTAAAATATAAATGAAGCCTGACTTCGATTAGCCTAAATATTTATGATCACGATACATTTCTTATTTAAATCCCTAAACGATATACATATGTATAAATGGAATTCTCACATTATATAAAATTAAACAAACAATACAATGGCCCGCTTCCGATGGTGACTCCCAAATCCGTGAAGTTTGGCCAAAATTAACGTGTCAACAAAAACTCAGTATATGATATCACACGCAGCTAGCATTGGTACCCAATCGACACGTACATATTTCGTTCAGCTACATAATGTTGTCGTCACGTGAGCGCCGCGTGCGCGCGCGCTGCTATCGCGAGCGGCGTGTGCCGCCGGTGTGTGTGTGTGCGTGCCACTTTATTGGTCACTTAATCCTCTAATGGCCGACAAAGTGCCGGCCACTGTTAGACCTGCACAGGTGTACACTAACATGTGTCACCTGCCCATGCAGATGCACTGCACAAGGAACGGTGCATCGACGCACCTTCACGGCACAGTTGCATTAGACGCATGAAGGTGACAAACTACATGTTGTATGCGATGTAAATTGCGTCTATCTGATCTGAGAGGAAGCCGTCGCGAAGATGCATGCGTTGTTTCTCGCCGCGCGAGTTGATCGGCACGACGCCCGGGTCCACCACGACCACAACTCCCACGATGAGGTGGTGTTCCTCGATGACTGCGTTGGTAACCAGGGGCACCAGGTTCAGAGCCTCGCTGTCGTTGCCGTCCAGCTCCACCACCACCACCAGCAGGTTAGTCCATGTGAACACCGCGCTGCGTAACACACCAAATATTACAAAATCCATAACAGATGTTAGATCAAACAGGGCACAGATGAGGGTGTGGCAGTCTTATATAGGGTGTTGTAACGGCCAGTACATTAATTTCGCCAGCGCAATCCTCATGATTTTCCGAAAGAAAAAGTAAATAAAATTTTTCTCTAAAGTGTCTAGCACTGGAGATATAAATTTTTGAAATTTATGTTTTCGTCAAGTGTAATTTGACACGCGAGGGGTGAGGGTGCTGGCGAGGGAATGGTGGGGGTCGAAAAACTCACGCCGCGCCGCCGCTGCGCATCTCTTCTTTCCGCGCACTCATCCTTGCTTGCTCACCGTGCGCCTTTCATTCCCACGTTCATGTGGAACATTAGATTCTTTTTACACTAAATTAATGAATTATTTGTGTGAAAACTGTAACTTTTTATTTAAAGGGAATTCAGAAAAAAGTTATGGCACTTTTTTGTTACTATTGATCCCAATAATCATTTCCAAAATTTTATGTAGTGGCCGTTACAACACACTGTATAGTAGAGTAAATTTTACAACAAAAATGACAAAATAATAAAAAAAAAATGCAGATACAAAAGGTATTTGGTGTTTGTGCTCACCATTCGGCAATCTTCTTGTGGCAGCGCATGACGGAGTTCTCGATGTCGATGGGGTGGTAGCGCATGCCGCGCAGCATGATTGTCTCGTCGAGTGCGCCCACCACGAACACAGCGTCGTGTGTGTCGTGCGTGTCGCCGCCGCCGATGCCGCTGCAGCTGCCGCCGCCCGACGCCAGTGACTCGGTGTCGCTGTCGCGCAGGCCCAGCAGGGAGGTGCTGTCGTCGACCACCGTAGCGCCGCCGCCCCCGCCAGCCTCCGTCCGCCGCAGGAAACCGAGGTAGCCTGTGCGCGCGTATACCTCGCCGTTGTTCCCCGTCACCAATTGTGCATTGAAGTGGTCCGCGTAGTCGCTCTCGTCACCATAGATAGTGAAGTAGCCGCTAGCGTTGTGCTGCGACTGCACCCAGATCTCGCCGAGGTGTGAGTCCCCACACTGCCCCTTGGTCTCGGGGTTGGCCGTGATCACCTTCACGCCGGGCAGCAGCTTGCCAGACTCCATGAGGCAGAGTGAGTGCGGGCTGCCTCGCTCCACTAGCGACACGCGGTCGTTCCTCAGCGCACGCAAGTCCACATACACAGTGGAGGGCTCGGGACTGGATGCGCCCTGCAGGCATATAGCGATGTTGACCCGGCACCCGAACGACGTGGATACGGCGCGAGGGCTCAGCCCCAAGGCAGAGAACAACTTGGAGAAGGAGGTGGTGAGGTTGATCCGTGGCCTCTCCTCCGCGACGACGACGCACGTCCTCACGCAGCCCAGGTTGATGCCGCGAGACTTGAGTTGGTTAACGGAGCTCCCGAGGCCTTTTGTGCAGAGCTCCATGACGCCGTAGGAGCAGAAGGTGTCGCGGACCCGGTACTGCGACACGGCCGAGAGCCAGAGCGCGGGGTTCGCTTCAACCTCGGAGGGCGGAATGAGGATGGAGTGGTGTCCGGAGTAGATGCTGCTGAGGCACCAGAGAGCGAAGCCGAGGCCGCAGTAGGGGTCGAGGCAGAGTGCGATGTGCCGGGAGGGGTAGAGCTCGCAGGCGAGCTTCATGGAGCGGCAGAGGGAGGTGACGGCCGCGTGGGACATCTTGATGCCGGCCAGCATGCCCGTGGTGGAGACGCTGAAGTCGAGGTAGGCGAGCATCTCGGCTGTGGGCGCGCGGTACAGGATGGGCAGCTTCTTCTTGGGCATGTCGTCCGTGTCGAGGGTGAGCGGCCACGACTTGACGTCCATCACGTTGCTGGCCTCCTTTGAGCGGAGCAGCTTTATCACAGACTGGTTGGAGAGCACTAGGGCGGCCTTGCTGACGTCGACGATCATGCGCACGGTGGGGAGGGTGGTGTGCAGGTTCTGTGGGTGCGGGGGGCGGATGGTGACGGGCACCGCGCCCACGTACAGACACCCGTAGAAGGCGCAGATGAGGTCGAGTCCCGGGGGGAAGATGAGCGCGACGTGGTCGCCTGTGTTCACGCGCCCCTTCTCCAGCAGCAGGTTGCCAATCCTCTCAGCCTTCTTGTGCAGCTCCGAGCAGGATAACACTTTCGAGACCGCTCCCTTGGCGTTAAGTAGTGTGAAGATGACGTGGTCTGAAGTGCTTTGAGCCCGCCATCTCAATATTTCCGAGATGAATTGGTACTAGAAAGAATAAATTGTAATTTTTATAATACTCGGCGACAGATAAACAACTTTCTTTATGACCAGACTATATGACGGTGAATACACCTCTATCAGGTTCAGTACTAATTAGATAGTTCAATTTCGTTTTCATTCAGATTGAGCCATCAGAGAACCTCAATATGCAAATAACCGTAAATCAAATACCTTCCTAGCTGCATCGGAGTCATCTGTGTAGCCCATGTCGCGTCCCTGTGCTGACGCCAAGCGGTTGCCTTGCACCAGGTTGCCCACAATCACAGAAGCGGGACCGACATCTGAGTAATAAACATTCATGAGCGTTTTTGTAGTATTTTAACAATTTTCAATAACGATAGACTAAAAATAATAATTAGAAGACAACACCTTCACAATGGAGAAGTTAAAATAGGCATCACATAAGCATCTATCTGCGGAACTAGCATCCCTTATTCCCTGCCACCCGTCCTATCTCCGCATGACTCGTCGCAGAGAGACTCAGCACCCTTTTGTTGTTGACATTGGGCTTTTGAGAACCAATCGGTTCTCTAAATCGTTTCTTTGTCGCACCGCTAGAGTATGGAACTGTCTTCCGGCGAGTGTATTTCCTGAATCCTTTAACCTGGGTGTCTTCAAGCGTCGTATTAACGGGCTAGACAGCCTAGCAACAGTCCGCAAATCTGCTGACATGGCACCTAACTGAGCGTGGTTTCGCGAGGAGAGGTGATTTTGGCTCTTTCGACTGCACCATTGGTCTCTCGGCACAGCCACCCATGCTGGTTTACATAAAAAAAAGTAGTATTGTCACCAGAGTGTATCTCCCTCGGCTTGGGCAGGTTGGTGACGCAGGTGTGCGGGCACATGAGCACGTTGGCCGGGTGCAGCGAGCCCTCGAGGAACCGCCGCTTGCACTCGCTCAGGTGGATGCCGCCCAGCGGTGTCTTGGGCAAGTAGTTGGGTTGCACCAGCGCCAGGCAGTAGATGCCCACTTGGTGGATTGAGTCTACTGCTTGCAATACTCGCGACATCCATTGGAACGACTGTTGAAACAAATACAGCAAACAAATGAATTAACAATGTGCACATAATATAAACACACTTGCGCATAATGATTAACACAACAATAACAATATACATATTTCATTTCGTCAAACATAAAACAAAACCAACGGCTCAGGTGTCGGCGCCGGGGCACGGTATTCTCCGTACAATGTCGCAAATATTCACAGCCGTGATGAGTTACGCAAGGAGAGAAAACATATTTTTTCGGAAAAAACAATATATGAAACTATACAAAATTTGCTAGAGATGCTAGCAAATTTTCATGGTTGTAATCATTAATAAAAATTCCACAAATATATTATATCTACTTTACAGTGAACTGAAATTTGTTTTGATTTTAAATTGTTAGTTCAACATTGCACAAATATCTATTGTAATATAGTGCCATTAAGTTTTTAGATTTCACAAACACGCCAATGGATAAAACCTCCAATGTTGATAAATATATTCTTTCGAATTTATAGACAAACACAACAAACTACTGACTAAAACCACCAAAAAACTTTTATAAAATATGGTGTCCGTCACCAAGTCTCAAAATCGACTGGGAAATCTGTTAATTTTTTTTTCTCTAGCTGGGCTGACGCCTAAGTGTATCAGTTCAAGTAGGGCTCTTTCTTTAAGAGTATAGTGAACCTTATTCCCATATTCAAAGAGCGTGTATTTTAATGCCGAAAGTCGTCCCGCGTCGCCGGTACGATTTCATCCTGGCGATGACACTTCGGGCACTCTTCGGGGCCGGGACGATTTAGTCCCGGCAACACCTGAGCTGTTAAGAATCCCGTATTTTTCCATGTTGTACAGGTACACCAAATCGTTGCATCGGTTGTATTTAGAGGTGAAAGACACAGGTTGTCCTAGCGTGGGAGACAGGACTACAAAAATTAAAAAACTTTACATTTTGTAAACTAGGCTAAGTTAAACTGAAACTGAAATTGGATACCTATATAATGTGTGCAGGGTAAGCTGGAAGAAATTACTGACCTCCTCCTCGCCGCAGTCCGGTCGTTGTTCGGCCACAATACATATCCGTTCGTCGCGCAGCACACGCACACTGAACACGGCAATCCGGCCCCGGTATATGAACTTCATCGGCTCCACGGCCAGCACGGTCGCGATTATATCGTCCATATTGTGTTTACGACCCGTCACTGTCATTAGCCCGTCGCGCGACCCACACACAAACACCAGACCTGAAACACATTCTTCATTAACCTTTAGTTTAAAACAATTAAAAACAATTTTTTTTATGGAAATCAGGGTCAGCACGGTTGGCTACATCTTCTACAACATACGTGATGTCAGTCCATAATGCCTTGGTGAACTAGGTGCCATGTCAGTACTTCCCTTTGGTCGCGCCGACTACAATGAACTGGACGGAAAACACGAACTACTCATATTTACATAGCCGTTTCGACCGCCTGAGCTATATGTGTGTGTTACACTAGAGAAGTCGCTATTAAGAAAGATTCAATGAATTTGTATCACAACAACAGACTGAGGTATGAGGTAGTGCGTGGAGCGAGCGGGGAAACGCAGGGTTAGCGGTTACCGAGAAACAGCTGAAACTAAATTACTAAAGAAATACACGCAGCACCACAATTTAAAAAAAAATTGCGATTAGCGCTGTTGTGCGCATTGCGCCGCGAGCTAGCTCAGGCAAAGAGTGGTGGAAGGTAGGCGGAGTTTGTGGTATGAATAACTCTCGCTCGCACTGTGGCACCCTCCGTATTTAGTGTCTTGCTTGTGCGCTTGCTTCTGCGCTCAGTTTACTGTGCAAAAACATGTAAAAACATTATGTCAGTCAGTCAGCGTGTAAGCGTCCACTGCTGGACATACGCCTCTCCAATTTTCCTCCAGTCCTCCCGGCCCTCAGCGGTACGGAACCACTGATTTCCGCCGACGTACTTGATGTCGTCGTCCCACCTGGTGGGTGGTCTTCCCACACTCCGTTTTGCTGTCCACGGCCGCCAGTGTAGGACACGGTTACTCCAACGGTCGTCGTCTCTTCGGCTGACGTGCCCAGCCCATTGCCTACACACACGACAATCCATCGACGATCGCCCGGGTCGACTGAAAGGAAGTCTATATGTAGTTATACAGACAAGTGGACTCACCTCCAGGGCCCAAGAAGCCGAGCAGGCCACTTCTGGTGTATACGTCGTCTCCCGTCGGTTCCCCCTTACCGTCTAGGGGTCGAACTCTGAACACCGAGTTGGTGAGCCCCTGCAGCCCCCAGTAACCGGAGCCCGTGGCACCAGACAATACGCAGATCTCACCAACTTCGTCGGTCTTGCACAGGTACGATGGGCCCTCCATCTTTACTACAACTATTGCACCTGAGAATATAAAAAATAAACAATGATTTATCATCATGACAATATTATGTGAATCCAACAAGTTATGTAATTACTTTTATTATATCCCCAGCTGCAGTTGACAAACTCAGCACCCCGTGGCTTCACAGAACGCATCCGGATCCATTGCAAGTCACCCATGAGACCAAAGATGACCCAATCTCGCTCTCTTAGGTATTAGGTACACAGGCCGAATAGCGATGACGCGAGGACTAATCCAAGGGGCATGTCGATGAGAACAACCCTTTTGAAAGCAGATTTAAAGAGGTTTTGAAGGTAACAAATTTATAGTAGAAGACAACATCTATTTGTCCACCTACACTTAATAATATGTAAACTTGGAAGCGACTGAACCGCTATACAAGCAGTTTTCGGTAATGAAATGTGGAATGAGTATAGACATAACATAATCACTGTAAATACAGTGCCAGTAGGGTCGGAAGTGATGCAAGTCGGCAGCGTCGGTCTAGCCTCAGGGAATATTGGGACCTTTGCTGGACCCCCGTGTGCAGGTCCGGCCCGGTCGATCAAGTAAAAAAAAGTTATGTGGGCCCGCATGTTTGACAATTATTTTCCCAGTGACTTTTTTGGTCTTAGACTGACCCTGGAAGTCGGACAAAATGAGAACAGAGCTGAGTAAACGAGCATCCGAGTCAAAAAGAGGATTCCGCAAGACAACTTCACCACCGGTAAAACGGCACGGACGAAGAAAAGATGCTTCGACGTAGCCAAGAGCATAGTTAAACTTTCCTTAGAAAAAAGGAAAGAAATTATTTGTGATATTTTCCAGTGCACATTAATTACACAGCGATCTGAATAAATAATACATGACAGCTTTGCTAGTCAGCTCAGCTAGGTGGGCAGATGACTCAAAATGCTGTCGGGTGTGGATGGATGGATGAGAAGAGCGGAAGACCGCGCGTGATGGCTCGCCTTGGTGTGCCCTACGACCAGCAGCAGACTTATACAGGCCGATGATGATGATGACTCAGTTTGTTCTTTTTTTCCTACTAGAAAAAGTATGTCGTGTTTTTAGTGTGTCTTATGTGCGAGTGATTGTTAAATGATTTTAAGTAGTGATAGCTGACGTTATTTTGCAATGTTGTATGCTTACGTGTGTTGGCACCAGCGGAAGATCAGCGCTGCGGCGCTCTCATCGCGAGGGAGCCGCAGCATACAAGCTGAGCTGGCTCCCTTTTCCTCCTAGCCCATGTGTATAATGCACCTACTGTATTACTGATGTGAAGAGGAAATAAACGCTATTCTATTCTATTCTATTCTTGGTGCAGTCTCCAGTGAGGACTGCAGCGTTGGTTTTCAAGCAGTCCCCTGAAATGGCGAGATGTCAAGAAGAGCAAGGAGGCTATATACTCACAGCCGGGCATGACCTGGCCGCAGTCCTGCAGTGTGAGGGAGGTGAGTGAGTTCTCAGTGTCGACTCGCACGACCCCGTACGAGAGGCCCGCCATGGAGAGCACGCCCCGCCCCGCCGCGCCGCCGCCCCGCCCCGCGCGCCGCACCGACACCGTCAGCGCTTCGCTCCCACACGCGCACGGGCAGATCGCGTCACCGCGCACACCTCCACATACACAGAACACTCTATTATATTAACCCTTCCGGGTTCAACCCTCTGGCATTTTTCTTTAATGGAAGCTGTCATGGATTGCCCCGAGATGTCAGATTAATTACACTTCGATCTCGTCAGAACTTTATAGCAATTTTGACCCACCATCATTCAATGCAATGGTATCAATCCAGATTGGTTTAATGCTACAACCAATAAGGCAAGGGAAAGGAGCTATCGTTTTATTAGTATTTCATACATTCATTTACACATTTCTTTTCCAATTAATTTTACATTTTAACAAAATTAAAATCTAAAGTTAACACACAAAAATAAAAACGGCATTTCCGCCGGCGCGGCGGCGGGAGACAAGCTTCCAAGCGCGCCGCCGGCGGGTGCAGGCCGTGGCTACGGAGCTCTCCGTACGCGAGACTAGCTTCGAGCAATGGGTGGTGGTACTAGACACGTAGGCCACGTATCATTATTATTATTTACCATTTTAAGCAGATACATGTACTTTGTATTTTATAATGTGCTTTTATTTCATTTTTTTTTTATTTTATTGAATTTGTTCACTTTAACATGAGATTCGATCCAAGAAGTGTGCCGTGTTCATCGAAGATTACACTTATCAAACTTGAAAAGTAACAGAAAGTGGTGCAACGTCCAAGGGAAGGGACTAAATAAATACAGCATACCTTTACTCTGAAACACGGAGAGGAACTGATCGCACGAGGATAACGACCAAGGGTTGGCTCCATCGGCCACGAGCAGAAGTCGCAGGGAGCTGAGAGAGATCTCCTTGTGGTCCCGTGTCGCTAGCAGGCCCCAGTGCAGGTCTCGAGACTTTACTATCGCCACCGATGCTCTGCGCCACAGCATTTTTTTATATTATTGAGTGCTCTGACAGATACTGTTACAGACTATTTAATTCATTCACCACAAAACGATATTCATTCACCACAAAGCATCGTCGATAGGTGAGTGACTTGATTTCGGACAATCATCGTGGTAGATTTGTCATAGTAGTGAGAATCCAACGATCCTGCTTACAATGGTTGCCACCACATACTACATCTTCCGACCAAATTTCTCCTGTCATGGAAACAATCGGAGCTGAACCGTTGAGACTTGGGGGAGTGAAATTAGATTACGACTCAGAAAATAGTTTAGATCGTTTATTACAATTATAAATACACAAAATTACGATATAAAAAAATAACAGGGGGTGAGTTAACAATTACTTGAGCAAGGTTGGCATCTAATTAGACGGTGACGAACGAGCGACGAGTACAATATTAAAGCTACAACTCCGGCAAGGACTTAGCTTCAGATGTGGCTTGCGACGTAGGTCGACGCGAAGAGGCCGACACGACGCCTCCGACGTGTAGCGTACTAAAACTAGAGTACTAAATTACTAAAACCATCTGGTGATATCTGAACCCAGCCAGCAGGAACACAGGCTATGCTGGTGCTATCAACTACTGGGTACAACTAGAAGGCTATTTCGAGATATAAGGTCTTTCATTAGTAGGTAACGATACGCTAAGGGGTGTATGTGTATCTGATACTGATCACGTACCCATATAATTTTTTTTTACGATCTAAAAAACCTACTCACTCCTCAAATTTAATACGTGAAGTGCGCCTATTTCACCTTAATAAGAAATATTTTTTATATCGTAAAAAAAAAATTATGGGAACGTGATCAGTATCTGATACACTTACACCCCTTAGCGTATCGTTACCTACTATTGAAAGACCTTATATTTTGACATGAAGCACCCACCTGTACTTGGTAATCATGTGCATCCACGAGGCGGGGCTGACTTTCATGAGCGCGTACGGTATGAAGATGACGTGCATTCCGTTGAGTACGCTCGCCAGCACTCCGTGCCACAGGCCCGTCTCCCTCTTGAAGTCTAACACGCACACCATGTGCTCCCCCTCGGTGTAGTTGCACGCAACCGACAGCATCCGGCAGTGCGCCAGCATCGCAGCTCTGTCGACACGCAAGCCCGAGCTGTTAGGTCTTGCATTCACTAGCTAGGGGGCAACTGTTACGTCTCTGTGCACACCAGTCACTTGTCGCAGAGATCAGCTGCCCTCAACATGTCCCGCGAGATGTAATTGCACATTGGTGTAACAGTGACAAGTAGACTCAATGGTGCTCGCTAGAACGATAAAAAAGGTATGGACGCCGGACTGTCAAATGCTTGTATGAGAACTAGCGTCGCCGAGTTGCGGGGAGCGGAGTGTACTTACCGATGATAAGATATTCCACTATTGTGCACACTAAACTTGGCTGTAGTGTTTTACACGTAAACACAGAGCATGCGGGCATTTTAAACAGGTTTTTGCGAACACAGCCGATGACAGACTGACGGGCCAGCGCGCGACCGTCCATATGAAACGAGCATGATTTTGCTTATATCGTGTTACGCTGGCGAGGATAGGGTTCGGGGTCCATACCTTTTTTATCGTTCTAGGTTGCTCGGATGTTTGCCCCCAATTTATTTATTTTTGTTTTTTTTTTATTGAAACTGGCACGGTTGGCTACATCACCTACAACATCCGTGATGTCAGCCCATAACACCGGGTGAACTTAGTGCCACGTTAGTGCATCCCTTCGGTCGTACCGGCTACACTGAACTGGACGGAAAACACAAACTATTTACATAGCCATTTCGACCGACCTTTCATTCAGTGTGGTGGTACCAACCCGGGCGGGTTAAACCCTACCACCAAGTAAGATTAGGAGGGTGACACGTCTTCTCTTCGGTCGTGCCGGCTACACTGAACTGGACGGAAAACACAGACCTACAGTTTTACGTGGAATCCGAACCACGGTCAGCCTCCAACGGCCGAGCGGTCACCCATCCAAGTACTGACCGCGACCAGCGTTGCTTAACAATCAATAGCAACAGTCGACTGCCTGCACCACTGAGCTATCGAGGCTGACAAGCCTAGCAACAGTCAAGTAGATCGGCGCTCACCGTGTGATGATGACGCCCATGGCGGAGCCGTCGGCGGCGGAGGTGTGCTCGAGGTGCGCCGGCGAGTCGTCGGCGGGGCGCGGCGGCGGGATCCAGTCGCGAGGCGGCTTCGGTAGCCGCTCCGTCGCCAGCCACTGCAGCGCCGGCCAGCCGCGGAACGACGCCACCTCACCAGCCGCTGTCTTTGGTAGACCTGCACGCCAGTTATAATCAACAATTTGGTACATTTGACATATTTAATAGGTTAATTTATTATAAATTGTTGAATACGCTTAACATACTAGTTTAAGAATAGGCTAATTTACGAAGGTGTGGAACTCTGCTTGCGATGGCTTCACCGAACATATCCGGGCCCATCGGCAGTTAGAGAAGGGTGTTAATCGAGGTCGGGACTAGCGAGTGGCCACTCTAAATTTCCCGCGCATGCTTCCTGTTCGGCTCGCATCAAGCCCTCGTCAGCTAGTCTGCGTTGACTAGGACGCGGGGAAACCACCAGTCCCGCTCTCGACCTCCCTCTCTCTACCTATCCATATTCTGTAGGATGCCTCCAGTGACGTTTTCGAAGCTCTGTCCATATATGAGCTTAGCGTGGATCTTGGCAGCCCTAGATTCTTGAAGAGACTGTAGAGCGACTTCGCTGGTAGTCCTCTTGCTCCGACTTCCACAGCGAAGAGATCAGTCTTGAATCCGCTAAGTACTAAGAATAGGTTAACGTATACAAGTTTCTAGAAATATATACAAGTTTGGGAATAGGTCATTATTCCTGTCATAGAATAGGTATTGTTTTTCTTTTCTTTTTTCTACGTATGTATGTGTAGATTTTGGTTATAGCTCATTAATTCAAAAATAAATTAGTTCATTCATTACTACGTAGCATAGCATACATCCATATGTGGACACTTTGCTGGTTTAGATGTGTTCTATTAGTTACTGTTTTTAATGTACTATGTATAACTGTTTGTTGTCTCAAATAATAAATAATAATAAAATAATATTTCTGTTGTTTGTGCCAAAATAAATAAATTTCTAGTTGGCATCCTGGCAAACGCGCTTGCAACTGGAATGAAGACGTGAACTATTTTCAGGTTTGACCGATAGCCGTTCAGGGCGGTAGTATGGTGTAAGGCAAAGCCTGTTCAGATTGGTGTGGTGGTAAAAATCCAGGCAGGTTTCGCCTTCACAGTTACAAGGAAGGAAGGAAGTGAGTTACAGTTTTGCATGGAATCAGACTGAACCCTCGAGCAGCTCACGTCTATGACAGAAATGCAGAGGAAACCCAAAATGAGGAATAAAGTGATGACGCGATGGGTTGGAATGGAACACACTGCTTCTGACAAATAGGTTACATCTTGGTCGAAAGGAACTCATAAATAGTTAAATTTAGTAAATATTCGTACAATCACAGTCCACTCGTAGTTCTGGCACCGTCTGTTATTGAGAAGCCATAATACAGCTTATTTCAAGTAGTGAATTTAAACAGCGACATACCTTTTAGACAAGCCTCTGAAGTTAGTGCGTACTGGATCCCGCAAGATCCGAGGAGGAACCCAACTTGTTGGAGGCCAGCGTCGCGTCGCGTCAAAGGCACCTGTTGAGTATTCATACATACCTATATACTATCATGCTGTATTCCAACAATCGCGGTAAGTAGAAGCATCGGTGATGTGCTGCAAGAACCACGGTAAATGACAGCACAACACCGTATTAGGTATACCAATCAAGTAACAAGTAAGGCACAAACACATCATCATCATCAACAGCCTGTATCGGTACACTGCTGTACATAGGCCTCTCCCAAGGCACGCCACCACACGCACAAACACAGGTAGACTAAATTGCATGATATGGTGGAAGCCAGTGTCAAGGTGGCAGGTGGCTATCCAATCGCCCTTTAAAAGTAGTACTGTGGATCGTATAAACTCCCCCAACACGCTTCGCGTTGGCCTCGCTAACATTCAGGCTCATCACCTTGAGACGGTGAAACCACACCTACTATTCCTGAAGGAGATTCGGACCTGCCAGCCTGCCGACTCCACCGTTCTCACCGTTCCAGGCTATAGCGCGGTTTTCTCAACCGTTCACTTCGAAAGAATGCGGCGTGCACCCTCCGCTCTCCGCCGCCACCGTACTGACGGGCAATTGCGGTGGCGGCGGAGAGCGGAGAGTGCGCGCCGCATTCTTTCGAAGTGAACGGTTGAGAAAACCGCTATACACACTGATTGAACGTTTCATGCCCAAAATTTCAAAATTCAAAATTTATGCTTGTACTGTCGCTCCGATGTCTCCGTCAGGAGACTTGAAATAGGTTATTTCTTTGAAATAGGTCCGTGTGAATCAAGCCCACGTGGTTAGAATGTAGGTATGCCTCATTATAGCCCAACCTCTGTGTTAACGAAACAGTTTAATTCTTCGAGCACCTCAGCTCGAAGAGTTTCCAAAGGCCGAAATTGTGATGGTGGGCGACTTCAACGTCAAACACAAGGAATGGCTTGAGTCCGCCATCACTGAACACTCCGGCCAGGAAGCTTACAACTTGGCCATAGCTTATGGATTATCGCAGCAGGTGTCGGGACACATTTGTATAGCGGACAATCCTGCGCATAAGCCTAGCTTACTGGACCTTGTGCTGACTTCTGATCCTACAGTTTACAGGGTTAGTACCAAAACCCTTCTGGGCAGCTCTGATCACTTCATGTTCTTATGCCTTAGTCGCATTTTACGACATGCATGGAGATAGATTCGATGGGACTATAATTTTTAAGTACCAGAACCACCAAGGACAGTAGGTGTTAGTGGACTCGTTTTCCGCGCCTAAGCCCGCTTACATGCAGGCCTTTTGCGGGTGCCTTTTGTAGGTGTTATTAACATATTGGCTCTCCCACATGTTATAATAAAGCTTACCCCCCTGCCTAGGAAGACACTTTCACTTTGCACTTTCACTGTACTTTTTCCGTGAGCGCTCCCATTTTATTTATTATTCAAATATTTCATAAAATTATGAAGTCAGGTCAATAAACTCTATTTGCACTGATAGAAAAATTCACTGAAATAGTAGGTACTAGACGAAAACCCGCGCGGAGCAGACTGGAGCCCGCGGACATAAGAAATACCAGCTCCGCGCGGAGCAGTTGGAAAAATGTTGACCTTACCTATATGTCAGATTTCATAACTTTTTACTTTCAAGTACTTGTTCCTTAAATTGCCCATTTCGAATTCAGTTATTTTACAAAATGTATGGACTCTATGTGACAACATATATCATTAACCAACTATTGTGTCATCAAACTGTCTTGAGGTTTGCTCTGCTGATCATAGAGTGATTGGCGTCAAGAGGGTTAAGGAACACTCAATAATAATAAAAAAATAAAACGAACCTCAATAGGGACAGGAAGAACTGCTGCCTGCAGGCAGCCGTAGAGGGCGCACATGAAGTTGATGGGATCATTGTTGGGGTAGACGAGGGCGACGCGGTCGCCGGGCTTGATGGACATGTCGCCGGTGAGCGGGCCACCGCTGCTGCTCTTGCACGTGAACGTCTTGTTGAGCAGCGCGTGCGCGATCTTCAACGATCTGCTGAGCAGCTTACCTGTCAACAGTTCCGTTCGTCTGAGAGTTAACTCCCTTACACAACTTTTGCTCGCAAAGCACCAACTCTTGCGCGGCTCATAAAAAAAAAGTGACTCCATTGTCAATTGAGAACAGGCAGGAAATACAATTTGAACAAGCCGTAGGTTGCCCACACTTCGTAGTGCAGACACTTGGCTGTCAGCGCAGATTGTTCACCCAATTTTGTTGTCAAAAACCTTCGCGAGTGGGGTGAATTTTTGAGGGCAACCCACTATAGTTTTATCATAATCGGATGAACGGTTTACGAATGCCTAGAAGACGAACGAACGTTCATATTTATTATTTATTTGATTTCATCACCTGATGAAATCTAATGATATGACATTCTTCGTTGTATCCTTGACATTATTATTTTGCATTCCAAGAATCAAAATTCGTCACCGGCCAGCTGACGTCAAAAACAATTGTCAAGAATCCTGTAATTTGGACTATGTGATTTTCAATGAGCAATAAATTTTGATAAAAATGTAAATGTTTTATTTTCGATATTTTTTTATATATTATGTTATCTCCGGGATATAAACTGTCATTATATGAAGTTTTATCAAAATCCATTCAGTGATCTTTGCGTGATGCGCCTACAAACAAACAAAAATAAAAAATAAACTGTTCTAACATGTTCGTTTCTCATTTTAAGTCGCCCTGGTTGTTTTTTTTTTCGATTATATAGGTATTCAATGTACATATTTGTTTGCTCTTTATAATTGTATTATATGTATAGATTAGAACACGGATGAAATAAACAATGGTAGGAGTAGATAGTATGAAAACTCATAACCCTTCCTTTTTTGGCTTCGCCGTAGTCGGGTAAAAATAGTTACTCACCATATGTAAGTGTGTTGCTCATCTTGCCGTTGGGATCCAGGACTGTAGCGACGTTCGCCTTGAACGAGGCCATCCCGTACCTCTGGAGGGCGGCCTCCAGGTTCCTCGGCAGCCCACTGGGCACCAGCAGCTGCTCCCCGATAGCTGGCGTCATCGTTCCACCTTCGGGCTTTGGTGCGTTAGGATCCTTGGGATTGGCGGCTATTTCCAGTTCTATGTCGTCATCCTCATAGAATTCTGGCAAGGGTCGTCTCTTGGGCCTTTTCAAAGTGTTGAGGAGCTGCTGGATTTTTGCTGACACCTGCAATTCCATTATGTATTATCTTGACTATCTCTTAAGTTGTGTTAGTTAAGAGTAATGGATGGGGTTACATTTTGTATGTAAGTTGACCTTAAAGGTCTAACTGCAGTGCACTGAGCGTGACTGCACTGCACCGGAGCGGCGCGGCTCTGGGCAGGAAAACATTTTTTGTATGAAGATGTATGAGATTTTTTGAGAAATGATGTATGAGAGAACTTTCATTATGAGGCAAGAAAACATGTTTTTTTTATTATTGAAAGCTCGACATGTTTTTTTTTATGGAAACTGACACCGTTGGCTACATCACCTACGACATCCATGATGTCAGCCCATAACACCGGGTGAACTAGGTGCCATGTCAGTGCTTCCTTTTATTTCATGTCGACTACAGTGAACTGGACAGAAAATACGAACTATTTACATAGCCGCCAAGCCACCCATAATAAGGTGTCTAGCGACGCCCATGGACATTCGAACATGATTTGAACAATTTGTGCCGCACCACGCTCCACTGCAAAGCAGTTCCGCTCTATTCGATTATAAGCCATTTCTCGAACAGAAATAACTACATACTTGGTGTGTGGATGAAAGTGAAGTCTACTCGGCACTTAGTTCCGAGAAGAACAAGAAGCAAGGAGACTACATCACAGACGTAACTGCTGATGAAGCCAACTATGTCAGATTCCATAAAAAAATCTGTACCACTTTGTGTATTTTACTTTAGTAATTCCGAAAGTGTTTCCCTTTCTTCCACACATTTTTAGAAAAGTGGTAATATCAGCTTTATTGCCAGTTTTTTGTAATTTTCTCTTATTATTATTAGTCTGACCACAGAAACCGAAAATCAATATTTTATGATAGTGCCCGTGGTCAGATCGCCTAGTCTGACCACGGACACCTTTTTGTATCCGTGGTCAGATCAATCAACTATCCAGTCTGACCACGGACACTGACTGAAATTTAAGATCATGATTGCAAAGGATTGTCTGAGGCTCGATTATAAGATGTTTTTACATTTTGTTGCGTACAAGTAAATATTTGTATGGAGAAAAAATGCAGCACCTCTAGCGGGACAGTTGGTACTAAAATTGCTCGATACACATATTTACCTATTTGAGCAATTGTACGCAACGAAATGTGAAAAAATAAATCCCACCAAAAACATAAATACAATAATAAAAAGATGCCAAGTCTCGCACGCAACCTTTCCACCGTAAAAAGTTGTAAGATCCCATGCAGAGACAAGTCTTTTCATATCATTGAAGCCCGAATGCAACAATGTTGCCAAAAATTTATATTTTCTACTTAATAATAATCAATATTTAGTTACTCCTCTTATTAATTAACATCTTCATTTCTATAAAAAAAAAACACCTTGCTTGGCAATCGGACAGCACAAACAGATCGCTTCGTAAAGATTCCTTTTCAGTTTACAACAAACTGGTATTAGGTTCGTTCATATTATTGTTATAATATTTTAGCTGTCCGTTTGCCAAGTCAAGGTGTTTTTTTATATAGAAATGAAGATGTTAAATACAAGAGGAGTAACTAAATATTGATTATTATTAAGTAGAAAATATAAATTTATGGCAACATTGTTGAATTCGGGGTTCAATGATATGAAAAGACTTGGCTCTGCATGGGATCTTACAACTTTTTACGGTAGAAAGGTTGCGTGCGAGACTTGGCATCTTTTTATATTTATGTTTTTGGTGGGATCTCATTTCTTTTTGTAGGTAGTCTTCCTTTTTTTCTTTTCTGGTATTAGTTCTTGCACGTCAGCTATATATTTTCGATAAACCTACTCGAAGAAAGTAAGTGCCAAAGGGCGAGGCCGAAGGCCGAGCTGCGTTCAAGAAGACGATAAACCTTCTCGAAGACAGTAAGTCACTTTGCTATAAACGTGGTGATCGGTGTTGTGCAGTAATTTACCAGAATACTTGTAGCACAACACCGATTACTCTGCTTACCCCGATTGTCGGGATACGCCGTGTGGTGTGTATGTGTATGTGTACTTATGCAATTGACAAAATTATTTGTCATAGATTTTGTATGGAAAGGTAAGTTTACCCAACAAAAAAAAAAAGTAGGCCTCAATTTAAGGATGTTTCAGTTTTTCCTCTCGTTGTGGGATAAACATTATCTGAATCCAAAATTTCAAGTTTGTAGGTCTGCTGGAAGTACGTTTGATTTAGATTTTGTACTTTTAGATTTTTGATGACGGGTGAATTTTCATAGACTTTGTATGGAGGAAAAGTAAGTTTACCCAATAAAAAAAGGGGGCCTCAATTTAAGGATGTTTCAGTTTTTCCTTTCGTTGTGAGATAAAAATTATCTGAATACAAAATTTCAAGTTTGTAGGTCTGCTGGAAGTACCTTAGATTTTTGATGATCGGTGAGTGAGTCAGTAAAAACCGGAACTTTGACTGGCGATATCTCGCAAACTATAATAGGTACAAACTTATAATTTGGGCGTATAGCTAGGTCTGGTAAGTACTCTTGGCAAATAAAATTTCAGGTTTTTATCTCTATCCACAACAAAGATACAGGGAGGCCAAAAGTACCCTGAGTTGCTTCGAGAAAAGGATGGTACGGCCGTGTTTGCTCGACTTGGCGGGGGCACTGCCGTGCCCCCAGATCTCATAATCGAGAGCCTCAGATGTATCATTCATTACATGGACGCTTGGATTGAGTTGTGGATAGAATGAAATAAAATTGTCTTTCTTTGTTTTATTTGTAAAGAGTGTTTGAGGGCATTACTCGTACCTTCCACCGGCCGGTGCCTGTGTTGAGTGTGTCCGAGCCGGAGGAGGGTAGGCACTGGACGCGGTCCGCTATGCCGCCCCCGCCGCGCCGCGCCCCGCCCCCAGTGTGCGTCACGTCCGGCTGTGCGTCTGTGCGACATACAGAACAGGTACACAAATCAAGACACAAGGTATCACATGGCACCTAGTACCGACAGGAACAAGCCGTTATGGGCTGACATCGCGGCTGTAGCTGGTGGTGTTTTATAATAAATGCATAAATAATTCTCTCTCTCTAGTATTTATTTCAGGATGACAATATTGGCCAAAATATCGAATCTTAAATTGATTAAATAACACATACAAACATACTGATAGACACCATTTTAATTTTACCCGACTGTGGCGAAGCCAAGAGGAGGGTTATGATTTTGGCAGCGTATGTATGTGTGTTATTTGTTCCCTCACAGCCGAAACTACTTATCCAAGTTCGACATACAAGGGATTGATGGACTCGTCTCGATAGTTCGCATTTCAGGCTGGAAGTACCTACCTATATGAAAAATTCGAAACGGCAAATGCGACGCACCATATTATAAAATTTTTAAATATTTTTTTTCTTCAAATGCCATGGAGTCGGTTATACTTAATTTTCAAAAAGCTTGAAACGGCAATTTATAATAAAAATATACAACATTAGGGCAGATTTTTCAAACGTCGATTAAAATTTAACGGCCTGTTAATTCCTGTCAACTGTTTGAGAAATGTCGTTTTAACCGATCGGTTACAATTGAAAAATCGACCCTTAATGGTTTATAACTAAAAGGAAATAGATAAAAATTAATAAACATTTTATAAAAGCCGACTTCAAGAAAAGAAGGAAATAACAAGGAAAGTTATCGAAAATATAGTCGAGCGTGTAGAAGTACCTATTCGAATAGAGAGGGAGCCAACAATACGCAATTTTCGGATCAACTTTTTTTAAACAATAGTCGTGAAGTGATAGATAATAAATACAAACGTGTGCGTATAGAGAGAGGGGCGCGTGTGAGTTCGGCGTCTATGTCGCGGGGCGGTGGATGTTTCTTGTCTCGGTGGTGCGGGGGCGGGTGGAGGGGCCGCGCGGCGTGCACGGCGGCGGGGGCGCGGCGCGGCGGAGGCGAGCTGCCCTCAGGCGGCGGCGGCAGTGTCGTCTCCGTCTCACCAGCAAGCGACTCCTCCTCCGAGCTCGACGCTGCACACATCATTCCGTACAATCACATGTCACATTCCTATCTTTGCTCAATAAAGTTTGTCAGCTGGCATTCAAAAATGGTCGGGATAAAACATGTTTTTAGATTTCCGTACTCCGTACGGCAGCCTAATACTAAGCCTCCCTTATTTAGGTGGTAGGGTTTAACCCGCCCGGGTTTGTACCACCGCACTGAATGAAAGGTCGGTCGAAACTGCTATGTAAATAGTTTGTGTTTTCCGTCCCGTTCAGTGAAGCCGGCACGACCGAAGGGAAGCACTGGCGTGGCACCAAGTTCATCCGGTGTTATGGGCTGACATCACGGATGTTGTAGGTGATGTAGCCAACCGTGTCAGTTTCCATAAAATAATAATAAAAAAGCCTACAACAACGTCTGTCTGTCCGTCTGTCTGTCCGTCCGTCCGGCGGTCCTAGGGCTATATCTTTGGAACCGTAATAGCTAGCCGGTTGAAATTTTCACAGAAAAGTTGTTAATTTGGCGGATATAAGAACAAATAAAAAAAATTTAAAGTGAACAATTTTGAGCGGTTCCTCATACAAGAAATGTTTTATCAACATTTTGTTTTGTGGTGCGGAAATCCCGGTGCGCGTGTCCGACTCGCACATGGCCGTTTTTTTTTTTGTTTCTTGCATTGCCAGTGGCGGCTGGCCCTTAAGTGCGTTCGTGCGCCGCACTACCACCAAACAGCGCCTTCACCCGAAAGAAAGAAATAAATTAAAATATTAAACATTCTCCATGAATCTCGCCGATCGAAGTAAAAATATCAAACTGAATTCGTTCCTATTTCCTAGACTACAAGGCACGATTTTGCTGTACGTAATACGTACTACTTACTACGTATCGCCGCCGAGCTCGCCGCCGTGTGCATCACAAAACACCGCGAACGTGTTACTATGAAAAAATTTTAAACGCCGCTGCCCCGCCGTGTGAAACAAAACACTCTTCATACGATTATGTGTGGAACAAGGATGCATTCTGCGTGTGACACACGACGGAAAAGGAAGGACAGTATATTGTGGATAGACGCGCGTGCGACACGTCGCGACCGAGCCAGCCGACGATGAGCCGATGTAAGCCGAGATCGTAAACCCGACCGCAGGCACGCGCGGGCGGGGGGCGCGGGCGCGGCGGGAGCGATCTAAACTCTTCGTCTCGTCGCGCCGCGCCGCCATCTCTCTCAGTTCGGGGCGAGGCCCGTCGACGTCGCGTCGACTGATAATGGCCGCTCCGCGCCGCGGCGCCGCTTAGATGAAATATTGTACGTAATATAGATGAAATATTGAACGTAATATATCTTTGCCGCGCCGGGATGTTTTGCAAATCAGTTTTTTAGCAGTTTGAACGACTTTTCGTCAGTTAACAGTACATTGTGAAGTTTTCTTCATTGCCCGGCGCGGCAAGGCTTGCCGGAGGCCGGGCGCGCGCGCCGGCCACGCCTCGCGCGCGGCGGCGCCCCGGCGGCCGCGGCTCAGTGGCCGGCCACTGCGCAGTGAAGCGTCGCTTTGGTTCTTCGAGAAATTAGGACTCTGGTTATGTTTCTAGTGCGTGACAAAAAAGTGATAGAAATATTTGCGCAAGATATAACCCGACGAATAGACTTACATTATAAATAGAACAATATTAGACCTACCCAATCAAACTGTAGTGTGTGTGGTGTGTGTGTGTATGTGACTGATTTCTTCATAATTTTCATAAATTCGCTGGCGTGTTCTTCAAAACACCATACCTACATATTTCAATCTAAAAGTGAGTACATTTTTATTACATATTATATTTTAATAATTTTATCACTTTTATCCTTACCTTATTTTGTCTTTCAACTATGTATATGTTGAGTGAGAATACTTTTACATTTTTTATTTTTTTTTTATTGATACTGGCACGGTTGGCTACATCACCTACAACATCCGTGATGTCAGCCCATAACACCGGATGAACTTGGTGCCACGTCAGTGCTTCCCTTCGGTCGTACATAATTTGGGCAATTAACTCAGACATTAAAATAAAATAAAAAATCACGTCTCGGTATCCATTAGATTCACGTTTGGGTTTAGTACTACGAGTAAGTTAGCGCACATCGTGCGCTAGGTACCTATGGGACTGGGTGTGCTGTGCGCCGCACACCCAGTCCCATAGGTCACCAGCCGCCACTGATTGTAACCTCCCATTCTCGTTCTCCTTTAGTGTCTGGAGGTGGCTAATCAACGGATTCGGTTTCATGGGGATGGCGGGAACTGCCCCTGAAGCGTGGAAGCGGCCGAAGACGGTGCTCCGCTTCATGGAAGAGCTCGGGCGGTTGGAGTAGCACCACACCGAGCGCCAACGTCTAGTGCTCACGGTCCCAGTGTGGAGAGCGGGCCCAACGACAACAACACCCCCTTCTCTTCAATTCTCATCGCACATCGAATGCGAAGAGTTTCAGAAAAGCAGTCGGTGTGGCGATCTCCGTGTACGGGACAGCTTCGTGAAAACCGCCTTATATTAAGAAATCGCGGTAAAACATCGTTATCTACCAACATTGCGAGCAGCGCCACGCATGCGTGCAAATTGTTTGCCGCATTGTGAGAGGAGACGATAGCCGTTGGGAGAGACGCGTGCTAGACTGAAGAGACCACGCGTTGGCAGAAGCGTGGGAAGACCCTCGGGAAGTTCTAACGATTTGAAAAGGAATGCGGGTCAAGCGAGACTGGATGCAGTGGGTTGAGCGCCGCACAAGATGGCGCTCAACCCATTGCGGAAGAAGAGGTTTGACGAGAAGAGTTTTACAATCAGGATTGGGATAATTGGTCACGTTGCGGATGCGTACCGTTTGGTATTGGTATAGCCATCGCAACTAAACAGTTTAGCTATCACAACTGAACAGTATAGCTATCACAACTAAACAGTTTAGCTATATATTACTAAACAGTTATGTAATACTGTAGCTATTTTCGTTTAGCTGTGGTAGCAAACTGTTCGGCAGTCACCACAGCAACTAAACTGTTTAGTAACTAGCAACTAAAGCTTTAGTAACTGGTTACTAAACAGTTTTCTCAGTGTAGATCTTTCCTCTACAGAACCGGTAAACTGTGGAACGCCCTCCCTGCCCATATATTTTCCCCCATAAGTACAGTCTCGGGTGCTTCAAGAACGGCGTGAATAGGCATCCTTCAGGCAGACATGGCATTCGTATCTCCCGCATACGACCGAATGTCCATGGGCGTCGTTAGTGCACCTTATGGGTGGTTCGGCGCCACATGTCGCGCTTTCAATAAAAAAAAAACGAACGATGACTCTGATGAGAGACAAGGATTTGTGCAGCGAATGTAAGGTCTAAATGTTAAGACTGTGGCACATTATGCATGTCTGTATTGAAAACATTTTTTGTCATCATCATCATCTACACATTGTTCCCGTCCGCTGTTGTAGATGGGTCTCATTCATTTATGTATTTAGTTATGGGCGGGCGTATTTTCTGAAAAGAAGAAGATATGAAAGTGCTCACAGCAATCGTGGCGGTCTCTGTCCGGGCTCTTGGCCATGATGGAGGTCCGCTTGGAGGGCATCGGCAGCGAGGGCTTCGGCCGGTTCTGCATCTCGGCGAGGGCCTGCTGGACCGCCTCTTGGCGAACTTCTGCAAATACAATAATGATTATATTAGAGAATAAATAAACACTAAAAACTGTCACGTGTGGATTTTGTAAAAACCAGGGCACGTGTTGCACAGTTATATTGTGAGTGGTCCATGCACCTTGTACCGACGACCTTGTGCGTACCTTGCGAAGTGGTACATGGACGCATGTATAGGGTACAACCCGTCTGAAATATCTGCGGACCTGGCCAAATTCTGGGATGTAGAATTCAGTTTTTTGTATGAAAGTGGATATAAAAAAGATATTATAGGTACTGTGTGGGGCCGGTACTGTACTGTGTGGGGCCGGTACTTAAAAAAGAATATCCCCACTGCATCTCTCCCCATGCATGTCGTAAAAGGCGACTAAGAGATAAGGACAAGATGTCGTGCCAAAGGGCGACAGGCTCGCCACCTCTCACCTTGGCACGGTACTTCCACCGAGTCATGCAGCAGGTGGGTCTTCGTGCCTTACTTGCTGCTTGATCGATTGAATCTTGTTCGAATACTATGCGAAACGTGGTGGTCGGTGTTGTGCTGTAATTTACCAGAGTTCTTGCAGCACAACACCGATTACTCTGCTACCCTGATTGTCGGGATTCAGCGTGTGTGATATGTATATAGGTACAATAAAATGTTTCCCGTTTAATTTGTTTGCTGACCCTCCAGTTCGTATGGCGTCATTTGGTCAGGTCCGCAGATATTTCCGACGGGTTGTACACTGTTAAATGTGCAACGTGTAGTAACAAAAACATTTCAAAGGTAAAGATTTATTTGCACCGGACGGGACTACTCCGGCATCTTGTCCCTTGTCAAACTAATAGGACAATATACAACACAAACGCACCCATACGACATAATTATAATACATTGGATACATCTTATAAACATACGAGTGGTGTGTTAAATATTTTTCTTAATACACATTTTTGTGTTTTTTTTATTTTTATGTACATTTTACATTTTACAAAACACACATGATTCTAACCTTTATTTGGACTTTTTTCGTCATCAGTTATGTAAAAAATTATAGATAGGTACTTAATTAAAATATTTACAACTTTGAGGTGTCTGCTTGATCATTCTTGAAGCACCTCAAAGTTGTAAATATTTTAATTATGTACCTATCTATAATTTTTGCATAACTGATGACGACAATAGTCGTAATATATAGATTATAAGCACAGTACCTATACATAAACATCATAATAGAGAATTTATTTTCATAATCTATCATGGCTACGGAATCCAAAAAACGGTATAACTACGTAAAATTAATATATAATAAATAAGTGGCACGTGCATACATACAACATTTACCTACATAATAAGTGCATAATGTATACGAGTTAGAGCACAACACTAGGTACCACGAGTCAGTCTAGGTACGTATCAAATTCGTCATGGCATAAATGTTGTAATCGACTATGCATAAAACGTGCATAAAACTAAAGAAGTTGCAGTTTATTATTCTACTAAAAAATATTGAAAAAAAAAACTTACCTACATCACTGTCATACATTTTGAACCATTAAAAAACGTATTAATTGTAGATTCGTCCTATTTATAATGATGATAAGAAAACTCTCTTAAATGTATGCATTCAGCATGATCGAAGACACTCTATGTAAGTAATTTTGAAAACATAAGTGGATATGTGTTTTCTTTTTATGGAAAAATTGTTTGTGTAAATACGGCACTGAATATTGTATTATAGTGTACAAAACACTTTACAAAAGCAGTAAATGAATTGTATATTGTATTAGGTATAAGCAAAGCGGTATGCATCATTCCGACATGGATAATTTTAATGAATGACGTAATATAGATTGCGAGCTATTTTTCTTGCCTGTTCTTTCGCGCCGAGCTAATACCTAAATCTCGAAACAGGGATGTGAGGAAAAGGCGGCCCGCGCCACGGACCAAATACAGCCCGTTTGTATACAAACCAGGACAAATCAGACACGTTATTAGCAGTATTTTGACAAACACAAAAAATATTGTGTGCATTTTCGCTAATATATTTTCGTAAACGTAATTTCATCTTAAAAGTTTTACAATGACAATCTCTACGTGTAATCGTGTACTAACTGTACACGATTACACGTAAATTTTCAACTTTTACATCGTTTTGTGCCACATTTTTTTTTTTCAACATGCAGTTTCCAAAGCTTTCACAGCGGAGAGCCGCGTCGCCGTCAGTTACGTGACTGAAAGTGAAAATTCAACTGAACGCGGCGGTCGTCTATATTGGTGATTTTGTTTGTTAGTTAGTTTGCGACTGTGTTCGCAACAGTGTCAGCGGGCGGACTTACTCGTTGACATGAATTACTGAATTACCCACGCGGCCACGGAACGTTGATTATAAAAGTTTAATAAAAGTGTCTCAAAAAATTTATCGACTTTTTTTATGGAAACTGACACGGTTGGCTACATCACCTACATACAACATCCGTGATGTCAGCCCATAACACCGGGTGAACTAGGTGCCACGTCAGTGCTTCCTTTCATTTCATGTTGGCTACACTGAACTGGACGGAAAACGCGTATTTACATAGCCGTTTCGACCGACGTTTCGTTCAGTGCGGTGGTATCAACCCGGCCGGGATAAACCCTACCACCAAGTAAGGTACATAATATACATCGACTTTTACAGTAACATTTTAATGTAAGTTAGTAAATTACGGTAAGGGTAACACAAAAGCACAGTTCTTGGATGTTCGTCTGCTGAATATAAAATCCGTTTTGAGAAAACATTTGAACTGGAACCGAACTTCATTTACTTATCTATCTTCATTAGCTATTAATGCATTACATTTTGGGTGGTGCCGGTACTTAAAAAGAATAGCCCCACTGCATCTCTCCCCGTGCATGTCGTAAAAGGCGACTAAGGGATAAGGACAAGATATCGTGCTAAAGTGCGACGGGTTCGCCACCTCTCACCTTGGCACGGTACTTCCACCGAGTCATGCAGCAGGTGAGTCTTCGTGCCTTACTTGCTGCTTGATCGATTTAATCTTGTTCGAATACTTTGCGAAACGTGGCAGTTGGTGTTGTGCTGTAATTTACTAGAGTACTTGCAGCACAACACCGATTACTCTGCTTACCCCGATTGTCGGGATTCAGCGTGTGTGATATGTATGTATGTATTTTGGGTCTCAAATTCGAAAATTGTAAGGATGTAATTGTTAATAAACCCCAAACCGACTATAAACAACATGAATTTGTATATAAAAGGTCGATCTTGCGTCGTAGAGTGATCGTGTGGACTTTTGTTTCCTGCTGGTGGGTTCGTATTGAAACATGTGCTCGACAGTTGCACTCCCTTTGTGCCCGTTCTGTATTGTCCATCCATTATTGTCTCTTCACACTCCGCGCATGCGATGTATCAGCTTTTCCTCACAGTTTCGCTCGCGTTAAAGCCGGCTTCGCCCAATAGTGGGATATCATTTAAGCGGTGGGTGGCCGAGTGGTTTGGGCATAGGCTTCTTATGCGAGAGGTCCGAGGTTCGAATCCATTCGGCTTGTACCAATGAGTTTTTTCTGAGGAAACTATTTACGTGCATACCTACCTACACCTGCAGCGGGAGCACAAATGCGTCGATAAGCCTATATCGATCGATAAACATCTATTCGTCTTCTTCTATTCTACTTCGTTGAACGAAGCAAATAGATGTTTATCGATCGATATAGGCTTATCGACGCATTTGTGCTCCCGCTGCTGCTGCTTTACCGTTCGGAACCGGTGTAAAACTGTAGGTTTGAGCCTACTACTAAAACTGTAGTTTGAGGTAAAATTTGAGCCTACCACCTAGTAAGGGGCAAGGGAAGGGCCCTTGCCCCTTACTAGGTGGTAGGCTCAAATTGTAGCCGACTGGGTTGGTACCACCGTACTGGATGTAAGATGGCCGCATAGCAGCCTCGGCTGTATTCTCCTCTAGTCCAGTATAGCCAGCAATCCAGGGAAGTCTCCGGTATGGCACCTAGCTTCTCGGAGGTGATATTGGCTGGTCGGAGCATGTGCTTTGGCCCCTTCGACTCAGCCACCCATACCGGATAATAAAAAAAACATAAAGGCAGATTTAAGACTTTGCCGTCCGATATTCGTGATAATTGAGTATTTTTGTTGATCTCAAATTTGTACGAAATGTGAAAAGATAACGTATTATAAAAAATATGTATTTGAAAGAGAAACTTCCACACAAGGACCCCATACCATTTGTTTTGTATTATAACTTTTAATTGTTTGTAAAAAAAAAACCTGAACAAGTCTTAATTTCTTGAAAAAACGCTCTAATTTGTGCAAGTTTTACTCGGGGATCTAGTGTGAAAATTGAAGAATTTTTTATAGCTTTTGGTTACTTATATCCTTCACTGTGACCCCATACCTCGAAATTGTCCAAATGTTTAAATATTTTATTAAAATTAATTAACTAACGAAAATGTAGCGCGCGGTGTCAAATTGCCATACAAATTTTCATACATAATGCGCTCCCAGCGAGCGCGTCGCTCAGTCCCGTCTCGACGCACCTCCTGCGCGGACGCATCCAAGTGGGTTCTGTGGATATTTCGCTCGTACTTACGACCTTTCGTTATAAAAAGGATTTCGTATCGGTGTACCGCACAATGGGAAGTCTTCGCAACAAGCGTGCCAAAAAAGTCAGAAAGCAACACTTGAAGTTGCTCAAGCTATCAAATGCTGCCAGGTATGTACAAAAACATTATTGTTTCTATTATTAGTAATGTTTTTTTTTTTTTTTTTTTTTTATGGAAACTGACACGGTTGGCTACATCACCTACAACGTCCGTGATGTCAGCCCATAACACCGGGTGAACTAGGTGCCATGTCAGTGCTTCCCCCTTTGATCGTGCCGGCTACACTGAACTGGTCGGAAAACACAAACTATTTACATAGCCGTTTTGACCGACGTTTCATTCAGTGCGGTGGTATCAACCCGGGCGGGTTAAACCCTACCACCAAGTAAGATTAGGAGGGAAGGGACCTACAGTTTTACGAGGAATCCGAACCTCGGTCAGCCTCCAACGGTCAGCGGTCACCCATCCAAGTACTGACCGCACCCAGCGTTGCTTAACATTCAATAGCGACAGTTGACTGTCTGCACCACTGAGCTATCGAGGCTGACATGATGACAATGTTGTTTTCTTGTGTAAAAATTGGATTTGAATAAAAATTTTACTGTCGGTTTAAAGCTCAACTTACTTTCGCCATTATTTTATACCGTGTGGGACCGGTACTTTAAAAGAATAGCCCCACTGCATCTCTCCCCGTGTATGTCGTAAAAGGCGACTAAGGGATATGACTCATCCCTTCTTATATTACTAGGTGGTAGGGTTTAACCCACCCGGGTTGGTACCACCGCACTGAATGAAAGGTCGGTCGAAACGGCTAAGTAAATAGTTTGTGTTTTCCGTCCAGTTCAGTGTAGCCGGCACGACCGAAGGGAAGCACTGACGTGGCACCAACTTCATCCGGTGTTATTATGGGCTGAGATCACGGATGTTGTAGGTGATGTTTCCATAAAAAAAAATTGTGCCTACCAATTCGCCTAGTGGTTAGTTGTCCTGCTTCCATAGCTAGAGGTCGTGGGTTCAAATCCCGCTAAGGACAGGACGAGTTTTTTTAACGATGAAAGGGATAAATTCGCATATTCGAGTCATGCATGACACACCACTGAGCTACCGAGGCTGACATATTCAATGACTTAACTTATGGGATAACAAAACTTATTATTTACCACACTAGGTTAATAATGCATACATTTTTATTTAATCCTAGATTATTGTTTTATTGCCTCTGGCCAGCTTAGCTCTGCATATTATTATAAGTTATATAAAATATATAGGTAGATGCATTCAAAGCTTATTGAACTTAACTATTTATTGGTATTTTGGTGAAAGGGATTAGAGCTGAACGCCAGGATTAGGTAATTTTTTTGTTTGCATCTCGAAAACTCCATTGTCCATTGTAGCGTTAAAATTATTCCAACTGTACATTTTTCGTGTAAAACGCGCATTTGTTTAGGGACACATTGAGAGTAGTCAGTAGGTATTTTAGGGGGCGGGGCGAAACCTACTAGGCCACCGTCGTTGCCTAGCAACGAGCGTCCGGTGTTAGAAAAAGACGAGGCAGCGTAGCGGTGACGGTCGTTTCGGGATTCACACGAGACTGTTAATAAATTTTATGATTGCATTGCCTACTTTGGTTAGACATTCCGATAAAGAGCTGTAAGTAACTGTTATAAGTCGTAATTAATTTACTGTGAGTTTTATTGTTTCAGAATTCCTTTCAAAGATGTACAAAATGTGAGCCAAGGAATAAGAACGCGAAAGCATGCAGTATCATTGTATCATGCGTTTTTTTTATAGATTTAAGTTTAGATTTACGAAAAAAACGGCTATTCCTTCGTGTCTTCTTCTTTGCATGGTATATTAGAAGCTACGGATTTTATCTTCATTTAAGTTAAAGGCAAGTTTATGTTTGTGGGTGTATGTGTGGGTTCATATGTATAAGTACCTACCTACCTAGATAATTAAAGTTAGCATAGTTAGTTCATTCAGTAGGTTATATAGTATGTGTGTTGATGAGGTTAGTGACTTATATTGTGTTATATTAAATTTAAAGTTTAGTGTAATTTGAGTTTCGACTTGTCCGGGTGTAGGTTTCGTACTTAAGGACCAATAAATACAATAATAATATAAATAAAACACTACGTCCACGTATTCTTACTGAGTTTTATTGTAAAAGCATGCACATTTGCTGTTCATGGCCTCAGACCAATAATAATTATTGCGCCCGGTCTTTACTTTTTAATAATAATTATTAAAAAGTAATATAAATTAAAATAATTAAAGAGTAAATAACAATTTCATAATATCAAACAAAATAGCTACATATTTGTTTAGAAGTCATTTACAGATTTATCTAATCGACATTAGCGCCTTCGTGTGAATCCCCCGCCAATGCATCTCGCTTTGCCAAATTAGTACCTAATTTTGGGATGTGCGATGGCGCGGCGCGGGCGGTGCGAGGCGGTCGTTTTATTGTTTGTGTCAAGTCCGTCTTACGTTGTGATCCAGTGTGCGCCGTGTATATGTCTTACATTTGTGTTAGTGAGCGCATTGTTTCAATGTATTGGTGCAAAATTTTATTCCCACGGCTGGTCGGCGCAGTCTTAAAGTAACAAATGAAACATTGTCTATTTAGGGCTGCACTTGAAAGCGGGGCTGAATCTAGTGAAGCTGTTCACTAGATTCAGTGTAGGCTGTGTCTGGCCGCAGAATTTAAAGACCCGTATATATGACCAGTGTGTCCTCCCAGTTATGACGTACGGGTATGAAACGTGGACTCTGACGGTCGCTGTTGTCCAAAGGTTGATAGTTGCCCAGCGAGCAATGGAGCGAGCCATGCTGGAAATATCGCTACGTGATATAGTGCGTAACGAGGCAACCGCCGACGCACCAAAGTAGTCGATATTGGACACCGGGTGGCTAAGCTCAAGTGGCAGTGGGCTGGGCACGTTAGCCGAAGAGACGATGACCGTTGGATTAACCGTGTCCTACACTGGCGGCCGTGGACAGGAAAACGGAGTGTGGGAAGACCACCCGCCAGGTGGGACGACGACATCAAGTACGCCGGCGGAAATCAGTGGTTCCATATCGCTGAAGGCCGGGAGGACTGGAGGAAAATTGGAGAGGCGTATGTCCAGCAGTGGACGCTTACACGCTGACTGACTGATTGACTGTGTCTGGCCACGTCGAGGGTCACGTAGAGTTACCTATGTGTCTGTCGGTCCGTCTGTCTGTCACAGCATGTAGAGCCTACTAAACAGTTTGAGCGATCTTCGGGTCTCGGAAGGTTTCGAAGGCTTTAGAGAGCCCATTAAAAAAAAAATATTTTTTGCTGGTTTGGACATCGACATTACATTGGACAATGACATCGTGAATCTTGGAATGTATATAGATATATATGCTGGAGGTAACTAACAACCTCTTAGTCTGTGTTAACATTTAAACCTACGAAAGGCGGCGGCAAAACCAGAACATAAGTAATTAAAGATTAAAAAGAAATACTGTTGAGGACGTGGTAGCAGTTAGCCCACATTAATTTAATAGATTATTTTCGTAAGGGCGAAAGCGAAGGTCGAACTTCGTTCAAGTTAACGATATTCTTCTCGAATAAAGTATCTAAGGTCCAGGCCGAAGGCTGAGCTACGTTCAAGTAAATAATAAACCTCGAAGACAATAAGTAACTAAGGGCGAGTTCTAGGCCGAGCTACGTTCAGGTAAACACTAAATCTTCTCGAAGAAAATAAGTAACTAAAGGTGACTCCAAAGATCAGTCCTGGATTTCCCATTAGGCCGTATAGGCCGCGGCCAAGGGGCGGCAAACTTCATGGGGCGGCAGATTTCCGAAGGCACTAAAGAATATTACAAGTAACACTTGCGCTTTGGTATGTGTAAGCCGTCCAGTTGGTGCGCGATTATGGACTCAATACTCAAAAAAGTTGGTTGTGGATAGAGTTTTCGATCTATTAAATGCTAAATATCATTTGGGTAAAGGTTTTAAGTCTCCATTGCGACTCAGTAATAAATACTCCTATCCTATGTTATTGTTTGCGCGGGCGGCGAAAGTCAAGTGGCCTATACTTATGAACAGTACAAGTCCGGCACTGCCAAAGATCGAAACTTGTTCAGGTTAACTATATTCTTCGCGAAGAAACTAAGTACATAACGTCGACGCCGAAGGCCGAGCTGCGTTCAGGTAAATGATAAAGCTTCTCGAATAAAGCAAGGGCGAGGCTGAAGATAGAGCTCCGTTCAGGTAAACGATATTCTTCTCGAAGAAACTAAGTAACTAAGGGCGAGGCCGAAGGCCGAGCTACAATCAGGTAAATAATAAAACTTCTCGAAGAAAGTTATCAACTAAGGACGATGCCGAGGGTCGAATTGCGGTCAGGTAAAGAATCAACTTTGTTGAAGAAAACTAAGGGCGAGGCCGATGGCCGAGCTGAGTTCATATAGACGACAAATCTTTCCCCGCTCTCTTATTATCTAATTACTTACTTTCTTCTGCCTGCCTTAAAATCAGCGTCCCTCTCACCAGCTCCGGGCTCGGTGGTGAGGGAATAAGGCTGTATTACGTCCAATTGTTCTTGTCTGTATTGTTCTATTGTATCTATACGTGTGTATTGGACGAGAGAAATAAAAAATATTTCTTTTCATTTCAATTAGGTATTTCAATAAGGTTTTTAGCTATGAAACAATTTCAAAAATATTGTCACGGAGGTATACATACAAATATTTATCATAGCAATATTGATTTCTTTATTTCAAAGCAGTTTGAGCTGTATTTGCGGTTTCAGCTAATTCATGAACTGCTATAAAAATATGTTCAGCAGAGCTGTATGTAGCTAAACCACAGAGCACGGAATACCCCCGCCCGCGCCCCCTCCTAGAGGCGCCCTGAGCGCGATTTCCCTACAACGGCGTTGAAGCCTGTAGGCGTGGCCTATGACTTACATATGTGTGTTGTGCGTGTGCATTTGTTTTGTGCGTGTGCCTAACTTGCTCCTCTTTGTGTGTAGTGTCGATACTAACACACACACACATACGAAGCGCTAGTAGCACTGCGTCCAGTTATTGGGTTTCAAATATTATCGCTTAGGGCGCCTCTAGGAGGGGGCGCGGGCGGGGGTATTCCGTGCTCTGTGAGCTTAACTATAGAGTTCTATGCCCAATACCTAACATATACCCTCACACAGACGGATATACACCTACATTAGTTATCTTTTTTGGAGACAGAATGTTTAAAGGTTTTGTTTTAGCAGCGACTGTCGTTATCAAAACGAATTGTAAGTGACGTAGATTGTGCCGGACTGTCTCGCTCGAGGTCGGAGTGTTCGATGCGGGCTCGCTGTCTGGCGACGCGACGACGACGTGTCAAGCGCGCGGCGCGGCGGAGCGTCGTCGTCGTCGGGGCAGCTCGTCAATCATTGCATTCATGTCCCACGCGACGCGGCTACCTCGCAACCAAAGCCGCCCGCCCGAACTACCACGCATGAATAAACCCATCTAAGAGACCAACCTGTAGTGGTAGTAGGTTCTGATGAGCTGAGACATCAGAAAAACCTTTGCTGAACCTAGTCGTTTCTATAAAAAAAGGGTAAAAAGATAAAAACAATGTTCTAGAGCTAGAATATCTGCACCAGAGTCCAGAACTTATTTGTTTTTTCTTTGATAGGCTTCCACTAGTTGGTCTCTATCACAGAGGAACTCTATTAGGAATCACGCTAAGTGTATTTTTATATAGAATTTTACTTGGTTGACTACATCGCCTACGAAGTAAATAGCCCGTGAGTCAGTCAGCCCTCACACCTCGATCCTGCAACTAGATGCCAGATATATGCAGATGACTTTCGGTCATACCGGCTACTCTCACCGAACAGGTCGTAGCCACGTAGTTATTGCTGACAGAATCCGTCCTTAGGTAGATTGTAAGGACAACTCACCGGAGTGGTAGCGGCTCTCGTTGCGCGTGAGTCGCCTGTTGGTGCGGCTCGGCGGCGTGCGGTGCGCCGCGGCCCCTCCCCCCCGCGCTGCCCCGGACAGAACACAACACGTGACAGAGCGCACACCAGCACAGCACAGCACACACACACACACACACACACCTCCTCCGCTTTGCGACATGCGCGCCGCGCCCCGGAGCAGAGCCACGAAAGCTGGCCAAAGCACAACATCTGTTTAGAATATGAGTGCACATCGAGGAGTTGCAATTGCATTATAATTATAGCGTTATTATGTGCAGACAAATTTACTGGGCTTAAGCTATCCTTGCACTTTATTTAAGTAAACTACGAATCGAATAATGATACAGGAATTTATCGTCGTTTTATTAACATACATTCTAGAAGAAAAACATAAAATAAAACATATACATATTTAAGAAAATACATATATGTATACCTATATATATAATATATATCTGCCTTCATAACGAAAATGTTTGGTGTAACGATGATTGCCTAGGTATATTGATATTATGATGATAGGTGTTTTTTTATGGAAAGCGTGACATTGCGGCATCGTTAGTTAGGTACACCTACAAGTAGGTGTCCAACGATGCCAATGGACATTCTTTGATGCACGGAGATTATTAGTACAAAAGAGACATTTACTTATCATATTATTTATCATCAAACCATTTTATTGAATGAGGATGTAGGTATGGAGTAGTGTGTGTGGCCAGCTCTCGTAGTGTTGTACACGAGACACTTACGTAGGTGAGTACAGAGATGTGTATATGTATGTAGTGTAGACACGCACACACAACGCACTGCTCTTCGTTCGGTTTCATCGTTGCTATTGTTTCAAACACTCGGTAACCTGGCTCAACGAGGCATGGATCGAATAATCCCTCCGCAAGTATATCGTAATGAATGAGTAATGAAATAACCGCACCGTGAGGTCAACCTAAAGTATAAAAATAACCTCACCGCATAAATCCCCAACGCTTGCTTTTCAGAAAAAAAATTTATAATTAAAACCCTTTGCTATTTAATTATAAATGCCGCAAAGTGCAAAACCATTAGTATTTAAAGGAAAAATCCATTAAAGGCGCTCTGTAAAACAAACACAGCTTTTTTTATTTCCCTGCAAGCTCCCTGAAATATGTATGCAGATAAAACAGTTGCGAGAAAAACAATTCGAAACTCGGACGTATTCGTCCGATGATAGTTTGGAGTTTCAAACATTAATAATACTCGTGCAATGTATGTAGGTATTCGTGTGTTTAAAAGTAAATTTTGCCAACAATGCGAAAGTGTCGTATTTGGTGCGAGCGAGGACGAAGTAGAGCTGGGAATCAATCATCAATACTAACCAATACTATCAATACTAATTAATAATAAATCTGTAAGGATGGTCATGGAGTAAGTTACTTTGTTTTATGAGATACTGAGTTTGTAGACTCTATGATACCTACTAAAACTAAATTGACGATATATAAAAATATTTTCTGTATGTATGTATCCTCCATAACTCTTAAACCGATCATCTGAATTTAATGAAACTTAGTACAAACAAATTTAGCTATACGTGACACAGGATAGGCTAAATAAAATTCAGTTCCGGTTACGCTAAGATATGGCTCTCATACAAACCGAATTAAATAAAGTGCCTGCCGAAATAAAGGACGGGCTTACTTACTTTCTTCTTTTTAAATATGAATTTCACGCGAGCGAAACCGCAAGCAAAAGCTAATAGTTTTAATAAAAAGAAAACCAGACAAAATACCTAGCTATTGCTTTGTGCCAAATTGCCACGAAGGGTAGTGCAGCTGATAGGGTGGCTCACTTCACACCGGTAGAATTATTTCCCCCGTGTTACCGCCCAAGCCGCGCGCGCGCGCCGCCCCCGCGCCGCCCCCGGCACGCCTTCTAGGCTTTAGCTTTATTATTAATAACTTGTAATGAAATACTTGTACACTAATTGTATTAAAAGTGAAAACTTCAATAATTTTTTAAAAATATATAACGTAGTCGGTGGTGCTCCGAGCTATACTACAGGTACGCGAATATACAACGAATCATGCGCACGGTTTCTGCAGACGTATAGTGCAAATAATGAGCGTGGAATTGCAGATGTAATTATTATTAGTAATCGCAATCGGTTATAGTAATGAATTGCAAGCGACATGCATATTATTGTGATTGTGGGTCGCATGTGACGTCGCGACATTCGCTTCTCACTTTACATTGTCATACGTAATTGATTACTTTCAAATGAAATATTATAATAAAACTGCTCCTTCGCATCGCGCCCCGCATTTCAATCGTGCAGATCAGTAGTACCTATTCTTATAAAGTACTAGCTTTTGCCCGCGGCTTCGCTCGCGTGAAATTCGTATTTAAAAAGAAGAAAGTAAGGAAGCCCGCTATCGTAGACAGGTACCTTTATTTCGGCACACGGAACAATTCGGTGTGTATGTTTGAAACGTTTGAGAACCCACCGGTCCTCAAAACGTGTCTTTGTCGTATCGCTAGGGTGTGGAACTGTCTTCCGGCGAGTGCATTTCCCGAATTCTTTAACCGGGTGACTTCAAACGTCGTACTAACAGGCTAGACAACCTAGCAACATACCGCAAATGTGCGAATGTGTTTTTGGCTTAGTCGACTGCACTGCACCATTGGTCCTTCGGTACAGTCACCCATGTTGGTTTACATTAAAAAACACCAAAATAATAAATTGTTGTTGCATAGGTACATGGTCGACTCGAAGAAATAGCATTGTGCAACATGGTCGACTCCTACGCCGCGTGTGATTAAATGATACAGTTCTCCCTCCATTCTCAACAGCGCGACAGTTGACTGCAGTGGAACCAGCCTGCGGTGTATTCCTCCAGCTTTGTGGCGCGACAACGCGAAGTACAACTTTTGACCGCGAACGAACGTACTTACAAGTACTGGTGAACAAATAGAGCTGGCGCTTTCGTTAAATACTTGGAGCTAATAAAAACTGACATAAATGCCATTAGATGTCAGTTGTTTAAGCTATCATCGTCTGAGGATGCGCAAAATTTCATTTAAATTTACGTAAGTAAGAACTGACATTACTAATAGGTGCACGCCCTACTCACAAAGTTTGCGGGAAACACAGACATTTCTAAAGAAATAATCGCGGCGCGCGTAGAAGTGGGCGAGATATAAAAAGTTCCGAAGCAAGTTCATTGTTCACGTCACGTTGCGACTTTGGCCTAATGTGCACTGGTTTGAATAGTTCAATAGAAAAAAAAAGGCCAACAAAAAAAAAGTTGAGTGTCTTTTTTTAATGTGTCACTTTTTTTACTTCGACTTGACGTTTCATAACGAAAACATTTTCAAATAACGATTTGTGCTCGTTCGTAAACAATTCGTAAATATGGACGTGAGCGCGCAGAAGACCGCCGAACTTGTCGGCATACGCGAAAGTGCGGTGGAGGAGCACCTGCGGAGCTCCACGGCGGTGCTACGCGACATGCTCTGCTCACCGTGCGGCGGTGGAGGCGGCGGAGGGGGTGGAGGAGGGGGTGGAGGTGAGGGCGGCGGCGGGCACCGGCCGCGCCAGTGCGGACACTGCTCCAACCTGTACAAGTCTGAGCACACGCTCGCCATGCACGTCAAGCTGAAGCACCCCGGCGGTGAACTCGCCGAGGTCAAGTGCCAATTGTGCGATAAGACCTACTCCTCCTACCTCAGTCTCGACAAGCACGTGCGTTACATGCACATGTTCGAGCACCGCTGCCGAGTCTGCTACCGGAGCTTCGAGACGGAGAGTTCGCTCCAGGAGCACGGCATCCTCTGCGCTCCGGCATCGTGCGCGTGCGAGTTGTGCGGGAAGCTGTTCGGTAGCAGAGTGTCCCTCACCAACCACAACAAGTACATGCACCCCGCCGACAAGAGCAACGAGTGCTGGGTGTGCCGGCGCGCGTTCACGAGCGCGCTGCGTCTGCGGAACCACGCGCGGGTGATGCACGACGAGAGCAACCGGTGCCGGGTGTGTGGGGAGTCGTTCGCGTCGTCACTGGCACTCGGCAGCCACGAGCGGCACCGGCACGGCGTCGGCGGCATCCGCTGCCACCAGTGCTACAAGATGTTCAAGAGCGAGGTGCGCCGGCAGCGGCACGTGCGCGAGCTCCACGCCGCACACTCGCCGCGCTGCACTGTCTGCGGCAAGGCGCTCAAGACGACCGCCAGCCTACAGAACCACGTCCGCAGCGTTCATCCCGACGTAGCCGCCGTGCCAGACGTTATAGATCTCACCGAATAATTCACGCATAATAAATGTTTTTCAAATATTGTATTCCTTTTCTTCATTTGGAAAGCCGTTGCTGATTTAGTGTACAGTACCCGGCAATGATGTACATCGAGCTTTAGAAAGAGACAATCCGGTTGTAGAGCGTTGTCTCTATCGCACAGAGACGTACGAGTTCATAGACAGCGCTTAAAACCTGATTGTCTTTCTCTATAGCTCGATTCCGAAGTAAAATAAAAGCAATCATTGGAAACGCTTCCCAGTTCGTATAATAAATTTACTCTTTGAATTAGGTACATTCCTACAATTCATTTTAAGTCTCCTTTCATTTCACCATTCATTAGTTTCCCGCTATTGGCATAATTGAATCAAGTGATAGGAAGAGGCGATTAAACGGATATATATCTATATATACAGGTTGTCCCAAAACTCAACGTCAAGCGAGAACCAGGGAGTAGCCCAGTTTATAAGTACCCAGGGAAAAATAAGAAAAAAAAATCAGAGTCATTTCAAAAATCAGAGGGGGGAGGGGGAGGCGACGCAGGGCGGCGGCGGCGGCCGCGTCAGGCGGCTACTCTTTTCCAGGCGCGCCATCACTCCAGCTAACACAATTATCCCGCCCCGGCCGAGCAAAATTCAGCTATGACGTTACCTACGTTTCTAGCTTTATTTTCAAAAACTCGGCTCGGTCGGTGCTGCGATCCGGTAATGGAGAAATCTATTTAGTTCAACGTGCGAGAGCCCGTGCCGTAGAATGAAATCATTCATTCATTGAAACAGGCGCTAGGCGTGCAGGAGCTTATTATAGTCATGTTCATGTGATTACAGGTAAATCAGTACTATGTTTGACTCGGAACAACGTTATCGTTTAGAATCATAAATAAAGAGTTTAAATAGATGCGGCGTTTGTAATATCGAAGTTTAGCGTGAATGTATGTATGTATGTGACTACTCCATTCCGCGAGTGTCATAGGGCTAACCCTATTCTTTAGCACAATTAACCCTAGCACAATTTTTTAAGAATTCAAAATGGCGGGTCAAGTGCTTAAAAAGGCTATTTCATAATTTTACCACCGAGTACAATAACAATAATTTTTTTTATGTAATCCGGTATGGGTAGCTGAGTCAGAGGGGCCAAAGCACATGCTCTGACTAGCCAATATCACCTCCGAGAAGGTAGGTGCCATACCGGAGACTTCCCTGGATTGTTGGCTATACTGGACTAGAGGAGAACACAACCGAGGTTGCTATGCGGCCATCTTACATCCAGTGCGGTGGTACCAACCCAGTCGGCTACAATTTGAGCCTACCACCTAGTAAGGGGCAAGGGAAGGGACCTAAAGTTTTACACCGGTTCCGAACGGTGAAGCAGCAGGTGTAGGTATGCACGTAAATTTTTTCGTCAGAAAAAACTCATTGGTACTCGCCGACCGGATTGGAACCTCGGACCTCCCGCATGAGAAGCCGATGCTCAAACCACTCGGCCACCCGCCGCTATATTTAAAACCTGACTGCGAAAAACTAATCAAATAACATGGAAAGTTGATCGAAAATGCTGTAGTCGGATGTGTAGAAAGATTAGAATAGACAGCTACAACATTTTCGATCAACTTTCCTTGTTATTTGATTAGTTTTTCGTAGTCCTGTCCTGTTACATTCATGAAACTATGACGAAGTAAGAAATTTCCTCTTTTATTTTTTATTGTTTATTTATCATCTTTTAGCAGTCATTGCGCTCAGATTTGTCATATTTCATTAAGTATCTTCAGTATTAAGGTGCATTGGTAAGGAACACTTTTTTTATTTTATTTTTTTATGTAAACCAGCATGGGTGGTTGTGCCGAGGGACCAATGGTGCAGTCGACAGAGCCAAAATCACCTCTCCTCGCGAAACCACGCTCAGTTAGGTGCCATGCCAGCAGATTTGCGAACTGTTGCTAGGCTGTCTAGCCCGTTAATGCGACGCTTGAAGACACCCAGGTTAAAGGATTCAGGAAATACACTCGCTGGAAGACAGTTCCACACTCTAGCGGTGCGACAAAGAAACGATTTTCTCAAAAGCCCAATGTCAACAACAAAAGGGTGCTGAGACTCTCTGCGACGAGTCATGCGGAGATAGGACGGGTGGCAGGGAATAAGGGATGCTAGTTCCGCAGAGCAGCGTCCGTGATCAGTGGCGGCTGGTGACTTCAGTGACCGGTAGTGCGCTAAGTACCTACCTACTTAAATACCAAATTTCGCAACACATTCCCGTCATGCTATTTTAAGATCGGGACTTCCAAATTTTTTTAAACGCCTGCGTTTTATTATGTACGTACCTAGTATGAATATTCTCAAGACACTCAATGAGTTGCAAAAAACAAGAAAACAAATCCAAACAAGTTTTTTAACTAATTTTTAGTACCTTTATGAACACACCTATAGACCACAACACTACTGCAGCTTTCAAAAAGAAAAGAAAACAGTAGTAATGTCCCAAAAATATGTACTTCAAAAAAATATATAAAAAGGAAAGCATTTGAAAAGTAGGAATTGAACCCGGGATCACCTGATTGTAAAGCCTTACCTTTAACCAACGCTTCGGTAAATATCGGCACCACTTAATTCACTGTATCACGTGACAGAAAGCACAAAACCTAACCATATCCCATTTTAAATATTCGCGCGCTAACGGGTATGTGACATCACATGACAGCGCGCTGACTCTAGCTAGGTAGACGGACTCGTGCGAATCGCTCGCGGCGTGTCGCACGCGCGGCTATTCACGATATAGCGTCCTTGTTTGGCGCTCGTGCGCCGCACGCAGAACTCCATTTCGGCCCATACTGTTTCTATGAAGTATCTTTTGTCTCACGCGCCAGCGGTGTTTTGCCGATTCCCATATATTCAGTAAGGGAGACCGGCGTGCGTTTTCCGATTCCGCACGGGGCGCGCGTTTACTCGCAAAAAAGTGTCTTGTCATCTTTATAATAAGGTCGAATTCACATTCGTATTTATTTAGAGTACGATCTTTATGGTTTTAATGTAGGTATGTTGTAAGATATTATTTATTTTGAGTGAAGTGAGGACTTCTCGTGGTATGGTAGTGCGGCGCACGAGCGCACTTTAGGACCAGCCGCCAGTGCGTGATAGTATCTATAAAACAGACTAAGCGAACCCACAAACCGTCTGTGACTCAGGGACTCCAGACCATCTGTAAGTTTCGGGTCACCAACAAGACGGATGGCTCGGCGAATTTAACTTACCTATAGCGAGAGACCTGACTTGACCGATTTTTTTTTAAATCGGAAGTAGGTATGTAGGATTTATAACGAACGCTTATTTTCCAACATGGGCATTCATGATAGGGCAGAGCAATTTCTTTTCAACGACCAAATTATTATTTTGACGTTTATAATTATTTTTCTGTAGGCTCTTCTATTAAGGCGGAAACAAGACTCAAACCGTGCTACTCGAGCACTGATGATTGAAACACGAAGTGTATGCAGATGTAAATAGGTGCGAGATTCATTCTACTCATGCGGTGGTTGATACGCCGCGCCGAGACGATGAACGTTTGCGCGAAAATCATACTACTCGTATATATTCAATTTCACGTTTTGGAAAGATGTGAAAAAAATATTTTTTTTAGCTACGATTGTAGGGAAAACTTTTATCTATATTTATATGAGGGTCTCGTATTGAAACAATTTATGCTTCTCAAGAGAATTTAACTTGAAAGTACAATTTTCGCACTTTTCGTTATTTTTTGAGATTTATTTAACACCTTTCCAAAGTAGTAAAATATATATATATTTTTATCTATGTTTGTTAACTAAAGACCAATACATAACATATATTTTTTACAGATTTTTTATCTTTACCAATAGCTCAACAATTTCGTTTAAAGTTAAACTTTTAAGTCTTATTTGCGCCCTTAGGAGACTGCTACTAAAGTTTATAGCACCATAGATAACATCGTAATCCATCAAGCGATGCTAAGTTTAGAAGCGACCGAATGCATAGAGAGAGACAGACTATTTGAAATTGGGTCAGACACAAGCAAAAGCGATGAGGCGAGGAATCATCCCGCGTGCATAGAGTCGAGTGTTTTCGTATCACGAATATAACAATAACATAATAGAACGCCCGAAGCTGTAAATTCGAACACAAGTGGATCTCTGTGCCCACCACCGGGATTACAGAAACAATATTGTGCAACCGTCGAATAATAGACTTCACAAGCGATTCTACGTGTTGGCACAAGTAAAATAGATCTTACAACGAAAATAAACCCGTGCGTTGTCCAATATGGAAGCGTACTCGTACGTGAAGCTGTGAATATTCTCACATCTTTTTCGCTCTTGGTGGATATGCTGAGAATGCGCTGAAGAACAGGACCCATTATTCCGACGGAGAACCACCTCTTTTCCCCAAACGGGCTTCAACAGCATATAGTTAATAAAATATTAATAAGTTATACAAAAACATAAAAGTTAATTAATGTGGCACTACATACAACACTGTCAGTTCCACACGCGAAGAAGGAGGAGCGTTCGAATATTCGACCCGCTTTTCCAAGACTAAGCGCGAAGACATAGTCAATGGAATTCACGGCCGGAATTCTCCGGCCGGAGTTGAATGGTCTCTCCGGCGCGGCGGCGCTGCAATGGCACACTTGAACTTATAAGTTGGGACGCGAATCGGTATACCGATTCACGTCCCATACCACCGGCCGGAAAATTAGATCGGAAATTCCGTCGGTGTGTCTTCAGAATACCCGATATATCTGGCGCCGCGCCGGCGCGGCGGTTGAAGGTGTTCGATTTGATAACATTTGCCGGCCCACCACCGCACGCCGCAAGGTGATAATGAAATAAACCGTTGGCGGAAGTGAGACCGGAAGCACATCACGCCCCGCGGCTGATGCGCCGCCGCCGTTGCGCCGCCCTCACACTTTCGCGCAGTTGACACGAAAGCGACGAGACGGTGCCTGTGCCTGTCTCGGTTATGATCGCACGTGTCAGCTGTGCACTCCATCCAGCGTGTGGGCGGACCGTCCGCCTCCGCCCCGGTCCGCCGCCGTCTTTATAATTTCAGCTTTTTAAGCATCTGCTCTTTGCATTCTAGCTTTTGGCATTTCAGCTCGGGGTAGCGAGACATCTTCTGCCATTCCAACGGCTCCGGACCATCTGACCACCAAATCTTACCACTGGTGGTCAGTTTGCACTCCAATTTCTCAGCTGACTACCAGTGGCCAAATGACACAATGGTATTTCCATACCACCACCAGTGGTGAAAATTATCCCATTTCCCCACTGGTGATGAAATGAACCATGAACCTGTGGTAGAATTAAAGGAAAATAACATCACTATCGGCCACTGTCTGGAGCTAGTAAGCCCATTTGCTTACTAAAGCCGAACGGAATTACATTTTACCATTAATTTTTAAATAATAAAAATAGATACGAGTATGTAAGTGTACCAACAAATAGATATGTAGTAAGTTTACAAAAAAGTGTAGAATTTTTAAGAGCATAACGAAGAGCTTGTTTGTTTTTTAGTTCATAAGTAAGCTGTAAAGTTTTGTTTTAAGTATAAAGAAAAATTAGACTTATTTCAGAGATATTCAAATGTTTTATTTAAAACGCGTCAATTGCTGGTAACCGTTCAATAAGTATACATGTTTTTTTTTTATTTTGTGCTATTGTAACTAAGTGGATGATATGGGAATACTATTGTGTTATTTGGTGACTGGTAGGTAGTCAATTAAGTCAATTGATGAATTATAGTGCGAGACCACTGGTGGTGAGATTTAGTGGTCAAATGGTCTGAAGGGGCAATTTGCCACCGGTGGCAAGTTGACACGAAAAAAATCCCATCTGTCTACTGGAGGTCACTTGGGAGAATTTGTTTCCAATTTCACCACCAGTGATGAAGTGGGAAATATTTCGTCTCAACTGACCACCAGTGGTGAGATTTGGTAGTCAGATGGTCCGGAGCCATTCCAACTGCGTAATGCGTATCTCATACTAGATTGGCGTTGGATTCACAGTGGAAGTTACAGCTGCTCCAGATTATTCTCCTTTTCGTTAATTATCGTTGACGAGAATTCGGATTCTTCATAATTTACCTCTCTCAGAAAAGTATATTGTTATAAATCTATAAACATTTAAATACTCTTTAGGATAATGCCAATAATTTCCATTACATATTAACGTCTGCACTATTCTCAACTTGACCAGAAGGTCAAAAGTTAATGACATGGTTCACTTAAAGAGTCGACTGAGAATGTGCTGGTCTCTTTAAAACCCAAATGGTGTCTCCGTTTGATGACGTTCGATGAGTGCAAGCGTCGATTTTCAATTCGACAGGGCTGCCTTCCAGCGACGAAAGTGAGAAAAAAGGCGACTTCCTGTGTATGGACTCCTCTCTCACGGAGTTCTCGCTTCACTGAACACAACCGCAGGGCGACATCAACTTGGCGCTCTTCGCGTTTTAGCTCGTACGAGTATGCACGAACTGTTCGCATTGTGCGCAGTAGAATATGTGATTTCTCCATGACGCAGTGCAAGTTGCAACTAAGTAATGTCGGAGAAGAATGCAATTATTGATGAATATATTAAGTGGAGATCCACCTGTAGATCGTTAACTCGGTTAACAGTTTAATGTGTTCTATTATATGTTTTGAATGTAGCTTAACGGTTTACTTTACACTCCTCTTTGCTCTTTATCGCAAAGTCGTAATATATTATATACCTACCCACTGTAATACACTGTAATATACATAATCTATATAATTTTTCAATCAACATCTTCCATATGTATGACTGTCTCGCTGCTGATCGTGCGCTTCGGCGTTGTTCTTAGGCAGTAAGTTTATTGTAGACTTCCATGATGACGAATTGGCTCGCGGTGTCAGGAGCATTCGTAATGCTAGCGTATAGGTTCCCTAATGACAATGATTTCCTTAAATTTTGAGGAATCATTGGCGCACTCGTTAGGTACTTAATTTTAAATCAGCATTCAACTCAAGTATGTAACATAAAAACGGTACGTAACATAAAGGCATATATTAGGCAGCAAGCATTAAATATTATCACTTACGAATAGTCGTCTAATAAAATGAAGTTTAGAATATGATCGGCATTGGTCAAATTGACTTTAGTTTGAGCAAACAGCTTCGGAATTAATCGAAGCTCAGTTTCAAACACATGCAAATCGACATGTCCAACACGTATTCACACGCTCGTCGATTAGCAATTTCAAGTGGCGGATCGACCTCTGTAGCGAGGGCTGGGGTTTATAACCTAGTCGGTCGTCGGTATACGAGTGTATAATACACATGCTATACTACAAAATATGTACAACTCATTGTTCTGGTGCAGGAAATGTTTTTAAGGAACTACGTAAAATGCGCAATTGAAGGGTTGAAATTCTATAGGGTCTAAGTGCCAAAAAATCGCAAAGCGATATTTTTACGGAAATACAATCAATGTGCCAAGGCTAATAAATAACATACAAAAGAGTCTAAGTGCCTAGCTCCGCCCTCCTACTACACAGACGCCGTTAAAGCAAGGACCGGTCTATGTGCCACTATGCGTGTATTTTTCAGTTTTTTTTGTTATATCTCGGCTTTAACTTTTAGGCACATAGACCCTATAGAATTTCAACCCTTCAATTGTTTGTGTGTATCTCTCTAAACTTGGAGACAACTATGAGAAAGGTCAACGCCTCACTAGTGGGATAACAAATTAAATTGCAATTTTTTTTGTTTTCATTATTGTTAGACAGTGGAGGAAGAGGAATGATGTGGTTAGTTAGTCAGATAGGAGAGGTCGTCATCATTGCGTGATAATAAAATACACCCTTCCACATATTACGTTCAAAATCGGCACGACCTGCGATTCCTGCAACCATATTTAGTGGTACAGAAAAGCAGCCACGGGGAAAACTTAAGAGGAAACTAGACAGCAGATGGTGTATTTCGCTATTAGTTAACGGCACACTGTGCCGACAGCCAGGCTTAGCTACAATATCCGTACGCTTTACGTCACATACAAAAACCGGCCAAGTGCTAGTCGGCCTAACGCACTGAGATTTCCGCACCACAAAAAAAACGTTTCTAACCATATTCTGTGAAAATTTCAACCCGCTAGCTATTACGGTTCCAAAGACACAGTCATCGGACGGACGAACAGACAGACATTGTAGGCTTAGTAATAGGTTTCCGTAAGTGGTATCCGTACGCTTTACGTCACATACAAAAACCGGCCAAGTGCGAGTCGCACTAGCGCTCTGAGGTTTCCGCACCACAAAAAAAAACGTTTCTAACCATATTCTGTGAAAATTTCAACCCGCTAGCTATAACGGTTCCAAAGAGACAGTCATCGGACGGACGAACAGACAGACATTGTAGGCTTAGTAATAGGTTTCCGTAAGGGGTATCCGTACGCTTTACGTCACATACAAAAACCGGCCAAGTGCGAGTCGCACTAGCGCACTGAGGTTTCCGCACCACAAAAAAAAACCATTTCTAACCATATTCTGTGAAAATTTCAACCCGCTAGCTATAACGGTTCCAAAGAGACAGTCATCGGACGGACGAACAGACAGACATTGTAGGCTTAGTAATAGGTTTCCGTAAGGGGTATCCGTACGCTTTACGTCACATACAAAAACCGGCCAAGTGCGAGTCGCACTAGCGCACTGAGGTTTCCGCACCACAAAAAAAAACGTTTCTAACCATATTCTGTGAAAATTTCAACCCGCTAGCTATAACGGTTCCAAAGAAACAGTCATCGGACGGACGGACAGACAGACGTTGTATGCATAGTAATAGGTTTCCGTAACGGGTACGGAAACCTAAAAACGTTCAAACAAATTAATATACATAGAAATATCGTAAGGATGGGGAGAGGAGTAGACGACCATGGTGTGCAGGTAAACAGGACCACTCGTGAAGGGTGCGAACGAACGCGAACCCTGGATGTACGAGTAGATAATAGCAAATTAAAGCTGGATTTCATGCTAACGTCTTCAGAATTGTTATGTTTTAGCCGTACGTAGCCACGTTTAAAGAATTTTACTAAAAGGTTGTCCCTATTTCTAATATTGCTCTGCCTTGATCCTTTTACAGTCTTGGTGAGAAGTGGGCAAACATTATATTTAGCTCTGGGCGTAATTTTTTGCTGCCTTACGAGCTTGACTGCACTGAATCTAAAGTGCGTCATTTACGAAGCGCGATGTAAACAGTCGATAAATGACCGACACAAGCTCACTTGGTACCTACGTCCTGGCCCTTAAGAGTCCCGATTTGTGGTCTGTTCTGGAATGAGTTGGGCCTCAACGTCCATGAATGATGCAGTGGGTGGGACGCGCTGATTTCGTCACGGGGGATCGACGCCTGCCTCAGTAGGTCGACAAATTTTAATAAAGTGTGACAGAGTGGGATTATACTCGTAAGTAGTAAGTAATTTGACGCAGGATAAGGAAAGTTTTTTTTTAAATTAAACTGATGAAGTTTTTTTTTAAATGAGACTTTAAATGAAACGGTTGGCTACATCACCTACATTACAACATCCTTTATGTCAGCCCATAACACCTTGGTGAACTAGGTGCCATGTCAGTGATTCCCTTCGGTCGTGCCGGCTACACTGAACTGGACGGAAAACACGAACTATTTACCGTTTCGGCCTCCAACGGAGGCCGAAACGGTAAATAGTTTATTTAGGTTTCCGTACCCCGCCCGGAAGCCTTTTAGCCTACGCCGTGTCTATCTGTTTGTCTGTCTGTCCTACTGATGTATCTTTGGAACCGTAATAGCTAGCCGGTTGAAATGAATGTGTTGTTTAATATGGCGGATATTTTTTTTTTTAATGTAAACCAGCATGGTTGGCTGTGCCGAGAGACCAATGGTGCAGTCGACAAAGCCAAAATTACCTCTCCTCGCGAAACCACGCTCAGTTATGTGATATGTGCCATGCCAGCAGATTTGCGGACTGTTGCTAGGCTGTCTAGCCTGTTAATACGACGCTTGAAGACACCCAGGTTAAAGTATTCAGGAAATACACTCGCCGGAAGACAGTTCCACACTCTAGCGGTGCGACAAAGAAACGATTTAGAGAATCGATTGGTTCTCAAAAGCCCAATGTCAACAACAAAAGGGTGCTGAGTCTCTCTGCGACGAGTCATGCGGAGATAGCACGGGTGGCAGGGAATAAGGGATGCTAGTTCCACAGAGCAGCGTCCGTGATAGTATCTTATAGTATCTATAACGTGATAGTATCTATAACAATAAATCATAAAAAATAAAACCAGTAAAAAATTCACATCGCTACTTGTGACCGGATTTTCAGTAAATCACGAACATAAATGTGCGGAAAGACATACCTATAGTCAATAATCTTAATATTTTATTATTTACTGTGAATGTTTAATATTAATATTAATATTTTTTACTTTTCGCTTTTGACAATTTTTATTTAATTTGACAACTGATATGATGATTTTTTTGTATATTTGACATTAGTAATGTAATTATTGTTGTAAGTTTAGTTTTAAGTAGCTAATAAGATATTGTAGTGTAAATTTACTGTTCGCTTCAAACCACAGTATTATTGAAACATTTATATTCATTTTTGTATGAACGATGGCAATTTTTTTCTCAATGCACAATACCACAATATAACATTATTTTTAAATACACTATGACTTGTCCGAGTGTGCACAGACACCTAATGGATACATTATAAATAAATAAATAAAATAAAAAGTGTATAATAAAATGTCCTACATGCATGCCACAAACCAGCGCCAAATTTAAAGTAAAATTCAATAAAGGGCTCAGTGAGACAGCCGACCGTATACTTAGTTGCACTGCACTATTTCCGTCGACCGGTCGTACGTACTTATCTACATAATATATCCCCTTGCTTGAGCGAAGCGAACGTAGATATTCGTAGGTACGTATATCGACCCAGATCGTAGGTGATCCGGAGGATTGGGGGTGGGGAGAAACAGGTATCGGGTAAGTCAACTTCCGCTCAAAACCCCGCCGTGTTGGTGACGCCACTCTGCCACGTTATCCCATGCCATGCCACGCCATGTCACTTGTCCCTTCGAACCCGCCACGTGTAAATATAATGTAATTAACTTTGGTGCCTTTTATTAATTGAAGACATCAGGTGACAAAGGGGCTTTGTAACAAAAAAAAAGCTGAGAAAAATTAGGTCAAAGTTTATGGCTCAACTTTTTTAATTTAGGACTTTTGAATTGATTTTTTTTCAATTCCTGATGATAACTAACTGACTAAGTTTACTTTGTATATACATGAAAAGCGTACAAAACCATGCATTATGTTTTTTTTTGCTTTGTGGATGAAGGTGTTTTGTACCACATAGCTCCTTCATCATGAACAAAAAATTCAATTTATGAGATGATCTTTGGAGATGATAAAACTGGAATAAGGTGTTATATGACCATGACTCCTTCCACGGAAAAACCTACAATTTAGTGTACATAACACCTTCACCACTTGAATAACTCCTATTTCCGTCGTGATTTCGGATTTTCTGTCAGTGCCACTTGATTACTCGGCACATAACACCTTCATTTACGGTAAAAAATGCATTTCAAAAAAATTTTTACATAGTAGGTACCTTCGTCCACTCACGTCTTCAATTAGTTTAGGTTCGAAATGAAATGATATAAAATGATGGCTCGACTCGATAAAAACACAAGGGTTTGTTGTACAGAGTTTCATATTTTAATAGACTTAATTAATAAAAAGCCTTTAAAGAGGAGTGCCGAATAAATAAATAAGCATAATATTAATCATAAGTACATTTAAGGAAGGTACCTTTAACAATAAGGCTCGTTCAAGATGGGCATTAATAGGCACCTGTCAGGCCGGCGTGGCATTCACAACTCCTGCATAAAACCGAATTTCCATGGGCGTTGTTAGACACCTTATGGGTGGTTGGTGCCACAAACCTACATATGTATAGCCGTACAAACTTATATAAAGGTAACTTATATAAAAGTATAAACAGAACATGAAATAGTTTGTTTTACAAAGAACATAATCTTTTCATAAATGTATTGTATAAACTAGCTTTTGCCTGCGGCTTCGCTCGCGTAAAATTCGTATTTAAAAAGAAGAAAGTAAGTAAGCCCGCGACCGTACCTTTATTTCGGCGTGCGGGACAATTACAATTTTTATTTAGCTTATCCTGTGTCCCGTCCCGTATATTTTAATGTGCGTCTACTAAGTTTCATCGATTTCGGGTGATCGGTTTAAGAGTTATGGAGGAACATACATACATACATACATACAGAAAAAAATTCAAAAAATTGTCACTTTAATTTTATTATCATACATAGAGTCTACAAACGCAGTATCTCGTAAAACAAAGTAATTTACTCCATGACCATCCGTTACAGATTTATTATTAGTATTGATTAAGTTGATAGGTACTCGAGTTGATAGAAATGTTTACGAACTGATATTGAAAATATGTCTAATTTTCACACGTCTTAGCTGAATTCGATGTTGCATGCCCCATATTACACTACAGGACGGTTAGATTCTGAAAAGACAAATTTTACATAACTCTCATTATGAGGTAGGTACCTATTTAGTTAAAAAAATGAGCCTGTGCTATTATTTTGCTATATAGTAGAAATGTCAATAAACACAGGCAGTAGAGCAGTGACACAGCTAGCTTACTACTCGCCATATCCTGTATTTTCAATGAACTAGTGGCACCGAAGTAGACTTCGCTTTGACAAACTCTCTATTACTGCATATTAACGTAAATGTAACTGGTGAAACGCCTGCATGAGCCGCCACAAAGCTGATCGATCACTAAATAACAATTCATTATGTGGATTTAGAAAAGTCACACTCGATTCACGTTTGACATGAACTGCCATGTTCAGCAAAAGGGTTTTAATTGTAGTAAGTATGCTGAAGGTCTTAATGAACCGCTGATCCCTGTTTTTAACCGACTTCAAAAAAGGAGGAGGTTCTATGTTCGGCTGTATGTATTTTTTTTTATGCATGTTCAGCAATATCTTCCCCAATTGTGAACCGATTTCGATGATTCTTTTTGTGTTCGGTTCAGTCTAGCTCCAAGGTGGTCCCATTTTTTTTTTGTCAAGATCAGATTGTAAAGCGGGGCGGAATCGCGAGGCCGAAGGCCGAGCGATTCCGCCGAGTACATTAATAGCAAATAAAAATTACTAAAAAAACTGTGAAATAAAAAACTATTTAAAAAAATATAAAAACCGCCTTCAAAAATGTATGATATAAAAAAATAAAAATCGAACCCTAGAGTTGAAGGCGGTGGTGCTAAAGCAAGCAAAAATAACCGACCGCCTTTAACTCTAGGGTTTCATTTTTATATTTTTATTTCATACATTTTTGAAGGCGGTTTTAATATTTTTTCAAATAGTTTTTTATTAATGACAAGTTGTGCCCGCGGCTCCGCTCACAGCAAAGCCGGTCAAAACAAACTCTATGTAAATCGGCGTAATTGTTTTCGCGTAGGTAAATCACATGAAAGCTAACCGAATTCCTAATCCGACTGCGTTCACTCAAGGAAATGGCTACGGAACTCTGCGTGTTAAGTAACAGACTTTTGTATTGTCGTTATGACTAAAACTAAATGTAATGATTTATCGATCCGGCTGCGGCGAAGCCAAAAATGCTTATGCTTTTGGCAGTCTACTTACGTATTTTCAAATTCAAACCAGAATTCACGCCTATAAAACGTGCACGGGCAATCCTAAACGGTCAGAGCTGAACAGATCCAAATCAGCGGCCGCGCCGCGCCGCCGCCGCCGCCGCCGCCGCCGCCGCCGCGGCGTGGATGCGAGGCGTAGAAAGTTAGGTCACGCCGGAAGTGCGCTTCCGTAATTCAAGCTAATTAGCCTGATGGACACGACTATGATGGCTACATACAGTTCCTATACGTGTGGCCGACCGGCCGACAGGCCTACAAGGTATATAGGTGAGACCGCAACATATTGATGACTTATTAATTTGTGTAATATTAAAAAAAAATCATACATACCTACACATACAGGACATCATCATCATAAGAACGTGTCGGTCTACTACTGGACATAGGCCTCGCCACCACACGCGGTCTTCCGATCTCCTCATGCGTCCATTCCCCGGGTACGTTTTTAGGTGGCATGTCAATCTAGCCGGCCGTTTCCTTGTATGTGGCCTCCATTCGAGCACCCATCTACCCCAGCTGTTGTCAGATCCGCGACAGATGTGCCCAACCCACTGCCACTTCCACTACCTTAGCTCTTTGTCGTATTTCGTCATTACGTACGCATTTACAGGACAGTCCGTGGGCGACTGAGCTTCGCTCGGCGTTTAGCAGATGGCACAATATGACACCTCAATATTCTATGAGATGGCGAAGAGAAAAGAAAAAACATTTTGTGTGAAAACTGATTTTCTCAGAAATGACAAATAACTAGATAACCTTGAAAAATAAAACATTATGTAAATAGAAAATGTCCAAATAGGTTGACAAGTAGAGTAGGAATTATACAATATTATTTAGAAACCAATTTTGAATTTGAATTTTTGAATGTATGTACATAATACGTTATGCATACCCATCCTACCTACTCTACTTGTGGACTCTATCAACACGCTTGTTACGATCCACCTAATGCTAATCACACGACATGCACTTAATATGTTGTGAACGAAGTAATTGTAGCTAATGTATGAAAACAGCTTAAATGGTACCTATAAAGACCCATACACGACCAGTGAGTGGGTCCTCCCGGTTATGACGTACGGGTCTGAAACGTGGACTCTGACGGTCGCTTCCAAAGGTTGAAAGTGGCCCTGCAAGCCATATGCCATGGTGCGTAACGAGAGAATCCGCCGACGACTCACAAAAGTAGTCGATATTGCACATCAGGTGGCTATGCTCAAATGGCAGTGGGCTGGGCGCGTCAGCCGACGATACGACGACCGTTAGAGTAAACGAGTCCTACACTGGCGACCGTGGACAGGAAAACGGAGTGTGGGAAGAGCACCCGCCAGGTGGGACCACAACATCAAGTACGTCGGCGGAAAGCAGTGGTTCCGTACCGCTGAAGGCCGGGAGGACTGGAGGAAAATTGGAGAGGCGTATGTCAAGCAGTGGACGCTTACACGCTGACTGACTGACATGCGCGGTCCGGTCATGTATAATAAGTGCAGGGTTTTGTTAATCCCGAGGAATAGAAGAAAGAAGGAAAGAAATAAAACGAAAACCTTCCCTTATTTATAACCTTACTGGGTGGTAGGGTTAAACCCGCCCGGGTTGGTATCACCGCACTGAATGAAAGGCCGGTTGAAACGGCTATGTAAATAGTTTATGTTTTCCGTCCAGTTCAGTGTAGCCGGCATGACCGAAGAGAAGCACTGATATGGCACCTAGTTCACCAAGGTGTTATGGGCGGACATCACGGATGTAGTAGGTGATGTAGCCAACCATGTCAGTTTCCATAAAAAAAAGTAAGTACCTATTTGTAGATAAATAAATTCTCCAAACTTCATTTCACACAATAATGCTAGAACCTTAGATTATTAATTGGTCTCCGCGCGCTCGGCCAATTAATAATCTAAGGCTAGAACCATAGAGAAATACGTCTATGGCTAGAACAGACAACATACATACAACCCTACAACGCAACGTAGGCGATTACAGAAAGCTCTGTTAGCCTTGATGCAGTTCCCAGATGAGGACTCCAGAAAAATAAATCTTATAAGAATATAGGAAGGACGTAATATTTCCCAAGGCAAAAGATATTATAAGATGCACGTCCGATATTACTGCAGCGTAATTGGATTTCAGAACCTTTAAGCTCATGTCGCTTCCATGCTGTGATACTAATAGTAGATAGGGGTTGCGGATATCTTTTCACATCGAAATTGCATCTTTTGACGTCGGAGTTGTATGCAATTGAAAAAAATAAGAGATTGGAAATGGATTTTATCGACTCGTAACTTTGGAACCATTGATTGACTCCGACCATTAATTTTGATTCCGACGAACTTTAAAAAATATACCTACGCTAACTTTCCGAAATAGTATGTATGCATGGTGTAATTATTTGTGAATAAATTCCTTGAAGAAGGAAGGCTTAAAATGTCAGCACTCTATGTGTTATGCGACTGGTCGGAAACCCTGGTTGACCTTGATACGTCCCGCCATCTTGTACCTCACACGACCTAATGTGTGAAACCGTGCCATACCTACATAATATGTCGGACTTCCATAAAATAAAATATTAGTTTACGTTACTTCGAACCTCGCTTCGAACCCCGACCATGACTTCATTCCTGAGACTCGATTTTTATTAATTTTTTTATTTCTATGTCGTAAGTAAATTTTTGGAGAAAACATGTAACGCATTTAGCGGGCGCCATAGAACTTGAGCACGTTATTTGTACGCAACGAAATCCAATAATTGAGGCCGAGCCCATGGCAATTACGAGTTGTTATCGTACATATCGTACAATCCAGGGAAGTCTCCGGTATGTCACTTACCTTATCGGAGGTGTTATTGGCTGGTCGGAACATGCGCTTCGGCCCCTCCGATGCAGCGAACCATACCGGATTACATAAAAAAAAATTCGATGATCGTCCGAACGCAATATTTATATGACATATTTTAGTGTCCAAATCGTTCGCTAGTGGCGCTGGCATCTTTACTCATACCATAATCTCTCGCCCGAACGATAATTTATTGAACGGACGCTAAAACTCATGCAGACATGCAGGTGGTGTTGTTTTCATCACCGTGAGTTGTGCGTAGACCAAAATATCACTTATCTTTCGCGAAGTGGAATGTGCGGGAGAGCTTCGAAATAATCGTTCTATTTACACGGCGCGTCGTCGTGTCCCAGTGACCCGGGCGCGGCGGCGCGGTGGCGGTGATGCTTCTTTTTCTTCGGGACAGTACAACCTCCGGTGTATCATTAATTAGGGATGAAGTAACAATACTCTATTTTGATCTTGGACCATTCAATAATTAGAATAAGCGTTGATTTTCTCTTAATTATATTTTCTCTTATATAATTCATTCAAAACACAAACAGTAAAATATACCTAAGCATGAGGAAAAGGGAGCCAGCTCAGCTTACGTGCTCCAGCTCTTTGCCATCATGGTAATGTAAATAGGTATTAGGGCGGGCAATGGCAATTTTGGAACGAAGTTCCTTATCGCATAACACTCCACCAGATACTTGGCGGATAAGAGCTAGGCCGAAAAAAAAAGTGTAAGACCGTCGCGCGCGACACTTTTGATGTAGTTGTGTGTTTGTGTGTTTACAAGCGTATGTCTATGTATAGGTAGGTATATTAATGGAGTATAGACGTATTTTTTTGTTTATTTAAATAATCTCAAACGTTGTTGATTTATTTCATTGTGCCTGTTATTTAATACATAATATAATAAATAGCGAAAGGAACTTCGTTCCAACCGGGTGTACCACGACACCTCAGATCAATTAATCGTCTCAAAGAAAACTTAGTATTATGTTTAGGTGAATGGCATGAAGTGGCATGTAAATATTAAAAATATACACCTATACGATATCAATGCCTATACGTATTAAAATTTTCCGAAAGAGTATGCATTATTCTGTCTTATACACTTGTATAGCCACTCTATTTTTGCTTTTGGTACTCATCATGTTTGGCAGAAAAACATCAATAACATACTTAAATCGGGATTTGCTATAATATAGCAAATCCCTATTCATATTATGATTTTCAATCGCTAGGATGCTGGACGCGGTACTATGCGAAACAGGGAGGTAAGACGAGTCATGCGTGTACAAGAAAGAGATAGATCACATCGAGTGTAATTATTATTGAAATTGAAATCGCGTCCACTGATTTCGTACCACACTGATTTAAGTTTGTAAATCTCTGTGCCTCCCATTTAGATATCCTGAATCATCGTATAATAGTTTTATACATCAACTCTTGATGTAGGTACCTATCTACGATATACAGATTTGATCCGAATAAAATTTGATATTAATTTCATTAGTTACATATTTAGTTTCTTAGTTTCAGTTTTGATTCAACTAGGGACAAGCACGAACTTAAGAGCATAATTTTTTGACATTTAAAAACATATGAAGATTTTTGGGTCTAGAGTGAATTGCGATGTGGCATAACGTCAATGTTGATCATAATAAAGTATAAGCACATTGCACAGTAGGTACCTATATCGAAAAAATTACAGCTTTGTTTTATAGAATTGTTTATTTGTTTATTTACCTTAACTAGTAAGAATGGACAAGTCAACTGGCCTGCACCCAATTAAATTTTCCCTGAATGAATAATTCTACGCATTGCATAATACTCGGTCATCATAATGAAACTAGTCGATCGGTCAACGCACCTCACCTATGTGAAATAATTAACGAGTTTTTCGAGGTTTCGAATAGTTTTTTTTGTTGTTGTTTACGACGAAAAGGAATGCCTACGCAGAAAATGCCGTAAAATTGGGTGAAAAAAAAATATTTTTTCGAATTAATTTCGGGAAATGGAGGACGTTCTCAACTCGTAGACTCGTTTTTTTTATTAGAAAGGGTGTCCCATAGGGGTGGTCCCATATAAATTGGTCAAGTTCTGATGATTAGGATCCATGAAAAATAAAAAAAATACTCTTAAATTTACATAAGCATGTGGGTTAATATTCTATACCACCCCAACCGATTTCGATGATTCATTTATTTTGGAAAGGAGGTTCAGGGGTTGGAGCCGGTTTTTAACCCCCGACGCAAAAGGAGGGGTGTTATAAGTTTGACGCCTCCGTCTGTCTGTGTGTCTGTATGTATGTCTGTCTGTGTGTCTGTTTGTGGTATCGTAGCTCCCAAACGGATGGACCGATTTGGTTTCAAGTATCACTGCGTTTTTGGTTTCAAGTAAGCATGACTGCATGAAAGAGAAATTTTTTGTAGCCTGCATGACTGCATGAAAGGGAATTTTTTTTAGTGCTATAGAATCAATCCGGAAAATGTGTTTCTTCGTTATGGAACCCTAAAGATAAGTGGGTGAATACTGAATATCGGCAGATCAATATTGCCGCCCGCCGCGCCGCTGCATTGTGTCGACTTTCCCGTACCTACCTCCGTCCACCGCTGAATACTCTCACGCACGCTCGCCGATTTCGTTGCGAATGCCGATAATGTTGCAGCGAGAGTGATATTCTCTATTGATTGTAGCGAGCGATAGTAGTGAGAGTTGTAGCTCTTTGTTTAAGAGATATAGGCAGGTGTAAAACCTGGAACGATTTGCTCTCCGGAATGAATACATACAACACGCTGTAACCAGCCCATCGGGGCAGAGTAGTCGGTGTTGTGCTGCAAGGACTCTAATAAATTACAGCACACAAAATCGACCACCACCGTTTCACAAAGTATTCGGGCAAGTTAACTATCAAGCAGCAAGTAGGTAAGGAACGAAGACCCACCTGCTACATAATTGTGAGTGTGACTGTGAAAGCGCCGCTGTGCTAAGAAAATTCACACGTTCAAAAATAAAAGAAAATTCACGTTTGATGAACTATCGTAGCTCTTACTGGACACTTAACCGATACTTTTAAAGTAAAAATAAAAATTAAATTTTAGAGAAAACAAAATTTTGATTATATTTTACTGCATGTCGTCTCAAATCAAACGGCTGGTGGTTCATACAACAAACCGACGTCAAGTGATTTTCACATCATTACATACAATGTATGTATGTAAAGATAATTTACCATAATAATGTATACTAAACACTAGTTAATACCTAACTAATCATAATAAAAATAATTTACTTACCTTATTGGCGACATCACTTATGCCAAGACAAGAATAAATAACGTAATAGAGCCTACTGTTAAAATTATGTACTAGGACTACAACAATCTACAAAAGTGCATAGTGCTGTATATTATGTTCGGTGATGCAGTTGAGTAGAGAGAGAAGAGAGAGAGAGAGAGAGAGAGAGAGCAAGCAGCCACTTAGAGAAGCAAAATTACAGAGCGGAGTCAACCGTCGCGAGACGTCATTTATCGCCGCGAAATTGCCATCATCGTTGCGGCCAAAGCACTGGCAGAGCGTCAAATGGACAGTAAACCTTCAAATTGTCGCTGGCACGCCACCTCACTGGGCGTGGTTTCGCGAGGAACGTGCGTGGTTCGCATGTTATTATTGCCTGTGTGTTATTGTCTTAAAAAAAACCGATGTTTTTTTTTCAGTTTTCAGTCTCCCCTACTAATTTTCACTTTTCAGTGTTCGATACCAAAATTGAAAAACAAATGAAACATTTATGGCCCTTCTGTCCGTCCGTCCGTCTGTCCGTCTAGCATGACATTCCGGAACCAAACGGTACAAGCTGGGTACAAGCTATATACTTAAAACTACTGTTGGCGGTTTAGATACGGTTAAATAATTAATATAGTCTTATCGAAGTGGATTGGCCAGAAAACGAACATTCATTTCGATTTGCGAAAAGCGCGACTCGCATTTGACCGCTTTTTATTAGGGTTCCATAGCCAGCGACGCTGGCAGGGACCCTTATAAAATCGGGTCTGTCCGTCCGTCGCTCTGTCACAGCCTCCTAAACGGTTCGAAACTTGGAATGTTTATAAATTCCCAGGAGGTAACAAACTTTAATTTATAAACAATATCAGAGGTAGGTACATCGATGAGAAAATCTTTCAAAGCCTAGATTAGGTAATACTATTTTTGGATAAAATAATATGTCTAAATGCATAAAAAGTTATAATAATAAGTGTGTATCTACCATTTTGTTCTGTTCGAAGCTATTATTCCAAAACGTAAGACTCAATAAATCTAAAAAAATATTGTCCTTATGGCATGAAAATTATCCGAGTATTATGAATTTATGAAGAAGACACTTTATATATTTTTTTTTATAGACAGCCGGCGCGGGTGTCTGTGACCAATACTTCAACGGAAGATCAGACACAGCCAATAACACCATTCCTCGCGAAACCACGCTCAGAGAGGCGCCATGCCGGCTATGAGGCGGCCTTTTGAAGATTCCCAGGTGGTGGGGAACACACTCACCGGAAGACCGTTCCATATTTTCGCCGTTCGACACAGGAACGATTTCGAAAAACGATGTGTCCTTAGTAGTTGGGTGTCAACAACATATGGATGTTCCGAGCGAGTCCGGCGGGTGTGGCGGAGACGGATGGGGGCTGGAGGGATGAGGGAAGCCAATTCATCAGAGCAACGTCCATGGTAGTACCTATAGAACAGGCTAAGAGAACCGATTGTTCGCCTGTGGCCCAATGATTCAAGTCCCTCCGTGAGCTTGGGATAACCAATTAGACGGATAGCGCGGCGCTGGATAGAGTCCAAGGACGCCAATAAGTAAAGAGGGCATCCGCCCCACAGATGACTACAGTACTCCATCACCGGGCGAACTTGCGCATTATATAGCATAAGGAGCTGCGCCGGTGAGAAGAACCGTCTGCTGCGGTAGAGGACGCCTAATTTCCTAGAGGCAAGTGTCGCTTTGGACTCTATGAAACCCCTAAAACCCACATACTTGGTCAATTCCACGCCCAGGAGGTCCAATTTGTCATTGTTAGGTATGGCCGTACCCTGGAACGTAGCTTGGAAGGGAAACCGGTCGGCCTTGGTAGAGAAGGCGCACGCTTGAGTTTTGCTGACGTTGAAATCGACAAGGTTCTCGCGGCCCCAGAACCTTCACGAGAACACTGTCGACTCTATTAACTGTTTGACGTCGAGCATCATCAATGCGCACCTCTCTAGCCACAGTCTCTAGCAGTCCAGTCTTTAGCGTAACCCTCGTCGGTGGATATAATATATCTTCACGGTACGGTTAAGGTAATAGAGAAAAAAGAGAAAATATAGTGTTGTACGGGCGGCGCGGGCGCGCGGTGCGGTGCGGTGCGACACGTGTGCGGAGATACCAGGCTTTGCCTAGCTGGTTGGACGCCAATTTGTTATATTATTATAATTTGTATTTATATTTGTAATATTTATATTTGTATAATTTGGATTAATACAAAGATACAAAAATAAATAAATACAAAAAACCGGCCAAGTACGAGTCGAACTCGCGCACCGAGGGTTCCGTATCGCGATGTTATGGTCCACGCCATGTATGGCGTGTGGAATTTATGAAATGCTTCATATTAGTTAAAATTCATGATTAGTTAAAATGCTTCATACTCTTTTCGGTAGATGGCGTGCACACACTTTTTAATTTCTTCTATGGGAACCCTCGTGAATTTGTTACTTTTTCTAATTTTTCTTATTTGTTGTTATATCGGCCATAATAATAACACATATTCTGTGAAAATTTCAACGGGCTTACCTATTACGGTTCAAGAGATACAGCCCTCGGACAGACAGACTGACGGGCGGACAGACAGACATACGGCGTAAGCTTAGTAATAGGGTCCCGTACCGGATACGGAACCCTAAAAATACAAAATCTCTACCTGAACGCAAGTTCAACAACTTTGTAATGTTTGGTGTTCTCCTTTTCCACCGTGCAGCAAGCTTATTGCAGAATGCAATTGTTTTCAGTCTATTTTGTTAACATTTGTACATAATTATATGTAATAATCAAATTAGCATGCAACTATCATATGGAACTTCCATTATCCATAATATAAATTATGTATACTGCGAGACATAAACCGTAAAAAAAAGTATTAGCATTACATTATCCTACATACATAGCTACAAAGATTTGTTGCAATTTTGATAGTGACGATCATGCATGATACTTTACACCCAACTCATACGTACCACAGTCGTGTAGCTCCAGCAAAACAAAACAACAACCTCTTCACCCATTGGCTAAAATCGACAAGTAACACATCGACATGAAGCAAAAAAAAAACATTAAAAATACCAATAGCGGAGCTGCCGACAAACTCTCTACGTGACTCAATCTGTACAAGGTTATTGGCGGCGACAGTAGGTACGAGTATTGTGACGTGCTTAGACACATACAAGTTCATTCAAATAAATAATGTTCAGAAATAATAATAAAGAAAATCTTTATTGAGCACCTAATTACTAAATAAGTTGGCATAATTTGTTTATTTATTTATTTATATTTATTTATTAACAGGCTAAGGGCCGATTTAACCAGTCTCGGTTAACATTTAACTCTCAGTTAAAGTGACGTTTCTCATACAGTTGACAGGAGGAGTTGCCGAATAACTACCAATAACAATCTAATCCCTATTTCGCAACACCGATGCTCTAGTCTAGCTAGTGGTCGGTGCCCTCTTAGTACCTAATTCGTTCGTAGGCGACAAGCGATCAGAAATACAATACAATAAGCCACTCACTATGCTGCTTCTACACTCTTGAGTTCTAGATATACGAATCTCAGAGTGCTGTACTCAGAGATGCGAATATAGCTAACAGGCGTGGGGAAAATCGCAAGAGCCTGCATGAAATAAGTTTCATCAAGAACATAGAGAAACTATCAGATCGCGGTGCAATTAGTACCTATAACTATAACCGAGACTATAACTGTATATTTTGATCTGGCCAAGTGCATGTAATGTAATTAAGAAAATAAATAAAACGTAGATAGTTCTTTTATCCGTTATAGCGACATTTATTAGATTACCTATGTAACTTTCAATCACGTGAATTGACGAATAAATAAATAAATAATAAAGAACGAAATCATCTTTGAGCATTAATTAAGAACCTAGTAAGAGGGGAAGAGGCGACAGACGTGTGCCGGGCGGGATCGTGTCACGTGGAGATCCGTTGTCTCTGCCTAGCCCATCAGGAAACAGGCGTGACGCTATGTATGTATTGAATTTCATCGTTACCTTGTTAGCGAGATCGATAAATACAATTAAGTCTACATTGAAACGTAATCCAACATTACGGTAAGGAATTACGATAGCTATTCGTGCATCGCTCGCTGGCGTACATACTCACGTAGCACCTTATTTCCGGAAAGAAAAATAGACGCATTCGCTCCAAGGCAATTATTTATTAAAGCAGGCCGCACTTTTTATAGAAGCACTCAGCGGGCATCTCAATTAAACTGCTTACCTATTATTGAACCACATTCGAATTGCTGTTGGAAAATATCCCTTAAGATAGCAAACTTAAGAACGAAACCAAACCAAAATACTGACGAAGTTGAAGTGATAGTGATTCAATAATAAGTTGGTACTTATTTAGGTAACGGGTGGGGCAGCATAATTTCCTTTTGTTTTTTTTTTTCAAAATAAATTGAAACTCATTTTATGAAGCATGTGCATATTATGTTTTTAATATATTTTTTTTATAATTAGGTACACATCTAAAGTTTGATTTTACATGGTTTTAAAAATCATATTCTGTAGGTGACGCCCCCCATTGTCAATACACTGGATAAACTGAATTCTGGCGTTTGCCATTAGATACTCTTCCCAGAATAGCGACGGGTATTTTGTCCGTTTCTTCCCGAATGTTGGCCTTCAGGTCTTCTAGTCTAGGGTCCTTCCTTATATGGTTAAGTAAACGTATGTAAACGCAAGATTTCAAATAACGCCTCAAAAAGAAATCGTAAGGGGCCAAATCGCAGGAGCGCGCTGGCCACTCCAATGTGATATGACTCGTGTATTGGCTGGTCAGAGCATGTGCTTTGACCCCTCGGACTCAGCCACCCATACCGCATTAAAAAAAAATATAAATAAACATAAAAACATTTCTGCGCCATACAATGAGATATTTACAAAAAAAAGGAAGTTATACTGCCGCACCCGTTATATAGGTACAAGAAAATATGCAGATACGAGTATATATGATGCTTACAATGATACAATAAATAACATTTAGTAACATTTTATAATTATTGCATTAAAGGTCTATGTTTGGAGACGTACAGTAATGAACATTCATTCATTCATTTGTGTTCATACACGCAGATTAGGCTTAGCCTTTTACTGCTTACTCTCTCATTCATCAACAATTGCTCTCTCTCAATTGTACATCTCTTTTTTACTTTGTCGGCTTTGACCATTAGTGATTTATGCTAACCCCTAATGGCAAAAGTCGAGCTGATCGCCTTTAGCCGTTCTCGGGATTTTTATTACCCGCAAGCGGGTGACCCGATCTTCGTTTCCGTCCCCACCGCGGGGAGGCGGCGATCATCTACGACCTTTCTCTAATAACTTCCGCACAAAAAGCTCGGAAACCCTCTACAACTCGATCATCTAGAAATAGATCTTTGCTTATGGGCCAGACCAACCCAGCATTTTGGACCACGCTCTCGAGTGCTCCCCTTGCATTATCGCTCAGAGAACACTCAAAGAGAACGTGGTCTACCGAATCGATCGGTTCCCCGCACTCGCATATGCTATTATCTATGATGCCGAATCTAAAGAAGTATTTTCCGAACTTCCCATGTCCAGTCAGGAACTGGACCAGCTCGTGATTCACTCTAAATACTTTCTTTCCTCTCATTTTTACGATAACTCTCGGTATGAACTCTCGCGTGAGATGACCTTTCTCACATTTGGCCCATTCGTCCTGCCAAATTTCCACGCTACGCTCTTTAAATTTCCTCTTAATTGTCATGGGCAAATCATCCGTACCAATCTCTATGTCCCTATATCGCTCGTATCGTTCACAAATTCCGCTTTTGCGGCTGAACATGCTCACCCTTTCCTGTATTAGGATATCAATGGGGAGCACACAAGCGATAGCGAATACCGCTTCTGTAGAGACCGTACGGTACGCCCTTATGACTCTTAAGAGGATAGAGCGCTGTGCGCTTCTAATTTGCCTAATATGTCGGCAATTAAGCCTACGTGACCAACTGGCCGACGCATAGGTCAAGACTGCCTCCACCACACCTCTATAGATAATGGTTAAGGCTTTTTGTCTAAGACCCCAGGTCGCGCTCGCCACTTTGGCCAGAGCATGAAACAGTTTTTTGGACTTTTCGCAGATCATAGTCACGTGAGAGCCCACACCGAGTTTCTCGTCTAGCATGACCCCAAGGTATTTAAAACTTTTGACCATAGTGAGGCTACGCCCGTCCAGTTTAACGGTGGGCGGCCTGTTTGTGTCTAGTTTACCCTTTAAGAGCATCATTACAGTTTTACTAGTCGAGAGCGTCATCTTTACACTTTTGCACCAATCATTCATTCGATCGATCGCATTCTGAGCTTTTTGCTCCAGTTCCTTCCTGGAATCACCATGTATAATAATGACCTTATCATCTGCGTACGAAATCTCGTCTACTTCGCGATCGATACTACCATCGAAAACGATGTTCCATATGGTAGGACCAAAGACGGATCCCTGCGGACAGCCTTTAGTCACCAGTTTCGCCACAGACCCGTACTTCGAACATACAGTGGCCTTTCGGCCACTGAAATAATCCTTCACGAGCCTATAGGCGTTACCGGGACAATCAAGCTTACGCAATGAATCCATAACACTGGGCCACCATAGGTTATCGAACGCCCCCGATATGTCAACAAATATGCCAAGAACATATTTGCTGCTCGAGTTTTCGACTCGATTATACAGTTCGACCGTGGCATCCTCCGTTGATACCCTCGGCCGAAACCCATACTGGTTCGATGATAGGCGGTCATCGAACTTACATAGGACCTTATTGACCAGTACCTTCTCAAAAATCTTTCCTAATACAGGTAAAAGCATAATTGGTCGGTACGATTTTGGGTCGCTAAGGTCCCTCTCTCCCCCTTTCGCTATAATAACAACCGAACTCTCCTTCCAGGACTTTGGATACTCTCCTTTATCGAGGCAGTCATTGAACAAATCAACGACTGCCTCTCCTACCACCGGCCAGGCCTTGGTGATTATTTCACCGTTTAGGTTGTCAAGGCCGGGCGCTTTGCCCGCCTTGATTGACCTGATAGCCAACTCCACATCGATCCCTCGGATCGGCTCAGCATCACCTACTGGTGACACATAATCATTAATACGGTCTCTCAGATCTTTTTGCTGAGCCGTATCTTTTTCGGGATCGTCATCCGGAAGCAGCCGGTCCAATAGGAGCCGAGAAGTTTCCTCCCAGTTGTCCGTCGTTACACCTTCGTAAGAAAGTGAACTTAAAATAGCGGACTTTCCGAGTTTATCGGCCTGATATTTATATACTAGACCCCATGGGTCATCGTTACCGTGCTCAGTTACGAATTTTTCAAAGCTACATTGTTTGGCGTGACTGATCGAGTCGAAGTAGTCATTTCTGACATTCGTATACTCCTCTCGCAGTCTTTCCCTATCGGACCTATCTGTTGCCAGATAGATCTTTCGGATCGCCATAAAATTCGCTTTTTTATCTTATTTATCATTTTTTTATCGGCTAACTCTGCATTCCACCAGACTCTGCATTCCACCAGACGTAATGAACAGTTGGAAGTACATATAACACAACCACACTAAAATCGACTTGGCCTTGACCGATCGCAGACCGGCGGCGCGGCGCAGCGGCGGCCGCCGCTCGCTTGTAAACTTTTGTTCTGCATAGCAGAATTTGCAATACAGAGAAAAACTTGACAACAAATTATTTCTTGCACTGCTTACTGGCTGCGTTTTGTTATCGGTCAAAAAAGCCGCCTCGGTACTGAAACAGCTCCGTGTTTAAGGCATAGCCAATAGTAGGAATGCAGATTTGGTCTATTCAGAATGCAGAAGAGATTAGGGAGGCGGACGGAAAGGTTAAAAACACTGAAGCGGCGCGGCGGCGGGACGATTCCCGCGTTTTCGCGATGGCGGGTAAATCAAACTGTGCGCCACTGCACATAAATATTATAAGTTTGAAAAAACTAAACTACGACTGTACGACACACACAAGACGAACATTCGAGTACAAACTACGATATCTCCCTGAAACGGTCGAACAAACATACTTACTGGTTTTCATAAAAAATGCAAATTTTAGTTATATACGCGAAAAATTTACAAACTGCCTTTTCGTTTTCAAACGCATAGTTTTGAGTTAATATTGCTTGATGTTAGTACTGAAATAAACAAGTAGTGTTTTTTAAAAGACTTAACATTACATAACGCGTCGAGCGTACTGCAAGTTTGCGAATAAGTGTAACATTCAGTGCAACACATACAATCGAACAGTGTGTTACAAATTGTGTGTTGTTGTTCGCGCTCATAGCATGTTGGAGTGCTTGTTGAGACCGTTTCAGGAAGGTGATTAGGGAGTTGTCGCTGCGGAGGCACCTGAGTGGTATCTCTTCTCGTTGTGGGTGACGCGGCGCTGCGTGCGGCGTGCGCGTGTGTGCTGCCGACTGCCGCCCCCGCCCCCGCCGCCGCCGCCGCCTCCGCCGCCTGCGTCCCCGCGCGGCGCACGCGCCGCCCCGCCCGCCGCTGCTCACACCCACCCCCATTTCACCACAACACCTCTAACCTACACCATCATGCTACTTCTCCACGAACAACTACATTCTTCAACCTAAAAGGGTTCTCCTCAGGCTAGTACAGTACAGCCAGCAATTCAAAGATAATTCCCTGGTATGGCACCTTCTCACAGGTGATATTGGCTGGTCGGAGCATGTTCTGTACTCTGACTTACCCACCAATACCATACCATACCAATTTGTGAAAGTAATGTTAATGCGCCTATCGTAATTATTTAGAATTATGCCTCTGACTGATTTTAATTACGAAACTTTAATTTGTTTGACACATTTACTTCTACTCACTGGACGAAGCCGCGGCTCTATCGACGCTGCTGATAACTACAAGAACAAACAAAACAAAAAAAAAACCCACCCGAACAAATAAAAGTAAAACAACCAAGAAATTTAAACAACAAAACATGTCAAGTGTGTATGTAGGGTATGCAGATCGAGGGGAAGCACCGCTATTTGGTAATGAGATATTTTATCCTACCTTAATGAAGACATAATTTTTTTGTCATATTAAATGTTTTGAGAATAACTTTTAAAATCTGGAACAGGCTTCACATTTTAATACAATGGCCGCAAAAGTAGGTAGATACGCGCCCCGCTGCACGCTCGGCTCGTGTAATATCCTTTTGTAATTTTGCAATCGTCGCTAAAGTTCTTCGTACCTCGCAAATTTCTCAACCTAAATAAAGGCGCGTCTCCTGCGCATGTTTTTTCGAAACATTACACAAAAACATTTGTTTTCATACACAAGCTGTCTCCTGCTATATGGAAATGTTTCTGGTTGAAACAAAACAGTTTTTTAGCAGCTGCCGTGCCGCGCACACGTCGCCGAGCGGCGGAACAGGCGGCAAATCGAAGAAATTGTGCAATCCCAATCTGTGTTCTATTCGTAACTCCTGATAAATATTAAAATGTGGAGGCTGTAAATAACTCGGTCTACTCGAATTTTGTGTTTACACCCTGATTCCGAATATGAACTCTAAAACAGAATATTTCTGTGAGCCTCAGCGAGCATATTATATTCGAGTCCTTTTGTCTGCAGACTACAGCTAGCGAATGTTGGCACCATTTTACGACGAAGTGACTAATACTCGTACCAAGTTCGGAAAGAGAGACATCTGCAATCGCTAAAACTGAAAGCACGTCTTCCTCGTCGGAACTCATTTTGACGTCTACACAAAATGTTTTGTTTCAACCAGAAACATTTCCATGTAGCAGGAGACAGCTTGTGTATGAAATGTTTTTGTTGTAATGTTTCTTGTGTAATGTTTCGAAAAGACACGCGCAGGAGATTGTGGACTCCCGGCTAACATATTTGCATGGCACCTTCAAACAAATTGCGGATAAACGATCTTTCCCTGAGACTCTGCTTTCAAGTTCCACTGGTACCTCTTTGGGGGTCAAATTGGGCTGTGCCTGAGACTCCAGTCTCTGGCTACCACTATTACTATAAATAAAAAAATTAACTTTTGCAAGTACTATGACACCTCTGCCCTACCTAGGTAATGAGCACAGCTGCGCGCGACTGTGCATTTCAGCGCGAGCCGCGAGAAACGCTCAGTCGCTGTTATTGTTGCAGCTCGCAGTCACCGGAGAGTATCCGGAGAATTACCGCCGTGTGCTTACCTGTCACTTCATCCAGCTGCGAATAGTTGAATTATTTGCGGTCGCGGCCGCGCGATCGTCGTCGTCGTCGTCGCCTTGTCATAAAACCGCCGCCAAAGCGGGCGTCGTCGTCGCGCGCGCGCGTTAAACGAGTTGCACGCATGTACATTATATAGGTACAGAATCCGACCACTGCTCGTGATTTGCGTGTAAGAATTCTGCCGGTGAGTGTTCACGAAATGTTCAGGATGTCGTATCTGTTATAGATAGGACACCATATACCGCTGTCTTGCAATGGTCAGCTAAGAAGCCGGCATGGCACCTCGCCGAGCTGGATTCGCGAAGGGAGATGCATTTGGCTGTGTATATGTCCGACCGCACCACTATCTTTGGTGCAAACACCGATTCGATTCTCATAAAAACAGTTTAAAAAAACATTGAACCGATTACAAACCCTAAAAAAGTATTAAATTATATTTAGATCTTGAGTAAAAGGCGGCGGCGGTACAAAAGCACAAAAGGGTCCATATATAAATTTTCAGGTGTGATTTTGTACCGCCTTCTACTCAGGATCAAAATATTATTTAATACTTTTTTAGGGTTTGAAGTTGGTTCAATGTTTTTTTAAAACAGTTTTTTTTATTTCACTCTTTTTAGTAATATCCTATAATATTAAAATCGCTTGACGGGAAGTGGTTGATTGCAAAATTCCTTAGTGGGAAAGTGTTCATCCCTTAATTTCCCACCCTTAGGGATGTTATTCTTTCATAAAATATTCAGGACCACCCCTGAGCCTACTCATGAAAAAAATAATCATCAAAATCGGTTGAGGATTGGCGGAGAAATCGAGTAACATACACAAAAAAAAAAATACAGACGAATTGAGAGCCTCCTCCTTTTTGGAAGTCGGTTAAAATGTGATGTCGTCACAACGACGCAACGAACGGGAGATTGTGGGGAAGTTCATTGACGAGAGGCCGACGCGCCTACACACGCTCCGATCAAATCCGACCTAATTCTTCAGTCCAAATGAGTCCGGCCGCCTCATCGTGTGTAGCCTTTATAAGCTGTTAAGAGTTAGACAATGCATCGAGGGAGCGCAGCAGGCGCTGCTGTATTGTTCGAGTAGATAGAAAATGAAGAGAAGAGCGAGCTTGCTTTGTTGACGCCCTCAATGCAACTCTTGATAAAGAATAGGTATAAACTAATTAATTTTGCGACGGAGAAGGCGCCTCGAGCGCACAGACAGACGGAGGAAATTATGAAGAATCCCAACAGAAAAGCGCGCGGGGAAATAGATGCAGCAATTTTTTCGCATGGCATTCTTGCAGCTGAAAGTAGGCTAGCTACCTAACTAGGTAGTTGTTCTGTGTAGTGTGCAGGTTGTATTTACGTTTTGAAAAGGTGAAAGAATGTTATTCGAATGTTCGTTCGTTCGAGAAGCAAAGCAAGCAAAATAAATAACATATGGAGAGTATTCTCAACTCTTCTTCACTACAGCTTTCCGGCAGCTTTTGACGTGAATTTGATGAAACGTCTTTGGGAGCGAGTAAGGGGGGGTGTGACTAAAAAAAAATTAGGACTTTTTTTGTACTTTGCGACGCTTAAGCACTCAGCAACCAGAATACGTACAACAATTCTAAAATATGTCGGATGAAAGATCCATATGACGACTACAGTACGCAATACATTTTTATTTTGTCATTCCATCCCTTCTGGCCCAAATCAGCCCTTCAAGTTGGCATGTTTTGAAAAATGCGAAAACACGCAAACTTCAAACACCTCTCGCGCCTCGTCTCGCGCTTAGTCGTTAACGCTGCATAATCGAGACTAACTCTAACGAACAGACAAAGGTATTAACTTTATCGATATCGATGCTTCAAACAAAACCTTGTATGAAGCCTAGGTGAGGCAAAATGGGCTACCAAAGTTAAAATTATTCTTACGATAATTTTTTTTTCAAATTGCGCAATCATCAAATTCGCGAACTATTTTTTTATTTAGGTAACCCGATATGGACGGCTGAATCAGAGGGGCCGGACCTCATGCTCCGACCAGCCAATACCACGTCCGAGAAGGTGTCATACCGGAGACTTTGATTGAGTCTCCGGTATGTACGACACGGATTGAGGGATTGCTAGCTATGCTGGAATAGCTAGAGGAAAACAAAACTGGCTGTTATGCGGCACTCTTTCGTCCAGTACGGTGGAACCAACTCAGCTGGCTTTTGAGCCATTTATCCGAAGGTGGTGACATCGGCCCCTAGGCATTACATCTAGACAGCAGTCGGATTAACGCACGCACACGAACTATACCACACCACAAAATGGTACTACGACTACTACACTTTTGTGTGCATATAATATCTATAATACGGTAGTAGCTACTATATGTGCTAGCCTAAATTAACCTACATGCATGCATCAATGCAATGCAATGCATGATGCAATGCATCTGTAAGTAAGCTTGTAAGGATCCACTTAAATCTCTCAATAATCATCGCGACATTCAGATGTTGCGTCACACTTGAAATCGTGCCATTCGATCGATGGTAGTGTTAAATTACACCGATTGGTTAAAAACGTAGTTGCGATTGCGAGTCCGTGGCGATTCCCACCTCAGCCTAAGCCCCGCCTCTCAAAATATCTACATACTACTCTCGATTCCCACCTTAACTAATACAAATGCATGTTTTACACGAAAAATGTACAGTTAGAATAATTAAAGGTACTACTCGAACATTTGACTCCGTACTAACCAAATAAATAAATAAATAAAATGTAGGTACAGCTGAGATTAAATCAATCAACGTTATGTTTATGAGCTTTAATATTTTGAGTAGATAACTCATACTTTATTATTATTTTTAAAAAGTCTGTTTTTCTGGTCCCTTCCCCATTGCCACCCCGGCCTTAGCTCCGCCCCTTAAAATACCTACCGATCAGGTCCGTTTGCCATCCCGGCCAACACTAATGCATTGTTTATTGTAAAAATTTACAGTGAACGAAATAATATCTACACTGGCAGTTTACAAGATAATATAATTTTTTGTGAGTGATTATTTTTTTGTGTTGTCATTTAATAAGTAAATGTAACAATTGAAAAAGTACCAGGATTACAGCAACGACAAGGAGTTGTGTGCGCGGGAAAAATATTTTATGACATGTTATGTTGTTTACTGATACTCTTATGTTCTCATTTTACTACTTCAACACTGGTACTTCAACATCCACCGGTGGTGTGCGGATTTTTAAAAATAAAATCCACATTACATTTTCATAAAAATTCAGAACAATACAACCTACGCTTCTTCTACATCTTTATATATTTAAAATATTTTTTTTGCTTTTTGTTCATTTAGTTTATTCTTTTTGTGACAATTTTGAAGTTGGTTAAATTCGACTTCCAAGATTTGTTTACGTTGTTGTACGGAACCCTCAGTGTGCTAGTCTGATTCGCACTTGGCCGGTTTTTAGGGGTTCGTAGTCAACAAGGAACCCTTATAGTTTCGCCATGTCCGTCCGTCTGCCTGTCCATCTGTCTGTCCGCGGCTTAGCTCAGAGACCCTTAGTACTAGAAAGTTGTAAGTGGGTATGGGTATACATATTAATAACGCCGACAAAGTGGTAAAATAAAAATTTTAACAATACAACAATAGACAACAACGAAATAAATAAATCTGAAGTTGCGAGCGAAGTAAAGAAAGGCAGTCGTATTGTTCTCTGGGCAAATATTATATTACTTACATATATATTATTAGCTTAATGAGCGATTCGGGTGAAAAAAATATTTCCACTAGTCAGTACGAGATTTTTTTTAAACTGTACTTTTAGTTAAGGTGGGAATCGAGAGTAGTATGTAGATATTTTGAGAGGCGGGGCTTAGGCTGAGGTGGGAATCGCCACGGACTCGCGATTGCGATTTGGCAAATTATTCACCTTTCAAATTAGTCAGTCAGTATACATTCGATAGCCTTATCAAGTTATCACCTATCACTTATCACTATCAGTATCACACACTCGCCGGCGCGGCGGGGCGGCGCGGCACGGCGTTCCACTATCAAGATATTCGAGTCAGTGTATTTATTTTGCCCCTTTATCTCGGTCGAGGATGCAAGTGTGCGATCTGATTCGTGTGATATTTAATAATAATTCTCACGTAACACATGCACATCTTTAATAGGTATCACGTTCAAAAATATTGTGTTAAGGATACGTCACTAAAATACTTGAAAACAAAAACCGAACCTGCGCAGCAGCATAATATCAATAAAAAAACCGCTTCGTGAGAACAGCGACTACTCAACATCATCATCATCAACCGGCACCACACCCAGCAACCACAAACGCTGCGAAACCTGTGAACTCATCAACACCAACACCACCATTCACTCGACAAACTCCACACAATCATACAAGTCTCAGCCATACTCAACCTGTAAAACATCTTCATGCGTGCACTCAAAGAAATAGATCTAAAAACCTGGGAATCATCATACATCTGGAACCTCGGCGCACACCATTCACCCGCCCGGCCTAAATATCGTCCATTCGAAAAATTCAAACCCATGACAACGCCATCTATTATTCGTCATCATGATTTGACACATTAAACTTGTAATATATAAAAATAATATAAAAATTGTATATATAAAAAAAAATATCTGACAATGACCAATAAGTCGAAATATCATGTAAAATATGTGTTTTTTTTAATTTATAATGTAAAATCCTTCCTTCCTTATTCCTTATTCCTTACCTATAATAAAATCCAACGTCTGCTTTCTGTATGTCTGAGTGTCTGTCTGTCCGCTTATAACTCGAGAACCACTGAACCGATTTTAATAAAACAAAATTCTACGGATAGCTTGATTCTTCCCATCAACTATAGGCTACTTACTATCACGCTAAATGGCTTATGAGGTTAGCAGTGAAGTGAAATATGAGAGCGGGCGGAGCCGCGGGCACAGCTTGTATATTATAAAAATAACTAAAATACTTGTAATAATATTTATATAAGAAAACCCCTGCGTATTCTCTCTGTCGGATCTTCTTTGTGTGCATAATCGAACCGGATATAACAAATTGTGATAAGTTCAAGAGTAGTTTTGCTACCATATGAAAGCCCAATAAACCAGCTTTTAGAGAGTTATATTGCACCTTCCTCTCCGTACCCTGTAAATGAATGGTGATGGTGATTTTTTTCCCCCTAAATGTTTTCCGTTGGTGACACAGAATCACTCCCTGAACCTTTTGACATTGAAAATGTCTTTTGGTTCGTTCCAGTATAGGCCCCAATTTCACGAAAAAGTGTGATCCCTTATATCTCGGACAGTTGTGAAGATATGATATTCAAAAAATTAAAACGACGCATCTTCTAACCTATCCTATATTCCTACATTCCTATATCCAACGAGCCCAAATATGGTGGATTTATCATGTGCAGTTTAGGAGTTCCTATGGCTTCCTTCCGGCTCCATCATCAGGACCCTGGAAATAACACATGACCAGAGTACTTTCGAAGACAAATCCAAAGAGCCAAAACACGATGGGCTTATCATGTGTAGTTTAGGAGTTCCTATGGCTTCCTTCCGGCTCCATCATCAGAACCCAACTAACCTTTTTTTTTTCGAATTCCGTAGATTCATTTTCAATGTGCTCGATAGTCGTGTAGGGCACGAAATCTGTGAATTTTTTTTAAAGGTATTCGCTTAATCAGTATCACCAAGTACAGTACAATTTGGTTCTAATAATAACATAGCATTATCTGTCATCTGTTCATTAATCTATCACACACACACGCCTGTGTTTGAAATGTAATAGCAAATCGAATAGCTCGGCGTCGGCGTCGGCGCTTCGTATCTAATTTATTTATTATTGCTTTCATGTTATTTGAGCAGATTTTTATTTCACACCAGAAGTGGCACAGTACGCTGCAAAAATGTGCGATACACTCTGTTTGATGTCAGCGTAACGTTTCTTGTTAAAGATAAGACGCTACGATAATAGCATCGAAATACATTTTAATCACACCGCCAGTTCATAGGTTGCATCACACTACAATGAAACGGCGGCATAGTGTAAAATGCTATAACGGGCCCGAGTGTGGGTAAGTATTGATCGGAGTACTGCAGGAGAGCCAGAATCGTCGCGCCGCGGCGCCGCACCGCACCGCGCCGAGTCCCAGATTAGACCCCCATCCTGACTGTGCATGAATAATGGAGTGAGTATAACGAGAGCGAAACCCACTGTAACGGCCGACACCATACAAATATTGATTTGGCCTCAATTGGAGCATTGATAAAGATTGGAACTCAGTGAAGTAAAAAGCCTGTTAATTTCAAACGTTGTTCAGTTCACACACGGTTCAGTGGCTAGGTATTTCCTTTTTGAACGCATAGGGAGTGCGCGCAGCGACCACGCGGTCGCACCGTGTCTCGGCCGCGGGGCGACGCGACGCACCGCAAAATAGTGTTCATGATGCATGCAGTAAGGACTAAGGACTAAATGGACTACGTTATAATTTTTATTTAAATTGAGCTAGACAGATAAGTTCCGTAGTAATCACCTCAGACAGTGCGTGTGACAGACAAACGGACTAACGGACAAACACCTGACCGATTTTACAAAGATCCCTTCCAGCGCGGCTGTCTACGGAACCCTAAAAAACCGAGCGTATATTAACTAACATACACAGAAGGCCTAGTAAGATACCTATATGTACACATAGATATTATGGGCTGTATTAATTATATTATTATCGTTGTTTCGGCTCTTCTATGCTCCAAATTTGGTTCGTCGCGAAACATTTCCGATCGTAAGTTTGACAGTCCGAAGGGAACGCCCGCGACCGATGTAGTTATAGATGTGAGTGATGCCCGTTTGATTTCCGCGACAGTGTGACATTTTGACTTTCGAACGCGTGCAACTATGACAATACTGATTATGGATGAGGGCGATCGGATCGGAGCAACATTGTGAGATGTTTCCGTAGGCGCCGCCGCGCCGACCGACCGACCGAGCACAATACAAGTCACATATCGTATTGTTGTTGATACATTTCGTACATGTTTATTGCTTAGGCCCAAGTTCTCCAATAAATTCAGTGTTTGAGGTAAGCCGTACATGTACAAGTAAATAGTATGAAGTCTATTTGATGTAGGTACCTATCGGAAAACAAATTAGTTAACGTAGGCGGACGGTTCGCGGTTAAAGTTTCAGGAGTGTTTAAAAGTCGGATCAATAAACTTGCCCGTGAAACACTCGTCCAACTGAAGTGGCAGGTTATTTTTTTGTTCCAAATTGTCGTTTTAGACATTCACTTACCCGTACCGATGTATATACATGAAACGTGTTTTTATATGTAGGTATGCACTTAATTAGAGGGAATATTTTGTTTTATACTTAAAATAAACCTATAGGGATTGCCACTGATTACAGCCATAACGAACCTCTTCGACGTAAGTAGATTTTATAATAAATAATGGAATTATGCATCGAATTTCTCACCGCTGCAGTTTGTATTCGTAAAATAATTCTTTAAGTTCGTCGGAGACTTCGTACGAAGTTGGCCGGCCGCCAGGTCCGCCTGTCTCCGGAATTCGGGGCGCTATACGTTACGGTTCCGCGTCGACCCCCGCCGTTATCACTCCTACCAGCTGTTGGGTTATCGAACCCTAGGTACGTTTGCTCAGATAAGGCGGTAAGGAGAGCGGCTCGGTGGGCAAACACGCACCGCACGGGTTCCAACGCGCCGCGTGCCCGCAATGCGGTGCTGGCATGCCTAATGCGGTGCCACTGCTGGCCGTTGATTGTTCGACCGCGTAACGAGCAGTATATATCGCCCACCATGCTAACACGCAAATAAACATTTGCAAGAAATAACATTAGGAACGCTCTAACCCAGCTGTTCCCAAGTTTTTGAGGTCATTTCATAATTCATGAACTACTCAGATAGGTAGGTACTACTAGTCGATAGCGCTCAAAAAAACAGCAAGAACCCGGTCAAGTGCGAGTCGGACTAGCGCACCGAGGTTTCCGCACCACAAAAAAAAAAACTTGAAAAAAACACGTTTCTTGTATGGGAGCCCCCTTAATTTTCTATTTTTTTATTATTTGTTGTTATATCCGCCATAATAACACATATTCTGTGAAAATTTCAACCGGCTACTATTACGGTTCCAAAGATACAGCAGTAGGACAGACAGACAGACAGACAGACGGCGGGGTATGTTTAGTAATAGGCTTCCGTACGGGGAACGGAAACCTAAAAAGGGCACTCGTACGTACGAGTAAGTGTTGTTTTTTTCCTTGCCGTTTTACCTATGAGATTATAGTAGACTCTGTCTACATTTTATATGTTTTAGATCTAAATAGGTTTCAATATTTTCTGAACATCTAACAACTAACAGCTTTGTTCAAATAATGTTGGAGTAAATAAATAAATAAATAAATAAAAATATTAAAGTAAATAAAAGATGTTTACCTCTGATTTGATACAATAACATAACTTTCGATGCAGCATTGATAGAAGTACAGTATTTATACATCTACTTACTTTCTCGAACACAGCAATCCACGGAGGGCTGAGCTGAGTTGTGTTCATCGTTCTGTTTAACTAATTATTACTTTCTTCAAACACTGAGGGTGAGGTACAGGGTCGAGCTGCACTCAGGTAAACGATATTTTTTTAAAGCAGGAAGTGACTAAGGTTGTGAATGAATGCGGAGCCGCGTTCAGGTAAGCAATATACATTGTCGGAGAAAGTAAGTACTGAGGGCGAAGCCGAAGACCGAGCTGAATTCAGGTAAACGATATTCCTTTCGAACAAAGTATGTCAGTGAGGGCGAGGCCAAAGGCAGAATAGACTTATGCAAGTGCGACGCCGGAGGCTGAGTTTCTTTCGGGAAATGTATAATAAATTAGTTGTAGGCTCCAAAAGAAAAACACGAAAAAGCCACCAAAATCAAATGTTTCCTCACTGCTCAGTATTCCCCATTACATAGCGTTTTGGTATATACCAAAACTATCTAAACGAGTTGCTGAAACGAATGGTTGTATGATAATATTAAAATATAAAAAAATAAAATAAATAAATTGAATAATCACCATACCAACTATTCTGATTTGTAGTTTATGAGTAAAGCCGTTACATAAATTTGCAGAAAGACAATCAAGTAGATTTTTTTATTTCTTTAAACTTCTAAGCTAAATTTTATTTTTCTGATTCCACAGGAGGATAAGTACCTTTAGTCATCATCATCCTAATACAAAACTTTTTTGGAAATGGCGTGTCGCGCTCCGGTTTCCGTTTTACATTATCTAACAATGAATATACATACTATTAAAAACTATTAAAATAAAATGTTAGAATAGAATAGAATAGAATAGAAATCCTTTATTGCACACAAAAACACAGAGATACACAAGACAGAAGATAACACACAGAAGAAGAATGGAAGCTAACAATAATTCACACAGAAACAAGAGAACAGTAGCGTGAAATGTTATCATTAATTAAGTCTCATACATAATTCTGGTACATAAAGCGATCTCTTCTGTGAATCAAAACGTCCTTACATCAAATTCTGACTATGTACCTACCCATCTCTTCGTCAGAACACAAAGAGCGGTAGACAAACTGGTTGCCAGCGTGACAAGAAATGTTTACATCATTTTTCAATCAGATCCAAAAATTACATCTGACAATTCCAGCCCCATTTCAATACAGGCGGTTGCAACACTCGCTCCGCTCAACTCACTCGTACGAACGCTGTAGAGAGAAAGAGACGACGGACAGAAGCTGATCAAACAGAGGTCTAATGTAAGAAATAATTGGGGCAAAGTTTTATTACCGTGTCTGCGCGAGCAGCACTCGTATTTGAATCGAGAAATGCGTTCGATACAAAGAAATCATTATCTAGAGGCGGCATTGCCCGACATGTCATGTGCACAAAGACGAACAAATGAACATCTATCTATCTCGCTTGTTTTGAAACGTTTTGCCATCGTCTATTAATTATTTAAAAATTGTAAAAAAAACTATGGCTATGATTTAATCGGTTGGCAAAATATTGACGTTTTGGTCAGCAGAAAAATGTATACAGCAAATGTTATGTTATTGTTATAACATATTGTTAAATATTGTTATATATAACATATTGTTATATTATCTTAAATGATATGTTATCAGCAAAAATAACAAAATTAACTAACGAATTAATTAATGTCACATAAGACTGAATGTATAGCCAACTTAATACGAGTATATTTGCTGCATTATGTGAGTCAGGTTTATAGAAATTTCGGTAGGCTGCTATGTCTAAGCTTTTTTGTGTGGTTAGTATTAAAAACAAATAACCATAACTTATTTTTAATGCCCTAACAATACCTAAAAAAATATACTTCTGATAATATTTTTTTGGTTATAAAAACAAAAACCATAACCTATTTAAATAATTTTAAAAAGTAAAAAAAATAATTAAGGCATCATGTTTCACACCAAATTATAGACATAATTGTTCTGCTAACCAATTGTGTAATCCTGCCGACCTAGGCTAAATAAATAATCACGAAGATCGTGATTATTTATTTGGCAGTCAAATAACGTATCAAGATGACTGTTGCGTCTGGTTTTTTATTCATTACTGAAAAAATATTATATGCTGCGCCTTAACATCAATTGTTTTTGTTTTGTTTTTTTTTTTTGCTCAAATATAATAATGGCGAATCATATAATTACTTCTCAAATATGATTTGCTTATGGGTGAAACACCGAAATCCTCTCATTAATGATTGAAGGTTAAAAAATTCAGGAAATCATCTAAAACAACCCACATTATAGTTGTTAATCGTGACACTAGAATGAATGTGCCAGATTTATCAACACTCATCTAACCAACAGAGATGGATGTTGATAATGTACATATGGTTACCTTATTGAAAAGGTACACTGGTAAGGTGTATCTACGGTTGGTAATATTTCACCTGCTAGTGCTACAACCGTTACTACAGGTTCATTTCACTGTCAACAATCAGCTTCCAGCAGTAATCACCTAATGATAACATACTGCAGCATAATGTACTGTCATCGTCTCTACTATTAGAGGCCTTGACTCCGCCGAGGATCACGTCATCGAGCATACAGTCGATACGGTCACACAGATGAGATATTAGTTACCAATACTGTCAGCATAGTGCAGACACCTACACACACCTGTAGATGTTTGCCGAAATAGTAAATTTGTAAAGACAGGTCAATAGTTTTCTACACGAAATAAGTAGTAGCATAGTGCATTAGGCTGGGACGATGGTGATGGAACGGCCGTAGGTACCTACTACTAAGCGGCGGGTGGCCGAGTGGTTTGGGCATCGGCTTCTCATGCGAGAGGTCCAAGGTTCGAATTCGGTCGGCCTGTACCAATGGGTTTTTTCTGACGAAAAAATTTACGTGCATACCTACACCTGCTGCTTCACCGTTCGGAACCGGTGTAAAACTGTAGGTCCCTTCCCTTGCCCCTTACTAGGTGGTAGGCTCAAATTATAGCCGACTGGGTTGGTACCACCGTACTGGATGTAAGATGGCCACATAGCAGCTTCGGTTGTGTTCTCCTCTAGTCAAGGATAGCCAGCAATCCAGAGAAGTCTCCTGTACGGCACCTACCTTCTCGGAGGTGATATTGGCTGATCGGAGCATATGCTTTGGCCTAGTCTCCGAATCAGCCACCCATACGGGATTACATAAAAAAAAATTTAACTAGTACTGAACTGAAACCACGATGACCATTTTACTTACGAAATTTTAGTTCATAGTACGATAAAAGTTGTCTACTTAGACACGTTTCTACTGCGGCCGATCCCACGCTTCCTTTTTAACCGACTACGGCGAAAGCAAGAGGATGTGTGTGTGTTCGTTTGTTGCCTCATAGAGCCTAAACTATTTAACCGATTTCAACATTTGTATGTTGGATTCGTCGCGACAGTCCGCGCGTCATAGGCGTGTCAATTGCAGCCAAAATTTTATAATTTGTTAATATTTTAAAGTTAAACTTTGAATAATTTTTTTTCTTCAAACCCCATCGAGTGACGTATCGTTATATAGAGCTTGAAATTCTATTAATTATACCTACCACACTAAATGGTTAAGAACTAAAAGGAATGAAATTTAAAAAAATCCAATTTTTACAACCTGACTACGACAAACGTAGTGTAGAAGAATTAGACATTTTCTACTTCTCTTTATCAACTTTCCTTGTTATTTCCTTCGTTTGCCGTAGTCGGGTTATTACCTACAATTTTTTATATTATTTTTCCCATCTAACCTACTCACTCTAGCTAGCTGGAAATTAGTTTTCAATCGGTGTTCTAGTGTTCAAACATTGTGTTGTGTGGAAGATTTACTTATTTTAATTAGAGACCGATTAGGTACGTACATATTTTACTACAGCTCCCCATATCTTGCTTTCGTTGTAAATAAAAAAAATGTTTAATTTTGACGCCGAAATTGAAACTCTCACCGCGAAGTCCCGCCACTCCAAAAAGGTACTGAAGTCGATCGGCCGGCCGAAAGCCGGCGCGGCGGCGCGGCGGAGGCGGCGAGGCGGGGCGTGCAAATTATGCGCTTTCCACGCCATTAAAGACGGCCATAACTTAATATGCGCCGACCACTGCTGTAGATAATAAAGCCATTCGTGTCGCGGATGGGGCAGTTTTACTAACTAAAGACAATATTTACCAACATCTTGAATATCTAGGCGTATTATTGATACAGTAGCTATTTTTTTTATATATAAATAGAACGATACCTTTGAACTCTGAGACGTGCTTATCGCCATAGCACCCTCCAAAACCCTCCTTAGTCGCCTTTTACGACATGTACGGGGAGAGACGCAGTGGGGCTATTCTTTTTAAGTACCGGCCTCACACAGTATAATAAATCACTTATGTTTGTATAAAAATGGCATAATAAATAACTTATTGATTACTAATTATGATGATTGATGACTCACGACTGTTTTGAATTTTACGCTGTTGTTTATTATATCAAATTTTGGTCTTTACGGATAACAGTTAGTTATGTATGTGTGTCTTCCATAAGTCGACGCTTCGCCCGCTGCATCGCAGTCTTCCTCAGGAAATACGAAGCTTCCTGGAGCCGCCGTCTATCTAAGGGTGTCTCAGTAAGAGTGCACTTTTTAATTTTAAAATGAAAACACGTATTTTTTGAGAGAGTTGTGATATTTTTATTGGATTGTAAACAAGACATGTTCCGATTAAGTATGGAATAAAATATCCGGCATATGGCACCCACGGCTCTGATGACAGGCCATTACTCTTTTCATGAAATTTTCCATGACTTTTTCACAGAGATGTGGCTGTATCTCACCTATGACGCGTTGGATCTCGGCCTTGAGCTCTGGAATTGTTTCTGGTTTATTCGCATACACCCGAGATTTCACAAAACCCCAAAGAAAAAAATCGCACCGCGCTAAAACAGCATGATCTTGGTGGCCAGTTGACATCAGAATTTCTTGAGATAATTTGTTCTGTAAATCGTTGCTGCAATAAATCGATTGTTTCATGCGCGGTGTAGCAGGTGGCGCCGTCTTGCTGAAACCACAAGTCGTTCAGATCCATGCCGTCCAGTTGAGGCCACAAAAACTCCGTTATCATGTTCCTGTAACGAATGCCGTTCACAGTTACTGCAATTTCGGCTTCATCTTCAAACGAATTGATGTTTTCGGGTTTTCGGCGACATTCTCGTTTACTGCAGCAATGTTTTCAAGAGACCGACCGGTACGTTGACGCACAGGAGTCTTACTGTTCATAATCGACCCAGTTTGTTCAAATTTTTTGACCACTCTTCGAACATTAGATTCACTTTCGCGACTGAAAATTCGGCGAAGTTTGCGAGCGGTCTCAGCATAACTTTCCACATTTTTGTAATAAGTTTTCACAATTATAACGCGATGTTGTGTCGTAAAGCGCTCCATTTTTAATAAGCGGAATAAACATAGGTGCGACAGCTGTCAAATTTAAGACTTGCCACTTGCACGAAAAAAAAAATGACACTGAATTTAAAAAGTGCACTCTTATTGAGACATATATAGCGCCCGATGCACAAAGCATCAAACTAATCTTTTTCGCAATGTTGTAGTTGTGTGTGGGTAGGCTGCATAACCGTCGGCAATGACGGGGTGCGATCTAAGTTTCGTGTAAAGTTTTGGATACATACGTTGCTAGTCATACATAACTAATGTTAATCCGTAAAGACCAAAATTGATATAACTTGATTACTGATTGATTGATAACTCATGTTGTACAAAAATTACTTGATAACTTATTGATTACTAACTTGTTTACTGATTGATAACTTATGGTTGAATAAAAATTACCTTGATTTATACTGACTTGATTAGTATTGATAATTTATTGTATAATTAATATAACTTGATAACTTATTATTATCTAAGTTCGTCTGTCGCCGTCGTCGTGTGGATTGGCTTATCCGGCGCAGTGTGGCGGCCGGTCGCCGCAGCGCAGCCACATAGTGATTTGTTCCATCTTAATGAACAACGCGTACACAGACAACTGCCCCGTACCACTGACACAGTGAGTTGCGTTTATGTATCACACACACATTACACCATTCCTTAGACGGCTCCAACGAGTTATTGCAAAAATATACCATTCCACTATATTATCGAATCTCAAACATCCAAAGGTTGACTGTAAGAAATCTCCGTAAGGGATAAGTCCGCCTTTGCACCTTATGTAAATGTTCTAATTTATTTGTTACTGTTCAATGTTTACTGGAGAAATAAAGAATTTTCTATCTGTCTATCTAACCTATTATACAGAACTATACAGTAACCTATCATAACGTCTAAGGCCTAAGGGACCGATTTTACAACCTTTGCCTAAAATGTAGCTACCGATTTACTCCTATCAACCAACATACATAAATAACATAACACACGCTGTATCCCGACAATCAGGGTAAGCAGAGTAATCGGTGTTGTGCTATAAAGACTCCTGTCAACTGTATGCTCGACTGTATGAAAATGTCACTTTAACCAACAAATAACTGTGAGCGGAGGAGGCATAAACAGAAGTGATGAAATCGGCCATAATTATTGTGTATTTACCGAGGTATTTACAATCGTATACTCAAATAGTTTTGAGTATGTTATTTATTACGTAGGTAGGTACACTGACGAGTACCTATGTAGGTGCCTAATGTAACTGCGACACGGGATTGGGACTACCTACCTATTACATATCTAAAAGTTAAGTCAAACCTATGGGCCGTCTTCTAAGGCAAAACGCGCAATTTTGGACCTACATTTTCGGAAACATTCTAGTATTCAATAGTTATTGGATATTACATTAATTAAATTGCAGTTGACTCAACAATCTTTCATGATCGACTATCTAGAAGCTAGTGTACCATAACTACTGGCGAACGAAGCAATCTATGAAATTATAAAATATAATGCACATTACACCAACTCAACTGCATACTCGTACATTCAAGTTAATTTATGTTCGTTTAACTATCAGAAGGTATAACGCGCAAAACTAGCACACGTACCGTACCTAACCGGAAAACTGTGAAAGATCAACAAGTTTCTATAAAACTCTATACCTACAAACGAAACTTTTTGAATAGTTTATACTTGCGGAGGTAAAGATTGTTTCACACAACCAAGTAGCAATCTTATTAGCGAACAGGGGTGACTGGTGAACAGCCAAAATGCGCGAATGGGTAATATTTGAATGTCTGATTTGAGGAAGTACTTTCTATATCAAGGTAGGTAGGTCAAAATGTAGAACCGGCCGCGTCCATGCCGCATTTATATCAGTTCTTGGAAATCGTTTTCAATTTGAGGTTTTTCGTATGAAAATGTATGAGCAACCGGTTTAATCACCATTGGCGTTTTTCGCGCTACAATGTAACTTGACGAAGATTTTGCCTTCATAATACAATTCAGATCATGCCAGATTGGTCATACATAACATACTTAATATTAATTGTCGGGTAGATGAATAGACGACCTAAAACAAGGTAGCCGGGGGTGGATGGACGGAGAAGAGCGGAAGACCGCGTGCGGTGGCGTGCCTTGGGAGAGGCATATGGCCAGCAGCGGACCGATATGGACTGATAATGATGACGATTGATTGTCGAGATCAAGGCGATTTAGAAGACCTACACCTATGAGAGCGTTATCTATCACACGAGCATATGCGTCAGCCGCACGTACCTACTGTTGCATGCCTGTTGCAATGCAAACATTTCTACGATTTCACAAAAATAATACGTGTGCCTAAATTCTAGTTACCCCAGCAGACTTAGCTTTTCCGAATTTTACCCGACTCCCACAGCGCTCAACGTGGCCTATCTGTGGCTCCACTCCATCTATACTCCCGAGTATACGCAAATCGAAATTGAGTGTCGAATATTTAACACCCTTCGATTGTCCTATAAACAGAACAATAATTTCGTCCACTTTTTTTATGTAAAGCCAATTTAAAGATGATTCTGTGGACTCCACTGGAAGGGTGGTTCCACTGGAAGGGTCCCATCGAAAAGAATCGCTTAAAAAAGAATAGATTATTATGAAGCTCGCGTATTCATTGCCCGTCTCGCGCAGTAGGCAGCCTCGTCATTGCCACTCGCGTGTCGTAACTTAACTCGGCGGTTGTACCGGCGGTACCGGTATCTGGCTGTTTTTTCTGCCTTGCCCTCCAGCTCGCCGCATTGTTTAGCTGCCGATTGCGTGACCGCTGCTGGGCGCTGACTGACCAGCCAGTGTAAGCAAATGTGGCGCCACTTCGGAGCAGTTTCCATTCCAACCGAGATTCGTGCACCATTGTTCCGCAACGCATTGTCGGACATATTCATCAGCCATCGCGTTCGTTAAATAAAATGTATTTGGCACCTCCTGTTTATGCAACTAACCACTTCCAACATCACGCTACAGTCATGTTACATATTAACTACGTATAAGCTATTAATATACTGTTAAAACAACATCAGCAAGCATAGGTAATTCTGAAAGAGCATCAGCCGCAGCAGAATGAAATGTGTCACCTGGAACCAAGTTGACTAACTAACTATGTAGCCATTAGACCCAGGCATGCCGCCAAATTAACCTACTACGGTGCCATCCGTGACTCCAGTGCCATTCCGAACGAGTAACCGACAGTGTGTTGTGCGTGTAGGTGTACAAATCAAAGGTAAATATAACATAAAGTTAATAAAAATAAACATACAACCGGGTGATCGCTGGCCTTCGGCACATCCCGATGGCATTCGGGGCGAATCTGTTGATGTTATGACGAGTTCATTGCGCTTTCATCGAGCATTGCTTACGTTGTTGGTACGGCGAATACATGAACGGATTCGTAACAGAGAAAGATCTGTGTTCCGTGCCTCGGCACAACTCATCCTAACACCAGCAATATCGACCTGATTGACCCTCGTTGTCGCGAACGGGAAGACCGTGTTCGGTCGGACGCGGCAATAGAATTACACGTCGAAATGAAATGATTTCACACTAGTCGTGCCCGTAATTCGCGACTGCCATCGAGACGTCTCGGGCGGGCAGCAATCACCTCAAATTATGTTCTGGCGAGCTATTGATCCCTTGACCCTGCTACATGCGTGTCGCTCATGGTGACCGGAGGGGGGGTTAGAAGCAACGTACGATGCAATAGGAGCCATTTGCAGCGAGCGATGAACTTAGAACGTGTGTCGAAGTTTTTGATCATGAATTTACTTTTTCGTTCAGAGGCAAAAGTTCGTGAAAGTACCGTATGTATACGGCACTCCAAACGCAAAGATAATAATAAGGGAGAGGTATACATATGCCCCTTGGATATTGCCCCCTCAAGAGTGTGAGTATAGACGGGAGTGTCGAGAGTGGGACGTACCTGGCGGCTGCTGGACCGCGATGTAGGGTGTGAGGAGACGCGTGCGTTTCTTCTCGTAGCCCTTCTGCGTGATGTCGCCTGCGAACAGAGGGAGGACGTGAATAAGTAAACGAGTGTGCGGCGGCAGGCAGACACTCCCCCCCCCCCCCCCCATCCCCGCCCTCCCGCACAGCCTTCGTGCTGAAAGCTATGCGTCGCCACTCGCGCCTCGCGAGTGCGATGGGGGGAAGTTATAAAGAGTTGTACTAATACCGTTATTTTGTTTGTACCTATACGTCATATAACGATAATCTAGATTAATAGTTAGGTCTCGAAATAGAACAAGTAAAAATATAGGTAATTAAGTACCTACCACTCTGTCGAAAGGTAATACGTCATATAACGATAATCTCGATTAATAGTTAGGCCTCGAAATAGATTAACTATCTTTGACGAGTAAAAATATAGGTAGGTAAGTAACCTACTACTCTGTCGAAAGGTAACCTAACGCAATTTCTAGCCGCAGCATACATTTAGACAATCCCTATGTGCATAACAATGTTCCGTGAATTTCAGGTTAACAATACAATTTTTCAAGAGTGATCCATCATTTCAACTAAAAAAGGTTGGCGCAGTTTCGAGTACTGCAGGCGTACTTAGTACATTACAAAAATACTACTTTTTGTCCGACAATCGAGTTTTCAAAGAAGCCACAGAAAGCGTGGTGCGTATAAGGTGCTCCAAACGACGACGACGACGACGCTCCGACGAAATTAAAGAATGCAAGCAATTTAAAATTATGTAGGTAGTTTATGGTCGAGCGGCGCAGAAAGTGTTGCTGGTCTGTCGTATCGTAACATCGTTATCAGGTTTGGAGCGACAGCGGAGACGGCGGCGCGGGCGGGGCAGCGGAGGCGAGACGGCTTACTTAGGGCGTAGGTGGCTGCACTAAGCATTACAGCTAACTACGAGATAAGGACCATGGTAAGGTAATTTAAACACTTTCGGATGCATTTTGCTTATCTCTTGCAGACACAAGTTTGGAAGATACTCATAGCCTACGCGCGGAGCTGGTCTTAAAATCAAATTAGTGGTTTGGAAACAATGACACATTTAACATTTTATTTTTCTAGTTTTACTGCCCTTCTAAAGAGATTGCATAAAGAAAGAATATGTATTAGAAGATAGAAAGATATGTAACATGTGAGTTGTGTGTGGGGCCGGCACTTAAAAAAAATCCCCACTGCATCTCTCCCCGTGCATGTCGTAAAAGGCGACTAAGGGATAAGGACAAGACGCCGTGCTAAAGGGTGATAGGATAGGTACCTCTCAACTTGGTACGGTCCTTCCACCGATTCGGGCAGTAGGTGGGTCTTCGTGCTTTACTTGCTGCTTGAGATATATGTTGTCCTAATTCTTTGCTAAACGTGGTGGTCAGTGTGGTGCTGTTATTTAGTTGAGTTCTTGCAGCACAACACTGATTACTCTGCTTGCCCCGATTGTCGGGATACAGCGTTTGGTATGTATGAGGTGAGAGGTGCGATGCTGCAGAATTAATTGTAGCTAATAATTAGATAGGTATTGGTCGCTCGGATGTGGAAGTAGGTATACGCTAACTTGTCGCATTGAACTTATGCATCTTTGGCCTTTGAGCCTGCAGCTCTATTCAAAGTGACATTAGTGACAAAACGCAAACATCGTATCGCGCGAAAGTTATTTAATAGATACTCTTACATATAGGTACCTACGAAGTTACTTATTGTTAGTTCTATGTACTTACACACAGTTGTTGTATGTGAATTTCACATACAACACGTGGCGCTACGTAAAATTGGCGAAACTGGCGTTAAATTCGTTTCAGTTTGTATCGGTCGAGCGAGCTGTGTAACTCGCACAGATTTTTCTTAATAGCGCGGTACTACAGCATCAAAATGCGACTGCAAAATGCACCGATTGAATAGCGAAGCGTTCGCTTGTTTTATACCAATTTACATTACACGAATATCCAAATCTGTCAAAATAAGTAATTTTATCTTAGATCATCTGCAATTAGTAGGTATAAACTCAAAATAATGTTTTAGAAAGCTCCAATTTCGAAACAAAGAGAGCATTTCGGAGTATTTAGGACCATTTAGTAGTACGTTTGTGATTTTTTTTCACATATTAATTGACATAAATAAAAATCAAAATCTGTCACCAACTTTTAAATATGGTCAACTTTTAGACAGGATTTTTAATCGTGTTTGTCTCTTTGTCGCGCAGCGTCGTAAGCAGTCATCGAACGTTCGTGCAGCTAGGTGCCGCCCAAACTCCATTCAGTGTTCGAATACCCGGACTATCGCATAAGAGGATGGTGACTTCTCAGCCGAACATGTGGAGCGTAAATAAATTCGGCAGAATCTATGCTTGCACACGGTCTTATTTGTAGATATAATATGTATTAGCTTAGCAGCATACAAATTAATCATTCATCAATGCAGAAAAAGGGTTTAAACGGTTTAGGGTTCTTGAAAGCCCAAAAAATCATAATGCCATTTCTGTCCGAGGCAATAATTCCAAAACGAAATGCCTTACGACATGAACACTATTTTGAGGTTCCTACCTCAAACGGTTATAGAGAAAGTCGCATCTTTTTTGAGAGTAGAACAGTGACACGGGCGGCACGGAGGCTGCCTGGGGCGCGCGGGGTGCAACGGTAGCAACACACACAAGCAACGGCGCGCACGCACGCACTCGCCTCGTCACGCGTGCTACGGGAAGGGAAATAGCTACAGAAATTTCTGCACGTGAACAACGTTTGCACTTCACAAGCTTTTTATTTTTTGTTTCAATTTTGTAGCAATAAAAAATCAACAGAACCGAATATTCGGTCCCGCTCCCGCATCCCGCTCCAACTCGAACAAACGGCATCTCGCTATCTTGCTTGCACGCGTGTTTGCACCACGCTAGATTACCTTGTATGGGGCCTTATCAGCAGATTGACACAAACAGCACATTTCATTAATTCCGTAATGCAGTAGCCTTTTAGGACCAAACACTTAGTACCCACAGAAGGAAAATGTCACGCTTGTGTGATGTGAAATTCCAGTTTTTTTTATTACACATAAAATGTTCTGCAGATGTTTCCTCCGCAGTACTAGTAAAATCTGGAATGCTTGCCCTGCCCCATTTCGCCCCAAGTACAGTATCGGGCCCTTCAAGAGTGCGTGAAAGGCGTAGGCCGGCATGGCATTCGCAACCTCCGCCTTCGACCGAATGTCCATGGGCATCGTTAGACACCTTATGGGTGGTGAGGCGCCACATTTCGCACTTTCTAAAAAATATATATTCCTTCTGTGACGTAAAACACATTATTTTCCAAATCAAAATGGCACGAGTCGACACACAGATTTACTAATCACAGTGCGATGCGAGCACTACAGGGGATTTTTGACCATACCTGCCCTTTCATAGGGTTAATCTGTATCAAACTAAGTAGATTCCAAAAAGGAACGGTGGCGAAAAAAAAAAACTTCTCGAAAATACCTAACCTCAAAATGTTTTGAGAAGACAATTATTATTTTTTTATTTCCTTACCATTCTTATTTGTAATCTACTTAGTTTTTGATACAGATCAGCCCCCTGAAAGGGCAGGCATGATCCAAACGTCTCTTCTAAAATACAGTTCAAATGAACCTTCTTTTCGTGTCTTCCTTCCATAGTAACCGACGACAGCATGGATCTGGCGGAAAATGTGACGTCGTCTACCTACACTACCTACCATCGACATAGAATTCGATTGTTCCTACCAATCAACATGCAATACTTCCGTCCAATCTTATGTTATTCGTATATTATGCGGATCGATTAAATAATAACAATAAACAAATTATTAATTATATAAACATTATTATTACCTACCTATTTAAACAATTATCGCAAAGCTTCCGATCTATATAACTATATATACATCGACGAAACTATAAACAAATTAAAAATAATGAGGTATTACCTACTTGTACAAGTTCACTCTCTCCCCAACAATGCACGCACGTCGCACACGCTTCAGCGGTACTAGATCAACTGCGGATGTGATTCGCCGAGCGCGGTCGCCCCGCGCCGGCGCCGGACGAACAGTGCAATGCAATGCAATGACGACGTACCAATGTAGGTATGCACATGTTATGTACATCAGCGCTTGCATTGAAGGCGCAATATTAATTTGCTGAAATAACAAATAAAACGACACAAACTAACACACCAAATACTTAATTATAACTGGGCACTTGCCGGCGCGGAGGCGCGCGGAGGAGGGCGGAGGAGGCGGAGGGACGGCGCGCGTGGTCGCATACTGCTCGCTACTCACATATCGATAGTTTCCGCTCGGACGAGTGCGCGAGCGCATACATAGGTACTCACGCGAGTAAAGTTATGCTCCTAGCGATGCGACGCGATAGCTCACTACCTTGCAAGGCCGGTAATTGTAGTGGGAAACAGTGGAGCACTCATAGCCTCTTAGAACATCTTTAAACATAACAAAAATATTGAGGTCATCGCTGCATCGTCGTATTTCGCTGCGGATGTAGGTCCCATTGTTTAAGAAATGGGACTAGAAAATTTCCGTACACGTCTTACGGGACCCTATTACTAAGCCTACGCCGTCTGTCTGTCTGTCTGTTTATCCGTCTGTCCGAGGGCTGTATCTCTTGAACCGTAATATAGGTAGCCCGTTGAAATTTTCACAGAATATGACGTGTTATTATTTTGAGGTTTGGTTCTATACTTTGTCAGAAAATGTAATTACAAAAATGTTCTAGTATTTTTTTTTATGTAATCCGGTATGGATGGCTGTGTCGGAGGGGCCAAAGCACATGCTCCGATCAGCCAATATTACTTCCGAGAAGGTAGGTGCAATACCGAAGACTTCCCTGGATTGCTGGCTATACTGGACTAGAGGAGAACACAACCGAGGCTGCTATGCGGCCATCTTATATCCAGTACGGTGGAACCAACCCAGTCGGCTACAATTTGAGCCTACCACCTAGTAAGGGAGGGGCAAGGAAAGGGACCTACAGTTTTACACCGGTTCCGAACGGTGAAGCAGCAGGTGTATTATTATAATATGCTCCGCTGCTCCTGCCGTAGAAAGGAGGACAACAACTTCAAGAGGAATGCCCTGCCCAGCTGTGTATAACACAGAAAACCATTTTCCGTGCACCGATTAAAATCCAAAATTATCTACATATGTACATAATACAGTACATAATCAATAATTACTTACGAGCGTTAACCTTGTGTGTTTGTGCAAAGGAAAATATTGCAATTTCTACGCTAAATGCTGAGGAAACTAAAACATCGATGTTTACGAAGTCGGACTCAAGCAAACCGCAAGCATGACATCGCTGAGTCAACGAGAGACAATGAAGGACTCATTGGTCTCTTGCGAGCGTGTGTTATTGCTTCGAAATTAAATCTGTCAAGTAAAGAATAGAATTCAAGTCCTGGCGAAGAGCGCACACCTCATATGACCAAACGGAGCTGATTAGATTGTTCGCCGAGTGGCGACACGAGCGATGATTCAATAATAGTCGTTATATCCTACGTCATACGGACTAGATTATGATGTCATCGACTCCTCGACCCAGCCTTTGATTTCGATTACGCGAACTGTCAATTTGAGCAGGGCTGAATTCGTTCAACAGCTCTATTGTTTCCGATGCGCGTAAAGAATGTCAATGAAAGAATAGAATCAGGTGCTGCAAGTATTATGCCCGGCGAAGACGTGTGAAAATGAGTATTATGGCGCAAATACATAGGTAACTGGACAGATTAGTAGTCCCGGATCCTTCAAGAGGGGCGTGAATGGGCACCTGTCAGGCCGGCATGGCATTCACAACCCATGGAATGTGGATGAGCGTCTTTAGATACCTTATGGGTGGTTCGGTGCGATATGTAGCGCTTATAATAAACGAAATTAGACATTGGTGTATATGGGGCAAACTTTGAATTATCTATAAAATAATGAGAAATGGATTTACCTACATGTGAGTTCAATTTTGTTATAGAAATCGCGACATATATCGCCGAGCCATCCATAAAGTTCCTAATGCCGCCCATGGACATTCGGTCGCATGCGGGGGTTGCGAATGCCATGCCGGCCTGACAGGTGTATGTAAATAGTTGTGTTTTCCGTCCAGTTCAGTGTAGCCGGCACGACCGAAGGGATACACTGACGTGGCACCAAGTTCACCCGGTGTTATGGGCTGACATCGCGGATGTTGTAGGTGATGTAGCCAACCGTGTCAGTTTCAATAAAAAAAAAAAAGATACGACACCCATATGCCCCCCCCCCCCCCCCCCCCCCCCCCTCCCCCTGTCTACGCGCCTGCTACTTCCTAGCGAGATTTTTTAGTAGTCAGCTTGGCCATGTCCTCGATATGGCGCCATAAAGGCACACTAAACATAGATATCCAAAATTCATTCCAACCCTGGAAGTCATAAGGGCCAATACGCAGTCATATCTAAAAGTACATAATGCAGACTTAACCCTTGATAACCTTGAAGACATTACATACTCTGCCTTAGGAGAATACCAACAGCGAACACGAACGATGTGTGAGTTGTTGTGTTGAAATATTGTGTGTATAGATAGCGTGATAATAAACTGTGAAATTAAAACTAATTCTGCAGTAGTATGTGCTTCGACATTCGGTGAAAGTTTCAAATCAAATATGAACGGATTGGTGCAATTCAACTCGTACGTATCTACTACCAGCTGTGCCCGCATCTCCGCTCGCGACAAATTCGGTTGAATAGCAAATAAGTTACTAAGGGCGACGCCGAAGCCCGACCTGCGTTCATGTACATAGATGATATACTTTCTCGGAGGCAGGTCAAACTGCGTTCAGGTAAACGATATACTTTTTATACGACCGAAGGGAAGCACTGACATGGCACCTAGTTCACCCGGTGTTATGGGCTGACATCACGGATGTTGTAGTTGATGAAGCCAACCGTGTCAGTTACAATAAAAAAAACTAACTACTTTACTCAGGGCGCGGATGCATACCAATCGATTCTGCAGATCTTTCCTCTACAGAGCCGGTAAACTTTGGAACGCTCTCCCTGCTCATATATTTCCCCCCAAGTGCAGTCTCGGGTCCTTCAATAGGGGCGTGTCAGGCACCTGTCAGGACGGCATGGCATTCGCAACCCCCGCATACGACCGAATGTCCATGGGCGCCGTTGGACAACTCATGGGTGCCTCGGCGCAATATGTCGAGCTTAAAAAAAACATCGTTTTAGGCCCAACGCATGCACCTTCATACGCATTCTGGCGCACGATTATTGGCATAAAAACCTAAAGAGTTGTCTTTCTTTCAACCGTTCATCGCTTTTAAACCCCTTTCATAAATCAAATTTTGCCACCTTTCGAAAAATCTACGAAGTTGAAAACTCGGTATGAATTGTAATCCGAAGTCAAAGGCGGAAATCTCACTGAAACGCTAGAGGCGCCCCCGCCTGCCTACAGGCGCCCCCGCCTAACTACAGGCGCCCCCGCCTACAGGCTAGACCCCACCTCTGAGCTTCGACGCCGAATTGTTTTTTTTTGTGAGGTTTTTTCGCGAATGCAGTTGAGTACCTACTTACTTGAGTGCACTTTTGTTTGGAAGGTAGAAAGCATTGCCGGGATAATCAAAAGCCGTTGGCCCATTTTCATTGCATTACAAACGCATCGTTCCCTAGTATGGTTCCCAAGTACTACCCTACTTGTATTCAATGACCTTCATCGAATTAAATTGTTCTATTTATGAGCTTTATTAAGTTGTCCTTTCTCGTCGTTAATCTTTCGTCTACCTTGGTTCATTTGTCAATTCGAGGAGGTCAAAACCATATAAAAACAAAACTTTATTGTATGACTCGTGCGTCCGCCTGTCTGAAATCATACAAACATGTTATCTCCTCTATCTCTGACTGAAGGTAAAGAATTAAAAATTCCGAATAAAAGGGTATTATTAACATTAGAGGGTACAGGTATTATGAACATTACAGGGTAGCTATAAGGGATTAAACATTCCGCAAAAAAGTTACGTGAGATATAAAAAAAATTATTATGAAACACGACACAAGGAAAAAAAGAACAGAAAATGCTGTTATAGTCAGACGCTCCTCTTATTCGCCTAAATGCCCGACTACAGGATTTTGTACCGCTCTTTAACTTGCCTTCTTTTCTTCGTTTTGCATAGTCGGGTTAAATTTTTTGGTTCCCGTATCCCGTACGGAAGCCTAAGCCTATTTTTTATTTATTTACTTATTTTTTTTTTTATAACAAATTTATTTTTATTTGTTATCTAATTATTGTTAGTCCTAAACCGTAAAGTTAATATTTGTAAATCGCAGTTTCAAGCTCTAGCTAAAAGCTTTTAGAAAATGATACCCACCATTCGATGAGTTTTTCAGACATTTTATTTTTACAGTTGGAAAATATGGCGACTGGCGGCCGCTATTTTAGATTTAAAAAAATGGTACCTAGTTTCACCCAGTACTATTTCCATCCAAGCAAAATAGCCAATCGTCAAAACATCGAAAAATTTGTAATAAAAATAAAAGACTTAAATACTACAAGTATTATTGAAAACCAACATGGTCAAACGCAACAATGAAATCCTAAAAAAGTCCTTTGAATAAAAAATGCTAAATTAAAATAACAATAAAATGGTTAAATCACATACAGACATTTAGACTGAACACATTACCCTCTTTTTGGCTTCTCCATAGTCGGGTGAAATCGTCATTTATTCAGGATGAGGTCGTAATATTCTGCATGTTATATGTTAGTATGTAATGTATGTAACACGTAGGTAAGTACTTCGTTTCTGCGTGATAGGCAGAACCTTGATGCGCGATCGCAGTTAGATATACAGGTTGTTCGGCACATCGACCGACAAATTTTTTTTGTAGGTAAGTGGGGTCATTTGCATTGTTTTGACCCATGATATCTTTTGTCAGATGTCACGTGGTATAAAGATACGATTTTTTTTCTTTATTTTTGAAAATTACCAAAATCCCAGCTTTAAACGCTTCTAACTTTTTTGTTTATGATTGTATCATCACGAAATAAACTTTATTGAATTTTACTATGTATTCTTGTTCTAGAAAAAAATATTATTTGATGAAGTTAATACCATGAAAAAGTTTTATGACCTCCCAAAGTCCCGAGAACGAGTAAAAATGTGACAGAATCTTAATTTCTTAATACATTTAAAAAAAATCTGACAGCAATTGAGCGCTTCATTTAAAAAGTTCGCTAGTTTATGCCCTTTCCAACGGTATACCACATGTCATACAAATAATTCACTATGTGGTCAAAATTAGGCACAGAGACAGAACAGAACGACGACACGGGCACTCGCTTCCCGTATTGAGAGCTTTTTCGGGAGCATTTTCAAATTTAGAACATGTACCGGTCGCGCGGGCACTCTTGCAAATTATCCCTAATTTTGTCGTTCTGTTCTGTCTCTGTGTCTAATTTTGACCACATAGTGATTTATTTGTATGACATGTCGTATACCGTTGGGAGGGGCGTAAACTAGCGAACTTTTTAAATGACATTGAAGCTATCAATTGCTGTCAGTTTTTTTTTTAATGAATTAATAAATTAAGATTCTGTCATATTTTTACTCGTTCTAGGGACTTTGGGAGGTCATAAGACCTTTTCATGGTATTAACTTCATGAAATAATATTATTTCTAGAACAAGGATAAATCGTAAAATTCAATAAATTTTATTTCGTGCTGATAAAATCATAAACGAAAAAGTTACAAGGGTTTAAAGGTGGGATTTTGGTAATTTTCAAAAATAAAGAAAAAAATCGTATCTCGATACCACGTGACATCTGACAAAAGGTATCACGGGTCAAAACGTTGCAAACGACCCCACTTACCTACAAAAAAAATTTGTCGGTCGATATGCCGAACACCCTGAATATTATATTATATTTGAGTAACCACAGGTATCAGACGGACGGCCACGTGCAACATTGCGTTGCAAAATGCACGTGCGTGCCTCGGTTCAGCACATGCTGATAGGTACGAGTATGTTCATGTATGCGTTATCGCGTACGATGCCTTCTGCAATAAACCGCACCACCGCTGATCTGTTCCGCAAGTCTAATCAGTGTTACCATGGAAGAGGGTTTAGAGGGTTCAAACCCAATGGAGAAACCATTTGAACTAGATAGAATGAATAATTAAATTTAAATCGGTCAGTAAGCCGAAAAATTGTGAAATATGTAATAGAAGAACGAAGTACAGTCTCGGGTTTTTCAAGAGGAGCGTGAATGGGCACCTCTCAGGCGGGCATGTCATTCGCAACCCACGCATACGACCGAATGTCCATGGGCGCCGTTAGACATCTCATGGGTGCCTCGGCGCCATAAGTCGAGCTTTAACAATAAAATAAAAAAACAACATTTCTTGCTAGTTAGTATGACAGCAACAAAGGTGTATGACATGTTTCACACACAACAAATATTTCTGCAGTAGATTGTTATGTATAGGATGCATAACTAACTGACGGTGATGCAAAGTTAAGTGATGCATATCAGTTCAGCGACAACGTGGCTCGAAGGTCGAAGGGGGTTCTGCGATCACAATAATTTTGATTGGCAGTTTTATACAAACACTCGTGCCAACAACCTCGTGCTATCAATTGTATAATCTAAGCCATGATGAGGATAGGGCAGATCACTGAAAACTGTTACTAGGTCAAATAGTAAGCTGGTACTTATATGTCATTCAGTGTCCTAGTCTATTGCCATTCAGATATAGTAAACCGCCAATTTTGAAATATAAGCTGTTTGAACCTTTGTCAACTTCGGGAAAATGCTATAAAAGTGCTGTATTTCTCGAATTACAGCTTTCGGAAAAAGTAAAAAAAACTTCGTAGTATTGAGGGGCCCCGTCGCAAAACTGCAAAAACGCGACCCTTATGGGATCACTCTGTCTGTGTCTGTCTGTCGGTCACACGCAGCTATCTCCGGATCTGTTGAACTAATGTTGATGAAACTGATGTCAAATATGCAGATGTTTTCCCCGCAAACTATAGAGGTAACACCCAATTTTTTTTTAATAAACAAAATATTTTAGATGTTTTTAAACAATAGAGTCGATTCGTCGTGTCATTATTTAGGTATTGTTGATGCAATTTCAAAAATGTACTGGGCTATAATCACTAAGTTTGCTTTGAAAAATACTTCGTTTAACAGTTGACAAAAAACTGCAATTTTGTCGCAGAATGTTTTCCTAAATTAACGATTTTATAAAAATTCTGAAAAAAAATTACAATTTAGGTACACTTAAGTAATTGTGCACAAAATTGTAAATTTTGCTCAAAAAGTCATACATTTTGAGAAAATGCTAGATTTATGAAGAGCAATAATTTAAATCTCTATGTAAATCGGTCGATTAGTTTTCGAGTAAATCCCATGAAAGCAAATCGAAGTGACAAATTTTCTCCTACTCGTTCACTTCTTTTCGTTCGTTTAATTTTTGTGAATAATGGCGTGACGCTATATAGCCTCGTATATAGCCTGACATGTTACACTGAGTTATGTATGATGCCCTATATTTTCTGAAAAAAAAAAAAAATGTTTGTACGTGATGGACGACTGATGAGTGCACACACAAACATACAAACTTCGACTTGATGCTATTTATCATGAAGGTATGTAAGTGTATGACAGTCATTGTTAGTAAGTCAGTGTCAGCAAGGTGCAATGTTAGTGCCTCTCTTTTGGTCGTGCCGGCTCCATTGAACTGGGCAGAAACACGAACTATTTTTTATAGCCATTTCGCTCGACCGACCTTTCTTCAGTGCGATTGTACCAATCCGAACGAGTTAAGCACTACCACCTACATAATATATTGTACATTGTAAGGTAAGGGGAGGGACCTACAGTTTCAAGTGAAATCCGAACCACGGCCAACTCCAACGGTCGGACGGCCACCCATCCAAAGTCTTAAAAAGTGCATCTAAAGCGCTCTCGTTGAAAATATAATTACATGAGAGCAAAGCAACGATGACGGGACCCTCGGCACGTGAACATGATTCACACTTTACCGTTTTTTTTATGAAATGGAATGAAAATATACTTTATTTCACACTTTATATAGAAAGTTACAGCAACAATCGGCGTTAACGCCCAAAGTCTTTTATAAACTAAAACTGCCTCATCCTGGACGCGGAACTAAAACTGCGAGAATATACTCGTACGCACACAAATCGCGAATCCATCGCCGAGGGCGTTAAATAGATGATTTCAAATTTCCGGGACATTACGTCTTTACCTACCGTCTTCCGGAATCGAGTCGGAAGAGACGAAGATTTTCAATCAAACCGGCGGAGGCGGCGGCGAGCTGTGAGATGCACGCGTGAAGACTACGACGTTGTAAGAGAGCACCTCGGGTAGAGTTCGATCAAAAATCTAATAAAAACCATTCCAATTATAAACCGTACAAAGGGTAGACAACCACTAATGGCAAAAGCTTTTATGTCACTACACTTTCTTAAAAAATACTAAGGGGAGGTGCAAGACATCTTCATATATAATTCATGATAAATAAATACTTTTTGATATGCTAGTTTAAACTTAAACCATAATAATAATGGTTCCGTTTTTCCTTTTAAGGTACGGAACCATAAAAAGTGAGTAAACTTTAAAGTTTCACCTGAAAATGTTCAAATCTTGATGGGACTTGTCAAGAGAATCAGTAGATTTGTCTGTGGAAAATACCTGACATGTCACCTAGTTCACGCGGTGATATAGGGCTGACATCACGGATGTTGTAGACCTTGTCAGTTTCCATAAAAAAAAACCTGCCGATAATTCGTGATTTTTTCACCATAAAGTCAGAAAGATTGGTCAGATTGACATACACACTTTTAAATTATTGTCTTGATATGATATATTGTGTTGGGCTCAAAAGCAACCTGCGTTCGGGATATTATTTTGGTTATTCATTATTAGTTGGGCCCGCGGATCTGCTCGCGGTAAAGTCGGCAAAAAGTGTATGTAAATCGGTTGAGTAGTTTTCGAGTAAATCACATGAAAGGTGATGAATTAGTAGATGTTTTCCGACTGCGTTCGATTTCGACCTCACTGCTAAGCTCATATGAACAATGGCGTGATGCTATAGGTATCTGTAGCCTATAAACTGGCGGAGATATGACGCATTACATAGGAAAAAACCGCAAGCAAATAGTTGAACCTTTCTTGAGTTATTATAAGCAAACATACATCCACACCCATACAGGGCAGACGTTCAATATTATACTACGAGTAGCTTTTGCTTCGCCTGACTTTTTGCTCACAGCTCAGGCAGGGAAAACCGTATGTAAATCGATAAAGTGGTTCTCGAGATATGAATATATATTGACGTACGTTACACGGCCGCCGCCGTTCGCCCGTAGAAACTTCGCTTTATTTATTAGGATGAGGAAGGGGTGGAGATAGGTATATAACGGTTTTTTTACTATGGTTCACGGCCGTTTAGAATGCATGCCGGCTTGACCTTATCGTGCCTCTTTTACTGATTCTATTATCTTACTTTAGTTACCTACAACTTACTTTACTTACCTTACTAGGTGGTAGGGTTCAACCCGCCCGGGTTGTTACCTCCGCACTGAATGAAACGTCGTCGGTCGAAACGGCTATTTAAAAAGCTTGTGTTTTCCGTCCAGTTCAGTGTAGCCGGCACGACCGAAGGGAAGCACTGACATGGCACCTAGCTCACCCGGTGTTATGGGCTGACATCACGGGTCAAGCGGCGGGTGGCCGAGTGGTTTGGGCATCGTCTTCTCGTGCGAGAGGTCCGCGCCGCGGTTCGAATCCGGTCGGCGTGTACCAATGAGTTTTTTCTGACGAAAAAATTTACGTGCATACCTACCTACACCTGCTGCTTCACCGTTCGGAACCGGTGTGAAACTGTAGGTTCCTTCTATTGCCCCTTACTAGATGGTAGGCTCAAATTGTAGCCGACTGGATTGGTACCACCGTACTGGATGTAAGATGGCCGCATAGCAGCCTCGTCTGTGTTCTCCTCTAGTCCAGTACAGCCAGCAATCCAGGGAAGTCTCCGGTATGGCACCTACCTTCTCGGAGGTGATATTGGCATATGCGCTTTGGCCCCTCCGACTCAGCCAACCATACCGGATTACATAAAACAAACGGATGTTGTAGGAGATGTAGCCAACGGTGTCAGTTTCCATAAAAAAAAAACAAAAAAAACATCAGTTTCAGACTTACATTTCCGTTCTCACAGTCGTCCGTCACCTCTCCGAAAAGACGGTCGAAGCGAGTGTGTAAAAGCAATTTCCTACTCGAAAGTGGAAATCCTGGTCGGTCCAATCTAGTCCCCCATACGCCCATTCACTAAAAGCTACGTCCGGTTAGCTATTTTCTCGCTGCACAGCGCACACGGCTGAGCTGCTGAGGCTCGGGGTAATGGGCCAGGCGTTGCAATTGCGCCCATTCTGGACGTTACGCAAACTGTAAACCTGTTACACGTACGAAAGTGCTTTCTGTCCAGTGCGCAATGCCTGCAAGCCGGTCGTTTGCCGCAAAATTGCGTAAATGGAGCTCTTCTTGAGTTAAACAACATACCTGTGAATAGAAATTATGCTAAACCCCATTCATGAAAAACAATTCAAGGCACATTGAAACTATAAACGGCCCTAATGAATTCACTTCACTCTTCACTCATTTTAAAAGGATGGGCAAATTGAAGCGAAAATCAAAGAACAGAACTAAACGTATGGGGTCGGGGACGTTAACAGCCATCGAAAAGAGCAGTATTGCGGCCGAGTGAGGGCGTCGCCGTCGCGTCGTCGTCATTCTCCTGCCGCACCGAGCGCCGAGCGCGTCGATCGTCGCCTCTGCTAATTGGCCATTAACCTATTGACACAATAAACACTTTGTCAACCGCTCCAGCTACAGCGACTACACGGGATGAGCTGGTTTCATATAATATCTTCTAGTGCTTCAGCAAATTATACTTTAAAGCACTAACGTTTACAGTACCATTTGCCATACTCTACTGGAAGCAGTTTGGATGCGCTGCGGATTGCGATCGCCGAGGACGTCATATAGGATAATATGAACCGAGCAGTTTCGGCATAGAGGCTAAAGCTCCCCACTGGAATGCTGACAGGTCCGCCTCCGCAGCCGTACGAGTTCGCAGTCCTTTCCTGCCTGATGGATGAAACAATGCGGAGAGTGTCCCGGGGCACTAACTTAGGTCCGTAACTTTAGTAGACTTTAGCGTACGAGACCCTCATGCGAGGTTCGTTAGAGATGTACCTAGTAGAAACTATAAGGTAATTGGTACGATCAAAAGAAAGCAAATGCAAAAGTCTACCAACAATTGGTAGACTTTTGCATTTGCTTTCTTTATTTCTTTATTGCATTTGCTTTCGTTATCTTTCATGTGATTTACGCGAGAACTACTAAACCGATTTACTATTGTTTTCATCAATAAGATTCTGCGATGTATTGTTATTTATGTAACATCACGCCATATTGGATAGGCGTTGAGTAGTATAGTCGTAAAACAAATTTGAGAATCAGTTTGTTTTAATGTGATTTATTTGAAAAATACTCAACCAATATACGTTTCCACCAATGTGATTCGTGATGTAACACCACGCCATTACTTATTCATTATATTTACCTTATTATACTTATTACCAGGTAGTAAGGTCAAAAGTAATAGAAATGTGAGAGTCGGTTTTCTTTCATGTGATTTATTTTTCACCAAATGATCAATGATGTTTGGGAGTTAGGTACTTACATCGAGAGTGCATAATAAATAATATATCGTTTACCTGAACTCGGACTCACCCTTGCTGGACTTACTTTTTTCGAGAGTTTGTGGTTCACGCGAAAGCACCTCGGTCTTCGACCTTAGTAACTAACCGTTTTTAGGTTTCCGTATCCGTACGGAAGCCTATTACTAAGCCTCCGCCGTCCGTCTGTCCGTCCGTCTGTCCGAGGGCTGTATCTCTTGAACCGTAATAGGTAGCCCGTTGAAATTTTCACAGAATATGTGTTACTATGGTGGATATAAAAACAAATAATAAAAAAAAGAAAATGTTAAAAATTAAGGGGGGCTCCCATACAACAAACGTCCGAAAAATCGATTAGTCACACTACTGAATAATAGATGGCACCACAGGCTTTTATACATTGCATTGTTGAAACACAAAATATAGGCGGATAATAGCGGATAGATACGGAAACCTCCGTGCGCGAGTAAAACTCGCACTTAACAGATTTTTATTTATTTATTATACATGAAACGTGTAGTCAATTACATTTTAATGTTCTTAAATATATATATGCATAAAGCCTGGCCAATTACTCGTTCCACTTCTTGTTAGGTACAATAAAAAAGCGTCAATATCTGGGATGAAATGGGACGGGAGGGTATGTATGTATATGCAAAGTGAGATGCGTCGGTATATGTGAGGTTTCAATTATCTGTTTCCTATGCGCATGTTTGCTTAGGAGGAAAGGGTCAACATGTTAAGACTGGTGGGTTGTAAGTGCGTGTGAGGTGTGGGATGAGTGCATTGCGCGCATAGTTGGTGGTGTGTGTGTGCAGACGGTGGAAGAGTGCGGTGTGGCATGTGCGGCGCACAGGCGCACTCGGCATCACCTCACGGTGTAATTTAACGGAGTTCTTGCAGCACAACACCGTTTAATCTGCTTACCCCAAATTGTCGGGATACAGCGTGTGGTAGATATGTATACATACCTACATACATACATACATATCACACACGCTGAATCCCGACAATCGGGGTAAGCAGAGTAATCGGTGTTGTGCTGCAAGAACTCTGGTAAATTACAGCACAACATCGACCACCATGTTTCGCTATATGGATGAAAATAAAAACGGTAATACCGCCGCGCCGCCGCCGCCGGTGGCGGGAGACAAGTCTCCATCCAAGCACGCTGCTGGCAGCGACGACGGCGCGGCGGCGCGGAGGCGTGCAGGTTCAGGCCGTGGCTACGGAGCTCTCCGAGACGAGACGACGCGAGACTAGCTTCGAGCGATGGGTGGTGGTACTAAATCTATGTTTTTATTTTGTTAGTAAAGATTTATTATTGCGTTATGTTAATGTTATGTTTTATTTAAAAAAAACTTGGTGTTGTCATTTGGTTTATTTTTGTATTTTTATCTGTAATGTAGCCATAGAAAGGTGCTTCATCACGTACATATGCTGTCTATTATAATTATTTATAATTTACGGCTTGAAATGTTTTCGTAAAATTTCGTTTCCGAAGCAACCGAAGTCATCAAAATAGTTTTAGCTTTTTCTATAGAAAACAAAATTGCGAACATTTCGACATTAATTTGGTTTTGAAATGGTCAGAATTTTTTTTACACATTTAAGAATTAAATATCCCGAGTCACGTTTGATGTGTTTATCACGCCTAATTCGCAGACATCAATCAGTTCAACGAATTTGTGCACCTAAATGTTTTCTGCATATTATATTCTAGCTGTTTATTCAAGGGCATTTGCGTATTTGCTATTTTTGAACACAAATCGCAAGTGACAATAGAAGCGGTCTCTGTTCGCGACCTAGGAAACGCAACTCAAGGTCGTCGAGTGCGTGATGGACGATGATGATGAAATAGCACACTTTTGCTTTGCTCGTACCTTACCTGCGTGTCTCTTCGTCTCGTGCGTGCCTAATCTGTGTCACGGAGTGTCAACCGCTTGTGTCAACAGAGGCGGCGAAATTTTATAGCCAATTTACCCAGTTCTGTCTGTTCGGGTATAGTGCATGCAAGTGTTGGCACGCGACACGATTTGACACCGGCCCGGCCGAAATAGAGCGATCATTGAGTCATCGAGGCTGAAACACAGATCTTTCTGGACTAACAGTCAACTCAATTGTTGTGAATTAGTGCGAGCTACTTTAATAACTCCAAGTAAAATAATTACAGAGAGTTGACACATTGTTATATGCTTAGTTACTTAATATGGCTATGACCTTTGAAGAAACTAGATTATTTAAAGAAATTTCGGATTGGATTGTTTTAATATCCTAAGTCCGTCTCTAACTTCGTCTTCTACAGAATACACAACATACGGTCAGTAAAACATTTTAATTTATGTTTTTATGAACAGCCGGGTGGGTGTTCCCTTGGGCACAGCCCGAATTTTGCAAAATTCAAATTTCCAATGGAAGATCAGATACAGCCAATAAACACAACTTCTCACGTCATGCACAGAGAGGCGTCATCATGCCAGCTATAAGGAAACCGATTGTTCGCCTGTTACGCAATGATTCAAGTCCCTCCGTATCACCAAATAAGATGAATAGGAGGACAATCTTCACCCGCCACTGACCCGAGCCATACCTGAGCGCACCAACTTTGCAGACATATCACCCGCACAGTGTGTCGCGACTTCATAATGGAACAATCATTTGAAACCCGTTGCACGCAGGGAGGCCCAGTGTCGGGAGACCATCAATTTGGTGATACGCCCCGATGACGCGCATTTAGGACGACAGGGCGACGCTGGGATCAGCGGGTCCACCGGGGCGGTAACTCGCTCGCTAACTCACACAAATACTCGCAGATTTCAACCAATGTCCGAGCCGAGTGCAATAGCAATTCGGTTGCAATCAACGAATTAAAAGTATCGGGAAGTCGCATACAACGCACCGACTTGAGGCGCGCTATTGGGGAGCATTCGGCACCCTCTCTTTCGCGAGCAGTCAGTCCGCCGCACTGCGCCGCTCAGGCAGGTCACGTTTTTGTATCCGTCCGTCCGTAAAACGAGATAAAAAAAGAGACAGAATATCATGCATTCGCATACACAAAATATGAGCGTGAAAAGGATAGCTATACGTTACTCGGTTCGAGACGAGAGCATACGAGAGTCAGTCACTGAGAACATGCAGTGGCGACATGCAGGGTTCTAAACCTATCTTGTAACGCATGACACAAATCTTTATATGAATATAAAGGCACACGCGCAAGCCGCGACGTGCAAAGTTCAAGTATACGAATTCTAATTTGGAATGTGCAATCGTTGTCTCCCTTATACGTATCAAATTGCCATTAACCGTCTTACTCTATCGACGTTCACAGAGCGGAAACGTAACGTGATGTATGAGGCGCTCGCGCACTTACGCTCTTTGAAATATTGGCAATATATAGAATGTCTCCAATCGCACTATCCCTTTTCCGTTCACGGAGTTTGCATCTGCACGTCTTATTCTAGCCTATGTTACGTGTGTGTGTAAAATTTTAGCTTAGTGTGCATCTGTGAGAGAGATTCTCTTTCTACCGGTAAAATGTATAACGAGGGCCCGTCCATAAAGTAGAATGTCGTTGGTTGCAATACGGTTTTTCTGATTGGTTGAGACCGATAATTTTTCATACTCACATCGGCGAGATTGTAACGCCGCCGGTACAGGGGCAGGCAGGGCATCCTTCCAACACCGGGAGAAGTATTGTTTTATTTTTATTTACTTTTTTTATGGATAAATTGTAATAAATATTTGTAAAGCCAGCCTTGCATGGCTCTATGCTTGTGAAGGCTGTATTGTACGCCCATTCGGGCATTCTGCATATTAAAAAAACCCATAAAAACTGCAAAAAACAATAAAGATTCTGATTTGATTTGATTTTACTTGTGAGTTGAGCTTAATCTATAGAGCATAAATGAACATCGAGTAGCGTGGCAGTGTGACCCACCGATGTAAGCGCTGCTATTTTGTGTGTGTCCGTGGTGTGGTTGGTGCGCTGCATGCAGCGCACCAACCACCCGTGTGGCCTCCGATAAGAGGGATGGGTGAAAGTGTACGGCCGAGCCCGCCCGCTCGCCCGCTCGTCCCGCGGGCTAATCTTATCTGATTAGCGGGCATACGTGTCAGTCACAATGCAAACTGGCCCCGTTGTTAGTTTATTAGGACTGTACAGAACAACCGCTCATTATCTACAACACTACTATCAATATCACAAAACACGAAATTCTTTCAGAGACTAGATCGTGAGTTACAAAAATCTATACGGGTGAAATGTTCCAACTGAAACACAACTATGGTTCGATCGTTTGTAAAAATGTGTTTCATCGATAACGATGACGTTACTCGTACTTCTTATTCGTTTATGAAACAGAATAAAAAAAATATAAAGTTTTATTAAAAAATTAAAATTGTCCACCATTGTTTAACTTTATATAGTATATTTTAACCTGAAACCCTTTAGCACAGGACTTACCTATTCTCCGCACTACGCGCGCTTGAACAGCGATTGAATAATTTCACAATCGATTAACCGCATGCGCACAAAGCGGTGTCATAGATCGGTTGTGTTATCTATCGACCCGCAACAATTTGAAGTCATTCCGTTGTTGCTATCATTTTTTTTCCCAAGAACGTCTTATGTAAGTTCTTAAACCTTACAAGAAAGTTCCCTAAAATGCAGTATGGAAATCGTAAACGAAGCCCACTAAAAGTCTAAAAATACGTGTCTGAATGTGGGCACATATCTACTCGATATGTCTATCTTCCTACATACGAAGATATGTAGGAAGATTTATCTACCTCAACTTTCCATATGAACCACCACTATACAATGAGATAGATTCCGCGTTTTATGTAGGGTAATTTCTTTACGAATACTGCTATTTTTTTATTTTTTTATGGGAAGCTCGACATATGGCGCTCGCCAGACTAACGCAGAGGTGTAGTCCGACGGCGCCCACGGGCATTCCAATATTTACGGGGGCTGCGAATACCATGTCGTCCGGCTAGGTGCACCTATACGGCCAATTTCACCACCTTCGACTACAGTTCAGCTGCCAGTAAGCTCGTGGCAAATGGTGAGAAATGTTACTTTTACGGTTTAAGTGAAATGGTCGAGTCTAATTAAAGTTTAACCGAAAATAATTGTCGACTTATCCGAAGGTGGTGACAGCGGCCAATAGTCAAACACAGGGACAATAGTCAAAACAGACAGGGAATTATCCAAAAAAAAAAAGGTGAAGTATGAAAGAAAAGGTGTGGCAACCCTACCGAGGACAGATGAAACTGGTGTAGTCTATCTAAGGGACACATATGCCCAACAGTGGCCAGCATGTGTTCCAAATTGTTTAAGCGCGTATTATCCGAAAGGGACGAGTACCTATTCTAAAAAAAACGTGAGTTTGGAAGTGGCAAGTGAAGATCTCTTGTCTGTGCCTACCGCATTGGATAACCTTTGCCGTAACGTCCCTCATGAGTAAGCTTATGGAGCGTATGGTTAACTGAGCGCTCCAAGCGTACCTAGAAGGCTTTAATGGCTTGAGATCTCCAGTCAGTTCTAGGGGGAAGGAGAAGTTTGTCAACTTCAACATAGTTAAGACGCAAGCTTCCGCCTTCTCTACTAAAACTAATACGTTTCCTATCCAGGCTACTTTCCAGGGGAGCCGAGTCCCCAGCATTGGTAGTCTGGGCCTCCTGGGTATGGAGACGTCCAGGAACGTTAGATTTCGATCATACATAGGTCTAAGGCGAAATTAGCGTCCCGAAAATTAGGGATACTATACTGTTGTCGGCCGCCGACAACAGTACCGCCGACGGCGGTGGTCACCGGACGCCCAGTGCGTCCGGTGACCACGCATCTTTTGCCAAAACCATCGGCAAATTGCTAGTGGATAACTCCGGTTGACGTGCGTGCCAAGCTTTTTACATAATCTTCTAAGAATGATCCCCTGAGTAACTTCTTTTAGCATTGGATTCTATTCAGCGACGAGCCCTTCGTCTCATTGGCAACTCTGCACTCACGAAAGAAAAATAAGACATTCAACCACTGAAGCACAGACGCATCGTTGGATCATTGAACCTATTTTATCGGTACTACTACGGCCGCTGCTCTTTTGAACTCGCTTTTATCATCCCTCCTCCTCCTGTTCACCAAATCCGTCATATTCTCGCGGAACACCCCTTTGTAGTAGACATAAGAGTTATTTGAACGGAACGATTCTCTAAATCGTTCTTGCTTTGCTCTGCAAAGGTGTGGCATGGCCTTCCGCGGAATATCTTTCCCTACATTCAGAGATCTTCAAATCGTTAATACCATTCATAAGCCTTACCCCAGACGCTCTCTAGTCCGCCTACAAGCTAGACCTGGACCACCTCGGCGGTCAAATTGACTGTGCCTGAGGCTCCGACCTCGAGCACAGCCACCCAGTTCAGGTGCAATAAGAAAAAAAATTAGACTGGTGTGACGTAGGTACCTGTTTGTAAATAGCCGCTAAGTAAACGGTAAACAGTACAACGTCCTTAACATGTTTCACCGTTTGTACGTACATATTGTTAGTATTGTTTCTGACTGTGTGCGGGAATCCTCAATTAATTAGAGCACCAACTTACCGTCTAGTTAGCTGTTTTCGTGTGTGTTGTACTAGGCACGGTATATGTCAAGTGGAGGCACAGATATATACACATGTTGATAGTGACCTTTATGTCATGTTGTATTTTTTTTTTGTTCTAGTTAATTTGAAAACTATTTTAGGGAGGTAAGTAGGTATTGATGTTTTTGTATTTACCCTTCACCGTGGGGAGCATTAAACATTTAAATAAAAAGACAGTCCTTCGCATGTGTTGCCATATCCTCGTGGCGTATAGGGAGGTAGGTAGTAGCGTACCTACTCGTACCTACTTAGCCAGTGGGAAACATTTAGGTAACGCAAATGGCAAAATGAGAAACGTTATTATTTAAACTATAATTTATTGTTCGTTAATACAATGTAATATACTAAAAGATTTGTTGTTAACTTTCCATAAAAATAAAATAAAATACTTCCTAAAGAATTTATTTTCACCCTGCGTCTATGCGTCAGGTTCTGTGCGGTCAGCAGCATTTCAAAGGATCTGGCTAGGTACTATAGTTAGTCAGCGCTGCCCGGGAACTGGTTTGCGATGCGTCACGATTTCTTAGTAACGGCCGACATCGCCAAACGGCCACTTAAAACGTGCGCACGCGACTTATAGCCTATAGCCGAAGCGCTTCACGCTTCACGCGTTGTTTATTTTACAAAAGAATAAACAAGTAGGTACGTATTACGCACACAAAGATAGTCAGAAGTTGAAGCGATACATATTACGTTGCACATAATGTACATAGGTACATAGGTTGGTACATACATGATACGACCAAACGAAAACCACTGACATGGCGCCTAGCTCGAATAGAAGGTGTTATGGGGTGGTATCGAGGGTATAGCAGGTGATAGATTAAATAAAACAAGTGCGAGTCGAACTCGCGCACCGAGGGTTCCGTTAACAATGACATGTCATGGTTAGCGCCACTCACGCCATCTATGGCGTGTTATGAAATAGGTCGAATTAGTTAAAATTCATGATTAGTTAAAATGCTTCATACTCTATTCGGTAGATGGCGCGCGCGCATACACTTTTTGGTTTCTTCTATGGGAATTTTTGGGGAATGGTGAATTTTTTACTTTTTCGTATTTTTATTATAATATTTGTTGTTATATCGGCCATAATAACACATATTCTTCGAAAATTTCAACTGGCTACCTATAACGGTTCAAGAGATACAGTCCTCGGACAGAGGGATGACGTTTTTTCTGTGTTTACTCCTTATTTTCATAACTCCCCTAAAGGAGTTCAATTAATTTCATAACGACATAAAGATTTATAGCTTCAAAACATAACATCACGCCGACTTCCTAATGGAGTAGGTAGGCCTCACATGCCACCGTTTCTGCTTGGCTTGGCACACCTTCGACACCTCTTCCAAGCTCATGTTTTTCATACATACTCTTTGATTTTCACGCACTTCACCGTTCCAGCGATAATACAGGTAAGTAGTTGACATTCATTCGTCATCCATTTTTCCATCACGAGCAGTGGCGGCTGGTGACCTATGGGACTGGGTGTGCGGCGCACAGCACACCCAGTCCCATAGGTACCTAACGCACAATGTGCGCTAACTTACTCGTAGTACTAAACCCAAACGTGAATCTAATGGATACCGAGACGTGATTTTTTATTTTATTTTCATGTCTGAGTTAATTGCCCAAATTATGTAAAAGTATTCTCACTCAACAGATACATAGTTGAAAGACAAAATAAGGTAAGTGTTCAGGACGACGGCCAGCCGGAGCGGCGACGACGGACCCCGGCCTGGGACACGACGCGCACGTCGTCACCCCCGTAGCATGAGAAAGTAGGAAGCGGCCGGCATAGCTTAGTTTAGGTAATTTTAAGATGTAAATATAAGATAAATAAGTTAAATATAAGTTAAAACATAAGTAAATAAATATATACAAAATCGTAGATTAAGATAGTTAAGATATGGAAGTTAGTTAAGATAGATACAGCTAGATTAAGATAGGTAAATGTAGCTTAAGATAGGTAAAAATAGGATAAGATAGGTAGGCATAGTTATAAGATAGATAGAATTAGATATAAGTTTTACTGAAAATAAATATGTTGCTGCGTACTGGGTTTCATTCGGGACAGACGGGAGGTGTGCACTCGCCGCGAACATTAGGAAAATGAGCCGAGCCGGGGCGCGCCGCGGGCGCGGAGCGCTGTGATTGGTCGGCGCGGAGACTGACGGAGAGATATCGCAGCCTCCGCACCTCTCACGGCGCACGGCGCGCCCGCGCGTGTATAAAGATAGCGCGTTTCGGCCGGTTCAGCCAGTATTCGCCGCAACACCACGAAGAGAAGACGCCTGGAGCCTGAGCTCGGCGCACCGGTCGACCGAGGAGCGAACAGTCGGAAGAGAGTCTTCAGAGCGGAACGACTGCCTCGGCCGATCGGACGGTTCTTCTCGCGGCGAGTGCTCCACCCACGCACGTCCCGGGTGCTACTCAGTGCGTGGCTTCGTAAAGCCACCCACGCATTTCTTTTACCTAAACGCTTCGCTACGTTTACCTCCCGGCGCCCCGTGGCGTATCGGTCGAGGATTACCTCCCGGCGCCCCGCGGCGTACGGTCGAGCGATCGCACCACCACCTCCCGGCGCCCCGTGGCGTAACGGTCGAGGATTACCTCCCTATGCCACGTGGCGTGTCGGTCGAGGAAGGACACCACCTCCCTGCGCCCTAGCGTAACGGTTGAGGAAGAAGAGGTGAAGCACACCTGCGGTCGACCCATCGCACCACCCGTGAACGACCGCCGCGAGTGATCTCTCCGCGCCGCACGCCCGTCTGCGCCGGCCGCGAGAGAGAGAGACCGTCGCCGCATCGCCGAGTGAGCGAGACGGTCGCAGTACCGCCCGAGAAGAAGTGAAGCACACCTGCGGTTGACCCATCGCACCACCCGCGAACGACCACCGCGAGTGACGCTGCCGAGCCGCACGCCCGTCTGCGTCGGTCGTGCAGGAGCGAGACGGTCACCGAGGCGTGCGAAAGCGAGAAAGAAGATTTCCTGTCTCCGGCCCTTGTAACCGCTCTGCTAAGACTGGCAGCTCAAGTGAACGGGTGAAAATATACAGTCCACACCTGAGTTACGTGCCCAACATTGGTCCTATCGTTCGCCGGATTGGAGATGCCAGTCACACGGAGCCAGAGCAACGGGCGAGGGCGCACTACGCCAGTGCCGGTACCAACGTCGGAGCAGCGAGCGCTGCCCCCGAGCGCGGCCGCGACCGAACCACAGCCGCAACCGAGCGAAAATCCGACGGCGGAGCCAACGACAAGTGCGCCGACGACAGAGACGGAAGTAAGAACGTGGTCGTCACACGACACGACGGCCACGCCGATCGCGACGGACTCAACCGTACGCGAGCGCGCGCGCGCAGCCAGCGACGCGCGCGCACCGGCCCGCGCGCACACTCACAGCGACGCGCGCGCGCCGAGCCGCAGCTCTCACGCAACCGCACTAGAGACAGTAGCGACCGCGCGCAGCGACAAGGACGGGCGAAGCAACCACTCTGCCCGCTCGTCTAAGTCAATGCGTCGCCGTGCAATCGAAAGAGAGCTGCTGCGAGCGAAGCAAGAAGAGGCGAGACAAGCCAGAGAAGAGGCGAGACAAGCCAGAGAAGAAGCGAGGCTGGCAGGCCAGATTGCCGAATCGCGCCTCCGCGACTGCGACGAGGAAGATTCGTCGGACGAGGAGGATAGAGAGGAGACGGCGCGAAGTGAACTGGTAGCATCATGGGTGAACACGCAAGCGGACCTACACCGGCGGGAGGCGACCGACCCCGCTCCGCGCGCTGCGCTCGCCGTCGCGAGCGCCGCCGCGCCCGCGGACCCGGCCGCCCGCCTGTGCGCACCCCCCACCACCACCACCGCCGCGCCCCTCTACGCGGCCCCCACCACTGCCGCCGGCGCCGCCCCCCTCTACGCGCCCCCCGCCGCAGCCTCCGACGCCGCGCCCCTCCGCGCGCCGCCCGCCGCTGCACCCGCCTCCGCTCCCCTCTTCGCTGCCCCCGCCGCGGCCACCGACGCCACGCCCCTCCGCGTGGCGCCCGACGCCGCACACACGTACGAGCAGCCGGCTGCGCGCCTCCGCGCGCTGCCCGCCGCTACCGAGCATCTCTACGAGCAGGCCGCCGCCGCCGCGCCCTTCCGCGCGCCGGCCGCCGCCGCACACCTCAGCACGCCGGCCGCCGCCGCCGCCGCACCGAACCCGACCGCGCCGCTCTCCGCCGCCACGATTACGGTGGAAATGCTCGCCGCTGCGCTGGGACGAGCGGAGCACAACCGACCGCCCGCCCCACCCAAGTTCCTTCAAGAGCTGCCGTATTTCGACGGTTCCGCGGGAGAGTGGCTACAGTTCGTCGCCGCGTACCGCGAGACAGAACATTATTTCTCGCCGGGCGAGAACGCGGCCCGCATACGACGCTGCCTACGAGGGAAGGCGAAAGAGGCCGCCTACAGCCTGATGCTGTCGGCGCCGGAACCCAGCCGCGTGTTAGCGGCACTGGAGCAGCGCTTCGGACGGCCAGATTTCCTCGTGCTGGGGGAAATGGACAAATTGAGAAGCCTACCTAAACCGAAGGACTCGCCGAACGATATGAGTGAGTTTGCAAACCGAGTGCATAATATTGTGGCTACGGTCGAAGCCCTTGGCCGGCCGCAATATTTGCACAGCCCCGAGACGATGCGGCTACTCGTCGACAAACTGACGCCGCTGCGTCAGGCCCGGTGGTTTGATTATGAAGACCGGGCGAGCGACGACGGCCCCGCACTATCGAGGATGGCGGCCTTTCTGAACGAAGAAGCCCGCAAGTGCGGCGCGTACGCCCGCCCGGACGCCGCCGCAGCTACTGATGTGTCGACGAGTGAGAACCGCCGCATCAACAGAGACCGCCGCCCAGCTGAGAAGGCCTACACCGCCAGCGAAGAAGAAGCCAGTGACGACGAGATGCCGAAGTGCTCGACGTGCGCTGAGGCACACTATCTTCTGTCGTGCCCAAAGTTTATCGAGGCCGACACGGACGACCGCTGGCGGCAGGCCAAGGAAGGCAAAATGTGTTTTCGCTGTCTCAAAAGTAAACATCGTCGCACGAAATGCAAGGCAAAGCCGTGTGGGATGCAGGGCTGCACGTTTGGGCACCACCGGCTGCTACACCACGAGCGCAGCAAAGAAGAGACGGCCGCCACCGCGGTCACAGCCGCCGCCCGCTCGGACTCGGTTTTACTTAAGATCGTCCCGGTGCGACTGAGCGGGCCGAGCGGCTGCGTCGTCGACGTCTTCGCTCTTCTCGACGAGGGGTCCTCGGTTACGATGCTGGACGTCGCCGTGGCCGATCTGCTGGGTGCGCAAGGCACGACGGAGCCGCTGCACGTCGTGGGCATCGGCGGCGGACGCGTCGCTAGCAACTCGTCGCGCCGCCTCAACTTGCGCATCCGCGGAAGATATGAGACCACTGTGCACGACCTCGTCGGAGCGAGGACCGTCGACCGACTGAACTTCCCGCCCCAGACCATAACCAAGAAGTACCTGGAGGGCTGCGACTACCTCGGAGAGCTCACCGGAAAGCTGGCGTACACGGACGCACGCCCGAGACTACTCATTGGCCAGGACAATTGGCCATTGATAGTCTCGCGGGAAATGAAGTGCGGCCGCCGCGACCAGCCGGTTGCTTCGCAGACCCAGCTGGGCTGGGTGCTCCACGGTTGCCGGACTTCGGTGGCCGAGCCTGCACAGCGCTGCGCCCACACGTCGACAGGATCGGTGCATCGCTGCGCTAACGCCATCGAGTTTGCGGGCGCCTCCGCACCGCTCGCGCCGCCGCGCACGATCTCGCCGGCGGCGCACTCTCCAGTGACGCGATGGTCGGCGCCGCCTGTCAGCGACTCGCCGAACGCGAGTTGCCGCGCCCAGCCACCGAACGTGGCCCATCACATCGCCGCGCCGCCGCGCCCGAACTCGCCGGCGGCGCACTCCGAGGCGGCGCAATGGTTTGCACCGCCCGCCCGCGGCTCGCCGCCCGCCCGCGGCTCGCCGCCCGCCCACGGCTCGCCGACCGCGAGCCGCCCCGCCCAGCCGCCGACCGCGGCTGCCCACATCGCCGCGCCGCCGCGCCCGAACTCGCCGGCGGCGCACTCCGAGGCGGCGCAATGGTTTGCACCGCCCGCCCGCGGCTCGCCGCCCGCCCGCGGCTCGCCGCCCGCCCACGGCTCGCCGACCGCGAGCCGCCCCGCCCAGCCGCCGACCGCGGCTGCCTACATCGTCGCGCCGCCGCGCCCGAACTCGCCGGCGGCGCACTCTACAGCAGCGCAAGGGTCTGCACCACCAGCCAGCGACTCGCCGCATGCGAGTCACTACGCCCAGCCGCAGAACGCGGCACCCTGGCCCGCTGCGCGCCACCGCGCGCCGCCCGCCGCCGCGCGCCACTGCGCGCCACCCGACTCTGCGCGCCACTGCGCGCCGCCCGCTGCCGCCGCGCGCCACTGCGCGCCGCCCGACTCTGCGCGCCACTGCGCGCCGCCCGCTGCCGCCGCGCGCCACTGCGCGCCGCACGCCGCCAACGCCGCTGCGCGCCACTGCGCGCCGCCCGCCGCCGACGCCTCTGCGCGCCACTGCGCGCCGCCCGCCGCCGACGCCTCTGCGCGCCACTGCGCGCCGCCCGCCGCCGTCGCCGCCGCTGCGCGCCACTGCGCGCCGCCCGACGCCGCGCGCCACTGCGCGCCGCCCGACGCCGCCACCGCCGCGCGCCTCTGCGCGCCGCTCGCCGCGCTGCCGACATGGAGAGACTGGTGCACGGAGGCGAACCGACACCATGACGTCCGCCCCCACCCCAGACCGACGCCGATGACAACAGCGCCACAGCGCTGCACGCAGGCGCACCACGACTGGCGGACGAGCTGCCCCTCCGGTGGGCGCGAGAGCGCCAGAACCGACTCCAACACCGGCGGGAGCCTCGCCACAGCGGACGAGCGCCTGCGGAGGAAGACGTGGTCATCGCCGTCGTCGAGCCGAGCCGGGGTGCCCGCCCCTACCACAACACCGGCGGGAGCGTCGTGGAATAGTCCTGGTCGCCGACCCCAGCCGGCCGCGGAAGACCTGGCTACGAGGCAGGGTGGAAGCCATCCGCCCCGGAAGAGACGATGCCGTACGCGTCGTGGACGTCTGCCCGGGAGACAAGCTGCTGCGCCGGCCGATCAAGAGGAGCGTCGTCCTTCCGACTTTGGAGATCGCCGAGGGAGCGACGGCGGGAGAATGTTCAGGACGACGGCCAGCCGGAGCGGCGACGACGGACCCCGGCCTGGGACACGACGCGCACGTCGTCACCCCCGTAGCATGAGAAAGTAGGAAGCGGCCGGCATAGCTTAGTTTAGGTAATTTTAAGATGTAAATATAAGATAAATAAGTTAAATATAAGTTAAAACATAAGTAAATAAATATATACAAAATCGTAGATTAAGATAGTTAAGATATGGAAGTTAGTTAAGATAGATACAGCTAGATTAAGATAGGTAAATGTAGCTTAAGATAGGTAAAAATAGGATAAGATAGGTAGGCATAGTTATAAGATAGATAGAATTAGATATAAGTTTTACTGAAAATAAATATGTTGCTGCGTACTGGGTTTCATTCGGGACAGACGGGAGGTGTGCACTCGCCGCGAACATTAGGAAAATGAGCCGAGCCGGGGCGCGCCGCGGGCGCGGAGCGCTGTGATTGGTCGGCGCGGAGACTGACGGAGAGATATCGCAGCCTCCGCACCTCTCACGGCGCACGGCGCGCCCGCGCGTGTATAAAGATAGCGCGTTTCGGCCGGTTCAGCCAGTATTCGCCGCAACACCACGAAGAGAAGACGCCTGGAGCCTGAGCTCGGCGCACCGGTCGACCGAGGAGCGAACAGTCGGAAGAGAGTCTTCAGAGCGGAACGACTGCCTCGGCCGATCGGACGGTTCTTCTCGCGGCGAGTGCTCCACCCACGCACGTCCCGGGTGCTACTCAGTGCGTGGCTTCGTAAAGCCACCCACGCATTTCTTTTACCTAAACGCTTCGCTACGTTTACCTCCCGGCGCCCCGTGGCGTATCGGTCGAGGATTACCTCCCGGCGCCCCGCGGCGTACGGTCGAGCGATCGCACCACCACCTCCCGGCGCCCCGTGGCGTAACGGTCGAGGATTACCTCCCTATGCCACGTGGCGTGTCGGTCGAGGAAGGACACCACCTCCCTGCGCCCTAGCGTAACGGTTGAGGAAGAAGAGGTGAAGCACACCTGCGGTCGACCCATCGCACCACCCGTGAACGACCGCCGCGAGTGATCTCTCCGCGCCGCACGCCCGTCTGCGCCGGCCGCGAGAGAGAGAGACCGTCGCCGCATCGCCGAGTGAGCGAGACGGTCGCAGTACCGCCCGAGAAGAAGTGAAGCACACCTGCGGTTGACCCATCGCACCACCCGCGAACGACCACCGCGAGTGACGCTGCCGAGCCGCACGCCCGTCTGCGTCGGTCGTGCAGGAGCGAGACGGTCACCGAGGCGTGCGAAAGCGAGAAAGAAGATTTCCTGTCTCCGGCCCTTGTAACCGCTCTGCTAAGACTGGCAGCTCAAGTGAACGGGTGAAAATATACAGTCCACACCTGAGTTACGTGCCCAACAGTAAGGATAAAAGTGATAAAATTATTATGTAATAAAAATGTACTCACTTTTAGATTGAAATATGTAGGTATGGTGTTTTGAAGAACACGCCAGCGAATTTATGAAAATTATGAAGAAATCAGTAACACACACACACACACCACACACACTGCAGTTTGATTGGGTAGGTCTAATATTGTTCTATTTATAATGTAAGTCTATTCGTCGTCGGGTTTTATCTTGCGCAAATATTTCTATCACTTTTTTGTCACGCACTAGAAACACAACCAGAGTCCTAATTGCTCGAAGAACCAAAGCGACACTTCACTGCGCAGTGGCCACCGAGCCGCGGCCGCCGGGGCGCCGCCGCGCGCGAGACGTGACCGGCGCGCGCGGCCGCGCCCGCCGGCCAGCCTTGCCGCGCCGGGCAATGAAGAAAACTTCACAATGTACTGTTAACTGACGAAAAGTCGTTCAAACTGCTAAAAAACTGATTTGCAAAACATCCCGGCGCGGCAAAGATATATTACGTAGAATATTTCATCTATATTACGTACAATATTTCATCTAAGCGGCGCGGCGGCGCGGAGCGGCCATTATCGGTCGACGCGACGACGACGGGTCTTGCCCGAACTGAGAGAGATGGCGCGGCGCGGCGAGGCGAGCGATCTATCGGATGATCGCGCGACCAAACAACGCCTAGGTCTTTGGGTGATTCCATTTTTGACTTTAAAATAGCAAAATATGCAGTATCATTAATGTTTGTCGTAACATTCGAATATTTTATAAATTACCATTCGAATATGTATCAAATCGATATTCGAATAATTCAAATATTCAATTGCAAACTCGATCTGTTATATATATATATAAGAAACACCCATATTCCAAAAATGGACTCTCCTGTCGGTTCGTGCAACAGCGTATATGTAGGTACTTAGCGCTTGTGTGTGTGTGTGTGACTTCGACGCAGAGTTTAGATCGCCCCCGCCGCGCCCGCGCGCCCGCGCCCCACGCCCGCGCGTGCCTGCCCTGCGGTCGGGTTACGATCTCGGCTCTCGGTCGGGTTTACGATCTCGATACTCGGCTTACATCGGCTCATCGTCGGCTGGCTCGGTCGCGACGTGTCGCACGCGCGTCTATCCACAATATACTGTCCTTATTTTTCCGTCGTGTGTCACACGCAGAATGCAACCTTGTTCCACACATAATCGTATGAAGAGTGTTTTGTTTCACACGGCGGGGCAGCGGCGTTTAACATTTTCTCATAGTAACACGTTCGCGGTGTTTTTTGATGCACACGGCGGCGAGCTCGGCGGCGATACGTAGTAAGTAGTACGTATTACGTACAGCAAAATCGTGCCTTGTTGTCTAGGAAATAGGAACGAATTCAGTTTGATATTTTTACTTCGATCGGCGAGATTCTTGGAGAATGTTTAATATTTTTATTTATTTATTTCTTTCGGGTGAAGGCGCTGTTTTGTGGTAGTGCGGCGCACGAACGCACTTAAGGGCCAGCCGCCACTGATCACGAGCACATATCCATTCCTCCAGTGGAGGAAAGCACAGCGAGGAAACCTGTACGTACACGTATTAATGTTAAAACATTTGAATTTGTTTGTACACTTTACGCTTTAGCTAGCAGTTACTTTTTACGCTTTAAACGTTTTGTGGTAACTAGCAGTTACCACAAAACTTGTGGTTGGTTTAAATACGAGTGGGCATTACTTATAGGACATACAATTTATTTACAACCACGTGGTAAATAAATTGAAGATGTTTATGGAATCCAAACCGTTTATTTTAAGAAACTATACGTGGTTGGCTACACCACCTACGACTACACCCGTGATATATGAGCCCATAACACCTTGGTGAACTAGGTGCCATGCCAGTGTTTTTGGTGGTGCCGGTTACACTGAACTATAAAACAGAAACTTGTACATCGCCGCTTCGGCCGACCTTTCTTTCGGTGTGATGCTATCAACCAGGGCTGGTTATATATAATTTATTGGCTGGTTATAAAGTTATAAGGGAAGGGGCCTACACTTTTACGTGGAATCCTACCCACCCTCAGCCTCAATGGCCCAACCGTCCGTATTCAAATACCATCGCACTGAATGAAAGATCGTTCGAAGCGGCTATTATAGTTTGTTTTAGGTCCAGTTCAGTGTAGCCGGCACGATCCAAAGTGAGGCACTATCATGGCACTTAATTCATCAAGGTGTTCAGGTCTTACGTCACGGGTGTAGTAGGTAGCCAATCATGTCAGGTTCCATAAAAATAAACGCTAGTAGAGATAAAAAGGGTGCTTCGGTGGTGGGTGGTGGCCAACAAACCCAGTTGCCAATACCGCTCCCAAGAGGTAATGGCAACTGGTATTGGCAAATAGGTTTTAAAAAAAAAAATTATGTAAATAACCATGGGTAGCTGTCCCGAGAGACCAATGGGGCAGTCGACAGAGCCAAAATCGCCTCCCCTCATGAAACCACGCTCAGTTAGGTGCCATGCCAGCAGATTTGCGGACTGTTGCTAGGCTGTCTAGCCCGTTAATACGACGCTTGAAGATACCCAGGTTAAAGGATTCAGGAAATACACTCGCCGGAAGACAGTTCCACACTCTGGCGGTGCGACAAAGAAACGATTTAGAGAACCGATTGGTTCTCAAAAGCCCAATGTCAATGGCATGGTTTGTTCCTATAGATAAAGAGTGCGAAAACAAAATGCGTCTTGGGAGTAAGCACTTTTCCTGACAGATTATACCGGCGAAAGGTTTATTTATATACTCACTTTAGGTATTATAAACAACTGAATTTTGCACGTAGCTCCGTTCGCGAGTGTGTTGTGGTCTATATTACTCTCAGTTACAAGAGTTAGAAATATGTACGATAAGTGGTTAAGCATTTCTCTTACATAACTGCTCGCACCTGTGGGATGGCTCTGCCAAATACCAGCTTGCGCCTCTTGACTCGATCCAGCGTCGAGCCGTGCGACTAGGGGATGTCCCCGAAGTGTCCCGCGATCTACCTAGAACCACTGCAACTCCGTAGGGATGTCGGCTCCCTAAGTGTGTTCTATCGCTTATTCCATGGGGAGTACTCGGAGGAGCTGTTTAACGCGATCCCGCCGTCCCCTTTCCACCTCAGCACCACGCGCATTGGGCAGGAATTGCATTCCTATCAACGCTGGACTTACCGCGGATACGTACCAATCGATTCTGCAGATCTTTGCTCTACAGAACCGGTAAACTCTGGAAAGCTCTCCCTGCTCATATATTTCCCCCGCAGTACAGTCTCGGATCCTTCAAGAGGGGCGTGAATGGGCACCTGTCGGGTCGGCATGGCATTCGCAACACCCGCATACGACCGAATTTCCATGGGCGCCGTTAGACAACTCATAGGTACCTCGGCGCCATATGTCGAGCTTACAATTAAAAAAAAAATCAAAAATCACTCCCGAAAAGACATGTCATCGAGCAAATGTTATGCTGAGTTCACAATGACTGATTTTTGTGTTTATTGCATATCATATCGTCTTAACGTCAGCAAATACGCGAGCGAGGAGTGTTAGCGCATTCATAGCACGAGATGGCTTTTAATGCCACTCTTTGAATGTATTCTTTATGACAATTAGCATGTGAAGGTACGCACACTTGTTTGCAAACAGGTAACATGTTTGATCGTGCTTTGCCTCTTCTAGTATTTAGTTCGTTGTCAGTAGGTATGTATTTTTTTTTATGTATAATCCGGTATGGTTGGCTGAGTCGGAGGGGCCAAAGCGCATGCTCCGACCAGCCAATATCACCTCCGAGAAGGTAGGTGCCATATCGGAGACTTCCCTGGATTGCTGGCTATACTGAACTAGAGGAGAACACAACCGAGGCTGCTATGCGGCCATCTTACATCCAGTACGGTGGTACCAACCCAGTCGGCTACAATTTGAGCCTACCACCTAGTAAGGGGCAAGGGAAGGGACCTACAGTTTTACTCAGGTATGGTATGTGTACTCCAGACTTTTCATAGAACTAAATAAATGCTACATTCTCTTCGCACATACATAACTGATACGCCTCCGCTGCTGCCGACGTAGGTACCTATAATGTTTATTTATATGATGCGGCCGTAAATAAATATTTGTGAGTATTTTGCATTTCACGCATAGTTTTCGTTCACTGTTTACCGCCTTAGAGAAACAACTACATAGTTAGAGAAACAATGATAATACAAAGCCTACAGTTATCTCGAGATATGCCAGAATTAATTCATGAGAACTGCAGCAGCTGCTTACCTATATCCTTTTCCTGTCATGGGGCTGGGCATTTATTTTAAACTTATTCCAAGAAACTGCATATCAATGTACCGCCCTAGCCTCTTGATTGCGAAATAAAAGTTTTTAATTTACGCGTTGCATTTTATAATAGTACAAACGAAATTTAATAATGTCACGTCAAGTCGTAGATATTCAAATTTCACGTCATCTTATGATGCAAACGTAGACGAGTTTTTGGCTAAACTTTGGACGCTGATAACTGTTTTCCAGTACATCGGAGAGTTTAACTTGATATAAACTTCATTAAAGATTACATCCTGACGAGTGCATCTATCGGTTTGATAGCTGTGGGACAAATAGAACGCGAGATATGTTTGGTTAAAAAAAAAAAAGATGGAGGCGTAAGGGGCAATTTGAACAATGCGCAAATTCAGGGTTAAGGTCTCCGTCGAAGACATTTTCGAATGAGCAACAAAATAAAAGAGTGGTACTAAAAATGTTTAGGTCCCCACCCCATATAACATTTTTCTAATTGCACTGTACTACAAATCTAACTCCTTAAAATACTTAAATCTCTAGCCTAAATAAATTTATTCAAAGTCAGTTATTTATTATAAGAGGTTGGCAAGAGTGCATGTTTAATGTGTATAGAAAAGAATAAAACAATTGTTAGGTACATATTATCGATAATGTTATGTAATTAATTTAATGTTATGCAAAGCCTCTATACCTACTACGCAAGCACAATAATTAAAGCTGAAAGTGATGGAAGAAATATTTCCGAACAATGTAAACTGAGAGTCGTCTGTTTAAATTCAAATGATTCCTGAAATAGCTTAGGTACTTCTTCTTTCATCATTTTCAAATTTAAATTCGTTGTTTAATATTTTCGCCATACAGCAGAGTGTAACTGTTCTGGATGTTTCAACGTAAACGCGAGTTACACTTTTATTTTTATATAAACATTCATAGATAAAACCACATAGATGTGCATAAAGGAACATCTTGCATCCGTTGGAATGATTTGCTAAGGCACATAACACTGGATAGTTAGATAGATGGTTGATGTGATGACTATGGTTCAATCGCTTTGCTAGATAAATATAATAAAGTAAGCATGCACACTGTGCTTATTGAAATGAAACCTGTTATGAATCGCACGACAAACACAAAGTAAAATAACTCCACGGTAAGCCCGATTTTCTCAGCATGCAATGGTATTAAAATGGCAAAGAATGTATTGCTTGGCTAAGACTCGACTGAATAATTTGTTATTATTTAAATTATTGTATGCTTAGAGAGTTAAACCTGTATCCTGTCAACCCCTTAGTATCAAGGTCGTCACTGTATAAAGAGAGGTTCATCATATAAAATAAACAAATCTGAGGGACCGAACCCTCTGATTTTGTTCCTTACTATATGATTATGTATATACTAATCCCTTCATATTATATCATATTATGCATAATAGGCACCTATAAATAGAGTACTGTACCTCTGAAGTTAAGTTTTAGCACTTTTTTAGCATTATTTCGCACCGCCCATCAACTTCACGCACATCCCACGCATGTGACTGGTGGATAAATAAGTGTTTAGTCTATCAGACATGAATTTACCTTTTTTCGTAATTTAACTCAAAGAGAGAAATAAAGTATTTATCATTTACACTAAACACATATACCTAAATTCACCAACTAATACTAATAATAAGTGCCACCCTAAAAATTAATAATTAATATTACATATTATTAGGTACCTACCTACATACCTACATGCCGAGTATTATCGCTACATGATCTTATAACAACCTGACTCGATGTAAGCCTAACATCTTGTTCCCATCGGAACTAGGCACTCACTTTGGTCGAGTCACCTACACAGAACTTGACTGAAAACACGATCTAATTTTCAAAGTCGTTTCGGCCGATCTTAGTTCAGTGTTGTGGTATCAATTCGGAAGAAGAAGAATATCACCACCTACTGAGGTGAGGGAGAAGGGCCCTAAAGTGATATATTATACCCACACCATGGAGCAACTAATGATGTTCAAGAAGTGCACTTATCTAACTGGAAAAGAGAAAGACAGCTGTGCAGGTCAATGGGGATCGAACTCACGATCATTTGCTCACTAATCGAGGGCTTTACTCTTTGACCACAAGCCGCTAAGTAAAAAAAACCTGTAACTAAACGCTATCATATTGGATAGGTACCTACCTATCACATAATACTTATGTCATATACCTAAATAAAACTATGCAGACTTAGGGCCGATTGCGCCAACACAGACTTAAATATCTCTAAAGAGCAGTTAACTACCGCAGAAATACGTAACAGGGTAAGTGACACCACTAGGTACTTGCAGCACGACAAAATGTAAACTTTAGCTAAATGGTGGATATCACTGAGACTGCATTCTTTTTTCAGCAAACCATTTAATACATTTCTACGCTCTGGCAGCATTCTACAGTCTCTTCAAGAATCTAGGGCTCCCAAGATCGACGCTAAGCTCATATATGGAGAGAGCTTCGAAAACGTCTCTGGAAGCATCCTACAGAATATGGATAGGTAGAGAGAGGGAGGTCGAGAGCGGGACTGGTGGTTTCCCCGCGTCCTAGTCAACGCAGACTAGCTGACGAGGGCTTGAAGCGAGCCGAAACGTGAAGCATGCGCGGGAAATTTAGAGTGGCCACTCGCTAGTCCCGGCCTCGATTAATACCCTCCTCTACTGCCGATGGGCCCGGATATGTTCGGTGAAGCCATCGCAAGCTTAGATCCACACCTTCAATGAGCAATAAATAATTTAGCGCAATCTCTATCTTTCAACGTTAAAAAGACAGAGATGGCCCTAAATTGTGTAATAAAGCCATAACAGTCCCTATAAGAAACTGACAGACAGCTGACGCTATTCATTCGCTCTGCCTGGCAGATGTCAATTTGACATTTCTTAAGTGCCTGTTAGAAAATTGACCCAGACTTAACTTTAAGTCAGCTTAGGATTCTAATGACAGCATTTTATCATTGGCGCAAATAACGTTTAATGTGTCTTTAAGATGAGCATAACTTGACTATAATTGTTAAGGATGTGTTAGCGCAATCTGCCCTTATTGCTAACTAACTAGACACCATAAAGCATACTTTTAGTCTACATGGATGATGTTGCAATGATCTTCTCAAAATCGCAGTTTTTACATAGGTATTTGCCCCTGCCTTGTGGGTACCTATAAGTGCAAGTCACTGGAAGTAAAGTTTCTTATTTACATTATATTATACCCTTAAAGCGGGTGAAAGGTTATTAAACAGCTTAATTAAAGCGCATTGAACACAGAAAACAATGTATGCCAGCTAAGAAAAGCAAAATGAAAACACCATGGTCATTCTTCAATAACAGTTTAACATGTAAACTTCAAAATAGTTTTCTTAAGCCATAACAATTAACAACTAAATAGACTACTTTGTGAATTTATTTTTATTTATTGAACTTTCGCTTTTGAAGTAATCACCTCGGACAGCGAGTGTGACAGGCAGATGGACAGACACCTGAGCAATTTCATATGGGTCTCTGCGAGCGTGGCTGGCTATGGAAAGCCCTAAAAGGCCCTTCATTTAAAATTTAAGATAAAGATGTGGCCCCATTTGCAGTCACATGCTAATAAGGACAAGTACAATATATGCATACGTATAGAACAGGCAGGGATGAAAGATATAGATGCAGTGTAAAATAATTATAAACCTCCGATTATCAGATTATTCGGTATTGGTAATGTGCATTATGATTAAGTAATAACGATTAGTACAAAAATTCATACCAAGTAAACCAACCATAGGCAACATTTCTAGCAATTGAAATACGGTCAACTAAATTACTGTCAATGTAAAAATTTACATGCGGCAGTGGCACTGTCTTAATAATTCCCATTCTGTTTTTCATAGGAAAGGCTGAGATGAAACTTGATTTGTTGCAAAGAGTATGTTCGTTCACAGCAATTTGAATTTGAAAGTCAGCTAATTTTATCCATCACAAAGGATTAAACAATGCATCGTAATTATAATACATGCGTATCATGGTTTCATCCTTAATACAATATTTAGTGCTAATTCTAATATAATGTAGGTATAATGTAACCTTGATTACGTGCCTAACAATCACCAGTGACCGATTCACCACCTTCTGTTAAGACTCGGTTAAAATTTATCTGTCGGATATGACATTTCACATTTTAGCCGAAGTTGGTGAAATCGGCCCTAAGTAGGTATATTTATAATGTTTGTATCCTTCAATTAGGAATCCTGTCGAAGCAGTTATCCTTCTGTACATACATAACAAGTTTAGTCTTCACAATGCGATAGGCAGAGACAACAGATCTCCACGTGCCACACCTCGACTACTTCTATCTATGTTATCTTTCTAATTACGAATAAATATGAGTGAATAATGTTATTGCTAATTCCTTAAATATGTTTTATGTATGCTATAGTTAAAATGTTTACCTATTATATTCTAAGTATGTATTCTAATCTATCCTAATCAATAAAAAAAACCGAACCGAATGTATGATGTATTTGTCAAACAATGAAATAATGCAAGCAAGGCTCTTGTGGCAGCCAGGGACGCACTATTCTAAGAAAATACATTTCTCACTGAGCCTCACACTAAATTTACATCTATTACTCATAAAACAACAAATAAAAAAAATATTTTAAATTAAAATTATGGTTGTATCCTACTTTGAATGTATTTCTTCTAGCAAGACTTCAGTGTTTTAATATTTTTTTATCAAGAAAATATTATTATTTTAGATTTTACCGAACAGAAGAATGCTTTCCTTTTGTAATGTAATTTTTATTTATAATTATTTCTACATTATGCACATTTATATAGTTTTATGTATTTTTCTGTATGCACATTACGAAATGGTTTGTTTGAATTGCCATATGCAGAGGAGGCAGGAGGTTGGTAGAGATAAATAACAGTCACGTCCGATAGCGCAGAACTGGTGACTAAAACTTGTTTTGTTACAATCTAAGTACACAGGTGTGTCCCAGCTATGCTCATATCAGCTGTCGTTTATTGCGTACATTTACAAAATAATATACGTGAAGATACCTAAACTATTATGAAAGTTCCGACAATATTCATACGCGATCACGTGAGCTATGTTTACAGTTGCGAGTATTAAAAAATATGAAAGGTTTTATCGATTTGTAGAGGATGCAGTGAAATAATGTTACCTTCAGACAGCTCCAGTTCGAGTTCGGCTAGCTTGTCGCGCACGTCGTCGGGGAGCTTGGACACGTCGACCGCTAGTTCCGCCATCGCGAGCACTCCCTTCACACAATACTCGATTTATATCATCAACAACACATCACGACACCATCGTGACACATAGCCATCTTGAATTTGGGGGTAACTTCTGTCCGGGTAGTACACACGAGCCGTCCGTCAGCCTTGCCCGCTCGCTCGCTGGCCTGCGCTGCCACCGCTGGCCGCTCGCTGCGCTGCTCGGTGCTCGCTTGGTGCGTGACGTCTCCCTCCCGCTTCGACCTCGCGTCTCCACCGAAAGATGGCAGCACGCGCGAGTTGTCTTTTTTTAAATTTGTTCTTTTTATATGCAATGACATAAAGTTGATATACACACGCACGGGCGGTTGATCCACAAGGCATTGTGTTTAATTTTTTGTTGTGTTAATGACAGTGACCGCCACTCATGTTCAAGTCAAGTTTAATAATTGCTCTAATTCAGAGACCAAGTCTCCAAGACTTGGTAAAATATGCAGTAAGGTGTATGGTCGGCATTAGACTGTCTCTCACCCGGCACGGCGGCTTCGCATGTGCACGGCCGGAAATCGACAGCAGATAATGCTATAGCAAGCCCTTGGCTTGGCATCGTAAATTACCCATAATTAACTTATGACCAGGCAGTGTGACTTAGAACCGTAGCGTTTCTTATAATAGGGAGTAAAAAAAAATTTTAATTTGCTAGAAACTGGCAACCTACAAACGTCAGTTTTCTCAGGCGACTTGCTTCCACTATGTCTGCTATTCCAATTTGACATCCGACTGGGTGTTAATGTACTGCTCGTGTCGTCTCGTTCATATCCTCTCTGCCGAATGATATATAAGGACATGGCTGCGCTGCGACACGACATAACTATTTTGCCGCACCATCAACAGAATACAGTTATATGAAATGAAATGAAATGAAATATGTTTATTTATCTTATTTACACGATTATACAATTGAAAGAATAACTTAACTAGCTTAAAAAAAAAACAATAAGATAAATGGGTGTCTGTCTCAGCTTATTGCTGCGACAGCGGGCGAGCCTTCTGCCGCAGCACTGATTTTCATTATTTTATATTATTAAAAATAACATAACAAACACAATTGCGATAGGGATACAAATAAATACAGTACAATATACTCACATACATATAAAAACAGTTCACATAGAATAACGCAATCTGAAACAGTCATCATAAATTTATATTGATAAATATATATATATATGTATATACACACAAATAGGACTAACTAATGGGAATTATTAATTAATAGGACTAAACTAATAAAAAAATTAAAAAAAAATTTGAAGAAAGTGGTGTTAGTATTATTTATTTATTTATATATATATGGCTCCGCTCTCTCTCTCACTGACGCGTCCGCTCGAACGGGACAGCATGAGTCCATGTTTTGCGACCTCAAATTACTGCCGGCTGCCCAGAGGCGCCCTGTATTAGGTGCAGCCGTAATTAGCTCAGAGTGGAAACGCGAGTAAAGCTGTTCGATTTAAAATAATGTCTAACAACCACGGTAATTTAAAAACCCATATAATATCGTTAAGATCAAATCTCGTGTTTCTTACTATTTTGATACACTTTACCGTAAAATTAAGTTTTTTTTAAGTATAGAATATATAAGCTTGTTTTGCGCTCTATTAACTAATTTTTTGTTAAAATTCAAGGTATCATAACTTGAATTTTAACAAAAAATTAGTTATTCTCCCGAATATTATCTATTTTTTTACTAAATTGCTGCTGATTTTCCATTACCTTTTTCCTTTTCATGTTAGATGGGTATTTTATATTTTTATTATTTATAAGTTCATGAACAGCGCATAATCTAGCACTTTTTGTAAAATAATTTTTTTTTTTGTAATCCGGTATGGGTGGCTGAGTTGGAGGGGCCAAAGCGCATGCTCCGACCAGCCAATATCACCTCCGAGAAGGTAGGTGCCATACCGGAGACTTCCCTGGATTGCTGGCTATACTGGATTAGAGAAGAACACAACCGAGGTTGCTATGCGGCCATCTTACATCCAGTACGGTGGTATCAACCCAGTTGGCTACAAATTGAGCCTACCACCTAGTAAGGGGCAAGGGAAGGGACCTACAGTTTTACACCGGTTCCGAACGATGAAGCAGCAGGTGTAGGTATGCAAGTAAATTGTTTCGTCAGAAAAAACTCATTGGTACACGCCGACGGGATTCGAATACTTTTAGTTAAGTTAATATAAGAAATAAAAAAAATTGGTTGTCCGTAAAGTCGGTTTACGGACGATAGTTTTACGTGATAACGTCATAAAGTACCAGGGCAGAAGAAATTGAAAGGAGGATAATTACTATGGTGTGTGGTTACCTTCAGCAAAACTTTTGTGATGTGGACTTTTTCAGCAATTTGCAGTTTGAAACATATGGCGAATCATTCTGTACCACTTCAATCGATTTCGATTATTCGATTTCGATTATTCTTTTTTATTTAATATTACTAAAAAGAATGAAATAAGAACAGTTTTAAAAAATTGGTTGTCTGTAAAGTCGGTTTACGGACGATAGTTTTACGTGATGACGTGGAATAATCGTAGTACATAGAGCAAAGATCAGTAATTCTATTTCCAGTAGAAAGATTAATCATCTTGTGACTGGCCATCAATAAACTTCTGTTGTCTGATCTTGACAGTTTTACTTCTTAAGACGTTTCCATGGTAACTTTGACTATACCGATTGTGCCTCTCTATCGCTTGTTACGCGCTCTCGCTTGCACACACAGGCTCAGATGGAACGTGACACTTTTTCGTGTGTGCAGCCGGTGTTCATCAATTTATAAGACGTGACGTCATCACGTCAAAAATACGAAACCGACTTCCAAAGAAAAAAAAAACCTAGAACTAAAAAGTGTTAAATACCTAATATTTGGTTCTCTGTCGTTGTATTGAATCGAAATACATGAATCGATATTGTGATACATATTCGGACCCTTGTTTCATGAATTTTCTAAATTTGCAAGCTTTTCCGACCGGCGAGATGCGCTTAATATATTATGGTACGAGTAACCTCCTTTTAATATGTGCTGCCCTGGTACTTTAGAACCTATTTCATGAATATTCTAAATTTGAAATCTTTTCCGACCGGCCAGATGCGCTTAATATATTATGGTATGGTACAAGTAACCTCCTTTCAATTTGTGCTGCCCTGGTACTTTAGAACCAGAGAGATAGATGTGTACAAGCCGACGCTTGGGCCGATTGTGCCTCTCTGTCACTTGTTACGCGCTCTCGCTTGCACACACCGGCTCAGATGGAACGTGACACTTTTTCGTGCGTGCAGCCTGTGTTCATCAATTTATAAGACTTGACGTTATCACGTCAAAATACATATTTAATTGTAAACAACGAACTGACCGTTGGCATTTTTACCTCCAATTATCTCGGTAACGTGACACTTTAGGAAGCGGCCGATGACCAAGCCATATAAACTTTCGAAGCCCTTTTATTCTACCACCTTACTTACCAAGTGTGTTTATCCCAATGTATCACAAACATTGTGAATAGGCTCGGATTTTTTAAAAATAAGGTTGCCATATATACGCTACAATTAACGATGGCAAGCCCGAGACTAATAACATTTTACAAGGGCGATATACACGTTATTCGGTTCGGTATGAAGTTTTGTTTTTCTATAGATTGGACACAATAGGAACGCGCCGTTAAGGTAACGCGGAGTATTGAAAAGAACAATCCTTCCTATAGTTTTCTCTCGTTTGGCGGTGGTGGCGCTGGCTGGTTCGTTAGCTGGCGTATTTTTTCTTTTATTTCCTCCTGATTTATTCTATAGAAAGAAATTTATTCTCGTAATGGCTGCCACGCTCCGAGTGTAGCTTATTGGTTATGTCATGCACCTCGTCGCCCGCGCGGACTTTCGTGCCTAGTGCTTCTCTGAGTGGTCACCTGTAATCCGTATCGGTCGTAGTTATATTCGCACGTTTTAATTTTTCAACTTTTCATCGATTATGGAGTCGGCGTTTGTGTACTTGTAATAGTGCGGTTGGGTGTCGGTTAGGGTGGTGTGCGTGGTGATCATGACGGACACGAGGTCCTCGGCGCTGTTCAAGCGCGCCGAGCAGCTGAAGCGGTGGGAGGAGTCCGACACGAACCGGCAGTCGGCGTCGCCCAAGAAGGCCTCCAAGATCAAGTTCTCGTCGGGATGCGTGTTCCTGGCGGCGTGCACGGCCGGAGACAAGGAGGAGGTGCTGCGGCTCCTCAAGCTCGGCGCTGACATCAACACAGTCAACGTCGACGGCCTCACCGCTCTCCACCAGGTACCTGCTTCCTTCTCTCCTCCTCCTCTCCTCTCAGCACACGCTGCGTCTTCCTTACCCAAGCTACATCTATTACCCAAGCTACATCTATCAAGTACATTACCGTGCTATTGTCGCATTGTTTTGTGTAATTTTAGTGGATGCTCCAGTTCGTATTCCGGACGCATGATTTATTTTTATTTCACTCTCGTAATTAGTAATTAGTATTTTAATACCAAAATATTGAACACTATCCTCATTATGGGCTATTATGTACTTTCCAAAAATATTTCCGTGTGCCTTTCATTTAGTGAGAAGGTACTAGCTACTAATGCTCTTTCTGTTTATTTTCTTATCTATATACGTACAACGGTAGCCCAGCTCAGTACTGGTAATGCATATAATCATCTTATTAAACTCATCAGAGAACCTCGCCTCATTAGAGAACTTGCGATGTTCTGTTTGTTATTCATAACTTGTTTACCTAAAGTAACAATATTATGTTCAACTATACAATTTGATGCTTATTGGCCTGACAATAATACACAAGTAGATAAGTAATTAGAACAAAGCTGCAAAATTTGGATCGGTGTATCGAGATCAATGCTCGACTATGAGACCGGCTCATAATGGTGGGAATGTTTACAATATGACCATTGTCCAAGGTTCATTGGCTAGACCTAATATCGGAGTTACACAATAGGGATAAGATTCAGAAATTCTTGCATCCACAAGAATAAAAATAAACCAGAAAACAATAGTGCAAAATAAGATATTTCTCATGGATACAATATTATTACAATAAATTTATGAAGAACGAACTTGACAAGTGCTGGACATTATAGCGACAGTAAGTCTGTCTTGTTGTTGTTGTTGCTGTTTGCGCCCCGCCTCTAGTGTTAGGGGTGGCTTTTGCCAGGGGCTTCGTTTCGCGTGACCTTTTGCTCACAGCTCAGGCCGCCGATGACGTAGCTTGATGCTGTTTAGCCTAAAACCGTCTTGAGAAGTGACAGAATGTAGGGCACTGTAAACCGTTAATCAATTAATTGGTTCTCGAGTTATAAGTAGGTATATTCATATATTGACGTATGTAGTTATTAGGATAATATTAACTTAGTTTTGCAGTATGGTTTTATAGTTCTCCATTTTGTATTTCTGAAACACATTGCATCTGAATAGCATCACACCATTCATATGAGTTGTTGTTGTTGTTGTTGTTGTTGTTGTTTGGTTTGGGGTTGGCTCTAGGCCTGCAAACTAATCCCGTTGGGGACTTTCGTGCAAAACCCCGCAGTCTCCAGCTGGCAGCCTATGTCTTCCATGAAAGCCACAAGTCGACCGGGGTGTCTGCAGGCCGCTTATCCCTTAGTCGCCATTGATATGAGTCAAGCAGTAAGTTCTGAAGTGAACGCACTCGAAAAAATAAACCATTTCCTTTTCGGCGAGTGGAGCCGCTTGTGGGCACAGCTAGTGGTTTTATAATTATCTATTTTGTATTTCTGACATTTGACATTACCTACATATTTTTATAACTCACAACGAACCATTCTCATAACAGTCCATTGTACGTTGACACTCGGGTGGTTCTACTCCAGCCATCAGAGCTCTTCCATGAAGCAGAGCGGATTTCTCGGTCGCATCTACAGCTTAATGGGTGTTTACCACATCACCAAGAAACTGGGGCTGTTCGTTCGCCACCTCCGGGCTTAATTCTGGCTTATACCGTGGACTAAACAATGACTTATGTAGGTAAATACTGATTATGAGAAAAGAATAAGCAGTGTGTAATTTAACACTTTTCTCAAGAGACACAGCTCTGGACGTAGGTTGCAACTGAAGTCGGACACCTGTGTAACTTGATTCTCGAACAAACATACGTGCCCTGGCTGCAGCAAATGTCAACATCAACCGTATAAAGAAGGCGTTCGCAACCTTTTTCATACTGCAACTCCCTCAACATGTTTTAATTTATTTGCGCCTCCGCTGAGTTATATTACCTTCTAGGTCCATCTAATTTGTATAAAAGGATATCTTTCTATACTAAATTTATTAATTTTTATTTATTTATTTATTTTAAACACTGACACCAGACAGCTGGTGCGTGTATCTATTCTGTATTTTAATTTATATTAAGTGCACTTGTATTGGTTTTCAGTATTTTTGTTTGTTTGTTTTTTGTTTTGTTTTTTTTTGTCTAATTGGTTTTTTTAAAGAATTAACCGAGGGGGCGCTGACGGTGTCCTGATAATTTGTTCCAGGTTAGGATTTTATAGGTTTCTATAATGTCTCCACGTTGCCTCCTTTCATCAAGAGTTGTTAGTCCCAGTGCCTGTAAGCGATCTTTATAAAATATGTTTTATTTTTAATTGATGATACCATCTTTGTTGCTCGCTGATGTACTCCATCTAGTAGCTCAATATCTTTTTTAAAATATGGACTCCAAATTTGGTAGCCATATTCAAGTAGTGGTCTTAGGTATTTATGTCTTGTAGAGTTTCAGAAACAGTTCTGCGGTGATGGAGGAGTGGGTAAATCTATGAAAAGCCATAAATTGAAGAAGTGGAGTGTGGAACTTTTAAAAAAATTGCCAAATTAACTATATTGCAAATGACGATGTTGTTGTTGTTTTGGTTTGGGGTTGGCTCTAGGCCTGCAATCTAATCCCGCTTGGTTGGGGACCTTTGTTCAACTTGCAAATGACAAATGGCGCGACATACTAGTGGATTTCAAATTTCACGCTGAGTTATGTGTGACGAAATTACAGGTTCCTCGTGTTATGTGATGTACTGGGGCATTGCGACGCACACACCTAGTGGGAAATACCGATGCAGATGCATTGGTGCTACTCGGAAACAATTATGTGAAACAGAAACAATTGCAAATGTTATAAGTTGGCATTGGCAAGGCATATTCATAGTTGGCAAAGCCACAGTTTACGGCAGCATGGCTTCTGTCTTCTGTCTTCACACGCAGCTCTTTTGGCAGACGTGTGACTGTCTGCCGGCACTTTTTTGCAGACATGTAACTTTTAATACATCTATCACAAGATTTTGATATTTTCTAAGAAACACGTGCACATTTATTATATATGAGATGAGATATCGCACATATTTTAATATACAAAGAAGCCCTCTCTCCGAATCTCACGTGAGATTTCCCACTAGAATGTTTATGTAATATCTGCATACATCTTATGTATGAGTGTGAACGAGACTGTAAAATGTGCACTGTCGGAGTCCGGGATTGTTGGTTCTCCGTTCACTTGCAGAATCGCTTACTTGGTTGGTCTGATTATTTTTTATTTTTAAGGATTAGCTGATCTGTTTTCGTCCACGTCACATACACTCTAAGACGCGAAACATGTCGCCCGGTGTTCCTAAATGATGTGCAGATACCACAAGCAGATGACACAGAGTACCTGGGTATACATCTGGATCTTGGTCGGACATGGAAAAATCATATCTTCTCGAAACGTAAGCAACGGAGCTTGCAACTACAGAAGATATACTGGATGCTTAACGATGTCAATTGACCCGGGAATCAAAGCTGCTACTGTATAAAGCTATCATAAAACCAGTGTGGACATATGGGATTCAACTGTGCCAACCGCTGCTAGGACAAATACAGATATCATACAGAGGTTCCAGTCCAAAATGCTCTGCTTAATTGTAAATGCTCCATGGTACGTCACTAATGACACCCTGCACAGTGACCTAAACGTCCCAAACATTAAGGAAGAAACAGAAAATCCTGAAAAAATACACATTACGCCTGGATATACTTTTGTACCGTGTGGGGTCGCTACTTAAAAAGAATAGCCCCACTGCATCTCTCCCCGACGCATGTCGTAAAAGTTGACTAAGAGATAAGGAAATTCGTCAGCCTCGGTAGCTCAGTGGTGCGGTCAGTCGACTGTTGTTAAGCAACCCTGGGTCAGTACTTGGATGGGTGACCGCTCGACCGTTGGAGGCTGACCGTGGTTCGGATTAAACTGTTAAACTGTAGGTCCCTTCCCTTCTTACCATACTAGGTGGTAGGGTCTATCCCGGCCGGGTTGGTACCACCGCACTGACCGAAACGTCGGTCGAAACGGCTATGTACATAGTTCGTGTTTTCCGTCCAGTTCAGTGTAGCCGGCGCGAAATGAAGGGAAGCCCTGACATGACACCTAGTTCACCCGGTGTTATGGGCTGACATCACGGATGTTGTAGGTGATGTAGCCAACCGTGTCAGTTTCCATAAAAAAAAATATATGTGCATCCAAATCCACTAGCGAGACATCTGATTAGATACGAAGAATCGAGAAGACTTAAAAGAATCATGCCCCGGGGCCCAGGACCTGCTACAGGGGGCTGAAAGATAATCCCTGATACAAAAGTCAAAAGCTGACATTGGATGTCTCAACAGAGACAGATGAGTCAGCAAGAAAAAAGGGGATATAAAAAATGGATTCGCAAAGTCGATGGGAGATGATCGTAGACTCCTGTGAGTTTACCCACTCCACACTTTTTGTGCTCATGTAATAATAATTAATGAACACACTCAACTCTCCAGCACGCTTGAGTTTTTTTTTAGTTTTTAGTTTTACTAGTGTGTATTCCGCCACCTACCCAAACCGCGCTAAACTTAGAGCAGTGGCGATGCCGAGAAACCACAAATCCCAGGCCTTCGAAACCAATAGATAGTAAAAAAAAAATTCTTTTTGTCGTAACCAAATCTGTTACAACTTCTTCTAAAAGTGATGCTTTCAGGTTAATTTCCTCCCGTAAAAATCGTGCATAGCCGACTTATATTTCCTCTTTTCTGTCCATTGGTCCTTCTACATATCGACCCCATTTATTAAACCTTAGGTATATATAAGAACTGAAACCCGATATGGTAGTACAATATCAGGTTCCTTGGACCTTGACCTAATTACAATTAAGTAGTACTAACTTAGTACCTACAAAGGCAATCTCTTTAGCGCTCGCTTGTATAGTCTGTTATCTAAAACTGTTGCCCGAGTTGCAGAACGTGCAGTCTGTGCAGTTTGTTGTGCTGTGGTCTGTGCATTCGCATCAGCAAGGTCATTCTGTGTAGTAAATACTTAACAAACTGCTGACGTGCCGAGCGTCGTAGTGACATTCATCGCCAAGCTGTCTGGTGCCACCAATTACAAGAAGTGCCACCTGTACAAAATCGTAACAATGAATGAAGTCAAAGTTTTACATACAAATTATCATTACTATTCTGCGAATTTGTATGCATATTCTGATTATTATACGAGGGTAGATCCAAAAGTTCGTGGCCTAACATAGAAAGAGCCATGACATTTTTTTAAATCTACCCTCATTTGTTAGTACGATTCTTCAGTAATAAATTTGCGAAGTTTAGTTGCGATACTGCAAGCCATATTTTTTTCGTGATTATTTGTCAACGCTATCTGACAAGATTTTCAATAATGGAGAAAATTTAACACCGAGCAGTGATGAAATACTTCCATAAAAAAGGCATGTCGCCAAAAGATTTCCATCATGATCACCATCATATTGGGGGAGTCTGCTCCATTGTATTCAAGTGTCAAAAAGTGGTTAGCTGAGTTTAAGCGGGGTCGGGAGAGCATTCAAGATGACCCTAGGAGCGGAAGGCCTTCGACGTCTACCACTAAGGGAAACGTCAATAAAATATGTGATCTGATACTGAGTGATCGAAGATTGACCATCAATAAGATAGCTGAGATCACAGGCATTAGTTATGGTCGGGTACAAAACATTATATCGGAAGAATGGGGTTCCATAAGGTTTCTGCTCGTTGGGTCCCAAGATTGCTTTCAGCTGAACAAAAACGACAATTTCCCGCGATTCTTTGGAACTTTTTGAGGCAGATCCCGAGGATTTTTTGTCCAGTCTCTTTATGGATGAAAGCAGGGTTCACCACCATACTCCTGAATCGAAACAACAATCGAATCAGTAGAAAAGATCTGGCTCACCCACTCCGAAGAAGGCTAAGGTCGTTTTGTCGACCAATAAAGTCATGGCTTCAGTTTTCTGGGATGCGAAGGGGATTATTTTCGTGGATTATTTACCAAAAGGCGAAACTATAAATTCAAAATATTATTGCAACCTTTTGCGAAGACTTCAGGAAGAAATCAAAGAAAAAATCCCAGGGTTGCTGCGGAAGAAAGTGTTGTTCCATCAAGACGGCTGAATCAATGTCTGAAATCCATAATTTTGGCTATGAATTATTGCCCCACACACCTTATTCGCCGGATTTAGCCCCCTAGGATTACCACCTTTTTCCAAATTTAAAAAAACACTTAGATGGCTAGAAATTTTCGACCAAAGAAGAGGTGATAGCCGCAGTAAATGAGTATTTTGATGACCTTCCGGAATAATTTATTTTCGAAGGTATAAACAAGTTGCAGGTCAGGTGGAAAAAGTGAATTGGCATTGATGGAGACTATGTCGAAAAATAAAAATTGATTTGGACCCACTTTTCTTCAATTTCATGGTCGGGCTTGAAAGTTTTGGATTCACCCTCGTATCTCAGCAAATGTAAAATGCAAATACTTATTCACATTATGAATCCAAATCATAGTTTTGAGCGGAGAAGAAAAAGTATGACAAAATGGACATCACATCGACAGCGCTTAGTCGTAGTCCTCCCTCTCACTGGCCTGTTTTATTAAAAACGTTTATAGTTTGACTTAGATATACAAACATCAGTCCTCGGCCTCGGCAACTCTAAGCAGCTCGGTCTTCAGCCTCACACTCTAAAATTTACTTTATTTGAGAAATTATATAATTTTACCGAAAGCACCTTGGCGTTCAACCTAAATACATACATACTGGCTGTCACACATGTTTCCCAGTGGTGTAGCCAGAGACAACGGATCTCCACGTACCACGATCCTGACGCACCTCTGCCGCCTCTTCCACTCTCATAATGTTCTTCGTACATGCTCATCGGTTTCACCTTTTTGAGCACATACCCAATCTGGTCCAGGTACGTGCGTTAGGTTAGGTTTTTCTTCCTTTCCGCTATTCCACTCACATTCGCTCCATAGAGTTCCTTCGTTAGTGTCATATCCATTCTTCCAACATGACCGAACCACCGAAGCATTCCTGTGAATATATTCTTTCAAACCACAACACTCGAACTACACTATTTCTTAATCTATCTTTCATTGTAACTCACACATAACATACTCCTAAACGTACAACCTTCCGTAATTATTTATTTTCTTCTAGCTAGAAATTATATCGATCTCTGATCCTAGTGACACAACAAAGCGTCTTTGAAATACTGAAACCGACTGCGCCAAAATTCGAGGGTGCGCAGAATGAAGCGGGGACAGTCAGTGGGGGGAGCGACGACCTAAAATGGCGTCCATCACCAAGTCTCGAAATCAACTGAGAAATCTGTTAGTTTTTTTTTCTCTGTGTTTGCGTGTATTTTTTTAATGCCAAAAGTAGGCCGCGTCGCCTGGACGATTTCGTCCTGGCGACACCGGAGCAGTTAACTAATAACTCGACAACGGTTCAATTAATTTATAAGCAGTTTTCACCAACATAATTGTAATATAATTTTAATTACAATTAAACTTGTTTTAGTGTCTAGAAAAACAGAAAATAAAAACAATACAATAGTGTCCGACCTGTCGACGTCAGAAAAAAAAAATAGGGCATTAATACCAAAAAAACTAGCCAAGTGCGAGTCGGACTCGTGCCCCGAGGGTTCCGTACCAACTACCACCACACAAAATATTTGTGTTATATATTTACCAAAAAAAAAAAACAGTGTTTCCTTTCATTCAGTTTGGGATTCTTAGCGCAGGCTTGACTCACATTTAGCTGATTTTTATTATTTGGGGTCGCCCACAAATTACGTAAAATTCTCAAATTTTCGACACCTCCTGGCCCACGTACCAGGACCGTAACGCATGGCCGGAACCCCCCTCCCCTGCCCCCTCCCCCCTTCCATTCCCTTACGTAACGGGCACTTTGTACAAAGTTTTGGCACGAGACGGCTCACTCTTCGAGTCGATTATTACAGATAATCAGTAGATTTCCCTTTTAAAATCGGAAGGTTCGGGAACGCTGGTGAGCTGTGATTGTGAATACCACTCGCGCTCGCTTGGATCAAAGCTGCCACCTTTCCGTTGTAAATGGTGCGCGAGTTTATATTCAAAACATGTAAAAAAATTTTACACAACTGCTTGATGATTTTGATTTAATTATGTATGTATGTATGTTTCTTTATTAATATATCATAACTTCTAATTGGTTGAACAGATTAGAAGTGTGTGGTAATTTTAGAATTCGAATATCATGCATGAGTGACTTAGGGTACCTAAAACTGTCCAAATATGTGAAACATTTTCAGTTGTGTGACCGACGCGCCAAGTCTTTCTTTTTTCAACGGATAGGGCTGGCGATTCTAAGGGGCAACGCTGCCAGCATATTGGGCACTGTGGGAGAGTCGGCTGAATTGGATGAAATATTTTACTTACAGTAGCCAGTGTTTTACTTACAGTCAGCCTCCTCGGTAGCTCAGTGGTGCGGTCGGTCGACTGTTGTTAAGCAACGCTGAGCGCGGTCAGTACTTTGATGAGTGACCGCTCGACCATTGGAGGCTGATAGTGGTTCGTATTCCACGATAAACTGTAGGTCCCTTTCCTTCTTACCTTACTAGGTGGTAGGGTTTATTTCGGCCGGGTTGATACCACCGCACTGAACGAAACGTGCGTCGAAACGTTTATTTAAATAGTTCGTGTTTTCCGTCCAGTTCAGGTAGCCGACATGAAATGAAGGGAAGCACTGACATGGCACCTAGTTCACCCGGTGTCGTGGGCTGACATCATGGATGTTGTAGGTGATGTAGCCAACCGTGTTAGTTTCCATAAAAAAAAAGTGAACTTTTTCTATCGGTCTTTTTCTAACCTTTCTCTATGCGTCAACGGCACAGTGTAGAAACACAAATTCCGTTTCCTCCTTCTTTCCACCTTACACTTAATTAGTTCACATCAGATCACTTTTTTGCTTTTCTAAAATAGTGACGTAACGCCAATCTTGACCTAATTGTCTCTCTAAAAAAAAATTATATATAAAAAAACTATTAACTTTTCATTTCAAATTAAATATAAAAAATAGGGCTTTCTCTGAAATGTTTATTGTTAAGAGATTTTATAATTATTGAAAAAAAAACTTTTATTTTTATTAGGGATAAAATAAAATGGTGGGTCAAGGGCCAGAAGGCAGCCCTGCTCGACACTGCACGCATCGTCCGGAGGTTTCTCTCCTTAGGGCCCGACCATCGGTAGCTTGGGTTCGCCCCGCCGCCGGTGGTGGAAACTCCGTTAATTTTTATATTAATTTTAGGTTTTAATTTTTAAAAAATTTTCAATTTGTATAAAAAGGAATGTGTAAATAAATGGATAACAATAAATAAAATAGTAAATTTTAAGTAGTTAACCCCTTAATTTTTCCTTTTTCTTTTTTGTTATTTGTTAGGATATCCGCCAAACACAAATATTTATATAGGTACCTATTACTGTTCAAAAGATACAGCCCTCTAACTAAATGTAGGACAGACAGCCTAGGCTTAGTTAGAGTAATAAAATGTGTAATAAAAATTACCCAAATATAGATATAATGCCTATATATACCTACACGTAACACATATATTATATATGCTGGCCTTATTCTTTTAAATTTTTAAGGTTCCGTACCTCGAAAGAGGAAAAAACGGAACCCTTATAGGATCACTTTATTGCCCGTCTGGCTGGCTGGCTGGCTGGCTGGCTGGCTGTCTGTCTGTCTGTCTGTCAAGAGACCCTTTTTCTCAGGAACGGGTAGAGGTATCAAGTTGAAATTAATATCAAATACTAAGATTTACGTTTCCTCAGAGGTGTAAAAAATTTAAGCTTCTAAGTCAACGCAATCACTAGATACGGCCATTTAAGTCACATATTTTACTACTGGCAAATCCAATCAAAACCTATACTATAGAGTACTTCTCGTTAACCTAGAATCATGAAATTTGGTAAGAAGCAAGGTCTCATACATAGGGCACACTAAAAGTTTCCGGAATTGGCCACTTACATAAACAATATTTAAAAAGTAATTACAACATTTGAAAATGGAACTCTTTGGCTGTAGAATGCAGTTTGTTTCATCTGACTGTCAATTGTTTTTCCATTGTGGCGCCATTTTAAAAATTGCGTGTCTACAATAACATAAATTTAACCCGGGAAAATTTTCGTAGTATGATTTTCTACGATTTTAAGTGTAATTTGACAGCTCATCAGAGCCACGCTCGGCTTCAATCTGCTTTTGGCGATGAAGCACCATGCAAGACGACTATTTATTGCTGGTTTGCAGAATTCAAGCGCGGTCGTGTCAATCTCAGTGACGAATCTCGCGATGGTCGCCCGTCCACCGCTGTGAACAACAAAAACATCGATGCTGTGCGCCGTATGATCGAAACAGACAGGCATGTGACCTACCATGAGATTCGGGCATCCTTAGACATAGGCATGAGTCAAATACAATCAATCCTACACAAACATTTGGGTGTGATAAAGCTGTGCTCGCGGTGGATCCCACACAATTTGACCGAGGCTCAAAAAACGCACCGCGTCACTTGGTGCAATGCCATGCTTACCAGATTCAACAAAGGCGCTTCAAATTTGGTGTGGGACATAGTAACAGGTGACGGCACCTTGTAACTTTTTTCTGTTCCCAAACATTAAGAACCAATTACGCGGTCAACGATATTCATCACCAGAAGAGGCTGTCGAAGAATATGAAAAACACGTTTCTGAGGTCACCACGGAGGAGTGGCACAAAAGTTTTCAAAATTGGTTTAATCGTATGAAAAAGTGCATTTACGCAAAGGGAGAATATTTTGAGAAACAATAAATTCATTTTTGACCTTTAATAGTATTTTATTCCTATTAATTCCGGAAACTTTTAGTGTGCCCCACGTAGCACAAGTAAAGGAAACAATCCGAAAATTGAAAAATTTTACTTATATATATATTTAAAAAAATTGTGTTTGTTTTGTATGTCAAGACCTTTTTCTCAGGGACAGATGAATATATCAAATTGAAATAAATTTGAAATACTAAGGTCTACGATCTCTTTAAGGTGTAGAAAATATAAGCTTCTAAATCAACACAATCAAAAGATTGTGTCAGATTTCATATTCGCAAACTCACTCAAATCAAATCAAAACCTATAGGGTATTTTCCGTTAACCTAGAATAATGAAATTTGGTAAGAAGCAAGGTCTCATCGAACAAGTAAAGGAAACAATCCGAAAATTTTAAATTTGTATTTATATCGGCATTAAAAAAAAATTTGTTTGTTTTGTATGTCAAGACCTTTTTCTCAGGAACAGATGAAGATATCAAATTGAAATAAATATTAAATACTAAGGTCTACGATCTCTTTAAGGTGTAGAAAATGCAAGCATCTAAATCAACGCAATCAAAAGATACGGCCATCTAAGTCAGATTTCATACTCACAAACTCAGTCAAATCAAATCAAAACCTATAGGGTATTTCCCGTCAACCTAGAATCATAAAATTTGGTAAGAAGCAAGGTCTCATAGCACAAGTAAAGGAAAAAATCCGAAAATTTTAAACTTGTAGTTATATGATATTTAAAAAAAATTGCTTGTTTTGTATGTAAAAACCCTTTTTTTCAGGAACGAGTCAAGATATCAAATTGAAATTAATATGAAATACTAAGGTCTGCGATCCATTCGAGTTATAGAAAATGAAAGCTTCTAAATTACCATAATCAAAAGATACGACTATTTATGTCAAATTTTAATACTTGCAAACTCACTCAAATGAAATCAAAACCTATAGGGTACTTGCCGATGACCTAGAGAAATGAAATTTGGCAAGAAGCAAGGTCTCACATCACAAGTAAAGGAAAAATCCGAAAATTGTTTTATAGTTATGTCATATAATAAATAGGCATATTTTTGTATATTTCAACTGCACGAATGTCTGAGAGTCAAACCATTGGTGTCTTTTTTATTTAGGCGTTTCGTGATTTTTCAAAACACAATTATTTTTGTACATATAATACATAATTCAAATATATTGTGTGATGGTACGGAACCATCGGTGCGCGAGTCCAACTCGCACTTGGCGACTTTTTTATTTTTGGTTTCGGCTATGATTTTGTTTCCATATTTTTGTTTTCGGCCGAATATTCTGTCCGTCTACTTGCCACGTTGGAACAACCCAGATGTAGGGTATAAGGGGTTCCCTGGATCCAGAGATGCTGGATCGACACATGTGTAAGGAAGGTGTAACGGGTTCTCGAGACCTTCGACGCTGTATTGACGCTAGTGTAAGAGGTCTCCGGGACCTAATGGCACTGGATCACGCGAGTGTATAGGGCAGTGATTCGCAAACTGGGTGCCGCGGCACCCCGGGGTGCCGCGAACCTACGCCAGGGGTGCCGCGAAAAAGTAGACATTATTTGACCGAGCGAGCGCGAAGCGTCTCCGTTTCAGCTTGGGCAAAAATGCGTACGTATGTCCGGATGTCCGGCTGTTTCTCAACAAGTTTTTGGTAATTTTTCAAAATCGCTGAGCCATGGGGGTTGAGGTGCGCCGGTGAAAATTTATTCAGTTTTAAGCTATGCAAAAACAGACTCGCGAGGTCAACAGCTCAGAGAGCCACTCACTAGTAGTAAATAATTAAATTCAAAATAAGTATAAAAGTAATGTACCTACCTACATACTTAATCGAAATAATAATGAAACATTTACATTTCGATGAGTAACTTTTACGCATCGAAAAATTGTGTTTTTTATTCCTTTCGAAAATATTACTTGATTTACATATTTGCATGCTTCGTTTATCACAGTTCAGATATGATGCCTATGAAAGACACCAAGCGAATATTGAAGCGGTGTGCCGCACAATTTCTTGAACGGGTTAAGGGCGCACTATGGATCGAGAAACGGCCTCCATAGTATTAGGAGATTTTTTTCGCAAACTAGATTTTTTTTTAAAAACTGTTTTTGTTATATTTAGAGTTACATAAGATAATACCAAATGTATAGTTGTAGTGATATCAGTCAAGTAGATATTTTATTAAAAATACTTGAAGTTTTCAGTTGTATGGGACGGAGAATGTTTAGTCGATTTTTTCAAAAGTCTTTCGAGGTGTCGCAGATCTTTTAATACATCATGAAGTAGACCACGAGTGTAATAAGACCACATAAAAACTGTAACCCAATTCGACCCGGTATAGAAAATATCTAAGTCCGAATTTATAAATTTTCGTCTATTTTCTTTATACATTATTTCTGGTTTAACTTTACAGTTAATTACATTTTCTTATGTTTTGTGATTGCCAAGTGTGTAAGTTATACTAATTGGTAAATTATGTAACAACTATACCTACCACTGTGGTCGAAAATACCCTCCAATATTTGTAGCGTTTTAAATGTTTATTTGTTATTCATAATTGATTTGAGGACATATTAAATAAACAAATATGTGAAGACGCGTAGCTTGACAGTACGTATGTATTTTAGGTTCAAATATATAAAGTATATATATATATATATTTTTTATATTTTAAAATTTGCAATGTATGGGACGGGGAACATTATATTTATTTTGCCGGACTACAAAGATGTGTCAAACTCTTATTAGCAAGGTTGTGTAGCACAACATAAAAATAAACACACTCAGTAAAAAAAAATTTAGAAAGGTGCAGCCTTCCGAGTATCGACAGGTCAAAGTATAGCATTTTTTACCTTTTTTCTTTAACAGTAATTTTTGGTTACATTATGATTGTACAATCATTAAGCAGGTATGCAAATATGTGAGGCATATAATTCTATATCAGATATGTACACACCATTCCGATTAACAGTGTAAAAAAATAGCAATATTTTTATTTAATAAAACTGAAAACATTATAGTACATTATTCGAAACTGTTAAGAACTAACAAAGTCTTAACAGTAACGTGATGTTGAACGTGACGGAAAAGAGGCTGTACAAAAAAAAATGTGAACAGTTGCACTTTCTCAAGATGTTAAAAAATTTTCTATTCAAAATTATTCACCAAAATAAATACAAGGTTGAATAAAAACAGAACAAATTAATAAACCGAACTTATAAATAAAAGATTCACCAAAATAAATTTTATAAAAAAAATGTTTTATATAAATACAAGGCTTTGTAGCTCATTCATTATGACGACGCATTAGAAACTAATTACCATTCGGTAAGATGAAAACATTCCCACATCCCTGTTTGTGAAACCCCACTATATTGGTAAAAACCGGTTTAGTACATCAGGTGGTGTCCTTTGGTCGCGAATTTCAGTTTAGTATGTTCAACGCGCGTAAGGGACGGATCTCTCCTTTCGAAACGAGTTATCGCTGTTTTCAAATACTTTCCTTCCTGCATTATTACTTGAAAACTAGGTACATTTTCGGTTCGAACTCTAACATTTTACAAAATGAAAGAGTTTAAATCAAATCTGAACCTTTTTGTTTTCTTAAAAAACGGGCAAGGCTTCTCCGACCCAAACATACTATTTAACAAGTTTTCCGTTCATATATCTGATGAAAACCGTGATCAATTCAAGTGTTTTTGTAAAACCTACTTGTCTAATATGTATAAAAAGTGGAAAAGTACAAATTATTCGTTCAGTTTCTTCAAATGCAAATTTGAAACATGGTTGACGTCAGACATAAAGTGGCCCGAATATGTTCAAAACATACCTCAAGAACCAAGACATGAGGAAGCGGAAACATTCGTGCCGCAATCACCAGCATTCAGAAGCTTCAACATCTCCTAAACCAGAGTTCAGTCCTCGAAAACAATTCCACGAACTTCACTACCAGCAAAAAAGGCGCAGAACCGCACATCTGTGTACGGAAAATGACTTCAACGAGCTCGCATTCGCTGCGGTGAGTAAAGGTATTAATACGGAAAGACATGGTGTTGCTAAGGTGCTTAAGTTTCTTCTGGAAAATTCAGATGAGGTTGGTAGAATAAAGGAATACATTCAAGTTAAAATAAAAACACAATACTCGCCGGAGAAAGCCCTCAGCCTCTTCAGTTCCCAGCAACTCTCCAAATCGCAATACTGCGAACTACGGGCAACGGCAATTGAAGGAGGAGTTGAACTGTATCCCTTATAGTATCAGCTCCAAAAAGAAGGTCGAGTGTTACCGTCCGAAAGAAAGTGTCAAGGTCACGGAAGTGGAAGCACGTGTTTTTACAGCATACAATAATGCAGGAAGGAAAGTATTTGAAAACAGCGATAACTCGTGTCGAAAGGAGAGATCCGTCACTTACGCGCGTTGAACAGATAATAAACTGAAATTCGCGACCAAAGGACACTAATTACCGGTTTTTACAAATATATTGGGGTTTCACAAACAGGGATGTGGGAATGTTTTTGTCTTACCGAATGATAATTAGTATCTAATGCGTCGTCATAATGAATGAGCTGCAAAGCCTTGTATGTATGTTCTATTCTAAGACTGTAAATTATATTTAAAGGAAAGAAAACAAAAATCTACAAATTCAGACTTACATATTTATTTACGTATCTACAAATTCAGACTTACTTATTCAGACTTTCTATACCGGCTCGAATTTTATATAAAACAATTTTTTTATAAAATTAATTTTGGTGAATCTTTTATTTATAAGTCGGTTTATTAATTTGTTCTGTTTTTATTCAACCTTGTATTTATTTTGGTGAATAATTTTGAATAGAAAATTTTTTAACATCTTGAGAAAGTGCAACTGTTCACGATTTTTTTTTGTACAGCCTCTTTTCCGTCACGTTCAACATCATGTTACTCTTAAGACTTTGTTAGTTCTTAACAGTTTCGAATAATGTACTATAATGTTTTCAGTTTTATTAAATAAAAATATTGCTATTTTTTACACTGTTAATCGGAATGGTGTGTACATATCTGATATAGAATTATATGCCTCACATATTTGCATACCTGCTTAATAATTGTAAAATCATAGTGTAACCAATAATTACTGTTAAAGAAAAAAGGTAAAAAATGCTATACTTTGACCTGTTGATACTTGGAAGGCTGCACCTTTCTAACATTTTTTTTACTGAGTGTGTTTATTTTTATGTTGTGCTACACAACCTTGCTAATAAGAGTTTGACACATCTTTGTAGTCCGGCAAAATAAATATATTGTTCTCCGTCCCATACATTGCAAATTTTAAAATATAAAATATATATATATATACTTTATATATTTGAACCTAACACGTGACAGTACGTATGTACGTACTGTCAAGCTACGCGTCTTCACATATTTGTTTATTTAATGTGTCCTCAAATCAATTATGAATACCAAATAAACATTTAAAACGCTACAAATATTGGAGGGTATTTTCGACCACAGTGGTAGGTACAGTTGTTACATAATGTACAAATTAGTATAACTTACACACTTGGCAATCACAAAACACAAGAAAATGTAATTAATTGTAAAGTTAAACCATAAAAATGTATAAAGTAAATAGACGAAAATTTATAAATTCGGACTTAGATATTTTCTATACCGGGTCGAATTGGGTTACAGTTTTTATGTGGTCTTATTACACTCGTGGTCTACTTCATGATGTATTAAAAGATCTGCGACACCTCGAAAGACTTTTGAAAAAATCGACTAAACATTCTCCGTCCCATACAACTGAAAACTTCAAGTATTTTTAATAAAATATCTACTTGACTGATATCACTACAACTATATATTTGGTATTATCTTATGTAACCCTAAATATAACAAAAACAGTTTTAAAAAAAAAATCAAGTTTGCGAAAAAAATCTCCTAATACTATGGAGGCCGATTCTCGATCCATAGTGGGCGCCGTCAGCTAAAAAGTTTGAGAACCACTGGTATAGGGTCTAGCTAGGGGGTCCCTAGACCTTTACGTCGTTAAACCGACACCCGAGTGTAGGATTTAGTTAGAATTTAGGGGTTTCAGAGACATTACGGCGCTGCTGGACCGACACTGCGCAGGTGTAGGGTGTCTCTAGAACCTTGTGACGCTGCTGGACCGACACGCAGACGTAGACGTAGAGTGTTGGCGGTATGGTGGGATATAGCGGTGTTGGAGCGGCGCAGGCGCAGGTGCCGCGTCACCGGGGGCATGGGGGGCATGATGGCCCCGGAACCGCACAGGTGCGTAGTGCTGCGGGTCTGTGGGACCTCGCGGACGAGCGAGTGGAATGCGGCACCGCGTCGTCGTCCGTCGCATCACGTGTGGCGCGGGCGTAATTCACGGCCCGGAATAACTTTCGATTGTGTCGGCGGCGCGCGGCCGGCGGCGCGGCGGTCGCGTCACTCGCTAAATATAAGCGCCGCCGCGCGGGTAGGAAGTCATAGGAAACTCTTGCGACAGTTGGCCATTTCGCACGGAGGCGTTGTAAATTATCTGTAGGTGTCAGTCGCGTCGTCCCTCCACGTGGACGTGACTCGCCCGCCTCCCGAAAGCTGTGTGACGTCGGTATGGTACGGTACGTCGGTACGGAATAAGGAGTAGATGGAAGTGCCACGGAACGGCCGTACTATTATTAAACATGTACTGAAACCACGACGACCATTTTACTTACATTTAACTTCGTAGGTCCTAACCTACTACGATAAAACTAGTCTACTCCAGTCATGTTTCTACTGTGGCTGAACGTCTGCACTTGAGTCATACGATCTCGTGCCTAGTATGAAGTAAGTCAACCGGTACTTAATCGCAGCGCGCCGACCACGCTTCCTTTTCTCCTCTAACCAACTCAAATGCCTGGACTAAACGGACCGGCTTGGGGCACGTCTTGCTAAAACACGCTTTGTGGATCGTCTATCATATGAACGGTAGTCTCAAGCTCCTTCAGGTGATAAATGCTCACTGATTCTGAACGATTTTTATTAACCTAAGTCCTTTTTCATTCTAGGTACGTACATATTCTATGTAGGTATGTACTTACGCACTTGAAGTACCTACCAATATGGTTTTCGTTCGCTGCATCTTACTGTAACTTGAGACGTAGCGTAGCGTAGGTCTGGACAGCTTCTTTGTATTCTGGAGTTCACCTTATCGTTTAAAGCCATACCTAATGCCTATCCATACAATAATCTGCAACAGTTGTGCGCTTTTGGCGTTCAGTTAGGCAAACTTCGTGTGTGTGTGTTTACTTGAATATGTAACAAAATTATATTTATTGCAAAGACACGGTCAAAATATTTGCAAAGTATTTTGACCATATCTTTGAGGCAGACAGAAAGTATTGGCTAGCGATGTGTCGGCTACCCACTGATGTGCTGATTTCCGCTAGGATTTCCGTTTCCATAATCCAAATTGAAAACCCATGAGGAAATATGTGCGACGCATGGCGCCTACGTATTTAGTTTTTAATGTGTCGAGAGACCAATGGTGCAGTCGACAGAGCCAAAATCACCTCTCCTCACGAAACCAAGCTCAGTTAGGCGACATGCCAGTAGATTTGCGGACTGATGCTAGGCTGTCTAACCTGTTAATACGACGTTTGAAGACACCCAGTTTAAATGATTCGGGAAACACATTCGCTGGAAGACATGTATGATCCAAAGAGTAAGGTCTCCGGCGCGGCGTGAGTGATTGATTATTATTAAGGATTAAGGAAGGAAGGACTAAGGTCTCGCACAACAGTTGCGATCAAAACACAATGATACCGTTGTAGTATTAGTGGAACTAATGTAATATTACTGGAAACATTTTATAACGGACATAATGCTATCGCCCAAACATGCATACATATGTGTTGCTATCTGTCGCCGGTTTCCTGGCTCTGTTTGGCCTGTGTGGCGTGGTGCGGTGCATGGTACTACTACGTTTAGTTAAGGATCATGTCTGTCCTCTTCTTGGAAATTTGAAAGTTAAATAATTATAAATGCGACTTGAGACGCCTCTTCTCCTTTTATAGGTATACCTAGGTTACGTACGAGTAACATCAGAAAAAAAGGAAACATTGATGGATCTGGTTTCGGAGATGTTATGAATAAATGAGATTTCTTCGGAACTATGTGCGCACTGCGCAAGACGTGTTTGGCGGAATAATCCTTATTATTTTAAATCCAAGGTCTCTTCGAACGATATGTTTTCGTTGCAACAGTAAATCTATCTCTGTTATTTAATTAAATATTCATCATCATCGGACTGAGATTGCCGGGATGTTATTCAAACAATTTGCTGAAAATCAAAGAACTCATAACAATGATGAATGAAAAGGCAGTACCTGGGCGACCGAGCTTCACTTGGCGTTCACTTGGTTGACACCTATCTAGATAAACTTGGAAAATAAAACATTATCTAAATAAAAAAAAAAATCATCCAAATCGTTAGAGCCTTTTCCTAGAAACCAATTATATATCTATATGTACAATAATAGCTCACTTGAAGTAATAGGAACTTTAGATCGATTACCGCATTTTGATTTTGATACCGCATGATCGATTTTGGCGCGTGTTTGAATAGTCAGCGCGGACTGCCGAGTCCACACCACTCTAGTCCACAGTCCACACCCACCGTCCGCGTCGCGTCGTTGCCGCCGCGCAGTGTCGGTACACCGCACGGTGCTTTCCTCGCACGTGCCTTGTGTACCTTATCCGGCCACTCAGCGAGACACACACAACACGTGAGCAACAGACACGTTCGTTATTGCAAAACATTACGTCCTAGGATAGAATTGGTCCATATTTTTTTTTGCAAAATCCTTTCCCAGGTCTTTTCTGCTTAGCATGGCGATGAATTCCCCAAATAAATACTCGGTCTCGCCAGTGGATCATATTTTTTACGAGTTTTAAGCCATGCATTTAAAACCGGCTGCACATACTGGCCAAGATTAATTTTATTTTCATCTCGCTTCAACTAACGAAAGAAAAATGAAACACATGTTTGCCTTACTTCGTCAATGTTTGGAAAGCAAACTCGCATCTATTGCTGCAAATCGCTTCTGTGGCCGACTAGGAGCTGCTCACTGTTCACTGCCACGAGTCACCGACACTGTGACCACGCCCCGGTCGTGTCGCGTCGTCGCGGTCGGCGCGACGACGACGACGTACGATGACATATACTCCTCGCTGCATTCTAAAGGTTTAACGTCGAAGAATCAACACTTAGCGACGGCGGCGGCGGCGACACGTCGTCGTACGCGCCAAATTAAACCGTTTGCCGACGTTTTAAGACTGCAATCGGATAAGTATCTAGTTGTGATATTGAAAGGTTTTCTGTGCTAGTTCGCAGACGGACTGCATTAATCATTATTTTTCCTATTTAATCGGAAACCAACTAAATGGAAATGCCTCAGCGGAGCAGGATAACCGAGAAGTAAAGAACCGATTGAAATAAAATTTAATAAGTACCTAGTACGTATCAGAAAAAAATAAATAATTTTCAACACAACACAACACAACTGTAGGCCCCTTCCCTTCTTACATTACTAGGTGGTATGGTTAATCCAGTCCGGATTGATACCACCGCGCTGAATGAAGTTTGGTCGAAACGGTTATGGAAAATAGTCTTGTTTTCCGACCAGATCATTGCGACCGACCGGCCAAAGGGAAGCGCTGCCTTGGCACCTAGTTTCAACATGTAACAAGGTGGAATGGTCTGCAGGTTATTTAAGGCAACCCCATGTTAGGTTGTATAAACAAATCCAAATGTTGTTTGTGTAAAAATAAGAAAAGAGTGTACACAAAATACAGTCATAGGCAACACTACACTTAATATAAATAAAGAATAGTACAGTTTGGCCTTATGTAACAATAAGTAATGTTACAACCTGATTATACTTTCACTTCCCTATTTTATTTTTATAATATATATATAATTTTTTTATTTTGTAGCTCGAGGTAAAGCACTAGACTTTCGTCTGTGTTGGTTAACTACGGTTCTCTGTGTGTAGCAGGAATTGTCGAAAATCTATCTCGTCCAGGGTCGAAGATAGATTCCATTGATAAGGCGTTATTGTGGGTTATGGAATTCACGATGAAATGAGTTTTATGGAATTAATGTAGGTAGATGGAAATAAGAAAGTTTAAAGAGATATCTATATGTTACACAAATAAGTAAGATAATATTATAATATAATACCTATACCTATATATATAATAAGAACAATTTTTTTTTGTATAACAAAGCAAGACTTTGAAATGGAAAGTGTAGAGACAACATACATAGTGCGCATAGGACGGGACACGGGCGGGAGCGGGATAGAGTGTTGCTTGGTATCATCAGCGCTAACGGGGGCAGGGAGGGCTTTTAATTCGTCTAATTTCACTGGTCACTGACTAACTACATCTTGAGACGACTTTAACAAAGCTTAAGCGATACAATTAACCACCGGCACCAACTACCACTGGCATGCGCGGGCGCTTGTCTGCGCCTGTGCATAGAATAAAAACTAGATTGACTAATAAGGCAAAATAGGTAAGTGTTTTTGTATTGGTTGGTAACAATTTTGATTCCTCTTAGGTGGTCGTAGAATCTTTATGATCTCACCTCAAACAGCTCGACACAACATTTCCCACACTGAAACCCAACCGAAACCCTCGCGAACTAACCTATGTACGTTCATCTTGTTAAAGAACAATATGCCTAATTTAAGCGTAATTGTTTTGCGATACTATCACAGGATATCAATTAGATGGCAACATATCCAACCTTTTGAGAGCACCGAGTAGCGTGTGGGGCCGGTAAAAAAAGTCCGAATATTTTGCCGAACGTGGTGTTCGGTGATGTGCTGTGATTAACCAGAGTACTTGCAGCTCAACACCGATTACTCTGCTTATCCCGATTGTCGGGATACAGCGTGTGGTGTGTAATTTTGAGAGCACTTGCACATGGAGCAGCAAACGCAGAGCGCGCCACCCAAATGCCGGTGACAACATTAAACGTGTGCAAATGTATCTGAATATTTTATTTTCATGCTCCGTCCGCTGTATGCGGTGAAGTAACGAGACACCGCTCGCGTTGTATGTATGTTGCTCGTCCCGGCGTATATTATGTATACATAGGTGGGTGGGTAGCCTTCCTCGCCTCACCAGCCAGACTCACCAGCCACCATTCTCACTTAGCAGGTAGATGCTTGCCGGAGTTGCCGCGCCGCCGCCGCCGAGCCGCTGCACTGCGTCGCGACGTGTAATTACGACGTGTAAGCGGCGGGTGGCCGAGTAGTTTGGGCATCGGCTTCTCATGCGAGAGGTCCGCGGTTCGAATCCGGTCGGCGTGTACCAATGAGTTGTTTCTGACGAAAAAATTTACTTGCATACCTACACCTGCTGCTTCACCGTTCGGAACCGGTGTAAAACTGTAGGTCCCTTCCCTTGCCCCTTACTAGGTGGTAGGCTCAAATTGTAGCCGACTGGGTCTGTACAACTGTACTGGATGTAAGATGGCCGCATAATAGCCTCGGTTGTGTTCTCCTATAGTCCAGTATAGCCAGCAATCCAGGGAAGTCTCCGGTATGGCACCTACCTTCTCGGAGGTGATATTGGCTGGCGGAGCATGCGCTTTGGCCTCTCCGACTCAGCCACCCATAACGGATTACATAAAAAAAAATGTGTAGAAACTCATAGAAATGCATCACACACAGCTACATAGAGTGTTAGCCGTTGAAACATCGAATGTGTTCCATATTTAAATCTAGTAATTACTGTGTAGGCACATACATACTGTCCGGCAGGCCAGCAATTTGGCGTGGTTGGTTATCTCACCTACTAAACACCAATAACACCTCGGAGAACTAGGTGTCATGTCAGTGCTTCTGTTTGGTCGTGCTGACTACAGGGAACTGGATGGAAAACACGAAGTAGTTTTTCTATATTCCATGATGCGCCTGCGCCTGCATTCGTGTAGTCGTCGTAGTTCATAAACGACCCTAATAAGTATGTAGGTACCTACTGCTCTGGTATTTCCATGTTATTGTAGTTTCTTGAATGTAAAGCTCTCTTATACATTTGCAATGTTTGGCAATAGGGGTATGTAATGCACTGGCAGTTAGCCAGCGCGAGATTCTATACTTTTGCCATAGAGCCAATTTAGAGTTAATTTTCAAATTCAAAGTAGTATTTTCTAATGTTTCGAACGTGTCGTTTTACCTTGTCGGTTTTGTTTGTAAACAGCTCAGTTCAGGCAGACCAGCGTAAAATTCGAGGTCTGTGAGGCAGACCCACACTCCAAAATCTCCAGATGTATTACAAATATTGATCATTGAATAAATGATTTCTTTTCGCATCGTCAAGAAGTGTATTATTTCTCAAGAATATTCACTGGAGCTGGAAGCTCCAGTACAAGATCTAGCGGCGGCACCGGCCGGCACTTTGCCCAGTTTGCCAACTGAATCGCCGTCGGCCGTCGTCCGTCCTGGCGGGTTGTTGAGTTGCCGCATATCCCGCACATTCTCGCCGGCTCGCCCCTCGCTCCACGCATCTCCATTTCATTTCAAAAATAATAGCCCCACTGCATCTCTCCCCATGCATGTCGTAAAAGGCGACTAAGGGATAAGGATAAGATGCCGTGCATAAGGGCGACAGGCTAGCCACCTCTCACCTTGGCGCGGTCCTTCCACCGAGTCATGCAGCAGGTGGGTCTTCGTGCCTTACTTGCTGCTTGATAGTTATCTTGTCCTAATATTTTGCTAAACGTGATGGTCGGTGTAGTGGTAGTACTTGCCGCACAACACCAGCTGCTCTGCTTACCCCGATTGTCGGGATACAGCGTGTGGTATGTATGTATGATGGTCCAGATTCTTGTACTTACTTCGCTTTTACTTAATCTACGTAGTGCGACAAATCGGCTGAGCGAACTGTTTAAGCACGTCCCAATCAATACCTCCCGTTTGTGTACCCCTTCCCTCCTGGTGTGAGAATGCGTACCCGCAACGCTGCAGCGGCGCTCCTACTAACATCCGAGCGGCATTTCTCGTCTTGTTTTCCGGTCAAGGCTGTCCTACATCCGACACGATGAAAGCACTGGCATGGTGTGATGGGCCAACAACACGGATGTAGAGATGACAGGTTCTATGAAAAATTCAGAATTATATTCTGACTGCTCTCGGCCCCGACGTTGTTTGACGTGCGACGGGGCGTGCGGAGAGCGCGCGGTCGCTGCTGTCGCCGCCGCCGTCGCAGCTGGAAATCTGATCTCGTGTGCGTGATTTTGAATTTGTTTATTAGATGCCCATGAACGCGATAATGGCGCTGACGTTTGATCCCAATGACGCTATACAAACACTATGCGCATAGAAACATGTCACGATCAGATATGTAATTTGCACAACAAATACTCGAATAGGACTTTGTATACTGGCGAATCCTATTATAACTCTATTGCCATATCATCAATCATTATAAATACCTACAAGCATTCGTGGATTAAAAAAAATCGAATGACGTTGCATGTTTGAACTTAGACAAATTTTTATTGTAAACATAAATATTTTAAACTAGGTAGTACCGAAAGTCTAAACCCCGCGTGTGCGTGTGCCGTTTTCAATGGTCGTTCACTGTTCAGTGTTTGTCTACACTACACTCGGATAACCACTGTTCACTAGGGCACTCGTTCGCTGACCAGTCGAGTAAATACGGACCAAGGTCGCGATGCGTTCAGTCCGACCGATCCGTACTGCTGCGAGCCGAGAGCACACTTTGTATCAACGTATGTTTACCCAATTCCTTTTAAGCACACGCCGCGTTCTGCGAATCGTGCGAAGTGGCCGCGTTCGTACGAGACCAGTTTTAATTTTATTCATAGAGAAAAGGAGGTAAAAAATACTTTATTCTTATAAAATAACAAAACATTACATACAATCATATCTATACATTTATAGGTTTACTATATATAGCTATTTTATTTATATAATGTTTTATTTTCGTGTGATGTTCTGCCGCTTAAACTAGCACTCAGGCTGCACTGTAAGGGGCGGCGGTACTTCCATTCTTAAAGCTAAAGCGGGTCACTTAAGAGTCTATACTACCTCAGAGAAAGAGAATTGGTGAAAGAACGAAAGGGACAGTCGTACGATCGATGATAATGTAATCTAATCTCCGTGATCTAATTTCGCTTTGTTATTATTACCAGATTCATTATGATGGTACCTATCTTCTTCTTAGGCACTAACGTGTTGAGACTGTCACTCAGTTTTCAATTAACAATAAGATTTGTGAATGTTAAAGCTCCTCAAAGACGATAACACTTTGAACTTTTCTTATCAATGTCAGCAGGGTCACAAAGTTGTAGGTTTGCGGGCGTAGCGAGCTGGGCCAATCACTTATAAAATCTACTATTTGGATGCAAGTTGAACCATTCGACGTCGCACATTTGTATGTATGTATGTATATTTGTATAATTTATTTATTTATTTTATTTATTTATTTATAATTATTATACATGACCTTACAGATTTACCCAAAACATCATATATAGGAATTACCGATTCAGGTGCTTCATGACAGTATTTGCGAACTCCCGAACTGAGGAGGCAAATATGTCCAACTCCGGAACCTGTGCAGTCAATTCATTGAGCAGTGTCAAGGCACGACTAACTGGTGAGTGACGTAGTAAGTTTGTCCGCGACTTGGGCACTAGGAACAATGGATGAGTCCTCGCCCGGCGGTAGTTGTCAGGCACGAACACTGATACAGAACCAAGCACCGAAAGGTTGTGAATGGAGCCGTTCAGTAGTTTGTACACGTGAACAAGAAGTGACAGGGTCCTTCTCACTTCCAAGGTGTCATAACATAACCCACCATGCCTAGGACATATGGTGAGGGATATAGAAAGGGATAGTAACCATACTGTTTTTTAAAGAGGAATCTTAGAAATCGTTTCTGGACTTTCTCCACCATGAGAGTATAAGTACTTTCATAGGGAGACCAAACAATTGCATTCGACTCCAATTTACTGCGTACAAATAAATTATAAAGAAGTTTTATTACTTCTATTGTATGCTAGTAAGTAAGTATGTATTACCTATATATATAAGTATATACTTATATTACTTTCGTGTCCTAATATCGTGCACTACCCTTGCCATCTTTCTTCCTCACTGACTCTCATCACTCAAAGGTTGACTGGGAGAAATCACTTAAATTGATAAGTCCGCCTTTGCAAGCTACTGTTCTCTTGTTTCTGTGTGAAGTATTGTAAACTATTGCTCTTCTATATGTTATCTTCTGTATCTTTGTTGGTGTTTTTGTGTGCAATAAATTATTTATATTCTATTCTATTCTTTTTCTGCAAAAAAAAAACAATAAATAAAATTATTTTCCGTTTTCTTTTGGGTCCGCCCACGTACACAAATAAATCCTAATAAATAAAGCGGAACATCTGTAACTATCTATGCGCTGTCATCATTCTATGTTCGCTTATAGGTAAGTCGAGAACTACTCAATCAATTCACGCGAGGTATTGAAGCAATCACTGAAGTATTCAAGCACATCTGAGAATAGTTATATGTAGGATTTATTTTTACTGCGAAGCGAAGCCGCGCAGCTAGTACAGTTCCCGGCAGCAAATAATGCGTGTCCAGCTTTAGAAAGAGACCATCCGGTTCCGCTTATAGAGCGTCGTCCCTGTCGCACGAACTCGCACGTCTCTGTGCGACAGGGACAACGCTCTGCAACCGGATTGTTTGCTCGTCACGCATTATTTGCTGCCGGGAACAACTGTAGGTACGTATCTAGGTATATACAGTGCATACCTATTACTTACCTACATATGCCAGGTTTATTGTTTACTAGCTGTTCCCGGCACTATAACCTGACTCTCTAGCCTGACTCATGTTCCCAGTGGGGTAGGCAGAGATAACGGATCTCCATTTGCCAGGGTATGTATCGTTTAAATAAATCAAGTGTGAGGAGTGTGCTCTAGGACAGTGCTACTCAAATGGTGGTCCTCGGACCGGTGGCGGTCCACATCCGAGTTTTTATGCAATTTTAATAAAACTCTAAAAACCATCATTTGTTTAAATATCCCACAAGTCCCAAAATCGACCCCTACCCTAGGTACCAAAAAAATTCCGGTCCGCGACACATACAACTTTGAGTTACACTGATCTGGGACACATCGCGCCTCCTGGCACGTGGAGTAACGTACCAAGCCAAGTGCGAGTCCACCGATTCGCATTTCAGCATGAACACATGCCGATCATAAAAATACAATTATTTCGTACTCATCCCTAATTTTCTTTTGTTTACGTAATCTGAACACACGTTACTACGGAATCCTTGTCTCAGCAGTTACACGAGTGATATTTTGGCAAGTGTTTCGTGCTCATGGATCACGATAACCTTAGCAATTTTAGCGTGATTACCGCACCGGTGACCCGGCGGACTTGTATCAATTATTGTCATTTGATGCCGATGCCGAAATCAAGTAGATGAGCTAAAGAATTCTCTTTACAGAATAAACTCCTTGTAAACTTAATGTTATTTATTATACTTATGTTTTTATTTTATTTTATTAGGTAAACACGCAGTTACAAAACATACATAATAAATGGGTGCATAGGTACAATTATAAGCATTAACCAGTAAAGTTTCCACATAAATTAGGTAACTTACAATAATTATCTTAGTTATACACGAGGCGTTTATGCCCGGTCTGTTTCCCCTTAACATTTTTATGTCTCTACACGAATATTTCCAGTATAGTAGATATTATGATTAGCTATTAGGTTGCACATATTTAGTAAGCCATGGGTGCCGTGCCATCAAGAAAATGAAACCGAAAAACTACACAAATGGCTCGATATCCATGAGTAGTTTCGTCTCACAAGTAAACTATTTTGAAAACGTATCTCCAGTGCTTTTTCCATTGAACCGTCGTCGGAGAGTTAAAAACGGTTCAGTGCCGTGACATTGGGCTCTCTTCCCACATTCGCTGTCGTCGCCAGAAGTGTGTCGAATTTTATAAAAAAAAAACATTGTGAACGCTTGTAAAGAGGCGCCGCTACGGTAGGATGAGTGATTGTGAAAGTCAGACTGAGTTACAATTTTTTACCCCTGGAGATGACTACCACCTTACATAACCAGCGATACACTCAATATTATGCTGTCATTATTATTGCTGTTCCCCAGTTTACGTAACAATCGAGTGTTGACATTCCGGGCATTCGTTTACAGACGTCAATCTCAATGTTGACTTCAACCGTTGGACACATGATAGGTAATCCACAACCCACAACTGGTTTCGATTCAACGAACGTTACGATTAGCGTTGCTTCGTTGCATCGTCTGCTTGCGTTGATCAAACTTGCCTTTGTCTTGGAATATGGAGAAACCCAACATGGACAGGTTATCAGAATTTACGTAAACCATGTGAAAAATCTAACGTGGTATTAATATAATTTTTTAAATACATTGAAAACTTACTGCTTGAAACAGTTGAACGATGGATGCACTTCGTCATAATATAACTTGTACACTCGTGCACTTATGTTACACATGTTGTACATAAATTGTAAACATGCTATTCACTTATTATAAATGTTTTAATTGTTATTTTCTTTTTTGGTTTTTGTTAATATGTTTGGTTTTAAGTATCTTAAATATTCTTCGACTTTCTATATCGCTAATGTATGTTAGTTTATCAGTGGAAAAATATTATTGGTGTAAGTGTATATATCAATCCTACCGTATGCAAATGTTATGCTACAATCTCCAATCTTGGTTACTTAAAATAAATAAAATAAAATAAAAATAAGAAAAAGTATCTACGAGAAGGACCTAACAAAATTTACTATCCATTGAAATCACAGAGATGGCGGCGAGGTGGAATGGTTTAGCGAAACGGATGTGCTAGAACGTGGCTTTACGTGAGTTGTCTGATTGGAGCGTCAGCGCGGCGCGGCGAGGGTAATGCGATGTAATGTGACGGATGGCCCGTCGACACTGCCGCGGCCGACCACAATAAACCACCGTAAGGGGTGGGCAGAGGGAACGAACGCGAGCTTCACGCCGCCGCTCTGTCAAACCCACTCAACTCTGCAGCGTCAACAGACACGCTGAGCGTCGCGCTGAACCTACCTCATCCATCTTTACTTGTCTGATGTAATGATAATTATTTTGGATGTTAGAAAGATGTAGGTACTTCGTGCGTTTCCTAAATGGTGTCATTGTGCTTTACTGTACTACGTAGACGAAAGTTATGTTCATATTATACATAATGTTTCCGAGACTTCTCAACAAATTATTCCGCTTGTCTCCGTGAAACAAGTTGCTCGGTATGTACCTACTCGTATCTTTATACATACATAAGACAGATCGCAAATTAGACATCTGCTTCATATTCCACTTCTGTCGGATGCTCCGGAAGGTGCTCCGGCAAGACATAGAGCTTTTGAGACGAGCTGCAGTGACGCAAGAGGGCGGCCATCGCGAGTCGCTTGCGCAACCTCGCCCGCGCCTAACCGATCTTGTACGTTTCGATAACGTAAACTATCCTCTCCGTCGAGCGGGGCCCAGCGCTCGTGCTACGAGTAGGGCGCGGAGATGGTACCTAAGCCGCACAGGACGCAGCCGACACTGTGTCTATACTGGCTTGGATTAGGTTACATTTGGTTTCACCTAGTTCGGATTATTTTCAGAAAATTCGACATGTAGGTTAGCATCACTCTCACAACATTTTCTCTTCACTGTACTACTGCAATGTTTCTATTTGTCGTTGCTGACTTCCTTCCTTTCCACCTATAGCTATTGCATTCATCGATTGCTATCAATCACCTCCTTTCCTCCAACCGAACACACGTCGCAATGTTTACGAAGCTGAGGACACCTCCGCTGCGTGCGGGGCGCGGCCCGCGTGCAGCATCCTACGCGAGCGGCTTACTCTACCCGCGCGGCGGAGCGGAGGCGGCCGTGTGATCTGTACCCTAATCACGAGATTTAACCTACACCGCGTACTACGCTACGCCGTGTTCTCCGCATCATTTTGTATGGAGGAACGGAGCAGGACCTCTAGTGATAAATTTGCGAACTTCGTTTCTCCATACAAAATGATGCGGAGAACACGGCGTAGCGTAGTACGCGGTGTAGGTTAAATCCCGTGATAAGGGTACAGTTGTGTGTTTTGTTTGTGCCTCCGCACCCGGTACCACCCAGACTAGACACAGCGGTGCGGTACGTCCATGTACCTACAATTTTGACAGCCTGTACACGTCATGGGTCCGAAAATACATGATACGTCATTGGTCCGAAGACGATTTTTTTTTACTATTGCCTCTCAATAAATAATACGGGTGTAGGATTCAGGTGGTCCGCTCTTCCTGGCTCAGAGCAATAATTTATTTTGCCAAGTGATGAGAAACGACGATGTCTAAGTTTGTGATCGTCAGACAGTGGTATAAGCGCCAGCAAGATGCAAGATATTCCGATGTCAGTTTCTCGAAATGACTCCTTCCTTGGCTTGGCCCCCTGGTGGGCGTATGCCTTCTTGGACGGCGTGTGCTTGCTGATGTAGCAATGGCTGAGGGGAATGCAAACATCCGCCTTGTAGTGTGGCCACGTTAACTCGCACGAACAACTTTTGCAATGGATGAAGATGGACAGGATGAGCAACACGCAGATTATGAAGCGGACTGATGCCGCCACCGCACGCGTCGAACTGTCACGCGCTAGAATTAGACGTTTAACGTTTTATCGATTGTGGTCTACTTTTTATTGTGCTCCATATTACATTGCGTTGTGTCGATAGCCGTCTCGCGTCTGAAACTATCGGCTATTTATATCGTTCTGTTGTTGTCGGGGAGCAGCGGTCTGTGCCGATTCGAAGGGACCGTTTGCTCTCGCAGACGTCCGTACCGTACACCATCCACCATCGCCGAGCCTGCTTCCGAGAGTTACGCGCTACTCAACAAGCTTATTTTCAGCTCGAGCGAAAACAACTAAGAAATTTGCAATAGAAACATACTCGAAGCGACTAAAACATAATATTGTTAAAGTTCGATAATTATACCCTCCTCTTGTATTGCTCGGTTCCTCCTTCGAGATGAATTTTGGTTTGGATTTCGCAATGCAAAGAATATATACACAAAAGACACTAGTCGAAATTTCCTCGTTTTGACACGCCTACTACGTCCTGAATTATGTCGCGTACGTTTGGTCTAGTAAAGCCAATAACCACAAGCAACAATAATATAAAGCATTATTGAAAAATTTCTCGGCTTCACTCACGGTCGTCTCTGAGCTATGTGACTCGACGTTTCGGGCCAAACGTGTGGCCCATGAGCGCTGCCTGCCTGGTGCGACGGTTGGCAGCCAACCGTCGCACCAGGCAGAGTGCTGACGACCGTTAGTAAACACGAGACATTTTGTAAAGTTTAACAACTACGGTAATTTCAAAACCAACAATACTTGATGGCATCGTGTATTCCTAATACTGTTGTAGATACCTGAGATATCGACGCTGCTCGATTTTCAATCACACATTAATAATATGCGTACGCCAGTAGGTATATAATGCTGCATAATGTACTACGTGCTAATATGTCCTCAATCAAATAATTAGCTCTCGCAGAGACGTCTGCTCGTTTCGGCGAAACGATAAAGTTGGCATGGCTGGCTGGAGTCGCTAAACGAAGTTCAGCTCGCCTGTTCCAGGCTAGCTGCGTAACCATTGCTAAGAGATCTCTCAAAGCCTAGCAGGCGTCAAGCTGCCTACTTTAAGACAAGCATCCACCGGTCAGCTACGTCGTCTGCTACATTCATGCATGACCTCAACCACGTCTCTGTTGGAATTATTCTGCTTCTTGCTGCGAACAACTTTTGAAGTTCATCGAAAGATTTGAAATTCAATTACATTACGTTAAAATGTGATTTAAAAACATAATGCGCGTATCTAACTACCAAGAAATGCTATAAGAAAGGCACCGCGCACGGCGGGCGGCGTGGCAGTTCCTTATCTCGAGCTCAACACACGTGTTTAATAGGTAATTATTATTTTTATGTTTGTAAGTAATTCGATCTACTTTCTTGTCGCACCGTCTACAGTAGTTTAAACTTAGCGACGCGACAGCACAGTGTCAGTAGGTACTCACACGTTGATATCTGCATAGGTACTTACTGCAGTGTACAAGTATACCATATTTACATATTATGTATAACTACCTGCGCGGTTTATCTTTATTGGGATTCGGACAGACTGATCTATTATCCGGAGACGTCGGCCAAAAGTTATTTTGTTCTCTGCTTCAACACATTTCATCTTCTATATGCTTGACCTACTTTATGCTGCAGATTCAGGTCCAAAAAAAGCACAGACAATAAAATACACCACCTTTATAATTATAATAGATCATTGTAAAAATAAATAGGTCATAAACTCCCGTAGGTATTCGGAATACATTTGGGAAACGAGTAGAGGTGCTTGAACTTTAAACATCCATACTTACCATGATGGAAACCGCTCCTGGACTTTAAACATCATTCCATACCATGATGGAATCCGCTCCTGGACTTTAAACATCATTCCATACCATGATGGAAACCGCTCCTGGACTTTAAACATCATTCCATACCATGATGGAAACCGCTCCTGGACTTTAAACATCATTCCATACCATGATGGAAACCGCTGCTGAACTTTAAACATCATTCCATACCATGATGGAAACCGCTCCTGGACTTTAAACATCATTCCATACCATGATGGAAACCGTTCCTGGACTATCGAAACGAACGAGCGAAACGAAACCAAGTGCATCGAAAACGTATGTATACGAGTCGCCTCTCTGTTCAGAGGCTGTATACAGTGAGTGAAGTCCGAGAGTTGGGAAATGAAAGCACGCGTCGCACCAGCACCGGCAGCCTTGTCTTTATTTCTAGCCGTCTTCGATTCGTTCGGAAGATTGGTGCCGGTCGCACGCCACCTCCTCCGCGCCGCGGGCGCCGCCGCCGCCGCCCCTCTCCTCAGCAAAGGTCGACTTTATATATTAATAACAGGTCGTATCTAAAAATATGTTTTTCTTTCATTCGTTCAAAGTAGATCTAACTAACGATGGAAAAGAGCGAAAGAAGCTTTCGGGAAACGCGATAGCACACGCCCTCAAAATCCCACCGGCCGTAATTTTTCAGCATCTCTGTTCAATCTGTTACGTCAGAAGGCGCGCGCGCGCCCGTGCGTGTGCGGTGTCCGTGCGCGCGCGCGCAATATCTCGCGCTCGGCAAATATTAACGATGGATCCCGCCGCCGGGCCGGCCACCCATCGGCACACGCTGCAGCTGGCCTACATACCTATATTATGTAGCCGTTGTGAGACTCACTCCATCCTCCATTAGGAATTCTTGCAATTTAATTATTGGATCCCAGTTTTATGACTCTGGTTAAAGCAGTAACGCAGTTCGTTAGAGGTGTATGCCCTCATAAATTCAACACATTACTGATGATCATATCATGAGCGAAGTGCACAATGATCGTCGAAGAATAAAATAAGTGTCTTAATAAATTACAGTAAATAAAAATGGTCTTTGCCCGTTACAAGCGGGGGAATCAAACGAGAAATGGCCGAGACATGAAGTGTTAGGTTATAGCAGTTTTATCTGCGCGTGCACAGAGATAACCCGGACGAGGGCGTGCGCAGCTTCTGCCATTTCACTTTAAATATAGAAATGGCGCTCGGCCGCCGACGGCCATAATGTCGCTGACCTTATTGCGCTCCGCGACTGCGGCAACGTCCCGCCAGTCTCGACTCGACCGACCCTTATTTCGACCGACGACCGGAGGAGCGCCCTCTCTAGACCTAGGGGCTGTGTTTGCGATGCGTTACGCCGTGCATTAATCTCGCTTCGTTTCGGCTGCTCCGCCAGCTTCCCAGAGAATCTTGAAATCTTGTCGATGGTCGGAACATTTGCACAACGATGACACTGTTAAGTCCTGGGAATGTTTCTTGTGAAAATCGGTAAGGCTTCTCCGGAGCTGCCGGGACCGTATTCGCGGCGCCCGTGCCCGATGACCAACGTCGCTCCAAGTTCGGAAAGAGTATAATGACTGGTCAGTTTGTGTGGGCGTTGACCGGCGCCGGCGGCGGCGCGTGGCGCACGGAGCGCGCGGATGGTTAAATTCTTCAAAATATAAAATCACTCATTCTTTATTTTCACAAATCACTTTATTACTTATTTTAGTTTATCTCTGCAAATTATATGTAAATGCGGTTTAATTTGGCGTAGTAAATTCAGGCGAGTCAACTTGTACTGGTGTGCCTAAGCCTAATCTTGAACACGGCTGCGCGTGCGCCGTGCGTGCGGACGATCCCGCTGACAGATAATTATGCTGAATCGGAAACGAGATGCGTGAACTGTAGAAAACTGCTTCTCTGCGGGCAGTTTCCGTTTATCTTCTTGTAAAAAATGTGTAATGTTAAAACCAAAATGTTGATGCTAATAAATGTTTTGTATTTTATTATCGTAGGATTCGCTCGTAGAGTTTGAGTTCGCACTCTTTTAGAAAGTACTACACACTATGTTATGTAATATGCACCTACATACGTCATCTAATACGGCCGCGTGCTTGCTTGCCTTGCTTGTTTGGGCGCGAAGACAAGGTTCTACAAGTGCGCTTCCATGTTGAGGTCTTACCAAGAATTGCTTGATTATTATTACTTATTTGCTAGGGCGTCCTTAGACACCATGGCCGGCTCGGCACCACAAGTCGCGCTTTCCATATAAAAAATAAAATAAAAAATGGTGGACGGAAACGCGTGTGGTTTGACAGCAATGAAGTTCTTGAAGAAAATCTATTCGAATCTATTGTGTGCCTTCTAGGTCTACTTACTTAGCTTAAATTTATCAGATATGCTTAAAGCTGTCGAGTTGGTACCTACCTACTGGTCACTAACTCTACTGCTATCGTATTGGACGATTGATGGTCTCCATGTTACTAGTTAAGTTCAGCGTAGCCCAACATGTTGAAGAGGCAAAAGCAAAAGCAAGATGGTGGTTTTTCTCCCGGGCTCCAAAGTCTGGATATATATCAGAAGTTTGCTGATATCAGGAGAGACGAAAGAAATAACTTTTTCAAACTAGCTATCAAACTCTGGGAGGATACGCGCGGCGCGTCTGCAGTGTTTGGCGCCCGTCCAATAGCAACTAGCTGTCTTCAATTCTTCTACAAGACGGCATCTCCGAGTGGGCTATGTGCTTCTTCGATATCGGGCGGGCTTATTTCATTATTTATTTAATTTATTCTGGCCTAGATAACGTTACACGTACTAGGTCATTAATCCTAAAGCGTAATCTAGTTTATGTGTAATGTGTAATTAAATAAGTAAAACTATCTTGAATAGTGAATCACCTAAGTGGGCTCCCTTTTCGCCACCAATTATATCTTTATAGGTTTTGAAAATGTGTGACGAATAAATCATGTTTTCTTTCTTTTTTAAAGTGGGGCGACAGCCATAGCTAGTAGTTTCACAAAATGTTCACGTTCAAACAAGTGCATGCATGAAATTTAACGTGCTAGCTTCGAAGCAGCAGTTTCTTTGGCGGCGTCCAATACCCTCCTGTTTGTTTAGCTAGCTAGTGCATGCATGCATGTTTAATAGTTTTTTAATAACTGTACCGCGGTACAATTAAGGCGTCACGCCGAGTGCACTGGTCGTCGATCGTACTCGTAGCCATGAAACCATACACTTGTGTTATTCATACTGCCAATACATACCAATTCCCACCTTATCCTGGGCGTATAGTGTGCGAATTTGAATATAAACTGAACTCGTTCCGGTTTCAGGGCAATTTGCAATGTATTCGTCAGACATTAGGTTTAGAATGGGACGGGTAATATAATTTTGCTGTACGCAACAGTGGACGTCTTGCCGAGTGTTGAGAACACAATGCGTGACCACAATCCTGAGCTGATAGTGTTGGTCATAGCCTATGTACCTACTTATGCATTAATAGACAGACAGTCAATAATTTCGTAACATATTTTCGCATATTATATGGGTTTCGCATATATTACCGTAGTTGTTAAAGATTATTTAAAAATCTGTTAAGTGCGAGTTTTACTCGCGCACGGAGGTTTCCGTACTATCCGCTGTTATGCGCCTATCTTTTGTCTTTCAACAATGCAATGTATAAAAGCCTGTGGCGCCATCTATTATTCAGTAGTGTGAATAATCGATTTTCCGGACGTTTGTTGTATGGGAGCCCCCTTAATTTTTAAATTTTTTTTTAATTATTTGTTTTATCCCCCATAGTAACACATATTCTGTGAAAATTTCAACGGGTTACCTATTACGGTTCAAGAGATACGGCCCTCGGACAGACGTACGGACGGACGGACGGCGGAGGCTTAGTAATAGGCTTCCGTACGGGATACGGAAACCTAAAAAATTACCGCTTTACTCACGGCCGTCTCTTGGGGCGAGGGCCTCCCAACTATTCCCAAGCTACCTTATCCAAGAGGTGAACGTCGTCGGTCTGCTTGACTCGATGTTGAGGTTGTGACGAGGGTTGTTTGTCGGCAGGCCTGCATAGACGACAACCTGGACATGGTGGAGTTCCTGGTGAGCCGCGGCGCCGACGTCGACCGCGGCGACAACGAGGGCTGGACTCCGCTCCACGCCACCGCCTCCTGCGGCTTCATCAGCATAGCCAGGTATCTTCTACGTAGTCTCTCTCTACTTCATGCATATCTCTTCTAGCCACCTTTATAGGCTTCGGTATTGAGCAACTAGTTAGAGTCTTAATTTCTCATATTATGTATTGTGTGATTTTATGACTGATTTTGAATATTAATTATTATGATTGAGACTGTGCTTATGTGCTTAAAATGTTTATTTTGTATTGTGATTTTGTTTGACAATAATTTATGTGTTTTTTTTTTTCAAATTATGTGAAATTTACTATGCTGTCTCTGTGTGGCCAAAAAGTTAATATAGAATTTGTGTTTGAACGCTGTCAGAGACCCTAAAACATCGGCCAGATACCTATCTTCCGTCGCGTCGTCTTCGCTCCGAATCCGTCAGGTGTTCGTATGACCGTCCGTGTCACATGTTTCAATGCATTGAACCGTGGTGACGGCTACACCGAACTTGGCGTATAATATTATATATTGGAATGTATTGTTATCAGTCTTCTATATCAAGGAAATGCAAACAAAAAATTGTTATCTTTAGTTCACGCCAATTCATCTTTATTTGAACTCGCTCAAACAATAAACTCCATCCACTTAATTTTATTGGGAGAGCTCACAGCTGATAAAACGAGAGTAGTAAACATTTAGTCACACCCAGCCATGTTAGGTACATACCTACTGATTCATTCAATAATATTCATTGACTAAGTGTTACATTACCTACTGATTTCCAGCTAATTATTGTAACGGTTTTGGTTGGTTCTTTTTAAATACTTAGTAGGTACATTTTTAGGGTTCCATATCTCAAAACTCTAAAGTGGAAAAACGGAACACAAGAGTCTGTCTGTCCGTTGTCACAGCTTATTATCTCCGAATATACTGAAATAACTTTCTACCGCAACCAGTTACGAAACTCAGTTACGTAACGGCCGGAAGGACGAAATAAGTTGAAAATTGGTAAATATTATATATTGAGTTTGATGATCAGCCGTATTTAATGAACGAATTTTGATGATGGGTTGTTGTTGTTGTTTTGGTTTGGGGTTGGCTCTAGACCTGCAAACTAATCCCGCTTGGTTGGGGACCTTCGTGCAAAACCCCTATCCCTTAGTCGACTTTTACGACATGCGACGGGGAGAGATGCAGTGGGGCTATTCTTTTTAAGTACCGACCCCACACGGTACTTTTGATGATGGGGTACAGATTACAAAGTAAAAAAAAGTCATGTGACATTATGTATACATAGGGCACACTAAAAGTTTCCGGAATTGGCCACTTACATAAACAATATTTAAAAAGTAATTACAACATTTGAAAATGGAACTCTTTGGCTGTAGAATGCAGTTTGTTTCATCTGACTGTCAATTGTTTTTCCATTGTGGCGCCATTTTAAAAATTGCGTGTCTACAATAACATAAATTTAACCCGGGAAAATTTTCGTAGTATGATTTTCTACGATTTTAAGTGTAATTTGACAGCTCATCAGAGCCACGCTCGGCTTCAATCTGCTTTTGGCGATGAAGCACCATGCAAGACGACTATTTATTGCTGGTTTGCAGAATTCAAGCGCGGTCGTGTCAATCTCAGTGACGAATCTCGCGATGGTCGCCCGTTCACCGCTGTGAACAACAAAAACATCGATGCTGTGCGCCGTATGATCGAAACAGACAGGCATGTGACCTACCATGAGATTCGGGCATCCTTAGACATAGGCATGAGTCAAATACAATCAATCCTACACAAACATTTGGGTGTGAGAAAGCTGTGCTCGCGGTGGATCCCACACAATTTGACCGAGGCTCAAAAAACGCACCGCGTCACTTGGTGCAATGCCATGCTTACCAGATTCAACAAAGGCGCTTCAAATTTGGTGTGGGACATATGTAGTAACAGGTGACGGCACCTTGTGACTTTTTTCTGTTCCCAAAAATTAAGAACCAATTACGCGGTCAACGATTTTCATCACCAGAAGAGGCTGTCGAAGAATATGAAAAACACGTTTCTGAGGTCACCACGGAGGAGTGGCACAAAAGTTTTCAAAATTGGTTTAATCGTATGAAAAAGTGCATTTACGCAAAGGGAGAATATTTTGAGAAACAATAAATTCATTTTTGACCTTTAATAGTATTTTATTCTTATTAATTCCGGAAACTTTTAGTGTGCCCCACGTATATTACTGACAAGGGCTCGTTATAAAGAATACACTTATTTTTTTATAATTTTAAAAAGACAGTTCATTTTAAGTGGTTTATGATAATGTTGCAGATTCCTCCTGGAGAGTGGAGCTAATGTTGCTGCTGTCAACTATGACGGAGAACTACCTGTGGATATAGCAGAGAGTGATAAAATGGAAGAAATTCTCCAAAAAGTGATCAATGAGAAAGGTAAGCTTTGCTCTGCCAAACATTTGTTTACCTTTATTTATAAAACCTGACACGGTCGGCTACATCACCTACTACACCCGAGATGTCGGCCCTGAACACCTTGGTGAACTAGGTGCCATGTCAGTCCATCCTCTTGGTCTTGTCGGCTATACTGAACTGGCCGGAAAACATGAACTATTACTACAATAGCCGCTTCGACAGATGTTCATTACATTCATTATTAGTAACTAAATCTTCTATTATTGTTTCACTATCTTTTGCCCGAGGCTTCGCTTCGCGTGATGCTGCTCACAGCTCAGGCCGCCGATGACGTAGCTTTATGATTTATAGCCTAGATCCGTCTTGAGAAGTGACAGAATGCAACAGTGAAAACTATATGTAAATCCATAAAGTGGTTCTCGAGTTATATATTCATTATATTTATTATATAATATATATTATATTAATAATTATATAATAATTAATTATTATTAGCTTGGAGGCTTGTCTCCCGCCGCCGGCGGTATTACCGTATTTAATTTTTATATTAATTTTGTGTATTTTTATTACTTTTTTGTATAATATATATAAAATTAATGTAAAATTTTCAATATGTGAAATAAAGGATATAATATTATATTATACAATAATATAAATATTTTTAGGTGTAATAATTATTGTATGACTTGTAATATGAAAAATTATTATTAATAAAAAATCTAAATCTAATCTAAATCTATTAGGTTCAAATCTCACTTTATTTATTAGGATTATTCTATTACTGGTTTTGTGCGGTACGTCCTGTGCCACGTTCGCCCGGCCGACTTCGGTGAAGCCGTTCCAGTCGCCGTGCAAATAGTTCGGTAGGTATTAATAGTAGGCAATAAAATAGTAGGTACCTTACCGAAACATAGTTATTTTTATTTAGTACTACAATAGTTCAGTAGATTATATTTATCCGTGAAGCGGATTACAATATTGTACAGTCTACAATAGTTCAGTAGATTATATTTATCCGTGAAGCGGATTCAACATTGTACAGTACTACAATAGTTCAGTAGATTATATTTATCCGTGAAGCGGATTACAACATTGCACAGTCTACAATAGTTCAGTAGATTATATTTATCCGTGAAGCGGATTCAACATTGTACAGTCTACAATAGTTCAGTAGAATTAGTCTTGATCCGAGATTCTTACATCGCAGTTTAATAATTTACTTATCTTATAGGTAGTCGTAGCTCCGGAAGCGAGAAGCGAGTAGGGGGAGGGGGAAGAAAACTAGAAGTCCCGGAGAGAGCGTAGGTTAGCAGGGAGTGGTCGCTTGTAGGCCGTGAGAGTGGCTCGGCCGCCAGTCGCACTCGGAGTAGACATCGGTCAGGGGTCAGGTAGGCCAGACTCGGGCGAGAGCGATCAGGAGGGTAGCCGCATAGTCAGCAATGCGGGATCGGCTCGAATCGGCCCCACGCCTTCAGCGAGGCGGCGGGAGTGAGAGTTAGCGTGACTTGCTCGCCCAAGCCAAGCTCACACTTTCCGATCAAGCTTGCTCAGCCAAGCTCGCCAGCCCCGACCAAGCTCCCACTGCAATGTTGGTTATAAGACCAGCATTAGCAGGGTGATATTATATATTTAAACATGTAAAGCAAGGTGGTTTAAGCGTTAGAGCGCAATACACAAGCACCAATATTCACATCATAAGCAGTAAGCATAATTTAATTTAGCATCACATAGCGAAGTAAAACACAATAACTAAGACACAGTAGCAGTAGATAGCATCGGCAAATATAGTGCGGCGCGGCCCTCCTACATGCTCAGGGCCCGGCACGCACGCCTTTCACATCAAGCAATTTTCAAACACAACCAATACAGGGAATAGGTAAATTTATTCATTATAAACAAAAGAAAGAATATAGTGAGTAAGGTGACCTTGAGAATATTGTCTTTTGGAAATAAATTTTATACCTGAAAGTATTACTTGTTTTTTTTCTTTACTTTCCAATCAGTAGAATTAAAATGTTAGTGAGAGTTCGGCTTTTCAGGTTCACCTATATGGCTTAGTGGCCCGGCTACTACCTCCGCTCTCATGAACATATACATTAAAAATTATTGGTAGCAATTCTCAATTTCTCAATAGAATGTGTTCTTTTCTTTTCAAAGTCACAATATGGCCGCGCCAAAAATACATGCAGTTCTCACTAATGGCGACGGCCCTGCCACAAGGTACAAATAACTAATTTCTACCATTCCTTAGTAGGTGGGGAACACAAGAACATTATGTACGGCAAGTACAGCCTAGTAGTGGAGTGCAAGCTGAAATTACAAGCAGTTAGATAGAAGAAAAATGTGCACATTGAGTCAGCAATTCGTAGAAAAATGTTAGCCGTAGACACAAACATTACTACAAAACAAGGAGGATCTGAATTACATTCTTATTAACCAAGCGCAACTTAGGGAGGCGCTACCTAGCAGGCGTACCTTGTGTGGGAGGTTTCTTATTTTTTTAGCAGTTCAGGTTCGCTGCAAACTCGGCGACCGCAGAAACGAAAGTGATTCGGTCGCCAATTCGTACTGCGAGATTGAGCTCCTAAGGCCGTCGACACAGTCGCGGGCACGAGTAGAACGGGTGCTCGTAGATCGACTAAGTTGACCGCCTATTCTAAGTATAGCGTTCTTAGTGATGAACTTTACATCAGTCAATAACGATTTCATTGAAAAAGAACTATTTTTATTACTATTTAGTTACAGGAAATTGTCAGTTATGTTGAATTGTCCCACAGTTTACATTAGAAAAGAATGTTTGTATCTCAGGGAATAGCATCCTATACAAACGTGTCAATCAAAACAATCAAAAGTCCTTTCAATTAGGTTGATAACTCTAAAGACGACTCGAAGGTCGACTAGGTTGACACTCCGATCTCCGCAAAGCAAAAGAAATCCTGTGTGTGTCGTCGCCTAATGGTACGTTGACTACTATGATGGCTATGTGAGGCCCCGTTTGCTGTGATTGGCCGCCGAAGTAGGCAAAGACACGTTGTTTCAGCGGCCCGAACTTCCGCGCGATTTGCGCGGCAAACGAATCAAGCGTATTTTAGGTTCGACGAGTGTAGTTTATTAATAGAACATTTTACTAGTTAACTTAGCAAACACGGCGGGAAATTCGCATCGTGTCAGTGCCTCCCCTCTCAGGAAGCGTTGAACGTCAGTGACGACGCGCGCCCGGCCCGGGCGCCGAACCAGGTTCGCACTAGCTAGTTAGATCCCAGCACGGCTGGAAGTAACTGGAGAGAGTATAAGAGTTTGTTGCACAAATTAGCGACTCAACAGCAGAGAAGATAGACGTAGAACTACATAAAGGTTGATCAGTACGGATAACCGAAGAATTAGCTAACTATAAAGTTGATAGAATAGAAAAAAAATTATAATGTAGTAATAGCTTAGAACGAGAATACTAGTATCTGTAGCACATAGTAAGGAAGTCAGATGACTCTCTTTTTAAATATAGCCGTAGTAGGCAGGGTGACGGTATAGCCCGTTTTATTTACAGTGGCTTATTTTTTTTTTTTTTTATCGGAGTTCCAGCCGAGGAACCTAGAAGATCCCAGAGACGACTGTTACCGCTCCGTAGCGTTTTAGTTAAGTCAGCCCGGTAGAACGGATGGCGTCTCGAGCAGACTGGCAACCGAACGGGTCAGACGAGGTGTAGGACAACGTACGCCAGTAGTGGCCGGCAGAGGTACGTCGCCCGACAGCATAGCGAGAGGTGGCGGGTAGCTCCCGACAGAACACCTAGTCAAGTAGTGAGAACTTTAAGCTCAAAACAATAATTCTAAGCCTACCTACTATATACAAAAGCGCTTACAAGACCGCACGGGTTCCTAGCGGCCATCATCTAACATTCAAGTCCTTCCATTCATCACTGGCATTCCAGACTTGCCTATCTAGTTATGATAGGGCAAGTCCCCCTTGCATTCTTGCCGGGCAACTCCTGTCAGCAAAGTTGTCCGGCGCCCGCAAGCCCCAGGCTCTGATTCTAGTCCGAAATGAAACAACCTAGCAAGTTGAAGCTACAAAAAAAAATTTTGAGAAGAATTTAGCTGCAGGGCAGACGGAGTAATGAATTTGTAGTAGGCCTTGACAAAACTCACCGATAGGACTACAGCTGTTAAACCCCAATGGCCGAAACATTTTCCCATTCCCGCCGGTAATAATGGACTGCAAAGTTAAATGTAGAATTTAATGTCGAAATTGAAATGTCCATCTCGAGTACCACCTTTTTGTTCTAGTAAACCAAACTTGGTGGACCGGTCGATCTTGTTTTTAAGATCTACTCGATAAAGCGTACCATAGCAGGTTGTAGCCCTGGTACAAACAAATTTAGAAAAACACATAACACTTAGGAACCTATATTCAAACGTCTAACTATTTATCCGCACTGACTCGACACTAAGATAGAATAAACAATTAAGAAAAACCAGATGGGACTCGCCAACAATAGCTTGTTCGCAAATCGCAAGTCATCGAGCAAAAAAAAAACACCAATAAAAACGTTATAACAGAATTGGTTAATAGTAAGTAGTAGCAAAAAAAAATTTTTTTTTTGGTTAATATAGATAGACCTTTAGTAAGGAGTAAGTTTAAAGTCTTTGGAACTCCACGTTCCAATGTTGCGTGCCGTTAGCCGCTTGAGCCTCAACGGCGCAATCGGGGTGGCACGAATAGCCTAGATCGGAGAGTAGGGACGAGTAGGCTGTGCCCACAACACAATCAGTGGCGCCCGAATCCAGGAGGCCGTGCACGGGGTAGAGGCCACCATACAGCGGACCTAGGGCCTGGGAACGGTGCCCGTAGATCGGAGAGTAGGGCGAGTAGGCTGTGCCCACAACACAAGCAGTGGCGCCCGAATCCAGGAGGCCGTGCATGGGGTAGAGGCCACCATACAGCGGACCTAGGGCCTGGGAACGGTGCCCGTGACCTGCGTAGAGGCAGTTACATTTTTTAGGAAGCAAAGCAGGTCTTTAGGAAGGCCAGGTAGTCTTTCCACTTGTGTACGATTTTCAGCGGGAGTGAGATCGTCGTCACCCGGGGTAGTATCCCGGGCGCTGTAAACGCGACTCGGCGTAGGGCCATTTTAACTGTACACAAATACACTTAGCTGGAAACACACACTATCAGTCAGAGAACAGCATAGATGAAATAAAGAAGTAGGGAGAGAATTACATTAAACGTCAGCACTAGCTGGCAATAAAACGTCAATTTTTTTTTTATTTCGTGGTTCCTCCTGCAGAACGCCTGCAGGTCCCGCCTAGTTCGATTTTCGGCGCAGCAAGCTAGCTATAGGGAGGAATCGAGATGAGATGATTATGTAGATATAGCATCCCGCGGGTCCTAGGAGAGGCGCTTGGAGCTAGTGGAATGTAGGTAAGTTGCACTTGCTTAAATATTCATGCACAAAAAAAACATGCAGAACAAGCAATATAAAGCAATAAACAGCAGTAAAATAAAGAAGCATAGTAGTAAGGAAAGCAATGTAAGAATCATCGGCTATCAATTTCTTTACAGCAGTGAATTGCAAAGTTTGATTTGAAATGTATTAACAATTCTTTTTTTAAGTGTCCCTGTGGATGCCATAAAATGATACTGGAAACTTACGAATCCCCACCAGGGATGCCAATTGACTTGCTCGCCCAAGCCAAGCTCACACTTTCCGATCAAGCTTGCTCAGCCAAGCTCGCCAGCCCCGACCAAGCTCCCACTGCAATGTTGGTTATAAGACCAGCATTAGCAGGGTGATATTATATATTTAAACATGTAAAGCAAGGTGGTTTAAGCGTTAGAGCGCAATACACAAGCACCAATATTCACATCATAAGCAGTAAGCATAATTTAATTTAGCATCACATAGCGAAGTAAAACACAATAACTAAGACACAGTAGCAGTAGATAGCATCGGCAAATATAGTGCGGCGCGGCCCTCCTACATGCTCAGGGCCCGGCACGCACGCCTTTCACATCAAGCAATTTTCAAACACAACCAATACAGGGAATAGGTAAATTTATTCATTATAAACAAAAGAAAGAATATAGTGAGTAAGGTGACCTTGAGAATATTGTCTTTTGGAAATAAATTTTATACCTGAAAGTATTACTTGTTTTTTTTCTTTACTTTCCAATCAGTAGAATTAAAATGTTAGTGAGAGTTCGGCTTTTCAGGTTCACCTATATGGCTTAGTGGCCCGGCTACTACCTCCGCTCTCATGAACATATACATTAAAAATTATTGGTAGCAATTCTCAATTTCTCAATAGAATGTGTTCTTTTCTTTTCAAAGTCACAATATGGCCGCGCCAAAAATACATGCAGTTCTCACTAATGGCGACGGCCCTGCCACAAGGTACAAATAACTAATTTCTACCATTCCTTAGTAGGTGGGGAACACAAGAACATTATGTACGGCAAGTACAGCCTAGTAGTGGAGTGCAAGCTGAAATTACAAGCAGTTAGATAGAAGAAAAATGTGCACATTGAGTCAGCAATTCGTAGAAAAATGTTAGCCGTAGACACAAACATTACTACAAAACAAGGAGGATCTGAATTACATTCTTATTAACCAAGCGCAACTTAGGGAGGCGCTACCTAGCAGGCGTACCTTGTGTGGGAGGTTTCTTATTTTTTTAGCAGTTCAGGTTCGCTGCAAACTCGGCGACCGCAGAAACGAAAGTGATTCGGTCGCCAATTCGTACTGCGAGATTGAGCTCCTAAGGCCGTCGACACAGTCGCGGGCACGAGTAGAACGGGTGCTCGTAGATCGACTAAGTTGACCGCCTATTCTAAGTATAGCGTTCTTAGTGATGAACTTTACATCAGTCAATAACGATTTCATTGAAAAAGAACTATTTTTATTACTATTTAGTTACAGGAAATTGTCAGTTATGTTGAATTGTCCCACAGTTTACATTAGAAAAGAATGTTTGTATCTCAGGGAATAGCATCCTATACAAACGTGTCAATCAAAACAATCAAAAGTCCTTTCAATTAGGTTGATAACTCTAAAGACGACTCGAAGGTCGACTAGGTTGACACTCCGATCTCCGCAAAGCAAAAGAAATCCTGTGTGTGTCGTCGCCTAATGGTACGTTGACTACTATGATGGCTATGTGAGGCCCCGTTTGCTGTGATTGGCCGCCGAAGTAGGCAAAGACACGTTGTTTCAGCGGCCCGAACTTCCGCGCGATTTGCGCGGCAAACGAATCAAGCGTATTTTAGGTTCGACGAGTGTAGTTTATTAATAGAACATTTTACTAGTTAACTTAGCAAACACGGCGGGAAATTCGCATCGTGTCACCTGGTACCGTAAGCAGTCCATGCCGATTAGACTTTGTCACTGTTGGGGTTAAATGACGCAGATCCAGTACGCAAAGCTCAGTGGCTTCCCAGATCACTTTCGGGCCTATCACAAGTAGTTCCAGAGTGGGATTCAATCGATCACGATATCAGCTTGCGGCCAATCTAGCATTCTTACAACGCCCTAGACGCTTCGGCTCTTATAATAAATGATACATGAGTTGTATGTACCTTTCTGGGATGAATATTAACGGCATTTGTTAACAGGTGTGGATTGCGACGCCGCGCGCAACGCTGAAGTGAATTCACTCCTGGCCGACGCAAAGAAATGGGTCGCCACGGGGTACATCGATATGCAGGATCCCAAGACGGGAGGCACACCGCTGCACGTTGCTGCCGCTAAGGGCTATTTAGAAGTGAGCTTAACCCACCAGTAGTGTATTCGCTCATATGTCTGAACCATTACCACTTGTAATCCCTTACCAGTTCAAATCAAATAAAAAAAATAATTTATTGCACGTAAGTCGTACATAGGCACATATGCATACTGCATCTCTCCCCGTGCATGTCGTAAAAAGCGACTAAGGCATAAGGAGGACATACCGTGCTAAAGGACGACAGGTTAGTCACCTCTCATCTTGGCACGTTCCATCAACCGAGTCATGCAGCAGGTGGGTTTTCGTGCTTACTTGCTGCTTTGATAGTTATCCTGTCCGAATACTTTTGTAATGTTAGATATAGCAACAGTACTGTCAATATAACAGTACCATCAATGTAACAGTATCATCAATGTAACAGTACTGTCAATGTAGCGATATTGGCAACCCAACTGTCCAAACAATTATATCAAGTATTCCATTACCTTTAATGTAACAGTACTGTCAATGTAGCGACATTGGCAACCCAACTGCTTACAAGTGCTTCAACGTAACTGTACGTATGGTCAAGTGATGAACCGAACACATTGCAAATACATAGGAGAAGGAGAAGCCAAGGAAAAAGTATCTACTGCCAATGAACCATACTGTATTGAAGGAAAGAGCTCGGGTGACTGGAGTAACACTACCCGAGCGCCAACGTACAACGGACCGTCTTGACGTCTCAGTGCGGAGAATGGCCCGCCCGCCTTCCCAAGAGGCTGGGCAGCAAACAACAACAACAACAACAACAACTGTATTGACAGAATTCTCGCGATCTGCTGCAGGTGGCGACGGTGCTCCTCGAGGAGTGCGGTGTGGATCCCGACTGCGTGGACTTCGACGGTTGGACCCCGCTGCACGCCGCCGCGCTCTGGGGCCAGAAGGAGGCCGCCGCGGCCCTCATCAAACACGGCGCCGACATGGATATCAAGAACTATTCGGTCAGTCCGCAGTACGCCGATATGTTACGTTACATACTCGTATAACGTGCACCTAATCAGAATATCGTTAAACTTGCAGCGTGTAATGTCTCAATACGTTGCGCGTTAGCTTTAACAAATGCATTTGAGAATACCTACCATGAGTTGTACGTATAACCTGGTTATTTAAAGAAATGCATTGAAAATGGCGGCGATTTACGTACAGCTGTACAGTCGGCATTCAAATTTTTTTTTCATATGCTATTTTTTTTTTATTTGCAAATGTTTGTTTTCGAACAATTACTTTATTTTCTTTAGACGGCAATACTGTGTGAGCGAGAGGCAAATAGGAAATCCGCCATTTTCAATCCCTTTCTTTAAATAACTAAGTAGTGCTTAGTTTCGTAGGAGCCAGAAATGAAAATATACTGCAATTAGCAGACACAAAACGTTGAATAGGGCGGACTTCATGCAAAAGCATTCTCTACCTGTCATGACTGAAATTTAGTAAAGTTGGTAGGTGGTGCCATGGTGGTGGTGGTTGGTAAGAGAGTGCGCTTGCGATTGAAAATGCCCAAACATGTTCATACAAACACTTCTAAGGATGAAAAATTACTCGGATTTTTGCTCACAGTGTGCGCTTAGCCTTACACATACGAATCGCTAATGTGAAGTTTCGACGTTTTGGGCACAACAGCTTGCGGCCGGCTGATACCTGAGGGTCAGAGGGCAGTTCCCACTGATGCGATAATACTTAGATACACTTTATAATTTTATGGATCTCGTTGCAAGAAATTTAAGTACCTGGATAGTATGTCTACTATTTTTTATAATCTATTTTTATTTTTGACATTCCCGTAAGCGTAAAAGTCACTACTGTTTTCGGCGCCTCAAATATTATCAACAAAAATATTATGTTCATATACACTATTCATTTCTGTTACCTATTGTTGCTACCTGTTACTGTTTTGATACCTCGACTGCCTTTTATAATGAATACATTGTACTGATTTGATAATTAATTTGGATTTTTTTTATTTAAGTATTAGGTAGCTTTAGCTGGCGTCTAAATCTGGGTTACATGGTCGTTAGTTTAACCTTTATTTTCTTTTTTATTTGTTTTTTATAGATGTATTTATAAAACATATCAATATTGTTCAAATGTGTTTTTTTATATATAAAAGGTTTTTAGTAGCATTAGATTTAGTTGTCTTCCATACAATGTCATATTCATTCATGTTTTTGCTTTTATTTAGACATGTACGTACGTACCTATCTACTTGCGGACAAGTGGATAGTTTATTTTATCACATCGTCAAACCTCGGAACAAGGTTCAGTGACCTCAAGAGTCACGAACTTTCGTCTATCTGCATATCCCCTTAGATATCATCCCTACTATAGCTACATATTTATTATAGTCGTCACATCCAGAACATTAACCTGCTATGCGTTGTATTATGAGTTGACAGAAGATAATATGTAAGTTCAATTTAACACAATTGCATGGAAAAGTGGTTTTAGAATACATACAGTCTGTGGCAAGCAGCGCGAAAAGGCAGAAAGCTCTGCCTACCCTGTAGATTTTGTGTGACTAAATAAGTGCGCTAGATTTGTTATCACCTCGCTCTCACGACCAATACACGGTTAGTGACATTTTGTCTAATGGAGCGTACGCGCCGCAAACATTTGCTCACATTAACTTTCCCCGATTTTCGGGATACAGCGGTGTATGTGTGTATGTATTTTATTAGAACACTGATAAAAATTTGGGGTATTGAGCGGGGAGATAAAATTCACGCTGCGAATTTATGTTCTCGGCGTGAACTTTTGTTTCCGGTGAGTACGCACCTACGATACTCCGTACGGAACGTGAAAGTGTAGTTTGCTAATTAAGTTAGAATTGAAAAAATGTGTTTGTTGGTAATTATATTATAGCAGCTCATTTTGTAGACTTCCGGCCGTACTTTACCGGGCCTACTCAACCTTTATGTCCTATGCCTTTGCGTGCTTGCGTGATTTTATAAAGCTTTTGCTCACTTTTACCACTGCGTACAATGGATTAATAATTATCTCAACTATGCGTAATATTGCTTGTGAGCTGATGCGTCAAATATGATCACCATCTTATAACATTGTATCCTACAGATGAGCAGTTTTTCAGCAATCAACTTACAAAGAAATCTAACAAACAATCATCATGTTTGCAGAAATATAATGATCTCAGCATATTTTAAGATAAATTGCAAAGGCGAACACGCATTAACTGCATAAATATATTTGCGTCATCGGGTTGACTGTCCATAATAATTATTTTTTTTTTTTTTTTTTTATGGAAACTGACACGGTTGGCTACATCACCTACAACATCCGTGATGTCAGCCCATAACACCGGGTGAACTAGGTGCTATGTCAGTGCTTCCCTTCATTTCGCGCCGGCTACACTGAACTGGACGGAAAACACGAACTATTTACATAGCCGTTTCGACTGACGTTTGCTCAGTGCGGTGGTACCAACCCGGCCGGGATAAACCCTACCACCCAGTAAGGTAAGAAGGGAAGGGACCTACAGTTTAACGTGGAATCCGAACCACGGTCAGCCTCCAACGGTCGGGCGGTCACCCATCCAATAACTGACCGCACCACTGCTGCCGAGGCTGACCATCCCTTAGTCGACTTTTACGACATGCGACGGGGAGAGATGCAGTGCAGATAATTATGTAATAAATAAATGGATGAATCCCTCGGCTGTGCATTGTTGATCAAAGCTTAATTTTTAACTGCAAAATGTATGCACATGTTTAACTGCGTTAATTAAATTATCCTTAACTAAATTATCGCTCGCATGTCCTCATCCGCCTGTGACAAGTAACGAAACTCAGGCGCGTAGACAGACAGGGGGGGGATATGGGTGTCGTAATTCCCCCCGAAATCTTTGGAATTTCAAAAATTCCAAAGTATTTTTCGGCGCGTTGGAACCTTGCCGCCGCCGCCGTTCATATCTGTATCGCGAAATGTCGCAACCCTTTTACCACAATTCAAAACGTTGCTGTTCTACTAGCCAACTAGCCTCTGTCTGGGCTGGCACAGTTCATCCCCCTCCCCCCCCAAATACAAATCCTGGCTACGCGCCTGACGAAACTCAAAGCCTGCTGGCCAGAGCGGATCGTGTAGACAATCCTAAACGTGTACAGTTTTGCTAATGTGCTCCCCGATCACCTGTATTGTCAATGTACTATGATATCTTGCGTACTTTGGACGCTCTGTATAGCAAAAATTCTAAAACATATGAAAATTTAAAAAAAAGTCCACTGACTCTCCAAACTTTTAAGACTATAATCTTGAAAAACATATTTTGCGAATAAATCTATTGATAAGCTAAATGTTGTTTAATAATATTAAACGTCTTGCTACGTATGGCGAATAATGGCTGCTTTATAATTTTATCCCATTTTAGAGAGAACATCAATTAGGTTTATCTGGGAATACAATTTAAATTACTGAATCTAACCATTATTTGTAAGCACATTTTATTTTATTATCTTTTATATTTAGTTTTATGTTTATTTACCTGTATTATTGTATAATTTACTTTTATTTAAGTAAAATTATATATTGTATTAGGTAAGCATGAAGGCAATATTATATAGAGGAATATTTGGTGTTTTGTGAACATATTCTCATGCATTCTAGGTATCCAACCTATGTTGAGTTTAGTTCGACGGTGTTGGGTTAAGATAAGGGGCGGCTGGTTGAGTTCAGGGACTGGTAGTGCACTAAGAGGTATTTAACCCTCAGGCTTCTGTTTGCCATAAGCTGTTATGCTCAAAAATTCGCACCATTGATGTCAACGATTCGTATGTGTAAGGGTGATGGAAACTAAAATTTTTCCACACGGGGAAATCTTGTCAATAATGAATGATTGACAACATTTCATATAAAGTAATTATAACTTGCATGGCACTGACCTAACCTATGCCTTATGTCTAAGGACAGTCCTTTCATTCAAAATGTGTTCTGTGGGCTGAATATTGCACTTCAAAATAATCTCAAATAAGAGGTTGAGTGTTTCCGTATGACTGATGGCTGAAATGGCTGGAGGAAAATTGGAGAGGCGTGCGTCCAGCAGTAGACGCATAGACGCTGACGTTTGAGATGTTGCACACGAGTGGGTATTCATGATATAGTGTCCTTGTTTGACGGTCGTACGGCGAACGCGGGACTTGATTGCCGCGCCAGCAGTGTTTCTGCGAACCCAATAGGTACGGAGAGCCTGGGAGAGCTAGGGATCGCATCGCGCGTACGCACGACGCCCATACAATAACTTTACACACAAACATGTTTTTTTTTATTTAATTTATTTTTAAGGCTTTTAACAATAATTTGTTAATATCAGCCCCATAGTACTCCATCATTAAATAAGAACGACTTGAAATTCATATCATTTTGCAATATGATCTTTGATCTGAGTTTTGAGTAAGTCATCTCTCGGTATGGCTGTGTAGGTGCGCGAGCGTACTTTTATTTATTTTATTTATTTATAATGCATCCATTAGGTGTCTGTGCACACCCGGACAAGTCATAGTGTATTTAAAAATAATGTTATAATGTGGTATTGTGCATCGAGCAAAAAATAGCCTTCGTCCATTCCAAAAATGGATATAAAAGTTTCAATAATATTGTGGTTTGAAGCGAACAGTAAACTTACACTATAATATCTTATTTATTAGCTACCTACTTAAAACTAAACTTACAATAAAGATGTGTAAACAACAATAATTACATTACTAGTGTCAAATATACAAAAAATTCATAATATCAGTTGTCAAACTATAATTCAAGGGCGGCCGGCACTGGTTAAGCATGTGTGCGTGTTGTGTTGTGTGCAGGGTCAGACGTGCGTGGACCTGGTGGAGCCGAGTATCGCCTCGTGGCTGGAGGAGGCGCGCGGCGCGGCCGCCGGCTCGCGGCTCAACAACAACAACAACAACAAACACAAGCGCTGGCCGGCCGCGCCGCTCAACCCGCCCAGCAGCAAGCTGAAGCGCGTCGAGCTACAGATCACAAACCACAATGATAATACAACTAACGGTTTGTCTTTCATTATCGCATACTTTAAAACGAATTTGGTTGAAGAGCTTTGAGGCAAATTGTACGTAATGCACAGTAATGGAGTGTGGATGCGACCGAGAGGGGTGCTCCGCTTCATGAAACTCGGGTGGCTGGAGTAGCACCACCCGAGCGCCGACGTATAAAGGACCGTCTTGAGGTCTCAGTGCGGAGAATGGCCCACACGCCTTCCCAAGAGACTGGGCAGCATACAAACAAACAATGCGCAGCCGACTCATGTCTTATGGAAGTACTGAGTCAGTCCCTCAGTTCCCAGCAATGCACAACACACTTGGCCTTGTCAAATGTGGTCTTGTCAAATGTGGATTCAAAATGGATAGTTAGTTAGACAATCTCTAACAAACACCTACACCGAATGGGCCTTAGCGACACACTGGTGTGCTGGTTCTGTATAAAAGAGGATGAAACACCCATACACATCCTTTGTGAATGTGAAGTGCTCATTCACAGTAGAAGCCGTATTCTTGGCTGTTATATTTTTAACCCATGCCAAATACAAGCACTCAACCCCAAGAATATAACTCGGTTCACAGCGGAAATCGGACTTGGGGGTAGGTTATAAACTTTTGAGAGATCACAATGGATATTCCTAGATCGCAGTGACAACAGGGCTCAGGGGCCCTAACTCTCACACTTTCAATCATAATCATAATCATAGGCAATCTCTAGCTACAAGGGTGCGGTACGTATACACGCACATGTACTGTGAAGGCATTGAAACTTATTAATACATTATAAAAGTGAAGAAACTTGCGCATGTGTTGAGCGGTGAGGGTGGCCTTCAACGGAAATGGACTGAAATGGACACGACTCAAATGGAACGATGTCCTGAGATTGAGCAACAGATTTTCCACAAGTTTATTCTGTTGGAGCCTTTCAACAGGACGAACTCCCAAAAAGATTCTCCGCGCTGAGACCTCAAAACGGTCTGTTGCATGTTACCCTTTTTGAACACAGCCCATAAAACATTACGCAATCTTCTATTATATATAATGCAATGCAACATCTGTCTGTACAAGTAATATATGTAATACAATGTACAAACTAATGCATCCTGCATATTGAACAGAGAACAAGAAGAACACCACCGCTGAGATAATCCCAAAGCTGTCTGATGGCAAGCCGCCGAAGGGTCGAGCGCCGTCGCCGACGAGCGAGCCGAGCTCCGAAGCGCCGCCGACCGAGAACAACTCCAACAGTGGCGACGAGCCGCCGTCGTGGCGGCGCTCCGCCTCGCTACGCAATAAGCTCAACAACGAGCCAACTCGTGAGCATACATTCACAACTATTTATTTTTTATAACTTTCTCCACACATTAATAAGTGCTAAGGATACCCATGAACATTCCGATTGAGCGGGTTGCGAATGGCGAGCCGGTCCATAAGGTGCCTCTTGAAGGACCGACTTGATTGTACTTTGGGGTGGGGATACATGGGCAGGAAGACCGTACTAGGTCTCACCGGCTCTGTAGATGGATGAAATACCTGGCGAACCGATTTTAGTTCAGTTTATTTATTCGGTTTATTTGGAACAAATCATTCAAATCAAATCAAATATTTGTATTTTCTAAAAGATGTTGAATTTACAACATCTTTACATACAATAATATGGACAATACAACAAAACAAGATACAATAGAATAGGCGACCTCTGCCTCCTGGTTTATATATTACACATTATACAGGGTGTTCGTTCAGTTTAATTCTTGTACGTTAACTAAGCATGTATGCGCTTTATATTTCTTCATTCAATGCAAAGCCGAAAAAGAGGAAAAAACAGCTCCCGTCCAGGATTCCAACATGGACCTCTGGCACGAGCCGCCCACCGATGTTAGCAGCCGATGAGCAGTGTTGGCGCACAGTTATTATAGAAGCTGAATCTGGCAACATTAACCATAAATTAAGAAATAAATCTTCGTATTGAATTGACTTCCTCATTGGTCAGGTCAAACTGCGCGCCGACACTATGTCATCTCCTATCGACTCTTCAATGCTATTGGTCGTAGGTTGACACATCCGCTGATCTATATTTTTCTCTCTCTCTGTTCTCATTTTGCGTCGCTAAAATAAAGTCGTGTTTTCCAAGTTTTTCTGTTTTACTGGCAGTACATACATCGAAGCTAGCGCTCCACTAAGTCTGAACATGACAGTCAGTATGTAATGTATGGGCTCCCATGTAAAATGTCAGGTTACCTAGTAACAGACGGATTTGGTTTGGACGGAGTGCTGATTTGATAGCTGGAGTATGGGTCGAACCACACGCAGGGTATGTTGCGCCGCGTATTAGCGTAAAATGCGTCGCGCAACATACGCTCAATGTGGCCCTACCCGCTCAAAATGCGCAAAGTATATCTTTGCAAATGATGGCTCAAGATGCGCATCTTGAGCCATCATTTGTGCGTGGACGCGTTGCGAAGTGCTCTACGAAACTTGCGCGTAGTGTGAACGGCGTGTAGAAATTCTATGAAACGCAATGTAGGCGCGTAATGCGGTCGCGCAACATACGCTGCGTGTGGTTCGACCCTATGTCACACGCGCCAATCTGGTGCCTACATGTTTGTTACTGGACGCTGCTCTCAAATAAATTGAAGATCTTTTGGTTCACAGAAGATTTGGGTGTGTTGGGTGCGACGCGCATTATATTTTGTTTTACATTCCAGGTGACGTAAAAAGCAATATCACAAACAATGCACCGGCTGACGACACTGTACTACGAAGAACGCACAGCTTCGAGAATGATAAAACGTATGACCACTTCTCTTCTCGCAACTAAAAAACTTAACCAAAATAATCTGACTAAAATTGTGCTGCATTTTGAGTAGTGATGTGAAGTTTTCTAATTGGCATCTAGTTGCATCATTCTAATCACAAAAAGATAATCAATAAGTGGCAACACTAAAGCTTTCTTACCACTTCACTGCGCAAATTCTGGCATTTCTGTCTCTCTTTGTTGTTGTCTATTATAATTGTCAAGTGTCATTTCCTTGTATATAATTTCTTTGAACTAAAAGTGCCTTTGTGATTCTTAGCTAAGAGAGACAGATAAAACAGTTTTGCCTCTTGTCTAAAACTGAAATGTGACAAAATGGTCTTCTTCTGTACGCGCTGTGGTATTTCTCATAACTTTGCTAATTCATAATGTTCATTCGCCCCATCATATTAATCAAATTTTAGACTTAAATTCAATTTTTTTTCTTCTTATGAGTGAAAAAAAGTTGAACCAGTGTAAATAATCATTTGCTCTATGTTGAGAATTGCATCTATTTGAAAATGGTTTAAAAACACATATGTACTGCACCCGTAAACTCTTTGTGTCAGTCCAATGAATAAAAACGTATTGGTGTATGTGTGGCGGTGGTCTGTGTGTGCGTGTCTGTGTGCTCCGTGGTGAGTGTGTGTGTGTATGTGTGCACAGCTTCTATCAGCGCTACTGCGATGTGACCGCACGTATCAAAGCGTCGTCGTGCCCGTCCATCCCACCGCCTGCGCAGTCCATGAGCGCTATAGAGCGTTTGCAGCTAAGGAAAAAGTCGCAACTCACTCCTCAAGAACCTAACACACCGGATACTAACGAAGAGGTTGAACGCAGGTGCTTACACATTTCATTGTTTCAACCCAGAGTAAATTCCTATAAAGGATAGTGCGACAGTGCCACCAGCGCTCGAACTTGACGGCCGTACTTACATGACACTCATAACTTTCTGAATTTTCTTGATGCTGTATAATCGTTTAAATCATAAAACAGTTTTCATTATCATCGGACTGCCGTTCTCTGCATGCTCGCTTCTATTTATATGTTGTGTGCTTCGAGGTAAAAATAAAAAGAAGTCTAGTCTCATACAAAATTATTCACAATTTGTAGCCACATACAAAACTGACGTATGAACTATGAAGTATGACAATTTTGATAACACTTTCGTACGACAAATTTGATAATCTAAACCCGTCTCTATTTATTTTTCCTCGAAAATTGTGTGATTATTGTTTAGAATATAATTTGTTTTTACATGTATCGCTTGAAACTTAGACAACAGATAGTTTGGGTTCCGGCAGGCAGTTCAGAGTCATGCCAGACTGCGGCAGTATTTATTTGAATTAAAAGAGAATGGGCATTTTGGGGCAAGCTGTATGCTACGATTTCCATAAAAAATATTTTAAATAAGAAAATTATTAACAACAAAAGGGCATTGGGCTATCAAGTAATTTAATTTAACATAGCACCGAAATGGGTCATTATTGAAATATGTTGTAGTAGTAAGAAATGTTCTATTTAAAGAGACCTTTCCAATAGCATATGTATAGTTCCTTGTTATTGGTGAGATTCGAGGATCGGCCCTGCTAGCAAACATTTGTGCCCATTCTCCTTTCTTTGTTTCTTTCTCCCCTTCAGGTACGCCAAATCAACTCCGTTCAGTTGATGATTGCCTGAAGTCTATATTGTTAAAATTCTGAAAATGTCTCCATGTTGAAGTTTCTGGCCAGTTCTTTTTCGCTGTGATAATCGAAATGACTAAATTAATGTTGAATGCTTAATGTAGAGGCACGCGCCGGCAGCGGTAACGACATGCCACCGTGGTATGTGCTACGTTGTTGTCTGCAATGCTGCCGTGCCGTTGCCGTTGTCGTTCCGTTATCGTCTAATGCACAAGTCGCCATTCTATAATAAGTCTCTTTACATCGTAATTTATATTGTAATCATATAAAAAAATGTTTTTCTCTTTGTGCTCATTCTGTCTGCAGCTTCATAGCCTTTATCAGATGCCTTGTATTAATTTATGTTTTGGAAGCTGCTGTTTCAACGACAGCTTCAACATATAATTTTGTGCAACTGGATTAAAGCTGCCTGGATTCTATAATGTGCAGCTTTAGTCGTCAGACAATATTATTCCATACGTTTCAGTATTCATTTCTTTTTGGGTCGGTTTGTCCTGTTTTTGAAATTTTTTTTTATTGATAATGTTGGATTTTGTTCTTCGCTATCGTTAGGTTTTCGCTATCACAATTAGTGTCTAATGATGTATTTGCATGATCAGAGTGAACTCGGCGGAGAGGAGGGAGCGAGATGCCAACACTTGGGCGGCACCGCCACCGGTCACCACCACCACCGCGCACACCACCGTCCGAAGGTATGCGGCACATCAGCCAATGCTTTGCAACGCAACTATTTAAGGGTTAAACCCTGCCTGGTTCATTGAAACACATTGAGCCCAGGGACTACATGTCAGCGCATCTCAGCCCGTACAACTCCAATACCGAGATACTTTAGATGTATTTAGAGCGAGCAGCCATGCAAACAAAACGTACCTCTGAAGGCACATACTGGATTACTTTCAACACTCCTAGCTTCAATCTGCAATTCCCACAATGTACAATGAACCATTTGGTGGTCTCAAATAATGGTTCATCCCCCCTAACACAAGAGGCTTCACAGCGAAACAACAACAAAAAAAGGTGCATGTACGCAGGTTACAAGTTATACTTCTTTGACGTGACCTTCGACCCTACCTTCCCCCTCACCAGTGGCGGCTGGTGACCTGTGGGACTCGGTATGCGTGCACTAGGTACTTAGTACTAAACCCTACCTGTTAATTGACGAAAAGTCGTACAAACTGCTAAAAACCGACTTGCGCCGATAATACCATCAATACAATGAATAATGGCGGCTGCTGATTAATGGAATCGCCCGGTGCACCGTCGGGCGATTCCATTACACTAACAAAGTCGCGTTCGTAATTTTATGCAATGCGCATAACAGCGCTGCAGTGTTAATAGACGCTCGCTATTGTTTTTACTACGCGTGCGTGCAACAGCTCGTTGCATTTAGCTTCAGCGCTTACACAGTAAACTTTGCAGCTTCGACCGACCGACAGACCACTTGACGATCACATTCCATAGCATTCGTGTCATGATTCGTGAAACGGTCACTACGTGTCGCACGCGTGTCTACGCACAATATAGCATCCTTGTTTCCGGTTCGTGTGCGAAATGAAACCTTGGCCCATACAAATTGTATGAAGAGTGTTTTGTTTCATGCGCCAGGGGCGTTTGACAGTTTTTCATAGTATCACTATGAGAGACTCGCGTGCGTTTTGAAATCCGCTCAGCGCGGCGGCGGCGGCGATACGTACACGCAAAGATTTCGTACAGTTCTGGCACTTAAGGGCCAGCCGCCAGTGCCCCTCACCTCCCCCTTCTCCTTCCCACTGATTTCTCTCCCTACTCCCAGTTTCATAACATATTTTACTATCATATTTTCATAGCATGCCTAAAGAAATATAATTTCAACTTTCTTGGTTTTTGGCACACCCTGTTTCCATGCTGCAAAGACGAAAACTATGAATGATGTAAAATTATTTACTGAACCAAACTTATCATAAGCGACAACACTCGTCTTTACCCGATGAGGTATTGGTGGTAACCACGGAGGAAACTCTGTGGGGTGTACCCAATCCAACCTACTACACGACACCACCCGCGTCACGTTCAGATGGGCTATAATGTCTGTGCCTACATGCGAATGTTATGACTGATTGAGTAAGATTGGCCACTTTTCCTAACTGCAATGGGCCCGGATGTGCATCGTTGAGCCTGGAGGATGGGGTGCTTGTGTTCGACACCTGCCTTAGAGCATTTAGTTGAGACACGAAGAAGGCGGGATGGGCTGACATGGAGGGTGAAGTGTAGCGATGGAGGCAACCGTGTTAATGGTAAGATTGTGTGCCACCCAGCTCGGCCGAGTCGCTGGACTCACAAAATAGCAACAGTACGAGCCAGTCTTCGACTCCGCCCTCCGCGACCCCGACCAAACTATCCCCCGGCAACATATTCAAGAACTTCTTCAAGTAAACATTGATAATATTGCAACATGTGAATGTGTATTGTTGCATTCGCTTACGCTATTTCAGTTTTTCTTTTAAACATTTTAATAAATTTTTTTTTCTAATAAAAAATAATACAAGTGTGACGTATCTATACAGAGTGCAATTTAACCCTCCGGTAAGTTTGTGTGGCCTCCATCTATTTCGTTGCGTATTTTCATGTCGCATGTTTGTGAAGATTTTCCTTTCATGTTTTTTCTGTTTTCTGATTTCAACATAATCTATTGGCTGCATGTCGTGATGATTTCTCTTCATTTGTTAGGAGATACTTCTGTGAATGTGACTTTCATTACTTTATCCTGCGGTAGTAAGTAGTGTGCTGGTTTTATTGTCACAGCTAAAGTGATTAAGATGTGTTCGCTTTAGTTAAGTTTTTGTTTATATATACTTGAGTCGCTACACTCATCCCTTCTATAATTTGTACTCAGTTCTACAAAAGGCTCCCACAAAAATGTTGTATTCTTCTTTCGTATTTGGTACTCTTAGTTAGATATTTTGGTTTGCTGCAATTGACAGCTGGAAATGGCTGTTTCTCATACTTGTACTCGAGTAATGTAAACTTATTACTGTAAAGTGTGCGTGTGTTTTGCTCAAAAAATATAAAAAAATATATAAACGCAGGTCGTTTGTGCCGCCGGTGCGCGACGAGGAGAGCGAAACGCAGCGTAAAGCGCATGCGAAGAGAGTGCGCGAGACTCGGCGCAGCACGCAGGGCGTCACCCTCGACGAGATCAAGTCAGCAGAGCAGCTCGTCAAGAAGAAACCGAACAACGGCGTCAGCAGCGACACCGCCGCGCCTGCGCCCGAGCACGCACCCGGCGGCACCCGCACGGACACCGCCGCCACTCAACTCACAGCGCCCGCCGCCGCTGACCCGGTTAGTTGTCATACTCATCCTAAACGTCTGCCAAAAGTCAAGGCGAAGAAATCCATGCGGTCCAGTTGTGCTCTCTGGTCACGGAATGGCTGTTTTGCGGTTTATCAGTGACAGTTCATATAAATTTCCTATTTGATTTTGAAGTGAAACTTGAGTTTACACAGTTTCAAATTCACATAAATTAATTTTTATTGTTATTTTGCCTTTGTAAAAAAGTAAATGCAATATATCGAAATAATTCTTCTCTTTGGTACATTTTATTATCAGTCAGTCAGTCAGTCAGCGTATTTATTAACAATTTTATTCAATTACACAAATATTACGATGGATTTGCTCTGTGTCTCACATTAGTACATTTTGATGTCTTTCAGGCCATGAGACACGGCTAAAGACAATGTTGACTTATCTTTGATTTCTTTCGATATCGGTTTTGGGTTTACAACTAAATATTTAAAAATTGTTAATGTCTAATCTAAGTGATTTATGCTTTTTGGCATTATTGACATTTTTGTATTATATGTTGGGCTTGGAGGTTTTTTCCATATAACAGTGCGTTTATATGTACTCTTAAATCGGAGGCATTGTACTGTTTTACTTCAAATGCAGTGCCGAAGCTTTGATAACCATTCGATGCCCCACCTGTGCTTGTTGGGTGTGACGAGCGGAGCGGCTGAGCGCTACAGACAACGTTCGTGTGTTCTACATTACCTTCGTATGTGTCCATTAACTCCTAGCCCCATAGAGAGACCTTCGAAGCCACCACCTATATTTGTGGACAAGGTCAGTAACATACAGCCACTAATACAACTGCTTAATGACCACATAAATAGCAGATACGAAATCAAGGTGCTACGCAACGAACAAGTCAGAATCCAACCGAAAACTTCTGAAGACTATACAACCATTATAAAACAACTAGAATTAAAAGAAACTGAATTTTATACTTACAAACCGAAACGAGAAAGAAGTTTTAAGGTTGTATTAAAGAATATGCACCACTCAACTGATATAGATGAAATAAAAAGTGCACTCGAGGAGCTCGGACACATCACCACTAACATTTGGAACATAAAGCAAAGAATAACAAAAAATCCACTCCCTATCTTCATCATAGAACTTCAACCTCAAAGCAATAACAAATCTATTTATGAGGTTAAAAACTTACTGCACTGTCGTATTAGCTTTGAACCACCGCGACCTAAACGCGAACTCCCTCAATGCGCTAATTGCCAACAATATGGTCACACCAAAACCTACTGTCGACGTCAACCAAAATGTATCAAGTGCGCTGGAAACCACAGTTCAGCTAACTGTGCAAGAAAGGGTAGATCAGACTCGGTGAAATGTGTATTGTGTGATGGAAATCATCCAGCAAATTATAAGGGGTGTTCAGTGTACAGAGAACTCCAAAAATCTAAATTCCCACCGATGAGAAATATATCTTTATCAAAAAGCCAGCCAAAAGAAACAGGCCCAGAAAACCTAATAAGCAACCATACAAGGACCCCAAATTTGACATTTGCCCAAGCAATAAAAACAAATCTTCCTCCTCCAAACAACAAAGCCCTTGATGAAAACCTCCCTCCAACTGTGAATAATGCAAATTCCACACTAATTGACATGTTTAAGCAGATAATGCTACAGATGTCCACTATAACAAATCTCCTTTTGAAGCTCACAACTAATTTATCACAAAATTCGATCAACTCAAATTAGTTGTATGGAATGCAAATGGGCTGTCACAACATACCCTAGAGGTAAAATCTTTTCTCGAGCTTAACAAAGTGGATATCTTACTAGTATCCGAAACCCATTTCACAAAAAGGAGTTTCCTTATCATGCCGAATTACAAATTCTATCATACAGATCACCCACTTGGAACTGCACATGGTGGGACGGCTATCCTGATAAAAAATAACATTAAACATTATCACTTAGAACAATATTGTACAAATGAAATACAAGCAACAAGCATAGTTGTACAAGATTGGAAAGGATCGATAACCGTATCAGCCGTCTACAGCCCACCCAAACACAACATCAGAAGTGAAGACTATGGAACTTTCTTTAAATCTCTGGGCCACAGGTTCATAGCTGGAGGAGATTACAATGCTAAGCACACAGTGTGGGGCTCACGCTTAATAACCACTAAAGGTCGCCAGCTCCTTAATGCCATCCATGCAAACTATCTCCGTGTTGTGTCAACTGGGGAGCCAACATACTGGCCTACAGATATAAAGAAGATCCCTGACTTAATAGACTTCTGTGTGACCAAAGGCATTGCAAATAATTACATGACGTGCAAATCAAGTACAGAACTCTCATCTGATCACTCTCCAGTTTTTGTTACAATAAGCAGACAAATTACCCAAGTGGCCAAAACATGCCGTCTCCACAATAATAAAACTGACTGGCCCTTTTTTCAAAAACTGTGTGCAGAAGGTCTTAATGTGAAGTTACCACTAAAGTCTGAGAATGACATCGAAGACGCAGTCGAATTCTTCAATAATTGCGTTCAACAGTCATCCTGGAATTCCATGCCAAGCAGCTCTAAATTAAGCTCAGTTCAATGTCCCATGACAATACGGGAAATGCTAGCAAAGAAACGCCAAGCCAGAAAACGCTGGCAGCAGACCAGATTCCCTGAGGACAAAACACGCCTAAACGCCTTAACCGCTCAGCTGAAACAACTGCTAGAGGATGACCGGAACCAAGGAATTGAAACCTATATGAAGAACTTGGACGCGACAAAAGCCACAGATTATTCTCTTTGGAAGGCAACAAAAAAGCTTAAACCTACTGCTTTTCAACCTCCAATACGTAAAAGGGACAATTCTTGGGCTTCGAGCGATGCTGAAAAGGCTGAAACATTTGCCACTCACCTGGAAGAAGTGTTCACACCAAATCCAAACACGGGATCACCTGAGACAGGAATAGCAGTTACTGACTATCTAAGACAAACACATCAACTAGACCTACCCATAAAGAAATTCGCCAAAAACGAGGTAAAATATGTCATACAAAAACTCGCACAACATAAAGCTCCTGGATATGACCTAATTACTGCGAAAATTATGAAGGAACTACCAGAAGAGGGTTTTATCTTCTTAACTGAGCTATACAACGCTATTCTAATCCGATGTTATGTCCCACTTCAATGGAAGGTGGCGCAAATTATTATGGTCCCTAAGCCGGGGAAAAGCCCTGAAGATGTCAAATCATATCGTCCAATTAGTCTGCTACCAATTCCATCTAAAATTCTGGAAACCTTGTTTCTAAGGAGACTAAAGCCAATCATAGACAAAAATGAACTGATTCCAGATCATCAGTTTGGATTCCGCGAAGGCCATGGAACAATTGAACAAATACATAGGCTTGTTGAAAAGATAAACATAACTTTCGAAAGGAAGGAGTACTGCTCTGCGGCATTCCTTGATATATCTCAGGCCTTCGACCGTGTCTGGCATGATGGCCTCCTTTTTAAAATAAAAAAGACCTTGCCAATAAACTATTACATATTCATAAAATCATACCTAAATAATAGGCACTTCCTTGTAAAGCAGGGTGAAGATACAACCAGCCTGCACAACATCCAAGCGGGTGTTCCACAGGGAAGCGTGATGGGCCCAGTACTCTACCTGTTATATACCTCCGACCTCCCACTGACTCACGACGTCCTGATGGGGACGTTTGCAGATGACACAGCTGCTTTGGCTGCTCACGTGGACCCTGTTGAGGCATCTTGCATGCTACAGAGGAGCCTAAATAACATATCTGCATGGCTAAAAGATTGGCGTATCAAGGCCAATGAAACCAAATCTGTACAAGTGACCTTCACCATTAGACGTGACACATGTCCGCCGGTAACATTAAATGGAGTTGAAATCCCCCAAGCGGACGATGCTAGATACTTGGGACTATACTTGGACAGACGTCTTACTTGGAGAAAGCACATATTCACAAAACGGAAAGCGCTGAGCCAACAACTCAGAAAACTTTACTGGCTGCTGTGCCGTAAATCTCAACTCTCCATGGAAAACAAATTGTTGCTGTACAAATGTATCCTCAAACCTATTTGGTGCTACGGTATTCAACTATGGGGCACTGCGGCCAATTCAAACCTCGAAATCCTACAGCGGTTCCAATCAAAAACCCTTCGTATGGTTGTTGACGCACCTTGGTATGTCACCAATAATCAGCTGCATCGGGACCTTGAGATTCCAACTGTAAAAAAGGAAGCAAAAGCCAGAACTGAGGCATACAAAAAAAGAGTCGAAAGGCACCCAAACAAGCTGGCAACCGAGTTGATGGCTTCTAGGAAAGTTTTCAACAGATTGAAAAGAAGAGCACCTCAAGATCTCATCACAGAGTGAAACGACTGAGAATAAAGTATATGGAACTGTCAATGGACACTTACCATACAAGACCTATTTCAAATGCACAACTACTGATGAATGTCGGCTCACAGACAGATTGCAGTAACAAATATATATAAAAAAAAAAAAAAAAAAAAAAAAACTCCTAGCCCGTTCAACGTCATTCCATGCCAAATGTTGTCTATCGCCGGCTGAAATAACATTTTATTACATGCACCTTTGGTAAATGGTATGAGATATGACCTACGCAAGCATTGGAGAACGTGTGAGTAGGACGCAGTAACAAACTTTCACATTTTGTAATGTTTAATTTCATAGCTACAGTATATAATTTTAAATCTTGTGTGCTGTTTGCAGTTACGAAAATATTCAATTTATGTACACTATATTATTTTTTTTTTTATGTTATTTATGAGAATATTTGTCATGCTTACCTTCAAATTTAAAAAATTTACCTGCCGGCTCCCATCTGCACTGCGCGAAGCAGGCATTATATGCGCTAACATTATCGTCTAGTGCTATTTCAGTGAATGTTTCTTATTAGAACGAAATAGCACTTTAAATAAATGACAAAAATTTACATGAAACACAAAGAACATAAAAATAATTCAACACTCGTCATTTTTGACTGAAGGTTCCTTGGTTTTCTTTATTCATTTGTGAGTTGTATTCAAGTCCCAAATTGTTTATACGTTTGTGGTCTCTTAGTGACAGCATTCTCCTACACAATTATATTTGAATGTAAATTTTAGGTTAGAAAAAATTCGGAAAAAATATCGGGCGTGTTCAATTTTACCCGGAGTTCAAAAATCCATCTGTAATTTCAATAATTGTATGTGGCAAAAATCTAATAATTCGTTAAATAATTAAGCTAGATCTAATTAATTATTTTACGAAATATTTGAGTTTACGTGCATGCCTGCGGAGGGCAGCATTATTGTAATGTGTTATTCAATGGGAGTCAATAGGTTAAAATTCAAAATCGCCAATCGTCCACTGCTAAACCAACACAAGTGAATTCCACTCAATAATCCAGATATTGAAAATTAAGACTACATATACTAGAGTTGAAAGTATGTTTACATTCTTTATACTAGGTGGTGGGCAGGCAATTTGAAGGGCTGGGCTTACAACTGTTTAGTTTTGTGCACATGCTCTATTTCGGCAATAATGCATATACATTGCTACAATATTTTGTATACATATCTGCAGGTAGCAATCTCCTTTACACTCCGGATAATATACGAAAGCTTGTTTCAGTTCACGACAACAGCTCAACTGTGTTACGTTTGTCAAATCAACGTAAGCGAGCCTGTCTATAAGCATTTCATATAAATGCAACATTCTGTCATATGTCAAAATATGTGAAAGTGACAACAAAACTAAACGGTGGGTCACATATTCACTGGTAATAATGTTTAAAATACAGCAGCTTCTCGAATGTTTAGAATGTTCTGCTGCCGCCGGTCAAATAGCAGTTAAAAACTACACATCACACACTGTATCCCGACAATCAGGGTAAGCAGAGCAATCGGTGTTGTGCTGCAAGTATTCTGGCAAATTACAGCACCGACCACCACGTTTAGCAAGGTATTCAGACAAGATAACTATCAATCAGCAAGTAAGGCATGAAGACCCGCCTGCTGCACGACTTGGTGGAAAGATCGTACCAAGGTGAGAGGTGGCTGCCTGCAAAGTGTAACCTTTCTGTTTGCCGCTGCTTTTGAACCGGGAGGTCCAAATAGGTCAAACTTGCATTAGGCGTTTCAGAAACACGTATTTATTTATGAACAGAATTTTACCAGTGAATAAGCGGCTTAGCCCCGTGTTCAAAGGTGCGGGTGGTGGAGTGAGGTGGGGAGGGAAGGTGGTGGTAATAGGACGGGGGGTTGTGTAGGGGGTTGTGTCGGGTGAGCGGGAGGGGTGGAGCGGTAGTGTGGTGGCGGTGACGCTGCCACTGGCGGGCGCGGGCAGCATGTCGACGACGGCGACCATCGCAGCGGGCGGCGGTGAGCGGCGGCCGTCGTGGCGGCTGCGCGTCGACCCCGGCTGCAAGGTCCGCCGCTCTGCACGCAACTAAACCTCACCAAGCACACTAGCTCACACATCTCCCACAGCGCCATGCCCTAAGCTCTCTCCACGCTATTACCTCTCGTGGCACTCAGTTGTCACTGTGGGCGTTGGCTTAATCTAATGTCGGCCAACACCCGAGCCAGATCCAGAACAAGTTGCACCGGAAACTGTCTTATGCAACCATTCACTGCCTGAAATGAAACCTTAAATGAAAAAAAGTGTGAAACTTAAAACAAATTGACACACTAATACTTATAAGTAAGCTCTAAAAAATTTGATTGTGAACTGTCATGTACATAGTAGTTATAATATTTAATTAAATATTGCAAGTTCAGTTTGCGAAGTAACGCTGCGAAGTTTCGTGGGTGTAATGGAGCCGGATAGAACAAATTGTGACAAGTTCGAGTGCGGTCTAACTGCCATATGAATGATCAATAAACAATACAATACAATGAATTATCTGGCACTTATGTCCTTCCATCCTGAGCGTATGTTGCTCATTTATGTATTTTGTAACTCGGTCGCGGTCAGTCTTGTTTGAGTATCAGATCCTATTTGTATAAATGTTCGCCGGCCCATCATTATTGGTGTGTATGCGGCAATATTTAACCAATTCTAATTTGTTATTTTAGGCTATTCTCAAAGTTGATTTTCCTCCACAACACTAACCTAAAATATTCTGTAACATTGACAGTTCTACGACCGATCCCTTTAGCAACCCCTGCCTCTTTGCCGCAGTTTTATGTTAGGAGTTGTCGCTCTGGCAGTATTGATGTTTTATCTGAAACATTTTAGAGGAGACATCAGGTCGCAGCTGGATTTGGAGACCCGTTAGGTTAGCACCCCAAACTAGTCAACTCATTAACTTCTATAACACGGACGGACATGACGGGCATGCTCTGCTTACTCGACACACATACAAGTACATATATGCTAGCGCAATTTATGCAGGTGTTACAGAACGGTGAATGTATGCTACACGCGAATAAAACTGGCACTCATATTGCACGCATATCTAGTTTTTGTTACAATCCGAGTAACATGTAAAGTTTAGATTTTTCTTCTCTCTTCTCAATTTTAATATATGGTTTCAAATTTTTTTTGTCCCTGTAAATATTCCCAAGCCTTAACATCAAGCATGAGAATTCAATTCATTCAGACTAAAACGACATCACTCATCAAAAGTAGATGAGTTGTGCTTCAACATGTCAGCCCAAAAAGAATGGCGCGCGACAAATCGTGTGAGAAACCAGGTGTTTAGTTCAATACCAGCTATCATACTGCTGGGTGCTCACCTGAAGATGGGCCATACATATATTTAACCAGAAACATTAAATCACCAAATACCATTTTCAAGAGTCAGTAGGTAAAGCGTTCCTTCCACGCCGTTTAACATACATATTTGCCACCATGAACAATAACCGGGGTAATAAAAATAATTCACATTTTAAAAACTTTGTTTAAGGTGAACATTTTCTTGTGACGTATTGTGAGAACGGATGCAAGTAACATAAAGTGAATCCAGCCCAGCACACTCTACCTACACTACCTACAACCTAGGGGCAAATAAGTGTTGTCACGCTTACCTCTTGTCCATCTTGTTAAAATCAAAGCTGGAAAAGTGTTCATTTGTTCATGCTGGAATAGTAATCGAACTATTGTTTTTAAATTTTAATAGAGAAGTGACATATTATGTATTTATCTTGTTATATTGTTTATAAAATATATAGACAATGTAATTTTGAATAAATCTCAAAGGATTTCAAATTACCTATGTAGAATTTTTAAGTGGTAAGTTTGATATTGTTGATCAGATTCGACAAAGTATTTTTTTTTATTTCAACACTAGAATCGCCACTCGATTTCGCGTCTAGCTGTTTTCCTCGTATATCGAAAAATACATCCTCACATATTTTATTGGCGAGAGCGTAATCTCGTAAGTAGCGCCTAAGAAGTTTTGAAAAGTTTTTTTTATTGAGATTCAAAGGGTTTGCGAATCTGACTGACGATATGAAGATTGTATCTTATAGTGTTATACTTTGTTAATTTATTTTGGAAGTTTTTATGGCATACCTATATAACTTTGTACATGAAACTAAAATTAATATGTTTTGAAATGTAACTTGGGAATATAAAATGTACTTAGGTACTATTTAATAGTTCATAATAAAAGGTGGTTTAGTTTCACATAGTTTCACCTTTCTGCTCCCACCACCGGTTTGTGAAATGCATCAGTAGGTATACGAACATACTAGAGACACTGCGTGAGAATGTGCACAAACCTGCCAGATTTATTCCTGTGCGTGTGTGATTGAGGTCGCTAGGATGTGTGCAGTTATGGGTGTACGTACATTCGGTGTCCGCTTGCAAGTTGTCAGCTCTGCGTTCTGCGTTGTCGGGAGTAAAGCCACCGCTACATTGTCGGCTGTTTCGCTAACACGTCTGCCTTGCGGCCTTGAATGTTGCAACCTGTTTGAGCATCGGATCTATTTCAGATTCCGGCCGTAAACACAACGGCTTCTATTTCAGTAGTCGGCGTCTTTTGATGCATGCTTGGGAGATAACGTACCGCTTTACAGAACGTGCAACCCGCCTTATGTGTTGTCCGAGCGGCTACGGCGACGGCCGGCTAACATTCGCTTCGTTTTACATCTGCCGCTTATATTCTGCTTGATCGTGTTTAGATTACGCTTCACTTGGTCTTCGTACTTACGCTAAATTAATTTTATTTAAACATATAAAAATTAATTCCAAACTTGAGCCCTGAGATTTAACAGAGACTTTCATAGACACTTGCATCTTTTAAGCTATATTAAGATATTCCAACAGTTTATTCCATGATACCTACATTCTTCTGTACTGATGTTCAACGGTTGTCTCAGCTCACCATTGTGTTATGTGATGTTACCTAGTCACTTTATGAAAATGTCATTAATACATTAGAGGGACACTGTGTTTAGCACTTCCTTGATTTTAACCCTGACCTACCTACACACACAGTTCTTTCAAACAATTTGTGTTTTAGTTGAGTTCCAGTTTGATAAGGTGCTTCGTTATTTATGTAAAAAATTTCGGGAGGGTTACATACGCACTCAAATAAACACTTTACGTAAGAAAAAAACCTATGTTTATAGGAGCATTTTTTCTCCTAACAAAAAAATAAAATTAAATAAGTAGCTGTAAAAACAAATCATAGTGACTTACTTACAACAAACAGATGTTCTGCGTTTGAACATAGTACGGTAATTGACCCTGTACAATGCAAGTTACCTACTGTTATACACAGGTTAATGTTTAGGTAGCAAACATGTTTTGTTAAATTTTTCGAAAAGTAATGCTAAAAATATATATATCTTTTTTGCGTAACGTGTTTATTTGAGTGTCTATGTAACCCTCCCGAAATTGTTGACATAAAAAACGAAGCACCTTGGATATTGGCAAAACGGTCACAATGGACTCAATTTGAAAAATACAAAATATTTGAGTGAATAATATGTTGAAGCGTGAACGTTGTACGTACATAGTACTATGTGTCAACATTGGAGTTGTGTTGTCAGTTCGAGCTAGAGGACGCGAGCGGTGCGTCGTCGCCGCGGCCCGCGTCGCCGCGGCTGCCGGCGCACGCGGCGCACGCGGCGGCCGCAGACACGACGACCGTCACGCTGCCGCTGCCGCGCTCCGCCGCCGTCAGCGCGGCCACCACCACCGCCCTCACCACCACACCGGCACTCCCGTCCGCTAAACACGAGAAAGGTAGGCATATGCTACTGTACCAGTACATATAACCTGAAGTATAACCCTGAAAATCAAACTACCACCTAGCTAACTAAAGGGAAGGGACGTACAGTTTTACGAGGAATCTGAACCACGGTCAGTCTAGTCAAACATCCAAGCCCTCACCCCGCCTGGGGGTGCTGAATGTACGCATTCGCAAACCGATCCATTCCACCACGAGTTACCGAGACTTGCATATACATGTATGGGAGAATGTATGAATTAAGTTTTTTCAAAATTGAACGGCAACTTTATGTCTATTCATGAGGATCGCTCTCTTTGCCTCTCTGATTATCCTCCAAAAGACGAGTATGTATGATAAACATGAGCGTGGATGAAGAATTGACGGGTGTGTCACGTGTGTGACGCTTGGAGATTCATTAGTTTCTGTCTACCGCACTGCAATATATGAGCGTTGTGACGTGTGTGACGTGTAGGAGAGGAGGAGAAGGAGAAAGACAGCAGCGCGGAGCGCGGTGTGGCCGCCAGCACGCAGGCCGCACTTAACGTCATCCAGAGGCGTCGCCGCCCTAAACGCCGCTCAACAGGCGTTGGCAACTTGGAAATAGATGTATGTATTGTTTATTCTCTTTGTTGTTATTATTTGTATTAAATTATGACAAACTAGCTGTTCCCGTGGCTTGGTTTCGTAACAACAATAACCACATTCCATAATCGTGGAGGTTAGGAACAAAACATCACAAATCCACTTTAGGTTTTTTTTTCAGAAACCACAAAAAACATTATGGTCCCTAAGCCATTACTAAAATATTTATTTTAATTTCATATAAAAATACTACTAGTAGAGATCATTTGTATCATACAAAGATTTAAAAAAATTGTGCAGTAGAATAAGGAATACATGGATTAGAATTTTGGATTTGTGCCTTTTTGTACTGGAGTAATGGATTTGTTACTTTTTGTTCCACAAGTATACGGATATGTGCCCCACAAAATTTGGAAAATAATTGGATATAAGTTACTTTTAGAACCAGAGGGCGGCATTATGCACCGAAATTTATTTGGATTTGTTGCCCTTTTGCGCGTGTTGGTCTTGCCCGCACGCGGGGACGAGGGGTGCATTAGGTACGAGTGCGGGCGTGGGGAAGTAAGACGCGCGCGGTGGGAGGATGCGAAATTATGTCTAGAGATTGAGTCTTCGCGCTGTGATCTAACCTAACTGAGCGTGGTTTGACGAGGAGGGATGATTTTGGCTCTGTCAACTGAACCATTGGTCTCTCGGCACAGCCACCCATGTTGGTTTACATAAAAAAAAATCACTGTCCAAATTTGCAAGTCAGAATAAAAACAATGTGCAATACGTCGACGGAATAAATTCACCAATGTCACATATTACGTGGTTTGCGGTCGTTGTACCTCGCTCAACCGTCGAGGGAGTAAGATTAATGTGCACGTCTTAAGTAGTCGCTGACGGCAGACAAAACGGACTCATACGTACGCAGTCAAATTCGTGTGTAATTTCGTATCTACTGGCCGACGAACACTACCTTGGACAGGAGCCAAACCTAAGTCCAAGGTAGACTGCGCTGCTAATCATTGAAATTATTTGACCAAAACTTTTTTTTTTATTTGTATTGCTTGATGCAAACATTTGCACCTTTATTGTTTGTTGTATGCTGCCCAGCCTCTTGGGAAGGCGGGCGGGCCATTCTCCACACTGAGACCTCAAGACGGTCCGTTGTACATCTTGCACCATTATTATATATTGTTGTGAACAATGATACCGACAAACTCCGGAGCACTCTCCCTGCCAGTATAACATTATTTCTCCTCAAGTACAGTATCAGGTCATCAGGCATCAAAAGGGGCGTGAATAAGCACCTATTAGTTATGCCGGTATGGCATTTGCAACCTCGGACTTTTATGTTATGGGGATCATTTCTGTTTTCTTAGTCTGGCACAGGGTTCTGACCAAACTAAAGGATACAATAAAAATAGTATAAAATAAAGAAAATAATTTAGTTTTTTACGAAAAAATACCGGCCACGAGGGTATCTGTACCTATAGAGCAAAGTAATTCTGAACATGTTAAAGGCGTGCGTTACTTTCCATGCGTGACATGTCAACACTTAGCGTATTGTAACATCGTGTACGAATGGAGTAAACTTATCAACTTCAAGATAGATAATGTGTCCCGTATAGAACATGACGGTATCTCTCAGTTTCCTCCATAATCTAGATCTCTACTAGTCTGGAATTCTCCCATATGAGTTCTATATGGCTCCTTCTCCGCATTGTGATTATGTATAAGCAAATTTTAAGTCGTAAAAGGCTTGAGAAAAGAATAAGATGCCGTGCTAAAGGGCGGCAAGAAAACCACCTCTCACCTTGGCACAGTCCTTCCACCGAGTCATGCAGCAGGTGGGTCTTCGCACCTTACTTGCTGCTTGTTAGTAACTTGTATGAATACTTTGCGAAACGTAGTGGTCGGTGTTGTGCTATAATTTATCATAGTCTTTGTAGCACAACACCTATTACTCTGCTTACCCCGATTGTTGGGATACGGATACGGTGTTGTGTGTATGTACAAATTGGAATTAAACTTAAATTAAAAATAATGATGATTTACAATGTAGGTATATTTTAACCCTAGAATGGGTCCTGAAACGTTGCTGGATATCTGTATGATCTTTGAATTGTTAATAAATATTTTTGAATATGAATTTGAGTTAGTGTTCTGGAGTAGCTACAGAATCTGAATGTATTGCAGGACATTGTGAACGACCGCGGCGGCGGTGGCGAGGTCGACTCCGAGGGTGATGCTAGTCAGGTGAGTTGTGTATTGTTCTTAGTTTACATCAGTGCCACTTCACGTAGGTATGTGAAATGATCATTTGGAGCTTTTCAACAAAGTCTCAATTTGTTTTAAGTTTTCATGCACATGCGTTTAATGAACATGGTTAACAAATTAAAAGGAGAATACCTTTTTCGAAATGGAAAGGAAGAAAGGTAGTGCGAGACTATGAACACAATTGCAAATTAAAATTGAAAAAGAATATTTTTGAAATAAGTGTTGCCCAAGCATATTCAATATTTTTAACATTATCAATTTGTCAATGTTGATACTTCTTTCGGCATTTGGCTTCAATTTGGCTGCGGTTGCCTTTGAATTCGTCACGATTCGGGGAGCTCGGACTTCACGAGCGAGGTCGAGGACACAGAGTATATAATTCGGGAGAACCAATCAATTTGCCACACACACTCCCGGGAAATATAAAATTTTGACAACCTTAAAACACGAATTTTCAAAACCCTCTACTGGCGTTTTCCCGGACGCCTAGGGAATGAAACCACACAAAATTTATCAAAGTATTATTTCTTTAAATACAAGACATGAAACGGTGTAACTACATTGACGGTCTTCTTCTTCTTGATGGGCATTTTCCGCATGTAGGTCGCTCTGTTTGGACCCGTTGTACGTATCACCCCGGCCGCTACTTCATCCAGCCCAGCTCCTTCCAGAAGTCCTGCAGGCGGCCGACGTCCTTGCAGGCCTCTTGGAGTGTCCTCGGGTTTTTGAGGATGATTGCCCGCTCATTTGCCACCCCCTCGCACTGTAGTAGCACGTGGGATGGCGTTTCTTCAGCTCCCATGCAACCCCTGCACAGAGGGCTATCCGTTTTGCCTATAATGAATAAGTGCTTATTTAGTGGATAGTGTCCGGTCAGAGTTCCTACCACCAATCTGATTTTACCTTTGTTTAGCTGTGTTGTTTAGCTTTGTTTGCAAAAGGTGAGCTTACTTTATACATTGATGGTCATTGAAGTTAGAAACTGCTTTCTAGCCGACTTAATAAAGGTATTGTCCTTTGCGCAGCATTGCTTTGGCACACGCTCTAGCACAAAGTAGCGAGTAGCGCTAAATCTCTGCTACACATCACTATGTGCATTGCACATTTTCTGCAAAGGTTTCAAGGCAACGCGCTGCGCTGCACATGTTTCTCTTGTGGTTTCTCGCATCCTTAGCTCTTGGACACTCGGGTCCTGGTGCAAGTAAGGCTCAATATTCTGTAGTTAAATTCACATCTTCATAATAATTCAATAAAATCCTGCGAATGGTATCAGGCGCATCATGGTTCGCTCGTAACGCAGAAATCAACGAATACCTCGAGATGGCAACAGTGAAAGAAGAAGCACAAAACTACTGCAAAACGTATCACTCACGATTAATCAATCATGTAAACACACTTGACGTCGCTTTGACCGACACCGAACATGACACAAGGAGACTGAAACGTCAAACAATAGCAGACCTGCGCAATGGTTACAACAAAAGCGATATTCAGTCAAATTAAACAGGGAATACACAAGGGAGGGTGTGACCCACCCTACATGCACCCAAACGATAACATCACCGGACCTGCTAGAGGAGCAAGCACCGTCGCATGGTGGACACTAAATAATAAAAAAAAAATCACATCTACCAACACATACTTACGTGAATGCGTGTACGTGAATACAAGCCAAGTAGTGTTCGCAGGCGGGTCAGGGGAAACATGTGACTAATTCTTGAGTTAACACCTGCATCTAGTGAAAGGGTGTAGTGATTGTAGCTGCAAAGTTATTTTATACTCAGTGATTCGAAATACTCTAACGTCAGGTCTAACATTTCAGGTTATTGGGTGGTCTAGATAATATATTTATAGGTAAATAGGTATTTATAGTTAACAGAAGGGAGTGGTTTAAATGTTAATGTAGTAGACAGGAAGTTATTATTGTTAATTAGTATTTACTATAACAACAGCATATGTTTTGTAATGATAATTAAAATGAGAATGTTGTTTTATATTATTTGTAATAGTAATGTAAGTATCATAATTTGTTGTCAATTAGATTATTATCAAAATAAAACATGCATAACGAAATCAAAAGACTTGTGTGAGTGAAAGATAAAACACAAAAGAGTGAAAGAAAAATAAAAGTAAAAAAAATAAATTTAAAGTAAATAGCCGTGCTGGATGTGAGATGGCCGCGTAGCAGCTTCGGCTGTGTTCTCCTCTAGTCCAGTATAGCCAGCAATCCAATGTGAAGTCTCCGGCATGTCACCTACCTTCTCAGAGGTAATATTGGCGGAGTATGTGCTTTGGCGCCTCTGACTCAGCAGTGTAAACCGGATTACATAAAAAAAAACTGGCCAAGTGCGAGTTGAACTCGCGCACCGAGGTTTCTATACCACCACGTAATTTGTCGCTTTTTATTATATGTTTACTTTAGAGTTTGCACTATAATGACACCAAGTTTGACGCTTACATGTATAATCGTTTTAACAATAGAGCAAAAAAAATGTTCCTTGTGTGGAACCCCCCTTAATTGTTTCCTTTTTCTTTGTTTTATTATTAGTTAGTACATAATATAGATACATATGTATCCACCGTAATATCCATATAAAATTTTAACGAGCTACCCATTACGGGTCAAAAGATACAACCCTCGGGCGGACAGACAGACAGACAGACAGAGAGATGGCGTAGGATACGGAAGCTTCAAAAATTAATCAAATGTATTGTTAATGGTCAGGAGCGACTGATTGCCTCTGCGAACCCAGTTGTGTGAGCATCAGTGTCCCTATTGGAGCGGCGCGAGCTATTAATACATTCCGACCGGCGGCACTCCTTCATTGTCTGATTCACATTTGTGAAATTTTGAAATCACACAGCGGTGTCGGAGCACACGGACGGACAGACCGCATGTGGGTCACGCGAGTCAGTGCCATGAACCGACAGATGTAAACTTTCATATCTATTTTAAGCCGACGCTGAAAGATTATACATACTATGCGTGCCATTCTCCGTAGGTCGTTAGGGAAGGGCAGCGGAAACTGCAAGCGTGAACAAGATCACTCGGTCTACATATACCGGAATGTGACTATTTTCGTATACTTGTAGGTGAAACGATGCCACATGTCGCGCTATCCATAAAAAACAAAAAAAAAAATTTTATGTTGGGATTTCATGGAACTTGATATATATAAAATATGGTTCATAATGCGCCTCTCGAGATACGAGCGAGCTGATTTATCCGGTGCTCGAGTCTTGTAAGTACGGCGTACATTACATCTAACTGTACAATTTTAGAACGTGCTTACCTGTAGTCGGGCGGTGCGCGGGCGAGCGCGCGCGCGCGCATTAATGACTGGCAGTGGCCTTCGTTTCACTTGCCAATTCTGAAAGCAACCGTTAACTGATTGATGAGGCATAATCTCTATTAAAAGATATTCTGTAATGTATTACTATTTTTGCTTCACACCATCTGCTGTGTAAAATGTTTAATATTGTATTAGCAAGCCACATAGCAAACTAACTGTAATGACAAGTATTTTATTATATGATTTATTAGAGATGCACGGCGGAGGGGTAGTGGCACACAATGATGCCAATAGACAAGCAGGAAGTGGAGCTTAGCGGTCACACAATATGTTTATGCTTTTGGCTTTATTACTGCCTGCACCTCTGTTTGTTTACTCGCTTCCTCGAGTGAGCATGGCCACCGCTGTGTGGGCGTTCACAATATTCACACTCGCCGTAGAAAATAAAACTGCGGGAGGAGTCAGTGTGTTTTGATGTAGTAGCGAGTGCGGGCGTCGTCGTTGGGTCGCTCTCTGGCGTCGCGCGCGTGAATACAACAATGAGCCAACGGAAGGAGAAGAGATGGTCGCTGCGGCCGCGCGGGGTCGGCTCGCACTACGGCTCCTCGCCGAGCGTGCTGGGCTCGACGTACGGCGGCGGCCAGTACAACTCGTACCTCAACGGCTACTCCAACTCGTTCGGCCCCTCCTCGTACAGGAGCTACTCGCCGTACTCGAGCGGCCTCGGCCGCGCCGCCTCCAACCTCGGCATCTACGGCGGCACCAGCTCCGGCTACGGCGGCGTCTACATCCCCGGCCAGTCGGCCCTCGCCTCCCTCAACCTCATGTCTCCCACCCTCAAGAACTTGGACAAGAAGATATTGGCAAGCCAGAAGAACTTCAAGAAGGAGCCCTTTGTGCCCCAGCCGGCGCCGCAGCCCAAGCCGCAGAGCCAAGCGTCGGCAAGCGGCAAGGAGAGGAAGTCACGCGCGCCGGCGCGCAGTCACAGCTTCAACAAGGAGAGATCTCGATCTCTCACCTCCTTGGAGCAAGGGGGATTGTCGTCGCGCTCCGTCAGTCTCACCTCCCTCGCCTCTGACGGCTATTGTGTATGTATGTCTGTTCACCGGCGCGGCGTGCCCACGCGCACTTGGCCTACTCGCGTCACCACATATTATGCTCGAATGTTTATATGCGTATAGTGAGATGACAGTGTGACCTGAATATAGTTCTCTCGGTGTAAGCGTGCGTGAATTAATATTGTGATATGGATGTATCGGATGCTTTACGGTTTTACCAGACTGAAGTTTTCATTTGGCTGCGTTCCAGTTCCAGCAGACGGAAGTTTAATTTTCAACATGCATATTCACGCTGTTCTGTTTTTGTGCCAAGCTTAATTTTAATATATATAATAACACTAAATGCAATTCGATGCAATAACTCGTAGCTCTAACAGGTCATTAGATCACACAGATGTTATGAAAATACAAGGTTAAAATTGGAGCTTCCCACTTACAGGAATACAGAATTTGTCTGCTAACTTATACAAGAAAATATAAGTAATTTAAAAATCAATTGTACAGATAGTAAAATAACACAAAAATACTGAAATAAGTAGATATAAATAATAATGAATCGAAAAATAACACACATTGCAAAATAGGCATGTGAAGATTTTAAATACAACTATAACTACAACTATATATATAAACTATACCTATACAATAAATCTACCTAGATCCGTGGGACAGGATGCCAGCTGTTCATTTTGTTGTATGGAATTGTAATTTGACACTCATCGCCAACAGGTATCAGAAACTGTTTGTGCATACGTTCTTTAAACATGTGGATGGATGGTAGTGGAGCAACCTAACCTATTAAGGAAGTTGATTCCACATGCGAGCCGCATTGACACTCGAATGAGCTGGTAAGTTGTCAGATGATCTCAAAGAGAGACCCTGAGAACAGAGAAAAGCAAACTGCTCACTTGGGTATATCGGAGCAGCAGGGTATCTCAGTGTGCGGAAGAGAAGAGAGATGACGTGGCTATTGCTGCGACTTCGAATATCAACATTGCACATTGTAAGCATGTGCGTATTGGGAAATATGGTCTTACTTGCGCACACCAAAGATGTAGCGAATGCACAAAAAAAGTGTGTCAAGTTTGTTTAGGAGATTTTTGTTGAAGTGGAGATAACACAAATCTGCATAGTTGAGAGTGAAAGGGATTCAACAACATGATTATGATTGACTTAGATGTGCTATCAGTGATAACCCCATTTGGATTGATTGAGTAGTGCTCGAGTAATAAGCGAACATAGAATCAACGACGTTATTTCGTTACAGATTTTGCGCTCTATTAGGTAGTAAGTTTCATAGCGGCGTTATAAGGAAGGTGTGGAACTAAGCTTGCGATGGCTTCGCCGAACATATCCGGTCCCATCGGCAGTAGAGGAGGGTGTTATTCGAGGTCGGGACTAGCGAGTGGCCACTCTAAATTTTCCGCGCATGCTTCACGTTTCGGCTCGCATCAAGCCCTCGTCAGCTAGTCTGCGTTGACTAGGACGCGGGGAAACCACCAGTCCCGCTCTCGACATCCCTCTCTCTACCTATTCATATTCTGTAGGATGCTTCCAGTGACGTTTTCGAAGCTCTCTCCATGTATGAGCTTAGCGTCGATCTTGGCAGCCCTAGATTCTTGAAGAGACTGTAGAGCGACTTCGCTGGTAGTGCTCTTGGTCCGACTTCCACAGCGAAGGATCAGTCTTGAATCCGTTTCTCACAATCCGGTGTACTAAGTTGCAGTCCTTGTTAAGTTTGATGTTGTTTAATGTTGATTTAAGCAGATTGAGTCACCTGTAACTTATGTGGGCGATGTTAGTTCAATGAATTACTTGTTCAGAATAATGAAATGTTATTAGTCCTTTTTTTATTTGTGTTTTTGTGTACAATTCAGAAGTGAAGTGTTGGTTGTATGTTGACGGACAGAGCGGTAGCGAGCGTACATCGGAGGCCGGGGAGATACCGTCCCCAGTAAAGGAGAGCACCTCGTCGCCGCGGGTGGAGAGTGCCGAGAGGGAGCCGGACTACCGCGCGCTTTGGGAGGCGTCGCAGAAGGAGGTCTCGAGGCTGCGCGACCTACTCACCACCTCCGAGCGGCAGCTGAGGGAGTCGCGCGGCACCATCGCTCGCCTCACACAAGTCGTCAGTATACATTCTTTTATTTGTTTTCTAAAATTTGCGCCATTTTGACTGTGTGAAGTCGTTTTGAAAAATATCTATAGATAATCCATTCGCTAAGTCCACACGACCTCTATGCAAGTGCCACCGGGAATAATAACTGGCTCCAGGGGTTACCTGGATGAGGTGTCGTTGTTGTATTGGTTTGTTGGGATGATTTTAACTTGCTTAAGATGAGGTGTATAATACAACAGACAGACATACATATTTGTAGTTTTTTAAATTATAAAGTAAGAATAAAAATGTGCGAAAAGCAAACAGCATCGCTACTTATTGCGGCTCCGGCCGCAGATGCAGTGGAAGAAAGTAGTAGTAGAAGTAGAAAAAAAAAAAACTTAATTTGAGTACAACTGAAAATGTCGCTTATATCTATTTTATCTTGTTTTTGTTTTCTATATTGCATATTGTATATTTCACATTATTTTCTGATAGTTCGTAATATGTTAGTTTTGGGGTCCCTATTAGGGTTTTCGCGTATCCGGTTTTTTTTTTTCATACCCGGGTATCGGGTATTTTATGGGTACCCGGGTATTACATTATATATAGCTATATACGAGAAAAACTGTTGCAAGAATAGGATCTAACGCTGGAAAAGGCTATGACAATTGCAAAAGTCTGGAGCTATAAAAAAAACTAAATAAATGACAGCAAGAATGACAAAGAATCAACAATTTATAGTTTAAAATCAAAAGCAGTAGATGCTCTATTCCTTTCCTTCTTCGACTATTAAAGACAACCAATTTTAAGCAAAATACAAAACACGGAAATGGCGAATAAAAATCAGCTATATCACCAAAGACATTTCAATGTGAATGAAACTGCTGCTGCAGGCATTATTAATTTTATATGTATAGATTTAATTGTTTTTGTTTAATATGAATTATGAGGGGCATGTAGTAATTTGTCTGCAGAACGCAGCGACAGGCCGTCTATAGCCACTGAGTAAATAATCACTAAGTTTATCTATGGCTGGCACAGGCAGCCAGTGTTGCCAACTCGGCTACTACAATATATGACAGTGTGGTGTTAAAAAAATGCTGATAACACGCTAATTTTATTTTCGATGTGCCAAAAAATTATACCCGGGGTCCCGGGTATTCAGGCGATTTCGCCTACAAACCCTGGTACCCGGGTAGAAAACCCTATTCCCTATGTCTAAAGAGGAAAAAAGTGAACATTTATTGGATCACCTGTTGTCTGTTTGTCTGTCGGTCTGTCATACCTTATTTTTATATCCAAATGTAACTACTGGACGAAAAAAGTTTAAATACATATGTAAAGTTTGATGACCTCACGGATGTATAGTGTAAATTGTAAATGAAGGAATTTCGATTTTGGGGGATAAATTAGAAAGTGAATTTTTTTTCAAGTGCATCATGTGACCTCTCTTTGGAAAGGGCTCATTATAAAGGGCTCATTGTAAAGAAATATAAATCCCCCTTGTATCTCTGAAACTACTGAAATTTATAAAAAATCTATTGGGAATATAGCGCCTCTCTTATAATTTACAGGAAAACTTAACCAAAAATCTTAAGTCTTAATGTTCTGGAAAGCGGAATGGTAACATTCTCCACGCGAGTTCGACTCGCACTTGACCACTTTTATTTAGCTGTGTGTCTAATGTACCTACTTGATTAATGGTTAAAATTTATAAAATTATATTTAATATATTTTTTGAGAAAGTTATTGCAGCTAATCTAGTAGCAGTTAGATACTTTGTGTATAATACACACCAGGTGATACACATGTGATATTTTCTTACAGAACCAGAACTCCCTCACGGAACTAGAGAAGCGAGAAAAGCGAGCTATGGAGAGGAAACTATCTGAAATGGAAGAGGAACTTAAGGTGAGTGCACACGCACGCTCTACTAAATCTTCTCTCTTGAGACACACACAAGTCTTTATATCTCAATGTGTTCTCGTGGGACGTGAGGACGTGCACGCAACAACACGTGCGGTGTGAACGCTTTCTTCCACTCTCCGAGGCCCACTCGGCCGTTCATTCTTCTAAAACAATAACGTTGACGACTGTGATTTTGAATGTGATGTACTTTTGTGTAGCAATTGCAAAAGCTCAAAGCAGAGAACGAAAGGCTGCGAGCTGAGAATCGAGCGCTAACGCGGGTCGTCAGCAAACTGACCAACTCGGCGGGCAAATAGGTAACTAGAGTTGTGGTTGCCGTGCGAGCTCGCCGTACATGTCCGCGACCTAACCGCGCTCGCTGACACAGCATGCCTTGAGCCACTATGTCTAACTCGTTGCCATCCGGTGTGTGCATGCCTTTGTATTTCTGTCGCGCACGATGCGTCCTCCGATCCACCGTCGTACCCTCTCTCTGTCATCATTGTGTGACAAGTCTTTTAATTGTTTTGTACACTGAAGCAGAAGAGGATTTTTATCAAGTTTCTCATTTTCAATTGATTTATTCGACATTGAACATTTGTGCCTATGGTAAATAACAAAATATCTCCGGTAGACAGTTCTCTGTTAGAACACTTTAAATAAATATTTATGTACAAACAATAAAAGTACAAATTATGAAAGAAGCTTTTTATATAGATGATGAGAGCTGCATCACAAGAGGCAGAAAATTAAAACAACCATAAGGCATAACCATAAAGTCATACTATAGAGATGCGTTCCAATCTCACTCTGCTTTATTTCTCTACATTTCAGCATTTGATACGTGAATGTTGCCATCAACACGACTGCTACATCTTTTAGAATTAGATGATAGGGCGTGTTATAGATATGATTGCGTGTTCACCCCTCCTGGATATTTTGTGCAGTGATCATTTTACCCCCAGTGAAAAACCGAATCATACAATTTTACACATTACACATTAGATTTGTTAAAGTATTTTAACTGTTCACTTCGTCTAGTTGAGTGTGAATAGAACATAAAACACGATCAAAACTTGTCTAGTACTCACCCACTGAACTAACCACACAACACTATGTACAAATTAATTAATCCTTCTGTTTGCAGCGACTGAAAATAAAAGAAGAATAATGTTAAAATGTTTCTCTGTACATACTTTTATAGGTAGCTATGTGTTTAGTTGTATTGTTGTTTCAACCCAGTTGTTTGTTATTTTTCTGTGAGGTTCAGAACCTTTCTTTTCAGAAGTGTGTGGCTTTTTTCCGTAATACACAGTTTGATGTAACCTCACAGCTCACAGGTCTTCCATTTATTGTAGTGGTCAAAATAGTACAACGATGCTACTTAAATACTAGGCTTAAATTGTAGCTTTCAAATATTATGCAAATCATAATCCAAGCATTTTGGAGTTGAAATAGGGGTTATGGTTTGTGCATCGCTTACTCTTTTTTTTTTTGGCCATCAGCCAGGTTGTACCTGGTTTTATTGGTACTTTGATTACACCTAGAGCCATATCATATTTTATATTCCTCACATGCAATATTACCTTAACAGTATTTTGATTTGAAGATAGTTTAAACAGGCTGATGTTATGTATTTGTCCATTGTGCTAAGATGGTTGTGTCATGTGTGCAGGGTCACCAAGCGTTGCAAGCGGAGAATCAGCGGCTGAAAGACGAGAACGGAGCGCTGATACGAGTCATCAGCAAGCTGTCCAAATAACAGATGCGACAGCCGGTGACCCCGCCCCACTTGGCTCTGGTGACAAGTGAACTCTGAACGCGGGCTCACCGCCACAAACTTTTTATGTTTATTTAATTTATTGTTTAATTGTAAACTTCACATGGAAACTATTTGCGCTTGAGGCATCTGGAGGTCGTCAGCGGGCGGCTGACGCTGCTCCGGTGGGCGCCTCTCACCACAGTTGCCTTTTTAATTGATAATTTGAATGTTCAAGATATGTAAATGTCGTATTTGAGATGTTGTTTTTGATTACTCTGGAGGGCACCGCCGCGTGGAACTGTTGAGCGGGCGCCAGCGAGCGACTACCAACTTATACTTTTGTTAGCGTGTTTTTTTTTTAATAGATCTAGTGAAATGAATAATTCCTATCGATGTAAGCGGAGGTTAGTAAAGTTAATTTAGTGATTTTTTTCTCCCGAGGGCAGTATTGTAAATACATATTTTCTTGTTCCAACGAAGCAATAGTCTCTTTGAGAATGTGATATTTGATGCGTGAGATTGGTTTCCATCCATGTGTGTGGGTGTGGCGAGGTGAGAGCGGCTCAGCGCTCCGCGGGGTGAGGCCAACCCTCCCGCACCTCTCCTCGCTACAACCTTTCAACCTTCAAGCATTTTGTTAATCTGCAGAGAAGGGAATAAAGCTAGTGCGCCGGCGTATTTATTCATAAAACAATAAAATTATAGACTGATGTTTGTAATGGAAATAAGTATAGAAATGAGTATGTATGTTTTCTCATCGTATTTGAGTCCACTACCGAGCGATCGATCTAGATGGCAAGCTTGTAGGCACCGCGCCGTGATACTATGCCCTACCACTAGAGGCATTGAGAGAGAAGAGTACCTACCTGAGGGTCCGCTTCCTACACTATTTATTATAAATTATATCTACTGTATAATATAATTGTATCGGTAAGTCTTCCTTCTCAAATCCGACATGAGAACACTGAATGTAACTCGAGTAGAAATTCATCTTTTCCTGGCAGGTTGCCGACTCGCATGCCAGGCTTTACCGAACATGTCCGGCCCTATTGCAGGTATAGAGCGTTCCAACTAAAAGTTCCCTTCGCCGTTATGTTGGCTCCACTGCCAGTGTCACTGTCAGTGCTTAAATTCGTGTTGCCAGATTGTGAAGATTATATTACCTAATAATGTAATCGGTATTTACCGTACAAAAAATACGGTAAATACTGACAATTACGGGTAAATCTGTGCACATAGCAACCCTCAATGCTGTACGTCGAAGGGCATAACGCATAACGGCGAAGGGAACTTTTAGTTGGAACGCTCTCTAGGAGAGGCTTTCAGTCGAGCACGAGACCAGCGAGTGTCCACTCTTGCTCTCTCTCTTTCTAACTAGACATTTCTGCTCGCCTCAACTAAACATCAGCTAGTCTGCGAGCAGGTGGAAGGTGTGGAGCAGAACTCATATGCCCGCGTGTCCATCATTCGTTGCCAGCCAGTGTTGTTTGCGCTTATCCTAGAGCTGCTTAGTGGCTCCAGACTTCACAAACAAATACTAGTTAGTCCCTTCCTGGTCTGTGCTAGAGCATTGGCTGATTGCCTCTCTGATTATTTCGAGGCACTTTATCATGCTTAAATAATCGTCGGATCAGTCACCTCTGTAACAATATACTTAAATATACACGGTGTTGCAACCCCAACCATAAAAACCGAAAGGGGGTGATTCTGTACGTGAACTAGAACAACTTTTGTCCTACGACTTTTTTATTTGAAGAAAAAAAATTTTTTTTTCTGCATACTACGAACTGTAGAATACTGTAGAGTACTGTAGAGTACTGTAGAATAGGTACGTATTTAAAATTTGTATGGAGAAAATATTTTTTTTTTTGTTTCATAAAATTTTTTTTCTTCACAGTTGTTTAGTTTCACATATAGAATAACCCCCTTATGTCATTTAAAAATATTACGGGGGCAACTGCAACACCGTGTATATTATTGTATGCTCGTACTTTTAATAGCCAACCGCACTACAAGAGCTAGTAGGATCAGCACTTAAAACAGAAACACACATAACACGCACTAACTTCCACCTGGAAACTAGGTGCGATGAGCATGTTGTCATGTTTCTATATTTTAACTTACACATTATTATTTGGAAATAATTAATTTCCCTCGAGGAATATTGTTGACATCTCGACTCAATCGGATTTATGTAATTACTATTAATGATACGAGTGCCAACATTATTGATAATCTCAACGAGATGTGTGAACATCCATTACTTATCTAGTTAATTTTTATTTATTTTCTATGTATTGTTCAGCAATACATTGCAATTTTAATGTGCAATTAATTTATTGTTTTCTTTTTTACTCTACAATAAGACATCACAAAAAAAAAAGGGAAGTGTATGTTGTTAAATAAAACAGTTTTGAATAATATTTATTGATTTTCTGCAATGTTCAAATAATATGACATGTGAATGGAGAAGTTTACGAATACATTTTTATGTATAACTTAACAATTTGTAAATGATAGTTTACTGTCTACATAGGCATTAGATTAGATAGATGTTAACCGTTTGTAAATATATTTGCTTTACATCCTTTCACAATACAATTGGCTCTCTTTGACGTTGGATATTTTCGTGCAAATAGATGCAATTGTAAACTTGCATAATTACAAAAAAACTACAATGACTGATCATAAAACCTCGTAAGTGGGAATGATTATTGATTTACTTACAGTAACCTTGCCCTTGACTTCCAATTAATTAATACAATGTTGTGACTACTGTTCCATATATGCCATTTTCGCCGTGCGAAAATTCACGAAATTTGGTTAACGTAAACCCAATTAATATTTCGTAAAGTAATGAAGTCAGATCAATAACCTCTATTGGCACTTGAAAGCCAATGCAATGCCCCATAAAACGATATACGTTAGGATTCACTTATTTAGAAGCACCACTTTTTTTTATCTCCAAGAAACACATGTCTGAAATTTTTTAATTTTATTTTTTATTTTTCTAACTAAAATTGCCGAATTGCCTTATGCAAATCATATATCTGCGTGTAGATTATGAGTGTAACTATTCAAATAATTTTAAATAACGTTAGACCTGAAACCAGTTTACCATCCTGCCAGAATTTATGTACAAAGAAAAAAAGACCTGGGAATATTTTGAAAGTGTAGTTCGTATGAAAGGCACAGGTTTTTATGCGTACAACCCAGCATTCTCACTCGTTCTAATAAGAAAAATGCATTGAAGTCACAATCGGCGCCTTTGGAAGCCAAGAGGTTAACGTGAGTAAACAGCGTTTTTGTTTTCCGGTCTCGTATTGACTTTGGGCGGAGAGATTGGGATAGGGACCATACTGTTGCACATATCTATCACAAACACATCTTCACAATCAAAAAGTATATTAATAGATTTGTCCCCGTTAAAAGAAGCCAGATTGTATGAATAATTGAATTGTTCTATAATAATACGTGTTGAATTGTAATAAATTATTTGTCTGTGAAGAGTGCCTTTCTTGTTTAGAGTAATGAGGAAGCGGCGAGGCACCTCGTGCGTCCGTCCGCTGGGGCTGCAAGCATCTCACTCCACATAAGTTATTCTTATTTAATGAAGGCTTTTGTTATGACTTTAGCTATTTGTATATGCTTGGCCCGTCAAGTACCTAATGTAATTTATCTATAATAGTAGTAACTTAAAATTTGTATTAAATTAATTTGATGAAAGTGAGTATTTTCATTCAATAAGTGAGTACCCCCTGCATACCATATTCAGTCTACACACAATTTAACCGCTCAGACGTTGGACGCCGCGCGACTTCGACTCAATTTGTTAGGTAAGAAGAAAAATTAAATATTATCATCTATAGCAAATTTAGCATATTTGTAATTGTTATAAAATTTCCTACAAAGTTATCGATACCTTACAGTTGACGCACCTTTGTTTTGATTTCAAATAGTGAGTTAGTTTTTATATTCTTTAGGCATGTATGTATATATTTTAAATTTTTAATTTTAGTTATAAAGCAAATTGTGTTTTATTGATATTTTTCGATTGTATGTCATGGTTTTGATTAATAAATACATTACACCAAGTTGAAAATTGCACAAACATTGTACTTCACATATACAGGATCATTTTTTATTAAGTGAAGTTCCTTAAATGGTAGGTTCTATATCTGAAATGGATCACGTTCATGATGTTAATTTTACTTAACGTACCTAAAGTTAGATTTTTTTCTGGACATTCCACATAGTAGTGCCCATGCATACTAATACACCCTGAAAATAAAAAAAATAAAAAATCTAACTTTAGGTACGCAAAGTAAAATTAACATCATACACGTGATCCATTTCAGATATAGAACCTACCATTTAACGAACTTCACTTAATAAAAAATTACCCTATATGAGGTAAAAAAAAATTTTTCAATTTCACACTCGCAAATGGATAAAACCTCCAATAGTAACATTCACTTCAGAAATGTTGTATTTTGTCGAATTTATACACAAACACAACAAACTAATGTCTAAAAACATGTTTATTTTGATACGAATTCGCTCGCGAACATGGCGCCCGTCATGAGATCTCGAAAACAACTGAAAAATTCGTTACCTAGTTCTTTGCTCTAGCTACATAGGCTAGCGCCAAAGTGAATCAGATCAAGTAGGGCATATCATCATCGCCTTCATTTAGAAGTATATGAGCCTTCAAATTCAAAATTGGACGCGACGTTTCGGTCACCTGTCAGTGCTGTTCCAATTTCGGAACGGCGACATGCTAGTGTTTGCTAAGTAAAGGAAGTAGGTTTGGGCATCGGCTTCTCATGCGAGAGGTCCGAGGTTCGAATCCGTTCGGCGTGTACCATTGAGTTATTTCTGACGAAAAAATTTACGTGCATACCTACACCTGCTGCTTCAGCGTTCGGAACCGATGTAAAACTGTAGGTCCCTTCTCTTGCCCCTTAATAGGTTGTAGGCTCAAATTGTAGCCGACTGGGGGTGGTACCACCGTACTGGACATAAGATGGCCGCATAGCAGCCTCGGCTATGTTCTCCTCTAGTCCAGTATAGCCAGCAATACAAAGGGAAGTCTCCGGTATGGCACCTACCTTCTCGGAGGTGATATTGGCTGGTCGGAGCATGCGCTTTGGCCCCTCCGACTCAGCCACCCATATTGGATTACATAAAAAAACATAGCGCGTAGTATGTATGTAGATATAACCGGTGGGGGTAGTAAGCTCTAGAAAGCAGGTCAACTTGGGCAATAATAGTAACATTTTTTTTTTAAGGTACACTGATTTATTGCAAATTGTTCATTAGTAGGTACAATGGATTACAATACCTATACAAAGGCTTATAAATAAACAGTTTTTGTAATTTGTATAAAAAGTTGCACATGATATTCATTATTTCAGTTAATTATTTAATAATATCTAGATAAACAGTACAAATTTTTACTGAGTAAATATAAAGAAGAAAAAAACATCTCTAAATGTAAATAGAATTTCTATAAAAGTACTATGACACTCGAGCACTTAATAAAATATTATTTATAACTATAATTCCATCCACTGTTACCACTTCACGTGTTCGAACGCAAAATGACGAAATCTGGTAACTGATCTTTACATACAGTAGATACTATAGGTCAATCAACTGTTTGATCCTAGAGCTAGGTGGTGCGTCGCAAGAATACAATTCTGCCTGCGTTGTAAGCTCTTCAAAACGATTTCAACAAACTAAGATCATTAGGTAAACGTATGCATAGGATGCAAAAAAATGCATGGTATACTGTACTGTCAATATTATTCTTTAAAATAAAAGTTTAATTGTAGTTGCTACTTCCTTACCTTTATTTTGCTTTAAAAATAAAAAAATAAAAACAGATAATTATTTATAAACAGATAAGAGTTCAAAATTCATGAAAACAATTTTATATGTTGCCTGCAATTACAAAATGTGTGAATAAGGTATAACTTAGTCTTAGTTCATTGCTTGCGTCAAATCACAATTTAAAATGTACTGTTTACTACATTTATAAAAAATATTAGATGCCTACTTACTTTTTTTAGGTATTATGCATTTAACTATTTATTTTTACTTATAATTAGATATTCACAAGAAGACATTCAATTTAGCACTACAAAAACTTTTGGCAACGGTTGCTTCTCATCACAAAACACATTTCAGGGGAATGATGGCCCTAAATAAAATTATATTTTATTCATTTACAAATTGTAGATTGTTAGGAAAATGTTATGCCCTGTGGGCAAACATATCAATGAGCGCTTTGAGGCAAGACTTATAAATTCGAAAAAAACACACTCAAGTAATGCCTGAATTATAAATTCAAATTTACACATAATGCTAAATTTATTTAGGTGTAAATTAAATTATTAAAATTAAAAAGTAAAACACCACAATAGTAGTTTCATAAAATTAAGAAATAAAAAAAATGCATGAATATTTCAAATGCATCTTGTACAGTAATAATTTCCCGATATTGCTCTCAGATCTGAAGTGAGCACCAAATAATAAATAAAGGTGGGCCAAAAGAAGTCATCCGATGTTGTTTGGCTCTCTATTTTTTTCTAAATGAAAAACTTCGATTCTGTTTTTTGATTATGTTTATTTGAACCTTTAGAATTTTATTGGTCAGGTCGAGAAGATGATATCGGCCAAATGGGCGCCGTCACAATTGATTGCCATACGGGCTCGTTTTAAGGCATTTTTCATCACTTCGGCGAGAACTTCGAGCGACAGATTCTCGCACTCGTGTCGAATGTTGTCCTTGAGGGCTTCCAGAGTCTCGGGCTTGTTCACGTAAACACGGGACTTCAAAAAACCCCACAAAAAAAGTCTGAAACGGTTAAATCGGGCGATCTTGCGGGCCAGTGCAAATCGCCAAAACGAGAGATGAGGCGACCCGGGAACGCCGCCTTCAGAATATCGCTTGTGGCTCGCGCAGTGTGTACCGTTGCTCCGTCCTGTTGGAAAGTCCTAATTCGTCCAATTGCGGCAGAAAAAACTCGGTCAACATGGCCCTATAGCGCGCACCGTCCACTGTTGTCGTTTGGCCAGCGGCGTTCTCGAAAAAAAATGGCCCGATGACTCCTCCAGCGTGAACAGCGCGAACGGGCGCTCCGGGGCCGGCCACTCTTGGCAACGTCTCGTGTGGTCCCATACTCTTCAAGGTTGGTGGCCAAACGGAGCAGTGTTTGCGCAGTCGGTGTCGGACGGCCGGGGAATCGGCGACGGAATTCGCGCTGCGCGCCAACACCACAGACGAATTGTTTCGCAAAAAAATACACACGATTATTCCGCGTTCTTGGGGAGTGTATCGCTCCATGGCTTGTTCACTTGTATTCTGCATCTGTCAAATCAACAAATGTCAAAACAGATTTGACATTGGCGGCCATTTGCAAAAATGAGAGCATCTTCCAATAGGGTGATTTCTTTTGGCCCACCTTGTACATAGAACAAGTGCGCGTTGTGTGTTATGCGCGCAATGTTATGTTGTCCTCTTGCCGAGGCAAAGACAAACTTCAACGCTTCCAAAAACATTGCACAAGATAACAGAGACTCTTAACATATTGAACGCCAAAGCGGTCACTGGTGACCGATGGTGGTTGTTAGAGGCAGTGGCGGTCACCGGTGGCCGCGCCCACATATACCATATCACCAATCATTTTATCGTCGCCGTGGGCCTCGAGTTTCTATTTATTCTCAGTGCTAGGGGTGACCCGCGTGGCTAATGTCTTGCATTCACTAGGCGGCAAACTTCGGCTTCTGCAATGTATATTACGGGGAGCCTCTTACAACATGTCGCGGGACATCTGTACACACCAATAGAGGTATCACCCGCAACATGTCTAGCGGCACGAAAATGTCATCCTATGTTGCAAGCAATATTTGAACAACGTTGCACGCGGCACGTAAACTCTATGTTTCATCATGTTGGCGTTTAACGTGTTAATATATTTGTAAGATATTATAAAGACATCTCATGTGGGTTTAACTGTATGAAGGAAACCGCACCACGCGGAGAGCAATTCATATGAACAAAAATTAGTTCTGCGTCGCTCGGGTGCAGTTAAGCGCGGTTCAGCTTACTTAAAAAGAAAGAGCACAGCCATACATGCGTTTCCTAAAGTATAAAAGGTGATTAATTATTCTTTAAGAGTCTGTAATACCTCAAATTCCTTCGCATATCAACAATAATCACTCTGTAATAAATAAATAAATATGGTAAAGTTGAGTACTAATGTTGAGACTATGTGTGGCGAAAACGTGATTTCATTAAATTTTCTCCATAGAAAAAAATTCCAAAGTGACCTCCAAACCATCAATAAAACAGCTAGTAGTATTCAATTAGATTATGAAAATGTGCATAACCTGATCTCAATATAAAGCAGGTCCTATGTATTTTAGATTTTAAAAATAACCATTTATTTCATTCGAAACACCGAAAAAACTAAAAAATTTAAACTTAAGATTAAATCATTGAGTACGTGAATCCCTTTCGTTCTCTCACCGATCTTCTATCGCCCTATCCCACCCTTTCTCTTGTGTCATATAGACTCTTAATTCACTAATTTCTATAATTTATTCAATAAAATTTTACACTAATGCCTAACCCATCATCTTGTTTGTTTATTCTTTCAGCACCATCAATGCATGTACCAGTGTAGTTTATCAGTTTCATAGGTACAGCACACAAAGTGCACCATTTCCGTTTCGCCACCTAGTCCTGAACTTAAGCTGGTTTTCTTTTCACGCTGACCATCATCGGCGCTGGTAGCTCAATATGTATGTATTACTATGAAGAGTTTCTGAGTAACGCTGACCGGTCAACGCTGAGCTGTAGCTGTCGGCGCTACGCGCTCAGCGACGTCGACGCGCCTCCACAGCCAGTGAGCGTTTTCGATTAGCGCTGAACGCACGCGCCGACAAGTCATGAGTAGTCGTGAGATTGACATTTCACAGTGATCAGCACAATACTGAAACGACTCGAGCTGACCGGTCGGCGCTGACTAGCTACGCGCCGACGGTCAGCATGAGAAGATAACCACCCTTAGAATCTGCCTGCTGGTACGGTTATGGTATCTTGCTAAGATAAATGAACAAATATGTGTAACAATTTTTGTTATAATAGTAGAAAAGATAGTATTGTTACATCATTGTGTTCTCCATCTCTTTCTGCATTGAATGACAGATAGAATGCGAGAAAGTGAGACAGCGCTAGGTGATGATGAGCCGCGGGGTGGGGAGGATGGAGCCGGAATGCTGCGCGAAGGTGATGGCACTCAACCAGCGCAGCTGATCTTCGCCCACGGTGCCAGCGATGGTGCAGCCAAACCACCATCGCTCCTTACATCTGCACAGTTAAACAACAGATTGAAGTAATGTTCGCGTAGACCCTGCATGTGCAGACCCTATGACACTTATGCCACTAATACTATTGGATGAAAAATACTTGCTATTAGACCAATCAGTGAGCTAGAGAGTGTTTCGTGATTCGTCCGTCGCGTTGCTTTCGTAAACCGATAGATATTGACATTTTCTATTATTGTGATTCATTACCTGTACCAGTACCTGGACCAGATCGGGCATGTGCTCGAAAAGGGTCAGGTGCGTAGTACCCGTAACCGACGAGCATGCATGAAGAACATTATGAGAGTGGAAGAGGCGGCAAAAGTGTGTCAGGATCGTGGCGCGTGGGGGTTGGGTTGTGTGCGTGGGTTGGGTCCGTTGTCTTTGCCTGCCCCACTGGGAGGCAGGCAGGCGTGACGTTATGTATGTGTATGTATGTATGAACTTATAGCACAACACCGATTACTCTGCTTACCCTGATTGTCGGGATACAAAAGCGTGAGTTATGTATGTATGTATGTATGTGATTCATTTAGGTATTCAATTGGTGTTTGTAGTAGGTTATTGTTTTTATGTTCGTAATAAAATTGTATTGTTGTGAATTTTCTGTATAGCACTATAACATCACAGCAATATACCTATTAGGATTTTATCAGCCGCCAGAAACATTTGTAAAATAAGTTGTGCAAACCCACCGCACACCACTGAATTGATGCAACTATTTACAACAAACTCGAAAGCATTTTGTAAAACAGTATCTAAGTCAGTCGCTTACCTCTTTGGCTTATTGCTCCTAGGTATGAAAGTGATGGCCCAACGAGTGTGTGGATTCCTCTTGGGTTCGAATCCCGTATACCAAAGGTAATCTTTTATGTTCCACTCGCCCAGCAAATTTGAGCCCTGCAATACAAATGATATTGTTTGTATTTTAATAAGTACATATAATACATTTCTTCCTCGCCTTGGTAGTTTGGTGGTGTTGATGTAGGTATTGGGTTTCGATTGTCGAAATTAAGCAAACGGAGCGTGTCCCAAATACTTTAGGTCGTTTTTCATCCAATACTTGACTTACTTGACAGTATGAGCGGCAGGTGGCCGAGTGGTCTGGCGGCTCTCTTGAGAGAGGTCCGAGGTTCGAATCCGGTCAGAGTGTAGCAATGAGTTTTTTCTAAGGGAAAATTTACACCCACTGCTTCACCATTCAGAACCGGTGTAAAACTGTAGGTCCCTTGCCCATTACTAGGTGGTAGGATCAAAATTGTAGTCAACTGATTTGGTACCACTGTACCTACTGGATGAAGATGGCTGCATAGCCGCCTCTGTTGTGGCATGTGGCATTGTAACACCTACATGTAGTGTATGTCCATGGATAGTCAGTGATGCACGGAGATTGCGGATTCCATGCCCACCTGACAGGTTTTTCAAAAGGGATGCCTTTTCACACCCATTTTGAAAAATCGCAAAAAAGTTGAATCAGCTTATATCGCTTGATTATCCGACTGGTTCATTGTAGCTGGCACTATTAAAGGGAAGCACCGGCATGACACCTAGTTCACCAAGGTGTTCAGGGCTGACATCACAGGTGTAGCCAACCATGGCAGGTTCCATAAAAACAAATATATATTACATTATATTTTTACCTGTTTATCCTTAAAGTAAGAGAGTTTTGAGTTCTGTATCTCAAACATGTGAAGTTTGAAGGCCTTGGACTTTTCGTTGGCAAATTTGAGTTCCCCACAGACGAGAGAAGTCGTGGTACGGATGGCCTCCATCTCATGGAGTATCTGGAAAAAGAAATCAAGGTACATATACAATTAACTAAACAACCCACTTGGTGTGCTAACCATTGGCGTATATAGAGGGGGGGGGGGGGGGGGGGGGGGCCGGGTGGGCACGGCCCAACCCAGAAGTGTCTGGTGCCCACCCCAGGATGTTGGGTTGCCAACCCAAAATTCTAGGGTGGGCACTTAAATAATTTCACACAAAAACACTTAAATAATCTACAGCTGAGGAATCAACATAAAATTCCATTTACATCCAGGTAATCAAAATAAACACTTAAAAATAAGGTTTTTGTTTAATTTTATTTAGGAAAGTAAAGAAACTTTACGAAATCAATGGTCGACGAAATACGGCTCAATACTTCAAGCTCAAATTACCTACTTTTATTGCGTATAGGTACCTACCCTACATCGGGTTTCGGCTTCATCGGCCATCGCTTTTCAGGGGCCAGGCCCACCCTGGAAAATAACCCTAGATACGCCAATGGTGCTAACAGAATACCTGAAGACCTACCGGCATACATGAACGAAAACTTAGCAGGAACCCCGAAGATCTATCTACATTCCTGAAGACTCAGCAGCATATCTGAAGACCTAGTAGCATACTTTGAGACATAGTGATATACCTGAAGCTCTAGCAGCATACGTGAGGACCTAACTCCACACCTAAAGCCTAGCAGTGCACTTGAAGACTTACTGCCGATATCACCACCGTTCGGCTACAAGTAGCCGCATGTTTAACTCCTGTCAAATGTGTGAGGATAAAATAAATTATGTATGTATGAAAATGAAATAAAATAAAAGTAATATCATTTTAACTAGGACTGGAATGGAGGCCACGTACGAGCAAACGTAGCGTGGGACGCCCCCCCCCCCCCCCCCCCCCGCTAGGTGGACAGACTACCTAAAAAAGGTAGCCGGGAGTGGATGGATGAGAAGAGCGGGAGACCGCGTGTGGTGGCGTGCCTTGGGAGAGGCCTATGTCCAGCAGTGGACCGATACAGGCTGATGATGAACTATGAGTAGACTTAACCTGAGCATTTTTTTTTATTTTTATGGTAACTGACACGGTTGGCTACATCACCTACAACATCTGTGATGTCAGCCCATAACACCGGGTGAGCTTCGTGCCACGTCAGTGCTTCCCTTCGGTCGTGCCGGCTACACTGAACTGGACGGAAAACACGCACTATTTATATAGCCGTTTCGACCGACGTTTCATTCAGTGCGGTGGTAGCAAACCGGGCGGGTTAAACCTTACCACCTAGTAATATAAGAAGGGAGTCATATCCCTTAGTCGCCTTTTACGACACACACGGGGAGCGATGCAGTGGGGCTATTCTTTTAAAGTACCGGCCCCACACGGTATGAGTAATGTCATTTTAATTAGGAGTAGACTTAACCGGAGTTGGTGTAAACGTTGGTGAGAGTGATATTACCTTATTGTCCCGCACGAGTAGATAGTTGTCACGCCTGTCCTCCTCGTCCCAGTATCCCCAGCGCAGCACGAGCTCGAGCAACAGTTCGCGCGCGTGCACGACGCGCCGCATCGCCTCGCCGCACACAACCTCCTCCAGCAGCAGCTGGTGCGGCTCCCTGCGCATCTTCTCGCTCAGCTCCGCGCACACGTCCTCACAACTCTTGCTCGGTGTCAGCTGCACGGTGCATGCAAGCATTTAAAAAAGGTAAAAAAAAAATATTCTCATACACACTAAAACTTTATAAAAAAATCATACAATCTTAATTATAAGTACCTGGGCGACCGAGCTTCGCTCGGAGTCTACACCTATCCAGATAAACTTGAAAAAAATAACATTATCTATATACAAAATTTCATCCAGAGCCGTTTCCGAGAAACCAATTATATATATATATATATATATATATATATGTAGGTATATATTACATACAAGTTTAGCTCACTTAAAGTAATAGGATATAGTTTACTATTGCTACTAAACTTGTACCTTGGTACCATTGGTACCAAGGTACAACTGGTAACATTCGTATCACCGCACTGAATGAAAGGTCCGTCAAAGCGGCTAAGCAAATAGGAGATACGTGTTTTGGAGCAGGTCTCCAATGCTGCTCAATAAAGGGGGAGAAGAGAAACCCAATGAGAGGAGGGGGTGTCCCTCTGCGAAAGTGATGGATTAAGAATGACTGGGAGATGGGGGTGGGGGGTGAGAGTGAGTTGAACATTTATCACCATGCAGCCAATCATGATTCCACAAGAAAAAATTAAAGAAAATCTCACTGAGATGTGTTCACACTGCCCTCCACCTCGTTCGTTCAAGTAAACCCAAATCTTCAAGTCGCCAGCGCTGCGGTGATGCTGCGGAGCTGGTGCGCTGCTGTTGGCAACCCGGTGCAACACAGTGAGCATAGTTCTCTCCCTCTCTATCTCAATGTTGCTCGGCTTGAACACCGCCGGGTAGAAGAAGATGAGGTCTCGGATCACGCTCACTTCCTTGGTAGACCACGCCATTTGCAGAGTGTTGCTCGTCTGTGGAAGGATATAATATTTTTGAAGCGAAGCTTTTTTAACGCATGTTTGGGACGGGGACCTAACTCAGAAAAATTGAAACATCACTAAAGAATGAACGGAAGTTGCAACGCTGCTCATTGGCTCAGCAGCACATATTGTTGCCCGGAGCGCCATCTATAAGAATCTTTTGAAGACCAACCATTGTATTGGTCGTTAGCTAGGTTGTGAAAGAATAAGTTGAAAGAGCATAGATGACGGAACCCCGATAGAAATTAAATTATATTAATTAATAATTTGATTTTATATACAATGCGTAAGAAGCGCTTCTGTCGGGTGTCCCATGACACATCACCTTTCTTACGTACCATTACCATTTTCTTACGTAGTTCACAGGTAAAGCTATGTACAAAACATATTCACAAGATACTCACGCAAGTCATACAATGCGACATTCGCATATCTGGACACCTCTAGCGAACCCCTTACGAGTATCGTGAGAGCACCCCTGTGGGTAATGTGAGCACACTAAAAAACATGGAGATTATGAGAGATAGCTTGTCACAACCATACAACTATCAAACTGCGCACTGCGAGCCTTTTGTGTTTATAAAAAAAAACCATACTTTGGGAATTTGTTGCAAACTTTGGTGATAATAACAAATTATTTTATCATATGGTTGCTTGTGTTTTGGCTTAAGCAGTGTATTCAGGAAGTGGTATCCGATATATAATCGACGAGCATGTATGAAGAACATTTTGAGAGTCGAAGAGGCGGCAGAAGTGTCTCAGGATCGTGGCACGTGGCGATCCGTTGTCCCTGCCTACCCCACCGAGGAAACAGGCGTGAAGCTATGTATGTATGTATGTATATATACAGGAATATTTATTATTTTAGCTTGACGAGCGAGCAGCTGAAGCAGATGTGTTCATATCTATGTTCACTGGTAGTTTAATTTATTTATTGTTATGATTTGTGAGAAATAATGAGGGTGCACAGTTCTCACCAGAGCAGCAGGCATGACAGTAGGCGCCCAGACGGAAGCCAGATTCTCAGCGGTCATCTTGTTGATGTCCCGCAGAGAGTGTATGAAGTGCAGGTGAGCGAACAGCTTGCGAGCGGACTGCCGCGCCACCGAGGGCAGCTCGTTCAACAGCCGAGCGTACTCCGTGCAACGCTCTTCACAACTCTTTATCTCTGTCAATCAATATCAATCTTGTTTAAATTTTCTTTTTTTTTGCTTTTGTACTAAATAATATATCGCTACACAGAGTGTAGGTACCTACTTATTTTTGCTACTTACGTTGTTAGAATTTTTGTTTTTCGAACATTTTCACTGAATATTTTATTAAAATTTAATTTTTTTGGCTTTTGTACTAAATAATATATCGCTACACAGAGTGTACCTACTTATTTTCGTTGTTAAAATTGTTGTTTTTCGATCATTTTCATTGAATATTTTAGAAAGATGCAATGTAAAAAGAAAAAGAAAAAATTTTTGGTCCAGATAAGTATTTTCAATATGAACCAGTCTGCCTGTCTATTCCTATTGTAATCTGAAACGCTGACATTAACAAGATCATGCAAAAGCCATATATTTAAAATTCAAAAAAATTCCCCTTGTCGTTTGTGTAGTATCCAATACCTCATACATAATAACTGTCATTCGTAGGAGCCCTATTCAAATAAACAATAAAAAAAAACTAGGTTTCCTAATAAAGGTAGGTAGCAGTGCCGCTACATGAGAACGGTAATGTAGCAATGACATCACTGAAACATTGTTTATACAGGGTGGCCCAGTTATAGTGGTCCAAAAATTTTTTTTAGATAGAGGACTTCATGTTGACTCATTTAAAAAAAACATTAGTTCCGCGAAAATCAATAGTTTAAAAGTTATGATTTTTTTTAAATTTCTCTATTTTAGTCACATAAACCGCTCTAGTTGGATATCTATTCAACAAAATTGAATAAAATTTGGTATGGAAGTAGAGGAGACATGTAGCTAGTACATAATGAATAGTTCTCATAGTGAATAGTTCATCTCTAGAAAACCACACCCAAACCTCTAATGAGAGAGAATGTGAAGTGACATCATTCAATGCTATACTACGACTGCCATATAGCCCTACCGCTATGTTAGGATAGCCAGGCTTTACAATAGTGAGTTTTTTTTTTTTTATGGAAACTGACACGGTTGGCTACATCACCTACAACGTCCGCGATGTCAGCCCATAACACCGGATGAACTAGGTGCCATGTCAGTGCTTCCCCCTTTGATCGTGTCGGCTACACTGAACTGGTCGGAAAACAAAAAGTATTTACATAGTCGTTTCGACCGACGTTTCATTCAGTGCGGTGGTACCAACCCGGGCGGTTTAAACCCTACCACCAAGTAAGATTAGGAGGGAAGGGACCTACAGTTTTACGAGGAATCCGAACCTCGGTCAGCATCCAACGGTCAGCGGTCACCCATCCAAGTACTGACCGCACCGAGCGTTGCTTAACATTCAATAGCGACAGTTGATTGTCTGCACCACTGAGCTATCGAGGCTGACATAATTGAAATAACATTAAAGAAACAAACTGTTGGCATTGAGTAGTCGATCGTGCAAGTCCTGCGGGATGAGCGGCTCGGGCAGGTCACGGAAGAACCGCTTGAGTGCACCGGACACGTCGTGCTCCGTGTGCGAGGCCTTGCTCAGCTGCACCGCCCACGCGTCCCGCCGGAACCGCGAGAGCAACTCCGAGATGGCCGCGCTGGCGCCCGCGCGCCGGTATATCCCCTCCGACATACTCCCTGCTCGAGCATCAACAAACTATTTTTTTACTTTTGTTAGGAGATTATGAAAATATGTTATGAAAACATGTTATGAAAAGTAAACTAAGAAAAAAGTTATTGTTATCGTCATCGTTTTTAGGTTTCCGTATCCCATACGGAAGCCTATTACTAAGCCTACGCCGTCTGTCTGTCTGTATGTCCGTCCGTCCGTCTGTCTGTCCGAGGGCTGTATCTCTAGAACCGTAATAGGTAGCCCGTTGAAATTTTCACAGAATGTTTTATTATGGCGGATATAACAACAAATAATAAAAAAATAGAAAAAGTAAAAAATTTTGAGGGGTTCCCATACAAGAAACGTGTTTTTTTTCAATGTTTTTTTTTTTTGTGGTGCGGAAACCTCAGTGCGCGAGTCGGACTCGCACTTGGCCGTTTTTTTTTATTGTTTCCGAACTGGGTGGCTTTGTCAAAAGTCGAAGCCTCGGGCGCTGCTGATTTCACCCTGGAGGAGGTGCCAGTCCGGCTTGGAGGTGGACTAATGTCGCTGGGGAAAGGCTATTAACCCGCGATTTGAAGATCCGTGGATTGTAGGAGTGGGGAAAGATATTCCCCGGGAGCCCGTTCCACACCTTTGCAGTGCGACACAAGAACGATTTAGAGAACCGTGCAAGTTTGAAGAACTCTTCTGTCGACTACAAAAGGGTGTTCCGCGAGAGTATGGCGGGTGTAGCGAAGGCGAACAGGAGGAGGAGGGATTTCGAGGGAAGCAAATTCGTCAGAGCAGCGGCCATAGCATCATCGATAAAACAGGCTCAATGACCCAAAAATACGTCTGTACTTTAGAGGTTATCGCATGCAAATTATTTGTATGTAAGTACCTACTGTGCAGTGCTGTCAGATAGATAAGCGGAGAGGGAGAGAGAGTGTAAGGGAGGGGTAGGGGGAGGGGAGAGAGGGACCACGGTCAGTGAGATACCATGCCAGCAGATTTGCGGATGGCTGCTGGGCTGTCTACTAATCTTAAATCAAATTGATTTCTAGCATTGCACTCAATATAATCCAACCAAACGTGCCAAAGGCTTAATGCAAAAAGAAAGCACAAAGCCATAGCATATTCTACATACCTAGAAATACACTTTTTATCATCTACCTACACAATCATTTAAAAGCACCATTTTGTTTCCTAAAGTTCAATAAATTGTCTTTCATCTAATCTAGTTGGCCAAGAGCGCAAGATGGCAGACACTAAATAGCCTTCTTTATTGAATGATTGCATATGGAAGTCATTAAAGTGGGTGCTACGACCTAACATCATCGGTGTGATGACCTTTCGTCATTACATTTATCAATAGTAAATAAACAAAGTTTTCATTGTTTTCCCAAATGGTCAAGCCATTATTACCTATATTTAAATATTACGTAACTAGCAGACGTCGCGGCTCTGCTCGCGCTAAAGTCTGGCTAACTTGCACTGTTCAATATCTAGGGAAATGCAAGAGCAACGGAGATTGTTCGCTTATATATAACTCATATGTCCAGTACAATATGACAGCATAAACACTGTTACCTACCTACTGTCTACTGGCACCTCAATATTCTAATAGATAATAAACCATCTTCGTTTCCATAAAAGAAAAAAAAATAGATGGTGATGGAAAGATATTTTTTAGTGAAAAAGGATTTTTCAAGTATGGCACCTATCTAAAGAAAAACTTAGATAATAATAAATTCTCTAAATATAAAATTTCATCCAAATGTTTAGAGCCGTTTCCGAGATTCCAATTATATATTTATATATACCTACATAAAAGAATAGCTCAATTAAAGTAATAAAGAATGCAATTGCATATTTATTTATTAGTTTCATTTCAGTATTGGTACTAAACCGGTACAATTGAGTTCGTCACAAATTTTATGCAAAAATTTTAACAATTTATAACTTTAGGGGTCCAGCCATCATACATATCTCCATGGTCACAGGTCACATATTTGAATATGGCCTGTAGGTAGGCCAACTTGAACGCGCTGCGAATCTGTCTAGCGCGCAGCTAGTTATTGTTTAAGGGTTGATTTATAGGTATACGTAATTTTACATTCGATCTGTCAAAATTACAGTACCATATAGCTAATTACATAATTACATATCACACACGCTGAATCCCGACAATCGGGGTAAGCAGAGTTATCGGTGTTGTGCTGCAAGAACTCTAGTAAATTACAGCATAACACCGACCACTACGTTTCGCAAAGTATTCGAACAAGATTCAATCGATCAAGCAGCAAGTAAGGCACGAAGACCCACCTGCTGCATGACTCGGTGGAAGTACAGTGCCAAGGTGAGAGGTGGCGAGCCTGTCGCCCTTTAGCACGGCACCTTGTACTTATCCCTTAGTTGCCTTTTACGACATGCATGGGGAGAGATGCAGTGGGGATATTCTTTTTAAGTACCGGCCTCACACGGTACAATTAATTAGGTACTTACGCTAATTTTAATATTTAAATAATAAAAACTCTCCAAGTGCATCACATTGTCTGTGCCTACCCCATCAGAAGATAAGTTCAGCATTACGTATATATGTATGTAAAAGCTCACCATGAACGTAGATGAAATTGATGCACTTGTCGACAATGGCTGGAATATCCTCCTTGGTTAGCTGGTGGTGGTGTATGTAGGCGCCATTGTTGTGCGCTGCCAACTTTATCATGTACCGCCACGACTGTCAAACCAAAACCAAACTAAGTTAACATAAAAATATTTTATTTTATTAGATTTTTTTAAATTGTTATATGACTTCACATTACAATCAGACCCTTGTTTTAAAGGAAAACCGGTAATGCTCCTGGTTCTCCACGTATTCCATCAATGTTTTCCATCCCTATAAATTTTTGAAGCTTACAAATAATGAGTTTCCTTCTTTTATGGTATGGTAATTAATATGATCTCAAAGAAATGAGGCAAAGCATTAATAAATAAAAAAAAATGTGTTAAGTGCGAGTTTTACTCGCGCACGGAGGTTTCCGTATCTAAAAACAATCGTAACCAAGGAAATAACAACGGCAACCAAGGAAGTAACCGTAACCCTGAAAACAATCAGACCCGTGGTAACAATTATGTCCACAAATGCAACATAAACAAAGATGTCATATTTGAAAATCAAATACGTCAATGTGAAAACTGTCATGAAAAAATAAAAAACCAAAATGAAATTGATTTCGAAAAAGTAAATATTATCTATCCGCTATTATCTGCCTATCTTTTGTCTTGTAACATGCAATGTATAAAAGCCTGTGGCGCCATCTATTATTCAATAGTGTGACTAATATATTTTATAGTACGTTTCTTGTATGGGGGCCCCCCTTAATTTTTAATATTTTCTTATTTTTCTTATTTGTTTTATCTGCCATAGTAACGCATATTCTGTGAAAATTTCAAGGGGCTACCTATTACGTTTCAAGAGATACAGCCCTCGGACAGACGGACGGACGGACGGACGGACAGACAGACGGCGGAGGCTTAGTAATAGGCTTCCGTACGGGATACGGAAACCTAACTAGAAGCCAATACAATATGACCGCAGTATAGGCTTAAGGAACACAGGACAACAAAGGGATGTTATGACAAGTTTTTGGAATCTCAGCTGGCCGGCGGCGAGAGTCGAGACGCATGCGTCCTCTGTTCCACATTACCTATGCACCAATACTTGAGGATAGACGCTATCCTGTCTCTAGTCTTCATAAGGCCAAGGCATATTGAAGCGAAGAGTGGCCGAGTGGTTTGTGCATCGGCTTCTCGTGCGGGAGGTCCGCGCTTCGAATCCGGTCGGCGTGTACCAAGAGTTTTTTTCTAACGAAAAAATTTACGTGCATACCTATACCTGCTGCTTCACCGTTCTGAACCGATGTAAAAGTGTAGGTCCCTTCCCTTGCCCCTAGTGGTACTAGGTGGTAGGCTCAAATTGTAGCCGACTGGGTTGGTACCACCGTACTGGATGTAAGATGGCCGCATAGCAGCCTCGGTTGTGTTTTCCTCTAGTCCAGTATAGCCAGCAATCCAGGGAAGTCTCCGGTATGGCACCTACTTTCTCGGAGGTGATATTGGCTGGTCGGAGCATGTGCTTTGGCCCCTCCGACTCCGCCTCCCATACTGGATTACATAAAAAAAAAGGCATGCAACTTCTTAACCAAGCCTGCCTATTCTCTACGAGTGATTATCGTAAAAATAGTGGTAGCCATAGCTCTGTCTCGCTAGACGCACTGATAAAGACCGTTAGAGCGAGTGAGAAGGAATCACGAGAAATTGCTAGTAGCGATGTATTGCTAATAGAGATGGTCACATTTTTTTTTATGTAATCCGGTATGGGTGGCTGAGTTGGAGGGGCTACTAAAGCGCATGCTCCGACCAGCCAATATCACCTCCGAGAAGGTAGGTGCCATACCGGAGACTTCCCTGGATTCCTGGCTATACTGGACTAGAGGAGAACACAACCGAGGCTGCTATGCGGCCAACTTACATCCAGTACGGTGGTACCAACCCAGTTGGCTACAATTTGAGCCTACCACCTAGTAAGGGGCACGGGAAGGGACCTACAGTTTTACACCGGTTCCGAACGGTGAAGCAGCACGTAAATTTTTTCGTCAGAAAAAACTCATTGGTACACGCCGACGAAATTCGAACCGCAGACCTCTCGCATGAGAAGCCGATGCCCAAACCACTCGGCCACCCGCCGCTTGATTCACCCTTTTGTGCACACCCCGCCCCTTTGCCGCTGCATAAGTTTAAATAAACGGACCTTGAGCTCTCTCTCGTTGGGGAAGCGCACATAGAGAGTGAGGGAAGGGTTGTCGAGTAGAAGATTAGCGCTGCCATCTGTAGGACACGTCAGCTTGGTGGCCTCGTCTGACTCCTGACTCACTGAAATTAAAATTAAAGCTTTCATATTGTCGCTTACTTCCAAGCAAAATTAATAGTAAATAAAATATAGGTACAGTGTGGGTTATATATAATATAGAGAGTTATTATCTATCACTGTATATGACTTTGGAAGAACCGTGTCAAGATGAGAGGTGGTTATCCTGTTGCCCATTAGCACGGCACGTAGCCCTTATTCCTTAGTCACCTTTTATGACAAGTACTACAATAATACTACAGGTGCAAACTACAGTAAGAAAACACTTGAGAAGAATAAACTGGCATGAGCAGATGATGTTAAAAATATGCCTTGTAGTACAGACCATGTAGTAAAGAAACTTAAAACTGCACTCATTACCTATGTGTTTAGTGTTTTACACCTACAATATGAATGATAATTAATTTTAGTTCAACCCAGTTCTGGTTTAAGTTTTCTCCGATAAAAAAACTTATAATCTAGCATTTACCGATAAAACTCATTACGGTTTTTGATTGGGAGATAAGCATGCCCCACATGTTTTGACAGTTTCACTATTCATCAATCAATGAGGAATGTAGAATTCACAAAGTGTTCTGTCCAATTTATTTATTAACAAATAAACAATTCAAGTGTCTAGAAGAAAGTCTTGTATAATTAGTAAACAATAGCGGTAAACGCCTAAATGAACATATCTACATACACCTACAATTGTATTTATTTAGCGTGTCTGGGTACAGAATCCTAAATATTAACGTTATCAGATCCATGAGGGAAACAGCACAGCTCCACTTCAAACAATATGATATGGGTTATAGATAATGAAGATTGTTTAATGTTACCTACTCACAGTTTACTTTCAGATAAATAAATGTTTCCTTCAGTTTTTTTCACAGAAAGGCATTATGATGTTATTGAAGAATATTACGTTAAATCAAGAATACCGCTATCTGTGCTGTTATCGTTGGCTAGAAACCTAAGAAAAACTAGAGCAAAAAACTTATGCAGATATAACTATGTAAACACAATGCAATGATAAAAAAAAATACTGAAATAGATCCCGAGATAATGCCCAAATATTGTTAATTTTTACTCACTCTACATCAAAAACCTAGACCTCTTCCACTTGATATAGAAGCTTATTACGATGTTAGGCCTTTGGGCATGTATATGGAAAAAAAATGTGAAAACAGTCAAATGTGCATTGACGAAGTAAACATATAAATGTTAAGTATGTCCATAATGAAATAAATAATTGGTCATTATGCGTCTAACCCAATATTTGCTTTGAAGTCAGTAAACTGGAGCATTACGTAGGTTACAGTGGCGTGCACAGACATTCGAGACCAGGTAGACAGCAATGAAGATTCGAAACAAGTACTTTTAAAAACAAGTTGAATTGTATTCCTCTTACTTTTCCATTATCATCTCGGTTTTCATAGCTCACATCTTCATGTTTGCATGAAGATGTTCCAGCCGTAGTTTTTTTTAAAGTTAATTTGTGATTTAAAAAGAACCAATCTCAAAAAAGAGTGTGCAGTGCCGTACACAGACTCAAATATCGCAAGAAAAAAGAGAAAAAGATGAAATAGAAATAGGTAGAGTGGAGGGGAGGTACTTTTCTTATTTGTAAACTAAATCAATGAGTCTATCCTTTTGTATACATAGGTATATCATAAAAATAATAAAAAATAAACCCCTAGCTTTAAAAAGTCAACAATTCTATCCATTTACTTAACAGGAGTCGGGGGACCGTTAAAAATAAATACCCGCGCAACTCTGAGTTTTCATATTTTATTTTTTACTTAATGTGATCTGTGATGTTGTAACAATACACCATCACTTGTAGGGACCGATTATTACAGTCAAAGTAATAGAAATTTCCACCAATATGATCTGTGATGTTTGGGAATTACTTACTTTCTTCGAGAGATATCGAGGGCATAATTTAGCTGAACGCAGCTCGATATACGAGTATACACGGTGTTGCAGTTGCCCCCGTAATATTTTTAACAGACATAAGGGGGTTATTCTATACGTAAAACTAAACAAATTCTGTGGCGAAAAAAAATTTTTGAAACAAAAAACCAATTATTTTTTCCATACAAATTTTAAATACCTATTCTATTAATAAATGTATGAGGAAAAAAAAATTTTTTTTCTTCAAATTAAAAAGTCGTAGAACAAAAGTTGTTCTATTTCATATAACCCTTTCGGGTTTTATGGTTGGGGTTGCAACCACTGGCGGCCGGTCCTAAAGTGCGCCCGTGCGCCACACTACCATACCACGAGAAGTCTTCACTTCACTCAAAATAAATAATATCTTACAATACAACATACCTACATTAAAACCATAAAGATCGTACTCCAAATAAATACAAATGTGAATTCGACCTTATTTTATAGATTAGTTTTTGCGAGTAAACCCGCGCCCTGTGCGGAATCGAAAAACGCACGCGGGTCTCCCATCTGAATGTATGGGGATCGGCAAAACACCGCTGGCGCGCGGCGACAAAAGATACTTCATAGAAACAGTACGGGCCGAAATGGAGTTCTGCGTGCGGCGCACGTGCGCCAAACAAGGACGCTATATCGTGAATAGCCGCGCGTGTGACACGTCGCGAGCGATTCCTTTTGCACGAGTCCGTCTACCTAGAGTCAGCGCGCTGTCATGTGATGTCACATACCCGTTAGCGCGCGAATATTTAAAATGGGATATGGTTAGGTTTTGTGCTTTCTGTCACGTGATACTGTGAATTGAGTGGTGCCGATATTTGCCTAAGAGTTGGTTAAAGGTAAGGCTTTACAATCAGGTGATCCCGGGTTCAATTCCTACTTTTCAATTATTATTATTTTTTTTTTATGGGAATCACGACATATGGCGCGCGCCAGACTAACGCAGAGGTGTAGTCCGACGGCGCCCACGGGTATTCGGATATTTACGGGGGCTGCGAATACCATGTCGGCCGGCTAGGTCCACCTTCACATTATGTTTGAAGGATCCCAGACTGTACATTAGAGGAAAAGATGCAGGTGGGAGTGCATTCCCCATGTTGGCAACCCTGTAAATAAAGGATTTACAGGATCAACTTGTCCTAAGTGGGGGGATATCGACAGTGTGTGGATGCATTCCCAACCTGTTCCCAAAATGTTTTTTTTTTATACATTTTTGAAGTATTTTTGGGACATTGCTATTGTTTTCTTTTTGAAAGTTGTAGCAGTGTTGTGGTCTATGGGTGTGTTCATAAAGGTTCTATAAATGAGTTAAAAAACTTGTTTGGATTTATTTTCTTGTTTTTTGCAACTCATTGAGTGTCTTGAGAATATTCATACATAATACAACGCAGGCATTTAAAAAATTCGGAAGTCGCGATCTTAAAATAACATTGGGAATGTGTTGGGAAATTTGGTATTTAAGGAGGTAGGTACTTAGCGCACTATCGGTCACTGAAGTCACCAGCCCCCACTGGTTGCAACACCGTGTATATCGAACTTGACCCTTTTTACCCGACTGCGCGACGCAAAGGAGGGTAATGTGTTTATCAGCCTATGTATGTATGTATGTATGTTTGTTCCTTTGTGGCACTCTAGAGACCAAACGCGTGGGCCGATTTTGATGATTCTTACGTCAATCGATTTGTCTTAATCTTGCGAGTGTCACTAAAGACACGACAGTAATCAAAATTCAATATGGCGACAACTAGGTGCCATATTGTGAAAAAGAAAAAAATTAAAGTTGACTATCTATGTTAAGTGGGGTATCATTGAATAGGTATTTGAAAATGATCTCTAGGTTTCTCTTATCATTTTTCATTTCGAATGATCATTTAGGATCTATAACGATTTAAAGTTGGTTAGCAGCCATTCTCACTCTTATATTAATAGAGCTGCTGTGATAAACTTCTTATTATACAGGATGCTCGGCATATCGGCCGACAATTTTTTTTTGTAGGTAAGTGGGGTCATTTGCAACGTTTTGACCTAACATACCTTGTGTCAGGTGACACGTGGTATCGAGATACGATTTTTTTTTTTCTTTATTTTTGAAAATTACCAAAATCCCACCTTTAATCCTTGTAACTTTTTTGTTCATGTTTGTATCAGCACGAAATAAAATTTATTGAATTTTACTATGTATCCTTGTTTTAGTAAAAAAATTATTTGATGAAGTTAATACCATGAAAAGGACTTATGACCTACCAAAGTTCCGAGAACGAGTAAAAAGATGACAGAATCTTAATTTCTTAATTAATAAAAAAAAAACAACACCAATTGATAGCGACGTTTTCTTTAAAAAGTTTGCTAATTTACGCCCTTTCCAAAGGTATACCACATTTTATACAAATCATTCACTATGTGATCAAAATTAGAGATAATTTGCAAGAGTCTAAACATTAATATTGGAGAATTGAACAAAGTGCCCGCGCGACCGGTACATGTTCTAAATTTGAATATGCTCCAGTAAACGCTCTCAGTACGGGAAGCGACCACCAATAAGTAAGTGTTACAAAGTCCTGTTACAAAGTGCCCGTGTTGTCGTTCTATTCTGGTCTATGTCCCTAATTTTGACCACATGGTGAATTATTTGTACAACATTTGGTATACCATTGGAAAGGGCGTAAACTAGCGAACTTTTTAAAAGAAAATGCTGTCAGTCTTTTTTTAAATGAATTAAGAAACTAAGATTCTGTCATATTTTTACTCGTTCTCGGGACTTTCGGAGGTCATAAGTCCTATTCAGAGCAGAGCAGTGCGGCTTGGGCCTGAACCCGAATAAAGCCGTAATAGTTGTGCTGGGGACCAAGCACGCGATCAGTAAAATGATGCAATTCAGTCCACGTTTCAAGTTAAACAACGTTCCCATACCCATCGCGACATCGGCCAGGGATCTCGGCGTGTTGATTGACGGCGGGCTGAAATTTGAAGCCCACGTGGAGCAACTAATTCGCAGGTCATATGGCAAACTTAAAAGTCTGTACAAATTTCGGAACAGTGTCAGTGTGGAGGTTCGGAGACAGTTGGCTGAATCACTCGTTCTGTCCAACTTTAATTACTGCGACGTGGTTTTCGGTCCTTGCATCCTCGAGAGGACGGCCAAGCATATTCAGCGTGTCCAGAACTCATGTGTGAGGTATTGCGAGCGGCCTAAGAGACGTGCTCGCATTACACCCATTTTAAATAAACTGAGGACGCTGAATATGCGCAACCGCAGGCGCCTACACTTCTCGTGCCTAGTTCAAGCTGTGATTAAAAAAAAAAACAGCCCAAAACACTAAACGATAAACTCACCTGGTTGGGAGATTCGCACTGCTACGGCACGAGATCTGTGGGTAAAATGCTGGAAGCTCCTAGGCACAGAGGCGCCGCATTTGAAGGTTCCTTCAAATATGCGGCAACTCGGTGTTGGAACCTCCTGAGGCTGAGGCCTCCTCTCAGAGAGATTACTAATTGTAATACATTCAAATGTAAATTGGGGAAATTTATATTTGACCAACAGTTAAAAATGTTATTGCTATAAAATCAAGGCCCTATGCCTCCAAAATGTATTATTATGACGTGCGGACCGACAGACGGGCGGATGGATTGTTGTGTTTGTTATTGTGTTTTGTGTACTGTAACTTTAAGACTTCTTCTTCTCCTTTATCTCTGGTTGTTATGTATATGTTTGTGTTAGGGTATATTAGAATATTATTTGTGTTGTGTACTTGGGCCTGACTTAAAATCAGCGTCCCTCTCACTGGCCTCTGGACTCGGTGGTGTGTCAGGTCCAATTTGTCTTGTCCGTATTGTGTTTTTATTGTATCTACTGTGTGTGTAGGTATTGGATGAGATAAATAAGCTCATTTCACTTCATTTCATTTCATTTCATTTCACTTCACTTCATTTCATTTCATTTCTATTCATTGTATTAACTTCATCAAATGATATTTTTTCTAGAATAAGGATACATTATAAAATCCAATAAATTTTATTTCGTGCTTATACAATCATAAACGAAAAAGTTACAAGGGTTCAAGGCTGGGATTTTGGTAATTTTCAAAAATAAAGAAAACAAATCGTATCTCGATACCACGTGACAATCATTAATAATAATCAATAAAATTATCAGTAGTTTAGACCACCGAAAGCTACTTAATAATCACCACGATATTAACTTTCTCAATGAAATGACAAGATTACGAAATTTACGTTCTTATAATCCTAACTAAAAAGTGTAAAATAAAAAAAGTTTATTTAAAAAATAAAAAAACCCGACTGCGTAAAAAATTAACTTTAAATAAAAACTGAAAAGAAAAAAAACAAGTCCACTAGTCTAGAACTCTGTTAAGTAATATTGAATAACTACACCATTGAAATAGTTTCATGATCGATACACACATATAATAAAACAAATAATAAACTCTAATGCGGAACATAGCGACTTTAACAGTCGGGACCCATTGACATTTTCCCAATAATGGGTCCCGACTGTTAAAGTCGCTATGTTCCGCATTAGAGTTTATTATTTGTTTTATTATATGTGTGTATCGATCATGAAACTATTTCAATGGTGTAGTTATTCAATATTACTTAACAGAGTTCTAGACTAGTGGACTTGTTTTTTTTCTTTTCAGTTTTTATTTAAAGTTAATTTTTTACGCAGTCGGGTTTTTTTATTTTTTAAATAAACTTTTTTTCACATTTATGTTTTGGATAGGGTCTGTCTTTCTGAACGCTAAACCTGTTTGTCAAAAACCGCTATAGGTTATGTACCTCAATAGCTGAAATAACAGGATACATGTTTTTATTTGTAAAAAATATACCATGTGTTGCACTTACCGACACACCAAGTCTTCCTCAAATCCACAGTTTGAATAGTTGGATCCTTGTCGGTGTAGTAAACTAATATTCTTCGAATGAGCATCATCCATGCGCCGCGCCACTCCGCTCCCACTCCTTCCTGTTCGTTTTAATACAATACAAACTATTCTACAAGTATTCTACTTCATTTCGTCATTTGAACGTATCCAACTTCACATATTTATATTGACATTAGGCAACACATTCAATGCAACTAAATAATATTGTAAACAATACAATTACAATACAATTACAATACAATTAATAAATTGTCTAGCAGCAGGTATAGGTACCTAAAATGCGTAAATTGAAGTTCCAGTCAAGAGCTGTCAGAAATATTTGGAAATAAGACAAAAAAATCTAATAAAAGTCAATGTGACTCACCAGTTTTTGTATTACTGAAGCATGTGGAAATGTCAAAATGTTGTTAATTGCCATTTCTTAATTAAAACAAGTTAACTAATGAAAGCGAAAGAGTGGCTTTCAATGGCTTGATTGAATATACCCAAACCTGCAGCAGATAGAGGAGGATTCAAGTGAAAAGTCGACAGGTGGCAGACATATGTTCAGTTAAGTTCTGCATCAAAACTTATCAATTTGCCTGCCTCGGGCTGCACTTTGCACATTCCCACCCCCTGCAAATCAACCCTCTCTACCGATCTAAATTAAAAGTAAAATGCACTTGTACTTACTCTCACATAACACCATCCGAAGCGCGTCAATTCAGAAGAGTATTTGACAGGAAAACCATCGCTGAGGTGCTCCACGATCTTCTGAGCCCAGTTGCGCCTCTCCGGCGCACTGCTGCAACTGAAGAGGAGCTTCCGACTGGAATGCTTCGACCCTCCCGGGTCCACATTCACCTCCAAGCAGTAGAAGTTATCGGCCGTACTGAAAGAAATCATTGCAATATTCATCCTCACGTTAAAATTTCATTTTGGTTCAAATTGCGCAAAGGTTGACACATTCAAAATTTACATAATGTTAACTGTATGTAGTCGCAGCGCGAGAGCTCCATGGAAGATTGTGTGAAGGTATTTTTAAACAGAATAGTAATGGGTAAATTTGTCTATCCCACCAAATGTTATAACTTAAGTACCTAATATTATTTGTGTACCAAAAATGCAACAACGTAACTTACCTAGAAGACATAGGCAGCACAATCTGCACAGAATAAACGTTCTGCAAGGAATAAGACTCCTTTAAGATGGAGTTAGTAGGATCGGAGTAGCAGGATAATTTCTGGTCACAAAGCACGCAGTAGCGCGACTGTGAGTTCTTGAACAGGTCCTCCATTCCGCCCGTGACGATGCGCGTCAGCAGTCCACTATACAGCACCGTCGGCATCCGCGTGATGGCAGGCCGATCCACAACATCGCCCTTCTCCACCTTATCCTTTCCACTCTTAGTGAGAGTATCCAGTTTCAAAATATTCGAAAAGCGTTTCATCACCGACGTGCTCGAACTCGATTTCATCCTTACGTCCAACTCTGTCGATGTGCCGGCCGTTTTCCCTTCAGATATGAACCAGTTTGAATTTCCCTCTTTTTTCGAAATATCTGTCTCAGCCGTCTGCTCCTCCAGTGTGGGTAAACTGTCGAACCTCTCTGGGGGAGTCGGAGGATCAAAGCCGACGTCGTCCTCTGGAATGTCGGCTGCACCGAAGTTGCCACCTATTGAGCCGTAGTTGTCTCCGCTCAGGAACGATTCCAGCAACAACAGTTCATTGCTTTTACCCTCAAAATTGAATTCGACAGACTTCAACGGGTCGAACTCGTAAATAGTACTTTTGCTGATGCGTTGCAACTTGGGGCTGGAGCTAGGGAGCAGAGGATCACCCGGGAGGTTCCAGTTTTCATAGAGCGAATTCTGTCGAAGGTAGAGGAAAGGGTCCTCCTTGGATCTCCTTCGCGGAGCGTCCGGTGGCTGCGGTGCCGGGCGAGAAACTGTCGTTACCTTTGGAGTATCGTATGTCACGGAGGTCGTGTCACTCTCTATTGGTAGACTGCTCAAGCTTTGAATGTCTCTACTATCGTAGGAGAAATTGCTTACGGTCTCTGCGGTCGTGTCAGAGTGGCTCGAAAAAATGGAGAGATCGTCGAAAGTTGTACAATTCAGATTCATAGGCAGCATGTCGCTTCCGTGACCTACCTCTGCTTTAGAATTGATGTCGTTTTGATACTTCTTCTGTTCGAGCAGCGGGGAGTGGAAGTGTATGCTGTCGAAGAGGCCCACGTCGACAGCCGGCATGGACATACACCTCGGGACATCTTCGTTTCTTTTGCTCTCTTGGTTGCGGAATCGTTTGGAGCTGCTGCGTAGTTTCATGCCTGCACTTTTTGTACCTTCCATTACAGATTTCGTTAGAGAATCTCTCATTTGCCTAGAGCCGCTCAAAGTTCTCTCCAGTCCATCCTTGGCCAGTCGAGTGCCGTCCAAAATGGATTTTTCCAATTTCTCATTGGCCGACTTGGCGCCTTTTTGAACTTTGTCTGCCACATCATCAGTGAGCTGCTTGGAAACGGTTCCGATGGAGCGCAGGAAGTCGGAGGCGCTGATCTTTTCACTGCTTGGTGATTTTTCTGTCTTGGTTCTCGGCAGCGGCACAGGTCTCTTCGCTTGATCGTTTTGTGAGAGCAGGGTTCGAGGTTTGGGTACGGGCGGTGAATCCATTGTCGGAGTTGTAGTCGACGCACTCCCCGGCCAGACCTAGTCGAGTTGCTCTCACATTGTTTGAAACAAATGACGCATTCTGCTAAATATTAGAGTAAGTAGGTACTGCACAAACAAACGCTTTCACATTATGAATGACTCATTACTGGGTAGTGGGTACCACGATGTAGGTGGGTACCTATGTAAAACTACTAGCGCGGCCTTTGACACGCTTTGTCATCACGACACTTCCCCCGGGAAGAACGGAAGATGAGCGGCGGCTATGGGGATAGACTTTCTTCAATAACTCTATTATATGGAGTTGATCAAAATGGTGACTGACGGGCGAACAAACAAACAATCCGATGGCGACGACACGGGGCGGAGACGGTTCTTTCTTTCTAGTCCAACAGCAGAACAGACAGCTAAAAGCTAAAAGTAGTGACAGACAGTGACAGACAAGACAACAAACGTCAACGCAAGCAGCTTGCTTTTTTTTATTATGGCTTGGATGCCAGGTCCTTCTGCCATTTCTTTCTAAACATTTCTATTGTGTTTTGTATGTATTATGTGTTTTATAGTCGTAAATGCTTTTATAATATTTGTGTTATGATAACAACTTTTTATACCTTGTTCGGCCAGTGTTGAGAGTGACTCAGCGCAAATAATGAGCGTTTACATAGAGGCGAATTCTCTGAACCGGTCCGAACAGAATTGAATTTTGTTATGGGAAATAAGTAACTATGCTTCATAACGCCAATTTATAATTTACGTATGTTTGTCTATGTACTATATTGATTGCTGAAAGTGGGGTCTGGCACAGGAGAGAACAAAGGAACGATGGTGCTGTAGATCAGCAGAGATTTTTTGAAAGTTAAAAAAAATGCGACGCATCTTCTTTATATTAACCCTAACCTATCGTTGAGGCGGTGCATGTCATTTTTTTTACGTTTCGTTTCTGCCACTTCGCGTTTACAATCAGCTGATCTACAGCGCAAGCGTTCCTTTGTTCTATCATGTGCCGCTTGCCTGAAAGTGGCAATCAATCAAGACATTTCTTTTTTTTCTTTAATTTATGATCGTCCCTTCCTTTTCTATTATCTGTCTGTCCCGCCCGTCTAATAATGTATCGTGTCTTTTCTTCTATTGTGAATCGTCATCGCATTCATGTGATTAAAACCGGCTTAATACGATTCTCAAGGGGATGGGCGCAAAAATCGTCGGGCGGGAAATCGGCTTAAGCGGGAAGAGTTAAAATACATACAAAGTACACACTTTAAAATCTGTTTATTGTATCTGATAGAAATCAATCTTCGCAATCGTTTAAGGGTTAAGAAATGAATCAATCTTCTGTTGTCGCAGCTTTTTCGCAGACTCACGCAATACATAGTTTTCTATGAAGTTTAGTTTGTTAAAGCTTCATAACTGGAATCAATCGAACAAAGATATCGACTTATTTGTGCAGCACTGATGGTTGGAACTGGCACTTCTTCATCTTCGAGGCTATCATTTTCGTTTTGATCTTGTGAAGCAGTATTGTCGCTGTCTTTTAATGTACGGCGGAATGAGAGGAGCCTGGAAATTCTTGAAGAATTTCGGGCTCAGGTTAGGGTTAGCTCGCTCGGGAGGTCGCGCGCGGCGACCTACGTGTCGTCAAAAAAGCGGATTGGGGGTCGTATTAAGCGGAAAAAATTGTTCGTAAAATTAAAATAGAGTATGGGACTGGCACAAAAGATCGTAATAAGCGGGAAATCGTATTAACCGGGATCGAATTAAGCGGGTTTTACTTTATTTCGCTCAGTCACCCATCACGCACAACTACATAACTGCCACATAATATACTTAAAAATAATTAGGTACATTACTTACCGAGATTCCTATTATTCATATTGTCTGTACTCTGTACAAAATATGTCGATGAAATAATTTTGGAAATCTGCTAATAGTATTTAGAAGGTCTCTCAGTTATTATAAGTACCACTGGCAACATATTTTAAGAATTGCGTTGTGCGGACTTGTGCGTAAGAAGAAACGCCTGCTTCAAAAGAATATAATACGCGTCCGTGTCGTGGGACTTTCAAAAGAAGACTAAGCTATGTAAACGCGCATTCACCCCCTCGGGGGTTGGGACGTTAACACACACGTTGGCGCGGTAACACACAGGCCGAACAGAGTATAAATTCAAAATTATTCAACTCAACCACGAAACTCAACATTCCCATTTTGGTCATCTTCGGAAAATTAATGTTGTACCCTTTGCTGCCAGCAATAACAATCCAGTGTTGCCAGAGAATAGTGAAAAGCTGGAGTTGGAACAGAAAAGTGGCAAAATATTGTTTAAAATTTATGGAGACAAGGAAGTAATTTTTTTGGACGTGTATTTCATTTGATTCATCCCCTTGCCTGCGCGTTGATAGCAGCCAGGCGGCTCCTGCTACATCGGGACTCCTATTTGACTGCCCTCATTTTAATAAATAAGTCAGGCCTAAAAGACATAACAATTTTATAAAACCCGACTACGCAAAACTAAAAAATTCTCTGAAATGCTGTAGTCGGGCTATCTTTCTACTCGAATCGGCACTGTCTGTACCTACTTTAGACTGTAGATTAGAACATAGATAGTACATAGATAGACATGCACACATACGTACATTGACGCTAAACTCATAACCCTTCCTTTTGATTTCTCTGTAGTCGGGTAAAAAGAGTTTTAAGTATTCATAGAGCTCATGGCCCAATTAGGGAGGTCTACGCTAACTCGTAACATATCCCCGCTGCCCCCAGAAACCTTTGAGCAAATTCTGTGCAGATGTAGATCTAAAATGAAAGTCCTGAAAAGGATCCCAAAAGCAGCCAGAATCTGCGTTGCTGACAAGCTTTCTAATCTATTAGGTACTCACAATAAACAAATATGTTATCGATAATGCCGGGAAAAGTTATTCCTCTTTGCACGTCCTATTTTCGAATATTAATTATATTGTATTTTCTTATATTATTTCCGCGTGAGAGAGTTTTCGTTTAGGTTTTCCTGTAAACTATAAGACAGCCCCGAGTATGAACATTATATTTCCAATTTTTTTCGAAATTTTAAGTCAGATGTAACCAGTATAAGTTTTGGGTTATTGTGGGCGGAATGCAATTTTGTTTTATATTTTCTTTAATTTCTTTTAAACTATGCATTTTAAAATTATAAAAAATATGTTTGCATTCCTTATAACGAGCACTTTCTATTGATATTTGGTCACATTTGCCTCCAAAATTTACCCCCACAATCGAAATTCCTTCATTTACGCTATACGTACCTATATACAGGGTTACTGGTAATTCGATGCATTCCTTTCAGGCGGTTATAGTAGATGTAATTTGTGGTTTTTTTAACCATATAATTCGTATTCCGAAAATGCTTGGTTTAAGAGTTATTTATTCTTAATAAAAAAAAACCATTGCAATTTTTTTTAGTTTTGTAATTATTTTGTAAACTACATAGTATAGCAATGCTTGATTGTACAAAATTTATAAAATGGGATGCTATAAATAAAAACAGTAAAATAACAGAAATAAAAGCTTGGTTTCCTAATTGTACAATATTTATTTCGAAAAATTTATACTACGTGAAGTGTACAAATCAGTGTAAAAACATTAGCATTTAAGCAGCTTTAAAATAAGATACTATTTATTATAATTAAGCATTTGGTTTCATAAATAATAACTAAATACCTTTTAAAAAAGGCGTATTCAGGGTATTGAAGAAGCCGCTGCAACAATGAGAGAAAACTTTTCGGCGAGGATAATTCGAACAGAATTACGTAAACGGGCACGTGCCTGCATTAGAAGAAGTGTACCGTGTGGGGTCGGTACTTAAAAAGAATAGCCCTACAGTAGGGCTATTCTTTTTAAGTATAGTAGAGATGCAGTAGGGCCCCTACTGCATCTCTCCCCATCGCATGTCGTGAAAGTCGACTAAGGGATAGGGAAATTCGTCAGCCTCGGTAGCTCAGTGGTGCGGTCAGTCGACTGGGTGTTAAGCATACCTGGAGGTCTATTCTTGGAAATCCTGACAGCGTAATCAGGTTTAATGTGGCGCTGAGAGCCACTTTGGTATTCTGCTAATCACGGCGAGCATCAGTAGCGCCACGCTGAGACGGTGTCACGGAAGGAAACTAAAAACGAGCGGAATCCGTCGTCTGAGCGCGGTCAGTACTTGGATGGGTGACCACTCGACCGTTGGAGGCTGACCGTGGTTCTGATTCCACCTTAAACTGTAGGTCCCTTCCCTTCTTACCTTACTAGGTGGTAGGGTTTATCCCGGCCGGGTTGGTACCACCGCACTAAGCGAGACGTCGTCGGTCGAAACGGCTATGTAAATACTTCGTGTTTTTCGTCCAGTTCAGTGTAGCCAGCGCGAAATTAATGGAAGCACTGACATGGCACCTAGTTCACCCGTTGTTATGGGCTGACATCACGGATCTTGTAGGTGATGTAGCCAGCCAACCGTCAGTTTCAATAAAAAAAAAAAAAAATAAAAAAAACCAGTTTGAACAGGATTTGTAATAATAATGTAAATTTTTTAAGTATCTTTTCACTCAGTACAGTAATGCTCCTAAAGCCTTTTTTAAAAGGTATTTAGTTATTATTTATGAAACCAAATGCTTAATTGTAATATGTAATATATTATTTTAAAGCTGCTTAAATGCTAATGTTTTTACACTGATTTGTACACTTAACGTAGTATAAATTTTTCGAAATAAAAATCGTACAATTAGGAAACCAAGTTTTATTTCTGGTATTTTCCATGTTTAAACATGTACTGTTTTTATTTGCTGCATCCCATTTTATTAATTTTTTTACAATCAAGCATTGCTATGCTATGTAGTTTACAAAATAATTACAAAACTAAAAAAATTGCAACGGTTTTTTTTATTAAGAAAAAATTGTAACAAGGATGACCTTTTTGGAAAAAAAAACACAAAATCTTAAATAACTCGTAAACCAATCATTTTTGGAATAGGAATTATATGGTTAACCACAAATTACCTCTACTATAACCCCCTGAAAGGAATGCATCGAATTACCAGTAACCCTGTATACGAGTATATAATACTATCCATTGGGGTCTTCAAACTTTATACCATATTTCAACTTTTTTCATCCAGAAGATTCTGAGAAAATATGCTGTGACAGCCGGCCATACAGATAGACAGACACAAGAGTGATCCTATAAGGGTTCAGTTTTTTTCCTCTTTTGATATACGGAACCCTTAAAACAGGATGAATGATCAGAATCCACCTAACAACTTATAGAAAAGTACGAGTACGCAGCAGGTATCTCTTTGATACTATGATGTTACCAAGTACCGTACCGTGTGGGGCCGGTACTTTAAAAGAATGGCCCCACTGCATCTCTCCCCGTGTATGTCGTAGAAGGCGACTAAGGGATATGACCCCCTTCTTATATTACTAGGTGGTAGGGTTTAACCCGCCCGGGTTGTTACCACCGCACTGAATGAAAGGTCGGTCGAAACGGCTATGTAAATAGTTTGTGTTTTCCGTCCAGTTCAGTGTAGCCGGCACGACCGAAGAGAAGCACTGACGTGGCACCAAGTTCACCCGGTGTTATGGGCTGACATCACGGATGTTGTAGGTGATGTAGCCAACCGTGTCAGTTTCTTTAAAAAAAAAAAAAAAAACCATTGCGCCACCAAGGATGATGAAGACATTAGTCCGACAATGTTATAGCGTAAGTTTTGTTTGAGTGACTTGTCAATGCATAACGGTGTCTGATTTGGTAACAATACTTTCCGTGTTACATCACGCATGCCCGTTGATTGGCGCTGTTTCCGTCCGCGGCACATTGAGGAGTGCGCTCACGTGTTGAACCGCGAGCGAGGAAGAAATACACTAGAATCAACAATTTGCTCAGTCGGACTCAGGTCAGGATCAAAGGCGTCACGCTGTCAATGCACGGCCCGCGGCCGTGTCGAAGGCCTCGATTAGCTTGTTTTGTTAGGGCCAGTGTATTCGGCCGATCAAGTTCTCGTTATTGTCAGGTCCGTGTACTTATTGGTCGTCTTATGTGATTAGGTATGCGTTTATTAGTCAGTCAGTCAGTCAGCCTTTATGCGTCCATTGCTGGACATTCGCCTCTCCAATTTTCCTCCAGTCCTCCCGGCCTCCAGCGGTACGAAACCAGTGTCGACGTACTTAAAATGTCGTCTTCCCACCTGGCGGGTGGTCTTCCCACGCTCCTTTTTCCAGTCCACGGCCGCCAGTGTTGGGTACAGTTACTCCAACGGTTGTCGCATCTTCGTCTAACGTGCCCAGCCCACTGCCACTTGAGCTTACCACCCAGTGTACAATATCGACTACGATTCTCAGGACAAGTGTATTTTAAGTTAAAGGAGATCTGGAGTACATTGGAGACTCGTTACATTGTTTAAGGCAGTGAATTTAGTGTGATAATATAATAAGGCCCTGTTATCTTGTCATGTCATACGAGTCTATTATGGTCCTTTAGGCCTATTACTGTAGGGCTAGTGTTTTAATGTTTTCAGCCCCTTAACCATGTTCAGGGTATTTGTATTTGTGGCTGTGCCTTTCTTATATATGCGCCATTTTGAGCCGATATAGACCGTCCAGCGAAAACTAAAGCTTTTCCAAACACCCTTTCATCTGGATAGTCTTCGAAGCAACTGCGTATGACTGTATGCATGTTATTTCAAATATTCATACGTATGTATAACCTGGTCACAACAAAGGTTATATTTGTAATAGTGGGTACTAATTGTATATTCCAACATAGATAAAATATTGTAATTTATTTATATTACTTTTTTATAATTATTAACCTGGTTATTTAAAGAAAGGGATTGAAAGTGCCCGCGCTTCTATTTGCCTCTCGCTCACACAGCAGTACTGCCGTCTAAAGAAAATCAAGCAATTGTTCCAAGAAAAAAATTTGCAAATAAAAAAATATACTACTTACGTAAAAAAACAGAAAGCTGCATGCCGACTGTACAGCTGTAAAACGCCGCCATTTTCAATCCCTTTCTTTAAATAACCAGGTTGTACGTACCTAAAAGTAGCTAAACGGAAGTAAAGTTTGCAAGCTCTGCTTATGAATAAGTTTAACCGCACTATAAAAGGCGATTACCCACGCAGAACTGTATCACTTTCATACAAGGAAAGCTACATAAACACGTCTACTTCAGTTTTCATGTCGTTTAATTATAACAATGGATTTTAAAATAAAGATTGTATGTATAACCCTTGCCGCTTAAGTACCTATCTAAGCTTTGAAGGTAGAGTTATCGGAAAAGTGTTGACTGAGTGAACCAATAAGAAATACTTTCTGGGGAGCGTTAAAGCCACTCTGACTTTCCATCTCATGCCATTTAAGTTTTTTTTATCCTAGATAACAAAAAATATATAATAATTGGGTATAATGACTTTAAGAAGAATAAGATATTAACCTCTAGGATTAAAGTGGATCAAATAGATTGAATAGAATTTCTCTAAATTCTTCAATTTTTCTATAATTTTTCCCAATATTCTCCATAGGTACCTATTTATTACATTTCATGTAGATGTTTATTGAGATTGACATATGTGTTGCACTTTAAAAATAAATACCCAACGCGTTATTGTTTCAGGTTGCTGTTATACTGTGCGTAGCAGCTCTAGCGGAAGGGATAGATAATGAGATCACCAGTACCACCCCGGCAGAGGATCCCTCGAAACAGTTCTCGTAAGTTATCTTAGTCAGTCAGTCAGCGTGTAAGCGTCCACTGCTGGACATACGCCTCTCCAATTTTCCTCCAGTCCTCCCGGCCTTCAGCGATACGGAACCACTGATTTCCGCCGGCGTACTTGATGTCGTCGTCCCACCTGGCGGGTGGTCTTCCCACACTCCGTTTTCCTGTCCACGGCCGCCAGTGTAGGACACGGTTACTCCAACGGTCATCGTCTCTTCGGCTAACGTGCCCAGCCCACTGCCACTTGAGCTTAGCCACCCGGTGTCCAATATCGACTACTTTGGTGCGTCGGCGGATTGCCTCGTTACGCACCATATCACGTAGCGATATTCCCAGCATGGCTCGCTCCATTGCTCGCTGGGCAACTTTCAACCTTGGGACAACAGCGACCGTCAGAGTCTACGTTTCACACCCGTACGTCATAACCGGGAGGACACACTGGTCATATACAGGGTGTTAAAACGGCGAGTACATTAATTTCGACAGCGCAATCCTCATATTTTTCCTAGACAAAAAAGCAAATAAAGTTTTTCTCTAAAGTGTCAAGTTTTCGATATATGAATTTTTGAAATGTATGTTTTCGTCTAGTGTAATTTAACGCCTTGTTGCCGCTCCGCACTCTCCGCCTGCCGACCTCCAGTCCTCCACTCACAAAGCTAACCCCCACCCCTCCCGGCAACACCTCCGTCCGAGGCGCTCACGTCTCACCCGCTCTTCCCCCCTCCGCGCCGCCCTGTTGTCATTAGATCATTTTTACACTAAAATAATCAATTAGTTTGTATGAAAACTGTAACTTTTTATTTAAAGGGAATTCAGAAAAAAAGTTATTTGACTTTTTTGTTACTCTTGATCCCAATAATATGTAATTTCCTAAATTTAATGTACTCGCCGTTTTTACACCCTGTATATACGGGTCTTTAACGCAGCATCAATCACGCGGACAATGGCTACGGTATGCCCCCCCCCCCCCCCCCCCCTGATAAATGTTTTAAGTAACCGCGACATGTGGGGCCGAGCCACCCATAAGGTGTCTAACGACGCCCATAGACATTCGGTCGTACGCAGAGGGTGCGAATGCCACGCCAGCCTGACAGGTGCCTATTCACGCCTCTCTTAAAGGACCCGAAACTATATATGGGGGATAAGATCTGCAGAACCGATTGATACGCATCCGTGGTAAGTACAGCGTATAGGAATGCAATCCCCGTCCAGTGCGCGTTGTGCGGAGGTGGAAAGGGGATTTCTATATATTTAAGTATGTACTTTCTTTTATAACATTATAACGAGCATTATAATAAAATCTTAACACATCCAGAGAAAACTTCAGAAAATAGGGTACCTACTGCGGTGCGGAAAATACTGTTTTTTTTTCTTTTTATTATGTAATCCTGTGTGGGTGGCTGAGTCAAAGGGGAATGAGCATGCCAATATCAGCCAAGCCATATCACCTCCGAGAAATAGCCGTAGCGGAGACTTCCCTACTTAAAATGCTGTCCGCTTGCAAATTCATCGAACATAGGAAAATGTAATTGATTCAAACCACCGACCCTCACATATCCCCCCCGCCCCTTAACCACTAGGCTGGTAATGGTAACCCACCACTATACTGGTTACATGTACAGAGAGCGGTCCTTCCACCACCACCACGAAGCAGACCCCACGCTGAAAGGAATCTGGAAGAAGAGGTTGGTGTGGCGAGCACGCTGGGTGAAGACTTGGCAAGCAAGGAAGGTCTACGTCGCCGTGTGGAAGAAGATGTGGGGTCCGGTGGAGGTGAAGGAGTGGGTTCCGATCCCGAAACCACCACCTGGGTGGCTCAAGCCTGACCACGAACCCTTCCTCGTGAAGCAGCTACCGCATTAGACAGCTTTTGGCATTTTAAAATATTCATATCCCGCCTCCGACATGTTGAAAAGAGAGTTAAGAGTGCGTTGCTAAAAACAATGACTAAAATCGTGATTTAGTATTTTATTGTGAAGACAGTCACAAGAGTGTTAACAGTATAAAAGTGTAATACATTAGATGCCCTCCTTAGCGTTCGCAGTCGGGTAAAAATTAGATTATTTTTGTTAATTCGGGCTGCGAGACTGACTGCTGTTTTGCCCCTAAACAAAAGTGTAAAACCATACTTAGTAAGTTGTACTTATGTATATGCTAAGCGGAAAGTAGGAAGGGACACAAAAATATATTTACAAGAACTAGTCTGGTTGTCCAATGTACGTAATTGTGATTACTTATTTCACGATTGAACATTTAATTTTAATGATAATTTTTAATTTAATTTGTGATTTATTTATTTCTTATGATTAACTAAATAATTTTACCTAGGTATGTAAGTAAATTATAGTCTGTCGCATAAATAATTTATATAATATGTACATTATAATATGTTGGTGAATGGACATGCAAATAAATTTAGTCGAAAATAAAGCCTTACGAATTTTATCGAACCTGCCCTTTTTTATTATCTGTTACCTCTAAACAACTTCCGCGTCAAATATTATGGGAGGGATGTTAGGTAGATAGGAAAGATAGGTAGAATTTGGCCAACATAACTTGGTACGAATATGGCAACCCTGCTTTCGATAGTTTTAGATTATTTATGATAAGACTGACATCTAAAAGAACCGATTATAAACAATTCAATAATACCTACAGCTATAAAATCTCGAAGAAAATGAATCGAGAAATTTAGTTCTCTTCTAATAATTAATCAATATGAAACGTCATGCCTAAATTCAAAACTAATTTTGAAAATAAAGTTAATCAAATCAATTCTGAAGTGTCAAGTTTTTTACTATATGATCAGTGTGACCAGATTCGAACTTTTAAAAGTTGGATTGCCGTAATCGCATTCTCTCGTCTGTTAAAAGATCCCCGAAAGGAGAATGTGTCTAAACAATTATGTAGGATATTCTATCAATTTTCTCTTTTGCTTCCGCTTTACAATATTTGAAAAAGAAAGAGTTCTTCGTCTGAAATGTATCCATCTTTGCAAAATGGTGAGTCTGCAAAGCATCTCTAACTCTGGCACCTAGGTTTCTCTAGAGATTATTCTCTAGAGATATCTCTAGAGAATCTAGAATAATCTCTCTAGAATAATCTCTAGAGATTATTGATAAAACTTGTATTGTACATGTTAATATTTCCTCGGAAATTGCTCCCATTGAAATGATAGAAATAAAACGAATAGCTTTAAACTATGTAAGTATATTCATTGTTTTGTAAAAAAATAAACATACAATATTATTGTACTGGACGCATTGCTGAAATGTCAATTATGCACTTTGCCCGAAAATATTACCATATACATGCATACATATCACACACGCTGAATCCTGACAAACGGGGTAAGCAGAGTAATCGATGTTGTGCTACGATATATACGATATATTACGATATACTACATTTCAAATTAAGCCCAATAGGCCCAGTGTTTCTCTAGCTAGTCTAACAGTTCCTAATTTACATTTAAATCTAAGTATACCTACAGTAGTTACAGCCGAATTAAAATTTATGAAAAAATATCGAAAAATTACTTTTATAATCTTTCGTAAATTTAACAAAAAAACACATACATTATTTATTACCCTATCAATATTACATCATATTTAGCTTATATCTACCTAAATCATACGTATCTACATACAAATATTCTGTGTTGCCACATAATCTATAAACACGGCGTGATTGCTGGATTTCCGTGGTGCGATTACTCTGATTCAGCTAATCTTAAGATTATCTCAAGGAAATGTGTAACCACAGACAAACAGAGGACAGTCCTGCTACGCCCAATTGGGTCCTAATTAAATTTTTCAGACAAAAATGCAAGCGTAAATAAGTAAGTATATACATTACTCGTATCTACCTAAGTAAATAAGTAAGTATATACATTACTCGTATCTACCTAAGTAAATAAGTAAGTATATACATTACTCGTATCTACCTAAGTAAATAAGTAAGTATATACATTACTCGTATCTACCTAAGTACAAAATAAGTAAGTATATACATTACTCGTATCTACCTAAGTACAAAATACGTGTAATAATGTCATCGAACTATTTTTCATAGCCTAAATATGTGGCTTGATATGTGGATAGGTCATTCGGTGCCTAAGGCCACTTACTTTTATTTTTACCACTATTTTGGATGGAATTAAAATCTAAAGCAAATCATGTTCACCTTATCAAGTACACCTTATCAAATACGGAGTGAAAGAAGTGGTGCATTGCATACCATTGGTTAATGTAGTCACATAAGTTACACTAACACTGTTTCAGTTTCGGTAGCTCAGTGGTGCGATCAGTTGATTGCCATTCGCAATCTTAAGCAGACCTGGGGGCGGCCAGAACTTGAATGGATGACTGTTCGACCGTTATAAGTTGACTGTGGTAGGGTTTAACCCATCCGCATTATACCACCGCACTGAATGAAAGGTCGGTCGAAGCGGCCATGTAGTTCGTGTTTTCCGTCCAGTTCAGTGTAGCCGGCACGACCAAAAAGGAAGCGCATCACTGTATCCTAATTAAATTAGTCAGTCCCCTAATTTACCAAGGTGTTATGGGCTGAGATCACGGGTGTTGTAGCCTGTAGCTGATTTTTTTTTTATGGAAGCTGATGTAGCCGAACCGTGTTACTTACTCATCTCCCTTGCCGAGTGCGCAGCGTCCGTCGCTGCTTCAACGTGGGTGATGGTGAAAAAGAGATGGACACTGCGACTAAGGCACGGTGCGCGAGGGTAGGTAGAACCCTAACATGCCTCACATCCTACTCTAGCGGACGCTTCGGATCACACTACGCTACCGATAGTTTTACTTAAATGTTTCAAAGATGTGATCTTTTTTTGGTAGGTAGAATCTTGATTGCTGACCGATAGCTGCAGCAGAAATCCTACAATATTTCAAAATAAACGAAAGAATATGGACGCGCACACGGCACGATCACACATCCAACATTCACCCACACACACCCTCCCTCACACACACACACACACACATACCCTCCCTCATCCTCACACACACACGCTTGTCAAAATTGTATCTTATGTTATGTTTGGTTATATTAGTTAGCTATTGTTATTTTTTTTTTTTTGTATAATATGTTGATTGTCATTGTTTGTTTGTTTTTAGTCTCTTGGTTGGAAAGGGAAGCCCCTGAAAATCAGCTTCGCTGTCTCGGATAGTGAGTTGATTTGCCAAAAAACTAAACATCAAATAGTCTCATTTAGTCCACCCTGTACATCTTGACGAATAGAAAGTAATACCAAATAATGAACCTAAAATAATTAGCTATATTGTTATAGAGATGGAATCAGTCGATCTCGAGCTTTCTGAAGCTGCCCTGTATTGAAGTGACATCTTTGGCGGCCGGCTTCGCTCTCGACGACTTAATGCCTCTCGTGCTGATGATCTCCATGAAGTCGAGGCCGAGAACCTTCAAATACAAGAAATATGAAATATTTATTTATGCCTTGTAGGTAAGTAAGAATATACAAAACATTAAAAACAGAGATTGTTATCAATATTTTAAGATTAAAGATGTGCTGGAGACTGACTTTGCTGAATCTAGTGCACACTTCAATACATTCAGTGCTGTGTTAAGGCCCTATACTATACATTATGAATGATTGATTTTAACCAATCAGAAAGCGTTTGGGAAAGCACCCGGCCCGGCCATTGGTAGTTAACGAGCGAGGTAACATCAGGTCAGAACATGGATAGGTGGCTGTTCGACCGTTGGAGGCTGACCGTGGTTTGGATTCCACATAAAACTGTAGGTCCCTTCTCTTACCTTACAGGTGGTAGGTTCCTGTAACCTACCGCACTGAATGAAATTGTCGGCTATGTAAATAGTTAGTGTTTTCCGTCCAGTCCAGCGTGGCCGGCACAAACAAAGGGAATCACTGACATGGCACCTAGTTCACCAAGGTGTTGTGAATGTTGTATTGCAGGTGATGTAGCCAACCATATCAGCTAACATAAAAATTAAAATAGCTCTAGCGTGACTAAAGCAATTTTTTTTTATTTTTTATACTCTACGTCCAATACGTTTTTATGAGAAAACTCATAGGCTCTTACATTTCCCGGCAGCAAATACCTAATGCGTGTCGTGTGTCGTGCTTTAGAAAGAGACAATCCGGTTGTAGAGCTCCATTCCTGTCGCATAGAGACGTGCGAGTTCGTGCGACAGAGACGGAGCTAGAACTTGTAGACAACCGGGTGGTCTCTTTCTAAAGCTCGGCACGCATTATTTGCTGCCGGGAATTGTACATAATTTTTTAAATCGTGTTTTCAAAAAGCTACAGATATTATCTATCCTCTTTTTTTGATGTGGTGATATTTATGTATTTCTTTATTTAAAATATTGAATAAAATGTATTAGAATTAAATTACATAATGAAGAACCTATTAAAATATACTAACACTAATTATGTGTATTTCTAACCCCTTATATGAAGTTCTAGAACGGAATATGTCAGGCAGCTATGTCAGGTGAGTTATGTTGATCTCTGAACTGATCTGAACTTTTACCTTGTATGTATGCAGTCTAATGTCGAAGCCTATATCCAGAATGTATTTATTTATATTTAGGCACTTAGGTATAGACCTATGCACCAGCTTATAACAAGGAGGTAAGTAGGAATACGAGTATGTACTTTTTTTTTATAGAAAGCGCGACATTTGTACCCGACTCCGAGCCACCCATAGGTGTCCAACGACGCCCATGACATTCGGTTGTACGCGGGGGTTGCGAATGCCATGCCTGCCTGTCAGGTGCCTATTCACGCCTCTCTTAAAGGACCCGAAACGATACTTGGGGGAAAATATGTGGATTTAATGTTGGTCTGTTTACTTTTGATTTGTTTTAAACAAATTAAATGTTGTTGAATATTTTATAAATATTTAATTACCTTTGCTCGCTGGCCGGACAGCACCCCCTGCGTGTAGGCCTTCATATCTTCAACAGACGTGGCGCCGCCGTACACTGTGGGCAGGCAGCCAGCGTCCACTTTCTTGTGTAATGATTTCGTGGTGGAGTGGATCTGTAGGAACGCGATGAAGGTGTGAGCGGGCGCGGGAGTTAAGAATCTAGGGCTTGGTAATTTTTCCATATTTTATACAATATTAAGTATAACGTCGATGGATTTCCACGTGCTACGGTTTTTACACACCCACCACTAATGCCTTTTCCACAATCAGTGGTTTTTCCATAAATTTCAGAAGATAAGCGAACAATGGTCGTTTAGTTTCAGATATAAAATCACCTTCGATGGAAACGAAAATGTTTCATCATAAATTAAATGGAATCTATGTTTCTATTGAGCCTGAAACAAAGCCATAAAATTGTAGGTAGGTTTATGTTTGGGATTTTTTTTAAATTATTGTAATTAAGTAAGTATAGGTAGGTGTGCCTATGTTTGAAAATTTGTGTGCGTTCTAACGGAGCTGAAATGGTCACAATTTGCAATAAAAATTAATAAGAACCATCCCGATTACACCAGCTTTCTAATAAAAAAGCCGCATCCAAATCGGTCCATCCGTTTGGGAGCTACGATGCCACAGCAGGCAGACACACCCATACACACATACAACACACACGTTAAACTTATAATAACACCCCTCCGTTTGCGTCTGGGTTTAAAAAGAACGTTTTTAGGCACTAACGTGTAGTCTGTTGACCATCTTGGGTGAGACTTTGCTGCATGCGAAGTCCAGTACATACTTGATCGTGTTTGGTATGTTGATCAGGTGAACCTCCTTGTGTCGCATTGGTATCGATTGCTGCGGACATAGAGTTACAATTACTTTGTAGTTACGGTAGAGAAGTTTTATAGGCTCTCATTTTCATTGATAAAAAATGTATATTTCCTATTATGGGAGTCCCATTAGTCTGTCAGTCATGCTGGTGACAAAGCAAGTTAAAAATAAAATAAATAAGAATGGTCAAATGAATGAATCTTTATCCACAATATCATCCTGACCTGGTCAGAAAATACACAAAAATAATTAAATACCTCAAAAGCAAGAAATCGCGTCAAAATATATGAATAGCGAAATGCAGCTGACAGTTTGCTGCTATCATATCATAATATGATATAATGTTGATACCTCAAACAAAGTCCTTGCTTTGTGCTGATGATATAATACATAATCGTATACTTTTATGACATATGTCACGGTGCTGGCTGGCATATGGGCGGTTGATGAAAGGTTAATCTGTAGAAGGCTTTATCTCAATCGAGTGAACATACCGTAGATGAGGAGCATACCTCTCCCCACTTCATGAGCCTGGCGAAGTGTATGGGGTTCCATGCGGTGATGTGCGCCGCGGAGACTCCCGCGCCGTCCCCCACGTGCGTGAACCCCATCACTTGGTTCTCTTGCTCCTCCAGAAGACTCTCGTATATGAGGAGGTGGACTCGCGCCATGTCCCAACAGCTGTACTTGCACGCGTCGAATTTGCCTAAGCATGGCGCAAAACGGGCCCCGATGCGGTTAACTTGCCTTAGTTAAATACAAGAGTGTAGATTCATTCGTGTTCTTAAGAACTAGGCTGTCCTAGATCAGAACGAGTGTTCTTAAGAACTAGGCTGTCCTAGTTCAGAATGAGTGTTCTTAAGAACTAGGCTGTCCTAGATCAGAACCATCAAAGAAGTCAAATCAATGAGAAATGTCAAAGAAGTCGGGCATCCGCAAGAAAATTGACACCCGACTATTATACAGGCTGTTCGGCACATAACAAAAATTGTTTTTAGGTAAGTGGGGTCATTTGCAAGGTTTTGACCAATGATACCTTTTGTCAGATGTCACGTGGTATCGAGCTAAAATTTTTTTTCTTTATTTTTGAAAATTACAAACCCTTGTAACTTTTTTGTTTACGATTGTATCAGCACTAAATAAAATTTATTGGACTTTACGATGTATCTTTGTTCTAGACAAAATATAATTTCATTAAGTTGTAATCATGTAGGTACACACACTCTAAGAAATCGCCTCTCGTGCATTTACTTAAACACGCTGTTTCCTAAATAATCACAATTTTTACACTTAACAAGCAACTTTTGCTTTTGCCTTTTTTATTATGAGTTTAAAACATTTAACTTCCTTCATACTTATGTTTTCAGGAGGAACATTTATTTATGATCTCAACATAATATAAAGTTGCGGAATAAAGTTTCAATTCAGGCACAGAACTGAATCACCTTCGATGAACACAAAGCGAAAAACTACGAGTAAGTATTTGCGAAAAGCGGTGTCACTTGGTTAGTTCAGGTTAGGTATTAGTTAAGTATGTTAGTTAGTTATACAAAGGTAAGAGAAATATACCTCTTAGGTTTAATAGTATATCCGCACAGATATCCGATTATTAGAACAAGATATAGATAATATATGTTGTGCCCAATAGTACACAAAATAAGCGTTTGCTATACCTATAACAACAAACAACCTATGTAACAAACATTAATACACATTAATATCTACATAAATCAACTCAACAATTCGCTTCAACTATTTTAATCGCAGAGCCATTGAACAACCTGTGCTAGATACAAGTGCGTGTACTGTGTAGGTAGGTAGCCTGTATATTTCGTGAAATGATATAATTTAGAACGGAGAGGAGATATTTACATATGCTATCTGTAAACACTATATTCACACGATATATAATTGAAACTAGTACCTAGTAATAAACATTTTACAGTTTGACGAAATATTAAATTACATAAGTTCTAAAATCTGATAAGTAACTTACCCATGTCATAGATTATTACTTTGCGTCCCTGAGAATCGCGAACTGGGGAGATCACAATATACCTGAAATAGAAGAGTAATATCCTATACAAAAATACACTTTGAAACATTGTCTTTAATCAGGTTGCTGTCTTATGCCGCAGCGAAGGCAGAAAAAGCGAAATTAGATAAATAAATTATGGAATAATGATTACAATTAAAAGTTTAAGATTAATACCTATTCTAAAAATTTTAATGAGAGTGCCTATGTCTTTCTTCTCTCTTCTAAGTTCTTGGAGAGTTGGAGAGTGTATACGCAAGCAATAGTCCACAGTTGTGGGTATGTATATAGCATGATATGATACACATAAGATAGTAAAAGTCAAGAAGGCAACGATATAATTTATTTTTATTTATTTATTTACAATACATTATTAGTAAATGAATTTCGCCATATGGAGAGCCGAAGAAACACTCACCCGCTGGCGATAATTTCCTTCAGGTTAGCATCTTCGCAGTCCAAGGCGAGCGAAATGTCCGGATAGTACTTGCGCAGATTGAGGTACTTCAGAAGAGTCTGCTGCGCCATGGGGAGGCTGTACTTCTTCTGACGAAGGAATCGAAGGAGGAAAGTGTCATCTGCAAGCAGATATACACACGTAACCCGAAAACTGCAGTTTATTAAATTGTGCAGTTCAAAGACCTCAAACTGTCAGGTACGTATCCAGAAATCGAAGCGAAATAAAGTGTCTAAAAGAAAGCTCAACACTGCGGCGTCGCGGCGGAGGCAGTTCAGTTCAGTTCATAATGGTTTCTTATTAAGATGTGGTTTAGGAGGCTACAGACTCATACATACACATTCCATCTAACTCCCTAACCAAATCTTTAAAACGTGTATTTGGTAAGTCGGTACGCCAGCTATCTCTATGAAAATTTTCCGATCTAGAGGAGACTGGATTATGTGCTTAAGCATAAAGACCACCAACAAACAAAACTTAGCAGTAGCGACTCACCAAGCCTGACATTCTTAACATCAGCATTCTGGGTGAGCCATGTCCTCAAATGCTGCAGAGCCTGTTCCCTGGTGGCAATTGTCTCGCGAAGTTCCCGCGCGGCGACACTGGCCACGGCCGAAAGCAGAGGCGTTGGCAGAGGGACCTTGGAGCAATTATCTTCGCACTTGTCGGAGCTCCACGCCTGGTTAACTGTCATCAGGATGCGTGTCGTCGTCATCCTGGAGCGGGTCTGCGGATGAGGAACAAAACCTATTGTACATACAAATATTGATTGCTAATATAAATAATACATAAAACATAAGCGTGGCCATTCAGCGAGGGAACGCTGCTTCAGTCACAATGGAAGAGCTTTTTATTTAAATTTAGTTATTAGTTTGATTATATATTGTTGTTTTTTTTATGTTTTTAATAATATTATTGTAATTATGTTTTAATAAACACATGTTATATATCTGTAAGTATACAATACATATCTTATTTATTAGCATATTATATTCTGTATTAGTGCTGCACTCTCGCTATAAACGCGAGAACCGCTAGCTAAGTCGCGAGGCAAACGGCCTGGATTTGAATGCGGACTTCTGGCCGAATATTAGTTGTAATTTCGCTAAGATTGCGGCTAATGTCAGAGGTCTATAGGTTCAAATATAAAGCAATCACAAAGTGCACATTAGACTATGATATTACTATGGCACACTTAAAAAGAGAATGTACGTACACCTCTTGCTTGTGTAACCTACTACCTGGTTATTTAAAGAAAGGGATTGAAAATTGCGGAGGATTCCTAAAAATAGGAAGAGAGAGGCAAATTTTGCCTAATAAGGCAAACATAAGTTTAAGGGCTCGTACCCATACTACGTGACCGATTTTAGGCCACTTTTTGCCCCCCCCCCCCTCTCCCCCTCCTTGTGGCCTACCGTGGTATGTGCTGACCCCCCCCCCCCCCCCCCCCCCATTTTCACGTAGTAAATTTCTTTAATAAGAATCGCTATTTTTGGCCTATTTCATCAATCCGCTCTGGCTGCCACGCGCGGCTAGGCGGATTGGAGTGTGGGTGCCGCCGTGCCGAGGTACCGAGCTGCTCGCTGAACTCGCGCGCGTACGGTGGCGCGAAAGCTTCAACACTCACATTACGTACGACGAATATATTTAAATTGACCGCGTGAATAATACGTGACTGACTAACCCCCCCCCCCCCCCCCCCCCCCCCCCCCTAAGAATGGATGATTTCCGAAATTTTTCCTACAGCTGGAGTGGATTACTGCTTTCCGACTTGGCATAAACACTGTGGAGTGTGTGGTGAAGTTATCTTGTTACCACACCTTGAAATCAAATACTGAAACATGCTTGCCGCCCGCGCAGCTCGCCGCCAGAGTCCATCGTTCTCGTCTCTAGTCAGTATGGTCACAGCTTCGATCACGGAAAATGTTCGAACGAAAGAGGATATTAACCGCTACGCTTTGTACCTACCATGTGCTACCATAGATACCCAGCCAAGCAGCAAGACCAACTAGGTCAGTTGAGATGTTTGAAAAATTCCGGTCTCTAAATATTCCTAACAAAATGGTAGCAATAAAAAATTACGTGAAAGACGCCTTGTACATAATTAGGTAGTTTTGTATTGAGAAATAAAACGCGTCGTACCCGCCATATATAATTGCATAATATGAACTACTTTAAGACAATAATTTTGCATAACTCATCACAATAAATAGGTAATTATTTGATGCTAAACTTACCAAGGTACATACAAACTAGCAAAGGTTCAAAGTGCTATTGGAATAAGAATAATTAATATTCATAGTCGACATAATGGTTGAGTAAATATTGACGAAGGTGCTATTTAGAGGATATTGTGCCGGGTTTGTTGATTTGTGCGGCGAGGTCGGGCGGCAGGCCGGCGGCGACGACGCCGACCGTCTCCGCGACGGCGGCGCTCCAGGTGGCCGGCGGGCCGAACGCGTTCTCGTGCACGGCCAGCGCCGCCAGGCCTCGCAGCACCTCGCTGCTGCAGCCCGACAGCTCGGCGAGGGCGGAGGCCGCCTCGCGGTACGCCGCCGGGTGGATCCTCTCCACCTCGCTCCTGTTGAAGGCGCAGAGGATCTGCCGCAACGCGACCAGGTCGTAGTAGGTGAAGTCCTCGGGCTCCTTGCCGCCCCAGTCGTCGCGCACGCGCTCCGCGATCGCAGCCAGCTGCTGCGGGGAGAGGTTGTAGTTGAAGCCGAAGTTCTGGACGACGTCGACACTGCTCAGTGAGATGTTGAGGTAGTGGTCGGGCTCGAGCGCGGGCGTCACCCAGTGGAGGAGGGCGAGCTTGTCGTCGGGCACGTTAGCCACGCCCTCGTAGAACTTCACAACGCTCTGCCATATGAACTGCGCCTCGGCGAGCGGCAGCGCTTCCTTGCCGAGGTGTGCCACGCACTCCACGATCTCCTTCGGCGGCGCCGTCCTCAGCTCCGCCACGCTCCATTTCTTGTTCTCGGGAGCTTCCAAGATCTCGTTACAAGTGAGACAGTGACCGAAGCCTAAGAACAGCAGACAGAGGAGAGGCGACGCCGTCAGCGACATCCTGAGAACTGTGCAGCAGATAATAAACTGGTGACTCTTTTCATAGACTTCCCTCCCACGCAGCCCTTATTTATACTGTTTGGAAAATTTAACGGGAGCCCGGTAAATTTTTAATGTTTAGGTCTCGTTTTCAACAGCTTAGCCCTTGTCGTGTGCAATGTAATATCTGCGCGTAGATAACAGAATTTACTTAGACACGTATATCAAACAAAATACCGCCAAGTTGGAGCACCTAGTGGTCCAGCGATGTTAGTAATACTTTACCTAGCTGTAAGCGAATTAAGTTCTATACGCGATAAGGTAGTGTACCACTTTATTTCTCTAATTACTAAGCCTCCGAAGTCTGTTTGTCCGAGGTCTATATCTTTTGTACAGTAATAGCTAATCGGTTGAATTTTTCAAAAAAATATGTGCTATTTACCTAGTCTGTGGTGCTATTATGGTGGATATAACAAATAATAAAAAAAGAAACCGTAAAAAATTAACGGTCCCCATACAAGAATCATGATATGGAAATCTCGATGCGCGAGTTCTCCTCGCACTTGGCTGGTTTTTGTGTAGCCGGGCGCAGCTAAGTTGGGCCGCGTCTAGTTTGTGCTGCGCGCGGCGGGGCGGGGGCGGGCATGTGCGGGCTTCTGTCCGAGTAGTGTTTAGATATTGATGTTTTAATTAATTACAGATTCATGGAGAAGTTTACTCCTTGTTGTCTAGGGTTGGAACACGCGAGGTCGCGTGCTCAGTAAAGGCCTGATAATATGACGTCAAAATGTATCGATATACGTACTTCATACGTAAATACTTCTTTTCATCCCCTTAGGGGTTTAATTTCTAAATTTTATTTTGAAATGACGCCTCCATTATTAGAATATTCTCACCAAATATAGATCCTGCGGTTTAGTCTTGCCGCAGTCAGTCAGGATTTGTACTGTCTGACTGACTTTCACAAATTAAGTCTATACCTGGGCAACCGAGCTTCGCTTGGCGTTTACACCTATCAATCTAGTATAGATACACTTGAAAAATCAGTATTACATAAATACATAATTTAATTTAATACAAAATTTCATTCAAATCGTTGGAGCCGTTTCCGAGAAATCAAGTTTAGCTCACTTAAAGCACAGCATATATATGGCTAAAGCAGTATGGAAACTAGGCCTATTTGTTAAAATAAGTACCTACGCTCCATTGGAGCGTTAGGGATGTCAATCAAATTTTTTTGTAAAATTGTAAAATTATTATTCATTAAAACATTTATTTAGGTTATGTAATGTAATGATCAAATAATCAATATAATCAATCATCAATAATAAGTTCAAAACGTGGTTGCTATAAATATGAATTGATATAACTTTTCTCGACTTTTGTCAACTTTTATTAACTTTTGTAAATTGCTTACAACTTTTGTCAGCTCTTGTCAACCATTGTAAATGTTTGTCAACTTTTCTCATCTTTTGCCAATTTCAGTCATCTTTTATCGACTGTTGTCAAGTCTTTTCAATGTTTGTCAACCTTGGTAAACTTTCGTCAGCTTTCGTCAACATTTGTCAACTTTTGTCAACTTTCATCGACTGTTGTCAACTCTTGTCAATGTTTGTCAACCTTGGTCAACTTTTGTCAACTTTCGTCAACATTTGTCATCTTTTGTCAACTTTTATCGACTGTTGTCAACTCTTGTCAATCTTTGTCAACCTTGGTCAACTTTTGTCAACTTTCGTCAACATTTGTCGACTTTTGTCATCTTTTGTCAACGTTTGTCAACTTTTGTCTATTTTTCCCGATTTTTGTGAAATTATAGCCACTTTCGTCATCTTTTATCAACTTTTCTCATCTTTTATCAACTTTTCTCATCTTTTGCCAACTTCTGTCAGCTTTTGTCAACTTTTATCGACTGTTGTCAACTCTTGTCAAGTTTTGTAAACTTTTGAGAACTTTTATCAACTCTCGGTAACTTATGTCAACTCTTGTCAACTTTTGTCAACATTTGTCAACTTTTGTCAACTTTCGTCAACTTTTGTCAACTTTTGTCAACTTTCGTCAACGTTTGTCTACTTTTATGGCTTTTGTCGACTTTTGTTAACTTATAGCCACTTTCGTCATATTTTGTCAATTTTTGCCAACTTCTATCAGCTTTTGTAAATTTTAACGACTGTTGTCAACTTTCGGAAATTTTTGTCAACTTTTGCCAACTTCTGTCACTTTTATGAACTTAGGCCAGCTTTCGTCAACTTTTGTCAACTTTCGTTATCTTTTGTGAACTTTTACTGACTTCTGTCAACTTTTACCACTATTGTCAACTTTTGCCAAGTTCTGTCACTTTTATGAACTTTTGTCAGCTTTCGTGAACTTTTGTCAACTCTTGTCAACGTTTGTCAACTTTCGTCAACTATTGTTAATTAATGTCACCAAGTATTGTCAACTTTTTTCATATTTTGTAAACGTTTGTCAACTTATGTCAGCTGTTTGTCAACTTTCGTCAACTTTTCCCATCTTTTGTCCAGTTTGTCAACTTTCGTTAACTCTTGTCAACTTTAGTCAACTTATGTAAACTCTTGTCTTTGTCAACTCCTTGTTAACGAAAGCTGACAAAAGTTCATAAAAGTGACAAAAGTTGACAACAGTGGTTAAAATATGATAAAAGCTGACAAAAGCTGAGAGAAGTTTGCAAAAGTTGACAAAAGATGACGAAAGTGGCTATAAGTTCACAAAAGTCGAGAAAAGTATACAAAAGTTGACAAACGTTGACAAAAGATGACAAAATGTTGACGAAAGTTGACTAAGGTTGACAAACAACCACAACAGTTGACAACAGTCAATAAAAGTTGACAAATATTGACGAAAGTTGACAAAAGTTGACCAAGGTTAGGTTGACACGTGGACACGAGTTGACAACAGTCGATAAAAGTTGACACAGGTCGATAAAAGTTGACAAAAGATGAAAAAAGTTGAAAAATATTGACGAAAGTTGACAAAAGTTGACCAAGGTTGACAAACATTGACAAGGGTTGACAACAGTCGATAAAAGTTGACAAAAGGTAACAGAAGTGGGCAAAGATAAGAAAAGTTGACAAACGTTGACAAGAGTTGACATAAGTTACCGAGAGTTGACAAAAGTTCTCAAAAGTTTACAAACTTGACAAGAGTTGACAACAGTTGATAAAAGTTGACAAAAGGTGACAGAGGTTGGCAAAAGATGAGAAAAGTTGACAAAAGTTGACAAGAGTTGACATAAGTTACCGACAGTTGACAAAAGTTCTCAAAAGTTTACAAACTTGACAAGAGTTGACAACAGTCGATACAAGTTGACAAAAGGTGACAGAAGTTGGCAAAAGATAAGAAAAGTTGACAAAAGTTGACAAGAGTTGACATAAGTTACCGAGAGTTGGCAAAAGTTCTCAAAAGTTTACAAAACTTGACAAGAGTTGACAACAGTCGATAAAAGTTGACCAAAGGTGACAGAAGTTGGCAAAAGATGAGAAAAGTTGACAAGAGTTGACATAAGTTACCGAGAGTTGACAAAAGTTCTCAAAAGTTTACAAAACTTGACAAGAGTTGACAACAGTCGATAAAAGTTGACAAAAGGTAACAGAAGTTGGCAAAAGATGAGAAAAGTTGACAAAAGTTGACAAGAGTTGACATAAGTTACCGAGAGTTGACAAAAGTTCTCAAAAGTTTACAAAACTTGACAAGAGTTGACAACAGTCGATAAAAGTTGACAAAAGGTGACAGAAGTTGGCAAAAGATGAGAAAAGTTGACAAGAGTTGACAACAGTCGATAAAAGTTGACAAAATGTGACAGAAGTTGGCAAAAGTTGACAAATGTTGTCAACATTTGTCAAAAGTTAATATAAAGTGACAACAGTCGAAAAACGTTTGTAAACATTTTTTTGCATTCTAAAAGATCGTGGACTGTCCGTGGCGCATGCAACAAAAACAAACACGACCACTCGGAGGACGCGGCACCCGCGACTGATTGTTTGCGACATTCGCTTCGGGGCCTTGTTGAGGTGTGCGTGTGTGTGAGTGCGTCGTTTCGATCGTTTTGTACGTAGTTTCCATACTGCTTTAGCCATATATATGCTGTGCTTAAAGGTAATAAGGATATAGATTTAATTTCTGCCGCTCTGCAAATCAGTCGTGATAAAACATTTACTATAATGTCATGCGAACAGCTCTAGCTGAATATTTTGTAATTACACAGGTGTCCGCTCGTTGATGGTGTTAGATTTGCGATTATGTACATAATACTCGATATGCCTATTTAATTAGGTACATAATACTAGCATAGTAGAGTTATGTTGAGTAAATAAAGGTAGGTAGTGTGTAGGTACGACGCACGCACAATATAAGTATTAGCTATGTATGCCTATGCCTCATATTTGTTGAAGGGTAAATAATCATTATCATACACCTATAATGATTATTTACCCTGATAATTCCGTGAATCCAAAATCTTGTTAAACTAGTAACGTAATTTATTTATAAAAAACATTAATTAAAGGCGACTAAGGGATATGACTCCCTTCTTATATCACTAGGTGGTAGGGTTCCACCAGCCCGGGTTGGTACCACCGCACTGAATGAAAGGTCGGTCGAAACGGCTATGTAAATAGTTTGTGTTTTCCGTCCAGTTCAGTGTAGCCGGCACGACCGAAGGGAAGCACTGACGTGGCACCAAGTTCACCCGGTGTTATGGGCTGACATCACGGATGTTGTAGGTGATGTAGCCAACCGTGTCAGTTTCTATAAAAAAAAAAAATTTTAAAAGGAAAAAACAACAGATTAAAATCAAAGTAAAACTAAATTAAAATAAATAACTCCTCCATCGAGAAGGTTAAAGCGGTCCCAAGAACCGAAGCAGCGTATTGAATTATGATTTCTATTTACGTGTACCTAACTTTATTTTAAGAAATAATGACTGTTCGTCACACATTTGGAAATATTAATTTTTTAGTTGGTACAAATATTTTTTTATATTAACAACTCTTTATTATTTATTCATCCATCATCCATACACTGCACTCGGTTTCGTCATATTCAACATTTAGCATTTTGTTAGTTACTAAATTACTCCTTAATAAATACCTGTAATATTTATTAGTAGGACCTTTTGTTTTACAATTTAATATGAATTAAATTAAAATTATTAAATAAACGATAACTACCTATCAAATAAAATTTACCTACAAATATAACTAATTAAATTAAACTATTTAATTAGTTACTAACTAGTTAGAGCCCGCGGCTCCGCTCGTATGGTTTACTTTTTTGGCAATGCTGCGTTCACTTCACTGCCGTCCGACCCTACTGCTCAGCGAGAAGTGGGGAAGCCTATGTCTAACAGTGGTATAATAAAAGGGCTAGATTATGATTTAAATTACCTGCGACAAATAGTAGATACCTACGTTTACACCACATTTTCTCAAATTTTGATAAATTTTTATAAAGGCAATAACATTAAGTAGGTATATATGTACCAACAAATTATACAAGGACATCAATTAAGTGGGCCGAGTAGAGGAGGTCAATAATGTAATATGGAAGCGCACGAGGGCCCAGAATGCGATGGCGGAGGTGCGGCCGATCTACCACAAACATCGTGGGATGATCCCACGATGTTTGTGGTAGATCGGCCGCACCTCAGATCCCACTGGGATCTGACCCCACCACGGCGCTCATCATTCTTCGGTAGAAAATAAGCCAGCGCCGTCTTCTAGCCCCGCCCATCTGTTAATTTTTCTTCGTGTGCCCCTAATTCTTGTTGAAACTGCCCTTATGTATGATCTGGGTCTTTGTTTTCATCCATCCCACGATGTGTGAGTAAGGCAGTGTACAGTTTAATACATTACCACAAAATATTATTATTCGCCTGTATATACTCCTCCCATATCCCAAAGTTTGGTTAGAATATAACGCCTCAGAGCAGTAAGCTTGGCTATTGTACATAATTTGTATAAATTAATGTTCAATAGCAAATACATATATATTTGTCTAAACCGCATCTAGGTAGTCATTCATAAAATGATTTGTAAGTAATCACAGAACTGCGGTCGGCGGCCGCCGCGCCACCCCTATCTAGCCCGCCCGGCGCGCGCGCCCGCTAGACAGGGCGGCGCGTCTTCCATAGCTATTTATTACTTACTATATTTTTAATCTTTTAATTGAAAAAGTAGCTAGTTATTATATTGCAACTCTTCAGCAAATTAAATTGACCTTCCTAGTGTGGTAGCGTGGTAGTACTGAATACACAAAAAGTCGTCGGGTTAAATGCGGACATCCTGCGGATCCGGATATCCAAGACTGCCTCGAAGTTTCGTAACTTTACAACATTAATTCGATGAATTTAGTCATGTGTTAATTAAAATCGGTCAAGTGCTCTGTATTCCTTCCGCTTCTCGATTTCTTCTTTGCGCCCATTTCATTTCACACATAAAAGACCTATCCTAATAAATAAAGCGAAGTTATTACAGGTACTGGTTTGTTGCCGGTCTGAATATCCTTATAACTCGAGAACCACTTCATCGATTTACATACGGTTTTCACTGTTACATTCTGTCACTCCTCAAGATGGTTTTAGATTAGAAATAATAACGTTACATCATCGGCAGCCTGAGCTGGGAGCAAAAAGTCACGAGAAGTGAAGTCCCGGGCAAAAGCTACTTATAAGGAATATAGGTATTATTATTATTCCGTAGCGAACAAAAAAAAAAACGATGACGAACCATACTGAATATGCATATGTCTCAATGAAATATTGTTATTGTTGTGTGTTCTTTATGGCTAAATAAATATCTGAATCTGAATCTGAATCTGTATAATATAAAGGCAATAGTATAATTTCATGTTTTGTAATGCTTTCTTTTTTGTGTGTGTGTAATGAAATGAATGACATAATGACAATAAATAATATTTTTCTTCTTTTTTCTTTTAATAGTTTCTAATTTGCTATTAAACCGACTTGAACTCTAGCGGAGACGCTGGCACAGCCAGTACTACATAAATACTTTAATATCTACACATCTATACGTATACATACAGGCTTTCATACAGGTGTCCCAGTTCGACCGGATAACTTGCCACCACGGTATTAAAAAGCTCTTTCTTTAGAATTTCTAGATAATTGGCATTAAAAGGTCAGTTTCTGATATTTGACATAGTTTTGTTGACCCTTTCATAACGCATAAAACCTAGATTATATCGAAAAATACGAGTACTAGGAAAACATTCTTTCTTTATATTATAGCCTAGCGCAGTGATTCTCAAACTTTTTTGGTGACGGAACCCTTTTGGATAGCGAAATATTTGACGGAGCCCTAAAATAAACAAAAAATAGTTTTTGGGCTGACATCACGGATGTTGTAGGTGATGTAGCCAACCGTGTCAGTTTCCATAAAAAAAAAATTGTGCATTCTTTATTAATAATCATAATTATTACAATGTAACAACTTTCTTTTCTATCATTTTATTTGATTTACGTTTTTGTTTATAGACGTCCAGAGATACAATGTAACAGTTACTTACTTACATAATATTATAATAAAAGAGAAAAACAATAGAAGAAGTGAAAAAGAGAAGAAGCGACGTCTGCGCAGCCGAGCTGAATCAAGCCAGAGAGGAGACGTGTATTTTTGATTTTTTTTTCTTGTATTCTCGCGGAGCCCCCACAGAGGCTCCGCGGAGCCCTAGGGCTTCGCGGAGCACACTTTGAGTAGGGCTGCGTGTACATTTCGCTACTACTACTCTCTCTTCTCCTTTTGTAATTTCTTATTATTATTTTTATTTCTTCTTCCTTTTATACTTGCACTATATTTTTGAGTGTAATTAGTGCCTAATGATCCTGGAGGCAAAGTTGAATATTTTTGCATCTTTCTGTATTTTCTTGTTTGTTTGTGTCTTGTTTGTTTTGGCCAAATAAATAAAATAAAAAAGTAATAAAAAATTAATGCTAATAATGCTACTGAGATTTTTTTTGAAGCTTATTAAATGAGGAATCCTGTTGTGGTTAGGCCGGTCCAACTGGGACAGCCTGTATAATAGACTATGATAAGAGAGATAGAGAGAGAGGATAAACTACCTTTACTAACTACTTTACCTTTACTTTACGTACCTTGTGGGGCCGCCGCGGCCGGTAAGAATAGCCCCACTGCATCTCTCCCCGTGTATGTCGTAAAAGGCGACTAAGGGATAGTAGTAGTAGTAGTAGTAGGGTTTAACCCGCCCGGGTTGGTACCACCGCACTGAATGAAAGGTCGGTCGAAACGGCTATGTAAATAGTTTTCCGTCCAGTTCAGTGTAGCCGGCACGAACAAAGGGAAGCACTGAAGTGGCACCAAGTTCACCCGGTGTTATTATTAACCGTGTCAGTTTCCATAAAAAAAAATACAGAAATGCCACTGGATCCACATCGACAGCAGCATTGGAGAATGAAAATATTCATTTATTTATTTATTTATTTATATAATTATGTAATATGTAAGGATGTATATTGGTTGTATGTATTTTTGTACAATTTGTCTATATAAATTGTGCATTTATATGTCATACGACTGTTCCCTCTTTAGTACTGTATTGTCCGCTCCTACGTGTTTTTCTAATCCCAAAGGTTAGTTCGTAAAGAATCCTGCAAGGCATTAAACTCGTCTTTTGTGACCCTTTTATATAATGTTGTACATTAACGTATACTTTAATTTTCATTAGATTTTCAATTTCATATTTGGTAGGTACGCAAGGTCCGGTGAAACTAAATTTTTTTAAATGTCATGTCACTTAGAAGTTCAGAACACCGAATTATTATTTCAGCTCAAAAAGTAAATGTTTGAAACTTCGAAATTAATTTTTTTGGCGCTTAGATTGTTTAACCTTCCTCCGTCGGCTCTGCCCTTTTAGAGCGAATCGTACTTAGGTTGTGCTAAATACTTACAAGTTTGTGCACTTGCCTCCCCCCCCCCCCCCCCCCCCCCCCCTCCTCCACCTCCTCCTCCTCCTCCTGACCGAGATGTATATTCCTAGCTTAGGTATGTGATAGGTGGTCGTGTATATCAAACAGGCGGGTAGCCTTGCCAGCTGGCGGCCGCTGCCGCGCCGCGCGCGCACCGCCACAGAATAGAAAAAGAGTACTGCACCGCGTCGATCTCAGGCACGAATTGAGCGGCCTGGAATTGGAAACCAGACACGCGTCTATGAGATTTTCCGATTGAAATGTGCAAATCAGTGGAATTCGCTTCCTTCGCAGTCAGGACACCGACATCGATTCTCCTAAGTTTTACAAAGCTAAAATTTTGATTTTCATATGGTTAGTATAGATAAGACATAGATTACAGGAAAACTACAGGTATTTTCGACAATGTAATATTTTCGGGGACAGAACATATTTTTGTTTTAGTACGGAACTATAATTTATGTTATAAAGAAACTGCCACGGTTATCCAATAGTTTAAGACACTTGCATATAACACCACTCGCAACCAAAGTGCCTTATCTACGGAGCCCTAAAAACGAATATGCCGTCCTGCATTAAACAAGTACCTACACAAGAGTGCTGGGTTCATAACATTTGGTCGCAAAAAAATTCGGCTTGAGTTAGCACGTTAACCCAGAGACCTCAATAGAGCGGCGCGCGGCGAGCCTCTCGTAACCGTAACACTTAACGACTACCACGCGCGCTATTATATAACAGTCTGTGATTATTGAGGTATTATTTTACTCACCTACTAGAGAGTGCGTCTGAACATGGTTTCATGTTCCAATTTGTTTCGCCTCAAGCAAGAGTTGAACCGAATTTAGTACAAGCTGCGGCTGTCGCCGTCGCACCGGTCGTTCCATTTCGTCCGTGTGCCTCTCTCTCTCTCTCTCTCTCTCTCTCTCTCTCTCTCTCTCTCTCTCTCTCTCTCTCTCTCTCTCTCTCTCTCTCTCTCTCCCCCCCCCCCCCTCTCTCTCTCTCTCTCTCTCTCTCTCTCTCTCTCTCTCTCTCTCTCTCTCTCTCTCTCTCTCTCACACACACACAAAAGTCACGCAAACATACACAACCCGCTTGCGCCATGCATGCTATCAGCGATCGATCGAGCAACCGACGAATAGTGAAGTCACGATTTCCCTCGCACCTAGCCTATTCCCACTTGCCTCCCCTGCCAGCCACCAACCTATCTCCTTTTCTTCCCACTTATCGTCTCTCTCACATACACGAGGCAATCGACGGAGCAATATCCTCGATTTAATAAGTACTGGTCAACTCACGATATCGTACGAAGTTGCCTGTTCCAGCTCGGAAATTAGATTTTTATTACGTTTTGAAATATAGTGAAAATATATTTTTTTCATTTATCATTATCGATCATTGATCGTAGATTAATACGCATAATTTTATTAAGAATTCAATAATTAAATGTGAGTCCGCACTAGCGGCAGAGACGCGACGGGGCTGCGGCGCGCCGGCGTGGCGCGTGTGTGGAGCAAACGTTTGTTCTTATGAAGTGCTTGCCGCCCGGTGGCGGCGGCAGCGCCGCGGCGGCGGGGCTTATAAAGCGTAGCGGCGCGGCTGCCGCGCCGCGCCGCCGCTACGCTACGCTACAGTGCAGTCCCGCGAGAGTGCGGTCCCGTTATTAAAAGGTTCTGGGAAAAGGGGAGCAAGGTCATTGGGATCATTATATAGCTGGGCTTCCTAGTCGCGATATTTCAGCCTACATGGTTATCTTTTATGTAAACATTGTCTTTACCTAATAACAGACACACACAAACATCTAGGAACACAATTTTTCACGTCGTAATATGAAGCGCGGCCTCTAGTATGACGTGACTCGCTTCGCTGGCTGTGGCCGTTTTATTTCGTGAACTTGGCATCTAGCTTCGCATGAACACGTTGAACCAGTATTATCTCTAACTAGTCTCTCTAAATTTTTCATGTATATTTTAATAAAATAAATGTTTTTCATTACCGAGCGTAACCTGACACGGAAGACACATCGCATCGTGCCTCATGATCAGACGGATGAAGGCAAATTCTAACCACTATCATCAGTACTTTGCTTAAAGTAGGCAGCGTCTGTATAGGGCGATATGTTTTGATATGTGAAGTATTGTTAATTTCTATTGCTCTTCTGTATGTTATCTTCTGTCTTCTGTATCTCTGTTTGTGTTTTTGTGTGCAATAAAGCGTTTCTATCCTATTCTATTCTAAAAACTAAAATAATAATATTAAAAACATACTTCGACGTATATCGTTTACCTACCTGAACGCAGCTCGGCCTTCGGCCTCGCACTTAGTGATATCATTATTCGATTAGGGTACATAATATATCCTTTACCTAAACGCAGTTCGGCCTCCGGCATCGTTTTTTTAAATGGAAACTGAGGCGACAGTGCATAAAAGCTATACAGAAGCGATCGTTTATTATCATTTATCATATTTGCGTTTAAATCCGATTTGCTATTAAACTGCGAGCGGTTACTGCGAGCGGGGCCGCGACCACAACTAGTTATTTCCATATATTCATAAAATCTTTAGAAAAATCCACGTATCTCGTGCTGCGTGATGTCGTGGCGTACCTACTTACTTAGAGAAATAGATATGAGTTTCTTTTGGCTTCTTTCGGTTGTAAATGTTTGCCCAAACTTGCACAACCTAGGTCAAATTCGCAGATATTCATATAAAAAGCAGGTCGATTCGAATATTTTTACGTATGCATTAGCGGTCACATTAATATGTATGTTGCGCCTACGCTACGGGTGGAATCAATACAGCGGTCATGCAATTTATGAGCGACCCTGAATTGCACCGTGAACTTGAACAGTTACGACCCGCTTTCTATTACGTAAGTGTAGTTTCATGAAGAGATGTAGGTATGTGCGTCGGAGTAAAGCACTGATTGCCTACCGCTGAAGGCGGGAGGATCGTCAGTAGATTGGAGGAGCGTAAATATTCAGCACTAGGAGTGGACCCAAAAATGCAGGCTGAATTGACGAAGTAAATGCAATATGTGACAACAGCACTTCTACTTTTACCCGACTTCGACCCGACTATGAAAAGCAAAGGTAATAACAAATAAAATTGATAGAAAATGCTTTATAGGCCAGGAAACGAATGATTCTAGCCGGAAAGCTCGAAAGCAGAAAGTTTGACTTCGGAACCTTGTTCTGACTAGTTAGGAGGTAAACATACTAAAAGTCCCCACCACTGGGGGGTGCGCCCTAGGGGGGGGGGGGGGGGGGGGGGGGAGCACAAAGAAGGTCCCATTTTTCGGGTTTTCGCATATATCTCGAAAACGGTGCATCATAGGAAAAACTGTTCAATTACGGAATAAGAGGTGATAAAATTCTCTACAACTTTGATACATCCACTTTTTGCCAATTCTCAATCGTTGTCGAGATATATGGTCCGAAAATAGGCAGATTATATTTGCAAATAAAAGCAATGTATGACAAAAACAGATTTTTGCTTTTATTTGCAAATAAAATCGGCCTATTTTCGGACCTTATATCTCGACAACCATTGAGAATTGGTAAAAAATGTATATTTATAAGTTGTAGAGAATTTTATCACCTCTTATTCCGTAATTGAACAGTTTTTCCTATGATGCACCGTTTTCGAGATATATGCGAAAACCCGAAAAAAGGGACCTTCTTTGTGCTCCCCCCCTAGGGCGCACCCCCCAGTGGTGGGGACTTTTAGTATGTTTACCTCCTAACTAGTCAGAACAAAGTTCCGAAGTCAAACTTTCTGCTTTCGAGCTTTCCGGCTAGACCCCTTATTTGAGCACTCATTTACTACACTATTAGTCGAGCGTGTAGAAGGATTCGAATAGACAGGTAGGTATCCTGACTACACCATTTTCGATCAAATTTCCTTGTTACCTCGTTTTTCGTTTTTCGCAAAGAGCATCGAATAGAGCGCGCGCTTTTCGTATTCGGTTTTTTTTAAATATGTGATTTATAAACACATGTATAGGTACCGTGTGGGGCCGGTACTTGAAAAGAATAGCCCTACTGCATATCTCTCCGCGCATGTCGTAAAAAGCGATCAAGGGATAAGGACAAGACGTCGTGCTAAAGGGCGACAGGTTAGCCACCTCTTACCTTGGCGCGGCCCTTCCACCGAGTCTTGCAGCAGGTGGGTCTTCCTTCGTGTCTAACCTACTTGCTGCTTGATAGTTATCTTGTCCTAAAACTTTGCTAAATTTAGTGGTCGTCGGTGGTGTGCTGTAATTTACCATAGTTCTTGAAGCACAACACCGATTACTCTGCTTACCCCGACTGTAGCAATACCGCGTGTGGTATGTAGGTAAGTATAAACAACATGAAGCTGTCCTTGATGTGTGAGTCAAAGACCTTGTATCGGTTGCGATAAGCGTGGGTTCGATTTCCAGATGGCGCGCACCACTAGCTTTCTTTCTGAGTTGGTTTACTTATTTCGTCATGAGCACGAGTTGCTTCATCGTTTGAAGCCCATTCAACAATGTACGACTATATTCGTATTATTTTATGTGTGTGTGTTTACTCCAATCTGCATTGAATGAAATTGTTTAAAATAGTGAATTTATTTATTTATTGAAAAATGTTAAAGCAGGGCACTTTTATTTCTTTAAGATCCTGCTTATTCTTTTATTGACTTTCTCCCCAGTCAGGCTTTACTATAACTTTAGCATAACACGAAGATAAGTTTACTACTCACTATGTTTTCTTTGACCGGAGTGACCATAGAGAAATAATATGGAGTGACAGTTATTTGCGCATATTCAGTGTAGTCAGACAAGGATGAATGTGAAAAAAATAGGAACTACAGAATACTACAGAATACTACAGAAACGGTCGGATCTTGTCTCGTTTGTTGTTGAAATGACACATGCATCTATGAAAAAAAGTTCTTCTCCACTATACAGGGCGGTTCAGGATAGGCTTGAGAAACTTCAGGAATAGAAAGTACCTACCTACTCATTATTAGAAGAAAAAAATCTTTATCACTCAAATCGAAATTCCGTATTCGTTTTTTCATACAAAAATTTAAAATTGTTATAAAAACTCGATGGACAGTGAATTTCGGAAAAGTGCGGCTTAGGTCTAGAGATTGCCAATGACCTAGTCCAGTCCCCTTGTTCTTTTGATGTCATTCAAATTTAATTGTTTGGAATTTAAGTGTTTGGAATTTGACTACTTACATGCAGTTCAATTTTACTAGTAAGCATGTAAGTTAGTCATTTTGGTTTTATTTAATAAAGATGGACATTAACCACCAAATCTCGATTAAACGATTTTCACCAAAAAATACTATAAAATGACCAAATCTGGTAAAAAGTTTCAGAGCTTTTCGTCTTCAAATATGGACTCCTTTCGAACCCTGAAGTTACGAAACCCTACCCTGAAACACCCTGTAGATTCTAGCTAGTCGGTGATACAGATCCATGTGATGTGATGTGTGTCAGGCTTATTTATTGTGTGAGCGTTATGGTTCATTTAAAGCTGCTATAGCTTCTACTAGGTCGGCTCCCATACTGATGTGATCGAACTAAGTATTACTTCTAAACTAATTGGCATACCTAAATATTTTAATTTGTATCGACTTTTCCACTCAAAATATTATGTGCTTCTGTAGGAACAATTTTATCAGAATAAAGCCACGAACAATTATTTCAGTTGTAAAAGTTTTCCTAGCAAAGATTATTTTGTAGCACGGATAGGATTTTCTTTGTGGTGCGTAGTGCGGAGTGCAAAGTGACCATAGGGAGCATGAGAGAAGGAAGGATGTGTTACTTGCTAATAGTCAAAGTATAAAAAATACATATATTTATATTTTTCAATGTGACATTCGGCTATAATGTGTAGAAGATAATAAATAGATAATAAATACCTAATAGAACAGGGAGACATCCCCCTGTTCCACTATTGTGGTATGTGCGCCGAAGTCTTACTACCGCGCGCTAAGTAAATAATTATTTTATATATTTATTTTTAATTTCACTTAATTTTCAAAAATTTTATTCAAGTCATTTTAAAAAATTACGTCACTATGAAACTCACCCCTTTCAGTAACGTCAGTCAAACACCGCTTCACTTGTCCACCGAAAACTGGCTGAGCACGACACAACAGGTCCTAACTAGGGACCACGAGCAAACAATACAATGAATCGAGAGCGACCGGTGCTGCACTCTCGGAAGCCAGCTCGTGTATGCCGGCGAGACCCGGCGGCGTGCTTTGAGGTCGCCTACGAATGCGCGCGCCCCGGCGCAGCGCGGCCAAGTCTTCCTGGCGTGCGCAATCGCAAGAATTCGCAAACACAGAGATCGCGCGCACGAACAACGGCCACTCCTGACGTGCGCAATCGCGGGCAAAGAGACCGCGCATACCTTCAGGCTTTTGACATAAAGTACCTACGTCTAGTATCGTGGATGGGAGATACGGAGAAGCTGTTAACTTAAAAGAATTCATGAAACAATTATATCCATGACAAGCGGATTTGATTCAATCCATAGAGTTCTTGGGAGATCCGCAGCAGAAAATACTCAACGGCTCAACGTGGGCGCTCTTGGGAAAGTCGCCCGTCTCCCAAAACGTATCTTCAAGAAACTCCAGGCGGAGAAGTTGCGAATTAATTCGAGTCTTCTATTTTTATTTTTTAATTCATTACATAGATATATGCTCGGTTTGCGTTGCGACGTTCCTTGATTTTTAAGTCCGTCTGTATATCACCATCTTTTTCTCAGTAACGTATCAAGTTGAGATTAATATCAAATAAAGCTTACGGATCCTATCCTTGGACCTTCAAGCTTATAAGTCAAGGAAATCAAAAGATGTGATATTTCTTTAAAGTTTCAAAGAGTGACTGTTAGCGCCATCTATGAGAGTCCTTTGAAGTCGAACCATTGTATTTATCAATGGCTCGGTTATGAAAGAATACGTTAATTTAGTTTTAAAGTGTGACTGCAAGCCCATCTATGAGAGTACTTTGAAGTAGAGCCATTGTATTGATGGTTATGTTGAAAGGAATAACTCACATAATATGGCGCTACCCCGATCGATATAGTTCTTACTCTCTATTTCGTATAACTAAAACATTCTCGAAAGTCTCGGAATTCCCCTGACCGATATCTTGCGATACTGGCAAGGTATAGAAATCGAAAAAAAAATAGTGGAGACTCTCGATCCCGGGATGGATGATCTATCCGAGGATCTATCTACATAATAATTAAGTTCGTATGGAACCCTCAGGGCGCGAGTACGAATCCCACTAGTCTGGTTTTTTAATACTTCCCCCTTTGAATGCACTTCGACCACCCAAGCATAATCTGGTAGGTATGAATTATCTTCTCTGAGGACAAAAGCTATCAATGGAAAAGTCACAAGACCTATACCATAAATGTAACAAAAAAAACTAACCCTGGGCAGATCGCTTTTTGTAGACATCCGCCGAGAATCAACAAGCGCCTAAATAAGTTTCATTTTCGCTCCGCACTCTCATAGTCTAACAGTTAGACTCTAACTAACCCAATTGCCTCCTCTCAGTATTGTCCGATTCTAATGATTTTTTTATTTTCTTCAAACCATAGCGATGAGCCCTCTCTATATGCTAAAGGTTGTTTTACATTCTTAGTTTTCACATTCTCTTATCTTACATTCAATTCACTTATTTATCTTATGCGGGATTTTTCGACTTTAGTCACGCCATAGTCCCGAATTAAAATTTTAACGTAGACAGCTTAAACAGTCATGATCGGAAATGAACTTGTCGATTTCAATACTAATCATACTCATAGTACTTTTGTTATTTCAACATATGAACATATTCGATAAAAAATCTACCTGTGTAGTTAAATAGTTAGTAAAATTTAAGGTGGTCGTGAATAAGTTCGACGGCCGCTTCACTCAGCCGGCCAAAACGGGCAAAAATACCATGAATGCATTTGGCATCGACAAGGCTGAAGGCCGTTTGTGTAGACGGGAGGGGGAGAGATTTTTCAACTTTTCAAAAGCAACTCACTCCTCACATCTTAAACTATAAAAAATACTTAAAAATACTATAAAAATACTTACCGGTAAACTCTGGAACGCTCTCCCTGCCCACATATTTCCCCCCAAGTACAGTCTCGGGTCCTTCAAGAGAGGCGTCAATAGGCACCTGTCAGGCCCATGGCATTCGCAACCCCCGTATACCACCGCATGTCCATGGGCGTCCTTAGACACGTCATGGGTGGCTCGGCGCCATACGTCGCGCTTTCTATAAAAAAAAAACATTAATTTACCACGCGTCTATTACTCACAATATCCTTCTTCTTTAGTAAGGTATTTCAAACATACTCCTAGCTATTATACATTCCGAGATATAGCACTTCTTCCGCGTTACTATTTTCGCGTTACGGTCAAATTCATATTCCTGCGACTACCGCGCAACCTCAAATAGGTAAGACATGTCATTTGATTCCATGTCAAAATTGAAACCATGTAAAATGTTAAATGTATCCACGTAACATCTACCACTTACTTATTCAAGGACAGCGCATCTCATAAGATATGGCCAATCAAGTAGGTAACTTGTTTGTACATAATCGTTTACTTTACTGTCCAACAACGACCCTACCTAAAGCTGACGCATTCACGCGAGAGTGGGCGTTCTACAAAAGCGACTCTACGGATTATATACAATTATCAGTTTTCTTTTATTTTTGTAAAATGTTGGAGCGAACATTTCTTACCCGTTCTTTCTGGATGAGCTTAGAAAGGGCGAATACAAAAATTATAATAAGCTGCCCAAGATAATAGAAAATTACTTTATTCATTATATTTCTTCATCCAATCATTTTTGTAGTCAACCTACGGTATAGTGGTTCCGGCGCGGCAGTCCGACTGGTAGCCGCCCAGGCTCCTCCCGGGACAAGGACCAAGCGTAAACGTGTGACGTTTCTATTGTTAATTATTATTTTCTTCTGTCTCATTAAGTAATTATAATTTTCGCGCTGTGTATAGCCGATTGTTTTCGTAAAATTTATTATATTTAACAACAAAACCTCAATAGGTATACATTTATACAGTTTGTTCTACTTATATGTTTTATAGGGGACAATGCTTCCAATAAAAGTTAGATTACAAATTTTAAAAAACCCAGACCCTTAAACACTCAAAAATTATTTCCGTTTACTTATTTTATTTATTAAGCGATCCCCCGACTCCTTTAAGTAAGTAAACGAAAATTATTGTCTAATTTGCAAGGGTCGGGGGTTTTTTAATTTGTAGTTTAACTCTTATTTCAAGATTCTTTTAAAAAAACCTCATTCAAATCGGTCCATCCGTCACAAGTAATTTTTTATTATTTCATAATTACTTGATTATTACTCACACAGCTAAGAACAATCCCGGTTAAACCAGCTTTATAATAAAAAAACCGCATCCCAGTCGGTCCATCAGTTTAGGAGCTATGATGTCACAGACAGACATACAGGTACACGTTAAACTTATAACACCCCTCTTTTTGCGTCGGGGGTTAAAAATGAACTCGGTTGCTGAACTTTCTAGCATATCAAAACAGACAGACAAATGAAATTTGTTTCTGTTGTAACAGCAAATTGAGAATATTTCCTGGCGGCACGAGTAGGTACAGACAGACAGACAGCCGACAGCGCTCGTTTCTATCTACTGCCGTGAAAATGATGTGTTGCAAGAGAAGCTGTGGTGAAACGAACGCTGACACCACAGGCTGACACGCACAGACCCAGTACAAATATACCTAGTTAACTGTATATTACATAAAAAGCGGTCGAGTGAAAATTCGTTTGCACACAATTTACTTCATAAAACAAAAACTTATACATTGAGGTTTGAGATTACTTTAAAAAATTTTGAATTATGTGTATTGTCAGTGATGCTGATGGCAGAAACATCACGTTCGTTAAATAGTTTTTAGTTATTTGTATTGCATTTGAAATTACCTATAAACACTTGTATTCTAAAAATATAATAATATCATAGATGAAGTTTTTTACCCTTCAATATGCTTAGAAAATTATACTTCACCAAATGTCAACAATTATTGGCTTCCTTGGCTTCAAATGTATTTAATAGTCACATTATCTCTATAATATGTAAGTTTAATATACTCGTATTATATACATTGAATGTTATATTCCATGACCATCCCTTACAGATGTATTATTCAATTAAATTAAATAACAAATTAAAATAGAAATTAAAACTACCTATAAAATTAAAATAATATTAATTTATTATTTATTCATAATATAAATATGTAATTTGTAAGTAATAAGAAATTGACACACGAGTTTATACTGAGCGAACAGACGATGTCTAAACATTATAATGAGACTTCAGTTAGTAGGTAGTTTGTGTTCTCAATTTTCTTACGGACTCCTTATATGATAAGAAACAATAGATGTGTTGATTTTCCCGTGCGATTTTCAGATTTCTTGTCATTCAGTCGCAGAATGTAGTTTCTAGAGCGTGATACTCTGTGACATAACGCTCTGTGGGTGAGAGCAATGCATTTTTCTCAGGAATCATATTAAAATGCTATAATTATATTAGATAATTTTGTATGTGCAACGCGATGTAGGTAAGGCAGTCATACATTAGCTTACACTCGGCTCAGTTTCATCAATGCACTGCAATATTAGGTAGAGGTACCTACTCTGATTCTCGGTTACGCAGTGCGTCGAGTGCAGCGGTACTTATTTCACCTGAGCACCTGCATAGTCTTGCTAGTTAGTATCTAAGTACCTACTTATATAATTAAAAGCAGTTGTTTTACATGAGGTTCGATGCAAAACAATTTTGATAAATATAAGAGGCGATGTCGGTAGTAGTGGGGGAGTGCCTTAGATTACTTACTATGTAGAACGGCGCGTGTGTAGCCAAATAGGCGCTTCGATAAGGTATTATCGGACATCCGATGAAATCGGGATGATTCATGGGCGATTTGGTCTGCCGCCTCGGCGGCTCTGAATCGCTACGTGTGTAGCGAAATCGGGGGATTTATCCGAGCGGCGGCGGCGGGGACGACGTAGGTATGTTTAGGGTAGGTAGCACTCTTGCTGTTGGAGTGTGGTCCGAACGAGGAATTACGGAGGGAATTGCAGGCGTCACATAGGGTGGACAGACTTAATTTGTTTTTTAGTATACATAAACTGTTGGCGAGCCCATGTGAGAGGATTTAGTACGTAATTGTGTTGGATTTCGTTGAGCGTTCTCTATGCCTTTGAGAATCTGGGCCCTAAGTTATAGGGAAGATGAGTACTATGGGGTTGATATTAACAAATCATTGTTAAAATCCCTAAAAATAATTTTAAAAAACCGCTAATGCATTGAATCGCCTTCATGTCTGCGGTTTTAAAAACCGGAGGCGGTGCGGCGGTCTTGCTCGCTGGTTTCGCTGTGCATGCCAGACAACCTGAGACCGCGGTATAAACAACCGGCAGTGAATCAGTAGCGCCGGCGAACCAACAGTCTTGTGCAAGGTGTGCAATAAAAATCCATTTGCGTGAGTAAGTATCTTCATGAGATTGTTATTGTATTATGAATGTATGTGGCTGCATACCAGCAGACATGTATTACATGTAAAACTTGTATTTTTGGTTTTAAAATTAGAAATTGTAACTGTACTATGCAACTGTAGGTCAGTAAGAAATAGGCAAACGAGAGTTGCAAATAAGGAATTGGGAAGTTGGCGAATGTGGAACCACCGCACTCATCTAATCGGCCTACTGAATTTATTTTTAAAGGGCTGCATTTTGACTCTACAAAGGTAGCATAATAATTAAATAAAACAAAAGTATTATTCAAACTCTGCAATCGCACAGGAAACAAAGAAAAAAGCCTGTTAAGCTTTAACGTTGTTCACACAGAGGGTTCTGTAGCCATTCCCTTCTTCCATGCATACCTAGCGAGTGGGCGCAGCGATCGTGAGGTCATTCAGCTGCCGCAGTTGCCGTTGCTGGCTACGAAACCCTAAAAAAGGTTTCTGTTGTAACAGTATGCCCAAGTAACAGAGTAGCTCCGAATGAACATGTCATATCATAACTATCGGTCTGATGTCTGCGATCGAGACCCGACTGATGAACTCGCAGGGTCGACAGTTTGGCTCGTCAATGGATCGAGCCAAACTGTTAAACCGTTGTTAGCTCGTCGGCTCGCTAATGGATCACCCTCTGAGGTAGAATAATAAAGAAACTACTGCCTGCCCTAAGCCGGGTATCGGACCTATGCTCGGCGGAACGAAGAAAAGTAACTCGTGCTGGTATGTAAAAAATACACAAAATGTGTCATGTAATAGACATGGGTGGCTGTGCGGTCTACCCAACAGCCAGTCGAGTGAAGGCAGCCAGACACAGCCAATAACGCCTCTCCTCGCGAAACCATGCTCGCTCGGTGAGTCGCCCGCCATGCCACCTATAAAACGGACAAAAAGTTCATCAGGTAATTTGTTCACGCGCCTTTTGAAAACACCCAGGTTGTAGGTCTCAAGATACACGCACAGGCAGGGCAGGAACAGCGATGGACAGCAGCACCTTCGGCGCGGGCGAAGAGCCTGCGCGGGAGTCGCGTGCTTGGATATTGTTACCTATGTAAGTACGTCGGGAGGGAGACGGAAAAGGCGGCTCGCTCGCTCACTTCGCTCGTCGCTGCGCCGCCGCCGCCGCCCCGCCGCGCCGGTCGGTAATGTATCGGTGTTTCACGTTTCGGGTTATTGTTGTTTTTGTTGTATTTTTGTTGTTTTTGTTGTTGTTGTTGTTCGCGTTGAGAGTTCATATAACAAGACTTTGAGCTCCGTGTATCGATAAGCTTTAACTTCGCGTAAGTTATCATATCACTGTCGTCACTAACTGATCGCTCTGGAGAAAGCGAGCCCTGCCTCATCTCCTCTTTTAGGAGGGAAAACTTGCCAACTGACTCGCGAGTCACCCGCGAAGGACATCGAGAGGGAGTCGGGCCTTTCTTCCCCTTCCCCTCAGCCTTCCGCAGCGTGCGTATCACCAGATCGTATTATGTCCATGTCTGATTTGCGTACTCTTAAGTGCATACGAGTATATCATCATCGCGTCCCGCCTGTTACGAGCGCTCTCGTGTAAATTGTCGCACGCGCGCGCGTCGAACAAACCAAGGAATAACGGCATTTCGTTTTTCATTTGACATATTTTCTACCTATATGAAAATAAATAGTTGTAAAAAATTTGATATAAACTGTAAAAAAGAACGGCTTTAAGTGTACGTTTGCAGTTGGTACTTATCATCATCATCAGTCTGTATCGGTCCACTGCTGGACATAGGCCTCTCCCAAGGCACGCCACCACACGCGTGGGAGTGGATGGATGAGAAGAGCGGAAGACCGCGTTATTTTTGGAGTAGTATAAGTATCTATATATAATGAATAAAGAATAAAGAATTACAATGACATTTCCATCGTTTCGAGTTCTTCTGTGCTAATCATAAAACGCTAAAGTTCATTGTCCCATATCACCCGTGCCTACACATTTCGAAATTACAAAATCGTCCGCTGTTATGCTGGTAGACCGACCAGTCGCGGAGTTACTGCCTACAAAGTATTATATAACTCGAGTTTGCAATCGTATGTCTGGTGCGATGAGTGCGATAAGCCTTGATGCGATGCGGCGCGGTGGTACTTAGCTCCGACAGGAACGTGCAGTTGCTGGTCACATACAAACGGGCAACTGTTCAGTCAGGTCAGGTTCAACAATTTCGTGTAAATAAAAAAAGTATTTTATGTTTAAGCGGTGTTCACACGCAGACAGGGGTTCCGAGCCATTCCGTTCTTGCGCGCATGTACCATGTACCTACTTGTGCCAAGTAACGCCGCGCTCCGCCGATGCCTCCGCCCGTCGTGCCGTAAGAGCAAAATTTACTATTATAGCAAAATGAAGAAATTTCCTCGTATAACTATTCATACACCTACAACTAAACATGTTTATTTTCATAATACCTATAGGTAATACTAATTATCTAGGTTAGACATTTCATGGTGTACTCCTCGCTCGATGTGTTTGTTTTTCTTTTCAACTTAGTTTTTCCGCCCCTATTAAATTGGACTATTAAACAATGTCACATATAAAATGTAAAACACTCACACTTCCTTCCGGGAATCTCTTGGGGATCTATAAATATTCTTTATCATTTTGAAGACCTATCTAACGATAACCCACAAGGCCATGTGCCACCTCAATTTTCATTTTCTTAATTTCACCACATCATTTTATAGCGGTTCACAAGCATGCTCTACACTCACCAAAGATAAGATTTACCCATAGAAATAACGTCAATCGATTGACCCCATGTTTTTTTGGGTTCCGTACCTCAAAAGAGTAAAAAACTGAACCCTTACAGGATCACTATGTTGTCCGTCTGTCTTTCTGTATGTCCGTCTATCACCACCGCTTTTCTCAGGAACTCGTATAGAGATATCAAGTTGTAATTAATATCAAATAATGTTCGCAGTCCCTTGGAGGTGTAAAATATTCAACCTTCTAAATCAACGCAATCCAATAAGATACGGTCATTTATGTCACATATTTTGATAATTGCAAATCAAATCAAGACCGGGTACTTCTCGTTGACACATGGTCCGGAGCCACCCCGCTACCCTACCGACGACCAGGACGCGACCCAGCGAAGTTTCTTGCCAGTTCTTCTTAGCTGTGGTAATCGAATTGGTGGACTTGTTTCTTCTAGCACCATCACCCCGGCGGGGCGGCGGTGCGGCGGTCGCCGGGGACGATGTCAACCAATTAGGCGGTTCGACGGGGACATTTGCGACTCATTCGCCAATTTCTTCACAACACAGGCAGCTGCGGCAGTCGAGTCGAGAGACTGCGGAACGCGCCAGCAGCAGTAGCGGCTTCGCATCGCACCTAGCCAGCAGTCGGTCACTGCGACCGCCCTAACCTAGGGCGGATAAAGTGACCGCTCTTCGTCGCTAGCCAGCCGGCCACGGGCGGCGACTGCCCTATTTTATATAGGGCGGACAAAGTGACGGCAGGCTTCGCGGGGTTTACCGCGCAAAAAAGACTGCTTTCGGTATGATAGTTTATTTTTTATTTTTATTTTTTTATTTTTATGGAAACTGACACGGTTGGCTACATCACCTACAACGTCCGTGATGTCAGCCCATAACACCGGGTGAAATAGGTGCCATGTCAGTGCTTCCCCCTTTGATCGTGCCGGCTACACTGAACTGGTCGGAAAAGACAAACTATTTACATAGCCGTTTCGACCGACGTTTCATTCAGTGCGGTGGTACCAACCCGGGCGGGTTAAATCCTACCACCAAGTAAGATTAGGAGGGAAGGGACCTACAGTTTTACGAGGAATCCGATCCTCGGTCAGCCTCCAACGGTCGAGCGGTCACCCATCCAAATACTGACCGCACCCAGCGTTGCTTAACATTCAATAGCGACAGTTGACTGTCTGCACCACTGAGCTATCGAGGCTGATAGTCTTCTGACTATATCTTTTTCCTTTGCAGATTCCAGATAAGTACTTCTCGTCTCGTTGACCTAGAATCATGTAATTTTGTAAGAAGCACGGTTTCACAGCACAAGTAAAGGAAAAAATCCGAAAATTGTCAATTTGTAGTTAGGTAAGTATATCACATTAAAACAATGTTTAGTTTGTTTCGTATATGTGATCGTGACTCTTTTTCTCAGGAGTGGGTCAAGGTATCTAGTTGAAATTAATATGTTAATATTACATCAAATCAAATTCTCGTTGAATCATGAAATTTATGAAGATCTCACAGCACAAGGAAAAAATCTGAAAATAGTTCATTTGTAGAGTTATACACATAAAAAATATATGTTTGTATATGTCAACTACAAGAATGCCTGACAGTCAAACCATTGCTGTAGTTTTTATTTAGGCGTTTTTTTTATTTTCGAAAGCACAATTAGAAGACGGCGCTTTTGAACTGACAGAACATTTACTGAAACCTTTCTTAGTTCGGTGTCCCCAAATCGTCAGTTTAAGGCGCACATAAGACTCAAAAGGTCAACTTTAAACGAAATTGTTGAGCTAAGATTTAAAGAAGTAAAGATTTCAAATCTGTAAAAAATATATGTTATGTATTGGTCTTTAATTTACAAACATAGCTAAAAATATAATATATTTTACTACTTTGGAAAGGTGTTAAATAAATCCCCAAAAAATAACTAAAGTACGAAAATTGTACTTTCAAGTTCTCTTGAGAAGAGTAATTTTTTTCAGTACAAGACCCTCATAGAAATATAGATAATATTTTTTCCTGCAATTGAATTGGCCCCGAGACTCTCGTGAAAAAAGAGGTAGGTACGTCCATAAATTATGGATGCATAAACGAATCGGCACATGAAGGAACAAATGAATAGAATTGACTTGCGCTATAGCCCTTTCCACCCTAAATTGCCAAAAAGCATGTTTAGAGGGCCAAGTGAGTCAGGGAAAATTAAAAAATAAAATCCAGGAGGTAATTTTTTCAATAGTGGTCAGATCTACTTTATGCCAAATCGTGAAAAGGCGACTTTTGTTTACAGTCTTAATGTACTCTGTTGTGATTCTTAGGATGGTAAAAATAGATTAATGTGGTGTTCAGGAAAAGGACGTTTATCCAGTTTTGACGTGATAACGTCTTATAAATTGATGAACACCGGCTGCACGCACGAAAAAGTGTCATGTTCCATCTGAGCCTGTGTGTGCAAGCGAGAGCGCGTAACAAGCGATAGAGAGGCACAATCGGCCCAAGCGGCAATGTTGCCAAACGTACGGTAATTGCCGTATCGTACGGTAATCGAGGCTAGAAATCGACAAATGTACGGCGTACGGCAGCGACAGGGGTGCCGTACGAAAAAATACGGTAATTCTTATAGCTGTGTTTCTTTATAACGTTATCTATCACGTAAAACTATCGTCCGTAAACCGACTTTACAGACAACCAATTTTTTTTCATTATTCTGAAGACACAGCCTCAAAAACCGGACTGTCCGGTCCAAAAACGGACATCGGCAACCCTCCATGTCATGTCATGCATGTTATGCCATGCATGTTTATTGGTCTAAAAATATTTTTTTAGGTTAGGTTCCCTTTTCTAACGGTCGGTCCGCCACCTGAAAGCCTTGGCGGCTCCTGCAGCTCCTGTGGCTCCTTTGTTTCCGAAATGGTGTGTGTGTGAGTGATGTTTTGGTGGTTTAAAAAAAATAACCCTAACCTAATGTTGAGGCGGTGCATGTCGTTTTTGTTAAGTTTCGTTTCGGGCCGAGTGTTTCGTTTCGAGCCGAGTCAGCCCGAGCCGTGTTTCCGAAAGGAGCCGCAGGAGCCGCGGGAGCCGCCAAGGCTTTCAGGTGTCAAACCCTTTTAACGACGACTCCTTATATGTTGAGGGAATCAGGCTCCGATCTCCGCTCTCCGCTCCGACACAAAATATAGGCACATGCACATCTGTGATGTGATGTAGATGTAGGTTGCACCGCCTCAACATTAGGTTAGGGTTAATTTATAGAAGATGCGTCGCGTAGCGACGCATCTTCTATAAATTAACCCTGGTTATTTTTTTTTTAAACCACCAAAACATCGTGGATATTTTGGTGGAGAGCCGAGATCGGAGCCTAATTCCCTCAACATTTAAGGAGTCGTCTTTTAACGGTGCTTTCTGTCAAAGAAAATAATACTACTAGTACCTTTCTGCTACGAATGGCTCGGGATCAATTCTGTTGGCTCTCGCTGGCAGCTGTGACGTCATAGAGCCGAAAGCGAATCAAGGGAATTCGATATTCGTTTGTTCTTTTAAGTGATTTCGTGGCTCAGGGGTGAGGGTCTAGGACTAGTAGTTTTATGACCTGGGTTCGAATCCCACAAAATCTTTTTGTTTTTTTTTTGCTTTTTTTTTAATTTTTAAGCAATGTTACGGTGTTTAAATTGTTTTAGGGTGTTTAGTTTTTTTTATAACCACCTAAGAATTATTTTCGGAAATATAAACTTGTAACAAAGACGACATACACCGCCTCAACATTAGGTTAGGGTTAATATAAAGAAGATCCGTCGCTACGCTGGTTATTTTTTTTTAAACCACCAAAACAGTTTGTACCTATATTTCCGAATATTTCCGAAAATAAAAGTTTCTTATGAGGAGAACTGTCAGTGAGAGACATCAGAATTGATCCCGAGCTACTCGTTTCTGCTCTGTCCATAAACAAATTCTATTTTTATTTCGTTTAGACACCTGAAAGCTCTGGCGGAACCTGCGACTCCTACGCTCCTTTCGCAAACACGGCTCGGGGTGACTCGGCTCGAAAGCGAACCAACTGAATCCGATATTCGTTTGGTCGTTTATGTAATTTGGTGGCTCAGTGGTATAAGAGTGTAGTGTTTTTATTTTTTCGATTTCGACCATGGGTTCGTGTCCCTTTAGTCAAAATTTTTCTTGTTATGTCTTTTTAAGCAATGTTAGGGCGTTATTTTTTATAACCACCTAAGAAGGCTTTATTTTCGGAAATACAAACGTTACAAAAACGACATGCGCCGCCTCAACATTAGGTTAGGGTTAATATAGAGAAGATACGTCGCGTAACGACGCATCTTCTCTATATTAACCCTGGTTATTTTTTTTAAACCACCAAAACATCACTCATATACCACACAACATCACTCATACCATACCACACATTCCTCCTTCGAGCCGAAGTTTGCCGAACGAAGCAAAGGAGCGGTTGCAGGATCAAGCAGCTCTTTCAGGTGGCGGACCGTTTTTATTTCTACTTATTAAATTTTTTTATTTTTGAGTGGGTAGGTATTTCTGAAAATCTAGCATCTGGTGGGCCAGTCCGCCACCTGAAAGCTTTTGCGGGACACGAATCCATGGTCGAAATAAACCAACCCTACACTCTTACCACTGAGCCACCAAATCACATAAACGACCAAAGGAATATCGGCTTCAATTGGTTCGCTTTCGAGCCGAGTCAACCCGAGTGTTTCCGAAAGGAGTAGGATGCGCAGGTTCGAGGCACCGCAGGATCCAAAAAGGCTTTCAGGTGCCGTACCGCTGGTGGTGGGCGAGCTAGAAAAAAGTTGGCAACACTGACTTTCTCTACTCTATTGTCTGTTTTTGGTGTGGCTGTGGTCTGGTCCGGCGCGGCGTATTCTTCGTTCGAGTCCATCAGTGATCCAAATACATCTTCATTTCCTCCTTTATACATACCTACAAAGAAATATTTAAATTGGAATCTAATGGCTAACTCCGAGCCACCGACATACTTTTCTTGACGTTATCTCACTCTCACGCTGTCGGTCGAAGCAACGTCGCTTCGTTGCCTCGTCGGTTTCTGCGTGAAATTTATCAATCATCAATAGGTTTTGTGGTAGCGGGTCTGGGTCTTGTAGCGGCGAAGGAAGGAAAAGCTGCCAGTATTTGGTGAGTTACCTAGTTGTCGTTTTGCGCGTGATTGTATTTACGGAAAATCAATCAATGTTATGTTACTAAATTTTTGAATAATAAAGACAAATTTCTTATATAAGTATAAATCAATGTTATCGACTCATTCATTACACAAGACTCGCCCGCTCAGTCTAAAGTTTTTCACGCGCCAGTGATTCCAAGTTCGAGGTCATTGAATGATTATTACTTGAATCGTAATGCAATTAAATTTCTGAGGTCCTCCTGCAAGTATATTAGTCATATTATAGGCCAATGTATTTTTGACAATCCTGAGTATTGTATTGTATAGTGATCATTCATATGGCAGTTAGACTGCACTCGAACTTGTCACAATTTCTTCTATCCGGTTCGATTACACCTACGAAGAAGAACTGACAATAAACTTCGCAGGGTAATACTTATTAGATGATAATAACCTACCAGCTAGTGGCTAGCAAATAGTTCCCTTTGGAATTCCCATGTCAATGCAGTATTGCTTTTTGGAAAAAAGTATTATTAGGGAATCTGTCAAGGCTGGTTGCATTTCCTGTCAGCCTAACACCTTGGTGGACTAGTGCTTCTCTTTAGCCGTACCTACCGGCTACGCTGAACTGGACAGAAAACACGAACTACTTTTATAGCCCTTCGATTGAAATTTAATTCAGTGCTGAAAATGACGGATTAAACCCTGGTCGGGTTATAGTAAGGTAAGAAGAACCTACAGTTATACGTGGAATCCGAATCACGGCCAGCCTCAAAGGTCGGAAAATAGCTAGTGGATAAGTCCGGTGACGTGCATGCCAAGGCTTTCTTCACAAGTCTGCAAATTTGGCTACTTCGGCTGAATGTGTGGGTCCCAATGCAGGATTTAGTTTTATTTTTAAGGCATTTATAGTTAGCTCACTAGATTTTGCCAGCGGCTTCGCTCGTGTGAAATTCATATTAAAAAGAAGATAGTAAGTAAGCCCGTCACCGTAACTTTATTTCGGCGCGCGGAACAATTCGGTTTGTATGAGAGCCATATCTTAACAAATATTATTTTCTTATTTTTATTATTTGTTGTTATATCGGCCATAATAACACATATTCTGTGAACATTTCAACGGGCTAACTATTATGGTTCAAGAGATACAGTCCTCGGACAGGCAAACAGACGGACGGACAGACAGATAGACAGACAGACGGCGTAGGCTTAGTAATAGGGTACCGGATACGGAACCCTAAAAATCGTCAATTTAGTTTTAATATCATACATAAAGTAGAGGCTACAAACTCAGTATCTCTTAAAACTTCGTAACTTACCCCATGACCATCCCTTACAAATTTATTATTAGTATTGATGATTATTATTTACTTATGTAATTTTGTGTTTATGTTACACCCAATTGTAATTATATTGAAAACATGGGGAAAACAATTTGTCTATTGAGCTCCGATGTAGCGCATTTGTTTTTTTTTTTTGTGCTGACTTTTTGACATTACATTTGGTTATGCGCAAATTCGTAATAATGAAACGGATGGTTGCAGTGTGTAGTGTTTTAACAACATTAGTGTTGGTCTCTAAATTAAAAATAAACAGTTGCCAACTTTCAAACTAACCTGAAACGGGTTGAATGCGTCACACTTTTATCTTTATCCATCATTCTAATTTAAAACTAGCTGTTGCCCGCGACTTCGCTTGCGTGAAATTCGTATTTCAAAGAAGAATGTAGGTAACTAAGGGTGAGGCCGAAGGCCGAGCTGCGTTCAGGTAAACGACAAACTTTCTCAAATAAAGTAAGTAACAAACGGCGAGGCCGAAGGCCCAGCTGCACCCTGGAAGACAATAAACCTTCTCGATGAAAGTAAGTAGCTAAGGGCGAGGCCGAAGGCCGAGCTGCGTTCAGGAAGAAGAAAAACCTTCTTGAAGAAGTTAGTAACTAAAGGCGAGGTCGAAGGCCGAGCTGTGTTCTGTAAGACGATAACCGTTCTTAAAGAAAGTCAGTAACCATGGGCGAGGCCAAAAGCCGAGCTGCGTTCAGGAAGACGATAAACCTTCTCGAAGAAAGTCAGTAAGTATGGGCGAGGCCGAAGGCCGAGCTGCGTTCAGGAAGACGATAAACCATCTCGAAGAAAGGAAGTAACTAAGTGCGAGGCCAAAGACCGAGCTGCGTTCAGGCATAGTAAAATGAGACGAGTAAGTTAGAAAGATAGATAGATAGAAAATACTTTATTGCTCCAGAAAACATTTTACACAAACAGACAATAAGTAATGTACATGAGGGGCAAAGACGGACTTATCCCTTAACAGGGATTTCTCCCAGTAGACCTTTGGATGTTTGAGAGTCGTATGTTGTGAGATATAAGTAGGTAGTACCAAAAGACTTGAGTGTGGGAATGTATAATATTATAATATAAGGAAAATAACTATGATAAACTATAATATACACTACATATAAGTACGTACTAGTTAATTAAACATATAAATTACTATTTATAAATTACATTAAATACATATGAATTACAATTTATATAATACCTAAATATATACATACATACTTGTCCATTCAGAATTAAAGGATTTTTTAGCTTTTGTCTTCACATTGACTTTATCTGGAGCCTATTTTTAAAATTACTACCTACGCTGCGCCGAGCAACCAGGGATGTCACAACTCACAACACTAACACAATTGACAAGTAGTGAGCCCATTATGGTGGAAATGCGATTCCAGAAAGAGAGAGAGATAGAAAGAGAGATAGATAGAAACAGAGATGGATAGAAAGAGAGATGGATAGAAAGAGAGAGAGAGAGAGAGAGACAATTGTGTCAGTTTCTATAAAAAAATAACATACATACATACATATCACACACGCTGAATCCCGGCAGTCGGAGTAAGCAGAGTAATCGGTGTTGTGCTGCACGAACTCTGGTAAATTACAGCACAACACCGACCACCACGTTTCGCAAAGCATTCCAACAAGATTCAACCGATCAAGCAGCATTTAAGGCACAAAGACCCATCTCGGTGCAAGTACCGTGCCAAGGTGTGAGGTGGCGAGTCTGTCGCCCTTTAGCACGGCATCTCGTTCTGATAGAGTTCAGAAATTAATTAAACATCCCTCAAAGTGAGAGAACTTTTAAAGAATTTTATAACTTCTTGACAGTGCGCGGAGAGTGGATCACCCGGTGCACAATGTATAGCACATACCAAGCTCATCCCATCCGTCTGTAAACTTATGACTAAATCCTTTCTCAGGTTGACGTTCCGACCACACTCCATGAGAACATGGAATTGGTCCTCCTCTTTCATGCAAAAGCTACAATTTGGGGACTCTGTTTTACGCATTAAAAATGCACTTTTGTTTAGTGGAGTGTGACCTGACCGAAACCTTAGAACTGTAGTGATGTCCACTCTTGACATATGTAGGACCACAAACCACGATTGTTGTCTTGGTTCACTTTGCAGGCTTTTATACCAGATACCCTTTCTCACTGATATTCCATCAAAAGGCTCTTTCCATTGAGCGTAGCATATTTTCTTAATATGTGGCAGAACATCAGTGAAAAAGGGTTTACACTTCCATACATTGTCGCATCCAACAGCACGTTTAGCCAGCCTGTCGACCTGCTCGTTTCCTGGTAAGCCAATGTGGGACGGTATCCATTGAAAAGCCACCTCTTTGCCTTGCTGATTCAGTTGCATCAACAATTTAATTATCTCAATTGCTATTATTCTACTACGAGACCCTCTCGCACAACCAATCAAGTGCTGTAGGGAACTTTTTGAGTCAGTCAAAATAACAATTTTGCCTGTGTCTATACTTGTGCTGTAAGAGAGTGCCTCGTATATAGCAATCATTTCTGTGGCCATGATAGGAATATTCGTTAACACCTTTAATTCCATCCCACACTGCGCATGTACGTCCCAAAAAGCAGACCCGATACCATCAGCGCTCACCGAGCCATCTGTATAGAGCTGATAATGCTGACTGTATTTTTCCTGTAACATACCTTCCACTGCTTGCAGTAGTTCCATAGGGTTGCTGAGTTTTTTACTTTTATCAATGGAGGGTATGCTATCGAAAATGTTTGATTTGATCGGTATGCCTGAAATCCATTTTGACAGTGAAAATATGGGGCGTATATCATATTGCTCTACTTCACATGGAAACACTACCATTGATATTATGGCTTGTTTGTATATTTACTTGTAGATGGCTGTTCCCGCGGCTGTTGCGGTGAAATATTGTGTGACTGTACGCTTAGGTGTGCCAGAAAACATCAGTGAAAGCCCCATGTGAATTGATTGAGTAGTTCTCGACTTATAAGCGAACATAGAATCGGCGACGGTCCGTCGGTCAGTCAGTCAGTGCGCCGTTATAGATTTTCCACTTTATTTATTTTATGAGAATACAATTGGAGATAGCAGTAGTTCTGTATGTTTTGATTTATTATTACCTATATTTAAGCACTTAGGGCATCACGACAAAACGGAGCAATCTACAAAATGATAAATATGAAAGTAAATTATTTATTGAAAATTTATAGTGAATTTATTTATATAAAATATGCATAATTTAAGTAGATACTGTAGCGACCATATATATACACATGACACGACACACGTGCACCGCTACCGTGCGACTGAAATGCTGAGGTGGGGGGAGGGGGCCCAACCCCTCACCCCGCGCGCGCGGCACCTCCGCACTGCGCCACTCCGGTCTGCTATAGGCCCTGGACTCGTATCCACGTGTACCCTCCTGTGCGTGTCTGTTTTACTATGTAATTGCGAATAAAAGTTTACACTGAACTCTAATACTTTCATTTAGTGACGTAACACGCGAGATCCTAACTCCCGGCCTAACATCGTCATAATACTAATAAAGTTTTTCATTTTCTTAACAGGCAATGTTTTAATTAAATTTCAGGCACCCGTAGCAGCAAACTATAAATGACCCAAGCGTTCTTCGACAGTTCAGAGGAAGATGACATGGAGTGCCCGTATGAAATAGAGCCTGACCGCGTGGCCCTCACGCGGCCTGAAAAGGATATGCAGAACAGATGCTGTGGCGGCAAGGCATGGTGTATAAAGGTTAGATTATTTTAACATTCAGCGCACAAAACTATAATTTTTTTTATGTAGATAATGTCCTAGATTTTGGGTTGTATGAAGTGGAATTTGTTTTGACATCAGATGCTTGTTAAGACAACCTAAGCTGCATTGGCCTATACCGCTAGCTTGGCGCACACTTTACAAGTTGCTGTCCATCTGCGCATTGTTGAACACCAACGCACACATTAGATGATTTAATATTATTTACTTCTATTGCTTGACAACTATTTTCTAATGTGTGGCCTCCTGTGAAAGATAATATTATAGATAGGTAGCGCTGAATATCATATGGCGGCAGGATTACATTTCGTTTGTTTTGATACATAGTGTGTTCAGTGGCGTGGCGTTCATACAAACCGATTCCCGCTGGCTTCCCTTTTAATATTATGCGCGCCACTGAATGCCTGAGCCAGTACGCACGCACACTATTGTACCTAACCTACAACACGCAACGCGTTCATCACATCTGGAGTCCACGCCCCTCCTCCTCCTTCCGCACGCTTCCCACGTCAACGCTTCCCGCTGCGATCGCAAGCCGGATTCCAAATCAGTTACTAGATCATGATGAAAAAGCCATAAAGTCGTAAGTAGAAAAAAAATACTATAGAAAATTTAACCTTATTTAAATTAACAGTGCACCCATAAACAGTACAATAATCCGCCTCTGTTGGGCTTTCCGAAGGACAGCGCTATACAAACAAACTGTGGTTCTTTCTCTGTCATTCATTATTCTGAGACACGCCCGCCACAAACAAGGTAGGTACGTTGACTGAATGTGTTTTCAGACGTGCCATCAAAAATTATGTTCTTAGTTCTGTCTCTGTTATATTAATTAGTATTGCGAAAGGGCACGCGTAAATGAGGCGCGCTTTCTTTGCATTTTTTTTTTATGGACACTGACACGGTTGGCTACATCACCTACAACATCTGTGATGTCAGCCCATAACACCGGGTGAACTTGGTGCCATGTCAGTGCTTCCCTTCGGTGGTGCCGGCTACACTGAACTGGACGGAAAACACAAACTATTTACATAGCCGTTTCGACCGACCTTTCATTCAGTGCGGTGGTACCAACCCGGGCGGGTTAAACCCTACCACCTAGTAATATAAGAAGGGAGTCATATCCCTTAGTCGCCTTTTACGACATACACGGGGAGAGATGCAGTGGGGCTATTCTTTTAAAGTACCGGCCCCACACGGCACATAATTTATTGTTTTTGTCATGAACACACCCAGTGATGTTCGTTCGCATGATTTGTTCTCAAATCAGATCAGCATTGCGCGCGTGCGGGTTGAGTTGAGTGTTGTGAGTGATTGATTAGCGTTTTTTGCGTTTTTTAAAGTGGTGCTGGCTGTGTGTAGACAAATAGAGTAAACAAAAAAGTGTGTTTAGTGCGTGCCGCAGGTGCGTCAGGCATTTCGCCAAATTCGTGTATGTACTTTCTTGTAACGGCTATAACCACATTTAATTAACTTTATCTTTGCTAAAACGTAATTAATATCAGTAATGGATAATGCAACAGGTAATTCCGGCCAGTTTGCATTGGTAAGTTTTGAGTGCTGTGGTCCTACAGATTTTTATTTTTTAGGTTTCCGTATCCCGTACGGAAGCCTATTACTAAGCCTACGCCATCTGTCTCTCTGTCCGTCCGTCCGTCCGTCCGTCTGTCCGAGGGCTGTATCTCTTGAACCGTAATAGGTAGCCCGTTGAAATTTTCACAGAATATGTGTTATTATGGTGGATATAACAACAAATAATAAAAAATCTGAAAAGTTAAAAATTAAGGGGGGTTTTTTAACCGACTTCAAAAAAGGAGGAGGTTATCAATTCGACTGTATATTTTTTTTTATTGTTACCTCAGAACTTTGTGAACCAAACTTTGTCAGACTGGGTGAACCGATTTTGATGATTCTTTTTTTATTTGAAAGCTGGTGCTTCCCGTGTGGTCCCATTTTAATTTGGTCAAGATCGGATTGGAAAGCGTGTACATTAATAGCAAAAAAATACTAAAAAAACTGTGAAATAAAAAACTATTTAAAAAAATATAAAAACCGCCTTCAAAAAGGTATGAAATAAAAAAAAATCGAACCCTAGAGTTGAAGGCGGTGCTAAAGCAAGCAAAAATAACCACCCCCTTCAACTCTAGGGTTTGATTTTTTTTTATTTAATACATTTTTGAAGGTGGTTTTTTTATTTATTCAATTTCATTTAGGTATTATCTTGACTCTGACCTCCGGCCCTCAGTAAAATGTTCACGCCACGCCACTGGTGTGTTAGTGTGTAGGCTATATATACGAACAAAGATATTCTATCTACACGTTTCCTGCGCCATACCATCCCTTGCTCAAAGATATCTGAAATAATTAATCATAACAAATTGTTCTACAGGACATCTGCGGCATAATCTGCGTGATCATGACCTGGGTGCTGATCCTGTACGCGGAGTTCGTGGTGATGATGGTGATGCTGGCGCCGGCGGTGGCCACCCACCCCCTCTACAGCTACACCAACATGTTCATATTCCAATCTTTTGCGTTCCTCGCGCTCGCCTCTCATCTACGCACCATGTTCACCGACCCTGTAAGTTACCCTTTTTTTTTGCATACATTATGTAGGTAACGTCACGCTTGTTTCTCAATGAGGTAGGCAGAGACTTCTCCACCCGCCACGATCCTTACACACCTCTGCCGCCTCTTCCGCTAGCGACCCGGCGAGCTAAAGGTGTAAACCGCCAAAGGATCACCTAAAAACCGCGGTTTTAATGTACCACGGTTTAGACCGTTGGCTCTTCGGTCATGCTCGAAATCCTTGCGGTGTAAAAAACCGCGGTGTAAAAAACCGCCAGTGGATCAGCCGAGCCTGCGGGGAAACAGTTTTTTTCGCACTGCGGGAGCGAGCGCATGTGCTCCAGGCTGGCGATAGAATGGATTTGCGGGCATATCGTCGCGAGTTGGTGCTCGAAATAATAAATTGTTTTAAGGAACAGAAGTGTCTGTGGTTATACACTTGCAGGGACTATAAAAACAAAGTATTCAGATTGTCTGCATACGAAAAACTTATAAATTGACATGAGACAAGCATTGTCTTTTTTGAAGCCAGTTTTTCACCCACACTTTGTGACGTCTTTTCTTTTCCTTTGGTTGTGCTTGATGCAACAGTTTATGCCTAAGTAGCACAGTAACTCCGATTCGCTCGCTATGACTCGATGGCGACCGAGACTCCAATGGACGACCCTACAAGGCAACAGTTTAAACCGTTAGCTCGTAGGATCGCCAATGGATCACGGATGGAAACGCGAACGACGACCCTACGAGCCAACAGTTTACACCGTTAGCTTGTAGGGTCGCCATTGGATCACCCCCTTTAGTGTTCAGTAGCCTACGGCGCTGGCACCAACCCTTATAAAACGGCTCAGGTCTCTGCCCGTCCCTCGATCTGTATGTCACACGCGCTTTCCGAGGAGATTACTCCGGAAGTTAAGGTTCAATCAATCTAAAAAAAGAATTATGAAGAATCCATAATATTTGTCCTTGCGGCATGAAAACTATTTTTAAGTTTATGTCACTAGGTGGTAGGGTTTATCCCGGCCCGGTTGGTACCACCGCACTGAGCGAAACGGCTATGTAAATAGTTCGTGTTTTCCGTCCAGTTCAGTGTAGCCGACATGAAATGAAGGAAAGCACTGACATGGCACCTAGTTGGGGTGGATAAGTTCTTTATTGGTGAAAGACCTTAGGATGATGAACATTGAAACTAAAGGTGAAGAAGGTGTAGGTTACGCTAGGTTATTGTACTTAATCTAAGTACAAAAGGCAGTAGGACTCGACGTGGAGCGATCCACACAGGATGCCGATGTCTAACGACGCCCTTGGACATTATGGGGGTTGTGAATGCCATGCCGGCTTGGCAGGTGCCTAATCACGCTCTTCTTGAAGGACCGGAGACTGTACTTGGGGGGAAATATATGGGCATGGAGAGTGTTCCAGAGTTTACCAGTTCTGTAGAGGAAAGATCTGCAGAACCGGTTGGTACGCATCCGTGGTAAGTTCAGCGTGTAGGGATGCAATCCCTGCTTGGTGCACGTGACGCGGCGGTAGAAAGGGGATGGCGCGAGCACAACGGCCTCGTGTCAAGTGCGTTCAAAGCGTCGGAAGCTGTTTGTCGACAACAACAACAACATGTCTTCGGCGCAAAGCGCTTCGTCTAGAGCAGTGTTTCGCAAAACTGGGTGCCGCAGGACCCTGAGGTGCTGCAAACCTACGCCAGGGGTGCCGCAAAAGTGGACATTAAATCCAAAAAAGTATCTATGTGAACCCAAAACGGAAATGCTAGCTTTTTTAAAATCGAGAATAAAGAAGACTTCTGCGAATTGCTTAAAGATGTCTTATGGCTATCAAAACTTGCTTAGGAACTTCGAGTTTTCTGAGACCCAAGTAGGTACCACGGAGAAAAATAAAAAATAAACTATTTCATGTGCTTGTTATTTTTACTACGAAATATATCAGTCGAGATCATCAACCATTCATCAGTGAAATGAATTTTCACTCTCCCTTTACTAAAGATTTTAGAGGTAAATGTGGCCGTCAAGTGCACCCAAGCGTACCACTTATCTTGAGCCTATTTGGGAACAGCTGGTCTAGAGCAGTCGGACTTGATCCGGACTTGATGGCTGGACAACAGGCTAATATAAATCGGTGAAAATAAAATAGTCTTCGACTTTGATTTATTCAAAATGTACAAATTTACAATGACCACAGGAGTCAATTATGACTTAAAATTGTAATCGTAAAATCAAACCAGTAAATTTTATCTATGGTATGTTAGTTACAGGTTAGGGGTGTAAGTTGATGACCAACCATGTAAGGTTGAAAAACCTTCAAGCTATGATGCTTAACAGTAATCAGTGTTGTGCTTGGGTAAATTGCAGCACAACACTAACCACTATGAAATATTAGGACAAGACTACTACGACTTACTAGCTTATATATACAGCTAGTTAAAGTCTGATGCCCTTTAACGAGACATCTTCTCTTTATTCGACGCCTTTTCCGACACGCATGGGGAGAGATGCAGTGGGCTTATTCTTTTCAATTATCTCGCCACACACATTAAGGTAATATAAATAAATGAATTAACCCAAAAAATGTGATGTGTTGTGAACAGGGAGCAGTGCCGAAGGGGAACGCAACCAAGGAGATGATAAAGCAGATGAGCCTGCGCGAGGGGCAGGTCATCTTCAAATGCGCCAAGTGCTGCAGCATCAAGCCCGAGCGCGCCCACCACTGCTCCGTTTGCCAGCGCTGCATCCGCAAGATGGACCACCACTGCCCTTGGGTCAACAACTGCGTCGGTGAAAACAACCAGAAGTACTTTGTCCTCTTCACGGTGAGAGAAATGTTTTTAAAGTTTCGCACATTAATTTCATGCAGATGAGAATCCTCTTTTCTTATGTAATCCGGTATGGGTGGCTGAGTCAGAGGGGCCAGAGCACATGCTCCGACCACCCAATATCACCTAGAAGCTAGGTGCCATACCGGATACTTCCCTTTGGACTTTCCTCTTGCCGATAATTTCTTTAATAAAAAAAAACTGTGAAAGTAGGTAACATCATGAATGACCAATGATGATGATTATGAGCGATGTCTAAAAGAAGACCTGTAGCCTAGCGCAGGGGTTCCCAACATGTGCGTCGCGGAAGTTAATGTGGAAATGTGCACATTCATTCAATAAGCCAAAGTGTTGGACACAAAGTTGCCTTGAAGATATTTATGCAGCTACCGACGGCGTTGTGTGTTTGTATTCCGTCAATATTTGATTTGATATTACCCGACTATGGCGAAGTCACTAGCAGCTTTAGATGCGTGTACTTTGTACATTATGCTGAGTGCACTTGATTAAAAATTCGGGTGCCAGATGCAATATTGTAAAATAAAAAACAAATTTTTTTTTTCTTCAAACCCCAACAAGTATCATTGTCACGAGCTTGAAAAGACAATTATATCGCACAAAAATATACCCCACTTAATTTAGAACTAAGAGGAATTACATAAAAAATAAAATAAAAAGTTTATAACCGTGTGTCGGGTCCGACTACGAAAAACTAAGGAAATAACAAGCAAAGTTGAGAAAATGCTGAGGATTTGAATGGACAACTAGGGTGGAGCCCATCTACATTATTTAGTCTTTCGTAGTCAGGTTTTATAAAATTTTTATTAAATTTTTTATTTTTAGTTGAAACTTTCAACTCGCCTTCTGTGTCCCATGTGTGCCCAATATTTAGGTTTGTTTCTAAGTTTAAATCGGAAATTGTTGACGCTCACTCCGTTTTGGCTCTCCGCCAACGAAATGCGAACAAGGTGATTGATGCATGAGTGCTGTTGCAGTTCTACATAGCAGCGATATCGGTGCACTCGCTGGTGCTGTCGGTGTACCAGTTTGTGGGGTGCGTGCGGCACGAGTGGCGCGAGTGCACGAGCTACTCGCCCCCCGCCACCGTCGTCCTCCTTCTCTTCCTCATCGCCGAGGCTTTACTCTTCGCCATATTCACCGCGGTCATGCTCGGCACTCAACTCCACGCCATATGGAACGATGAGACTGTGAGTTACGTTACGTCTATTGTTACTTTAACGCACACTTAAGAGAAAAGGAACTATTCTGGACAGATGTTGACATAAAACAGTTTATTTTCTCAAAAATAATTTGTAACTGTGCGATCGGCTCTGCAGATCTTTCCTCCACAGAACCGGTAAATTCGGGAATGCTCTCCCTGCCCATTCATTTCCCCCCTAAGTACAGTCTCAGTTCATTTAAGAGGGGCATGAATAACCTTTCAGGCCGGCATGGCATTCGCAACCCCCATATACGACCGAATGTCCATGGGCGTCGTTAGACACCTTATGGCTGGCACGGCGCCACCATGTCGCGCTTTCCATAAACCACAAATGCTACTTGTTGTAGTTATTTCTTATTGCATAAAATTACTATAAAGTAAACTACTTACAAATACACTTAATATGTTGGTTTACTTTAGTTAGGCTAATGTTATCGTTCTTTTAGATTGGCCAGTCAGGTACTCTACTACTGTCGTTCTTTTATGGTAGTTTTCTACAGTTGCTAACGCATAGTTAGGGCGAATTAACCATTGGACTAAGGATGATACCGTGTGTTAAATTGTGAATGATCTAAGGAGGATGTAATGTAATTTTAATTAAAACATTACAGGGCATCGAACAGCTTAAGAAAGAGCAAGCGCGTTGGGTGCGCAAGTCTCGCTGGAAGAGTATCCAGTCCGTCTTCGGCCGTTTCTCCATCTTCTGGTTCTCACCCTTCACGCAGCCCGCGCCCAAGACCAAGCTCGAGAGCTACCTCTACAGCGTCTAAACTCCTCCCGCTTCTTGTAATGTCATTCACCCGGTGACATTAATCTCAACTGTAATTGTTAATTGTTTTTGTTCATCCTTCAAGTCTTCAAAAAACTTAAAATAATGGGGATTAGCACTACCAGTAAGCTGGTGTGTCTGTTATTTCTGGGCAAATTGGCACTTGACAGCCGACATTAAACTGTCAATGTTATCATGTAAATATCTCCCCAATCCTGGTAGAGATATAATTTGTAGCAGACTGTACATATCGTCCTCCTGTGCTGTGCCCACTGTCTTGTCATCCCTGCGGTGAAGAGTATTGAATCTCTTGCCTTTTTAATTCTCACAATTTTGGTTTTGTCACTCACATTTTTATTATGATTCACCACCAAAGATTCCACATTGCTCACCTTACATTTTCATAACTGCGCCTGGGATTGAATTGAATTCATTTTTATTTTTGATGCGACTAGGTACATCTCTCGCTGTGAATGAGTGAACTGAGAATAGTCTTGGTAATGATAGTTTTTAGTAAAATCTTTGAAAGGTTTTCATTTAATATATTTTGCGAGAGGAACCGCAAATACTTTTAATGCACCTTAAGATACATAATATTTTTAAGAAAACATTATCTTTCATCGAAGGATAGTAAATTGTGTTGTTATCAATATTAAACATTGTTCTATAACATAATGCAATAACAAATATGTGAATAGTTTCATTGTCTCAATATTATAAAAAAAAAATTTAACATAACGTTAGTTAAGTAAATTGCATTATGGCATTGACAAATGTGCCATTGGTACTTAGATACTCGTATGTTTTGCAGAGACTAGTCGCTACTTCGATTGGCCGTTGAAGATAGAACATTGAACGCAATAATTCTAGCAAGAAGGTTCAGAATTAAAATCACCTCAAGAAGAAGTTGTTAATCGATGTAGTTGTGTTAACTTAATTTCTCCGTATTTCAGCATATTGTAAATGATTAACATATTTCCACTAAGAATCATGCTGTATCGATAAGTTCATATCTAATTAATGAAACAATTGTTTTTTTATATTGTACTATTTATTTGATTAATTTGTTTGGTTAAGATTACTGTGATTTCTTTATAATTTGTATTCCTTTCACTTAGTGAAATTTAAGATATGTTTAAGACTGTAATAGAGGAGGTGATGTGACACGAGTGTGCTTGAGGTACGTGGAAGTTAATTAATTGGGGTCCGTGGTTATTTTCTATCTTTATGTTTCATAATCATTTTATTATTATTATATTATATTATTTTCTAACAAACGTGCATCCATGAGTGCTGATGTGTTCATTATTTTAGTTATCTTGCTATCTTATGTTTAAAAGGTTTCCAATTTGTTTGGTTCATTTACTCTTGACTCTTGGTTTTATTAAAGTTATTTTTCAATGTGTAAAAAAGTTTGATAGTTGACTATGTTTTATTAAAATATCTTTATTAATCATATCCACTATTACCTATGGATAAACAAATTCCTAATAAAATGCTCCCTGAATATATTATGTAAATGTGTGCATACGTTGTGCCTGCGGACGGACACCAAACTTCCATCGTATTGATTAGTTAAGTCCAGATTAATTAAACAGAATATTTATCTAAACAAACATGGGTGGGCATTAGTTACTGGCTGGTCTCATGGCATAGCAAGTTGCTGAAAGACTTGCTTGTCTTGCGTCCCTGTCAGGTTAGGGCTATTGTTTTTTAAACCACTTTTAAATTATTTTGAAAGTAAGTCCAATATCATCCGAAAAACATTATCTTTTGTTGATATCCGATTGTAAATGTTTGTTGTAAGCTTCTTACAAATTATTTTCTAAGCTTCTTAGCTGGTAATATTTATGAAAACGAAAGTTTCTACTTTGTTTCATCAATGCTAGCTATAGTGCCTTCTTTTGAGTTTCCTCACTTCCGATATGTGTGGTAAATATTCAGCATCATCCCAGCCAGTAACTAATGTAAAGCCGAAAACATATTTAATTTAAGGCATATACATCAGCTGCTTCAAGCAGATTAATTTATTTTGGTGTAATTATTTCATAGGTTACGTCATTGCGACTGCATCTTCAAGATCATTAACTTTAAAATATTGTCATTAAATAAAGAATAAAAAAAAAAATTTCTCGCTTCTACATAATTATTAGCGAAATCATTTTTAATAAGAGTATTGCTTCTAGCCAGAGATTCAAAAATTGTAATACGATCAGAAGCATTGTCCAATTATTGGCCATTTCTATGTTACCTATATTACAAGCAAAACTGTGATACCAAGCGTCACTGAGTTAGCGCCAATATGGCACTTATCTACCTCACATCGAATAGGAATTTGTTATCCATTTCATAATTAACACATGATAAATTAGATAATGCATTCATAAAACCCAGGTGAACTTCAAAGTGGTTCAGTGGAAACAGCCACGCACCGGATACTCCTGTATTAAAGATTTCCATAAGGGATTACATTCATAACGGGTTAGGATACATAACGTATGGAAATATAAGAAAAAAGAAAAATAAACCTTAACCAAAAGAATAACAATGAGAAAATTTTACCAACAAACAATAGATCGGTAATAAAATAAAATAACATCAAACCCAAATGGTATTGATAATGATGATCAAATACAATTGATTGATTATGTGATAATGTGGTTATGAATGCATGTGTGAGTGATACTTATTCGCTCGTCAATGTCTTTATAATCTCATTTCTGAATTTTGATCAGAACAGTTAAGCAGAACACTTGCCTTGTTAGGAATAATTAATAATTACCTCAATATTGTAAGTATTTTTCGTTAATGAAGCTTCTGGTGATCATAGTCAATGAAGTAGTATTGAGGAATTGTCATTGATTGGCCACTCCTGAGCATTACAGGAGTAGACAGTATGTGCGTGGCCAGATCCACCACTGATCATCCTAAGAGCAGGCCTGAAGACAAGTGAAATATGTCAGATAAAATTAACTATTTTAATTTTGCAGTCGCAATGACAAATACAAAACGCAGTTTGTTGTAACAGAAGTTTTATATAAGCTTTTATTGCACATCGGCCTTGATTATGATATCATCGACTGACCACATTGTTGTACGAATGGCATGCCATTTGTAATTAAATTATCACTTTTATGCATTTTTTAGAGTAAGTTTAAAAATAATTAAGAACAATTTACTGTACCTATATAGCTCGAGAGATTGTCCTTGTAAATGCTCATATTGTTTTGTTTTTGTACTTGCTTTTTTAAAATTTTGTTTTGAGTAGACTTATTGTATCTTAACTCACAAGATGGCGCTTAAAGGTATTATAGTAGCATGATCACTCTCTTCCACCAAAAAGTGTTGAGTGGGCCATGGGGTGATTGTATGAAGAAATTTAATGAAACAGTAATCATTGCCATCCATATTTCGCAAAGCAATCCATTCCACACTAAGAGTCAGTATGGATATACAAAACTTTGGCCAACTTAAGTCTGTCATCGCGTCATGTCATAGTGGTGTTCAAGATTAAGTATAATTTTTTTTATTTCTCTTTTTCCTTACGCTGGTGTGCTCATTATCAGTATAGTGGTGTAATGTACCATATAAGCTTTGAAATGTATGATACATAGAAAGTTGCTGATCTTGTAAATTTTAATATATTTAGGTACGGCGTTAATATGCTCGATGCTTTAAGTAATATTGTAACAGAAGATCTTTGCAGAGTATACTTATATGCTTGAGTGATCCTTTGGTTCTATGAAAGGCCTCCGGCAGGTGGTGTTACACAAACACCACCACCAAAACCACTGGGCGGTTGCATTGATTTTTTTTTATCAGGCGCTAGTTACATTATTGTGTGGGTAGATCCATGTTCACCCTTGAGTGCGGAGTGGTTGGGCGCACGTAACGAAGATTCAAAAGTATAACTTTGTTGTTGTATTGTGTAACCATGACAGCACATAGGTGGTGAACATAATTATATATAAGGTTAACCTTGTATAAGCTTGTTTTATGTCAACTTAGTTGTATGAGAAAATAGGTCGCTGGTAAACTGGCATTTTTTGCTCGTACTTCTACTAATAACAAGTCCAGTAGGTTTTGTTTTTAGCATGTTTGTCTGTGTTGTCATTTCGAGCACGAGATAACGGCCGGTAAACTATCAGCCGTTTATCCTGAACATGCATGGTTTTGTAAGTTTACAAATTGAAGTTTAAAAATTATTACTTGCTTTAATTAAAACGTCCAAGTGCTAACAATAATGTATATTATGGTGTTAATACTCTTTTATTAAAATGATACAAGTGATTTTATAAGACAATTTTAATACATGTAGGTTACATAGTTAAAGTGACCTCATGAAGAATTAATAAAAAAGTTCATTTCTATTATCCTATACTTACTTACAACTGCAAAACCCATATTATAGTTACAATGGCTTTCATTTCGATATAGATATATATTTACGATTTTGTAAAACTTTCACACAAATAAAATCGCATTGGTTTTTTTTACGAATCTTTAAAAACATATTGTGAAGCCGTTGCTAGTGTAATGCATGCCATATTTTGTGTTGAACCTTTAATAAAATAAAAATTATAATGAAAGCTCATTGTTCAATCAGCGATTATAAAAAAATACTATAATCAATATACCTACCGTCTCTTTAAATGTTGTTATTTACCTGCTCGCTTCAGTGTCAGAATAACAATTCTCTTTATATTGCAAAACAATTTTTTTTTCAAAATCGCAATGTGTCTTTCTGAAGAACAAAAGCAATGCAATTTATCCATATCCCTTTGTCGGCAAATGATAAATATAATATTTTAATTATCAAATGTTTAATTATATTTGGGTACATAATGTTCATAACATTTAAAGGTCACAAAACTGGTAGAAGTAATTTTAAGTATAGTGGAAACTTTCTGCATGTACAATTAACTAGAGAACGGAATGTATGCCAAGCTGGGCTGTATGTTTTTAGATTATTAGTACATAATGTACATATGTACGTAGTTTGTTTCAACTTTCTTAGCTTTTTAGGTAGTGTTTGAAAGCGTCGTTATAAGGTACCTATCTGTTTTGATGCTGGACATTTTTTTTCTTAAGAAATTTATGGAACATTTCGCGCCCCGGTTAAAATAAGAGATATCATTCAAAAATTAAATGTTATTAGTAGTTTAGTTTCGTAACAAAATAAAAAAAAACATTAAAAGCCTCCGTCACAAGCTCCAGGCGCCAAACCGTACAAGCTAGACTTGAAATTTGGCTTAAATTTTGTTATGACCCAATGCTGTGTTTTGGATATGAATAAATATTTCAGATAAATTGATATATTGATAAGTTTAGTATGTGTGACGTACATGTTTAGACTTAGACGGGAGTCGTCTAGATTGTACCTAGATTATGCTCATTTTGTATCATGAACCTGACATTGATTTTATTAGATACTAGGTACTTTAACTGGGGTGAGATTTGGTTTGATTTAATATATTGAATATTTTAGTATTTATAGTCATTCAAAACATTCACAAATTGTTTGTACGTAGTTGTAGTTTTGCTGGTAATTTCGGCATAGGATCTCGGTCTTCTTAAACATTTTAATGTAGATAGGCTTCGATGAAAGTAAGTGAAAATTATATTAGTGTGAGTGACAAGGTGTAAATAGTATACAGTGTGGTCCAGAAAGATGTTACAGATGCAGGTGTTGAGATAAGTTTGTTACTTGAAATACCACTTTTTATATTATTGTTACAATGTTCACTTATCATTACACTTAAATTTTCTGGATCCCCTGCATACCTACTTCTATTTATATGTATCGTTGGCACATCTATACAATTTACAAACAAATTTTCTTACATTGTGTACGATGATGATCGAGAAACTTAAGAGGGCAAATAATACATTTTAGAACTTGTCCAAAAAATTTTAATAAATACTGTGACATATGCTTTTTTTATTCGAAAAAATAGGCAAATGGTGTTTCTCTGGTCATCTTCGGGACACAAATTAAAATAATGTTCACGTTAAACAATAAGTGTATCATATTATTATCTAGCTCGATGCTTGCTCATAGCTGTGTGTTGCCTACAATATTAGCTGATATGTTTTACTTCCACCGACCAACTACTAATAAAGAACTTTCTATACATAATGTGCCCTGTGTGCGAGTAATCAAAATGACGACACTGCAGTTTCGTACTATACATTTTTTAGGCATTATTTTGTGATTTTGATAATGGGTGTCTTAAATGTTTTTATTATCAAATACGAACTCAAACTCTGTACCCATTAAAATTAAAGCACACTACATTTAAAGTGGTTTAGTTTTATTTGTAGTTAACTGGACCTCCACCTGTTTTAGACACTGAGATGCAGCATCAGCCTTTTAAATATTGTTCAAAGTCTGCTCGATCCACATTTGCTACAAGAACTGTAGATGTTATTTGGGATTTCTGGTTGTAAAAAAATCCATTTTTAAATTGCAAATATTACAAAAATACATTTTATTGGCCAATCCTGATAAAAGTATCACTGTAGTTTAGGTATGTACCTATCGACATGGATACGATAGCTCAGCCTCGATAGCTCAGTGGTGCAGACAGTCAACTGTCGCTATTGAATGTTAAGCAACGCTGGGCGCGGTCAGTACTTGGATGGGTGACCGCTGACCGTTGGAGGCTGACCGAGGTTCGGATTCCTCGTAAAACTGTAGGTCCCTTCCCTCCTAATCTTACTTGGTGGTAGGGTTTGACCCGCCCGGGTTGGTACCACCGCACTGAATGAAACGTCGGTTGAAACGGCTATGTAAATAGTTTGTATTTTCCGACCAGTTCAGTGTAGCCGGCACGATCAAAGGGGGAAGCACTGACATGGCACCTAGTTCACCCGGTGTTATGGGCTGACATCACGGACGTTGTAGGTGATGTAGCCAACCGTGTCAGTTTCCATTAAAAAAATGAGAAAAGAGGATTTCCATAAAAAAAAACGAGGGTTGGAAAAACGGCAGAAATGTACACATCGATAAATCTGGTTCAATCGTTTATTTCTTCAAATCAAATCCTACAAAATACTCCAACCTACCCATGCCATGAAATAATTGTTCAATAAACTATTATTTTAGTAGGATGGGTAGGTATTTGATATCCGAAAAAAAAATGGTATGGGGAACGTGATCACGATCAGTTATCTGATACACATGACACCCCTTAGCGTAAAGTTACCTACTAATGAAATACCTTTTATACGCAAAATAAACAAATATCTTATTTTTGCGATTATCGCTAATTGCTAGTGCTGAGCACGTGGCATACTAATGAAATGACGTATCAAACACAGACTAAAGGGATGAGCGCAGCGACACGCGCATATTCCAACTCTTTGGTTCAAATTCAAATCAAAGAGTTTGTTTTATCTAAGAACTCGTTTCTGTGACCAAACCCAACACGTCGTCGTCGCCGCGCTTCCGACATTATTGGTGTCTGTCTGGCCTGGCGGCGCGGCGCGGCGGCGGCGCGGAGGCGCTGACGGCAAGCTGGGTGTAAAAATATTCGCAAATTATTCCAAACAGAGATAATAAAGAGCATAGTTGTATCGTGTGGGGCCGGTACTTTAAAAAAATTGCCCCACTGCATCTCTCCCCGTGTATGTCGTAAAAGGCGACTAAGGGATATAATTCCCTTCTTATATTACTAGGCTAGGTGGTAGGGTTTAACCCGCCGGGTTGGTACCACCGCACTGAATGAAACGTCGGTCGAAACGGCTATGTAAATAGTTTGTATTTACAGTCCAGTTCAGTGTAGCCGGAACGACCGAAGGGAAGCACTGACGTGGCACCAAGTTCATCCGGTGTTATGGGCTGACGTCACGGATGTTGTAGGTGATGTAGCCAACCGTGTCAGTTTCCATAAAAAAAAATGTACCATGGACGTAATACATAATTTACTTACATACCTACTCGTAGGTAGTAGCTCAACTAGGTATCGCACCGAGTCTCTCAGTTGCCGCACGCAATACCTACTACTAAACAAAAGAGAAAGTGGCAATAGGATAAGGTATAGTTATCTCTAATAGTGGACGCCCACACTTGGAACCTTGTCATACAATTTCTATTGCTGCGTAGTTTTCTATGTGAGCCGTGCGCAGGCGCAGCGAGCTAGTATTTATTTATGAAAAGGTTGTGTGCACACGGGTATAAACCGGGAGTTACAATGTTAGATGTCACTGCCCCAGTTTTTAGTTGTTGGTACGTGCTGCAGTGTCAGAGCCACGGGCGCGGCGTAGCCAGGTTTAGTTTTCGGGAGGGGTTTTAGAAATAAAATCAACGCGAATTATTTTACAACATTTTTATTTTACATCATTCATTACAAAAAAATAAGTAATCTCCTGACCCCTACCGTGCTAATTTTACTCGCACGACGAGTTCGAGCTGCGCTCGACTCGATCGGTCGCACGAGGCAAATTATTTTGGTACCGGCGTGCAGGTGAGTACGTATGCGAGTGTCGACCAAGTGACGAATTCTCGATCGAGTGTCGATCTACCAGTCTTGCCACTATTACAATTTTTTTATTATATGTATTATGCTACCTAGAATGCAAAGCGCTCATTTTGCTAGGTATCAAACGGTCAATATGGTATGTATACTATTTTTCAGAATCTTTATGTTAATTAAAAGAGAAAAAGAGTATTGACTAAGTTGAAAAACGCGTATAAATTGAACACCCCGATATTTAAGAGTAGCTATTTAGTATTAGTAAAAATTACATCGTGGCAACACACACGATGTTGGTTGTCGGTCGGTCAGCCAGCTGTGTGAGTGATGACGACATTCATTTTGAATCTCTTCCCCTCAACCCTCCGCCCTTCCTCCAGCCATATTAATATTACCTAGCCACAAAAATACCCCGATATCGGTACTAACGAGGTGAGACCGCGGTGAAGTGCGGGGGAAGCGCATTTATTCGAGGCGAGGAGGTGCCTAGCCTATAATGCCTATATAGATATTCCGACGGGTAATACATTGCTGTAGATACCTAACTATCTAAAAATAAATAACTCCTGTATGTACCTACCTATTATTACCATATTTGGTTATACATTATAGCTCCACTACCGGTCACCTATAAATTAGTTACATAGGTAGGTACATACTTAGGTAGGTACTGACAAATTGATATGAGACGTGTACTTAGAACACAAGACTTTATTACGCACTAACTACGGTACCGTGCGTGTGGGCCGGTCGGTATTAATAAGAATAGCCCCACTGCATCTCTCCCCGTGCATGTCATAAAAGGCGGCTAAGGGATAAGGACACGATGCCGTGCTAAAGGGCGACAGGCTAGCCACCTGTCACATTGTCACGGTCCTTCCACCGAGTCATGCAGGAGGTGGGTCTTCATGCCTTACTTGCTGCTTGATGTAGTTAGGTATGTGTAGCACAACACCGATTACTCTGCTTACCCCGATTGTCGGGATGATGGTCGGGATATAGCGTGTGATATGTATGATGTGATGTATGTATGTATGTACCTAGGTACAGACTTTATTCTTATTTTATTTTAGTGATAGGTACATAAGTACCTACTTGTATTTTTTATCTATATTATTTGAGTAAATACTTAAATAAAATAAAGGAATGAACAACTTATAAATAAAATAATACATATTTAAATACCTCTCCACTAAATTCAATGAAAGGAATCGTTAATTTAACATATAACCAACTTTGAGATTTTCTAAACTATCGCAAAAGTTGATAAAGATCAATCGAGTGTTTGGGTGAGCGTATACGTCAAAATGACTCGAAGTTCGAGCTCACATTTCGTACGACGGTACCAATAACTGTCAAAATGTGGTAGATCGACGTTCGAGTTCGAGTAGACCACGTGACCGTTTCGTGCACTCACTCACTTGTACATTTGACAGCTACGACGGACGGTACCAATTATGCCTACTCGTTCATTTTGCTCGAACTCGTCGATCGAGTAAAATTACCACGGTCGGGCTGCTGCTGTTTTGCCTTAATTTAGGTCCCACTAATTAGAGCTATGTCCGAATGATGAAAATATAAGTATTAGGTTCAATTTTAAATGTCGTGTAAATTTTTTATTTCGGGGGGCGGGACGGGACGGGGCGGCGTGTAACAGAGAACATGACCCGTGACATGCTCCAAATTAAGATATTTCCCATAACTTCCCATAACATTGATATGTTACCCTAGTAGGGGCTAAGGTTATATTGTCAATGCCTGTAACATATATCGTAGAAGGTCCATTTGCCTCATATAGTATAGTGAATCCAAGGTTATATACCTGTATTTATATAGTGTTACGTACGAGAGTGTGACATGGTGCCATATGCGTACCTCTCTCTTTTAGAGTAAACTACGTACATATTCTTAGTTATTGTTCGCGCGGCGGTCACAGCAGCGACGACATTCATCTGTCAATGTGCCTCGCTGTCTCAAGGTGATCTTCCACAACACGCGCTCATCTCGCGGGACCGGAGTCAACTCCGCCGCCGCCCGCCGCTCCGCCGCCGCCGCCTCCGCCTCTGCATTCACGATGTGGGTAAGACATTTTTGTATACTTACTTAGTTTTATAAATTACTTACGAATGGAGTTATGTTTGACTGCGTAAAATGTAAACGTTGAGTTGTTCTTTATTTTACGTGAAGTTTAATCGCTTTTAACTTAATTATGTGATGAATTAGTGCAAAACAATAAATAATTTAGGTAGGTACATTTAATATGTGCTGGTTGAAAAATGTGGCCATCCTTCGCGACTTGTTATGAGTTTGAACATTAATATAAAAACGAATTTAAGTGTATAGAAAACTAAAAAATATATTTGTACTGTTGTACTGTTTGTATCTCAGGTGATATTTCAATGGTTTATACTATTGCTGGTGGCGCCATCTCTGTGCCGGCCGTACGACCCAGAGGATGAACAGCTGAAGATGGTGCTGCCATCTAGCGGTGTGTTCGAGGCTTTCTACCCGAAGGAAGCGCATGGCGTCCCGAACGGATCCTCGCGGCCGGCGCACGGGCATGGTAGTTTCTACAAATACCGCAATCCGGCGTTAGTTGATGTTAAAAATGCGGCAGCCTATGGCTTCCGCTTTGACGGCATGAGAAGATTCAACTTTGATGATTGACTAAAATAAAATGGAGTTGAAAACCTTAAAAATGTTGTATAATTTTCAAATATTCCCTCATATGTCATTTCCATAATGTGATAGATAATTTTGTGTAGCTTTCATGTTAAATATAATTGTTAAAAATTAAGGACAAATAAAAAATATATGCCAAATTCTTCTACACTTATTTACTTTTTGATATCGTAGATGTTAGTAGTTCATATCAATTTGATATCTTGATCCGTTCCTGAGAAAAAGGGTCCTTGACATACAAAACAAACAAAACATTTTTTTTTGTCATATAACTATACATATATACATAATACGATTGCGTTGACTTAGAAGCTTAATTTTTTTACACCTCTCAACGAAACGTAGACCTTAGTTTTTGATATTAATTTCAACTTGATACCTCAACCCGTTCCTGAGAATGAGAAAAAGGGTCTTGACAGACCGACAGACAGCCAGCCAGCCAGACGGGCAACAAATGATCCTACGAGTGATCCTATAAGATAAGGGTTCCGTTTTTTCCTCCTTTGAGGTACGGAACCCTAAAAATGGTCATGTGCGAGTTCGTTTCTTGCACTAGAAATTTTACGAAAAAATTCCAGCCTCCACTTCAGAGCTAGCCGTTTATAAAACTCCAGAAAATTGCTGCGGTATGGGAACACTCTCTCGGAGGACAGGTTGGAGGAGGTATTTCTTTTAGAGTAGTATTTTATAGAGTTTAAGTTTTTTTTATATTAAGTAGGTACTTCACAAGGTAGTTTCAGTAGTTGGCGCTAACTGCTTCAGCAACATGTTGTACGCTGATGTGCAGTGGTTACTGCACAGCATACAACATGTTGCCGAGTAGTTTAGGCAGGCGCTGTGTGTGTTACATATTTGTTTGTTGTAAGCAAACTCACTGAATTTAATTTGCTACACGGAATGAATGAATGAAAGAAAAAATAAAAAAAAATTTGGATGAAACCAAACAACGATGGCTGAAGCTTCCTACCGTCATGGATCTACCGTAGAACGTAGATCATCTACGTTATTACCTATAGGTATTGTCATCAAATGATCCGCTCTGTAGGGGAAAATATTTTAACAACTGCTGGTGGTATACTCTATGTGTCGCATGGTGGAAAATAAACAGATATTAAGTTTATATAATATATATAACTTATATTATAAAATATAGGTGATATAGGTAAAAAAAAAAGAAAACAAAAAATTGTCCAAAACGTTTTTTAAACAACTTTGTACATATACTTAGTATATTTTTGCAATCATGTTTTGTTTATTAAATATTTTAATTTATTTATTTATTTATTTAATTTGATTATTATTATCACACGAAATCCGAGTGACAATACAATTAATTGCCTCAACACCGTTTCTAAAATTTCACAGTTTCATGTGAATTGTCTATCAGCGAAAAGGTCTTTCAGATAGAGACCCAGCTGAAGGCCGGGGGGACTGGAGGAAAATTGGAGTGGCCGTATGTCCAGCAGTTGACGCTTACACGCCGACTGACTGACCGGAAGTATATAAAATAACGAACACGTGTTGTTATTGGCTTTGTCTGATTACCTTCACCCGATGGACTGTTGGGCAAAGTTTTTCATGTGGTGGCCCCAGAAATATTTGCTTAGCTAGCGTAGATAGAATAAGAGTAGGCACACTATGTTCAATCAATGCCTATAAGTATGTATGTAGCCCTAGTATATAATGTGAATACTTTATCTAACGCGTGTATGTAACGGAGTGGACAATTACGGATGAAAGTTTGACGGAGGTGTCTCCGTAAAAGCAGAGATAAGATAGCCCTTCATGTTACGGCCTCCATAATCGTATCACACTCGGTCATTCAACTGTACTTAGATCAAGGGTCAGTTCGACACTAGTGGACACATAATTTTATATAAAAAAAAACACACACACACACACATACCTCTATACTTATTAATTGTTAAAGATGAGTTCTTCGAACGGCACGATTCTCTAACTAAATCCTTCTTGTATCTCACTGCAAAGGTGTCGAATGGGCTTCGGGGGAATATCCTCCTCTACCCATACAATTCACGGATCTTCAAATCGCCTTTCTTCAGTGACAACTCACCTCCTCGGGGGTGAAATTGGCCTGAGGCGCAGTCACCCGTTCGAATGAAATAAAAAATCTGTTAAGTGCGAGTTTTACTCGCGCACAGAGGTTTCCGGATCTATCCGCTATCATCCGCCTATCTTTTGTCTTTCAACAATGCAATGTATAAAAGCCTGTGGCGCCATCTATTATTCAGTAGTGTGACTAATCGATTTTTCGGACGTTTGTTGTATTCCCATACAACAAACGTCCGAAAAATCGATTAGTAGTTAGTAGCCCCCCTTAACTTTTAACATTTTCTTTTTTTTATTATTTGTTGTTATATCCGCCATATAGTAACACATATTCTGTGAAAATTTCAACAGGCTAACTATTACGGTTCAAGAGATACAGCCCTCGGACAGACGGGCGGACGGACGGACGGCGGAGGCTTAGTAATAGGCTTCCGTACGGGATACGAAAACCTAAAAAAAGGTCACAGAAAGATTTTCTCCACTCTATTGTTGATATATACACGTACTTTGGGTTGTGGTTTGGGGGCGGCCTGCCTATGCATATATCTATATACCTATAACTATACCTAAATTTATGTATGACACGTTAGGTAACTGCCGACACTAATTCTATATGGGATCATTATAAGTCAGTAGGTTATTTTCTGTTATGGATTTTTTTATGGTATATATGCCGTATTATTGGAGTTCTTTATTATATCGTTCCCATTCCATGAATTCTCAAAAGAAATGCATCGGAAGTGGTCACAAAAAAGGGAACAAATGATTGATTCTTCTCCCCCACTGTCGGGACGGCCACGCTCGCTTGCCCCTTGTCTGCCGAGGGATCGACGAAGCACCTAGTCTCATCTTGTTTATACCAATTAGTTCGAAGCGAGTCTCATCCAATCCAAAAATAGTCCGATCTGATCCATTAAATTACTGTTCGGGCCTAATCTACACATAGCCCGAACTACTAGTCTACTGTATTCTGCATTTATGTCGTCGGGACGATTTATATCAACATCTGGAGTTCGGATCTGCTTGACGAAGGGCATCAATGAGATTTACTGATTGAAACATTTTAATGCATGCACACCGGCTGCTTCACCGTTCAAAACCGGTGCAAAACTCTACTAGCCCCTCACTAGGTGGCAAGCTCTAATTGCATAGTGCTGAACGAAATATGGTCGAAATTCGTTCAGTCTCGGCTGTGTGGTGAACGCAGTCCGTCCATTATAATAGTCCAATATATCTAGTCCAATATAATCAGAAACCCAAAAAAAGGAATTCTCCGGTATAAGCACCTTCTCGGAGATTAAATTGGCTGGCTAGCATAGAATAGAATAGAATAGAATAGAATAGAATAGAATTTTATTCAGTTGTACACATACATTATATTACAAACACATTAACAGAGATGGAGCTACAGAGTACAAAAGAAAGGGCGTAGGCGCAGCATATGGCCACTCGAGTGTCTCAACTCAAGGGCCGCTGTTTTTAACCCAAGCCTATATTAATACTAAAATTAAATTAAATCTAAGGAAATTTAAACAACATTAACAAAAATACACATTTACATAATATTTCAATTTTACACAGATTAACTTACAAACTACAAGACAATTAATTTTCAAGATTAATAAACCCTATTACAATCCACGAGTCATTCAATTTCGAGAGCTGGCTTCAGCGAATCCCGTGTGGTAAGAGCTAGGCGCCACCATATGGTTTTAGATACCTACTCGACTCGACTAGCTAAGAGTGAAGCATGTGCTGCCTCTCTGATTCAGCCACCCCACCGAATTGCACAAAAAAAATCTTCCTAGTCTCAACTGATCCGCACCTACCCCGTTCTAGTTCGTAACTAATCCGGTCTAATTCACACGTAATCTAACCTTACCTAATCCACACCTATTCCAGCCAAGTTTGGAGATAGCCCAGCGTAATGCACAGCTAATTCTGTCTAGTTCCGCTCGGCCTAAGTAGTCCTAGTCCGGTGTACCCACACGAAACTGGTGGCACTGTCGATCCCTCTCTGTCTGCCCTCCCTCCGCTCCCCTCGGCCGGTCGTGGGCCCATGGTTCTGTCCACGATAGAGACATCCTGTAGAACTGACAGCTGGAAACGCAACACAACGCTACTTGCAGCCCAATTTCATTAGGCAGTAAGCTATCAGTTTGCGTCCATTTCAAACCTACAAATTAAAATCCTTTGGCGGATAAAAAGCTATAAAACTCACCCGATTGAGCTATATACCTAACATAGCTATAAAAATATGTGTAAACAAGTCTATGTATAGAAACCAGCTTGCCTAATAATGGTAATTAATTGTTAATATTTCTGGCTCCAATTTTGAGACCAAACATTTTGACAACGAACAAGGACATCAACCCTAAATGCACATGTTTTACCTTTCTCTCCTATCTCTCTCAGCTTTTCAATAAAATAATATCACAATGGGAGGTAGTGTGGTGCCTACTTAGTGTTATTTTCCACGCCCTACTTACTATGTGTATCCATATTAAGTCTTATCGCCGAAAAGCTTTTGGAGGCTTACATCCTGCGGCACTCCAGCGGACCATAAACAAAAAGAATCCACCGAAGCATAAACTTAGGTATTTAACCTGGAGTACAAAAAACGTTGCTCCCCGGAGTAAAAAAGTGTGAAATTATCTTAAGTGGTGAGTGTCCACGAACCAGCTTTTAAACAAAGCTCTTCCTAACGGCGCTTTTTAGGGCTCCGTGGGTGGAACCCTGAAAATGAAGAAACACTAGAAATATTCGGTCGTGTTCTATAAATTGTAAAATTACGAAATATTCGTACTTAATTCATTATATACATACATTTATATTCAATATTCAATAGTCCTCACTCAACGTTGTATACAACGACACATTAGCATTTTTAGTGTACTGGTTTCCTCGCGGTCTCTTCCTTCGTCTGAGTAACGGATATATAATAAAAGGTCAGCAAATTTTTCTAAAATTCGAATAACCCATTGACGCTAAATTTGTCCCCGTGCATGTCGTAAAAGGCGACTAAGGGATAAGGACAAGATGCCGTGCTAAAGGGCGACAGGTTCGCCACCTCTCACCTTGGCACGGTACTTCCACCGAGTCATGCAGCAGGTGGGTCTTCGTGCCTTTCTTGCTGCTTGATCGATTGAATCTTGTTCGAATAATTTGCGAAACGTGGTGGTCGGTGTTGTGCTGTAATTTACCAGAGTTCTTGCAGCACAACACCGATTACTCTGCTTACCCCGATTGTCGGGATTCAGCGTGTTCGATATGTATGTATGTATGTATGCTAAATTTGTATTTTTAAGTCCGACTTTTCGCATGCTTTGCATATATTTTAACCACTATAGGTCATGACTCGAATAAGCAGAAAATTACGCTATGTGCGTAATTTTTCACAAAACCAGAAAACGTTACATAAATTGAATCTAAAGTGGAGCCAAATAGCACGTGAAGCAGCTAGGTGAGCTAATTGAAACGTCCGGGGAGCGTCGCGTCGCGTCGTGCCAAAGTATTCCTCATAGCAAACATTTTAGTCTCGCCGTCCAGCCAGGAAACGCGGCGGAGGCGGCCGTACTTGCGACAATGAGTGATGTTCCGAGGATGCACGAATATTTGTATTGCTTCCGAACTGGGTGGATGTGCCTGAGGTCGGAGCCTCAGGCGTAGCCAATTTCACCCCCGAGGAATTGCCAGTCCGGCTTTACCTGTAAAAACAACATATTTTCCTAATTTATCAAATACACAATAAATAAATAGAAGTAGAAGTAGGCATAGGTATAGCTACTCGTACTATAAAAATGTTTCGATTAGCTTATTAAAATTACATAAGGCTTTCAACGTAACCCTCTACGTGCAAACGGAATTTATACTTGGCAGGTTTTTAAGTAAGGCTGATAGAACTAGATCGGATAATAAGGATATTATTATGTCGTGAGCAAGACAGAAGATCGACATTATTTGAAGGTCAACTTTTTTAGAGTTGACACATTGTTAAGTTGCTATAAATAATCCAGCAAGAAATGCTACATGTTATCAGTGTGCTAATAAGGGAACGGAAATTTTGTAAAAGTAGGTACGAGATATACAACGTATACTTACAACGTTACCTAAAGCACAAGAATAGTCAAGCCTAAAGCATAATCGCTATACAGAGAGGTAACGTGCCGCCGAGTGTCGTGGCCTCATTCCTAGCCATCAGTCAGCTGGGTGATGGATGACTATGGGGCTGATACCTGATACTCGCCGCAGCTTAGGCCGGCGGTCTTGGGACAATTTTTCCCTCCCTTTAGGTTATTTTTAGGTATACATATTTAAGTTTAGTTTTTGTTTTATCTATATTCAATAATTTTTATAAATACATAAAAAAAAATCTAAGGAAAGATAATATATTTATTTATCTCCATTAAACCAGACCTACTTTTCCACCGTTCGAAACCTGTGAAAAACTGTAGGCCACTTCCCTTGAGTATACCAAGATATTCGCATATCGCATAGCCAGCAATTCAAAGGGAAGCCTCCGTTATTGGACCTTTTCGGAAGTTGTACTAGCTGGGATGGCTAGAACACGCCCTAGTGACTTAGCCACTCATGCCGGATTATGAAAAAAAATACTTCTATGATCTCCACAGAAATTTTATGACGCCATATTCGTTAAAGTGCATGCACATTTTTATTAGCGTTTTTTAAATATAATATGTAGGCATTATGCAAAGATAGAAGGATAAGGAGATTAAAGAATTGTCGATCAAAATTATACATCGACGTATCGTGTGCACTGTAAAATGGGAGGGAGGGGTGATCTTGGTATCCCGGGTCCCGGGGCGTATAAAAAACCGCCTGCCCCCGACGAGCCTTCATTCAGTGTCCGGTGGGTGATCGCTTCGAGCACCGTGGACCTAGTACAATCACGCCTGTTTCAAGTGGTCTGGAACTTTGTGGGGAGGTCTGGTGTACATTTTGGTAGATTCTGTGAATATGCATGCGGACTTGAGGAAAATGGTGAGTACATTTATTGTTTTTTTTTCTAATCTTTTCTTGTATTATTATGTTAGTGTCCTCTGAAAATATATTGGTCCTTTGGGCCACGTGTTAAAACCATAAATGATATGTGAATAAGAATAATATTGTTTCGCGCTTGCGTAATGCTTTTTGCGTTTGTTGTTTTAGTACATAAGGCGATTAGGGAAAACTTTCAGTAAATTTTAAATGAGCATAGCGTCCAGGGTTAGGGGCTATTAATAACTGTACATATTATTGTAAATTTGACACAATTTAGAAAATTTAAAAAAATGGCAACATCAAGTTTATCTTAATCTAACTTTAATAAACATTTCATTTAATTTCAATATGAAGGGACTTGCTCACACAGACGCGGATTAAAAATGTTATATAAATAGCACAATGATTATTCCAGTAAAATTTAAAATAAATGTAATCAAATTGATTGTTTTAGACCACGTTGTAACGTTATTGATAAACAACAAACAGAAATATACGATTAGTACTCCGGACATGAATCAATCAATCAAAATAATTTTCTTTAATTTTTTTTGTTTTTGTTTGAGAACATACGAGTACATTTCATTCTCTAAATTGCATTCCTGAACGAGCTGTTGCCCGCGACAAACATATATAAACATAATATAAACAGGTATTTAGTAAAATGACCATTAAATTGTCTAACTTTAACGCTTCATTGACTTCCTAGTTGCTTCATCACGTTCCTTTAACGTTTTATCAATTGTTGATTTTTTAAAAGAGCCGAGCGTCCGTCGTTTTATTGTTGTGATGCCTTTTGATGACATGGCATTATTTATTTGATTTTGCCTGCCGGTCTGTGGGATGGAGCTATAACACCTAAATAAAAAAAAATCAACAATATTCAGCAAACAAGTTCAACTGTTCAATCTTAACTAAATTACAAATATTTGTAGGAGAGCTTTTTTCTCTCTGAACTCATTTACGTAAACTGATTTATTTCTTAGTGGGAAATGAAAATTAAATATTTTCTATATATTAATAAAAAACAGATTATTTTTTAGTATACTGTTTTGATACTTGTGTTGCTTGCGTTCTCTATCTATTTTTACCCGACTACTGCGAATCCAAAAGGACGTTAATGTTTAATAGTTTTTAAATGTGTTTAAATAAAATATGCTTAACGAAATAATAATAATAAAATAATTTTAGTTAATTGAGTAAAATATTTTTAAGCTATGCATTGCATCTAGAACGATAAAAAAGGTATGGACGCCGGACTGTCAAATGCTTGTATGAGAACTAGCGTCGCCGAGTTGCGGGGAGCGGAGTGTACTTACCGATGATAAGATATTCCACTATTGTGCACACTAAACTTGGCTGTAGTGTTTTTACACGTAAACACACAGCATGTGGGCACTTTAAACAGGTTTTTGCGACCGCGGCCGATGACAGACTGACGGGCCAGCGCGCGACCGTCCATACGAAACAAGCATGCTTTTGCTTATATTGTGTTACGCTGGCGAGGATAGGGTTCGGAGTCCATACCTTTTTTATCGTTCTAGCATTGCATTCTTTACTATTAGTTATATTTTAATTTAATGAAATGACATGTCTTATTTCTTTTAATTAAGTTGACATGCCGCCATTAATATAATGCTAATCATTATTTTACCGTGTTAACTCGCAAATTACCATTCTATCAAAACACATACGAACGAAGACCCATCAATACCATGTAACCTAGTAGCAAGTGTCCGTCGAAAATTACTAAAATGACCTGGCGGTTTCGTGTTCAAGTTAGTATAGTAAAACATACTGGATGCTAGCGTTAGGTAAAATTTAATATTTTATTTAATACAAACTACGAATTATTTAAATGTAAAGAAAAAAGAACAACCCCGGACCGATGATATGAATGAGATCTGTAAATCAGGTTGATAAATAAAAAATCTCAACCATACCGACCGATCCCGGGAAAGTTCCCAAGAATAATGATTAAATATTCTTACTATATTCTTTGAAGGTATACTTACATACATACATATACATAACATGACGCCTGTTTCCAAATGGGGTAGGCAGAGATAAATGAACTCCACGCACCACGATCCCGGCACACGTATGACGACGCTCCTACACTCAATATGTTCAGCCTGAAGGTATATATTTCTACAATACGGGTGTTTGTTGCTTGTTTCAGATGAGGATAATTTTGGGAGTGGCGCTTTTCGTATCAACCGAAGCATTTTTCATGAAATGGAGTTCAGATAATTCGTGAGTATATGCGATTCATATGTTTTTGTACTGTTCTATGTTGTATGTTGTTCTAAAACACTTTACAAAATTTTATACTTTAAAATGTTGGTAAAATGAAACATTTGAAAGTTAAAATATATATTTTTTTAATGCATCTTGTGATATAGGTATCAATGAAAAGGACAATACAAATAATGATTTTTCATAATTTTAAAATGCTGCGACACCGTACGGACATTCGTATTGCAGGGGTTGATTGCATGCCGGCCTGATAGGTGCCTATTTATGCCCCTCTTGAAGAAGCCGAGACTGTACTTGCGGAGAAATACAGTGCACCGAAAGCATTTCAGAGCTTACCGGCTCTGTAGGCAAAAGAAATGTTTCTAAAGTTTCTTGCCTGGAATTTCAGTTCTAAGTTTTAGGTAGGTATGCGAAATACTGGTAATATTTATTAACTGTTTGTGCTGATGGCGAAAATTATTCTGTCTAAAGTACTACCGAAATAGTATTAAATGTTTTTGAGTATTTAGAATGCTACATTTACTCACCGCTAATGTCATCAATCATCCATCATAAACTACGTTTGATTGCAATCTCCGTTAGATAATTTTTGATTCGTTTTCCCAATGAGTTTTTAAGGATTTAAATGCACAAAGCCGGATATTATTTTCTGATGAGATTAATTTAATAATGCTAATAATTAGGAAAATGAACGCATTCAACTAGTACGTGCCACGGTCGCTTTATATCGGGCATGTTTGTCTGTCTACTTAGCATATTATTGTACAATTTGTGTTTTTTTGAGCGAAAATTCCAGCGACACTTCAGAATCGTAATAAGACCTAATATAATATGTATGATAATTTAAATTCAGAACATAATATTTAAAAGAAAGCATGAGGTGAACATTTTTTTTCATTTAAAAAAATGCATAGGCTTTTTTTTAATAAACCATCTTGTTTCGCTATAATCATAGATAACTGGAGATGATTCAGGAAAGATACTCGTACATTCAATGAATATATACATAAGATAGCATGGCCTATATATGCGTGCATTAGATTACTCTGAACAGAACAGGTGTGTCGGACACTACACAGCCGACCTACTCACGGTTCCGTTGTTTCAGCAGGCAGCCGCCGCCGCCGCCCAAGGCCTGGATACAACCGCTGCCGCCGGGCATGATCCCAGCCTACCGCGCCTATTCCTACTCCTACATGCCGTACGACCAGCGCAAGATATATCAGATGCCACCGCAGTACCAGCCCGAGCCCATGGCCCAGAGCATGGCACCAATACCCATCAGCGTGCCAGCTGGTACCAACTTAACTCCGGTGTCACTTCAGCATGTTCAATTGGTTCCCTGCATGTGCCCTGTGGCACCAGAAGAGGCCGAGAAGTTGCAGGAGTCTGTGGGGCCTGGACCCTACCTGGCGCAGACGTTCCAGGGACAGGGCTACTCCGCTCCTCAACAAGAAGCGAATCAACAGTCAAATCATTAGTTAGTGGGCAGACTAGAGTGAGAATGTACTAGTAATGTTAGATGAATTACGTACGGACAACCTAACACTCGTAGGGTCAGTTCTCACTTAGATTTACACGTGCACAGCCAAGAGCTGCTACTATCTACATACGCTGTATGCCGACAATCGGTGTTGTGCTGCAAGAACTCTGGAAAATTACAGCACAGCACCGACCACCAAGTTATTCAAAGTATTGGGACAAAATTATCATATAGCAAACAAAGCTCGAAGACAGGTTACCTACTGTTGACTTAGTGGAAAACCGTGTCAAGGTGAGAGGTGGCTATCCTGTCGCCCTTGAGCACGGCAACTTATCCTGTTGCCTTAGTTGTTTTTAGGACTTTCACGGGGAGATATATAGTGGGCCTATTCTTTTTAAGTAGGTACCTACATATCAGACTCCACAGGGTAGGAACCTGCTAAATTGTGTTGTCTTAAAGTATAATACAATTTTTAATTGTGCTTTTACGCTTTTTTGCAAAAGCACAATTACGCATAAAGCACGTTATTGCAAAACGTAACTTTTGCATGTTTTAACTTGAAAGGAAGAAAAGTTAAACACATGTTACTCTTCGCTGTGTATCCAAAATAAAAACTGTATAATTATTATACTAAATTTGAGTGACATCTTCATTACCAGATACCTACTCGTTAATTATATTTTTATGATGAAAATACTATTTTAACCAGCAAGTGAGTGTGACAAGGTATTAAATGTGAAGTTTTATATTCGGCTGTCAATAGATAGGTATCTATCTATTGCATGCATTGCATATGTATATGCAATACATAGGCTCCTGACGATCATATTTTTGACCAATTAAAATGAAAGAAAATGAGAAAAATATCTCAATATTTTATTTACTTCTGGCCCGGAGACGCCCATCTTGTCCAATTCCAAATATTTATAGGTATTTCTAACATAGTTGACGGCGCGGCAGTTATACATACCTACTTATAAAATTATTGTAGTTGACTCTATGTATTGTTATTGTTACATTATTTACCATTTTTAACAAAATAATATAGATATACCTATCTGTAATTTGATGTACAATCAACGAAAGACTGATAGGAATAATTCAAATTTCTTGAAACAGAAATTTCTCTAATGATATACCTAATATGGACTTATCTCTAATATATTCCTTAGAAATAATGTAAAACTTATTTATACTTATTTAATATATTCAAATAAAAATCATAAAGCATTTTTTATTTATTCGAACCCAGAAAATAGCTGTAATTCATATATTAGTTTAGATCTACCTAAATACTACCTAAAATTCAAAAATGTTCTATATTTTGCCTAATTATTTAGATGCTAAAGTGATAGTATGTGGGGGTGAAGTGACATTCAGTTAAATTATACCTAATATATTACGGTTGTTGTAGATGATGCGGCCAACCGTGTCAGTTTCCATAAAAAAAAAATTCGTACATGTATAGAGTTTGATGACCCTATCACGGACTTATAGCTTAAATGAACGAATTTAGATTTTGGGGGTCTATTTTGGGGGACAAATTAGAAAGTTAAAACAATTTTTTTTCAAGTGCATCATTTCGTATCTATGGAAAAAGCTTGTTATAAGAAGTACAAATATGTATTTTTTATAATTTAAAAACGCATAATTTAAAATGTATTAAAAAAATATTTGAAAATCGAGCATCCCCACAATTATCTCCGAAATTACTGTTTAAAATTTTGAAAAGAAAAATAGACATATCGGTAGTGTCTCTCTTATAGTTTACAGGAAAACCTTACCGAAAATCCTACTCGTAAGTTTTAAAATTCTCATAGAAAACGGAATGGTACGGAACCCTTTCCACGCGAGTTCGACTCGCACTTGACCGCTTTTTTTATAAATATTTTCCATCTAGATGAAAAACAGCATATACTTCGACACGTAAGCGCAACATCGTTGAGCCCTTTTCATACACGCGCACGTGATCCTGCGCTCTCACCCTGTTTTGTGCAAGGATGAAGGGGAAAATTTGACAATTGCCGGATGTATGAGCTAGGGCACTACAAATAACTGCTGGCCATAATATTAGGTAAACACGGAGTAATTTAAAAATAAAACATAAAGGTAGGGTATTATAACGCCTAAATAAAACGGACCTATGTTGTATTTATTTATTCAATTAAAACATATTTTATTTAAAAAATTACGATTATTATACACAAAAAAAAGAAAACTAAAATTGAATAGTGAAAGTTTAAACATTTAAGAATAGTTGGGAAAATTGCGCAAACTCGACACGAGCACCTCGCCGGCATGATAAATTGATTCCTGATAGCAATTCCATTTCTCACAGCTCTAAGTATTATAACAACAGGTTGTAGGCCTAGGGAGTGGTCGAGTGGCGGCGCATGGGTACGCCCAGTAAATGGTTCGCTGAAGCGATCATAACATATCAGCGGCGCGTGCGCAGCTGAGCGCAACGCCATTTTCGTGGCTATCTTTTTGTCTAGTCTCGCATACCGCTCGGAGGCCGCAGAAAGTTGTGTTGCGCAACAACTTTCGTTGCGTGCCGCTACGGCGCGCGGTGTGGTGCTACGCGACGTGCTGAGTCGTCAAACAATACGAGGGTGCGTAATGTTGTCGATAATGTCGATGAAATTTATAAAATAGACTGTAGTAAGAAAAATACAAATTTATTAAATTAATAATGTGTTCACCCGGTGTTATGGGCTGACATCACGGATGTTGTAGGTGATGTAGCCAACCGGGTCAGTTTCCAAAAAAAAAATGTTTTAATATGATTTTTTTTGTGCACCTGAAACTGTTGGACATTGCACCTGAAAATAACTTCGTGAAGTAGGTGCCATGTCAGTGCTTCCGTTTGGTTATGCCGGCTACACTGAACTGAACAGAAGACACGAATTATTTACGTAGGTAGCCTCTTCCGCCGACCATTCATTCAATGCGATTGTATTTTGTATCAATCCGAATCCCGATTATAACCCTTCTACCTCGTAAGCTAAAGTTATGTGGATACTTTTTTTTAATGTAATCCGGTATGAGTGGCTGAGTTGGAGGGTCCAAAGCGCATGCTCCGACCAGCCAATATTACCTCCGAGAAGGTAGGTGCCATACAGGAGACTTCCCTGGATTGCTGGCTATACTGGACTAGAGGAGAACACAACTGAGGCTGCTATGCGGCCATCTTACATCCAGTACGGTGGTACCAACCCAGTCGGCTACAATCTGATCCTACCACATAGTAAGGGGCAAGGGAAGGAACCTACAGTTTTACACCGGTTCCGAACGGTAAAGCAGCAGGTGTGGGTATGCACGTAAATTTTTTCGTCAGAAAAACTCATTGGTACACGCCGACCGGATTCAAACCGCTGACCTCTCGCATGAGAAGCCAATACCCAAACCACTCGGCCACCCGCTGCTTACCTACAGGTTTTATTTGGAATTCGTTCCACGGTCAACCTGAACAGTATAAAGCATACAATAAACTTCATAAGTATAAAGTGAAACACAGCATACGCGCGATTTAGCTTCAAAGGGCGTAAGCCGATTATTATTAAACACTTTTGAATTACATTCATTCATATGTAGTGATCGGTAACCATCCCACCACAGATAATATAATAAAACTGTTGTTACAACAGACTATAATTGTTTAATACAACCATTAAAGATAAACACAACTTGAAATGTATCGATATCAACAAAGTACTCCACTATTAAATCTTATCGAATGCACGCGTGTGAACTAGTTTCCGCTGCGTGCGCTAATACTTCCATTTCCACATTATTGGTGCTACACCCTAACCCCTGAAATAAATCAGTAAATACTAGTAGGTACATAGCATAATACATATGAAATTAAAATCACTTTATGTAAAGATGATTGTGATTTTAGCTTATTATCATGCCCTCCTATGTCTGATCTAGGTGCCATGACTTCTCTTGCGATCATTGTTGAGAATGGAAACCGATAGACATAAGTAGCGATTTTACCATATTGTGCCGAAATGAGCGCATTAAAGTCTTTTGTACGGGATTTCGTGCATTGAACTCTTTTATATTAGCTCTCGTAAATATCTGTATTTTTTCATACTAACTGAAGTATGAAGTTTTTGTCGGCTCTTTTTCGTAGTTATAATCTAACCCGGATATAAAGGAAATATATTATGACAAGATCTTCGTCCTCGATGTGGGTTCAAGGATGGCGGCCGCTACTGGAAACCGGTGTTGCCGCTGATATCTCCGACAAAGAGTTATTCTGTGGATACAGAGGGTCAAATTATTAGGGATTAGCGAATTCTTCGAAAATTCTAATACTCTAATCAGTAATGAAGCCGGATTAGAACCGCCGACCATTTGGATTACCCGTCACTTGAATAATGTATAAGGTAACATTATTATTATGTTATTAACTAACTATGGCCTCACGTATATTACCTTAAGTCGTCGTCCCTTGCGGGGTAACAATCGTGAAACATACTTATACTATAATGAAGCAAAAGAAAGCACGCCACGCATAATTCTTCGAACGTTTTATATATAACCCGACTCGGTTGGCTAAATCACCTGATAAACTCATTACACCATATTGAGCCCATTACATTGTTGTTCTCCTGTCGGAACCAGCTACTACTTAATAGCCGATTTTACCACCTCCAGTAAGTCTCGCCTAACAGTTAATTATCGGCAACAGTGACATTTCTCATACAGTTGATAGGTGATAACCGGCAGCTACATTTTAGCCAAGATCTTAGTGAAATCGCCTTAACTCAATGCTCTCTTTGAGTGCGTGGCGGCTACACTGAACTTCACGGGAAACGCCTTAAATTTTTCTTAGCCGTTTTTTGGTGTCAGCGTATTGTCCGAAAAACAACAATTTTGTTTAAAACAAAACAATAGTGTTTAAAGTTTCATATTGCATCACATGATGCAATTATTGCAACAAACACAGCACGTATTGAAATTAATTATCGTTGTTCAGTCGAGATGCACTGTTTGAATAGGAGTCTTGTATATTATTCTGACTTTTTTCGGGATGACACCAGTTAGTTATTAGTTTAGAATGATTTCGCAATTACCAACCGTGTTAAAGGGTGGTGAGTATTTAATTATTTTTATTTTGTTTTGGTAATTGTATGCCCAACACGTAATATATTTCCCCCCAAGTACAGTCTCGGGTCCTTCAAGAGGGGCTTGAATGGGCACCTGTCAGGCCCGGCATGGCATTCGCAACCCCCGCATACGACCGAATGTCCATGGGCGTCGTTAGACACCTCATGGGTGCCTCGTCGTCATGTCGAGCTTACAATAAAAAAAGTTTTTATTGTAAGCGAGCTTACAATAAAAAAATGCCCCTAGCATTTTGAGTAGGTGAAATGCGCGGAAGAAAAAAAAGTAGTTTAGTATGAATTGGACGCGCGCATCAAAGTTTAGTATCTTCATTATGAATTATTTCCTCGCTTGCGGCATTCTCCCTCGTTCTGCCATCTGTGATACGTGTCGGGAATTATTGTAACTGCGAGCTAAATAAACGAACATTTCATACACTTGTTTGTGGTATTTTGAATCCGCTAGTTTTGCTGTAATTTTCAATACAATGTAGTTTTCTTTTTCTGATTTTATTAATTTTATACTGTGGGAGATATAGGGTAGTTTTAGGAGATAGAGTTCACCTCTACGCAACCTAAAACCTTCCTCAAATTATTCATTTAAACATTGATGGCGAATAATAATTTTCGGAACACCCTGTATATGGCGTGTGAGCACCACGTCACATACAATAATAAAAGAAAATTATAGAGCCGTTATTAATTATTGTGTAATAACGACATGAAGCGACGACGGGGCGGCGGCGGCGCGGCGCGGGGCACGGACGCACGGCGGCGGCGGCGGCGGCGCGCGCCCGTAACTGGTGAAATCCATAGAGTTAGGCCACCCTGACTTAGCATGTTACAAGAGCATACGAAGGTAAGGTAAGAGTCCAATTCATGCTAAAATGGGCTTTGGCCGTGAAATGGATAACCACGAAGAAAACGCAAAATTGTTGAGAGATAATTTTTAGAAAAATCTAAAAGTACTTGGATGGGTGACCACTCGAATGTTGGATGCTGACCGTGGTTCGGATTCCACGTTAAACTGTAGGTCCCTTCCCTTCTTACCTTACTAGGTGGTAGGGTTTATCCCGCCCGGGTTGCTACCACCGCACTGAATGAAACGTCGGTCAAAACGGCTATGTAAATAGTTCGTATTTTCCGTTCAGTTCAGTGTAGACGACATGAAATGAAGGGAAGCACTGACATGGCACCTAGTTGACCCGGTGTTATGGGCTGACATCACGGATGTTGTAGGTGATGTAGCCAACCGTGTCAGTTTCCATAAAAAAAAAACGAAAATGTGAGAATTTTTTTCTAAAATTAAAAAAATTATAAGTATGTAGGTATATTGTAAAATATATTATATTTAGATTTAACCGTACTATACTTACAGAAGTAAGCACTACGAGATTGAATGAATTAAAGATTTTGCCTCTGACACTTTACTAGAAACACTATTTGTAATTGTTCTATCTACCTACAGACAACGATTTGACCAATAAGATATGTGTGTGGTGCAAGCATTTCTGGAACATGGATTGAACATAAAATATGCCTGTTCTTTTCGGTTCGATATTTAACGCAAGCCAAACTGTGACCTATTTTCTCCCGGATCAGTACCCTTATCACGAGATTTAACCTACACTGCGTACTACGCTACGCCGTGTTCTCCGTATAATTTTGTATGGAGAAACGAAGTTCGCAAATCTATCACTAGAGGCGCTGCTCCGTTTCTCCATACAAAATGATGCGGTGAACACGGCGTAGCGTAGTTCGCGGTGTAGGTTAAATCTCGTGCGTGCCCTGACCGTGTAATCACCGCTTGTACGTGTGTTTTGCTTCATTTACTTTTTTAGGGTTCCATACCCATAAAGAGGAAAAAACTTAACCCTTATTTTGAATTTTTGAAAAGATATATTTAATTTTGGTGGGCAAATTAGAAAGTAAAAATTGGTTGTCTGTAAAGTCGGTTTACGGACGATAGTTTTACGTGATAACGTCATAAAGTGGTAAGACTACGCATTTCGTTTTTGTTACGTTTGTATTTCCTAAAATAATTCTTAGGTGGTTATAAAAAAAACTAAACACCCTAAAAAAATTTAAACACCGTAACATTGCTTAAAAAAGAAAAAAAAAACAAAAAAATTTTGAGGGATTCGAACCCATGGTCAAAAAATACAAATCCTACACTCTTTCCACTGAGCCACGAAATCACATAAACGACCAAACGAATATCGGATTCCCTTGGTTCGCTTTCGGCTTGGGCCGATTGTGCCTCTCTATCGCTTGTTACGCGCTCTCGCTTGCACACACAGGCTCAGATGGAACGTGACATTTTTTCGTGCGTGCAGCCGGTGTTCATCAATTTATAAGTCGTGACGTTATCACGTCAAAAAACGTGCATCATGTGACATCAATGTAAAGGGCTCGTTATAAGAAAACCCAATATATATTTTTTATAACAAAAAAATGCATAGTTTAAAATATATTAAAGAAAATATACAAAATTCAAGCATCCCCGCCTTATCTCTGAAACTACTGCAAGGCAAAAATTTTGAAAAACAAATATGGAATATAGGGCTCTCTTATAGTTTTTTTTTTATGTAATCCGGTATGGGTGGCTGAGTCAGAGGGGCCAAAGCACATGCTCTGACTAGCCAATATCACCTCCGCGAAGGTAGGTGCTATACCGGAGACTTCCCTGGATTGCTGGCTATACTGGACTAGAGGAGAACACAACCGAGGTTGCTATGCGGCCATCTTACATCGAGTACGGTGGTACCACCCCAGTCGGCTACAATTTGAGTCTACCACCTAGTAAGGGGCAAGGAAAGGCCTTATCTCTGAAACTACTGCAAGGCAAAAATTTTGAAAAACAAATAGGGAATATAGGGCTCTCTTATAGTTTACAGGAAAACCTAAACGACAAAGTCTTAAAGTTCTCACGGAAAACGGAATGGTACGGAACCCTCTCCACGCGAGTTCGACTTTTTTTTATTTTTTTTATTTTTATGTTTTGACTATCTGCGATCAGTCTCGACCGCTTTTTTCACAAATCCGGACGTGGCATCTTGTGGTCTAAAACCAACATAGAACAAGCAATACGATACCATAAACATTTGACAGTCAAGTAGGTAAAACTGAATATCCTTTTGTTGTTGACATTGGGTTTTGAGGATCCATCGTTTCTCAAAATCCTTACTCTGTCGCACGGCAACGAAAGAAATCACCTAATCCAAATACAATATTTGACTATCTTAGAAGCGATAGTTCCATCCTTACTTTCTGATTATCTCTCTCTAATTCTTATAAAAGGGGACGTCTGTCTGTATATATGTATGTATGTTTGAGGTAAACTCCGGAACCACTGAACATATTTTGATGCGGTTTGCACTAATGGAAAGAGTAGTTCTTGAGGCCCACTATAGGCATACCAGCACACTAAATTTCCTTAGGGCTGAGCAGCATGAAATAAAGTATAGTATGAACGGAATTTGGTCTTGAATTTTAGTGCCGGATGGAGTGGGGAGAGAAGGAAGGAGGGAGAGAGAGAGAGAGAGAGAGAGAGAGAGAGAGAGAGAGAGAGAGAGAGAGAGAGAGAGAGAGAGAGAGATAATATAAGAGAGTGAAGCTATATTATCATCATATTTGCGTTTAAATCAGATTTGCTAGTCTACCGCGAGCGAAGCCTCGGGCAAAACTTAGTAATTATTAAATTATAGAAGCCAGTCAGCAGCATATAGGTAACTCAGTGCACTTTGTGTGCAAAAGTGTCCCTTCTAAAGAGAATGAGTTGTGGTTGGGGATAGTGAGGCCGGATCAGAGGTCGATCCTTTCGTCATTTTAGCTTAGGAAACAGGAAGGCCATTATATGCACCTATACATAGTGTACAGGCTTTATTAGTAGTACAGTGTGTAGTGGTCAAGTGAGATCTATATCCCTATAGTTTTTTAGGGTTCCGTACTTCAATAGAGGAAAATGGAACCCTTATAGGATCACTTTGTTGTCTGTTTTTCTGTCTGTCTGTCTGTCTGTCCGTCTGTCACCACGATTTTTCTCAGGAACGAATACTAAGGTCTACGGTCCCTTGGAGGTGTAAGAAAATCCATTTTACAAGGTATCAAGTTGAAATTATCGCAACTGAAATTAACTTACAAAGGTTGGCTGGTACAAATATTTCTAAGAGATAAATCCGCCTTTTAAACATTGATAATTATGAAAGCGTGTTAATACTCACTGCATTATATTTAAACGTGTGTGGTGCATCAAATATTTTTTATGTGATATCTTAACGATTTTCTGTTTTTTTTTTCTTTACTTATGCTGTAAACCTCGTTTTTTGCTCAATTTCACGATTCTAGGTCAAGGGAAGTACCCTATAGGTTTTGATTTGGTTTGAGTGAATTTCCGAGTATTATTTATATTTAGCGATAATTTAAGCTTATCAAGTTGGAAAATTGTATGTTTTATACCTCCAACCAAGGGACCGTAGACCTTAGTATTTATTTGATAACTTCAACTTAATACCTCTACCCGTTCCTGAGATTTGAGAAATTTGATTTGAGATATAAGATAAATTATGCTGACAGATGGACAGACAGACAGAAAGACAGACAACAAAGTGACCCTATAAGGGTTCCGTTTTCCTCTATTGAGGTACGGGACCCTAAAAAACTATAACCCTTCGTTTTTGCCGGGTTTTGATAATATGCACCGTGCTATACTTACTTCCCTTGAGTTCATAATATTTCATAAGTCATTTCCTGCTAGACATTTCCAGTGATTGAATTTCACAAGAGCTCCGCGAAAAATATAGTATGAAGGTTATCACATCGGCAATCAATAACAAAGGTAATCTAATATGAAGTATAAAAGCTAATGATGTATGCACGGTAGCTTCATTGCTCCTCTGTGTTCGTCGCGAGCGGGTGTGTGCTGCAAGTGCATCGGGGGTCTCAGAGTGCAGGGTGTGGTGGTTCACACGCGCGTTTCGCCGGTTTTTGCGCGTTCCGCGCTTGTTCTGCGCGCGTTTTCACTACATTGTCGTAAACAATCGCTGGAATGGATTGTCGAAGGCTGGTAAGTCGTTTTTGCCTTTTCAACAGCGATTGGCGCCTCCGTCTCCGACTGTGGCGTTTTTTCTGGATTGGGAAGCCTCGTACCGCGTTGTTGTTGAGTTTTTACATGTTGCTTTCCATACGGAGCGGTGCGGTGGTAGCGAGCAATTAGTTAGCAATGAAAGCCATGTCGTTGTGGTTTTACGGTGAGAATTAATTGCTGGATGGAACAGCGTTCGCTTTCCTTTACTTTTTTTACTATATAATGCACCTTAAGTCTGCGTTCAAGTATGGATGTTCAGTCAGTCAGTCAGCGTGTATGCGTCCACCGCTGGACATACGCCTCTCCAATTTTCTTTCAGTCCTCCCCCCGGCCTTCAGCGGTACGGAACTACTGCTTTCCGCCGACGTATTTGATGTCGGTCTTCCCACCTGCGGGTGGTCATTCCACACTCCGTCCACGACTGTGTATAGTAGCATATAGTCCAGTGTATAGGACACGGTTACTCCAACGGTCGTCGTCTCTTCGGCTGACGTGCCCAGCCCACTGCCACTTGAGCTGTGTATGAAGGTTAAGTTCTCATAAATAGGAAATTTGCATTATGAGATAAAAAAAGAGTGACCTGGATACTTAGGAACAAACATGGCGCCTCTCTGAGCGTGATTTCGCGAGGAGAGGTGTTTTTGACTCTATCGGCATTAGAAAATATTAATTTATAAAACGTGGTAACATTTTAAGTAGCATATTTCCATTCTATACTTTATTCCCTTGGATTCATATTTATAAAGAAATATAATAATATGGATTGGTAACATAATATATGGAACGCACAACCTTATTGTATACTAATTCAGAGTTTTGAAACTGAACTATAATACAGGCTGTTTGATGACTAGGTCATAAAGCAAACCAGGTACTCCTGAGCCTATTTGGAGCAAAAAAGTTACATGACATTTTGTTCTACGGTGATTTTTTTTCCATACTAAACTAAATAATTTTATTTAGTTTAGTATGGAAAAAAAAGTTCACCGTAGAACAAAATGTCAAGTAACTTTTTTGCTCCAAATAGGCTCAGGAGTACCTGGTTTGCTTTATGACCTAGTATGAAACAGCCTGTATATAGTCCTGATTATTGAATAATATTAATTGAAATAGTACATAATACAATACATTAATTGAAATAGTAAAGAACTCATCGGTTTTCAAAATCGTTTCTTTGTCGCACCGCTAGAGTGTGGAACTGTCTTCCGGCGAGTGTATTTCCTGAATCCTTTAACCTGGGTGTCTTCAAGCGTCGTATTAACGGGCTAGACAGCCTAGCAACAGTCCGCAAATCTGCTGGCATGGCACCTAACTGAGCGTGGTTTCGCGAGGAGTGGTGATTTTGGCTCTATCGACTGCACCATTGGTCCCTCGGCACAGCCACCCATGCTGGTTTACATAAAAAAAAAACTTACTGGCGAGAACTAAGAACCTTTTGAGGCGACTAAGGGATATGACTCCCTTATACTATTACTAGGTGGTAGGGTTTAACCCGCCCGGGTTGGTACCACCGCATTGAATGATAGGTCGGTCGAAACGGCCATGTAAATAGTTTGTGTTTTCCGTCCAGTTCAGTGTAGCCGGCACGACCGCACGTAAGCACTGACGTGGCACCAAGTTCACCCGGTGTTATGGGCTGACATCACGGATATTGTAGGTGATGTAGCCAACCGTGTCAGTTTCCATAAAAATAAAAATAAGAGGTTTTTAATCTACACACATTTCACCGTGGAACAGTAACTTACGTACCTAATAAATTTTTTTGAAGTATTATTTTAAAGCCGTGATATATTTTTCGTTTTCAGTTGATATGCAGTGTGATCGTGACCCTGACCATATTGGTGGCGGCGGGGGAGGGGTAAGTTGCCTTGTCTGTAAGGTTTAAACCTAAACTACAATATTGATGTGCATCAGTTCGGTTCTTCAAGGCTTCTCTGTCTCTGAGCTACTAGAGAATATTTGAAGAGTTTAAAGAGTAATATGGGGCTGAAATAATTGTAATAATGCTGAAGTCCTAAACCAAAAAGAGAGGGAAAATATTGAACTAAAATGAAATAATTAGTTTAAGAGACAACTGTAACATTTAATATGTAATGTCTAATCGAAAATAGCAATAAATAAAATGGCTTCGCTAGAACTAGGCTGTGATTATAAAAGTTCCACGTAATGAAATAAATTCCTTGTACTCGAACTAATACAGAACCTGAAATGTTCACATAGCTATTTATATTTCATATAAAGTACACCTATCTGAGACTCTTATACAGAAAATACGTAAAATAAGTCATAATCCTTATTACCCATACATTTCAAAACCTGAACTAATACGATTTTGGGAAATATATATACTACTTCAATGAAAAAAACCATTTGCTTTAACCACCTAACTATGCATTGATGTACCTAGGTGTCTAATAAAACATACGCAAAGAGTATGCATTACGTCGCTGCGCTCCTTAAATTAAAGGAGCGCAGCGACGTAATACAAACTCTTTGGACATACGTGTTGTCTATGGTAAGCGCACTGCAAAATCATTTAGCATCTGTTTAACACCAATATTATGTTAATCCACCAGCCAGTGTATACGAAATAACACACACGTTCTTCCTCAAGCGTGCAAGACAGTTCAAATACAGGAAGCTTGTGCAAAACGCTAGATAGATATATATTGCACGCAATATACATGTCATTAGGCACGAGCGGGCTTACCTACAGCAAAGTTGATTACCAACATGCGTGCGCTAGGAACTGAAATGCTCACTCATCGAGAACGGAATCGGATGCTTCATGGCAATTAGTTTGTAGGAAGTTCAACAGTGTTTTCTGAGAATTTGCCACGGAACACACTCAGTCGAGCGGTTCTTTTTTATTAGACTTAGCTAGAAGGTCAAAGAGGGTTAATTCTAGACTTTTTGGGGCTCTAGGTATGTAAACATAAAAAAAATATATAATTAAATTTTTATAAGAGATAAGAGCCTTCAAAATAACTTATCTCTATGAATACTCAATAAAATGAATTAAAACGAAATAAGGGTCTTTCCCAAAGTTTAGAACTATTATTCAGAGTACAGAATAATATTTCAAGAATTTTCCATTGCAGCAGAAAGAAGAAGGTGGTCATACACGTGCCGTACAAGGTGAAGAAGATAAAGCACACTCACACGATCTACAAGACCATCCACCATCACCACCACGACAGGCATCCCTTCGAGAGCAACAATCACGAGGTCATCCACCAATTCCCTAATCCTGGAGACGATCATGAACATTTTCACCATATGCATCTACATGACGAAAAATCTCCTCATCATGGCCAGCACGCTGGGAGTGCCCCCATTCCCGAATTCCTGCCCCCAGATGTTCAAATGGACCTGCCCATCGAGCTCCCGGACTTACCTCTAGACGTCGCAGCGATGCCGAACAGACACATCATCCCGTTGTACAGAAGAGTATGAGCGAACGAAGTCATGCACTTACCGCTTCTTGTTATAGGTAAGTTGTTCCTTATCGCAGCTAGTGAAGTAGCAAGTTTACATAATCTAGTATCTCCTGGAGCCCAACATGAGCACTTCCACCACATTCATCTTCATGAGCAATCAGCTCCTCATCATGGCCAGCATGTTGCCAGGTGTCCAAATTCCCGAGTTTCTACCTTCAGTTCAAATCTACGTCCTTGTCGAACCCGCCGACCTACCTTTGGAAGACTCTTTAACTGACTCTTTAACTTTACTCTTTAACTGAAAAAAAAAGTTTGAATCCAGTACGAAAATTAGATCACTCCGCTCTAAATGCTTTCTCTTCTATACCTACCCGCTTAGCTTCTATGCTGAAAACATGAAATTGCGTTTGTGGAAGTAATAAAAATTCAATTGGTTAAACTAGTTTAGTTCTAATAAAATAGTTCAACAGTTCTAAGAAAATTAAAAAAACCCCAGAGCCTTAAAAAGTCAAAAATAATTTCCGTTTACTTACTTATAGGGGTCGGGGGACCGATAAGTTAATACCCGCTCAGCTCTGAGTTTTAATTTTATTTACGTAACGGTCCCCCGACTCCTTTATGTAAGTAAATGGAAATTATTATGACGTTTTAAGGGTCGGGGTTTTTTAATTTTGAAATTTTCATACAAAAACTTTGATTTCGAACGTCAATGCGTTGGGCATCGAACGTCAGACGGACGTGTCACACTAGTATGGGTGACTTGATACCTAGGTAACAAGTGTTAGATTACCAATTTGTTCGCTTTGTCCAGTCTTGTAGGTAGTTTACTTGTCTTTGATCAAATAATAATATTACCTTTGTTACACAAGAGCAATATCTACTTTCACTAGCAAACAATGCAAGTGGTTTTATGGCTGCATCTTAATGTGTAGGTAGGTACTGGAATCAATTTATAACAGATATGAAATACTTGTATGTAGAAGTTATAGACTCTCTTACCTTGTGAGACACGCCCGCTTGGCGTTCGATGCACGACGCATTGACTTTCGAAATAAACGTTTTTGTATAAAAATTTTCCCAATCCCCGCTCTGTATCCTATCAAAATTTGCATCTCTTTCTTCAGTAATAGCTAGTGGCCTAGCGGAAAATATCTTCAATCTGTTACGAGAGGCCATAGGATGCCATAGGTTCGATACACATTGCATTTTTTTATGGATAGCGCGATATGTGGCATCGGTGTCTAACGATGCCCGTGGATATTCTGTGATGCACGGGGATTGCAAATGCCAAGCCGGCCTGAGAGGAGCCTCTAAACGATTTTTCACGCCCCTTTGGAAAAACCCCAGGCTATACTTGAGAGGAAATAGATGGGCAGGGAGTGCGTTCCACATTTTTCCGGTTCTGTGAATAAAATACCTACAGAACCGATTGCTTCCTTTCTCATTTATTCCTTATTTTGAGATTGTTGTGTACATTTCCACTACGTTGGTGTCATGGACCATGGTAAGGATTATAATGTGCGTGGTAAATCAAATCCCACCGGCTGTAAGGCACAGAATGCCTACTGTGCCGTACAGCCGGTTTACCATCCCTAATAAGGGATGGTAAACACTGATAACTGATGGTTTTTGTTTTCCGTTGACATTAGTGAAGACGCTAAGAGCATCCTGTCAGCTTGGTATCTCGCTTGTTAAGGACATGGCGTAATGAACAGCAGGTCTATTCTTGTAAATTCTGACAGCGGAATCAGCGCTGAGAGCCGCTTTGGTAAGTGGCTCTCAGCGCCACAACAGCGCTGATTCCGCTGTCAGAATTTACAAGAATAGACCTGCTGGTCTCATGAATGTGCATGTACCTACACTAGACTATCTCGTGGGTACATCGATTATTCAGTCGGTCGTCAGTCGGTCAGCTTTTATACGTTCACTGCTGAAAATATTTCCAACTCCAATTTTTCCCCCGGTGTTTAGAGGTACCACTGATTCCCTCCGAGACGTATTTAATGTCGTCGTCCCACCGGTAATGTGATCTTCCTACACTCCGTTTTCCTTCACGGCTGCAAGTATTGGACCCGTACAACAACGGTCTTGGTCTCGTCCGTTGACGTGCCGAACCCACTGCCATTTGATAACCAAACATCCAACAATAGCAAACATCCAAGTTAGATAATGTAAAAAAAAAACTTTACAATATTTATACTTCCTTTGTTTCAGTTTGAAAAGTAGTGCGACCACATGGAGACATAAACAAGATCGAACTGAAGCAACGAACCAACCACTACTGGACAAAAGGTATATTTTGGACAACCGGCTATCCGGAACCCACGGAATAGTCGAAAATAACATTTTAATACATTATTCGTAAGTGGCATATTAATTTGTACGGGCCATCAATTCTTAAGTAAAATTATAATTTTCACTATTTTTTTTTATAGAAGATATGCCACTTCTAGTAGGTATGATTTAAATGTTTTGCATTTGTCCCATACATCTGCGTGTGAACTATTATTACAAGTATAATACAATTTGGTCAAAACAAGACTGACTTAACATTAGGGTGTGGCAAATTTTTTCAATATAGTTAAGAACGATTTATTTATAAATTGTTGTCTAACTGATAATAAGTTGTTGTAAATATTGTTTAAGTTGTTGTGTTTGGAATATTTATAAAATACATATTATGTGCTTGGGATTTGTATAGCGAATTTGGCTAAGTTAAATGCCAGGGTTGGTGCTTGGCGTACTTGCAGGCTGTGCGAATTCGGACTACGTCGCGAGCGAATTGAAACCCTATTTGTAAAGGCTTGTAGTAGGTACGTACTTAGTTTGTGTAGAGTCGTAGCTTAGCACAGGTGCAAAGAACGCGAGCGCAAACACTGGCATTTTATTTTTAATTTTTAATATATATATTTTTTGTTATAAAATAAAATGTTTGGAGTTTGTTAAATTTGTGATTTATTTTTCTGTGAACGTGAGAATCTATAAAATCTTCCTTACTTACATATAGATATTTCTTACATAGTCTTACAAGTATTACAAAATATAATAATATCTTAATTAAATTTGACCACGAAGCGAAATAACTAAAAGGAATTTTAAAACTAAACTTAACCAAATGTGACTAAATAAAATAAAAAGAAAAAAAAAAACGAGTCGAACTCGCGTGGAGAGGATTCCGTACCATTCCGTTTTCCGTGTGAACTTTAATACTTAGGGTTTTCATTTAGGTTTTCCTGTAAATTATAAAAAAGGCCCTATATTGCTTATTTTTTTCCAAATTTTAGACTCAGTAGTTTCGGAGATAAGCGGGCGATTTGAGGAATTTTAAAACTCATGTACTCAGAGACACGTGCCACGATCCTGACACGTCTTCTGCCGTCTTTCCACTCTCACTCATAATGTCCTTCATACGAGTACATGCTCGGTGGTTTCGGGTACTTTTTTATGGAAAGCGCGACATATGACATATTTACACATACGAATACATAGGTGTCTAACGATGCCCATGGGCTTTCTGTGATGCGCAAGGATTGCGAAAGCCATGCCGGCCTGACAGGAGCCTTTTCACGTCCCTTTTAAAAAACCCCAGGCTGTACTTGGGAGGAAATAGATGGGCAGGGAGTGTATTCCACAGTTTCCTGGTTCTGTGAGTAAATTACCTACAGGACCGTCTGGTTTTGTATCAATGTAATCGACCTACATAAGGATGCTCATCTTAGATAGGTCGATACTCGATTGTACATACATACATACCACAAGCAGTATCCCGACAATCGGGTTAGGCAGAGTAATCGGTATTGTGCTGCAAGTACATTTCATCACAACCCGTGTATGTCGTAAAAGGCGACTAAGGGATATGACTCCCTTCTTATATCACTAGGTGGTAGGGTTTAACCCGCCCGGGTTGGTACCACCGCACTGAATGAAAGGTCGGTCGAAACGGCTATGTAAATAGTTTGTGTTTTCCGTCCAGTTCAGTGTAGCCGGCACGACCGAAGGGAAGCACTGACGTGGCACCAAGTTCACCCGGTGTTATGGGCTGACATCACGGATGTTGTAGGTGATGTAGCCAACCGTGTCAGTTTCCATAAAAAAAAAAAAAAAAAAAAAACACCGACCACCACTTTAGCAATGTATTAGGACAATATAACTATCAAGCAGCAAGTAACGAGGACCCACCTGCTGCATGACTCGATGGAAGGACCGTGCCAAGGTGAGAGGTGGCTACCCTGTCACCCTTTAGCGCGTAGTGATGGACGGCAGAATCGCTTTAAACAGCTCCTCCGAACGCAGATTGGAACAGGCGATAGATACTCGTAGAATGGAGCACACTTAGAGAGCCCACGTCTCTATGGAGTTGCGGAGGACTCACGGACATCCACGAGTCGCACGACACGACGCTGGATCGAGTCCAAAGGCGCAAGCTGGCATTTAGCTGAGCCGTCCCACAATTGCTCCAAGCAAGATGTAATCTGCGTTTTATACAACAGCAGTTTTTGGGCCGGCGGCGGCGGCGCGGAGGCGGGGGCGGGGCGCGGCAATACTTCATTTTGTTGAGTACGCCTAGATTCTCCGCATAACCCTTTTTGAGCACATGCCTGATCTGGTCTAGGTACGTGCGTCTAAGGCGACCCTTCGCGACTCTTCCACTCACATTCGATCCATAAAAATCTTTGGTTACTCTTCGAACATGACCGTACTCCTTTATCAATACTTGTCACAATGTTATATTTCATTTCTATAATCACACATCTTCTTAAAACTAATCTTGTACATATTAAAAACCTAACATTAAAAACATATACAAAATTAACCTCAAAAAAAATTGAGTTTTCACCACACCGGCGACAATGTTATATTATTATTATTTTCTTTCAGCGGGGCTATTCTGTATTAGCAATACATCGCTTTTATCAATTTCTCAATATCTGTCTCACTCGCTCCAACGGGCTTCTCAATGCATCTACTAGATGCATTGAGAAGCCCGTTAGACTGGGTGTTTATAACTCTCATCGAAAAAATCTATGCACTCTTCTGGTAAAACCTTCGTACTGTCGCACGTGATTTACCCACCACAATCCTCCATACTCCCGAGGGAAGAAGGGATATAAATAATTCAAGTTTGTTGTGCAAAGAATTTTGTACAGTAAATGTCATAAGTATAATTTACCTTATCGGGTGATGTAATGAGTTTTATTTTGTGTTTCACGGAACCTTTATCAATGAAAATTAATTAGACATGCAGTTCAAGATTGAGGGGACAATGTATAGCGGGAGTAATCACATTAGGCGTTTTACTCAGTTGTCTTACTTTCAACACACGTTTTTGTATAAATGAAATCGCAGTAAAATGGAAAGATAGATAGAAAATATTTAATGCTCCACACACATTTAAATATAATGCAGTGAGTATTTGCATGCTTTCATTATTATCAATTGCATGTTTAAAAAGGCGGATTTATCTCTTAGAAATATTTGTACCAGCCAACCTTTGTACGTTTCAGGTGTCCAAGCAATGAATGATTTGTACGTACTACATACCAAAAATATAAATATTGGAATTTAATAAATTTTTTCGAATAAAACATAAATGAAAAATCCTACACGTAACACAGCAAGAATCAAATAAACATAAAAAAAAATCACCCATCAATAATATTATAATCAAATATCACAAATCGCTCTACGCTCCTCTATAGTAGTCAGTGTAGCCTCGCTATGTTGGCCAGACATCAAATTCAACGAAGGGATTTCCTTCATGGTATATTTTACGCTCCATTTTATAATAATATGTGGGCCGTCGCGCGATCATTGCCTTGCCTCAGAAACTTTTTGTTTTTTTTTTATGTTCGTTACAAAGTGTGAAATAAAAGTATTAATTGTTTCTCCGTTATATTCAAGTTATTTTAGTTGTTTTTTTACTGTTTGCATGCAATTATTTTAATGATATTGTGGTAGGGTCATATGGTAGGTACCTCTATTATTTTAAGCTCAGGATTTTTTTTCACACGTTTCCTTTAGGTAGATTAACAATTAAAATGAAAACAAAAATCTATATTATTTACCCTTAATGTATATTATAAATGTGAAACTGAAGTCTCGTTCTAAGATAAACATGAAAACTCTACAAAACCTTAACAATGTTTATTGAAAAACATAACAATACTGAAAGCAAAAACAGCGCTGAATGAAAGTCGGTCGAAACGTATATGAAGATAGTTCGCGTTTTCCATCATGTTCAGTGTAGCCGGCACGACCAAGGCGAAGCACCGACATGGCACCTAGTTCACCAAGGTGATATGGGTTGACATTCCGGGTGACGTAGCCGGGGGAGGTAACCGTGTTAGGTTTCATTAAAAAAAGTTCTACCACTAAGTTTAAAATTCTTCTGCAAACCACAGTGATTTCGATTTATTTCTTACTTCTCTTAATTAATCATACTGTATAGGTACCTACCAATTTTCTATCAGAAAGATTGATGAAGAAACACGTGGGGTAAGATTGGTTAAGTAGATAAGTTCAAATAATTGCCCTTTTATGTATACTCACTTATTTCCCCCAATTCGTATTTCGTTGGTATTTCTAATGAGAATCCAACTAGGCGGTGGCGACGGCGGCGGGGCGGCGGCGCGGCGCGGCACATGGGTACATCGTGGCTTTCCAGGAATCCCCACTTGTTTCTATTAGAGCCTGCTTCCTTTATGGGATGCGTAGGAGCCGCCGTGGATATCTATTTTCCTTGCTTAAAGATTTATACTCACTTTTAGATTTATACTATCTATTTAGGATGGCGGTAATCGGGGAGAACATGGTAACACTAGTAATTGAAATAGTTTTAAGATTAGGTTTTGTTAACATTGAAGTCGCGCACTTTTCTTACATTTTTTTTACTTAAAGTTTTGGACTGGATGAAAATAAAGAAATATCCTTGAAACATAATAGGTACCTAACATTTGCAAATATCGAACAATATAACAACTTCTTTTTTATAATTAGGGTTCCGTACCTCGAAAGAGGAAAAAACGGAACTCTTATAGAATTACTCTTTTGTCTGTCTATCGGTCCATCTGTCACAGCTTATTTTCTCCTAATGTACTGAACCATACAAGTAAAAGTAAATTTTGTATATAGATATTGATATTTACATAGAGTTTGATAACACAATCAAGTTTTTTTTCAAGTGCATTATGTACATACATACATACATATCACACACGCTGAATCCAGACAATCGGGGTAAGCAGAGTAATCGGTGTTGTGCTGCAAGTACTCTGGTAAATTACAGCACAACACTGACCACCACGTTTCGCAAATTATTCGAACAAGATTATATCGATCAAGCAGCAAGTAAGGTACGAAGACCCACCTGCTGCATGACTCGGTGGAAGTACCGTGCCAAGGTGAGAGGTGGCGAGCCTGTCGCCCTTTAGCACGGCATCTTGTCCTTATCCCTAAGTCGCCTTTTACGACATGCATGGGGAGAGATGCAGTGGGGCTATTCTTTTTAAGTACCGACCCCACACGGTGCATTATGTGACATGTAAAAAGGGCTCGTTATGTAAAAGCCCTACTTCTCTCTCTTATAGTTGATAGAAAAACCTAAACGAAAATCCTAGGTCTTAAAAAGTTCTTACGGAAATCGGAATGGGGCGGAACCCTCTCCACGCGAGTTCGACTCGCACTTGGCGGCTTTTTTTTTAAATATTGCAACCAATGTAGGTTAGGTTAGGTTAAGTTAGGTTAATACGGAAACTGTGCATTATGATAAATTACTTATTTATTTATTTATTTATTTAAATACAATTTTCAGACAGCTCGCATAACTCTTTATTAAATTAACATTAAGTTGTCACCTATAAAAATTATATATAGGAGGTAAGATAATGTTTTTAAGTTTTTTACAAAATTGATCATACTAGATTGTATGATCGCCAGAACCAAATACCTACCTGTGCAAAATTTCAGCTCACTCGAATGGGTGGAACTAGTTTAAAATTCTGTTGAAAGATTTTACAAGTGAGGTTAAGCAAAAGCTTGTGTTTTTTTTATTTCTTTTTTTACAATTTTGAGTATACTCTAAGCCTTAGGTTGTAATGTCACCAGAACCAAAAGGGTGTGAAAATTTTCATCTCGATCGGTTTCGAGTGGAAGTTTTTTAAAATTCTTGAGACCTAATTTTAAACCACTTCCAATTGGGTTTGACCCATACTAACAAGTGAAGTTAAAAATGAATGTAAAAAAATCTTTAAAAAAAAAATATTATGATTGTGGTACCTACTCGTACATTGTCAAACGGCCGGTGCCTTTCTAAAAGGGGAACAATTCCAGATGTCAAAACTAATGAAAATTTCATTTCCGGTTCCCGAAGGTTACATACATTCTGTCAAAAAAGTACCGGGAATTGACAATTTACTTCTAATTCCAAATTCAATTCAAATAATTCTTTTTATCCCTAAGTTGGCATAACTGTTTTCTATATTGGCGCGAAGTTTGAGCCCCATCTGTCATTTAGTTTGTTAACAGTGCTCGATGTTGTTAATGTGTTTTGCGATTTTTATAATGGATAAAAATATCGAACAAAGAGTTTGTCTCAGATTTTGTATCGCAAATGGAATTTCGTGTTCCGAGTCGCTGAAAATGTTACAGAAAGCTTACGGTGAATCGACTTTATCAAAAACACGTGTACATGAGTGGTACAGTGCATTCAAAAGGGGTCGAGATGTGGTGGAAGATTTGCCTCGCTCTGGTCGGCCATCAACGTCTTCAACTGAAGTTAATATAGCTAAAGTGAAGGAAATGGTGATTGAAAATCCTCATTCAAGTTTGAGAGAGATAGCCGCTCAACTTTCTGTGTCTCACGAATTCATTCGTACCATTTTAAACGATGATCGCTTGGGCATGAAAGACGTTGCCGCTCGAGATTCGAATTTTCTTCAAAAACTCAATCGCTTAAGGCTATCATTGTGAACGAATTTATGGCCAAAAACTCAACAAATACCGTCGAACAACCACCGTATTCACCGGATATGGCTCCGGCCGACATTTTTCTCTTTCCAAAACTCAAATTACCACTTCGAGGCACCCGTTTTCACTCTTTAAAAGACAGAAAAGAGAATTCGCGGTGAGAACTGAAGTCGATTCCGGAAAATGCATTTAAAAAATGTTTTGATAATTTTATTATTCGCTGACGTAAGTGTATTATTTCGGAAGGGGCCTAATTTGAAGGCGATAGCATAAATTTGGAAGAATAATTAATATTTTGTGTATTATTGACCTTTTCCCGGTACTTTCTCGACAGAGTAGTATAAAAAAATGCTTGCACGATAAATATGTACATAAATACATACCACACACGCTGTATCCCGACAGTCAGGGTAGGCAGAGTAATCGGTGTTGTGCTGCAAGAACTCTGGAAAATTGCAACACAACATCGACCACCACGTTTAGCAAAGTATTCGGACAAGATAACTATCAAGCAGCAATTATTATATGTAATTTGAGATTTAATTTTTCTGTTTATTTCGTACATACGAGTAATTTACGTAGTTTTAGAATATTAAGTGTGTACTTCACTCTCTAGAATAGTAGGAGCCACTTCATACACCTCGAAATCTGGAAGCACTGCGGTAATAAAAATAAAAAATGTCTCCATACACTGGTTTGCCGTGTTTCACCTCATCTAACTGCGTAAGGGAGATATCTCACACGGAGAATGATTACATCAATAAATCTAAACGAGCCGTTAAAATAAGGGAATTGACCTAAAAATAATAAAAAAAATCCATCGTATAAACTTGATTTAATGCTAACCCTGAGTTATAGCCGCAGGCGACTTACCCATTTCTTCACACGATCATTCTGTGGGAAACATTTTGACATAGAATACGTTTATTTTAAGTATCTATGGATGTAGATAACTATAGTTGCTTGTTCTTGTGTTGTTGTCTTGTTCAGAATTTAGCGCTAGACACTCAGTAATAAAACAGTGTTTTTAAATCTAACAATTTTTTTTTATAAAACCGCACCTATAACTATCTGAACGAGGATACCTAAAAACTTAAAGTTTAGCACATTATATATGGTACATTAATATGTTCATATTAAGTAATACTAATAATAAAATCTGTAAGGGATGGTCATGGAGTAAGTAAGTTTGTAACCTCACGTATGACACAAAAACTAAATTGACGATTTTTAGAAATCTTTTCTGTATGTATGTATGTATGTTCCTCCATAACTCTTAAACCGATCACGATGAACGACTTAAGAATTATTGTTGGTACGAAACCCTAAACATATAAAAAAACCGGCTGAGTGCGAGTTGGACTCGCGCACTGAAGTTTCCATACCGCTTATTCCCGTTGATCTAGAATAATGCAATTTGGCAAAATGCAAGGTGTTACAGCACAAGTAGCGGAAATAATCCGAAAATCGAAAACCGAAAATTTGTGTTAATAAACAATTTTTTTTTGTCTATCAAGACCTTTTTTTCTCAGGAATGGCTAGACGTATGAAGTTTAAATTTGGTGTGATTGTAGTGAAACTCTAAAATTAAACAACAAATAATAGAGGCTGACCGTGGTTCGGATTCCACGTAAAACTGTAGCACTCTTCCCTTATTACCTTACTAGGTGGTAGGGTTTAACCCTGCCGGGTTGATACCACCGCACTGAATGAAACGTCGGTCGAAACGGCTATGCAAATAGTTCGTGTTTTCCGTCCAGTTCAGTGTAGACGGCACGACTAAAGGGAAGCACTGACATGGCACCTAGCTCACCAAGGTTTTATGGGCTAACATCACGGATGTTGTAGGTAGGTGGTGGGGCCAACCGTGTCAGTTTCCATAAAAAAAAATCACAGATCTTGTGCATTACACGACCTGCATAGTACATTGAAAATAAACTCAACAAAATAAAAAAAGTATTACATTTATATATATTTTATTATTTTTCAAAAACACAAGCAGCTTAAAAATGTAAACTAAGGCAGAAAAAGAGATAAGCTTGACATTATGTCTAACTAAAGTAACAAATTCATAAATATCAAATATAAAAATAAAAGCGACGCATCTTCTAATCTCTAAAAACTTTCTATGGCTTCCTTCCGGTTCTATCATCAGGACCCTGGAAATCATACATATATGACAAGAGTACTTGCGAAGACAAATCCAACGAGCCCAAACATGGTGGATTTATGCTGTGTAGTTTAGGAGTTCCTATGGCTTCCTTCCGGCTCCATTATCAGGACCCTGGAAATAACATATGACTAGAGTACTTGCGAAGAAAATCCAACGAGCCCAGACACGATGTATTTATCATGTGTGGTTTAGGAGTTCCTATGGCTTCATTCCGGCTCCATCATCAGGACCCTGGACATCATATATGACAAGAGTACTTGCGCAGACAAATCCAACGAGCCCAAACACGATGGGCTTATCATGTGTAGTTTAGGCGTTCCTATGGCTTCCTTCCTGCTCCATCATCAGAACCCAACTAACAAACTAACAAAGTCACCCGAGAATAACCCTACAGCACGAACCATCATCGATGCGATAGACGAATGATTTTTTTTTTAAATGTAGCCCTAAGTCCAAATCTAAACAGGTTTTTAAAATTTTTCGATATCACATTTAGTTTTTGAGATATAAGAGATATAGTTAAAAAAAAAAATTAGAATTTTTCACATTCTTTAATTTAAAAATTATTATTTTTTACTTTTTCGAAAAACCATCTTGTAACCCTAGCCAATACGCATCTTTTGAGCACTCAACCACTCGCATAGCCCCAAAACTCGCGACACCAGTCACGATTTCACACTCTCAGCGAAAATGGGGGGCCATACTGAAACGACCGAAAAAACATTGAAAAAAACCGGCCAGTTACGTGGTGCTACGGAACCCTCGGTGCGCGAGTCAGACCAGCACGTGGCAGTTTTTTTCATATATACTCGTACAGGCCTTTATTTAATGAAATGGTTAATTATATCGATAACGTTATTTTTGTTCCAAATCAAGAACCTATTCAACTCAAGCCGGAGTACAAATTACCCGTAGATCCGCTTGCGGTTCTTATTATATTATTTCCTGTCCATATTTTTACATCATAAACTTATTTTCTTATGCGCTATCGTTTTCTCCGAGTGTTTCTTGTTGTTTTTGTGTGTCTGCGGTCGTTGGCTTCCTAATAAAGTGACTGCACGGCTACGACGAACTGCACTGAAGAATGCGCTCATAGAGGTCTGAAAAGATGTGTGAGGATGTGTGTATGAGAAGCAGTTAGGATTATCCACACAGAATATTCTATACATAGAATAGTTTCAGAGGTTTAGTACTGTTGAATAAATATTAAATTTAAATATTAAATATAAAGAATAATTTTCAATGTTTTTTCGGTCGTTTCAGTATAGTTTAGTACTTATTTTCAATTTTCTTTCAGATCGTCACGAACAAATATAAAAAATAAATAAATACACAAATAAAGTGTAGCAATTGCATAGTGCATTGCTGGATTCGAGGGAAGGCTCTGTCCCTCCGAGAAATGATGATGATGATGATAATACAGAGCGTCTGTCAGGCAGATAAACACACAGACGTTGCCTTTTATAATGGTAGAGAAGAGAAGACGTACCTACACGAGATAGCGGTTCATGTCAGCGAGGCCGCATCTTAAAGAACGGATTTGCATCGATATGTTGTAAGGGCGCAGGAAGCTAGAAGTGGGTGGTGGTTTCGCTCGCTGTGGAAACCGATACAGAATCATACCAAGGCCAAGAGTCAGATGCATTGGACACAGTCACTTTCAGCATTGAGGAAATACGGAGCAGCGGATGCTGGGTTGCGGAGCAAAGTTGGGTGGGAAGAATTTGTGTGGAAATCAATCGGTTTGGACAGAACTCGATAGCCAATTGATGTATTAATTAATTGCAAATTGCATCTTCAATAGGATGCCTTTTGAAGGCGCCTGCCTTCTCTACGTTTTCTTTCAGTTGAAGAAATATTGCAACGAGAATTGCTATATTTTTTTTTTATTATTTACTAGCACTAATTTAAAGTGGAGAAAGTAAGTTAGTAATTGACCCATCACTAAAAGAATTCCTCTCCTATTCAACCGTGACCTTAACATTGACCGCTTCATATTACTACAGAAATAAATGCATATTGGAAGATCTTTCCATGAAACTTTATTAACGAGGCCGAAGGCCGGGCTGCGTTCAGTTAAACGATATACGATATGTGGGCTATTACAGCTCGACTTAGGCCCTTGCCCTTAGTTACCTAATTACTCACTTTCTTCCTTTGAAATTCGAATTTCCGGCGAGCGAAGCCGCGTACAAAAACTAGTTTACCTGAACACAGATCCTCTACCTATATCTATACGACCGAATGCGACATACGCATAGGTATACATCGGAGTCTTCAATAATAAAATAACGAAGCTAAGGGCGAGTCCGAGCGTCGAGCTTCGTTCAGGCTAACCACAGAGCATCGAATACCGGGGCGCGCGCGGTATTCGATGCTCTGTGAGGCTAACCTATACATGAGTGATGTTCTCCCGAAGAAAGTAACTGATCCAAACATCACAGATCATATTGAAGGAAACATGTAAATGGCATAAAAGCTAACCGATTCTCAAATTTCGATCACTTTTGACCTTACTACTCGGTCCCCATAAGTGGTGGTGTGATGTTAAAACATCACATAACACATTTTTTGGAAACCCAATGTACATTGGTTGAGTATTTTCAAATAAATCACATTAAAGCAAACCAAATTCAAAATTTATATTATGTATGAGTATCCGACTATAATAATCCAAATTAGGACCATAATACCAAAATATCACAGATCATATTGGTGAACACTTTTTGTTAATATAATATTTTTCCATGAAAGGAAGCCGCGGCAACAGCTAGTTTGAAACGTTGATTACTTATCAAACTTTCTTCAGTGCGAATCGTAATCAACACTCTAACCTAACACAACCAAGTACTGACATAACTCTGAAGGGTTTCGGAACCAACCAACTGCAGAGCCCAATTTTCATTGTTAAGTGATGAGTGACGCGATGCGGCCGGTGTCATTATACATTCACGTTTGCGGAAAAAATCAAAGCAAGGGAATTTGCTTTTGCTTTCAACGTGGAATAACAGCTGAATTGCTGTTATTTCATTAAACTAACAAGTATCCCGCACCGTTCGGCAATCCCAACTCTATGTTGATCGTCTACGGTATATTTTCGAAAAGCAATTGGTGTGTAACTTGAGACGTTGAGCCGCCGAGGGGAGGGGCGCCACGCTCGGTTGACAATTGCTCCTATTGCCTTTTTGTTGATATTACGGGTTTATTTAAAGTGAAATTGGATAAATGGTCAATCCGAGTTACTCTCAGTTCAATCTCGACGAGCGCTCGCCCGGGTCTGGCCGCGTCCGCTCGCTAATGCGCCTTGGAAGAAAAATAAATAAAAATTTAGGATAGAAAGTACCTTCTAGAGCGGTCGGGCACGATGTGATTGTGATTGGTTCAGTTGAGGCGGTCGTCGGAGTGTGTCGGTCGCGAGGCTGGCTGTGCCCGCGCTCCACCATGCGCGTGTGGAGGTGTCTGCTCGTGCTCGTCTGCTGCTGCCTCCACTCCTCATTCTCCGGAGGAGGCCACGGCGGCAAGAAACAGTAAGCTTTTCTTTCATACTACCTCGTACCCCTACGACCTTACAACCTGCTGACAGGGTTCAGTTTTCGTTAAAAAGCACAATCCGCAGCAATGCTTTGTTTAATCTTCAAATAATCTGGAATATTTTACGATGTGCTTACAGGAGACAAGTGCTAACTTGTATCAGCGAACTGTATGATAAGGCGAACTTATTTAGTATAATGTGTGGCTTCAGCGATACATTTGTATTGAACCTCTTTTACATATCAAACTTTCTTTATAATATGCTATGCGATTTGTGAATTTAAATGTGTTTGAAATACGTACAATGTTCTTTGTTTCTGTTTGTTTTAGTGAAATCATCAAAATACACGTGCCCGAGATAATAGAACACAAACACCACACCAAGTACATAGTGATCCATCATCACCCCAAGAAGAGTCATCACCACCATCATCATAAGCCCAAGATTCATCACAAGCCGCACGGCCATCATCACTACTTTTATCACAAGAAGAAGGGCCATAAGAAGTCGCACACTACCCACACGCACGGGCACCATGGACATCATGGCCACCACGGTCACCACGGCCATCACGGTCATCACGGCCATCACGGTCACCACGGCCATCACCACGGACATAAGCAACACGGGCACAAGGAGCACAAGAAGCCGCATCACGACCCCAGCTACGAAGAAGACGAATACGTGCCGTTCACGCCACACTCGTACCTTCCGCAGACGCCGAAGGTGTTCGGTGTCACGCACACCTTCAAGGAGGTCAAGATGTACGATTCGTTACCCTTCAGCCCGGGCCCGAATCCCTTCCAGGCGACAGCGCAGGGCCACGGCGCGCCGCCTACCAGCGCGTTCGGCGGCGGAGGCTATCAGGTAACCGAGGAGGAAGAAGAGGAGCAGGGTAACTCGATCGCCAGCTATCCTCAGTACGGGACGAGCTACGGCTACCAGCCCCTGCCTCAGCAAGACCCGTTTGCGGCGTATGCGCCGCAGCCTAATCAGAAGAAGGACCCGTTCGCCGCGTACGCTCCGCAGCCGCAGTCTCAGAAGGACCCGTTCGCCGCGTACGCTCCGCAGCCGCAGTCTCAGAAGGACCCGTTCGCCGCGTACGCTCCGCAGCCGCAGTCTCAGAAGGACCCGTTCGCCGCGTACGCTCCGCAGCCGCAGTCTCAGAAGGATACGTTCGGTGTGTACGGCCCGCAACCAGCACACGATACGGCGGTGGCGGACTTCCCGTTGGATTACCAACAAAATGAGTCTCCAGAGGCGGAGTTCGAGTACACGCCCGCAGAGTACCCCGCCAGCGGACTCGAGAGCGGCTACGCTTACGGAAACCAGGATGCGGTAGTCAACTTCGGGGACGCGGCCAACCACTTCACGGACGAGCATAAGGACTTCGTGTCGTCCCTGCAGCCGCAGGACGGGAGCCAGGTGAGAAAGGTGTCGAAAGATGCCCCGGTCTCATTTGAGAGAGAATCTGGCGTTCAAAAAACTGTAAAAACGGCTGGCCACGAGACCGTAGTTTACTAGTGGAATCGATCAAGAGGATAGCCTAATTTAGATAAGTTCAAAATGTCATAATGTTCATTTTTGAAGGACATTTCACATGAGGTGCTACTCCTCCTCACTATATATTTTTTAAGTTTATTTAATTTGAATGGACGATTTTATTTCTTTTATAATTAAATTATGTCTTGTGTTAAGCGAATAAACTAATAAATATAAATGTTTTTAAAATTTTATATTTTTTTTATTATTAAGTAAATCACATCCTAAAAACTTATATAATTCTGAAATATGTTTTTATTGTAAACTTTTGTACAGGTATTTTTTAACAGCTTAGGTAAGCCAAAAAGCCGGTAAAAAAGTACGTATATATTATTTCCATACACCTTTACTGGAAATACATAGTTCAAAACCTCGTTCAAAGCCCAACTTTTATGAGCATTCATGTCAGTATATATGTATTTGGAAATACAGTTTGTATAAGCAATAAAATATTCCAATTATTTGTATAGCTATCGAAATAAATAAGTCCTTTCAAAGTGCCACTTTCCCAAATAGTGCAAAAAATCTGAATGTTTTGCAGATACGTGGTTTTGGTCTGCCCCTAGCACAGGCAAGTAGACACATTGTCCTTTGCTGACCTTCAATATTTACAATTCTGTGTTTGAAAGAAACTAGTAGGTGTGTCACTGGAACCGTCAAACCTATTTTTCTTTTTCTACTATTTTGCGTTAAAGCTAACGATTGTTTATCTTTTACAATCAAATACAATAAAGTTTTAGTTCATAATTTTACTATAAATATAGTTCAAAGTTAACAGTTTGATAGTTCACAATCGGTCACGATAATTTTAGCGTGACACAGTTGTCGTAATCGATGAACTAACTATCAAAGCAAGAGAAATTTTCCTTTGGACAAAAAACAGTTGTTCGAGTTCACAGCCAGTTTATTATGATCTAATAGTTAGATAAGTATGCTACCTATCAATAAATGTGGTCGAAATAGGGCCAAGTAACTAGAGCTTAACTAATATTAATTAAAGTTCATTCATTTATTTAATAATCAAAATTTAAACTACTGATAGCTAAGTGAGCTATTTTTGGATATGATATATTATAAGGGTGGAAAATCAAAGGATACGGCGTGGTGTGTGTGTGTGTGGGTGTGTGTAAAAATTAAGGGATGAATACCGCTTATTTGAATTTCATCCACTTCCCGTCAACCGGTTTTAATAAAACTTGGTACAATTAGTTCCAATAAAAAATAATAATTGAAGGCATTTTTTGATGTGTAAAATTTTTTTTCTAACGCCTTTTCTTAGAATATTGAGGTATCAATAGGCTGAAATATTCATGATGATTCGTGATGACGCCGGGCGAAGCTCGGTTTCGTATTCATACGGAAGCCTATGACTAAGTCCGTGCTCCGTACTGCGTGAGTAAAACTCACACTTGACCGATTTTTTACTTCTTTTTTTCCACTGGTTGTCTGTCTGTTACAGGCAAACTAGAAAATAGATGAAACGGTTCACATGGAATTTTCACTAACGGAATGTGTCACATCTCAGTATGTTTATGGGTTATGAATGTATCATCACGATATTTCTCCGAGGGGCTGAGCACGGAAAACTATACGACCTCAACACGTAAATTTACGTACACTGGTATATATATCTTTAGAGATGAATTAAAATGATGTACGAAAGAAAATATGTATGTACATTTATTATGAGGTAGGTAAGAAGGTATACCGTATGTATATTCTTGTATTAGGTAGAATAATTTTTCACTAGAAATAGATCAATTCACAATCACCACAGGAATTTATAAATAAGTAAATCTCAACTTAAACCTAATCTAAACTAAATCTAACTGAATAAATTAAAAAGGAAATAGCGAAGAAAAAGTAAAAAGTAAAAGTAAAAAAAGTTTTTATTAATAAATTCTAAAACATATAATATCATACAGATCACATTAGGTTTATTAAATATTACATGTTTTAGATGCATTCAAATACATGATCACTCCCACATAAACTGGCCATTGATGGCTGTACTATAGGTGGTTGATCAATAAATTTAATACTTCTACCTATTATCAAGAACATCTCAGCACACATCTACCCGCAACGCAGAAGAATTAATTAGTTCTGTAAAAAGTCAGCATCCACCTAACTCCCACCCAAGCATAACGTACAATGCCGCGAGCGGAGCCGCGGGCTAGGCAAAAGATAATACCTATACTAAAACGATTATTAATATGAGTCTATTGTATATATTGATCTATTCAATAGATAATAGACATACACACAAAAATTTGCACAAGAGAGTTGGGAAAATTTTAACAGCTGATTAAACGCCGATATTTTTCAGTCCATCTGTCTGACAAAGAAGATTAGTTGTAAGTAATTAAAAATATTCTGTTTGCCGCAAGTAAGTACAAAGCAGCAAATAAATCGTGAAGCATGTTCATTGTTAAGCACATTAAAAATTATCCTTACCTTCCATATACATAATTCCAATCAACCCAATCAAAATCAAGCACCATTTTGTTGTTGACATTGGGCTATTGGATGGGTTCTCAATATTCGTTCTTTGTCGTACCACTAGACTAGGGTGTGGAACTGCCGTCCGGCGAGTGTGTTTCCAGAACGTCGTATGAACAGTAGACGCAGCCTAGCGACTGTTCGCAAATCTGCTGGCATGGCGCCTATCTGAGCGTGGTTTCGCGAGGAGAGGTGATTTTGGCTCTGTCGACTGCACCTTTGGTCTCTCGGCACAGCCACCCATGTTGGTTTACATTTAAAAAAATCACATATTGTGTCACTTTAACCGATAAGTACATACATATCTGAAATGTTGATGTCACGCGATTAATTTTAAAGTTTACAAAAAAAACGTATTTTATATGTTTATATATTTCTGTTCTAGGCCTTTTAGTTCTTAGGGTTGCGTACCTCCTCGGACTTCAGTATCTATATACCTACAATCACTCTCTACATATACAACAAAATCTCTGACGAATGGTCATATTGCCAACTTAATTAGTTGTGAAATGTGCGTTTTCTTTCGGTCCGGGCGGACGCGACGTCCACACCCGCCTGAGTAAACGTATCGCTTTCAATTCAATCAAAGTACCGAACATGACGCAACGCCCGAATAATCGTCTCCAATTCGACGATTGCGGCACATAATTTCACCGGTCCGATGACGAGAATTGCGCAAGTGCTGTTCATTTCGTGAATTTTTTTTTTTCGATTTTCCGAAGGCCGACAATTGGAACTTTCGCGTGTTGCTTTCTCGTCATCACTGGGATGAGGCTGGGTGGCTATTTTTCTTCTATTTTCCAACGAGTGAACGCTAGACAGATCCGGCGCGACGACCTCGGCGCCGCGGCGGCCGCGGAGAAGCGTCGAAGTTGCAGACACGATGGGAAGTATGAACAACCACTGAACATGAAGAGTATAAGTATGCAAATAATAAGAACAGTTTACTACTTTCCAGGAGGCGAAATTATATCAAATGACATTTTTTGAGTCCACTTTGTCACATTGTGATTCAGATTCTGATATTTATTTCGCCATAATGAACACACAAAATTAACAATATTACACGTCTCCAAGTCTTTGAGAGAAGCTGGTTCTGCTTCTGAGGCCGCTGCCCGTCTGAAGATAAACAAGTACCAAAGCATTATCAACCATAACTATTTGTTTATTCCGCTAGCTTTCGAAACCTACGGCCCGTGGTGCAAGGCTTCAAAATCACTTGTGCATATTTTAGGTAAAAAAATTGGGGAAACAACCAGCGTTCAAAATTCGGAAAAGTTTTTAAGGGAGAGAATAAGCTTCGCTGTGCAGAGAGGGAATGCTGCGAGCGTTATGGGCACATTCCCGACATGCCGAACTCTAGAGGAGCTTTTTTATGTTTATTAGGTAGTTCTTATTGTATATAGTGTAGATAATTAATTTATTTCTGAGTACTTAAGAAATAAACTAAGTTAATAAAATAAAATAAAAAATATAAAGATAGAAGAAAATATTTCATTGAGACATATGCATATCAGTATGGTTCATCATCATTTTTTTTTGTCAATAATGTCCCGTTCAGCATGCGATCTATAGCCACATACAAGTTACTTTGTTATTACTTACCTATTGATTTATTTAGATTGGTACATGGTCCCTCACTGACTCAATCACTTTCTAAAAAAACTGAAACAAAATAACTTATTAGTGCAGACCCAGCTTTCGAACGACGACATTAGACTCTCTAGCTAGACTACTCCTCACATCGAAATAATTTACCTGTAACGCAAAGTATAGTAAATGTGGTACTATAATAATGTGGAATAGGTAGATAGCTGCTACTTCTGCTATTGACTAACACTATTTTACTGCAAAAATTATTGTAATATGTATATAGGTATTATTAATGTAAATTTTTTTGTTGCGAAGCAAACAGTAAAACGGCAATTATTAAATAAGAAAATAAAGAAAGAAGAATAGCAAATCTGATTAATCGCAAACGATAAGAAACTATCGCTTCTGTAGCATTTGCCCGCTTACGCCTCAGTAACTCACTAAGGGCGAGGCCGAATGCCAACCTACGTTCCCGTAAACTATAAGTTTACATACCTCCTCTCTTGAAGAACTATAAGTTACTAAGGGTGAGGTGAGACCGAAGGCCGAGCTACGTCTACTTAAGCGATATATACAATTAAAGAATATAATATTATCATCATGTCATCCTCGTTTCCTTCAATTTCTTCTACGAACACAAAAACTAAACTCTTGTGTTGTGCCAAGTCATCATAATTCATAATAAGTCAGTTATTATTGCGCGCACGCGCCGCCTTAGCGGTGACAGTTGGAAGTTTTATAATACTGCCTTTGATTAATTAGAGAATAGGTTTATCACTGCTAAACTAGATGGCGCGATTCTCGACACCGTATTCGGCGACGAATGGACTTGAGCAGATTTCCGATAGCTTCTTGTTAATAATATTTTTTATTGATATTTAAAAGTTGCGATTGTGGACATAGAATCGGAACCAACTCCAGAGTTACGCCACGTATATCCCATAAAATGGAGATCAGTAGAAAGTCAAAATAATTTGATAAAACATAGCACCTTTATGTAATAATAATTATAATTATTTTGTTTTCACTTTTCAGAGCGAGTTAATATTCGACGATTATAAGCTTTCAAAGTCAGTGTAAATTTTCAGCTAGCGAGCGTTGGTAGACACATCTGGCTGTGACGTACGCGCCGCGCCGCCGCCTCCTCCGCGCCGCGCCGCCGCCTCCTCCGCGCCGCGCCGCCGCCCGCCTCGCCACCTCCGCGCGCGCCTCCTAGCGAATATTGTTGCATTTCCTGTCGATTAGTGAGATTGTTCTGTATCCTAAGTATAGATAAGTTTAATTAGAAATAAAAAAAAAACCCGACCCTTAAACAGTCAAAAATAATTTCTGTTTACTTACTTAAAGGAGTCGGAGGACCGCTAAGTACATACCCGCGCAGCTTTTTAATTAAAAAAAATGCATCCAAATCAGGTCCATCCCTTTGGGAGCTACGATGCCACAGACAGACACATACACACGTTCACACACACGTTAAACTTATAACACCCCTCTTATTTCGTCGGGGGTTAAAAATACATAAGTATATTAATATGTTTGTTGAGGCTTTTAACGCTGTTACAGATTTTATAATCTTTTCTGTTATGCGGTACGCTAAAGACGACTTACTTTTAATAAAAAAAAACCAGCCAAGTGCGAGTCGGCCTCGCGCACCGAGGGTTCTGTACCACCATGTAATTGGTATGTTTTTATTGTCTGTTGTTTTAGAGTTTGCACTATAATCACATCTTTGACGCTTGTGTGTATGTATAACCGTTTTTACCATAGAGCAATAACAAAACTGTCTGGAACTGGAACTGTCTCCCGGCGAGTGTGTTTCCTGAATCCTTTAACCTGGGTGTCTTCAAAAGTCGTATCAACGGGCTAGACAGCCTAAGAACAGTCCGCAAATCTGCTGGCATGGCGCCACACTGAGTGTGGTTTCGCGAGGAGAGGGGTTTTTGGCTCTGTCGACTGTACCATTGGTCCCTCGACAGAGCCACCCATGTTGGTTTATATATATAAAAAAAAACAAAAAAAAATGTCCCCTTAACTTTTTGTTCTTTTTTTCACATCTTTCAATTCCTTTATGCCACAAATTTGTCTTTTTTGCATATTTTATTTTATTTGTCTGTATCTGTCTGATTGTTTATTAGTTTGGAAATGCAAGAAAACAATTCAATTTAAGCGCAGGAGCACAGATTACTTAATAATTACTTAGGAGTCCGAATGCTTTTATTTATTGTTTATTTAAAGTTTCAACAATAAAACGTGTAGGAGTCATTCCGTCTAAATTAAGTCATCAACAAGGCTGGCTTGCGTCACTTACGCAATCGAATTCCGGCTCCATCGAAGTGGCGACGCTCCAATAATTTTTTTTTTTAGTTGCTTTCGTCTGCCTGGCTAAAAAAGAAAAAAGTAATACGAGCCCTCATCAAAACACCCACTGAGGCCCCCGACCAGCCAGTTACGCGATTCCGGACCTCGTCTGCGGTGAATGTTCCATGCCCGCTTCCAAAAACGAACAAAAGGCATGTTTACCAGTACTTTCAACTGCGCTGGCTGTGACGTAACCCAAAATAAACGAATCGACCTGGTAGAAAGTAAAACTGTCTCGATTTTTCATTCACAGGGAAATAATTTTATGGTCCAATTACTTGGTCTGGGTGATGTGTGATTCTCCCAGCTTTGAACGAAACTCGGTCTCTACTGCACATGCAGACCAAACCAAATGTGTTTGATTCGTGTTTCTTCTAGAATTCGACGAATAGATGTCGACCTTAAGATCTAGTTTATCTAATGCAGTTAGGTTTTCAGTGACCAAGTAAGTATGTACCTAATCGTAATAAATATAATGTGATAGAGCAATCAAACGTACCCTGAACACTTTCATCCTAATCTATGATGATAATAAGACTAGATTCATTCATTGATAAGTGATGTGTACTTGGTTTTGCCACATACTGAATACAAAAATACACTAGTTTTCGTCCCTGCAAAATGCAATGTTTTAAAAACAACAGGTGCATATTGAATCAAAAGTTCATTCAACTTATTTGAGACACATATCCCATAAAAGCATCTTTAAGTACCTATAGGTGACTCTTTCAAACAAAATTTGTATTTGTATTTATTGTTTATTGTACAACATTTTGCTATAAATAGAATAAGGTACAAAAAGGTCTGCTTAATGCAGATCTGCATTATATTCAAGCAAACCTTTGGAAAGTGGTATCTAAAGGATGTCGAAGTAGGCGTACGGGCAATGTGATAGAATAGTAACAAATTCCATACATTATCAATTAGGTACCAATTGACATACATACATAATTTTGTTATTTACATTTTTCATATAAATAGTACTTTTAGCTTGTATATGACTTATTATGTACATACATAACTACATACATAACAGGCCATTAAGAAAACAGTGTTAAAATGTGCAGCAAATGTTACACTGAGGTCACATAGTAATTGTAAATATTATTTTTTAAATAATCGCCGTTTCCGTCAACTTTTCCTATATATGTTCCTTGTACTCCTTGAGAGCTATCGGCGTCTATATTATATAGTACACACGACTCGAGACACAGAAAGTGGTATATCGCCGTGGCAGTGAGAACAACACATGCTATTGTTACAAATTTTCTCTATACCTACATCCGATAGCTTTCGCCTCAAAAAGAAAATGAAGCTGACAATATTGTTCCACGCCGATACTTGCGAGTACATGTCGCTGCATGAGAGGTTTCAACAATACATTGTTCGGCTTGATGTCTCCATCAGAGCGACTAGTACCAATTACAAACTCTTTTCTAGAAACTGTTGTCGTACCTACTACAACACCACACAAGGGACTTTCTACGCTAACATCTTGACATTCTTAACTCGAGACGGCAAGAAATAAAAATACATATAATTTAATTAGTTACTTTATCTTAAAATAGATTAAGAAACGATAGGAATAACATTAAAATAACAGCAGACAGTCATGTAACTACAAAATACACAATCACTTACAAATTAGATAACAATATCATAACAGACATATTTACAGCAGAACTACTTAGAAATAAATACGGCGGGAGGAACCCGAGAATGCTTTCTAATTATTTTTGTTTCAGTCAAGCCACTTTGAGTTCTAGGTATTGAGGCGGTATGAAAAACTCGCGCAATCTGACATTCTACGTAGTACATACGACGACCGGTAGTACATAATTATGAAGGCATTTTAGAAAAAGAGAGCTAATTCTCGGTGCGTTGAACCTCCATTCGGCAAAGTGGTCTAAAGATCTAGTCTAGATTGAGCTTTAGACAAATCTATCGGTGAGATAGTCGCCTCGCCTAGAGTACAATTTTACTTTAATATCACGGGCTAGAGTTGAAGGTATCAACGTTATGAACTAGTGAGGAGTTTGGGGTCAGTATCCTTCGTGTTCTTCCTCGTAGCCGCCGCCGCCGTAGGAAGAAGCTCCGTAGGACTCGCCGCCGCCGCCGCCGCCTCCGCCGTAGCCTTCGTCGGATAGGCCATAACTGGAGTGGCCGCCGGCCTCAAAGCTGACGGGAGCTTCGTGCTCGTAGCCGCCGCCGCCGTCGTGACCCTCGTCGGAGGCTCCCCAGCCGTGTCCGCCGTGTCCGCCACCGCCGCCTCCGAAGCCTGCAGCAAGTTATATGAGCGATCTTATCATCACGATCGTACCGGTGCTGATGAAGGAGCTCCTTCATTGTAATGAACAGCACTCTGAGCAACTTACGAATCAAATGTGTTAACACTCCGACAGTGAACTGAAATGTTTTCATTTAGAAGAAGTCACAGCAGCAGATAGCCCTTCAAGAGATCAGGGACTTGAACATTGTATGAGTGTTCTCATACAGCCGAATTGGGATCCTTGCTACCTGAATTCGTAAGAGTGGGAAATATTGCTATCATGATCCATAACAGTTTTCACTAGATTCCACCATATAGGGGACGTACATATAGACACCAGAATTCTACACAATGGGACATAATATTCGTCACCAGTACAGGTAGAGGGACTCACCATGCTTGGGCTCGCCATAAGTGTAGCCCAACACTTCGTAGTGGTCGCCGCCGCCTCCGCCGCCTCCGTCTTTATGGTGGATATGTTTGACTATGGTGTGAGTGTGGTGATGATGCTTGATCTTGTAGGGCACGTGGACGATAATCTTCTTGTGGCCGCCCCCGCCGCCGCCGCCTGCTTCGATCATCGAGGTGAGCGCAGCCACGCACACCACCAGTAGCTGCAACAATGGAAATTTATTGGTTATTTTCGTGTTTACAAATAATGAGTATAAGGAGCAATCTTCACTTAATAATGTTATTTATTATACTTGAGGTTGTGAATTAAATTTTCTTAAGATTTTCCTGTAGTTATATCTTATGAGAGCCAGTAAGGGTAGCTGAGCCGAGGAGCAAAGCTGTTGGTTGGACACACCCAATTTCACCTTCTCTCGTGAAACCACGCTCAGTGAGAGTTTGTAATTTCCAATGGACGAAATAGTCAAAGGTTCTGACTGAAATATTGGTTCTATATAGTATAAACATTGATTTTAAACAATTATAGCTTATTGATTGAACGCTAGTTTAAAATAATGTATGCGTATACCTAATTATATACGCTATATATACGTTCTTTGTATATACGAGATATATACAAAGAAGTGCTAAGAAGTAGATTATAAAGGGAAATCCTCCGGATTTGTACCACTGCACTGAATTAAAGTTAATAGAAAAGGCTGTGTAAAACTGTTTTCCATGAAGATCAGTGGCAGAAAAATAAAAAATGGGAAGTACTGGCATGGCACCTATAGTGACGGTGTCGAAGTACAGTGGACTGGTATTATTAAAGTTGATGTAGGTAGCCAAACTTGTCGGGTTATATAAACAAATTTCCTAGACATAAGGATTATAGGAAGTTGGTATATAGAATTGGTAAGACTAAGTTTCCTTTAGAGAGAGATTAATGATAAATACAGTGCTCTCGACAGAAACCTGATAGCGATTGGTGCAGCTTCCCGCCTCGCCTCCTTGAGTGAGGTAGAGCACCTACCTACCATGAGGAAACTAACGCCTTGCCAACTAACTGCCTCGTATTTCTATCAAGAAGGATATATAAGCGCTGTATTATGTACTTGAGTGCGCAAAGACAGACTCACTATGACTTCTTCCTAAAAAACTCTGTATACCTAAATACTCTCGAAAGAGCACTGTTTGATGTATCTAGGTCAAAATATATCCGATTATTCCGTAACCCACTCAAGGCACGGTACTTCCTAGATGTAATCGCATATTAATACGTTGACATAACATTTGGAGTGTTATAAACACAGGTTATTAAATTCGGAGCGCTCACATTCACTTCCATGTTCTGAGCGGGCGGAGACGTGTCGAGCGACCTGCCGCCCGCGAGACGTGCGTGATGTAACAAGTTACCATGGACAGCTAAACTTGTTACACGTACGCCTCGTGCTAGATGTTTTGGGCTGGTTTTGCGAAGCGAATGAGAATGCTTGAAACTCGCCTTTAGAGAAAAGCTCACACACATCTATGATGTGGCTTAAACTTTGAATTTCCGTCACTCAAGTGAAGGAAAACACCGTGAGAAAATCTGTGCGTACACTAAGGTATATAGGTACAACAGGGTATACTGTTGTAGGTACATAAGCGGTCTACTGCAGGAAATACATAGTATCTATTCCGCTTTCTACTGTGTAGAGTATTGCGTAAGTGATAAATGTATGTTCAATATAGCCAACGAGATATTGTAATTATGTGAAAATGTAAAAATCTAGAAGTACTTAAAGATAAAAACTAACTAAATAAATACTCGAAATACTATAACTATTATATTCGTGAAACTTGTGAAGACACTTTCCTCATCCCAAGAATTTCCAGCACATCGTCTCTTGGACGAAAAGCAAATTTTAGTTATGATATGATTTAATCAAAATTGTTTTGTTCCTGTTGTGAATCTCAAAACACTTCCTATTTCATTAACGCAAAGCAAAATAATTATGAATATAATTAGGTACTAATTGGTTCACGTAACATTAAAACAGCAAAGCCACAATACACAAAGAAATCGCATTTGCAAGAACAAATAGAAAAGCGTTGCATCTATGTGTGTCTAATGGTATATATATAACACTACTCGTACATACTTATTTGAAATGTATGCAGCTCTGATTACAAAAATCTTGAAGGCAACAAAATAAAATATAAAAAAAAATCACACATATTATAAATATCCCAACCTAACATAACTACATAATTATTTTTAATTTGATAGGTAGTTTTATAGTTTCATATTTAAGGTGTACCTAATTGTTTTGATTCTAAGCTACCTAATTAACTAAATTGCGTTAATATGCTTAAACATTTATGTAACTATGCACCTAAAATATTTCGCTAAAGATAATATATAAGTAAGTTGTCATGTCAACATATGTTTACTTTTAACTCTTTGACTTATTGTTCTAAGCATCATGTATCGAATTGGGAGATGTACCTACCTACTTTATCTGGGGGTCTACACAAATACTCGCAGATTTCAACCAATGGTCGTGTCGGATGAATTACCCAAAGTTTTCTAATTATTTGAAATCAGCGAGTGTTTGTGTGCGCGTAAGCGTGCGAGTTAACGCCAATGCCCCCTGGACTGGTTGGATAAGCGCATCTTAACGAATAAGTCAGCAAAGGTAATTGCTAACTAAAAAGTAAGCATAGTCAACTGTGTTGCCATCACTCTCCGACGCTGCTGCTGCTTCACATTAACCTTCATTTTTTTGAAAATGTGAGGTGCGGTTGGCAGTGACACTGCGATCGTACCGATGACAGCTGACACCCAACCCGGGTGTGGCAACCGACCGCGTGCACTGACCGCAACCACAAAGGCACTTAATAGAAAATTTCTCAACTCTACCGTTTTTCCTACAGTCTTACGAAAGGATAACGACCTCTCATTAGGGACTTTGGCAATCGGGTGGTAATTTAAATGCGAGTGATGTGAAGCGGAAGAATTGGCATGTGGGAAAGCTAATGTGAAATTTTCAATTTTCGAATGTGTGAAAATTTAAAAAAAAAAATCGCGATACAAAAACACCTAAGGACAAGACGGTGACGCGTTTTACGGTTAAAAAAAACGTTAGTAGAGCATTAAGTGTGGTTTCACTGACTCGCACGTAAGTACCTAAATGTCGCTACTTTAATATTTAGAATTGTTATTATTAATTTTAAAACGAAATAATTCTCTAAACATAAGGTCTCGACTAGACAAAACTTAAGTGATTGCACTTTTGACAATATGGTTTTCGTCTTTTAACTGGTGTGTAAACCATTAAAAAAAACATTAAATCAACAGTAAAAATGGTTATATTTCCGAAATGCATGAACTATGAATTTAAGTAATGTAATGTCCAGAGTAAGTCTCCTTATTGTTTATTCTATTTAAGTTAGTATTTAATTTAACTTATTTTCTATTAATTAATTAGGAATCACACATACCCAGTCAAAAAACACAACAAAATTAAAACCGTAGGTATATCTACCGGGTAAATGAATTTATCATTGAGAAGTCACTTTTTTATTTTTAAGATTATTTGTTTTTCACCAGTCTAGAACGATTTTAGACCGTGTACTTTTGTTAAATTGGTCAAACCAAATTTTTGATAAAGGCTTGTATGAAAATTTCGAGGCTCACAACTGCCTGCGTATTTTGGACTCACCAACAATCGGGCAGCCATCTCTTCGGAATGTGTGGTGACAGACTCCGACTAGCTCCGCACTCCGAGATGAACTCTCGATTTGTGATAAAGAAATTTAAACAACACTTCCTTTTATATCGCAACGTGCTACAGTCGCCCAGACTACCTCTCCATCCGCAAATCTCTATCAGTGCGAAACTATCAGCAATACCAAATTTAACTCTATAGCAAACACTTCAAAGCTCAACATCACTCACCCGCGGCGCTTACGCTGCGTCAACAAACGAAACCGGCATTTTGATACGTATTCCGATAGTGACAAAGTTAATAAATAAGTAAACTATCACGCAAACACTTACTGTGCCGGTTAAATAACACACAAACAAAATTAAAATCTAATAATAGAATAATAAGGTGGGTTTTTGCTCGACAGTATGGAGCGATGCACTCGGCAGATCTTCAGACTGGAAGGAGAAGCTACATGTTAAGCTGGTAAATGCATCGTTGTAAAATGTCGTTGGGTAAATGAAGTTAAAAATAAGTAAAATATTTCAGAAGGAGAAAGAAGAGCTCCAGTTCAGTGTAGCCGACATGAAATGAAGGGAAGCACTGACATGGCACCTAGTTCACCCGGTGTTATGGGCTGACATCCGGATGTTGTAGGTGATGTAGCCACCCGTGTCAGTATCCATAAAAAAAAAGAAGATAAAAAAATATGATAATATTATATTTCATGTTCTTATAATAAACAATATAATAGAACAAACACGCAATAATTTACCATATAGTCCTTGCAGTCGCAACACCGATTACTCCGCTTACCACGATTGTTGGTATACAGCACGTGGTATAAATATATGTATGTAAACAAGCAATATTATATTTTATATTTAACAATATTACTATTAACTAAACGAAAACTTTTTTATAAAACTTATTTTGATATTTCAAACTGAACTGAAACTTTATCTTTGGTCATATGAAACAGATCAATAAATCTTTAATGTATTTTTTCATATTTATAAAAAAAATTTGAAACCTAGGTACGACGCAGTACATTTTCACTTGGCCTTAGTTGGTCTTAGACTTTCGTCGCACCAAGGACTGCATCGCTCTTTCTTCTGCGTCCGACCTGCGAGGTCGACCATTGTTTTTTCCAGTTACTTTGTACGTACTATTTAACGTTCACAGTAAATCGGTTAACAGAAAAATAAGTGATTCTGAAATAATAATATGTATACAAGCAAGACCTACCAAAATGGTTTATTTTATTTTGTCCGGTGGGTGCTCGAGCCAGAGGGGCCAGAGCAGAGAACATCCCCTGCGAGAAAGTGCCATACCGGAGACTTCACTTTGCCTTTCGTTTAGCGTCATGTGGTAGGCGCGGTCTTGGCATGAACTCTTGATCTCAGAGTCCGATGTTCGAATTCGGCCGACATGAATCAGTTAATTTTTTTCTGACGGAAAAAATTATGTGCACTCTACACCAGAAGAATCCCTTGCCCTAGCTAGCTAAGGTAGTGTAGGCTCAAATGGTAGCCGATTGGGTTGGTACCACAGTACTGGATGTAAGATGGCCGCATAGCAGCCTCGGCTGTGTTCTCTATATGTGTGTCCTCTAGTCCAGTATATCCAGCAAAAGGTAAGTCTCCGGTATGGCACCTACTTTCTCGGAGGTGACAATGGCTGGTCTCATGCTTTGAGATATTCTGGCTCCTCTTGACTCAAGCCACCCATACCGGATAACATAAAAAAAACCGACCAGCGAGATTTCCGCACAACAACACATTTTTTTCACTTATTAATTTTTTTATATTTCTTGTTATATCCGTCAAAATAACACATATTATGTAAAAATTTCAAACCGTTACCTATTATCGTTCCAAAGATACAGGGTGTCCGTCTCACGAAGACGTTTATCGACGGACGGACAGGCAGACAGAATCCTAAAAACCGTGCCAGCGAGCCATCGAAGCTGACAAAAAATTGCCATTGATTTAATACACATAACCTAGAACGATAAAAAAGGTTAATCTTTTTTATCGTTCTAGCACATAACATTAGATACAACCTAATGTTTTTCTATTATTTTAATTCGGTATGTAGGTACCTATAAACATGGTGATGATATAAATTTTAAGATATATGTTAATGTAACAATATAATGTACATAATATTTTCTATTATGAAATCTACCTTGAATGTGTTACGTGGATATCAAATAAAAATCAAGTAGGCACTTCCTTAATGAGCAGAAGTTGCCATTCTTGACGGCGAGATTCTCCTGCGAATACTTTTACTATCATTATTGTCGATGCGGGGGAGGCGGCGACACGGCCGGCGGCGGCGGCGGCGCAGCGGCGCGCACGCGCGGTTGATGCGTATATAATGACGTGGAGGCTGTGCTGCGGTGCAGATTATTATTATTACACGGAGGAACCGACATCCTGGAGACAATACCACTTCCTACCCACATCCACAATCATTCCATAGATATTATTATCTTTTAATAATATTTTATATTATACCCACAATCACTCTTTGGCTTTATGTATTGTATGTAACTCTTTTCTCTTTGTCAGCCTCGGTAGCTCAATGGCGCGGTGCGGTTAGTACTTGGATGGGTGACCGCTCGATGGAGGTTTACCGTGGCTCGGATTCCACCTAAAACTGTAGGTCCCTTCCGTTCTTACCCTACTAGGTGGTGGGTTTAACCCGCCCGGTCCGGTACCACCGCAATGGGCCGCATAAGTCGCTCGAAACGGCTACGTAAATAGTCCGTGTTTTTTTATTGAAAGCGCGACATATGGCGCCGAGCCACCCATAAGGTGTCTAACGACTCCCATGGATATTCGGTCGTATGCGGGAGTTGCGAATGCCATGCCGGCCTGACAGGTGCCCATTCACGCCTCTCTTGAAGGACCGAGAATGTACTTACTGTGTTGTTTTCCGTCCAGTTCAGTGCAGCCGGTACGACCGAAGGTAAGCACTGACATGACACCTAGTTCACCAAGGGCTGACATCACAGTTGTTGTAGTTGATGTAGCCAATCGTGTCAGTTTTCATAAAACGAATATTTATTAAAATCTAGGTATCTGTAACGATTATGTCTGTCAAACGGGCAAATCCTACATTTCACATGCAGTTTGCGCAAAAGCCACTATATTTATGTTCGTATATTAAATTACGTTGTAATCATCAATAAGTTGCCTACTAATAATATGTTCTCATCACATTCAGTTCCTAGGGACGGATCCGGTGTGATGAGCTGCCATCGCAGGTGCAATAGTTGACGTAGTCAACCGTGTCAGTTTCCGTAAAAAAAAGCTAAGAGTCAAGATAGCGAACAACAGTAACCTAAAAAAGGGGTCCAAACCTTCCGAGATCCAAGTTACTCTTATGCCTGGTAGATAGATTACGAATGCACGCTTAAGGCTGAGCTTAATTTAATTTTACTTAAAGCTCTACATTTCGGCTTGGCCTCACGTGCCCACACTCGCACACGCGGCTACGTAATACTTTTACTTTTCTGTTTACCAGTTTCTTACTCCTTTTATTTCTTTGACTTCTCGTACCTTAATTATTTTCGTACGTAAGCATCATTTTGAGCGGCGGCGTCGACTCTGCTCATTATGTAGCTGTGTTAGATCATACGTTCGAGTTTTTTTTAAACGATTTAGATAAAATTCAAGCGTGGGTTCTTTTTCGAGAAATAATGAACGCTCGAACTTGGCGGGGCAGCTTATGTTTTTACCCGACAACCGCGTAGCCTAAAAGATTTTGTCAGCCTCGGTGGCTAAGTGGTGCGGTCGGTCGACTTTTGTTAAGCGTACCTGAGCGCGGTCAGTACTTGGATGGGTGACCGCTCGACCGTTGGAGGCTGACCGTGGTTCGGATTCAACGTAAAACTGTAGGTCCCTTCCCTTCTTATCTTAGGTAGGGTTTATCCTGGCCGGGTTGGTACCACCGCATTGAATGAAACGTCGGTCGAATCGGCTATGTAAATTGTTCACGTTTTCCGTCCAGTTCAGTGTGGCCGACATGAAAATGAAGGGAAGCACTGACATGGCACCTAGTTCACTCGGTGTTATGGGCTGACATCACGGATGTTGTAGGTGATGTAGCCATAGCCAACCGTGTCAGTTTCCATAAAAAAGGAGGGTTATTAGGTTGGCAGTGTGTGTATGTTGGTATGTGAGGCATTGGATATTCGTCTCGCTAGACCACGTGTTTTTTATGATGGAAAATTCAAAATGACGGGCATCAGAAGCCATATTGTGAAACTTTACGCTTTGTATCTAAAATCAAATTATTGATCTCATAAGGGCAAATTCCCAGCAAATTTTGTTTGTTCTTTCGCTCGTTCGTACGAAATCTCGGAACGTTTCACTTTTTTAAATATAGGTCCCCCAACCCGGGCCTCGAGCCCAAGTTTTATTATACAGGATGTTAAAACGGCGAGTACATTAATTTCGCCAGTGCAATCCTCATATTTTTCCTAGACTAAAAAGCGAATAAAGTTTTTCTCTAAAGTGTCTAGTTTTCGATATATGAATTTTTGAAATGTATGTTTTCGTTTAGTGTAATTTAACGAGTTGTTGCCGCTCCGCACCCTCCGCCTGCCGACCTCCAGTCCTCCACTCACAAAGCTAACCCCCGCCCCTCCCGCCAACACCTCCGTCCGAGGCGCTCACGTCTCACCCGCGCTTCCCCCCTCCGCGCCGCCCTGTTGTCAATAGATCATTTTTACACTAAAATAATCAATTAGTTTGTATGAAAACTGTAACTTTTTATTTAAAGGTAATTCAGAAAAAAGTTATTAGATTTTTTTGTTACTCTTGATCCCAATAATCATTTCCTAAATTTAATGTACTCGCCGTTTTTACACCCTGGATGTTATATGATGGAAAGAGGGATAAAACAGAGTCGGGTCTTTCAAGGGGCGAAGAGGGGCACCTGTCAGGCCGGCATGGCATTCGCAACCCTCGCATGCGACCAAATGTCGATGGGCGTCGTTAGACACGTTATTGGTGGCTCGGTGCCACACACATGTCGCGCAACCTTAAAATAACAACTCATGATCGACATGCGGCTAGATTTGCCTCCGCACGGCGCGGCGCCCCCCCCCCCGCCGCCCACCGCCGCCGCGCCGCCGTCGTGATCGCCGCGAGCTCGCTCAAACTATTTATTTACAAAACCTGTCCACGGTAATAATTTCAGACCTCATATTTTTAACACCTCTTTATTAGCTCTACCTGTAACATCGCAAAAGAATTTTATTTTAAATAATTTAACATTTAAATGCATAATTTTTACCAATGAAATTTTATTTTGCAGTTTATTTAGCAAGTAGGTAGGTATGCCAAGTTTTTATTCAATGTTGGAACGGATCACAGCTAAATCATCAAAATTATTCTCTAGGAATTTATTATTCTTATTGGCTATTATATTTAGTTTTATAGTCATTTAGTTTTAGTTGTCGTTTTCCTAATTACTACTTAAAACTTACGAGTACATCCTTTGTCATTTAATTGTCTAAGGAAGGTTTGGAACGTGCGTCACGCAAAGATCCGTTGTATTTGCCTACTCCATCGGGAGAAAGGCGTGACGTTATGTGTGCATTCGGAATTACATCAGTGACGTGACGTCCAGATCTGAAGTTCCTCAAAGTTTTCACAGTTAGTTGCGTTATTTATTAACCATCAAATGAGTCACATACATAAGTCAATGGCAAAATGGAGAGTTTAACTATCATAAATGAGAATTTCCGCGTGAAAATACATAATAATTTAGCTATACACTATGAGCATTCTGCTTATATAATCAAAATGAAAAACTCGCTAATGTACCTATATTTCACAGCTAGAACTTGGAAAATCTGAGGGCAGATTGTGCCAACCCAGACTTAACAATAAGGTCCACTTGTGCTCATCTTATAGATATTTACGATGGAAGTAATTGGCGCCAACGATGAAAAGCTCTAATTAGAATCCTTGGCTAACTTAAAGTTAAGTCTGGGGGTATTGGGCCATTTAATTTCATACTAGACACTCAAGAAAAGTCATCTGCGAGGCAGACCGAAGAATAGCGTCAGTTGTCTGTTAACCAGTTTATTTTAGGGACTGATAAGGCTTTATTACAAAATGTAGGGCCATATATGTCTTCTTAACGTTAAAGCATAGAGATGGCACTAAATTATTGTTCATTGTTTGTTTGTTATAGAATGCTGTTAGAGCGTAGAAATTTATGATTTGTTGAAAAAATTACTCACTATTAATTAATACGCAAATATAAATTTAGTTAAATAATCGCAAATATTACGACCATTTAACTAAATACAATTCTTCGTTCAAGTCGTGGTTTCATTTACCGATTTACGGATAAAGCTGTCGTTAGAACGGAATTTTGGAGATATATTAGTCTGTGTTGGCGCAACCGACCCGTCTGTATAATGGGGTAGATAGAAATTACACCATAATAGCTTAGGTGCAAATTGTAGAAATGTCAACAGACAGGACAGCAGTGATAGCTTAGCTTAGTATCAAAAACACGACCATAGCACAGGACAGTCTATTTTTAGAGTTCCGTACCTCAAAAGAGGAAAAAAGCGGAACCCTTATAGGATCACTGTGTCCGTCTGTCTGTCGGTGGCTTGGCGGCTTTTTAACATTGAAAATGTTTTTCGATCGCTTCAGTATAGCCCCCCATTTTCGCTGAGAGTGTAAATCGTCCTGGTGTCGCGAGTTTTGGGGCTACGCGAGTGGTTGAGGGCTCAAAAGACGCGTATCGGCTAGGGCTACAAGATGGTGAAAAGTTGAAAAGGTAAAAAAATAAAAAATTTTAATGCAAAAATGTGAAAAACTATATATTTTTTTCGGACTAAATCTCTTATATCTCAACAACTAAATGTTATTTCGAAAAATTGAAAAAACCTGTTAAGATTGGGACTTTGGGCTACATTAAAAAATAACATTCGTCTATCGATGATGGTGCGTGCTGTAGGTGGTCCCTCAAATTTTTCCCATTTTCGCTGAGAGTGTGAAATTTTTTGTGTGACTTTTGGAAGCGCAACAGGGTAGAGAGCGGGGGGGAATATCCGAATGTATGAAATAAATTGTGAAAAATCAAATCACGGCTCTGCAGATCCTCAGGTGACTTTGTTAGTTTGTTAGTTAGGTTCGAATGATGGAGCCGGAATGAAGCCATAGGAACTCCTAAACTACACATGATAAGCCCATCGTGTTTGAGCTCATTGGATTTGTCTTCGCAAGTACTCTTGTCATATATGATGTCCAGGGTCCTGATGATGGTGCCGGAATGAAGCCATAGGAACTCCTAAACTTTACTATTCATGATCTGTGCCACGGTAGGAATAATTTTATCAAAATAAGATTAGGTACATAAAATAATTTCTTAACACTAAACTTGTTCCCAGAGATACATATTTATGTTGAATAGAAAGGCGATACAAAGTAAAATGTTAACCCTATGTCAAATGGTTTTGAAAGTGGTCGTTCGATTGTTTATTGTATAATTTGATAATCTACGCTTGGTCTTGTCGAAAATTCCCCCACTTCACTCAAAGTGAAGAAGAACTGACAAACAAATTTCTTCAACATCGTTTTGTTGGTTTAGTTTTGGTTAGATTATATTATCATGGGAGCAGAATATTTTGTCCGAGGAAGCCGAGGCATATTATGATTATGAGAACCTTCTCATAATTATTTTACAATAGAATTAATACATACCTGTGTGAAACAACACGCCACTGTTATAGCTTTAAACATATCGCAAAACTCGTCAAACTATACTGCAAATAGGTAGGTATAGTTAAACTTTACGTACACGCGTTACGCTACTGCGAAATATATATCTCGTGACAACAGAACTGACTTCGTGTGAATTCTGAAGCTAACTGCGCTGAAAGATATCAGCAACGTAGATATTTCAATATGATTTTTAAACTAAACGTTCGTATTCCAATTGCGGTAAGGTGCAAGATTACTAAACATTTTTATAAAATAGGAGAAAAACTGGAATTGCATTACTTTAATGCCTATGTACTTTTAATTGGTAGCTTCACTGATTTTCTTTTTAATTTACCTAAAGTATGTTATTTTATTTATTGTATTTATTTATTTGGTTTGATTACCATATGCGCAGGATCTACAGGACATGCTATAGGAGTTTTATAGAGATCGGAATTGAAGAAGTATTTTTCTTAATTTTCAGTTTGGTAATTGTCCACCTTTTTTCCTGGGTAGGTGTCTAAAGACAAGACTGCACTAAAAGGTCGAAGGGCACCACATGTAACATTCAGTTATAAAATTAATGACTCTATTATCAATTTAAACGAAAAATTGCCACATAGAAAGTGTAAAAATGTGTTTTTTCTTATCCGTCGCTCAGCTGAATTTTAATTAAAACACTGTGAGGAAATCTATAGGTACACTAACAATGCAAGTTGTTGTGTACGAGATTGATTAAGATAAATTATATTCTAGGACAAGTGCAACAGTTGTATTAATAAAAACTTTCAAGCAATACATAACTATATGCCATACTTAAAACTTGTTCAAAAATATTTTTAACAGACGTATTTTTATATGGCAACCCTATTCACGCCCGAGCATCGAACCCAAATTCCACGTTCCGGTGCTCCGTTGTCTCGAATTATGATATAAAAAGTCACATAATCATGAGATAAATCTCAGAGGCATCGCTCGCCCATCCGCGCCCGCGCCGTCACCCATCCGTCGAGCGTGCGCATGAGCGACCACCGACCGACTCACTTTCAAACACCTGTCTTCTGATCCAATTATGATCTATCTACCTAGTGTGCGTTAGTGTATAGTTGGACGTCTTGTATTTTGGAGGAATTGGCCTTACTTTTGCCGGGAGCTTCGTTTGCGTCACTTCTGAAATGCTGAGGACTTAAGTATACTCTGCCGCGAAATTTTTTGCAGTATTGCGTGTAACTCTATTGAACCGTTCTTGTTTTATAAGCGGACGCCTATTACATACATACAAACCTTGTTTGGGCGAGAATTTTACAAATAAACTACCCCGAGCTTTTTATAGGACTACTAAAACTTGGTGCTGAAAGCTCTTGACGGTCAGCGGACATAAGTTTAGACATTAAATTGGAAACAGAAACCCTAAAAAACCTGTCTTCTAAATATCTATACCTTTTCTCCATACCTTATGTACGATTATTTCGGAGTGAAAGATCTATACGAGACCAAATTCCATCAATATTTAAATAATCAAAACGTAAATATTAATGATGTTGGGGGCATCATAAAAACCATTCAACTTGTCGTCTGGGCCATGAAATTTAATTATACAATAATTTTGAGAGACATTATACTTCAAAATGTTATTAATGGCGGGAGGGCCACCCTGCTCGCCTGGCCGGCAATAATGTTATTATCTCTGAACGAAATTACTTATTTGAAGTACAGATTAAGCCTGATAAAGAAAATGCCGGCGGTTGTGGCGGCTTAGGAAAAGATGAGGAGAAGCGAGAGCTAGGACAGTGCGGGCGTCGTTATAGAGTGTGGTCGGAAATTGTGGAGGAAAAAATTGCGTCAAACCATTTTATTTTTCCAACACCAAAATCTCAATGATTTGAGAGTAAAAAGCTTGATCAAGGGATCTGATTTCTGCCATAAGCCAGCGTGACAAGGTTCTAAGTACATCTATTCCTCTCTGGGTGGTCTGAGCAGAGGAATGTTCTAATTCTATTTAAATTACATATGTATTAGTAAAATGAAACATGATAGTGTTAAACTGCTCTATCGGCTTCATATTTTCCAGTTGATTAAAGTGATCAAGTATAAGTATTTGTGATTTGGTTCCTATGGAGGATTTTAAATTTTAATCCTGGTCGGGATGTATTTATGTCTCTTTTTAGGTTTCCGTACCCCGTACGGAAGCCTATTACTATGCCTACAACATATTTCTGTCCGTCTGTCCGTCTGTCCGTGCGTCTGCCCGTACGTCCGTCCGATGGCTGTATCTTTGGATCCATAATAGCTAGCCGGTTGCATTTTCACAGAATATGTGTTATTTTGGCAAATATAAAAACAAGTTATAAAAAAGTTGAAAAAGGTAAAATTAAGAAGGGTCCCCATACAAGAACGTTTTTTTTAGGTGTGGAAACCTCAGTGCGCGAGTCCGACTCGCACTTGGCCGGTTTTTTCGCTAATGAAGACAAATGTACCTGTTCCACTCTCTACTACAAGTTGTTTATGGTATGTTGTATACATGGTAACTACTAGTACTAGGTACTGTGATGGAATCACACAAGGTAAAAAGATAAATATATAGTCAATAGTAATTCAAAGCTAAAATATAGAACATTAAAACTTTTCATTAAAATATTAATAAAATAATTTAAATTACAATTTAACTAATCACCTAATAAATTCAAACGTAACTGCACACTCCACTAAGAAATAAAATGGCGCGAACGGCCATTACAATACGACGCGCAATTAGACAAACAAGAAATTTAATAACATCAGTTGGTTCGCATATAAAACACTATAGAGCGCCGAGGCGGGGAAGGTAGCGTGAGGTAATCCTGACACGCGGTGAGAGGGGAACAAGACATGGGCGCGTACGAAACAGCGGAGAGGTGAGGTAAGAAGACGCGCGTCTTGCGGGCGCGGGGACGGAGATCGTGGTATCATCACGCCGTTGGAAGCGCGGCTTGAGGTAGCGAGTCAAGGAGCGCGAGTAGTGATTATTTCGCTGCGAGTTGATAGTATGAAAGAATGAATTATTGTCAGGACACGAGCGTGACACGCCCATACTGCGGGGCCACCGTACGTTTTGTTCCTACGTGTCAGAAACGTGACAAGCTCATACTAATAATTTATTTTTATCTCCATACTAAGTTTGTGTCAGGACACGAATGTGTCATGGCCATACTGAGGAGCTACGGTTCGTTTTGTTCCTGCTTGTCCAATTCGTGTCGAGCCCATACTAATAATCTAATTTTATCTCCATACTAAAATAGTATCAGGACACGAATGTGACACGGCCATACTACGAGGCCACCGTTCGATTTGTTCCTGCGTGTCACAACCGTGTCCAGCCCATACTAAAAATTAAATTCTATCTCCATACGAAATTTCGCTCTGTGACACGAACGTGTCACGGCCATACTACGAGGCAACCGAGCGTTTTGTTCCTGCGTGTCAAGAACGTGTCACGGCCATACTAAGAGGGCGCCGTTCGATTTGTTCCTGCGTGTCCGATTCGTGTCGAGTCCATACTAATGATTCAATTTAATCTCCATACTAAATTCGTGTCAGGACACGAATGTGACACGGCCATACTATGAGGTCGCTGGTCTATTTGTTCCTGCGTGTCTGGAATCTGGACATGACGGAGTTTATGGGAATTTGAAGTTTCGTGATCTCTGTGAAGATATCGCACAGGGTCTAAAATTATTTTAATAATTATTTATTAATGATTCAAACTAATACACTAAACATTTTATAAAGGGAAGAGTATATAAACAAAGTACCAGTTATTAAACAAAAACATAAAATAAAACAAAACAACGTTTCATTGAGTATGACGCCAACATTCAAATAAATATCCGTTGGAGCGTGCGCGCGGGGCGGAGAGAGGTATGAGGTAAACAAGACAAGGGGTGAGGTATTACCGAGCTGCGGGCGCGCGTGGGCCGCGGGGCGAGGCGGAGCGACCTGAGGTAATTTGTCAAGCGGTGCGGGAGGGGTTTTCGTTAAGCGATGTTAGTATGAAGGAATGGATTCGTGTCCTGACATGAATAAAACACGACTATGGTAAGGAGATTTCGATTGGTTTCTGCGTGTCCAGGTTCCGTACATGACTAGCATTAGCAAACACGGAATATGGTATCACGTATGTACAGAAATTAATATATATACAAAATTAAACAAAAATATATAAATAAAACACTCCGTCATGTCGCTAAAAGTCGACTTATTAATAGAGCACATGTAATAACATCAATTAATTTATATAACAAAAGCAACAGTTCTCTGCATGCGGAGATGCACAATGGGTGCGGGGAAGTGGTGTTAAAACCACCGAAGTAGAGGTAAAGCGCATCGCTGACGAGCGAAACAGCTTTAGGTACCATGTGGAAGGTACGAAGAGGGTTTGTTTTCCCTCCAAAATCGAATTTATATCGTGTCACAAACGTGTCCAGTTCATACTAAAAACATAAAATTATCCTCCATACAAATTACGAGTCCGGACAGAAACGTGACACGGCCATACTACGAGGCAGCCGATCGATTTGTTCCTGCGTGACACAAACGTGTCCAGCCCATACTAAAAATCAAAATTCAATCTCCATACAAAATCGCGCTCCGTGACACGAACGTGTCATGGCCATACTAGGAGGCCACCGTTCGATTTGTTCCTGCGTGTCAGGATTGTGACACGAGGAAAGATTATAAAAGGAGAGGGAGGGGAGCGTGGGGAGTTCAGTCTGTTTTGGGAGTCGAAGGAGACGGTCGTGCGTATTTAGCGAGAGTCCAGGTACGAAAGTGGGTACTGCTCCGCTCGCGTGAGTTTTCGAATAAATTCGGGAAACGAAGTTTCGCTCGGCTTCGCTCGCGTGTATTTTCGGTTGGGTTTTATTAGTGAATATTTTCGCTCGGCTTCGCTCGCGTGTATTTTGATTGGGTTTTCTTAGTAAATGGTTTGGTAAAGATACCGGTGAATATAATTAATTTAATTTCGTAAAATTTAGTGTGGGAACTTCTGTAAAGCTTTCGGAGTTACAGATGAAGGTGTCTGGATTCTGTAATTTTGGGGGTGATATAGGGGTTGTCAACTAGTTTTACGGAAAATATTTTGGATGTTCTTTTTGAGCCTTTTGAGTTCTGGATGAAGGCGTCTGGATTCTGGAATCTTGACTGGTGATGGAAGGACTTCCAAAGAGCTTTTACAATGACACTATGTCCGAACTGGCTTACCATGAGGACTGGTACATTGGGAAGGTTTTCTTAGTACATAAATGATTTTGTAAAGAAACCGGTGAATAGAGTTTGTTGTTTCGTAAATTTTAGTGTGGGAACTTCTGTAAAGCTTTCGGAGTTACAGATGAAGGTGTCTGGATTCTGTAATTTTGGGGGTGATATAGGGGTTTTCAACTAGTTTGCGAAAAATATTTTGGATGTTCTTTTTGAGCCTTTTGAGTTCTGGATGAAGGCGTCTGGATTCTGGAATCTTGACTGGTGATGGAAGGACTTCCAAATAGCTTTTACAATGACACTATGTCCGAACTGGCCTACCATGAGGACTGGTACATTGGGAAGGTTTTAAATTGGATTAACATATATTGTGCTGGGACCTGATCTTAAATTACACGCAAATAAGGGAAGTCAGTGAATAGAGGTTGTTTAATTTCGTGAATATTAGTGTGGGGATCTCTGTAAAGCTTTCGGAGTTACAGATGAAGGTGTCTGGATTCTGTAATTTTGGGGGTGATATAGGGGTTGTCAACTAGTTTTACGGAAAATATTTTGGATGTTCTTTTTGAGCCTTTTGAGTTCTGGATGAAGGCGTCTGGATTCTGGAATCTTGACTGGTGATGGAAGGACTTCCAAAGAGCTTTTACAATGACACTATGTCCGAACTGGCCTACCATGAGGACTAGTACATTGGGAAGGTATTTTAAAATATAGGGAAAATTAAAAGAAACAAAACCCGATTTTTAAATTCGTAAATTCTACGTATATAAGAGTGTTTGAACCACGCGTAATTATTAAAAAATATGTCGGTTTTAAATATGTAAAATCAGTGGTTTTACCGTATTTTGACATAAAAGTATATTTTTATTAAGTGTTAACTTCGCGATTAGATTCAGTGGCGGGTGTTGTGGTTTCGTTTGAATTTAATATTTTACGCTATTCTATTTGTAATGGTGTTTTATTTAAGGTGATTTTAGTGAATCGTGTCAGACCGATTAGGATAGTGGAATTCTAAGGTAAATTTTGTAATATATATGTACATGCAACATTCTGGCTAGTTACGTTTTAGGTCGTGGGGAGATTGCGTAAATCAGGTTTAAATATACCTGTATAGGTTATATAGATTATGATCAGCACACAATTTTAATAAACCCTTAAGAAAATATTCCTAAATGATTTCGGTGAAAGGTGGACCCCTGACCGCATCATTTGGAATAAAACAATTTCTGTAGGTATATCAATAGATAGCCACAGAAATGTAAACCATAACATACACTATACACTCACAATTAAAAGCATACACTTCTGCCTTTAGGGAGGACAAAAGAATATCTTTTGAACTCCAACATAACACTACGAGATTAAATTGGTAAATCTGTCTGAAGATGTATATTTTGTACAGATTAGAAAACGGGGACTCCTAGGAACAAATAATAAATTTGTAACTTAAGTACAAATTTATCTGCGTTGGGAGTCACGGGGACTGGCGATGGATAAATATCGTATGGACAGAGGGTCCATACGAATTTAGTGGAGCCAGTTCCACAAACCCCTTCAGGGGGGGGTTTCAATAAAAGTTTGTATTGTTGAAGTTCTAAAATATAGAAGAAAATATAAACAATAGATTTCATCTATTGAATGGCACAACAAAATTAAGCTATCAAGTAATACATTGATCATAATTTAATAATAACAATAACACAAACATCAGAACACTTTTCATTTCGAATTTTGGCGGGTCTCACAAGCTCGCAAGCGAGGCGCGTGAGCGCGCTGTCGAAGCGTGCACATAGAACACAGAGGGAAACCAGAAGGGTTTAATGACTATAGATGAATGAGCAATTAGTTTAGTAAGTGTTTTAAATGTTGATATTAGAATTTACTAGAATAGATTTAGGAAATGAGAGTTAGTACTCTGAGTTATTACGGTACACAACGACTTTCTGGAAAGGAAGTAATAATTGGGTCCATTTTACAGGAAATATGTGTACGAATTAGCGACATTGTTTCTGACAAACCTAGAGATCACTTGAAAGCTATACGCTGGCCATATTTCGATTCTTTATATTCTAGTTGTTCTAGAGCTATAGAGTTGATTTTTTAATAATTCTGCCTTTAATATCTAAGGTAAAACAATAGGTATAGGGTAGAGGTTATTACAGTGGTGCCGTGACCAGGATATAAAAAAAAATTATGTAAAAATAAGTTCTTTTTAGTTATAGTAGTGTTATCATAAATCCATGGAATTCTAAGGTCCAGGTACGAAAGTTATCGCGGGTGTGCCCGTGACCATGGTTTAGGAAAGTTTAAAATGTGTAGATATATATATATAAACGTTTTGTAATGGTCTGACACGAGAAATCTTATTATTTTGTGCCAAAACGTAATTTGCGAGCGAATTGTATGGTTACGATTCGTAATGTAAGTCTAGGCGTGCCCAGTCTACTGCCAGTAAACATCGGAGCAGTTTCCAGCAGATGACATCTAACTATGGTTTGGTCCATAGCAACAATGTGAGTTATTCCATTATCCGGCGAGATTACAAAATAAGTGTTTCTTTTCAGAGGGAAAATGTTGTACGTAATTGTGAAATGATTTACATGACCTACGCAATTACATCGTCATAAGTATGTTATTAGCCATTTATTATAAAAAGAAATTTTAATGTCACTTGCATAATGATTATTTGTTCTATGGAAAAGTGGAACTGGAGAATTATTGATTGATGAGCGCTTGGCCAAGGCCACAGAATACTTGCGGGCGCAGGGCTGCCAAATTTTTGAAAGACTAGTGTGGATTGGTTTTAAGATGAAGCATGTTTGGGTGCATTGTGTGTTTAAAGAAATTCGTGCTAAAGGGTTTGGGAAGTTTAATCTGACTTATTTAATTATATTGTTCAAAAAAAAAAAAGAAGGAAGTAGAAAAATAATAATAATATGTGGTGCACGGAGTCGTATTATACAGATGTTGTTTATGTGTGTGTCACCTTATGTATTGAATTGTTTTGGAATAAAACGAACAGATACCAAGGTCCTTGTGGCGCAGCGTTGATTGCTCTGCTTGCCTGATCTGTCGGAGGGGGAAGCGTGTGTTGTGTGTATGTATGTATGATTTCAATTACTTTGTTGTTATGTGGAAATTACAATCACGAAATTTGAAGTAAGAAGGTGGAATATTTTTGGCAACCCTACACAAGTTTGTAAATTTTGTGTTGATTAGGCCCATGAGGAGAGAACCATGGTCAAGAAAGATTGATTTATGGTTGCACGTGTTGCACTGTTTGTGGTTGATCATTAGTTTCGTTCGGCTTAAGTGTACGATTGATTCTTATCTCTTTCCCACTCGTATAAAGTGTATGCAATGCAAGTAAGAGTTAGAACGAGACAGTAGACTAGAGCGCTATTTTAGACTTGCTCTTCTAGTGGGGTGTGAATGAGAGAGAGAGAGATACAATTTATATACGAGACTAACAAAAGTTAGAGAATTTAGCCACGTGACCGGTGCAGGTGTTCGGTTTAGAAAAACAAATGGAGAAGCGCGTGGTTTAGCTCAGATTGCTGATGCATGGATGTTTGTCTGGTTTGTGTACATTGGTAAAAGAGTGGAATGAATATTGGTATATATATAATTGTCAGAGGCAATGAAATAGCAGTGCCGAGAAAGAAAAAAAATTTTATCATGTTTAGGTAAACGAAATGAATAGTGAATGATGAGTAGGTAAATGTATGATTTTACTGTTAATTTCTTGGGTATCTTGTGTATCGTCAAATGTGTGCAGAATAAACTGTGCGAGTATCATACCACAGTGGATGTTTGTATATGAAGGGGTTTTACTTGATTGAGAATAAATCAATACATATTGATTTATTACTTCGTGACTTTATGTGTTGCTGTGCGATAAGACGACGGACTAGCCACCTCTCGTTTTGTCATGGCTTACTCGGTTATTGTACAGACGGATGCGTTTTGTACTGCTGCGCGTAGTTACTGGAAAAAGTGTCGCAACTGTACTTGCAACGTGCTACATCTCAGTAGTATGTAACTGTGACAACGTATCTTTCGTTTTGTTGAAGATGAATATTACATATTTATCTTGTATGAATGTTTGTGTACGGTTTGACAGGATGGATTGTCAACGCACGTTGACTAGACCGTTTTGATCATTTTGTGACGCAGGGACATACGCTCGTTGGACGGATTGTTGCTATATTAACATGATTCAAGTATACTATGCGGAGACTCTGTTGAGTTGATGACCGAGCAGGTCGTAGCTCGCGCACGCGTCTTGCGGGCGCGGAGACAGAGTTCGCAACACCATCACGCCGTTGGAGGCGCAGCGTGGCTAGCGAAGTAATTGAAGAATAGGAAAGCCATTAGCGATGTTAACAGTAGCATGGTTCTTCTGTTGTGTCAAGTATTTCGTCGGGAAAACAATGCGCAGAAAATACAATTTATTTTGTCATGCACTGAGTCTTGAGATGTGTATGGGTTGAGTGATCGGCGTTGTGCCTCGGTTACTATAGTATTAAGCGGCATAGCATAGAATATTACAAGTTGTAGGATGCAGGTTTGTGCACAAAAGCGATTGATGAAAACGTTTTGCGGGGCCTACGCTGTCTGCTTGTATGTCTGCCTGTTCTACTAAAGCTGACATTTGTTTCAGGGTGAATGTAGAGTTCTGTAGAATGGTTGTGTCTGTCCGTTATACTAGAATTGACAGTTAATTCGGAAAGAATGTGGGGTTCTGTAACAAGTGCATGTAGATTTCGTTTCTGTCATTGCTCCCGGAGTGCAATTGAGGGTTTTATTGTTGTGCCGTGTCAATGGAAAGCATTGGGATGCTATGAGCTCGTTTTACGTCCGGTTATATAGTGCCACTTAAACATTAATAATATGAACATGCCGTCTACAGCGTCAGAAACTTGCAGTTTCATAAGAACAAATGAGAGGCCGGACGGTTACAATTTGAAATTGTCGCCAGGCGAGGCGAAATTGTTGGGGCGCATCGGGAGATTTTTTTACTGATGAATTAAAAACTTTTATCAAGTAATATGTTAAGAAGAGAGTGTAGTTTTACGCTAGTATATAGGAGTGATTGTGAGTGAGGCGGAACTTTGCGGTTGACGAATCGCGCTTTGTAGGGAAAGAAAAAAAAAACGAACTTGCGATGTTTTGCTTCTTGCGAAATTGTTGGGGCGCATCGGGAGATTTTTTTTACTGATGAATTAAAAACTTTTATCAAGTAATATGTTGAGAAGAGAGTGTAGTTTTACGCTAGTATATAGGAGTGATTGTGAGTGAGGCGGAACTTTGCGGATGGCGAGTGACGGACTGGCCACTTCTCACCTTGGCACGGTTATACTGTTAGGTAGTGCGGGAGAAGGACCCTGTATCTTGTTGCAATGTGAAGGTTGACTTGCCTGGATGCAGCATGTTGGTGTGTGTGGGAGATGGGTTTTGTGGATGCCATGTCGGGGTGTTGGTTATCTGTGGAGTTGAATATACGTTAGTGTGGTCAGCAGCATAACGCTGTTTATTTCACTGCTTGGGATGTGGGTTGGAATAAAATATATATATCAGTTTGTGATTGTATGTATTTGTCAAGCAGTAATGTATGTAATTGGCTGTAGAGCAGAAGTTTGATATTAGATGTAACGTTTCAGCTAATTAGAACATTATAATTGTGCCAATTAACATAGATAATGGAAGGGACTACAGTTTTACAACGATTCAGAAAGATGAAGTTATAAGTGTTTGTTGAAAATCAAGCAAGAAGGCTATTAAGCGCCTAGTCCGAGGCGACACGCAATAGAATTACTAGTTGATGGTTTGTTGCGGTGTGATGTTGAAGGCGTATTTCACTATCCAACGGTGTAGGTCCATTTTATCAACTTAGTTATGAATTGGAAATGTTGGATGGTATGTATTTGAGGAAGTATGTTTGTGCTAATGTAGGTATATGAATTCCGTGTTAATTGAAGTCATATATTTTGTGTATGGGAACGAAGCATAAATATTTGTCTAGTTGAAGGAGTTTGTTCATTTTATAAAAGCGAGTACATGAATATATTAGTATTTATGTATTCGTACAACGTGATTGGGCGTTAGAATATAAGATAGTCGTATCTTATCTCACTAACATTATTGGGGTAATTGAATGGATGTGATGGCGGTCTAATAGAAAACGTATGTATTAACATTTTCTATGTAGAAATTCAGTTCTGAAGATGTGTATTATTGAATTCCGCTAATTACTTTATGTCAACGTATTGACTGGAAATGGAGGTTTTCCTATATTAAGTATCCTGTCTGCGGATGTCGGAGCGAGACACTGTTGTCCAGACGGAACTTTTGCCTGACGTGCTCAGTCCATTGCCACTGGAGGTGGACAGCAGATGTTGCCTGTTTTGTGGGTCGTTCGTATGTGAGCTGTTTGCTTGGGAAAATTACGTGAATAAAGGTGTGGGTGTGAGAGTTGCCAGGAAGAACACGTTGGTGCCACCATTTTGAGTAGAAGATTGATACGGTTGAATGGATGATTCGAGTTTGGTTCGGTTCAGTGTGGCCGACACTAACGGGGTAGGCATTCGTGTGTAACCTGTTCCGCCAAATTATTAGAGCAAATAGCTTAGATATTATAAGTAGATTATTATATTATTTTAAATACGATTTAGATATTGAAAGAATGGAGTGAGATCGTACATTAGCCGGTCATTCATTAGATTCACACAAGATACAAAACCGTGACGGCGTCTCAGTTCAAGGCTTTCTGAGAATCAATATGCGATTGGAAAATCAGTTAAATGTGGGTTTATGGAAAAGCTTTATAGAAAATCCATATTCCATAATGATCTTCTGTGTGGAAATCCGTAAAATGAAAATTTGTATGAAAACCCGGATATTTAATTCCACATTTTACCTTGAAAATCATTTAAAATGGATAAGTCCGTATGAATGGTAACGTTGCCGTGATTGTGGACTTACCAACGTGGGCGCCCGGTTTGACGAAGGATCATGTCGTGCGTACGTGTTCGTGGACAACCGCTGATAGGGTAGTTACCATCGCGCTGAACGGTTTGTGGGGATGGTAGAGGGGTCGGTTGTGTGATAGAATGGAGCGGTGGATACAGTTAGTTAGATATATATATATATACATTTAAAAAAAAAAAAAAAAAAATTAAATTTATGAATGTGATATAACTGCCTATGTGTGTTAATTGTTTGATTGGACTTTGCGCTTTGATATGTTATTGGCATTTGGTTGTATACAACTCTTGGTGTGTATATTTATTAAAGTGGAAGAGGCGGTAGAGGTGTATCGTAGTCGTTGGGCGTGGGCTCCGTTGTCTCTGCTTACCTCGTTGGGAAGCAGGCGTAGAAGCTGGATGTATCTGGATGCCATGTCGGTGCTTCACTTTGGCCGGTGTTTCTCATACATGTTAATTGGTTTTGATTGCATGATAGGCATGTTGCACTGATACAAACAGAAGGTGTATAATGACTACCATGTAGAGTCGGAATTTCGGAAGGTTATTTGGAATCTGAACCACGGTCGGATTTTGACGGTCGAATATTCGTTTATTCGAGTGCTGACTGCGCCTGGATGTGATTAGCAATGACCTTGTCGCTGATTTGCTAAGGTTGGAAAAAAAAAAAAAAAAAAAAAAATTTTTTATGTTGACATTCGGTAGGAGGAATATATATTTTCGTCCCATTCGAGACGGTAAAAATTAATTAAAGTATACAACTTTTCTGTTGTATTACGGAAAAGGCGGATTTTGTATACTTTGCGAATTATTATCTGGCGATATTGCATAGTATTAGTATCGTTAAAATAAATAGTGGCTTGGTGTCTTTGGTATGGCTGAACATTTGCTGTCTTACATATTCCAGTAACATTTTCAAATCGGTGAGTTAATATTTATTAAGGTACTAGCTGTGCCCGCGGCTCCGCCCGCTCTCATGTTTCACTTCGCTGCTAGCCTCGTGGGCCGTTTGGCGTGATAGTAAGTGGCCTATGGTTGATGGGAGGAATCAAGCTATCCGTGGAGTTTTGTTTTATTAAAATCGGTTCAGTGGTTCTCGGGTTATGGGCGGACAGACAGACACTCAGACACACAGAAGGCAGACGTTGGATTTTGTTATAGGTAAGGATTTGATACTTTATTTTATTTAAAGTTTTACAAAAGTTTACTGCTGAATATATATTTATACCTTTTAAGTAAAATCAAGCATTAAAATTCAATTTTCATTTAAGTTTATTTTGGTTTCAGACACGTTTATCATAGACAAGAATTTGCCACTTCATTGCAGAAGATAAACTTCTATAAATTCCGTTTTATTTTCATGTCAAGAAACCGATTGTTAGTGTGCGTCGTGAGAGACAAACTGGAAGTTTTATAAATGAAGTGTGACAATATCCAGCGGTTATTCAGGATATAGACATGACAGCGTTTTCTAGCATTGGAAAGAAGATGGATTTTATCTCAATCAATCAGACCTGATGGGCAGTATTTGATTTGTTATCACAGCATAAGGAGACTAGATTTGCGTGCTGGAGCAAATAGGTACCGACTTTACGGAGTGAACATTGGGGTAAACCCGGGAGGAAAAAGGAAAGAAATAAGTCGGATGGAGAAAGTTGTGGTAGTGTACACAAACACTATAAGGACCCGGGAAAATGGAAAAAAAAAAAAAAAAAGAAATGGAAAAAGGGGAGAAAGAAAAAAAAAAAAAGAATAATCATACCCACTAGCAAACCATATTTATGTGAGGCGTGTGTTTTTTTGTTTCACAGTGAGATGTAATGTTGCGTGAAAATTTTAATTATTCGCCATCTATTGGTGTGTTAACGAGTTAACGAATCTTTCTATTGTTTCAACGTAGCAAAGCTATACAGGTTTTATCGATCTTTATTATTCGGTTGTGGGATAGGTGTCGCTAACACCACAATACTTTTATTTAAATTCAAGTTTATTAACAAAAAATGTACTGCCGAACATAAGTTTTATTAAGTAACAATGTTAAATGTATGTGAGTATATTAAACCGAATTGATTTTGAATTTATACTAGTTTCATTCATATTTACCATAAATAAAGATTTTGTATTTACATATTGATGTGATTTTCGGAAAACGGTTATGGGCAGGCGGGCGAGAAGATACTGTTACGGACCAATCACCATACCGGATTGCGTAGTTCTGTTGACCACTGGACAGTGGCGGATGTCCACATAAGGGAAAAAGGGCGATTTGTTTGAGCACACCGCTCGTACACCTTAATATTTGCACCTTTTATAATTTCAAGAATTATAATTGCCGCGCGGAAGCCGCGAGCACGCGTCTCCGCGAAGTGCAGCGGTGGCCGTTCGCTTGCGAGCGTGCGCCGAACGTGTGTGGGTCAGCCTTTATAGAAATGCATACATTTAGTATATTCGTCGTGTTCGCTGTGACTCCTCGTGGTTTAATGGAAGCATACTATGAGTTGGAATCGGAGGGTTGCTGGTTCAAATCCGCATTTTACGAATATGTTTTTTTTTCCTTTTCTAAGTTTTGTCTCAATTCCTGCAACTGAACTTAGTCGATAAAGCAAATTTTTTTTTGATTATTCTTAATTCACTGGCAATTTTAATACAATTTGAAATTGAAAATATTTATCCTGTATAGGAAATAGATAAAATACAATTTTCTGTCATTTCGTCATATGAAATAGTTTATGAAAGTGATCATTTTATTAGCATATCGGGATTTATTTTTATTGAACAAGAACATATAAAACTCATTTATGTATCATGTTTTAATGAGCCTAAAAGTACCTACACTTCATCAACATTATGGAATAATAAAAAAAAAAAAATTTCAAAGTAGGTAAGTTGCGGTTGCCATGCTGAGAAATCACCATCCGTCGCTGCCATTGAAGTACTTTTAAATATATACAGTAGAAATTTAATGTTTTAATGGTTTTAATTTCAGGAACTTCAGGACGAATCATCGGGTTGGATTATAATTATAGTTATTTAAGAATAGGAGAGGTTCTTATAGGTTCATCTTCGCTAGGGGTAATCGAATTAACGGAACATGGAGTAAAGAAGAAAGAGCTTGAGTTTGGAGTGTCTACTGGTGTTGGAAGAAGGAATTATATTATAGACTATATAGTAGGAAGTAAAAAGTCATGTAAATATCTGATGGGCGTAATATAGTGCTAGGTAGAGTACCTAATTATTTTCACGATTGCAGATTAGAATTGGATCACATTTATGGATGATCAACATTTGTTGGATGTACTATATAGATAGTTATAGTACGACGGGTGTATTGTTTGGGTTGCTATGTACTTTATTAAGTAGGTAAAGTAGAATAAGATATATCCTAAACTCCACTCCTCACCTTTAGGTTAGGATATAGGGCGGTAATATTAGAGTAGTGATAGGGTTCCGTTCATAATTTACTATAGTGAGAGGTAAGGTTGGTAAAGATGTGTAGGTAAAGAAGTGTAAGGGTATGGTAAGGGTTGGTAAAGGTAGGATGCGATAGGTTATGGTATGGTAAGAATACACTTTATTTAATTTAAATTGATTATGTGAAACAACCTACTGTTACGCATAATCGTTACACTATACAAAACCTTCTTCAATTTCTATTTTATTTATCACGTTATCTATCAGTAACTTTACCATGTTAAGGATGCTTTGTCGGGAGCGAGCGTGTTGAATTGTTGATAGACATAGTTGTGGGGTTACATTCTCATAAATACTGTAAATAAACACTAGAGTAGTGCTCATTAAATTATTGTTAAAATAAATAGATTCATGCGGGTTAAAAAAAAATTAAATTAAAATACACTGAGTAAGAAAAGTCATGCGGGCGAAAAAATAAAACTTTAAATAAAAAAAAAAAAATTTAAATGAACTGCTTGCATAGCCTAAGCCGGTGGTGGTAAGGTATGTTATGTGTTCTTCACGGACCCGCTCTGTCCTGCCGAACTGCTTGCATAGCCTAAGCCAGAGGTGGTAAGGCGTGTATTGCATTGTAAACGGTGATGTACTGTTTCGGTCCTTACGTTAAATAATAATAATAATAATAATTCTCGTCTCCCGTCGCCGGCGAGAATACCGTTTTTGTTTGTGTCTGTTTGTATAAGTTTTATATAGGTAATTTATTTTATAAATATATAAAATTGATATAAATAGGTATAAAAAAAAAAACGGGAAAACAAATATGACAAAATAAATAAATAAGATGCTGTACAGTGAGGAGAGTTAAACTAAATTACTTCTAAATAAGAAGTAACAAAAGTTTAGAGTAGACTTGTTGACTTGAGTGGATGGTTTTGGATGTTTGTGTAAAATACGCGAGTAAACCTGCGGGTATTATAGTGTCTGTACTCTGTAGTGAAATTTCCTTCTAATGAGAGCAGCGCTCTAACCTGAAGGGACCTTTACAAGGAATCAGGATACTTTGGTTTCGTTTGGTTTTCCCATACATTGCTTCGAAAATAATGTTAAATTAAATTCAGTGTGATGAACACACAATTTGGGACTTAGAAAAGGTGAGGTGAAAATGCCTTAAGTGCAGAACTTTACATTTTACTGAGTCCGACTCACGCTGGGGAGGGATTATGACATCGTCTACTAAAGGCGTTCCGAACACACAAAAAATGGAGCGTTGGAAGTTCAGGATGACATTTTCTGGTCTATGTACAGTGAATGAGTGTAGTATTTGGTTTGAAATCATTAACCGGAGCAATGTTGGATGAGTTAAAGTAGAATCGTTTACAAGCATACCGAGTCCGTCTATTCGTCAATAGGTGAGTTAGGATCCAAAATGATGCATGAGTCGATTTCGAAGTCTTTTGAAAATATGTATCCCGACTACTCTGCCTTTAATGGAAGCTTGTTGTGCTAGGATACATGCATAGCCTAAGCCGGAGGTGGTAAGGTGTGTTATGTGTTCTTCACGGACCAGTTCTGTCCTGCCGAACTGCTTGCATAGCCTAAGCCGGAGGTGGTAAGGTGTGTATTGCACTGTAAGCGGTGATGTTCTGTTTCGGCCCATACGGTAAAGGGTGAGACTAGAGGTTCCTGCACTGTTGGGAAATCTGTTAGAGGCAGAATATAGGGATCTAAGGCTTTGAGGTGATGACTTTTGCTTAAATTCCTAAATTTATTAATAATAAACTAATTCAATTACACTAAATTATTTGATTAATGTAGTACTGGCACGAGCTGCAAATGGAAGATAAGGGAAAGAGTGCAAACATGGTCTAAGCCGGAGGTGGTAAGGTTGTGGTATGCATTCTAAAAAATCCTTTCTCTTTAAGCTAAGGGAAATAAATCCTAAGCTGGAGGGTAAGAACTTCCTAAAGCACGTGGACAGATGGTGTTGAAAAAAAAAAAACACAAATTAAAAATTATAGAAGAAGGGGGTCTCTGGAAGGGAACTTGAACCCTAACAGTGATAAAAGATTATATATACAAACTTCTTGGAAGGGAACAATAAAACCCTAACAAAGAAGAAGTAATTTTTCAAGATCATAATGTATATAGCTTCTTAACGAGATCAAGCGTCACGGAATGAGGTTCCGTTGACTTTGCTTCGTTACGAACCTCTATGCGGGCGACTGTGATGGAATCACACAAGGTAAAAAGATAAATATATAGTCAATAGTAATTCAAAGCTAAAATATAGAACATTAAAACTTTTCATTAAAATATTAATAAAATAATTTAAATTACAATTTAACTAATCACCTAATAAATTCAAACGTAACTGCACACTCCACTAAGAAATAAAATGGCGCGAACGGCCATTACAATACGACGCGCAATTAGACAAACAAGAAATTTAATAACATCAGTTGGTTCGCATATAAAACACTATAGAGCGCCGAGGCGGGGAAGGTAGCGTGAGGTAATCCTGACACGCGGTGAGAGGGGAACAAGACATGGGCGCGTACGAAACAGCGGAGAGGTGAGGTAAGAAGACGCGCGTCTTGCGGGCGCGGGGACGGAGATCGTGGTATCATCACGCCGTTGGAAGCGCGGCTTGAGGTAGCGAGTCAAGGAGCGCGAGTAGTGATTATTTCGCTGCGAGTTGATAGTATGAAAGAATGAATTATTGTCAGGACACGAGCGTGACACGCCCATACTGCGGGGCCACCGTACGTTTTGTTCCTACGTGTCAGAAACGTGACAAGCTCATACTAATAATTTATTTTTATCTCCATACTAAGTTTGTGTCAGGACACGAATGTGTCATGGCCATACTGAGGAGCTACGGTTCGTTTTGTTCCTGCTTGTCCAATTCGTGTCGAGCCCATACTAATAATCTAATTTTATCTCCATACTAAAATAGTATCAGGACACGAATGTGACACGGCCATACTACGAGGCCACCGTTCGATTTGTTCCTGCGTGTCACAACCGTGTCCAGCCCATACTAAAAATTAAATTCTATCTCCATACGAAATTTCGCTCTGTGACACGAACGTGTCACGGCCATACTACGAGGCAACCGAGCGTTTTGTTCCTGCGTGTCAAGAACGTGTCACGGCCATACTAAGAGGGCGCCGTTCGATTTGTTCCTGCGTGTCCGATTCGTGTCGAGTCCATACTAATGATTCAATTTAATCTCCATACTAAATTCGTGTCAGGACACGAATGTGACACGGCCATACTATGAGGTCGCTGGTCTATTTGTTCCTGCGTGTCTGGAATCTGGACATGACGGAGTTTATGGGAATTTGAAGTTTCGTGATCTCTGTGAAGATATCGCACAGGGTCTAAAATTATTTTAATAATTATTTATTAATGATTCAAACTAATACACTAAACATTTTATAAAGGGAAGAGTATATAAACAAAGTACCAGTTATTAAACAAAAACATAAAATAAAACAAAACAACGTTTCATTGAGTATGACGCCAACATTCAAATAAATATCCGTTGGAGCGTGCGCGCGGGGCGGAGAGAGGTATGAGGTAAACAAGACAAGGGGTGAGGTATTACCGAGCTGCGGGCGCGCGTGGGCCGCGGGGCGAGGCGGAGCGACCTGAGGTAATTTGTCAAGCGGTGCGGGAGGGGTTTTCGTTAAGCGATGTTAGTATGAAGGAATGGATTCGTGTCCTGACATGAATAAAACACGACTATGGTAAGGAGATTTCGATTGGTTTCTGCGTGTCCAGGTTCCGTACATGACTAGCATTAGCAAACACGGAATATGGTATCACGTATGTACAGAAATTAATATATATACAAAATTAAACAAAAATATATAAATAAAACACTCCGTCATGTCGCTAAAAGTCGACTTATTAATAGAGCACATGTAATAACATCAATTAATTTATATAACAAAAGCAACAGTTCTCTGCATGCGGAGATGCACAATGGGTGCGGGGAAGTGGTGTTAAAACCACCGAAGTAGAGGTAAAGCGCATCGCTGACGAGCGAAACAGCTTTAGGTACCATGTGGAAGGTACGAAGAGGGTTTGTTTTCCCTCCAAAATCGAATTTATATCGTGTCACAAACGTGTCCAGTTCATACTAAAAACATAAAATTATCCTCCATACAAATTACGAGTCCGGACAGAAACGTGACACGGCCATACTACGAGGCAGCCGATCGATTTGTTCCTGCGTGACACAAACGTGTCCAGCCCATACTAAAAATCAAAATTCAATCTCCATACAAAATCGCGCTCCGTGACACGAACGTGTCATGGCCATACTAGGAGGCCACCGTTCGATTTGTTCCTGCGTGTCAGGATTGTGACACGAGGAAAGATTATAAAAGGAGAGGGAGGGGAGCGTGGGGAGTTCAGTCTGTTTTGGGAGTCGAAGGAGACGGTCGTGCGTATTTAGCGAGAGTCCAGGTACGAAAGTGGGTACTGCTCCGCTCGCGTGAGTTTTCGAATAAATTCGGGAAACGAAGTTTCGCTCGGCTTCGCTCGCGTGTATTTTCGGTTGGGTTTTATTAGTGAATATTTTCGCTCGGCTTCGCTCGCGTGTATTTTGATTGGGTTTTCTTAGTAAATGGTTTGGTAAAGATACCGGTGAATATAATTAATTTAATTTCGTAAAATTTAGTGTGGGAACTTCTGTAAAGCTTTCGGAGTTACAGATGAAGGTGTCTGGATTCTGTAATTTTGGGGGTGATATAGGGGTTGTCAACTAGTTTTACGGAAAATATTTTGGATGTTCTTTTTGAGCCTTTTGAGTTCTGGATGAAGGCGTCTGGATTCTGGAATCTTGACTGGTGATGGAAGGACTTCCAAAGAGCTTTTACAATGACACTATGTCCGAACTGGCTTACCATGAGGACTGGTACATTGGGAAGGTTTTCTTAGTACATAAATGATTTTGTAAAGAAACCGGTGAATAGAGTTTGTTGTTTCGTAAATTTTAGTGTGGGAACTTCTGTAAAGCTTTCGGAGTTACAGATGAAGGTGTCTGGATTCTGTAATTTTGGGGGTGATATAGGGGTTTTCAACTAGTTTGCGAAAAATATTTTGGATGTTCTTTTTGAGCCTTTTGAGTTCTGGATGAAGGCGTCTGGATTCTGGAATCTTGACTGGTGATGGAAGGACTTCCAAATAGCTTTTACAATGACACTATGTCCGAACTGGCCTACCATGAGGACTGGTACATTGGGAAGGTTTTAAATTGGATTAACATATATTGTGCTGGGACCTGATCTTAAATTACACGCAAATAAGGGAAGTCAGTGAATAGAGGTTGTTTAATTTCGTGAATATTAGTGTGGGGATCTCTGTAAAGCTTTCGGAGTTACAGATGAAGGTGTCTGGATTCTGTAATTTTGGGGGTGATATAGGGGTTGTCAACTAGTTTTACGGAAAATATTTTGGATGTTCTTTTTGAGCCTTTTGAGTTCTGGATGAAGGCGTCTGGATTCTGGAATCTTGACTGGTGATGGAAGGACTTCCAAAGAGCTTTTACAATGACACTATGTCCGAACTGGCCTACCATGAGGACTAGTACATTGGGAAGGTATTTTAAAATATAGGGAAAATTAAAAGAAACAAAACCCGATTTTTAAATTCGTAAATTCTACGTATATAAGAGTGTTTGAACCACGCGTAATTATTAAAAAATATGTCGGTTTTAAATATGTAAAATCAGTGGTTTTACCGTATTTTGACATAAAAGTATATTTTTATTAAGTGTTAACTTCGCGATTAGATTCAGTGGCGGGTGTTGTGGTTTCGTTTGAATTTAATATTTTACGCTATTCTATTTGTAATGGTGTTTTATTTAAGGTGATTTTAGTGAATCGTGTCAGACCGATTAGGATAGTGGAATTCTAAGGTAAATTTTGTAATATATATGTACATGCAACATTCTGGCTAGTTACGTTTTAGGTCGTGGGGAGATTGCGTAAATCAGGTTTAAATATACCTGTATAGGTTATATAGATTATGATCAGCACACAATTTTAATAAACCCTTAAGAAAATATTCCTAAATGATTTCGGTGAAAGGTGGACCCCTGACCGCATCATTTGGAATAAAACAATTTCTGTAGGTATATCAATAGATAGCCACAGAAATGTAAACCATAACATACACTATACACTCACAATTAAAAGCATACACTTCTGCCTTTAGGGAGGACAAAAGAATATCTTTTGAACTCCAACATAACACTACGAGATTAAATTGGTAAATCTGTCTGAAGATGTATATTTTGTACAGATTAGAAAACGGGGACTCCTAGGAACAAATAATAAATTTGTAACTTAAGTACAAATTTATCTGCGTTGGGAGTCACGGGGACTGGCGATGGATAAATATCGTATGGACAGAGGGTCCATACGAATTTAGTGGAGCCAGTTCCACAAACCCCTTCAGGGGGGGGTTTCAATAAAAGTTTGTATTGTTGAAGTTCTAAAATATAGAAGAAAATATAAACAATAGATTTCATCTATTGAATGGCACAACAAAATTAAGCTATCAAGTAATACATTGATCATAATTTAATAATAACAATAACACAAACATCAGAACACTTTTCATTTCGAATTTTGGCGGGTCTCACAAGCTCGCAAGCGAGGCGCGTGAGCGCGCTGTCGAAGCGTGCACATAGAACACAGAGGGAAACCAGAAGGGTTTAATGACTATAGATGAATGAGCAATTAGTTTAGTAAGTGTTTTAAATGTTGATATTAGAATTTACTAGAATAGATTTAGGAAATGAGAGTTAGTACTCTGAGTTATTACGGTACACAACGACTTTCTGGAAAGGAAGTAATAATTGGGTCCATTTTACAGGAAATATGTGTACGAATTAGCGACATTGTTTCTGACAAACCTAGAGATCACTTGAAAGCTATACGCTGGCCATATTTCGATTCTTTATATTCTAGTTGTTCTAGAGCTATAGAGTTGATTTTTTAATAATTCTGCCTTTAATATCTAAGGTAAAACAATAGGTATAGGGTAGAGGTTATTACAGTACCTAGACATAGATCGATGTACTTATGTTTTTAAAAAAATTAATAAAATGTTAAACTCTATATAAAATATAAAAATAAAATTAACTTTTACGATAATGATAGGTGTATATATTAAAACTGCCATGAGAGCAGAATCTTGAAAGAGATGATAAAATGTAATAATTTTAAAGGAAGCCCATTTACACTTTTTTCGTTTTTCTTTTCTTTTTTGAACACCCGACGAAAAAAACGGAGGGGTGTTATAAGTTTGTTACGAGACCAATATAGTTGGCTGTGCTGACGAGCCGATCATGGTGCAGTCGACACGCAAATTCGATAACGTGTTGTTTTGAGTAGATCACCTGTTATAAACTTCGGATCTTCTATAAGTACTTACGTTGAGACCAAGTTGGAGCATGACAGGAAAAACAGCTTGTGCAAAGAGTGCTTGAATTAGCATGAAGGAAAGTGTTTTATTTTAGAAATGTGGTGTGTGTAAAGTTAAATGATAATTAATCAAATATACTGTACTTCTTTCTATATATTATTTGAGAGGGGGAATCGAGATCAATCAGTAGATATTTTATGGGGGCAGGGGGCATGACTAAGGCCACGGGGGGAAACGCTAGGAACTAAGCCGTTGCGAGCGTGTGATCGCTGCGCTCACTCGCTACGCGTGCAAGAAGGAAATGGCCACGGAACCCTCCATGTGTGAACAAAGTTCGCACTTAACTGGCTTTATTAAGTGAATTCGGTGAAAATGGGGCTATTATGTAAATATAATTTTGTAATCAAATGTGACCTGTTGTTTTAATTAATATACTGTATTATTCGGTTGTAGACCAGTGTTCAACGTTTAAAACCATCACACAGTTGCGGGTAGATAATGTAAATTGTGTGAGTCGAAAATGTTTATTCGGAGCTCGCCCACCGGACCCCGCCGCCGCCGCCGCCTCCGCCGCCTCCGCCGCCTCCGCCGCCGTGAGAGTAGTTGAGAGCCGTCCTCGCTCATAATAAATCTTTAGGCTCTCCTCTTCTTACTGCCTACAGAGCGTTCTCAAACTGTGTAATCAGTCTAATATTATTATAAAAAAAATTACAACAAAAATATAACATTATTACTAAATTACTGTAAGTTACATGTAGAAATATTGTATTATGGAAATTACGGTAGTAAGTAATAGATATGTTTGTCTAAACTACAATTTCATTAGCTACATAGTGAACCAATAGTTACACTACGGTTGCTCCTAAAACTGTGCCATCTGGCTTAAACTGGTAGAATAGTGGTCTGATACTCAAGAAAAGACAACAGAAGGTCCAAGTTGAAGTTCGATAGTATGAAAGTTATATAGCACATTATAGTTTAGAGGTAGGGGGCCGGATCTTTCGAAAGAGCTGGAGACAGCTCTTTTGAAAGGATCGGTGAAAACAAAAGCATGGCGAACTTCTAGAAACGTCTCTCCACAGAACATGTATCATAATATTCTTGTTGAAAAAAAAATACTACAAAGTAGATTAGTGCATGGTCAAACAGCTTCTATCAAGTAATTAATAAAATTTAAACATTAATTTCAAGAATTTTATTCATTTGCCATAAAAAATGCATTTAACTTGTAAAATTACATTATATTATACGAAGAACCATCGAAGCTAACAACGCTGAAAGAATCTAAGAAAACAGTTTGAGAACCTGCATCATGTATTTAAATGTGGCCTAATAATAGGTAAAGAAAATAGACCAAAAACGTTCCGTGTCCAAGCGGGAGGGTTCGTCGGGGCGGGAGAAGGAGGGGTGGGGGTGGGGAGGGGTGCTGCGGCTTCGTCCCATAGCTGCGGCTAGGTAGATTGTCCGTAGATTGATGCCCCTCTTAAGTTGCACCGTTAGCTCTTCCCGACACGGCTCTGGGGAAGCGTAAGTAGGGAAGTTATAGATTATATTAAATGCAAAATCAAAGATAAATATTCCGATTTACTAGTTATAAATAAAAAAAAAAATTACGCTAAACTGCCATGAAATTCTCAATTCTACATGGTTTTCGATTGAACAATGACCATGTCGATTTACATTTAAATTATAATGACGAAGCTTTACATTACAACTTTTCCTATTAATAGTACTAAGTACCTAGTCAGCTAAGTGGAACGTTTTATTGTCAAGCACTGCGTCGAACTTGCCCCCTTTTATAAAAAGTTTATGATAGCATAATTTATTCATAATAAGTTGCCAATCAATCGCAATTCCTTTTATTTCAATAGGTAACTTCAACTGCATGTATGCATCTTGCACTTCATGCATTTAATATTTACGAAAACCAGTATGTGTGCCGAGGCACAGAATATTTAATAGGTACGCCGAGGGACCAGATATAACCGAAATAGGCAAATCCACCTCACCTTGCGAAACCACGCTCATCGAGACACCATACCAGCCACCAACCAGTAATACCAGTGATACCAGCAGATATGCGGACTATAGAAGGTCTATCCCCAGGTTGAAAGTATCGGGAAACACACTGGCCGGTAGACAATTCCACACCCTGACCTTGAGACAGAGGAACGATTTTGAGAACCGATGGATTCTCAAAAGCCCAATGTCAACGACAAAATGGTGCTCAGATTCCCTGTGACTAGTGCTGCGGAGATAGGTTGGATGGCAAGGAATAAGGGATGCAAGTTTCTCAGCGTCTATCATAGTAGCCAGTAGGTATGTATGTGTGCTGTGCGTGTGTATTGATTTGATAGTGATAGGTAGGTATGTATAGTACGAGTAGATATGTAGATATTTATTAGGTGAAGTTTCAAGTGTGCGCGATCAGTGGGCATTTAAAATTTCAACTTTTTATCTTAGAGTAAGTACGTTTTTTTTTATCTTTACTTTGAATATTAGTTTCTTCAATAAGGCGTTCCGATCGGTTAAATGTTGGTGAAGTATGTTAATACCGGCGGCGGGGGCAGGTGGTGGGGGGCGAGACGAAGTGTTTTCATATCCTGCCTTCGTTTTTAGGGTTCCGACTGAAATAAGAATAATGTTTGTTACAAACACCGTTACAAAGGTCCAAACACATTTTTTTTAATTTTATTTCAGTCCTTCTATGCCACGGTTTATTATATAATGTAATCCATTTATAACAATTACAGGAAAATACTAACCATCTATCTACACAAACAAAAATATGACTAGAAAAATTTGCGCCATCTATGAATAAGCCACTGAATTACTTTCACCGTTACACATAATATATTGCAAGCTCAGAGTACAGAACAGAACAGTTTGTTCTGTACTTACTCTAGTCACTCTGACATTGCAACAGAAGTAACCTCCTCTCAATTGCTTTCTGCAAGCTCGGTCATCGGTAGATGGCGCTGCTTTTAATTAGGAATGGCCTGCCTGCTGCTGTGGGACGAAATACCTTTTCTCTCTATCCGGCCTAATGAGATAATGTGTGAGGGTATTAATCTCTTAGAGCTTAGAACTTAGATCATATCAGAGCAAGAAGATCACTGTTCTGTGCTGTTCTGTAGCTATATACTAGATCCCATGAAGTAATAAAGAAAATCTGTAGGATGTTCTTACCTCTGAAGGTTTTTAAACTAGCTGTTCTGGCGGCTTCGATTCGCGGCGAAATGTCCTTTAACCGAGCAGAAGACGTCAGTGAAAACCTTTTACCTACTTTTTATTTCAATGGTGAAAACCCATGACACATTTTTTTAATACACTTTATGCTACTTAATTTTTGGCAAGGGCGGGTTTATTGCCTTAGCAATCCAGCCAACCTGGTGGGCTTAGATTTTTACATGGACTCCGAACCGCGGAGCAGTGGGCGAAGCACATAAGTTTTTTTTTTCAAATCAGAATAAAGTGATTGTTACATGGCGGTTGGATTCGAACCTAGCAGCTCTCGCAAGAGAAGCCGACGCTCAGACCACTCGGCCATCCGCAGCACATTTTTGAGTAGGTAAGTAAGTAGTAATCGACTAACAAGAGAACACATAATCGCCGATGTTGGGTATTTTCCGATTTATATACAGGGTGTTTCGGGATAGGGTTTCGTAACTTCAGGGTTCGAAAGGAGTCCATATTTGAAGACGAAAAGCTCTGAAACTTTTTCCCAAATTCGATAATTTTATAGTACTTTTTGATGAAAATCGTTTCATCGAGCTTTGGTGGACGGTTAACGTTCACCTTTATTAAATAAACATAAAATGACTAACTTACATGCCTTAATAGTAGAATGTAACTTCATGTAGGTAAATTGCAAACACTTAAATTTGAATGACATCAAAAGAAAAAGGGGACTGGACTAGGTCATTGCACTCCCTAGACCTAGACAGCACTGTTGCCAAATCTCACTGTCCATCGAATTTTTATTACAATTTACAATTTTTGTATGAAAAAAAAAACTACGGACGATTTGAGTGATAAGGATTATTTTCTTCTAATAATGACGACTTTAAATTTCTGAAGTTTCTGAAGCCTATCCTGAAACACGCGATACATACAGTAAAGTTAAACAGTCCAGAGCCTTCTAGCACAGAATATTTAATAGGTACCTTCTAGCCTTAAATCATTACGACCAGTTCCCATTGAAGACAATGTGTCTAATCTAAACCATAGTTGTCTGTGTAGTTGACGTTTATTGCGGCAAGGAGAAATTATTTTAGTAATAACACTACAATAAGTAGGTAGGTACACGTGGCAAAAAGGAAGTACTCCGAGCTTCACTGCGTTTCCTTCTTCTCTTCCGTGGAACAAAAACGCACTGCATGCGACTGCGCATCCATTTATTACTATTATCAATTAATTTGCAGCACGAGTTGCTCATTAATATCCAAGACCAAAGGGAAGCACTGGCATTGCACCTAGTTCTGACAGTAAAAACAATGTGCAGTTAACAGGAATAATAATGTGCAGTTCCCTACCTATAGTAACCGAGGCACTTCAGCGCTAGGCCATGCTATGAGCTGCTTTTCATGGTTCCGTAACCACCGATGCTGGCAGGGACCCTTGTAAAATGGGCCAGGTTTCCGTCTGTCTGTGAAAGCCTCTAAGCTGCTAAACAGCTTCAGCTACTTTTTTTATAGGTACTTAAAAGTTTGTAGATATTTGGGAGGCAACAAAATTTCAAGGTAAGCAAAGTTTTTTGCGTATTTTTTTTATTATTTCTTTATTACAGAAAGTGCCATATATTGTCATATAACGGCACTTCCTGTAAAAAAAACTACTCATTTAGTGATTAACAGCGGCAATTAGTTTGTCAGGGTTGCGAATTCCATCCCCATTTGATTCATAGGTGCCTATTTACGCCCCTCTCGAAGGACACGAGAGTATACTATGGGCAGAGCAGTACTACTTTCTGGTCTGTGCTGTGTGCCTGTGCTCAAAACAGACTAACTCTGATGAGTGAGTGTGCTGGCTGAGCACAAAGCATAGGATGTGGTGGAGGTGCGATTGTTCGTGCGCAGCGACATTTCCTAGCGCATCGGCCGCGCCGCGTCGCCGATTATGAAAATGCACCGCGCCGACTAGGAAGACCAACTCAGATAGGGTTGTCAGACACTATGTTGCAGAAGCTGGCAAGGTTGGCTATGTCTGACCGCATCAGCCGCTTTCTACACATATGCATGATGATGTGAAGGCCTTTACAGCTTGGATCAACATTCAGATATTATTATTTATAATGAAGAATAAAAAAGCGGTCAAGTGCGAGTGGAACTCGCGTGGAGAGGTTTCCGTGCCATTCCTTTTTCCATGATAACAGTAAGACTTAGGATTTTCATTTAGGTTTTCCTATAAACTATAAGGGAGACCCAATTTTTTCCGAAATTTTAGACGCAGTAGTTTCGGAGATAATGTGATTGCTAGATTTTTCTTTATTTTTTAAATATATATTAAACTATGCATTTTAATATTAAAAAAAAGTATTTGCATTCGTTATAACGAGTTCTTTTCATTGATATGTCTCATGCATGATCCACTGGAAACAAAAATTTTGAAAGTTCCCAAAACAGACCCCTAAAATCTAAATTAGTTCATTTACTTGTTTTACGTTCATGTGCTTGGATCATTAAACCAAACTCTATATATATTTGTACCAAATTTCGACGGACAGACAGACGGACACAAGAGTGAGACATAAGGGTTCAGTTTTTTCCTCTTTGGAGGTACGGAACCCTAAAAATAGAAATATATTTTACTATTATTTCTACTTACCTACTTAAAAGTACGAATGTAACAACCCTAGTGAGAAGTGATATACCTACTTACTACATACCTACATACAGCTCGAACTATACGACACGGTATCACAATATGGATCCGTCATTTCATAAACATTTTAATTTTAAGTTTATAAATTTATTATAAAACACACAGTCAAGTCTATTGCTACTACCTACTTATTGTACATTTCGCTAAACCTATATCGACAATATGACTCTCAAACATCCAAAGATTGACTGGAAGAAATCTCTGTATGGGATAAGGGCCCTTTGCATAGCACGTAAAAATAATTAAATATTGTATTGAATTTGTTTCTGTAAGACTATTTTGAAGCCATACTGTATTTTCTATCCATCTAACCGCAATCGTCCGGATAAGCCACCGGCCACGGAGGAGTTGAGCATAGACATTGAAGGACATATTGACAAAATAAAAATAATTTGGTAAAATTACCAATCGTTGGATGCGGGTCGACTTACAGCATTGACTTTAATTTGTACATTATTTTATATACATTGCTTTCAATAGAAAATGTTAATTCTATTAACGAAGATTTTAATCTTCGAAAAACCAAAAAATGAAGTAAGAAGAACCAAATAAGAAGAATAGGTGTTACTCGTAAATTATCATTTCGTTGGCAATAAGAACAGGAACACCGCCGGGTGTGTCCGCATGTGACTGGTTACATTGGAATATTGACTGTTATTCCTTCCGGTGAAATAAATGAAATTTATCTAATCAATCATACAATTTTTTGGTCCATGAAAATGTTGGTTCTACCTCTACTTATCTATACTATTTAGTACAGTGGTGTTCAGAATGACAAACAGAACATCATGTTCCATGTACATGCTGCCTCATACTTAACACTGGTACCTACATACATAGGCTCTTCCGAAAATTGTTAGTGAAATGAAAAATAGTTAGAATGTGAAAAAAAATTATTTACAGCTTTTCAAAATATTCCTCTCCAATCCCTATGCACTTATGCATTCGGGTGAACCAGGTTTCAAAACTTTTAAAAAACACATCTTGCGGGAGGTCGAATAATAACCGCCGAAATTCTTCGACGGCCTCGTCTGCAGTGTTGAATTTTCGCCCGCGAAGCATTTTTTTTCCGTTGGAAATAAAAAAAAAATCGCATGGAGCTAAATCTGGGCTGTACGGAGGATGGGATAACCTTTGTACCCCCGAAGTTGTCAAATAGTCCATGTTTCTACCGGTGTGTGAGCGGGCGCGTTATCTTGGTGAAAAAGCATGCCACGGACGCCGCTCCTTGGGCGCTCGCTATTAAACTCCCCGAAAGCTTGAGGCAAACAAACTTCGCAATAGCAATCTTCAGTTCAGCCTGAATCTCCGGATGTGTAATGTGTCTATTCTCCCGCAATAGCCACTCTACCCTGATGACGTTTTCATGAGTGACTGCAGTTGATGGTCGGCCGGGTCTGGGGTCATCGTTTAGGTTCTCTCGACCACGTTTAAATTCACGAAACCAATAAGTAACTGTTGCTAACGCAGGAGCAGACTCCCAAAAAGCTGCTTGTAAATTTTCATGAGATTACTTGAAGGTTAACCCTAGTTTATAATCATAGAAAATCATAACACGAGAAGCTTCTCGCGAGACGTCCATTGTTGCAAATAAAATATGAGTGACGGATAACGGTTAAAAATATTTAAAAAAAGAACTACACATAGGTGGCCAATAATTTTCATCAAGGAGATTTGTATTTAAATTAGCCGTAAAATCAAAATAGTTTCAGGAAAAAAAAAATTGCATTTATTCTGTGGCTAACAATTTTCGGAACAGCCCACGTATATCGAAATATCTATCAATATTTTATGTTGTTGTTGTTATTTACGTTTTTCCTTTCATTTTCAAAGAAAATTATTTCAGTGCATTGTAGGTATGAACACTGTGTAAAAGTTTTTACATGCATCTCTTTTTCCAATGTGCGTTGTGCTTACTTGTTCATACTTTTCTAGCGTTCGTGAGAGAAATTATGTTCGCTTTAAATAAGGCTGATTTTTCACGTTGACGGTATGTAGAAAGATAAAATTGTATTATACCTAAGGAATGACAAAAATGCAATTAAACATTTCACCGCCATGCCCTTTTCAACAAACAAACACTAACAAAGCGGTCGGTGCAAAGTTTCGTTTTCTGTACGTCAGTGGTATAAAAAACTAAAACTAAGTTAAAATTGAAGATACAATTAAAAAAATATTATAAATTATAAGTTATTCCAGTTATGGTTATGGTTATAGTTATGGTTGTACTTATGATTATGGTTTAAGTTATGGTTATAGTTATCTATATAATAAGTAATAACTATCTTGCATATATTTTTATGCGGTGACGTTGACGGGTACGGTGACGATGACGTTCGATGAGTTTACTCCTCATCATTTTCATAACGCGCCTAAATGAGTTCAATATATTTAATAATGTCCAAAAAGAAGTATAAGTTCTAAAAATTTTACTACGTTTAAATTGATACAATGATATATAGGCACAGACCACACGCTATATCCCGAGAATCAGGGTAAGCAGAGTAATCGGTGTATATTGACACAATCAGTATACGTCAATCTCCGCCACATGTGTAACTGACCTAGCTGCTTCTATGTAGGTACCTACTCTCTAGCTAGGTAATAAGTATGTATGGGTTGGCACCGGCCGACAATATGCCAACAATAATTTACGTACGTATGCGCTTTTTATTATTTAATAATGTTCTTAATGTTAATTCAGTCTATCAGAACGATACTATCCCAACACTTCCTCTTTTAATATTCTACCATGATACGTATTAGAGAAATTGACTTTTCAGCCTTTTGTGTAGAGTTTATATTCAAATGGCATTATAGAGGTTCTTGAGATTATTTAAATGTAACGAATATGAATATGAATGACAGTTCATATTAAAAGAACATTCTTTGTTGAAACAATACGTTAATAAAACAAAGTAGGCATATGGAGTTACGACTTTTATGGAACGATAGATAGATAACATTAGTCAGTTTATTGGATAAAAACATAAGTTATTACGATTGTCTTCCTGACTTAAAATGATCTAATGACAGTTGGTGATTTTCCAGATGGCTGCACTGCATATTGTACGAAAGAAGTTATTTTGAAAAGAGGAACATACTGAACCCTTATAGCATCACTCTTGTATCTGTCTGTTTGTCTGTCTATCCGTTTGTCACAGCTTATTTTCTCCGAATATACTGGTCGAAAATTTTTGAAATTTGGTACATATACAGGTTGTTCGGGAAATCGAGCGACAATTTTTTTTTAGGTAAGTGGGGTCATTCGCAACGTTTTCATCCATTATACCTTTTGTCAAATGTCACGTGGTATCGAGATACGATTTTTTTTCTTTATTTTTGAAAATTACCAAAATCCCAGCTTTAAACCCTTGTAACTTTTTTGTTTGTGATTGTATCAGTACGAAAATTTATTGAATTTTACTATGTATCCTTATTGTAGAAAAAATATTATTTGATGAAGTTAATACCATGAAAAGGTCTTATGACCTCCCAAAGTCCCGAGAACGAGTAAAAATATGACAGAATCTTAATTTCTTAATTCATAAAAAAAAAACTAACAGCAATTGATAGCTTAATTTTAATTTAAACAGTTTGCTAGTTTACACCTTTTCCAACGGTATACCACATGTCATAAAAATATTTTACTATGTGGTCAAAATTAGGGATAATTTGCAAGAGTCTAAACATTAACAGTGGAGAATTGAACAAAGTGCCCGCGCGACCGGTGCATGTTCCAAATTTGAAAATGCTCCCGAAAACGCTCTCAATACGAGAAGCGACCACCGACAAAGTGCCCGTGATGTCGTTCGGTTCTGTCTCTATCCCTAATTTTGACCACATATTGAATTATTTGTGTGACATGTATACCGTATACCGGTACCGGTATGCCGTTGGAAAGGGCGTAAACTAGCGAACTTTTTAAAAGAAAATGAAGCTATCAATTGCTGTTAGTTTTTTTTATGATTTAAGAAATTAAGATTCTGTCATATTTTTACTCGTTCTTTGGGAGGTCATAAGAACTTTTCATGGTATTAACTTCATCAAATAATATTTTTTCTAGAACAAGGATACTTACATCGTAAAATTCAATAAATTTTATGTCGTGCTGATACAATCATAAACAAAAAAGTTACAAGGGCTTAAAGCTGGGATTTCGGTAATTTTCAAAAATAAAGAAAAAAATCGTATCTCGATATCACGTGACATTTGATAAACCGTATCATGGGTCAAAACGTTGCAAATGACGCCACTTACCTACAATAAAAAGCCGGTCGATGTGCCGAACACGCTGTATAGAGTTTGATGATTCATACACGTACGTATAGCGTAAATACACGAAATTCGATTTTGGGGGATAAATTAGAAAGCACATCTCAATGAAAGGGGCACGTTATAACGATATATACAAATATAATTTTTGTATAATTATAAAATGCATAGTTTAAAATATATTAAAAAATATATAGAAAAAACCGCCAAGTGCGAGTTAGACTCGCGCAACGAGAGATCCGTACCATCACACAATACATTGTCAAGCATTCGTATAGTTGAAATATACAAAAATATATTTTTATATGACATAACTACTAATTTACAATTCTAGCTCAACGGAAAGTACCCTATAGGTTTTGATGTGATTTGAGTGAGTTTGCGAGTATTAAAATTATATAATAAATTGCTGTATCTTTTGATTGCGTTGATTTAGAAGCTTGTATTTTTTACACCTCCGAGGAACAGTAGACTCTAGTATTTGATATTAATTTCAACTTGATACCTCAAGATTTCCCGAGAAAAACGGTCTTGACAGACAGACAGACGGACGGACAAAGAAGTGATGCTATAAGGGTTCCGTATTTTTCCTCTTTTTAGGTACCTACGGTAACCTAAAAATCGAGCATTAACCAATCTTTTTCTCCGAAACTACTGAGTCTAAAATTTCGGAAAGGAAATATAAGGCCTCTCTTATAGTTTACAGCGAAACCTAACGAAAATCCTAAGTCTTAAAGTTCTCACGGTAAACAGAATAGTACAGAACCCTTTCCATGCGAGTTCGACCCGCTAGACCGCTTTTTTAACTTATTTACATGCATTAACTAACACAAAGCAATGTTAATAAAGGACACCCCACCCGTCCTAAAAAGCTAAGTAGGGACCTACATAGATGCCCAGGTTATTGGTAGTAGCGTGTAATAGGAAAAGTTCACCGGAAAAGCATTCCATATTTTCGCCGACACATGAACGATATCGAAGATCGATGCGTTCTCAGGATGAAATTAAGTGGTGTTGCCACTATTGTGTCCATTCACATGTTATACTTTCCACATTCAAGGTGAGGGTGCGCAATTTAACGTCAGCTCTGTGCGTAACGGCAATCGGCACGCGGCGCAGCCGACGCACTTTCTTTGTTCGAAGTTCGAACTCGGTGCGTACTAGAACCTATATGCTAGAACGGTGAGTTTCGTAACGTGGGGTTGACCAATCTAGAATAATGAAAAATATTCATTCAGGGGTAAGGTTGTATTCTCTAGGGGTACAAGCACAGATCAGAGAATTTCTGTGGGTACAAGCTACTTTTAGCTGTGAATGCGCTACTTGTTAGAACGGTCAAAATAAAGGTTTTAAACAAAATCTATACACTGTAAAACTTTCTCATAATAAAATACTATAAAACGTACTTTTGTTTTCTCTAAAGCGGTATGGTATCGTCCAATATCTCAGCTACATAGGCCAACAAATGTCGTGAGGCACTGCACCAGAGCGATCCTTGTCGGCTGATAAGTCTGAAACGAGTCCTATTTAAGGATTCATATTTAAATGTTAAGTGCGCGCGGATAGAAAGTCATAAAACGAAAATTGGTCCAATTACAGTGTCTACTGCATCGTAACGTTTTAATGGCGGCCTACCATTATCTGTGGTTCTGTGGGAAAAAGCTTTAAGACTTTCATAGCCCGAAAGTACAACAACAAAGTTAATTTATGTTAATTTACCTATCGGAACCACTTACGTACGGCTGGTCCTTTATGTCTACATTTACGTACTTGTACACTTCTGTTTTAGGGACGGTGTGTGTCGGTCCTCATGGACGGATTTTTATTTTATGTTGTTTTCTAGCTGTTGTTTTAAAGAAATGAAAAGTACTTAAGTGGAATGAAACGAAAATGAAAATATACTTTATTGCACAAAAATAAGTGCAAAAGGCGGACCTAAAGCCTAAATGCCACAATATACCAGTCATGCATGGGATTGTAGTTAAGATGATAGGGAAAATGAGTACCATCGGGCTGAGATTAACAAATCATTGTTAAAAGCCCTAAAAAAAATAACAAAATATTATTATCTATTATCTATTATTATTATTACATATAATAAAATCGTAGAGGTAAGAAAGTCTGTACATTGAATGTATTCGGAAAAAAAACTAACCAGGGTGGCTTAAAATGAGATACTGAACATGTTAGAACAGTTTTTAAAATTTTTGTTTGTTTGTTTGTCTGTACGCGCATCACGCAAAAACCACTGAACGGAATTAGACGAAACTTTGTATAGTGGCAGTTTATATGCCGGGTCAACATAATACGTAAAAAAATTTACAAAAAAAAAAAATATATTAACAATTATAAACATTATTGCGCGTCATTGATTTTATAACCCTGTCGGGACAGATAGACCACTCCATATAACAAATTTGGTAACGTTGTAAATCGTAAAACCAACAGAGGGCGTTAATAATTTTTCTTGATGTTGTCGTAAAACAAACAGGTGGCGTTAATGTTTGTTAATACTTCTATACTAAGGGCGCTATCTAGTTGAAATACAACATGTATCTAGGTACCTTTAATTGTCACTAGGCTGTAGAATTACTGCTACTAGACAAAAGATGGCGCTTTCATTTATATTTATAAAGAACATTATTTATGTAAATTCCAAAATTTTTAATTATATTTGAATAATAAAATTATGACAATTTACAATTAAACTAACACAAGAAGTGTTAGTTTAATTGTCATAATCAAATTAAATAAAATAAAAAAATGTTTTGAAAATTATTTGGTATACGGAACAAAATATTATTATGATTGTAATTTCCTGTTTGTGCGCTTTTAATAGATAGATCCACACAGAGCACGGAATACCCCCGCGCGCGCGCGCGCGGTATTCCGTGCTCTGTGGATAGAACGTATTTATTTAGTTGAACAGTTAAACAAATACTCGTCACTCTTCATTCTAATAATGTCAGCATTGTATGTAAAAAAAAATATGAAAACTGCCTTAAAAAATTTATGAAATTAAAAAAATCGAACCCTAGAGTTGAAGGCGGTGCTAAAGAAGGCTACACAAATCACAAAGGATATCATCCACGCATGTTTTCTTTCATGTATCATTTTTGCTTGCTTTAGCACCGCCTTCAACTCTAGGGTTCGATTTTTTTTATTTCATACATTTTTGAAGGCGGTTTTTATATATTTTTTTAAATAGTTTTTTATTTCACAGTTTTTTTTGGAATTTTTTGCTATTAATGTACTCGGCGGAATCGCTCAACCTTCGGCCTCGCGATTCCGCCTCGCTTTCCAATCTGATCTCGACCAAATTAAAATGGAACCACGTCATGGTTATCCCCTTTCAAACAAAAAAAAAGAATTTTCAAAATCGGCCCACAATAATTGACGGAGTAATCGCGTAACAAACATCCAAAAAAAGAAAACATACCGTCGAATTGAGAATCTCCTAGGTCTAAAGTAAATTGCTCGTGATGACAAATTCAACGAGCCCAAACACGATGGGTTTATCATGTGTAGTTTAGGAGTTCCTATGGCCACCTTCCGTCTCCATCATCAGACCAGCTCGATGGTACTCGTACTCGTATTATAATATATTAAACGCATCTGGCCGGTCGGAAAAGATTTCAAATTTAGAATATTCATGAAACAAGGGTCCGAATATGAATGACAATATCGATTCATGTATTTCAATACAATGACAGAGAAAATTTCAAAATATTAGGTACCTATTCTACCTATTTAATACTTTTTAGTTCTAGTTTATTTTTTTTAAGTCGGTTTTATATTTTTAAAACAATATTACATAAAAAACAATAATCGAAATCGAATAATCGAAATCGGTTGAAGTGGTACAGAATTATTCGCCATGTGTCAAACTGCAAATTGCTGAAAAAGCCCACATCACAAAAGTTTTGCTGAAGGTAACCACACACCAATAGTATTTTGTTGCTTTTTCATAAACCGCTCAATCAATTTCAATAAAATTTCAATGGGAGCACCTCTGAAGTATGACCTACCAAACAAAAAAAGAATTTTCAAAATCAGCCCACAATTAACACGTTGAACGCCATACGACCCACCGGTGGGCCTAGCGTACTTTTCGGTTCGGGCCAAGCCAAACTCATTATATCCGTAATTTTCATCAACTTGAGATTTTCATCACAAAGTTTATAAAATGCGGTAATTTGTAAGGAAAATAAAAATTTGCGACTTTTACCGTCTAATTTTCGAGATATAGCAGAAGGCTCACGGGTGGATCGTGTGGCCTCCTATGAAGGATTTGTATTTTTCTGTTGGCTGGGGCCGCGGGGTCACGCCGCGGCCCACCCGTTGCGCGCGCGCCGCGGACGCAGCGATCAATCCCGGTCCGGCTGCGTCGACAATTGAGGATGTTTTACGCTTTTCTCGCCAAAAATGATTATTTTGAAGATTTCGAGTTAACACAAGAAGCGCTAACGCAGTTAGAAAACATCGAGATAGATCTTCTGAACCGTAGTTTCGGAATAGATTCTATGAAGACGTAGTTCAACCAACGAAAAGAAGATGCTGTCGAATTCTTTTGTCGGAGAGTGAGGATAGCGACTATGAAATGCATATAGAAAGACGGAAGAGAATGAAACACACTCTGGAAAGGAAAGAGGGATTGGCCAGAAAAGTGAGAAGAACATGTCACCAATGTTATGCAAAGAACGTACCAATAATGGGTAGCAAACAGGCTAAAACCAAGTCGAAAAAAGTATCCACTTATTGCCAAAGCAGCCCAACTAAACCATTCCTTTGTTTGCCTTGTTTTAACATGACTCACGGATAATTCTTTATTGTTTATGGTTAAACCCTTTGAAGAAGTGTGATAATGTTGTGATTGTTCAATTTCATAAATATTTTGTTTTGTTCAATTTCATAAATTATTTTCGTAATAAATAATGTCTTCTTATTTGGCAATGAAGAAAATTTTATGTTCATTTTTATTTTGACGAATATTTTCTTATTATTTTCTGGTTTTATTAATTCTATTAATACAAATATTATTTTCTACCTTATCGTTAAGAGCAGCCCTAGCATCGTTACAATTAACTTAATAAAAAACTACAAGTTTCTATTGGATTTGAAAACCACGCCGTCCGCTTCGACTACAAGGCCATGCGGCTCACTTCCATATTGGCTTTGTAGCTGCGCTCTGTGGCTTGTAGGAAGCGTTTACGTAGGCCCTCTCACGCGGCTCACCGGTGACCCCCATGCCCTGAATGGTTCAGTAAGGAAAGGCTCACCGGTGAGCGGTGAGCCCCGTGGCCCAAACGGAAATACTGGATTTTTCATGTGGCGTTGAACGTGTAAGATTGTAATTTCCTGTTTGCGGTTTTACTCCGGTCCAAAGAATTTACAAACTCTTTGGTTGTACTTGGGTTGTACCTAGCTCCGCTTATTTGTTGTTATATCCGCTATAGTAACACATATTCTGTGAAAATTTCAACGGGCTTCCTATTACGGTTCAAGAGATACAGCCCTCGGATAGACAAACGGACGGACGGACAGACAGACTGCGGAGGCTTAGTAATAGGCTTCCGTACAGGGATACGGAAACCTAAAAATAAGGGGTGAAATAGGGGTGAAAGTTTTTGTATGGGGAATCCATGATTTCTCTAGGTAAGGATATGAAAATTTATTATCTAGGCTTTTGGCACAGATTACTCAATAGTTACTGCTTTTGGTAAGAAATAATGAATAATGGTCAGGAAGAGGAAGGGGGAGAGAAAAGAAGGGGGAGTGGGTGGGAGGTACGTTTGTCAGCCTGGGTAGCTCAGTGGTGCAGGCAACCCTGGGCGCGGTCAACACTTGGATGGGTGACCGCTCGACCATTTGAGGCTGACCGTGGTTCGGATTCCACGTAAAACTGTAGCACCCTTCCCTTCTTACCTTACTAGGGTTGGTACCACCGCACTGAATAAAACGTATGTCGAAACGGCTATGTAAATCAAAGAGATTTGATGTAAATAGTTTTTTCGTTTTTTTTCGTCCAGTTCAGTATAGCCGGCACGACATGTCCGACATCACGGATGTTGTAGGTGATGTATCCAACCATGTCAGTTTCCATAAAAAAAAGAAGAAGAGGAGGAGAGGTATGGAGGGAGGAAGGGTTAGTGAATGAGGGTAGGTGTGGGGGAGGGAGGTAGTAGAGGGAACGAGGAGGAATGGATATCGAGGGAGTGAGAGGTTGAAAGGGGGAAGGGGCGGGGTAAGAGGGGGTTGCGGACAGGATGAGGGGTAGTAGGGGAGGAATGGAATGCGAGGGTGATGGGAAGGAGGGGCGACATGAGGGGAGGAAGGGAAGTAGGGAGAGAGGGAGGGAATGGGCGAAAGGGAAGGTGGCAAAGAGGGGGTCCGTGAAGGGTGAGGGGAAGGAGGGGAGGAAGGCGGGATCGAGGAGAGAAGACCGGGAGAGAGGTGAGTGAGAGATGGGCGAGGAAGGAATCCCTTCCTTCCTCCCGAAAAAGATAGAGAATATAAGAGAAGCGATGGTTTATTATCAATTTTGCATTTAAATCAGATTTACTATTTTTTTATTTTATTCGTTGTCGTGTCGTCGTCGGTAAAATCTACAATTTTACAATTTTATATAAAATATCATTGACTTATATATTCTGTAAAGCTTATCACAAATACATTAAACCCACCCTCTTTTAATCTCTTTGGTATAACACCACCAGCAGCATCGTAGATGGAAAAAATAGCCCTGGACTCAACTTTTTTTAATTCGGTGCCTGGACTCCCTACTTCATACTCAAAGACATTTTGTTCATACTTCAACTATTACTAAAACGAGACACCGCGATTATGGTAGTGTGCGTATCGCGTGAATACAGAACCGACCGTCTCAAGAGATCGCATCGATATTGTGTCATCCTTTTTCCACGCGCAGTAACCCGTATCGCTTGCCTGCACGCTCCACGCAAACATTTGCGTGTTCCAAAACAAGCGAACGTCGCGCGTCGATCGATAAATTACCGCAACGGCTAAAAACTATGGAGGTGGCTTTTTACTTTCGAGCGACTGTAAGGAGAAAGGAAGTATTGTGATCGTCCAAAATGTCGAAGTTGAGAATGCGACTGATTTTTTTTTTTTTTATTGAAACTGACACGGTTGGCTACATCACCTACAACATCCGTGATGTCAGCCCATAACACCGGGTGAACTTGGTGCCACGTCAGTGCTTCCCTTCGGTCGTGCCGACTACACTGAACTGGACGGAAAACACAAACTATTTACATAGCCGTTTGGACCGACCTTTCATTCAGTGCGGTGGTACCAACCCGGGCGGGTTAAACCCTACCACCTAGTAATATAAGAAGGGGGTCATATCCCTTAGTCGCCTTTTACGACATACACGGGGAGAGATGCAGTGGGGCTATTCTTTTAAAGTACCGGCCCCACACAGTACAGATTTGGGCTATATATCTGTCAACGATCCCAAAAAAGTGGTTTTGAGAAACATGTATGTGTGTGTGTGTGTGTGTGTGTGTCCGTCCAGCGACCTTGTGCCTAAACTGCTCAACCGATTTCGTTCAAAATTCGTATTTAGTAGTTTGAAATGATAATCTAGGGGTACCTTTTTTAGTTTTTTTTAATTAAAAAAAATAAGGGTAGCTGTCATACAAATTATTTCGTTGAGGTCGATTTTCTTATAAATGGCTAACGATTTTTATTATTATTATTATATTTAATCCATCGTGTTTGTTTCCGTTTTCAAAGGTGGTGAGGTAAAAAAATATAATTTTAAAGAAGGTATCTCCACTTTATCCTAACCGCACGCGCGTATTTGAATTGCACGCAGGTTTGGTTGGTGGGTATTTGGCAAAGACATTAAACTCACCCTCTTGGTATTTGGCAACTAAAAATATAATAAGAAATAGGCATGCCATCTATAGACAAATAGGACAACTTAACTTTGGTCTGACATCTATGATGCAGAAGCGGCGAAATTATACATTTTATCCGCCAAGCTCACGGACTGACAAAACATGAAAATATTTATTGGAAAAATTATGAAAACCTTAAAATACACTATTTTGAAATTTCTACTTAATATAAAATAATCTTTAAATTTAACTATGCTGTTCCCACTTAGCATCGTTCTATAATTAGCAGATTTAAAAATATAATAATTATTTAATTCAAATTCGATACTCCTGGCGCCATCTTAGGACATAATTGAAGACTAATTTCATGTTACCTTTAAAACATCGCTGACGGTACATCTGACTCCCCCTATAAAATCAATGTTGCGCGTTTAAAATCACGTAGTCCAAAGTACATAATTATATCTTGAGAACTGGCAGCAAATACAATTTGAATAAAATAATCATTCGACATTTAAAAATAAGTAGATTCAACGAAAATGACAGTTCTTCTTTTTTATAACTTGAACACAATAGACTATACATATCTATTCTTTCTACACATATCATAAAATCGTAAATGCAAAAATGTCTATTTGTACGCGCATCTCGCAAAAACCACTGAACGGAATTTGACGAAACTTTTTATAGTGACAGTGTATATCCCGGATGAACATAATAATTATAATTATGTATGTATTTTTTAAATTGTATAGATAGAATTAATATAGATATGTAAATAGAATAAGAAAACGTGACAATAAAGATATAATGGAAAAAAAAATATATATAATAAAAATCACGTAATCCAAAGTAAAGGTAAAAAACAATTTTAAATGTCATGTTGACAACGGAGAACTGTCATCTCGACGTGAGCTGGCCGGTGACAAATTGTTTGATAAATAAAAATAATAAATTGAAAGTCGAAGTTATGTCGCTGTTATTGGTGCAATAAAATTTATATATCTGTTGCCCGCGGCTTCGCTCGCGTGAAATTCGTATTTAAAAAAAAGAAAGTAAGTAACTAAAGGCGGGCCCGAAGGCGGAACTGCGCTCACGTAAACGATATTCTTTCTCGATGAAAGTAACTAAGGGCGAGGCGGAAGGCGGAGCTGAGTTCAGGAAGAAGAAAAACATTCTTGAAGAAAGTAAGTAACTAAGGGCGAGGCCGAAGGCCGAGCTCTATTCTGGAAGACCATAAACCTTCTCGAAGAAAGTAAGTAACTATGGGCGAGGCCGCAGGCCGAGCTGCGTTCAGGAAGAAGCTAAACCATCTTGAAGAAAGTAAGTAACTAAGGCGAGGCCAAAGGCCGAGCCACGTTCGGATAATTGAAAAACCATCTCGAAGAAAGCAAGTAACTAAGGGCGAGGCCGAAGGACGAGCTGTGTTCAGGAAGAAGCTAAACCATCTTGAAGAAAGTAGGCAACTAAGGCGAGGCCGAAGGCCGAGCTACGTTCTGACAAATGATAAACCATCTCGAAGAAAGCAAGTAACTAAGGGCGAGGCCGAAGGCCGAGCTGCGTTCAGGAAGAAGCTAAACCATCTCGAATAAAGTTAATTAATATTAAGATTGAGTTAATTTAATTGAAATTTTATTATAAAGTCCACGCTTCTAACGGCAAATATACCGTGCATCCTAGAACCTCGCGGTTATTCCCGGCTGGATGGCAAGAGGCCCGATGCTATCACCTTAGTGCCATGGACTAAGGGTAGTTCTTTGATGTGGGACGCCACTTTTGTTCTCACATTGGCTCCAAGTCACGTTAGGACATCTTCAAGAGCGGCTGGCGCGGCCGAGGCTGGGGCGGAGAGCCTCAAACGCAGCAAATATAGAAATATAATTCAAGATTTCGAATTTGTTGCGTTTGCGGTTGAAACCCTCGGTCCGTGGAGCAGTGAAGCCAAAAGAGGCTTGAGCTGGTTGACGCAACTGGTGTCCCGCCATCAAGGGCTTATGTACTTCATTCAAAGGGTAAGCCTTGCCATCCAGCGGGGTAATGCCGCAAGTGCTCTAAGAACATTTGAAAATGCCCGTTTTGATAGTTATTTTAATGTTTGTTAGGTAGGTTTAATTCTTTAGTTATTAATATTACTTTTTTATTTTTATGAAATAAATAGATTGAGTAAACGATATTATATTCTATCGAAGAAAGGAAGTCTTTAAGGGCGAGGCCCGAAGGCGGAAGAGGGTTTTTGGTTTACCTGAACGCAGCTCGGCCTTCGGCCTCGCACTTAGTTTCTTCCTTTCTTCCAGAAGGTTTATCGTCTTCCTGAACACAGCTCGGCCTTCGGCCTCGCCCTTACTTGCTTCCTTTATTTGAGAAAGGTTTATCGTTTACCTGAAAGCAGCTCGGCCTTCGGCCTCGCCCTTAGTTAGTTACTTTCTTTAAGAAGGTTTATCGATTACCTGAACGCAGCTGGGCCTTCGGCCTCGCCCTTACTTACTTACATTCTTCTTTGGAATACGAATTTCACGCGAGCGGAGCCGCGGGCTCAGCTAGTACTATATAAACATATGGAATTATATATCATGAATGATACTCGTATGAGTGATGGTGATGGATGTGATATTGTACTCAGGAAAAGAGTCAATTTACGTGAAAGTGAGCTTGTGTGAATCCCGCGCAAGACGCGTGCGTCGCGCGGGGCACGTCGAGGCGAGGGCGGTGCACCCCGCACCGCCCGCCCCTCCGCCTCGAGCCTCGGCCGCGGGCGTGCGTGCATCCATTCCGCCGCTACCGCCTTTCATTATGTAACATTTTGTCGGCCAGCAGACTGATGCGACGCCAGGGACGTATTTATAGCTTCCACATGGGGGGTGTTCTGACGAAATAGGGATCGGCTCAACTCAATAAGATTCTAGTGTTCCTGTTGAGTCGTTCTGTATTTCGGCCTAGAGGGCCGGCAAGGTGTTCGGCACATCGGCCGACAAAATTGTTTTGTAGGTAAGTAGGGTAATTTGTAAAATTTAGACCTATGATAGCTTTGGTCAGATGTAGCGTGGTATCGAGATACAATTTTTTTTTCTTTATTGTTGAAAATTACCAAAATCCCAGCTCTAAACTTTTTTGGTTTTTATTATTGTATCAGCACGAAATAAAATGTATTGAATTTTACAATGTATCCTTGTTCTAGAAAAAATATTATTTGATGAAGTTAATACCATAAAAAGGTCGACCTCCAATAGTCCCGAGAACGAGTAAAAAATGACGCCTGTTCTGTCTCTGTCCCTAATTTAGACCACATAGTAAATTATTTGTATAACATGTGGTATACCGTTGGAAAGGGCGTAAACTAGCGAACTTTTTAAAAGAAAATGAATTTATCAATTGGTGTTAGTTTTTTTTTTAATGAATTAAGAAATTAAAATTCTGTCATATTTTTACTCGTTCTCGGAACTTTGGGAGGTCATAAGACCATTTCATGGTATTAGCTTCATCAAATAATATTTTTTCTAGAACAAGAATATATCTTAAACTTCAATATATTTTATTTCGTGCTGATACAATCATAAACAAAAAAGTTACAAGGGTTTAAAACTGGGATTTTGGTAATTTTCAAAAATAAAGAAAAAAAATCTACAGATCTCACACTACGCGCAACTATCAAAGGCATTGAAAATGTAATTTAGAAATATAGCACACGATAAAATTTTACAAATTTGGCAATAGGAATTAATTCTTTATCGTACTGACGATAAAGTGAACGGAGCGCAGACTGACCTCGCGCATAAGGGACCCGCTATCGCCTACAGTTTTTGTCCGCCCACCTCCTAAGATGGCTCAAACTGTAGCTTAATTCAATCGCGAGATTAAATTTTTTCCGTTGTTTAAATAGCGAACTCAAAGAAAAATTATTGGGAAATTCTCGATCCAAGTCGGCGAAATTGTTTTGAATTTTTGACAAATTTTGGAAAATCTCAATAAGTCAGATCGATTGTGGGAATTCAATTTGCACTTTGAAGCCCTCCGGCAGAGGCACATTTTGACATATAGCCCATCCACGTACCTCTCATATCTGCGAAACTACAGGCAAAGGTCACAATTTCATAAATCAGGGCACTATACTCGATCACGAAAACAAACATTTTCAATTAATAAATTAATAGGAATTCATTCTTTATCGAACTGACGATAAAGTGAACGGAGCGCAGACTGACCTCGCGCGTAAGGGACCCGCTACCGCCTACAGTTTTTGTCCGCCCGCCTCCTAAGATGGCTCAAACTGTAGCTTAATTTAATCCCGAGATTAATTTTTTTTGTTTTTTGATAGCGAGCTCCAAAAAAAATTATTGGGAAATTATCGATCCAAAGTGAACAGAGCGCAGACTGACCTCGCGCGTAAGGGACTCGCTACCGCCTACAGTTTTTGTCCGCCCGCCTCCTACGATGGCTCAAACTGTAGCTTAATTCAATCCAGAGATACAATTTTTTCTGTTTCTTGAATAACGAGGTCATTGGGAAATTCTCGATCCAAGTCGTCGAATTTTTTTTTTAAATTTTGACAAATTTTGGAAAATCTCAAAAAGTTACCGACAGATTTTGGGGATTCAAATTGCACTTTAAAGCCCTTTGGCAGACGCACATTTTGACATATGATTCATCCGCGTACCTCTCATATCTGCGAAACTACAAGCAAATGTCACAATTTCATAAATCAGGGCACTATACTCGATCACGAAAACAAACATTTTCAATTAATAAATTAATAGGAATTCATTCTTTATCGAACTGACGATAAAGTGAACGGAGCGCAGACTGACCTCGCGCGTAAGGGACCCGCTACCGCCTACAGTTTTTGTCCGCCCGCCTCCTAAGATGGCTCAAACTGTAGCTTAATTTAATCCCGAGATTCATTTTTTTTGTTTTTTGATAGCGAGCTTCAAAAAAAAATTATTGGGAAATTATCGATCCAAAGTGAACAGAGAGCACAAAAGGTATCATAGGTCAAAATGTTGCAAATGACCCCACTTACCTACAAAAAAATTTTGTCGGGTGATGTGCCGAACACTCTGTAGTATAGGATGAAGTTTGAAATTTCATTATATCTAGTGTAAACTGCGTGTCGAAGGGGGGGGGGGGGGGGTCCGGACCCCCTAAACCCCCCCCTTATATACGTCGGTGTGCGACGCACACACGTATACTTAAGTATTACTTTTTTTAGTTAATTAGGTGACACACGAAGGCGAAGCCAACGTTCGGAATGTCATTATTACTTCACCCACAATCCCACGCACATATCACTGGTAGATTCCATTAGGCATTTCGTCCGCCTTTTTCCTAAATTTTTCCAGAGTTTGAAATAATTAATAATATTTTAATTTTAATTAATATTATTATCTCGATCCAGTTATGTCCACATTTTATACACAACCAATCAGAGGCTGGACTTTTCCAATTTGCACTTTTAGAGTTCAGTTTCACAAACATTTTCATTAAATAGGCAATGAGTTGATATCGCTGATGGTATATATCCCTAAATGAAATTCTACCGAAACGAACTTGTGTGAATTCGTGGACACAGATCTCGGTGCCATTAGCGATGGCTATCAAGTAGATGTGCCACAGAGCATCAAATGCGCGCGCGGGAATGCGGGAATGACGAATGTGCGAATGCGGGAATGCGGGAACGCGGGAATGAATGGGAATGGGGGCGCGCGCGGTAGGTATTTGATGCTCTGTGAGATGTGCCTATACCGACTTCTCTAAATGTTTTGATAAAATACCTCACAGCTTACTTCTGCGAAAAACGAAGAATTGCGGTATGCACGGCGACCTTCTTCATTGGTTTACGTCTTACTTAGAGAACCGTAGTCAGGCTGAAACAGTGAGTGGATTCTACTCAAGTTTCGTGCCGGTATGATCTGGTGGCCCTCAGGGATCGCACATGGGTCCGCTCTTGTTTAATATTTTTATGAACTAGCTGTTGCCGCGGCTTCACTAGCGTGAAATTCATATTTCAAAAGAAGAAAGTAAGTAACTAAGAACGAGGCCGAAGGTCGAGCGGGCTTCAGATAAAAGATAAATCTTTTCGAATAAAGTAAGTAACTAAAGATGAGGCCGAAGTGATTTAATTACTTTCTTCGAGAAGTTTTATCTTTATCTGAACCCAGCTAGGCCTTTCACGCGAGCGAAGCCGCGGGCATCAGCCAGTCATCAATATTTTCTGTGGTTGTATTGTTAAAGAAAGAAATACATTTTTTATTGTACAAACATAATAGAGGATGTACTTTCAAATGATCCCTGTTTCCCAAAAAGGATTCCCTGAGCTATAGGAACAGGGTCTCTCATCCGGTTGTTCACATTGTTTCAAATAAATTTTTCATGCTGAGTAAAACGTCATACCGAGTTCCTGAGCTGGGAGACACGGGTATCAGGAGTGCACAAGTTGAAGCCGATGCTAAATAGCCTGTGATTCATTTGGTAGACAGAAGAAGATGTATATATCGCTGAAGGCCGAGATCGCTGTTCGATTGTCTCGCTAAAACTCGAGAATGGCCAAACCGATTTGAATAATTCTTCTTTTGGTTTGTTCGCAAAGGTTCAGGGAAGGTTTAAAAGGTTTGAAAAAAAGGAAAACTTAAGAGGAACAGCTGAAAAAATTAAAAATCAAAATTGGTAATTTTTGTATGAGAATCTTAGACCAACGCAGACCGTCGTTCGTAGCCTGTCAACAAGCAACGCAGTCGAACGCCAGAAAAAAAAATTTTATTAGTAAAAATAGGGTGACCATACGATTCTTTAACTAACGTGGGACAAAAAAAATTATGTTAGCAGAGTGGTGACCATGCGATTCCCAAATAGTTTTATTTGAATGGGTGACCATACGATTGCTTACCTAATATGGGACAAAAAGAAATTAAAGTAGTAGTGACCATGCGATTCCTCATGTGGGACAAATGGTTTATTTTAATAGGGTGACCATACGATTCTTTAACTAATTTGGGACAAAAGATTTTTTAAGTTAGTTGAGGAAGTTAGTTGAGAGGTGACCATACGATTCCTTAAATAATGTGGGACAAAAAAAAATATGTTAGTAGAGGGGTGACCTATGGTCACCCCTCTACTGGTCTATGGTCACTGACCATGCGATTCCTAAATAGTTTTATTTAGGGTGACCATACGATTCCTTACCAAATTATTATTAATAAGTATTCCATGCGTTCTTTGCTTTAACCAAAATATTTCTTTACTGACATTTTTTTGATGCCTAATTGGTAGTATGTAATAATTTTACGACACCCTCCTTTCCTTACGCCGAAATAACAACCATATGAAAATTGTTTTATTCAAACATTTTACTCAGGGGTACTTGGGTTACAGAAAATTCGCTAAGGGGTACCGATTAAAATATAATTGGGAACCGCTGTCTTAGAGCTATGTAATTAAACGTTTCGGGCCAAACCAATGGCCCATCTTCTGGAGCTTCAGGGAGTGACTCCCTGAAGCAATACTTCCTAGATACTTATGTATGTTGTACCTTAAAATGTTGCCCGAATAATTGAAAGAAAGTAATTACTTAATTAAACTATATTCAATCACGAAAAATATGTCATATAACCAGTGATTTATTGGGCGAATCTTTCAACTAGTAAACAAAACCTGCAAGTATGGGTGCGAGTTGCATCAAATCGCACACTTACAGAGCTTGCGTATGTGTGGGCTGAATGCACTCAGCTCATAGATGTGAAATTACTGGACTGCGCATCTAGATATTTTGTGGCCAGCTGGAATAAGGACAAATTGACTAAACTTTATTGTGTTTAAACCTAGTTTGTTTTGACTTTCGACACTCTTGCGTGCCATAGTTTACCTATATTCACGTGGTACTTACCACCGTGTGATACCATTAGCCGCTATACCTACTTTTGCATTACACTCTTAACATACATTTACACATCCACATACCCCATGTACTTATACTTTAGCTCGGCGAGTCGCCGAGTTGTCTGGGTGTCGGCTTCTCTTGCGAGAGGTCCGAGGTTCGAAGCCAACCGACGTGGAACAATTATTTTTTTCTTATTAAAAAAAAAAATTGCATACCTTCCTCCACTAATCCGTGGTTTGAATTCCATGTAAAGAAGGAGGTCCACCGGGATGACTGGAGGAAATTGCCTAAGGCCATTAGCTCGTCCTTGCCACACTTTAGCTGATATAAAGTGTATTATTATTATACTTAAGGGGAGGTACTAGGCAAAAGCACTTCGTATTTCCCTAACCATACCTATATTTCAAGTGACTTAACTATAATATATATGCCTATAGTTAGGTAAAGATTCAAGGTATAATGTGAATACATTATTTTTCATTTAATTTTATAAATTCCTTTTAAAATATGTGGTTGAAAAGTGGTAAAATCGTTAAAAAATGCCTTTGCTATTTCCCTCGCCATTTTTTACAAATGCATCTAATACGAAAAATGCTTCATTGAGCTTAGAGTCAATAAGACTAAGAATCATCTAAATAAACTCAAACGCTTACAGAATAAATGGTTTTTCACTGAACTATCTTTGAACATTCTAAATTTTGGGCCGTTGCCGTGCGCGAGCGTTTTTTGTATGGACGTATTTGTGACGAAATAGCAAATGCATTTTCGAACGTTTTTATCACTTTTCACCCACTTATTTTTCAGAGAATTTACAAAATTTAATTACAATAATCTATCACACATTATACCTTGAACCTTTACCTAACTATAAGCATATAAATTATAGTTATATCTATTGAAATATGGCTATAGTTAGGATAATATGATGTGATGTTTTGCCTAGTACCCCCCCTTAAGTATGGAAGTATTTGCAATAAATCCCTGCACATTTTCTTGCCGGCTTCGTGGGTTTAAATCGAACCGTATTCAAAAGCCATCTATTCCATCATACCATCAAATACCATCATTAGGTAGCAAGTTCAACATAGAATATAACTTCTAAACAAAATAATAAACAAATAACAACAAGACATCTAATAAAACTGCATCCATGCACTCGGCTGCACATAAGCACGCACGCACACAGACGCGCCGTGAAAATCTTTCGGCCGTGAAAATGGATGTTATAAATAATCGGGCTGCAACGAAGCAATTATCATACCGGCCTGCGACACCGAACAGTGAAAACCTGTGCTCGATGAAAAACAGTGAATAATAAATACATCGGGAAAGCGTCGCTTGCGAGGCAGTATCGGCGGGAGGCGAAAATGGATTGGTTAAAATTGGTCGGTATTAAAACAAAATGTGCAAGTGATATGGTGCCATGGACTTTCGGGAGCGGTGTTATCAAACTGTGCTTTAAGGAGTGGTTCTTCACTTTTGTGATCTCACGAACGTCGCTATGCACGGTTGCGGTTGCCCCGTTTCAAAATCTAGTAAGGAAACAAATTACTTCAAATGTGTTTGTTCAGTTAATGTATATAATGCGGACATAGCTCGGAATGCGTGCGGACGGGGCTCCACGATCGCTTTTGCTTTACATTAGAATGATCTCTCGTGATCCACTTTTCAAAATTCAGGGCGACACTTCGGCGTGGCTCTATCAACTTGATACAATACGAAATAACCGCCGCAGAATTCTAAAATGTTGTGCCACGACAAACTGTGAACAGAAAGAAATTTTAACCTTTAACAATCTCTGCCGGCCACACGCATTCCGAACTTAGCAGCACTATATACACTTTAAGTAAAAACACATTTTGAGATGTCTCCTTTAGTATATAGGCTTTGAAATGGGGCAGTTGAAGGTAGTGGGTGTACGAGAACCTACTATAGGCCAATGTGCCTTATTAAGTGTCGTTCGGAACGGAGTTTGTTCATAGTACAAAGTGAATTCTTTTTACACCCGGCTTAAGCGAGTCGGTCCTCCGAATCGTCTGATTACTTATTGTTCGGTTCTTGATGTGCTATGATTTTTGCCACATTGACAATAGAAGTGGGGTGTGCTTTGAATGCTTCTCATTCAACTCTCTCAACCAACCCCTCAACAAAAGTGATGCTCATTTTTGTCCGGTGACACAATGTGTTCCGCATATGAAAATTTCGAAAAATTTACATAAAAGTAATTGATATTTATAATTTTCCCCAAAATAGCGATCTCCGCCCCGATACTGTGATGTGTATCACATTCACACCATAACTTTTTTCCAGCATGTTAATTACAATATTCTGAATGTTCATTAGTGGAACACATCGTGGACTGAGTCATGCATGGGCAATTGGCATCTTCCTTTCCCCAATTGTAAAAGATCCCACTAGTATGGAGTTGTAATAAATAGTACACAGAGCAGAGTTGAGACAAAGCAGTCTTCACCACTGGGACCGACCACTTGCGGTGGCAGTAATATAGCGAATGCAGGAACGATTGGAGAAAAAATACAGATCTTTATTCTTTTATTCTTTATATTCTTTATTTATCATCCATAGCAGGACATGCACTGCACTCGGATTCGTCATATTTTTAACATTTAGCATTTTGCCAGTTCGATTATCACACCGAAGAAGAACTGGCAAGAAATTTCGCTGGATACTTCGCTGTTTTGAATGCAACTTTGATGCCTATTCTTAAAAATAGAGAAGGTAAAATAAAAAAATGTGGTTCAGAGTTCAGGTTACATTTCCTTTGAAGTGTTTGGCTAGATCGTCAGATGATTTGAAGAAATTGTATGTATGTACATCATCGATGATTGTGTCTGCACCCAACACCCTCGCCGATGTATGTAGGTGTCTTGGGGAGACTCCTAAGTCTAGCAGTGAACTTCAACTGGCTGATGATGAGTATGGTGGTTGGTTCTGTATTATTGAAAATATGGATATTGTGAGAGCAGATATTCTAGAGTGCACCTCTCTTTGAAGATTAAATTTCGCGTGAAGAGGGTTGCGTACCATCCCGTTTTCCGTGAGAACTTTAAGACTTAGAATTTTATTTTTTAGTTTTAAATAAAAAGACGCATAATATAAGTATGTGCAGTACTACAAATGAACGATTTGAGAAGAAGAAGAAAACAATTAATTGAGAATTGGTGGATTAAATGGTCCAAAATGACGAATGCGATTGTGAAGGATGAATGAAAACGAAATTTGTAACTGAAATAATTAATAGAATGTAATTTAGATGGATGTGTCTGACCCTGAAGGAATTTGAAATGTATTCGAATGTTTTTTTTTTGTAAGAAATTGACGCCCATTTTGGAATCGGTATCGAAAGAAGTAATTCTATCTGAATGAGCTCGATCGTCACTATAACTGGTGACAAACGCGTTTCAGCGTTCGAACTTGCCGCATTAGCCTTTCTAACTCGCCATAAAATTAGCCCATCGTAATGTGAATTTACACAAGTCTGTTTTTATGGTCTAATATCTAATATCTAATATCTATCTAATATCTAATATCCTAAGGAGACAATTGCAGGGAAGTTAAATTTTTTTTTCAGATTTTCCACTTCTCAAAAAGGCACAACAATCTGACGCTCTCTATTATTTTCCTTAAATACATAATTTTATATTATGTATATGTATAATTTTTTTCAGAATTTCAGCAGGTCAAGGTCACTGGGGTCAAGATATTAGCTAGGCAACCTAATCGCGGTCTATATTTAGTCTACATGTTATCTTTTATAAACTATATCTTATCGTGTATAACAGAAGAGGTTATAGGGAAAAACCTCCTTAGGTCGGATGATATAATACGAAGAAATGGGACGATGCAACCTTTAAGTTGTGTTATATGTATGATATAGGTAGGGCGTAGGCGGCGTAGGGCGGCCCGCCCTACGCCGCCCCCGCGCGCCGCCTGCTCCTGAACTATTCGCCCTGTAGTATAGTGTGCTTTTAGCCCGTAGACACACTCATCTCAATTTCAGGCCAGATTTTACGGCCGGTCGTAAATTTTACGTGATGTGAATCTTCACAAGTGTGTCGCCGCAAATAGAGACCCATATTATTTAACTCCGGCCGGGGAATCCAGGTCGGAAATTTTAGTGAGTGTCTCCGGGCTTATTCGACTCTCTGTGATTTGATTAATGCAGGTTATGCTAATTAACCACAACTCCATTGATTAAACAAACCCTGATCATTTTATATCGGCCAGAGCAAAAATATATTTGTACAAAGTACATACATACAAAATTGTTATAAGGTAGAAATATATATTTTTTTTCCCAATGTTCTCATGTAATTTTGTACTTTGTTACAGTTTGCCCTTCTGATCGCTGTATCGTCTGTTCTTGTCACCGCTCAAGGAACAAGGTTCGTGTCTTATTTTTTCAAAGTTATATTGTTATCTACGATTACACTATATAATGTGTCTTTCTTTCAAACTGTACATTTTTATTGTTTTATACAAAATAAGTTTTTCATGCACAGAATAATTGGATACTACCTACGATCTTTCTTATTTTTTAATTCAACCAAATGCATCACTATGTACTGTAACAAAACTTACGAACTCTGCAAAAAGTTATCTGCTAACAAGAAAATATACTCTTATAACGCGCGATGTTTCTATTCAAGAATCAAGTATTGTATTTGCACATTGATACAATATTTACATGTACCGAAATTACGAGAAATATCCTATTTTACTTGCATATTTTTTTATTGTTTCTTCTAATCAAAATATTAATTACCTACCTATTTATTATATTTGAAAATGAGACAAAAGAACTCACTGGCCCGACGTAGATGATCATAAAAGCATCAAACATGTTCCAAAATAGGTTAGTAAGAGTTGTGAAAAGTCTTGCCTCGACTGACTACACTCGTAGCTATTCTGGGCAAGAAATTAGACCTAGAACTCTAACCAATAACAGCCTGCTGCTCTTTTGTGAAATGTATGCGTATGTTGCATGTTGTAAAGCGAATTGTTGACGACGCGCAGATGGAGCGAGCTCGCAGACAGCATCCAGGCTCCAGGCTAGCTCCAGCTACTGGAGAACTAAATGTAATGCCCTCACTCCCCACCGCAGGTAACTAGTGGAGAGCGTTCACCTGGTGCCAACTCTCTGCCAACTCGATGCTAATGCGCTGCGTCACGCTCTGCGACTCTACCTGTCAACTTGACCTCACTTAATAGTGTGCAATCGACGACCAATGAGGCGCGGTGATCGCTAGAAGTCGGCGGCGGCGGCGCCCGCACCGCCCCGCACCACTCACCGGTGGAAAGCAGCTCGACTTCGAGCGATCACCGCGCCGATATGCTGAGCGAGCATGCGAACTCTAATTCTAATAATCTAATCTATAATCAGCTTGACATAATGCGCGAGTGTGAACGATGTCCGCCCAGAAAATGTAAGTGAACATAATAGAGGTAGCGCGGTGGAGACGGCGGCGCCGGCGGCAGCGGCGCCCGGAGACGTCGCCGCGCGCCGTCGCCTCCGCCGCCGCCGCGGCGCCGCCGTAGAGAACGAAAGTCGCTCGCTAACGGATTCGCCGGAGTCGACAAAAAACGGCTAATTACCACGCACGACACCTTGCACACGACGATGTCCTCGCCATTCTTTCCTTTCTCTTGTTTCAGGAAAAAGATCCGCATACACATACCGCAGAAGGTGAAGCACATCCACCACCACAAGAAGATTTACATAACGAATCACTCGGCGTCTTCGCAGTACGCGCCGGCCTACTTACCGACAGCCGAGGCGCTGTCGTTACCGACGGCTGTGGCGCTGCCCACAGTGGCCGGTCTCGTTCCGTTGAAGCCGGTGCCCCTTTTTGAGGAGCGCCGCTCGCGACACCTGCAAGGCGTCTCACCGGACGCGTCGTCGCTGGTACCGATGTACCGCGCGCGAGGTTTCTATGGACCCGCGCCCACATGGGAGAGTCACGACTTTGACCTGGTTCCTCCGCCGGGACCTTCCGGTCCTACAGCCCCCGCCATCCCGTCTGCCTTCTCGGCACCGTCCGGACCAGCAGCATCACCTTCGGCCAAACGCATAAAGATAATCAAGGTGGAGCCTTCGCGAAAAAAGAAGATCGTCAGAAAGAAGAAACCGAAACGCATTATCATTCATAACACGCACAACGAGGAAGATGAGCATCCGGTTTCGAGCTTCCACGAGCAGTTCTATGCTGACCTTGAGGGAGCTGGAACTATTCGCAAAATCAAGAAGCCAAAGCGTGTCGAGAAAATTATCGACGGTGACACCGAGCACATTCATACGTACAGCGAGGAGCACATTCACAAGATCGTGTTCGACGACCACCCAAAGCTTGCAGGGCTGGCCGGTATTGATCCGTCCGGTGGCGGAGTGACAGCGCTTGCCTCCAACAATCCGCTTCTTCCCCTCAAGAACGCTCAAGCGCTACTCTCACTCGAGCCCTCGCTCAACAATAACGTGGTAACCGGCTACGGTGGCGGGGGTAACCTCTTCTCTGATCTCGGCTCCGTGGGTTCTCTGGGCACCTCAGGCACTTTAGAGTATTCCCACTATAACCCACGGGAGGTAACACACGATCATGTATTCCACGATCACGGTGAAATACCACCAAACATTGATCTCTCTAAAGAGCACCTTGGATTTCCACCAAAATCGTCTTACTCTAGTCAAGGGCTCAACGTGAATGGGGCAGCAGGGCAGCGTGGAAAACCACGCCAGAAAAATAGATGGGTTCCTCAAAACAACAAACCTTTAAGACCTCATCTCCCTTCTCCTAGCGAATTTTCGTACTACGAAAACATGTACTCGGCTCCCTCGCCCTCGTTAGCGTCTATTCCGTTGAGGAGACCTACGAGACCTCAGTTCCAGAGACCCAGACTCAATGACGAAAGCTCTTTGCACACAGATATTTCATACGACGATTACCAACCGATACCTTCTTTTAGACCAAGAGATAAGACGAAATTGAAGAACCACGGCTCACCATCCTCTTATCATGGACATGAGCACAAACCACACGGCTACCGCCCGCATCATTCAAACTCCGATGTTCCTTTCTCGACATCGTCGACGGTCTTCCACGACATCCCACATAAGCCTCCTCGACAAAACTTCTCCGGAGTTAGAGAATCGCCTATATCGAGTCTGGCTAACTTCAAAGATCCATTCACTTCCTTCAAGGACATCTACTCGAACAACTTCGAATACGACGCATACGCATCTCCCTCCAACTCGAACTCCGAGGGTTCTTCTTGGCCGATCAAAGCCGGTAACGGCAGGAAAAAATCTATTTCTACTCAGAACATCAGCTTCGGCGGACAAGATCACAAGACGGTGGTCGACCACTTGGCAGACGTGTCGAACATAGACATGGTCGTCACCGATAAGCGAGGATCCCACATCATGACAGACGACAGTGTCGAGGATGACCAATCGCCAATGGACAGTGCGACGTCTGCGACCGACTACACGATCACGGAGTTCTCTCCTGCGCACGACTACTACACATCTATGGCTTTGAAAGCATTCCACGACGAGCCGATGTCCGTCGCGGAGGCTTCCAACACAAACTATCAGATCGTCGAAGCTCCGACGCCCCAGACGAACTCTGAGCAGCTCAGTTCACCGGCCACATCGACGCCGAGACCGCTACCGCCCGCCCTGCCGTATTTTCTTGACGATAGGTCGACTACGATCGGCACGACGAGTACACCGACATATTCTAGCGCTCACACCATGAAGATTCCAAAGAAACCCAATCAAAAAAGCAAGTTGACTATGGAGATGACTCAGCGGGTTAGGCACACGGTGTCTCCTTCGGCAGGCGGCATGAGTACCGTGCGGGAGTCCTCCAGCTACTCGAGGAGAGCTCCTCCGAGAACGAGTCAGACGTTGTCGCTGGAGCGCGATGGCGTGATGCAGCGGGCGGCGCGTGCTTATGAAAGGCCACAGGAGAAAGTGGTACATATCGGCGGCAACGGCGAGCAGAGCAGAGGGGCGGCAACAGACGTAGAGCTGCCAACCGCGCGCGGAAAGCTACGCTACGGCGACAAGCTGGACGGAGAAGCGTCGCGTTCCTTCTAGAGTGTGTGGTCAGGAACAGTGGGGACTGCTAGATAAGTTGGCAAAGTGCACTGCGCCGCGCGTCGTCGTCGGCGCGAGGCGGAGCGACGAGGGCGCGGTGCCGCCGCCGCCGGCGGCGCCGAGAGGGGCGCTAGTGATAATAACACGACTTTTACGTTATTTATACTATGCTGTAAATATTGTTGTACGTTAATAATATTTTTACGAATGCCCTAAAGTTTGCATTTTGAGCGTTAAAAATCGAAGGTCTCATTTTCGATTTTTAATGACGAGCTTTGTATGAATTGAATTAGTGGGCAAGTATCATATTTTGTTAAATAAATGCGAAAATTTGAGCTGGACCATTTGTTTTATTTTTTTGTAATTAAGACTAAATAAAGCTAAATTAATCAAAACATAATAATAATATTTTAAATTAAATTCAAATCATGAATTGGTTTACATAAAAACTGTTTAATTTACCCAGAATCCATGAAAATTTTTATAACTATTTTCTTTCTTGAAATGTAGTATTTGTTATGAATCAGTCCCCCAAATTATATGCAGTAAATGCGGAATCACCATGAATAATAGGTTTATATATCGTTGGTATACTGGTAAAACCCATTAAATGTAGACAGGAGAGTTTTGAGATAAATGGATTTGAAAGTTTAATGGCTCAAAAGTATTGGTAAAGATGTAAATGTATAAGAAATGTGTCCATAGTTTTGTAGTATATCTAGTTAAGATATAATCAAAGATACAAATCCTCCTTAGAAGTTCAGTATTTTTGTAAAATTTCATAAACCATAAAATGGAACTGTGCTTAATGGGTTTTACTTGTACACATATTTTTTTAAATACTGCCATATTCATGGTAAGTGAGCTTATAGGGTTTTGCTTGTATGGTATTTGGACTACGAGAGGACCTTCACTTAAATAATGTCAGTACATTTAAAATACTTTAAAGGCTTCTTACGGAACCAAATTTATAAAATATTTCATTAAATGGTTTTAATTGGTTTGACTTGCGTATTCTAAGAAAAACTATAGAGATTACCTGGTATTTACACAACCTAACTTCAAAACTAAACGTCGTATCAATAAACGGGTTTTACCAGAAGAAAGAGCATGAAAAAATATGTAGAACTGCATTATTAACTCATTTTACCTAAAAATGGCATTTAACGGGTTTTACTAGTATACCGACGATATTTTAAAATTTCTCGTTTTCACTTTCGACCTAACTACTCAACTCTTAAGAATAATATATTTGTTGTTACTACAAGCGTCCAAGTAAAGCCCTTTTTTTTAATCTCTTCAGAATTGGGCCAGCAGTTTTTAAGTAATGCGTGCAGGAATGAACCGACAAAAAACATATTATTTCGAAAATGACATATATTATTTAAGAGACAGGTTTATTACGAGTACCTATGCGAAGTGCATTTTTACTAAGTAGGTATACAAACCATGTGGTTAATAAAACTATATAATATATCCATGCGTGCATCATTTTGCATGCTTGCACACAATAGTGTTTTGTTCAAGAGGCCGTCGACATCTAGATGAAACAGATAATGAGGCGAGTAATGAGGTTTAGACCGGTAGGTAGGTAGGCTGTACATATTTTGCACGCATAGTTTTACAGTGCGTTTGTAATGCTAACATAAGTTAGCATAATATAAATGTAATAATCCCAATATAAATGCATGTATTAATTATACATAATATTGAGGAAGGTATTAGTCACGCACGGTACGACAGTTATTGCTAAATTTACATTCGAATAATACTTCACGTTTACTTTAGCGTTAATAAAACATAATTGGTTGAAGGAAATTCCTATTTATTAGTCGTAAGTATTTACTTTCCTAATTTATTCACATACACGGAATGAAGTAAACTAATAATATAGGTATTTGAATTCAAATAAAATCATTATTATAAATTCATATGAGGGATTATTTAGTAATGTATTAAACAGCAAAATATTTACAAATATATACAAAGAAACTTAAAGTGAAAATAAACTAAATAAAGATAAACTAATATAAATTGAAACTGAAATAATATTAAGGTACAAATATGTCTTCCGGATCTAGCGTCTCCCCAGCGGTACCCACCACACCATACCAGCACGCTGGCTGCGATGACGGAGATGAGCCTCGGCACGTGGGCCACCAGACTTGTGAACAAGCATATCTACAAGCTTGTCGACGAACTCTTTTGATTCTGGTGCCCCTGCACCGAGGGTCTCGAATGCGAACACCACGAAAACATAGGCACAGGCAACGCAGCCGTATTTACGCCTCTTGTTGGCGGCGGCAGTAGTCCCTGCAGCCCCGGCTGAACGGGAGCAGAGTGGAGTGGAATGTGGGTCGGTGGTAGCGTATCGACGCATGTTACGTTCCACACGGGCGCCTTTCCCCGTTGCTACGGAACCAGCCCGTCAGGTCTCTGGCCGTCAGACTGGCTGATTTCTTGTGGCTCCAGTGAGCTAGGGAAGTCTGCTGTAGCCAGTGCTTTCTTTAGGATATGGTTCAAGGCAGTGTGGCGAGAGAAATGACCAGCACTTCTTACGCAAGATAGCCCGTGGTGGGCCAAGGGCCCAACGCATTGATCCTGGCGCCGAAAACGCACTCGTGGGGATGGCAAAGATCAGCACCGACGCGAAGACCTACTACGGACTCTGTCCAACCATGATCCACATTGTCTTGAAATGTTCCAAGTATATACTAGTGGTGACGTAGGTACATAAAAAAATAAATTAAAAATTTTAATAATTGTGTAGCGTCAATCAATTGACTAATTAATTAGTCAATATATTACCTAGGTATTTATTGTCTCAAATATTTTGAATAATTTCTTTCTAACCATGAACAATAAAGTTTACGCATGGAGTTGGCTGCTTCCATTACATTGTCGCATCGTACATACATACATACATAGCAATTTTCTTTAAAATTTTACAGACTGAACTACAAAATCATGTCAGAGTCGACTGAGGTGGTCGTCTCGTAACTTGGTGCGTTTTTAATGTAATGCCTTATTTTTTAATGGCATAATGATACCTTGATTGATATGCTTTATACCACAGTTAATACCTAATTCACAAATTAACATTAGAATTTAATCTTTGTTAGGTAATTTTCTTTACCATAAAACAATTATTTACCAGCGCCATCTAACGAACATTAAGTAAATCAACACTCTTGCAACTAGCCGTATTGCTTGAAAGGCAAACGGTTGCTGACTCTACCTGATAGATGGCGCTACAAAATTTGTCTAATTATTATAAAAAGTAAAAATAAAATAACTTTAAAGATAAATAAATGTAATATGTTTAGAAAAAATTGATGTAATTGAAAAAAAAGTTGAAATAATGTGTGCTACGTTTATCCATGACCTTGTAAATTCACGGAATAGGTATAATAGGGGCACAGAGGTGAGCTATAATATCGTAGATATAAACAGCATATTTATTTTATTGAACAAGTTTTATTTTCTAGTAACAACAAAATATGCTGTCATAACTTCAATATCAACTTCTTCCGATATTATCGCCCACTGATCATTGTACCTATTATAATAAAACATTTTTCTATTCTTTCTCTGTGTATGTGATAAGTATGTTATTTTCTTTTCTTTTTATCTACCACCTACTCTCTTACCTGTGTGTGTGGTTGCTGCTCCTCATTATAATCGTAATTTGCTGTTTCGTATGCTGTGTACTTGCCTTTGCCTTTTTCTCTCATGATTTCTTTTCTGTTTGGGTTTTAAGGTTGTTAAACTGTTAAGGTTTATTGTTACTAGTTTTTAAATAAGTAAAATTGTAACGTCCCTCTATAATCTTCTTTGTGAAAAACGCTGCTGGGCATGTATTTATTCTTTGTTATTATGTTTGCTATTGTTTTTTATTGTATGTACGTGTCTGTTTGTTTTTCCAAAATAAATAAAATAAAAAATAAAAAAAAATGATTGAAATATTTTTTCAACAAAGATTTAAATCTTTGCTTTTCAATAAATTTAAAATAAAAAACCTATACTAAATTACTTATAATAATGTACCTAAACAACATAAAGGAGACGGGGATGTTTGGGCCCGATTGCAATAAAATGAGGAATGGTTAAAAAAAAGGTTATATTTTTCTTTATCAAACTGTAAAATATCAACCCAATTATTAATCTAGAAAATGAGAAATCTTAAAAGAAAGGGTTAAAAAAACGATTACGATTAAATTAAATATCTATTAATGTAGATACATGATTTTAAACATTTAAAAATAAAAACGCTAGCACTAAATGAATAACTCAATTAAAGTAATTAAATCCATTAAAATTAACATTTTACTATTTAAAAAAATTAAACATTCACAATGGTAAAAAGGACGCTAGTATCCATATTATAGTCTGTGTTAAAAGGAAATAATTTATAAAGAAGAAGAGCCGTCATATCTGTCACTTCTATTTTCATTTCATAATATTTGCAAAACGTAAATAACTAGAATTCTGAAAAAGTTTCGATATTATATTGCATTATTTTATTGAATAGAAGTGAATCTATAGAAGTGAATTTTGAGTGAGTAATAGTTGCTGCGCCTATGTTATGTCTATAATTAGTTAACCTAACTTTTACAAAATCTCTAAAAACTCTCAGATTGCCAAAATCTGCTGAACTTTCAGTGAAGATTTAATAATATTTAGGCTATTAATTGACACCATTTTCATCTTTTTACAATCGGGCCCAAGATTGTATGAAAGCGTATCCGTCTCCTTTTCTTTATTAAAACCTAATCAATTTTGGGCCGGGTAACCCGGGCCAAAATCTCAGGTAAAACCCGGGCCGGGTTTTCCCAAGCTTAGGCTCTACGTTCGTTCCAGATGTAGAGTCCCTTCCGAGGAGCGTGTTTCCGACGTGTGCTGCGAAATTAGACGCGTACGCTTTTCGTACTTAGGTCTACTACAGTCCCTTGGAGGTGTAAATAAAAGCTCAAGTTTCTAAGCCAACACACAATATAAATATACGGCCATTTAAATCACTCGCAAATCAAATCAAAACGTATAGGAGTACCCTATATCTAGTATCCTGTTGACCTAGAATCATGAAATTTTGAAAATCCGAAAACTGTTAATATATTTTTTGTAATACTGTTGTAACTGTTGTAAATGTAATGTATAATGTTAACATATTTTTTTATGTGATATAACTACAATCACATAAAAAAATATGTTTTTTTAATATTCTAATTACAAGAATATCTGACAATGAAACCACTGCTGTAATTTTTATTTAGGAGGTTTCATGAAGTTTTAAAACTCAATAGGTATTTTGGTAAATACATAACACAAATACATATACTTACTGTGTGGTGGTACGGAAACCTCGGTGCGCGAGTCCGACTCACATTTGGCCGGTTTACGGACCTACCTACTACAGACTGTTTAACTAATAAAAAAAATATTGTATAAAAAGTCGGTTAAAACGTCACAACGATGAAAATGTATACAAAATACATAAATAAGACTACTAAGGCATTCAATAAATTCCTTTTGATTGCCTATCCTTTGAATATAATTAAATAAAATTTGTTTTAAAATAAAATATTTTAATTTGAATTTTATTAATAGGTTTATTGGAGAATAAGAGATTTAGGGTGGATTAGGGTTCCGCGCCAAAATCGTAAACGAACCCATAGGATGATTTAACTATGTCAGTTATAATTTTTTTTTTCATCACTGTTCAAGATGCATGCCAATGTCAATAGCAATGGCAATGGAAATGGCTTGAATTAACGATTTTTTTGTAATAGGTACCTCTAGATAAGTATTGTAACCTAGGTACCTAACTTGCTAGTAAGTAGTTGAATGTGGACCCGTCTAGTGCGGGCATGCATACACAAGTACAAGTACGAACGAAAGTGAAGGGCGAGGAAAGGTCCGATTGCGAGTGTAGTTACGCAATCGAGAGACCATCAAACTGAGTTCGCCTGGATGGCCGGCCGGGTCAGAATTACACTTATATATATTTACGCTCTCTACAAGTTTAAATTTAGTCATCTCTACTTCTTATTAAAGGGAACGTCCGTCTGTATGTATTCATGTATGTATGAGGTAAACTCCGGAATCACTGAATAGATTTTGATGCAGTTTGCACCAATCGTACCGTGTGGGGCCGGTACTTTAAAAGAATAGCCCCACTGCATCTCTCCCCGCGTAAAAGGTGACTAAGGGATATGACCCCCTTCTTATATTACTAGGTGGTAGGGTTTAACCCGCCCGGGTTGGTACCACCGCCCTTAATGAAAGGTCGGTCGAAACGGCTATGTAAATAGTTCATGTTTTCCGTCCAGTTCAGTGTAGCCGGCACGACCGAAGGGAAGCACTCACGTGGCACCAAGTTCACCCGGTGTTATGGGCTAACATCACACGGATGTTGTAGGTGATGTAGCCAAATGTGTCAGTTTCCATAAAAAAAATCTAAAGAGTAGTTCTTGAACCTCACTATTGGTTATATACCATCAAGCTTAATAGCAACAGGGCCGAGCAGTATCAAAGAGAGTATATATAGTACCTACTATTATAAGCAATCTGTGGTATAGTATGAACGGAATTTAGTGGAGGAGAGAGAGAGACAAAAAGGGGAGAGAGAAGCGATCGTTTATTAGGTTTCCGTATCCCGTACGGAAGCCTATTACTAAGCCTCCGCTGTCTGTCCGTCCGTCCGTCTGTCCGAGGGCTGTATCTCTTGAACCGTAATAGGTAGCCCGTTGAAATTTTCACAGAATATGTGTTACTATGGCGGATATAACAACAAATAAGAAAAATAAGAAAACGTTAAAAATTAAGGGGGGCTCCCATACAACAAACGTCCGAAAATTCGATTAGTCACACTACTGAATAATAGATGGCGCCACAGGCTTTTATACATTGCATTGTTGGAAGACAAAAATAGGCGGATAATAGCGGATAGATACGGAAACCTCCGTGCGCGAGTAAAACTCGCACTAACAGATTTTATTATCATATTTGCGTTTTGCGTTTAAATCCGATTTGCTTTAAACCCGAGTCTGTAGCGAGCGAAGTAATAAAAAAAACATATTCAAGTTCTCTTTGGAGTAATTTTCATTATAGCGTAAGTAGCAATAAGCATTTATCTAAATGTAGGTGTAAAGTGAAAACTAAAAGTCTAAATACGCGTCACGGCACGCATTCAGCTTATATCTCTACTATCGCTCTTGTTTTTTTTATGTCTTCTATATGGGTGGCTGAGTCAGAGGGGCCATCCATAGCACATGCTCCGACCAGCCAATATCACCTCCGAGAAGGTAGTGCAGGTACCATAACGGAGGCTTTCCCTTGGATTGCTGGCTATACCTACTGTACTAGAGGAGAACACAGCCGAGGCTGCTATGCGGCCATCCTACATCCAGTACGGTGGTACTAACCCAGCCGGCTACAATCTGTGCTAGAGCCACCTAGTGTTGACGTTGACGCTTGAGCTTTTCAAATGTTTTGGAATTCCTTAGGATCCTTTAATTTGACATACGAAAAACAGGCAAACAAATCGCAGTTTTGATAAGGTTTTATTTGACTTCACTTGTTAGTATGGGTCCAATCTTAAAACTGAATTTGAAACAAGTTCCGATTGGTCTGTAATTTTGCACAGGTTTTTGTTACTGGTGAGCGCTGATGTCTATTAGTGCAGGTGAGCTTTTCTCATACATCACTGTCGAAAAAACATTCATCGACCAAAGGAGCTACTTAAGCAAGTAAGCTCCTTTCAAGATGACTAGATAATGCTTGTGTTATATGGCTCTCCTTATCGTCTTATCCGCAAATACGCTAGTGATGAGCACTAGCGATGATTCATAACATGAGATGGCTTGTAATGCAATCTTTTTAAATTATTCATGATGACAACTATTGCATGTGAAGGCACGCACATTTGTTAACAAGCTCATGGCGCTATGCCGATTCTAGCACTTACCTACATAGTTCGGTTGTGGTGACCAATCTAGTATTTAATAATCTAAGTATACCAGGGCACTCAGGAAGTTTTGCGAAAAAAGTTTTATTGTTCGAAAAAAGTTATATTTTGAAAACAATTATTTACAAGTAAACATACGAACGCACAAATTTAAAATTTCCATCCACATTTTACTAAATGCGAAATTGAACTATCGCGTCTCATTAAAAAATTTATCTGCATCGGGAACAATTTACGCGCGATAATTTATTAAAATTTCAAATATCGCCTAAAACCTGAAGAATCGTTTGATTCGACTTCAAGTGACAGTATAGTGGCATTTATGGACAAAGACCCTTTATTAAGGCAAGCATGTACCGCTGGTATAACGAATTTAAGCGCGGTCGACTTCCTTTTGACGGCTGTTACCACAGAGCATCAAATACCTACCGCCCGCGCCCCCTACTAGAGGCGCCCTAAGCGATGATATTTGAAACCCAATAACCGTACGCTGAGCTGCTAGCGCTTCGTATGTGTGTGTGTGTGCTAGTATCGACACTACACACAAAGAGGAGCAAGTTAGGCACACGCACAAAACAAATGCACACGCACAACACACATATGTAAGTCACAGGCCACGCCCACAGGCTTCAACGCCGTTGTAGAGAAATCGCGCTCACGGCGCCTCTAGTAGGGGCGGGCGCGCGCATTTCATGCTCTGTGGCTGTTACGGAAGGAAGCGGGGTAGCAGTGAAAAATTAAATTCATTAGAATAGTCGAATTACGTATGAAGAGATTCAGCACACATTGCAGATTAGATCGGGAGCTATTCACGAGATTCTACACGAGCACCTTCGCGTGATTAGGCTAGTTTCGCGCTGGGTGCGGCACAACCTCACTCACCGGTGCTCAGAAGCAGGCCCGCGTGGAATGGTGCCGTGGCATAATTGCTAAATTTGAAGCAGGCTCGTCTCAGCGTCTTTACGTCATTAATAAAGGTGATGAATTTGGATTAATACAGTCAATACGATCCAGAAACGAAGCGCCAGTCGACGGTGAAGCGATCGAGAAACGCAGGGAAGATTTTGATTACTAGTTTTTTCACATTGATGGGGTTTCTGGTGTCAATTCCTTTACGAAATCAAAGTATCATCAGTGTCTAATGGTAACTGCCGACTTGCCAGAAGTGTTCACTGTATGCTGTGTGTGAACAACAAGCGACCGAACACGAGGCTCCGCGGGCTACTGCTTTGCCATGACAACGCGCCCGCCCACTCAGCGCTCAAAGCGAGAGATGCAGCACACCAATTAATCTTTTGGGTCACCCTCGGATTTGGCACTTCTGACTTCTTCTTATTCCCTAAAATACAAAAACAACTCAATACATTTTTATTCGCCGTAAGATGCGCTAACAGCGTTCGAGAAGGCCATAGAAGAGGTGTCTGAGGGGAACTGGAAAAAGTATTAAGAAAATTGGTTTAGACGCATGAAACTTTACATAGATGCTCTGGTGGAGAGGTCTTCGAAAAGATTTATTAAAAAAAATTGGTTGTCTGTAAAGTCGGTTTACGGACGATAGTTTTACGTGATAACGTCATAAAGTGGTAAAGTACCAGGGCAGAATAAATTGAAAGGAGGATAATTACTATGGTGTGTAGTTACCTGTAAAGTACCAGGGCGGAAGAAATTGAAAGGAGGATAATTACTAAGGTGTCTGGTTACCTTCAGCAAAACTTTTGTGATGTGGACTTTTTCAGCAATTTCTAGTTTGACACATATGGCGAATCATTCTGTACCACTTCAATCGATTTCGATTATTCTTTTTTATTTAATATTACTAAAAAGAATGAAATAAAAACAGTATTAAAAAATACGAAACCGACTTCCAAACAAAAAAAAACCTAGAACTAAAAAGTGTTAAATACCTAATATTTGGTTCTCTGTCGTTGTATTGAATCGAAATACATGAATCGATATTGTGATACATATTCGGACCCTTGTTTCATGAATATTCTAAATTTGAAATCTTTTCCGACCGGCCAGATGCGCTTAATATATTATGGTACGAGTAACCTCCTTTCAATTTGTGCTGCCCTGATACTTTAGAACCAGAGAGATAAATGTGTACAAGCCCACGCTTGGGCCGATTGTGCCTCTCTATCGCTTGTTACGCGCTCTCGCTTGCACACACAGGGTCAGATGGAACGTGACACTTTTTCGTGCGTGCAGCCGGTGTTCATCAATAATTTATAAGACGTGACGTTATCACGTCAAAAAAAATCATGCATAGAAAAAATTTTTAGTCTCGCAAACATTTCTGAATGCCCAACGTACTAAAAATAAAAATACCATAAAAGAAAATAATACTCGTAAATAACGACTAACAAACAAGCTTTTCTTTAAGCCATGCACTCAAATGAATGCAGTAAGTATATCTACGTGCTCGATTTGTTTTCAAAAAGCTTGTTGCGAAACCTATTTATTTTATTGGACAGTGCATTGGTTGATTGTAAGTACTTGCCGAAGTACTATATGTATTTTCTTTACAATTCCGCGACAAGCTTTGTGAAAACCAATCGAAAACATAAACTTGTTTTATTCGTTTTAGTACATGGCTTAACTTTTTTTTTATAAAGTTTTATATTTATAAATAATCTTATCCAATTTTTTTTACCCTAATTTTATGAGTGGTGTAAGTACTTATTCAAAAGTACAATCTTTTGTTATATAGTTATGGGGGAAAGAAAAACAATCACAAGTCAATACCATTTTTCTTCATTCAACAAACACAACAATAACTTAAACACCTATTTACAAATAGTTGTACAACGTAGAGGCCTCCTCCGCTAACAACTAATACTGCGAGTTCTAACAAATCTCAACAATTTTATTATAAGGAAGCTATGACTTAGTAAATTGTATAACAACATCACAAATATTCATTTGTGACCTTTATTTATCTTAAGCTAACAGTCGATCACTTTTTGTGGTAGGGCCCACCTCCGTGGCCCCCGGACGCCGCGTGGCTATAACTATCTAGACCACCTGAGCTATGGCTGCCGTGGCCGCCGCCTCCGAAAGAGCCCAAGCCTCCGCCGTGGCCGCCCAGGCTGAGCCCGTGCCCTCCACCCGAGCTGAACCCACCGTGACCGCCGTCAGAACTGAAGCCATGGCCACCACCGCCGAACCCGCCAGAACTGTAGCTGTCGCCACCGTGTCCTCCTCCGCCGCCGCCGTACCCGCCACCTCCTCCGTAGCTGCTCAAGCCGGCAGAGTGGCTGTCGTGGCCTCCTCCGAATCCTCCGGAAATGTCACCGTGCCCTCCTGAGCCGAAGCTGTCGTGTCCTCCGCCGTGGCCTCCTACGCTGTAGCTGTCAAGACCACCGCCACCGCCTCCGTGGCCGCCGCCGACGCTGTAGCTGTCTAGTCCGGCGCCACCGTGACCGCTTCCGCCACCCCCGTGACCGCCTCCGACGCTGTAACTGTCGATTCCACTGCTGTAGCTGTCATGGCCACCACTGAAACCACCGCCGCCGTGTCCGCCGCCTCCTCCGAGGCTGTAGCTATCATGGCCACCACCGTGACCACCGCCGCCTCCCAGACTGTAACTGTCATGGCCGCCGCCGTGACCACCACCACCGCCGTGACCACCTCCACCACCGATGGAAATCCCGTGGAATCCGCCAGAAAGTCCTCCTGAGAATCCACCGCCACCGCCGTGTCCGTGATCATCGCCTCCGCCTCCGTGCCCGTGATCGTGGCCACCTCCGAAGCTTCCTCCGAAGTCGAAGCCTCCTCCACCGTGGCCCCCACCGTGATCGCCACCGTGACCGCCCCCGTGACCGCCATCGTCGCCATAACCGCCGCCGCCTCCATGACCGTGATCGTGTCCTCCTCCCAAGTCACCTCCGAAGTCAAATCCTCCTCCGCCGTGGCCACCGCCATGTCCCCCGGCATGACCGCCGCCAAAGCCGCCGCCGAGGCCGCCTCCATGGCCGCCACCGTGGCCGCCTCCATGGCCGCCACCGTGGCCGCCTCCGTGACCACCACCGCCTCCGTAACCACCGCCGCCTCCGTGACTCAGCTCTAAACCACCTCCAAATCCGCCGCCTCCACCATGTCCATGGTCGTGACCGCCTCCGAAGCCCCCTCCGAAGTCGAAGCTACCTCCTCCGTGACCTCCGCCGAAGCCTCCACCGCCGTGTCCATGGCTCTTCAGATGATCAGCAAAACCTCCGTGTAGATGTTCGGCAAATCCTCCGCCGCCGTGGCCGCCACCGTGACCGCCTCCGTGGCCGCCACCGTGACCACCTCCTCCGCCGCCATGGCCGCCGCCGTGATCATCGTGGTGCTCGTGGACGACGACCTCTTTGTGTTCGTGAGACTCGTGATGTTCCTCGGGAATGTGAACCCGGATGTGAACACTGTAACAACGGATACGATCATCAATCCACAAGCTTCGAGCCATTTTTATCGAGAACAATTCGCATACCAGGTAGAAAATGACAGCGCAATGCAGACATCGTGACAATCGAGAAAAGTACGAGTAAATACGTATGAGTATATCATTAGTTCATTACTATGCTCACAATAACTTTTCACAATTTACCTTGCGGTGCTCCGTGAGAACCGCCTAAAGAAATCGCTTCCAAATTACTCCATTCCGCTAAAGTTTTTGCGGTGGCGCTCGCTAATAGAATGAAGTTCTTTTTGCGCCGGATGCTGTGAAACCGCGTAGTGAAATCGAAGATGAGTTTAGAAGTAGCTCAGAGCACAGACGCCTTCCTACTGGAGGAGAGGTCGTTATTGCTGCGCTAGTGGAACTGGAGAGGTGAAGTGTTTGGTAGCGATTCCAAATAAAGCGATAATACTAACTGTTCATGCCCAAAAGTCGCGAAGCAGACGCCAACGCAAGCCAGCAGCGCGCAGATTAACTGAAATAATAACACATGTCTAATTACCCTGTAATTCTACATTTCAAAGTCGGGAAATCGTCATTCAGATGCTTTTAAGTTACGATGATATATTAAGGATAACCGATTTAACATGAAACCTTTTCTCAAGCATAATGATAAATTCTAAGGTGTCGACTCAAAATACTAACAATTTACACTAGTTAAGTATTTAGATCATCAGAATGAGGCTTCATTGCCGAATGTAATCTATTCTATTAAATTTACAACATTATCCCTACCTATGGATGAAATAATAATTAGCTATTATACCAATAATTAGAAAATTGTGAAGAAAAGGTATTTAGGTAAACCGAGAGTCTGTCTCTCCCATGTTCTAGGTTCAGTGAAATTAATGCCGGCAGGCACAAATAATGATGTTTTCATCATTATAACTATTTTCTTTCACGTTTCGTCCGAGGTCACGATTGTTGTTACCGCTAACGTTCGCACGATCATTAAGCTTAATATGTCTTACACTTCCTGCATCGTAATAACAAATAACCATAACATACATAAACATAATACATACGCGATGGACGAGCGCAGCGGATCAAAAGACCGGCCGCGGAAGAAAATGAAAGTAGTTTCTTGTTCGATACTATCTAGACGTTGACTGCTTGGGTTTTACCGGCCGGGTGCTAAGATTACTTAATGCCATGCGGAACCATGGAACATATCCAGTAACCACACATTCGACTTGAGATCTGTTAGTACAGGAAGCTATTGAACTGGCGTCAGTTCAACTCCTGTGATCTGATACGTGCCATTACGATGTGATCATTTACTGCGACGCGTGGGTGTTGGAAAGTAATTGTAGCCTGCAGTTCCCATGGAATTGTGATTACCTACCTATGATTATATACGTCAAGGTGAAAGCTCACTTGCTCAGGAATCATAAGGTGATTAACTCTTGAAAATAATATATTCAATTAAAATTATACATGTACCTATATTATTTTCAAAGGTCAGGTTTGGGAAACACAGATCTCGTCGAGATTTTAGGTTTTTTAATTTTATGTCCGAAATAACAGTAACTATTGTGCGTATTCCAACTTATGAGAAAAATGCGTTTGCTGTTGATGACAGAGTGATGCTCGTAAAATGATTTTTACCGTTTTTGAAAAGAAGACGCAGAAATTGAAAGTCAAACCCACTGCAATTTATGCAATATAACTATGGGTAAGTATATTTACAGATTAAAAGAGTACTACGAATTAGTTTTTTTTACATCTTATGATAGTTTACGGCCTGAATCTCTTGTACCTAAGAGAGATTCAGGGAACAACTTTTAGGCTCTATTACAATTTCAATATGTTAATTTATTTGCACTCTTATCTTTGCTACTACCTACGTACATTTATTAAATTACACATTTCACGCGGATAAAGGTTGGCTGGATGAAATCTCTTCAAGGGATAAGTCCGTCTTTGTACCTCATGTACCTGTATTCATTGTGTTATTTATCTTGAAAAATATTTGTGGCGCAATAAAGAGTTATCTATCCATCTATTTACTTCCGTACGTATGTACCTCCACATAGACGTACGTAAGTATAACTAACATTAGGTTTTTTTAATGTAACATTTTTAGAGCATCAGGCGCGTGCCTGCTATGTTTTTTATTAATTGTTTTTATTTTGACCGTCATGTTAGGTATTTGTTGTTACCGTATTGTTGGAAAGGAGAGCCCTGAAAATCAGCTTCGCTGTCTTGCATAGTGAGTCGGCTGGGTGGGCTCCCTTTTCTACACAATGCACATGTATAATATGTTTGTTAACATTTGTTTGAAATTGTTGCGTGCATCATGTTTTGTGGCGAATATAGTATTTTTTTCTTTCTTTCTTTCTCACACTTCTCAAAGGAGAAACGAATTAAAGTTTCGTGAAATGTGGTTTTAGTTCTCAATGCTAAGTAACTACGTGCGAATAAACATAAGAAGCTACGAGTAAGACAAGTAGTAAAGTAACACGTGAACACACTGGTAAGTCAACACGATGCGGCTTAAGATTCATTGACGAAGAAACGAGGAACTGATCAGTTATTAAAATCTTAGGGAACACCCAATTGACCTCTATAGACGTTGAGTGGAATCATTGTACTTATTCGATTAATGTTTTATTAATCAAGCATTTGATCATTAACACTTTGTAAGCAAACACATGGGATTTTTATCACAATTTTTCCGGTTGATATTACCTATTTATTTTTAGATAGGTTACTTGTCGACTTTCTTATATCTGGATCAAGCAATATTTGCCTTTGACAGATTTGACTTCATCTTAGGTATATTTTACCAACCTCGACTTACATTTTTGGAAAAGTAAAACACTTGAAATTCGCAAAGCAAATAGAAAATCTCGAAGCAGTCCTGCGACGCTTCCGTCCTTCCGTCTATCATAACCTGCACTACGCACTCACTCCTTTCCGCACAATTTCACCCGTTTGGTGAAGGGGTAAGGATCCAGGATCGAGGCACTCAGAAAAGGTCACATAAGGACTTACAGCTAAACGTCCGGCCATTATGCTTGGCGGGTGCTCGCGTCGTTCACTTAGGTGACTCCCACTAGAGGTTGTATCACAATGCGCGAGTTGATACCGTCTCGTCTGCGCAGCTTCTGATGTCAGGCTGTGAGAACGATCAGCTTATATGCGGAGACTGTCGCCCTCCCCCGCGGGTCGACCGGCGAGCCTGAGAACCTCTTCTCAGGAAAATTCGGAAGACTTCCTCGTTTTTTGGTGTCGCTACAAGTGCGGTGGCATATCGACGTGTTATTTGATCGTCAGGGGATAACGACCTGATAACAAACACTTCGAATGGAACTGCATGCATTTGTCGCTGGTAAATGCACAGCGTTGGAATATATTCGCTCATACAATAAGAAGAGTATTGCGAATAAAGCCAATTTGAAATCAACGCCAATATTTCAATATGTCCACCACCACTATTTTTATAAAAGAATATTGGGGTGTGGAGTCTGTAATAACAACCGTTGTTCATGTTTTCGAGAAGTTTTACCCGACTTCGGCGAAGCCAAAAGGAGGGTGATGATTTTGGCAGCGTATGTATGTAAATAACACATCCATAATAGGATTTATATTATTTATTTACAAAGGAAAAATTAAGGCTAAAACAGGATGTACATATTATCTATGTACCAACGTGTCTTTGTTTGCTCCCTTAGAGAGCCTATACTAATTAACAGATTTCAACACATGTATGAGGCGAGGAGGGAGAAGGGAGGAGTGAATTGGAGGAGAGGGGAGATAGGAAGAGAGGAGCGAGTGAGGCGAGGAAGGAGTGAGGGAGCGGTGGGATGAGGAAGAGGGGGGTCGGAGGGAGGGGGGATGAGGGAAAGAGGTAAGGGGAGCGAGGGAGAAGGGAGAGGGGAAGGAGGGAATTAGGGCGAGAGGTAGGCAGATAACGAGGTTAAAGAGAAAGAGAAGGGGAAAGAGGGGGACGGAGAAGAGCGAGGGACGGGAGGGGAGGGAGGAGAAGCAAGAGAGTTAGGGAGAGAGGGAGGGAGAAAGGGTTCTGGGAGAGAGAGAGAATACAAAAGAAGCGATCGTTTATCATATTTGCGTTTAAATCCGATTTGCTATTAAGCCGACTTTACCGCGGGAAAAGCTAGTGCAATATAAATGTATTTACCTCAGTAAGGATAGTAAAAGATTTTTCAAATTTTAGAGCGTAAACGGGCAGATTATTCCAGAGGTGAGCGTTATACATGTGCCGAATACATGCTAGTATTTAGAGGAGAGTAGAAGTAATTATATGTATGTATAGTGTTTTTGTACTCGCATAAGCGTCCCAGCCAGTGTCGTTGGCCGCGGAACCCTAAAAAGGAGGCAACATAACATTTTGTGTCGCATACAGCTTTGTTCTTCTCTCGCTCGCGTTCTCTTCGTTGGTTGATCCTTGTTACGGCGGCATGGCGTCGCCTCCGCCGCCAGTTAATTTTGCACAGCGATATCAATATTCATAAGTGAGCGGGGCTTACAGCACAGTTCATCTGACTCATTCCGAGATGTTTGTTTGTGTGTCACTCTGCTGTTTGGGGTTGCGTTAACTTTTTAGACTAGACCTCTATAATGTGTATGTATATACCTAGTCATGTGTATGACATCTAAACCCAGCGATAAGCCACAATCGGATGAACTGTATTTACTGCAGTACCTAGACATAGGGACAAATATCACATGGATAACCTGACCGGCAGCAATGAGTTTATTAATGCTTTTATTTATGGATTTTCGCTTGGTTTAGATGGTGAAGACTACACAGAATGATTAATTTTATCTACGTTATTCAGGAATGAATTTGAGCACATAATTTTCTATAGGTACAATATGCTGTGATATTGCTATTGACTGGGAAGCTTTACCACTATGCTCTTTCGCTGTCTGCATGTGAATGGTTCGAATCATATTTATCGGGTCGTACACAGATTACCAAGCTAATGGTCAGCAATGGTGCTTTTATTATTCAAATTTGAACAAAAACGATAAGACGATTTTGTATGGAGAAAGTTAACTTCCGTCTCGTCTTAATGGAGTAAATTTTTTCTTAACAACTGCAGCTGGCTGTAACTCCTTTGAATTACAGCCAGCTGCAGACTCTCGCGTGGTCGTGTAGGAAAATTTCTTATTGTATCCATTTTAGGTTTCCGTATCCCGTACGGAAGCCTATTACTAAGCCTCCGCCGTCTGTCTGTCCGTCCGTCCGTCTGTCTGAGGGCTGTATCTCTTGAACCGTAATAGGTAGCCCGTTGAAATTTTCACAGGACATGTGTTACTATGGCGGATATAACAACAAAATAAAAAAAATAAAATGTTAAAAATTAAGGGGGGCTCCCATACAACAAACGTACGAAAAATCTATTAGTCACGCTACTGAATAATAGATGGCGCCACAGGCTTTTATACATTGCATTGTTGAAAGACAAAAGATAGCCGCTCAATTGCCAACGACCTCATTGAGGTGCTGTCATTTGCCCATCACACAAATAAAATAAAGCAAAGCACAATACATAGTAGGGGACAATAATTTTAATAGGTGCTAATAATTCAACTACCAACTTAATGGAAAATATACCAATATAATACACACAGATCACATCTGATAAATCCTAAACACAATACACATAATGTAACATTTAAAAACACCGGCCAAGTGCCAGTCGCACTCGGGCACCGAGGTTTCCGCACCACAAAAAAAAAAAATTGAAAAAAACACGTTTTTTGTATGGGAACCTCCCTTATTTTTTACTTTTTCTATTTTTAATTATTTGTTGTTATATCCGCCATAATAACACATATTCTGTGTAAATTTCAACGGGCTACCTATTACGGTTCAAGAGATACAGCCAGACACAGGACAGACAGACGGACAGACAGACAGACATACAGACAGTGTAGGCCTAGTAATAGGGTCCGTACCGGATACGGAACCCGAAAATTATATCAAACAAAAGTAAAATTTTGAAATTAATTAGGCAATAGTTCTGGCTACTTTAGGTGCCTAGTTAGGTAGATACCTTAATATATCGCCCGGTGCGCGCTAGTACTAAACGTCCTACCTGTAGAAGCCAGATATACAGGGTGTCCCCAGTGTAGTTCCTTTAAGGAGGCTATTCTACGCCTTGTAACGAAAGCACTGGTGAAAGATTTTTTTAAATATGTGCTATCATGAAAATTTTAGGATTTCCTAAAAAACTAAATGCATACTACAATGTGTGGGCGCCTTTAGACCGCGCGACTGTGAAACGCAAAGCGGAATGACGCGGGTTGGGGCGCGAGCGGTACGCGGGCGGGGTGGGCTATCTGTTGGCGTTCACTCGCGTCGCGTCGCGTCCCGTCCGTATTCCCGCTGCCCGCTGTCCCGCGCCCCGCGCGCGCCCGATTAGAGCATTACAATATTACACAAAATTAATAACTTTAAAAATGTATATCCAACTAATTCTTTTCATTAGAAGTAATCGTTAATTTACTATTAAATGGTTTAAGAGACCATTACTTACTTTCAGTCATCTAATGAATTGTAATTAGCAACAGGCGTACCTAGCTAGAACCCTCTTACTAATTATGTTTGTTACAAAGCGTAGAATAGCCTCCTTAAAGGAACTAGACCAGTCCGGGGACACCCTGTATTTTGTCAAAATCCTCCTTCCTTCCTTATCCTTATCCTTATATTATATTATACCTATAATAAAATCCAACGTCTGCTTTCTGTCTGAGTATCTGAGTGCCTGAGTGTATGTCTGTCTGTCCGCTTATAACTCGAGAACCACTGAACCGATTTTAATAGCTTGATTCTTCCCATCAACTATAGGCTACTTACTATCACGCTAAATAGCTTATGAGGTTAGCAGCAGTGGCGGCTGGTGACGTCAGTGACCGGTAGTGCACTAGGTACCTACCTAGGTACTTAAATACCAAATTTCCCAACAAATTCCCGTCATGTTATTTTAAGATAGGGACTTCCGAATTTTTTAAACGCCTGCGTTTTATTATGTACGTACCTAGTATGAATATTCTCAAGACACTCAATGAGTTGCAAAAAACAAAACAAAAATCCAAACAAGTTTTTTAACTCATTTTGTACCTTTATGAACACACCCATAGACCACAACACTAACTGCAGCTTTCAAAAAGAAAACAGTAGTAATGTCCCAAAAATACTTAAAAAATATATAAAAATAAAAGCATTTAGAAAGTAGGAATTGAACCCGGGATCACCTGATTGTAAAGCCTTACCTTTAACCAACGCTTAGGCAAATATCGGCACCACTTAATTCCAGTATCACGTGACAGAAAGCACAAAACCTAACCATATCCTATTTTAAATATTCGCGCGCTAACGGGTATGTGACATCAACATCACATGACAGCGCGCTGACTCTAGCTAGGCAGACGGACTCGTGCAAAACGAATCGCTCGCGACGTGTCGCACGCGCGGCTATTCACGATTTCACGATATAGCGTCCTTGTTTGGCGCTCGTGCGCCGCACGCAGAACTCCATTTCGGTCCATACTGTTTCTAGAAGTATCTTTTGTCTCACGCGCCAGCGGTGTTTTGCCGATCCCCATACATTCAGTATGGAGACCCGCGTGCGTTACTCGATTCCGCACGGGACGCGCGTTTAAACGCAAAAAAGTGCCTTGTGGTCTATAAAATAAGGTCTAATTCATATTCGTATTTATTTGGAGTACGATCATTATGGTTTTAATGAAGGTATGTTGTAAGATATTATTTATTTTGAGTGAAGTGAAGACTTCTCGTGGTATGGTAGTGCGGCGCACGAGCGCACTTTAGGACCAGCCGCCAGTGGTTAGCAGTGAAGTGAAATATGAGAGCGGGCGGAGCCGCGGGCACAGCTTGTAACCAATAAAATACACGTACAAAAAATACTAACATACTCATATATGCATACATACCTACATACAACACGCTTATATCCTGACAATTGGGGTAAGCAGAGTAATAGATGTTGTGCTGCAAGCACTCTGGTAAAATACATCACAACACCGACCACCACGTCTAGCAAAGGATTAGGACAAGATAACTATCAAGCAGCAAGTAAGGCACGAAGACCCACCTGCTACATGACTCGGTGGAAGGACCGCGCCAAGGTGAGAGGTGGCTAGCCTATCGCCTTTTAGCACGGCATCTCTTCCCTAACCCTTAGTCGCCTATTACGACATGTGGGGCTATTATTTTTAAGTATCGTCCCCACACGATAAACTAACACTACAATAATTTTAGACGTTTAAATATTACCTACCTTGTGGACAGGCGAAGCGAAGGACTTTCGGCAGGACGTACGGGCCTTAACTTATGTATTTAACATAAATGATTGAAGGAACACTTGGGACATAGTTTTCTGCTAAGATCACACTTACTCTACGGGGCGCAGAAGGCATTTTATTTCAGTGAGTAAACCTGGGTGACGGGTGAAGAACGTAGGTGACCTTACATGCATTACAAAATAAATAAATATTGCACTGTCTTTTTCTCTGTATAATAGAACGTTAAAAATAAATTCTTCGTCCGGTCGTTTTAGACTCTCAGCATTGTACTGGAATGAAATTAGTCCCTGCCCAAGTGCATCTCGGGAGAGGGTGTAGATAATAATTGGACATGTGTGATAGATAATTGTGTTAGATTTATGTCCTATATACTCGTATATGTATATCTCTTCTTAAATAATTTGGAGTAAAGAATTAAAAAAATTTGTTCGGTCAATAGGTTCTAAATTAACAGAAATGTCAGGAGTACCTAACTGCAAAACATTCCTCAGGCAACGGATAGCCCTTGCTATCCATCGTGAAAATACAGCGAGTGTTTTAGGTACCTTCGCGGTCATTTCGGAGACAGTTTAAATGAGATTTTTTATATATTATTATAGTTTTTAGTTAACTGTCTGTTTAGTACCTATTGTCTAATTAAATTGTTTTATCAACAGTGTTTTGTAGGTTGAGCTCTTCTAGATATCCAGTCATCACTTTTGTTAAAATTTTTATTGCAGCCTGCTCTTGTAAAACTTGTATTTTGATATCTGCTTCTAGACAGTATTCATATATTATGTACTTGTAAGGATTTTGCTATAATTCCTGTAGTTCCAACTGTTACCACGTTAGTTCAATTACAATATCACATTATTCACAAATATGTATCTAACAGCGCTAATCTACACATAAAAAAACTGTTTAGAATTAAAAAAAAAGATTTTAGAAATTAAGGTAATCATCACTTTTTATTGCAGTGACTTTGTACACATTATGTTAATTTTGAATATGTTACAATTGTAACACCACTACAATTTTTGGTCTGGAGCATTGTGATATGTATAGGTAGTTTTTAAGGGCATGGGCAAATCTCCGGTAGTAATTTTTTTTTCACAGTGATTTTTCAAAAATTAATCAGTTTTATTGTAAACTGAACAAAAATTCACTGAAAGGGCTATAGCAACAGTACAGTCTAGGATTTAACCTAAAAACTATTCATTACGTACTAGCTACATGTCTCCTCTACTTCCATACCAAATTTTATTCGATTTTGTGGAATATATATTCAAGTAGAGCGTTTAATGTGACTAAAATAGAGAAATTTAAAAAAAAGTTGAAAAAAATCATAACTTCTAAACTGTTGATTTTCGCGGAACTAATGTTTTTTTTAAATGATACAACATGATGTCCTCCATCTAAAAAAAAAAAATTGGACCACTATAGCTGGGCCACCCTGTATATACGGTTGTAGAACGTCGTTTCTGTCGCACGAACTCGCACGTCTGTGTGCGGCAGGGACGACGCTCTACAGCCGGATTGTCTCTTTCTAAAGCTCTTTGTTCATTATTTAATGGCGGGTACTCCACTCGGGTTTCTTCGTTCATTGGAGTCGCCTATAAATAGTAGGTACTACAGTAGTAGTACACAGTAGTACACAGTTAGTAGTTACACATTTACCTTTATTTCAGTGTATCGTCTCATCAGTGATTTGATTGCATTAAATGTAATATTTGGTTAGATAACATAAATTTTACGTTATCTAACCAAATATTGTACAACGACGCTCATAGTTTTCTCCTTAAATGTTGACCTGGATATGCATTATAGTAAATGTCCAAAATGATCTTGTTAGTTATTCACTCGGCACGTGACCCACTCGCGTCGACCGAATTGCTCTGCGGCTCCGATTATCCATCCATACATACGAGTACATAGTACGGGCCCACGTAATCGCTGGCCGATGCGATTACCATAGAATAGGTACTGTGACGAAGTGCAATAGGAACTCATTTTCATCACTTCCGACCCTAGACACTGACTTAGACCCCAGCCCTGTACTAAATTCTCTCACATAAGTACGGAGTAGGTACGGACACCTAAGTTAAGATAAATAATAAACCATCTAGAAGAAAGTGATTAACTAAGGACGAAGCCGATCGCCGAGTTGTATTATGGAAGAGGATAAACCTTCTCGAATAAATTAAGTAACTAAGGGTGTGGCCGTAGGCTGAGCTGCGTATAGCTAAACCATATACTTTCTGAAAGAAAGTTACTGAGTGTGAGGCCGAAGACCGAATTACGTTCAGGTAAACAATCAACTTTCTCGAAGAAAGTATGGAACTAAGGGTGAGGCCGAAGGCCGAGCTAGATTGCAGCTCGGTCTTCTGTATCGCCGTTGGTTACTTACTTTATTTGAACAGGTTTACCGTTTACCTAAACGAAGCTCGGAATTCGGCCTCACCCTTAGTTAGTTACTTTCACCGAGGAATAATATAGTTTACCTGAACCCAGCTCGGTCTTCGGCCTCGCCATTAGTTACTTCCTCTCTACTTTTGAAACACGAATTTCACGCGAGCGAAGCCGCGGGCAACAGCTAGTCTTCAATAATATTGACTATGCTAGGTACTCATCGCGTTGCACATTGAGATCGCAGCAGTTTGTAGCCTCGCCTCATGAGCACGGACAGAAGCACGTAGGTAACATAACACACACGCACCACCAGAATAATAAGCGAAGCTACATTTCACTGATGAGATTCACGCGAGTAACTGCCAAGAGCCTCATCATAACAGTTCCACGCGAGCACTGGTGGGTGTTCAGGGGTAACTTTAGCAGGACGTCCTGTCGTCATCGCCGCCCGCAAGAGTCTGCTTTTGTACTGTTCATACAGCATCTGCCAGCTCCTAGTGTCCTCGGTGTTATGAATGTCACTATTGTTTTGGTTTTAGACACTTGCGATGTGTTTAGAACGGGTCGACAAATATATAATAATTGATTCTAGGATGAAATCATTTCTAGACCCTAGTGCTGTTCTATAGAACATAATACCAAATATGGCATACCTACTGGCTAACTCATTTGGCACGCAAACACAAACCGATACGGTAACATCTAGAGACGATTTTAGTAAGAAAGGTAGTGTCTCGTTATATCTGCCAATTCTATTGGGAAACTATTTTATAATATGTGCATTTATACAACTAACAATAGTAACAATGCTACATTTTCATCATACCTATAACGTTTTCATACTAACTATAAGACAGCCCACGTAGACAGCACAGTGGAAGCCGCCCGGAGGCGCAGGCCCGCACTCGCCTAACCTACTAATGTAGGTGGATACTCCTTCCGCTGAAATGGGTTTCTTTCACTATTGAATTCACTTAGAGATATCTCCACAATTTTCATGCCCCAAAATTTTGCTAATTTCGGCCTTCAAAACGTCTATATATTTGGGGCCGTTTTACTAATAATGCCGGTCTTGCCAATAACAACGGCAATAATTTAACACGTTGTTCCATTGTCTTTACATTTCTATTTTTATGGTTCTGATTTGCCTGCTTCTTTTTAGGGTTCCGTACGCGACCCGTCGCCTATGCAATCTGTCTGGTATGTTCATTAAAGGGCTCTCTTTTGAACCGGTAGAAAGGTAGCCAATAGAAATTTTCACAAAATAATCTTTGTTAAGGTGGATATCCTAAGAGATAAATTTTTAAATAATGGATATACTATTTAAGGTAATAAAAACAATTAAAAAATGTACAATAATTTCCGTTTACTTACGTAAAAAGGAGTCGTGGGGCCGCTAAGTAAATACCAGCGCAGCTCTGATTTTTGAAATTTTGAAATTGTATTTACTTAGCGGTCCCCCGACTCTTTTAAGTACCTAAGTAAACGGAAATTATTTTTGACTTTTTAAGGGTCGGGGGAGTGGGGGGGGGGTTAAATTTTTAATTAAACTATTATTTCAAGATTTTTTTAAAAAACCGCATGCACATCGGTTCACTTTGAAACATAATGATTTTTTAGGTTTTTTGATTAGGTACTTAATTACTTGATTACTTGATTGCAAACATAGCTACGAACAATCCCGATTAAACCAGCTTTCTAATAAACCGCATCCAAATCGGTCCATCCGTTTGGGAGTTACCTACGATGCCACAGACAGACACACCCATACACACAAGCACACACACGTTAAACTTATAACACCCCTCTTTTTGCGTCGGGGGTTGAAAAGTAAAATATTAAGGGTAAAACCCCTATCGTAAAAAAACGGTAATCCTTTTCGAGTTGCGAGCCTTCTCTTGACAACGATACCACGCTCCATGAGGTTTGAAGAAAAAAAAAACACTATTGATTTGATAATATGACGCCTAACGGCCGCCGCTCTATCTTCTTCTCTATATAAACTTTAAAAACATGACCCTACTTTACGCGCAGTCCGGTAAAAACCGGCCAAATGTGAGTTGAATGAACGCGAACTGAATGAAAGAAAACTTGAACTGTTTTAATAATCTTAATAACAAAAGCTCAGCAGCGGGACAATCAAAGTGCTTTAATGGCTAATGATGAAACCTACGACGATAAACGATAACATTTCCAAGACAAAAGAGAAAATAATTGAGATCTAATCTCTCTTTATTAGATCTTCTAATAACATGGATCACTTCACACCACCGGAATCCCGTAGGCAGAGTAAGCATTCAACAACAAGTTACATACACACCTTACATACTTACCTACATCCAGCATAGCCAACACCACTAGTAAACTACAATGCCGTGACCTACTATAAAATGTTACAGAAAACGTGCACCGTAACAATGTCAGTGTTACGTCAATCTCTTTTTATTCTTGCTTACAAGTTACAAGTAAAGAAATAAAACTGTAAGGTCGCATCGCAGCCGACGCACGCCATCAAAGCATCTTCCCAAACAAGTGAAAGAAACAACAAAACAAGTGCGAGTCGGACTCGTGCACCGAGGGTTCCGTATCACCATTTAATTGGTCGGATTTTTATATTATTTGCTTTTTTATATTTTAGAGTTTCACATCAAGTTTGACTCTTGTATGATCATTGATCACCATTTTTATGATAGAGCAAAAACCAAAAATACTTAGAAATAACATATTTCTTGTATGAGCACCCCCTTAATTTTTATACTCTTTTATTTGTTAGTATATATTCGCAAAAAAAAATTCAACCGGCTAGATATTACTATTCAAAAGATAGATCCCTTTAAAGGCAGGACGGACAGACGGACAGACGGACGGACGGGGGTACGGAAACCTAAAAAGTTGCAATATCATTCATCTAAGCAAAATAATAAGTAACTTTTAACATACCAAACGAAACTAATCGTTCAGGCGTTGCGGAAAGGTTCAAAATAACTTTTAGAACTAATTGGAACGATTTCATTCTCTTTTACTTTTTCTCTCTCGTTCGATTTTCATTTTATACTTTATAGTTCTGGCAATAAAGTTGTAATTTGTACTTAAAATGTCGTCCTTCCGAACGCAACGCGTGTGAAAACGCGATCATACGTCCGATCGTCGTGGCTATCATGTTGGCAAACATGTTTGACCTTTTATGTGATTTTACATACATACATATCACACACGCTGAATCCCGACAATCGGGGTAAGCAGAGTAATCGGTGTTGTACTGCAAGAACTCCGGTAAATTACAGCACAACACCGACTACCACGTTTCGCAAAGTATTCGAACAAGATTCAATTGATCAAGCAGCAAGTAAGGCACGAAGACCCACCAACCTGCTGCATGACTCGGTGGAAGTACCGTGCCAAGGTGAGAGGTGGCGAGCCTGTCGCCCTTTAGCACGGCATCTTGTTCTTATCCCTTAGTCGCCTTTTACGACATGCATGGGGAGAGAGGCAGTGTGATTTTCTGTTTCTTAAATTTAGTTTGTAAGTACATTATGTAGTCTTTGAAATTTTCTTTCTGCCACTTTTGTCAGGGTTGGGCAAGACTTTGATCAGAAAACCTATCCCAGCTCAATTAGATTTTTTTTTTTTTATTTGAAAACGTTATAGACAGATCAGTCACTCGCAATGAGGGAGGCCCGTGACAAGTAGGTGAAGCCAAGCCTTATATTGATGGGGAAGGAATTTTAAAAAGTAGATAAAATTATTATGTAAAGTATTTATTAAAACATAATTAAAATTAATTATTAAATAGATAAAGAAAAAAACAACAGCGTTAATAATAAAACAAAAAGCTCTTACATTGGGACTGTGACTGCAGTCCCAAGGACCGAAGCAGCGTTCCCCCGCTGAATGGCCAAGCTTATGTTTTGGGTGAGGAATGCTCTGGCACGAGATGGTCCCCGGACGCCATAAGCAGTTTGCCCAACTGCTTCAACAGCTTTTTGGCATCCGGGCTCCACATCCCAAGAGTAATTTTTGTTTGACATACTTAACGGTATTCACGGAGTTTTGTTAAACTGGACGCAAAACACGAACTCTTACATAGCCGTTTCGGCCGACCGTTTCGCTCAGTGCGGTGGTTCAACCCGGCCGGGATAAACCCTGCCGCCTAGTAAGTTTAAGAAGGGGAGGACCTACAGTTTAACGTGGAATCCGAACCACGGTCAGCCTCCAACGGTCGAGCGGTCACCCATCCAAGTACTGAACGCGCTCAGGGTTGCTTAACAACAGTCGACCGACCGCACCACTGAACTACCGAGGTTGAAAAGGCTGACAAGCTGACAGGCTGGCAGGTGTGTAATTTAAGATATTGTTGGAGTTTATCTTGTCCTACCTTGGTGATTGATAACGACATATATTTTTTCTTCAATATATTCCGAGTAAGGAGATTGATGTCTAGCCAGTCATACATACATATACTTACAAGAATTACTACTTATGTAGAATTATATTTCCACTTATCATCACATACCAAACTGATTTAGCGGCCGGTCGGCGTTCGGCCGTGTAGAAGCGGCCAGCTAGCTATGAGTGGAAGTAATAATTACGGGTGGGCAGTGCGGTGCAGTTACGTGTTCACATTCACTTTTTTTAGAGAGGAAGTCTCCGCATGTCCGGCGCGGCGGCCGAGCGAGCGTTGCGTAAGTAAAGCATCTCGCCCTGCAGGCGGGCGTGCGTGCGTGCGCCCAGCCGCTGACAAGCTTATTTTAAATTTACATTTTATAAGGAACTTGCACATACATACAATAAAATTCAAAATGATTGGTGAAAGAAAACACTGTGAGTAAACAAAATGTTCACAATATTTTTCAGTATCATTAATCCGACACCACGGTGAAGGAAACGCCATAAGGAAATCTGTAAAAAATACCCCTCTTGTGATGTTGTGTTTGGAAGAGATTTCATTCGGCAATAATTTCCACCTGCAACACATTACTTACGCGTATTCTATACTTTCGCGACTGCAACATTATAGTGCGATGAGGAATTATTTTAAAGATCGTTGTATAGTCTTTGTCCTCTAAATCCATTAAAAGCAATAAAAACTCAATTTCGGTAAGATCAAGCTCGATTAAATGTGGTATATTATGTCCTTATGTCTACAGCAGTGAAGTTAAGTTTAACATAATTAAAAAAATATCACACTGCCAATCAACAAATACCAGAGAACAAAACGAAAAAAATCTGTCAAGTGCGAGTTTTACTCGCGCGCGAAGGTTTCCGTATCTATCCGCTATCAATAATATCCGCCTATCCATCCGCTCAGTCTTCGAATTTATATATTATGTTTATGTTATGACAGGTCTCCATGTTTGCCCACTGACAGCTGTTACCATAGTAACGTCAATTTATTTTTTTAAATTGATCTGTCAAACATCAAACTTCTGAAAATTCTTTTTTTGGAACGACCAAAGATTAAGAAGCGGCTATCTTTTAGAGACACCTCAATTCGGTCTATAGCACCTTATGGTGGGAAAATGACAGCACCTAACAATGCATGCAATGTATTAAAGTCGTTTGCGCCATCTGTTACTAAATAGTGTGACTAATCTATTTTAATAAAATGTTTCTTGTATGGGGGCCCCCCTTAATTTTTAACTTTTTCTTATTTTTCGTATTTTGTTGTTTCATCCGCCATAGTAACGCATATTCTGTAAAAGTTTCAAAGGGCTACCTATTACGGTTCAAGAGATACAGCCCTCGGACGGACGGACGGACGACGTAGTCTTAGTAATAGGCTTCCGTCTGGTATACGGAAACCTAAAAAAGAGGGCGAAGGCTATAGATACTCATGGTATAGCTCAAACGAGCGCTTATATAATTATGTACCTACAAGGTGACGCAAAAGTAATCACCAATTTGAAAGAATAAAAGAAAGAAAGAAATTTTGTTATAGCTACCTATAAATTGTTTTTCTATTAAATAATGATGATTTAATATTTTATTATTTTTATTTACAGTTATTATTATTTTATTGAAATTGTATGTAAAGTACGTACTGAAAACGATATCGTTCAAACTATGACCTTCAGCATAGATGCAAATTTCAGCACATTTTGCATTTTTCATTACTTTCGGTACAATATTCACAATTTAGTGTCTAAGCTTGTCATTCGGGCCTGCGAGGTGGGTCATTCACACGGACCAATCAATGAATTGAAATAAAACCAAAGAGAGAAGTCTGGAATGGTCAGATCAGGTGATCTTGCTGGCAAATCGCCAAAACAGGAAATAAAACTGCCTCGAAAATTTGCATCAATGCTTAGAGGTCACCAATATATTATAATCTTCATTACTCATTGGAACAAAATTCCAGGGTGTAAATAAAAATAATAATTATGTTTCGCTTCTCTATGTAAAATCAATCAATCATTGGATAAGTATTATTCGATTAAATACCAACGGAACTTACGGTTTTTCTTCGAATACTTTAATTTCCGATCCCACTGCTCAGCTCATATGAATAATGATGTGAAAAGGTATGAATCTATACAGCCTAGATGTGTTACACCGAGTTAATCCTTATAATTTTCTAAAAGCTCCGTTCGAATTGGTTAAGTAGTTTTGAAGTGAATTTGATGAAACGGCTTTGGGCTTGCTTGGGTAAGGGGTTGCGACTAAAAAAAATTAAGACTTTTTTGTACTTTGCGACGCTTCACTGAAAAAAATGTTAGTCAGTTAGTAACTAAATTTAGTGTAATATGTTACAAAACAGTTTAGTTGCTGTGGTGACTACAAAACTAGCAGTTACCACAACTGAACCGAATTTAGTAAATCAGTTTGGTTGCTTCCTACTTAACTGTTTGTTAAAAAGCAACAATTAATTTTGTAAATAGTAGCCATACTTCGGTAGTTGGTTACAAAAGAGGGTTTTACTAAATTATGGTTAGTTGCCGCAACTAAACCGGTTTAGTTAACTTTATTTAGTAGGTACCAAATTTGAGTAAAAAACGACGTTACTAAACACTTTAGTAATAAACATTTTCTCAGTGTTAGTACTCAGCAACCGGACTACGTACAACAATTCTATGTCGGATGAAAGATCTATCTGACGATTTCAAACACGTAATACTTTTTTATTTTGTCATTCCATCCCTTCTGCCCCAAATCAGCCACTCAAATTGGCATGTTTTGAAAAATGCGAAAACGCAAACTTCAAACACCTCTCGCGCTTTAGTCGTTAACGCTGCATAATCGAGACAAACTTTAACGAACAGACAAAGGTTTTAACTTTTTATAACTTGATACTTCAAAGAAAACCTTGTATGAAGCCTAGGTGGGGCAATATGAGCTACCAAAGTTGAAAAATTTTCTTACGAAAAAATTGTTTCAAACTGCGCAAACATCAAATTCATTCACGAACTAAGTTTGACGGCTGCAAGTGTACATGTACCTAGACTCCCTCGATTTTTTTTCATGATGTTTGCACAGACAGACAACAATTCCAAAAATTATCTTAATTCTAAATGCATTGTCGTATCCTGCATAGGGATGCAGGATAAGTAATATAATGGAGGGCCCAATTATGTTTTTCCTAATATCTTCAATGTACTTACTGACACTGATGATGACACCAAAGAGTTTGTATTACGTCGCTGCGCAGCGACGTAATACAAACTCTTTGGATGACACATTGATGATAGATAATAGAAACAAAGTTATAACTATAAGAAAAATTTGTGACTAATTTTCGCCACCTGTTCGGTGTTTAATTATACAGCTAAATTATGAATTATTACATACATAAAAGAAAAAATTATGATTTCAATAATACAGTTTCACGTTTTGCAAGTAGATATACGTCATACTAAACAAATGATCTGATAAAATAATATACCTAAGTACTATACCAAAAATTTAGTAAATTAGTATTAAAAAACAGGAAAATAGAGCATGAAAAGACCAGAGATGGCATCAATTACGCCGGTATGACTAGAATAGAAGTACAGGCCGGGAAGATTGGAGGAAGATTGGAGGGGCGCATGCCCAACACTGGACGCATTAAACGTTGATTGACTGAAGAGCGCTGTGCAATATTGTCTGTGACTGACAGAGGGACATATTTTTTTTTATGGAAACTGACACTGTTGGCTACATCACCTACAACAACATTTTATTTTGTAATGAAACTAACATTATTTGTTCCTAATTATTTATAAGGAAAACAAAAGATTCGACATAAGCTAGGAAGCAACATAAGCGTCGAAGCAAGACTGGGTTGGTACCACCGTACTGGATGTAAGATAGCCGAATGGCAGACTCGGTTGTGTTCTCCTTTAGTTCAGTATAGCCAGCAATCAAAGGAAGTCTCCGGTATGTCACCTACCTTCTCGGAGGTGATATTGGCTGGTCGGAGCATGCGCTTTGGCCCCGCCGACTTAGCCACCCATACCGGATTACATAAAAAAAGCGTTTATAAACAAGAAGAAGCACGTACATACTTGCCTTTCTTTTCTTCTGCACATATTAAGTTATCTTTCATTTCTATGGGTTTTTAAATTACCGTGGTTGTTATAGACATTATTTTTAAATCAAAACAGCTTGACCCGAAACTCTCACTCTCGGGAAGAACCGTGAGTAAAGCTGTTTTGATTTAAAAATAATATCTTTCATTCCGTTCATATTTATGAGGTTATGTTATGTGACGTATAGTTTTTGAGCGCAACTTTCTTTCGCTCTGATTTTTAGTAGAGTTTTATGTTAAGTGATGGTAATTAACAGTAATAGTCACCTATACACATTCAAGAAATCTGAGCACTGCTGGCAGGTTACCGAGTGTGACCCGAGAGATAGATTCTACGAGTAGATACCTAGCTAGACTAGCAGGCATGCATGAGGGGCGCGGTCACGCCATGAAAATACTAATAAGTCATAGAAATAACCAAATTTTTAAGTCAATGTAATAAGCGGAATTTTAATTATTTTTTTTATTTTTTTTTATTGACAGCGCGACATATGGCGCCGAGCCACCCATAAGGTGTCTAACGACGCCCATGGACATTCGGTCGTATGCGGGGGTTGCGAATGCCATGCCGGCCTGACAGGTGCCCATTCACGCCCCTCTTGAAGGACCCGAGACTGTACTTGGGGGGAACAGACACACAGATGTTACCTCGTCTCCAACATCTGTGTGTCTGTTCAACTATTCTGTTTATTGTTTCTGTTTGTTCACAAATAAATTAAAAAAATATATTGGCATGTACCCAATTTGAATCAGTCTAAAGATGAGCGGCGCAAGAATCAAGTGACAGAGATAGGCATTTTCAGAGCACTCTAACAAATTTTACGAAAATTAATTCGTAATATTTTAATTCCCCGTACATGTCGTAAAATGCCACTAGACCAATAAGAGACAAGGACAAGATGCCATGCTAAAGGGGGAGAGGGTAGCCACCTCTCAGCTTGGCATGGTCCTTCCACCGAGTCATGCAGCAAATGGGTGCCTTCGTGCCTTAACTGTTGCTTGATGTTAATTTGTCCTAATACTTTGCTAAACGTGGTGGTCGGGTCGGTGTAGTGCTGTAATTTAGTCCTTGCTCGGTCCTTACAGCACAACACCGATTACTCTCCTTACCCCGATTTTCAGGATACAACGTGTGGCAGTTTTGTATTTTAATATTTAGGTATTTCTGCAAACATCATTAATTGTTCTTGGCACTGGTGTATTTCAAAACTTACTTGAAAAATGTAAAGAGGCGAAATATTTCACGCGTAGCTGCGTGGTTCCAGCAGCAGCAGTTCCAACAGACGTGACTAATCTAAAGAGAGTAATCACCTGTTACAATGTTGTCTCACAGATTACAGTGCACAGAGCTGATCATTACTAAGCTCTACGCCTGTAATCTCACACACGGAGACAGACGCATTCCGCACTCAGCGGATATTTACGCACTCTACATCTTACAGAATAGGATCTAGAGTGGGGCAAATGTATTTGTATGTGGGGGGGGGGGGGGGGGCAATATCCTCTATCTCTCTTCAAATGATCGGTACCTATATAATATATTTGCCAAGTATTTTAAATCCTTCTTGCGCCTACGTTAGTATTTAGATAAAAAAATAAGGCAGGCTGGCAATATGAATGAATGATGAATTTGATGAATGAATGGATATATTAAATTTTGATTGTTTTGAAAGTTTCACCAACTTCACAGAAATACAGAGGCAAATTTAAACATTTACAACACCGTACAAGAGTCCAGTGTGTCAACCCAGCAATCCAACAACATGAGTGTGAACTGCATGCTGAACAAGCGGCGGGTGGCCGGGTGGTCTTGGAATCGGCTTCTCTTGCGAGAGGTTCGAGGTTCGAATCCGGTCGGCGTGTACCAAAAGGTTTTTCTGATGGAAAAATGTGCGTGCATGCCATACCAGCTACGTCAACGTTCGGAACCGGTGTAAAACTGTAGTTCCCCTTCCTTGCCCTTACTAGGTGGTAGGTTCAAATTGTAGGCGACTGCGGATAGATACCACCGTACTAGATGTACGATGGCCGTATAGCAACCTCGGCTGTGATCTCCTCTAGTCCAGTATAGCCAGCAAGTCAAAGGGAAGCCTAATCCCCTCTCCACGTCAGCTCTATACGTGACCCCCAGAGGATTCAAAAACTTAGATCCGTTTATCACTTACTAGGTAGTCGAAAAGGTTATGAAAAATAGTGTTTTTCAGCCAATTCAGTGTAACCGACACTACCACAGGGAAGCACTGACACGGCACTTAGTTCCGACGTGAGCAAGGTTTAACCATTTCATTCAGATTCCATAAAAAATAGACACTACACACGTATATAGGTATACAGCCAAAACCTAGACATAGGTACCCCCATAGATCCGCCCTTGCAGCCACGAGAACCAGAGGTGCAATTCAAAGCGATTACGTCCAAGATGCATAACTCTCTATTAAATATTCGCGTAGGCTGTGTTGCAATCACTTTTACTTTCGTGATGAGAGATTTGGAACAATGCAGCCTACTTGCTACCTACCTCGCATCTCGCGGAACCGGTCCGCCGTCGCCGCGGCCCCGCCCCGCCGACCTCGTGATCTTCGACATAAGCGTTTATTAATCAAACGGAGCCAAAAACAAATGCAAAATATGAGTAATGCGTGTATTATACAGAGTGTTTCAGGGTAGGCTTTTGTAACTTCTGGGTTCGAAAGGGGGTCTATTTTTGAAGACGAAAAGCTCTGAAGACGAGAAGCTCGTGCATTTTATAGTACTTTTTGATGAAAATCGTTTAATCGAGATTTTGTGGACGGTTAACGTCCGCCTTTATTAAATGAAAATAAAATGACTAACTTACATGCTTCACTAGTAGAATTATTGAACTACATCTAGGTAAATTCCAAACACTTAAATTTGAATGATATCAAAAGAAAAAAGGGGACTGGACTAGGTCATTGCACTCCCTAGACCTAGACATCACTTTTGCCAAATTGTTTTTTTTTTTTATGGAATCTTGACACGGTTGGCTACATCACCCCATCAAATCTCCCCAAACTCCCCAAATTTGTATGGGGGGGGGGGGGGGGGGAACTACTCAGAAAAAGTGGTAGTGGGCTGAACACGTCATCCGAAGATACGGCGACCGTTAGAGTAACCACGTCCTACAATGACCCGCCCGGATGGGAAGATCACCCGCCACGCCGCCGCCGGGTGGAACGACGAAATAGAGTAGGTACGTCAGCGGAAAGCTTTCGGAAAGGTTCCGTCTTCCGTACCGCTGCTAAAGGCTGGGAGGACTGCAGGAAATTTTGGTGAGGTGTATGTTGAGTAATGGACGCATACACGCTGACTGACTGGATGAGTAGTAAAAATAAAAAATTCTAATAATTTCTACATTGAGACAGAACCGAAGCTTCATACGCTTTGAATATAAATTTCAATTATTAATTAATATACCTAATTTCATTTCGGTCGGGATAGCATCATCAATGCGCTATTCCTATCAACTTATTCTTTCACAACCTAGCTAACAACCAACTTTTGAATTAAACTCATGTTTTCAAAATGTCGTCGGAGTGACGACAGCTTATAGGGTTTCTAGTATTACCTACAGATGCTAGAAAAGTTTTCTTATGTGCAACCGCAGAGTTGGCTCACTATTTAGACTCTTGCTTATAGCTAGTTTCCACAGGTGAAAGCTGCCATGCCAGGGCATTCCCCCACAGGCTCTTAATTGATCGTATACGAACGTTGCACGACATCTGAGCTAGACTAGATCTGTAGTACTCACGAATTTTGTTAAAACACCAGATCTACGGTTGTTGCGTAAGCGAACATCGCCCCAGGGTTCAGCTTACCTACTCGGAGAAAGCGACAAAACCACTTGTTCGCTGCGTGTGCGCTGAGCACAGAGTCCACTCCTTCTGTATCACTTCCGCGAGGTACAGGGGCGGGCGTGCGATCGTCTTGCTATACATTTATCGGAGGTACTCGTATAGTCCAAAGCACAGGGAAGTGTCGTCAAATTACTACCCTGACAAAGATAAGTTTGCATAAAGGGGTAGCTATACATTATCAGAATTCAAAATTAACTTGAGGAGTGGCAATTCCTACTAATTTCAACTTAACGCGAGCGACTTCGCGGGAAAAAGATAGGTCTGTTCATGACGTTAATGCACTTGTGTATACCTATGTATGGTTTTAATTAGTATGTAAAGATGTAGTGTGCAGCTATATTCATTCCTGTATAAGCGTGCAGCTATGTTCATTCCTGTTGCTCGTGGCGGCGCGGCGTGAACGTCACGTTAAAAATTGTCTAAGAATAAAATAAAATTTTAAAGTAACAAAACGTTTTATTTTCGTTCCAACAAGTTCAGACCTCGTCGCCGACGAGTCTGAACCGATAAGTCGTCGGCGCCGCCGTGCAGCTTCACGTCTCCGCGCCCCAAATCAAATATACCTACATATACAGGGTGGCCCAGTTATAGTAGTCCAAAATTTTTTTTTAGATGGAGGACATCATGTTGACTCATTTAAAAACAACATTAGTTTCGCGAAAATCAATAGTTTAGAAGTTATGATTTTTTTAAACTTTTTTTGAAATTTCTCTATTTTAGTCACATTAACCGCTCTAGTTGGATATCTATTCCACAAAATCGAATGAAAATTGGTATGGAAGTAGAGGAGACATGTAGCTAGTACGTAATGAATAGTTTTAAGGTTTACTACTAGACTGTACTGTTTCTATAGCCCTTTCAGTGAATTTTTGTTCAGATTACATTAAAACTGATGAATTTTTGAAAAATCACTGTGAAAAAAAAAAGTACTACCGGAGATTTGCCCATGCCCTTAAAAACTACCTATACATATCACAATTCTCCAGACCAAAAATTGTAGTGGTGTAATAATTGTAACATATTCAAAATTAACATAATCTGTACAAAGTCACTACAATAAAAAGTGACGATTACCTTAATAAAAAAATAAAATAATTTTTAACATTAATAAATAGTTTTTATGTGTAGACTAGCGCTGTTAGAGACAGGTTTGTGAATAATGTGAAATTGTAGTTGAACTAACGTTGTGAAAAAAATAGGATTTTAAAAATTAAGGTAATCGTCACTTTTTATTGCAGTGACTTTGTACAAATGATGTTAATTTTGAATATGTTACAATTATTACACCACTACAATTTTTGGTCTGGAGAATTGTGATATGTATAGGTAGTTTTTAAGGGCATGGGCAAATCTCCGGTAGTACTTTTTTTTTCACAGTGATTTTTCAAAAATTCATCAGTTTTAATGTAATCTGAACAAAAATTCACTGAAAGGGCTATAGAAACAGTACAGTCTAGGAGTAAACCTTAAAACTATTCATTACGTACTAGCTACATGTCTCCTCTACTTCCATACCAATTTTCATTCGATTTTGTGGAATAGATATCCAACTAGAGCGGTTAATGTGACTAAAATAGAGAAATTTCAAAAAAAGTTTAAAAAAATCATAACTTCTAAACTATTGATTTTCGCGGAACTAATGTTATTTTTAAATGAGTCAACATGATGTCCTCCATCTAAAAAAAATTTTTGGACTACTATAACTGGGTCACCCTGTATAAATTATAAAGGAGGGGGCTTATAACTGATCCTTGAGACAGACCCTTCCAGAGAACTCTGGACTAAGTGAACTACCTTCTGACCTAAGGAGATTGTTCTTTGAACTAGAAGGTTGTTAATAAAGAGAATTAACTTCTCAGGCACAACTGAACCACTTTTTGCCTGAAAATGGGAAGGACGTTATGATAGGCTGCAGAAATATCTAAAAAGGCCTCTAATAATCTTCCGTTAAATACTCATCGCGACTAAAGGCTAAGCGAATGTCAGTGCAGAATATGCTTAAGTTATCTATGGTACTTCTGCCTTTTCTGAACCCATATTGAGAATCAGCCAATTGCTCTCGACAAACCAGTCTAATCAGGTCTTGAGCATGTGTTGGGTCACCTTTGTAAGCCCGGAAGATAGGGCAAAAGGGCGGCATGATGACCCCGAACTTGGATCCATTTTTGGATTTAGTATAGGAATTATTATTTGGGATTTCCAGCTCTCAGGGATAATACCTGTGTCAAAGAAATGGATTTCTAATAGTAAATAATATTCAAGGGTGAAGTTATTAAAATATTTAAGGAATAAATAATATTTATTACTTAAGTCTTGACGGGATTCCATTATGGAATCCCGTCCCGTATATATATAACCGCTCCTGCCCGCGGTTTCGCTCGCTGTAGACTCGATTTAACAGACCTAGCCACATGGATAGATCTATATGCCACTGAAGGGTTAAGGCTCTTTCAATAAGGCAAAGGATAACAGATAAACATTTATTTTCCTATAGGTTTATACAGAAAAGGTACGATTATTTTCGATACGATTCTATATAATTCAAATTATTAGGGTCGTGGATTAATATGAATTAGAGCGATCTATTTTATCTATACGCACATGTTAACCGTCTTTTCGGTGGTATTTTCATAAAATATATTCACTGAACAGTATTCGCTCACTTGCCACTTATTGAGGTAACAAATTAAGCATAAATCAATTACTAAGTAACTGAAAAATATATAAACACAAACTTACAATACACACGGATCACAGATTTCAAAATTCAACTTCAAGCGGGAACCAGGGAGAATATCCAGGGAAAAATAAGAACTCTGAGTAATTTTTTATGGTATTAATCTAATCTGCATCATGTCCAATAGGCACTGAAGGCAATTTTCACCGAGTAAGGGTATTATTTTAAGTTTGCTCTTTTTTAGAAAAAGTATGAAGTATTTATTTAAGGCATGACGTAGGAGGTGTTGTATTGTACCATTTTGAAATCTTGATTAGTCGCGCCAACCAACTTTTGTGACAACTTGCCATTGTAAAGTTGTTATTTTTTTTATACCATGAGGTGTCAAATTCAACTAAAAATAATTATCTCTCAAAATTTGAAGAAAAAAATTCAACTGATATTTGTTTGTGGTCAAATTACGAGAATGTACCTACAGTCATTCTGGTTTTATTTGTAACTAGCTGAGCCCGCGGCTCCGCTCGCGTGAAATTCGTATTCCAAAGAAGAATGTAAGTAACTAAGGGCGAGGCCGAAGGCCGAGCTGCGTTCAGGTAATCGATAAACCTTCTTAAAGAAAGTAACTAACTAAGGGCGAGGCCGAAGGCCGAGCTGCTTTCAGGTAAACGATAAATCTTTCTCAAATAAAGGAAGAAAGTAAGGGTGAGGCCGAAGGCCGAGCTACGTTCAGGAAGACGATAAACCTTCTGGAAGAAAGGAAGGAACTAAGTGCGAGGCCGAAGGCCGAGCTCCGTTCAGGTAAACCAAAAACCCTCTTCCGCCTTCGGGCCTCGCCCTTAAAGACTTCCTTTCTTCGATAGAATATAATATCGTTTACTCAATATATTTATTTCATAAAAATAAAAAAGTAATATTATTAACTAAAGAATTAAACCTACCTAACAAACATTAAAATAACTATCAAAACGGGCATTTTCAAATGTTCTTAGAGCACTTGCGGCATTACCCCGCTGGATGGCAAGGCTTACCCTTTGAATGAAGTACATAAGCCCTTGATGACGGGACACCAGTTGCGTCAACCAGCTCAAGCCTCTTTTGGCTTCACTGCTCCACGGACCGAGGGTTTCAACCGCAAACGCAACAAATTCGAAATCTTGAATTATATTTCTATATTTGCTGCGTTTGAGGCTCTCCGCCCCAGCCTCGGCCGCGCCAGCCGCTCTTGAAGATGTCCTAACGTGACTTGGAGCCAATGTGAGAACAAAAGTGGCGTCCCACATCAAAGAACTACCCTTAGTCCATGGCACTAAGGTGATAGCATCGGGCCTCTTTCCATCCAGCCGGGAATAACCGCGAGGTTCTAGGATGCACGGTATATTTGCCGTTAGAAGCGTGGACTTTATAATAAAATTTAAATTAAATTAACTCAACTTAATATTAATTAACTTTATTCGAGATGGTTTAGCTTCTTCCTGAACGCAGCTCGGCCTTCGGCCTCGCCCTTAGTTACTTGCTTTCTTCGAGATGGTTTATCATTTGTCAGAACGTAGCTCGGCCTTCGGCCTCGCCTTAGTTGCTTACTTTCTTCAAGATGGTTTAGCTTCTTCCTGAACGCAGCTCGGCCTTCGGCCTCGCCCTTAGTTACTTGCTTTCTTCGAGATGGTTTTTCAATTATCCGAACGTAGCTCGGCCTTCGGCCTCGCCTTAGTTACTTACTTTCTTCAAGATGGTTTAGCTTCTTCCTGAACGCAGCTCGGCCTGCGGCCTCGCCCATAGTTACTTACTTTCTTCGAGAAGGTTTATGGTCTTCCAGAATAGAGCTCGGCCTTCGGCCTCGCCCTTAGTTACTTACTTTCTTCAAGAATGTTTTTCTTCTTCCTGAACTCAGCTCCGCCTTCCGCCTCGCCCTTAGTTACTTTCATCGAGAAAGAATATCGTTTACGTGAGCGCAGATCCGCCTTCGGGCCCGCCTTTAGTTACTTACTTTCTTTTTTTTTAATACGAATTTCACGCGAGCGAAGCCGCGGGCAACAGATATATAAATTTTATTGCACCAATGACAGCGACATAACTTCGACTTTCAATTATTATTTTTATTTATCAAACAATTTGTCACCGGCCAGCTCACGTCGAGATGACAGTTCTCCGTTGTCAACATGACATTTAAAATAGTTTTTTACCTTTACTTTGGATTATGTACGTGATTTTTATTATATTTTTTAATTATTATGTTCATCCGGGATATACACTGTCACTATAAAAAGTTTCGTCAAATTCCGTTCAGTGGTTTTTGCGAGATGCGCGTACAAATAGACATTTTTGCATTTACGATTTTATGATATGTATAGAAAGAATAGATATGTATAGACTATGGTGTTCAAGTTATAAAAAAGAAGAACTGTCATTTTCGTTGTATCTACTTATTTTTAAATTTCGAATGAATATTTTATTCAAATTGTATTTTCTGACAGTTCTCAAGATATAATTATGCACTTTGGACTACGTGATTTTAAACGCGCAATAATGTTTATAATTGTAATTTTTTTTTTATTTTTGTTATTTTTTTTTACGTATTATGTTAACCCGGCATATAAACTGCCCCTACACAAAGTTTCGTCTAATTCCGTTCAGTGGTTTTTGCGTGATGCGCGTACAGACAAACAAACAAACAAACAAAAATTTTAAAAACTGTTCTAACATGTTCAGTATCTCATTTTAAGCCACCCTGGTTAGTTTTTTTCCGAATACATTCAATGTACAGACTTTCTTACCTCTACGATTTTATTATATGTATAGATAGTGGTCAATAGCAGAGTTATTTAGGCTACCAATACAAACATTTTAAAAGTCATATCTTGCATATGTATAGTCATGGTAACTACCTAAAAATGTTGTACGAGATGTTAATTTTCAACGTTTTTCATAAATATTTTGCTTATAAGTATCATTATAAAAAAATACTCAGATTTTTTTCTCTCTTATTTTTCCCTGGGTAGGACTACCCAGGGAAAAATAAGCCCATTAACTGGCTCACTGCCTGGTTTCCGCTTGATATTGAATTTTGGGACAGCCTGTATATGACAAGCAAAATGGCTGACGAAATGTTGAAAGAAAGAGAAACTGCACTGAGGGAGTGTGATGGCAGTATCCGCCATTATTTTCGATGTAAATTCCACCCGAAGAGTTTGTATTACGTCGCTGCGCTCCTTCGTAATACAAACTCTTTGATTCCACCATAAAAGCTCGGGGTATGAAACTGACCTATTTGACATTATTCGAAACTAACGGCCGCAATATATTTTTATAAATTCAATAGGGCATACATAACGAAGTGTAGAAATTTTTTAGTTCATATTTATCGATATAAAAGTTTGTTTAAAATTTTTTTTACGTTATTTATTTTAGTACCTATTGTATGATGGCAAAAACGTCATCTAGTCTAGGTACTTCTGAATATAAATCAAACGAGCCCAAACTCGATGGGGTAATTTCGTATAGTTATAGAGTTCCTGAGGCCGCCTTCCGACAAGACACAGGGATGGTAAGACTAAATAAAAGCTTATAATAAAAAACTAAATAAAAGCTTGTAATAAAAAACGAAATAAATAAAAGCTTGTAATAAAAAACGAAATAAATAAAAGCTTGTAATAAAAAACGAAATAAATAAAAGCTTGTAATAAAAAACGAAATAAATAAAAGCTTGTAATAAAAACGAGGGGCACTACGTACAAGTCTCTTTTTGTTCGACTAAAATTTACCTCTGACACAACGGCGCGGCCCGAGCACCTCTTCCACCGATGCGTGCAACTCACCACAGTCCGCGCGGGCGACTCCATCCCCCAACGTTAGGAATATCATATTGTGTGGAAGGCGCTGCGCCGTAGTCAGCAGTCGTCCGAGCAATTATCAAATTAGCAGAGAGCGTCCCCAGCGGTGACTTGACTGCTTCTACGGTTTTACCGTAGACCTCGACCGTACTTCGTACGGTGAACCTTCTGAGGTGAGCTTCACCTTTTCGGCGACCGCGGCGGAAGTGGGACGCGGCTGGAACGTGGCACATCGGTAAGCCCCCGCTCACGGCTCCTCGGCATCGCTGCGCCCCAAGGATCGTTGGAGGACGAGGCAGCGTCGACAGCCGCCTCACCAGCGCGATATACGCGGACCGGCCTCGACTATGGCCTCGACGCACTTCGGCTGGGGGGAAGTTAAGTCACTGCCCAACCAGTTCCAGCACACTCCGCTGCTGCGACGTTATCATCGCCTTTCCCCCGCCGCTCGTTCGCAAACCTTCTTAGGAGTGTTTGTTCAAAATTGTCTGTTTTAATTTACCTACTCACAAAATTCCCTGTTTTATTTAAATACATTTTCTGGTGCGTATAACCGATTTTCATTGAAGAGTCACATCGCATCACACCATTGAATATTATCTCATTCACAGTTTACGTACAGAAGATTTTATTGATCTAGCTTTTAATAAGTTTGCGGAATATTTGAGTTTAACTCAAGGTCGCTCCATAGGTCAAGGCCGAGCAGCGGATCGCCGAAAACACCTGGAAGTCAGCGGGTGTAAGCATTATTATACATAGGTACCTTGGAAGCAAACACAGTTAAGAAACCCAGACTTCGCTCACCCCTTAAATTTGGTTGACTACGGGAAATCTTTAATCATTCCAAGTTTCAAAAAAATCGCTCAAGCCGTTTATGAGCTACAGAATGTGACAGACAGACAGACGGACGGACGTACAGACACATGACCGATTTTACAAGGGTCCCTGCCAGCGTCGCAGGCTATGGAAACCTAAAAAACCTGTTAAGTGAGAAATTATTCACTCACAGAGGGTTCTTTAGCCATATTATGTTCCTTCTTGCACGTACTGCGTGGCAATCAAGCGATCGCACTCGTCGCACAGCTTATTTCTAACACCCGACACAAAAGGAGGGGGGTTATAATATATAAGTTTGACGTCTACGTATATGTCTGCCTGTTTGTCCGTGTGTCTGCCTGTGGAATTGTAGCACCCAAACAGATGGGCCAATTCGTATGCGGTTTGTTTGTTATAAGCCTGGTTCAACCGAGATTTTTTTAGCTATGTTTGTAATCAAATAATCAAGTACCTAATAAAAAAAATTACGTCTCTTAAAAGTTTGAAATAAAAGTAAAATTGCGAATTTACAAACCCCTGACACATCAACAACCCCGTAAAAATTCAAAAATAAAAGATTGTTAACGTGTCGGGTTTTTTTTTTATTTGTGTATTGATATATTGAATAGTTCGTATCGGGCAAGTAAGATGCCCAGATCTTACCTACTTGCTCGATACGATGTGTTCACCTATTGATGGCGTAATCCCTCACGCCATCTATCGGTGGCCGTTCATACATTTGTAGTTAAAATGTTAGATCGTTCGGTAGACGGCTGTCTTCTGCATATTATGATAAATTGTATGGGAACCAACCCTACATTTGTTTTACTTTTGGTTTTTTGTATTATTTGTTGGCATATCCGCCATAATAACACATATTCTGTGAAAAATTCAACCGGCTACCTATTACGGTTCAAAATATACAGCGGACACACAGACAGACAGACGTTGTAGGCTTAGTAATAGCCTTTCCTACGGGGTAAGGACACATAAAATGTTAGTGTCGCTACACGTGAGGCGTTAAGTAATCATTCCTCAGGCAGGGCACACCGGCGGCACAGCCTTTACGCAACTGGCGGTGATGTGAGTTGCGTTTTACGCATGCGCGTAAGTGCGTACGTGGTGTGGTACCTACATAAGTAATTTGAACTGGTTTTGAGCTTCCGCAAATCGCCAACATTGTGCAACGTCCCAAAACCTCATCAGAGGAACACGGATGTATGAGAATGGAACCCTTTTAAAGTCATCTTCCCGTCTGTCTGCCAGACGCTATAGCTAGAGAAAAATATTTAGCTTATTTATTTATTTGTTGGGGACGTGCGCGTCATTGCTCGAAAGTTTTAACCTATTATTTTAAGTGAGCAATTCTTGTATACCTATATGTATATAATGGGTTTCTCGGAAACGGCTTCAACGATTTGGATGAAATTTTGTATTTAGATAATGTTTTACTTTCCAAGTTTATCTATATAGTCAGATTATCTACCGCGAAGAAATCCCTTTTCACAAAAAAAACTTAATTTAAAATGTCATGTAGTGCCATCTGTTGTACGCCGAGCGAAGCTCGGTCGCCGAAGTACTAGTAATGTCCACTAACCGCTACACACATAATCGGAATCCTCCATCGACGCATTCAGATCACCACAGGTTATTCCTCGAACGGCCGTATTCTCCAGCTATAAAATAAGAAAGTATTAGGCATATTGTACTGTAACCAATCAATAAGCCGAGGTTCGGATTCCTCGTAAAAATGTAGGTCCCTTCCCTCCTAATCTTACTTGGTGGTAGGGTTTAACCCGCCCGGGTTGGTACCACCGCACTGAATGAAACGTCGGTCTAAACGGCTATGTAAATAGTTTGTGTTTTCCGACCAGTTCAGTGTAGCCGGTACGATCAAAGGGGGAAGCACTGACATGGCACCTAGTTCACCCGGTGTTATGGGCTGACATCACGGACGTTGTAGGTGATGTAGCCAACCGTGTCAGTTTCCATAAAAAAAAAAAAACCAGCCCGCCTTGGAGATAAGTTTGCCGAGCGATATAAAATATGTGTTTAAACTTCAAAACACCGAATATGACGCAAGCCTTGTTCGGTAATTGTACATTTAAACATTTGTTTATAGTATAGTAACACAGAGATAATAAATAGCAGTAACTACTTTAATAAACCAAAGAGTTTGAATTAGCTATCACTGCTCTGTTGACATTTCTACGATAAGAAATAATGGTATTTTGTAGCTACCCCCACAGCAGCATGCAGGCTTCTCTTCGTCACATTCATGCATTCGGACAGTTAGTACCGGGGGTACCGTACCCTACGAATAATCTTAGACAGGCGACGATAACACTGCTCATCTGTAGGGACTCTCCGCGTCGCACTCTTGCGACTAGTAAGGCATTGCTTATTCGTGGGTTCGGTCCCCGTTTACACGCACCACTTTATTTTCCCTCTCTTTTTTATGCAATCCCGGGTGGCCGATTAAGGCTGCAATATTAAAATTTTAGGAGAAAACGAGATTTTTTCAATTTAAAAAAATGTATTTCAGAGAAACCAGGCCACACAGAAAAAATATAAAGATTGATCACGAAAGCCAAGAATAAAGTGAACTTTATGAAAGAAAATATACTCAAAATGTGTCTTATTTACTTAACAAACCCCCTTCAAACCCCACCTTGTCGTAAACAATTGGTAACATGGTGTTTTTTAGCAGCTTTTTCCAGGGTCAACCTATACAAAAACGAAAAAAACAATTAGGATAAACCCTTGTTCTCATCTTTTTCTTGGGCTTCTCCAGAATATTTTCTGTATAGGCGTCTTGATTTTCTTAACAATTTCTTCTAAAAAACGTAATTTAGGTCCTCTGTCGGTTTTTTTTTTTTGGCAAAAGTTTCATGTTATAAGAAATAAATCACTAAGCATGTTATAATTAATATATTCTTATTGAAAAGAAAAAAAAATCCAATTGAAAAATATGAGTATTTGGTTCGAAAATTATTCTAACAAATGGCACATAATATAAGCCAAAACGCTCATTGTTCGCAGGTTTTGCATCGGCGGAATAGGGCCGCCAATATCACCTTCGAGAAGGTAGGTGCCATAACGGTGACTTCCTTTTGGATAACTAGCTATACAGGAATAGACGAGAGCACAGCCGAGTTCTGTTTCTGAGTTGTAGAGGTGGGAACGACCAAAGGGAAGCACTGACATGGCACCTTTTTTCGACAGGAATAATGTGTGATAGACGGACATCACCCATGTAGCTATGGTGACGTACCTACCTAGTAGTAGGTGACGTAGCCGACCTTGTCAGATTTCATTAAAAAAACTCTACTGACCATTGTAATGCGCTCATTTTGCGTGGAGTTGCCGGGGGCGGAGGGAGCGAGGGTCGGAGGCGCGCTCTCCTGATCCTGATCGATGACCTTGAGAAACATATAAAACTATAAACCCTGTTTAGTTATTTCACATGACCACAGGGCATAAGTATGAAGCCAAAAATAAGATAAACCATTGTAAAACCGGACTATACGAAAAACAAAGAATATAAACAGAGAGCACTAGAAAACTCTGTAATGGGGCTCAAAAACTCAAAAAACTCACAATTTCATTTATTATTTTTTTTACAGACACTTTACACAACAACAGAATTTTTTCCTATTTCATAATAACAGACAAATTGGCAATGATTATTCTGTGTTGCCAAAATCTAAATTCGTTCGTTTACCATTGTTGCATTTCGGTCATCAAACGCAATATACCTATGTACCAAATTTCAACTTTTCGTCCAGTAGATTAGGAGGAGAAAATAAGCTGTGACAGACGGACAGACAGACACAAGAGCGATCCTATAAGGGTTCCGGTTTTTCCTCTTTTGAGGGACGGTAATTTACTGACATTAAATAAAAAAAATCATTACATTTGCTTTAGTATAACGAAGGCCAGTCACCCACCTTGGTATACTGAAGTGAAACTTCACCCTTGTCGGAGGGCACACCACACACGCACGCACTCACATAGGTATCTATCTATCACACATACATAGCCTCACAAACAAAATTTACCTTTGCACATGAAATACACACACACATACACCCTCACACACACCCTCACACCCTCACACACCCTCTCAGACAAACACATACACACACACACACATCCTCCACATTTTCACGCACGCGGAATAAAATTATATTGTTTACAAAACTGAAATGTACATCGATATTAAATTTGTTACAAAGCTAAAGCTGTAAGAATGGAAGCACTGCCCCTGGAAAATATTTTGACGTGAATTTGATTAAACGTCTTTGGGATCGGGTAGGGGTAAGGGATGCGACTAAAAAAAATTAAGACTTTTTTTGTACTTTGCGACGCTTAGTACTCAGCAACCAGACTACAACAACAACCTACAACAATTCTAAATAAGTCGGATGAAAGATCCATCTGACGACTTTAAATACGTATTACATTTTTGTGTTGTCATTCCATACCTTCTGGCCCAAATCAGCCCTTCAAGTTCAAGAAAAATGTGAAAACACGCAAACTTCAAACACTAGTCGCGCTTTTAATCGAGACAAACTCTAACGAACAGACAAAGGTTTTAACTTTATTAGATACTCAAACAAAACCTTGTATGAAGCCTAGGGGGGGCAATAAAATTGTTTCAAACTACTCAAACATCAAATTCACGAACTAAAAATCGAGGGAGTCTGCATGTATACATGTATACATGTCGTCTGCATGTATACATGCAGACTCCCTCGATTTTTTCTTTTATTTAAAAAACCATTTCGTAAAAAATAATACATATATCCGATCATATGTCTTTCAGGTCCAGATTTTATATACGTTTATATTTATTTACATAATATATATCACAAAACTATTTGAAAGAGATGTACTCAAACGAGAGATCTCGCAATACCGAACAATATACCAGATTTGATATATACTGATAAATTGAAAAATAAAACCTAAGTACCTCCTTGATGTAACGGTGTCCTTAGATTACAACATAATGAGAAAAACAGACAAATTATTAATTTAGTGGTGATGGTAATTGACTGGTTGGAGAAGATTCCCTCAAAATAGAAAAGGAAAGGCTATGGAAGACAACATAAGTATTAAAATATGGAAGGACAAGTCGTAACCGAATGTCTCGCTGACTCTTCAACGCAAACACCTCTATTTTCAACGCCCAGCCCACAACGCTGGAAGTAGAAAGATGAAATTTAGAAATTATTTATTGCACTCCAAAACCCTCACTTTATAAAAAAACAATTAGCATTGATGTGAACATGTTTCACTCACACTGATCTTATGTTTGCAAAAAGGAACCAACCCACCAATCGGTCAAGTATGAGTTAAATATACCAATAGAGAACTAAAAATCCACTCAATTTTTTTGCAGAAAAGACTCAGGCTACTTGGTATGAAACTATAAGGTTCACTACACATTCGTCCAAGAACCATTCGGTCCAATTGAGATAATATATCGCAACAGCAGAAAATACTCATGCTACTTGGTACTATTTTAGCTAACTGGCCAGATAAATTTAAACAAACAATTTGCAGAATGCAGCCATAAGGTTTGGGCTTGAAAGTTTTTCTTACTGAACGATTTATTATCTCTTCATGATGTGCAATTTTTTATTTTATGATATGAAAATGATCCGTGTAGCAGGTGACTTTGCCGACCATAGCTGAATTCATAAAAAAATATTCTACTGACCGTCAAAATGAGTTGTATCTCACGCTCGGTGAAGATGTCGGTGACGGGAAGAGGAGAGATCGCGGGCGCAGACTCTTCGCACTCGTCCAGATCGATTACCTTCACAAACATTTTATAATGGGCAAAATTGTTTGGGGTCTGGGCTCACCCTCGAATCTCCCATTATACATAGATACGCTGCCAAAATCATAACACTCCTTTTGGCTTCGCCGTAGTCGGGTAATAATAGTGTATCTATCATACATATGGTTATCATAAGTAGGTAAATAATCTGGGGGCACGGCAGTGCCCCCGCCATTATTAATTAAGTAATACGTAATGGTCAAACCTGCGTAGGTTGCCCGGCCGCGCCTCCCCGAGTCATTGCCGTATCGCGGAGCCGGAACTATTAACGAAAAATAAACATTTTGTATGTAATTATGTCAATCTGAAATTATGTAAGTACACAAACCTTTGCATTGCATAATGTATATACTATTATTTATATAGGTGGTAGGGTTTATCCCGGCCGGGTTGGTACCACCGCACTGAACGAAACGTCGGTCGAAACGGCTATGTAAATAGTTCGTGTTTTCCGTCCAGTTTAGTGTAGCCGACATGAAATGAAGGGAAGCACTGACATGGCACCTAGTTCACCCTGTGTTATGGGCTGACATCACGGATGTTGTAGGTGATGTAGCCAACCGTGTCAGGTTCCATAAAAAAAAAAAAAATACTCTCGCACACATCCACTTATTTTTATCGAATTACACAACAGTCGGTAGGTATGTCCAATGTGATTTTTTTTTCAAACTCAAATTTAATCTTCATCATCATCATCATCATCATCAGCCTGTATCGGTCCACTGCTGGACATAGGCCTCTCCCAAGGCACGCCACCACACGCGGTCTTCCGCTCTTCTCATCCATCCACTCCCGGCTACCTTTTTTAGGTCATCTAAAAAAGGTAGCACTTTAGTCAATTTAATCTTAACAAGTCTTTAATATTGTCGAAAATTTTTCCAACCTGGACCGGGCAAGAATATTCATGAGACGGGGTGAATTTTTGGACAATCTTGATTAAACTTTGACATTAATTAATAGCGTACTTCCCCTTAAGTATGTAGGTAAGTCATCGTTATGTAGGTCGTCGTCGAGTGATTAAATTTGCAACACAGATATCTGGTTAGTCAGTCACTCAGTGCTATTTGGCACAGCGATCGTCTTTAGTCGTAATATCTACCAATAGCCGAATTGTTTCTATATAATAATATAGAATAATAATATATACTTACTTATTTATGCGCACATTAATTAGCTTTATTTTTTATAGCTAGTTAATACCGTGTTAAGTTATCTGGGGCATCTGGGGGCACGGCAGTGCCCCCGCCAAGTTGAGCAAACACGGCGGCGGTACCATCCTTTTCTCGAAGCAACTCAGGGCACTTTTGGTCTCCCTGTATCTTTGTTGTGGATAGAGATAAACACCTGAAATCTTTTTTTTCACCTGAAATTAGTTAAAAAGAGTACTTACCAAACCTAGCTATATGCCCAAATTATAAGTTTATACCTATTATAGTTTGCGAGATATCGCCAGTCAAAGTTCCGGTTTTTACTGACTCACTCACTAACCGATCATCAAAAATCTAAGGTACTTCCAGCAGACCTACAAACTTGAAATTTTGGATTCTGATAATGTTTATCTCACAACGAAAGGAAAAACTGAAACATTCTTAAATTGAGGACCCCTTTTTTTTGTTGGGTACACTTACCTTTCCATACAAAATCTATGACAAATAATTTTGTCAGTTGCATAAGTACACATACACATACACACCACGCACGCCGTATCGCGACAATCGGGGTAAGCAGAGTAATCGGTGTTATGCTACAAGTATTCTGGTAAATTACAGCACAACACCGACCACCACGTTTATAGCAAAGTGACTTACTGTCTTCGAGAAGGTTTATCGTCTTCTTGAACGCAGCTCGGCCTTCGGCCTCGCCCTTTGGCACTTACTTTCTTCGAGAAGGTTTATCGAAAATATGTAGCTGACGTGCAAGAACTATTTTTTTTTTTTTTTTTTTTTATGGAACCTGACACGGTTGGCTACTTCACCTACAACATCCGTGATGTCAGCCCATAACACAGGGTGAACTAGGTGCCATGTCAGTGCTTCCCTTCATTTCATGTCGGCTACACTAAACTGGACGGAAAACACGAACTATTTACATAGCCGTTTCGACCGACGTTTCGTTCAGTGCGGTGGTACCAACCCGGCCGGGATAAACCCTACCACCTAGTAAGGTAAGAAGGGAAGGGACCTACAGTTTAACGTGGAATCCGAACCACGGTCAGCCTCCAACGGTCGAGCGGTCACCCATCCAATCACTGACCGCGCTCAGCGTTGCTTAATCACAGTTGACTAACCAACCGCGCCACTGAGCTACCGAGGCTGACGAAAAACTTGTAACTTAAAAGGAATTACGAAGCGATCTGTTTGTGCCGTCAAGGGGTTTTTTTTATAGAAATGAAGATGTTAAATATAAGAGGAAACATTGTTGAATTCGGGCTTCAATGATATGAAAACACTTGGCTCTGCATGGGGTTTTACAACTTTTTACGGTGGAAAGGTTGCGTGCGAGACTTGGCATCTTTTTATTATATTATACGTTTTTGGTGGGATCTAATATGACACAAACACCCTCTGCGTAAGTATTTTTTAATACTAATTTTATTACGAGTTCTAGAAAAACTGTTATATCGATACACCATGCTCATGCTTTCTTTTGGTACGGGGTGTGATGACACGACATACACTCAATGCAACAAAACAAAGCCGATCAAGTGAACAAAATGTATAATAAAAAAAATCTAAGATTGAATATTGAAGCATGCAAGCAGAATCGTGCAAGTTGACTGAACGCAAGAGATTGCGTCATACCTACTAGAGAAGATGCAAGCAACGGTTCGAAAATTTAGAGAGAATACATCATCGACCCGATGGCGGAATTGGCAACGCGCTGGTGGCTTAAGTCGGAGTTCCAGGTTCGAATCCTGGTCGGGACGTATTCTTTCTCTTCATTTTCGGCTTTGCATTTATTTATTTATTTATTTATTTATTTATTTATTGGATCTTCGACATGTAGGACATATTCACAATTCATTTTGGCTTAGGTATACTTAATAACTATATGTCTACACAATAAAGGAAGAACACTACTTTCTTAAGAAATAAGTGGATGGATCGATCGTGTCGTTCGTCGTCGCTTATCCGTCCGCAAGACGGTCGCGACGGGGCGCGGCGCGGCGCGCGGGCGGCGGCGCAGAGGAGTCGCTGCTCCGCCGCCGTGCAGTTATTTTACCGTACCGTATAGGTACCTAATTTGCTGCATCACGGTGTCGAGTCGAGTGTTGAGTGCGCCGCGGCGCCGCCGCCGCTCGGCTCTGCATTTATATATAAACTACCATGTAACTACCCACGAAAACCACCCAATTTAACAATTTAGACTAGGTACAAGATATTAACTAAAAATTGGTAACAAAATTAATCTACAAAACTACCAAAAATCCAAAAAATTATAAGTACATTATCTAATGAAAAATTTGATATCTAAAAAAAAACTATTTATCTAATGAAAAACAAAACAAAAGTTATGTATGGTACCTATGGTTTTTTTTTATACGTATTACTACAAGTATTTAGTGAATCCACGTAATAAGATCGCAAACAGTCTATCGAAAAAACAGCTTGAGAGCAAGATTAACTATAGGTATTACTGAGAGTTCTAACTACAGAGCCTTTGACGGCGCCTGATGGCGGCGCATAGACTCTACTGACCACGCTAATTCGATCTCTCACGATGAAGTGGCCGGGATTGGGGAGAGGGAAGCGGAAGGTCGGAGGTGCGCTCTCCTCCGTCTCGTCCAGATCGATGACCTTGAGAAACAAATTAACCTATAAACCCTGTTTAGTAATATCACATGACCATATAAGTACGAACAAGGCATATGTAAATAGCCAAAAATAATATTAAACGAATGTGGTTAAAATTACATACATACATCCAGAGCTGCGCTTCGTGCGCACGAAGCGCAGCTCTGATACATACATATCGCACACGCTGAATCCCGACAATCGGGGTAAGCAGAGTAATCGGTGTTGTGCTGCAAGAACTCAGGTAAGTTACAGCACAACACCGACCACCACGTTTCGGAAAGTATTCGAACAAGATTCAATCGATCAAGCAGCAAGTAAGGCACGAAGATCCACCTGCTGCATGACTTGGTGGAAGTACCGCGCTAAGGTGAGAGGTGGCGAGCCTATCGCCCTTTAGCACGGCATCTTGTCCTTATCCCTTAGTCGTCTTTTACGACATGCGCGGGGAGAAATGCAGTGGGGCTATTCTTTTTAAGTACCGGCCCCACACGGTACGGTACGGTTAAAATTACTATGTGCTTGATATTGGCGGATGACCTCAAGATTTTCTTGCGAAGCAGATTGTGGAGCTCTTCAGCCGTGTATACCAGTGGAGTCCAACGAACCAACTTCAATTGACACGGACAAATACATGGTCGGTAACTTCGCTAGGAAAAGAACACTGATCCAATATGAATGAGCACAAACCAGGAGATATTCCACTGATAAGTTATTTACACCTATGATAAATCTATTGAACTTAAGGGCACAGTCACCCAAGTCGCATGTCTAAAAAAAATAAAATAAAATGGTGCGAGTGTGCAAGGCCGCTGGGCGTAGTGACAGTCGAAATACTTTAGTAGTAATCCTACTTCTTACTACTACTTAATTTGTCAGAAGTAATATCAATGTAATCAACTGGATTCCTCGTGAATCGTTCTAAAAACTCATGCTGGAAAAGGTAAAAAAAGTATATTAAACCTCTATATACAAAATCAGTTCATTATTGCTCATATTTGTACCCGACAAAATTTTTACTAGGCGTGGTGGGCTACAATTCCATCTAGTCCAGAATGGATTTAGCCCTCATGCTCTACATTTTCCTAACTTTAAATGGAAACATCGGTGACTCGATCTTCCTTTAGTTGTTTAATTTGTATGTTCAGAATAACTATCAGAGGGCGAGACACTTCTCCAACGGGCTAAATGTTATATAATCTGAACGAGTTCAGTGCGGGAGGCACCGCGGCCTCGCGCGTCGTCGGTATGTTCGGCTCTGAACGATACGATTGCAGGTTCGCTTAATCTGTTTTACAGATACTATTACGTACGCTGCTCTGTGGAACTAGCATACCTTATTCCCTGCCACCCGTCCTATCACATTGGCATGTATGACATTGGGCTTTTGAGAACCCATCATCGGTTCTCTAAATCGTTTCTTTGTCGCACCGCTAGAGTGTGTGAAACTATCTTCCGGCGAGTGTGTTTCCCGAATCCTTTTACCGACAGTCAGCATATCTGCTGACATGGCATCTAACTGAGCGTGGTTTCGCGAGGAGCGATGATTTTGACTTTTCACTATTGGGCTCTCGGCACAGCCACCCATTTTGGTTTACATAAAAAAAATTACGCTTCAGAGGTTGCCGCTGGCGGAGGCGGGTGGGGGGCGGGCGGGCTGATGTTCGTAGACGACGAGGGTGGGTGAACCGCGGACTTACAACTTCGAAAGGTCGAGAGAAGATTCTTGCGAACACTCACCACGGACTGACGGCAGCGGCGGCGTTTGCCAACGCTTCGCACGAACGGGCGCGCGCGAGCACACGACTGCTCCTCACCAGCCGCCCACTCCGACATTCCGGCTGCAAGGAAAGATAATTGTATACAGGGTGTTTCAGGATAGGCTTGAGAAACTTCAGGAATAGAAAGTACTAATTGTTAGAAGAAAAAAAAATCACTATCACTCAAATCGAAATTCGGTAAGTATTTTCTTTTCATACAAAAATTGAAAATTGTAAGAAAAACTCGATGGACTGTGAATATGGGGAGATTTGGCAATAGTGCTGTCTAGGTCTAGAGAGTGCAATGACCTAGTCCAGTCCACTTTTTTTTATGTCCTTCAAATTTACAGTCGTGTTTGGAATTTACCTATATGCACTTTAATTTCTACTAGTTAAAGCATGTAAGTTAGTCATTTTATTTTTATTATTTAAGGTGGATGTTAACCGGCTACCATATCTCGATGAAACGATTTTCACCAAAAAGTACTATAAAATGACCGAATCTGGGAAAAAGTTTCAGAACTTTTTCCCAGATTCGGTGTTGTAGGCTACATCGCCTACAACATCCGTGATGTCAGCCCATAACACCGGCCGGACATGGCGGATGTCAGTGCTTCCCTTCATTTCATGTCGGCTACACTAAACTGGACGGAAAACACGAACTATTTACTTAGCCGTTTCGATCGACGTTTCATTCAGTGCGGTATGTACCAACCCGGGCGTTATGAACCCTACCAGCTAGTAAGGTAAGAAGGGAAGGTACCTACAGTTTTACGTGAAATCCGAACCACGGTCAGCCTCCAACGGTCGATCGGTCACCCATCCATCCACTGACCGCGCCTGCGTTACGGTACGGGGCACAGGTGATCCAACTCTATGTAATACACTTGACAAATTAAAGTTTCGTCATACTAAATACAATATGCAGGACTGCAGGCATTGCATAGGTATACGAGGTTCGTATCTTGTCGATAGTTGGTAGGGTAAAGGCAAGAACATGGTAAAGGTGTCCTTCACGCAAATCGTAAACAGAGGACTACCTACTAACTGTACTAACTACTTGCTAAGTTCGTGAGCTCTGTGCAGGAAGATTGGGCCGCCGACCGACATGCAGCGACATACAAAATTTACAAAACACGCTCAAATATACGTTAAAACGTTAAATTATATACGCTAGTAATATAATAAGTAAATGCCGACACGACTCCGCGAACTATACAGCCTGCAACAAGTTGTACGCATAATCTTATTGTAGGTAGCTACTTTTTTCTTAGGCACATTTCGCTTTGATTAGAGTAAATTAATACTTTAAAATTTATAAATAACTTTGGTTAATAATTAAATTTATAGTATTACAAACTATAATTGAAAAACACTGAACCCTGATGGCCTCTCTCCCGTTTCTGTCCGTCTGTAACAAGCTCCCGGAGCAACGGAGAACGGTGCAAGATGAAGGCTTGATATTTTCTTTTTTTATTTTTATTTTTAACCCCGGATCCAAAAATTTGACGCCTATGTCGCCACAGACGTGTGTGGCGTCGTAGCTCCCAAACGGATAAACTGATTTGCATGTGGTTTTTTTTTATTATACAGGATGTTCGGCACATGGACCGACAAAATTGTTTTTTAGGTAAGTGGGGTCATTTGCATGGTTTTGGACACCTTTTGTCTTATGTCACGTGGTATCGAGATACGATTTTTTTTCTTTATTTTTGAAAATTACCAAAATCTCAGCTTTAACCCCTTGTAACTTTTTTGTTTATGGTTATATCTGCACGAAATAAAATTTATTTGGTTTTACAATGTATCCCTGTTCTAGGAAAAATATCATTTGATGAAGTTAATACCATGAAAAGGACTTATTACCTCCCAAAGTCCCAAAGACGAGTAAAAATATGACAGAATCTTAATTTCTTAATTCATTAAAAAAAAAGTGACAGCAATTGAAAGCTTCCTTTTCCTTTAAAAAGTTCGCTATTTGACGCCCTTTCCAACGGTATACCACATGCCATACAAATCTTTCACTATGTGGCCAAAATTAGGGACAGAGACCAGAACAGAACGACAATAACTTTGTAACAGGGCCAACTTATCGATGGTCGCTGCACTTATTGAGAGCGTTTTCAGGAGCATTTTCAAATTTAGAACATGTAACGGTCGCGCGGGTACTGTTCAATTTCAATTCCAACTACTACTGCTTCCATTGTTAATGTTTAGACTCTTGCAAATTATCCCTAATTTTGGCCACATAGTGAATGATTTGTATGACATGTGGTATATCGTTGGAAAGGGCGTAAACTAGCGAACTTTTTAAATGAAAATGAAGCTCTCAATTGCTGTCCGTTTTTTTTTTATGAATTAAGAAATAAGATTCTGTCATATTTTTACTCGTCCTCGGGACTTTGGGAGGTAATAAGTCCTTTTCATCGTATTAACTTCATCAAATGATATTTTTTCTAGAACAAGGATACATCGTAAAACCAAATAAATTTTATTTCGTGCAGATATAATCATAAACAAAAAAGTTACGAGGGGTTAAAGCTGAGATTTTGGAAATTTTCAAAAATAAAGAAAAAAAATCGTAATTCGATACCACGTGACATAAGACAAAAGGTGTCATAGGTCAAAACCTTGCAAATGACCCCACTTACCTACAAAAAAAATTGTCGGTCCATGTGCCGAACACCCGTATAGAAAGCTATGGTTTAACCGGGATGGTTCTTAGATATTAATGATGAAGATCAGGTCAGCAGATTCGAAGATGATCGCAACTTTTCCTAATAATTAGAGTGAAGTGATCACCAATTAATGGTGATCACTTCACTCTACTATAATATGGAAATTTATTACACTTTACCTTACTTACCTAGCTTAACCTGACCTAAGAAAATTATTAAAGTTCTAATTGCGTCTCTTAAAACGCTTGAAATAAAAGTTAAATTACAAATTTAAAAACCCCCGACACATCGAAAACCCTTCAAAAGTAAATAATAATTTTAGCTTATTTAATTAGAGGCGTCCTGGGAACGCTAATTAAAAAAAAATTAAATTCGGTCCCCCAATTTGAAATTTATGTTTTTATTCAACAAAAAATTGTATTCCTCCATTTAGACGACATCCATCTTCACTATGGGATGAATGCAGTTTTCCTAGAAAAATCCCTGACTTTTCAATAAGTTACCTGACATTTTGTGTCAATGTTATATTTATGGTACGCCGCAGCGTAAATATCAAAGCTGTAATAGAATAGCTATGGTATGGATATGTTTTCTAGTAGCGCGGTCTTTGCCCCGGCCAGAGGTCTTTCGGTGTCGTTCAGCAGGCTTCCCTAATGACCGCCAATCTGGGGTGAGGTTCATTATATCATCGCTATAAATATTTAAGTCACTATCACACTTATCTCCAAATACGCCCTCCCGACCTTTGGCCAATGGCGTACTTGCCACCCCCGATGGGCCGCCAATGATACGCGCGTAACCGCCCCTCTGAAGCGTAATGATCGTGGAGAGCCCCCGGGCGGCGCGGTGCGGTGGCGGCGCGGCGGCGGGCGCGGCGGCGGGCGCGCGTCGAGCTCGCTCCGCGCCGCATGTCAGCCAGCGGTAATAAAAAGTTCATTCCTGTCATTGTGAACATCGCCGGGTGCAAAGTGTTCCGTGAGTGATACATTTCAATTTTCTATACGCCTGTACGCCTTAAGTCTACGTTCTGAACCCATTTCCGTACCGCAGATGGCCGGGAGGACCGGAGGAAAATTGTAGAGGCCTATGCCCAGCAGTGGACGCTTACACGCTGACTGATTGATTGACTGCCGACTACGCTTTTAAAATTTGTTGTGTTGATTTATTATTTTTTGGAATGAAGGTTTTAGTTTTTGTCTCGGAAATGAACTGCCGTCGCGCCGCGCCGCTTCAGACTCTATTTTTTTTATTGTACCTACCTACTGTTTAATACTGAAAAGAATGTGTAAGCAATGTTATTTTGCACAGCGATTGTATTTATTCGTAATACCAACGACCGGATGGTTTCTATCTATATAATATATACTTACTTATTTATGTGCTCTGTACACAGGTATTTTAATAGAGTAATTTCCATTATTTCCATGTTAAGTTGTCCAGTATGACACAAACACTCTCCGCTTAAAGTATCTATTTTATATTAATGTAATTACAAGTTCTAGAAAAACTGTTATGTCAATACACAATGTTGATGCTTTCTTTTGGTACGGGGTGTGATGACGGAACATGCCCCGGGCAACCTATAGGCACGACAGCAACGTTGAATGATAAATTTAAATGTATAGTTGTTTAAAAATTATTATAGGTACCTACATACACCCAATGCAACCAAAGAAAAGTTAATCAAGTAAACAAAATGTATATTAAGAGAAACGTTATGTAGATAGATAGATAGGTGGAAATACTTAATTGCTCCAAATAAAAAATAAAAAACAGAAAAAAACTCAATAACATCATTTTCAAAGGCGAGCTTACCCTTATAGATAACCTTTGGATGTTGTAGCCGTATGTTGTGAAATATAAATAAACTAGCTACCTATTGCCCGCGGCTTCACTTCGCGTGTTTAGGGGTTTTACCTTTTTTCTCACAGCTCAGGCCGCCGACGACGTAGCGTTATCATTTATAGCCAAAAACCATGTTATGTAGTGACAAAATGTAACAGTGAAACCCGTATGTAAATGGATAAAGTGGTTATCGAGTTATGTATAAGGATATTCATATATTGACGTATGTTACACGGCCGGTCGCCGATCGCCACCGCCCCGGTCGCCCGTAGAAACTTCACTTTATTAGAATTTTAAGTGCAGAAAAAGCATTCTACAATTTCTCAAAAATCGCTATTTAGGCTTTAAGAAAAATTGTTTAAATATACACAAATTTTTTTTTAACCTGATTTCAAAATACTTATGCAAAATACATAAAGACCGCAGACCTTATAGACACTTTATCGCTAATTTGCTTCATCATCATCATCATCATCATCATCAGCCTGTATCGGTCCACTGCTGGACATAGACCTCTCCCAAGGCACGCCACCATACGCGCTAATTTGCTTGATAGATAATATAAGTATATTATTGTTTAGGCTTTATTATTAGTCCCTTGCCATGGCTGGATTCCGAACGTTATAATTTGTGTTAAAATTGTTGTAAATTATGTAAATAAAAATAAAATAAATAAAAATAAAATGTGCTTTAACCCCTCTGGCTCATCCACCCATAAGAGGTTACATAAAAAAATTGTTATACATGCGCTTTCAAATCATTGAGTTTATTTAAAACATATTTTATTGACAAGTAAAATTTGAGTTTTGTGACCAAACATTTCCTATTTATGATTATACGAGTAATCTGAATTTTCACAAAATACACCTAATGATATAATGATAGATACACATAATGTTACTCGTATATATCAGTGGTGCCCGCGATCGACCGCTCGATCCCAAGAGGCTTTTAGGTCGATCGCTGAAAATATGTTGACTTGTAGAGATCAAAAAGTACACTTGTATTGTAGAAACATCAAAGAATTCATAATATTTGATGTGACAAACATTTTTCGGGTGGTGTATTGTGGGTCTTCCACAAGGATCGCAAAAATAGCAAACAAGGATGTAATAAACATAGCTTTAAATTCAAACAAAAATGAAAATTATTGAACAACAAACTTTTTTTGGTACAAATGTCGATCTCACAACCTTTAATTTGTTGTAGGTAGATCTTCATAGAAAAAAGTATGGGCACCACTGGTATATATTATGCATTTTGATCAAAAATAAAAATAAATCGTTCTTACGGAACGATTTATTACCTCTTCATGTTGTGCAATTTTTTTTATTTTCTCTGCGTGTGGCTCGGGTTCCGAAATGGGACGAAAGACTAAAAATGCATGCGAATTCCTACATAATTAATAATAATTACAAATAATTAGTATGTTTATCTCTATATAAGCATAGTTTGTATAAGCTCTTTTGTGTTCAACAACTTCAGTGTGATCATTTTACCCGACTACGGCGAAGCCAAAAGGAGGGTCATGATTTTGGTAGCGTATATATGTTTATATATTTAAGGCGTGGGTATATTTGTATGCAATTGCTGCGCGCCAAGTTACTTCAAGTCACGAGCTAGATAAAATTTTTATAAAAGCTTTCTAGACATAAGAAGCCTTTGCGGATATTGTTCACACACAGAGAGCTTTCCACCGCCATTTCCTGTTTGCGCATCACCGTTGTCAGTCCCACCCGCGTCGCATCACACTTCGCATCCCCCATATTATAGAATAGCACGATTTTATTTTGAACTATAGATAGATTATTTCAGCTTTAGTTTTGCGTTTGACAATAAAACATTGTTAACAAAACTAAATCTGCGAATTATTCGTAAAGAAGCTGAAATTGAAAAAACTTAAGATAATTGACTGATTCGTTGCAGATTTCAAACCATATGTATGTATGGTAGACTACATAACAGCGTGTGTCAGCCCACGGCAGAATATACTTTAACGATTTAACCTTTCCACTTTTTAACGATTCCTTCCGGCTTTCAGCGTTCCGGTTTGGTTCCGACGCCACTCGGACGTTCCGGCCCTACGACGCGACGGCGCGCGGCGGGAGAGATTCTCAACTTCCGTCGGCTTCGTGCGGATTGTAGCCAAGTGGTAATGGATTTTCTCTTTTACTGAAGGCAGTTTATATATTAAATATATTTCTTAGGACGTACGATTTAGGCAATTCTACATTGCCAAGCCTATTAATTATGAGCCTAAAGAATAAAATAATTATGGGAAATTATCGGATATTTTTCGTTTGATATGAAAATAATCAAAATTTAAAGTAGTATTGCTTATTTGAGCATACGTTTATAAGTTTCAAGTTGCTCTGTTTATTGAGCAGTCTGGTTTCACTCTAGCAATAAATGACAAAATGTTTTTTATTTAATACTATACTAGTTGTTGTCCGATGCGGAAGAACTTCTGACTAAGGTCATGCTTCCTACTTTGACAAATTTTTATCTATATGTGGATGTTTACAAGTTTTCTCTCACTCTTACGACGGTGTCTCTTGTAAAGCATCGACGCACACACACACCCTCACACACCGTCGTGTCATTTGTCACGCGATTCTTACAAAATAAGCGCATGTTTTCCGATTTTCTACGTATTTCGACAAATTATTTTCGGAAATATGTGCGATATATGAATTGATGGCAGAAATTACATTTTCCGGCTCAACATTTCTTAATTCGCTCTGAAAACAAATCTTTTAAACGTCAAACTGAAAAAACAAAAATATACATACCTACATATTTTTCCTACCGAATAAAGCACAAATTTATGTGCACCGCCTCCGCCTCCGCGGCGCCACGCCGCCGCCGCCCCGTGCGTCCCGGAGATTCTGTTAGCTTTTAACTCAAGTACTAAATAGGTACGAGTAGCTACCTACTTAAATTCGCTGACTTGTATCTTAAAATAATATGACTTGTACATCCTCGGAGTATTCAAAGGTTACGGTACAGGGTGTGTGGCGCGAAGCGAAGTCGCGGGAACAACTGATAGAATAAATCCTGGTGTTCAGGGTGTTCTGTGATTGGTTACACAGCCGCGTTTATTGGCTGCATACAATATAAGCAAGCACGCCGGCGCCGGTGCAAATTCCCCAAGTACAGTCTTGGCTCCTTCAAGAGGGACGATAATAGGCACCTGTCAGGCCGGCATTGCATTCTCAAACCCCTCATACGACCGAATGTCCATGGGCGTCGTTAGATACGCAAAATCTAAATTCTTTCGTGAAGCATCCATGAGAAAATCATCAAACTCTTAAAACATAAGCACGTGCATGACAAATTGGCGAATAATTCTATACTAATCTAACCGATTTCGATGATTGATTTTATGTTGGAAAGGAGGTACTTCAAGGGTTGAAGTTGATTTTTAGGTTTCCGTTCCGTATCCCGTACGGAAGCCTATTACTAAGCCTCCGCCGTTTGTCTGTCCGTCCGTCCGTCTGTCCGAGGGCTGTATCTCTTGAACCGTAAGAATATGTGTTACTATGGCGGATATAACAATAAATAATAAAAAAAAGAAAATGTTAAAAATTAAGGGGGCTCCCATACAACAAACATACGAAAAATCTATTAGTCACGCTACTGAATAATAGATGGCGCCACAGGCTTTTATACATTGCATTGTTGAAAGACAAAAGATAGGCGGAAATTATCCGCTCAATTGCCAACGGCCTCATTGAGGTGCTGTCATTTTCCCACCGTCAATTGCCATCGACCTCATTGAGGCTTCTCTCCGATTGAGCAGTTATTGATAGTGGATAGATAGGGAAACCTCCGTGCGCGAGTAAAACTCGCACTTGACAGATTTTTTACTAAAAAGAGTGATAAAGTTTTGTTATTTATTTTACTTCTTTGTTTTCTGTGTTATTTTGTTTACTTTTGTGTGCAGCATCGAGCTATGTATGATGCGCACGCTCGCCGCGGCTGGTGCGTTTTTTTTTTCGATCATGGTGTGCAATGAAGGATTTCTAATAAAATACTTTCTAAATAGGTCAATTTCCTCATAGAGGAGCTTTTATAATAATTAAAATTTTAAGATGACAGTATATTCTCATTACTGTATTTTTTGCTTTCTATAGACGCAAATTTCTAAATATGAAATGTTAGTAAATTTGGATCGTATTTTATATTTATATACACACCTATATTTAATTGCACACGAGACGCGTGCACACTCGTTCAATATGGTAGCGCGTGTCAAACCTACTTCGACATACGGCGTAATTGTTGCGGTCGTAATTCGAAATATGTCAATATTTTGTACAGATAACATGTAAAGTCAAAGCAATTAGTCCTCCGCTCCTCTGTGGGGTTGGCATTGTCGTGACAGCAGAACATGGATCGCGTCGCGCAGGCTTTTTACAAGAAATGATCATGAGCTGATGAAGTGTCAAGTCTCTCTCCCTCCCATCCTCCCAATGGGGAAAGAGAGAAACTTTCGACTTTAGAAATGGAGATTTAAAACTGGCTATGGTTTTAATATAATTTGCAATAAGCGTTTCAACATACAATATAATCGGTTTTGTTGTAAGTAGGTGAGCGAGAAGAACGTTAATTAATTTTGCCGCACTCATGTAAAAGTAGTTTTCCTTATACTTCAGTCACTGAATCCTTTATGAATTGAAAAACTCCCTTTATACATACGTAATAATATATTAATTTGACTCATAAAAAAGCACTATTCCACGTTATTATAATGGACTGGGTCCTCATACCAAGGTCCATATGCCCTTTCCATACACTATTTATCGTTATTGCGTGTTCGTGTCATAGGTTACGAACAGGTGTGCCAGTTCAGAAGCGGGCCGCAAGCCGCAACCCCTCACGCTTCCGCGAGGGTGGAAATATGCGGCGAAAGTCACCCGGATCAATCTGATATCTGTGGCATTTTAAACAGACGGGGAATAATCGATAGCATGCACGTGGCGTGCAGCGGAGATATTTAGAATACTATTAAGTTAGAATACTAAAGTTTTAATTTAATTTATTTCTATGCTAGCTTTTGCCCGCGACTTCATCCGCGTGTATAACTGAACATGCATGAAACCTTCTCGAAGAAAGTAAATAACTATGGGCGAGCGTTGCAACTTCCGTTAGTACTTTTGTGACGTTTCACTTGTTAGGTATAGAGTTATTATATACCGCTCATCTATCCGGCAGCACCGGTTTGTATTCGAAAAAGTTAACGGTGACGGATGATTTATTTCTCGCTTTACTCCCCGGCGGTCGAGCTCTCAAGGATCGTATAGAAGCTTCGTTTCAGTAATAAAATCAATTACCTACGTAACTAATAATTACCTACAAATGTGGTTACAATTTGTAAAGATATATGAGCAGGGACGTATATAAGGGGGGGGTTTAGGGGGTCCGGACCCCCCCCCTTCGACACGCAGTTTACACTAGATATAATTAAATTTTCAAACTTCTATACTATACAGGGTGTCCCGAAGAAAGCGACAATAATCCTTTGACAGCTGATAGTACTGCTAATTACCTCTCAGAATATCTAATTTGAGGTTTAGTAAAAATGGCTTAATTTTTGAGATATTGTAATTTTTGTAAAAATCCAAAATTTTCTCCCTAAGCTCACTTTTTTAAATGCCACAAGTACAAATAAATGCAAGATTTTCTTAAATCTGGTTTTTGTCTAATATTACTGAAAAGTAAGGCTTTCACAAGGTATAATTTATTTTTTCATATTTAATCCTACTTAGCTGAAAAACGACTTAAGAGCCACATGTAAATTTTTTTTCAGCCTCATCCCTTGAATTTGGCCCTTCGTGGTGAAAAAAAATACACTAAAGTGGCATTATGCAACAAAAATACGCCCATCTAATGTAGTTTTTAAAATAGTACATCACTAACTGATATGCCCAATAATTTATGAGATATTGTTATTGAACTGCAAAAGGACCTCGGAATTTGATAACTGTTCTACCAGCTACGAATTGGAATAAAATAAACACTTGAAGTAATTGGTCTTTATTAACCTGTTAATTTAGATGTTCAAATTGTTTACCACCTGCACGAATGCTAGCTCGACATCTTCTCACAAATGCAAAGGTGTGGAACGGGCTCCCAGGGAATATCTTTCCCCACTCCTACAATCCACGGATCTTCATATCGCGGGTTAATAGCCTTTCCCCAGCAACATTAGTCCACCTCCAAGCCGGACTGGCACCTCGGCGGTGAAATTGGCTGCGCTTGAGGTTTCGACCTCAGGCATAGCCACCCAGCTCGGAAGCAATAAATAAAAAAAATGCCCGGTTGATGCGTCGAGCATGTACTCGATGCAAGTGCAGCCTGCACTTGCATCGAGTACGTACAGGTGGAAGTATCTGCACTGCAGATACGTCCACCTGAGCTACTGCCGTAATTCTTTCTTTGAGCTCTATCATGCTTTCCACCGGGACCCGTATCCTTTTTCTTTTAAATAGCCCCAATAGAAAAATTCCAACGAATTTAATTCCGGTGATCTAGACGTCCGATCCATCTGTGGGGATACAAGTGGCTAAGAGGCCACAAGACGTCCGTTGAATTGCAGAGACTCTAAACGGGCGAAATAATCTTGAGTTTCTGCAACAGTATTTTAGAACATGTACCATTGGCCATACGGAGGGAGATGTGGTTGCAAAATGATGGCTGCCCAGCCCATTACGCTAGAGAAGTGCGTAATTTTTTAGACCAAGCAAATCCCCACAGATTGATCGGACGTTTAGATCACCGGATTTAAATCTTTTAGATTTTTATCATTGGGGTTATTTAAAAGAAAAAGTTTACGGGAAACCGGTGGAAAACTTGATAGAGCTCAAAGAAAGAATTATGGCAGTAGCTCAGGTGGACGCACTTGCATCGAGTACTTGCTGGACGCATCAACTGGGCATTTGTGATAAAATGTCGAGCTAGCATTCGTGCAGGTGGTAAACAATTTGAACATCTACTTTAACAGGTTAATAAAGACCAATAACTTCGCAAGTGTTTATTTTATTCCAATTCGTAGTTGGTAGAACAGTTATCAAATTCCGAGGTCCTTTTGCAGTTAAATAACAATATCTAATAAATTATTGGGCAAATCGGTAAGGTGATGTACCATTTTAAAAACTACATTAGATGGGCGTATTTTTGTTGCATAATGCCACTTTAGTGTAGTTATTTTTTTTTCACCGCGAAGGGGCAAATTCAAGGGATGAGGGTGAAAAAAATTTAACATGTGGATCTTAAATAGTTTTTCAGCTAAGCAGGATTAAACATGAAAAAATTAATTATACCGTGTGAAAGCCGTACTTTTCAGGAATAATTGACAAAAACTAGATTTCAGAAAATCTTGCATTTGTACTTTGGCATTTAAAAAAATTGTATTGTATTGTATATATTTATTGCACTCAAATATAATATGGGCAAAAGGTAACACTTAATGCCTCTAGGCAAAATGAAGCCTGAAAAATGAGCCTAGGGAGAAAATTTTGGATTTTTACAAAAATGACAATATCTCAAAAACTAAGCCATTTTTACTAAACCTAAAATTAGATATTATGAGAGGTAATTAGCAGCCCTATCAGCTGTCAAAGGATTATCGTCGGTTTCTGGGAGCCCTGTATACAATTTTTTTTGTCGAATTCAACCTGCCTGCCACACAATTATAGAACTTTCAGTATCGGTACCCCTCTAGGCCGAAATACAGAACGACTCAACAGGAACACTAGAATCTTATTGAGTTGAGCCGATCTCTATTTCGTCAGAACACCCCCCATGTGGAAGCTATAAATACGTCCCTGTATATGAGATGATAATGATGATGATATATGAACTAATAACTAATTAAAATAAAAAGCTCTTCCATACGGACTATTACCGCAGTATGACGAAGTAGGTTTGACACGCGCTACCATATTATTCCATATACCAGTTCCATACCAGTTCCATATACCATATACCAGTGTATAATACTTGTTTTAGGTTTATGCTGACCGACAGAACTGAATTCAGAACAGAGAAGTTAAAAAAATTCATACCATGAAAAATTGTGGATAATAGTTACCTTCAGCAGTGATGTGTTCCTCGCCATTAGTAACTGGCGAGCCGTCCTTCTTCACCACCTTCTTGTTGCGAGACGACTGCTGCTCCTTCTTTTTTTGCTGCGCGCGTTTCTTAGCGTCAGAAGGCATCGCGACCAACTGTTAAAGAACATGCACAAAAAGCGTGACCAATGAGAAAAAATTTTCACAACAGATCGCCGCACGCAGCAGCCGCGCCACGAGAAACTATATTCACCGAGTCATTAACTACTTCGCTTCAAGTAAAGCTCGCGTCTTCGTAAAAAAACACGAATTAGGTTAGAATTTACTAGAAAATCCTGCCTGCCTCTATTAACGATTATTGGAAAAAATCGCGGTAGCCGCAGCTCTGTCTTACTAGACGTATTAAGAAGCCCGTATGAGCGAGTGAGACGGACCATGAGAAATTGCTAGTAGCGATAAATTGCTAATATAGAATAGCCCCTATAGGTAGTATGTTCGTATCAAAAGGAATCGAATGATGTGAGGTGAGGTTTAAGGGTGAAGTGAGGTTGCGGGTGACGTGAACTGAGATTGAGGGTGAGGTGAGGTTGAGTTGACCTGAGGTGCGTGTGATGCGGCGTCGAGGACAGGCAAATGGAAGCACTGACATGGTACCTAAGTTATACTTGTAGTAAGGTGAATTAGCCTAACAGGTATAGCATCTCCTACACGTTCGTACGCTCAGCGTAAAAAGTACAGATACAAGTAAATAAGGTTCATACGCATCGATAACTGTGCACTTTTAAGTAGGTCAGCGCATATAACCCAGACGCCGCGGTGCTTCAGTGAAGGAAATACAACGCATAACAACAACAAACAATGCTATTAACACGTTAGATTTATGTAGGCTACCCTGAAAAATGTCATGGCAATAGACTAAGTTTTTCACCCTTGCGAACCGCGGGCATAAGATTTGACAACCCCCTGTCTCTGCTACTACATATGTAGCAGTGTTAGAAGCGATCGAAGAATATTTGCTTCTATCTACGCACTTTTTCTCGATAACTACCGCGTCTTCAGATAGGCTACTACGTAGGTGGGTACTTAAAAGTGATAGATGTTTGTCAAAAATGCATCACATCACATAACATCGTATCATTACGACATTTCTATATAAAACCGACTCTTAACATTGGCGAAACTATGGCTTAAATGCTAGTTTTAAATGTATATCTTTGTATCGGACGTCTGCACCCCCTATCATCAAGCTGAAGTCGGAAGGGTGGCGCACGGCGGCGCCGCCGGGGGCGGCGCGCGGCAGGTCGAGTGCAGTCTCGGATATGCACTCGAGGCGGAGTGCAACGCAAACACGTTATCGATTTGACAGATTTATAATTGAGGATATCGGAAATGGACAACGATGAAAGTGACAATATGTTGTTGTGACCTCGTGGAAAAAAATGTTAAAGTATAAAGACCTATATTTCGTATCTTCTCTTCTTTTTAACCGACTTCCAAAAAAGGAGGAGGTTCTCAATTCGTCTGTATGTTTTTAATATTTTTTTTTTTTTTTTTTATTTTTTTTTTTATTTTTTTTTGTATGTTTGTTACGCGATTTCTCCGTCAATTGAGGGCCGATTTAGAAAATTCTTTTTTTGTTAGTTAGGTCATACTTCCGAGGTGGTCCCATTTCAATTTTATCGAAATTGGTTGAGCGGTTTTCGAAAAATCAGCATAATACTATGGTGTGTGGGTACCTTCAGCAAAACTTGTGATGTGGTCGTATTCGGCAATTTTCAGTTTGATAAATTAGTATGGTGTGTGGTTACCTTCAGCAAAACTTTTGTGATGTGGACTTATTCAGCAATTTGCAGTCTGACACATATGGCGAATAATTCTGTACCACTTCAATCGATTTCGATTATTCGATTTCGATTATTCTTTTTTATGTAATATTACTAAAAAGAATGAAATAAAAACTGTTTCAAAAAATATTAAACCGATTTCAAAAAAACAAAAAAAAAAGAACTAAAAAGTATTAAATACCTAATATTTTGAAATTTTCTCTGTCCTGTTGAAATACATGAATCGATATTTACTAGTGATACATATTCGGACCCTTGTTTCATGAATATTCTAAATTTGAAATTTTTTATCTTTTCCGACCGGCCAGGTGCGCTTAATTTATTATGGTACCTGACCGGTACCTACTGTACCGAGTACCATCGAGCTGGTCTGATGATGGAGACAGAAGGTGGCCATAGGAACTCCTAAACTACACATGATAAACCCATCGTGTTTGGGCTCGTTGCATTTGTCTTCACGAGAAATTTACTTTAGACCTAAGAGATTCTCAATTCGACGGTATGTTTTCTTTTTTTGGATGTTTGTTACGCGATTACTCCGTCAATTGTGGGCCGATTTTGAAAATTCTTTTTTTTTTTATTTGAAAGGGGATAACCCTGAGGTTTTTGAAGTGAAAACTTCTTTAGCGGCGCTTGGCACTTTTTTAGGTGGGTAAAAAATGTATAACTCGTGACATCGCGTCAGCGTCATTTTTAAAATGAAACTTAAGTCATTGCATTAAGGGTTAAGTTAGAGTGGCACGGGATCTGCCGGCACTCCCGGAGTGCAACTGTTAAGTAGGGTTCGGTAACACGTTTATGTCTGTCCATTCTACTAAGTTCTGCAAAATGAATGTAGGGTTCCGTAACAAATGCATGTCTATCCGTTCTACTAAATTTTACAATTTTCAACCAAGGTCCTCCGACGGTTATTTTATAATAAAAGTAGGGTTCCGTAACACGTTTATGTCTGTCCCTTCTACTAAGTTCTGCAAGATGAATGTAGGGTTCCGTAACAAATGCATGTCTGTCCGTTCTACAAAATTTAACATTTATTTCAAAATGAATGTAGGGTTCCGTAACAAATGTATGTCTGTCCGTTCTACTAAATTTTACAATTTTCAACCAAGGCTCTCCGACGGTTATTTTATAATAAAAGTAGGGTTCCGTAACAAATGTATGTCTGTCCGTTCTAGTAAATTTCACAATTTTCAACCAAGGTCCTCCGACGGTTATTTTATAATAAAAGTAGGGTTCCGTAACACGTTTATGTCTGTCCATTCTACTAAGTTCTGCAACATCACCTACAACGTCCGTGATGTCAGCCCATAACACCGGGTAAACTAAGTGCGATGTCAGTGCTTCCCCCTTTGATCGTGCTGACTACACTGAACTGGTCGGAAAACACAAACTATTTACATAGCCGTTTCGACCGACGTTTAATTCAGTGCGGTGGTACCAACCCGGTCAGGTTAAACCCTACCACCAAGTAAGATTAGGAGGGAAGGGACCTACAGTTTTACGAGGAATCCTAATATTACTTGGTGGTAGGGTTTAACCCGCCCGGGTTGGTACCACCGCACTGAATGAAACGTCGGTTAAAACGGCTATGTAAATAGTTTGTGTTTTCCGACCAGTTCAGTGTAGCCGGCACGATCAAAGGGGGAAGCACTGACATGGCACCTAGTTCACCCGGTGTTATGAGCTGACATAACGGACGTTGTAGGTGATGTAGCCAACCGTGTCAGTTTCCATAAAAAAAAAAAAAAAAAAGAATCCGAACCTCGGTCAGCCTCCAACGGTCAGCGGTCACCCATCCAAGTACTGACCGCACCCAGCGTTGCTTAATATTCAATAGCGACAGTTGACTGTCTGCACCACTGAGCTATCGAAGCTGACGTGGTCCTATTTTAATTGGGTCAAGATCGGATTGGAAAGCGAGGCGGAATCGCGAGGCCGAAGGCCGAGCGATTCCGCCGAGTACATTAATAGCAAAAAATTACTAAAAAAAACTGTGAAATAAAAAAAACGTTTTAAAAAACATAAAACCGACTTCCTAAAAAAAGGAAAACTAAAAAACTATTTAAAATAAATATGAAATAAAAACCTAAAAAAAAAAACGAACCCTAGAGTTGAAGGCGGTGCTAAAGCAAGCAAAAATGATGCATGAAAGAAAACATGAGTGGATGATAATATCCTTTGTGATTTGTGTAGCCTTTTTAGCACCGCCTTCAACTCTAGGGTTCGTTTTTTTTTTTAGGTTTTTATTTCATATATTTTTGAAGGCGGTTTTTATATTTTTATTTTAAATAGTTTTTTAGTTTTCCTTTTTTTAGGAAGTCGGTTTTATGTTTTTTAAAACGTTTTGGCTTGCTGTAGTTAGTGTAAAAAGGCGACGTCTGTATGCCTGCAACGAGTAACTCGAAAATGGCTGAACCAAATTAATTATCTATGTAAGTATACTTTGTGATTCCTGACTCTTGAAATTGTGTTACCTCCGGGAGTTCTAGTATTATTCAAAGTTTCAGACAATTGTTTAAGACCGACTTTAAGAACTACCGGTTGTGACAGTCACACATGCAAACACATTTTATAAGGTGCCAGCAAAGTGTCCACGGAACCCTAAAAAGAGCATCTACTACCTGATAATAATGACATGAGTAAGACAGCTTGTCTGATTGGTAGTCCGGGTCCGGACGTATCACATCCATCACCGGTGATTACACCGCACTGCGGCGGAGGCGGGGGGTAGGTTGTACGAGTAGGTAAACGCTACCGTGGGGGTAATATTCACTGTTAAAAACGTTGTCTAACTATGACTTATTTCAAAACGTTTCTGCCCGTCGTCGTCGTTAGAAGCTATTTTATCAAGTGTTACGGAGACATGTAATATTTATTATATTGTGGTTTGTACGGTAACATGTCATTCGACCCATTACTATCGCGTTTTCTATCGGAACTAGGCGCCAAGCTAGTGCGGCCCTTTGATCGTGCTGGCTATACTGGCACGACCAAAACGAAGCACTGGCATGGCACCTAGTTCACCAAGGTGCTATGGGCTAACATCACGGGTGTAGTGGGTATTGTAGCCAAGCATATGGTTCCATAAAAGATAATACTGAACTTGAGGGAAAAGAAAACTTTCATTTCAGTTTAATTTTTTTAGCCGCCAAGTTTTAGCCCCTATCTAGTAAGTTAAGGGAAGGGTCGTACAGTTTTACATTGGAATATATTTACACAAATAAATTACACTATCACATTCATCCATCTATATCTACAGGAAAGTGTCCAACTTTGTCAGATGAGTTTGCTACGCGTGGCGTGAGCTGCGCATGACAACGCGCAGATGTCGCCTCCGTAGCGAGCGATCAGTACCTCGGGCTCGAGCAATTTTGTCACTTTTGTAAAGATATCGCGAAGTCATCGCGAGCGGAGTCATCGATAATCGATTTCGTATTCAAATTCGCGATCGAGGCGAGGAAATTATGATAATGGAAGCAAACCCCCTTCGGGCGTATATTTTTAAAGTATTTTAAATAAGAAGGGCAAGGACGAGAGAGGCGACGGGGAAGCCATGTCTGTGTTAGATATAACTTTTCAGGGTTCCGTATTCATTGTTACTGGCGGGACGCTTAAAAAATCGATTAGTGTCTGCTCGTCCCTCCGTCGCGTCGCGCTGTCCAAGGAGACTATTCCGGAACATAAAGCCCAATAAATCTAAAAATATAAATCACAAGGGAGTCCATTTAGTCCTTACGGCATGAAAACTATCTTGAAGTTTAAATCTATGTCATACCCCAAAGGTGTTCTGTTATAAAATGCCTAGAGGCATTAAGTGTTACCTTTTGCCCATATTTTATTTGAGTGCAATAAATATATACAATACAATACAATATCTTAAACGCAAGAGATAGGAGAATACGAGTATAATAATGATTCTGAGTGTGAACTGCGGAGGCGAATGAGCGCGGCTGCGCTGCCGGGTTGCTGTGGTATCATTTCGTTATCAGCGTCAAAGAATTCAAGGAATACGTCATGCTAAAAGCCTCCTACCACACAGGGTGTATTCCATCTCCTAACTAGCCTTGCTTGCACAATATTATCACTTTGTTCTCACAGTATCGATAACCGAGCTGGACTCAAGTTACCATTGTTTGTCTTCTGCGAAATCTAGACCATATAAATTTGAGGGAAAGAATTGTTATCATTTTGTAAACTACATATTAAAAATTTAATTAAATATATAAATGTACTAACATTTCGTAAGTGGCGGGTGGCCGAGTGGTTTGGGCGGCGGCTTCTCGTGCGAGAGGTCCGAGGTTCGAATCCGTTCAGTTTTATCGGACAAAAAAATATACTTGCATACCTACACCTGCTGCTTCATCGTTCGGAACCGGTGTAAAACTGTAAGTCCCTTCCCTTGCCCTTTACTAGGTGGTAGGTTCAAGTTGCAGCCGACTGGGTTGGTAACACCGTTGACCGCTAGCAGCCTCGGTTGTGTTCTCCTCTAGGCCAGTATAGCCAGCAATCTAAAGGGAAGTCTTCGGTATGGCACCTACCTTCTCGGAGGTGATATTGTCTGGTCGGAGCATGGTCTGCTCTGGTCTGGTCTGCATTTCTCACCGTGTATGTCCTAAAAGGCGACTAAGGGATATTGACTCCCTACCACCTACGACTAGGTGGTAGGGTTTAACCCGCCCGGGTTGGTACCACCGCACTGAATGAAGTTCGGTCCAAACGGCTATGTAAATAGTTTGTGTTTTCCCTCCAGTTCAGTGTAGCCGGCACGACCGAAGGGAAACACTGACGTGGCACCAAGTTCACCCGGTGTTATAGGCTGACACACAGAACATCTTTGGGCTGACATCACGGATATTGTAGGTGATGTAGCCAACCGTGTCAGTTTTTGAATATATTTATTGAGGGAGACCTACTCAACCGATTGACATAGAGTCTTTACCGACTTTACCGTGGGCGGAGCTGCGGGCACAACTAGTCTTAAATAAGATAAACCTCAAAGAAGAAACATTCCTAAATGAGCTAAGTTCATAAATCTACATATTAGGTGAAACTACAGAGCTTTCAAAATTATATTTTTTTATCGAAATCGCGACATGTTGCGCCGAAGCACCCATGGGGTGTCTAACGACGCCCATGGACATTCAGTCGTATGCGGGGGTTGCGAATGCCATGCCGGCCTGACAGGTGCCCATTCCCGCCCCCTCTTGAAGGATTCGAGATGAAATGGTAACTGATTGAGCACTCTATCGCAATAACTTTTTTTTTCAGCTAATATCACCTCCGAGAAGGTAGGTGCCATACCGGAGGCTTCCCTGGATTGCTGGCTATACTGGACTAGAGGAGAACACAACCGAGGCTGCTATGCGGCCATCTTACATCCAGTACGGTGGTACCAACTCAGTCGGCTACAATTTGAGCCTACCACCTAGTAAGGGGCAAGGGAAGGGACCTACAGTTTTACACCGGTTCCGAACGGTGAAGCAGCAGGTGTAGGTATGCACGTAAATTTTTTCGTCAGATAAAACTCATTGGTACACGCCGACCGGATTCGAACCGAGGACCTCTCGCATGAGAAGCCGATGCCCAAACCACTCGGCCACCCGCCGCTTCTTGGGCATTAGGAAGGCAATGGTTTCTCGGCAGGTATGAACGGTAGCTGCGCGCTGGGCAAGGCGGAGACGGCGTGCCGCGTGTGCGGCGACAAGGCGTCCGGCAAGCACTACGGCGTCGCTTCCTGCGATGGATGCAGGGGATTCTTTAAGAGGAGTATACGAAGGTACCAGCCTCGATAGCTCAGTGGTGCAGACAGTCGACTGTCGCTATTGATTGTTAAGCAACGCTGGCCGCGGTCAGTACTTGGATGGGTGACCGCTCGACCGTCCCAGGCTTACCGTGGTTCGGATTCCACGTAAAACTTTAGGTCCCTTCCCTTCTTACCTTACTAGGTGGTAGGGTTCAACCCGCCCGGGTTGATACCACCGCACTGAATGAATCGTCGGTCGAAACGGCTATGTAAATAGTTTGTGTTTTCCGACCAGCACTGACATGGCACCTAGCTCACCCGGTGGTATGGGCTGACATCGCGGATGTTGTATGTAGGTAATAGCCAATCGTGTCAGTTTCCATAAAAAAATACCATTTTATTTGAACCTCACATTGTTGGCTTCGTCATGTACCTACTAAGCACCCGCCACACCAGGTTCCGTCTCAGTGCTTCCCTTGACGCCTAGCCTAATATGTAAGCACTTACACGACCAAAGTCAATAGCTGACATTTCACCAAGTTCTGGCTAACACCTGATGTTTGTAGGAAAATAAGTCAAAGAAGAAGTGCGCTCTCCAGAAGCGTCACACGCTTTGTGTTCGCTCTCAGGAACCTGGACTACGTGTGCAAAGACAACAACCAATGTGTGGTGGACGTGACGCGACGCAACCAGTGCCAGGCTTGCCGCTTCGCCAAGTGTCTGCGTGTCAATATGAAGCGGGACGGTGAGTGTTACAAACAACCTGATACAACTGACTACATACAGATAAAAAACAACCCTTCTCTCTCTCTCTCTCTCTCTCTCTCTCTCTCTACGACCCTGGTATGTCACCTTGCATGGTCGGGAGTAAACATTCGAAAGTAGCTGCCAGAACCTAACGTCATAACAAGGACAAGAATAGAATAGAAATATTTTATTACACACAAAAACACTAACAAAGTTACAGAAGACAGAAGATAACATACAGAAGAGCAATTGAAGCAAGGTCCTTGGACACAAACATATTAATAGTCAATAATTTGACAACAACAACACGATGGGTCTATGAACAGCGGTTATCGAGATATGACCAATATACATTTTCATGTGACAAACGGATAGAGATAGAACTGATGGAGACGTCTATTTTGAGAACCAACGTTCTCGAGATATGGCCAAAAAATGTTCACGCGACTGATGGGTAGATCACTGAGAAGTCCAGTTTGAGTGAACCCACATGATGGGTCTAGGATAGGGTTGCCATTCGTCCGGGTACACTGGGACTTGTCACCGGTTTAGAATCACAGTCCCGGCCGTCCCGCCTGACCACCAAATGTCCCGGTCGGGAACCAAAAGTCAGTTAGATTTATCCATACTAATATTATCAAAAAACAATCTTCAAAGGGTTTAGTGTTTCTTCTTATTTCCTAACACGCCTTACAGAGTTTCAGGCATCATAAGTGCGCAGATTTCAGTCGCAGATGTCAATTATGTGTATACATAGACAACGACCGTTCAGTGGAGACTTTTGGCTAACTATCTGTGAGCTTACAGAGCTGCGTGGATCGTTCTGAATCGGGCACCCTCCTGGGGCCTATAATTTATTGGCTATGGACATTTAAAACCATTGCCTACCTAAATATCTAATAGAATTTATGCATAATCTATCCTTAAATGTAAAATATACCTATCACATAAAATTTTATGTAATATTCATAGAACAGGTGCTGCATTTCTCCGCTCATAGACAACCAACTTTTCTTAGGTTTTGATATAGTGTCCCGGTCAGTACTTGCACCTACCCACCCTAATCTAGGACCAGTAAAACAAAACTGGTGGATACACCAGTTGATGACAAAGAGATTTAAATATTAGGCCTTTGATGACAAATGATTAGATCAATGCATAAATGGATATACATGTGAATGGTTACTCAACCACACACACCGAAACGGCTGAACAGATAAAATGTGGCAGAGACGTAGCTTATGCCCTTGAATAGGGACTTTGCTGAAACTATAGAGGGCTACAGTTTATTGACTATACTGTATAAGTATTATACTAAGTATGTAGGTATGTCTTGGTTTGTAGGAATTTATAACACCGAAGAAGACAACATCAGGCAACGACGAGCAAGAACTTGCATCTTTCTATTCCACTGAGAAGATTCAAAATTGTTTTATGCCTCATAGGATGGATACTCGCATTGAAAGCCCACTACAGGCAGATATATATAATACAGAAGAATGTAGATGCGAATAATCGCGCTCACTTTCACACCTAATAAACCCACAACAATTACATATTTATTTATTTGTCTCCACGTCCGCCCCAGGCAGCATGTCTTTTCCATTACGGTGCATTAGAAGTACCTATTTGCGGTTCTCGAAATAAGTGGCGGCGAGAAAAAAGGCGTTCGGAAGCATCTGGCTGGCGGGGGGACGAAGGGGGCCCAAGCACCTCCTTGACGGAGGGAGCTGTGACCTCGCGGAAACTTGTCTCGCTCATCTTTGGAGAAAATCAGAGAATAAGTTCGAAGAGAAGTCGCTAGAAAGCACGGAAGAAAACAATTATGCTAAAAAATCTCCTTATAATCTGTTCTGTAATATTTTATCTTAAGATGGGCATATTTCACAATATCGCTCACCATAGAATCCTTTGAACCATTATTTGATCTTATAGTATCTTAAATATCGAGTGATATCGAAATATTATATTTCTATATCGCTTGTATAGTGTGGCACATAACAGATACGCTCAGTGTAATATTCATTCATCATTAGGGTGGACCTTAACCTTAACTTGGAAACTTTCTGGTAAGCTAAGTGCAGCTTGTTATGCCATTGAAAAAATAAAAAAACCGTGTGGTATGCAAGATGCTAAAACTGTATAGCTATTATGCTTAATTCGATAGTCGAATAGTCCAATGCATAAATGGTAACAAGGGACATACTTATGGACGATTATTTTGGGAAATGTATAAGTATCTAACCGAATATTTGTTCTTCAAAAAAGAGCATTACCACAGATTACTGGCATTACGTTCTGTACTCAGTGTGAAAGCCAGTCCCTGGCTTCATGTACATTACCCAGTATTTATATTTATTAAAATATCTGCTATTCTAGGAAGTATATGCAGAAGTGATGCTCGTGAACGGGTGCTGGTTGTGAAGACTGGCCTCCTCCATGGCAGCATGTTATCTGAATAGTACCTATACCTATGTATTTAGTACTGCATAATTAGTTAACGCTTGACTAGTTACGATTAGTACTCCAATTTTATTAACCCGTTGACAACTTGATACTTCAAGTACCTATCTTAATATTCATATATAATTTTTTTTGACAATTTACCACGATAACGGTGCCAATTTAACACATTACTCGAAATTGAATTAAGTTGATACGAATTATGTATCAAAGTTTGACAAAGGCTCTTTACACCTCATACACTTAATTCATTGAATGATTAGAAAGATCAATAAACATAAACATCAACAAATTGAAAACATAAATCTTAAAAAACTTGGTAGAACTAACTAGGTAAATTATATTGAACAAATCATGACCGTGTGGCTTCAGAATGGCTTTTAGTCTTTGTCGCTACCATTGTGACGGTACATATAATAATGCAGGGCAGGAGGCAAAGGGCGAGAAAACATCAATTTGTCGTTAACTTGGTAGCGGAACAGCCCTAGATAGTACATATTTAACTATTACTTATTCTGTGCCTAAAGTAGAGGACTAAAAACTATCTTCACACGTTTCATTAGCAAAACGGTTGTTCATACAACTATTTGAATAATTTAGTTAAATGCGAAGGCGAAATGAAGAGATTTGTCTCCCTTCACCTACGGATCGGCCACATGTGGCCGATTTATACATTATACCTTCGCGTACGGATCGTCCACATGTGGCCGATCCTTTATTCTCGGCCTAACGGCTGGGTGGCCCCAACAAAATTATTTTTTTCTTTTATCTCACTTAGCCGTGTGTATTTGAAAGAGATGAATTCTAATAATAGAATAAATTCTCTATAGGCTACAAGCGTTCTCCCACAGACAAATGTCAGATTTACTTCGCTGTCAGTGTCATCAAGTGAGCGGTTATAATAGGAGGGCGTTGTACGTTGCTGAGTTGTTTTCGGGTTTACTGAGTGTTTTTTTGTGGAGATGAACCAATAAGTGATGTTTTTTCTCTTTTTCATTATATTCCGGATATATTGAATGCATTTGTTTGTACTGAGGTGATCTGAATTTTTCGTAAAAATACGAAGAAAATGCCTCCTCCTCGGTACCAATTTGGGCTGTTTTTAGAGGCTTGTTTCTCGACATAAATCCGTTTTCTGGATAAAATGAGGTGATAGAAGTGTTATTTAGTTCTTGTAGTTGAAATAATATATGCCCTTTAGTGTTTGCATATTGTACATTTACGAGAAATAGGCAATTTTTGTGACCTAGTTTTCCCCATACAAACTTGATCGGCCGTTCGGGATGACTCGTGTGAATTTTATTGAGGACGACACGGGGGCTGCTGATAAACAAGAAAGGTATGATTAGGTCCGTTATTTATTGTGTTTATAATAAAAATACTATGTGATCGATTTGCGGTCTAATAAATTTATAAAAATAAAAAACCTGAGAGAGGTCGCGATTTTCACATAGAACAACTTTACAAAATAATTTTGTCACCTAGAATACGTAATATATATAAAAAATGCCATTTATAGCTAGAATATTTACCTGTAAATACAATCCATATGTTAGTTCATGAAGTATCATGGAAAAATCTTCCAAAATGATTTTTTTTCGAGAGTAATGCGCCGGCGCCGTTCGCGGCCGCCACCTAGTGTAGGCGAAGGAAGATTTTTAAATAATGCTTTCGTAGCGGAAGGGTTTGCATGTGTGACGAATTTCATCTACTTACGGTTTTCCTTCGCTTGCTTAGAGTTTTATATTTTTGCTCATAGCTCAGGCCGCCAATAGCGTACCGTTATTATTTATAGCCTAAAATCATTCTTGAGAAGTGACAGATAGATACAGTGAAAGTCCCATGTAAATCGATAAAGTGATTCTCGGTTATAAGGATATTCATATATTGACGTAGGTACGTTACACGGCCGCGCCGGTCGATGGTGGTGCCCTTAGAAAGGCTTTATAATATATTAGTTCGCTGATTCGCTGAAAGCACAGATTATAACGGCTGAAGTACCTACGACCGGCCGCGACGGGCGGAGAGCCGCCCCCCACCCATCGCGGCCGAGAAGCGGGGGCGGGGCGCCACCAACATTCTCCGCCACCATGGCCGCCACGCCAGCGCCACTGACAATTTAGATACTACGCTACGGCGCTGCGGCGGCGGCGTGGTGGCGGCGACACGGCGGCGCGGCGGCGGCGCGGCGGACGAGCGGCGCCGTGCTGCCGCGCGCCGACCGCCGCGCCCCCCAGCGTAGCACTACTAGCACTCCGCGGCCCGCGCGCGCCACGCTGCCTGACAGTAAAATGCAAATACCGACCGATAGCAAAATGCAATATTATGTCCCTGCTAAATGATCCTTGTTGTAAAAGTTTGATGCGAATTGAGATCAAGCTATCTAGACGGTATATTATCCCAATCTCAAGCAATCTCCCACCTCGCACGCCCGGACCCCGCACTTCCCGTCACCCCCCGCGACCCCGCATGCTGCCTCACTGACACTACACACAACTTACATTGTGATCAAACTATTGAACAGCAATAAATAATAACAACACTAAATACTTACAAAGTAGTAGAAGAGTAAAAGTAAGAAGTAAAAGAAGCAAACTCACTATCACATTCGAAGAGAGCACACACTGTTTTTAATTATCTATCACTCACTTGCGGGAAAGAAATAAACTTCAGGAATGCGATGGAGGAATGAATGAATATTAGTGACTAGTTTTATAATTCTGCTTTTACATTATGCAAGTGCACACAATGACTAAAAGTAGGCGCAATAATAAGTTTCTCGTTTACGTTTGCAGTCGAAAAAAAAACAAATTACCTACATACTAAATTATTGCAAACTGAGAAAGCGTCACCAAAACAAAGATGGCGGACCCGAAAAAGTTTCAGTTTAACTCCGCAAAAAAGCGCGCGCGTCCCAACTTCATATACCTACACTTTAGTGTTCGCTATAATAGTCGCGCGCATGTGCTTCAGAGACATTATAATATTGTATTCCTCTTGAATATTGTGTATAAGGCAGATATGTATTAATGACGTTTATTTTTACCGTAAAATAAAAATGCTACATAATATTATTGTTCATTCATAATGACATGACGTAGTATAACTTGATATTCCTTCATAGGAACACTGAGTCGCTGCTCGTATGAAACGGTATTCCGATAAGCTTTCAATACAATGTCCTTTATGTGCAAAAGAGACAGTATGGCTGTGGAATGGCTGGCGCAGTATGAGTAAGGTGAGACGGGCGAGACAATAGCAGAAGCAGCGGCGGCGCCGCGGTGGCGGCGCGCGGTGGCGACGATGCGCTTGGCGGGCGGTGGCGAGTGGCGAGTGGCGACGCGCGGTGGCGAGCGGTGGCGACAGCGCAGCGCGGCGAGACCTGTGAAATACGGGTCTCTTCCTGTGGGTGGGTGCGGAGGTGGCTCATCGGGCGCCGCGGGGCGGAGGCGGCAGCGCCGACACCACGAGCGAGGTGAAACGAGGGACGCGATTGTTTTTTTTTTTTTTATGGAAACTGACACGGTTGGCTACATCACCTACAACGTCCGTGATGTCAGCCCATAACACCGGGTGAACTAGGTGTCATGTCAGTGCTTCCCCCTTTGATCGTGCCGGCTACACTGAACTGGTCGGAAAACACAAACTATTTACATAGCCGTTTAGACCGACGTTTCATTCAGTGCGGTGGTACCAACCCGGGCGGGTTAAACCCTACCACCAAGTAAGGTACCTACAGTTTTACGAGGAATCCGAACCTCGGTCAGCCTCCAACGGTCAGCGTTCACCCATCCAAGTACTGACCGCACCCAGCGTTGCTTAACATTCAATAGCGACAGTTGACTGTCTGCACCACTGAGCTATCGAGGCTGACAAAGTTAAGATTGTTTTAACACGTTTTTACTCGCTGTCTTGTCTGTCTTTTTATCTGTTCGGTAAAATGTTTGCAATCGATATGAATTAAATTAACTTTCCGATAAGCTACTTATAGCTTTGAATTTTTGAAAATATTATCGCTTTTATTTAACTGTATTCTCAGTTCTCATCTCTTTATTTCACATTTTTAAACAAATTTATATTAATTTTACACATATTATACTATAAAAAGTAATAAATTACAATACACAACATAATACAAACATGAAATAAAAACGGTAATACCGCCGCCGCGCCGGCGCGGCGCGGCCGGAGACAAGCCTCCAAGCGCGCCGGCGGGTGCAGGCCCTGGCTACGGAGCTCTCCGAGACAACGCGAGACTAGCTTCGAGCGATGGGTGGTGGTACTAGACACGTAGGCCACCACCATTTCTCATTATTATTAATCTTCAATTCTCACGCTCAGCTCTTTTGCTACCCCCTTACTTATTATTAATACAACTTACATCACACTATATAATCTCAAACATCCAAAGGTTGACTGCAAGAAATATCTGTATAGTATAAATCTGCCTTTGGACGGTTTTGTAATTTTTTTTTTACGTGCTTATTACTGTTGAATGTTTCTTGAAGAAATAGGTAAATCATTTTCTATCTATTTCTTTCTAGCTCAGACGGACTGAATGCCAATGCAATATTAACTCGCTTTCTTGTGTCTATTTATTTGTGTTGCGCGGTGTTTGTTTGTTCTTTATGAATTTTGAAAACGATTTTAAACTACCTTTGAGACATTAAACATATATATTCGACTTATATTTCATTCATATATAAAATTTTGAAAATGTCTCTTATGCACTCTTACTTTTACTAGCGGTAACAGGTGTATGAAGTCCCACGGTGCTTTGTCACCCTATTGGCGGGGGGAGTGGGAGGGGGGCGGGGGGAGGAGATCGACATACGGCTATAAATTCAAATGACCACGTTGGTTATAACTATAACTATTATCTATTTCCAGACTAGACACAGAATCAGTTGTTGAAAGCTCAAAAAAGCTGCCTATTTGATCGTTGGCATGCGTATAGTCGGTTTCAAATACTTTAAATGATACTCAGTTCTTAGGGTGCGATCTTCTAAAGAAGATTGGATACTTTGGGGCAAACTTCACCTTCGAGACTGCAGCCATACATTATAATAATGTATGACCAAGTGTACATGTCACTTAAAATGACATTAGCATCCCTCACTTCAAGTTAGGTTGTGTGAGTGAAGCCAAAAAGCTCTTCGTCAAGATCGCGATGTGACGCGGCGGGTCGCAGGGGGTAGGCGGAGGGCGGGGAGGCGCGTTGAGGACAAACATTCAGTAACCACGTGACGCCACCAGACACCAAGAAAGTTCTCACAGTTAGCGACTATTACACTATAAGTCGATTCGATTCAAATTTAATCATAAAGTAAAAAAATTGGGAAAAAAATAAACCATCGTAAGGGTCGAATTGAGAACTGCAACTTTTACAAGTTGGTTAATTTTTTTTTAACATTGAACCATTTTCGCTGAGAGTGTGAAATCGTCCTGGTGTCGCGAGTTTTGGGGCTACGGGAGTGGTTGAGGGCTCAAAAGACGCGTATCGGCTAGGGCTACGGTTGCGTATTCATGCGGGATTTTTGCAACGCAGCGAAGCCGCTATATGTATCTACTATGTAGGATTATGCAAGATTGAGAGTACGAGTTACGGGAGTTACGGGTTAATGAATTAGATTTACGGGAATATGAGTAGGTATAGGTACTTGTACTTAAGAGTATGTAGAAATTATAATTTTGTAATAAAGAAAACGTTTTCTATTTATATCAGAAGAGAATTCAATGTCAACTCCATCTAGTCGACATTCGATTTGTTGACAAATCGTAGATATGTTGATGTATTTACTTAACAAATTGATCTTGAATCAGCGCCACGAGCCACGAGATACTGAGCTCAGTAGGGTGGTTGATGGAGAGGTCGAGGTGGCGGGGTGGGACAGGGGCGTTTGGGGGTGAAGGTGGGGTGTATGAGGGTTACGTACGTTAGTCTACTGTCCGCTGTGACACATTTCACTTTATTTTATGGAATTACAGAACACGACGTCGAGACAAATATGGCCTGTCACCATCGATAATGTGGTCAAGTACGAAACTCTGAATCAACTTTCTACGTTCCCTACACCGAAGCACCGTCTATTTTACGTTTCAACAAGTGACCAACAGTGAAGTTGAGAAAATCCTGAAATTTTCAAACAAGACTCGCATTGCTCCGGGGTGAACTGTTACTGATTATCACAAAAGTTTTCTCTCACGCCTTAGCATGGTTACAGCGGATAAATTAATAGAAAAGCAAATATTTTTGTGCGTGCAGTAACAGGAATACACGTTTTTTTTATGTAATCCGATATGTGTGGCTGAGTCGGAGGGGCCAAAGCACATGCTCCAAGCAGCCAATATCACCTCCAAGGTAGGTGCCATATCGGAGACTTCCCTTTGGATTGCTAGCAATACTGAACTAGAGAACACAACCGAGGTTGCTATGCGGCCATCTTACATCCGGTACGGTTGTACCAACCCAGTCCTACAGTTAAGGAAGTTACCTACAGTTAGTTAGGAAGTAACCTACAGTTTTACACCGGTTCCGAACGGCGAAGCTGCAGGTGTAGGTATGCACGTAAATTTTTTTCGTCAGAAATACTCATTGGTATACGCCGACCGGATTCGCACCTTGGACCTCTCGCATGAGAAGCCGATGCCCAAACCACTCGGCCAACCGCCACGTAATAGGAATCCAATAAGAAACAGTAGCGCGCAATGGCATCACCAAGATTTATTTTACCAGTCAACCTATGTAAATAATAAAACCCTACCGAGAACAAGTCAGTCAGTCGGTCAGTCAGCCTGTATTCAGCCACTGCTGGGTATGGCCTCTCCAATTTTCCTCCAGTCTTACCGGCGTACTTGATGTACTTCAGACGTACTTGATGTCGTCGTCCCACCTGGCGGGTGGTCTTCCCACACTCCGTTTTCCTGTCCACGTCCCTCCGTCTCTGTCCGCCAGGGTAGGACACGGTTACTCCAACGGGCGTCGTCTCTTCGGCTAACGTGCCCAGCCCGCTGCCACTTGGGTATAGCCACTCGGTGTCCAATATCGACTACTTTGGTGCGGCAATGTTCTCAATGCCCACTCTATAACCTGGTTATATTTCAATCTCTTTGTTTGAGGTGCATAATGAGACTACCTAGAATTTTATGAACAAGCTAAGCAATCTTTGTTTATTCATTGAGAGGCATTTCATTTCATTGGTTTATTAGAACTTTATTGTTTTCGGAATATTTTAAGGCGCCTTTCTTCGACCCCACGCTTTCACTTGCTACTTCACAGTTCGGAACCGATGTAAAACTATTAGGTCCTGGTCTGCGATAAGCTTTACACTTAGTCCAAAGTCTCAATGCGGACCGGGATAGCCGAACTGATTTTTCCAGTCCTCGCACCAAGAAAGAGGCAAGGGAAGGGCCTTCTGTTCACTTGGGTTATCTAGTTATTTACTATCATCATTCGTATAAGACATGACATAATAATTGTTACTTCCCTGTCCTAATTTCTGCTCAGCACAACCATTGCCATCATTCTTCCTCACTTAGGTACTCTCATCACCCAAAGGTCGACTGGAAGAAACCACTTAAAGTGATAAGTCCGCCTTTGCACTCGATTGTTCTCTTGTTTCTGTGTGAACTATGGTAAATTTATATTGTTCTTCTATGTATATGTTTTCTTCTGTGTCTTCTGTATCGTTATTAGTGTTTTTGTGACCAATAATTGTATTTCTATCTATGATATCTGTCAAACCTATGACAAAATAAGGATAAAAACTCACAGCAATTGCACTAGCTTGCGCTTATTACTGCAACTGCACACTTCGCACAAAATAGTAATAATAAAAAATAACAATCGCAAAGCGCCCGCGCACGCCGACTTGAGAACTGAAACTGAATGTGAACTCGAGACGTTTCGCGAAGTGCAGGTTACATACATACCTACATCCTGCAAAGTTTTCAATGCGAGTGCGTTCAATGATCGTTTCGTTATCTACATTTATGTAGTTATATTCGTTTTTGTGAAACAATGATTTCATCAATGCATTCCTCCAGGCAAATAATAAGAGATTTTGTTAGTTATTTTCATTCTTCTTATTATTTATTTCTAGTTATTTATATTGCTTTGTAGGTACCTACGTCATAATTTAATTAGGTTTCATATTTCATAGATAAGAATAAATTTTATTCTGAGCACTCTTGTTAAACAAATTGTTGGCTTCTTGGACAGCTAGACATGTAAGCTCTTCGATTTTTCTCCGGTTCTTCTTGTTGGGTTTTTGGGTTTGTACTTAAATATGTATATAGGGGTGCTTATTTATAGTTAGTTAGCTATGTACTTACCTCCTAACGCGGACTTTTTTAACTAACTAAATGTCAACTTTCCTCCGCACATAATTTTCATATTAAATAATTAGATGTAAGTATTTATTACCTATTCTATAGACAGGTCAGCAGCGTGCGTGCGTACCTACCATGTCGTCGAATTACTAGGCTCGGCGCGGCGCGGTCCGCGATTCGCGAAATGTTTTTATCCGCTGCCCAGTGCGCTTAGCTCAGCCAGCCCTTGCCCTGGAGACATATCGTGCTGCCATCTCGTCTTGTTTCATTATTGAAAAATGCCTAAATAAAAACGATTTAACGATTGACAAACATATAGACTGAAGTTGTCTTTTATAATAGAATAGTAGCGAAGAAAGAAGAGGAAAAGAAATGTTCCTGGCAGAACCAGATTATATATGGCAGTGTTTCTCTGGTTTTTCGCCTGTTATGAACTGAGCGGAAAATATCCATGTATTTTTCATAGCTGACATTTATCCGGCTAGGTCCCTACCGCCTAGTGACAAAGACAGAGACTTACAGTTTTACATGAAATACGAGCTATGGAACAACTTGTGTTCTTGACTGAAATGTAGGTACACAGATATAAGACATTGGTCACAATGAATGGGACAAAGCTGCGCCACGATCTTCTGATAAAGCTCGAGACGAGAGTAATCTATAATGGCGGATGGGTTTGCAGCGGTGCAACACGAGAGGGCGCCGCGGTCCACGCTGCAGCCTCAGCAGCAGATGGCGCTGCAGAGGCTGGGCAACATCGGCCGTCAGCTGAACCTCCCCGGACACGTGTTCCCGGCCACCATCCCCCCATACCTACCCTCGCACTCATCTTTCCTCGACTCTTCCATGTTCCAACCGTTCCCGCGCCTCCCGGACATCGGCATCGATATGATGCCTCGCCTGACATCCGCCCAGGGCGCCTTCGGGAGCGCCCTTAAGTTCCCCATGTTCCCGGCGCCGTCACAATATCCCCTAGCGGCGGCGTCGGGCTACTTCCCGACCAGCATCTTCTATCCGCCAGTCGTTCCCCAGCTCGAGAGGGACTTTCCGATCGGAGTCGGTAAGAATCCGTATGTAATATAACATAAGCAATGAAAAATATATAAGATCGATCGGTATCATTTATCTCTAAGTAGGTACCATAGACTCCTGTGTTGTGTGTTGTATGTCCCCCCACCTTACTTACTTACGAGGTACTTACATACAATACGAAATTCCGAAAACACAAGATTTGTTTTGTGTAAGAGAATTGTTTTGTTATTTATTGGAGATCAAAGGAAAACTACAGCCGTTACATAATCTCGCAAAATGTATACCTATCTAATTTATAATTTCGATGCACATAGCACAGAAGTAGAACAAAGTAGAACGCCGCCGCGTGTGGTATCGTGAGACCATGTAAATGCTTTTTCATACGATGTAAAGGACCTATGTTCTTCAAGGTCACGGAGGATGCTCTCCCAGACCTCGGGGTGTGCTACAGCTGAAGACTGCTGGCAGGATGGCGGATGACGAGGTTACCAGCTCTGAGGCTACTGCGACTGAAGGTATGTACCTTATACCTACCTACCGACAGATGCCTACAGACCCTCGAATACCTTCCAATCAAATGCCAACAGGGACTTTTTCTTCTTCAATCAATTCCAAAAACGCAAGTGGATGATATGTTTCCCGAGCGAGCTTTTGCAGAAAACTGATATCGGTGGCGTGTGGAGGCATTATAGGTAGTTCCATTTAACTATGCAGTTTGAAAAAACTAAGTAGTTTGTTTAGCATTTTAAGTTTGAAATCGCTACGTATACCCGTTGACTGTGGAGCGGTCGATATCGACCGCTAGAGTACTATACCGTCATCTATGGAGCGGTCGATATCGACCGCCGCGTAGTCGGCGAGCTCCAACCGCTGCATGGGCCGAAGAAAAGATTTTTTTTCGAATTTTCTCACTTAGGAGTTATTACTACAAAGAGACAAAGTATAAAGTAAAATTATTTAGCTACACATCTCTAGCAATAACTTGCTCTCTCCCGATTCCCGAAACAACAACAACAACGAAAAAATTCTCATATCTGTCGTCATATGTCAGTTCGTGTTATATGTGCGCGCGCATGTTGTGCTTGTGAATATTCGCTGTTTTGTTCGTAAATACGGAAAAATGGACCGGTAAGTGGTTTTTTTTTCTCTTTTTCATTATATTCCGGACCTATTGAGTACATTTGTTTGTACTGAGTTGAGATGCATTTTACGTAAAAAATCGAAGAAAAGTCCTACTCCATACAATACTCCATACTGACAATTTTTTTCCTGTTTGAAGCTTGTTTCTCAAAATAAATCGGTTTTTTGGAGAAAGTGAGGTGACAGAAATGTTCCTTAGTTCTTCTAGTTGAATAAGTGTGAATTCAAGATTTTATTGTGTGCGACACACGAGCTGCTGACACACCAGAAAGATAGGATTGGTTTGTATATGTATTCCTTTTTATGATAAAAATACTATATCACCAATTTGCGTTCGTGATAAATTTATAAAAATATAAAATCAGAGAAAGGTCACAATTTTCACATAACACAACTTTACATAATAATTTTGTTACCCAGAATATGTACTATATATAAAAAAAAATCATTTATAGCTAGAATATTTATCTGTAAATACAATCCATTCGTTAGTTCATAAAGTTTCATGGAAAAATCTTTCAAAATGATTTTTTTTCTAACACCTTCACCTACGCCAGGTGGGCGCGCGCCACCTGGTGTAGGCGAAGGATTCTTTTGTTTTATGCTCCAAAAGTTGAAGGGTCCTTTTCTATGTATATCCTTATTATACTTACACACACATATCGAAACGCCTATTTCCCAATGGTGTGGCCTCTGCCTTACAAACTGCCTTACATACAACGGATCGTCAAATTCAACGTTCCTGACACATCTCGACGCCTCTAAAATATTCTAATGTGAAATTGAACACTTTCCGTAGATACCGGCGTGCACCGTCCGCTGCAGTTGGGCCCAGATTCGCCGATCGCCCACGTCATCACTGCTGAAGATAAGCCTCCTCTCGGCATGACCATGCCCCTGTCGCCCAGTTACCTGCGGTCACATCGCGAGCGCTACGGCGTTCAGGACCTCGGCGAGGAGAAATCTTTGATGTTGCTGACGCGGACGGTGAACAAGAATGCGGCGCGCGTGGTGGTGATCCTGGTGCAGTGGGCTGCCGGCCTCCCCTCCTTCCAGCAGCTGTCCCCGAGGGTTCAGCACTTGCTCCTGACCTCTTCATGGAAGGAGCTCTTCATACTAACAATGTCCCAGCATTGCCTATGTTGGAAAGAAGGTGAGATCTGGCAGCCAATAAATACCTAAGTATAAAGAAAAATTAAACGAAATTATAGGTTTTGTTATATTTTGCCGGCACATTTTGGTTAAACAAAAGCCTAAAACGTGTGAGTATAACTTGTGCACGCCGCCACCCATCCTCTTCTCATTAGCAGAGTTTCAGTGCGCGGCCTCTACGAATGACAATTCGGTTCTGCAGAACAATAATCTGAACTTTTTTACGAAATGTTAGTTCTAAAATGTCGCCATTTGTTATGCATTTATTAATTAGTGACTAGCGCAATTTTTTGTTTGTAAAACATTTTGCCTTCGTGCTCCGTAGCCAAGTCCGTAGCGTAGGTAGAGGATGGTAGAGGTTGGACATCGGTGCTTATAGATTTTTTTTTTATTTCAGATAACTACTTTTCTAACCTGGCACTAAACAGAGAAGAGCTACGGGAGGACGTGAAGGGCCTGTGGTCGGTGATAAGAAGACTATCACAGTTCGGCGTGGACTCGCTGGAGCACGCGACACTCAAGTCCATCCTGCTCTACCGTGTCACGGGTTGGTCAATGGTCATTCGTACATCAGTGAAGTTATGCTGACTTTGAAAGTCCTATACTTAGGTCAGATATGAACTCAACAACTCCAAGGCAAAACCCCCTCACGCCATAATACTCCAGTTTCTGTAGCAGGATGGCATGATCGACCAGATCGAATGCCTTGGAGAGGTCTACAAAAATACTTGCAGCTCGTTTATGTTCGTGTTCGTTAGTGTATATGTGACGGAGACTTTCCAGCTCACAAAACCATGTTGATTGAAATATAAAATATTTCAATCAACTTGGACGCTATATATATATACTGCGACGACACAGACTGGCCGGTGTTGCGTAATAATTAACCATCTCGAAGAAAGTAACTAAGGGCGAGGCCGAAGGCGGAGCTGCGTATAGCTAAACCATATACATATCTACTTTCTCAAAGAAAATAATGTGTGAGGCCAAAGGCCGAGCTACGTTCAAGTAGGTAATAAACCTTCTCGAAGAAAGTAAGTAACTAAGGGCGAGGCCGAAGGCCGGTCTTCGTTTGAGTAAACAATATTATATTCTATCGAAGAAACCTGTCATTAAGGCCGAGGCCCGCGGGCGGAAGAAGGTTTATCGTTTACCTCAACGCAGCTCGGCCTTCGACCTCGCCGTTAGTTACTTACATTCATCGAGAAAGAATTTTATTTACCTGACCGCAACTCGGCCTTCGGCCTTTCCTTCAGTTACTTACCTCCGTTCTTCTTTTGAAATGCGACTTTCACGCGAAGCTGCAGGCAGCAGCTAGTATATTACCTATATATAAAATGAATATGCCTGTCATAATGTATGTAATATGACAAAATTGTCACTGTTGTTGTGCAGGAGGGCTCCACGGTGAGAACGCCAGCCAGGTGGACATTCTCCAGGAGCAAAGCTTCACAGCACTCACGGACCACTGTGCGCTGGCCGAGCAGCCGGCCCGCTGCAGCAGACTCCTACTCCTGCTCTCCTCGGTCATCGGTTACGCTGCACACGGAAGCCTCGACCGTCTCGTCTTCACCTCTGCGCTCGCCCGCGACGACATGGACACTCTTCTCTTACACCTTTTGGCACGTGCCATGCTCAAGTGATCGGCTAACATTATGAAAGCAAAGGAGGATGCTCATGTTCAATAATAATAAGGTTTTTGTTTTCATACTTAAGCCATTTGCAAGGCGGATCGGTTATGTCGTGGTATGACTATGAAATAAGGCGGGCTATTTGTACGATACAAAGGTTAACTGGAACAAATAACTTGCAGTGATAAGTCCGCCTTTGCGCACTCCTGCATTTCTTGTTTCTTGTTGTGTAAATGTGTACTATTCTTCTTTAAATTGTGTGCAATAAAGAGTTTCTATTCTATTCTATTCAGTTCAAAAAGTAGGTATCTATTTTTAAGATTTTTCTTAAGTTATACGTTCTTTACGAACATAATGAAAATATGATATGAAAATATTTTCTGAAAATGGGGAGTAAACTTAGAAAACCCGTTACCGTCACCGCAACCACCTAGTAATATACCTAAGAAGGGAGTCATATCCCTTAGTCGCCTTTTACGACATAGACGGGGAGAGATGCAGTGGGGCTATTCTTTTAAAGTACCGGCCTCACACGTTACAAAAATTACATTTAATGCAATACCAAATCGTTTTGGCAACCAAATAAACCGTACCAGCGGTATTTTTAAATTTTTTTGACTTAAAGAACAACTGGATTTTATTGAAACCGACTTTTTAGATGAATATGTCTTAAGTGAAAACTGAGTTTAGACATTTTATAGACACATTAGACTTACGAGTTCATGAGTACTCAACTTCTTCCGATCTGTGAACGTAAATAAATTGCATGAAAATATAAAACTGGATTACAATAACTTTTACTCAAACACACTAATTTCAGCACACCAAAAACCTTTCTTGGCGTTCTCCTTTGTCGTTTATACATAAGTTTAATATAAAATAAAAATGAATAAGATATTCATGTTAGCGTTGTGTATTAAGCGCAGGCAGATACAGTTGTAGAACAGAAAATGGAACTTGGACCCACGCGCGTTCATGATCCCGAGTGCGACGAGGTTCCACCGCATGCCGCCTACGGCTGTTGTGTCTACACCTAAAGAAGCAGTGACTTCTTCAGTTATTTATTTAATAAAATAATTCATTAAAAAAAAATGGTCCACTGAGTGTTTTATTTATATTTATATAATTATATTTTTCAAAATTGTAGTCATTTTCAGATCACACTTTCAAAATAAGGTAATGCAAAAGGTCCATAGCAAATGTTCAATCTAGCTATTGTTAGGTGTAATTATTGTCAGCACGCTCATTAGCATAGAAGAAGTAACGGCGTGATATAAGCGGCGTAAGGCCACGTTCTGTACCCTAATCACGAGATTTAACCTACTACGCTACGCTACGCCGTGTTTTCCGCATCATTTTGTATGGAGAAACGAAGTTCGCAAATCTATCACTAGAGGCGCTGCTCCGTTTCTCCATACAAATGATGCGGAGAACACGGCGTAGCGTAGCGTAGCAGGTTAAATCTCGTGATTAGGGTACAGTTCTCGTTGAGGCGCAGGTGCAGCGCACACGTTACCTGCGTCCAGACAAAACTCTTACACGAGCCCGCACACATATATCAAGGGCTCATGTTCAACATTTCAGCAGTTTGTACCTGTATGACCGCCCTAGGATTATTTTTTTTTTTTATAAATTTTTTTTGTACAAATGTATTATGAAGGGAATACAAGCTACTACGGTACCATGCTACCAGTGATGCATGTTTGCCGGCCTGAAACATACCAAAATGTTCCTAGCATAGAGTAGATAATAATACATGAGAGTATCAATGATATTATATGTTTATTAAAATAGGCAGACGTGTTGTCCGAGCTCCGCAAGTGGCGCTTTAAAACCAGGGCAAATGTCCCGCCTGAACATATACTCGTCTCTTTTTCGCTCTCAACAACAGAGATGCTGTCCTACTTCCACTTATAATATTGTGACGCTCAAGCTCGTGCCATTTGTATACCTCGAATGTCGTGTAGACAACATATCTAGGTGCCCCTTTTAGACATAATATCATTGGGGTGTATAGCAACTGTAAAGATGCTGTAAAATAACTGAGCCATCTTTGCGGGGTGCGGGGGAAGGTAATGCATACGTCATAGTGAGCAGCCATTGACGTCTGAACGAACAGCCATCGAACAATGTACAAACACGCCGAATGCTCGTCTCAGAAGTTATCTCAATCACCAATGCTTATCACTCAATATAATATCTCTTATTGTGTTATGTCTACTGTCTATTTGAAACAAGTTGCACAAGGCACATTTTGTTTTGATATTTATCACACTCTGGAATTTCTTTGCAGCAAAAATATTAATATATCAATAAAACCATTTTAGAAAAACAATTTGTATGTATTTTTTTAATTCGCATACTTATATTCATCGCTTATATCACAATATGTCAGGATATATTCCAATATCTATGAATTAGTCAAACATCACTTACAATCACTTTCATTGACAATACAGATGGTTCAGTTCGGTGATTTATTTCAAGCGTCAAGTATAAAAAAAAAATGTTAGGTGTGGGTTTTACTCACGCACGGAGGGTTGCGTAGATCTGCTAGAATAACATACCTGTCAAAAAACCATATCTGTTATCTTTTGTCAATGCAATGCAATGCAGATATTTTTGCGAATGCATTATTTAGAATTTTGGCGCCATGTATTATTTAGAAGTGTGAATATGTGTTTGAACATGCGGTTCTTAGCACGTTTCTTATATGTATACCCTTTTTATATATATATATACCCTCTTATATATTTTTATATATATTTTATTTATATACCTACCTTTATTATATATATACCCTTAATTTTTTTATTTAGATTTTTTTTATTATTTCTTGGCATATCCGCCATAACAACATATTCTGTGAAAATTTCAACCGGCATTACGGTTCAAAAGATGCAGCCCTCGGACAGACGGACAGACAAACGGCGTAGGCTTAGTAATAGGCTTCCGCATGGACACGGAACCTAAAAATACCTAAGCTTACCAGAAAAGGGTACACTGACATTTTTTCTAAGTGACGGATTGGCAAGAGTTTAAAAAAAGGTGTCACATCTTTAAGTCATTATGCCGATCGGCAGGGCCGCTCGGCAAAGCCGAACAAGTCAAGACGTGCCGCGCGGGTTGCACCCATGCGGCACACGGGGCCGTGCGGCCTGCCGTGCCGATTCGAACCATCCGTATCATTCGGCACGGTGCGACGCACGAGTGTGGACGTGTCGCGCGGCTTTGCACTTGCCTGTCCGCCGTGTTTCTGTTTTCGCCGCGGTTTGCGATTCTGGATTGTATGTACTTAAAATAACGAATAATGCAGCGGTAGCGACGAGGAAGTTGTCTTCGTCACACATTTTCACCGCGCAGTCTGCACGTATCCACAGGTACTGTGTAGAGGTATGCATCGGTTTCGGCTTTACCAGGCGCTAATGCCGCTCGGCATAGTGGGGATGCGGCTTAACATATCACCCTTTTGCAACTATCAATAATTGTGAATTCTAACCTAAGCTATATACAAATGTAATATCATGTGTTATATATTTATACAGATGCACTTAGATAACCTACGTATAGATACAATTCCATCAACCTGGGTCTAGCAGTGCTTCCGTACCGCTGAAGGCCAGTAGGACTGAAGACAAATTGGAGAGGATTACGCATACACACTGACTGACTGGATCTTGCTGAAATGTAAACAATGCAAAGTTTCTCATGGTGGCTATCGCAGTCTATCGAAAGGCGATTTTAAGATTATGTGAAGAAGAAATTTGCATAATATCAATTTATAACGTTACAAGAACACCATACTTATTACAATATACCTAACTATCTATACATACATTCCAGACTAGGTTTGAACACTTAATTTTTATTAACAGGAGTTTTACCACCGGTACAGAACACTAGACTATTCTAGACATAATAAACGCAGTAAAAAACATAAAACCGACTTCCTAAAAAAAGTAAAACTAAAAAACTATTTAAAATAAAAATATAAAAACCGCCTTCAAAAATATATGAAATAAAAACCTAAAAAAAAAAACGAACCCTAGAGTTGAAGGCGGTGCTAAAAAGGCTACACAAATCACAAAGGATATTATCATCCGCTCATGTTTTCTTTCATGCATCATTTTGCTTGCTTTAGCACCGCCTTCAACTCTAGGGTTCGTTTTTTTTTTTAGGTTTTTATTTCATATATTTTTGAAGGCGGTTTTTATATTTTTATTTTAAATAGTTTTTTAGTTTTACTTTTTTTAGGAAGTCGGTTTTATGTTTTTTAAAACTTTTTTTTTTATTTCACAGTTTTTTTTTAGTTATTTTTTGCTATTGATGTACTCGCTTTCCAATCCGATCTTGACCCAATTAAAATAGGACCACGTCAGCTTCGATAGCTCAGTGGTGCAGACAGTCAACTGTCGCTATTGAATTTTAAGCAACGCTGGGTGCGGTCAGTGCTTAGATGGGTGACCGCTGACCGTTGGAGGCTGACCAAGGTTCGGATTCCTCGTAAAACTGTAAGTCCCTTCCCTCGTAATTTTACTTGGTGGTAGGGTTTAACCTTCCCGGGTTGGTACCACCGCACTGAATTAAACGTCGGTCGAAACGGCTATGTAAATAGTTTGTGTTTTCCGACCAGTTCAGTGTAGTCAGCACGATCAAAGGGGGAAGCACTGACATGGCACTGGTGTTATGGGCTGACATCACGGACGTTGTAGGTGATGTTGCAGAACTTAGTAGAATGGACAGACATAAACGTGTTACGGAAGCCTACTTTTATTATAAAATAACCGTCGGAGGACCTTGGTTGAAAATTGTAAAATTTAGTAGAACGGATAGACATGCATATGTTACGGAACCCTACATTCATTTTGCAGAACTTAGTAGAATGGACAGACATAAACGTGTTACGGAACCCTACTTAACAGTTGCACTCCGGGAGTGCCGGCAGATCCCGTGCCACTCTAACTTAACCCTTAACGCAATGACTTAAGGTTTCATTTTAAAAATGACGCTGACGCGATGTCGCGAGTTATACATTTTTACCCACCTAAAAAAGTGCCAAGAGCCGCTAAAGAAGTTTTCACTTCAAAAACCTCAGGGTTATCCCCTTTCAAATAAAAAAAAAAAGAATTTTCAAAATCGGCCCACAATTGACGGAGTAATCGCGTAACAAACATCCAAAAAAAGAAAACATACCGTCGAATTGAGAATCTTTTAGGTCTAAAGTAAATTTCTCGTGAAGACAAATGCAACGAGCCCAAACACGATGGGTTTATCATGTGTAGTTTAGGAGTTCCTATGGCCACCTTCTGTCTCCATCATCAAACCAGCTCGATGGTACTCGGTACAGTAGGTACTGGCCAGGTACCATAATAAATTAAGCGCCGGTCGGAAAAGATAAAAAAATTTCAAATTTAGAATATTCATGAAACAAGGGTCCGAATATGTATCACTAGTATATCGATTCATGTATTTCAACAGGACAGAGAAAATTTCAAAATATTAGGTATTTAATACTTTTTAGTTTTTTTTTTTTTTGTTTTTGGGAAATCGGTTTAATATTTTTTAAAACAGTTTTTATTTCATTCTTTTTAGTAATATTACATAAAAAAGAATAATCGAAATCGAATAATCGAAATCGATTGAAGTGGTACAGAATTATTCGCCATATGTGTCAGACTGCAAATTGCTGAATAAGTCCACATCACAAATGTTTTGCTGAAGGTAACCACACACCATACTAATTTATCAAACTGAAAATTGCCGAAAACGACCACATCACAAGTTTTGCTGAAGGTAACCACACACCATAGTATTATGCTGATTTTTCGAAAACCACTGAACCAATTTCGATAAAATTGAAATGGGACCACCTCGGAAGTATGACCTAACTAACAAAAAAAGAATTTTCTAAATCGGCCCTCAATTGACGGAGAAATCGTGTTACAAACATACAAAAAAATAAAAATAAAAAAAAAAATAAAAAAAAAAAACATACAGACGAATTGAGAACCTCCTCCTTTTTTGGAAGTCGGTTAAAAAGCTACGTGTTGATACACTCAACTCATACTATACTGTTATGTATGATGCAGAGAATTTGCACAACTTGCACTAATGACACAATTCGCATTACAGTGTAACAGTTTTATACTCTCGACGTTATGTATTTGTGTGTCGCAGCGCGGCACAGTAATGTGTGAAGTGAACGAAGCGTTGGACGCTGACGAGGCATCTACGCTTCACGCCCGCGTTGCACTGACGCATTAAGGCGGAAATAAGACTCAAACCGTGCTACCCGAGCACTGATGATTGAAACACGAACCGTATGCAGATGTAATAGGTGCGAGATTCGTTCTACTCGTGCGGTGGCTGATACGTCGCGCCGACGAAGAACGTTTGCGCGAAAATCACACTATATATTAAATTTCACGTGTCGGAAAGATGGAAAACAATATTTTTTTCGCTACGATTGTAAGGAAACATATTATCTATATTTCTATGAGGGTCTTGTATTGAAACAATTGATGTTTCTCAAGATAATTTAACTTGAAAGTACAATTTTCGTACTTTTCGTTATTTTTTGGAGATTTATTTAACACCTTTCCAAAGTAGTAAAATATATTTTTTTTCGCTATGTTTGTTAATTTAAAGATCAATACATAACACATATTTTTTACAGATTTTTTATCTTTACCAATAACCCAATAATTTCGTTTAAAGTGGACCTTTTGAGTCTTATTTCCGCCTATAAGTCTCTTATACAAATGTTCAAATGCTTTAGCGCAACGCAACACAGTTACACAACATGTCCAGTATATTCTCCAGTGAAACACTTTTCTTTCAAATGCGATACCTATATTATATTATGCAAATCCTAACCTAATGTAACGCAACCTAACGCTTCACAAAACGCCTAGAAATATAGGTAATAGTTATGTTGACATAAGCACTTTGTGAAGCACCTTTTAGAATCTAATGTATGTACAAAATGTATGTATGTACATACGAAAGGTGGTGGCTATTAATACTACAGTGCATGCGGCCCTTTTTTTTAATGGTTTTATTTATTTACAAGTTTGCTTGCGTGCTCTACCATGATTAAAAACAGGTTTAGTTATAGAATTGGTTTATTAATATAGACAATAAAAAAGAAAGTGAATATACTAATTTTGGGAACATATTAGTCATACACAGGGTGTCCAAGGTTGGGTCAGGAATATCGAAGGATCGTGATATGTATCGTGCGTATAGTGCAGTGATGAAAGATTTTTTTTTTATAAATTATTTCCAATTTTACCATTTTCTAACAAAGTAAATGAATACGACAGTGTGAGCGAGCTCTATGCTCGCGCGACCGCGCAGGGCTAGGCTTACCCCACCCCGCCGCATCCGCCGTGCCGCTTGCGCCTTCGTGGTGCGGTGCGGATTGCTTAGAGCGCGCATAGATTTTGTAAAATTAAAACTTTCAAAATTCATATCTCGAAAACTAGTATAGGTAGGATCATTTTTTCTTTTTGTAATGTGTTTATTCGATAATATCCAATGGCACATTTCGATATTCCTGACCGAACCTTGAACACCTGTATATGAAAAAATCTAAATTTTTGGCAAGTTTGAGATCTGTTTGTATAATTAAATTAAGAAAATGTCTTCAGCGATTTATTTCTCTTCTACCTCAGAATAATGCATAATACGGCCTGGTGATCACGGCAGATCCATCCGAGGCAATGTTTACACCATTTTTTTCTGGAGCGATTCAACTCGCGCATACTATTATAGTAGAACGGTCAGTTAGAAGCATGCGCTCACTCTGTCGCTTGGCGCCACACTAACCCTTTACCTAATTTTGTTTTCGAGGCTTATCCCCTAGATAAAATCCCGCAGGGGGAAATGTCAAGAAATTACAAAGTGACGCGCAAAATGCAAGTGCGTTCTATCATAGTAGAGCGCGCGTGCACTCTAGTGTTAACCTACCGTACGAACATAATGTATACATGAACATATTATACATTTCTGAGATTGAAAACCTTTGAGCATGTATTTTAGTTAGATGTTGTGTTGGGGCAGAAATTCAAAACTGCGACGCGATGTTGCATCACCAAAAGCCGCGAGTTCACTCGACGCTTCGCAAAAACTTGCGACACCATTCGCATTGCGCATTCCTGCGATGTCATAGATATAACTTTTTATATACTCTATTTCTAAATGCGAGAGTGCGCGTTGTGAGCCGCTCACTGCCGTATCCGCTCATGGAGGGCTCGCAGCCGAGCGGCGCGAGACGAGCCGCTCGGCTGCGAGCAGACAGGTCCGAACAAGTTGTGACCACAGAGGAGTTGTGACACACACGAGTTGAGCGGCTCAAGGCCCGGATACTCGCGTGTGTGTACATAGCTTTAGATACTCCTCAATCCTAAAATTGGGGATACACCAATATTAGCGCAGGTCTACAGACACCCGGGTCATCTCGTCTGCTCTGTGGAGGATACCGGCTGGCTCGAATAGCAAGAGATGAGAGGGTTTAGCATGCCCCGGAGAAAAACTGACCTGAAGAGAAACTGACTGTATAAAATTAGATATATACTGCGCATATATTTAATTTTATACTATATATTTTATATTATGCAATTGACGTCACATTCACACTAAGTACTCCTGCCCTGTATGATTGAACTTATGATTAAACTGCCAATACAAAGTGCATCCTAAGAATGAGTGAACTGACATCTAAGGATGCATTTTGTTCACAGATTGACACCAGCATAAGATCATCTGTGTGGCAGACAGCTGTCAGTCAGTTTAGTACACAAAGCAGAATAATAGGTTGTTGAATTGCATTCAATTGGTGTCATCCCCAAAATAATATAAATGCAAACAATTGACATCAGACGAACCGTAACAGCTGTGTGTTGATAATGTAACTAACTGACTCGTGGTAACTAACATGTAAGAACTAAGAAGTGTTACAGAGTGTGTACCGGGGGGTTTATAAAGATGTACCGTCGAACTTTCACCAGTGCACTTGGTTATTTGGAGTAAAACGGAGAGTGCCCATAAGGGTCCCTTTTTCTCGCATTTTGCGACAGGACCCTAACAAATTCAATAGCAATTTTTCTCGCAGAAGAATTTTATTTTTTTCATTTAATTCTTTTCACTATCTTTTCGTAAAAAAAAAATCATACAATAATATGTTGATAAATAAATGGTTTTTAAAAAATGTAATTCATTTAATGTAATGTAATGTAACACATTCCAGTTTAAATGGGCTGGGGAACTGGCTGGTGAAAGTCCTATGGTACGTCTATACACATCCTCTATATTTGTAACGTCATCTTCGTGTTACAATATGATTTTTCACCTGCTCTTTGAGTTGATGCCTTTTATCCTTTAACAGGTTTTTGGTTAATAATGTCGGAGTAACACCGGTCCCACTGCTCAAGGCCGCTAAGGGTCTCGAGGAGGTGCGAGGGTGTGCCACTGCGTTGATCAGCCAGGATGCTGTAAGAGGGCGGTAAACGGTGACATCTGAGCGATCCGTCGCGAAAGAGATGCAATGCTTTCACTTGATACTTGCTCGGATGTGAGTTTGTGAAGTTTCCTGGAACCAACAAGTATCAAATATGTACATGTTTGATGAATATGATTCAGCGGATGATTGGTATAGGTAAGTGGGATCAGTTTTAAAATGCAATGCATGACTCATCTACAGCTACCTGCAACTTTTTTTTTATATAACCAGACATGGTTTTTCAACTTTAGAGCAGTGCAAACGCTGCAATTTGGTGAATTTATTTTTCAGACCATGTGGGCACTTATGTTTAATGGAATGTGTCCAGATCGGAGTCTTAATATTAGATTTATGTTTCGACGTGAAAGGCCCGAGCCCATAAACCATGGCTGTCGAAGTGGTTCCGCTTGTATGGTCTTATACCAAATGCCCTTCTAGGTACTGACCTTCTGTCAAAGTACTCTTTTCAAGTGATAGGTAAGATGAGTACTATGGGGCTTATATTAACAAATGATTGTTGAAGCCCTAAAAATAATAAAAAAATTTAATAAAAAAATCTGAACATGCCAGGGTACATAAAAATATTCTGAATATTGTATTTCCTTCAACTAGGTCCTAATCACATGCAATCTCCTTTTCCACCAGCCTGCCTTAAGTCCTCCACGAAGGCAACCTGCCTCTCCTTTCGTATTAGGACAGAACATTAACATACTTGATATCCACACAACTGAAATGCTTGAATCTTCTCCAGCTCCAAGCATTTAAGCTACAGAAGCTATGCCAACAAAAGAAATTAAGCATTAAGAATAAAGACCTAGGGAGCATTTTTGGGAAGGACCAGAGTAAGTCAGTCAGAGCGTACACTTCCACTGCTGGATATATATGGCTCTCTAATTCTCCAGTCCTCCCGGCCTTCAGCGGTAGATACGGAACCAATGTTTTCTGCTGAGATAATCCGGTCTGAGTGGCTGAGCCAGAGGAGCCAAAGGACATGCTCCGACCAGCCAATATCACCTCCGAGAAGGTAGGCGCCATACCGGAGACTTCTCTTTGGATTGTCGCTGCCATTAGCCCCACGATTTGAATAATCAAATCATTCAGCACAGCTAGTGTTGCGATATATAAACTTTCACAAGCAAACAATGCAGATTAGTATAATATGATATGTGACATGTCATGATATACACATACGTGACTTGATACCACATGATAAGTGGTACAGTACACACTTCACAGGTACATTACAGTACAGTAGAATGTTGGTCATCCGAACATCGATTATTCGAACGTCGATTATCCGAACGTCGATTATCCGAACGTCGATTATCCCAACGACCGCTTATTCGAACAGCCTTAAAAAAATTAATGTAATATAACTCTATATTTTTGGCTCTTGCCAACCGGTAAGAAACTTCGCGGTGGTGGGTACACCCCACTAGTGAATATATATACTCCACCCGAGGTTGCCAGCCACCAGTGGTACACGTCTGAAAGTGTTAACGTTTAAAACAAAACAACAAACCAGCAAACGTCGCAGCAACGGGCCGCACTCAGCAAGGTTGTCGCACCCCTCGGTACCACTGTATAGTGTGAATGTATGTATAGTGTGTAGCACTAGGACGCGCCGAGAGGGCGGCGCGCTTCTGGCACGGCCCCCTCCAGCAACTGCTTCGAGGTCCCAGCGTCCCATTCCTCTCGCGGCACCAATCTGAATGCTGCCTCGTCCGGAGATGAGCGTTCTGAAATTCAATATACCTGTTACACAAAGACTGAACAACAAATACGGCTCAGATTTCCTCCACTTCTCACCTCACTGCTCGCCCCTATTTAAGTAAATGCGATGGTGCAGGGCGAAGAAAAACTGCAGGTCCGTTGTTTGGTTTAACCATACAGACTGGTAACACCACACAGAATGAAGCTAGGTCAAAACGGCTATAAAAGTAGCCGACACAATCAAAGTGAAGCACTGGCATGGTATCTAGTTAGCAAGGTGTGATGGGCTGACATCAGGGATGTAGGAGGTGATGAAGACCACTCATAAAAAAAATTGTCATGCCCCTTCACAAGTTATAAGCGTTCACTTGTAGCTCGTGAATGGCTTTCCTAACACTAAAAGGTTAATAAGTACTTATAGATGCAAATCTGAGAAAGGGGAAATATTCGTCCCCACCCAGGATGTGAACCTGAACCTCAGAGATAAACCGTCAATATTCTAAGCGACATAGTGGCTTTGGACGGAAGTATAAAAATAAATAAGAAAAGTGCAGCCAAGTGCGAGTCCGACTCGCGCATCGAGGGTTCTGTACCGACACGTAATTGGTCAGTTTTTATTTGTTGTTTTATTTCAGAGTTTGCACTATAATCGCACAAAGTTTGACGATTCTTTGTATTGCAGTTTTTACGATAGAACAATAACAAAAATAGTTGAAAAAACTTATTTCTTGCGTCCCCTTAATTTAATATTTGTTGGAATATCTTTCAAAATAATACATATTTTGTGAACATTTCAACCGGCTACCTATTACGGTTCAAAATATACCTATACCTATCCCTTTAAAGATAGGACAGACGGACTACGCCGTTCGTCTGTCCTAGCAATAGTTTAAATTTTTTACCTCTTCGAGGTACTCTATTCTTTATTCTTTATTCATCATTACTACGCCTGAATTTGTCCAATTTTGTTTTTGGATTGTAAATACAATTTTTACACCCACGATTACACCCACAAAAAAGAGCAAGTAAAAAACTTCGCGTACGTACGAAATCTAAAAAGCAGGAAACGCGCTCACCCTGTTCTATCAGCAAGTAAGTGCCAATGATAACTCCGGCGATGAGCATCAGCAGCATGCCGGTGACGATGATGGCGATGACGTGGTCCCGCCGCCGCGGCGGCGTCTCCCGCGCCGGCGCGCCAGGCGGCGGCAGCAGCGGCGTGCGCTCCGACGACTGCGCCTCCCGCCCCTCCTCGTGGTACGAGTGTCGCCGCGACTCGTGGTCTGACATTGTTACAACATTTTTTTTAGACAACATTTATTTATTTATTTATGTTACAAAACATTCACACGCCAACAGCCATTCACAATGTAGATACATTTTATTTTTTTTTATGCCTAAAGTATGACCAATTACATGTTTCTCTGATTAGTTTTTTTATTTATGTTTGCGTAGGGCATATAGGTGTCTAAAGGTGTGTGAGGTGTACATCATGGTAAGGTCTTTTGAAAAATCTGTCAGGCATCTGTTTGCATGTCATTTTCCATAAAAAATTGTGTTAAATGTAGATGTCACAAAAGTAATTACAAATTTGGTTATAATATAATATAAGAATGGAGAATATATTGTTGTGTCATTCGATATGGGTGGCTCAGTCAGAGGGGCCAAAGCACACGCTCCGACCAGCCAATATCACCTCCGAGAAGGTATATGTCATTTTGAAGACGTCTCTCTGGGATTGCTGTTTTATTGGCTTTTTTGACAGACGTCTGTCTGTCTGTCACACGCTCTATCCGTGGCGATTTTTTTGGAATATAATGCTCAATAAATAAGTAGTCCACTTTGTCTTAACCACCTATTTTGAATCTGTTATATACCTATAGCGTTCTTATGATGACACGTAGCACCGCGTAGAGGACCACCTTACACCTATGCACCCAAACACACTTGCTATGCATTGAATGCATTGAACTCTCTGTGTGATATCAACGTGTGTACATATACTTACAAAAATGGAGAATGTACCGTGCGTGTGGGGCCGATACTTAAAAAGAATAGCACCACTGCATCTCTCCCCGTGCATATCGTAAAAGCAGGGATAAGGACAAAAAATAAAAAGATGTTTTGCATATAGGCGACCGGATAGCCACCTTAAAGTTTGGCACGGTCCTTTCATCGAGTCATGCAGCAGGTGGGTCTTCGTGCCTTAATTGCTGCTTGATAGTTATCTTGTCCTAATACTTTGCTAAATGATGATCGGTGTTGTTACAAGAGTACTTACAGCACAACACCGATTACTCTGCTTACCCGATTGTCGGGATACAGCGTGTAGTATTAATACATACAGTGTTAATACATACAGTATGTATGTAAAATGGGGAAACCAAGAACTGAAACGCAACAGTTCAAGTATGAAACTGGTAATCAACCGCTTAATTAACTTTAAATATTATGACAAAAGTAGTTCTCGTGATAACAAAGAGCAAAAGTGAAAGGAACAGAATGTAATCTATACTGTATAACTCATCAACAGCAATTTGTGATAACAAGTTTGCTTTAAGAGCAATTTATTATTTAAATATGATATTATTTGCAACTGTAGATGCTGATAACTGCAAATGGTGTTTGCCAAACATGTGACAATAGGTTTAATAGAAATTAATCTAGGATAATTTCTTGTAACCTTTAGCAAGCTTCAAAAATAGAGGTTTCAACCTTTATGTAGGTAGGTACATATATAATTATATTACATGAGATCTAATATAAATAATATGTAGATGCCAGAACACTTGCAAAGTAGTGCAATATCGGTAACGCGTTGGCAGATATGCCAGTGTTAAAGGTTTAATTCCTGGTCGGGCGGGACTAATGTTTTTCTCTTAATTTTTTTTGGCTTTGCATTTTATCAAGGACTTTGGTATTAATCATTAAGTAGCTAATCAATTATTAATTAATAACTAAAAATAAATAATACAGTACAATAAACATAGGTATTTATCCATTCGTTTGTAGTTTATCATAATGCTTTAGTACCTAATACATTGCCACAAACTATTCTTGTTCGCCTGCATATAAAGGATGTCTCAATAAGAATGCACTATTTAAATTTTGTGGAATTTTTTTCTTGTGCAAGTGGCAAATTTGAAATTTGACAGCTGTCACCTATGATTGTTCCGATTATTATAAATGGAGCACTACACAAAAGAAGAAAGCGTTATCATTGTGAAAACCCTTTACAAAATTGGGGACTGAGACTGCTCGCAAACTTGCTGAATTTACAGTCGATAAAGTGCACCTAATTTGTCAACAATTGAAGTGGTCAAAAAATTTGAAGAAACTTTGTCGATTATTTCTTCAAATTTTTTGAACACTATTCGAATAGTTGACAAATTAGGTGCACTTTCTCGGCCGAAAATTCCGCGAAGTTTGCGAGCGGTCTCAGTCCCCATTTTTGTAATGGGTTTTCACAATGATAAAATTACATCTATTGACGGGAAGTGAAACGTCCATCCATACACATCCTTTGTGAATGTGAAGTGCTCATTCACAGTAGAAGTCATATTCTTAGGGGTATATTTTTAACCCATGCCAAATACGGGCACTCAACCCCAAGAATTACGAACTCGGTTCACAGCGGAAATCGAACTTGGGGGTGAGCTGTAAACTTTTGAGAGATCACAATAGATCTTCCTAGGTCGCAGTGACAACAGGGCTCAGGAGCCTTAACTCTCACACTTTAAATCAAATCATCATATGTTGTGTCTTGAGGATCAGTGGTCGGTGGTACGTACACATCTCCGGGTGGTTATAATACATATCTAATATTAACACAATAATCAAGGGAACAGCTAGTAATAAATAATATGTGCGAACAAAGTATAGTAGTAAGAGTATTGGTCTGGACGGAGTCTGCCCGACTGTAGTCTCGGTAGCATAGTTGTATCCGGTATAAGAGTATAGTAGTATAATAATAAATTGATTGATTGATTGATTAATTGGTTTTGTGCTGTAATTTATTAGAGTACTTGTAGCACAACACCGATTACTCTGCTTACCCCGATTGTCGGGATTCAGCGTGTGTGATATGTATGTATGTATGATTGAAAGATCACATTATACCTCGCTTTAAAATTGCTTGAAATGACATTGAGTCTTTATAATGTCACACAATACCTAGAAAGTAAAAGCGCTAACCACAGCACTAACTTCTAATATGTTTAAACAATGATGCCGCACTTGAACAAAGCAATTACTGAACTGATTTTTAATAAGACTGAAACTGAGCGGGTGACTATTGTGGTCGACCGTGAATATTGTATTACAAGCTTCTGCACAATGTACGAACATGGATACCTATTAGTTACCGATACCTGTGTATTTAATTGAAGGTTCATTGTCGAAGCGTTAAGAGCGTTCCGTTCAAAGTGACAGGCGACGGTGCTGCCTGGAAAAAAACAAGCCATGAAGCTGTAGTTGATTTTGATTGTGATATTCTAAGATACTGAAAACAGTTTTGTATTGCTCAGTTTATGCACAATCATTATAACGGATTACGGTGGCCATCGAAATCCGTTATAATGATTGTGCATAAACTGAGCAATACAAAACTGTTTTCAGTATCTTAGAATATCATAATCAAAACCAACTACAGCTTCATGGCTTGTTTTTTCCAGTTATGGCTTTGTTTAAGAGATATATATCATTTACTTGAGTGGCAGCACCGTCGTCTGTCATTTTGCACGGAACGCTCTTAACATAGGTAGATAGATAGAAAATGTTTTATTGCTCCAAGAAACATTCAACAGTAATAAGCACATCAGAACCATTTACATACGGTGCAAAGGCGGACTTATCCCTTACAGAGATTTCTTCCAGTCAACCTTTGGATGTTCTTAATACATTAAATTTTTTTTTTTTATGGAAACTGACACAGTTGGCTACATCACCTACAACATCCGTGATGTCAGCCCATAACACCGGGTGAACTTGGTGCCACGTGAGTGCTTCCCTTCGGTCATGCCGGCTACACTGAACTAGATGGAAAACACAAACTATTTACATAGCCGTTTCGACCGACCTTTCATTCAGTGCGGTGGTACCAACCCGGGCGGGTTAAACCCTACCACCTAGTAATATAAGAAGGGAGTCATATCCCTTAGTCGCCTTTTACGACACACACGGATGACGTCACGACATATACATATAATTTGGATGTTCTTAATACACACCCCAACCCCCCACCCCAAAGAGCATGTGTCGTTGGTTTGAAAAAAAAAATTAAAACTATTTTCTTACCTTATTTAGGTGGGGGGAGGGGAGAGACACTCCCCTCCGTGGAGATGTGTTTGAAATTTGAGATATCCATTTTTGAAATTAGAGGTTAGGTCGGCCAGTAAACAGTTGTTTTTGACTAAAATTAGGCTAATTAAAAAAAGTGAGTCGGTTTTGGCACTCGCCCGCCGCTAGCGACTACCGCAGCACGCCCGTTTCGCTCGCTCGGCTCTTGCATAGTGGTCGCAGTTCTAACCTAACCTAACCATAATTTTAAGATTGATCTCTGGCAAAAAAAAATCACGAATATTCTCCTAATATCCTAAACTGCAGGATAGATGTATCAGTGATTTGCTACTCGTGCCTCAAGTTACTAATTCTCACCGTTAACCTGGGAATGCAGCCAAACCTTAACATGAAATTTATTTACTAGGTTACCTAGTTTATTCTATTTGTGTCAGTTATTTTTTTTCTACATGTTTTCTGTGTTTAGTTTTTTTATATATACCTACCTATACAAATACCTATATAAATCTGCTTATAATCTTACAACATGCCTAAAAAAATAAGTAAATTAGAAGACTGACTCACCCACAGGAGAAACTAATGGTTGCATTTTAACCTCTTCAGATAAGGAGTCACAGCAGGGGGTGGGAGCTGCAGGCGGAATTTCGCGTTCGCCCGCGCCAACTCATTCTAGGTACCTGTTGGTATTGTGGTTTCGTTTTATGAACAAAACAAAATAGTACCTAACACTCATTAGTGTCAATGACTTTCTCACACTCAAAACACGTACCTATTTAGTACCTTAGCTACCTACGTCCATGCAAAATACAAAATGAATGAATCAAATCAAATCTTTCTTTCTTTGACTTGACTTGACAGTTGACACCTCTGAGGTTGACTTTTGGTTGACTTCAAAGAACTTGACATTGACAGTCATGCAGAGCTGGTTTTTTTTTTATTATCCTAATTGTAGAGAGGGCTACGGTTTTGAGCCATACTGCCTAGTCGTCATGTAATAGATTCATATGAGTGACGTTTTGTTGACCAACACGAAGGGACTCGGCTACACGATTTGACAATTCTTTGAGTTGGGCACGAAGGCCGATTTCTCTCCAATCCAACTGTTTAGTCTAAGGTGGGGCGCACACAAGGAAAATTGCCAATGTATTCAGCGCACTCAGAATGCCTGCGTGAGATTTAGCGAGAGACCTAAAAGAAGAGCACGGATTTCACCTATTCTTAATGCTTAATATGAAAAATCGTATAGACACCTCCACTTTGCTGTTTTGTTACACAATGTGATAATTAAGGAGGAACCGGAAACCTTGTATCGCAAACTGTCCTGGCTGGGAGGAAAACATAGATATGGGACTCGATCGGTAGGTAGGCTACTTGCGATCCCCCGGCATCATAGTGCGGCGTTTGAAGGTTCTTTCAAATACGCCGCATCTCGATGCTGGAACAATTTGCCTCCGCCGATCAGGGAGATCACCAGTAAAAAAGCATTTAAAATAAAACTTAAGTGTTATCTTCTTACACAACAGAGGAAGAATTAAGTCTGCTTACCTCACTGTAAGTGTCTTACTATTTTTCTTATACATTAGGTATATGTTTTTATTTAGGAATTTATCTAACTCTCAAAATTTATAATTGTATGCACAAGCAACTATTTATTCTTTAGTACATACCGATATCAAATTAACTTGTCTAAATTGTATATTCATATATTTATATATATATAAATATATATAACAAATACATTCATTTATCATTAAAATATTGTAAGCTAGAGCGGAAGTTGTATGTCTTCAATTGTTAATCTTTAAATTGTTCAAGGGCTGGACTTAAATACAGCGCTGAGTCTAGTGAAATCTTCAATAGACTCAGCATAGGCTGTGTTCAGTCCTTTTTTTTCCTTTTTCCTTCTGTAACTGTTTAAATGTTATGTGTTAATTAATATTACTTGTCTTGATTGTTTTTAAATGTGTCCCAATATGTTAAAATAATGTAATGCTGAAGGGGAAAAAATAAATATTTCTTATTTCTTATTTCTTATTATTTCTTATTTATAATTGTCAGTCGTTCGGTATGCGTAGTGCGTAAGTTGGTGATTGACTAAAAAATCGGCGGCCAATTAAAAAGTTGGCCGCTGTAGGCGTTGTACAAAACTTTTTTAGTTGTACCAACTCTTTAATTGAGTCGTGTGAAGAGTCGGTGCCAACTAAACAGTTTAGTTGACGTCTCGTGTAGCCAGCCTTGTAACTTTGCGTGTATTTTTGTTTGTTTTTTTTTTATAAAATAATGCTTACTCGTTTTTTATTAGTTTAGTCGGATAAGAATGGGCAGGGCTATTCGTAGGTACGCCAAACAGAGATTATCTAAGAGATTATCTAAAGGCGCTAGAGTGGTATAATGTGCCACCTCTGATCTGTAATATAATAGCCTCCTACTACAAAAAACTTTTCTTTGTAATACAAGTAAAAGGCGAAACGGAGAAGACACCAGAAATTCGTTACGGCATAGGACTTTTCCAGGGTTGCTGCCTCTCTCCTGTCACATTTAACATTGTTATCAACATTCTAATTGATACGCTTGTCGTAAAAGAAAACAAATGGGGATACAGGTTCAAATATGGAGACACATATATGACGGTCATCCTGGCATTTGCGGATGATATTACGCTGTTAACCCGCAATCCAAAACAAAATCTGGCGCTTCTTAAGGTGGTGGATGACTATTGTGAATGGACCAAAGGGATGAAGATAAAACCAGCGAAGTGCTACTGTTTGAGCATAACCAGGAAAGGTTCAAAGTTTACCTCGAGCAATCCAGGTCTGACAGTAGCCGGAAAACCAATCGCAACCGTGGCTGATGAAGCTCCTTTTAAATTCTTGGGCAAAAGGATCACCAGCAGAGGAAAGGAGCATCCTACTGATGATATTGTCCAACTTTTCGAAGAGAGCCTCCGCCAAACTGACAATCTTCCCCTCCTGGGTACACAAAAGGCATGGATTTACGATAACTACCTGACATCAAAACTTTCATGGCCATTTATCGTCTACGACTTCACAAAGCAAAACCTGACTAAATTAGACTCGTATGTGACCAGATTCCTGAAATCATGGTTTGGACTGGCTCACCCGGCTGACTCGTGTCAGCCGGGTGACAAAGCGGGTGAAAGCGACAAAGCATGTAGTACTTGTTGAACTTACAGTTCCACGGGAAAGGAACATACCGAAGGACCACAACATCAAACTTAACAAGTACTGCAACTTAGTAGACCGGATTGTGAGAAACGGATTCAAGACTGATCTCTTCGCTGTGGAAGTCGGAGCAAGAGGACTACCAGCGAAGTCGCTCTACAGTCTCTTCAAGAATCTAGGGCTCCCAAGATCGACGCTAAGCTCATATATGGAGAGAGCTTCGAAAACGTCACTGGAAGCATCCTACAGAATATGGATAGGTAGAGAGAGGGAGGTCGAGAGCGGGACTGGTGGTTTCCCCGCGTCCTAGTCAACGCAGACTAGCTGACGAGGGCTTGAAGCGAGCCGAAACGTGAAGCATGCGCGGGAAATTTAGAGTGGCCACTCGCTAGTCCCGCCCGACCTCGATTATTACCATACATCGGAATCCGCGGGGCACGAATGATTCAAGGTTGTTTAGTGATGGGACAATGTATCCACAAATATCGAAAATCGATCGTTATTTTAGAATAATATGAAATAATGTCGATTATTAAAACTAAGAGCATTTCTATAGAAAATAAGATATAATAAACAAATGTTGTATTTACTTTGTAGGTACAATACAAATCTGTTCAAACCACAATATTAGTTTTATTAGTATGGAATAGAAAGAATTAGATTGTTTTTACCAACTTACACGTGTTACATCATAATGATATTGAAGACTTTTTTGTTACTGTTATAAAACTGAATCGATTAGGCTATAAAAATCAACCACCTATTTTTTTATTTAAACACAAAAAAATATTTTACATAAAAAAAGGCCAAGGTCCAAAAAAATAGGTCTTACAAAATTTGTTCATAGTAAGCTAAAGCTGTATCGGAAATAGATCACTTTTGAAGAACAAAGAATTTTTTTTTTTCACAAAAAAAATTTTTTTTAATGATAAATGTAAAAAAAAAATTTCTTAATCGTTTCGGTTTCGTGCTAGGAACAAAAAAGTCTTCCAACACGTATATCTCTTTCTTTCAGAAATTGTGAAAAACCACAATTTTAGTTTTATTAGTATGGAATAGAAAGAATTTAATTTTTTTTACCAACTTACACGTGTTACATCATAATGGTCATGAAGACTTTTTTGTTACTGTTATGAAACTGAATCGATTAGGTTATAAAAATCAACCACCTATTTTTTTATTTAAATACCTACATAAAAAATTTTTTACTTAAAAAAAGCCCAAGGTCAATAAAAATTTTATATAGGTTTTACTCCCTATATGATACAGAACCCCCCCTTAGCGTACTATGAACTAATTTTCAAAGACCTTATATAAATATGTATTATATTTACTTAATCGTTATCATAAAGTATACATGTTTATATAAGTACTGTAGGTATTTATGTATTCAGGTCTGAAATATGACATGAATAAAATACAATAAACAAATAAATATGAGTATCGATAACAGTGTCGATTGTTTATTGATCGCCGTAGTCAATCCCTAACAAGGTCGTATTCGTGCCCCGCGGATTCCGATGTCTGATTATTACCCTCCTCTACTGCCGATGGGCCCGGATATGTTCGGTGAAGCCATCGTAAGCTTAGATCCACACCTTCCTCGTAGGTATGCCAAACAGAGATTATTAACTAAGAACTGGGAGTGTCCTATTTGATTGATTTCCTACGAATAGACCTACCAGGCGGGACAGTGCTATTCGCAGGTATGAGGTATTCGTAGGTACGAACTGCACTATGCGAGTTGGTTTAAAAAAAAAACCAATGTTGAGGCGGCGCATGTCGTTTTTGTTTCGTTTCGTTAAAAACTCCCATAGTCCAGTTTGCATACCTGCATGCAGGTTTACCTACGAATAGACATTCCCGATCGGACAGGGCTATTCGTAGGTATACCTACGAATAGACATTCCCGATCGGACAGAGCTATTCGTAGGTATACCTGCATGCAGGTATACCTACGAATAGACACTTCCGATAAGAATCGGTCGTCTGCTCGAGCCCTTGGAATTGAGATTTCAAAATATTTTATATTGTCCTATAGCTATAGGTATCACGATGATAGGTACATATGTAACTGTATGTGTTTATCTGTGTACTATTTCATGCCACTTATCAACTTCATTCACAATCCCTGGTATAATATAATTGGTAGAGAGCGTTCCAACTAAAAGTTCCCTTCGCCGTTATGTTTGCTCCACTGCCAGTGTCATTGTCAGTCCTTAAATTCCTGTTGCCAGATTGTGAAGATTATATTACCTAATAATGTAATCGGTATTTACCGTACAAAAAATACTGTAAATACTGATAATTACGGGTAAATCTGTACACATAGCAACCTTCAACGCTGTTTTGACAGATAGACAGTGGAGCCAACATAACGGCGAAGGGAACTTTTATATGGAACACTCTCTAGATAATGACTGCGAGCATTGTCTTTTTTATTTATATTTATTATTATAAATGTTATTTTACTAATAAACTTATGAAGATGATAAAACAATTATTTCATAAAATTATGTTTTTAAGGTTTGGTAATGTGGTGCATTTAATATATTTTTTTATTATTTTATCAACACTTCTGTATTTAGGTGTTGCCTTGTGGTTTTTATTGTTTATGTGTTTGATTCAATTGTAAAAAAAAAATTAAGTTTTAAAGCTTGTACACCTTACTAATTTCTACACAACGTAAATTATTTTTTTGAAATAAAGAATCTTGAATAAAGAATAATATTGACACTGCATCATCAACATTAAATTAAATACTTATAAAAATTTATGTATTGATTAATAATTTAATTAATCAATTCAATTATTGAATTCCAATCAACGCATATAGGGTTAATAAATAATAATTACCATATATTTTTAAAATTATTTATTCTGTTAAAAAAAAATATACACTTAAAACATGTTCATTATCATAAAATATAGTATCAATCTCGCTTGACTTCTCAGGGTATGAACATTCTGTCACACATATTTCTGAGACATTTTCTGAAGACATTTTCCCATTGTACTGTTTACATACTAACATTAATCTACATACTGTAATTGAACAATCAAACATTTGTCTTAAATTAGCATCTCGTCCAATGGAATTACACTTGTTATGCGTATTGGGCATTGAAACTTCCGATTGTTGTAAAATGGTGATAATGGAATGTTGGATGTCGGTGTTGTCGCGTTGCACTAGCGGCTGCGTTTAGAATAGTTTATTGCTATGAAGGTTCAACGCTTAAAGCTTGAGTGTGGGGAGGTGAGCGCGGGCGGCTAGGAGGGCGGGGCTTGCTCGGCCGCCTGCGCCACCTCCTCGAACGCTTGGTCCAGGCAGTGCTTCAGCTCCGCGTACGACACCACCAGCACGCTCTGCTCGTCCCGCGACATCAGCTGCACCTACACACACACACACACACATACACACATTATTTATTTATTTATTTTAATCACTGACTGCTAACAGCTGGTTTGTGTAATCTGTTTTTTAATTTATGAGTGCACTTGTATTGTTTTTAAGTATTTTTGTTTGTTTGTTTTGTTTTTTTTTGTCTAATTGGTTTTTAAAAAAATTTAATTGAGGTGGTGCTGATGATGTCTTCAGATAAATTTGTTCCAGGCCCTTACGACCCGGTGTGTCAGAAGATGCTCTCTGGGGTTGATTCTATTCGTGGGCCATTTTAGTTGACCGTGAAGACATTCTTCAGTGCTCCTTTCGTACTGTAGACTTGGTACATCGTAGCATTCTTTTAGGATTTTATAGGTTTCTATAATGTCTCCTCGTTGCCTCCTTTCCTCAAGAGACCCAACTCTCATGTACCTTCATAGATGTCAAAATGTTTTCTTTTCAGGAACCTGGCAGGTTCGGCTACACTAGGTGCTTTAGTAAACTTAAACCATCCTCAGCCTTCTAGCCATAAATAATTCAGACCAGTTCACTCTGAAGACAAATGGGTCGAAGCCATAAAACTAGTTGTCTGTTGTAGTGACGTTTATTGTGGCAAGAGCCAGGAAGAAATAATGTTAGTATAGATCAGTGCTTCCCTTTGCCGATTGGCTTCATTGAAGGGGCCGGAAAATAAATCAAACAAGAAACATGGAAAACAAAAAAACAAAAGGCGAATTCATTGCCAAGTGGCATTTTTTACCAACTAACGTTTTTGGGATGTGGAGAAGCATATGGGGCAGACAATGCTGTAAAAAAGTAAAGGAAAGGTTATACTATATAACTAAAAAGATATAAAAATAGGTGAACGTAAACATGAACATCAGCTCTACATGTATTCCGAACCATGCAGCAACTCCTGTTCATGAAAGTAATGCACTTCAAGAAGAGAAAGGAAGTGCCCGATGCGGATTGAATTCACGACCATTCGCAATCTAAAGGTACATCCCCACTATGCCGCTCTATGCACCATCTAAACTGTTAGTGGAGACGTGCCAGCCGGCAGACGTGTCCTGTGTTTGTATCTGCGTAGACAGTTGTGAAAAGTAAAACTCATGGAAAGCCTCACGGCACGTCCACACCTTCTGCGTGGTGCCGAGCCGACGGAACTCGATCGGCCTACATCGGATCATAATTCGGATGCTGCCCAGTCTCAGAGATCGCATCTACACAGACCATGTGGCACGTCTCGACTTGTTCAGCTTTGCCGCGCAGCTGTGCCGAGTGGCATTGTGGGGATGTACCTTAAGCAAGGAAGGAGTAGGTCACTGGTATGCGCTTGAGAAATTACCCGGTTGTTGGTGCCGCAGTCGAGCTGGTTGAGGCTGTAGACGATGTGAGCCTGGTCGAGCCACGGCCGGCCGTCCGCCGACACCGAGTGGAACAGGTAGTCGCGGAACAGCTTCAACATGTAGCGGTCTCCAGTCTCCGACCAAGACGCGTCCATGTTCAACCTAAACACGTAGGTATATAGTCACCATGGCGCTGCCGTAGTCACACGTTCAATAAGTCTCTAAACATGGATCCACATGTCATTGTGGCATATCGTAGCCCCATATTGTGTCGCAGTACTACCTGTCTAGAACCAAGCTCCGAATCTAGTTGTGGACGCTTCCATATTCCGTATCTCCTTTGATTATGGGACAAAAACCGACTCGAGATGGAACTGCCCGTATCAGAGCGTACACCGCTCGGAGATCGCGTATCATCGCCACTAGCAATCACGACGCACGTTAGCGGTATGGATTAAGATGACCGAATTGGCAAAATGACACATATCGTGTGGACCCACCCACCTTAAGATACACCAGAAAAAACAAAACTTGCACATTGAACATCTAGGTCCACAACAATAAAACTGTTGAACGGCTCTTCTCTTTTGGTAATATTATTATGCTTTTACTTCTGTACTGACTGCACTAAAAGGGGTTATTACGAACTAACTATTCCCGCGGCTTTGCGTTGCGGCAAAGCATGTTATAACCATCCTTAGATGTGGCATAAAACATCAGTGAAAACCCCACATCAACTGATGAGTAGCTCCATAGTTATAAGCGAACATAAAATTTACAACGGCGCATCATCGGCATCGTTGTACTACAAAATAAGTCTATTTTTACTTTATCATCCTTACCTATAATAAAATCCAACGTCTGCTTTCTGTATGTCTGAGTGTCTGTCTGTCCGCTTATAACTCGAGAACCACTGAACCGATTTTAATAAAACAAAATTCTACGGATAGCTTGATTCTTCCCATCAACTATAGGCTACTTACTATCACGCTAAATGGCTTATGAGGTTAGCAGTGAAGTGAAATATGAGAGCGGGCGGAGCCGCGGGCACAGCTTGTTATTTATAAAACTAAGATTGAAGCGGATGCGTGCATTTCATTTTTTTTTTCTCCGGGGTTAATATTTTAATCAATTTTTTTTTTATCTATTTAGATTCTAATTACAAAATTGTTTTTCTTATTAGGTATTTCTCTAACTACTTTTTAATCTGTTTACACTTTTAGCACTTATGTATGACCTTTTGCGGTAGTTCGTTAACATGCAAGCCGTAATATGCATAAAACACGGTGGCCGTACGAAGTTGGAGATCACTCACTCTGGTCTCTCGTTGATGGTGCCGAGCTTAAGGAGTATTCTAAACAGTCTTCCATTATCACTCTCCCTAGCCAACTGTTCCTCTATAACGTCCGCCCTCCTCTGTAGCGCCTCCACCTATAGCAAACACAACCCTCGTACACAGCATCCCACATCGACATATTGCGCACTGTCCGCTGCTTTGACGGGCGCAACTGTTTAGTATTATTATTGCATGGGTTATACTAAAACATATTTTAGCTGTCAAATCTGATAATTTCACAGCCTATTGATCTCGGGAACATAATTAATCACATACATTATTGATACTGTCAGCTTAAACTGAAGTGACGTTCTTAAGTACTTCGAGGAAAGAGAGACCAGGTTTTATTTAATTTGTGCCACAAAAGTGTTACCAAATGTCATACTCCATAGGTCAGTTTTGTATTTACTTGGTAACACTTTCGTGGGACAAATTTGTGAAATTTTGTATGAGATCGCTCGTCAATAAATTTTTTATTCGAAGGTTAAGTTAGTATGATTGATAATTACTGGTAGTACATATCTTTGGACAAGAGGGTAGCAATAATTTTTTGGGATACGTGGAATAGATATAATTGAAAGTTGGGTCCAGATTTCAGTTTACTGAATTAAATAAATTCAACGAAAGAGCATATTCAATTACTTTGATGAAATCACTTAAATAGGTATGATGGTGCTGGCATAAGTCGCAAGGCGGTTAAAGTTCTATTCAAATAAAGGAGAAAAAAAATATTAACTATATCCACACAGAAAGATTATACAAAATGCTTTCGATCTTTTTATTCATCTATTTATTTATGTTGTAATTTCTAATACTGAAAATAAAAATAAAACAACAAATAATTAGTTTCATGAAGCAAAACAAAAAAATACATATTAACATTTATTCATCCACAAGTAACATACATGCATGACACTTATATTGTATTATGTAAAAGTGTGGGTTTGATGCATTTTGAATATACTATATGAAAAAGTAATGAAATTAAAAACAATGGAAAACATGTTTTTTTTCTACGTGTATCTCAAATACCTTGGATGTTTCAAGTAGGTAACTATTGTGCGGTCAACTCCTGAATGTATTATGTGATCGTGAGTCCTTGTCTGTCGCATTGCGCACGACAAAGACACACTGTTGCATAATCCACCACTGACGAAAGGTTATTAACCAAGTGATTGTATTGCATGAAAGTGTACGTGAAGGAAGAGGATGAGAGTAGAAAGTTCGATCCTTCGTCACTGGGAAATACATTCAGGACTAAACTGGGGGACTAACCTGAGTATAGAACCGGGCGCCTACCATAGGCATGAGATCGGTCACGGAGCGACGTGCAGTCGACGTAGACAATAAATACCTAAAATTCATCCATATACAGCAATAAAAGGACAAATGAATAGTTACATATACATACATATTTATGCAATTTTATTTGCTTGGACTGAGTTGGATAAAAATTAAAAGTGATATGATGATAATAACTGAGCACAGATTTGAAGCACAACTTTGTCCTGTTGCTTCAGACCGAACAGTCAGGTTGTAGTGCGTTAGAGATTGTCTCAAAAATTGCAATTTGGGTTGATCCATTTAAATACGTCACGCAAGTATGGGGGAGGAGCGGGGGGGTGGATCACACATAAAGCGACTAAGCGACTACGCGTGACAATGGCGGGGGGGGGGTGTCAGTGATATACACAGTGTGACGACACTCAAGAAGTCATTCTGAGTCCTCTCATACAATAGAAGAAGCACCGAATTCGTTCACGTGTGAATTTACTTAAATGTTTTTCTAACAATAAAATACTGTGAAGTTGAGCTAATTGTCGAGATTATAATGTAGTCTAACGTAAGGCAATAAAACCATTTTTACAGGGGTCAGGTGTGACGTAATTTTCAGGAGGGGGGCCAATAGACAATGACTAAATGTGACAAAGTGGGACAGGGGCGGTCAAAAATGGGCGAAAATAGCATGACATATTAAATGAATGACCCCTTTGTTATGCTGTCTTACTATTTTATAGTGAGGCAGAGGATCAAATTTTTTACCTATAATCACTAAAACACGCCAACCAGTAGGGCCAAGATCCAGAGTGTAACGAAACGTACACGTCACATGTCACACACGTTTTGGTGTAACTACAGAAAAGTTTCTCACATTCTGCAGCCGGCCCTAGTCCTTCATAAACAATTTGAATAACGGTTCATTGCCAACATAATGGTAACGTCGTGTAAGTAACTCGTGTAAGAATATTAGTTCCACACCTTCCCTATGTATACAAACATAAGTACAATGTTTAAGCATTTAATGCTGCTGTTGGAAGTGAACAGTTATCGAAAGTAATTTTTTTTTTTGACATCGATCAGTTCATGTAGTAGACACATACAAAATAATAACTGTCACATATTTTGGAGTGAGTGTCACTATTTGGATTCAATATAAAATACATAAATGGATAGACAGTGTAATGGAATGAGTATCTTTACACTACTGTTGCATTTCACATAACATGAACATGACCACAAGTTGCATGACACCTGTGCAGGTTTTGAAAGAAAAGCTGGCTGTCATTGAATGACTTGGCCTGTCCCTTTGCATTTTTTCCATTCAATTATAATGTGAGTCCGTTTTTTTTTCTGTACGTACGTAATATACTTTTTACTGTTGGTCAATATCACATATGAACACAAAACTGTTGCTAAACCAAGAACAGTTAAGCCCAAAATAGTCACTTTTATTCGGACGTTGCCAATGCCGATTTTTTGACGTGATAACGTCACGTCTTATAAATTGATAAACACCGGCTGCACGCACGAAAAAGTGTCACGTTCCATCTGAGCCTGTGCGTGCAAGCGAGAGCGCGTAACAAGCTATAGAGAGGCACAATCGGCCCAAGCGTCGGCTTGTACACATTTATCTCTCTGGTTCTAAAGTACCAGGGCAGCAGAAATTGAAAGCACTTTATGACGTTATCACGTAAAACTATCGTCCGTAAACCGACTTTACAGACAACCAATTTTTTTTATTTATTTTAGATGCACAGCTTTGCTTTTAAGTTATGTAACCTTATTGTTCAAGGACTCTTCGAACAATTTCTTTGTTTAAAGCACAATCATGTTTAGTGGAGTTCGGTAAAATTATCTCGTCCACTAGGATTTCCTTCAGAAAATCCTTTGAATTTACTAATCCAAATAGTTAGCGCTCCAACCTATGAGATTGATTGTGAAGACGTATAAGCGACACGGAGCGAACACAGATTATGGGTGGGGAACTCACATAATGAGGTTCTTGAGATCTGCGGAGTAGGTGCGGGAGACGAGCTCCATGGAAGCCTGGAGGTTGTCGCGGCTGGGCGCTTGCGCCGAGCGGCAGGCTAGCGCCAGCGCCAGCCGGCCCAGCGCGCTCAGGTCCTCCTGCTGCGCCTGTTCACACACCATCATCATCATCAGCCTATATTGGTCCACTGCTGGACATTCCCTTGGCCCTTACTAGGTGGTAGGCTCGAATTGTAGCCGACTGGGTTGGTACCACCGCACTGCATGTAAGATGGCCGCACAGCAGCCTCGGCTGTGTTCTCCTCTAGTCCAGTATAGCCAGCAATCCAGGGAAGTCTCCGGTATCGCACCTACCTTCTCGGGGGTGATATTGGCTGGCCGGAGCATGCGCTTTGGCCCCTCCGACTCAGCCACCCATACCGGATTACATAAAGAAAAATATGCCTCTCCCAAGGCACGCCAACACACGTCTTCCGCTCTTCTAATTCATCCATTCACGCCCGGCTACGTTTTTTTAGGTAGTCTGTCCACTTAGCCGCGGGCGCCCCACTCTACGTTTGCTGCCCACACAACACCCACATTATTCACATCACAACTTAGTATTATCAACCTTACTCTGTGAAAATATACCTCAGGAAACCACCTTCCTCTCTCTCTCTCTCTCTCTCTCACTCTCTCTATCTCTCTCTCTCTCTCTCTCTCTCTGCAGTGGTGATGGTAAAACTAACATCATCATCAATATCTATACTAATAATAAATCTGTAAGGGCGCCATATGACGAGCTTCCCATAAAAAAAATATTTGAAAAAAAGGGATGGTCATGGAGTAAGTTACTTTGTTTTATGAGATACTGCTGCGTACCGTGTGGGGCCGGTACTTAAAAATAATAGCCCCACTGCATCTCTCCCCGTGCATGTTGTAAAAGGCGACTAAGGGATAAGGGTTTTGCACGAAGGTCCCCGACCAAGCGGAATTAGTTTGCAGGCCTAGAGCCAACCCCAAAATACAACAACAACGACAACGAGGTACTGCTGTTGTATCAATACTAATAATAATTCTGTAAGGGATGGTCATGGATTAAGTTACTTTGTTTTATGAGATACTGCTGTTGTAGACTCTACGTATGATACTAAAACTAAATTGACGATTTTTAGACATCTTTTCTGTATGTATGTATGTATGTTCCTCCATAACTCTTAAACCGATCATCCGAATTCGTTGAAACTTAGTACAGGCCGAGCTATACGAGACACAGGATAGGCTAAATAAAATCCAGTTCCGGTTACGCTCAGATGTGGCTCTCATACAAACCGAATTGTTCTGCGCGCCGAAATACATGTAACCGTTGCGGGCTTACTTACTTTCTTCTTTTTAAATACGAATTTCACGCGAGCTAAGCAAGTGTATCTATAAAATAGCAGTTTCGAGATTTCGAGAGAACTGCTCTCAAAGAATCTCCATGATTGGATTATTGCACAATAACAAACAATAAAGGTATGCATCATTCTGATTGTCGTTGAATGGATGCTGGAATGAATGCTCCTGCGAAAATAAAAATTATGTGCGGCGAAAATTAAAAATAGGCCCATGGGCTGATAGCGAAGAGCCTCAACGACCACTTTGAGAGGTCAGAAACAAACAACTTCGCAACACAAACACAATACAGTCTAAAAGCAAAAAAGAGTTCAAAATTAATAAGTCCGTGGCATTACATCACGCCAGCGCTGACCCAAGGATACGGTGTCGAATTCCCGACCTTGCATCGGCTCACCCATTGAGACCCGCCGCCCGCTCGCTGCCTAGTCAAAACATCCATTGTTCATTCATTCCCACATGCAAAATTACAAGTATGTTTGCTGTCCCGAACAAAATAAGTGTAAATATGTGTAAAAAATTTATAATAAAATAATAATACCTGAACAATATCGGTGGAGTTGCTGTTGCTAGCGCTGTTAGGAGTGAGTGCGTCGGCGGTCCCGCACCAAGCGAACCGCACGCGACATCCCGTCATCACCACCTTGCTCGCATCCAGGTTCCTGCCAGAACCATCATGCAGAATTTATTTCGGTAGAAAGAGGTAATTCGAGCACGGGATTAGTTCTGCTCCATGTAGTAGTCATTGTCAGCCTCGATAGCTCAGTGGTGCAGACAGTCAACTGTCGCTATTGATTGTTAAGCAACGCTGGAGCGGTTAGTACTTAGATGGGTGACAGCTCGACCGTTGGAGGCTGACCGTGGTTCGGATTCCACGTAAAACTGTAGGTCCCTTCCCTTCTTACCTTACTAGGAGGTATGGCTCAACCCACCCGGGTTGATACCACCGCACTGAATGAAACGTCGGTCGAAACGGTCAACACAGACCAGCCGACAAGGTCTTGAGCCCAAACCTAGGGTAATCCAGGCTTTAAAGACAATGCATAGCATGTCACTTTTTATGGACCCTCACATGTTTGGCTACATCACCTACACCCGTGATGTGAGCCCATAACACCTTGGTGAACTAGGTGCCATGTCAGTGCTTCCCTTTGGTCGTGCTGGCTACACTGAACTGGAAGGAAAACACAAACTATTTTCATAGCAGTTTATTTCATACTTCACACCTTCAGTGCGGTGATACAATACTCCGGCAGAAAAGTAAAGTACCTACACTTACTTTAACTTATCTGTGGGGTTTGATTTGTAAGGTACAGTAAAACCCGCTTAATACGATCCCGGTTCATACCATTTCCCGCATATACGATCTTTTGTGCCGGTCCCATACTCTACCTTAATTTTACGAACAATGTTTTCCGCTTAATACTCTGATTAAAGATTACCCTCTTCGAGAGATATTCAATGCTGACGAGTTTGGGTTGTTCTTCAAACTGATGCCAGACAAATCGTTCGTATTGACGATGGCGAAGATTGATTTCTGTCAGAAATACAATAAACTATATTTTAAATCTTCCCGCTTAAGACGATTTCCCGCTTAAGACGATTTTTGCTCCCATCCCCTTGAGAATCGTATTAAGCGGGTTTCACTGTATTTGTGCGTGTATAAATGTAGATAGAAATTGTGTGTGCACAGTGCGTGTATGAAGAGAGACAACAGAAACACTGACCTGCAAGCGAGTCCGGCATTGTGAATGACCCTTAAAGCCCCCGTCAGCTGCACCAGCAGACTCCACAGAACAGCCTCCGGTAGCAATGCGCCGCAAGCCACCGCGCGTAGCATTGCGTTTTTCTGTAGCATCAATAAGAATATGAGCCACGTTGTTGTTGTTGTTGTTGTTTGCTGCCCAGCCTCTTGGGAAGGCGGGTGGGCCATTCTCCGCACTGAGACCTCAAGACGGTCCGTTGTACGTTGGCGCTCGGGTGGTGTTACTCCAGCCACCAGAGCTCTTTCATGAAGTGGAGCACTCTTCTTGGACGCTTCCACACTCCATGGGCAGTTCCCACGTTCCCAAGAAACTGCAGTCGTACTTCTGCCACCACCGGGCACTCCAGGAGCACGTGGGTGGCTGATTTGTCCTCCGCCATGCAGCCTCTGCACAGGGGACTGTCGGTGACACCTATTGTAAACAAGTGTCTGTTGAGTGGGCAATGACCCGTAAGAAGTCCTACCGCCATACGCAGTTGACCTCTGTGGAACTTTAGCAGGCACTTCCTGAGTCTCAGGTCTGGTTTGGGAATGGCTTCCCGGGATTGCCTGCAGTCCCTGGTGTTGGCCCAAAGATTTTCTTATGAAAAATATGAGCCACATGCATCTACCGATATGTGGCTGCACAGACGACCATGATCAAATTGTGAGTAAGGCTGTTTAAATTTTAATCATTTATAGTTTTTTTTTTTTTTTTTTTTTAATCTTTATTTTGTTTAGGGCTTTAGCCATTCCTGGCTATGCCAGCCCCATAGTAACTATATTGATTTTTTATTGTACTTCAGCACGATTCAACGCCTGTGACTTTACAAAAAAACTTAGTATGAATTCAAACTCCTCCCCCTGAGCTCGCCCCAAGGCTTCATGTACTTTAAAAAACAGGTTGAGTCTGTCAGTTCTTAAGTCTCTCAATAGCTTCTGCCTCAGTTCTTGGTTCCGGGCACATTCCAACAGTATATGGAGTAGGTCCTCTTCTATCCCACATATGCTACAGTTGGGTGATTGTGCTATCTTCATAAGGTACATTGTCTTATTTGTTGGAATGTGTCCAGATCGTAGTCTCAGGCCCATTACAATTTCTGTTCTCGGTCTGTCGCTCTTGGCAAACCAGGGAATTTTTAACGGTTCACACTGCATTGTTCTGTACCATATACCTTTCTGCACTGATCTCTCATCGAAATATTGCTTCCACACAGTGGCGGCTGGTGACCTATGGGACTGGGTGTGCGCTAGGTACCTACTTAGTACTATACCCAAACGTGAATCTAATGGATACCGCGGTCTTGACTTATTTGCTAAAATTATGTACCCACCCAGAGTCCTAATTGCTCGAAGAACCAAAGCGACACTTCACTGCGCGCGCAGTGGCCACGAGCGAACCGCGGTCGGGGTGCGCGCGCGCGAGGCGTGCCCGGCGCGCGCGCCCGCGCCCGCCCGGCCAGACAGCGTGCGGTACTGTTATTAATGTTTGTGTCGGTGTCGCGTCCTTGCCGCGCCGGGCAATGAAGAAAACTTCACAATGTACATGTTAACTGACGAAAAGTCGTTCAAACTGCTAAAAAACTGATTTGCAAAACATCCCGGCGCGGCGATTGTCGGTCGACGCGTCACGCGACGACGGGTCTCGCCCCGAACTGAGATGGCGCGGCGCGCCAAACAACGCCTGCCTAGCTCTTTGGGTGATTCCATTTTTTTTAACTTTAACTAAAATAGCGAAATATTGTCGTAACGCAGCGCATTAATGTTTGTCGTAACATTCGAATATTTTATAAATTACCATTCGAATATGTATCAAATCGATATTCGAATAATTCAAATATTCAATTGCAAACTCGATCTGTTATATATAAGAAACACCCATATTCCAAAAATGGACTCGCCTGTCGAGTCGTGCAACAGCGTACATACATGTAGGTACTTAGCGCTTGTGTGTGTGTGACTTCGACCCAGAGTTTGGATCGCCCCCGCCGCGCCCGCGCGCTCCCGCCCGCACGTGCCCGCCCGCGGTCGGGTTCACGATCTCGGCTTACTTCGGCTCATCGTCGGCTGGCTCGGTCGCGATGTGTCGCACGCGCGTCTATCCACAATATACTGTCCTTCTTTTTCCGTCGTGTGTCACACGCAGAATGCGACCTTGTTCCACACATAATCGTATGAAGAGTGTTTTGTTTCACACGGCGGGGCAGTGGCGTTTGACATTTTCTCAGTCACGTCCGCGGTGTTTTGTCATGCACACGGCGGCGAGCTCGGCGGCGATACGTAGTAAGTAGTACGTATTACGTACAGCAAAATCGTGCCTTGTTGTCTAGGAAATAGGAACGAATTCAGTTTGAAATTTTTACTTCGATCGGTGATAATGATGGAAATGTTTAATATTTTAATTTATTTATTTCTTTCGGGTGAAGGCGCTGTTTTGTGGTAGTGCGGCGCACGAGTGCACTTAAGGGCCAGCCGCCACTGCTTCCACATATTATAACAGTTCTTTTTTATTTCGGGTAGGTGGTCAGTGCAGAAAGTTTTACATTGACTAATTATTGCATCAGATGTACAAGCCTTACTAGCCAGGCAGTCGGCCTCCTCGTTGCCCGCAATACCAACGTGCGATGGAATCCATTGTAGAGTTATGCTCTTACCTTCGGTGCTCATTTTATATATATCTTTTAATATTTCGTATGAAACCGATCTTCCAAGGTTGCCCTTCGTACAGGACACGAGGTGTTGAAGTGCACTTTTTGAATCTGTGAGTATGACTGTCTTATTAGAACCGGTTTGTGTGTTTGGTGTTATGATTTGAAGTTGAGAGTTAGGACCCCTGAGCGCTATTATCACTGCGACCTATGTAGATAGATCTAGTGTGATCGATCTCTCAATAGTTCAGACAAGGTAAGCTCAAGCCGCAAGTAAGGCACGCAGGCCCAACTGCTGCGTCACTCGGTGGAAGGACCGCGCCAAGGTGAGAGGTGGCTGGCCCGTCGCCCTAATAGCACGGAATCTCGTCATTATCCCTTAGTCGCCTTTTACAACATGCACGGGGAAAGATGCAGTGGGGAAATTTTTTTTAAGCACCAGCACCACACGGTTCTAATTTAGTGTCATCCGGTAATTTTAAAACCCATATAACCTGCTTGCGTTTGCAAACCATGAAAAATTAAGATTATGGAGTTAGTGTTTATGGATAACAAATAGACATCATAGTAGGGACAGTACCCGGCAGTAAATAATGAACATCGAGCTTTAGAAAGAGACAATCCTGTTGAAGAGCGTCGTACCTGTCGCATAGAGATGTGCGAGTGCGTGCGACAGAGCCGACGCTCTACAACCGGATTTTCTCTTTTTAAAGCTCGATGTTCATTATTAACTGCCGGGTACTGTATGTATTTCGTGGTGTTGAGTACCTGGTGGGTGTACGGACGAGGTGCGTCCGGGTCGGAGCTGAAGGGGTCGACGAACGTCGGGCCGTTGCTCTCGCCCTGCGCGCCGCCCGCGCCGTTGCTCGACAGGTACTTGCTGAGGAGTGTCTCGCTTCCCGCGTGGTAGTCGTATACGAACACCATGGCTGTCGCATTTGCATTTAGTTACAGTATAGAAGATTCACAAGAACAAAATGCCTTTATACGAAGCTCCCTATTTGCACCAGCTTTTAATCGGTCTCCAACGCTCTCTGTCTCCTCAAAGTGTCGGACTTTCCGCGCGCACGACCCGTAAGCCATCGCAAGCTCAGTTCTACACCTTCAATGATTATGATTGAAAGTGTGAAAGTTAGGGCCCCTGAGCCCTGTTGTAACTGCGACCTAGGAAGATCTATTGTGATCTCTCAAAAGTTTATAGTTCACCCCAAGTTTGATTTCCGATATGAAGCGAATTATAGTCTTGGGGTTGAGTGCCTGTATTTGGCATGGGTTAAAAATGTAAGTACATCTTCTAAGTAACTGTTTTAAGTTTTATCAATTGTTCAGATTTGGACAATATGGCGTTTGAAAAGAAGACTCACAATGATCATTGAAGGCCTTGGTGGTGAACAGGTCATGGAGTCTGACAACATTGGTGTGCTCGAGCTTCTTCCACTGGTCGAGTTGCCTGGTGGCGTTGGTGGTGGAGTAGGCGTGGAGGCGCCGCATGGCGTAGTGTTGGCCGGTGGCGCGCTGGGTGACGCGGTACGAGGTGGCAAGCGCGCCGTGCGGGCTCGCGCGCTCCAGCGCCACCAGCTCCGTGTACATTTCCACCTCCTCTGGCACATCTCAACCGCACAACAATATTATGTTCACTTTGTAAAAATGTGCACATTTCAAAACAATTAGTGCCTCGTGTAATGACTCATTAGCATGTAGGTCAGCGTAACAAATTCCCACAGAAAATTTTTGACGTGATAACGTCTTATAAAGTGATGAACACGGGCTGCACGCACGAATATCACGTCACGTTCCATCTGAACCTGTCTGTGCAAGCGAGAGCGCGTAACAAGCGATAGAGAGGCACAATCGGCCCAAGCGTCGGCTTGTAAAAGTACCAGGGCCGCAGAAATTAAAACGAGATTACTCGTACAATATCTGGCCGGTCGCAAAATATTTCAAATTTAAAATATTCATGAAACAAGGGTTGTATGACGTTATCATATCACGTAAAACTATCGTCCGTAAACGGACTTTACAGACAACCAATTTTTTTTTACTTGTATATTTGTGACAGTAAACTCTGGAACGCTCTCTCTGCCCATATATTATGCCCCCAAGTAGTCTCGGGTCCTTCAAGAGGGGCGTGAATGGGCACCTGTCAGGCCGGCATGGCATTCGCAACTGCCGCATGCGACTGAATGTTCATGGGCGTCGTTAGACACATTAAGAACGGCTCGACGCCATATTTCGCGCTCTCAATAAAAAAAAAATTTAAAATACCTCCTGGTAAATTTTTCTTTTCTTTACCTAGTATTAGGTGGTAGGGTTTAACCTGTTCGGATTGGTACAACTGCACTGAGTTAAAGGTCGGTCGAAGCGGCTATGTAAATAGTTCGTGTTTTCTGTCCAGTTCAGTACCCGGCACGATCAAAGGGAAGCACTGACATGCCACCTAGTTCACCAAGGTGTTATTGGCTCCCTCTTCGGTAGCTTGCACACCACACTCCCAGACCAATCACCCCCACTCCAAACAACTGAAGCAGTTGTTTGAAAAGATTGGCTACATATGCTAGACTCATGACATCAGTTCATACTCCATCGTAGCAAAGCCCATATTGATTATTGGATGTAAATGTTTTTTTTCTTACCTGGATACTGTTGTATATCCGGCTGCATATAAACGGGTTCGTTTCGCTGATATATTTCGGAGAGTATAGTCTCAGGTGTATAGAACGTTGCAGCCAGTCCTGCGAATAAATCAAACAAAAAAACAATACAGTAAAACCCGCTTAATACGATTCTCAAGGGGATTGGCGCAAAAATCGTCTTAAGCGGAAATCGTCTTAAGCTGCAAGAGTTAAAATACATACAAAGTACACACTTTAAAATCTGTTTATTGTATTTCTGACAGAAATCAATCTTCGCAATCGTTTACATGTTAAGAAATGAATCAATCTTCTGTTGTCGCAGGTTTTTCGCAGACTCACGCAATACAGAGTTTGCTATGAAGTTTAGTTTAAGAGCGTCATCACTGGAATCAATTGAACAAAGATATCGCCTTAGTTGCACAACAGCTTCTAGTTCAGCACTGATGGTTGGAACTGGCACTTCATCATCTTCGTCGCTATCATTTTCGATTTGATCCTGTGGAGCAGTATTGTCGCTGATGATGTCTTCTAATGTACGGGATTCAGTTGTAGAGATGTTGTCGTCTACAGAAGAGTAGCCTAGTCGTCAAAAAAGATCGTTTTAAGCGGATTGGGGGTCGTAATAGGCGGTAAAAAGTCATGAATATGTGAAAAATCACTTTCATCCATGCATTTAAAAATATGTACACAATAAAATAAAAAAATAAAAATGTTTAATGGAACCAGTGTTTATTGGGTACATCGGTTGCTACACTCTTCAACTAGGTGCCATGCCAGCACTTCACTTTGGTTGTGCTGGCTACACTGAACTAGATAGAAAATACAAATATATTTTCGAAGCCGTCTCAATCAGTGGATTTGCACCAACTTACCATCTAGGTAAGTAAAGTAGGAAAGGAATCTAAAATTTTTGACCTACTGTTGGTAATGACAGAAATATACTTAAGAAACTCGAAATGAGAAGATATTAAAGGTTTAATAGTGGATGATGGATTAATTGTGAATGGTATCTATATGTTTATTTTTAACCTTGGACGCAAAAGATTTGTCGTCAGTCGTGTTTGTCGTACAAGAAACTGAATGTATACATACTTACTTGTAAAGTGAGAATAATGATAGCATGTACTGTGTACGCAGTGGCAAACACTTGTAAATATAGACTAAGAGGACATAAAAAAAAGTATCCAGCGAAGTTTCTTGCCAGTTCTTCTTCGCTGTGATAATAATCAAACTGGCTAAATTCTAAATGTTTAATGTTGAAAGATGACGAATCCGAGTACAGTGTGTCTGTGGATGATGAATCAAGAATCATCAATACTAATAATAAATCTGTAAGGGATGGTCATGGAGTAAGTTACTTTGTTTTATGAGATATTGCGTTTGTAGACTCAAATAACTAGATTGTATGATACAAAAACTTAATTTACGATTTTTAGAAATATTTTCTGTAGGTATGTATGTATGTACGTATGTATGTATGTTCCTCCATAACTCTTAAACTGATCATCCGAATTTGATTCAACTTAGTATAAGCATATTTAAGTATACGGGACACAGGATAGGCTAAAAAAAATCAGTTCCAGTTAAGCTAAGATGTGGCTCTCATACAAACCAAATTGTTCCGCACGCCGAAATAAAGGTACGGTAGCGGGCTTACTTACGTTCTTCTTTTTAAATACGAATTTCACGCGAGCGAAGCCAAGGGCAAAAGCTAGTAAAAGAATGAAGATGTCAAATTGTACAAGCTGCTGAAGTCTCGAAGTAATGGGCATTGAGCAAGGGTAGAAAGTGGTATAGATAGAAGGTGACACTTGAAGAAGTAGAATAGTGAAGGTGGTGCACATACCGGGCTTAGTGGGCATCGATGCGACGTGGGTCGGAGTGCCGGCGTACATCTGTGGGTAGGGAGAGCTGGCAGCCACCACTGCCCCAGGCACCACGCCTATTCACCCACACAGCACAATCTCACTTTATCCCCATTACTCTCAACGTGCTCCACTCTACCTGAACGCTTCCAATGTGACAATGTGGATAAACAGATAGAAAATTCTTCTTTATTGCTCCAGTAAACATTAAACAGTAACAAATACATTGGAAAATTTACATAAGGTGCAAAGGCGACTTATCCCTTACAGAGATTTCTTACAGTCAACCTTTGTTGTGTCACCACCAGTCAATGTGTTGGTTTTTTTTTTAAACCATTTTTTTAATTTCAAATCAGTCAAGTCAAATTCAATTACCTACTATAGTATAGTCTTCGCCCTCTGAACCCAGTGAAAAACCACGAAATCGTTAACTCATTGTTACTGGTAGGTATGATTAGCCATATGATATTTGCCCTTATATATATTGAAGTTTACCATAATTAAAAAATATCACACTTCAAATCAACAATACTAGAGAACAAAACAATGCAGGCCACCCTCTTATGGCTTTACGCTGGTTGGGGGTCTGGCTGGGAAGGTGAAGAAAGACTATACCTATTCTAATATAATCGAGGTAGTCAGGATTTGAACCTGATGACGTCTAGTCTAGGTCCAGCAGTCTTAAAACAATCAAGCAGTAGGAATTAAAGCTGGAGTAAAACATCAACTTACTAAAAGGGAACAAAAACTGGGATAAAAAAGACACAAAGGCATACACAATAAATATCTGGAACTAAAATATTGCGGATATAAGAAATAAAAGTCAATATTACCTAGATTTGGTGATGAATTTAAAACTCCTGATGAATTAAGACCTTCGGAATTAGTGGCATAGAAATAGGTAGTACCACCAACATTTTCCTGCAAATTTACAATAAATATTGAGTCTTATAATTTTCCAAATTAATCTTTAATTGTATTGTTTAAATTATTTGCCAAATGGTGTGTTAGATATTTTAGATTCAGTTTATGTAAAGTATCAAACTTTTGGTGTAATATCACATCTGATGATAATTTCTTCATTTTTAATAAATTAAAATTAGATTTATAATTTTTCAAATGAAACAAGATTGAAATAAAAATCCTCACGGTTTAATAGAACTTACTGAAATAAGAAAGTGTAAACAATTAGAAAAGGAACATAAACATCTAACTACATACATATGTATTAAAATTTGTAACCTGCTAAATTGAGCAAACGTGCCTAAACTAGTTCTAACTAGGTATATCATTAGATAACACGCAAGGGTAAGGGGTATTGTTAAACTGTAAGCAACAACATTTAAAATGAAATAGGTATATAATTTGTGAAAACAGAAATAAGTATATATTTATATAAATACATGTAGTAGTGTCACACTTATATCCCAACGGGGTAGACAGAGACGATGGATCTCCACGTGCCACAATGAAAATAAAACATATTTTTATACCTTATACAATAAATAATTTAGAACTTATTTGTAATGCAGTCAAACTTGAAAATCGCTACACAAATATGCACTGACAACAAGCCCGGAGGCAAAATATGTATGCCTGTACACTCAACATGAGCAAAAGAGTCGTCATGCATACCTACATACTACTAACTTAACCTCTTTACAATGTAACAAGATTTTGTTTGGATAACTTTTCTGTAAATAAAAAAACAGAAAGTGCATGCTATTATACAGTAGGTTACATTACAGTATAACATTGTACATGTAGGTATGTGCTGTGGTATGGGAGAACTATTCAAGAAATCTCACTAATGTGGCATGAAGAAACTCTCATGTTTCACTTTTCGCGAGACGCGTACCAATAAAAAATTAATTAAAAAAATTTGATACTTAGCCCAGCGTGGTATTTTAATAAACCCCTCCCCTCTAAAATCTGTCATATGGTATGGGAACGTTCCCTAACTGAATACGGCTAAAGCCCAAAACTTACATTAAGAATTTCAAAAAATATAAGTATATAATTTGTTAACTGAAAAACATGACCGCTTAATATAATATAATATAAATACAGATAGTTTTCATTTTTAGAAATGTTTTATGGAACTGAGGCCATCAAAGAGATTGCTCTATGATGCTGGCGGTGGGTCAACCCTAATCGTGACAGTCACCCGAGAGGTAAATTATTTTTAAGGTTTGTTTTGTTTTAATTAGTTTATACTATAAATAATCTCATTATTAATAATTTTATATTCAAACTAAATTTCACGTAGTCGCAGCTTACTTCTCCAGTTTTTCTGAGTTTTATTTCATGATTTAAATTAGTTAATCTGTATTTGTATTTCATTAGTTATATGTTTTAAGATAGTTTAATTCGTAATATTTATTCTTCTTTGATTTTTTGTGACAACAAATAATAATATGTATGCCAGATATATAAACGGTGCACCACAGATAGAATTAAACTTGATAAGAGTAAGATGAAATTCTCACAAATAAATAGAGTGTGCTTTTGATAAAATAGAAATGGACAGTAGTAGTGAGAGGGTTACATACTTGGTGCACCTGGGTGCTGGAAGAGGTTGCGGTGATGTTGGTGGGCGGAGAGGCTTCCGGGGAGTCCGGCAGCAGAGACGCCCCGCCGTAGTAGCCGCTCGGCACAAACTCCGCCATCACTACCTGCTGCCATCACTCACATTACCACCCACATACTACAACTAGGTACGTATCCTATTCCTGCCAACTGTGATATGACATTTCCATATAACACGAAAGGGATTACTTAGTTGAAACAGGCGCTTGGAGTGTGAAGTTGTGTTCGATGCGCGTGTACGAGCGTAGTATAGGCAGGTGTTAGCGCTTGGTGTAATTAGGTGCATAGAAATTCATATAATTTGACAGACCAACCAAAACGCATCGTATGGAATACCGGCCTGTTATAACAAGTCCTTAACATATTTTGAGAAGGACAGCCAAAAAACTAGAATTCTGAATACAAGAAATGAAATAAACATTTTGAATATTTGAATTTCCTCTGTGCATTGAAATTTTTTATTTGTATTTATTTATTTATAGGTACAGTAAAAAAAACTTACAGATAAATACGTAGGTATTTACCTACATAATTATCTGTAGGTATTTATCTGTAAATTTAAAAAAAAAATTAATTTCAGTTGAGAGTGAAGCTTCCGAGCACACGGCTATGAACCTCCCGCCTCAATCCCTCCAACACTTGGGCCAAACCACTCTCACGAAATCCGATCAAACCCTCAAACCCACCAAGCCCGCCCACCTCAAGTCCCCTGCCTTATTTTCATGAATGACTAACATCTTCGTCTTCGTGCCTTACTTGCTGCTTGATCGATTGAACCTTGTTCGAATACTTTGCGAAACATGGTGGTCGGTGTTGTGCTTTAATTTACCAGAGTTCTTGCAGCACAACACCGATTACTCTGCTTACCCCGATTGTCGGGATTCAGCGTGTGTGATATGTATGTATGTACTAACATCAAAATGTATGGAGAATTAAATCTTTTTATTCCAATTTTACTAGTTCTTTTTTTGTATCTACTTAGTTTTCGATACATATGAACCCATTGAAATATGCAGCATGGTAACAAAATCACCCAGTATACTACAAAATAATAAATGTATAGACTTACCTTCTTGTTGGCAGTGGGGGAAGACTCCAGGCTCATTTTACCCATGGCGTGGCTGAGCGGTCTCATCGGAGTGGATGCAGTTCGATTCTAAAAGTAACAAATTGCAAGTTGAGCTCTCCACGTAGTCAACTTCAATAATACAGTATAATTGTGTGCTATTCCCTCCTCAACACATTTGCATAACTCCATCTCTTTCACACTTATCATTACTACAACAGTGAAAAAGTTGTGTACTGTATATGTATATGCAGCTAACTTTAACTTAAACTTTTTAACACAGCTCTAATACCCAACCAACGTTCATACTAGATACCATAAATATTTAATTAACTATTGAATAACTAGAAAATAGAGATTAATGGACATTTCGCCTATTCGCCTGCACTATTGGATTAAGTTAATCCGTGTGGTGAATTATCATTAAACTGTCAATGATAGATAATTCACCACACCACTCTGTTCTTTGGGTGAATTTTGTTTTGTTCTTAGTGAATCGTAAAGCCAAGTCACCGGTGTCTGTTTTGCTGTACACAATACACGAAAACATCCACACAAAACATCGTTTCAATAGGATCAATTATGCCAGCCGAAACATAACGCATGCTGGAAAACTATGGAGAGTGGCCGCTCACTAGTGCCGACCTCGATTGACACCCTCCTCTACTGCCAATGGGCCCGGATATGTTCGGTGAAGCCATCGTGAGCTCAGTTCGACACCTTCTCCAGATTATAATATAGATACTACATGTCACATAAGTGTGTTCTATCATCTATTTCATGGGGAGTGTTCGGAGGAGCTGTTTAACACGATTCCGTCGTCCCCATTCCGCCTCCGCACTACGCGTACTGGGCAGCGGATGCACCCCTATTCAATCGACCTACCACGGATTCTGTAGGTCTTTTATTCACAGAACTGGGAAAATGTGGAACGCACTTGCTGCCCATATATTTCCTCCTAAGTAAAGCCTGAAGTTTTTCAAAAGGGGCGCGAAAAGGCTCCTGTCAGGCCGGCATGGCATTCGCAATCCCCGTGCATCACAAAAAATGTCCATGGCCACGTTAGATACCTACTCGTAGGTGAAAGGATGCCACATGTCGCGCTATCCATAAAAAAAATATAGTAGGGCTGAAATACCTCCGGGTTTCTCTGGATTCATCCTAGTATTTTATGCATCTGGGGGCATTATTTTGGAGTGGTCCAGGTTACTTAGGTAACATTAGAACACGAAATCAAAAAATCCTAAAGGTACAGCAAGATTGGCTTCAGTTCACTTGATATATCACTTGTTATAATGATTGCTATGACTCTACAATATATATACATAACTGATCTTTAAGATATCATTAAATGTCACTTCAAATTCTTTGCAGACGATTCAAAGTACTTCACTAATCCAACTACCAGCCACAATAAACTGCAAGTTGATCTGAACAACATACACCAGTGGTCTTCGGATTGGCTGATAAAACTAAACGCCCAAAAATGTACAGTTCTCCACCTAGGAAAGCAAAACCCCAGATTACTATATCACCTAAACCACATACAGCTACAGCCAGTTACATCGCAGAGGGATCTCGGTTTAACCATCAACTATGATCTGAAATGGGAGCCTCACATATCAGAAATCGTCAAAAGAGCCAACTCTCTGAAATACCTGATTACAAAGGCCTTTCATGTCTTGACACCGCCTACAATGCTCAAAATGTTCAAGTCATTTGTCCGCTCTCTACTGGAATATGGGTTTCAGATCTGGCAGCCGTACTTCTTGAAGGATATTCAACAACTAAAACGAGTCCAAAGAAAATTCACAAAAATTCCACGGGAGCTACGACATCTTAGCTACGAAGAGAGACTCAAAGTGCTAAAGCTGCCATCCCTGGAAGCTCGACGCCAGAGAGGGGATCTAATAGAGGAGTACAAAATTCTGACGTGTAAATACGATTGCCCTGAGCTGATCCAAATGTTCACATTGAACCAAAACGTTCATCTTCGAGGCCACAGCATTAAACTAAGTCGAACAATCTTTAACAGCAATACTCGCAAACATTTCATAACAGAGTGGTGGACGACTGAAACCAACTTCCAGAGGAAGTAATAAGCGCACTTAGTACCAACCAATTCAAAAATAGACCAGATAAATATCAAAAAAATAAATCATAATCTCAAAAAGAGTGCTCAAGAACGATAATTAAATAAAAAATAAATAAAAAAAAGCCATTATAATCACAAAAACAACAAAGTTTAACTGGATTTAGATGTATCAGCCTAGGCTGCCTGTCTAAAATAAATAAAATTATAAATATGTAATACCACTCTTTAGATTTACTGATAATTTATAATTATTTTTTCACGCTACTATAGATCTGCTTGTAAATATATGAAATGCATTTTATTACCATAAGAATCTGTACAACTTATGTATGAATGTAAAATGTGTAGGTATGAACAAAGTTTTAAAGAGAGCAATTAGCCCCGCCCCTCCAACCCTTCGCTATCCACACAAACAATGCAAGCGGTGATGCACAAACACACTCACCATGTACGTGACCAGCTTCGACTCCTGAGGCAGCCCATTCGGCGGAGAGTATTGCAAAAATATCGATGGATCCATTTCTACCGGCGCGCGCGGCTCGCTGCTGACTGGCTACAAGACAAATGAGAAATAGAGTCAAAAAGACTTTACGTGATCGAATTATAATAACATCACGCCATACGAACCTGATATTTGCTTGTTATTTTAGTTGCCCGACATCATTTGACTGAAATTTAACGCGAAATACTCGAGCGGTGATCAACTTTCAATAGGCATTTTCATAATAATGGCGAGTACGAAGGCAGACGAACGATCACATACGATGCTCCCGATGACGGAACGCATACGGACATAAATTTAGTTAGCTCGCGACAGTGCGATGTCTAGAAGCTGCCCATTGAAAAATAACTACAACTGTTATTTGAAAAAGCACTCTGTCTCATAGAAAGAGTGCATTTTAGCAGGCGTGACAAAATACAACGATTTTCAGCGAGTTCTTCAATGAGTACACGAATGAAAGTGGACGGGACACGGACCACGGAACGAAAACTACACTGTATAAAAAATATGCGTTGTTTCTGCTTGTATGTATGTATGTATATCATGGCATGTTGCTGGCTGGGCTGCTGCTGCTACATTCGTGGTGTTCGACCATACTCTTTGTGTTCGACTCACTCTCTCTCTCTCTCTCACACTCCTCAATAGACAGGTAACAAAACAACACGCTCTCCTCCTCTCTCTAAAGTGGACCTAGTGTTGCCATACACATACTTACCACTCGTAAGGCCCCCTCTTCACAATGGCCTATGCAAAATAATGTTGCTGACGTGATAACGTGACGTCTTATAAATTCATGAACACGAACGCACGAAAAAATGTCACGTTCCATCTGAGCCCGTGTGTGCAAGTGAGAGCGCGTAACAAGCGATAGAGAGCTGAGAGGCACAATCGGCCCAAGCCCAAAGCGAACCAAGGGAATCCGATATTCGTTTGGTCGTTTATGTGATTTCGTGGCTCAGTGATAAGAGTGTAGGAATTGTATTTTTTCGTGGTTCTGAGGTAATTTCTCTATTGCAATATGGTTTTAAAAGTATACAGAGTGATTTCATTAAACTATACATATAAAAGAAAAAAGAACAACCCCGGACCAGTGATATGAATGAGATCTGTAAATCAGGTTGATAAATACAAAATCTCATCCATACCGACCGATCCAGGGAAAGTTCCCAAGACACTCAGCGCATTAGCCCTCTGTGTGGCCAGAGCCAGACTAATGCGCTGAGAGAGGTAGGCCCCAGCTCGGGCCTCCCCGGACACTTCTATCAGTATTTTATTGTATTTTTTGGCCATGGGTTCCAATCCCTCAAAATTGTTTTTGTTTTTTTTTTATTTTTAAAGCATTGTTACGGTGTTTAAATTTTTTTAGGGTGTTACGCTAACCGTGTCAGTTTCCATAAAAAAAAAAAAAATACAAACTGAACTACCTTCCAACGTGTGGACTGAATGTGCGTCGCAGCCGCGAGCAGCGCATAGCTGGCAACACTAAGCTGAGACCTTTAAAAAACCTAGAGGAACTAGATGTAGCGCTAAATCTTAGCCGACAGCTCTAAAAATATTCCATTGCCATACTTTTAGCTCCTTTTCAAGAGCATAGTTTAACATTTTGGTATAGATTTCGTTTTTTTTAACTCCATTTTTCAACTAATTTGGCAATTTTCATAAAGGAGGAGTTAGCAACACTGGATACTTCCTTTCCGTCTTTGTTCTGTCTGTCAGTCGCGTTGACTCGCGTACGTCACTAACGTCATTCATTCCACCCCCACCATATAAGTTACTCTATGTTCATTCTTGGTTCATTCATTGACCACCTAAATTTATGGAACATACGTCGACTCCCCGCGAACTATCCAGCGTACATACAGTCCACGTTCATAGTTTATAATAAGATTTCCAACTTCCGCGAGTGTTATATGTGAGTAAGCGAACTATGTTAGATCGTTCGTAAATGTCACAATAATTGAATTGATCGGTGGCTAACCACCCAAACCAGGCTTGCTCGCCTGTAGTTAGTTTGTCTGCTGTCTAATTGAGACAATTTCCAGTGTCTATCCAAGAAACAGCGTACAAAGGCCACTTATAGTATTTCCGTTCACCTAAATTTATTCCTTGTTCTACGTACCCTGTTCTGATCAATTGTTTTGGCATCTACTATCGCGCAGACGATCGCTGGACACGCAATAATCTCTTTATTTGATTAGTGCGCGCGCCGGAGCGGAGTGACTCATTTCGTGTTCATAGATAATAATTTTCGTTTCATTGTTATTGTAGATTCGCGATGGACAACTACTCGTCGTACCAGGGTGGCGCAGGGGGGCCCACGGGACCCGGCGAGAACCGCTTCCAGAAACTATCCCACACCATCGGCAGCAACATTCAGAAGATCTCTCAAAATGGTCAGTTTTTCTTATTTAATCACTATGGGATACCAGATCTAAGGGATTTACTTTATGGTCAATAACAGCCACAGCACAAACCAACATATTTGCACTTGTTGTTGTTGTTGTTGTTGTTGTTTGGTTTGGGGTTGGCTCTAGGCCTGCAAACTAATCCCGCTTGTTTGGGGACCTTCGTGCAAAACCCCGCAGTCTCCAGCTACCCCAGCCAGCCTATGTCTTCCATGAAAGCCACAAGTCGACCGGGGTGTCTGCAGACCGCCGCCCTTATTCGCCTTTTACGACATGCACGGGGAGAGATGCAGTGGGGCTATTCTTTTAGAGTAGGTACCGACCCCACACGGTACCATATTTCCACTTTCGAAAATTATTGACAAGAAACGGATGCCATATAATTTACAGATGGGCAGTTTTACTGCAATTGAAATTCCTTAAAATGTGTTTAAGGTTATATCTCCTTTTGTCGTTACAGTTCTGTCGATGTCGAAAATGGTCCATCAGCTTCAGACTCCTCAAGACTCGCAAGAGCTTCGCAGCCAGCTGTAAGTGTCCTTTTAATATTTACTGCATTAATTAACACAACGGAGTCCTACACTGATGTATACGGGAGTGAAAGTAGGGCGTGGCAGACAAAGCATGAAAGAGGATAAATGCTGTGGAAATGCATGCGTTGAGGAGTATGTGTGGATTTACAATGAAAGGTTTTTTCCTTTCTGGCTTGCATTGACATATAGGGTTTTTTTTTTTTTTTATGGAAACTGACACGGTTGGCTAACATCACCTACAACATCCGTGATGTAAGCCCATAACACCGGGTGAACTTGGTGCCACGTCAGTGCTTCCCTTCGTTCGTGCCGGCTACACTGAACTGGACGGAAAACACGAACTATTTACATAACCGTTTCGACCGACCTTTCATTCAGTGCGGTGGTACCAACCCGGGCGGGCTAAACCCTACCACCTAGTGATATAAGAAGGGAGTCATATCCCTTAGTCGCCTTATACGACATACACGGGGAGAGATGCAGTGGGGTTATTCTTTTAAGGTACCGGCCCCACACGGTACAGAAAGGTATACAGTAGAGCCGCGTTAATCCGAACCCCTAAAACACAGGGGGGTTCGAGTTAACTGGGTGTTTGGATTATAGTATGTGAGCTTATTATAGCAGGGGTCGTTTTCCCAATCTCAAATTCCTTCGCAATGTTTGGGTAGCTTACTCCTCGATCTAGCAATTGAATCACTTCATATTTGTCTCATAAAGTCAATGTTACGTGTTACAACTTGATTTCGATGCCGTGATTGTGTTTACGCGCGTTATAATACAAATTAGGCAAAAAAAACTCTTGCTACGCGGAACATTTCAGAGCAATTTGCAACGCGTGCTCAGGGCCTCAGGGCTATCAGTGCGGTCGCAAACTAAGGGAATAAGGTAAAACAATATCGAGGTTGGTCGCAGGTGCGGAGGAATTTGGGAATTTCCGATCGTTTGGATTACCGCGATCATCGGATTAGGCCGTGTTCGGATTAACGCGGCTCTACTGTATAGGTAGGAACTAGGAAGTCAAGTATTGCATGGAGATTGCTCATCCCAAACTCAGTGAATATGAATGGCATTACTTACACATTACCCTGGTGAAAAAATATTTGATCATATTTTCAGACGTCAGATCCAGCACTACACTCAACAGATGGCTAAGGACACGTCCACGCTGCTCATGGAACTGATGAACATGCCGCTCACCGTGGACCAGGCGGCCGCTAAACTCACCAAGAGCCGACTCAGCGACGAATACATTACTACGCTGAACGAGTTCCAGGTCCGGTGCATTTGTTTAGATTTTATTAACTTGTTGAACGCTGACCTAATTTTATTAATTTATTTTATATTTTACATAATTTAATCTTGCGCGCCAAAATTTGGTATTGATTTGCTGGGTTTGGGAAAGTTGGGCATGGCAGAAGAAGCATGAAAGCAGGATTAATGCTGTAGAAATGCGCGCGTTGAGGAGTATGTGTGGAGTTACAATGAAAGATAGATTGAGAAATAGTGTAGTGCGAGAGGGCTGTGGGTTGACAGAAGATATAGTGACAAGGATTGAGAAAGGTATGCTTCGGTGGTTCGGTCATGTTGGAAGAATGGATGATAGGAGACTAATGAAAGAAATTTATGAAGCAAATGTGAGTGGAAGAGTCTGGAAGGGTCGCCCTAGACGCACTTACCTGGACCAGATCGGGAATGTGCTAATGTGAAAAGGGGCAAGTGCGTAGTACCCGTAACCGACGAGCATGCATGAAAAACATTATGGGAGTGGAAGAGGCGGCAGAGGTGTGTCAGGAACGCGGCACGTGGAGATCCGTTGTCTCTGCCTACCCCACCGGGAAACAGGCGTGACGCTATGTATGTATGTATGTATTTGTTGGTATCATTACAAGTCCAAAGTTTCAAACTTGACATACCTACATTTGAGATAGCCAGTTACTTATAATGATTTTTTTTTTTCAAAAACACTCGCGGCCACTGGGGAAAACATTGGAGCTCGGTTAAAAAAATCTTACCTTCATTGTCAAATCATTGTCTCTGCTAACCAATTGGAAAACAGGCGTGACATTATGTGGGAAGTGCAGAAGTCGGACTCATTACGGGTTGTAATGTCTCACAGTAGACCTTGTGGGTAAACATCAAAGTCATTACCGTTGTTAGTGTACCTACAGGCTCCTTGTTTTCCCTCATTGGAGTTACAAATAAATTGATGAAATAATGATACTTGAACCAGGATACAGACAGGCTCAGCGCCGCATCCTTTTGTTGTTGACTTTTGGGTTTTTGAGAATACATCTATCATACATACATGAAATGAAGGGAAGCGCTGATATGGCACCTAGTTCACCCGGTGTTATGGGCTGACATCACGGATGTTGTAGGTGATGTAGCCAACCGTGTCAGTTTCCATAAAAAAAATCTCTAAATATTTTCTTTGTGGCATTGCTATGCAACTATGCAAGTGAAACATACGTCCTAGGTGGCGCCAAATGAACAACAAATGTTCTGAGCCGCCCTGGTCGTCATGGAGGACATAGGGAGGCTGGGGATCAAGGGGTTTTGCACGAAGGTCCTCGACCAAGAGTGTCTAGTTTGCATGCATAGAGCCAAAGCCAAAATGCAGCAGTCTTCTGCCGAGTGTGTTTTCCAAACCTTAAACGTCAGGTTCTTCAATTGCCGTATTTACAACCTAGCAACAGTCTGCCAAACAGCTGACATGGTACATCACTGACCGTGGTTTTGCGAGGAGAGTTATAGTTGTATAATATGGCTGTTTAGACAGTATCATTGGTGCCTCGGCAGAGCCACCCAAGTAGATTTTCATAAAATACTAGCTTTTGCCTGCGGCTTCGCTCGTGGTAGACTCGGTTTAATAGCAAATCTGATTGTTAACACACAAATGTTATAATAAACAATGGCTTCTCTTATATTCTCTTTCTCTCCCGTCCATACTATACTTTCTTTGATACTGGTCAGCCCCTCAGGCTATTTAGCATGTTGGTATATATAGGCTATAGTGAGCTTCAAGAACTAACCTTTCCATTGGTGCAAACTGCATCAAAATTTGTTCAGTGGTTCCGAAGCTTACTTCAAACATACAGACATTCACTTTTATAAGAAATAGATAGAGATAGGGATAGATATAAATAAACTTCAATGTAATTTATTGATTTTGTTACAGTCAGTGCAAAAGCAAGCCGCGCAGAAGACCAAAGAAGAAGTCCGCAAGTCAAAGGCTCAGAGCTTCAACATCAACGATGCTTTCAATCAAGGGAAAGTCAACAGTGGTATGTATAGGTCTACTCCTAAAAATCTGGTCTTCTAGTCGGACTACATAAAAGATACTACAAACAAACCAGTAGTTTGTTACCACATGCACGGTACTCAACCACCGGTGCTCGAGCGTGAACGCTAAACTACCCTGAGCGTCAAAACTTTTAACAGAAGCGACTCAATTGTGTAAGAGCTCTGAAATGTTAAATTTTTGAAAAAAAAAAACCCCCGAAGCACCTTCAACCAATATACCATGGAAGTAAACTTAACAAAAAATTTTTCTTCACCATAGTCTGCTTCACCGTTCGGAACCACTGTAAAACAGTATGTCCCTTCCCTTGCCCCCTACTAGGTGGTAGGCTCAAATTGTAGCCGACTGGGTTGGTACCACCGTACTGGATGTAATATGGCCGCATAGCAGCCTCATTGTTATCCTTTAGTCAGCCAGAAATCCGAAGGGAAGTCTCCGATATGGCACCTACCTTCTCGGAGGTGATATTGGCTGGTCGGAGCATGTGGATTACATAAAAAAATAAAAACAGGGTGTGGCTGTGTCGTGGACACGGCCGTGTGTTTTACGTGAATACGTGTACGTAACGGGTAATATTTTCCTAGAGCGTATTAAGCCGCGTACAGACCTAGCGAGCGAGAGCCAGCGAGGCCCAGCGAATGCCCATCGCCGATGGCAAGCGAACCCTCGCTCGCCATCGTTTGCTATCGCTGTTACGGCCACACTGACTGCGCACGGCCGAACGGCTGTATCCGGAGCACGACCGAACGCCACCGAACGCAATCGAGCCTTCGCATTCGCTTAGCGTCGCTGTACCGTCCAGACCTGTTCGCCCGGTCTCGCTTGTTGGCCTTCGCGCGCTCTCGCTCGCTAGTTCTGTACGCGGCTTTACGTAACGAATTCTTTGATCATTTAGCTATCGAGTGGTGTAATTAAATTTTGGATGTAGGTGATAGATATGACGCTGCAACACCAAACTGTATCCCGCGATTTTGTTATTATCAGTTTTCTGGATTGGCTCCCACTATGGAAGCAAATTTAAAGACATATTCACGTCAAAATTTTAAAAAAAGTAGGTAAAAAGAACAATAGAACAGAATGAACAAGTTATGACTTGAGCACTGCTCGCAGGTGCCGGGTACGGAGACGACACGCTGCTGGAGATGGACAGCGCAGCGGCGCGCCGGCAGGAGCAGGTGAGCGCGCAGTCGGAGCGCGAGCTGCAGGAGCTGGAACAACGCGAGCGCGACATGTACCAGATTGAGGTTACACACTTTTTTATTACAAACCTCACATGTTTGACTACATCCCCCGCTCTACACACGCCTTATGTCATACAATTACTTCTTGTCCCTGTTTCATATAGGTGCCGTGTCAGTACTTTCCATTGGATGTGCTGATGTCCTTTGTACCGTGTGGGGCCGGTACTTTAAAAGAATAGCCCCACTACATCTCTCCCCGTGTATGTTGTAAAAGGCGACTACGGAATATGACTCCCTTCTTATATTACTAGGTGGTAGGGTTTACCATGGTAGGTGGTACCAACCCGGGCGGGGTTGGTACCACCGCAATGAATGAAAGCTGAGTCGAAACGGCTACGTAAATAGGTTGTGTTTTCCCTCCAGTTCAGTGTAGTCGGCACGACCGAAGGAAGCACTGAAGTGGCACCAAGTTCATCCGGTGTTATGGGCTGACATTACGGATGTTGTTGGTGATGTAGCCAACCGTATCAGTTTCCATAAAAAAAAAAGAAAATGGGCTGGCTACATTGAACTAATGGAAAAATGACGACTGAACCTTATTATTATAATTATTTCTTAATGAACTAGCAGCTTAACCGCTCAGGTGTCGGCACTGCCGCACTCTAATCTCCGTAAGATGTCACAAATATTTGCAGCCGTGATGCGTTACACAAGGAGAGAAAAAAGCCGCCAAGTGTGAGTTGGACTCCCGCACCGAGGGTTCCTTACCATCACACAATATATTTGAATTAAGTATGTACAAAAATAACTGTGCTTTGGAAAATCACGAAACGCCTAAATACAAACTACAGCAATGGTTTGACTGTCAGGCATTCTTGTAGTTGAAATATACAAAAATATATTTTTTTATGACAATACTAGAAATTTAAATTTTTTTTCTTTTACATGTGCTGCTTGCCAAATTTCATTACTATAATGTCAACTGGAAGTATCCTATAGATTTTGATTTTATTTGAATGAGTTTGCGAGTATCACAATCTGACATATATGGCCATATCATTTGATTGTGTTGATTTAAAAGCTTTCATTTTCTACACCTCGAAGGAGCATTTAGTCCTTTTGGGCCGCACTCTGTTTATTATGTGTCATATCATATCATACTGATGTAAACATGACTTAGTACATTATTTTTTTATTCTAAGCTCAACATATGGCGCCGAGGCACCCATGAGGTGTCTAACGGCGCCCATGGACATTCGGTCGTATTCGGGGGTTGCGAATGCCATGCCGGCTCTTGAAGAACCCGAGACTGTACTTGGGGGGAAATGTATGAGCAGGGAGAACGTTCCAGAGTTTACCGGTTCTGTAAATGAAAGATCTGCAGAATCGATTGGTACGTATCCGCGGTAAGTCCAGCGTGCAGGGATGCAATCCCTGCCCAGTGCGCGTGGTGCGGAGGTGGAAAGGGGACGGCCGAATCGCGTTAAACAGCTCCTCCGAGCACTCCCCATGGAATAAGCGATAGAACACACTTAGGGAGCCGACATGATATATAAAATTAGGATCAAAATTAAAATAAAATTAGGTGTGACATGCACAGATCAGCCTTTCTCTCTTTACTCTACCTACAGTATAGAGAGAGTCTAAACCATAGATTCCCAAAGTGGTCCAGGTGGACCCCCAGGGGTCCACGGGAGACTCGATGAGGGTCTACGTTGGCGTGAAAAAAATGGGGGTTCACAAGTTGTAAGTTGGAGTCCACGAAAATCTATCATAGTAAAGAACAATAATGTTGGCTGCAGGCAGAAATACCCGAACAATATCCTGGGCTGTGGGAAATTGCGAGAAAACTTTTGATAGCGTTTCCCTCGTCATACCTTGTCGAAAGAAGTTTTAGTGTCATTACAAACCTATTAACAAAAAAAAAGGAGCAGATTGAACATCACAGAACGGGGAGATTTGCGGTTATTCCTTACAAAACTGAAGCCAAATATTGATCATTTGCTGTCAATCCATGAAGTATATCCCTCTCATTAATGTTTAATTATAATTCTACTAAGTCTGTACGTAACATAATATTATTTTAATAAGTAAATAGAACACAAGAAAATATACTACTTTTCTTTTTCTTTTTACCGCTCCGAATTTAGAGTTGGAACTTAGCCGCGACGCAAGATTCACATTTTTTTACGAGTTTTGGGAATATAGTAGAAGGGGGTTCACAGAAACCAGTAAAGTTTTGAAAGTTTTCTATGAGAAAAAAAAGTTTGGAAACCTCTGGTCTAAACCTATCTGTTATGACAACCATACACGTTACTGCATACTTGACAAGTAGGTATACTTGAGCTCGTGACTTTTTCAAATATACCTATGCACGTATGTATGTGCGAGCACAAATCACCCTTTAGCACGGGCATCTTGTCCTTATCCTTTAGTCTCCTGTAACGACATGCACGGGGAGAGATGCAGTGAAGCTATTCTTTTTAAGTACCTGCGCCACACAGTACTTTGCTGCTGGCTTTTAAAGTAGGTACCTAGATATCAGCCCCATATCAAATATATGGACAAAATAACAAAAAACTTCTTTTGCAGAATGACATAGTAGCGGTGAACGAGATATTCAAGGAGCTGGGCACGATGATCCACGAGCAAGGCAACGTGGTGGACTCCATCGAGGCGAGCATCGAGCACACGGCTGACAACGTGGAAGCCGGCGCCACTCAGCTCAGGGAGGCGGGCAACTATCAGGTCAGTCACTCCCAAGCAGTGGCGGCTGGTCCTAAAGTGCGCTCGTGCGCCGCACTACCATACCACGAGAAGTCTTCACTTCAATCAAAATAAATAATATCTTACAACATACCTGCATTAAAACCATAAAGATCGTACTCCAAATAAATACGAATGTGAATTCGACCTTATTTTATAGATCACAAGGCACGTTTTTGCGAGTAAACCCGTGCCATCGCTGGCGCGCCCCGTGCGGAATCGAAAACGCACGCGGGTCTCCCATACTGAATGTATGGGGATCGGCAAAACACCTTACGACAAAAGATACTTCATAGAAACAGTATGGGCCGAAATAGAGTTCTGCGTGCGGCGCACGAGCGACAAACAAGGGCGCTATATCGTGAATAGCCGCGCGACACGTCGCGAGCGATTCGTTTTGCACGAGTCCGTCTACCTAGAGTCAGCGCGCTGTCATGTGATGTCACATACCCGTTAGCACGCGAATATTTAAAATGGGATATGGTTAGGTTTGAGCTTTCTGTCACGTGATACTGTGAATTAAGTGGTGCCGATATTTGCCTAAGCGTTTGTTAAAGGTTAGGCTTTACAATCAGGGGATCCCGGGTTCAATTCCTATTTTTCAAATGCTTTTATTTTTATATATATTTTTTAAGTATTTTTGGGACATCCAACCTCTTCTAACATTCTTGTTCTGACCGTGCCCATTGACAGAGATGTGTTGTTGTTGATGTTTGTGCGACAGGGACGACGCTCTACAACCGGATTGTCTCTTTCTAAAGCGTGATGCTCATTACTTACTACCGGGTACTGTACATATTATGTATATTGATTGAGTGATGGATTAAATCCGAGCAGGCTTCACCCTGCCACTTACTAAATCTGAACCATGGAGCGTTTTGTGTTCATAACAGAATCATAACTGTAATTAACACTTATTCATTTCAGAATCACTGATGATAATTTATTTTTTCATTTTCAGAATAAGGCCAGGAGGAAGAAAATCTACATCATTTTGGCACTTGGAATTATAATAACAATAATACTTATAATAATTTTTCATAATTAGGAATGAGTAATCCAGTAATCATTTCTTAGTCACAAAGTGTATGTAAACTTATTACCTGCTGTATTTCTTCTGTAACAGATCTCACATAATTAACATCTTCAGGGCTGTTGAATTTACGTGTGATTACCGTTTCATTTCTACATATATAGATAATGATAACTAATCAGTTCATATGGCCAGCTTCACTGTATGTAAAACTTAATATGTACGAGTAGGTATAATTTTTTTGTGTTTAGGCTGTCTTATAATAAATAAATAAATGAACTCTTGAAAGTATTTTGTTCCTGTTTTCTGAAACAGTTAATTTTTGTATATTAATGTAAAATTGTTTATATAGTTATAGTTTATTTTTAGAAGCACTAAATATATTGTTTACTAAAAGTTGCAATCATAGCAATACATGAGCGTATCATTAAAATTATTATATACTATAAATAAATTATTCTCTATTCCTTCCGATACCTTCAATTATTATTGGAGTACAATTTATTTTGCCTTAACTTTGGTACCTACCTACCTAATGAATTTTGTAGGTTACGAGTATAAATATATATAATTTTATATATTATAAATAACCTACATATACCTATTTGATTTTGATTTAAACCTAACTAGTTACTGGTGTATCAGAAAAAGATCATTTTGCAAATACAAAATATATTCCACACTTTTATTAATTTACCGTTCTGTTAAGTATTTACCACCACCTACTTGCTATAAAGCGTTCACTGTCATATATTGCTGGGAAGACTGGTGTTTATAATAATTGTAAATGTTAAGAAATGTATATAATGTAACTTATGTAAAGTGTACGAAGAAGTGCGGTCGACCTCCATTAATGTGCTTAAAAATGCTGATATAAGTAATTAGTATCCTAGCATCCCTGAAGGAAGAAGACAAAGTAATATAATATATGAATAGGGTTTCTGATTTCCCAACCGTTTTTATTCCCGGGAACCGGGAATGAGAAATTCACGTTCCCGGTAAATTCTCAGGACCCGAGAACAAGAATATAATATTTATTATAAACAAAAACATTGTCAGTTGTAATGAACTTGTATAAAGCCAAAAAAGGGCAACACTGAAATCTGTGAACATATTATTTTGGTTAACTATTGCAATTAAGAAAAGAAAAAAAATCAAATAAAAAAAACCAAAATAATTTTGCCTACTTCCTTTTATTATGTAAATCGTGAATTAATTGGGAAGTCTTGGAAATTCTTAGTGTTTTTACTTGAAGAAACAATATGTTCTTGTTTTGTTATTAGAAGATTGTATGTTATTTCATTGCATTCAATAATCATTATTAATTAATTTAAAATGTAGAATTAATTTTAAAGTACTTTCCGAGTTTTCGGTTAATCAATCATAAATATTATGAATTAGGTATAACATGAAATGTAATTAAAAGCGATGTCAGTATAGACAACTCATGGTTATTCCTACTCAAGTGTAATTTTGTATTTTCCAATATATACCCACAATCATTCAATCTGTCATCTTTTATTTCATACCCTCCTTTCAGCAGTCGGTAGTCTTTGTATGCAAAAAAATAAAATAAAATACTGCCCAAGAAGTGAACGGTTTTCAAATCTATTGAACAAATACTCAATAAAAATATATTATGTAAATGTTGCGTACGCCTTGGTATCTTGTGATACACTTGACTACACCACCACCATATTATTATACCTATATAACATTTCAAATGTTTTTATTATAAAACTAGCTTTTGCCCGTGGCTTCGCTTGCATGAAATTCGTATTTAAAAAGAAAGTAAGTAAGCCCACTACCGTATCTTTATTTCAGCGCCCGGAACAATTCGGTTTGTATGAGAGCTACATCTTAGCTTATCAACTGCATTTTATTTAGCCTATCCTGTGTTGCGTATAGTTAAATGTGCTTGTAATAAGTTTCATCGAATAACATACCTAATAGAGTCTATAAACGCAATATCTCATAAAATAAAGTAACTTACTCCATGACCATCCCTTACAGTTTTATTATTAGTATTGATGATGGGAACCTTTGCGGATTATTATTATAAACATTATCGTGTAGATTGTTTCATTGATTCAATAATAATAATACACTCTGTGCCACTTAACGTGTGGCGTGGGCGTGCTTATTGCCTTAGGCAATAAGCACGCCCAGTAAACCTACATTTTTACATGGAATCCGAACCATGAGCATTGGGCGTAAATTCTTTCAAATCAGAAAAAAACTCATTGGTACACGCCTATTGGATTCGAACCTCGGACCTCTCGCAAGAGAAGCCGACGGCCAGACCACTCGGCCACCCGCCGCTTTCAACCATAGCTGATAATAAAAACGCAAAATATTCGTCGATGAAATGTGATGATGTAGGAGGGGTTGCTTGGCTCGGTCGGCGGTGGTGTGTCGGCGGCGGAGGCGCGGCGCTCGCTGCCAACTTCGAGCCGTCTCGTAACCTACACCCCCACCGCCGCCGCGCCGTCCGCACACCCGAGCGACAATTTGGCAGGAGCACAATTTGAGCCACTGCCACACAGGCCTATCTCTGTGGTGGGCCCACACTAACTACATCTCCATGGCCTCCGCTGCTCACCATATAGGTAGGCCCAATACTTTTGGCGAGTTGCATCAGTTCTGAAGTACCTAGGTATCGTGATTATTTTTAAAGAATTTTTATATATAAAATTACACAATTAATACAGATATTTCGACTGTGTTGTCGTCATCAGTGAAAAATATAACATATTATATTATATTCACTGATGACGACAACACATTCGAAATATCTGTATTAATTGTGTAATTTTATAAATAATATTAATATATAAAAATTCATCAAACAAACATCTATACATATAATAAAATCGTAAAGGTAAGAAAGTCTGTACATTGAATGTATTCGGAAAAAAACTAGCCAGGGTGGCTTAAATTGAGATACTGAACATGTTAGAACAGTTTTTAAAATTTTTGTTTGTTTGTTTGTCTGTACGCGCATCACGCAAAAACCACTGAACGGAATTAGACGAAACTTTGTATAGTGGCAGTTTATATGCCGGAATAACATAATAAATAAAAAAATATAATAAAAATAAAAATTATTAAAAATATCATTGCGCATTTAAAATCACGTAGTCCAAAGTAAAGGTTTCTTGATTATTTGATTCATCTCGTGGATTCATCGAATGCAAAACAATTTTATATGTCAAGTTGACAACGGAGAACTGTCATCTCGACGTGAGCTGGCCGGTGACAAATTATTCGATAAATAAAAAATATTTTTTTGAAGTTATGTCGCTGTCATTGGTGCAATTTATATTTCTGTTCCCTGCGGCTTCGCTCGCGTGAAATTCGTATTTAAAAAAAAGTAAGTAACTAAAGGCGGGGTCGAACGCAGATCTGGCCTCACGTATACGATATTCTTTCTCGATGAAAGTAACTATGGGCGAGGCGGAAGGCGGATCTGAGTTCAGGAAGAAGAAAAAAATTCTTGAAGAAAGTAAGTAACTAAGGGCGAGGCCGAAGGCAAAGCTGTATTCTGGAAGACCAGAAACCATCTCGAAGAAAGCAAGTAACTAAGGACGAGGCCGCAGGCCGAGCTGCGTTCCGGAAGAAGATAAACCTTCTTGAAGAAAGTAAGCAACTAAGGCGAGGCCGAAGGCCGAGCTACGTTCTGATAAATAATAAACCATCTCGAAGAAAGCAAGTAACTAAGGGCGAGGCCGAAGGCCGAGCTGCGTTCAGGAAGAAGTTAACCCATCTTGAAGAAAACAAGTAACTAAGGCGAGGCCGAAGGCCAAGCTACGTTCTGATAAATGATAAACCATATCGAAGAAAGCAAGTAACTAAGGGCGAGGCCGAAGGCCGAGCTGCGTTCAGGACGAAGATAAACCATCTTGAAGAAAGTAAGTAACTAAGGCGAGGCCGAAGGCCGAGCTACGTTCTGATAAATGATAAACCATCTCGAAGAAAGCAAGTAACTAAGGGCGAGGCCGAAGGCCGAGCTGCGTTCAGGAAGAAGCTAAACCATCTTGAAATAAGTAACTTAGGCGAGGCCGAAGACCGAGCTACGTTCTGATAAATGATAAACCATCTCGAAGGAAGTAAGTAACTAAGGGCGAGGCCGAAGGCCGAGCGTCGTTCTGATAAACGATAAACCATCTCGAAGAAAGCAAGTAACTAAGGCGAGGCCGAAGACCGAGCTACGTTCAGGTAAACAATAAACCTTCTCGAAGGAAGTAAGTAACTAAGCGATATTTAGATTGAGTAAACGATAATTCTATCGAAGAAAGCAAGTCATTAAGGGCGAGGCCCGAAGGCGGAAGCGGGTTTATGGTTTACCTGAACTCGGCTAGGCCTTCGGCCTCGCACTTAGTTACTTCCTTTCTTCCAGAAGGTTTATCGCCTTCCTGGACGCAGCTCGGCCTACGGCCTCGCCCTTAATTACTTACTTTCTTCGAGAAGGTTTATCGTATTCCTGAACGAAGCTCGGCCTTTGGCCTCGCCCTTAGTTACTTACTTTCTTCGCGAAGGTTTATTTTCTTCCAGGATGCAGCTGGGTCTTCGGCCTCGCCGTTAGTTGCTTAATTTATTTGAGAAGGTTTATCGTTTATCTGAACGCAGCTCGGTCTTCGGCCTCACCCTTAGTTAGTTACTTTCTTTAAGAAGGTTTATCGTTTACCTGTACCCAGCTCGGCCTTCGGCCTCGCCCTTAGTTACTTACATTCTTCTTTGAAATACGAATTTCACGCGAGCGAAGCCGCGGGCAACAGCTAGTTTTGTAAATAAAAATAATTTATTGTCAATGATTATTTTTAAAATAATATGGGCGAATTAATTGTTCGTAGACACCACAATTGTTTAGATAGCCTCAAGAACTACTATTTTACTTAGTTGTTATGACTTAATTATGAAAGCCCTAATATTATACCAATATATTGAGGAGGTGCAAAAGCATACCTGATATTTTGTACCTAGATATAGTAACTTTAAGCAATGTGTGGGTGGTAATGTTTAATTTTTCTATAACATCTGCCGTCTGTACGTAGGTATATTCTCAAGACATAAACCCCGTTGGTGAGCCCAAGTGAAAGGGATTTAGTAATTGTTGTAGGATTTCGTGTGCGTGTGCTCCATGGAGCGTTCTCTCCCTTAGTTTGGGACTCTGGGCCCTAAGTGATGACTACTAGGGGCCTATGGGGCTGATATAAAAAAAAATATTGTAAAAAGCCGCAAAAAAAAATTTTACGTCTCAACATATTCACTTGCGGTTTTTATCTAGATAATGCGACATATCTCCGCCAGATAGATCCGCCATGTAGCGTCACGCCATTATTCATATGGGCTAAGCAGTGGGGCTGAAAACGAACGGAATGATTCCGTTTGAAATCCGATTTGTTATAAACCGACTTTACTGCGAGCGGAGTCACGATAGAAGCCACTGTTTGTATGTTTTTTTATGTAATCTGGCATGGGTGGCTGATTCGGAGGGGCCAAAGCACATGCTCCGACCAGCCAATAACACCTCCGAGAAGGTAGGTGCCATACCGGAGACTTCCCTGGATTGCTGGCTATACTGGACTAGAGGGGAACGCAACCGAGGCTGCTATGCGGCCATCTTACATCCAGTACGGTGGTACCAACCCAGTCGGCTACAATTTGAGCCTACCACCTAGTAAGGGGCAAGGGAAGGGACCTACAGTTTTACACTTGTTCCGAACGGTGTAAGTATGACTTACTTTTTCCGTGGCACTAACTAATTAACACTGTCGTTCGTCATATTTGTCGACTCAACGTAGGTACACTTTTGAGTAGGGAAATGTTCAGTTGATTTTAGGAATATACTTCTTTTTTATTTCTTCCGAACTGGGTGGCTGTTCTCTGGCTCGAGATCGGAGCCTCAGGTGCATTCAATTTCACCCCTGCCCCGAGCAGGTGCTGAGAATGTCGCTGGGGAAACGCGATTTGAAGATCCACAGATTGTAGGAATAGGGACAGATATTCCCCGGAAGCCCATTCCACACCCTTGCAGTGTGACACACGAACGATTTAAATAATCGTGCAGTTCTAAGAACTGTTTTGTCGGCTACAAAGGAGAGTATGGCAAATGCGGACAGGGGGAGGAGGGATGAGGGAAGCGAGTTCATTAGAGCAGCGGCCATATAGTATAGTTAAAAGAGGCTCAATGATCCAACGATGCGTCTTCTTATCATGCATACGTACCAAGAGTGTGAGTGTGGTGTATGGTGTGTGGGTGTGCGGGCAGTAAAGGACCGGTGCCAGGACAGAGTGCGCACGCGTGACGTCGCTCCAGCTATTTCCGGTAGGCTCAAACTGCAGTCAGGTGGCGAGTGAAGTGAAGCCTAGACTGGACTACAGACGACAGTGCTCTCCGCGCACCTAGGTACTCGTTTTGTGTTAACCGCTTCACCGCGCCACGCCACGCCACGCCACGCCACGCCACGCCACGCCACGCCACGCCACGCCACGCCACGACATGCCACGCCACGATACGCTGAGCTGTTTGCTGTTTCTGGAGCGGCTCGCCTCATTGCTGGAGGACACTGCACCTTATATTACTGCTGCCCCACAACTGAAGCCCTCCAGCGTATAAATGCCGTAGAGGTCCTTGACATTTACAAAGCGATCATTTCTCACTCATCATTTCAGTCAAAACATTTGGAGTGCCGAATGCAGGCGGGAGGGAGCTGGAGCCTGGCTGAGGCGTGCGGAGCGGCGCGGCGGCGGCGGAGGCTAGCTACTACAGGGACAGACGACACTCCTCATGCACATCTCGTTCTTCTTCAATAGTGATTGTCCAAACGCAGATCTTGTATGTTCGGCTCGAGAAATGCATTTTGACATCACTCCGAGAGAATACTATTCCGCATATCTACTTCTATCTTTCCTTCCGACGTCGCGTCGCCCTTTCACAGCAAGAAGTGAACATCAATCGGAAACGTTAGATTACGTTTCAAATAGCGAGCTCCCAGCTAAACTTATTTGTGTAGGTACTCATCGCTCAATGGCCTAGACTGGCGACATAAATTAGCGTGCACCGGTTCTTGCGTTCATGAAGGAAGGCTTACATGATTCATAGCGCTTCAGCTTTCTCAGCGGTCGGGGTCGGACGCGCGGATTTAATTGTTTTGAGTGTAGTTGCCCCAGTGAGTGAGTGAGTGATACTGTGACGGTTCAGATGTTTTTTTTTATTCTGCTTAGCCGACCACGTAAAAATTCAGAAATGCAGAGCAATTCAGCGATAATCAACCCTGAATGACAATTCTTATAAGGTTCTCACCGGTTCTCAATCTACTCATAAAGTTATAAAAAAGGTAGTACCTACATATGAATTATGTTAAAATACCGAAAGCACATAGACACGATATCTGCAGCCTGCATCAATGAAGTACCTACCTAGTTAGTGCGAGCGCACCAGCATGTAAGCCTATCTTTAAAACGGGTTGAAGTACATAATAATTGGTAACGGCTGAAACTTGCAAGTTTGGTTCCAAGTACAACTTTTTATTTTGAGTAGGTACTTTTCGCTTTTTCTACCAGAATGCCGAAAAATATTGATACGTAGGCAATTTAACATAAAATACAATTCAAAAACATACAAAATTAGTATTATGTGAAATCTAAAAAAAATCACCCAAAATGTAACACTATGTAGGTACTTCCCTATGTCTATATTGTTTTGCTGCCTGCTGGACCCGAGATGTTATCAATTATCATCCGGCCGCTGTGACGGGTATGTAGACATAAGTATAGTCAATGTTATACATAAATAATTTTATTTTGCTGTAGATTTTTCGTGTATATCTCAACCTATGACAGAATCAATTAATTATAGATATTCATGCTTTTAACTTTTTATTAAATGTATTTTTTCTCCATTGTGTACACACACGTTTTTCATGTACGACTGCATGTAGCTGTGGTAACGTGGCAAGTGTTCTGATAACTATCCCGTGTAATGTTTAGGCTATATATTTTCAGTCTCCCGAGAGTGTTTTCATGAGATTTGTTTTGGTTTAGTTAGTTTATTTTAATCTTTAGTTTTATTGAGAGAATTTGTTTGCTTGAATTAATAATATTCGATTTCTAACCCATTATTGTACCTGCCTAATTTCGTACATGAATTTAGTTTGTAGGTTTATTTTCTGTTATTTAATTTTATTTTGTTTTATTAAATATTATAGCATTTTCGAAATACATAATTCTTTGGATTTTTAAACTTGTGTTGAATACATTTTTAGTCGGTTTTATAATCGTACCTACCTACAAGTATTTGAAGAACCGAGTGACCGGCAATGCACACCAGCCATGCGCCTTCCGGCGTCGCCAGCGCCACCGCCGCCGCCACAGAGCTAAGCTGAAGAGAACCTTCCGCGCCCACCAGTCATCTCTGAACTGCGTACCAAAGGGAGGTGGCGAAAACCAAAACCTATACGTACCAAATTCTTCATCAATTATGTAAATTGAAATAAAAATAAATATCATACGCTATCAATCAGCAATCAAACGTATATTGGCGGGCAGTGTGTTTGCACAGTGGAGGGTGCGTGGGTGCGTGGGGGCGGCGCGAGCGGGGGAGCGGCGGGTCGCGAGGGGACGCGCGCGCGCCTTCTCCGCCCGCCCTCCAGCCAGTCCAGCCAGCCAGCACTCACTAGCCCATTCGCAGCCGAAGCGAAGCGAGGCCTCCTCGGCGACCGGTAGGTACGCGCTGTGAAGCCGCGACGCGACGTGACGTGACGTGAAGCGGCACTACGGTGCGGCTACGTAGAGTGTTGCTTCCGAGGAGCATGCAGCGCTCGGCAGCCGATCTCCTCTAATAAGGTAAGTTTCAACAACTAGTACCCCCAACCCCCTCCCCCGCCCCCGAGTAGCGCTGAGTGGGGCCACGCGGGGCCGCGGAGGCCGGCGTGTGTTGCTCGCAGTGCTCTTACAGTAAATACTGATGACATTGTTTGGTACACGTGTTTTACGGCCCCATGCAAGATAAGGTAGCGCGGTGCAAGTCCCGTAGGGGCAAGCAGGATAGCGACACGCCGCTTTTTTGGGTTGGAGTGGGATGCAACGCTCGGTAGAGTATGCCAAAATTCGGTTATAATTTTTTTCATTTTACGGATCGCGTGAGGCCGGTGCTTCAAAATAATAGCCCCACTGCATCTCTGCCCGAGCATGTCGTAAAAGGCGACTAAGGAATAAGGGCAAGATGCCGCTCTAAAGGGCAACAGTCTAGCCATCTCTCACCTTGGCACGGTCCTTCCGCCAAGTCATGCAGCAGGTGGGTCTTCGTGCCTTACTTGCTGCTTGATAGTTATCTTGTCCTAATACTTTGCTAAATGTGGTGGTCGGTGTTATGCTGTTATTTACTAGAGTACTTGCAGCACAACACCGACTACTCCGCTTAGCCCGATTTTCGGGATACGGCGGCGTGTGGTGTGTATTATTAATTGAAACAAAAAAGTCAAAATCTACGAACATAGATATACATATTAAACGAAAACAATATACTTTTTTTCGAAAAACCTTGATTGATCGATCACGTTACGTACCCACAATACATTTTTATCAAAGCGTTTGTATTACGTCCAAACTCCAAACTCTTTGATTTTTATAAGTATGGAAGCATTATTCATGATTATTTTCTATCGAGCGAATTTATCAAATCGCGTTTTCAAAAAACTACCCATGTGCCCTGATATTTATGAAATTTTACATACGTACCTACAAACTTAAAAACTTAACTACTATATTAAAACTGAATTATTATGTCAGGTGCATAGACTATGGTCAGGTCTGGAATATGAATCTCTAAGAAAGAGCAAAGTTTTACCGATTTGATACGTTGAGTTGGCCAAGCGATCAATACTTATCTTCCGGCCGTCTTCAAAGCTCCAGAATTTGGTCAGTCCCTAGCTAGTGTATTTTATACTTTAACAGAGAATCACGTGGCCTTTCCACTTTTATTTTTACCCCCCCCCCCCCCCCCCCCCCCCCCCCCCCCCCCGACGCAAATGGAGGGGTGTTATATTATACAGGGTGACCCAGTTATAGCAGTCGAAAAATTTTTTTTAGATGGAGGACATCATGTTGACTCATTTAAAAACAACATTAGTTCCGCGAAAATCAATAGTTTAGAAGTTATGATTTTTTCAACTTTTTTTGAAATTTCTCTATTTTAGTCACATTAACCGCTCTAGTTGGATATCTATTCCACAAAATCGAATGAAAATTGGTATGGAAGTAGAGGAGACATGTAGCTAGTACGTAATGAATAGTTTTAAGGTTACTCCTAGACTGTACTGTTTCTATAGCCCTTTCAGTGAATTTTTGTTCAGATTACATTTAAACTGATGAATTTTTTAAAAATCACTGTGAAAAAAAAAAGTACTACCGGAGATTGGCCCATGCCCTTAAAAACTACCTATACATATCACAATTCTCCAGACCAAAAATTGTAGTGGTGTTACAATTGTAACATATTCAAAATTAACATCATTTGTACAAAGTCACTTCAATAAAAAGTGACGATTACCTTAATTTTTTAAATTTTATTTTTTTCACAACGTTAGTTCAACTACAATTTCACATTATTCACAAACCTGTCTCTAACAGCGCTAGTCTACACATAAAAACTATTTATTAATGTTAAAATTATTATTTTTTTTTATTAAGGTAATCGTCACTTTTTATTGTAGTGACTTTGTACACATTATGTTAATTTTGAATACCTATGTTACAATTATTACACCACAAAAATTTTTGGTCTGGAGAATTGTGATATGTATAGGTAGTTTTTAAGGGCATGGGCAAATCTACGGTAGTACTTTTTTTTCACAGTGATTTTTCAAAAATTCATCAGTTTTAATGTAATCTGAACAAAAATTCACTGAAAGGGCTATAGAAAAAGTACAGTCTAGGAGTAAACCTTAAAACTATTCATTACGTACTAGCTACATGTCTCCTCTACTTCCATACCAATTTTCATTCGATTTTGTGGAATAGATATCCAACTAGAGCGGTTAATGTGACTAAAATAGAGAAATTTCAAAAAAAGTTTAAAAAAATCATAACTTCTAAACTATTGATTTTCGCGGAACTAATGTTGTTTTTAAATGAGTCAACATGATGTCCTCCATCTAAAAAAAATTTTTGGATTACTATAACTGGGCCACCCTGTGTAAGTTTCATCAATTTGGATGCGGTTTTTTTTATTAGAAAACTGGTTTAACGGTGACGGTTCTTTTAGCTATGTTTGATGAAGATCAGGTCAGCCGATTTGAAGATCATCTACACTTTTCCAAATTTTTGAGGTGAATAAATTATTGACGTTCCCTATAGTTCTAGTCTTGTTGACAAGTCTTGTGCCAGGTTGTTTTTTTTTTCAGAATTTGACGGTGCTTTTTATCTTATTATGGTGTTACTGTTACATAAACAACCTAAATTACACAAGTTAATTTCGTCATGAACTCAAGTTACTCCATGCTTCAATGTTTCTGTTTCCATGTCAAATTGTGTTCCTTCACTTAAATTACCTAACTCACTTTAAAGGTTCGCTTACTTACTTTTTTATTTTATTTTATTTTATTTTAAACGTTCAGAAACAAACAGTTACAAAATGAATACATAGTAAATTAACTCTAGACACATACCAATACCTAAACCAATAAAGTTTCTACAAATAATTTTAATCCTACAATTAATAATATCAACAAAACTTATAGATAATATATATATAGAAGGTGTATACATTTGTTTAAATTTGGACAAGAAAGGAAAACGAAAAAACGAAAAAAAAAATTAATAAAAAATTAAACATTGCGATTTAGAAAATTGTTGAGCAAGTGAGACCAATGACCTATCGTATAATATTATAACAGAGTTTTTTGAATTGACATAAACTTGTGTTAAAAATGTCGACACTGCAGAACAAATCATTATACAGGGTGTCCCCGGACAGGTGTATTTCCTTTGAAGAGGCTATTCTACGCTATGTAACAAAAGCACTGGTGAAAGAATTTTTTAAATATGTGCTTTCATTAAAATTGTAGGATTTCCTAACAAACTAAATGCATACTACAATGTGTGGGCGCCTTTAGACCGCGCGACTGTGAAACGCATGGCGGAATGACGCGAGTCGGGGCGCGAGCGGTACGCGGGCGGGGAGGGCTATCTTTTTGCTTTCACTCGCGTCGCGTCCCGTCCGTATTCCCGCTGTCCGCTGCCCCGCGCCACGCGCGCGCCCGATTAGAGCATTACAACATTACACTAAATTAATAACTTTAAATATTTATATCTCCGCAACAGGCGTACCTAGAACCCTACTTCTCTTACTAATTATGTTTGTTACAAAGCGTAGAATAGCCTCCTTCAAGGAACCACACCAGTCCGGGGACACCCTGTATGTCTTACAGGTTCGATTTAGAATGTGTCAGTAGAACGTGTGTTTCTGATTGGACATATAAATTAAATTTTATCCAATAAATACTGTGACTCGACAAATGAATTTATGATTTTGAAAAGAAAGGTAACATCTGTGATATGTCTTCTGTTAGCAAGAGAAGTAAGCGCGAAATTTACTTTGTAGGGTAAACCCACCCACTTACCACTTAGGTGAATTTCAGCCGTGGCGGCCGCGCACTAGCTGCAGAGTATAAACATAAATAAGTCCCTAAAACCTGTTTGAGGTTTTTAGGGTTTGCGATGGAAACTCTAGGTGCGTGATCACCGGATGCACTGGTTTTTCATGACAAATTACTAGTGGATAAGTCCGGTGACGTGCGTGCCAAGACTTTTTTCACCTATAGTCCTGGAAATTCAAAGAGGCAATGCTATTAGCGTATTGGTGAATATGGAGGCCTCGGCATTAATGGAGGAGATTTTTTTAAATTATAAGTTACTTAATTTAGGTTTATTTTATTAGGTATTTTAACTTTATCTGTATTTTAATTCGAATCAACAAAGAATATTCTTCGGTATCTGACGGGTTGCAATTGCAAAATTGTTTCTATGAAATAAATGTTCTTCCTTGGAAGTGGAAAGTAACTATTTTCTAATCGGGGGTGGAAGCTAACAGCAATAAAGTGGTGGGGCTGTGGGTCGGGTGGTGTTACGGGGAGGAGCAGGGGCGGCAGATGGCAGATAATTAAATTAATTAGCTTGACACCGCGTGATGGATTATGTGGCCGGGAACGTCTTGAGATTTGCCGGTCGTTTGGGTAACGCCCCGCTCCGCACCGCTTGACGATATCCAAATCCAACGCTCACCATAAACACACACCCTCTCCCTCTCTCACTCACACCTATACACCCTACTCGTATGTACGTACGAGTGCATAGATAGAATACCATAACCGCTAGGGCAGGGTTTCTTAACCGGTGGTCCATGGACCCCCAATAGGGGTCCGTGGCATGATTTTTAGGGGGTCCATGACAGTAGCCAACTAAAAGATGAAGTTATTCCTCTCCCTGACGGTCTACCGACCCGAGTGATCAGCGCACCACCAATTTTGTTAAAGTTGAATATACACGATGTTGCAGTTGCCCCCGTAATATTTTTAACTGGCATAAGGGGGTTATTCTATATGTGAAACTAAACAACTTCTGTGGCGAATTTTTTTTTTTTTTAAACAATGAAATATTATTTTTTCCATACAAATTTTAAATACCTACTTACCTATTCTCAAAATGTATGGAGAAAAAAATTTTTTTTTCTTCAAATTAAAAAGTCGTAGAACAAAAGTTGTTCTATTTCACGTACAGAATCACCACCTTTCGGGTTTTAAGGTTGGGGATGCAACACCGTGTATATATTTGCAGAAATAACAAACAAAACAGTTTAAAAGTTCGTAACTGTTCACAAATCGCACAAGATGATCGATCTAAAAATTTAGGTAGGGTATGCCCTCGCTACCCGAGCGCGTGCCATGAGATCCAAAGAAGTATTGCGAGCTGCATTTAATTCAAAGAATGTTTGCGATCTTGGTGTAGTTTAGTACAAGCGTACCCTCGCCTTGTTAAACGAGCAATGTCAGTATTAATTCCGTTTGCCACTACGTACCTCTGTGAGTCAGGGTTCTCAGTATTACTGTCAATTAAAACTAAAAATCGTAACCGATTAGACGTGACAGACGATATGCGCCCTGCGTTGTCTAAGACAATTCCTCAATTTAGCGCGCTTATCGAACTGAAGCCAAACTGAAGCAGCAACAATTTATCGTCTAACTACTAACAATGGTAATATGCTAATATTTATTTTCTTTTGTGGTAATTAAATAAATAAAGAGTATTTCTTTTCTTCATAATTCCTTGTTTTTTTTTTCTTCCTAGAATTAAGTTTGAAAGGGGTCCGTGACTACAAAAAGGTTAAGAAACCCTGCGCTAGGGTGTGGAATTGCCTGCCGGGGCGAGTGCGCTCCCCGACTCCTTCAACCTGGGGTCATCAAACTTGTCAAACGTCCTATGAACATGTTGGACAGTTCTACTACAGTTGACTGATTGTTGAAGCCTTGAGCTACGTAAGCGCGGCGCGACGGGTTGCATGTAGAACTTCATTCGAAAAACCTTCTAAATCGTTTCTGGAGGCAAGACGAACTCAGCATCACTGAAAGTCAACAGAATGTGAAATAATGTTTGTGAGAGCGGTTGGTACCTACCTGCCCCCGCATATTGTGTCGTAGGTGTGGAGGGGGATGGGGGGGGGGGGGGGGGGGGGGTCGACCGAGCCAGCGAGAACAGATAGTGAATAGGTACTCGGTCATTTATCAGCATGAGCTTATTAAAATCAATCAATTCCCATATTGGTAGATAGTGTCGGTGGGGTGGAACGAGGAGGTTGTATCGTCCGGCCAGCCAGCAGCCCAGCAGAGATCACTCGCCCGCCGCGCCGGTCGCCGTGCGGTTGCACACCTCCAAAAGTATAAGAATAGCGTGACCGCCTCTTCTATTTATCAGGCTAGAGCAGCGCTTCTGACATATTTTATAATAAATAACATTATACCTACTCGTCCACATATATAGCAATTTTTTTTAATAGACCAAACCTACTCTTGCCCTCAAGTCGCATTAGCTTTTCTGCTCATTCTAACCTTTTATTTCTAAGCTATTAGTTTTAGGTAGAAAATAAATGTTAACTTTTGGTCGAAAATTCAATTATTTTTAATCATGTAAAAACCATCAATTACATACGAGCCATATGTAGTGAGATATTCACAACGACATATTATGTTTTTGCCTATTCGATATGCCACAGGCACGTCCTCGATGTAGTACCTAGATTTTTAATATATTCGTTCAGAAATCCGTTTTTTTCCTCGAGTAAATGAATTTGACTGGATGAACTATAGGGCAATAGGAATGTAGATACTTTCAACCGAGGTGAGAGTAGTTTGATTGTAAGGCGAGGTGGAGGTCTAATTAATGATGCCGGCCGCTTGCGTCACTCGAGGGAGGGAGGCTTCGCCGCTCAAGGAGAGGGTGCGGTTGGTACTTACTACCTACATCCCTTCCGCACCTTCCCCACGTCTTATCTATCACTCTTCAAAGTTGAAGCACAAGTTCCTCTATAGAAATAGATACATATTTACCTACATACACACAACGTCACGCATGTTTCGCAGTGGAGTAGGCATAGTCAATTACGCAAAACAGAGATCTCCAAGTAAGTGCTACAGTCCCTCGTTGCACACTCCTAACAAGAATATTATGAAAACTGGAAGAGTCCGAGAGTATATTGGGGGTATACACCGTAGGCGTGCCGGAAAAGTAAAAACCCCATGTTTTTTATGTAAACCTACATGGGTCGCTGTGCCGAGAGACCAATGCCAGACAGAGCCAAAAAAAGAACAGAAAAAAGTCACATGTGAATTGATTCAGTAGCTTCGTCAGTGTGCACTTTCCGTCAATTTTCTTTTTATTATCCTTTTTAACTGAGAGGCTTTTTGGCTCAGAGGTTTTGAAAGCGATTCTTCTCCAGCGTATAGGCGTCAAATAATTTGCCATGCCATTATCTTGTGGGTATTGATTTTGACATAAAGCATCATTTTATTGTGATCGGGTTTACGAGTGCGTCCGTTCGCGCCCGTCCGCGCTCGTCCGCCTGTGCGGCGGAGGCGGAGGCGGCGGAGGCGGAGGAGGCACCGCGGATGCGAAGCGGGGCATTCGGTGGCCACAGTGCCTACAATAGCAAAACAACCGGTCAAGCGCAAGTCGGACACGCGCACCGAGATTTCCGTACCAACACACGTAATTGGAACCTTAAAAAAATACATTTGTTGTATGGCGTTTTTTTACTTTTTGTTGTATTTTTAATTATTACTTGTTAGGATATCAGCCATAATTCACGTCATATTCTGTCAAGACTTCATCCGGCTACCTATTATAAGAGTAGAGTATTAGTAGAGTCGAAATTACGGTTCAAAAGATACAGCCCTCGGACAGGCGGACAGACAAACAGAGAGACGGCAGAGAGGCTAATAGGCTTCCGTACAAACTTCCGTATGAATACGGAACCCTAAAAAAAACTAAGGATACAGGTACCTATCTGCCCATTCGCCGTCGAGTGCGAAAGCAGCCATCTAGCCAGTGTATGAATGAACGAACATATTTAAGTTAGTGAGTGTATGAACATACGTTTTCATAAATGTTCGTCTCCTCCACTGCTGCCATGCCGTGCTGCTATTTTTGCGAATGCCAGGCTGATCATCTGTCTGTGCTGTGACAGTGAGTGCGGTGCAGACTGGATGCAGCGTGGCGGTGCGCGGAGATCGATCGGGTCGGCACGCACTCACTTCACTCGCTGCTTCGACTGTAGCTCTGCTCGAGTCATCCAATCCTCAGCAAGGAGAGCCCGCTTAAATGATCGTCTGTCTGTGGCAGGGCGTGCGGACTCAATGTAGCGGCGCGGGGCGCGTGGGCGCCCTGGCTGCGCCATGTGGGCGTACATCATAGCGGCGACGCGCGGAGACCGGCGGCGCCCGCGCACTTCACTGCATAAGCGTAGCTCCAACGGCGGCGATCGGGATGACTTCATCTATAGGTATATCCGTTTGAGGACAATCCTTCCTAAGAGATGCTCTACAGAAAGTTGTTGCACTTACTAAACGTTCTCCACGTTCACCGACACGGTATCGAGTATAAGCGGGTATAGTATGTGTGTGTCTCTTCCTATTTTAGGATTCCGTGGTATTGGCCAAGAACTTGGTCAACTTCAACGTAGCCAAGACGCAAGCTTGTGCCTTCTCTACTAAGGCTGATCCGTGACCTCTCCAAGCCACTTTCCAGGGGAGCGAAGTCCCCAACGATGGTAGTCTGGGCATCCTGGGTATGGAGGTGTCCACGGACGTTGGGTTTCGATCGTTCACAAAGTCCAAGGCAAAACTAGCGTCTCGAAAATTAGGGATCCTTTACCGATGTCGGCGATTTTTCACGCCGCCGCCGGTCCAACTGCTTACACTCTATAAAGCACAAGTAAGACCGGTGATGGAATATTGCAGTTATCTTTGGGTGGGTTCCCCTGAGTACCTTCTTTCAGCCTTGGATTCTATTCAGCGACGAGCCATTCGCCTCATTGGTGACTCTGTACTCACAAAGGACATTTAACCTCTAAAGCACAGACGTATCGTGGGGTCATTGAGCTTGTTTTATCGGTACTACTATGGCCGCTGCTCTGACGAACTTGCTTCCCTTATCCCTCCTTGTCCTGTTCACCTTCGCCAAACCCGCCATACTCTCGCGGAACACCCCTTTGTAGTCGACAAAAGAGTTCTTCGAACTGCACGATTCTCTAAATCGTTCTTGTGTCGCACTGCAAATGTGTGGAACGGGCTCCCAGGGAATATCTTTCCCCACTCCTACAATCCACGGATCTTCAAATCGCGGGTTAATAGCCTTTCCCCAGCGACATTAGTCCACCTCCAAGCCGGACTGGCACCTCCTCGGCGGTGAAATTGGCTGCGCCTGAGGCTTCGACCTCGGGCAGAGCCACCCAGATCGGAAGCAATAAAAAAAAAATCAGGAACCCTATTAGTCTCGCCTCGCTACAATGTATACATAAATGCGTATTATGTGTGCCCGTCCGTCCGTCCGTCGTTTGTGTGTCACAGACATTTCTCTCCTAAACCTAAACAACCTAAGCTCAAAATTAACAAATAAAATTTTATGTTTTGCTAAAATAGTATGTAGTATTAAAAGTAATTATTAGTATTCAAATTACCTTCATAAATACAAAGGGGGTTGGAAATATATAAACAAATCCAACTAGGCATGTGATATTACATGAAAAACCGTTATTTGGTTCTCGTTGAAGAATATAATGCGACCATGCGACATATATTTTGTATCGATTTAGATCGTTTTAAACTACTTTTATCCCCTGGTCTAAACAACGTATGCAACATTGTACATTATGCCGTAGTCAAAAGACAAATAAAATTATTCTGATTGATGATAGAGTTTCGAAGTTATGTATTGAATTTCCCGCGCAACTTTTGGGATGTTTGTTTAAGTAAATTGCTGTGGGAACTGTGGGTCGTGGGTGATATGATGATGCCTGACGCCAAAACTTGACAACGATTAACGATATTTCATCAGTTAAATGCGGTTCACTTATCTTGCTAATAGATGCCTACGTTTAAGTAAGTTAGTAGGTAAGTTGTAGGTGAGTCGTAGGTAAGTTGCCTCCACTTGGAGGGAATGAGGGAAGCGAGTTCCTCAGAGGAGCGGCCACGCTCCGATGATGCATCTGTGCTTCAGTGGTAATAATACTCAACAACAAAAAAATAAATAATTATTGTTCAACATGACATAGGTGCAACTTTAATAGCAACACGCCTGTGTGTTATGTATGTCGTATAATTATGACGTATGTGTGATGAATTGATGATAATACATATGTTATATATAATACAGAATCTAGCTATTATTCATAATATCTAGATTTTTGATTTTTTTTTTATTGAAACTGACACGTTTGGCTACATCACCTACAACATCCATGATGTCAGCCCATAACACCGGGTGAACTAGGTGCTATGTCAGTGCTTCCCTTCATTTCGCGCCGGCTACACTGAACTGAAGGTCTATTCTTGTAAATTCTGACAGCGGACTCAGCGCTGATGTGGCGCTGAGAGCCACTTTAGTAAGTGGCTCTCAGCGCCACATCAGCGCTGAGTCCGCTGTCAGAATTTACAAGAATAGACCTGCTGGACGGAAAACACGAACTATTTACATAGCCGTTTCGACATAGATACATATTATTCATTATATCTACACAATACACACAGGAGAGATGGAGGTCGCGCAAGCACCAGCTTCAGCTTCCGCGCCCACGACGACGGCAAGCGCCGCCCGGCGGTGGCGGCGGCGGCGACGACGGCGGTAGCGGGGGCTGGAGCGGCGGCGGCGGAGACCGTGGAGCTGCCCACCGTCAGCGCGGCCACCTCCAGGCTGACCTACTCACCTCCGGCTCACCTCGGCCGATCCATTCACACGGTGAGGGTGCTACTATTTACTGGTTAGGTGCCTACTGCCTTTCGCGGCTTCGCTAGAGTTCAATTCGTTTTTTAATAATGCTCAAATCGAGATTAAACATAAAATCTCTTTGGCATAAACAGAGCAGAGCTCTCTCATGTTCTCTCCGCGCCAGGTCCATGCACATATCCATACTCGTACATTCACCCAATTCACTACGTATTGCACCGGTGCGCCGGTGCGGTGCTTCGGTTTTTGACGATTCGAGGTAGTAAGATGTATTCCATCCAATATCAAAATTTTCGTATTACATGGATTACATGTTATAATTTACGTGTCTCGGCCAACGACGTATCGTACATAAAATCTCTTTGGTCTCGGCCTAAACTCAAACAGTATTCTTGAAAGCAACTCCGACAAGACAAAAACAATAGAATTCGAAACACTCGACGATTACCTTTCAAAATTCAAATATCATAGATAGGCTCTATGACAAATGTATAAAATCTTGTACTGGCCAACTACCAGTGCATTATGGTACTGTATGGTACAGCTGGCTGACTGAAAGCGACCGTTTTAATCGTAGTAATATCTACTAGATCAGAGGTTGGCAAACGTTTCCGCCTGAATAACCAAGGACTGTAATATATCCATAGAAATAACCAATGAATATATCCATTGAAAATTTTCAAAGATCGGCAATTGTTTTTTTTCTCATTTAAACACAAATTATAAACATCCTTGCTGTTGCTTCTATGGGCAGCCGAATTGATAGATGATTGAAGTTATAAAATATAACCCTATTACGGCCGCATCCCAGCCGCCTGCGCCGCCCCGCGGCCCCGCGCCGCCGGCGCCGCCGCCCCCGCCGCGCCGCCTCCGCGCCGCCGCCGCCGCCCCGCCGGGTACGCAAATAGCCGCAAGTGGCTCGCGAGCCGCTGTTTTCCTACCCCTGTACTAGATGAACGTGTTTTATGGAGCTTTGTGTCAATGTAAAGTGGCCACTCACATGCAAGTTTAGAAAATTCGCGCGATTTTATTTTATTTATTTATTTTATTGTCACAAACGACCCACCAAAGTTTTATCAGAATCGCATGAATAGTTTATGAACGCATAGAACGCATACAAGACGAACGAACGAACGAGCACATATTCGTTTTTATATATTAAGAACATAGGTATGTATCGTATACAAATACAATATAATATACTTATCTCTTATGATTGTTTTCCATTGGTTGTCTGAGTTTACCCGCTGCCCGCTCCTCCGCACCGCACCCCACATAATCATCGATCGCTCGCTCGCGATCAATCGCTCATCGATCCTTTATATTTCAGGGTTTCGTATCAAGCCACAATCAATCAATCAATCAATTATCCGCCCGTATCGGTCCACTATTGGACATAGGCCTCCCTTAGGCGCGCCAACACATGCCGTCTTCCTCTCTTCTCATCCATCCACTCCCGGCTACCTTTTTATCTCGTCTGTCCGTCTAGCCGGGGGTCGTCCCACGCTACATTTGCTTGTACGTGGACTCCATTCGAGCAGCCGTCTACCTACATCGGTTATCAATTCTGCGACAGATATGCTCAGTCCACTGCCACTTCAGCTTGCTAATTTTACAATTTAATGCAAGAAACATGTTTTTTGAACGTTTTTGTTTTTGTTTATCGTAAAAACAGTAACTCATACAAGCATGAAACTTGGTGTAATTATAGCGTAAAGTCTAAAGTATACCTATATAACAACAATAATAATAAAAACCGTTTAATTACGTGGTGGTAGCGAAACCTTGGTGCGCGAGTCCGACTCGCACTTGGCCTGTTTAAAAAGTGCTTCGAAAATAAATAAATGCATATAAATCCTGAATTACCGCTCGAATGGACTTGATATTTTTTTATATAATCATCCCAATGCGATCCAATCTACGAGTATATGTGGGCCTATGCGAATTAATAATTAAAGGTAAGTACTAAGGGTAGATTTTTCAATTGCCAGTCAAGCCTCAGTTAACATTAACCAATCGGTTAATGTTAACCGAGGCAGTTAATGTTAACTGAAAATTTAAAAATCGAACCTAAAACAAACTTATATTTTACACGAGCGGCTACTTTTTATGTAGGTAGGGCAGCCAGCCCCTGGGCGGCAGCGGACGCGGCGGAGGTGCGGCAGCACGCGTGCGGGGCGAGGGCGAGACGCGGACCGAAGACGATGGCGCAAGGCGCACCATAAACGAGCCCTCGCCCATCATCAGCAAACAGTCGACGTTCATCGGTCATTGTTCCGCGGACACCTTGGCCACGCACGGCCCGAGCGCGCCTGCCCCCCGCCCCCCGCGCCTCCTGCGCGCCCGCGCCGCGCCGCGTGTCCTCGCGCCCGCGCCGCCTCCGCGCCCATCGCGCCGCGATGCGGGCGGCGCGGCGGTAGCCAGACACGCTCAGCATTCGTTATGGCTGCTTCATAGGCTACTCCGCTCCGCTTCGTGGCGGCTCTAGCACGCGCCAAATTGGCCAAAAACACATTAGACTGCTTAATAGTTTCGTTTTGATGAGCGGTTCAGCCGGAGCTAGGCTCGATCTTCGAGCGCGCGTTCATACGTTGTCCTCGCGTTGAGTTTGACCCGCTCTCCCGCTGTGTTTTAGATAATAATTTATCATTCATCGATATTGTAATAAATAAACAGGTGAAAAAAATAATTGAAAGTTTCAAATAATAGGCCTTTTTACAAATAGATGAGGAAGTGCGAGTAACAATTATTATTGACGGCATAACCTGTGCGCGCCGCCCCGCCGCCGCCGCCGGAGGTAGTGTGCCGCCCCGCCACGGTGGGTGGTGGGTGGTGGCTGGCATCGGTGTCCGGTACCGGTGCTGGGTAGTGGTAGTGAGTGAGTACTGGTGACGGAGCGGCCGCGGAGGCGGCGGGCGTGAGTAGACAATGTACACGACACGCCGCGTCTGAAGTAGTTTCCTCGCGCGCGGAGCGGGTCGGGGCGGGTCGGGGCGGGCGCGGCGGTTGCGGGGAGCAGCGGATCGGCACGGTGTCGGTGTTCGTGACTGTTGTACTCTTTGCTTGGAGGTCATCGGCCATTCCTTTCGTGTCGTATCATCAACATTTGCAATGTCGTTAAAGCGATTGTGATCTAACGACGATACTCTCTTAATTAGAGAATATTTAGTGGAAGCGTGATGCGCGCGTGAGGGCGGCGGCGGCGCGGGGCGGCGGCGGCGCGGCGGCGCGCGGCTGGGGCGACATGAGTGCTCCGTTCGCCGCGCACAACATCGACATTGCCTCGGGCACAACTCTGGTTGGTGCTCTCTCTAATTTTAAATGCTAAATATGAAAAAAAAATTATAAAAAAATATCTAAATAAAAGTGCTAATGACTAGTTACACAGTTCTTAGGTAAAAAGAAAAACAAATGTATGAAAATATAAAAGACTAGCTAATATGTTTTATACTTCACCGCAACGTCAAGTGCGAGTGCGATTGCTGCACTGACCGTTCCTTACCAAATCAATAAATCCATCATAGTATTATTTCATGGAATCGTGTTTCTGTTAAATAATTCCAGTTTTTATTTTATTATGTAATATACAACATCCGCGATGTCAGCCCATAACACCGGGTGAACTAGGCGCCATGTCAGTGCTTCCCTTCATTTCATGTCGGCTACACTGAACTGGATGGAAAACACGAACTATTTACATAGCCGTTTCGACCGACGTTTCATTCAGTTCATTCAACTCTGTATGAAGGGAAGGGACCTACAGTTTTACGTGGAATCCGAACAACGGCTGCCTCCGACGGTCGCGCGGTCACCCATCCAAGTACTGACCGCGCCCAGGTGTGCTTAACAACAGTCGACCGACCGCACCACTGAGCTACTGAGGTTGTAGTTTTATTTAGTTAGTAAATATCGAATCCCATCAAAAAAAAAACTGTAACTACAAAAGGCCAAGTTCGACGCCTCTAACTAGGTATAGGTACTAACTACTAACTATTAATACGATAAGATGTCATCTAAATCATAGCCATTATGTTTTTTTTTTTTAATGTAAATTGACTTTTTGAGACTTGGTCATTGTGTATTACATGCAAGATACATAATCGCTTTAAAATTCTAAATTCAACATGTCTTTATACTATAATATTTTTAAATGTGAGTAGGTATGTGGATAGTGCAACTTAGTACTTACGGAACCTGTGTAGGTAGGTTGTTACCTGTCTCACAAATCACAAAGTATAGTCCTCTCTGAGCACACACGCTGAGCAAAGAAACGGCACGGGGGCGGGCGAGACGGCACGGGCGCGCCCGCCTAGCTACCCACCTGTCTCTACTCTACATTATTGTACGTACGAGTATTCTTGTTCTAACATCCGCCGTAGCATATTATTATACGCGCAGACAGACAGAATACGTGCATAAATATTTTGGAAAATGAAATATTGTTTATTATCATAAAATACAAATTAATTTTTCACTAGATTTACTTACTAAAACAAGAATAATAATCCCAAATTAATGAAATATAAATTTGGGATGATTATTATTTTGTTATTTGATAATCTTAGTTTTTATTGTTAGGTGAGCGACGACATCAAGTACGTTAGCGGAAAGCAGTGGTTAACGTACCGCTGAAGACCGGGAGGACTGGAGGAAAATAGGAGAGACGTGTATCCAGCAGTGGACGCATACACGCTGACGAACTTATTTGTTTAAGACCTAATAATTTTATTATCAGCTGCATCGCCACCATCATAACCGTGATGCTATGCTACGGTTTCCTGGAATTGTGGTATGGACCCTTTTTTTAGCGTCTGTGATATTATGACATGATGAGGACGTAAAAACGCTTTACGGTGATGACACGTGTAAACTTAGATACATCATTGACCGTACTATGACGGTACTAAAAAGCCAATTATCATAGTTTTTTCCAACCAATTTCTATGTATTCCACATTGAAATTGGTTGTACCCATGCACGAGTTTAAGCTAGCATCACGCTAACATTTGTATGGATGATCAGTAGGGTCAGATGTGAACTTTGTCGGAGAAATGTTAATTCCTAATTCGCTAACCGCTAATTCCTAGCAGCATGATCGAAATTAGAATATCGGTGGCAGATGGGTCTTCGTGCCTAACTTGCTGCTTGATCCGTAAACTTTGCTCAACTTGTGGTCGGTGTTATGCTGTAATTTATTAGACCTTGCAGCAAAGCACCGATTACTCTTCTTACCCCGATTTTCGAAATACAGCGTGTGGTATTTATATATTTAACAAAATAAATTATAAGGAAGAACGTAATAACTGAAGCATCAAGTTGGTTTATTCCATCAACTATCAAGGATAGTGTGACTAGAGTCGAATTAAAAAAAAAATTAGATTTGCCATATTCGCACCAAGATAGGCTAGCCAGGACTAGCACTCTATCTAAACACCAAGACTAGCTTATAACTTTACTGGCTTAGCTGGTAGGCAGGAGGATTTCGTGACATTATGACAGTTTGTTTTGCAAGGTTTTTCCCGTTGTAGCTAAGGTCGTTCTGTACAGGCGCACGCTAGGTAAGTGTAACCAAAATATTAAATATTCAGACCACCGACATAACTAGAACCATTCTTAGATTTAGTTTTTTATTTTCATTTTAGGTTGCCATACCAAAATATTACAATGGAGTCCATATGAACTCTTTTGTCATAAAAAGTTTTAAAAAACATAAAACCGACTTCCTAAAAAAAGGAAAACTAAAAAACTATTTAAAATAAAAATATAAAAACCGCCTTCAAAAATATATGAAATAAAAACCTAAAAAAAAACGAACCCTAGAGTTGAAGGCGGTGCTAAAAAGGCTACACAAATCACAAAGGATATTATCATCCACTCATGTTTTCTTTCATGCATCATTTTTGCTTGCTTTAGCACCGCCTTCAACTCTAGGGTTCGTTTTTTTTTTAGGTTTTTATTTCATATATTTTTGAAGGCGGTTTTTATATTTTTATTTTAAATAGTTTTTTAGTTTTCCTTTTTTTAGGAAGTCGGTGTTATGTTTTTTAAAACTTTTTTTTTATTTCACAGTTTTTTTTAGTAATTTTTGCTATTAATGTACTCGGCGGAATCGCTCGGCCTTCGGCCTCGCGATTCCGCCTCGCTATCTAATCCGATCTTGACCCAATTAAAATAGGACCACGTCAGCTTTGATAGCTCAGTGGTGCAGACAGTCAACTGTCGCTATTGAATGTTAAGCAACGCTGGGTGCGGTCAGTACTTGGATGGGTGACCGCTGACCGTTGGAGGCTGACTGAGGTTTGGATTCCTCGTAAAACTGTAGGTCCCTTCCCTCCTAATCTTACTTGGTGGTAGGGTTTAACCTGACCGGGTTGGTACCACCGCACTGAATTAAATGTCGGTCGAAACGGCTATGTAAATAGTTTGTGTTTTCCGACCAGTTCAGTGTAGTCAGCACGATCAAAGGGGGAAGTACTGACATGGCACTTAGTTTACCCGGTGTTATGGGCTGACATCACGGACGTTGTAGGTGATGTTGCAGAACTTAGTAGAATGGACAGACATAAACGTGTTACGGAACCCTACTTTTATTATAAAATAACCGTCGGAGGACCTTTGTTGAAAATTGTGAAATTTAGTAGAACGGACAGACATACATTTGTTACGGAACCCTACTTTTAATATAAAATAACCGTCGGAGGGCCTTGGTTGAAAATTGTAAAATTTAGTAGAACGGACAGACATACATTTGTTACGGAAGTACATTCATTTTGAAATAAATGTTAAATTTTGTAGAACGGACTGACATGCATTTGTTACGGAACCCTACATTCATCTTGCAGAACTTAGTAGAATGGACAGACATAAACGTGTTACGGAACCCTACTTTTATTATAAAATAACCGTCGGAGAACCTTGGTTGAAAATTGTAAAATTTAGTAGAACGGATAGACATGCATTTGTTACGGAACCCTACATTCATTTTGCAGAACTTAGTAGAATGGACAGACATAAACGTGTTACCGAACCCTACTTAACAGTTGCACTCCGGGAGTGCCGGCAGATCCCGTGCCACTCTAACTTAACCCTTAATGCAATGACTTAAGGTTTCATTTTAAAAATGACGCTGACGCGATGTCGCGAGTTATACATTTTTTACCCACCTAAAAAAGTGCCAAGCGCCGCTAAAGAAGTTTTCACTTCAAAAACCTCAGGGTTATCCCCTTTCAAATAAAAAAAAAAAGAATTTTCAAAATCGGCCCACAATTGACGGAGTAATCGCGTAACAAACATCCAAAAAAAGAAAACATACCGTCGAATTGAGAATCTCTTAGGTCTAAAGTAAATTTCTCGTGAAGACAAATGCAACGAGCCCAAACACGATGGGTTTATCATGTGTAGTTTAGGAGTTCCTATGGCCACCTTCTGTCTCCATCATCAGACCAGCTCGATGGTACTCGGTACAGTAGGTACCGGTCAGGTACCATAATAAATTAAGCGCACCTGGCCGGTCGGAAAAGATAAAAAATTTCAAATTTAGAATATTCATGAAACAAGGGTCCGAATATGTATCACTAGTAAATATCGATTCATGTATTTCAACAGGACAGAGAAAATTTCAAAATATTAGGTATTTAATACTTTTTAGTTCTTTTTTTTTTGTTTTTTTGAAATCGGTTTAATATTTTTTAAAACAGTTTTTATTTCATTCTTTTTAGTAATATTACATAAAAAAGAATAATCGAAATCGAATAATCGAAATCGATTGAAGTGGTACAGAATTATTCGCCATATGTGTCAGACTGCAAATTGCTGAATAAGTCCACATCACAAAAGTTTTGCTGAAGGTAACCACACACCATACTAATTTATCAAACTGAAAATTGCCGAATACGACCACATACCAAGTTTTGCTGAAGGTAACCACACACCATAGTATTATGCTGATTTTTCGAAAACCACTCAACCAATTTCGATAAAATTGAAATGGGACCACCTCGGAAGTATGACCTAACTAACAAAAAAAGAATTTTCTAAATCGGCCCTCAATTGACGGAGAAATCGCGTAACAAACATACAAAAAAATAAAAAAAAATAAAAACATACAGACGAATTGAGAACCTCCTCCTTTTTTGGAAGTCGGTTAAAAATGAACTCTCACCGACAGGTGACGGTCCGTTTTCTGCCTATCCGTCGTCTTGCCCCACCCAGAGCTTTAATGTTTAAACCAGACATCCTAAAAAAAATTATTCGGAACACATAGGTATACTCGTACATATGATTTTTGTTTCCGTAAATAGTCCAAGAATAAATAATTTTATTTTCAGGTTTCCATACCTGAAAGGAAAAAATAGTATGAAAAAATATTATGTTAGTAGGTATTGTATAACACTGTGGTCCACCATTTTGTAAAATGTTCGGAATAGAAGACCCAATAAATTAATGTTAACCGCTGTCATTGAAGGGATGTAACTTTGTACAACGATAACTAATTAATTGTGGGTATTTGACAGACGCCGCCTGGGCGGGCGTCGCGGCGGGCGGCGGGGTGGGTGCGGCATCAGGCCGCGCGGCTTGCGAGCCGCGTGCGCTGCGGGCTGGCAGCGGACCGCGCGGCCGCCGGGGCCGGCGCGGGCGAGGGGCGCGCCAAGCCTCCGGACTGGTTCCTCGACAAGTTCGCGGCGAAGGCATTCGCGGACCCCGAACAGCCCGTGCGCCACACCGCCACCTCCAAAATTTTCTGCGGCCGGAAGCTCGCCTTCGACCCTACGCTACCTTCGCACTATCAGGTCCGTTCGCGTCACACCATCCTTACGTCGTAACCTAGAGTATGAAAAAGGATTTTTTTAAACATACAAAATTAGTTTTTACATACATAATACTTAAAGTTTTCGTATAGAAGCCTACATAGACAGAGAAAAGTCGATATAAAGTACAATGTTCACTCTATGCCTTGATGTACATATCGCTGTGGTGGTGGTGTGTGCAGTGGCTGGCCGTCGTGTCGTTGTCTGTCCTGTACAACGTGGTGTTCGTGATCGGACGCGCGGTGTTCTGGGACCTCAACAACCTCACCGACGTATGGTTCGTGCTGGACTACGTGTGCGACACCATCTACCTCATCGACACCATAGTACATGTCCATGAAGGTTGGTTACTATAATCTTCTCTTTTCTAGGATCCGTGTCAAAATGGAATAAAGAGACTCTTATTGTGATATGGCTGTCTCTCGTCATGCACAGTGCCTTAACTTAACCAGTAAGTAATCGTAGAAGATTCAAATTCGGAATACAGATGTGGTTTTTTCTAGTATTCAGTGATGGTTTTTGGAAACTATTTTATTGCTAGCTTTTTTAGGCCAGGAAACGAATGATTCTAGCCGGAAAGCTCGAAAGCAGAAAGTTTGACTTCGGAACCTTGTTCTGACTAGTTAGGAGGTAAACATACTAACAGTCCCCACCACTGGGGGGTACGCCCTAGAGGGGGGAGCACAAAGAAGGTCCCATTTTTCAGTTTTTCGCTTATATCTCGAAAACAGTGCATCATAGGAAAAACTGTTCAATTACGGAATAAGAGGCGATAAAATTCTCTACAACTTTGGTATATGCACTTTTTACCAATTCTCAATCGTTGTCGAGATATAAGGTCCGAAAAAAATCTGTTTTTGTCATACATTGCTTTTATTTGCAAATAAAATCGGCCTTTTTTAGAATTTTATATTTGAGCCTGAGAATTTTATATTTTATACCGTAATTGAACAGTTTTTCCTATGATGCACCGTTTTCGAGATATATGCGAAAAACCGAAAAATGGGACCTTCTTTGCGCTCCCCCTAGGGGCGCACCCCCCAGTGGTGGGGACTTTTAGTATGTTTACCTCCTAACTAGTCAGAACAAAGTTCCAAAGTCAAACTTTCTGCTTTCGAACTTTCCGGCTAGACCCCTTATTTGAGCACTCATTTACTACACTATTTGCCCTCGGCATCGCTCGCGGCATTGTACGAGTTTTTACTTCATTTGAGTCGTCGCAATACATTCACTCTCTCTCTCTCTCCCTCTTCTCTCCGTCCCTCCCTCCAGCTTAGGGGATGAATTTCCCAAAACGCCTGATACAACTGATTTTTATTTATAAACAGTAGCGTAAACGCCAATTTCCGTATTTCAACTTAAAAAAAAAAACTAAAAAAATTACGAACTTCAATACAAACTTTAATCTCCTTAGCGGATGAATTTTCTAAAATTATTCTTAGTGCTAACCTACTCGTATCCTCTGCAAAATTGCACCCTTCTAGACACACCTGCTTTAAGCTGTGGGTTCCTCAATGATGGCTTCCTCATTCAAAGAGGTAGGCGGGGATTTTCAAAATTGCGCCATCGAGCGTCGCACTGGGACGATTGAATGAAACACTGCTCCGCTATCTGCAGAAGTAGATCACCTGTAGGTATTTCGAATTGGAATATTCTATTATTTATTTCCCATTTAGAAATCAAAAGGCCTTGTTAAAGCCATACCAACGCACGCGGACTATGAAGCCTCGCCTTTGTCCTGGTACGGAAACGTAATTTGGAAATAAATTTGTTGTATTTGGTGAAGTGAGAACTACCTACCGTGTGGGGTCGATACCTACTTAAAAATAATAGCCCAAATGCATCTCTCCACGAGCATGTCGTAAAAGGCGACTAAGGGATAAAGAATTTAAAAAATATTAGGACAAGATGCCGTGCATAAGGCGACAGGGTAGTCAGTGAGAGGTGACTACTAGTCACCTCTCACCTTGGCGCGGTACCACCGAGTCATGACGTGCTGCTTGATAGTTATCTTGTCCTAAAACTTTGCTTAACGTGTTGGTCGGTGTTGTGCTGCAATTTACAAGAGTACTTGCAACACAACACAGGTACAGCGTGTATCCCACGTATGTATGCGAGCTATTAGAAACTAGCTCTCGAACATTTTTGGCACGGAGAATTCTCGGTGATTTTGGAAGATTCAACCTACTCGTAGCGTAGTACTGTGGCGTGAATTGCGACCGACACGGAGAGCGCATATAGTATGGCTGACCGGAGGACCGGTTGAATAGCCGCTCTTCACCTCGTATGTACTCCTCGCTATGCGCCATCCCCCAGCTAATCGTTTAGTATAGAATATCTTGAAGTGGCACCACTGAGGAAGTTGAACAGCAGGGGATCAACAGTCGTGACTCCACTTCTCGGCTCATTTATATGAATAGGTTCGTACGTACTAATCGTAGCGTCCTCGTAGAGACAATTAGTATTTTATGGCAGCCGTAACAGTGGAAGAGCGGAGCGCGGCGCGGCGCGGCGCGACGACGATCGGCTCAAGGCAGCCCGATGCAATAGCTACGTGATGGGCGTCCCTAATCACTTCAGAGTGAATTGAAGTACTTAGTGGCGAGCGTGGCGTACCTACTACGTGCCTACGCACAACAATTTACGAAAGTTGATCATCATCCATCACTATTTCCTTGTCTATTCGAAATTCGAGTCGGGCTTGCCTGACACCTTCACAGCCCGACTGCAGCATTTTCTACTGATATTTCCTAGTTTCCTTAATTGTTATTGTGAGGTCGGGTTTGTTATTTGTTATTTAATACCTTTTAGTTCTTAGCCCTAATTGTGTAGTATATTATTAATATTTAGAAAACTAAACGTCTCGATGGGCTTAAAAAAATCGAAGTTTGACGATATGGTGCTTAGCGTCTGCCATTTTGTTTTATTGTTTTATTTTTATCATATTGCGTATGTCACTAGCGATGATAAGAAATAGTTAAACAGCCCAATCATTAAAATCTATTGAGCCGTTTTGGAGTTACGAGGGAATAAAAAGAACTCAACAACTCACAAAATTACTCTCTCAAACATACAATAACTACATCATATTAAAAATTGTACTCATGTATAGTAAAAGCAAATTAGGGTTATAATATCAATGTGGACCACTTTCTTCTTGGATTTATTTAATTTTTTTTTATAACTCGCCTCGGACGGCACAATACCTAATTTTTTTTAAGGGCAGGTACGTATAACTTTTTATATATGATGTAATTGAAAAATATGGTAATATTGACGTGTTGTTAAGCCAGTACTTGCACCACAACACCGATTAGTCTGCTTACCCCGATTGTCGGGGCCTGTGATTTTTACCTAAGATATTTACATTGAAATCATGTTTCGATCGGCTTTATAAAGAAGAAGACGAAATATTCGATAATTTTAAAATGGCTAAAACTTTTGGAACAGCCTTTGGAACATTGCCTTTAATTAAAATATGCCTAAATATTATAGTTGCTTGCCTTTGCATTAATAAAACTATCTTAGTAAGTAAACTGTAGAGTTCGACCGCCTTGTCTAGGCTCTGAATACCTAGCTAGATCATAGGTCATAAAGATTGCGTTTGGTCGTGACGTTACCTAGTAATTATTTATCTATTCCTGATAATTCCTAGGACGATAATGGCTTCATAAATCGATCGGTTGATACACAGAGGGTGTTGTCTGGGGCGCATAGGTTTTAAATTATAGGTAACGACCATAGAGAAATACGTCTAATGACGATGATGATGATGATTTCTTCGTAGGTATGATAGTGGGCTAGGTAGGTAGGTATCTGTAATTGCCGCCCTAATCTGTAAGGGATGGTCATGGAGTAAGTTACTTTGTTTTATGAGATATCGCGTTTGTAGACTCTATGTATGATACTAAAACTAAATTTAAGATTTTTAGAAATCTTTTCTGTATGTATGTATGTTCCTCCATAACTCTTAAACCGATCATCCGAATTCGATGAAACTTAGTACAAGCACATATAGCACTATACGAGACACAGGATAGGCTAAATAAAATTCAGTTCCGGTTACGCTAAGATCTGGCTCTCATACAAACCGAATTATACCGCGCGCCGAAATAAAGGTACGGTAGCGGGCTTACTTAATTTTTTCTTTTTAATCCTGAATTTCACGCGAGCGAAGCCGCGGGCAAAAGCTAGTCTAAAAATAAATTGAACGTGCCACAGTCGGTGATCGTGTCGTGGACTTTTGCGTGAAAACTTCTTCGCCAAACAATGAAAAGGTGTGATGAGGATATTTTGAAATTGAGGAAAAGTTACGGTAATAATACATTTCTTTCCTTTCAATTCACACTTCACTTCACACTTCACTTCGCTTCACTTCGCTTCACTTCAATTCGCTTCACTTTATTGACAATCACTTCACAATTCACTTCACTTCGCTTTAAACCTGGCATGGTTTACATCACTTACTTACTACACCTCTGATGTCAGTTCATCAAAGCAGCTTGGGGAACTAGGTGCCACCTCAATACTTCCCTTTGGTCGTGCCGGCTACACACTGAACTGGACTGAAACACTAACTTTACTACATAACATTTTAACATAACACATCCGCTTCGACATGCTTAACACACAATAAAGTATTACTCTTCTGTATCATTCCAATGTCGAGTAGGTACTCTATCACGACCGTAGGGCGACTGATTTGGTAAATTGTAGGTAGGTACGTATCTTTCAAAGTTTGTGAAATCACTCGATTTGAGTTGTTATTTCATCTCCTACCGATCCGCGCACAATGGCAACTCCTCCCTACTGTCTGATTCACCGAAAGAAATGATTCGTCCGTGGTCTTTCCATATTTTCTATTACCTTTTCGATGTTCAGTTATACTTTTTAAAACACTACTACCTTTGCGTTACACTCACATTCCCAACAATGCCGCCGCGGTGGGCGCCGCCCCCGCCGCGCCTCCGCGGCGTAGATTCAGCGTTATTATGACGTTTCCGCGTAAAAATTGTGCAAAGCGCCTTGCACATTAATAGTAAATTTAATGTACTTATGCGTGTTTAATTTTTGATTTTTTTATCTAGCTGGGTTAACGTACCAATGTCGAATAATAGAGTAAGTAAAGTTGACATTCCTTCCTGTCGTCGACATTTAGTGCATATTTTTTTTTACTTTCACGAACCATTAATTTTCTCTTGTTAGGCTCCTTCAACCGAGACCTCTCCCGCTCTCCGCGCGGCGGAGGGGCGTAGGGGCGGAGGGGCTGAGCGGTGGGGCGACAACAACAACACGTCCTAGTCGCGCCGCGATGGCCTGCGTTGAGCTGAATTAAAATGAATTGCTCATTAGAGCAATCCCTGAAATTTGCTTGCAATTATTGGATATTGGAATAACTAAGGGATTTGCCTGCTTGTCCGCTAATAGCTAACAGTGTGAAGAGGGCTAGTGTAAGGTGTAGGGTGATAGATGTAGGGTGAGTGCTGGTTGACTGACTGGTTGCCACTGCGCAGGATACTTGGAGCAGGGGCTGATGGTGCGGGAGGCGAAGCTACTGCGCCGGCACTACCTCGCGGGCGGCGCGTGGAAGTACGACCTGCTCTCGCTGTTGCCCACCGACCTCGCTTACCGCTGGTGGACGCCCAACGACTGCGGCTCCGTACGTCTCTCTTAGCTCCCACCTACTCACTCCTACTCTATCTACCCTTTGTATGTTGCAATGCAACTCGTTAGAAAGTATGTGATCTGAATTGTTTGAATATTGGCTGGCTCTTAACGTGACCTTTGTATTTATTTTGTTCATCAATGTAATTTATGTCTTTTTATTTTTTTCTGTATGTATAATAGTATGTATGTGTGTTGTGTGTATTATGTGTATGTTTATGTTATGTGCGATGTTTGTATTTGTATATAGGAGTATATTATATGATTATATGTTTGTAGGTAGATACCTGTATTTATAAAATATGTTTTCAGTTGCACTATCCATAATTCTCTCATCAATTCTCAAAGGTTGAATGATCGATCACTTAAAATTTAAGTGATCGATCGATCACTTAAGCTTTAAGTCTTAAATAGTTCACTTTTGCGCATTCCTGTATTTTCTTTTGTTACTGTGTGCGTACTATTTCTCTGATTTATGTGCAATAATGTGTTTCTATCCTATTTAAACGGTTTTTTTTTTATCTAAATGGCTTTTGTAACTTTCAGTCACATTCATAAATTCCGCCCGCTGTAGGTGTTATTGGAGTATTTTTGTAAATGCAGGAAAAGCTGCCATGCCCGGTGATAGTACGACTGAACCGGTTGGCGCGAATGCCGCGCATGTGGGAGTGGTTCGACCGCACAGAGACCGCTACCAGCTACCCTAATGCTTTTCGCATCTGCAAGGTGCCTACCTCCTTAAAGTTTTACCTATGTACCTACCTATACCTAATACTCATTCACACACTCCTGCAACCTCTTCGCTTTCTCCAACCCACTTCTCTATGCAGATGTTTGCTATTCTATAATTCATTAACAAAGTCCAAATATTACCTACTTCAAGAAATATAATTATTATACATAGTTAATTGTTTTGTGTAAACTAGGTACATACAAGCAAGCACATGCGAATTGAATGGTTGTCTGTGCGATAGTACATAACAATGTAGGTACTGTCAGCGCGTACGTTCGTGGCCTCCGGCAGGAAAGCGAGAATGGAATGTATAGTGTTGTGAATCAATCTCTGAAAGTAACGTAATTTACGAAACCTCTTTTTTATTTATGACATTAAATTATTTATCTAATAAGGTTTTATTGCGTGGTTGAAGTACGAAGACAAAACAGGGATACTCGTTTAAAGATCTATCGGCCTCCGCCCGCAGAGGCCACGAACGTGCGCGCTAACAGTATGTACCTACATGCAACTTACAGCTATAGCTATTGGGTCGTTTGGAGTATTAGTCCACTAACTAAAAAATATCACCGTTTCAGGTGGTAATGGCCATTCTGGTGTTGATACACTGGAACGCCTGCTTGTACTTTGTCATCAGCTACGCTATCGGTTTCGGCGTAGACAACTGGGTTTACAATCTCAACGGGACTAGGAACGGAACCCTAGCTCACCAGTACATATACAGCTTCTACTGGTCCACGCTTACGCTGACGACGATCGGCGAGACTCCGCAGCCGGAGAACGACGCCGAATTCCTGTTTGTTGTGGCGGACTTCCTCGCGGGAGTGCTCATATTCGCGACGATCGTCGGCAACATCGGCTCAATGATCTCCAACATGAACGTGGCGCGAGTGGAGTTTCAGAACCGCATGGACGGCGTTAAGCAGTACATGGCCTTCCGCAAGGTGGGCGGCGAGCTGGAGGCGCGAGTGATCCGCTGGTTCGCGTACACGTGGGCGCAGAGCGGCGCCCTCGACGAGGAGAACGTCCTCTCGTGCCTGCCGGACAAGCTCAAGGCGGAGATCGCGATCCGCGTGCACCTCGACACGCTGCGCAAGGTGCGCATCTTCCAGGACTGCGAGCCGGGCCTGCTGGAGGCGCTCGTGCTCAAGCTGCGCCTGCAGGTGTTCAGCCCCGGCGACTACATCTGCCGGAAGGGCGACGTCGGCAAGGAGATGTACATCGTGAAGCGCGGCCGGCTGCAGGTGGTGGCGGACGACGGCGACACCGTGCTCGCCACGCTCAGCGCCGGCTCCGTGTTCGGCGAGGTGAGCGTGCTCGAGATCGCCGGCAACCGCACCGGCAACCGCCGCACCGCCAACGTGCGCGCCCTCGGCTACTCCGACCTCTTCTGCCTCGCCAAGCGCGACTTGTGGGAGGCGCTCGCAGACTACCCCGAAGCGAGGGCCACTCTCACCGAGCGCGGCTGCCAATTGCTTCGGAAGGTTCGTATATATTGTCATAAAATCATTTATTTTTCTATTATATTACAAAGAATACTCCATGAGTCAGTCGTAGTCAACGTGTTTGGATACACTGCTGGACAGACGACTCTCCAACCTTCCCCCAGTCTTTCCGACCTTCAGTCGTGCAGAACCATCGTTTTCCTTCGACGTACTTGATGTCGTCTTCACACCTAGGGGGTCGTTTTTCCACAATCCATTTTAGTTTTAAGTCAGTACGTAGACGTCGGTGGACACGTCGAGTATAGAGGGTGACGTGGCGTTTCAACCGAGTTCGGTCGGTTACATAGAAACGATTCCGCGCTCAAGTGAGTACTTACTCACTTGAGCGAAGCGTTCGGATAAAACGTGTGAAATGTTCTTTTCAGGATGGATTGTTGGACGAAAATGTGTTTGAGAGCGCTCAAACAAGACAGCAGAGTGTGGAGGAGACGGTGCAGCGGCTGGAGGGGAGCGTGGAGTCGCTGAGCGAGCGGCTGCGCGCGCTGCTCGCCGACCTGGGCCGCGAGCACGCGGACCTGCACCGCCGCATACACTACATACACTCCAGGTGACGCAGCCATTGCAGTACTCCTCTTCCTCCACTCTCCACCTCACGCTCACTCTCTCACCGCGTGCACGTTTACTCTTCAGCTGAACTATTATATACCTACTTTCTGTGATGTGTTGAACTGTACTTAGATGCTAGAGTGCAAGATTTTTACCTAATACATTTTCATAGAAACCTTACATAAAGTTTAACTTTTAGTCGGTTCCGTCTACTACTACTAATATAATTAGACTACACATTTAATATGATTATTGTTAAGTACTATCATCGGCGGCTTTTTTATTTTATTTTATCTTTATTTTTTTATTATTGTTAAGTACTTTCAACCTCTTCCTTCCTCTGCTTAGTTAGGCCATATCTAAAGTTCCTCTATGATTGTTACTCGGTGTTGCTACCTATCTATTAAGATTGTTTAACTGAGATTATATTAGTCCTACGTAATTAAGTAATACTATACATTATTAATGATATACCTATTTTATTCATATTTGATATCTACTCGTACCTAGGTAAATGAAGATTCCATTCACACATTCCCATTTCCACATGTCATATTCTCATCTCTACAAAAGACAACATATTGTGTCAGCCTGTAACGGGTAAACTTTAAAACGATTGATCCCGATTGGTTCTATCGTATGTACTTTCCACTAACGAAACCTTTAAGGGCTGGGCAATGAAATAAAACATTGCACGAGACAAAAAAATTCAACCCCGCCACATTCAAGTTCATGTAACAGTAAAACAATTGGCTAATCTCAAAGATACCTACGTGAAAATGATGTTTATAATAATAAGGAAAGGCACCTATAGGGTTTACTTATAAAAACCATTTAGTAAGTAAGTAAATATATAATTTCTGCGCTAGTTTGCAAAGCGAATGTGCTGCAATTTGTGCGATCGTTTGATATATAGATATACATAATTTTAACCGACTTCAGGGAAAGGGTGTTAGGTAAGGTTACCGATTACTCCAAAGTGAATGATGCGATCGGAGTGATTTGGAAGGAAATTCACAAAGTCCGATCCTGTTGTGAAATCATCACAACGTGATCGTTCTGTTGAATGTGAGTGCTATCATCGATCAACCACACCACCACGCAAGATCTGGTATAGCGGCGTAAATACTGGTACACGTCCTAATAAATAAAGCGAAGATCCCAAGGCCGGTAACGTACGATATTCATATACTATAGATATGAATAGGTTTGGTTTTCTCGATTTACATGTGGATTATCACAACGTGATCGTTGTGTTGATCCACAGATTAAGTGGAAACATAGAGAAAATTATCTTAGCATAAAATTTGTAAGAACAAAATTTAATATTTTGTATGTGATGTGATTCAGGGATTTTCCTTTTCTGTCCGTCCTGTGTTGTAATATGAACAGATATGTAGGTAGTAGGTACCTACCTATCTAATATTTCTAAGAGTAACGTGAACAGAGATTTATTTCGTTGAAGGATTATGAACGAGGAGGGAGCGTCGGAGGAGGACGCGGGGGAGGAGAGGGCGGCGGAGGGGGAGGAGGAGAAGGAGGACGAGGCGCCCGCGCCCGCCCGCCAGCGCGGTCACTCGCTCAGCCTCCAGCGCTCGCAGAGCCTGCGCCTCCTCACCGCGGAGCCCCGCAGCAAATCCCTTAGGATCAAGAAATCCACGAGTTGAGCTGAGACTCACGCGCGCTTATATTGTACATTCATAGTTATATTATGTAGGTATACATAGTAGGTATAAGCCAAATAAACACTTGTGCACCCGAAACGTGACGCGGCGGGGCGGGGGCGGGGTGGCGGCGCGGCGCGCGGCAACACTTCAGGAATCGATTATCAGGATCAATAGGAACACAAAAGACTTCGCTTATAGGTCATACTCCACTTAGCAAAAGCGCGTTTCAATGCGTAAAACCGAGTCAACAAATTGTAGCATTTGCGCGAAAGAGGAGGACCAATTTCATGTTCTGATGGAGTGTGAGCGGAAGAGAGACTGGGAAAAGATTTAGTCAGCAGGTTACAGGCGGATAGGATGAACATGTTATTTGTTATTCATTATGCACTATGTAATCCACTCTCAAAGGACTATGTCAAGAGGGTACAATTCTTTAAAACTTCACTCACATTGAGGGATCTCTCAACTTAAAGTCACCATCACCAAACTTAAATTATGAATAAAAAAATGGAACAAAAATTTACTTGAGCATGTTATAATGCGCGGGACGGATCTCGGCGTGTCGTCGCCGCAGCGGGCGACCCGCCATGTGAATACACTATACAAGTACGGTGCGGGTGCGAGGGAGAACACTGACGAGCCGCTGCGGCGGCGACACGCCGACATCCGCCCCGCGCAGTATACTTGTACCTACGTGTGGTTCTCCATGCTTGTACGCTACGAAATGTCAAATAATCTCATAATTGATCCTCTGTAGCAAACTCTAACGACCCGACGACGTTACTTATTGGCCTTTATCTAATCAAAACTGCACCTTCCGTCCGAGCTGTGCACGTATCTGATTTCTCCACTACTGTATGAAATGTTTCAAAATGTTTTCGATCAACGTTCCACCCCCGCCGCGCTCCGTACCGCCACCGCGCCGCCCCCGCGCCGCCCCCGCGCCGCCCCCGCGCCGCCCCCGAGTCTCGCGGTCGGTCGAGTCGTCGCTGTTTGTTGTATTCCATTTCTTTTATTTACTTGTTTACATAATATATCGCTGTATCGTAAGATATTTAAATGTTTGTCAATGCAAAAATTTGTCAAGATATTTGAAGATTATTTGATTGAAATCCGCCATCGCCGCTTATGTTGCAGCTCTCAAATGTATTGAATACCTATCTCTTAGACCACTCGTACTAATTTCGATAGATTATGGACACGAACACGACTATACTATGTCCATGTCCGTTTACATATGTAAATGTGCTTGGGAGCCGTCCATATATTAAGTCATAGATTTTTGCTGATTTTCAACCCCCATTTCAATCATCCTATCGTCATTATCTGATGAACCGTGTGGTTCCGTACCGGTTAAGGCTGACATCACGTATGTTGTAGGTGATGTAGCCAACCGTTTCAGTTTCCATAAAAAAAAAATCTTGGATTAACATTAGGTACTGAAAACATGTTTAGCAAGTTTTTCAATGGGGCTGAGTTGACTATTAAAAAAACATATTTAAAAGTGGTTATTTGAACCTGCGAGCTGAGTAGGCTGTGGGCTAAGTTAGAGTTTCAAAGTGGTCAACTGGGCCCGCGGGCTGAGTTGACTATGAAAAAATAAATACATATTTCATAGTGGTCATTTGAACCCGCGGGCTGAGTGGGCTGTGGGCTGAGTTGACCAATGATTCGCTCTCAGAACACTTGCGGCATTACCCCGCTGGATGGCAAGGCTTACCCTTTGAATAAAGTAGACGCCTTTTACGACATGCACGGTGAGAGATGCAGTAGGGCTATTACAGGTTAATTATTATACAAAATAAGGTATACAAATCAGATTAGTGATAAATATATTTCACTATTTTGTATGTATTTGTTACTTATTAGGTAGTTGCTCCGAGTGAGGGTAGCAGGTTTTTATTTGGGACTTTCAATCCGACTGCGTAACGAGTAGGTATTTATTTACTATTTTATGTTCACATTATGTACCTACACTTACCTACGGCGAGAATTTATTTGCAATCGGTGATCTCATGTGATGCAAATAATTTAATAAAAAAAAAAATTAAGCAAATACAGAGGTTTCATTGCATGACACTTTGATTTTACATGTTTTAAAATCCTCAGGTAAACGATATGCTTCCTCAAAATAACTATATAGTTACGTAAGAGAAATGTCTGCAGTAAGAGAGCGTAAGAAATGTCTGAGAAAAACAGTAGATAAATATTAGGTCTACTAAGGGCGAGGCCGAAGGACGGCTGCGTTCGCGTACCCCACATATATCTACTGTATCACACATTTGGTATAAAGTACGCCACCAAGGGAAATCCGAGCATCTATGGTTCAGGTAAACGATATACATATGGTAGCTCACTCGAAGAAATTGAATAGCCTCACTAATTAGATATGGTTTTATATTTTATTTATTAATAGAAAGCAGACAGCCCTAATTGTATTTTGATAATTACTTAGTCTTATGTGTTGGCGCGCTGTTGCAACATCACAGATCACGTTGATGTTTTAACCCTATATAAATTGGTTCAGTATTTTTCGTATAAATCAAATTAAAGCAAACCGATTCACAAATTTATATATTGATGTTACACATAGTTATGTCAATAATACCAAAAGATGGCATAAACTTTAGTATCTGCAGTATTGGTGAAAACTCTATGTAAATCGGTTGAGTAGTTATAGAGTAAATCACATGAAAGCTAACCGAAGTCGTAGATTTTTTTGGGCTTATTCCTTCTAGCACCATCATCGTCATAGCGAAACGTAGCTGAAAACCGTTGCCACGCCTCTAACGTATCGCATCGGTATTGTCATAGCTAACAACGGCTATCGGCTATTGGCTACCAACCACAACCAGGCAACCAAAGCGAACGAACACCGTATGCCAGGCAGGCTGACAGACAACTGATATCCGAATCCGACAATAATTATGCCTTCCCTCTCTCTTTAAGTAAGTCCCCAAATGCAAGAAAGAGAAGGTGCGATTCTTTCTAGTTTCACCAAATAAATATGTTCATGGAAAATAACCTTTATGATAAAAGGAATAAGGTCGTATTTGGGTTGGATATCTACGAATATCTTAGATATTTACGAAATATCTAACGGCGCGGGTGACAACTAGAACAGTTGTCAGTTATTTAGTTATTAGAACAACCAGTTGTCTCAGTCCAGTCAGTTTCAGTTAGTGAGCCAGTAGCCACTAGCCAGCCACCCACCCGGTGCGGTGCGGTACGGTTACGGTGGCGGTGCGGCGCCGCACCGCCGCACACCAGACGCGCAGAACGTTGAGTTAGCGTAGTTCAGAACAGAAACTTTGTAGGTACCTACTTTACTGTGTATTTATGTGTGTAGGTACAACTCTTTTTAGTGTGTAGGTTTTTTCGTTAATAAACAATTACATAGTGCGTGAACATAGTGTAAAAATGTATTAGTATTAAAATAAATAATGTAAAGACAGAACTTTACTTTTAAAATGTTAAAAAGAAAGACATCATAATGGCCAACAAATAAGGTGTGGTGTGAACTCATTAGCGACCGAAGGGAGAAATCCATGTACATAATGATCATTGTAAATGTGGTGATTTTGAAATGCGCCTCAATTTTTGACTTACTTTTTTTTTTAATGGAAACTGACACGGTTTGCTACCTCACCTACAACATCCTTTCCTATCATTCTTTCATAAAAAAATTGTGCTAGTCCTAGTAAAACATGAAGGGAAATGACATTATCTGTCTTTCTAATCACTTCGCTCTCGGTTCTGAACCAGGTCGAACCAGGAACCGGTCTGAAGCAGGTACCAGTTTTGTTAGCCAATATCGATGCGCAAGCTAAAACGATAAATAAAACGATAAGCAAGCCATTTATTTGGAAATCTATGAAGCAGAGTTTTTGATACCGATATTTGGCAACGGATATCAACATCGGTATTGAAGACAGATATCGGTTAGATCACGGTTGCCAAAAATTGTTGATAACCCACATGACTATCGTCCTGGCGGCCGGGCGCCGCACCGCCGCGCCGCGCCGCCGCGCGGGGGACGATTTCGAGCAAGCAGGCGGCGAGGAGCGGCGGCAGCGGTTCGACTGACATTCGCGACGCATTCGCTGTTCTCTTCGCCACATTGTATGGAGAAAAAAAAATTTTTTTTCTTAAAATTAAAAAGTCGCTGAACAAACGTTGTTCTATTTCACGTACAGAATCACCCCCTTTCGGGTTTTACGGTTGGGGTTGCAACACCGTGTATAATACTACCACCTACTTTCCTCGAAAGGTACCTACGACACAACCTTAGTCTAGAACGATAAAAAAGGTATGGATGCCGGACTGTCAAATGCTTGCATGAGAACTAGCGTCGCCTAGTTTTTTTTTTATTATTGTTTCCGAACTAGCTAGCTGTGTCCGAGGTCGAAGCCTCAGGCGCAGCCAATATCACCCCCGAGGAGGTGCCAGTCCGGCTTGGAGGTGGACTAATGTCGCTGGGGAAAGGCTATTTACCCGCGATTTGAAGATCCGTGGATTGTAGGAGTGGGGAAAGATATTCCCCGGAAGCCCGTTCCACACCTTTGCAGTGCGGCACAAGAACGATTTAGAGAATCGTGCCGTTCGAAGTACTCGTCTGTCCACTACAAAGGGGTGTTCCGCGAGAGTATGGCGGGTTTGGCGAAGGCGAACAGGAGGAGGAGGGATAAGGGAAGCAATTTCGTCAGAGCAGCGGCCATAGTAGTACCGATAAAACAGGCTCAATGACCCAACGATACGTCTGTGTTTTAGAGGTTGAAGGTCCTTTGTGAGTACAGAGTCGCCAATGAGGCGAATGGCTCGTCGTTGGATAGAATCCAAGGCTGAAAGAAGGTACTCAGGGGAACCCTCCCAAAGATGACTGCAATATTCCATCACCGGTCTTACTTGTGCTTTATAGAGTGTAAGCAATTGGACCGGTGTGAAAAATCGCCGACATCGGTAGAGTATCCCTAATTTTCGAGATGCTAGTTTCGCCTTGGATTCTATGAACGATCGAAATCCAACGTCCCTGGACACCTCTATACCCAGGACGCCCAGACTACCATCATTGGGGACTTGGCTGCCCTGGAAAGTTGCTTGGAGTGGAAACGGATCAGCCTTAGTAGAGAAGGCACAGGCTTGCGTCTTAGCTACGTTGAAGTTGACCAAGTTCTCCTTCCCCCATGAGGATACTTTATCGAGAACCAGGTCAACCCGAGCAACAGTTTCGCGTCTCGCGTTTGCTGCTGACGCCTCTCTACCCTTCCAGTCTTTGATGAACCCTTCGTGCACCGTGCTGTCGTCCGCGTAGCAATGTATTTCGCCGAGCGAGAGCATGTCGTTAATAAATAATAGAAACAGCGTAGGCGACAGCACGGATCCTTGTGGAACACCAGCATTGATTGAGTAATCGGCCGAGCATGCACCATCAAGGGTGACAAAGATCGACCGATTGCTCAAAAAGCTGGAGATCCAAGTGCACAGTTTTGTAGGGACACCGTAGGCCGGAAGCTTGCTTAGGAGTCCCCGGTGCCAGACGCGATCGAATGCTTTGGATATATCCAAAGCGACCGCCAGCGATTCCCCAAAACCATCGAGTCTTTCAGCCCACAAGTGCGTGACGTACGCTAGAAGATCTCCAGTCGACCTTTGCTTGCGGAAGCCGTATTGCTTATCGTCGAGGAGTTTATAGTCTTCTAGGTACGTCAGGAGCGCTGAGTTGACAATACGCTCCATAACCTTACTCAAGAGTGAGGTTATCGCAATAGGGCGATAGTTCGATGGGTTCGCTGGGTCCCCCTTCTTGGGGACCGGCTGGACCGAAGCTCTTTTCCAGCAAGAAGGCATTGAACCGGAGGAATAGGAGCGTTTGAATAGGCGAGTAAGGACTGGCGCCAATTCCAGAGCACAATTTTTCAAGACAACCGCCGGGACGCCGTCAGGCCCGCTACTCTTCGAAATATCCAACTCACGTAGCGTTTTATAGACGACTCTGGGATGGAACCTAATATTATCCATCATACGCCCGCAATGGGGCAATGAAGGGGGGTTGGCGCCCAGGTCGTCCATGTTTGAGTTGGATGCGAAAAGGCGTGCAAAGATATTCGCCTTTTCCTTCGCGAGTATAGCGAGCGAGCCATCCGGACGTTCCAGCGGAGGTGTAGCAGGACGGCAAAAATTCCGACCGATGGATTTGGCGAGAGACCAGAAGGCGCGGCTACCCGAAGGGCTACGCGCAAGTTTCACGCCAATTCCACGGTCGTGCCTGAACTTGGCCAAGTTTTGCGTTCGTTTGCAGGACCTAGCAGCGACGTTGAGCTCTCGCCTGTTCTCGACAGACCTATTCTGCAGCCATTTCCTGTAAGCCTGGTTCTTTGCGTCAATAGCCAGCCTGCATTGACGATCAAACCAAGGCTTATGGCGGCCGCCGATGGGAACAGCGGAGGTAGGGATGAAGAAATTCATACCCTGTGCGATCACATCGACGACCGATTGGGCACACAGGGATGGGTCTGGAGAAGAGAAGCAAACGTCGTGCCAAGGGTATGCTCCCAAGAAGGAACGGAAGTCATCCCATTGTGCTGACCGGTAGTGCCAAACTGTTCGCGTACTACATTCACGTGCTTCCGCGAGGTGTACAGTTGGCACAGTTGAGCGTACAAGGCAATGGTCGGAGTTACCGAGGGGAGCTTCAACCCTCACCTTGTAACCATTTGGCTCGCTAGTCAGCACAAGGTCCAGCAAACTAGGTCGATGAGCAGGGTTATCAGGTATCCGAGTGGTTCCGGACACCAACTGCGTCAACCCGTGTGCAATGGCCAAGTTGTAAGTCTCCCTGCCGGCATGGTCAGTGATGGGGGAGCCCAACCAGTCTTGGTGTTTAGCATTGAAATCACCCAGCATCACTAACTCCGCCGTAGGGAACTCGCAAAGCAGTTTGTCTGCCGTACTGCTGAGATGCTCGCAAAATGCCTCTGTTCTTGACGCACTGAGGTTAGGGGATCTGTACGCACCCGCGTAAACTCTCACCACATGGGGAAGATTCACGCGGATCCATAGCACAGGGAAAGCAGGATCCTCAAATCGGGTGAGCCGGGTATAGGAGACACCAGATCCAACGTACAAGCAGACACCACCCTTCGCCATGAAACGTTCCTGAAGATTGTAACCAGGAACGTCCAGGTAGGATGTGTCCGCAGGACGCCCGATCTGGGTCTCCGTAAGAAAGAGGAGGTGAGGCCTCGCCGTCTGCAGATGGCAGGCGACGGAGGAGAAATTCGTATGTAGACCTCTTATATTTGCGAGGTCTACTTTAAATTTTGAGGGAGAACGGGCCGCTGAAGGTTTACAAACTTTTCTATTTTTGGTTCGGCTCATTGATTTGGATGGGTTTGATTCATGGAGCGTATCAGAATGTGTCCAGGGCGCGGTGATGCCTTGTGCAACTCGAATAGACTCAACTAACTGACAGTCGCAGAGAGCGAGAGGACCCCCGGGCCCCCCCTCCCAGGAAAACATGTGGTCTCCCATGGTCACCAGCCCCACAATGCTCTCTGACAGGGATTTTCGCGTGTTGATAGGGCAGCCAACACACGGGTTGGTGAGGACCGTATGCCGGGCCCCTGTACTACCACGCAGGCAGGCAGCGGTCACCTGTTTCCACCGGCTCTCCCTGACCCCTGCGGCTGTCAGTCGGTTAATAGGAGTCTGGAGTGCAAGCGACACTAGCATCCACAACCCAGTACACCCCCGATACACTCAAGTCCACCGACCGGCTAGTCGCAGGCTGACCTCCAAGTGCAGCAGAGCCACATCAGGAGTTTTTCGCCTGCGACCTGTGGTACCAACCCGGACGACATGGTGGAGGACCTGTCTACCACATAGTGAAGCTGAAAAATAGATCCTGTTTAGGCGCAGGATGGTCGCCTGGCGTCCGACATTCCTTAGCTGCTGCGACTCTAGGACGGTGGTAATGCCAAGGCATCGTCGCAACATTGCCCAGGGAGCACGACGAGGACGTAAATGTCGGACTTGCTGAGCTCTACTTTAGTGTGACCCACCACTGGCACAGTAGACTGCTAGGTTGGTAATTTGTGTGGACTCCATACAGCTCCAGAGAACACTACCAAGACTTAACCCAGCGACCCCCCAAGTTGCGGGGAGCGGAGTGTACTTACCGATGATAAGATATTCCACTATTGTACACACTAAACTTAGCTGTAGTGTTTTTACACGTAAACACAGAGCATGTGGGCATTTTAAACAGGTTTTGCGAACGCAGCCGATGACAGACTGACGGGCCAGCGCGCGACCTTCCAATGAAACAAGTATGCTTTTACATTATATAGTGTTACGCTGGCGAGGATAGGGTTCGGGGTCCATACCTTTTTTATCGTTCTAGACCTTAGTGAACAATCATTGGTACAACCACCACTGATTTCAATGGGTAGGTACAACAGATAATACTTTACTATAAACCCGGGAAAATACTTTCAAACACAATTAGCTATATTATTAACGATTACTGACTGAAAGTTGAAAAAAGTTCGATTACGAACTGAAAGTTAAAAAGTAAGTACAAAAACCTAGTAAGGTATAGGTATAAATGAAGGAAAGGGACCTACACTGTTTTACGTGGAATCCGAACCATGGTCAGCCTCCAACGGTCGAGCGGTCACGCATCCAAGTACTAACCGCACCCAGCCCCTTTACCGGCGTTACTCGCTCGCCGATGCGAGTATGAGAAACGATCTCACTGAACCAATTAGAAGACAATTCGGTGAGACATCCTGCCCGGCTATTGGTTGAAATATGCGAGTATTTGTGTGAGATAGCGAGCGAGTGAGTTAACGCCGCCCCCCTGGTGTGCTTAACAAAAGTCGACAGACCGCACCGCTCAGTCCTGATCTACCGACGCTGACAAGGCTGAGCGCTTGTGCTTGCCGCGCCGCTAATCAACATTATTTTTGCGTTTCTCGCGATTGGATTATGAAAAGAATTTACAACAGATGAGAAAAATTACAATAGAAGAGGCTGTATGGTTGATAAGCGACCTTGCCTATCCCGATAGGGACTATAAAAAAAAAGAAACTCTATGCTATGGTTCGCTCCAAGATGGCGGACGGCGGGAGATTGTCGCGTCGTCGTTGTAATTAGAAAAATATATTTTTGTGATTCTCGCGGTGCGAGAACTTATACAACAGACGTTAAAAGCTACGACAGAATTGGCTGTATACTCTAATGAGTTTTGGCTGTTTCGGGAGGAGACGAATAATCTAAAAAAAAAAGAGTTTGACAGTATACGTCAGTGTGACGTATTTATTTATCTCCTCTTTGGCGTAACACTAATCATATTCTCTTTGAATCGGACTGGCGGAGGAAGGAAAATAAATGTTGTTTGTAACTAATTAAGTGCGGAGAAGAAGAGTATAGAAAGGAACTTGTGCTGTGGTCGCGACTCGCGAGTAGTGTTGTAGGGTAGGGCCTATAAGGACGCCCGCTCGCCATCTATCCAACATGTCTCTCCGTTACTTCTGCGTGCGCCTTTATAAAAATGGTCGCTACGTTCTGCGCGTTCTTTATCAACGCAATTACTCCACAAATATTTTGGAAAATTGCGTCGTCGAGGCGAAGGCGTCGGCGACGGCGAGTGCGCGCGCGCCGCGCTCGCTCGGGCTGCGACATGTGGGCTACCAGGTCGGACTGCAGGCCCGGCGGCTCTTGCTCGACACACTGCTCGGCCGGGTCACCACCTGCCTCTCCGCCGACCTGAGGCGCAAGGCGACCAGGAGGTCGGTGGCCGCTCAACTCAGTACATACACCTTCATACAACCTTCAGCAAAACAACAAATCAAAAGCTACAGTCTCAATATTGTTTATTGTTTATTGTATAATTTCATCAGGTGAGTATTTGAATAGAACATTGCTGGTAGTTCTATCCTGTAGTTTACGATATTAGAAGAATATTAGTGAAAGAATAATTTATTGCCGGAAATGCGTAGTTTTTCAGTGCTAGAGATGCTTGAAAAAATTTTGTCAGTATTTTGCATTCACCTAATGCCCAGTGGATCGTAAAAATAATTTTAAACTGTCCATCTTTAATTCTATAATCAAGTTAGTGTTTCTTAGGTAATCATTCTGTTCACACATCAATAAAATGTTAAATAATTCCAAGCTATAAAAATGCTGATGCTGATTTCCAGGCGACAAACTCAAATATTACATAAGTTGCTTGTTGCCTTTTACGAACTGCACGGAGAGAGATGCATTGGGGCTATTCCTTTTAAGTACCGGCCCCACGTGGTATGGTTTAATATAGATTAGCATCAGTGGCGACTGGTGTCTTCAGTGACCGGTAGTGCGCTAAGTACCTACCTACTTAAATACCAAATTTCCCAACACATTCCCGTCATGTTATTTTAAGATCGCGACTTCCGAATTTTTTAAACACCTGAATTTTATTATTTACGTACCTAGTATGAATATTCTCAAGACATTCATTGAGTTGCAAAAAAACAAGAAAAAAAATCCAAACAAGTTTTTTAACTCATTTTTAGTACCTTTATGAATACACCCATAGACCACAACACTACTGCGGCTTTCAAAAAGAAAACAGTAGTAATGTCCCAAAAATACTTCAAAAAATATAGAAGGAGGAAGGTGTGGATCTAAGCTTACGATGGCTTCACCGAACATATCCGGGCCCATCGGCAGTAGAGGAGGGTATTAATCGAGGCCGGGACTAGCGAGTGGCCACTCTAAATTTCCCGCGCATGCTTCACGTTTCGGCTCGCTTCAAGCACTCGTCAGCTAGTCTGCGTTGACTAGGACGCGGGGAAACCACCAGTCCCGCTCTCGACCTCCCTCTCTCTACCTATCCATATTCTGTAGGATGCTTCCAGTGACGTTTTCGAAGCTCTCTCCATATATGAGCTTAGCGTCGATCTTGGGAGCCCTAGATTCTTGAAGAGACTGTAGAGCGACTTCGCTGGTAGTCCCCTTGCTCCGACTTCCAAAAATAAAAGCATTTGAAACGTAGGAATTGAATCCTGGATCACCTGATTGTAAAACCTTACCTTTAACCAACGCTTAGGCAAATATTGGCACCACTTAATTCACAGTATTACGTGACAAAAAGCACAAACCTAACCATATCCCATTTTAAATATTCGCGCGCTAACAGGTATATGACATCACTTGACAGCGCGCGGACTCTTGGTAAACGGACTCGTGCAAAACGAATCGCTCGCGACGTGTCGGACGCACGGCTATGCACGATATAGCGTCCTTGTTTGACCCTCGTGCGCCGCACGCAGAACTACATTTCCGCCCATACTGTTTCTATGAAGTATCTTTTGTCTCACGCGCTAGGGGTGTTTTGCCGATCCCCATACATTCAGTATGGGAGACCCGCATGCGTTTTCGATTCTGCACGGAGCGCGCGTTTACTCGCAAAAACATGCCTTGTGATCTATAAAATAAGGTCGAATTCACATTCATATTTATTTGGAGTACGATCTTTATGGTTTTAATGTAGGTATGTTGTGAGATATTATTTATTTTGAGTGAAGTGAAGATTTCTCGTGGTATGGTAGTGCGGAGCACGAGCGCACTTTAGGACCAGCCGCCAGTGATTAGCATAGTAAGTAGTAGTGCTGTGTGTGTCGCAGATTGATGTTCGGGGAGTCGGCGCCGCTGCTGGCGCTGGTGGGCGTGTCGCTGGCGACGGGCGGCGGCCTCCTCAGCCGAGAAGATGAGCTCGAAGGCCTCTGTCTGGAGATCAGGGTCACTACTTCTCCACTATTTGTTAACAATGCATTTTGCAACCGCTTTAGGTGGTGCTCTCTCAGCATCCAATACTGACAATATTAAATTTAATTTGCATGTAGCTTTTATATTATAATTTGTTTCATGTTGATGTTGGTTGAACCAAATTATAATGTATTTATTATTATTTTATTTTTATTTGATAATGGCGGAGGCATTGTTTTGTGCTTTTAAATATTTTCCTAGCCTCTTTGTCGATGAGTTTGTGTTATAAGTAGTCATTGAATTAATTCTTTAATGCAAGCACTTTAAATTAAATTTAAATTAATTTGGTTTTTTTTAAACCTGTCATTCTGACATGGATGGCTACATCACTTACATCTTTGATGTCAGCCCATAACACCTTGGTGAACTAGGTGTCATGTCAGTGTTTCCCTTTAATTGTGTCAGCCACACTGAACTGGATGAAAAAAACGAACTATTATGTATGTATGTTTGTGTTGACTACATAAGTAAGCATTGACATGGCACCTAGTTCACCCGGTGTTATGGGCTGGCATCACTGATGTAAGTGATGTAGTGACCGGTGTCAGTTTCCATAAAAAAAGTAGGTAATTAATTATATTATTATTAAAATCTTAATTATAATTTAAATTATAATATATATATATTAATAATTAAAATTTCTGGTAGACGTATTTTGGAGTTTTATCCCAATTCGAGGCATTCACATTTTTGTCAAAGTGTTAGTTACTATAGGTAGGACGAGTCATTATCTTCTTCGTTATTCAGTCCAATGTTGAAACAAGTGAAACTTTATTTCAGGATGCCATAACGAAATTTCAGTGGAACACCGTTTCTACCGATTTGAATGAAGGTGTTTTCGCCCTCGAAGAAATAACTCTGGATCGACTGACGATCGGACCGCCTATAGCTAAGGGATGTTCGGCTATAGTGTATGCTGCGAAGTTCAGAGAGGATTCCGATGAGATTCAACCCAACTCTGTGTTTGAAAACGCTACCTTTGAAAACGAAGTTTTGAGCGATTTCTCTCGGTACCCACTGGCGTTGAAAATGATGTTCAACTACGACATCCAGAGCAACGCCATGTCTATCCTGCGCGCCATGCACCGGGAGGCCGTGCCCGCCAGGCGCTACTACTCGCAGCGCGACGCCGACGCCTGGCAGAGCATGTGAGCCATTACACTTACTAATAAATTAAGCACACATTGCGGAGCAATTTTATATTCACTTATAAGTCGAGAACTCAAATTCAAATTTAGAATAGAATAGAAATAGAAAATGCTTTATTGCTTCACAAGAAACATTAAACAGTAATAAGCAATTGGAACATTTACATAAGATGCAAAGTCGGACCTATTCCTTACAGATATTTATTACCGTCAACCTTTAGATGTTTGAGATTTGATTAATATAGTGGAATGTAAGTAGGTAGTAACAAAAGAGTTGACCGTGAGAATTGAAGATAAATAATAATACCTAAGTATAGGGGAAGGTGTGGATCTAAGCTTGCGATGGCTTCACCGAACATATCCGGGCCCATCGGCAGTAGAGGAGGGTATTAATCGAGGCCGGGACTAGCGAGTGGCCACTCTAAATTTCCCGCGCATGCTTCACGTTTCGGCTCGCTTCAAGCCCTCGTTCAAGCACTTATTAATAATAATACACGCTAGTTAAATATGAATGACTAAATAAATAAAATATAATATACAAATAAAAATTTCTAAATTATTTATTCGTTAAAAAAATATGCAATAAGTACATGTCATTACTATCTGCATTAGATTGGATCTGTCTTGCAGGAGTGCTTTCTTTAATACATTATACATTTTATAAAAATAATAAGAATTCAGTAGTTCTTCAATTCACGTTCTCACTGACGCTATCTGTCACATCTAAGGATGGCTATAGGATATTTTGCTACTAAGTGAAGCCGCAGGAAAGGATAGTTATTAATAATTAAAAAAGGTTTTTTACGAACTACAAAAATTAGAGATGAATTGTATAGCCTTTTATACTGCAATTTGTCTGCGAGCCAACATTCACCAGTAGTTGAGTATTTGTCTTGTATGGTAAGTGTCCATTGACCAGTTCCATGTAATATTCTTATGTAACTACTCTGTGATGAGATCTTGAGGTGCTCTTCGTTTCATTCTGTTGGAAACTTTCTTATAAGAGCCATCAACATCATCATTCCGGAGAAAACATTAAATTGTATTGATGTGTAATTTGTGACAGGTTCTTGGAGCGCAATGTTGCCCTGCCTCCGCACCCCAACATCGTGGCGATGTACAGCGTGTTCGCGGAGGCTGTGCCGGCGCTGGCGGGCTCCATGCGGCTCTACCCGGCCGCGCTGCCCGCCCGGCTCAACCCGCACGGCTACGGCAGGAACATGTCCCTCTTCCTCCTCATGAAGAGGTAACTCAGTTCAATTCAGTTATTTATTGGTCTTTTTGGTATATTTATACACTTAGACAGGTCAGATTGTATAAACAAATTTCTTATTATATTTCGATCCAAGCAAAAATAGGCCATCGTCAAAACATAGAAAATTTAAGATGCACAAAATATTTAAATACTACAAGTGTAACACATTAAAATCAAACATATGTCATTGTACAAAAAGGTCAAAAGAAATAGTCAATAGAACAACAAAATTAAGATAAAACATTAGAATAAAATCAATCATTGAATTAAAAATGATATAAAACTACACCCCACCCTGCATATCTGCGAGCACTGCCGCATGTAAACGTGTTGTGTCGCTGCGTCAGCAAAGTATATACTGCGGGGCAATTTCTTATTATCTGTCTCACTCGCTCAAACAAGCTTCTCAATGCATCTAGTGAGAGAGCTATGACTACCTACTGCTATTTTTGCGATAATCGCTACTAGAGAATAGGCAGGCTAAAAGTGAAATTAATGTACATTCTAGATAAAACAGTACCTACATACATAGCGTCACACCTGTTTCCCAGTGGGGTAGGCAGAGACAATGTCCTACCTACCTGCCTTGAAATTTTTCCTTTTTACTTGAGGTTGAGAAGAGATAAAACTTTCACAATTTTTACCTAAATATGCCGATCAAAAGGAGGGGTTTTTCTTTTAGCGGCCTATATATTATTATGTATTTGTGTATTTATATTCATTTTGTTTATTGTTTATGGAGCATTCTTATGGCAGTTAGACTACACTTGAACTTGTCACAATTTGTTTTATCCTGTTCGATTACACCCACGAAGAAGAACCGACAAGAAAATTCCCAAGGTATGATTTTTTTCATACATATTATTACAAGTATCTTAGTGACTATCCACATAATAAGTTTATTATCTAAAATTTGCCAACAGATAATGAACAGGGTTGAAGTATAATAAAGTATGAATTGGTAATATCTCAACAGGTATCAGTACTCGCTATCGGACTACCTGAAGATGAACAAACTGTCCGCTCGCAACTCCATCCTGCTGCTTGCTCAGCTGCTGGAAGCCATCACACACATCAACTTGTACGGGATCGCTCACAGGTCTGTCCGCGCCTATATACCGGTATCTATCTATACACTGTTAGTTCCGAGTAAGGCTTCACCCCCGGTTCTCGGCTTCGGTCGGGGGTTCCTTCGGGTGGGCAGGTGGTGGCTCGGATCGGCTGGGGAAAGGTCACAGTCTGTGTATTTCCCATGGGATTTTATTCGGAAGAACGGTACAGCTATGGGGCCTCGATCTGGCATATATGATCACTGTACTCGTAAGAGTGCTGGTGTAGACGTCTGGATTTTGTAGCCGCAAGGCTGGTATCTCTGGACGTCTATAAACAAAACGTAAATCACATAAAATGATAGTAAGAAGGCGTTAGTTCCGAGTGACTGGAGACACCCTTTACCCACCTTCGGGCATTCCAGGAGCATGTGGGCGGCTGTCTCGTCCTCTCTCATGCAACATCTGCAAAGAGGGCCATCGGTGACACCTATAATAATGGATATAAATGTCTGTTCTGTGGGCAATTTCCTGTTATGTCATACTGCTGAGCGTTATTTACCCCTGCGGAATTTTAGCTCCACAGTTCTCTTCTCTCTACAGGAATAGAGTGTAGCTAGTGTTGATTGTTATGTCTGCACACACAGTATAACATATGTGGGTAGTCATGGCTTTGAGGGAAGATTGACATTGGAAGGAAACATTACCCGCATGGGGCAGTTCATTCATAGGTACACTCCTGATAGGTGGAGCTGAAGCGCTGGGGCCTATATCCAGCATATTAAGTGGACAGAACATTGATGTGTGTTGATGTGTGCCTGATGGTGACAGGGACCTCAAGTCGGACAACATCCTGGTGGAGGTGGGGGAGGCGGAGGTGCCGGTGCTGGTCGTAACAGACTTTGGCTGCTGCCTCGCCGACTACCTGCACGGCCTGCATCTCCCCTTCTACACCGACCAGATCGAAAAGGGTCAGTAGCGTCTACACTCATACTTAAGTCAATCCATCGACAAGTCAGTGTTGACTCTGTACCTACTGCTATCGTGTAAATAGTTTTCAAGTCAGTTTAATGCTGACGAAATAGAGTGGGTGTCTATTTTAGAGTTCAGCATGCTCCCTCCAAACGTCACATCAACTCGCTATTATATAATCCAAATTCTATTTACGCCTGCCGTCGCATCGGGCAGGTGATCGGGATCCCTGGGTGGGTGGGGCCCCTAGGCTAGCTGGGCCCCTAGGCCGGGGCCTTGTAGGCCTAGGGGGAAATCCGGGCCTGATTTGAGGGTTAGGGAGAGGAAAAGTGTATTACAAAAATCTTCTTTTGTGCATTCAAGATCCACTTGTGCTTGCTGTTTCCTTTTGTTCTGCCTAAGTCGTCTAACTCACGGTATCTGAGTTGGTCCAGGATCAACCCTTTCTTTATGGTGTATATATGTTGATGAACTTCATCTAAAATAACAATCTTCAGTTTTCTTGTGTAATGCTATGATGCTCTTCCAGCTCTTGGTCCGAGGTTCATTTCGAAATGTGTTTTGATGTGTGATTGCCAGTTTCATAGATGGAAAGAAAAACTTTTCTCCTAATGTCATCAAATTATTTTCAGCCACTGTCATTCTGACATCATCATCATCATCAGCCTGTATCGGTCCACTGCTGGACATAGGCCTCTCCCAAGGCACGCCACCACACGCGGTCTTCCGCTCTTCTCATCCATCCACTCCCGGCTACCTTTTTTAGGTCATCTGTCCACCTAGCCGGTGGGCGTCCCACGCTACGTTTGCTTGTACGTGGCCTCCATTCGAGCACCCGTCTACCCCATCGGTTGTCGGGTCTACGACAGATGTGCCCAGCCCACTGCCACTTCAGCTTACTTATTTTCTTAGCAATGTCGACTACCTTAGTTCTTTGACGTATCACGTCGTTACGGATTTTATCGGTCAAAGAAATGCCGAGCATTGCTCTTTCCATAGCTCGCTGAGCGACTTTAAATTTGTGGACCAGGCCCATCGTCAGGGTCCACGTTTCCGCTCCGTACGTCATTACCGGCAGAACGCACTGATTGAAGACCTTCGTCTTCAATGACTGTGGGATGGAGGATGAAAAGATGTGGCGGAGTTTCCCAAATGCCGCCCAGCCTAGCTGAATCCTTCTGTTGGCCTCCTTGTCAAAGTTGTGCTTCCCTAGTTGGATGGTTGTCCAAGATAGACATAGTTCTGCACAACTTCGAGGGTCGCCTCTCCAACTGTTACGTGCCCCGGGACGACGTTCGTTGAACATGACTTTCGTCTTGTCCAAATTCATCCCGAGGCCGACTCGGCGGGAGGCGACATTGAGGCCGTTCAGCATGTGATTCCAATTTTCCTTCCAATATGTCATTCTGACATATTGGAAGGAAAAAGTGTTATTATTCTATGTGAATATTGCATTATGACCTGGCGGTCTTTAGTCAGTTCTTCGAGAATCTAGACGATCCAACTACAAGTAATACATCTGGAATCTAGATGTATTACTTATTAGCGATGAGCACCGACAGAGCCGAAAGGGATCCCCTTTAGAAAAGACAATAAAATAACTAGGAGTTTGCGCTGGTTTATTAGAGCAAACGTAGTGAAACAGACAGATCACAACTCGCGACTTTTATAAGCCATGCAACAATTGAATCTGAACTTTCAAGTACAGTAGAACCTCGACTAATTGTGACCAGGGTTAGTAGGTTAGTTAGTTTATCATCGAAAATCCAGATAATCCATCTTACAGTAAAATAAAAATATATACATAGATTTAACTTGAAACTACAGGTTTATTGAAGAATGAGAGCATTAAAGCGTGCCCCGCCTTGTCCGCTGCCCTCTCGTGGCAGTTTGTGTGCATAGCAACTAATATGATGCAACGATGACCTAGGATGCTTAGGGATAAGAAATCGTGGTTCTACTGTATAAAAATACATGACAAACTCATTATTAAAAATTTTATGCACTGGCTAATGACCACTACAATATTATTCAAAGGATGTGTCTTTGTGTGTATGTGTGTAGGTGGTAACGCTGCACTGATGGCGCCGGAGATATGCAATCAGAAGCCAGGTCCCTTCAGCGTGCTTAACTACACCAAGTCTGACGTGTGGGCGGCGGGCGCCATAGCCTACGAGATATTTGGCTCCGAGAACCCTTTCTACAAGTCCTCATCCAAACAAGGTAGATTGAATATTTTATTTGATACTTTAAACCGTATACTCTTCTGCGGCCCAATAGGGCCGCAGCACTGAATCGATATGTGGTCCGCAGTAGTCCGCCATATTAAATTTTTTACGTTCTATCTCAATTTAGTAGTGTGTATTTGAAAGAGACAATTGTAAAGTAGAATAAATTAGCTACACATCGGTACCACTAACTTGATATGTCTGAGACTACAGAAAAATAAAATAATCTTCTAATCTGTCGTCTCTTGTCACTGCCCAAACGCACACACCACGCACTGACAAGTTGTCAGTGCGTGGTGTGTGCGTTTGGGCTTGTGATATTTAGCTGTTTCGTCGTAAATAGGACAGGAGCTACTGATACACAAGAAAGGTATGATTAGATTGTACATGTATGCCTTTTTATGATAAAAATACTATATGACCAATTTGCGCTCGTGATAAATTTATAAAAGTAGAAAATCAGAGAGAGGTCGCGATTTTCACATAACACAACTTTACGAAATAATTTTGTTAGCTAGAATATGTTGTTTATATAAAAAAAATACCATTTATAGCTAGAACATTTATCTGTAAATACAATCCATTCATTAGTTTACAAAGTTTCATGGAAAAACATACCAAAATGAATTTTCTTCTATTCTAATATGAAACGGTCAATGTCAAGGTCACGGTTGATTAGGCGATGCGTTTTTTTGTTTTATAATGCTCGCAAGTTGAAGGGTTAAATACATTATCACCAATGCAAACATTTACATATACATATTATTATATTATATGTTTATTAGACTAGCAGCTTTCGCTGATGCGTCACAACTGTGTCACAACACTTTGTTTTTATTATTTGGTTACTTTTAATACATTATCACCAATGCAATTACATGTATACATTATTATTATATTATGTTTAATAGGCTAGCAACTTTCGCTGATGCGTCTATGCCACAACATTTTGTTTTTATTATTTTTTTACTTTTAATACATGCACCAATGCAATTACGTGTCCACATTATTATATTATGTTTAATAGACTAGCAACTTTCGCTGATGCGTCTATGCCACAACATTTTGTTTTTACAATTTTTTTACTTCAAATGCATTATCATTATTACCATTGCAAGCATTTACATATACATATTAACATATAATTTTTAATAGAATAGCAACTTTCGCTGATGCGTCAATACCGCAACACTTTGTTTTTACTATTTTGTTACTTTAAACACATTATCACCAATGCAAGCGTTCACACATATACATATTAACATAAGTATAATTTTTTATAGACTAACGACTTTCGCTGTGTGTGAAAATGTGTTTTTATTATTTTGTACATTTTAATACATTATACCAATGCAAGCATTTACATATACATGTTATTATATTATGTTTAATAGATTAGCAACTTTCGCTGATGCGTTTATGTCACAATACTTTGTTTTTATTATTTTGTTACTTCACATTATCACCAATACAATTACATATACACATTATTATATTATGTTTAATAGACTAGCAACTTTCGCTGATGCGTCTATGTCACAACAATTTTGTTTATTATTTTGTTACTTTTAATACATTATACCAATGCAAGCATTTACATATACATGTTATTATATTATGTTTAATAGACTAGCAGCTTTCGCTGATGCGTCTATGCCACAACACTTTGTTTTTATTATTTTTTTACTTTAAATACATTATACCAATGCAAGCATTTGCATATACATATTAATATGCAATTTTTAATAGACTAGCAACTTTCGCTGATGCCTCTGTCACAAAAATGTGTTTTTATTATTTTGTTACTTTTAATACATGCAAGCATTTACATATACATGTTATTATATTATGTTAGATTAGCAACTTTCGCTGATGCGTCTATGCCACAACATTTTGTTTTTATTATTTTGTTACTTTTAATACATTATCAGTATCACCAATGCTATTATATGTACACATTATTATATTATGTTTAATAGGCTAGCAACTTTCGCTGATGCGTCTATGCCACAACATTGTGTTTTTACTATTTTGTTACTTTAAATACATTATCATCAATGCAAGCATTTACATATACATATATTAACATATAATTTTTAATAGACTAGCAACTTTCGCTGATGCGTCTATGCCACAACACTTTGTTTTTATTATTTTGTTACTTTAAATACATTATACCAATGCAAGCATTTACATATACATATATTAACATATAATTTTTAATAGACTAGCAACTTTCGCTGATGCGTCTATGCCACAACACTTTGTTTTTATTATTTTGTTACTTTAAATACATTATACCAATGCAAGCATTTACATATACATGTTAATACATATATTATATTTAATAGACTAGCCACTTTCACTGATGCGTCTATGTCACAACACTTTGTTTTTATTATTTTGTTACTTTTAATACATTATCAATTTATCACCGATGCAATTACATATACACATTATTATATTATGTTTAATAGACTAGCCACTTTCGCTGATGCGTCTATGTCACAACACTTTGTTTTTATTATTTTGTTACTTTTAATACATTATCAATTTATCACCGATGCAATTACATATACACATTATTATATTATGTTCAATAGACTAGCCACTTTCGCTGATGCGTCTATGCCACAACACCTTGTTTTTACTATTTTGAACCATCTTTTGCTCGCAGCTTTGCTCTCTTTTAATTCGGTTATCAATAATACCGAAGTTTTTTTTTTATGGAAACTGACACGGTTGGCTATATCACCTACAACATCCGTGATGTCAGCCCATAACACCGGGTGAACTTGGTGCCACGTCAGTGTTTCCCTTCGATAGATTATTTATATATAGAAGTATTTATAATTATACTAACCAAGTTTTACCAGCTTGAATCCTCGAACTTCAGGGTATTTTATTCATAGTGTAATTATATTATTGTACCTATAACGTAATATTTATGCGATGTGCTGAGTAATTTTTATTCATAGTGTGCTGGGTGATTTACTAGGGTGAAGACATTTTGTGTGATGTTTTATTGTGTTTCTGTTGTTTATTCGTTAGGTAGATGTGCAGTGCAGCTTCGCCTATGATAAGTTTCAGATGCGTAGTATAGATAACAATGAACAGGAAGTGTTCAGTACATTATATGTAGAATGGGTCGTAGTACTGAAGTCGGCACGTCAACTTCATATATGGCTTAAATGACGCGATTAACCTGTAGGTATTTAAGAAGTCTGTTTTTAAAATTGATTCATTCAGATTGCGCTTCATCAAATTATTTGTCCCAAAAGAGTAACTTGACGGAGGTATGAAAGAAGTTTATTGCGTGATTTGTGTTTCGTGAATATATGTTAAAATGAGACCGCATTACGCACAGCAGAATGGTGCACCATGGTGCGGCACAAAATTGTCCATACAAATTGCTTGCCGCATAGTGGCGTCTACTTCATACAATTTCATACAAAAATATTTTTATGCGCCGATTGTACCTATTGAAAATTTCTCCAAAACCCGCACTCGGTCCGTGTACATCTCGATAAATAATGTCTATGTACGCACACAGGAAGTGCGCTGCGCAACAGCACGTACCGGGAGCGGGAGCTGCCGGCGCTGGGCGAGCACGTGCCGCGCATCATGCGCCACCTGCTCGCGCGCATACTCGCGCGCAACCCCAACCAGGTGATATTTCTAATCTAGACCAGGGGTTCTCAAACTTATTTTTTCAGGTACCACTAAAACCAATATGTTTGGCGGCATACCACCTTTATCTACAATAAATTTTAATAAATTTTATCTCCTATATCTACATTCTTAAATTATCTTGGAGGTTAGCATCACATCAAAGTTCAATTAATTATTTTCTTTTCTCGAATGTAAGTGATCTCGGAAACTAATCTAAAAATGTATTTCTTATCGAGTTTAGTTCTGAAAAATCTTGTTTAAAATATTCCTCGGAATTCACTCATCATTTGACAGTGAGTATTTATATAGCTAAGAACATCAGATTTCAAATTATATTTATGTTCATAAACAAAACGTTTTAAATTAGGATTATGGCACTTTTATTGTCGCTTATTAAATGTTGTAGAGCATAATGTTTCATTTTTTCGCGTACTACCTCGAAGCATGCGCGTACCACTAGTGGTACGCGTACCATAGATTGAGAACCGCTGATCTAGACAATCATCAACTTTTACATTCACATCATTATTTTTTACTCATTTCTACTTGTTTGTCTGTAGAAAATCATTAGTAGAGCAGAAAGATTGCAAAAGAAATAAAAAGTTTTTTTTCCAACTTTTGGATTACAGTACGACATGTAATCTGAAGGTCTTGGGTTTGAGTTCCACATCAGTTATAAAAGAAATAAAAATATAGATACTTTATTGTTAGCCATTATGTGAAAGGATCACAAAAGGCGAGTTTAATGCCTTGCGGAATTCTTTACGCACTAACCTTTGGGATGTGGAAAACGCGCAAGGGCGGACGAATAGTATGAAACATAAATACATAACTTACATGGACAAATTTTACATAAACATATAACCAATTTGTTTTGATTCGGGCTGAATTTGTTTTTTCAAATCAATGTGTAGATGTTTCTGCTACTCGAGACCACAGTCAGGTGTGCGTACGTATAGTCAGGGCTCTGGTTGTGAAGAAGTCCTAGACAGGCGCCCCGACAGTTATGGCCGACACAGCCACCCCTGCCTACACCTACTCTATGCCTACACCATCATCATTGTAGTTCAACGTTAGCACAGTGAAGGGCAGAGTTGTGTGTGTTTGCCGTAGCACAAAGAATTTCACCACCTTTTTTTTTATGGAAACTGACACGGTTGACTACATCACCTACAATATCCGTGATGTCAGCCCATAACACCGGGTCATCTTGGTGCCACGTCATTGCTTCCCTTCGGTCGTGCCAGCTACACTCAACTGGACGGAAAACACAAACTATTTACATAGCCGTTTCGACCGACCTCCCCTACCACCTATTAATATAAGAAGGGAGTCATATCCCTTAGTCGCCTTTTACGACATACACGGAGAGAGATGCCGTGGGGCTATTCTTTTAAAGTACCGGCCCCACACGGTACACATGTGCCCATGTGGTACAGATGTGTGATGTGTGTGCACACAGTACAGATGTGTTCACCTCTGGTTTAAGTCTCAGTTAAAAAGTGACATTCCTCGCACAGTTGACAGCAGTAACCGGCAATATGATGTGAGTGTTTCAGGTTAGACTATTATTGTTTTTTTTTCTCATAATTTTTCAGGACAACTTAGTTGTTATATAAACAAGGCCAGTCTTATACCCGGGAGAAATTTTAATTTTTTGAAGATAATTGGTATTTTTTTTTATGGAAACTGACACAGTTGGCTACATCACCTACTACATCCGTGGTGTTAGCCCAGAACACCTTGGTGAACTAGGTGCCATGTGAGTACTTCCCTTCGGTGGTTCCGTACAAACAAAGCACCACACTGCTTTAATGTCCCATCCACACTCCTTTAATGTAAATAATAAAATGCCAAAATTTATGTTAAGTTAATGTGAGTGGACAAGGTGTGCAGACCAATAATAAAAAAATATGTTAAGTGCGAGTTTTACTCGCGCACGGAGGTTTGCAAATCTATCCGCTATTATCCGCCTATATTTTGTCTTTCAAAAATGTAATGTATATAAGTCTGTGGCGCTATCTATTATTCAATAGTGTGACTAATCGATTTTTCGGACGTTTTTTGTATGGGAGCCCCCTTAATTTTTTTACTTATTTGTTGTTATATCCGCCATAGTAACACATATTCTGTGAAAATTTCAACGGGCTACCTATTACGGTTCAAGAGATACAGCCCACGGACAGACGGACGGACGGACGGACGGCGGAGGCTTAGTAATAGGCTTCCGTACGGGATACGGAACCCTAAGATGTGTGTGTGTGTGTGTGTTTGTTGTGCAGCGGCCGACACCGGAGGTGGCAGCCAACGTGTGCCAACTGTACTTGTGGGCGCCGTCCACGTGGGCACATACCATGCCCTCCAGCACACAGGTTCACATCCTACTACTTTTCTTCTCTGACTCACCACAACTTCGGAGCTCCAGTGACTTTATTGACACTGAACCGATTGTTGCATTGATAACCGAGATCGGGACTGGTTGTACTCCGCGTCCTATAGTCATCGCAGACTGGCTGACGAGGGCTTGACGCGAGCCGTAACGTAACGCATGCTGGAGAACTGCACAGAGTGGCCGCTCGCTAGTCCCGACCTGATTGACACCCTCCTCTACTGCCATTAGGCCTAAATATGTTCGGTGAAGCCATCCGTGCATACCTTCACCCACTGCTCCGTGGTTCGGTTTCCATGTAAAAATGTAGGTCCACCAGCTTGACTGGAGGAAATTGCCTAAGGCAATAAGCCCGCCTTTGCCACACATTAAGTGGCATAACATGAATTATTATTTTTATTCATTTATTTACACATAATTTTTTATATTAATTTTACATACTTACATACAAACTTAAAATCTAAAATTAATACAAAAACAAATGGAGTTTCCACCAACGGCGGCGGCGAAATTATATTGGCTATAAAAGTGTATAACAGCCGAGATACCGGTACATTGACCCGCCTAAGAACATACCTACTCCGCTCACACCCCTCGCCCGCCAACCATATTCCTCCTCACTGTCAGTCAGTAGGTGAGCGTCCACTGCTGGACATAGCCTCTCAAATTTTCCTCCAGTCCTCCCGGCCTTCAGCAGTACGTATGTGTCAACAACAAATCATTAAATACACAAATGTTTTGTTCTAGATAATACAGTGGCTCCTGTGCCTTACAACCAAGGTGTTGTACGAGGGACGGCTCGCGGACAGCTACGCGGAGGGCGGAAGGGAGGTTCGGTCGCGCAGGACTCACCCCGAGTATGTGCTCATCTCCAGCTTCCTGGGCCGCGCGCGGCTCGCGCAGATCAAGCAGGCGCTCGCCTTCATACACGCGCACCACTCCTGAACTCTCCTCCCTCCACCTCCACCTCCCCTTCCACCTCCCCCAACCTCCACGCCGCCACCAAAAATTGGCGCTCGTATTTGTAAAAACATTCTACTCACGGTTATTTGATCTGTAGTAAGGCATTAAATCCCGCATGTTATTTTCAATCTCTAAAGAGGAAAGCTCCACAAGATCTACTCTACTGAGAAGACATTCATATAAATACGGGTGTAATCAATGGATACTGCCCGTGCAAGACAACTAACATTTATAACCTACTGTTGAATGTCAAATTCCTGACAGCTTGCAGTATCATAAGGAGAATTAAAAAAAAAAATGTAATCTGTAGCAACTGTCGCGCCGTAGAATGCTCCATGTTCGTGCGCCCTACATTTGGTCTGAAACATCTAGATGAGTAAAACCTTTCTTAAACAAATTACTATTGCTATATATGAACACTTAACCAAACCTATTGAAATGATAATATCCAAATGTATATACTACTGGCGGCCGAGGGATGGAACGTTTGTCCTATGAAGAATGTTTATTGAAGAGATGATAGAGTTATATACGGCTGCGGCTTGACAAAATGCTCCAACTCTGTTCACAGCACGTTGCGATTTCTGGATACCATTCGTTTTACTAATGTTTTAACCAAAATTATCTGTAATTTAGCTCGTGCAACATTACAGAAGTTAAATACTTTGAATTTGTTATCGCAAATGTATGTTTTTGTGATGCTAGCATTTTGTCAAATCTCAGCCAAAAAATATATTTTTTCACTATATAGTTAAATGAGTAAAGGTATAGTAGTAGTTGTTACCACTTCGCGCGCGCGCACGTACGCACGCACGCACGCACGCACGCACGCACGGACACCCTAAGAGCAACTGCTGCGTGGAAGGTAGGTATAGTTGGCGAGAAGCATTGGAGTATATAGCATTGGGCACTATGTTCTTTTTTTTTATGGAAACTGACACGGTTGGATACATCACCTACAACATCCGTGATATCAGCCCGTAACAGCGGGTGAACTAGGTGCCATATCAGTGCTTCCCTTCATTTCATGTATTCGTCATATATTCAATTTCCTCAGTATACAATTTGATTCAGATTTCGAAAAAATTCAAACGAGAAGAGAATGTTGACACTATAAATTATTATACTCGAGCTGCGATCTTAAACAACCAACCAACAAAGGTCTCATATGGCACATTCTAGAAGGTGTTATTGGCTGGTCGGAGCATTTTCTCTGGCCCCTCTCACTCAGTCACCCATACCGGATTGCATAAAAACACCCCAAATCATTTACTACTACTACTACTAATGTATAATTTTTCAAAATATGAGTTTATTAAAATTATATCTAGTCAGATGATGAAAAAGTTTTTGAAAAAGACTTGTAGGTACTTACTACAGTAGCTCCTGACACCTACTTGAATATGTAGGTACTACAATAAAGGTCACCGCGGACTAAGCTGCCTGGCTGCGATAGCCAATCCGACATAATGATATGACGGCTAATTGGAGCCCGCACACTAGGCAGCCGACAGTTCCCGGCTTCGGCAGCCATTGGAATGCTCACAATTGCATGGCAGCCAAGTGAATGCATGTGGCTGCCTTCATTATTCGCTCACTTGTCGCAGCAGATGTATCTTCATCTTCGACATCTCATATCGTTACGGTCTACGATTTGACCGCCGGCCGGCTGCTTAAACCTGCTCAAAATTGTTGCCTGGGAGGGCAGCCTAGGAGACGGAGGACAGTCAATGTGTACAACGAAAAGCCGCATCCCCACTATACTGAGCGGCATTAGGCTTTCCAATTACGCATTTTCTGTCCTCTAAAGGTCCATGTTTCTTATTTTAGTAAAGTACTGTACGTTGGTCCGTAGAGCTGTAGCACAGCTAAGCTGATCCTCATCAGATCACTCGACTTAAAAATTAATCTTAAAATGTATAATATTCCTTCTTCTTTCAAATATTTTCGTTCATATGGCACACATTGGTTCATATGAATTGCTTGCCACCGTGTAGCGCCGCTGCCGCGCAGAGTACGGTTTACTGCTGTTTCAGTCAGTCAGCATGTATGCGTCCACGGCAACGACCTCACCTAAAATTATTAGACACCACCTCAGAGCGACACGCCATAAAAACGAGCGTACCACACGTTTTCCCCTCGTTGAAAGCAGTGTTGCCGGAATAATATTGTAACTTACACATTCGCTATTCCTTATTCCATATTTGGTCGCTAGTTACTACTTTATATTTAGAGGTACAACCCGTTAAATACCATTTTATTTTTTTAGAAACAAATGCAATCAATAACATGCATTAACATCATGATAGTTAAACAAATTATAAACCTACTTCCCTCAAACGCAAAAAGTTCTCTGATCTTGCAACACCAACAATATCTCTTCATAGACCCATCTTGTTCTAACGCGTTTAATTATGATATGACGTCGCACGTGACGACGGCAGCTAAGGACTCAGTGGCTCTCTCGCTCGCACATTCGCTTAATGTACCAGGGGCTCATTCTAAAATTAAATTTATGTTGTTTCGTTACCAGTGGCGGCTGGTGACCTATGGGACTGGGTGTGCGCACAGCACACCCAGTCCCATAGGTACCTAGCGCACAACTTACTCGTAGTACTAAACCCAAACGTGAATCTAATGGATACCGAGACGTGATTTTTTATTTTATTTTCATGTCTGAGTTAATTGCCCAAATTATGTAAAAGTATTCTCACTCAACAGATACAGAGTTGAAAGACAAAATAAGGTAAGGATAAAAGTGATAAAATTATTAAAATGTAAGTAATAAAAATGTACTCACTTTTAGATTGAAATATCTAGGTATGGTGTTTTGAAGAACACGCCAGCGAATTTATGAAAATTATGAAGAAATCAGTCACACACACACACTACAGTTTGATTGGGTAGGTCTTATATTGTTCTATTTATTTCGTTTTTAATATAGTCAACACTGAATCCACTCATTTTTATAACGCACTAGAAACACAACCAGAGTCCTAATTGCTCGAAGAACCAAAGCGACACTTCACTGCGCAGTGTCCACCGAGCACCGAGCCGCGGTCGCCGGGGCGCCTCCGCGCGCGAGGCGTGGCCGGGGCGCGCGCGCCCGCGCCCGTCGGCCAGCCTTGCCGCGCCGGGCAATGAAGAAAACTTCACAATGTACTGTTAACTGACGAAAAGTCGTTCAAACTGCTAAAAAACTGATTTGCAAAACATCCCGGCTCGGCAAAGATATATTACGTACAATATTTCATCTAAGCGGTGGCGGCGCGGCGGCGCGGAGCGGCCATCATCGGTCGACGCGACGACGACGGGTCTCGCCCCGAACTGAGATGGCGCGGCGCGCGCGGCGCGGCGCGGCGAGCGATCGATCGGATGATCGCGCGACCAACAACGCCTAGGTCTTTGGGTGATTCCATATATTTTATAAATTACCATACGAATATGTATGAAATCGATATTCGAATAATTCAAATTATTCAATTGCAAACTCGATCTGTTATATAAATATAAGAAACACCCATATTCCAAAAATGGACTCGCCTGTCGGTTCGTGCTACAGCGTATGTGTAGGTACTTAGCGCTTGTGTGTGTGTGACTTCGACCCAGAGTTTGGATCGCCCCCGCCGCGCCCGCGCGCCCGCGCCCCCCGCCCGCGCGTGCCTTCGGTCGGGTTTACGATCTCGGCTTACTTCGGCTCATCGTCGGCTGGCTCGGTCGCGACGTGTCGCACGCGCGTCTATCCACAATATACTGTCCTTCTTTTTCCGTCGTGTGTCACACGCAGAAGGCCACACATAATCGTATGAATAGTGTTTTGTTTCACGCGGCGGGGCAGCGGCGTTTGACATTTTCTCATAGTAAACGTTCGCGGTGTTTTGTGCTGCACTCGGCGCGGCGAGCTCGGCGGCTATACGTAGTATGTAGTACGTATTACGTACAGCAAAATCGTGCCTTGTTGTCTAGGAAATAGGATCGAATTCAGTTTGATATTTTTACTTCGATCGGTTTCATGGAGAATGTTTAATATTTTAATTTATTTCATTCTTTCGGGTGAAGGCGTTATGTTTTGTGGTAGTGCGGCGCACGAACGCACTTAAGGGCCAGCCGCCACTGTTCGTTACATACGTTACCTATAAATATATTTTACGTTTTTACTTAGAATTTTTGAAGTGAAAACTTCTTTAGCGGCGCTTGGCACTTGTTTATATTATTGTTAACATTTATTGACGGCACATTTCGGCATTTTGCCGCATCGAAAAATTTTCGCTGGGGTGAACACAACGTGTTCGCTCCTATAACAAGTTGACAGCCAACTGACAGCCAACGAACGACGACGACGGTTGACAGTTGGCTGAAAGAGTCGAAGGGCTTGAGCAAGCTCGCGCACGAGAAAAGGCGTATGCTACGTGTCACGCTGAATAGTGCAATTGCTCCGTCTTTTAGTTTTAGGTGAGGTCGTTGGTCCACGGCATTCAACAGTTTTGAAGCTGCTGTGCAGTGCGGCGAAAGTGCAGTACCTTTAAATAAATGTACACAATACAATAAGTATGTTCTTCATTTATTACCAAATTAACAATACTACATTTAAATTATTTTCTATGTGAACTATGTAATTTAGATGTAATTAATACATGCGGTACAACTATTAGTCGCGAGCAACTAATATAATTAGTTAAGATAGTTTGTGGCGTATGTCATGAAGTGCAGGTGGCGGGCACGCACGTTTATTATTTTAAAGTGCTAAAATTAGTTTTATGAAGTGTTTGGTCGGGTTGACATTACATTACCATCTTTGTAACCTTGCTTGCCACAATAATTAACGTCTCATGCATCGCCCTAAACACCCCATTGCATGTGGTGGGATAGGATCTAGAAGTGGTACTGCACTTTGCTATGTATGAATGAGCATACCTAGGTAAATATTGTAGCAAATATTGAAGTGCCTAGCCACTAGCTAGGCTGTCTTATGTATTATAAACACCATGTAACTGTAACTGTGTATACAATTATATTTAAACTCTAATAAAAATTAAATAATTTTACAGAATCATGTTTTATTTAATTTTAGGGTTCGGTACCTTAAAAGAGGAAACAACGGACCCTTTATAGGATCATGCTTGTGTCGGTCTGTCTGTCACAGCTTGTTTCCTTCGAATCTACTGGACGGAAAAAGTTGAAATTATACATATATAGATAGAGTTTGCTGACCCAGTCAACCTCCGCTCGCGTCTCCCCGCCCCCGCGCGCCCACACATCTAGTGTCGCGCCGACTGTTTATCGAGCAACATTAACTGATTCACATTTATTCTATTTCGTGACTCATTTAATTTTATTTTTATAGCATATTTCAGGAAACAATAGCTACATACCAGGTGTTCAACAGGTTTTGCATTGCCGAGCAGAGGATCGACAAACAAGCGCAGATAAGTTATAGACACTGTATTTGATTATTTTATCTATTAATTCACACACATTTAACTCCAAGGATCTGAATAGGAACCCTTCCTTATTACCACAGATTAACTACCTGTTTTGTCTTCGTTTTACATACATACATATTGGTGGGTCTTTATGATTATTCAGATACTGTGGTAGGCATGTAATAAGTAGCATATCATTATCATGATTACAATAAATAACCATTCCACGAAATAAAACATTAGATAAATAATTTAATGTCATAAATAAAAAGGAGTGTTCGTAAACGTCGATACTTTAAGAGTTTGATTCACAACACCACACATTCCATTCTCGCATTCCTGTCGGAATGCTCTTGCATCAACATAATAATGACATTCTGGTGACAAACAAACAGTGTGTTGCAGAGTTGATGACACATTTATATGATGACAAGCTTTCGCCATATTTCTATTATTTCGCCCAATGAGCCTAAAAAATATTATTTGGACAAATATAAGTCCGCCTTGGTCCCTCATGTAAATTACCCACTTATCATTTGTTTCTGTTTACAGTTTTTGGAGCAATGAAGTATTTCTATGTATCTCTCTAGTGGACGATGGGTATTATTGCACAGTAGATAATAATAAAACAAAAATTAATTATCATTTTGTAAATATATTTGAAATAATTCTGCATACTAAATACAGAGACACTAACTTCCTCGGGCAACATAATGACCGTGATAACGACGCAAACTGGCTGTGTGTACAAGAAAGCTGATTGCTTGTAAAAACATTCACTTTGTGTATCAACAATTTATTGCCCCAACTGTTGCTAAAGTTTTTCGTGAACATATAGCTTTACACACGTTTCACATTACGGTAGGTAAACCAACTACTTTCAAAATGTATAAAAAGGAAGAGATTGCTTAAAACCTCTGCAGCTTTGGGAAATCTAGTAGGTAGGCTGCGGCGCGGCGATGGATTGAGCTTTTAAGATTTAAAGACGGACCGATTAAATTTATTTTTGCCATCCACAGTGCATTAGGTGATCCCCCGACGGAAAAATGCAAAATACACTATATTTTTCCAAGCATCTCTAGCCCTCGGAGGCTAGAGAGAGATGGTGGATTGTTTAGTAGTTACGATGGGGCTGGCATAGTCGTTAGTAGGCGGCTAAAGCCCTATTTAAAAATAAAGAATAAAAAACTTAAAAAAAATCCCGTGACAGATTTTTGAATGACACTGTAATGAAGTACAACCATATATATTGGTAATCTGTGAATACAACTCGTTCCAATTCGAGTATTATATATCGAATACCAAGATACATGAATATATGAAGTATTGCCGAATTTAGTGAGTTGAACGATGCATAAGGGTCGGAGAAGTGACAAATCGTGTAAGTGTGGAGAGCGAGTTCTACGGGACTTCCCTCCCGCCCCCACCGGAGTGAGGCCCCCGCTCCCGCGGCGGGAGATCAACGACATCCGCCTGTGCTTCTTCACGAAGCGCAGGCGTGATGGCACCTTCCACTTGATCCTGCAAGGATACGATGTTTTTAATAAATATGGGTTAGTGCTACTCGTCTAAACATATTAGTTATGTACATACTCACTATACGTAGGCACTTACCCCTTCTAGGGCATATTTACTTGAATGAAAGAAAGAAAGAGTGTTCTAGGCCAGCGTTTCCCAAACTTGTTTTACCATGACCCAGTTATTTTTATGCTTCTCCTTAGAGACCCACTAATAAATTAAATACCAATTTTTTTTTATGGTAACTGACACGGTTGTCTACATCGCCTACACCAACCAGCCCATAACACCGGAGGAACTAGGTGCCATGTCAGTGCTTCCCTTCATTTCATGTCGGCTACACTGAACTGGACGGAAAAACGACCGATTTTGATAGCTGTTTCAACCGCCCTTTCATTCAGTGCGGTGGTACCAACCCGGGCGGGTTGAAACCTACCACCTAGTAAGGTAAAAAGGGAGGGGACCTACAGTTTTACGTGGAATCCGAACCACGGTCAGTCTACAACGGTAGAGCGGTCACGCACCCATCCACTGACCGCGCCCAGGTGTGCTTATGATCCGACCGACAGTCGACCGACCGTACCACTGAGCTACTGAGGCTGACAAATCTGGATCCGCCAATTCTGTCTCGGAATCCACTTTCCTTTCCTAATGGGTTCCTTATCCAAGGCTTGTTGCTGTTGATTGGAGGAAAATGTTCGTTCAGACATCCCTAGCAAATATTCCTTGATACGCAGTATGGAAATTCAAGTTCTATAAGAGACGGCGGACGCCGATCGTTGTTCTGCCTGCTTGCAGAAGAAGATTGAAGGACGGAGACGTGCCGGCCATATGTGGTTTCGTGAAGCGCACACCGAAGCGCATCGTGCTCCTCGACCTACGCTGCAACGAGCTGACAGACGCCGGCTTCGTCCGCCTCCTCACGCGGTGCTTGGTGAAGGAGTCGTCCTGCATCAGGCACCTGAACGTCGACCTCAACCAGCTGACGGACGTCTCGGTCGCCGCCCTCGCCAACTTTGCACCGTTCGTTAGTCTCGAGTGTTTGAAGATCAACGGAAACAATATTGGCCCTAAGGTAACTTCAATTGAAATCATTTATGACTTGTCTATTGCCCGTGGTCCCCACACGCGGCGCTGTTCCGCGCACTTCCGCCATATGAGTAAACAACACGAACAGAGACAATGCTTCAAACAACCGTAGTCTGACAGGTACACTAGCGTGTGGGGCCGGTAATGTACCGTGCGGGACCGGTACTTAAGGATAGCCCCACCACTGCATCTCTCCCCGTGTATGTCGTAAAAGGCGACTAAGGGATATGACTCCCTTATAATTACTAGGTGGTAGGGTTTAACCCGCCCGGGTTGGTACCACCCTCTATGATCTGTGGTACCACCGCACTGAATGAAAGGTCGGTCGAAACGGCTATGTAAATAGTTTGTGTTTTCCGTCCAGTTCAGTGTAGCCGGCACGACCGAAGGGAAGCACTGACGTGGCACCAAGTTCACCCGGTGTTATGGGCTGACATCACGGATGTTGTAGGTGATGTAGTCAACCGTGTCAGTTTCCATAAAAAAAAATGCGGGGCCTGTGTGCGTTGCGTGTCCACCGAGGTGTCCACTCACCGCTGTGTTGCGTACGCGCTGCGACTTGCGAGTGGAATAAAACTGTTTATGCTGGCTCGTCGTAACCCGCGTCGAATTTTTTTCGCTCCAAGTTTATAAATTTAACAACTATAAGAAGAGAAGAGTGAAATATGTATGAGTGTTACTGTATTGTGCGTATGAATGAACTTTTGACTGATATGAACACGAGAGACACCCACATCTTGGGTATCTGTTTATATACAGGTGATCGACCGACAAATTTTTTTTTTAGGTAAGTGGGGTCATTTGCAACGTTTTGATTTGTTGTCAAAATTAGGGACAGAGACAGAACAGAACGACAACACGGGCACTTATCGGTGGTCGCTTCCCGTATTGAGAGCGTTTTCGGGACGATTTTCAAATTTAGAACTTGTACCGGTCGCGCGGGCACTTTGTTCAATTCTCCATTGTTAATGTTTAGACTTGGATGGCCACTTCCCTGGGCTAACATCACGGGTGATGTAGCCAACCCTGTCGGCTGGTGTGTGGTCGCAGGGCGGCGAGCAGATGGCCGGCTTCCTGGCGCGCAACACGAGCGTGCAGCGCGTGGAGGTGGCGCAGACCTCGCTCACCCTGCCGGGCATCGCGCACCTCTGCTCCGCGCTGCGCGCCGACGCAGACGTCTCACCACGCCCGCTCAACTCCTCCCTCACGGTCGGTACGCTACCTAGGTACCTACCTATACCTGCACCTTTTCTTTCAACCTCCGTTCAACCTACATTGCGGCTGTCCTAAAATTTGCCAGCGGTTTCACGGCGGCGTGAAAGACAGCTTCTAAAATGCCCATAGAATATATCTAAGCAAATCACTAAGAGCGAGGACTGAGGCCAAGCTGCGTTAAACAAATATAATTTTTCAAGATAATTAAGCCATTGAATGGTGAGGCCGAAAGCCGAGCTGCATTCAGGTTTAAAGGAAATACTTTCATGAAGAAAGTGACTAACTTTGAGTATAGTAAGTGAAGGTTACTGAACTATACATCATAATATATACATGCAGATAAGCCAGCATACTTTCCTACGTTTTTTTTTTATATTTAAATAAAATACATATTTTCCTTTAGCTGTGGCGAGCTCATATTTTTCCCGCGTCTCGTACAAGACTTTCTTTCGCATTCGGTCGTATGCGGAGGTTGCGAATGCCATGCCGGCCTGGCAGGTGCCTATTCAGGCCCCTCTTGAAGGATCTGAGTCTGCACTTTTTTTTTACATTTTCAAGTAGGTATAATCCTTACAGACAGATGTTGACTTTTATAATAGGTAGTAGGGTAGATAATAAGTATGGGAAAGGAGATAATTTGATTGGAAATGGCAATTGGATGGGAATTGGTAGTAGATTAAATATTGCAGGTGCTGGACTTGAGCCGAGTGGTAGCGCCGTCCAATGGATACCCCTGCGAGGCTGGCTGGCTGGCGTACCACCTTGAACTGTTGCTCGCGGTGAGTCACACCCTACTCCTAAAATATATAGTATCTAACGTTAAACCATCCAGAATCGAGCTTTTGACCCTTCGAGCTATAAATCATTCCAACGAGTTCGGACTAAAGACGACACTATATAGGCAGGAACGATCAACGACTATTGTTGTCTATTATTTATCGATGTTATCGACAATATACATATGTACATAATATACGAGTACGTTTTTATTTTGGGATGCTATGACATTTTACATAATTTGATGTTTACCCCAGGTGGGACGACGACATCAAGTACGCCGGCTAAAATCAGTGGTTCCGTATCGCTGAAGGCCGGGAGGACTGGAGGAAAATTGGAGAGGCGTATGTCGAGCAGTGGAAGCTTACACGCTGACTGACTGACTGACTGACTGATGTTTACCTACAAAATCTGAGTTAAGTTATACATATATAATATTTTTACCCGACTACGCGAAGCAAAAAGGAGGGTAAGGTTTTATCCTATTACTTTAAGTGAGCTAATCTTTGATATACCTATTATATAATATATATTATATAATTGGTTTCTCGTCTAATGATTTGGATAAAATATTTTATTTGGATAATAATATTTTTTCTCCAAGCCAAATATGATTATATTTCAGAACAACTGCATAATAAGAGAGCTACACGCACAAAAGAATGAGCTGAGCGGTGTGGAGTGCGAGGGTGTGGCGCGCGGGTTGCGCGGCAACCACACTCTGCGCTACCTCGACCTGGCCTACAACCGCGTGGGCCCGCGCGGCGCCGAGCTACTCGCGCCACATCTAAACTCACTCAACACTCTCAATATCGCCGGCAATGGCATCGGGGACGCCGGGGCCTGGTATGTATTTACAGCATGCTGTTGCTGTACGCGTTGGCCCTTTGACTTGGGGTTAAACATTTGACTTTGTATCGACTTTTCTACTCAATATCTGTCGCTCTAGGTATACATTTTAAATTTAGGTACCTACTTAATACAAATATTTTTAACTAAACATTTATTGAAATAATTAAATACAATATAATCATGTAGGTACATATTTCCCCCCAAGTACATACAGTCTTGGGTTCTTCAAGAGGGGCGTGAATAGGCACCTGTCAGGCCGTCACGGCATGCGCAACCCCGCAATCGACCGAATGTTCCTGGGTATCGTTAGACACCTTATGGGTGGATCGAAGCCAAAGGCCGCGCTTTAAAAAAATTGTATACTATGCCAAATGGTTTGAAGCATTCGTTCGATTACTTCAGCATGGGGTCGAGACGCACGACACGCCCTTAAAAGAATAAAGGAATGTCCAGGTGGTGATGTTGTGCGTGTAGTGTAGGTACTGAGGTACTGCGTACTGCACAGTGCGCAGATGAAGGTCAGTCAGTCAGTCAGCGTGTAAGCGTCCACTGCTGGACAAACTTTAAACTTTCGTTCAAAACTCGCCTTCGCAGACTATGAAGCAGCGGCGGATCATCATGGTTTGCAGTCTCTCGAGCAGAGGAGATCCGTGGCAGATGTGATGTTCTTGTATAACATATTGCACAACAATATCGACTGCCCGGATCTTCTCGCTCGTGTATCAATGCGGGCCGCTCCTGTGCCCACCCGCCAACCAAGGTTGTTTCAGACGCACAAATGTCACACGAACTATGCAAAAAACTCAGTCTTGAATAGATGTATGGCATCGTACGACAATCATTGCTCGAGTCTGGATATTTTCCATCTAAACAAAAACACATTCCTAAGAAACATTAGCAAAATTACTTTTAAATCCTAATGATGGTGGCAAATATGCACAAGTACACGCTTACACAACAGATTATCATATCTCCTCGCACACATATTATGTATATATAGGTACACTTCTAAAAACAAACTCACATACCTCACTTACACCTCAACATATCACAAACTCACTCACACACAACATACCTAAACTTCATACACGTCATGCAAAATAAAAAAATAAAAAAAAATAAAAAATAAAAATAAAAAATAAATACACAGGCCAACACCCAATCCTACACACCATCACCACATACACACATACACACACATACACTCACCCTATTTAAAATTAATAATTATATATATTATATATATTGTATATTATATGTTATATTGTATATTATATTACATATTATGTATTTCTTGTTATAATTAATACCTATTTCTTTAAAAAAAAAAAAAAAAAATTTTTTATACAGTTATGAATTTTGAAAAATGTGAAACTTTTTTACTGGCTGAACAGTTTGTTATTTTTAGTTCTAGTTGTAAATATACATGTATAGCTGTTAAGTTTCCAAATAAATAAATAAATAAATAAAATACGCCTCTCCAATTTTCCTCCAGTCTTCAGCGGTACGGAACCACTGCTTTCCGCCGACGTACTTATAGGTAGTTGTAGTGAGTGAGTATGTTGTGTGTGTGTGTGTGTGCGGGGCGGCGGCAGGGCGCTGAGCGCGGAGCTGCCAGCTTCGCGCGTGCGCGCGCTCGACGTGTCGCACAACGGTATGACGGAGCGCGGAGTGCTGCACCTGCTGAACTCTCTGAAGAAGATGGCCTTCATGCTCCGCCTGCGCTTGTGGGGCAACACCCTCGGACACATCGCCTGCCAGGTCATACTCACTATACTTACTCATCTTATACATGATGCGACTTATTTATTAAAACTAACCCCTTGGTGGCGTGCCTTGGGAGAGGCCTACGTCCAGCAGTGGACCGATACAGGCTGATGATGATGGTGATGATGATGAACCCCTTATCCCCCAGAAATTGTGATTAATGTGATTGGTGACGTGCAGACAGACTAAGTGTTATGTAGGTATAATAGGTGTTATAATCCTCTTCATCCAGCGTTTTATACTTCTCGGCATCACAGTACCAGCTTCTTGAAAGCACCTTGTCTGTCATTAATATAATTTACAATCAGGGAGATATTCATTGCAGTTTGCTTCTACAGAATTTAAATTTTGTTTTTATTGCTTCCGAACTGGGTGGCTCTGCCCAAGGTCGAAGCCTCAAGAGCATTCAATTTCACCGCCGCGGAGGTGCCAGTCCGGCTTGGAGGTGGACTAATGTCGCTGGGGAAAGGCTATTAACCCGCGATTTGAAGAGCCGTGGATTGTAGGAGTGGGGAAAGATATTCCCTGGGAGCCCGTTTCACACATTTGCAGTGAGGCACAAGAACGATTTAGAATTTAGAGAATCGTGCAGTTCGAAGAACTCCTCTGTCGACTACAAAGGGATGTTCCGCGAGAGTGTGGCGGGTTTGGTCCTTTTTGAGTACTACGGAGTCACCAATGAGGCGAATGGCTCGTCGCTGAATAGAATCCAAGGCTGAAAGAAGGTACTCAGGGGAACCCTCCCAAAGATGACTGCCATATTCCATCACCGGTCTTACTTGTGCTTTGTAGAGTGTAAGCAGTTGGACCGGCGTGAAAAATCGCCGACATCGATAGAGGATCCTTAATTCGGGACACTAGTTTCGCCTTGGATTCTATGAACGATCGAAACCCAACGTCCCTGGACACCTCCATACCAAGGACGCTCAGACTACCATCGTTGGGGACTTGGCTGCCCTGGAAAGTGGTTTGGAGAGGTAACGGATCAGCCTTAGTAGAGAAGACACAAGCTTGCGTCTTGGCTACGTTGAAGTTGACCAAGTTCTTCTATAACGTAGATGTTGATTAGATGCGGGTGGGTGATGCAGGTACTGGAGCGGATGACGGGGAGCGGAGTGGTGGCGAAGGAGACGGGTGCGGTGCGCGAGGGCGCCGAGACGGACGTGCGCGTGTACGAAGTGGACGGAATGCTGTATGCCGCCCGCCTCTCCACCACCTCACTCTGATACGCTATCGCATTATACACACCTTCAAACTACTCGTACTCTCACTTCGCTAGCCATGCACACATACCTACATACTGACCAATTTACATATTATATGGGTGGATCAACTTTTTCTTGTAACGTAAAAACCAGCTGCCAAGTCAAATAAAAAAAAGTGTATTACAAATTATTACTTAGTTGAAAATCAATAAGTATAAAATACTTAGGTTGATAGGCAATTGAAATGAAAGTAGAGAACTATTTAAAATAAAACATTAACCAAATTTTTAAGGGTGACCCAGGGGACAATGTTGTCCCCAGTTTTGTATGAAAAAAAGGGGTTGTCCTCAGGGTAACCAATATTACTCAAAAATTTTTAATTACTCAAAATTCTTTGTGCAGCTTCTTTCTTATTAATCATTTACTTATGTGAGAGTTACTGTAACTATTAAAATAAGGTGAATTTGTCAAGATATACCTGTTTTCAGACAGATTTTTTTTTTATTTTTTTTATTTTTTTTTTTTAGACAGATACTAAAAACAAGTTGATTCACCCATATACGTACACACACACACACACCGCTCCGTCATATTATATTTCTATATACCGGTAGGTAAGCAGACAGGTAGTTTAGCTCCTATACCTAGTACCTATAACTCCACTTACATATTTATTTGATGTGAATATTTTGTAAATTCAACATGTTCGTTACACGAACAAATTGTTCCGTTTTAACTTCCAATTCCAATACCAGACAGAACAAAAAAAAAACCTGAACAAATAAAATATTGCCACCTGATATTGTGTATTATTTGGTAGTGGTAAGTGCCTTACGTATCGTTCTTAGTGAAGGATGTTTTCGTTTTCATCGGGTAAGCGCGTTGGAGTATATTGGAGGACTGGCTTATGTTTATTATGATTATGATTAAAAAGTGTGAGAGTTGGGCCCCTGAGCCCTAACATCACTGCGACCTAGAAAGAAATATTGTGATTAGTTCGGACAAGAGCAGCAAGCGAGGCAGCAAGTAAGGCATGTAATAAATACTAATTGTTTTTCATTTGACTTGAATATATCATTAAGTAGGTATCAAAATTTACGATGGCACTATACACCAGATATAGGTAATGTAAATAGGCAGAGTGGTCAGATTCTTGAGTATTCATGTTTATGCTGTAAACATTAATGTTCTTGTGAGCGGTAGTATCGGTTGATTATTGTAAGGTACTTTAATATAGGTAATACTTATAAGGAACTAACAAAACATTCTGACTTGCGAAGTTTGTTAGTTCTTCTTCGCTATCTAACTCTAAAATATCTAACTTTAAATGTATAGAGAACGCAATTATTTTTTCGAATTTACACACAAATTTTTTTAATCCACTTAGTTTTTAGGGTTCCGTACCTTATTGATATATTATTGCTCTCTAACTAACTAATGTGATCAAACACTGAAATAGACAGCATTCTTTCAAATTCACATTTAATACAAAAAGTACACAGACGAATGACAAGGTACAATGAATATCGTAACCATGTTCACATGTCACCATTCACGTACCCAATCACATGTGAAATCTTAATATCTACTCGTCTCTTAAGTAATAAACATTTACAAATATTATAAAACATGTAAAATTTATAACACCATTTATAACTTCTCTAGTTTAACATTTATGGAGCTCTCCTTAGCTTTATTAAGAAACCCGCAGTAGGTTTAAATATGTCTACTTTAAGTTAGATAAGTAAAGATGCAGCGACTAAGTCGGGTTTCGTGGCTACGCACGTACGCAGGTAGGTACTACTACTTACATGACCATCAATTTTAGACGCATGGCAATTTGTGTCAGAGATAATGATAATAGTATGTGCTGGGAACACATACCTATACTTAACTATTTAGTTTAGTTTAGTTAGGATAGACAGCGCACTCTTAACTTTGCCAATGTGGAACGGGGTAGGGGTGGCAGGTGAGTATAGCGCGCAGCTAGAACGATAAAAAAGGTATGGACCCCGAACCCTATCTTTGCCAGCGTAACACGATATAAGTAAATGCATACTTTTTTCATTGGACGGTCGCGCGCTGGCCCGTCAGTCTGTCATCGGCCGCGTTCGCAAAAACCTGTTTAAAATGCCCGCATGCTCTGTGTTTACGTGTAAAAACACTACAGCCAAGTTTAGTGTGCACAATAGTGGAATATCTTATCATCGGTAAGTACACTCCGCTCCCCGCAACTCGGCGACGCTAGTTTGACAGTCCGGCGGCACACACACAAGCATTTGACAGTCCGGCGTCCATACCTTTTTTATCGTTCTAGGCGCGCAGATTACCCGGTACCCCCACCCTGCGAATGTCGCTCGATCAACAATAAAATAATAATGCTCAATTCATTAGGTCACACCAATGGGTCATCCATTAGTCTCGCGAGCCAAGATTTCGAGAAAAGAACTATACTCATTTTGTATTGTAGATAAATCATAGACATATAAAAAATAAGATAGTGTAAAGTTCCACTGGGGTCACTCCAAATAGCGGTGGGACTCCTAAAATAAGAGACCTCGACACGTCAGTCGACGAGGCGATGACAGTTGAAGTAACCGTGTCCTACAATGGCGACCGTGTAAGCAGAGTAAAACGGAATGCGGGAGGACCACCCGCCACGTGAGACGACGACATCAAGTACATGCGCAACGGCTTTCCGTTATAAGTGGAAAGCACTGGTTCCGTAGCGCTGAAGGCCTGGAGGAACATTTGAGACGGTTATGTCCAGCAGTGTACGCATACAGACAGACTGACTGATAGTTTCAATTTTGGATTTCATAGCCTGTCTAAAAGGATTCTATTAATGTACCTATTCTATTATCATCATCACTGACAATGATTAATATGCATCTAAAATTGGTCGACGTTATACATATGTTTTATTCACATGTACATATAGTAAGTACATAATCGACATTAGCCTTTAATTCCCTAACTTACATAATATGTTAACATCAATTATTTTGGCAATACATGTTCATGTTGTAAAGCATGCATGTATATTATATATAGTATATACATCGAGAAATGCAGCTCCAACTAAAGAAATAATAAACTAAGTAGTTTCTACATAGTACCTATAGGTAGATACATAGATGGCACACTGGTGTACTGGTGTAGGCTACACTGTAGGTATGTAGGTACGCCGCGCCTGCGCGCGCGCAGTATACTCGTATCTACATAATATTATTGCTCTCTTATCTTTTGCTTTCATAACATTCAGGAACGCACTCCACGGTGGCAGTTCTAGTTCAAGACGGCATCGCAACTTGAATCGCAGCTTGCAGTCCAAACAAGACATAAATTCAAACAAAAATACAAGTTGGACTACATGTTCAGTTTGGCCTCACTGGGTCTAGTGCGCGATGAAAATATTAGTTATGTGTAGGATTTATATGTAAATTCATCTTTTTATTTTTCAACGATTTTAAAAATTTTCAACGAATTCATTTGGATATTTTGAGCCAGACAAAATTATTTGTATGGAGATCTGCTGGCATGGTGCTTAACTGGTTTCGCGAGGAGGGTGATTTTGGCTCTGTCGACTGACACAGCAATTCATTTTGGTTTACATAAAAAAAAAATTGTCATTTACCATATTTCCACAATATCTTATACTTATCTGCATTTAAATCCATATTTTTGAAATATAAATATATATTTTGGAAATTTTCCGTAAAATTTTGCTATTGCGTAAACATAATTTATGACAAACATTGGCATGAGAACAGTTAAATAAGAAAATATTTTAACATTTATTGCTTCAATAATGTAACCACCCAAGTAACAGAGCAACTAGAAACTTGAACTAGCAACTAAGTTAGGTAATCGATTTAATATTATAAGCAGCTGTGTTTTTTGTTGTGATTTGACATAATGAACACCTTTCTAATACCTATAAGTAAAGTAATTTTTATTCAGCTGCATATTTGTCCATATTCTGAACTTTTTTTACATTCGTACAGATGTAAATATTTTTTTATTGATAGTCCATAATATTATCCTGGCCCCAGTATGTATAACGTCTGGACTACGCGGCCTGGCCAGTGGTCTTGCTTGGCCTACATAATGCGCGATTGATAACCCTCATGGAGCGACATGAACTCTAATCAGCGAATACACTATAGTGTGGTTGAAGCGTTCGCGTATAACGAACATCTACATATGTATAAAGATATCTATAACACTAAACATATTGCTGCAGACACATTTTTCACTAATATAATGGCAATCTAATGTTTGGTCTATTCTTAAATTAAAGACAAACACTATGTCTAGTTGTGCAAGTGTACATACGAGTAAGTACATATAAAAAATATGTTGTAAACGAATCTGAAATTCTCCTAGCATAAGCTAATTCGCATAGTTAAGTAGGTGGAATAAAATTAACTGTTCCACTCTACGAGAAGATTCAAAGATTTCTGTTTGACGTTGGCAAGAACAGACCTATTTGATCATGTAATTCATTGATTTCATTAGAAATAACGATAATAATATTCATCTTCAACATCTGGCCCCATACCTACATATTTGCGTGCATACAATAGGTACCTACTCTATTGGATAATGTGTGAGCAGATGAAGGACACGCCGCGCCGCCGCGGGGAGGGGCTGTTCATGTGTCACGCGACTCTTGCCACATTCATTTGCTATTCTATGCAGTTGAGCATCCCTCCAGGCTGAACCGGAGCGCACGTACACACACACGCACAACCCCTCCGCGCCGCGCCGCACCCGCCCGCGCTGCCTCCCCCGCCCGCAAATACATTATGCACGCACCCTACTCGTATTTAAGGAATTAATCTAAGTATCACAGTCTAAAATAAACATAACAGTCCTTCGCTGATGTGTGCAGCCCAACAAATCGTACGGTCAATATTCCTTCTTACACTATATTAATAAATTATCTTACCATTGATGTATGTACGTACACTACGCCGTGCGTATACATGCTATTTCATTGTTCTTAAATTAATTCCGCACATCTACACCCGGCAAAACACTTTACATCTCATTTACAATATATTCACATTAATAATAAAAATATTAACAAATATTTATAGTTTTAATAAAAATTCCATTACCTACCTAATATCAATTCAACAAGGATTTAACACTAGCCATCATTGCAATGGCACAAAATGTATAAAGCGGTCGGCGAGCGCTCGGGGCCGCCGACTCAGTCCGGCCCGCACACTGTGGGCAGTTCGAAATGAAGAGAGATCAGTGGCAGGGGTCCAAGCTTTATCACAAGATGAGTAAGTCTCGCACCGCGTGGTGGGCGGGCGCTCGCTACACGGTGGTCTCGTTGCGCCGCAGCGGCTGCAGCTCTCTCTGCAGGTCGTTGTAGTACTCGTGGTCGGACATGGACTCGTCCTCTACGGAGCGCTGAGCGGCGTACTTGCCGCCGCCTGCCGCTGCCTCCGCCACCGGCGGGCCGGGCGGGCCCACGCTCGCCTCGAGCGCTGCGGCGTCCGTGGGAATACCGATAGTCTGGGTGGGCACGCTGTCGTCCGACATGAGGTACTCGGGGTTGTCGACGTGCTGGCACGGGACGCGCTCGGGTCCCGCACCGCCCTCCGTGCTGTCGCCGCTCTCGCCGATGAGGTCCATGTAGGCGGACACGTTCTGCGCATTCTGCGGCGAGGGCATCAGGTAGTCGTCCTCGTCGAGTGGCAGGTTCAGTTTGAGATTGCCCACTTGTGCCTCCTTGTTCTTGGACATGGTGTCGAAGTTGTTGTCGGAGGTGTCTATGCGGTGGCGCATGGGGTCGCTGCAGTAGCGCGAGCGCGAGCGCGAGCTCGAGCCGTCCGACTGGCAGACTCCGCTGTTGTAGTAGTGACGGGCGTCGGAGCCCTCGCCACCGGCCAGGGACGCCGCCGCCTCGTACCGCAGCAGCTCCCGGTCCCACGTGTCGCTGGGCTTGCGAGACGCTTCCGCCGGAAGCATCTCGAGGCAACACGCGTTGTTCGCCCATGAGGTGGAGGTGCAGGGCTTGGCGGGGCGGTCGAGGCTGGCACCGCCGCTCGCCGAGCCGGACGCGCTCGGCGCCGCTCCTCCGGGCAGCGGCTTGAACTTCGGCTGTAGATACTCATCCGCCTCCACGAGTGGCTCCGGCCCCTCCATCGCTGACGAAAGCGTCCTTAAAATCTCCTTCTCATCCTGAAAAGGTATGCAGTGAGTTAAAAACAGGTCACGGAGCTCACACTGAGTTCTCTATTTGAGCCTCACTGTTGTAGTTATTCCAATTTAAATATCCTTTATATTTATATAACATTTACATAATATTTCTTCTATAATATGTCATTGTACTGGTAATATAGGTCATAGGGTAAAACATGGGGCCTAAGACCAGGACTTAGACTCTGGCGGTGCAGGTATGTTGGACTAGAACTAAACTCAGCACCGCTGCAAAAAAGCTACTAAGCTTCCAACGTATAGCGAATGTAGTCATCATCACTGGTTGCATGCGGATAAAACCATCAGCAGCCCATGAGATCCCGCACTAGGGCTGCCCCCGCTTGATTTAATAATTAAACGATAGGCGGCATTGGCAGCCTTTAGGCTTAGAATGGCAAGTTTCTGGACAGGAGAGACTATAGTACAACATACATCTATTCTACAGATAACTCTGGAGGAGAATCCATCCCACTGTTAGGGATAAGATGTGATAGGATACCTAAGACATTTAACTTTGACAGATTACACAATATAGAACTCTCCGAGTGACCGAAGGACTACTCATGCTGAGAGGTACACACATGGTTCTAAAATCAAGAATGGAACAGGTGCTGGCTATTTTTCAGCAGACCTGAATTTCAAGAGAACTGTAACACTGGGCTCATGCAACTCCTTCAGGCGGAGTGCGTGGGTCTGATTGAAACAGCTGCGATGATAAAACAGAGTGAATTGGTCCTACACAATAAGGATATTGACCGACAGCGTGTCTGTATTGCAGGCATGAAATATTCACCTCTGGACTAATTAAACAATATCATGAGGCTTTGCAAGACATCTCGGTGGACAAGAAGATCACACTACAATGCATAAAGGGATACACTGGAAGCCATGTTAATGATGCGGGTGACGACCTAGCCAAAGTTCCAAGCCCATCGAACCAGAACCACATGTACCAACCCTCTTTGTGAAATCACGACCTGGCGGAAGAAGCGTATGGACACATGCGCCACATGAGAATGCGAGGAGTGAGTATAGGTAGATACGCACCTGATGAGAGTAGGACGGAAGTCGCATGAACTTATCACCGGGTATGACGAGGTAGCGTCCCGGGTCTCGTGCCATGTCCGCGAACGTGTCCGCTAGCTGCTTGAAGGTGGGTCGACTGTCCGCGTCCAGCATCCAACAAGACACCATTATACAGTAAATGTCCAGCGTACATATGCTGGGCTGGGGTAACTTTAGCCCATTTTCAATCAACTCAGGAACATTTCTAGCAGAAATATTTTCATACGGTCTCGCACCGTAACTGAGCAATTCCCATATAGTCACACCAAATGCCCAAACGTCACTCTTGTGGGTGAAAATTCGGTGTTGAATACACTCCAAAGCGAGCCACTTGATTGGCATCTTACCCCCGGCAGCTTTGTATTCATCCTCATTTATATCTAGTAGTTTGGCGAGACCAAAGTCTGTAATTTTGACACAGTTAGGTGTTTGTACTAAAACATTCCTCGCCGCTAGATCTCGGTGTACTAATCTTTTTTCTTCTAAGTACGACATGCCCCGTGCGATTTGGGTGCACCAGTTCAAGAATGCCTTCGATCCAATTTTCTCTCTGTGTGTGCGGACATAATCCAGTAAGCACCCCAAGGGCATCAACTGTGTTATCAGCATCATCTCGTTCGTTAAACATACTGCTAAGAGCTGAAGAAGATTTGGGTGTTCAACGCTCGCCATAATGTAGGCTTCTTCAAGGAATTCTTTACTTGTGTTAGCGCCGGTTCCTTCCTTGAGCACTTTGATCGCTACTGGAATTTTGACGTTTTCGCCTTCGGGTACCCAAACTCCTTTATACACTTTACCAAAAGCCCCAAACCCTAGCATTCCACCTTTTCTCAATTCTCCTTCCTTCACAATGCGTAGTTTCGCAAGATTGGGTCTAACGTTCGTCGGGCGCAAGGGTTCGTTATCTTCGCACCCAGTCAGCACCATCGTCATCTTGACCGCATCCTTTTTAGCTTTAGCTTTTTGCCTGCACGTGTAACCGATAACGGCCAGAATCATTAAAATCATAAATGCGAAAACTAGAACTATTATTAGCACCGTGGATGTCTTTGCACTTTCGGTGAATGTATTGGCAGGGTTGCCGGCGTCTTCGGAGCAATAGGGGTCGATGGGGTTCTGCGATTGTTCGTCGTAGTATATTTTGTGAGGAAATTGAACAGGGCAGATGGACGTACAATTGAAAGCGGAAGAGTTGTCTATGTCAAGAGCCTCAATGTCGAGAAACACTTTAAAGTTGACACATTTGAGGCAATCTGTGGAGGAGGGTCCTCTGCATCCGCGACACTCCGGGTGGCAGGGGACGCAGGTCTGATTCAAGTCGTTGGCGAAGTGATCGCTGGGACACTCGTCTTCGCATTGCTCCCCGCGCTTGAACTTGCTACACACTTGACACACTTGCTCGTGGAATCCGAAGCCTGTGCAGGACTTACAGAGCGGATGGCACTTGCGGCAGATAACCTTCTCGCTCAGCGGCTTCAGCGGGCCGATCTCAGAGGGCCCCACCCACTCGTAGTAGTATCCGTCGGGACAGGATTCACTCTTCTGCAGACACTTCTCCACAGTCGCTTCCACACTAATGACAGCTTTCTCGCAGGAGTTGCAGGCGCCATCACCGACGGTGTTGCGAGGTCCGGTACAGCCCTTCACGCAGTTTGCATGGCAGGGAAGACAAGTGCCGTTCTCACCCTGGTATTTGGCCGTGGGACATTCAGACACGCAGTAAGGTCCGTCGCGCACATTCTTGCATCTTTCGCAGTGCTCGGGTCCCGGGCCAGTGCAAGAAGATTCGCACTCGTCATGACACCGTTTGCAGGTTTTTGGTTCAGCTTTGTACATTCTGAAATAAAGTGAAAAAGAAAATAAAGTGAAAACCATTACAATTTATTGGTAATTACTGTTTTTGAGTGACAAGTTCACTAAAGATTTTTCCCAACAACATTTCATAAGCCACGAATCAAAGAAGAAATGGCGGATAGGGGAGAGATTTCTTATTCTATCTATCTATCGAGACCTATTCTATCGAATAGGTACCTACTGCTGCTAAGAGCGATATAAGTTTGACTGCATTAGTTAAAATGCCTTTTATGTGTGCTTATGCTATGACACCACAGGTACCCCGTACCAGATCATTTTAATCTAAACGCCGCAGCCGGTATCTACATATCTATGTATTTACCTCTGCCCTATCTCGCAATCCTTGTTTGATCGATGACTTATGGTATGGGACACCCTGTACGTATACTATAACGATGTATTAGAAAAAAAAAAATTATTGGTGAACTTGTCAAGCGTATTTTCGACAAGGGATAGGTACTGCTGTGTGAAGTTATAGGCACGATAAATCTATGAAATATATTCTCGAACTAAATGTTTACACGGGTGGATCTTGGAACAGAAGCCGACATATTCTCAATGTATCTAAATATATGTATGGTTGGCCGTGCCTCTAGGTAGGTACAAAAGTATATCTCAAGCACAGTGCAATCACCCAAGCAGCATACAACATAGCAAATGAAATGTAAGGGATTATGGCAACAATATACAATACGACAGTACTTCAGCACTGCAAACCGTAGCCAGTAACATCATAAAATTAAGCCTCATAATGGAATACCACCATGCTCTAGCTAGCTAGAGCACGGGTGGCCAGGACAACGTTTTCAGCAGCCGAGCTAAATTTTAGAAATGTTTCTTGCCGGGCAGGGAAAAAAAATTGTTTTGGCAATCACGAAATATTTTTTTAAAGCTATACTTTTTTAAAGAAAATAAAATTCGAAATTCATAAAGAAATCAAAATCCTTTCGTACACTCAAGGCCCCCCTCCCCAAAATAATTAAAATAATAACATTCTACTCTGTAATGCATCTCAACCGATAAACAAATTTTGCTTTACTTGCTCATAAAATTCTAGTCTATAATGTATCTCAACCAGCAAACCCAATCTTACTTGTTCGTATGGCGTTGAATGCGCTATGAACGCGATTTAGTGCGACCGAAACGAGACAAAAAGTAGCCTAGTAGTCACCTATTCAATGTTCACAAAACTGTTGCAAGGCAGAAAACCATTTTGTAAACTTATTCTTTTGCGCTGCGTCTAACTGCGGCCTGCGGAGGAATCTGATTTCAATGTGGTCGTTATATACGTCAGTACACCGAGCACATTGCATTATCTCACCTGCCGTCTTAATAAATCAATGCTCGTACCTACCTGCCTACAATGTGTACCTTTGTCTCTCTGCTTATTTACGAGTACAAGCGCGAACTACAGGTTGGTGCAAAACTTATAAATCAGTTGATTATTTTAGCAATGGTTTGGCTATAATCTCCTGGCATCGTGTTGTTGTAATTCACAAATTATTCTGCAGTGGATAGATCACATCATTACTCACCCACTAAAAACATTGCAGTTCTCAATACAAGTATCAGCAAACTGATAGTTGCGACAAGAGAGGCACTGGTCGGGGCCGGCGCCCCAGCAGCCGTCCGCGGAGCACTGCGCGTCGCACACCAGCCCTGCCGCCTCTGTGGGTCAAGCAACCGTCATCTCCACCCCTCCACGCGCACATCACATCCAACAATCCAACATACCAGTATCTGCACCAGCTTTACAACGCTAGCGTATTAGTTTTATTTAGTTGCTAAAATAATGACATGGGACACAAATATCGATGACACAAATAACAATAGAAGAGGTACCCCGAATAATTTCGTGACTATCAAACATAAATTGTTTGAGAGAAAAATATTGATTACTAAAATAACGCTTAACGCGTGAAGTGCAAATGAACCTGGATGTTTACTGCCTATTGTAAAATTCGGGAGATCTCTCCAATTTAATAATAAAGAGAAAATATCGCCTCGCAAAAACATACTATAATTCGCAATGATGTTGAAATTTTTTCGCAAAGCCAGAATTAGCACATAAAAACTAGAATTCTTAAAGACTAATATGAGGATCCCCATTACATACATAATTACATGGAATAGTTTTTCTATGGATGGTTATATTCAAAATAAATATTAAATAGAATAGATTTTTTCTGTAACGAGCGATATCTACATTTAGATATTTCATTATGCACATCCATTGAAAGCTATTCCTAAAGAGCAGCACAAAACTTACTGCATTTATTCTCATCGCTATTATTTTTTACGATGCCGGCGTGCTCGGTAGATTTCTGTATCTTTTTCCATGCAACTTGTTCAGCGAAACAGAGGTTGTGATTCTCCAAGATAACCACGGCGCCGGAGTTGATCCTCTTGAGAGACTTGAGTCCGAGGGATGTGAGGGCTGTGGTCACGATGTACATGGACGCGAAGTAGTTCTCCATCAGCTGCCGGCCGCCAATCACCTCCAGGTTGCGAAAGTACGAGAGGTTAGTGAAATTCTCGTGGGAAGCTTGAATGTTGATGTAGCCGGTCACCTCTCGCAGCGTACTGAACACTTCCAGCCGCTCGGGACTCATCGGTGGATATCTATCGCCGAATGAGAAGTCGTTGTTCACTTGCTGGAACCCGGTAAACGACTGCTCGAGTATTTCTATCGAACCGTCGATTATCGTGCAATCTTTGAAGCTTTCGATATTTCCAGCGTGAATTGACTTCTCGGCTTTGCACGTCTTCGGACAGGTAACATTGCAAGGGATGCACTCTCCGTTGACGGCGGTCTTCTTGGGCGGGCAGCTGCGCACGCATGCACCGTTGTCCTTCAGCAGGTGTTCGGGACAGTTACGGACGCACGTCGCTCCGTACGCGTACTTGCCGTGAGGATTCGGCTCCCACGAGTAAGTGGTGGGATTGTAGTGCTGCATCGGAGGGCACTCCTGAGTGCACATGCCGTCGTCGTAAAAGTTTCTGCAGGCGATGCAGTCGCTCTGCTTGGGCCCGGTGCACCCTCCGGCGCAGAACAGGTGGCAGCACTCGCGCGGATTCGAGCCGAAGCAGCGGCCCTGCCAGCACTGGGGGCTGCAGTTCGTTTTGGAGAACTTTTGACAGTTCTCAGGCCCCTCCCCCCAGCAACCGGCCTCGCAGGTGGCGTCGCAACGCGGACACTCACGCTCGGGCGTCGTGAAGTTGTAAACGAATACGTAGGAAGCCTTGGCGGGTCCGGTGATGATCTCGTCCCAATTGATGGTCTTGACGTGACAGAGGTTGTAGTTGTTGTAAATGCCGACGCTGCCGGCGAGCACGTCACGCAGCGCCGGCAGCTCGAGCGAATAGGCGGCCGACATGGTGACCAGCAGCGCGAACTCCTCGTCGCGCACGTTCAGCTTGAAGAGCGTGCGACCGCGCACAATCTGTAGGCGCGGCAGGATGATGCGGTGCACGTCCACGTGCGAGATGAGCACGTAGCCAGTCACCTCGCGGATGTACTGCAGGAACGAGAGGTCGGCCGAGTCGTTCTGCAGCCACGTCAGCTCCAGGTTCCCGTCCACGTACGTGCAGTTCGTGAAACGGTCGCGGAGGTTGCGGTAGTGGTTTTCGCGGTTCGAAGGCACCGACATCCGTCCGTTTGTGCCGATGCATACTGCAACAATGACAAAACATCCTATTACTATACATCATTCTACATTTTATCCCACATAGGTAACGTTATATTTTAAAACGCGCAAATTTTGTTCAATTTCCTTGAGATGAGCACGTTGCGTAAAATTCGTATGAACCTGTATAATTATTTTTCACTTAGGTATTGGAATAAAACATAGCCATAAGTTGCGTGCGACATGATTTTCTTATCGCCTTACAAGTTAAATATAGGTCAGCATCGATTATCGGCAAGGTATGTATGTAGGTCAAAATGTGTAGTTTTATTATTTTCTTGGTTCACCGCGCGGCGGCGGCGGCGCGGAGGCTGCGGGGCGGCGACCGAGCGAGGGCGGACCACGAGACGCCGCCGCCGCACAGTGGGTCGAGACTGCTATAAAAGGGACATAGGGATTTTTTTTACAAATTTCATTTTTTAACAACACCCATCGATAGGTCTCGTCATTCTGATGAATAGTTGTCATTAAACATTTTCGTCTAAAACTGATAGTTTGCCAGGAAAAAAATATTTTAAAATTTTGATGTATGGAATTAGACATAAAACGCTCCGTTTCGGCCAAGTCTTGACAGGTCTTGCTTTAAAACTATTTAAGCATTGTTCTGTGGTTTATTGACTATAATCCTACACTATCAGCGTGCGCCCAATGTTGCCCGTTCACGAGTTATGTGGATCCTAAAAATCAATTAAAAATGTAAGTAAAAATATTTTTTTTTTATTTTTAGAATCATAGGGCATTAATAGATTTAATCTAAATAATTGTTTTATATAAAAGTACTAACAAATAGATAAAGTTTTTAATTTTAAAACATTAGTTTATCGTAAAGATACATCAAAATCTAATAAAAAAATTATAAAAGTGTTTATTAATCAGAGAAAGTTACATATATTAAAGATGTTTTTACATAGAATGCATGACGCATGACAAATAGTACCTATACTCAGATGTATCTACACTGTACCCGCTAGTTCGAGCTATTTGATGAACACTGTCGCCTAAACTGGCCCTAAAACTGTTTCATAGGCGACATTGTTTGGTCAAACCACTGGTGATTACATTTGGGTACTTAACTTTGATCTTATATTTAAATTTTTTAAACCTATAGTTATATATACATACTTATTCTACTTTATCTGTGCGCGGTGAGTGAGAGAGACTCATTAGTGCAGTGTGTGCGTTAAATGTGTGAGTGCATTGCAAGACAACCCACACGATGAAGCCTTAATCGAAAGGTTCCACGTTATTTTGCAGACAGTGGCTTCAAGAGAGCGAGTGGATCTTCCAAAATTCTGGAAATTTCGTGAAGATACAGCAACTTTGCATTTCCAGTTATATCCGTGGTACTACATGCCCTCTAGCGTACATAAGTTGCTTGTGCATGAAACGGATATAATAGAACATTTAGAACTTTACCAATCGAGAAACTGTCGGAAGAAGCATCGGAGGTTAGAAATAATGATTTCCGTAAATATAGAGGGAACCATTCCAGAAAAGTAAGTAGGACAGCGACAAATGAAGATATCTTGCATAATCGTCTCATGTCATCCGATCCAAAACTTATTTCTCTAAGGCCATGAATGGCCAAACAACGGAGAATGGAAGTCTCACCAAGAGCAATCGAGCTTTTGGTATCTCTTACCCGCCCGATTTAGAATTTATTTGTATAAATGATTGATTAATATTTTTTTATTATATTGTATAAGCTGTAGATGTTACTTGCATAATCTTCTCAAGTCATCCGATCTAAAACTTACTTCTCTAAGACCAAGAATGGCCAAACAACGGAGAATGGATCTCTCACCAAGAGCAATCATAAATAAATAAATTCGTAATACATTCGAAGACGTGAGTGGACGAAGGTACTATGTAAAATTTTTTTAGAAATGCATTTTTTACCGTAGATGAAGGTGTTATGTGCCGAGTAATCAAGTGGCACTGACAGAAAATCCGAAATCACGACGGAAATAGGAGTTATTCAAGTGGTGAAGGTGTTATGGTCATAAAACACCTTATTCCAGTTTGATCATCTCCAAAGATCATCTCATAAATTGAATTTTTTGTGCATGATGAGAGAGCTATGTGTACAAAACACCTTCATCCACATGAACGCATGATTTTGTATTAATGCATGGTTTTGTACGCTTTTCATGTTCATACAAAGTAAACTTAGTCAGTTAGTTATCAGGTATAGAAAAAAATGTATTCAAAAGTCAAAACTTTGACCTCATTTTTCTTAGCTTTTTGTTTTTGTTACATAGCACCTTTGTCACCTGATGTCTTCTCTAACTCGGGCGGGTAAGAGACACCAAAAGCTCGATTCCTCCTGGTGAGAAATCCATTCTCCGTTGTTTGGCCATTCTTGGCCTTAGAGAAGTAAGTTTTGAATCGGATGGCATGAGAAGATTATGCAAGATATCTTCATTTGTCGCTGTCCTACTTACTTTTCTGGAATGGTTCCCTCTATATTTACGGAAATCCTTATTTCCAACCTCCGATGCTTCTTCCGACAGTTTCTCGATTGGTAAAGTTTCATGCACAAGCAACTTATGTACGCTAGAGGGCATGTAGTACCATGGATATAACTGGAAATACAAAGTTGCTGTATCTTCACGAAATTTCCAGAATTTTGGAAGATCCACTCGCTCTCTTGAAGCCACTGTCTGCAAAATAACGTGGAACCTTTCGATTAAGGCTTCATCGTGTGGGTTGTCTTGCAATGCACTCACACATTTAACGCACACACTGCACTAATGAGTCTCTCTCACTCACCGTGCACAGATAAATTAGAATAAGTATGTATATGTAACTATAGGTTTAAAAAAAATTAATATAAGATCAGAGTTAAGTACCCAAATGTAATCACCAGTGGTTTGACCAAACAATGTCGCCTATGAAACAGTCTTAGGGCCAGTTTAGGCGACAGTGTCCATCAAATAGCTAGACCTAGCGGGTACAGTGTAGATACATCTGAGTATAGGTACTATTTGTCATGCGTCATGCATTCTATGTACAAAACATCTTTAATATTATGTAACTCTGTCTGATTAATAAACACTTTTATAATTTTTTTATTAGATTTTGATGTACCTTTACGATAAAATAATGTTTTAAAATTAAGAACTTTATCTATTTGTTAGTACTTTTATATAAAACAATTATTTAGATTAAATCTATTAATGCCCTATGATTCTTGAAATTAAAAAAAAATTTTTTACTTACATTTTTAATTGATTTTTAGGATCCACATAACTCGTGAACGGGCAACATTGGGCGCGCGCTGATAGTGTAGGATTATAGTCAATAAACCACAGAACAATGCTTAAATAGTTTTAAAGCAAGACCTGTCAAGACTTGGCCGAAACGGAGCGTTTTATGTCTAATTCCATACATAAAAATTTGAAAATATTTTTTTCCTGGCAAACTATCACTTTTAGACGAAAATGTTTAATGACAACTATTCATCAGAACGATGAGACCTATCGATCGGTGTTGTTAAAAAATGAAATTTGTAAAAAAAATCCCTATGTCCCTTATATAGCAGTCTCGACCCACTGTGCGCCGCCGCCGCCGTCGCAGGCCGTCACGGCAGCCCCGACGCACTAGCAGCGTGGCGTGGGCGAACAAGTCCATGGGTTAGTGAGTACAGTGGTGGTATTACAAGTATGTATTTACCGACCTACTTGGAAGAGCATGCATACTTAAAGTCAGTAACGCGTAGGAAGGAGTCGCCTCCTTGGTGTGCGCGCGCATGCCCGAGCAACAATAACAAACAATCGTACAAACCTACCTATGCAAAAATCCTAGGAAGAATATTAAGGTGATTTTACAACTTGTTTATTGATTACATCTGAACAAACAAACGGGCAATAATTCGGTGGAAGAAGAACATTTTAGGTGCACATGTAAATTACACAACATGTTCATGTCAAAATAACACAACAATAAACAATAAATAAGTGTCGCTGAATGAATCCTATAAATAAAAATTGATTATTTTCTGCAGAATCATGATGCGATTGCGTCGCGCCCGCCGCGACGCCCCTCCCGCAGCTCCGCCGCCGCTACCGCGCCCCAGCCTTTCCACAGCATTTTGGTTTCATCCAGGAGCGGATAAACCGCGGATAATACGTCTGTCCACCACAACGGATGAAGTGGAAGGTATTCCGTCAGCGAAGGCGGCGGCGGCGGCGCGGGGGCATACGTCATCCGTCCGAGCTCAATCAAACCAGACCGTAGATAAAGGCACAGCAATCAGCGATCGACTATCGAGTCGATCGGAAAGGACATTCCTGCGATATGTACACTTTGTTTTCAATGCGTAGAAGCAGGTAAAACCATCCCTTCGCGTGGCGCCGATCCCCGCTCCGCTCATAAAAACATAATATTTTCAAACAGTCTCTATGTTTGCCATAATTATGCTTAATTCATTCTAGTTTAAGAAGAAAGCGTCATACATAACGAATTGGCTTATTTAATAATATGTTAATTAATAATAAATTATTTATTATCATGACTTATTGTACCTATGTACATACTTATGGTTTTCATGGTTTTCATGTGTGTTTGTGAACGCACCACAGATTTTCTGCAGAACCAATTCGAAGGGAACTTTCAGAAAAATATAGCACCATATACCATTGTATAATAGGCCCCATTGTTTCTGTGATGTTTTCTTATGAGGCGGGGTAAGAAGTGAACGCAATCAGAGAAACATTTTAAGTTCGTTTATGTGATTTACTCAAACAATACTCGAACGATTTACCTAGGGTTTCAACTTTCAAGCAATATTATCTGTGATGTTTTGAAATGATTGATTACGTAACATCACGGCATCTCTTACAGGGGCTAAGTAATATGATCGAAAGTGGTCGAAACTTGTAAAAATAAAGTGCACTATTTGTCGTAGGTAATGCATATCATAATCTAGCCCTTTCCTTGTCCCACGGTTAGCCATCAAATTAATTACGCCATTACCCTACTTATATAGCTGGGCGGGCAGTGGTGTCGGAAGTGAACAGAGTCGAAGAAATAAAAAAAATAGACAAAAATAATTTTCGATTAGTTACTTTGGTTAAATGCGTAGGGGACCGCTAAGTAGACAGCGCAGCTTTGAGTTTTTATGTATTATTTTACTTAGCGGTCCCCCGATGCCTTTAAATAACAAATCGAAAATTATTTTTAAAATCGTAATCGTAGTTTTTTAAATTTGTAATTAAAATTTTATTTCAAGCTTTAAAAAACCGCAACCTTTATAACGGGTGTCCGGTGGCATAACTTCGAACGCATCTAGTTTCTGTACGCGGCAAATTAAATCGGCGGGAAAAGTGTCATTCGAAGCTAAAGTGTTCAGTTTCTCATTTTAAGTCGACCTGGTTGGTTTTTTTTTTCTGAATATATTCAATGTACAGAATTCTTTGCATTTGCGGTTTTATTATATGTATAGATAGATATATGGAATAGTGGAGTGGAGAGCAATGCGCTTTTGCCGCAGAGGCTTACATTTCAAGTGGTTTTTCGCTCACTACGGTACCTACGTAGCAACAAGCGTAGCGGCAAGCGGAACGATCGGTACCGCATTTATTGATTACATTATGGACCATCAATTAAACTAATTCAGTCTTGGGTAGCAAAGTTTAGAGCTACAGGATCAACAATAAATAGACCCAAGACCTACACCAACGGTACCTATCCACGATGAAAATCTTGAACGAGTTATGGTCAGTGAATGAAAATTCGAACCGTGTGGCGTCGGTACTTAAAAAGAATAGCCCCACTGCATCTCTCCCCGTGCACGTCGTAAAAGGTGACTAAGTGATAAGGATAAGATGGCGTGCTAAAAGGCCACCCACAGGCCACCTCTCAACTTCGCCGTTTATTGCACCGAGTCATGTAGAAGGTGGTTCTTCGTCCCTTACTTGGTTCTTGATAGCTAATCATGTCCGAATGTTTTGCTAAACGTGGCGGTCAGTGTTGTGCTGTATCTACCAGAGGCCTAGCACAACACCGGTTACTCTGCTTACCCCGATTGTCGCGATATAGCGCGGTTTATAGATTATATATATATATTTTTATATTCTTTGTGTGGTATACATGACCGAATGACTGAAAATCCCCACTCGTCACACCGTGTATACCTACGTTCATAGATACTGGAAATCTCGAAGACAACATTGCAGGTTATAATGCGAAAAAAACTTTAGTTCTATCCTTGTAAAATTCAAATTGTTCAAGACCTTACACTACACGATTCTGACTTTTAATTAAGGAAAACTTATGTCGAGACGATGTTGTCTACATGTACTGATACTTGTATGGGTAACATATTCTTCAGCGATGAGGCCCACTATCACATCGGAGGCTATGTGAACAAGCAACATTTCCGTTAATGGGATGCCAGTATAACCAAAGACAAATGCATCACTTTACACAAGCCTAAGGTTACAGTGTGGTGTGCAAAATCCGCATCTGCCGATAGAGAGCCTTATTTCTTCGAAAACCAACGTGGCCAAAATGTAACAGTGAATTCGGAAAGGTATTACGAGATGATTAATGACCTTTTTCACGGTGGAACTACAGAATAGTCCACACTTCAACCGAAACACATTGTTTCAAGATGATCTGGCAGCAGCGCAACAATATCCATGTCCACGAATGCATAACGACTGTTATTTCATGAGAAGCGCGCAAGTAATATGCGACTTTAGGATCGTAAATCACTTATGATCGCGACCGTACATCGGCGTAATGTAATTTGATGTCCTACTATACTATACTATCAACTCGGCCCGGTGGATGCGGGGAGGGGAGGGGCGGGGCGGCGCGACGGTGTCGTCCTGACAATGGCAACTGTGCCGCCCACTCCCCGCGCCGCGACCGAATCGCAACACCACCGCAGAACCTTTTCACACTCTGCGGGTGGATGCGGGCACCTCGCCACCAGAGTAGACGAGGCGAGCGGGCGCGCTGTCATGGCGCTGTCGACAAGGTTGCACGTGTGCCTACATACAACACGACACAAGTACCTGCCTCCACTCTGTTGCATGCGCTCTTTGCGCTCGCTGTGGACCGGTTCCGGATCCGCGGACACACGATTTCTAAAATGTCGCCTACACGGGGTACACTTAGGGTTGCCTTGCCAGCCTTCGGTGAATCCAAAGGCTGACCTCCCATCTTTAAAAAGAAGATTCATCATTTTAAGAAGAAGGTTTATCATTTACCTGAACGCAGCTCGGCCTTCGGCCTCGCCTGTGGCCTCGCCCTTGTTACTTACAGTCATCGGGAAATAATATTGTGTACCTGAACCTAACTCGGCCTTCGGCTTTTCTTATAGTTACTTACTTTCTTCAAGAAGGTTTATTACTGAACGCAGCTCCGCCTTCGGCCTCGTATGTATGTACATAAGTTCATGTATCACCTATATTTATTGCATAAGTACCTAGGTACGTGCTTGTTTTAAAATTATTATTTATTTATTTATATGTTTACCAACAGGTCTGACACATTTTCATTCGTATACACAAAAGTAGAAAGTTACCAACTATAGTGCAGCCCCAATGACGGGCAAACACCTCCTTCTATAAATTGATTGCTGGCTTTAAACATAAATGACACCTGCGCACAATGAGAAGTACCAGGAGCCAAACGAACGACAGAGCATTCGCAGCACGGCAGACAGAGCGAGCAGACAGAGTCAATTATATTTTGTTAATTTTCGATAGCGGTTCTGATTTAGAGCATATATTTTGTTTATAGTACAGTTTGTTGTTACGGTTAAGGTTAGTTTCAACTAGTTTTTTTTCTCTCCCGAATTTTCCTATTCAAGTATTGATAACCCTAGGTACACTACACGCGCTACGAGCAGCGACCCGCCCCGCCTCCGCCGCCCGGCGCTGAGCTCGTGACAGATTTTTCACAACTACCGCTCGACGATGTTTTACTGGCATAAAACGATATAAAACTACTTCTTTCACTTCCAAGAAGGTAGGTGCCAAACCGGAGACTTCCCTTTGGATTGCTGGCTATACTGGACTAGAGGAGAACACGGCCGAGGCTGAGGATGCTATGAAGCCATCTTACATCCAGTACAGTGGTACCAACGCAGTCGGCTACAACTTGAGCATACCACCTACCTAGTAAGGGGCAAGGGAAGGGACCTACAGTTTTACACCGATTCCGAACGGTGAAGCAGCAGTACCCTAATCACGAGATTTAACCTACTATAGTAGGAACACGGCGTACACGGCGTAGCGTAGCGTAAAAAGGAAGGTAGGTAATTAATTACAGATTATATACTTTTTATTATGTAATTTTATAAAAATATGTAATATGTGTATTTCGCACATAATAAAACATTTGAGTGATTAATTTGAATGAGTTTAGATGATGGAGGATTGCCACGTAAAAATATTTTAATTTGAGGTAATAAAAATGACACAAGCTTTTGGGATTTTTAGTAGAAACTTTCTCCCCTTGAATAAAGAACCAATAAACCTACTGTAAGTTTGAGGCTCAACATTCAAACTTATTTCAGGTGAGCGTCAACTCGAACTCGATATACCTAGTGCGCGATACAGAATGAGGAGAGAGCACTGCCTCGGATACTCCGCTCCAAGCTCAGTCGACATTTAGTGAAATGTTATAAATGTAGTTACATATCTATAGTTATGTGGGTGTTTATCTCCAGTACCTAATCATAATTTTGAAATTTATTTTATTAACTAGGTGAGCCCGCGGCTCCGCTCGCGTGAAATTCGTATTTCAAAGAAGACAGTAAGTAACTGAGGGCGAGGCCGAAGGCCGAGCTGCGTTTAGGAAGACTATAAACCTTCTCGAAGAAAGTAAGTAACTAAGGGCGAGGCCGAAGGCCGAGCTGCGTTCAGGAAAACTATAAACCTTCCCGAAGAAAGTAAGTAACAAAGAGCGAGGCCGAAGGCCGAGCTTCGTTCAGGAAGACTATAAACCTTCTCGAAGAAAGTAAGTAACTAAGGGCGAGGCCGAAGGCCGATCTGCGTTCAGGAAGACTATAAACCTTCTCGAAGAAAGTAAGTAAGTAAGTAACTAAGGGCGAGGCCGAAGGCCGAGCTGCGTTCAGGAAGACGATAAACCTTATCTAAAAAGTAAGTAATTAAGGGCGAGGCCGAAGGCCGAGCTGCGTTCAGGAAAACTATAAACCTTCCCGAAGAAAGTAAGTAACAAAGAGCGAGGCCGAAGGCCGAGCTTCGTTCAAGAAGACTATAAACCATCTTGAAGAAAGTAAGTAAGAAAGGGCGAGGCCGAAGGCCGAGCTGCGTTCAGGAAGACAATAAACCTTATCTAAGAAAGTAAGTAATTAAGGGCGAGGCCGAAGGCCGAGCTACATTAAGGAAGACCATAAATATTCTCGAAGAAATTACGCAACTGAGGGCGAGACCGAAGGCCGAGCTGCATTCAGGAAGACTATAAACCTTCTCGAAGAAAGCAAGTAACAAACGGCGAAGCCGAAGGCCGAGCTGCGTTCAGGAAGACGATAAACATTCTCGAAGACAGTAAGTAACTATGGGCGAAGCCGAAGGCCGAGCTGCGTTCAGGAAGAGGATAAACCTTCTCGAAGAAAGTAAGTAACTGAGGGCGAGGCCCAAGGCCGAGCTGCGTTCAGGAAGACCATAAACCTTCTCGAAGAAAGTAAGTAACTGAGGGCGAGGCCCAAGGCCGAGCTGCGTTCAGGAAGACCATAAACCTTCTCGAAGAAAGTAAGTAACTGAGGGCGAGGCCGAAGGCCGAGCTGTGTTCAGGAAGACGATAAACCATCTCTAAGAAAGAAAGTAATTAAGGGCGAGGCCGAAGGCCGAGCTGCGTTCAGGAAGAGGATAAACTTTTTCGATGAAAGTAAGTAACAAAGAGCGAGGCTGAAGGCCGAGCTGCGTTTAGGAAGACTATAAACCTTCTCGAAGAAAGTAAGTAACTGAGGGCGAGGCCGAAGGCCGAGCTCCGTTTAGGAAGAGGATAAACCATGGGTCAGGCCGAAGGCCGAGCTGCGTTAAGGAAGAGGATTAACCTTCTTGATGAAAGTAAGTAACTAAGGGCGAGGCCGAAGGCCGAGCTGTATTCTGGAAGACGATAAACCTTCTCGATTTCTCGATGAAAGTAATGGCGTTTAGATAAACGATAAAACTTCTTAAATAAAGTAAGTAACTAAGGGCGAGGCCACAGGCTAAGCTGCATTCTGGAATACAATAAACCTCCACGAAGAAAGTAAGTAACTAAGGGCGAGGCCACCGTCACACCCATCCCCCCCCCCATTTATTTGTTTTGAGTAGCTATAATTATGATTTTCCTTTAAAAAAACCGATATTCCCATACAATCTTTAACACTCCGTTTCCGTTTCTCCCTCTCCCTCTCCCTCCATCTCCCTGCCTCTCCCTCCCTTCCGTTGAGTCTGGCCATCATCGATACTTGGAGTAAATATGGCAACCCCAAAGATGGTAAACACACAGACATACAGACATACATACAGACAGACAGAAAGCAGACGTTGGATTTTATTAAAGGTAAGGAAGAAAGGAAAGGATAAGGATAAGAAGGGGGATTCCATCGCTCTACCTCCACCTCCCCTCCCGCCCCTCCCTATATGCCTCTGCTTACCCCCCCCCCCTCCCCTCCCCTCCCCCTTCAGGATATTGTAATGTCATCGGTTCTTACTCGGGTGAATGATTCCGTGTCCGTTACATACAAATATTGCCAAGTGCTCTCATATTTCACTTCACTGCTAACCTCATAAGCATACATCGGAATCCGCGGGGCACGAATACGACCTTGTTAGGGATTGACTACGGCGATCAATAAACAATCGACACTGTTATCGATACTCATATTTATTTGTTTATTGTATTTTATTCATGTCATATTTCAGACCTGAATACTTATATACCTACAGTACTTATATAAACATGTATACTTTATGTTAACGATTAAGTAAATATAATACATATTTATATAAGGTCCTCAAAATTAGTTCGTAGTACGCTAGGGGGGGGGGGGGGGGGGGGGGGGGTTCTGTATCATATAGGGAGTATAATCTATATAATTTTTTTTGGACCTTGGGCTTTTATTTTAAGTAAAAAATTTTTTATGTAGGTATTTAAATAAAAAAATAGGTGGTTGATTTTATAACCTAATCGATTCAGTTTCATAACAGTAACAAAAAAGTCTTCACGACCATTATGATGTAACATGTGTAAGTTGGTAAAAAAAATTAAATTCTTTCTATTCCATACTAATAAAACTAAAATTGTGGTTTTTCACAATTTCTGAAAAAAAGAGATATACGTGTTGGAAGACTTTTTTGTTCCTGGCATGAAACCGAAACGATTAAGAAAAAATTTTTTTTTACATTTAACAAATTAAAAAAATTTTTGTAAAAAAAAAAAAAATTCTTTGTTCTTTAAAAGTGATCTATTTCCGATACAGAACCCCCCCTTAGCGTACTATGAACAAATTTTGTAAGACCTATTTTTTTGGACCTTGGCCTTTTTTTTATGTAAAATATGTTTTTGTGTTTGAATAAAAAAATAGGTGGTTGATTTTTATAGCCTAATCGATTCAGTTTCATAACAGTAACAAAAAAGTCTTCAATATCATTATGATGTAACACGTGTGAGTTGGTAAAAAAAATCAAATTCTTTCTATTCCATACTAATAAAACTAATATTGTGGTTTGAACAGATTTGTATTGTACCTACAAAGTAAATACAACATTTGTTTATTATATTTTATTTTCTATAGAAATACTCTTAGTTTTAATAATCGACATTATTCCATATTATTCTAAAATAACGATCGATTTTCGATATTTGTGGATACATTGTCCCATCACTAAACAACCTTGAATCATTCGTGCCCCGCGGATTCCGATGTATGCTCATAAGCCATTTAGCGTGATAGTAAGTAGCCTATAGTTGATGGGAAGAATCAAGCTATCCGTAGAATTTTGTTTTATTAAAATCGGTTCAGTGGTTCTCGAGTTATAAGCGGACAGACAGACATACACTCAGACATTCAGACACTCAGACATTCAGACACTCAGACAGAAAGCATACGTTGGATTTTATTATAGGTAAGGAAGGATTAATTAAGGTAGAGCACTAACGCGAAATTCCAAGCCAAATAGATCGAAAACACCACAGAGCAAAAAAGTCCGATCTTGGCCCGATCGTTCTTCTGTGGAAAAAACACAATAAGCAACTCTCTAGCAAAATACAACTTGATACAGTAAAATTAACCTAATAAATAATAAAAACTAATTAATTACGTGTTAATCTTGCTGTATGTAAGTAAAAAAATTATATATTTTTTTGTTAATTTGTTTCTCATGTATTATTTTGGTCTTTGTGCAGTTTTTATCTCAAGGATCTGGATATGAAGCGACACGGTTGTACATTACATGTGGAGGAAATTTCATTTAATACGTTTTAGTTCTTATTAGTGGTTTTTTAGGGTTCGTACCTCAAAACGAAAAAAATTTACCCTTTTAAAGGATCACTTCGTTGTCCGTTTACAGAGGTATCACGTTGAAATTAATATCAAATCCTATAAGATCCTAAATAAAATCCTGCGGCCAGGCCGCGGTAATACAAATTATCTCTTTCTGTGTAATTGTTATATTGCTTTTGTGTATTGTTAGTAGCAAAGCAAACAATATATTGTCTACCTACACTAATGTTATAAAGAGGTAAAGTTTGTAAGTTTATAAGTTTGTATGTAGGAGGTAATCTCCGAAAATACTCATCCCATTTTAAAAATAATTTGCCCAATATTTAGAATGGACCTTCAGGATGGACATAGGCTATGCGAGCGAAGCCGCGAGCAAAAGCTAGTGTAGTATAAAGTGAAGGATATGTTAAAGTGTGAATAAATACACTTAGGTAAGGGAAGCGTCTCGGGCTCGGCTCATGCAACGTATCGTACAGCTAATCCCGCCGCGCCGCGCCGCCGCCGCCTCTTCTCTCTATCTGCTGGCATCACGAGAGATCTCCGAACAAAAGCGTTCAACGCACACACAAGGAAACCTACCGAGCGAGCGCGAGCGGGCGGAGGCGGCGCGCGGTGAACGCCAAAACATCCAAGCGGAGGCCGCCCATTCCTCTCGCTCTAAACCACCCACAGTACGCGTGCGACCGAGACGCAATTGCGACGAGTTTAGTGACATTTACAAGAAACTCCTTACACAACCTTTACACGTAAGTACGAAGAAGGAGGGCTATAGGAGGAGATCTTATAACGATCGCTTAGCGCGCACTATTGGACAATAATGGTTTCTCCTAGTAGGTCCGTTTTCTTCGTAATTTCTCCTTTTATTCGTAATCTGGGCAGAACATAAAGGTACCGATAGTCGCATTACTTATACTCTTATAATGATAACAGTTACCTACATAGCTAAATATACAATCTTTGGACACAAAAATAGCGAGAAAAAATAGGGAAAAGGTGGTCGGCGCGGGCGGAGGAGTTGAACACTTACTTTTGCCCTTAACGAACTCGGAGTTATGTCTGTCGTGGGCGTGGGTGTGGGGGTGCGCATGTCTGGCGGGGACCAGGTGGTGCAGGCGGTGCTGGGACCTGGCCGCCGCCGCCGCCGCGCTGCAGCACGCCACCAGCAGCAGCGCGCACAGCCAGCGGCCGCCGCCGGCGCTCCCGGGCAGTGCTCCTGCCGCCGGAATAGTCCTCATGCTCGAGCATCACACGCACTAGCGGTGGTCGCCGCTGTCGGCACCGCACTCCACTCACTGGGCCGCGAGGGCGGCATCGCGCTCGGTGCGGGCCGCTGCCGCTCTAGTACTAGTGGGGACGCGGCGGGCTGTGCGGTGAGGCGGACTGTGCGCCGCGCATTCCTCAGGTGCGACACGCGCGGTGCGGGCGCAGGTGCGGGTGCGGCCGCGTCCGGGCCGCTCGCGACTCCATGCTGTACTGGCTGGCTGTGCTTGGCCTGCCTGGTAGGCAAGGCGGGCGGCCGAGGCGGAGAGTGCGGCGCGCAGGGAAGCCTGCTTGACTGGGACCGGTCGGCCGGTACGGCGGCGGAGGCGGCGCGGCAGCCTCCCCCACCTCTCCGCCGCCGCCGCCGCTCCGCGCCAGGTAGAGCGGGCGGACTGGACACGCGCGCGCGAGCGAGAGCGCCAGCTACCACATTATCTCCCGCGCAGGTATGCGAGCGATGCCTTGTAACGTTTGCTTGTAACCGAGTTAGTACACGAGACGAACTACACGCGCCGAGCCTAACGAAAGTTTATATGGCCGAGTGTGATTGAGATATGAACACGCTCGAAAAACGACTGTCCAGTCCACTGTACGCGGTCACCGCTCCTACCTACCATCCAATAGCATGCATGCGTACCTGCTCCACAAGCATGGGTACTTGAGTGCGCATTCCACAGCACTCGAGAAGCTTTAACGTAGCTATACCGTTCGACGTTCGTAAAATAGAATGGTCGTAGCGTAGCAATCACGTAGATACCCACTCGTAGCAAGGGTTGTGCTCTCTGTCGATGTTTCCGTCACATCGAGCCTCCTATTATAATTGCGGCAGCAGCGGCGGTAAAAATACAAATCATCATAATAATAACATTAAAATGTGTTTGCCTGTATCGGAGATCGGGGATATCGGTTTTCAGTGAATAAGTCTTCGTGCTGACACAACTCACATCCTGGATAATATTTGCGATACGATAGGTACAGCTCCTTCTTGCATCACTTTTAAGCATTTTGTTCAAAGAACACTAATAGCCGAATTGTCTTAGCCGTGGTCGTTCCACGTCTTACCACGTCTCTACGTTAGATCTGCAATATATTTAAAAAATAATTCTACATTTCAACTTTGCCGAACGACTGTCGCCAGTAATGTTACTAAAATGTTCTTTTTTTAGGGTTCCGTACCCGTCGAATGGGACCATATTACTAAGCCTACGCCGTCTGTCTGTCTGTCCGAGGGCTGTATCTCTTGAATCGTAGTAGCCCGTTAAATTTTCACAGAATATGTCTTATTATGGCCGATATAACAACACATAATAAAAATAAGAAAAAGTAAAAAATTCACGGGGGTCCCCATATACAAGAAACTATAAAGTGTATGCGCGCCAAAGAGTATGAAGCATTTCAACTAATATAGATGGCGTGAGTAGCGCTGACCATGACATGGCGATAAGGAACCCTCGGTGCGCGAGTTCGACTCGCACTTGGCATTTCATAAAACACGCCGTAGATGGCGTGAGTGGCGCTGACCATGGCATAGCGATACGGAACCCTCGGTGGTCGGGTTTTTTACAATTAAATTCTAGTGGGATAGCTAGTTCGATAGGTACCATGATTATTGAGATCGGATAACGCAAACTCATTCAGTGTGATCTCAGAGGCTCGAAAATGACTTCGAGATGCTGCGCGCAAGCACCTACACGTGGACGGCCTCTCGTAACGTACTGCTCTCGCGGTATGACTCCCAGTAGGTACTAGTACTAGAGCGTACCTCGTCCTATCGTATCCCGTATCGCTGAAAGCCGGTACCTCAGATCAGGAAAGGAATCCTTTCCTGATCTGAGGCCGGTACCTAAGCGTAAAAAATTCACAGATCCATGAATTTTTTTGCGATTTTATAAAAAAATTCCCAACCTTAAAAAAACAAATTCAATATCTTGTAGCTCTCGTCGATATGCGTCATTTGACACATAAATATTCGCGTAGCCTTAAAACAAACGATACCAGGGCGAATTCGTACTCTCGCTGGAAATCGGGGACTATACTGAAGCGATCGAAAAGACATCTTCAATGTCAAAAATAAAATACAAAAAAGCTTGGAGGAATTATGGAGATGCGTACGTCTTGCAGTGGACCACTATACGCTGATAAATAGGAAGAAGAAGAAGGTACTATAGAAAATGTAAAGACGTATGTAGGTCACATCAATAAATGTGCATTAGTGCCTGTCAGTGTCGCCGCGTCGTCGCCCCCGCCGCAGCCGCCCCGCTCCACCTTGTGCCGCACCATGTGTCGTCGTTGCCGATGTGTTGCGGCTCGTTGCTGAAAAAGCTGCTACCGTACAGCTCGTTGCTGAAGGACCCACTTCACCACACTACTAGATCTATTTATTCTCCCTCGTTGCGTTATTCTTCTGACTGTACTAACATTTTGCCCACAACTTCGCTCGTGGAATTGTAGGTTATTTTATTAGGTACTTAAGTTGAGTCGACGCAATATATGATCTCTCTCTCTCTCTCTCCCCCTTCTTCTCTCCTTCCCTTCCTTCAAAACTGTGGTATGAATTTTCAAAAAAATGTTGATACAACTGATTTTTATTTATAAACAGAACCCTAAACACCAATTTCCACATTCCTAACTTCAAGAAATCGGCCAAGTGCGAGTCGAACTTGCGCACCGAGGGTTCCTTATCGCCATGTCATGGTTAACGCCACTCAAGCTATCTATGGCGTGTTATGAAATGCTTCATATTAGTAAAATGTCATGATTAGTTAAAATGCTTCACAATCTATTCGGCAGATGGCGCGCGCGCATACACTTTTTCGTTTCTTCTATGGGAACCCACGGGAATTTTTACTTTTTGTTTTATTATTTGTTGTTATATCGGCCATAATAACATACTCTGGGAAAATTTCAACGGGCTACCTATTACGGTTCAAGAGATACAGCCCTCGGACAGACAGACAGACGGTGTAGGCTTAGTAATAGGGTCCCGTACCGGATACGGAACCCTAAAAATGACGAACTTCAATACACACTTTAATGCCCTAACTAAGTCATCCTAAGTATCCTCTTAGAGAATGAATTCTCAAAAAAACCTTTCGTAGTGCTCACCTACGTTATTAAGGAACTCCTATGCCCCTATGCAAAATTTCACGATTGTAGACCCACCGGTTTAGTCGGTGCGTTGTGTCAGTGTTAAGATTTGTATTAAGTAGATTCGTCGTTTTGAAAAATTGGTACGTATAGCGGAAGCACTGCCATCGGTGACCCCATCTAGAGTTCGACCGTGCCCGATGTTACTTAATTTCGGCGACCACTCGTCGATATTTAGCACCACCGAGCTACCGAGACTTACAAAACGCCACTTTTGGGGCACCATGAGTAATATTTTTAGAGTGTTTTCATATCATTCTGAATATAAAGCACGTGGAAAGGCTCGTGGAACAGCAAGCATCAGCAGGCAGACTTGGCTAGTGCAGTCGAGTGGAGTAGCGAAGCGAGCGAGTGTTCGCCTGCAGTGTTTCCGTAGAGGGGCAGTCTGCATCACCTGTGCTGTGAAGCAAGTCGCTCGCCTGATACTCGACGCTCGAACAAAAGCCGACTGCGACGTCTATCGACGTACTCCACTTGACTTCTTTGTTATCAGCAACAATAAGAGTTTGATTTGTCTATTGTTCGCGTCACCATTGTAGGCTCTTCACCTTTTTCGTTCGTCGCCGTGTCGCCGCCCGCGCGCCCCCCGCCTGCCGTACACTCGCCCCCTCCGCCGAACCGCCGCTCCCCTGCCGCCCTGCACGCGCGCCGCCGCCGCGACCGGCGCGGCAGGTAGGCACAGGGTGGCGGCGGCGGCGGCACGACGGGGGGTAGCAGGACCTGCCTGCGGCAGGCAGGACGATGGGCCAGTAGAAAATATACCGCTCACGGTTTTGATTGCGAGTGGGATAGTGTGCACCACTAAGTTAGAGTAGAATACAAAACCTATAATTAGTTTCAAATAAAATTGAGTTAGCAATAATTGTATTTATTTTATTTTGCACCGTAACAAGGTGTAGGTAGACAGACCACATTCACCTGAGAGTTAGAATCGCGCGCGAAGGATTCCGTATCAATCATACAAATTGTTAATATAATAATATGGGTCAAACTTTAAACCAGATATTGTTGACATTATATGATGCAAAAAATGTCGATTACATTGATTCAAATTAGCTTCTTTAAGAAGCATGGAAAAGCTTGCAATTTCGTTTGTCCCTTTTACCGTCGAGGGCAAGGCCGAAAACCGAGTTGCGTTCAGGCAAACGATAAGGTGCTTTCTCGAAAAAAGTTAGTCACTAAGGCCGACTTGCACCAACACGAGTTTAAAGTTAAGTAGCGAGTTATGGATTTAAACCATATTTAAACCGGTTCCCACAGTCAGCGGGTGCTAGCTTAACGAGTTAAACTGGTTTATATTTTAAATTTGTGTTGGTGCAAGTGGGCCTAAGGGCGAGGATGAGGCCGAGCTGCGTTCAGTCTCGATGTCTGACTCTATATACGAGACATCTCAAACAGAGAACCAAAAGGGACAATATAAAAGGTGAGGTTACTTACCGGAACCTATGCTATGCGCGCATGCGCCAGCCTACCTACCCACACCTACACACATACATACTTACCTATATATGAGTAGCGAGAAGTATACAGCCTCCGGCCGAGCCGAGATCGAGTCGTGATTACTCGCGATCGTGACGGGTCGGCGCGGAGCGGAGCGGCGGAGGCTGCGGCGGCGCCGGCGGCGCGGCGGGACGCGTGAGCAATACACACCGGCCTCTTTTGAGTGCCGTCCTTACAGCATTTCGAACGATTTCATTCTTTTTTTATTCTATTTTTCTTCTCTCTCAATATCTCAGAGACGGGACAGAGACAGAGACAGAGACGGGACTGGATCCCGCCGCCGCGCCGCCGCCCCCCGCCCCCCGCCCCGCGCCCTCGTCGCCGGTCCGAGTCGGACACAAAACACAACACAGGTAAATTTGGGAACATGACATGTGTAGAGCGCTCGGGCGGGGCCGATATTGGACTTGGAAGTTGGATTGGAAGTATGGCCATGTGAGAACACCTTCTCGTTCATCATGCCGGCAAGTGTTGAATGAACTCCAAGCGTGATAATTCTAATGTTTATTATATAATACACGATGAGGAAAACGAAGGAAATAACAAGGAAAATGTATCTTAAAAAGCAACAGAATATAACTGTAATCGGGCCCTGTCTATTCGAAACTTTTTCAAACTATTGACAACAATACCCCACTCGATGGAGTTTGAAGAAAAATAAATGGTTTAAAAAAATTGCAATAATGTTGCCTGTAGTTTGTGGGGTCAACAATCAAAATCAAAATCTCCATATAAATCTACTACATTTAGGCCCCGCGGTTCCACTCTCTGTCGGGATCTGTCTCGACCGAGCATTTATTTATGATGGATGAAAACGTACAACAATAAGAAAATATTGAGGAGTACGGACGGACTAGGCAGACACTGAAGCGACTTCACACAGCTGATAGCATCAGGGGAGAACGCAGTTCTTTCTAAAACTAATTCAGTAGTAGGACGGATTTAGGTTAAGATATGGCGGGCTTTGTACGCCGTCAATTTGAAAGACATTACATATCGACTGGTAGGTAGTTTACATAAGAATATAAACGTACACGTTCACAATAATTCTAGTCTTCACGCTCTATTTTTTTATTTTTTATTTTTATTTATTTATTTTAGAGAAACACATAGTTATAAATATCTTAAATTAAATAAACATAAAGTAATAAATAACATAAACCAGTAAAGTTTCCACAATTAGGAAAAACTATAAACATGTTTTCAACACTAGTTTATCATAAAAAAAAAAAGTTAAATATATGCAAAAAAAAGAATTATAATAATAAGTAATAGTGTCTAGTACCACCACCTATCGCTCGTAGCTTGCCTCGCGTCGTCCCGGAGAGCTCCGTAGCCATGGCCTGCACCCGCCGGCGTGCTTGGAGGTCCGCCTCCCGCCGCCGGCGAGAATACCGTTTTTTTGTTTTTCTCTGTTTTTATTAATTTTGTATAGCTATTTTATTTTATAATTACATAAAATTAATATAAATATGTACCTGTATGATGAAAAAACGTGAAAATAAAGAAGTAATAGTAATACAATTTTAAGAACCTAGAGCAAATTAATTTCTGTGCACAAAGTTAAACACTGTTTCTTAAAACTACCTAATTTTGAGTTAAATATGTCTACACTATGGAAAATTTCATTATATAATTTACAACTTCTATTAATAAATCTATGTTTACTGTAATTACATCATACCTATAACCTCACCACAGGTTAGGTACGTACCTATATGCACACACACACACACACACATACGCCCTCTCTTACCTACCATCCCACATCCTCTCACCTTTTTCAAATTTTAAGAATATTTTTACCAATGCCTTATTTTTATAATAAAAACAAATTATCTATGTAAGTATTAATTTTTATTAATTTATTATAAATTTTGAATTTAAATAATTAGTTAAAATTTTTATTGGTTTTAGTTTTATATGAGCGCAAAAAGCCTTAGTGTTAAGTATGTGTGCTATCTCTTATGTTATGTATGAGAGTAGGCTTAGCCGGGCGGGCGCAGGCAGACACGCACACCTTGCATATAAAAGACTTTAACGAGCGACGTTACAAGTAGTTTTCTGTTTTGTTATTTTGCGGCAAACATACAAAAACAAACTTTATACAAAATTAGATTAGTTACCTAAGTAGATACGTTTTTTTTTTATGGGAGCTGACACGGTTGGCTACATCACCTACAACATCCGTGATGTCAGCCCATAACACCGGTACGTATACTTTATAGCTAAAATTTAACACGTAGGTAGGTATTTGTTAATGCAAACCCTATAAATAATTACACCACAAATTATGAAGCTATCAACAATTTATAAACATATATTTACATTCGTAAAGTATAGTCTCGGGTCCTTCAAGAGAAGCGTGAATAGGCATCAATCAGGCCGGCACGGCATTCGAAACCCCCGCGTACGGCCGAATGTCCATGGTCGTCGTTAAACGTTTTATGAGTGGCTCGGCGCCTCATGTCGCGCTTTCTATAAAACAAAATAACAGCCACTAATAAATTATGGTGTCATGTTATAATTATATAAATGACATATCTACATGTAAAAAATAAAACTTCAATGGTAATTGTCAAAATGAAATACATGTTGTTGTATTGTTAGCCGATCACAGCTTGGTGAAGGCGGTGCCATGGCAGGGCTTCCCTTGGGTCGTGCCACGTACTGGACGGAAAACACGAACTATTTATACGCGTATAATTATATCGAGTCTATAGTGTATCGACATCAGACGGACCGAAGTATGTTCAGTGTAGACGACATGAAATTAAGGGAAGCACTGACATTGCACTTAGTTCACCCGGTGTTATGGGCTGACATCACGGATGTTGTAGGTGATGTAGCCAATCGTGTCAGTTTCCAAAAAAAAAAAACAATATTGAGAAGCCGGCAAGTCGAGCATGCTACCACCATCTCCCTCCGCCCTCCCGTCACCCTCCACCATCCACATTCATTATTTCATCCATATAAGACATATTCGGTGTCAACAATTTCAACCAACTCGACAATTTCTTCGGATCTGAAAATGTGGATGAACTGGCGGTGGTGGTGCACGAAGGGGCACGCCTAGACTCCGCCGTGTTTACATTTATGATTATGATCTATATAAGTTATTGAGCTGCAAAAACTCACGTTTGTGCCGCTCGACGTTTCGGGCGAAAGGTATTTTCCATCACCTTTAGCACTCTGCCGCGAGACGGTTTACCGGAGAACCGTATACAGGCTGCTATCACAGTTAGATACCATGTCTTACCTTTTACTTGTATTTTTGTATAAGATAGTGATTTCACCGACTGACCCGCGAGTCCTCAGTCCTCACCTGAAACAAAGAATTACTCATATGAAACTTCATAATCCAGAATTTATAATTATATATAATTAAAAGCATATAACCAAAATTTTGAAAAAACTATAAAATAATATAATCTTCCAAAATGGGGACTGCTGGAAAAGTCCCCATGATGGAAACCGCATTTCCTCTCTGTACTGCTAGGCTGATTTTCTGCCAAAATATAGTACAGTCGAATAGTTTATCTGTCCATACATATATCATAGTCAAACCCCTTTGACTTCGCCGTAGTCGGGTAAAAACATACATATATTTGGTCCATTGACTTAAAAAAAAACTTAGGTTATTTCTATGATTTGGTCCACACAATCCCTAAAAACCAACGAAATTTATCTATAGGTAGGCTTTTCCCATACATCATTCCCTAAAAGTATGCTATCGACCAACAACGTAATGAGCTGCATTCACAAGACAGCAGCTTCACAATGCGTCTCACAAGCTACTGAGCGCGCGCGAGCGAACGAGAAAGAATAAAGTTGTGTGTTGTGCAAAAATACATACATACATATCACACACGCTGAATCCCGACAATCGGGGTAAGCAGAGTAATCGGTGTTGTGCTGGAAGAACTCTGGTAAATTACAGCACAACACCGAACACCACGTTTCGCAAAGCATTCGAACAAGATTCAATCGATCAAGCAGCAAGTAAGGCGCGAAGACCCACCTGCTGCATGACTCGGTGGAAGTACCGTGCCAAGGTGAGAGGTGGCGAGCCTGTCGCCCTTTAGCACGGCATCTTGTCCTAATCCGTTAGTCGCCTTTTACGACATGCATGGGGAGAGATGCAGTGGGGCTATAGTTTTTAAGTACCGGCCTCACACGGTACAAAAATGACAGTGACAAACGGTGTTTGCGTCTTGTCGCGTGTTCAGCCGAATACTGTAGACCGTCCGCGACCGATGCACAATATTTCATACAAAGGCACGTACACTTGTTTACCGACAGTTAACGAGTTCCATCGTATTATACTGCTTTTAAAGATAGACAGATAGAAAATTCTTTATTGCTCCAGTAAACATTAAACAGTAACAAATACATTGGAAAATTTACATAAGATGCAAAGGCGGACTTATCCCTTACAGAGATTTCTTACAGTCAACCTTTGGATGTTTGAGATTCGATAATATAGTGGAATGTAAGTAGGTAGTAGCAAAAGAGTTGCGTGACAATTGAAGATAAAAATAATAATAAGAATACTTATTAACAATACATATAAGTACATGCTAGTAAAATATAAGCCATAAATGTTTAATACATATAAATGTACAATGCTTTTAAAGTTCTAGTTCGGTGCTAAAAACGCTTACATTCTTTCCTATGATACTTAAACATTTCTCTTAATAAATACGTGGTTTCGCTTAAAAAGTATTGAAATTAAATTAAATTATTTATTTTTCGCCACACAACAACTTACTTTACTGAGAGTCCTCTTGAGCCGACTTTACCGCGAGAAGAGCCGCCATCAATGCTAAATATTGTCAATGCTATTTATTAAATTAAATAATCAGACACTATATATAGGTAGGTAACGTACACAAGGTAGTAAGTAGGTATTATAAGAGTATAAGTGAAATGGTGGCGGCGCGGCGCGGCGACCAGAGGGCGCGCGCGCGCTGAGTAACCGAACATCTTGGCCAGGTAAACGATATTTAAATTCAACGTGAATAGATAATTAAAATATTCTGAGGTTTGGCGGGTCGTGGGCGCATTGACAAGTCAAATCGGCCGAGCGGTTGAGGCGCGGAGCGTGGTGCGGGAAGGCGGCGGCGGCGGCGCCGCGGAGGCGGATGCGACTTCGAGTACTTGACGTAGTAGCAGCGTAGCACATTTTTTTTTTTTTATTGACAGCGCGACATATGGCACCGAGCCACCCATAAGGTGTCTAACGACGCCCATGGACATTCGGTCGTATGCGGGGGTTGCGAATGCCATGCCGGCCTGACAGGTGCCCATTCACGCCCCTCTTGAAGGACCCGAGACTGTACTTGGGGGGAAATATATGGGCAGGGAGAGCGTTCCAGAGTTTACCGGTTCTGTAGAGGAAAGATCTGCAGAATCGATTGGTACGCATCCGCGGTAAGTCCAGCGTGTAGGGATGCAATCCCTGCCCAGTGCGCGTGGTGCGAAGGTGGAAAGGGACGGCGGGATCGCATTAAACAGCTCCTCCGAGCACTCCCCATGGAATAAGCGATAGAACACACTTAGGGAGCCGACATCCCTACGGTGTTGCAGTGGTTCTAGATCGCAGGACACTTCGGGGTCACCCACTAGTCGCACGGCTCGACGCTGGATTGAGTCCAGAGGCGCAAGCTGGTATTTGGCAGAGCCATCCCACAGGTGCGAGCAGTACTCCAAGCAGGACCTGATCTGCGATTTATACAGAAGCAGCTTTTGGTCCGGCGTGAAGTACCGTCGCACCTTATTGAGTACGCCCAGCTTTTTAGAAGCCAGCTTGGCCTTCCCCTCGATATGGCGACGAAAGTTCAGGTCGTGCGACAGTTCGACTCCGAGGACCCCGAGGTATTCGCTTAATTTAAGCGACGTGCCTTGGAATGAAGGAGCCGGTGTGAACGCCGCTCTCTTCGCACTGAACGCGCAAACTTGTGTCTTGGAAGCGTTGAACTCGACCAAATTACTACGGCCCCATACGGAAATAGAGCCGAGTGTGTGTTCGAGCTCAGACACAAGTCTTCGCCTCTTCTCATCCACAACATCCCGACTGGCTGAAGGGTGACTGGTGTAGGATCCGTGTGCCGTACTGTCATCTGCATAACAATGTATGTTGTCCAGAGACAGCATATCATTGATATGCAGAAGAAACAGCGTGGGTGACAACACACACCGGCGTTCACTGACATGGCGTCCGACGAGCAACCGTCCACTAGGACCTGAATGCTACGCCCATGTAGGAAGTCGGCGACCCAGTCACAGAGGCCAGAAGGAAGTCCGTAAGCCGGCAATTTGCTCAAGAGCGACTTGTGCCAAACCCGGTCAAATGCCTTGGCAATATCAAGGCCAATTGCCAAGAATTCACCATGACCTTCAAGCGATTCCCCCCAAAGGTGAGTGACGTACGCTAGGAGATCACCAGCAGATCGTTTTGGCCGGAAGCCGTATTGCCGATCGCTGATGAGGTCATTCGTCTCTAGGTACTTCACGAGCTGCGCATTTATAATGCGCTCCATCACCTTACATAGAAGGGAGGTAATCGCTATAGGTCGGTAGTTTGACGGGTTTGAGCGGTTACCCTTTTTGAGGACCGCTTGCACAAACGCCGATTTCCAGGCCGCCGGCACACGGCCATTGGAGTAGGAGAGACGGAATAGGCGCGTCAGCACTGGAGCCAGCTCGGGAGCACACCTTTTTAACACCAATGCAGGAATCCTATCCGGCCCACTCGTTTTCCTGACGTCTAGGGAGAGAAGCTCCGCCCGTACAGTCCGTTGTCGAAACTGCACTTCCGGCATGGAGTTCTCATTCACAGAGCTAGTAGGTACATACGTTAATGATTTTGTAGTTTTATTTTAGTTTAATGTATCCCTATCTCTACATATTCGTCTGCCGTCTGTGTGTATGTATATGAACATATTTATGTTCGCTTATATTTAACTCAAGAACGACTCAACTATTTAGGTATTTGCGGTTTTTGGCTATGCAATGCGACATATCTCCGCCAGATTATAGGCTCACGGCTCACTATATAGCATCACGCCATTATTCGAGATGATCAGTGGTGTCGGAGGTGATTACCTCTTTACCGCGAGCGGAGCCGTGGGCACAGCTAGTTAAATATAAAATTCGTACAACGGTAAAGTGCGAACGTTCATACACAAAGGGTTCCGTAGCCATTTACTTGGCCATTATCGCTGCCCCCCCACATGGGGTTTTCACTTGTGTTTTCTGGCACATCCAATGATCGTTAGACAGCGAAGCTAAACGCGAAGCCGCGGGAATAAAAAAAACAGACGCCAGACGTTGCATTTTATAATAGGAGTAGATATGTGGGTAGGAATGTGGACATAAAAATGTAAAAATAAACTAACAAAAACTCTTGACAGCACATTAAAAATGAGCAACAGACAAAAAGATGAGATCGACGAGTTGTTAAGGTTTTTTTTTGTATGCTCAAAAGAGCTTAGATAGCATGTTGTAGGTACAATATCAAAAGATACCGAAAAGTTCACTTCGCTAGGTAAGAAAAAATCCGGTCGTCCGCGCTCACTTAGGGTGGGTACAGACTTGTGCATGCAATGCAACAAATTGCCGTACACTTTGCTGCAAAGTAGTTAACATTCAAGTTAACACACGTTGTGACAAATTCCCATAGCGCATTTTTCATTAGGACTCCAGCTTGCCATCAAAGCAATCAAGGCGAGCATAGCAAGCAATCCCGCGTCCGGAAAGAGAAACTGATATCACTGCAGATGGGTTAAAGCGGAAACAAAACCCCATCTTACCTTAATTATATCAATTGCTTTAGTCTACACTACTCGCTTACAAAAAGAAGAAAACAGGAGAGGGCTATGAAGAAAAACATTTTCTCCGCGAGAGGGCCTGTCCTAGCTCGTGTGTGTTGCGTACCTAAGTGCGCTAAAACAGTAAGCGAGAAATATTTTTTTTTTTCAGAGGACACTTTTTAAATACGATTATTAAGAAAAATATTTCCTATAAACCAAATGACAAAGTGTAGGTACGCCCGGCAGTTGTGACGAAACTAACAAAAATTTAAATGAAATGAAAATGTCACTTGTTGAAAAGTACTCGGGTGTGACCAAACAGGGCCAAACTGTTTCCCGGAAGAAATTAATAAAAAAGTGCGCGAAAGTATATGAGTCATGACATGACTACTCATGACGAAACAATTCTCAAAAACATTGTAAAACACCTAGGTACTTCATAACATGCTCAGAGAGAACTATGTAAGTTTGCCAACAGTATACCCCAGACCCACTTTGTTAGCTAACCGAATCGACTGCTGTAGAATTTACTGCCGTCAAAAAATATTGGTCAGAAAGCATGCAATGCGGGAATTAATTTTATCTCGGAAACACCTACTTACACAGAAAAAAACTCACTGCTATCTGACCCTCTCCACCGCAAAGATACGGGGGGATCAAAATAACGCGAAAACGGTTCCAGTGAACCTTGAATAGATTTCTTACAGCCAAGCTTTATGTGTGTGAAATATGTACATAAAGGAATGTAGGTAAAGATAAGATGTGACAATTTTTAATTTAAAAATACGAGGATATAAGAATACATGAAAAATATAATTGCGTTTATATAAGTAATACTACGTAAGAATAAATATAAATTACGAGACAGTGTTAAGATAAAGATAAGAAGTTAGTTAATGTTAAATATATAAAATAGATAAAAGATAATCATACTAAGGTGCAAATCGAAAATCATTGGAAAAAATACATCCCGACCAGGATTTGAACCTGGGTCTCTGGCTTGAGCCGCCAACGCGATAACCAACTACACCACCGGGCCGTTACATATTATCTCCAAATTTTCGATCGATTGCACCTTCATGAATGATGTCGCATAATTTTTGCGATCAGTCAACTTGCACGGTTCCACATTGAACCGATTTGCATTTTTCTAATTAAAAATATATATAAAGCGAGTACGTGCTTAGTACTAATATAAATATAAAACATACTAAGGTGGTTGTAATATTGTGGAAATAGGTATACGAATAAATAAAACAGTATAATAAATGAATTACTGAATAAAATAGCAAAGTACACGTTCAACAAGCACCCGCCAGCAGCCAGAGTTAGTTGTTGAAGGGAACAAAACAAGAATAATGAGTAACCATACTGAATATGCATTCAACTGTGTTCTTTATTTAAGGCAATAAAGAAGGGACACTGAAACTGCGAATACCCGACACCGCAAGCACGCGCGCCCCTAGGCTAGGGCTATTTCTGTTGTATTCAGGCAGGAGCGAGTGCGCGTCGTGTCGTGCTTAGCATAGCACGCAGCAAGAGCAATGTGATTTGTGATATGATAAGTAAGAGCACGCATCTTAAGTACATATATTATGCAAGTATATATAAATAAATAGTCAGTAAATTGTATTTGTACATATATAATAATAGTGCAGGTAAGCCTTGTCTGTCATTGCCCAAGGTGAATATATCGTTGGTGCCATCCGTGCACTAAACGTTAACCTATTATCATATCGGTGCTACCTACTCGTGCGTATACGCAGGGCCTCGCTAGGCCCCTTGCACTGATAACACTATCGCACAGCGCACTACGCTTAAGAAACTCTACGACTGTTTGCTTGTAGGTGGTTCCGTACGAAATCCACATAGTTAACTCGTAAAATCTAATTTGAAATTTCATATTTATGTTTATTGTTTATTTATCATCTCTTGGCAGTATACTTCGCTCAGATTTGTAATATTTACATTACATATAACATTCCGCCGCCATGCGCCGCCAGTTCGATTATCACAGCGAAGAAGAACTGACAAGAAACTTAACTGAATTTTTTTTTCATGTGCGCTTAGTTTACTTTACAAAAATGTTTTCCACTACCTAAAGACGCATGTCATCATCACCTATCATCTCTAATAATTTTACTCCTTTACTCATTCATAACCAAAGACTGCATATTGCAAAATTTATGACATACATAATGCAGCAATTCATGACAAAGTGATTTTTTTTTAATATGAAATTATATGAAGGTACATTCCCACCACACTGCCACATGAAGCAGGCCAGTCTCCACAAACAGCGCCCGTTCACGAGCGCCACACCGGGGCCAGGCATCGCCGAAATGTATACGATATATTAGTGTCCACCTAAAAATACAATATGTTGCTTACTTATTAAAATACATTATATGCAACAAGAGCAAAGAACAAGAACTTAAATCCCCCTTACTTGGTTCTGCCCAACACATTTAGGCTTATTATTGCTCAACACAACTAACAAACATTTCGGTGATTTTCATTAACGTTAAAACAGAGAATTAACAGTTATTCAGAGAAAATATAATTGTTTTAAGAATATCTTAAAGAGCTATATTACCGCCACCCCGGGGCGTTCTAGTTTATAGCTGTCGGTATTTCACATTTCCTAGCAGAAACATGTCAAAATATGTTTATTTTGTTCTTCAAACAACACAACATTTAAATCCAGTCGGGCTTCCCGCTGTAAAATCGACCTTAAGCAATCGCCAACAGAGCTGGGATAAAAGTGGCACGTGATGGAGTAATATTTTTGAAGGACAATATTTACTCTCCAGGACGCTCGTTATAAAACGCTCTTATTCCGTAATGTATGTGCGGGACTTATTTATCTACATAAGTAACTGTTTGCAACCGGCGCGCGGTAAGATGGCGGCGGCGGCGGCGCGGAGGCACAGGCATGCACAGCGGAACGACGCAGTAACTAACCAATACATAATTAAGTGAAGTAACAAAGTTCATTTTGTTGCTAAATAAAAAAAATTATGACTCCGTGACAGACAGAAAGACGCACGCGCACGAATCACACCATAGACACCATTTTACTTCTTTGAGGTGCGAAACCTAAAAAGAAGATCACCGCCACCTCCTCAACTGTAGCGAGGAGAGACGACGGCGAGACGCGACAGTGTTTATGCACACGAGTATTGTCGAAGAGTAGTAGTCTTCGAGTAGGTGCATGCTAAATGCGGTGGAGGCTTCTTAGGGTATTTTTTAAGTTGTCTTATTTGAGCGTACTAAACGAGAAGAGCGACACGAATGCGATGCGGGTCTCATTTGCGGTTTTCTGCCAATGACGCATGTTTGGACCACCATTTTGTACTTCACAGAACTCGGAATAGCATAAGTACGAACGAGTTGGGGCCACATTAATTAAATTTGAGGATGTCTACAAATATGCAGAATTGCTATGCTTCCGATTTCTTACCACTTTTCGGATTTAGTAGTAGTTGAAGAAATTGGTGGACAGAAGTTTTTTTCAGAAATGTTTTTGACGGTCACGGTCGAGACGGTCAGACGGTCTCACACTTTTGCCGTGGAAGCAGGGGAGGACTTTGGTTTGGGATGTCTCGTGTGCAGATAATTAGCTCCTAGTCATGTAGTGGGCTGCAAACAGGTTGCTGGCTATGCCGCAGTAAAGGCAGGAAAATCGAAACATCATGAATATGATGCCACTATTGACCTTTGGTGTGTTCGCTCTTGGAGTGTGGAACCCGGACGCTATAGAGCACGTGAAGCAGCTAGGTAAGTTTATTGAAACGTCCGGGGACACGGGGGGCTATTCTTATTCCTTAATCTGTGCTATAGTGCGGCGTGAAGGCGGCGGCGGCGGGGCGGTGGGGAGGGGTGGCGGCGGCGGCGCTGCGCGGAGACGCCGAAGAAGGCAACGCGGCGCGGCGGCGGCGGCGCGGCCGTGTAAAAGCTCATACGGACACGAACGTTAAATAAATCGGCCTGAGATCTTTTTGATCGAGCGCTAGATGAAGTGACGCGGGCTAAACCTGTTTGATCGTTAACATTCCAGGTAATTCGACGACACGAACGACCGACGACGACGTGCGGGAGCAAATTACACCTCCCCGCCCCGCACCGCCCCACCTCACATCTGCCGCCTACTCTACTATACTACTACACACTCGCACGCACGAGTACCTACTTAGTAGTAGTAGTAGGCAGCGTCGTAGTTCAACTCTATAAGCGCTGAAGCTGTAGATATAATGAAGTGGGTGTAGTGACAGGTAAGTGCATTATGATTGTGTAACAACACTTGGCATTTCTGCTGCATCCGAACGATGTGAAATCACAGATGACTAACGGTGCGTGTAAGACTTTATTATGTGATGGATGCAGAATAAAATATAGCTGTTCAGATACCTAAGTACTATTGTTAATTGAACCTACTATACGAGCAGATGTTTTAAAGTTTTTTTTTCGAGCTAAAATAATAAGATCTTCTCTTCTCTACTTATTATCTGTTACGACAAAAATTCTTTTAAAGACCGTTCAATCAATCATAAAATCATAAGTTTCGACTTCCGTATCTACCGCGGAGAAATTATTTCCCCGCGCCCGGTGTTCTGTCTGTTCTACTTCTGTGGTACCTAGTTATGTAGGCACATTGTGTACGTACGACGACTATTGGATTAGGTCGTGGAAAAGCTATATCTGGGGCTCCTAGTATTAGGGGTACTAGTCAATTTCCAAATCCTCCAATTATATTTAAAACTTAACCATAAAAAGTCGGCAAGTGCGAGTTGGACTCGCGCACCGAGGGTTCCGTATCATCAGCATCACTCAATATATTTGTAGGTATTATGTATGTACAAAAACAATTCTTTTGGAAAATCACGAACCGCCTAAATAAACACTACAGCAATGGTTTTTGACTGTGCGGCATTCGTGAAGTTGAAATATACAAAAATATATTTCTTATATGACATAACGACATATCCTTTTCGGATTTTATCTTTACTTGTGAGACCTTGCTTCTTGCCAAATTTCATTACTCTAGCTAGGTCAACGGTAAGTACCCTATAGGTTTTGATTTCATTTGAGTGAGTTTTCAATTATTAAAATTTCCCATAAATAGCCGTATCTTTTGATTATATTGATTTAGAAGCTTTCATTTTCTATAGCTCGAAGGGATCACAGACGTTAGTAATTCATATTAATTTCAATTTGATATCTTGACTCGTCACTGAGAAAAAGGGTCTTGACACACAAAACAAGCAATTTTTTTTTAATGTCATGTAACTACAAGTTTAAAATTTTAGGATTTTTTCCTTTACGTGTGCTATGAGACCTTGCTTCTTACCAAATTTTATGATTCTAGGTTGACGGGAAATACCCTATAGGTTTTGATTTGATTGGAGTGAGTTTGCGAGTATGAAATCTGACATAGATGGCCGTATCTTTTGATTGCGTTGATTTAGAAGCTTGTATTTTTCAAACCTTAAAGAGATCGTAGATCTTAGTATTTCATATTAATTTCAATTTTTTATCTCGATCTGTTCCTGAGAAAAAGGGTCCTTGACATACAAAACAATTTATTTTTTTGTGTCAATAACTACAATTTTACAATTTTCGGATTTTTTCCTTTACTTGTGCTGTAAGACCTTGCTTCTTACCAAATTTTATGATTCTATGTTAACAGGAAATACCCTATAGGTTTTGATTTGTTTTGAGTGAGTTTACGAGTATGAAATATGACATAGATGGCCGTATCTTTTGATTGCGTTGATTTAGAAGCTTTGATATTCTACACCTTAAAGAGATCGTAGATCTTAGTATTTCGTATTAATTCCAATTTGTTATCTTGATCCGTTCTTGAGAAAAAGGGACCTTCACATACAAAACAAACAAACATTTTTTTTTAATGTCACAGCTATAAATTTACAATTTTCGATTTTTTCCTTTACTTGTGCTATGAGACCTTGCTTCTTACCAAATTTCATTATTATAGGTTAACGGGAAGTACTCTATAGGTTTTGATTTGGTTTGCCGGTAGCAAAATATGTGACTTAAATGGGCGTATCTAGTGATTGCGTGGACCTATAAGCTTAATTTTTTTACACCTCCGAGGAAACGCAGACCTTAGTATTTGATATTAATTTCAACTTTATACCTCTACCCGTTCCTGAGAAAAAAGGTCTTGACAGACAGACACCCAGCCAGACAGACAGACAGACAGACAGACGGACAACAAAGTGATCCTATAAGGGTTCCGTTTTTTCCTCCTTTGAGGTACGGAACCCTAAAAAAATATAATAAAAGCATGAGCTGTTACATTTTGTATTAAAAATTTGATTGCGACCACACACTCAATAAAATATGATAATTTTTACGGACCTTATGAAATCGGTCAAGTGTCTGTCCGTCTGTCCGTATGTCTGTAACAGTCTGTATAACGGCTTGTTCGGCTCATAAACGGCTTGAGTAAAACTTGAAATTCCCGGAAGATTACAAAATTATATGTGTAGGTATATCGGGATTCCTGAACTTTAATTATGAAAATATCAATAACTACGTATTTAACAGCTGAATCGCTGGAGGAGCTGAATGACAAGCTGAACGGCCTCAATGTCGCCTCTCGTCGAGTTGGCCTCGGGATGAATTTGGGACAAGACGAAAGTCATGTTCAACGAACTCGTTGTCAAAGTTGTGCAGAATTATGAATACATTGGACAAACCATCCAGTTAGGCAAGTACAACAAGGAGGCCGACAGAAGGATTCAGTTAGGCTGGGCGGCATTTTGGAGACTCCGCCACATTTCTCATCCTCCGTCCCATAGTCATTAAAGACGAAGGTCTTTAATCAGTGCGTTCAGGAAGCGATGACGTACGGAGCTGAAACGTGGACCCTGAGGGTGGGCCAGGTCCACAAATTTAAAGTAGCTCAGCGAGCTATGAAAAGAGCAATGCTCAGAATTTCTTTGATCGATAAAATCCTTATGACGAAATACGACAAAAAACCAAGATAGTCAACATTGCTAAGAAAATTAGCAAGCCGAAGTGGCAGTGGGCTGGGCACATCTGTCGCAGAGCTGCGAGCTGATAACTGCTGGGATGGACGGGTGCTCGAATGGAAGCCACGTAGGTACAAGAAAACGTAGCGTGGGACGCCCAGGGTTAGGTGAACATCTGATCTAAAAAAAGATAGCCAGGAGTTGATGTATGTAGCATATGGAGGAACACCTCGCGTGTTGGAGTGCGTTGGGAGAGGCCTATGTAAAGCAGTGGACGGATACGGGCTGATGATGATAGAAACTAAAATGCATGAAATACCTAACACTAACAGGTTAAAGCGACACAAACGTACAAATGAAGGATGTAGGTATCCTTCATTTTTGGTTTTACCAAATAGGTGGGTACGCGCACTTTTCAGGTTGCTAATGCCGGTAGGAGGAGCAGGGCAAAGAGGGGTGAAAGCGCGCGTTACATTGTTTCGCTTCTGCCTCGCCTCAGCTCATTATGTTTTGTGTCGATTTCTTTTCATTACGCTCTCTTGAGGTTTAGAGCATGTGGGCAGTAGGCGCGTGCGCACTGCGTACCCCTCCCCGCCGACATCGCCCACGTGCCACTATCAGAGGCCGATGTCGAAAAAAAAAACGTGGGCATGATGGTAATAAATATGCGCCTAGAGAGTCCTGCCCACGCTCCACCGCTCCGCCGCGCCGCCCGCTATGTACGCACTATACTTAGACCCAAGCTAAATGTCCTGCGAGTATATAGCTTAGATAGATATATATATAAAATTTTGCCTTGGCATTGTGAGGGGGAATCCGGCCAGTGTCATGGGCACGTTTCCGATAGCGACTGCTAATGAGATTTTTTCATTTTAGTTGCTACGGCGACGACGACGTTGGTACGCATCCGTGGTAAGTCCAGCGTATAGGGATGCAATCCCTGCCCAGTGCGCGTTGTGCGGAGGTAGAAAGGGGATGGCGGGATCGCGTTAAATAGCTCATCCGTCCGAGCATTCCCCATGGAATAAGCGATTAAACACACTTAGGGCGCCGACATCCCTACGGAGTTGCAGTGGTTCTAGATCGCGGGACACGTCGTCGGGGTCACCCACTAGTCGCACGGCTCGACGCTGGATCGAATCCAAAGGCGCAAGCTGGTATTTAGGTGAGCCATCCCACAAGTGCGAGCAGTACTCCAAGCAGGACCTAATCTGCGATTTATACAAAAGCAGCCTTTGGCCCGGCGTGAAGTACCGTCTCGCACCTTATTGAGTACGCCCAGCTTTTTAGAAGTCAGCTTGGCTTTGCCCTCGATATGGCGCCGAAAGTTTAGGTCGTGCGACAGTTCGACTCCGAGGACCCCGAGGTGGTCGCATAATTTGAGCGACGTGCCCTGGAAGGAGCGAGCTGGTGTGAACGCCGTTTTCTTCGCACTGAACGCGGAAACTTGTGTCTTGGAAGCGTTGAACTCGACCAAATTCGGAAATAGGTCGAAGCGTTTGTTCGAGCTCAGACACAAGTCTTCGCCTCTTCTCATCCACAACATCCCGTCTGGCTGAAGGGTGACTGGTGTAGGATCCGTGTGCCGTACTGTCATCCACATAACAATGTATGTTGCCGAGTGGCAGCATAATCATTGATATGCAGAAGAAACAGTGTGGGTGACAACAAAGATCCCTGTGGGACGCCGGCATTCACTGACATGGCGTCCGACGAGCAACCGTTCACTAGGACCTGAATGCTACTCCATGTAGGAAGTCTGCGACCCAGCCGCATAGGCCAGACGGGAGTCCGTACGCCGGAAGCTTTCGCAAGAGCGACTTGTGCCAAACCCTGTCAAATGCCTTGGCAATATCGAGTCCAATTGCCAAGGATTCACTATACCTACTTTTATATTCTTATGTGTTATTTTAAGCGAAATATGTATTACTGTACTGCCTCCTGACTCTGAAATAGACGTCTTTTACTTACTTACAAGAAAATTGCTCAAACCGTGTAGGAGCTAGATGCTGTGACAAACAGTCACAGATTTTAGAAAGGACACGTTGAAAATCCAGCGTGGCTGTGTACTACGGGATCTTTGACTTGAGCCTGCCAAGTAAATACAAACTCCAATTGCACATAAATGGTTTCGTAGTAAAGCTTTTGAAAAATAAAATATACATATACATACCCGGCGCCCTCGCCGGCGGCGCCTCAATCATTTGCAACGAAAGTTGGTGGCTTATTGATTTACTTGTGCTTTTACTGCACTATCTATACTTCGCCATCTGTCTGGCTTAGCCTGATGCAGGCCAGGAGGCTCTGCCCAGAACAAAACCAAGGAAATACTCTCCGGAGATTAAATTTAAAGTTTTCGATATACAGTCTTCGATTTAAAGGTCAGGGGCCGAATGTGCTTTTACTGCTTATTTACAAACAAAGAATAAAAGACAAACTATTTTTCGTGATTTGAGAAGGTTCCATAACCAGACAATATTTATTGATTTATTAAATTATTAGTAGATGTAGAGGAAATAGAAAGACTTAAAAGTTGAGTGGCGCGGCATATTGCCAGGACAAATATATATGTAATTAGTACTACTAGACAGTAGTTACGAGTACTATTAGTAGTCGTAGAAGTTAAATTCAACCTACATAATATAGTGAACCAATTAAAAAAAAACCTTGGTAAACGTACGGAGTACTAATCAATAAACTGACGGATAGACATGTGAAAGCGAGCCTAATTAAATTACTCATTTTATTTACGGAACCCTAACAAGTCTTGCAAAATTGTCAATATATCATGTGAATCCCCCGACTGTTCCTTACAAACGAAATGGCTATTGCATAGCTTTCTTCGCGTCCTCGCTGCGGTTGCGTGGCGTGGCGTGTTGTAACCTCTAGCTAACCCACGCCACGTCTTCCTCACTATGCTGCGTATTGCCTCTGTAACACATTTTATCTTCTTTATGACTTACATTTTGTTTATTTCAACTTAATTGTGATATAATGAGACAAATGTATAATATTGATAAAATGAACCTAATAAATAAATAAAAAACTAAATACTAACATCTAAGTCTTCCTGTAAGTAAAAAAATTATTCGCACTTGCAAACATAAGACTTATGTTTGCAAGTGCGAATAAATTCCTCCCTCCCACTCCCGCCCCTCGCTCTTCTCCGTCCCTCTCTCCCTAATTCCCTCCTTCCCCTTTCCCTTCACCCTCGCTCCTCCTTACCTCTTTCCCCCATCCCCCACACCCTCCGTCACCCTTCGCTCCTTTCATCTTCCCCACCCACCTCCTTCCTCCCTCCCACTCCTTCCCCCTCCTCCCTATTTCTTACCCTCTTCCTCCTCCCTCCCCTTCCTCCCTCTTCCCTCGCCTCGTTCCTCCCTTCCACACTTAGTGTCACTGTGTAAGATACAATCAGCGGTAAAAAATTTAAAAGTGTTAAATACTGAAATTCAGTGAAAATGCCAAGTAAGTTTGTACCTACAAAAAATATAACAATGATGGATGAAGAAGACATTCAGGTGAGTGTCACGCTAAAAGTACTTAGTCAAAACGATATTATTGTAGTTAGTAAATACTACTGCGGTGACAGAAGGCCGGACGGACACAGAAACGAACGTAGGTACATTTATTATAATAATTGTATAAATGCTCGTCGAAGGCCGACTCTCAACGACAGCACTGTACTCGTACTGTAAGGTAACATTTTTATAAAAAATGCGTTATCGTCTAACCTCGTCTGGTTCATGTTTGCTTACTGAAGGACAGAGAGATATACCTATAGAACGACCACGAAATCACAGATCACTGACGATTCTTTATTCTTTCATCTTTATTCATCTTAACATATATAGACAGTACACTTCACACACCAGGATATCTTCGTCGCATTTTCGGTGGAGACGATGGTGGCATGGTCTGAGGAGGCAAAGCGGCTCGTGAAAGACATCGGGATGTCCCGAATAATATAATAGCGTTCTCGGAACAGTGCCCACTACTGGAGGAGATCCCAAAATTTTCACTTTTTTCAAACAATTCAAAAAACATCCCCAGATATTTAGTCATTCTACAATATAAAAATATAAAAGTTTAAAATATATATTTAGAAATATGTTTAAAAGTGCCCTTTTTAAACCCCCTAAAAACGGCTCTTTTAAGCGTTTTTTTTTTCGATTTTCTCAAAAACTCTCAATTTTTTTTTAATATTTTTTTTTACAATCTTCTAGCTCTCGTCGATACGCGTCATTTGACACCCTAAATATTCATGTAACCTTAAAACTCACGACACCAAAGCCAATTCGCACTTTTTTTGGAAATCGGGCCCTATACTGAAGCGATCGAAAAGACATTTCCAATGTCAAAAAGTATTTTGTCCAAATGTTGAAAATTGCCCAGCGAGCAATCTAGCGAGTCATGCTGGCAAGATCACTACGTGCTATGGTACCTACGTAACGAGGCAATCCGCCGACGCACCAACGTAGTCGATATTAGAAACCCGGGTGGCTAAGCTAAATTGTCAGTGGGCTGGGTATGTCACCGAAGAGACGACGAAGTTCGAGCAACAGTGTCCTACACTGGCGGCCGTGGACAGGAAAATGGAGTAAGGGAAGACCACCCGCCAGGTGGGACAACGACAAGCACGTGGGCGGAAAGCAGTGTATCCGTACCGCTGAAGGCCGGGAGGACTTGAGGAAAATTGGAGAGACGTATGTGCAGCACTGAGCGCATACAGGCTGACTGTGTGTATTTCCAGTGTAATGTAATGAGTTATATGTCCGTCTTCTTAAAACAATTCTAAGAATTGCTAAATTTCCGAAAACTTTGTGATCAATCCACTCCATCCCCGCCCGCCGCCCATGCCGCCGCGCCTCCCCTCCGCACCTCCACAGCGCGCCGCCGCCGCCCCGCCGCCGCTCCGCCTCGTCGTCGTCATCGTTGTTGCGTCGCGACCATAGACGTATATATTATTTCTCTATGGTCGCGACTCTGACTTGTGATTTAGGCGGTTTGTACGAGATAGCTCTAAAGTATCCCTCTGTAGTATCAGAGAAGGGGAAATAATGACATGGAGTATCTTCCTTCGATTATCTCCAGCAGTATCGTTTATTTAGGTATTGTTTATTGTGTAATTTCATCCATAGGTAGGTCACCTAAGCTTCGATACGTCGAAAAATCCGTCAGTTCTAATTAAATGCGAAGAAGAACTGACAAACAACGTTTTTAAGTCACAATGTTTTGCTAGTACCTTATATATAAGTATTATATTCACTTACAAATAATTAACACATAATAACGCTCACAAGAACATTAAATTATTTACAGCATGAACGTAAATAAAATACATACAATCTGATCATCACTCTGGCTATTTACATTACATCTGATATACATAAATATCAAGTCAAAAATAATTATTAGTATAACTAAATGTAATATAATGTGTTCTCTCTAGGTAGACAGACAATCCGTTGTAGCCAACAAGTATTGCTGCATGGTAGTTGGTAGGGTCTGCTTGAACTGAACACGCTCCGTGAACTTCGCTCCGTGACTCCGTTGTCGATGAGCATGGTGAGGAGTGGAGCTCGCTGGCTGCTGCGCCGCGCCACCACCCCGCGCCGCTTCCCTCCCGCCTCCACCGCGCACCGCTCGCGCTACGGTGAAGGCAATCCGCCAGGCAGCGCAGGACCGGTCCTCGCGCCGCCTCGCTCGCACACGCCTCCGACAACACCGCCGCGCTACGAGCAGACCTCCACCTCGATACCTACCAAAACTATGCAGCCTGATCGATGGATAAGTTGAAATTATGTATGTTCCTATACAGGTTTACATTCGTTTCATTACGTTACGTACGAGTTAAATCTATTCGTGATATTAATCCCTCTTACATTAGGGTTTAACCGGCCCGGGTTGATACCACCGCCCTGAATGAAAGGTCGGTTGAAACGGCTATGTAAATAGTTCGTATTTTCCGTCCAGTTCAGTGTAGCCGGCACGACCGAAGGGAAGCACTGCATGGCACATCACCAAGGTGTTATGGGCTGACATCACGAATGTATAGATGATGTAGCCAACCGTGTCAGTTAAAAAAAACCAATTGTATTTCTCTATTACTCACCATTCATTATGCATGCATGCCCGCGGCTCCGCCCGCTCTCATATTTCACTTCACTGCTAACCTCATAAGTCATTTAGCGTGATAGTAAGTAGCCTATAGTTGATGGGAAGAATCAAGCTATCCGTAGATTTTTTTTTATTAAAATCGGTTCAGTGGTTCTCGAGTTATAAGCGGACAGACAGACATACATACACTCAGACAGAAAGCAGACGTTGGATTTATTATAGGTAAGGAAGGACATATACCTGCCATGCAAAACCACTCGCGAAACACCCCTTTGTAGTCGACAGAAGAGTTCTTGGAATGGCACGATTCTCTATATTGTTGTTGTATCGCAATGCAAAGGTGTGGAATGGACTTCTGGAGAATATCTGTCCGTACTACAAATCCACAGATTTTCAAATTGCGTGTTATTAGCCGTTCCCCAGCGACTTTAGTCCGCCTTCAAGTCGGACTGGCACCCCATCGGGGGTGAAATTGGCCGCGTCTGAGGCTCGAACTCAGTCACCCAGTTCGGAAGCAATAAAAAACACTGACTTCTAATTAGTTTTCATGCCGTTAGCACTATATGGATTACTTCCATATTTTGTTTCAAATTTACTGTTGGTTTTGGAATAATCACCTCGGACAGAGCAAATTGACATACATATTTCTTTTTTTTATAACTTTTGGTGGAAATGAAAATATTTTTATCCCCAAAATAGACCTAAGCTAGGCTCGGTAAGACCTTCACTATGGATATACAACTCGACCCCTTGTTGTCGCCTCTCTCTCTGCGAAACAATCCACGTTTCAAAAAATATTTCACGCCGGCACGGCATTCGCAGCCCCTGTTCGAAACCGAATGCTTTTGGGGGTCGTGGGCTCAACAATCCACACTGATGGCGCCAAGTGTCACGAGTATCCATAAAAAAGATCGATCGAACCGTTTAGAAGTGTAATAGGCAGGCAGGCAGGCAAACAGACAGACGGACGGACGGACGGACACCCGACTGATTTTAGGAACCCTGCCATCGTCGCTGGCTACGCATTACGCAACCCATAAAATGGAGGATCAGGATTTCTCAAGAAAATCAAGTAAATCTTTGTATTTTCGCGTGCTAGGAAGAGAGTAAGTCAATTCAATATGCATTGTAGACGTTTTCCTTTAAAGACGTTCTGCAAGTTAGACTTTCTGCATTTTTAACCGACTTCAAAAAAAGGAGGAGGTTCTCAATTCGACTTTATTTTTTAATTTTTTTTAAAATTTTTTTTTATGTTTGTTACCTACCTCAGAACTTTCGACTGGGTGAACCGATTTTGAAAATTCTTTTTTTATTTGAAAGTTGGTGCTTCCCGTGTGGTCCCATTTTAATTTGGTCAAGATCGGATTGGAAAGCGAGGCGGAATCGCAGGCCGAAGGCCGAGCGATTCCGCCGAGTACATTAATAGCAAAAAAAAACTAAAAAAGAACTGTGAAATAAAAAACTATTTAAAAAAATACAAAAACCGCCTTCAAAAATGTATGAAATAAAAAAAAATCGAACCCTAGAGTTGAAGGCGGTGCTAAAAAAGGCTACACAAATCACAACACCGCCTTCAACTCTAGGGTTCGATTTTTTTTTATTTCATAAATTTTTTAGTCATTATGCATTGTAGACGTTTTGCTTTAACGACATTCTGCAAGTTAGGCGTTTCGCTCAAAACTGTATCCATCCTTGTACCTTGTACGTACTGACTTCCCCTCCTCTGGTCGTCAAATCTACTCTGAACTGGAATGAAAACACTATTTTTATAGTCGTTTCAATAAAAAAATTTGAAAAACCCCGACCCCTTAAAAACTAAAAAATAATTTACAGTTACTTAAAGGAGTCGGGGGACCGCTAAGTAAATACCAGCGCCGCCCGCACTAAGTTTTTATATTTTAATTACCCCCGACTCATTTAAGTAACTAGACGGATTTTATTTTTGAATTTTTTAGGGGTCGGGGGTTTTACAAATTTGTAATTTAACTTTTAAAAAAATCGTATTCAAGTCGGTCCATCCATGAGACGTAATTTTTTGATTACTTCATTATTACTTGATTATTTGACTCTAACACAGCTACGAACCATCACGGTTAAACCGGATTTCTAATTAAAAAAACAATTAAAAATCAATTTAAAAAATTAAACAATCCAAATCGGCCCATCCATTTGGGAGCTACGATGCCACAGACAGACACACACACACAGACACACAGGCAGACTGAGGCGTCAAACTTATAACACCCCTCTTTTTCGTCGGGGGTTAATAATAAATAAATACCAACCAATACGTATCTACGTATGCACGTTTGAAAAAAGGTACAGCCCTCGGACAGACGGACACACAGACACGGCGTAACTAAAAAGAAGGAACAAATTTAATCCTCTCACCTAGTAACGTAACTCGTATTCATGAAGAAAACGTACTTACCAAACTCGAAAAGAAAAAGAAAGCGATGCAAGTCAACAGGTACCTGTCGAAACTACAGCCTTCGTAAACGTTCGCCATCTCCATAGGTACATTTAGAGGTTAGAAATTTTAAGAAATGTATGGAGATAAATGTCGTTAACCTAATTTTGTTTTTCGAATATTCGTCACTACGGTTGTTATAACGAATCGACTTCATTTCCGATGCTGATTTTAACCCCCTTCGCTGCTGCCGTTATCTTTAAATTCCGTCTTTATATTTCCTAGCAAAGCAGATATTTTTATATACCTATATATCTGATCTAAGTATATATAAACACTGGGTACCTAATGTCATAATTCCTACTTGATCAAATGCATTTCGACGGTTATTTTATTACAAGTCTGCACAAGTGTCTGCATTATTGACATATTAACGATACATTACGAATCCCTCGCTTTAATACTTTGTCTTCCTATGGAATGTTACCGTGTTAAGTGGCCTAAATAGATTTGAGGTCGCTCAGAAAAATTGGAGGGAAAATCAGAAAACGTTAACGGTTATCCGCAGTTTGTTTACATTTGTTTTCATATCGGTATTGAAGTAACTCGATGTTTGCCGACCCAGACGCTCTCCAAGATAGTGAACGGTTCACCAATAAATTAACGGATCCATCGTTATCGGTCACTATATGAGTACCTACATACACTAACTAACTAACACTAATCGCTCTGCTTGACGAAGACGGCACGAGACGAGTGTCCGTCCGTGCAATTTTAGTACGAAACCCTAAACATACCATTAGGTTCTGTTTTTACCCGAATGCGCGAAGCAAAAGGATGTTTTTCGAGTGTATGCAAATAAATTTATTTGGCACGACCTGTAATCTAACCGGCTTAATTGTGGGAGTGTTATATATAAGCTATAAAAATAAATTTAAAAGAAGAAAAACAAGCTAGCAATTTATATTTTATGAATAATATAATGGGAAGACCTATTAGAATATGTACTAATTGATTCTTAGCACGTTTCTTGTATGAAGAACCTTAATTTTGTACTTGTTTTTTTTTTAATTATTTGTTGGCATATCCGCCATAATACCTAACACTATTCTGTGAAAATTTGAACCGGCTACCTATTACGGTTCAAAGATATAGCCCTAGGACGGACGGATGGAAAAACAGACAGACAGACGGCGTAGGTTTAGTAATAGGATTCCGTATGGATACGGAACCCTAAAAAAGGGCCCCCGCCTGCTGCGGCTAACAGTGCAGGGGGTTTCATAAAATATACTCGTAATTTGCTAGCTTGTTTTCCTCTTTTTCGTTAGGTTGTTTACGCAGTCGAGTTTTTTATTACATACATACATACATACATATCACACACGCTAAATCCCGACAATCGGGGTAAGCAGAGTAATCGGTGTTGTGCTGCAAGAACTCTTGTCAATTACAGCACAACACTGACCACCACGTTTCGCAAAGTATTCGAACAAGATTAAATCGATCAAGCAGCAAGTATGGCACGAAGACCCACCTGCTGCATGACTCGGTGAGAGGTGAGAGGTGGCGAACCTGTCGCCCTTTAGCACGACATCTTGTCCTTATCCCTTAGTCGCCTTTTACGACATGCATGGGGAGAGATGCAGTGGGGATATTCTTTTTAAGTACCGGCCCCACACGGTACCAGTTTTTTATTAACTTTTAATAATCTGTTTTAAACATCTTTGAGGTAGGTAGGTTTTTTTTATATTTTTTTATGTAATCCTGTATGGTTGGCTGAGTCGGAGGGGCCAAAGCGTATGCTCCTACCAGCCGCCAATATCACCTCCGAGAAGGTAGGTGCCATACCGGAGACTTCCCTGGTTTGCTGGCTATACTGGACTAGAGGAGAACACTACTGAACTCACTACTGAACCGTACTGAACTTACTTTATACGTCTATAACGTATAAATTAAGTTCTGCTAAATTAGTTTTTGAGAGCATTGCGGGCGGCGGCGCGGCGAACGTAGTGCTGCAGTGTCTTTCCAGTGTGTTCCTATTGGGTAAGTATCTCATCTCTACTATTGCATATATATAAAACGTAAAATGTCTGTATGTAAGGGATAAACTTCGGCTTTAAATGCAGTTTACTCCGACATAATCTCGAGATAGTTCAGAAACTTCGCCGCAAGCGGAGTAAAAACGAAGGAAACGATCAATTCGCATACCTAAGCACTCAAAATTGGCCGCCTCAGCCTCTATTCTAGGAATTCAGTATTAGCGTGTCTGCCTGGGTGTGTACACACACGAGTATGCACATAATATTAAAATGTACCTATCTGTCACCGGTGGCGGCGGCGTGCCGTAACAACTTTCATAAGTGTTATGTAAGTCTTTAAAAAAAAAAAATTTAATACGTAAAAATGTAAATGAGTGTAATGTAATGATGAATAACAGAGTAAACTTAAAAACATAATCAAATTGTTTATATTTTTTTTTTTATATATATAATCCGGTGTCGGTGTCTGAGTCGGAGGGGCCAAAGCACATGCTCCGACCAGCCAATATCACCTCCGAGAAGGTAGGTGCCATACCGGAGACTTCCCTGGATTGCTGGCTATACTGGACTAGAGGAGAACACAACCGAGGCTTCTATGCGGCCATCTTACATCCGGTACGGTGGTATCAACCCAGTCGGCTACAATTTTGAGCCTACCACCTAGTAAGGGGAAAGGGGAGGGACCTACAGTTTTACACCGATTCCGAACGGTGAAGCAGCAGGTGTAGGTATGCACGTAAATTTTTTCCCCAGAAAAAACTCATTGATACACGCCGACCGGATTCGAATCTCGGACCTCTCGCATGAGAAGCCGATGCCCAAACCACTCGGCCACCCGCCGCTTATAGCCGCTTATAATAAAGCTACAGTAGGGGCGGGTTGGTCCGCCCGTTAGCTATATTTATTTGGCCTCTCTCTTTCCGTTCTTCTCGATGTTTAGAATCGGTCAACAGTCGCCCAACCGCCAGGTCATGTGGCCGTGTGCGTGGTCAATGGTTACATTAGACCAGGGATGGGCAAACAACGGCCCGCGGGCCATCTCCGGCCCGCGAAAACGGTTGCGATCCGGCCCGCGACCATCGACACAGAAGTAGATAACAACATAACATATATCACGGAAACATTCGGTAAACATTAAATAGTGTACTTGGTTACATGAATTAATAAATCTTTGTTCCTATTTTATAGATTACCTGCAATACATTTCTTTATTCATAGTGTATTAGGTACATTGTACCTGATTCGAATATCTATAGATAGATAGTTCATATAATTTAATTTTGTATGAATAAGAGAACTTTTTTGTTGAAACCTATGAGTGAATAAATCACTTTGTTCTGGAAAATACAAATAAATTTTATTTCAATAAAGAATTATAATGTAGCCAACAATTCAAAAACCTAGCCCCCCCCCCCCCCCCCCCCCCAACCCCATAGATTTTGTTTATAAATATTGGCCCGCGTAGGAAAAAGTTTTCCCATCCCTGCATTAGACACTATCACATCACCATCACCGAAAGCTTTCGCCTGAGGGTCCGGGTCGCGGCATTAGGGCGAATTAATTGTTAGTAGGTAATATGAATCCACTAAATGTTAAATTTCCTTCATGACCTGGAAGTCTGAAGACGGCGGCGTGTTAATAAATTAGACGACGACCTTTTTGTCTGCCTTATAGGTAGCTGGCATGGCGCCTCTCTGAGCGTGGTTTCGCGAAGATTGGTCTTCCATTGAACTTTGGGAGGAGCTTAGTGCCAGCTGTCCATAAAAAAAAAGTAGTCATCATTTTCATAATAGCCAAGCCATCATACCACACGCAGTATCGCGACAATCGGGGTAAGCAGAGTATGCGGTGTTGTGCTGCAATTTAACCAATCCTACCAACCCTAAACCAAGTAAATGTTATATTGTGATATTATGTTTATGTAGCAACCATACACAGAGTAGGTATATGTGTGTGACTATTAGAAGCGCCAGTATCAGTTTTATTTTTTATTTTTGTAAAAAAAACCGGCCAAGTTGCGAGTCGGACTCGCGCACAGAAGTTTTCGTTTTTATTATTTGCTGTTTTACTGTAGAGTTTGTACTATAATCACGCCAAGTTTCACGCTTGTATGTACATATATAACTATTTTTATGATAGAGCAAAAACTAAAAAAACATTAAAAACACGCGTTTCTTGTAGAAATATATCTTATTTTTTTACTTTTTGCTTTTTCCATTGTTTGTTTGTATAGGTATCTGCCATGATATGATAATTGATAGATAATAAATAACACATATTCTGTGGAAATAACCGGCCACGTATTACGGTTCAAAAGATACAGCCTTCGGTCGGACAGACAGACGGCGTAGGCTTAGTAATAGTTTTCCGCGTGGATATGGAAACCTAAGAAAAAAAAAGAGAAAAGGTGGCAAGTATAACTAGCCCGTTTATTCAAATGGTTAAAACGTACTTGGAGGGTTTCGTTGAATACTACAAAATCAGCCGGTCGTACATCTCTTTCTCTGTCGGAGACGCACAACTATAGAGAGATGTCAGCTATGAACATACATAAGGACGGACCACAGACGGACGGACATATGGACAGACAGATAGATACCTACATTACATTGTAGCATTAGCGAGCGAGTACTAATAAGGTTTCTCGTTTGACTTAAGGAACCCTAACAATGGAATGCCACAGTACGGACTCAACAGAGCCAGGTAGGAGCAATCTCGAACGAAACTACTCGAACAAAATGCTCAAGTCACGCGCGCTCTTCTCTGTGGTGCCTGCGCAGAGTCTGTGTGAGTGTATGCGACTATGCGAGGGTGTGTGTATGTGTGCGCGCATGTGTGTATGTGTGCGTGCGCGCGAGAGAGAGCGATTATGTGTGTGTTTATTTAATGCCTGGAAGCCTTCACCCATGTACGGACGTTAAAATGTTGTATGTATGTGGAGGAATAGAAAGAGGCTGAGAACAGGAAGGTCAGGGTCGGCCGACGAGACGGCGCGAAGGGAGGGAGGCGCCGGCGGCGGATGAGCGTCGACCTCGAACGGTGCACGCCGCTCCGCCCCTCCGCAGCGCCGCGCCGCCCCGCAAGGGCGCCACGAGCCACATCACAACAGGCGCCGCCGCAACCGACAGCGGATATCACCATAGCAGTTTGTCTAATCGGTGATAGCAGCACCGCGCACGCGCAGGCAGCAGCGGCAGGTCTCGGAGGTAGCGTCCAACAGAGCGGAGCCATGGACACAAGTCATTTTCCGCGGTTTGCACCAAAAGAATGAGCATAGCAAGAGTGAAACCAGCCAAAAGACTAAACGTGCCTGCCTACGCACTACGCACCTCACTCACGTACTCAATGGACAATGGTGAATACCCCCACTGCAGCGCTTTCGGGCAAGAACATTCTTCGTGATTGATTCTGTACCTCAAACTGACATATTATGCAAAACATTTAATAATTTTTTTAATATGGTACATATATAAAAATAGGCACATATTTGTTTAGATAGGTAACTAATAAATAAAAGAGATTATTTAAAATACAATTTAAACCAATACAAATTTATAGGTATCTACTAAAATTAAAATAATTTAAAAAAATCGTAGAAACAAAAAGAGCTATAGAAAACCCTGAGCTTACTACGGCTCAAACAAGACATAAAAAATAAAAAAGTAGAGACAGAACGCGCTAAAAATACAGTGAAGCATTAAAACTACACCTCGCCGTAAACATACTAGGCCACACACACGCACACACGCAACTACGCACGTTATTTGTAATCTGATTTTTTTTTTTACCGCTAAGTAAATTCCCGCGCAGCTCTGAGTTTTATATTTTATTTAATTAGCGGTCCCCCGACTCCTTTAAGTAAGTAAACGGAAATTATTTTAGACTTTTTAGGGGTCGGGGTTTTTTTAATGTGTTATTTCAAGCTTTTAATAAATTAAAAAACCCCCGACTCTTAAAAAGTCCAAAAATAATTTCCGTTTACTTACTTAAAGGAGTCGGTGGACCGCTAAGTAAATTGCCGCGCAACTCTTGAGTCTTTATATTTAATTTACTTAGCGGTCCCCCGACTCCTTTAAGTAAGTAAACGGAAATTATTTTTGACTTTTTAACAGTCGGGGGTTTTTTAAATTTGTTATTTAACTTTTATTTCAAGCTTTTTAAAAAAAACCGCATGCAAATTGGTCCACTTTTTAAGATAATTATTTTTTTTATTACTTAATTACTTTATTACTTGATTACAAACATAGCTAAGAATCATGCCGATTAAACAAGCTTCTTAATAAAAAAAACCGGATCCAAATCGGTCCGTCCATTTGGGAGCTACGATGCCACAGACAGACACACCCTCTCACACACACACACACACGTCAAACTTATAACACCCCTCCGTTTTTTCGTCGGGGGTTAAAAAACCGCATGCAAATCGGTCCACTTTTCAAGATAATGAATTTTTTGATATCTTAATTACTTGATTACTTGATCACAAACATAGCTAACAACCATCCCGATTACACCAGCTTTCTAATTAAAAAACCGCATCCAAATCGGTCCATCTGTTTTAAACCTACGATGCCACAGCAGACACACCCATACACACATACACATACACCCGTAGCCGTACACACATACGTTAATTAAACTTATAAAACCCCTCTTTTTTCGTCGGGAGTTAAAAATAACGTGCGTAGTTGCGTGTGTGCCTGTGTGTGGCCTAGTATGTTTACGGCGAGGTGTAGTTTTAATGCTTCACTGTATTGTTTGTTAGCTGCGTTCTGTCTATACTTATTTATTTCGTCAGAGGACACTGGCAAAAATGTTATACAAAGACAATCGCCAAATGAAATATAAAAAAAAGAAATAAAAAAGGCTTTCCCGAACTCGTGTAGTAGACTTTGGAAATATGGAGAAGAAGAGCGGGGCGGCGCGCGGAGGGGCGGCACCCAGCCCACCCAGGTACCTACTCGATCACGCACCGGCGCGGCACCCACCGCCAATAGAATTCCAAACGAATCTGAGTATGTGCTATCATTAACTACAGCAACGATCCCAATCATTATATTATTATTTCCTTTAACAATAGCCGAGTCCTCCTCTAACCCTATAATTTATTAACACCTAACACAATAATATAATAAAAACGAAGATATTTCAACGCGATTTTAGGTTCCAAATTTTAAACAAAATGCAAGCAATGTAAATTCCGGCTCTTGTCTTCAAAAGTATATGAAAATACCTAATTAAATTGAATTTTATAAAAGTGCGTGCGTTGGCAGCCTCAGCCGCTGCGCCTCGCTTCTGTATCACGGGCCGGTTCCAGCAAAGCAGAGGCTGCATGCAACTCAGAAGAACATCTATGTGGCATAGAATATTGATAGCCGTGCGCACAACGCACTAACTTATTTGATCGGTCGTTCAACCGGCCCGCGCCGTTCTCTCTCTCCTCGGCAGAGCGCGGCCGCGGGCGCGGGGGCGCGGGGGGCGCGTTCTGCTGCGCCGCCATCTCTGTCGCTCCGTACGTAACCTCGTCATCCCGTTAGGTTGGTACTGTCGAGGTAGTATAACATTCCAGAGGCACTCACACGAGCGCAGCGCAGCCTCCGAACCTGGCCGCCCCGCACCACCGCGCCGCGCCGCCCCGCCTCCGCCCCGGCCGCCGCGTCCGTGCACGGACAGCGCGCCGCGCGCGAGCCTGTGTGAGCGCTGTTAGTTACCTTGCGGTTTTGTTGGCCTTATTTGCAGTCTTTTTCTATTGTAACCAATTGTACCACCACTGATAGATTAGTTAGAGAATGTGATTGAATACATTTTATAAGACAGACATCAGCGGTGCGATGATTTAAGGTAGAAACTTGTTGCCTATATAACACTCACGAAGCATGAAGTTGAACACACCTCTAATCATTGATACTAATCATCTTCATACTTCTTTTACTCAACATATTTCCTAAATTATTATCGGCTTCCGTCCTTCGGCATTCCTCCCAAGCTCTGCACCTGGATCGCCAGCTTTTTGGCGGGTCGTTCCATCTTCGTTACCATCGATGGCTCGAAATCGGACGACTTTCCAATTAACGCTGGTGCAGGGCTCTGTGCTGTCGCCTACGCTTTTCTTAATCTTTATAAACGATCTACTGTCTTTGGGCATGATACACAGCTATGCAGACGACAGCATGGAGCACGAGGGCTGGAAGAGTAGAGATTCGCGGCACAGGGAGGCTCAACGCTCAGTTGTTGATAAGGTCGATAACGTTCTCGGAAAAGTAGCTATGTGGGGCCAGGAGAACCTTGTCGCCTTCAACGTTAGCAAGACTCAGTGCTGCGCATTATCTGCTAAGGTTATCTATATCCCTTTCCTTTCCAAGCTAGTTTCCAAGGCAGCGTCGTACCTGTCTCGGAACACCTGGACCTCCTGGGCACCACTATTTCCAAAGACGTGGGTTTCCGGCAACTAATCGAGTCTAAGGCCAAAACTGCATCCAGAAAATTGGGAATAGTTTTCCGCAATCGGCGGTTCTTCTCACCGGCACAACTATTCCTGTTGTACAAAACACAGATTAGGCCGGTGATGGAGTCACATCTGGGAGGGTAGTCCCCATTATCTGCTAGCATCCTTGGACTCGATACAGCGCCGAGCCATTCGTCTTGTTGGTGACCCGAAACTTAGAGATGGTCTGGAGTCCCTGAGTCACAGATGGTTTGTGGGTTCGCTTAGTCTGTTTTACAGATACTATCACGGAGGCTGCTCTGCGGAACTAGCATCCCTTATTCCCTGCCACCCGTCCTATCTCCGCATGACTCGTCGCAGAGAGACTCAGCATCCTTTTGTTGTTGACATTGGGCTTTTGAGAACCCATCGGGTTTCTAAATCGTTTCTTTGTCGCACCGCTAGAGTGTGGAACTGTCTTCCGGCGAGTGTATTTCCTGAATCCTTTAACCTGGGTGTCTTCAAGCGTCGTATTAACGGGCTAGACAGCCTAGCAACAGTCCGCAAATCTGCTGGCATGGCACCTAACTGAGCGTGGTTTCGCGAGGAGAGGTGATTTTGGCTCTGTCGACTGCACCATTGGTCCCTCGGCACAGCCACCCATGCTGGTTTACATAAAAAAAATCGGTCTCATTCTATTGTATAATTTGGGTATGACTCGTATGAAGAAACTGCTCGAATCTTCAACATGTCGAGGCTTAAAGACCGGAGTACATAATGCATGACCTTGTTCAAGTCGCCAGGACTGTGCGGACCTGGTGAGTCGCATTAAATAGCACGGTGAAATAGCATGTACCTGGGCGCAGAACTCGCGAATTCCTAACGCATAAACCCTCGAATATCTAGAAAAATACTAGTAGTTAGGAAAAATGCTATATCCTGTGGTGGTAAGAAAATCCAGTCGAACTGGAACTGCGTCAGCTGCGATCGAATGTTGTTGAGTAATCCTGGGCGCGGTCAGTACTGGTATCGGTCGACCGTTGGAGGCTGACCGTGGTTCGGATTCCACGTAAAGCTGTAGGTCCCTTTCCTTCTTACCTTACTAGGTGGTAGGGTTTATCCCGCCCGGATCGGTTCCACTGCACTGAATTAAACGTCGGTCGAAACGGCTATGTAAATAGTTCTTTTTTTTCCGTCCAGTTCAGTGTAGCCGACATGAAATGAAGGGAAGCACTGACACGACACCAAGTTCACCCGGTGTTATGGGCTGACATCACGGATGTTGTAGGTGATGTAGCCAACCGTGTCAGTTTCCATTAAAAAAAACAACACCCGTATAAGTAATGTAAACACACCTTCACGCACTCCTCTTTCATGTATCGTATGCTTTATTTTAATACCCGACTGAGAAAACAACCCGTTTCACTTTAATTTATCTTCGTGATTGACTTGACTTTCTTGATTGTGGAATATGAAATCTGCGAAGATAAAACTGTATTTATTCGTATACAACAAGTGGTACACAACTTCCCCGGGCTTTTTGCGCGAGGCCTGCCAGCTGTCAGCACTTTGTCCGCCCTAGATAGGGTCGTCTCAGCTCTTAGTGGCCGGCTGCCCGGCTGGCTGGTGGAGCGGCATACCGGAAATCTGCTTGTATAAACGTTTCCAAGTCTCAAGAAGATCACACAAGCCGTTTAGGAGCTACAGGCTGTGAGGTGAGATACATACGGACGAAAATCTGGACGAATTTTGTAAGGGTCCCTGGCAAGCCAACGAGGCTGGCTACGGATACTTACGGAACCAAAGACCTGGGTGAAGGAGAAGTTTTCATTGATCTTCTTATTCTCACTTCATCTCAATTATACTTCTTGGGCGTGACCGAATACCCCACCCCTTCCCCTCACAAGTGTGCCCTCTACATGTATTCATCCCCACCACAGTTAGTGTGTGGGCGCTTTTATCCTAAACCCAATTAGGGATATTGCCCAGTCAGTGTGAATCTTTCAGCCATTTTCAGCTCACGCGCTTCTATATATTATAAATTATAATACGCGGCGCCTCTGCCGGAGGCGGCGCGGCGCGGCGGCGGCAGAGACGTCAGCCGCAGAGGCGTCGTCGGCCGCAGAGGCGTCTCGGCGGCACCGCGATGATGTAGCCAAACGCCTTTCGCTTCGCCATGGCGACGACGACGACGCGACAGCAGCGGCGCAGGTGGGGCAGCGGGGCGGGTACCTACCCACCACCGGTCGCGTCGTCGTCACCATAAAAGGGAAGCTCGCAAGGTCTTTGTTGCAGGTTATGAGAAAACCTTGCGCGCCAAGCAGTGATATGCAAAAGTAATATATCAGCCAATAAATAGGTAGCACATATTAAAGAATAGCCAATAGTGCCAAGTCGGCGCTCATTATTCGAAGACCGGCTAAATTCTAAGACGGTGTTGCTGAGAGAAGGTAGCAAGATAGAGATGGGCTTGGGGCTTGGACGCAGCAAGTTGCACTTCAGACGCCCGCCCGCGTACATTGTATGTCGGTTGGGTAAATGTTCTTGGGTACCTCCATAGGTACACCCTCGGGTACACCTCTCGTGTGTATGCGAACGAGCATTCGATAGCTGTGTTTTTGGCTGTGTGGTCGAGCTTAGCACCCACTTAGCTTAGGTATCAATAAAATGTACCTACCTACTTGCTCAGACCATTATTGGTCTGAACCTACTTGTAAAAATATTTTGAATAATTCATTCATTCAAGAATAATTTTGGTAATTTTTTTCTCTTTATTTGCAACGTTACATCTATATAATACAAACAAATTATAAAGCTATAAAATTATAAATCTAACATTTTATGTAGTTGGTGTAAAACACCTAGCGCCATCTGTTGAGTGACTGTGGAAATCAGTTGGCGATTGAAGGACCGCGCAGCCGCGGCAGCCGCTGTTTCGAAGCGAACCATCCCGAGTGAGACGGATTTAGTTAGTGGCATCACCGCTAGGTGGTAATACAAGCTACAAAACACGAGCGCGTGCTTGATTGAGTCAAGCAAGCAAGTCACTGAGAGAAGAACTCTTGTTGAGTTAAGTTGCTGAGTGTTGAGAACACTTTTTACTTTGAGGAACACTAATTCTTACTATTAGAGTCACTAGAGATACTTGATTAGAGTGGATATTCTAAACATATCGATTGATAAAGAATTTAAGTAAGTGGCACAGAGGACGCCTGGCTTTGCTTTCCCGGTTGTTGTTGCCTCACGGATTCCACACACACATTCCATGAAGATAGTTTTTTAGCCGTTTAGGAGCGTGAACTGCAACATACAGACACCTGACCGATTTACCGGTCCCTGCCGGCGTTGCTTGCTACGGAGCCCTAAAAAGAAGGTCACAACTTGCGGGACACCGCCGCCTCTGCCGCCGGTTTCCTCCCTCAGCATCGAGTCAAGCCTTTTCGAGAAAGCCCTCTACGGTCTGAGACTTTCCAGGGCAAACGTGACAAATACAAAATCCTTTAAAGGAAATTGTATTTGCCGCGCTTATGCTAACATAAGTAATGCAGGAACAGTATGCATGTATATAAAATTGTTATTGTCTGAATAAACAAGGCACCTGCTCTTGCGTGGTTGTCTACCTAATATTTTATTAACTCATCTATGTATTGCATACATTTATTGCACTCGCGCTAGCCAGAGAGGAATGTTAGTGCGTTCGCAGACAAGATCGTTGTGCGTGTAAATGGTATGCTGGGATACTTACTATTTTGCATACAAAGAGTCGTATTACCTAGCCATTTTGCACGTGTGTGCCGTTTGCGTCTCAAAGCACATTTTTGCTTTTTTCCCGCGGCTTCGCTCGCCGCATTGTAGGTTATTGAGTCGTCGCAATATTATATTCTCTCTCCCTCCCTACCTCCCTCCGTCTTGGGGGATGAATTTTCCAAAAGCTGATCCAACTGTCTTTTATTTACAAACAGAAACCAAAGTACCTATTTCCATATTTCTACCTTCAAAAATAACGCATTTTCAAAAAACCTTTTTGAACTCGTAGGTACTTAAAGAGTATTTACACACAAATAAAACCTTTATTCGTGATTCCAAATTAAATATGTTGAAAGAACGCCGCCGCAGGATTTGTGAGAGTTAGATTTCTTATATAACTAGATAGAATATGCAAATGTTCGTTTAGATTGGAGAGAATTATCCAGGAATTATCACATCACATCACAAGTCACGACGACCACGGACCAAGTGACGAAATGTTTTACGCGTTGGCGGCTCGAGCTCGAGCCCAGACTAGCTTGGAATGGTCGTCAGGGTATATTGTTCCTCTTTATTTTCGGCTTTTCTTCCTTATTGGAGAAATAAAGCGAGTTAATCCAAATGATGACTGGGAGAAATCCCTGTAATAAGTTCGCCTTTGCACCTCACGTAAATTACTTCTCGTTTGTTTCTGTAAAATGTTTTTTGATGCAATTAAGTATTTCTATCTATCTATCTATCTATCTACATGCTCAGTACTAACTTGCAATTTATTTTTTTGTGAAAAACGTAATTCCTACTTAACACCTATCTACATAAGAATCTTATGTTACCTCCCAAATGTCTCATGGCAACATGTGCACGAGCTATGAAAAAATCAGGGTATATTGTATAATATGCAGGTATATATGCACATGTGCGGGTGTAGGGGTACGTAGGTACGAAGCGAAGCATACAGCATCTGCTAAGGATATTGAATGACCTGAGCTGAGGCCTCCTCGATAGTTCGACGGAGTGATCTTCATATTTTGTATATATAAATATACATATCATCATTCATCACGCTGTATTCAGACAATCGGGATAAGCTGAATAATAGTGGTGTACTGTACGGCCAAAATTAATATTTATTTTTATTATTCTTTACCCGAAGGCGAAGCCACAAGCGAAGCCAAAAGGAGGGTTATGGTTTTTACAGCGTACGTATGCATGGATATTATGTATATGTATATATATGTGTGTTTGTTTGTTCCCTCACATAGAATAAACGATTTAACTGATTTCAAATAATCCTACATTTTCAACATAATATTATGAAGCATTGTTTTTTGGATTCGTCTCGCTCGATAGTTCGCGTGTCACAGGTTACATTTGTTTACGAAACATCTAAAATGATTATTTAATTTCATAGTTTTATCCAACTTCACCGCGAGCCAAGGTAGAGTCGAAAAGTCGAAAATGTCTTTAAAATTTTCTTAGCCCGATATTATAAAATGTTTATTTTATATTTGATAATAATAATAAGGAATAAGGGTCGAATTGCCTTGGTATCCTCTTGTCCAGCATAGTCTCCAGTATGGCACCTTCACGGAGGTGATATTAATTGGTCGGAGAGCATGTGTTTTGTGAGCACTGAGCACCAATACCGGATTGCATACAAACACCTGCTTTTATAAGATGTTTCATAAGTAGGTAAATTAATCTAAAATAATTTTAAACGTTCTCTTCTGAATCAGATAATCAGAAGTTCTGATTATTAGGTACATTTAAAATCGATCAATATCGACGAATGTTATGTTGGTATAATAATAATAAAAAACATTATCATGATTAACCAGGATCAAGATTATTAACTCTAACTCGCTTCCTCTCCTATAGTCGATGCCTATGTATATAGTACGAGAGCGCGCCGCAAAAAACCAACGTCATCGAGTACCAAGATGGGACCAGTTTGTGGTGGTCTAGAATAGGATAGGCATCTTAAATATACAGGGTTGCCTGAGCAAATCCTGGCACGTTTTGTGTAGAAGGTAATTAAACATGTCATTTTTTTGGTGCAATTTACGTCATCGAGTACCAACTGGAGACCTGGTACATTCGATAAAGGTCATCAAGAAGAGCACAAAAATACTAGGTTGCCTCGTCCTACCTTGGCAGTTTTTGCAGTCGGGCAAATTTAAGAGTGTTGAAAAATTGCCAAATTTACGTCATCGAGTACCAAGATGAAAATCACACCATTCGATAGTTCTGATAACCTAATTCATAAAAAAACTTGGTTGCCTGCCCTCACCTTGGAGCATTTCCTAGTCGGCCAAGTTTTATGTCGGATAGACGCCGTGTTACTAAGTTCTAAAATCGTTCATTTATAATCATAGGACCGTTTAACGATAGATTTATCTTAAAACTGTGAGCACTTTATTAATCCAGCTATACCAGTGGTCCTCAAACCGCGGCCCGCGAACCGCATGCGGCCCGTGGGCGGTATTTGTGCGCATTGTCACAAACAGCGCAGATATTAATATATATTTTAGCTTTTACTCACTAAAATTATTATCTGCGCTGTGAGTGTACGTACGCGCTTGACGACAAAAACTGATGCGGAAATATACAGAGCAAGTGAGCGGGTGGCGGAACTGGCGGGTGAAGAGTTTCGCCAAATTTCCCAAATGTTGCTGCTCCGCAATTCGACGTATACATCTATTCATATAGTATCTATCAAGATATAGTATCCTACTTGAAGGAATATTTGACAGAAATAAAAGAAAAGTTTAAAGGGTCGCTGGAATCTGGAATGTGCGAAGGAAAACAAGGTATTAGTCGTAAGACTATCACACCTTAACCGGTCTTTTTTTGCGCGGTAATCACGCGAGGCCTGCCTTCACTTTGTCCGCCCTATATTAAAATAGGGCAGTCGCCGTGGCCGGCTGGCTGGCGAGTAGGAGCGGTCACTTTGTCCACCATAAGTTAGGGCGGTCGCAGTGATCGCTACTGGCTAAGAACTGCGAATGAGACACGAATGTCAGTCGAACCGCCTGCTTGCTCGACATCGACCCCGGCGCCCGCCGGGGCAATAGTGCTAGAAGGAGTTCCGCCAATTCGATTATCACAGTGAAGAAGAACTGGCAAGAAACTTCGCTGGATCGTGTCCTGGTCGTCGACGGTAGGCCGGCGAGGTGGCTCCGGACCTGCGAAGTTAAATTAGTAGTAAATCTCCAGCGGCCCGTTCTCTCTCAAAATTTAAGGTAGACCTCGCCAATATAAGAGTTCTACACACAAAATCTTCCGTCGTCGCCTGTCATCTGCAGACGGCGAGGCCTCACCTTCTTTTTCTAACAGAGACCCAGGTCGGGCGTCCTGCAGACTCGTTCTACTTGGACGTTCTTGGCTACAATATTCAGGAACGTTTCATGGCGAAGGGTGGTGTCTGCTTATACGTCAGATCTGGTGTTTACTATATCCAGCTCACCCGGTCTGCGGATCCTCTTTTCCCTGTATGTATCCGCGTGAATCTTCCCCATGTGGTGAGGATTTATACACGGCGGGTGTATACAGATCCCCCTAACCTCAGTGCGTCATTGACAGAGACATTTTTCGAGCATCTCAGCATTACGACAGACAAACTGTTCTGCTATTTCCCTGCGGTGGAGTTAGTGAAACTGGGTGATTACAACGTAAAACATCAAGATTGGTTGGACTCCCCCGTTACTGACTATGCCTGCTTACAACTTGGCCATTGCACACGGGTTGACGCAGTTGGTGTCCGGAACTACTAAGATACCAAATAACTCTGCCTAGTTTATTGGACCTTGTCCTGACTATTGAGCCAAATGGCTACAGGGTGAGGGTTGAAGCTCTCCTCGGTAACTCCGACCATTGCCTTATACGCTCAACTGTGCCAACTGTACACTTCGCGAAAGCACGTGAATGTAGTACGTGGACAGTTTGGCACTATCGGTTAGCACAATGGGATAACTTCCGTTCCTTCCTTGGAGAATACTCTTGGCACGACGTTTGCTTCTCTTTTTCAGACCCATTCCTGTGTGCCTCCCTCTCCATCCCTATTTAAACCCTTCCCATCGGCGGCCGCCTTAAGCCTTGGTTCGTTCGTCATTGCAGGCTGGTTATTGACGCTAAGAACCAGGTCTATAGGAAATGGCTGCAAAATATGTCTGTCAGCCTAGGTAGCTCAGTGATCCGGCCCGGTCGTGCGACTATTAATAAGCAATCCTGGGTGATGATCAATCACTACATTGATGGGTGACCGCTCGACCGTTGGAGGCTGACCGTGGTTCAGATTCTACGTTAAACTATAGGTTCCTTCCCTTCCTACCTTACTAGGTGGTAGGGTTTATCCCGGCCGAGTTGGTACCACCACACTGAACGAAACGTCGTGGGAAGAAACGGCTATGTAAATAGTTTGTTTCCCGTTCAGTTCAGTGTAGCCGACATTAAATGAAGGAAAGCACTGACATGGCACCTAGTTCATCCAGTATTATGGGCTAACATCACAGATGTAGCAGCTGATGTAGCCAAACGTATCAGTTTCCATTAAAAAAAGTGGAAAATAGACGAGAGCTAACGTCGTCGCTGGTAAGTCCTGCAAACGAACGCAAAACTTGGCCAAGTTCAGGCACAACAAGTTCAGCGTTCGATCGGATGGCTTGCTCGCTATACTCGCGAAGGAAAAGGTAAATGTCTTTGCACTCCTTTTCGCATCCAACTCCAACATGGACGACCTGGGCGCCAACCTGCCTGCATTACCCCATTGCGGGCGTATGATGGCAAATATTAGGTTCCACCCCAGAGTGATCTATAAAACGCTACGTGGGTTGAATATTTCGAAGAGGAGCTAGCCTGGCGGCGTTCCAGCGATCCTCTTGAAAAGTTGTGCACTGCAATTGGCGCCATTACTCGCCCGCCTATTCAAACGCTTCTATTCCTCCGGTTCTATGCCTTCTTGCTGAAAGAGAGCTTCGGTCCGGCCGCTTCCCACCCAAGTAGGGATACCCAGCGAACCCATCAAACTATCGTCCTAATGCGATGACATCACCATTCAGTAATGTTATGGAGCAATGGTCAACTCAGCGCTCCCGACGTACCTAGAAAACTTTAAACTCCTCGACGACAAGCAGGACGCCTAACGCTTAGTATCTTCTAGCGTAGTACGTCATACATTTGTAGGCTGAGAGGCTCGATGGTTTTAGAGAATCGCTGGTGGTCGCTCTGGATATATCCAAAGCATTTGATCGCAACTGACACCGGGAAATACTAAGCAAGCTTCCAGCCTACGGGGTCCCTACAAAACTGTGCACTTGGATTTCCAGTTTTTGAGTGGTCGCTTAATCTTTGTCACCCTAGATAGTGCCTGTTTGGCCGATTAATCAATCAATGCTTGTGTTTCACAAGGGTCCGTGCTGTCGCCAATGCTGTTTCTTTTATTTATCAACAAGGGTTCACCAACGACTGGAATGGTAGAGGGGCCTCAGCAGCAAATGCGAGGCGCGAAACTGTTGCTCAGGTTGACCTGGTTCTCAAAAAAGTATCCTCTTGGGGAAAGGAGAACTTGGTCAACTTCAACGTAGCCAAAACGCAAGCTTGCGCCTTCTCTGCTAAGGTTGATCAATTTCATCTTCAAGCTACTTTGCAGGACAGCCAAGTTGGTTGTTTGGGCGTCCTGGGTGGGGAATGTGTCCAGAGACGTTGGATTTTGATCGTTCATAGAGTTCAAGACGAAACTATTGTCTCGAAAAGCTTATACGGGCACAGAGACGTGCGAGTTTTTTTTTATTGAAATTGACACGGTTGGCTACATCACCTACAACATCCGTGATGTCAGCCCATAACACCGAGTGAACTAGGTGCCATGTCAGTGCTTCCCTTAGGTCGTACCGGTACACTGAACTGGACGGAAAACACGAACTATTTACATGGACGTTTCGACCCACGTTTCATTTAGTGCGGTGGTACCAACCCGGGCGGGTTGGACCCTACCACCTATAGTAAGGTAAGAAGGAAAGGGACCTACAGTTTTATACGTGGAATCCAAACCACGGTCAGCCTCCAACGGTCGATCGGTCACCCATCCAAAAACTGACCGGCCCAGGGTTGCTTAATCATCAATAGCGACAGTCGACTGTCTGCACCACTGAGCTATCGAGGCTGACGAAGTTGCTGTTGTTGCAGTTGTTGAGTATGAGCAACAGAGAGATGCTCCATAACCGGATTTTTGTACATTATTTACTGCCACGTATTGTATAGTAAACAAAAAAAATGTGTCTTCGAGAAGTTTAATACAATGACAAACATGTTTTAGTTAATTCAATGTAACATAATTAAAAATATTGACTGTGTATTGAAGTATTGACTGTGTATTGAAGTATTGAAGTGTACTGTGTTCTTTAAAGTAATTTGAAGTACAGGTGTACTTCGTTAAGTATGTATGTTGGCGTCTTTGGGACTACATGCAATCTTAATTGCGTCATCTAAATGAGTAGAAAGGTTATTGCAATATTTGTTTTTCAAGAATTTCATTTTCGAAAATGAACCTTCTCAGAGGTACGTCGAAAGAAATGTCGTCAAAATAGTGTGCAGTGCAGACCCCCTCCGTTGCTCTGCATATTCCCGCATCAGTTTTTGTCGTCAAGCGCGCACACACACTCACAGCGCAGATAATATTTTCATAGTGAGTAAAAGCTAAAATATATATTACCCACGATCATCGGTCATGAGGTTGTATATCCCGCGGAAGTGTGGGGTCGAGGTATGTTAAATGCCAAGAACATGCACAACCGCGAGGTATGCAATCTCCGTCAGTACTTTTTGGAAAATAATGATGTTTGTGAGATGCACCGCGATGTCGCCACCAGCTTTACTTTACCCCGCTGGGCATGGGAAAAGAGAACTGGCGGAAGCCGGTTGTACTTAGCACTGAGGAAGGAGGAGGAAGTATGGAAATACAAGGAGCTGCACGGTAGCTACTTCCGGTATCTCACGGGACCGGATGTACATGGGCATCGTTAGACACCTTTTGGGTGGCTCGGCTCCATATATCGCACTAACAGAAAAAAAACTTATTATCTGCGCTGTTTGTGACAATGCGCACAAATATCGCCCGCGGGCCGCATGCGGTCCGCGGGCCACGGTTTAATGACCACTGGTATAGCTGGATTAATAAAGTGTTCTCAGTTTTAAGATAAATCTATCGTTAAACGGTCCTATGATTATAAATGAACGATTTTAGAACTTAGTAACACGGCGTCTATCCGACACAAAACTTGGCCGACTAGGAAATGCTCCAAGGTGAGGGCAGGCAACCAAAGTTTTTTAAGAAGTAGGTTATCAGAACTATCGAATGGTGTGATTTTCATCTTGGTACTCGATGACGTAAATTTGACAATTTTTCAGCACTCTTAAATTTGCCCGACTGCAAAAACTGCCAAGCTAGGACGAGGCAACCTAGTATTTTGGTGCTCTTCTTGATGAGCTTTATCGAATGTACCAGGTCTCCAGTTGGTACTCGATGACGTAAATTGCACCAAAAAAATGACATGTTTAATTACCTTCTACACAAAACGTGCCAGGATTTGCTCAGGCAACCCTGTATATTTAAGATGCCTATCCTATTCTAGACCACCACAAACTGGTCCCATCTTGGTACTCGATGACGTTGGTTTTTTGCGGCGCGCTCTCGTACTAATAGGTGAATGCGTCTGTATGCAATGTGCTACCTGTCCTGTCGCCCGGTGAATGCATGTAATGCAACTGTGTGAATCTCGCGCACACTCGTAGATATCTAATTACCAGACATCGGAATCCGCGGGGCACGAATACGACCTTGTTAGGGATTGACTACGGCGATCAATACACAATCGACACTGTTATCGATACTCATATTTATTTGTTTATTGTATTTTATTCATGTCATATTTCAGACCTGAATACTTATATACCTACAGTACTTATATAAACATGTATACTTTATGTTAACGATTAAGTAAATATAATACATATTTATATAAGGTCTTTCAAAATTAATTCATAGTACGCTAAGGGGGGGTTCTGTATCATATAGGGAGTAAAACCTATATAAAAATTTTTGAACCTTGGGCTTTTTTTAAGTAAAAAATTTTTTTATGTAGGTATTTAAATAAAAAAATAGGTGGTTGATTTTTATAACCTAACTAATCGATTCAGTTTCATAACAGTAACAAAAAAGTCTTCATGACCATTATGATGTAACACGTGTAAGTTGGTAAAAAAAATTAAATTCTTTCTATTCCATACTAATAAAACTAAAATTGTGGTTTTTCACAATTTCTGAAAGAAAGAGATATACGTGTTGGAAGACTTTTTTGTTCCTAGCACGAAACCGAAACGATTAAGAAAAATTTTTTTTTACATTTAACATTAAAAAAAAAAATTTTGTGAAAAAAAAAAATTCTTTGTTCTTCAAAAGTGATCTATTTCCGATACAGAACCCCCTCTTAGCTTACTATGAACTAATTTTGTAAGACCTATTTTTTTGGACCTTGGCCTTTTTTTTATGTAAAATATTTTTTTATGTGTTTAAATAAAAAAATAGGTGGTTGATTTTTATAGCCTAATCGATTCAGTTTCATAACAGTAACAAAAAAGTCTTCAATATCATTATGATGTAACACGTGTAAGTTGGTAAAAAAAATCAAATTCTTTCTATTCCATACTAATAAAACTAATATTGTGGTTTGAACAGATTTGTATTGTACCTACAAAGTAAATACAACATTTGTTTATTATATCTTATTTTCTATAGAAATACTCTTAGTTTTAATAATCGACATTATTTCATATTATTCTAAAATAACGATCGATTTTCGATATTTGTGGATACATTGTCCCATCACTAAACAACCTTGAATCATTCGTGCCCCGCGGATTCCGATGTATGCTAATTACTGTTGGGCTAACTCCTAGTAGGTAATATCAATACCATCAATCATCAATCAATCAATACTAATAATAAATCTGTAAGGGTCATGGAGTAAGTTACTTTGTTTTATGAGATATTGCGTTTGTAGACTCTATGTATGATACTAAAACTAAATTGACGATTTTTAGAAATATTTTCTGTATGTATGTATGTATGTTCCTCCATAACTCTTGAACCGATCATCCGAATTCGATTAAACTTAGTACAAGTACATTTAATTATACGGGACACAGGATAGGCTAAATACAATGTTGTTCCGGTTACGCTAAGATGTGGCTCTCATACAAACAGAATTGTTCCGCGCGCCGAAATAAAGGTAAGGTATAAAAGTGGGCTTACTTACTTTCTTCTTTTTAAATACGGATTTCACACGAGCGAAGCCGCGGGCAAAAGCTAGTATTACAATATGGACCGATCTTCCGGGGAGTGTGTAGTCTAAACAATATTGGGTGCTCAGGTCTGACTGATCTGAGGTTGGAGCCCCTGACTTAGAGTATGCTATAACCGAAGTTGCATCCGGTAAAACCACTTCTGTAAGCAACCACTCCAGTTTTCTTGAAGGATGTCGAAAACTACACTTTTATAAGCGGACAGGGCTTCTCCGGGGCTTGTAAAAAAAATCCTTTTGTCTTTTCTTTCACGACCGGGAACAAAAAGAAGTTACAAGTAGGACTGCTGGCTAGGCGTGGCGCCGCGTCGTCGCGCCGTGTCGACTGAAGTGGAGTCGTGGCGGCGCGCGGCGGCGGGCGGCGCAGTGCACAGCCCATTATTTTCGCTTAGATTTCAGTTTACATATCAATTTAAAAATTTTACTTCGCGATGGTACGGAAGCTACTGTTATCGCCACCGTCGTCGTCGTCGTCGTTGTCCTCCAAAATGGGGATGCCATATACATATGCAACTTTAGGACATGCGTTGTTATGGTGGTGCAGAAAATGCGGTAGGTACTCAGCGCCAACAAACCTTCCCGTGTAAATACTTCCCGAATTGATGCCAATGTTGCTCTTCAGATGTTTAACCCTGCAGTGCACGCGCGCGGACTCAGACTCCGCACTTTTACTATAATCGAAATATATTCTTTCGTTTTCATCTGAAGTTCCTCGCATCTTAGGTACCTTCCTCTCGCAGGAGGGGCTTTCGCTTAGCTCAATCATTCGCAAATTAACGAGCCCAGGGAGTTTATGAGTGAGACTTGCGGACTCTGAGTCCGCGCGCGTGCATGGGTGTTATGGACTGCGCAGTGTGAGTGAGTATGTGTGGATGTTTGTAAAAAACAGACCCACTAGATATCGGTACCATAATGGTAAATTGTCTAACATCTGTTTGCCTTGAGCATGTAGATTCGATAAATTGAAAAAAAAACGCGTTGTTTGTAAACAAAAACAAAATTATCAATGTAGATGCGTGCTTATGTTTATGTATTTTTTCTTTGTGGCAATATGATTCTAAGAAGTTAATTGTTTTAGGTCTAATAAGTAATAATACAATAAGTACTTTATATGATTATATTTTTTATTTTAATCAACCCTAAACAGAGCCTAATAATAGAAGGGGGGCACACTTGCGGAGTCTGAGTCCGCGCGCGTGCGTCCGTGTTACTTAGGTGCGCGTGTACTGCAGCGTTAAGGCGCAATCGTTTTCTATTGAGCTCCATCGTGTATGAAAAATGGCGCAGGGTGCGATTTTTTTTTCATTTTGAATTTCGAACAGAACGGACTGGGTTCGACTTTCAAATAAAATTGCCAGCCAGTGA